>JAVMKO010000001.1:153157051-155847866 GCA_032164245.1 Sternotherus odoratus | reverse complement strand
AGTTTAACAGCTTCTACTGTATTTGTTTAGTTCTATTTGTGTTGGCAAATCTCTCCATCTCCTGTATCCAGCATAAATTATTTGCTCCAATTCTTCAGTCTGAATATTTCTCATTTGTCTTTTTAGACTTACTTTCTATCAGAAAAGTGGCACATGCAGCCTATTGTGAGATCTCCATCAACGCTACTTTAGGAGTCAACCAACTGGGATTCAGCCCAGCAAAACAATCATTCCTCATTTTCCCTTCCTCCCCACTATAGACCCAATCCAATAGCTACTGAAGTCAATAGAAAGATTCCCATCGACTTCAGTGGATTTTGGATGAAGCTCAATATAGCAATCAGTCTCAGATACCGATGAACAAATATCACTGCTGTCGCTTGTGAAGTTTCCATCAAACAAAATTTTGATTGGAAGTGGCAGGATCAGTGGGGGTGGGAGACTTTGTCACATGTTTGAACTTCAGGAATGGTTATAACAAAAGTAGGAGAATAGTTTGGGGGAGGGGAGGTGAATTGTAATGGAGAAAGGGGTAGAGAATATTCCAGGCATTTTTAACTTTAGAAACTTCAATTCAAGACTGAGGTGCAGCTCAGATGAGTTATTACTTTATTCCCCAAAACATTTGCACCCACAGATAGTCTCCATCAGCCTGAAAGTGTTGAAAAAGTTGCCACGCTCAGTCATACGGTAGGGAAGTCACCAAAATAACATTATGGGTGAAACTCTGACCCTCATGAAGTCAATGGTAAAAATCTCATTGGCTTCACTGGGTCCAGGATTTCATCCTCTGTGTTCAGAATCGCTAACTTTGGAAGAACCCTTTTACTTAAATTTAAGCGTGAATTACCAGCAAAATTTGATCTAAGAATGTCTTTTTTTCTTTCAAAAAAAATTAAAGAGAAAACAAAGTGTTAGAACTTACATTCAATATCAAGGTACATGCTCTTCTGATGCCCACCAATTCTACTTGCAGCTTCACAGTCATATCTCCCTGAATCTGACAACTTCACATCTTTAATATGCAGTAACGATTTTCCATGCCGTCCTTTGACTTCTATACGGCCATCTGGGCTCTGTTTACATTGATTCAAGAAAGAGAAAGGGTTTTATATATAGATATATATAGTATATGTGTATTTGTTTTATATATAAAACACCATTAATAATTATGACTGAATGTACAGTATTTGTTGTGAAAACATCTCCTCATGCATGGTGAAATAAATTTCAAAATCTGTCAAATATATAATTTAAAACAAAAAATCGGAGGAAAAGAAAAGCTCTGATTCTAGACTCCATAGTTGGGGAATAAATACATGCTTAAAGGAACACTGCCAAGTAGTTAAACCCCAACATTTCCATTTTAAGACTGATATCTTTCTGTTCAGTTCCAAAGGGTCTGATTCTGATCTCACTACACTCAAAGGGTCTGATTCTGATCTGTTGTAAATCAGGAGTAACTCCCATCAAGTCAATGGAATTACACTGGTTTAAAATAATTGTAAATAACATTACAGTGGCTCTCTCAGTTCTCTTTCATATCAGTGAGAAACTGAAAAATCCAAAAATGAAAAAGCAGCTATTGATAGCTGTATTATTTTTACTTTTCTGATAGAAGCACAAGTTAACTGAGAAACCACGGTCCGGAAAACTCCTATAACCACTGGATTTCACTGTTGATACTTAAGATAACATAGATGTATAGCATAGAAGTAAGCTGTGATAAACAAACACATGTGTTGGCTTCTGCTTTACCAGGAAAAAAGTTCAATATTTGCTAGCCTGTGGGTGAGGGAGGATATATTTATGGTGGGCAGAACAGGTAGGAAGAAAAATATAGTTTACAAGCCTATACGAGTCCGAAAAATAAAATAGACATTCACAAATGTTTTTAAATACTTGAGAGTGGCATTTTAACTTCTGTGAAGTAACATGGTACAGAGGAATGAGCAAAGCATTAGGCGTTTGGAACTCCTCAATTCTAATCCTCACTCTGCAGTTTATTTGCTTTGCAGCCTTCAGCAACTCCCTTTGCCTCTTTGCCTCAGATCTTTCATCTGTGAGATGGGGACATGATACCTACCTCTCAGGAATGTTGTCAGAAGTAATTAGTTAATGCTTGTACAATACATTAAACATCTAAAGCACTCTGAGGTCCTAGCCTGTAAACACTTGCTGTTGGGCTCTACTGCTTATTACGGTAAGTGCTTCTATTGTGGCTGCTAGTGTTTGAAGGATTTTACCTCATGTCTATATGATTATTTTCTGAATTAATGAAGAAAAATGACATGCAAATTAGTTCACAGAATTGTTCACATCAACACACTATCAGCAATGTATACGCCAAAATCATTGAATGAAGAAACCAGTGGTCCTGATCCCATCTCAGAATCCCAAATTAATAACACAGACCTCATTTCTTGTGCACAGTCCCATCAAACTCAATAGGATTATGCATGCATGCAGGGATTCGCAATATTAGATGCCAGTGGAAAAATATGCCCTAAAATCCCTCAAACTGATAGAATAAAACAAGATCACTATCGCTTACTATGTCAATCTTAAATGCTTCAAATTAAATTAAACAATGCATATCTTCATGTCATCAGGAACATTCATACCAATGTCAGAATTTACAGTCACTAGTGAACAATTACTAGACTAAAAGATCTTGATACATCATGCTTTATGTCAATATTTTTGTTTATTCATTTGTTGTAATATATTTTAAATGTTGCTTTTAAATTTTATTTATTTATTTGCAGATCTGGCATATTTAAAATTTTTGTTTTAATACTTGTTAAAGTTGATGGCTGATGTTACTTGTTTGGATGTGGCTTAATTGGTTCTACTTTAAAAAGTGAAATAAACAAATGGATAATTCTACATCAAATTTGTTCCTCTTCAAAAAATAAATTGAAACTAAACTGTTTTAGTAGTTTACAATACATTCAGTGACTATTCTTTATGATGTTATCTTGGGAACTGCAACTGGATCATATTGGGTAACATTTAAAATTGCTATCAGAGACCTCCTCTACTGAAATGACCTTATGACTTGTGAATGTAACCTTAAGTTTAAGAAGTCAGAGCTACAATAGAGAGTAGTTAACAGCACTATTCATTCATTAACAACTCTCTCATACAGGAGTAAAGTAGTTCAATGGAAAGGGAAAAGTGATCTCATTAATGCACAAGATGTAAGACCTGATGTTAGGGTTAATACCAGGGGACAACATTATCCTTCAAGACCATGAAGCTCTGATTGAAATATAGGTTTCATCATTAAGCATATGCCTACTTAATTGTGATAAACATACAATAATACATTTGTTCCTTAGAAGAATCTAAATCTATCCTTTCAGATACAGCAATAGAGCCTAATGAGAGATGGCATAAGAAAAATATTGTCTTTGCACTGTCAGTTTACTAAAGCCCTGCAAAAAAAGAATGCATTTTTTTAAAAAAAGTTCCACTTAAACTATGATGAAGCATCTTTTTATTGTACAGTGCAACAAATTCTCCCTGAGAAACTGTAATGTGTTATATTATCTCTATACAAACATATCTGCTGACATTCTTTTACTGTCTGACTTTTACAAACAGATTGGGGCAATGGTTTCCTGTTTCCAACAGTGGCCATTACCACATCTTTTGGGGAAAAGGTGCAAAAAAGCCTAAGTAAGCAATTACAGAAATAAAATGTTTAGAGCAGAAGTTCCTCCATCAATTGGTTTATGCCCTGAAAGATGGGGGGTTATTTTATTTATAATACTATAATGTATCTGTATGGTTCCATTATTTATATAAATCATAGAATCATAGAAGATTAGGGTTGGAAGAGACCTTAGGAGGTTATCTAGTCCAACCCCCTGCTCAAAGCAGAACCAATACCAACTAAATCATCCCAGTCAGGGCTCCTTCAAGCCAGGCCTTAAAAACCTCTAAGGATGGAGATTCCACCACCTCTCTAGTCAATCCATTCCAGTGCTTCACCACCCTCCTAGTGAAATAGTGTTTCCTAATATCCAACCTAGACCTTTCCCACTTCAATTTGAGGCCATTTGTTCTGTTACCCGCCACCACTGAGAACAGCCTAGCTCCATCCTCTTTGGAACCTCCCTTTCAGGTAGTTGAAGGCTACTATCAAATCCCCCCTCACTCTTCTCTTCTGCAGGCTAAACAAGCCCAGTTCCCTCAGCCTTTCCTCGTAAGTCACGTGCCCCAACCAATCCCTTTTGTTTGTTTAAGATAATAAAAAATCTTCATTTTTATTTGTTAAGTAGCAGTACAATAGCTTTATTAAGTGCCAGTGCCAGTCCTTTAAACCTGCCAAAGATGAAATTAGGGACTCAGTGTATAACAATGACCCAAAATGAGGGAAAAGAAAAAAAATATTCACAGAGGAAACTTAAGATGATGTCTGATTTATTCCTCAAGCTAAATAACTCCTACAGTACCCCCAGTTTCCTGATTCTTTATTTTGGAAGTACATAGATTTTAATAATGTTCCACACTACATATGTCCAATGTAGGTCTCTTTGGGGTAAAATGAATTATGACCTCAAAATGAGAAGTATGACTATCCAATACAGAAAATATTTCTGCAAAGTGTTAGAATAATCCCAATGAATCCAAAGCATATATTCTTGAAATCAATTGGAATTTTACCTAAGGACTTCAGGTTTCTCTGTGTATTTATGGCATTATGGTTTCAGAAAAGCAAAACATATTACACACACACACACAAACTGATCAGCATTATATACAATGGTAAACATTTAATTTAGCATAAAGTTGGTTTTATTGTAATAGTTTTCTTTAATTGAACTGTAATGCCGTGACATGATATTATGTGTTCACACATTATAGAAATAATCACCACAGAAGCATATAATAAATTATGCAAATATTTTCTTTATAATACTGACCACTCATTCTTCTAAGTTTCAGATGAATTTTGTCTGTTTACTTTGTTAGAAGACTGAGAAGTTATGACTACCTCCAAACTACCAGAAATGGTCAGCAAGCCCATATCTCCTTATCAAATTATAAATAAATTTAAGAGGCCAAATTCTTCTATTACACCTGTACATACCCACTATAGTCAGTTGGTAAAACAGGTACTACCGAGAGCAGAATTTACCCAAATATGGATAACTAATCAAGATATCACAATGTTTTACAATGCTAGAGCTAGAAACCGGGCCTTCAAAACTCTGATACTCTACTGCTCTGACATTCAGGCCATCTACCGTATATAATGAGAAGCACAAGCCCATTTGAATAATTGTGAAATGCTTTTTTTCCACCTCAGTGGACTTTATCAGGAATTACTTTGTTTACTTTTCTTTAAAAGTCATCAATATGGCTTTATTATGTTTAAAAAGGACACAGGTGGAGGAAATAAAAATGCTATGGAATATATAGTATTTCAAGAATAAACCAAAATGTCTATAAACATTTATATTAATTAATCTTCATTGATATAATTTGATAACTAGAAAATATATATTACTGTGTCTTGTTCATTGTTATTTCAATTCCATTCTGTTTCTCAGGAAATTAATTAGCAACTCTTTAAGCCTGGAATACTGATTGAAGATGCTTTTATGTCACTCCTACCAACCGAAATTAGGTTTCTCATTTACTTTTCATGTATTGATCTTTTAATGTACTGTGACGGAGTCAGACCAGAAGGGTATAGGAGAGTGCTGGAAGGCAGGTATATCAGCCTCAGGATGTGCAGGTCTCTGTTCCCTGGATAGCCAAACAAAGGCTACTCCAGGCCAATCAAGACACCTGGGGCCAATTAAGAAGATTTCAGAAGGCAGTAGAAATAGCTAGCCTGATTGGGACACCTGAAGCCAATCAGGGACTGGCTGAAACCAATTAAAAACCCTCCTAGTTAGCTAGGTGGGTGTGGATGTCAGGAGCTGTGAGAGGACGTTATGCTGTTGGTGAGACTGAGTGGTAGACAACATATACGCAAGGAAGAAGACTCTGAGGTAAAGGTGAAGAGAAGTTTGAAGAAGCGTGGACTGCTGTGGGGAAGTAGCCCAGAGAATTGTATTGTGTTTGGTGCCTAAAAGGTCAGCCATCTTAGCTGATACTATTAGGGTCCCTGGGCTGGAGCCCGGAGTAGAGGGTGGGCCCGGGCTCCCCCCCTTTCTACCTCCCCTAACTAATCACAGTGAGCCTCTGAAGCTAGCACAAACCACCTGGAAGTGCAGTACCCACAGGGACAAGGCCAAAGCTTTGCCACAGTACATATAAAATACATTGTCTCCTATTAAAATAGTCAGAATTTATCCAAAGATATAACATTAATACCACAGCTATCTCCTATACTTAGTATAGAGAAAATCTATTTGGTAGTTGAGATCATTATATGGTAATTATTGTCAAATGATGACTTTAATATGACCACTGCACTTTGTATTTCTTAAACATATGAAGGTGAAAGTCATCCCCATTTGAAGTTATGCTGTGGCCAACAGCAATCAGTTCTACAATTCAATGCTGTAGAGGGTCTTAAAGGCTATGTTGTTGCACACATTATCAAAGTCAGCGAGATACTAAACCACAATTTATGAATTAGCCAATAGATGAACATACACTTAGTTTGCCACTTTCCAGGAAGCAAATGTCTGCTGTAAGTTGTTAATATTGATCAGCAACAGATTATGGCATAGCAGTAACATTTCCAATTGCTGAAAATGGTAGATTCTCTTCTCGGGAGAGTCAATATGTAAATGATAATTAGAATTGCTTTTTGTATAGCCTCTTTCATAAAAGTAGCATAAAATTTAATTGTTAGCCAAAGTTCTTTTCCCATGTAAAACCTGGAAGATGGGGCAGGGGGGGACAATGACTAATATATGTATTTTTAAAAACTGCATTCATCACAGTTCTCTGGGATCACCAGAGGACCATGGAGGGCGAGTGATCCCAGAAAAAGCAGTTCAGACAATCCCATTATATATATAGGTTTTTATACAGATGCCCATCACCGTGTTATCTTCTGATGTTTTCCAGGGCTTGAACACTTCAGACCCCCAGGCAATTATGTAGAGGCACTATCCTGCTGGACTTGTCTGACCCCAATACCTGTACATAGGCAAAGCAGCATCGTGGGGTTAGTCAATACACATGGTGATGTACAAGTGTGGGTTGCCAAACCAAATGTGGGTGCTTAGCCTGTGGGAGGATGTCAGGAAGAACAAACAGGAGAGGAATGCTGATTCAAGCAGCATTAAGCTTACTGTATAACCCCTTTTAATGTGATGTTCTACAGTTCTTGGACGGGAATGTACAGTCTAGAATAGAGTAGCCCCTCCCAGTCTCTTCTCCTCTACTTCAGGCCAGAACCACTTTTTTCTACCTGGACCATTATTTTTTTTCTGGAAGACAGGCTACTATACAGATGGGAGAGCGTTATGCATAGCTGCCTTTTCCCTCCATGTGCCCCTACTCTGGCTTATTCTGTTTCAGTCACACACATAGGAGAGCACTGTTCCACAGACATTTAAAAACTAGTATCTTCAGACACAATTAAAAATGTCAGAACCACAAGCTAAATTTGGAACACAGTGTACTTCATAAATACACCAGCTTAACAAAAGTTATTTCAAAATTGATGTAGTAAAAAACGGGGACAATCCAAACAGGGATCACATTCTGTGGCATTGGCTACACTGGAGTTTCACCCACTTATGATATGGCCTTGACCTCATACAGTAATGCTTACTATATTTCCAAAATCCTGATCTATGACACTTTCAAAATGTAGTCAGGTAGGACAAGAAGCTAATGATCTGATAAATGAGAGTTCAACAAAGCAATCCATCCCAAGAAATCTGACTGAAACACGTAAAACCTATTCAGTGAACTGGAAAGTTTAACCTCTCATAGCATGACAGCCCTAGCATTTTGAATAGTGATAGCAATCTAATTCCATCAGCCTTATTTTACAAAGACCTAGAGATTAAATATTCAAGGTACAATAAACTGTCAAGAGCAAAATGAGATTGTTCTTTATAGATGCTGAAGTGAGCTCAAAGTTAATAACTGTGTAGCGCCATGATAAAAAAAAATAAAAATCTTTCCACACAGGAATCAAGTTGAGAGATTTTTTACATAAATAAAATACGCATGCCCCACAATTCAGTTCCCCCTCCTGAATTCTATCAAATATTTTAAGATGATGATATCAGTGTGGGTTACCTGGCTACCTGTGGACTCTGCAATTTATTTATTACTTGTATTGCTTTATACATCATCTGTTACCTGAATTTTCCTGCTGTGATTCCCTCGAATTTCCTTCTGATATTTGGTGTCCCATGTATGCAATTATTGGCAGGCTGCTGGGTGGAAAACATCTTCCAAGGCTCCCAAGAGAGTAGTGGGGTTGATGAGAACCTCATATCTAAGGGTTCCAGAGGAAACATGCTGCTTTCAGGAGTCTCGAGGAAATTGCTAAGAGAACAGTATTCAGAGAGAGAAAATAGAAGCTTCTGGTGTAAACCAACTTTTAGGACTACTCATGTGCTCTGACACAGAGAATGTCTCCAGGGGCATGATTCCAGTGATATTACAAACTCAAGTGTTTAATTTCCCAGTTGTTTTGTGTTGGCAGATAGTTCACAATAAGATGATGGTTGAAAACTCTTTTCTTTTCTTCTTGCTTTCACAACTGTAGCGGGCTGCAACTGGTATTACTTGGAGGTGTAGTTGTTGGTTGAGTTTGATTGATCAAACCCTTCTCTAACTCCAACTGTGAGATTACTGGACCAAATGAGATGGCATTGTACATTTGCCAAAATGTGCATTTTGAGTTGGCTGAGAGTAGTGTGGCAGGTGAGAACAGCTGCATGAAATGGTGACTGGTTTGTGGCTGGGCTTGGATAGTATTGTTTGTCTGGTGAGAGCAGCTGTGACACTGTGTTTATTATCTTCTCTCCTACAGAGCTCAGTGATCATGTGTTTGGCTGTGAAAGGATCTATTTTACATTATTGAAGAACAAGTACAAGATCTCTAATAAAATCCCTAAATTTAACATCTAGACAGGTTGAAATTACTTTATTTGTTCTCAGATTAGAGTTTAAAACTTGTTTTTATGACTAAAGGATCATGACTCCCCATATCACTCTATTAGAGTTCAGTATCTGTCACTGTATAAAGACATCAGGCATTTCTCACTGAAAACTTGCACTTTCTGTGATATGCTTCAGGGATGTTTTGGATACAAAGAATGACACATTTCAGTTACCAAAATGATGACGGAACAAGGGTTTAGTCTGTTGTGTTTTTTTTTTAATACATTCTCATAACTGTCCTGAAAACACACAAAAACCTCTGTAGCACTTGCAATATTTTTGGTCTGAATTCTTCCAAAGTAGCAGTCACAGATGTCAACAGTAGCAGAGCCCAAACAAGAAGACACTTTTACTTTATGTTTAGCTGTTCATTCTCCCATTTCCTGCAGTCAGATGGTTCCTAACTATAAAAGGAAGGACCCATTTCTATACGGCCTACTGATATTTTGAACACATGATATTGAATTTTCAAGAAGAGGCACAGTAATTGAAGATGATGAACAGAATCATCTTTGGAATTTCATGAAACACAGCCATTGTCAGGAAAACTTGCTGCTTTCAGTTGCTGTTGAATTGTCATTCACAAAAGAGTAAAAACTTCAAGCCAGACACTTGTGAGTCATTCAGTCGGAAGCATCTTAACCAGCAGATATATAGAATGGCCCACTAAGCTGGTCCTTGAAGTAACAAGGTAGAAGATAAGAGTTGCCAACTGAGATGAAAGTACCGGATTAGGATAAAATTCCAGAAGTCTAACAAAAATAGGTGATAAACAATTCCTAGTGTGAGAATCTACCTTTGACGATGAGAAAGGGCTGTCATTCACAACAGCCATCAACGTGCAGAAGCTGATGGAAGCTCCTTCTGGATGGTACATTCACAATATTCCCCATACTCTTCAGGTAAATGTATTCTATCCATGCACCTGTTGAAAACAGCAGAAAATTCCAGAGTATTGCTACGTGTTTATGCCTTAATGTCCAGTGAATCAGAATAATGCTACAGCAGAGTCTTGGGCTTGAATTATTTTTATGGAAGACCTTGGGAGTCATCTAGAACAGCAGCTGATTTATTACAGATTTCAAGCGGGTAGCAATCATTGCCGCATGTTACACATTTCTGAAGGGGTTGAAAGCTGCTTATTCCATATGGGAGAACTTATTCAGACTAAGCCATTAACTGAAGGTCTATAGTGTAATACATAGGAAGTCATGAAAAACTAGTCTTGAAGTAAAGGCATTTTGTTGCTTTGACTTTCTTTCCATCTGCAGATATAGCGGCTACTTTCAATGAACTCAAAATAGAAATGCAAGCAGGTACTATGCAGATTTTTATAATTCAGGAAAATTATATTCTTGAGAGCTCCAGATGGCATTTAAAAAAATGTCAACACTAATGTCAATATAAACTATATAAACCTTTATTGCTTCGCGGTGATGCTTACTTGCAAAATTTTAGCTGGTGAGTAGTCAGGTGACACAGCAACTCCACATATCAAAATCAAACACTACAGCATAGAACAAAACGTCGGGCTGCTGTTCTTGGAAGGGCTCACTTCGGTTTGCTTATAATCATGAAAGCATATGAAAGGGAAATGATGAAAAAAGAACATTGTATCCGGTCATTCAAAATCATCTCCTATAAAGGTGCAAATCACTAAGAGGAAATGGTTGATGACTAATAATGAGTATAAGAGCAGCATCCGATAGAATCTTACAGAGAAGCTGGGCAAAACGTGCCTTTGTGGTAATAAAAAGGGGAAAAATAAAAACAAAGAATTAAATAATATTTTTGATCATCTGCACTGTGTTATTAGAGGCTCCATTCCTGCAATAAATAATTTTATTCAAATAGATGTCAGTTCTACAGAGCAGAATGAGCACAATTCACAGGAATAAGGTTATAAAACATAAGTCTTATCTAATACAGACCTTATTTAGTACAGCCATCAAAAATAATAGCTTTACCACAGAACCACATCTAATCTTAAATGCAGTTACTGAAATAAGATACTCCAGCTACAAGAGGATCAGCCACAGGTGGCTGTAATACAACTTTCTACTCCCTTTGGAACTGCTGAGCCCCAGTTCAGATTCCAGTAGTAGCCAGAGAATCCATTATGCTAGTGGGAGACTGCCAGAGCACACGCAGTCCCAAAGGAGGTGCAGATACGTAGTCTGATCCTGTTCAGATTCTAATATCTTCACTCACCGGAATCTAGCTCTAGTGATCAGTTAAACCCTATACATGTGAACAAGGATCACCCGTATGAACTATCCATGGCAGCACTGGTGGTAAATTGGATCACTCTGATCGAGAACTTTGACCAGCTGCCATTTTTACTCACGTCAATGGCAAAACTCTCAAGATCAAACCTACACATGTTTTGTAACTGTCTACAGGAAACTATTCATTCAAATAAAGCACTTTAAACATCATAATTTGGGGTACAATTCTGTACACTACTCACAGAAGTGATGATAACATGGTTCTAGATAAGTTTTCTGATTGCTACAATAACATTATAGAAACACTATGAAGCTATTTCATCACCTTGCTTATCCATGGGATCCTTTTTTAAACCATACACTCAGAGCAACATTTAACTGTGGCTATATGTATTCCACCTCCCAGCCCTCCTCTGTTTGATTCAGTGGTGTGTGTTTTTTTCTTTTTTTAACTCAAAAATATTTTGGAGATGACACATATGCTCATGATCACCACACAGGATTTCTGAAGGCTGTCACAATGCATTCAAAATTCTACAGTAAATGTCATCAGTCTTCTACGACTGAGTAAGGATATGAATGGGCCAACAGGTTGTGGATCCTGGATCGATGGTAAGACCCAGCAGCAAAAAGGTCAAAATGTCATATTAGCGTATTTATTTGACTTTATTTATTTTTAATGTGTTACACTTTGGGTAATTGTAAGGGGGACTGAGAAATGGAGAGCTATGGGAAGAGACTTCTCTCAGGGAAGATACAGTAACTCTGAGTTCACTTAAAATTTAACCCCTTGCTCCTTATTCACAGAAGCACTGTACATTTATAACTGCATATTTTAAAGGCTCCCACAGCAGTTTCACTCATTCTGGCAACTCTTCTAGGCACAATTCTACTAAGCACTGAGAACTCTCGTGTGGTGCTGAGTTCCCTCAGTTCCCATTCAAGTCACTAGTAGATGAGAACACACACTACCTCACAAGTATTCAAAACATCTTGCAGGGTTGAGACAACAGAATGGGGCTGGAAATGGGCCAGGAAGGCTATCTTCTGCAAGATACTTCCCCATACCCCACAGTTAAGCTGTATAAATACTTGGAAATGCTGAGAGTTGTGAAACAGTGGTGCAATTATGTGTGGGTGAAGGGGAAAATTCCTCTTCATCTTTCAGCCTGTGGGGACCAACAATGCTTTTCTGCTCTGAACTTTCAGCTGGCTGATAGACAAAACAGAAAGCAGGACCTATTGCTGCTGAGTGCTGCTGACTCATGAAACTCTTCCTCTACTCTCCTCTTTCCTCTTGCACAGAGTTGGAGGGGCACAAACCATGTATGTCATGGTATCTACAGAGGAGTTTTTATACCGGGTAAAACCAAGTGAAAAAATACTTAATCCCAGTGTAAGGCATTTTCTGTTTTTAAAACTCTTTTGTTAATGCACACATCACACTTAGTTTTAGTTACATATTCATTCCTCAAGGCCATGCATCCACATATCTTCTTTCACTCTCAGTTATTTACTTTTTTCTCCCCTCTGGAATTGGGATGGGACTACTCTACCATGTCCCTGAAAGTCTCCTCTATGTACCTCTCTGTTTCCCTTAGCTCCTTCAGTTCAACTACTCTGGTCTAAAGCACCCATATTTGTCTCTGAGGGCCATGAGTTGCTTGCATCAAATATACATGTATGCCACCTGCCCACAAGACAGGTAATCATACATACTTCAATGAGTGCAGTAAACTGGATTGCCCCTACTCTGCTGCTGGAGTTCTGCCTGCATTATTTTTATTCTTGTAAGTGTTTTTAGCTGTTTGGTTAGGGGGAGACAGAAGGTTGGGAGGGGTTATGGGACTAGTCTTAAAGCATGTTGACTAGATGAGTTTGTCTCTCTCACATCCTCTCTAGACTCTCTTGCAAATATCCCATGTTCACTAGCTCATCGGTTGTTTAGGACCGGTCTTTTAAAATCCCCTGTTCTCACTGAGCTAGCTAGTCCCACCTCCTTGTCAAGGGTTACTAAAGAGATTAGGGATCAAAGGGCAGCAGGCTAGAACCTTGTTAGTAAAATCAGCCAGGTCTAGCAAGGCTCTAAACTCTGCCAAGTCTAGCAAGTCTCTTGGCTCAGCACATAGCCTCCAAGCAAGCAAGGCAAGTTAATTTGTATTAACAAACACTCTCTCCCTCTCTCTCTCTTGTGACGGATCGCTTTCTCACCCCCCTTGAGGAACAGGCAGGAAACCCTTTTTTGCTCCAAACAGTGCTCTTTAATTTACAGTGCAGGACCCCACCACCAATATATACAGCTTAAAACAGCTCATTAATATACAGCTCTCAACAGCTCATTAATATACAGCTCTGAATACCCCGGTCTAAACAAGTACAGGGGGAGGCTGAGTCCACTACCCCCGGTTGGGACTTCCTCCCCAACTGCACCCGCAGAGTGAGTATTGGATATCTCTAGCATACACACACAGCTCTGGTTAGCTCCACAACCACACACAGCTCTGGTTAGCTCCACAACCACACTCAGCTCTGGTTAGCTCCACAACCACACTCAGCTCTGGTTAGCTCAACAAACACACACAGCTCTTGATAGCTCAACAAACACACACAGCTCTTGATAGCTCACAAACACACACTCAGCTCTTGATAGCTCAACACACAGCTCTTGATAGCTCAACACACAGCTCTTGATAGCTCAACACACACACACAGCTCTGAATAACTCATGCCACCACCACCCTGGGCTTCCTTCCTGGCAGCCTTATATCTCCCAGAGGAGGCTGCCAGGTGCAACCCATCCGAGTTGATTGCCTTGCAAGCCAGGTGGCTGATTAGCCTTCCTGCCAGGGAGGTTTGCAGAGGGCTTTTCTCCCTCTTAAAGGGGCGGCAGGCTGGGTCAAGCCCACCCTGCCACACTCTACTTGTCACTGTCAAACTGTGGTCCTGTATCCCATCTATTCATACAGATTTATTCCTTACATCGCCTGGAGTGAAATACTTAAGTTGCCCCTGTGAGGGTTCTAATAACCCAGGTAACAGAGTTCAGGGCAAGATTCAGCATTGGTATAAGTGGATGTACTTCCCACATATTTAAACAGAAGTCAGCTCTGCTTACACCACTAATGAATTTTATCCCATGTGGAAATGGGAAGGTTGCAGCATAGCAACACAGAAAACTGATGTGGAATTTTGCTGGTGTAAATAAACATGACATCATTACAATTTTCTCTGATCAACCTGATTAAAGCACTAGAACCCATGAGATTTATGGAGGCTTTTTATTATTGAATTGAGTTCAAAGAAGCAATCATAATGTATTCAGCCTAAGAACTAGAAAAAACAACAAGTGAACTGAAGGGGGTGTTTGCATGTGTCCTTCCCCATGTGAAGCTGTCAAGTTTCACAATTCTGAAATTAATTTCAGTGGCAGATAATGTTTCCATGATTAAGGTTATGTAGTGTTCCCATTATATGTTACTCTTTGTGGTTTGCATCTTAGGGCAGGTCAACACAACCTGATGGATTGGTGGGTCGTGATCCATCTTTCGGGGGTCGATTTAGTGCATCTAGTTTAGACTCAATAAATCAATCCCTGAGCGCTCTCCCACTGACTCTGGTACTCCACAGCCACGAGCGGTGGATCTGACAGGGCAGTGGTAGCAGTCGACGCATTATTGTGAAGACACCACGGTAAATCAACCTAAATATGCTAATCCCATAGCTGAAGTTGTGTATCTTTGGTCGACCCCTCCCCACAGTGTAGACCAGGGCTTAGAATAAAACTTCTTTTTTGACTACAACTTCCCAAAGTCAAGAAACAAAGTTACTCAAACAACTCTCAAAAGAATGTTTGTTCAAGTGTAAATTATATGAGTGTTTTTTTTAAAAAAAAAAGGTTAAGAAACACTTTTGCTCCCCACTTTGGTAATGACTCATGTGTAATACAGTTTGATTGCTTTGGGTATTTTAACAAATAAAATACCCCAAAGTAGTGACAATTAACAAATTATTAATGTTCAGTGTATATGCAGTAATTTAAAAAAATGATAGACATTTTTACAACGTGAGCATATTTTTGTTGAATAAATTGGCCTATCAGTTCAGTAATTCTTGAATACAGAATTTCTATGAGTCTCAGAGTTACTTCAATTGAGCATATCAAACATCTACAAAAAATGTAAAGGGCCAGATTCTGCCATTACTCACATTAAGTAGACACTTACAATATGAGTAATCTCACTGAAGTTAGTTTGAACCTGTAAGATACTATTCAAAATAAGTGTTGAAACATCTGGATCTAAGTAATTAGATATATTTCATACTGGAAATATGTTTTCAGAATCAACACACATACTAAACAACTGTTTACTTGCTAAAGTATAAAAGCTCATTAAAAAGTCATTATAGTTTCTGCTTATGCATTTTCATGGTTTCCAAATTTAACAGACATTAAAAATATGTATTTGATCAACAGATCATAACTTCAGATGGGGCCACTGAAATGTATTGGTTAAACACTACTCCTTCACATAAAATTAGTCTACCCATATTCATAGCAATGTTATAAAGCTGTTATATTTTTTAATGTAAATTCCCACACTAATTCCTCTTTTTTATTATTATGAAAATGAATGTTATGTTCAAAGAAATATTAAGATTATGAAAAATAATGGATAAAAATCAATTATAAAGTAAGATTAATAGATTATAAAACTAGAAGGGACCACTGCAAACATCTAGTCTGACCTCCTGCTGTAAAACAGGCCAGAGGACATTAATTCCTCTTTAAACTAGAGCTTATCTTTTAGGGGAGAAAAATCCAATCTTGATTTAAATGTTTCCAGTGATGGTAATCACAACACTCGGAAAGTTGTTTATTACTTTCACTGTTAAAAGAGAGAAAAAAAAAGTACATCTTATTTCCTGTTTGAATTTATCTCACTTCAATCTCCAGCTATTTAATCTTCTATCTGTCAGACAAAGGTAAGAGTCCTCTATTCTCAAATTTCTGTTTCCTATATAGGTACTTATTGACTGTGATCAAGTCACCCCTTCGCCTTCTCTATGTTAAGATAAATAGAGTGAGTTCCTTGAGTCTGTCACTATAGAGTATATTATCCAGTTATTTAGTCATTCTTGGGGCTCTTCTCTGAACCTTCTCCAGTTTATCAAAATCCTTCTTGAATAGTGAACACCAGAAATGTACCCAGTATTAAGGCTAAATCTCCGTCTGTAAATTGTAATTCCATCCTTAACTCATCCTGTTTTGCCTGAGTACTACAATCCTTTCTGTGTGGGTCTTGACACAATAAATTATATTAGCTACCTGTGATGTATAGTGAGGTATGTTAAAGGTCTAGCAGGAATAAATTAAAGAATAATCCATAGTATTAGTTCCCTCTCCTTTGCCATGTGTGTTACATCCTTTCAAGTACTTGCACTTGGTTTGTAGAACCAGAGAATTACATAAATTGAAGATGAATTTTGTTAGTTTGCTTGCCCCACCTTCCGGCCAATACAAGATAATCTTCAAGGTACATGTTCTAGTTCTCTGCCTATTTTAATTTTAAATGTTTTAAGGAATGAGGCTTCAAATATTTGCCTTTAAATAATGTTCTAGAATGTAACAAGTCTCTGTTTCAGGGAGTTTTTTCTTCAAATTTAGGTTAATTTACCTATGTTTTAAATGCCACTTTCTTACTCCTACACCTTCTTGTATCATAAGTAAGTCCTCACCAGGTGTATATGGACATTCCTGTGCTAGGTTTGGGGAATGTAGCAATAAGTATATGTACATGGGTAGGGAATTCTCTATCCAAAGACCACTGAAATAAAAACTTGGTTATAGAATGACCCAAAACACAAAGCCGGGACCACTAAAACATTGATGGTATCAGAGGGGAGATTCCCCTTACAGGATGAGGTTCAACAAGGAGGTAGCAAACAAAGAGAGATTTCTTCCCATTATACTGTGTTTTTTTAAACAAGAACAGAGCCAGCTTTATAAGTTGTCAGTATACTAAGCAAAGATAAAGCTTAATAAGGGACCACTAATCTCTTAGCTAGCACTATTTTTGTCTATATTCCAAACCATTTCACAGAGGCTAGGTAACAATTACTGATATATTAATAACAAGGTAACTGCTGCGCAAAATGCTTAAGTGACTTACTACGGATCACATGGCAAAACAGTGGCAGAGTCAGGAACATAACCCAAGTCCCCTCACTCTCAGTGCTGCTTTCGGTCCACTATATCACAGCTCCCATGGTGAAAGCAGATTTTGGAAAAGGGATTCCTACAGTAGATAAAACCCTGAAAGGATACATATTTCAGACGCAGGATTCACTGAGTGAAATTCTATGGCTTCTGTTAGCAGGAAGTTGGATTAAATAACTATAATGGTTCCCTTCCATCCTTAAAAATCTATGAAGAACTGTGTGGGCCAAACAGTGGAAATAACGCACTGTGAAACAAAAACATAATCAAAAGTAAGGAATATCTAAGACTGCTACAAGCACTTTTAAATAACCCCAGTTGTGCCTACTTACTGCAGTGCACATTTTATCAGAAGATCTTAAAAACACTTAATCATGAATAATGATGTTCCTTTATTTATAGCCTAATGATGTATTCTAGTCCTCCTATAATGCAGGTACAGTTTTGGTTGGCTTGTTTATACAGGATACACACATTATATTTCCTTTGTCATGACTGGACTCTGTCCTAGCTACCCTTCCACCATGGCTGTAGTGCACTAATGTGGTGACACCTGAAGAAATCCCTTGGATAGGTGCAAAACCACAGGCCTTATTGGCATCAAAGGCCTCACTACTGCTTCTCCACACAAACATTCAAGGGGCCTCTTGAATGGCTAGTGAACTATACAAGATGAGGAGTTAGTAATGGATCACACTTGGTTTCTTGGTATATTTTAATTGTACTGTATAATATATGTATCAAATCTGTTTCATAGTAATTGTACTGCTCCAATTATATACTCTGGAAAAAAATCAATTAAATATTTTAATGTAAAATAAAAATGCTAACACAAAAGTAGGCTACTTATTTGATAAGGCTTGCACTGTAATTACAAACTGGATTGAAAAGGGCAGAAAAGCCTTTCAATAAAGGTCTGGGAACTAGATATTACACTCTTAACAGCATTTGCAGTTTAAGAATCTATTTATGAAGACCAAATTGTTTTTCAACTCTAATATTTTAAAGAACTACTTTTGATAGTTTGAACACAAACATGTTTAATGACATACATTTGTAATAATATAGTCTTATCTACTTAAACAAGAGCTTTATCCAAATCTCATTTAACTCAATATGAGTTCTTAACATTAACTTCCATTGGCTTTGGATAAGATCCTAAGTGTCTGTGTAGTGTGTTAAATAAATTTATATTAATATCTATACAAGACTCATATTATTGGCAATTTTAATATGAATATATTTCCAAATTTAAAACATTTTTATACTCTTAGCTTTAAATATTATTGATGGAATCTACAGTGGTAAACTTCCCCATGCACATTCAGAAACTTTTAGGACCTAGATTTGATTTGCAAATGCTGCACAAGAAGTTTTAATATTTATTTTCAAAGAGATGATTCATCTAAATAAAATATGCTGAGCAACCTTCATATTTTTTAATTTATTCTCAATTATTCATTCTCAATTAGAGATAATTCAATCAGATTGTGGAAAAAGCTACTGCACAGCAGTCAAAATTATATCCATGGCAGAATAGTGGATCAATTTTTTAAAAAAATCTAATTAATAACTTGTTTTTAATAATTACATTCTGCCAGAGAAGGGTACCAGATCTAGAAACAAGCAAAGATATATGTCATGCACAATTCTTCTTCTTCTTCTTACTATTATTGAGAAGAAATAGTATAAGAGTTATTACTGAAAACTTTATTTTCTCATTCACTTTTAGCTCATCTAATAGCATGAAGTGGAAGAAGCAGAACAAGTTAAGAACTATTGCCCAAGAGTCACATTTTAGCATATATTGGGTTGATTTTTTAGCCCATAAACCCTGTAATCTCACTCATTATACATGTTTGTTGACAAATAAACTTGGTGAAAAAATGCTAGAAACAGTGGCATCTTTCCATTCTTTTTTTAATGAGAAACATGACTCCTCTGACAAATATTACCAATGAAAAAAATACTGTCTATTGAGAGACTTTAATCTGTAGCCAAATGTACTTCTTTTCTAGTACAGGCTAAACTGGCTAGTGATATAATACTATCATTACCAAAGAAGGAAATAGCTTTATTTATTTAAAGTTAGCTAACAGCCACAATGTCCTACTTGCTAGCAATACAAGACAACTGAGACAATTTAGCTAAAGTCTTTCAATGAGAAAGAAATGTAATTTGGATACATACTTGTGCCCATGGTTTGTGAATGTGGAGCTGATGTGCTTAATTAAAGCTATGCCCCAAAATGTGCTAAATTTAAAACTAGTGAAAATCACAAAGGGGCCTCTCTCTCTCTATTTTTTCAAAGGAATTAGAACTTTAGAAGTAAAGTCATAATATGCATTGGTGCAATGTATATCAATATTAGTTTTTAGTCAGTAGAGATCAGTGTCAGAATAGGCTCACCTCACTTACAGTGCAGGGAGCTCCCTGAACAGACAAAATAAATACTACTCACAAAGCTGAACAATAAATCATTGGGCTCAATGCAGGAATTATTGAGACATTTTATAGTCTATGCTATGCAGGTCAGAATTGTTGACCATAATGTTTCATTTTGGTGTTACAAGTAATGTGTCTATAAAAGCTCTTTAAAAAAATAAACTCCCTTTTCGGGATACAATGTAAATGAAAATGTAAACAGATACAGAGAGGACATACATTGGTTATTTAATTTCCACCATGCCACTGTAATAAGGTTCCAAACTCCAAACTGAATAGCCAAGTTTCCAAGCTGATGACTTATTCTCTGCCCCATCAAGTATTGTCCGGATGAGCAATGAATGACCTAAGAGGGACATTGAGTGATAAAACCAGAAGACAATTGTATAACCCTCTCAATTCCCAGTTCTTTTGACCTTTTATGTGCAGTGTATCAAGCATACAGAATGTAGCTGAACTGCATTTGTTCATCACTACCTTTTTAGGTTGATGAACAAACTAAAAAGAAAGAAGTGCAACATGGATCAATACTGACACACAGAGTTTTAAACTTCCACACAATGTATGGAAAGCATAATACTGTATGAAATATAGGGAAATACTTAGTCCCAGATTGCACAAAAAGTTATCAAGCTATTAATGGAATTTATTTGAGTTTTCTGGTTGATATGGCAAAGCTATCCTAAGGTATGTTCCAACACCAGAAATTTTGTCCTGTGTACGTGCAATAGAAAAATGCTACCATAGGCAAAATTTAACCCCAAATATTGCAGTTGGTCTTTTGCTTCTGTTTTAATTTATACTTCTTGCAAAGATTGTGATATTAAAATTATATGTCTGAATGCAAATATACATCTATATGGTTTTACTGAAATGAGAGTAGCTCATCCAGTCAGAGCGCAGGGAGTACAGGAAGGACCTCAAGTGAAGGCCACTTGAAGTCAGTGAAGGTCTTTCCATTATTTTCTTTTCATTTTACATCACACCCTTAAGGAGGCAACAATGTGTATTTTTTCTTCCATTCACTAATTCCTTGTACTCTGTTTGGCTCTGGGAGAATCTGACTGGCAGAATCACTGTACAGTTATTTTTCATTAATGGTACTATGAATATGGAAATATTTCTAACCTGACTACTACAATCCATCTGCTCTGCTTCCTGTACTTAATATTCTCATTTTTGCCACCAATCAAGATGCCATATCACTTCCTTCAAATGAAGCAGAGAAACTCCAAAATGTACATGAAAAAAGAGAAAAATACCAGCAAGCGAACAGCATTGTGAAACCACCGAAAGGGAAACTGTTAAATATTTGACTCAGTCCTCTCCTGTGGCTCTGCTCCTGTTCCAGTCAGATGGAGTCTTGCTGTTGACCTGATTGGGGTAAAATTATGCTTTCTTTCTAATATCTCTGTCTTTCACCAATCCCCTGCTGTATAGGTCTTGTTCCTAGAACTGCCATCTATTTATGGTTTTGTTTACATCGGAAGAATCTTATCCTTTCCCACCCCATTTAACTGTGAAAGAAAACATTATAGAAACAAATGTATTGCAGTTATGGTGGACTGACGAGTCTCTCTGAGCTGTATGAAGGAAAGTTGGGAGCAAAAGAAAAAAATGAGGAGAGAAGAATAGATAAGAGTAAAAAAAAGGTGCAAAGGGTTTAAGACAAAGTTTTCAAAAATGTTCTTCATTTTGGCTGCCTCAATTTTTGGGTCCCCAACTTTGGACATCTACAAATTGATTTTCAGAAGTATTGAGTACCTAACGTTCCAGCTAAAGTCAATGGGAGCTATGGGAGAGTCGCACCTCTAAAAATTGTGTTCTACAAGTCTCAAGATGGACACCAAGAAATTAAAGAACCCAAAATAAGAGAACACCTTTTAAAAGTTAAAAGCTTTAATTTTTGATAGTTTGACTTCTAGTAATTTGAAATCATATTTTGTTTCCTGTTTTCATTTAAAATGTTAGGATTTTTATATCACAGTGCTATGACCTTGTACACACAAAGCATCCTCTAGTTCTAATAGAAACCTATTAATAATTTTCTACATTCATTTTCTACTTATAAAAAATACAATACATATTTAGACTTTTTATCTCTAATCCTGTAGAAATAGACATAAAAGGCTGTTTTACCTTGTCACCTTCAGAAAAAGTTATTCCATCGATGGCTCTTTTCCAAGTAATTTCTGGGATAGGTTCTCCTTCTGCCTCACATATCAGTGTTGTTTGACCATTTTCAAATGTGGTTTCATTTTTAAGATGAATTATCTGAGGCTGTACTGTTAAAAGTATAAATTATATTACTCATTGTGCATCAGAAACATTATATAGCAGTCTATTTTAAAATGTCCTTTTGATTTGAAAAATTCATTCATGTTAACTCCATTGGGATTACCAGAACTATTTCATAATCCATGAGAAAACCCAGCAAAATGAACTGCGGAGTGGGACTTATTTTTCAAAACAATGTAGGTTAAAATTGAATACAGGCCATTATTATCAAGTTAAATACATCATATGAAAACAATCAAACAAACAGCATTAACATAATATTAAGGCAGAGAAATCAAGCACTCAGGAGTGCAGATATGAAATATTCAAGTTGAAATCTCAACTTTACTGCTGCTCCTTGTACCTATGCCTTAAAACACTGATATTGAAATAATCCCAAGATTGAGGCCTGGTCTACACTTACAATTTAAATTGAACTAGCAGTGTCACTCTGGGGGTGTGAAAAAAATAATCACATGCTTGAGTGCCACAGTTAAGTCAATTTTACTCCAGGATAGATGTGGCTAGATCAATGGAATAATTTCACTGATTTAGATACTGCAATTTAGGGAGATGAATTACCTTTGTTGACAGAAAACACCATTCTGTTGCTGTAGAAAGCATCTACCTATGGGACTGAAGCTGTGCCATTATAGCACCTGTATTGTAGCCAGACCCTGAGATCACTCAGATATTAAGACAGATCAATCTCCTATATTACATTAACTTTGAATCAGTCTAAACCATAAGGGGGGGTAAGATTTTAGCCTGATTAATTTAATCTTTCATAACTGTAACACTATTGAAACAATTTTCTCCAAACTGGGGCTCTGATCCCCACCTCAACCCCCGACCAAACCCAACACCCCTACCTCACGTACCCTCCGACCAAACCCAACTCGGGTCCGTCGGAGGTGGGGAGGGGCAGAGAGCTGAGCGAATGCGGGGTCCGTTGGAGGGGGTATTATGACATCATAACCATGTCACAGAGAACAGCAGCTGCCCAGCTGATGTGAATGGGCTTTAAAGAATTACACCCCTGGGGGGCATCAGAGGTGAGATTTGAATTTTTTTTGACTCTTATCCTGATTAGGACCCTAAGACCTATAACTGTACCAAATTTCAAGTCTCTAGCTCAAACGGTGTGGAAGGAGTAAGCGTTCATACATACACACATACATACACGCATACACCATTTGACTTATATATATATATATATATATATATATATATATATATATATATATATATATATATATATATATATATATATATATATATATATATATATATATACACACACACATACATACACACACACACACTGCTGCAAACCTCTCCATCCTGTCATATATATATATGACAGGATGGAGAGATTTACAGGAGTGTGTATATATACACACACACCAGAGACAGAGATAATGGCCTATGCAAATAAAAAGTAGAACTATAAGGTAAGATTCAAAAGAATGAGGCATGAGTTGTAACAAGAAAGAAGAGAAACAGAAAAATAAAACCCTGTAAATCAGTATGTAACTAGGGATGTCCAGATAGCAGAAACATTGGAAATGACAAAAACAGGGGAAAAAAATCAGTTAACACTCATGTTTCCCAGCAGGTGTGGAGGGATCAAATAGAAATGAATTTATCGGAGAAACCTTGGCACAAGTTTTAAACATTAATTTGGATGAGACCTCCTAGATGGCATTGAATATCAATACGTAGCAGCACTATGGCAGGAAAATAGAATGAAAGAGAGATTACCAAGACTGGCTCATGATCAGCAAGAGATCCTCTATGAGGGAAATAGCATGTGTCTGCTATCTTCCTGATATAAGCCTCATCAGAAAGAACAGATACAAAACCCTAGCAAATCAAAACATATTGTGTTCCAGAGTGCAGAGGTAGAAGTTCTGTAATCTTCCAACACTAGGATTTTATATAAGGAGAAAACATCTTTTGGGGGGGGAGTAGAAAACTGCAAAATAATTGTTCAATAAAATAAAAAAACTGTAGCCCATATAACAAATCCAAATATTGATATTGATAAGACTAGGCATAGGCATGTTAACTCAGAAAACACAGCATTCTAAAACCATTACTACCCTCTCAGCTACATCATCTGGAGTTTAAAAGTGCTGAGCTGTAACTTATTATATTACTACTTAAACTTTATATTGTATTAATGACAGGCTTCAACCAGATCAGGGCCTCATTGTTTTGCAAACATATAATAAATGACAGCCCCTTCCCCAAAGATATTGCATTGTACAGAAAAAACAACAACAGGTGGATGAGACAGACAAGCAGGCAGTAGGGTTTCAAGGTCAATTAAAAACTGATAGTATGTTTTAGAAAGATTGGCTGTGTGCACTATTCTAAGCAGTAATCAGAAGTTATCTTCCTAATCATTATCAGCCTGCAGTTTTCTGAATGAACTATGTCATTTAAGGATGGATTTGAAGGAGAACAGGTGTCTCTACAGATTAGGACTAGGAGTTTTTCCTTTGTGTAAGGGATAACATGGAAGAAAGGGCAAAGGTCTTGTGGGACAAGAGGAATATAAGGTGATTGAAACTGGTATTGTTAATAGTAAATGCAAGGTGTTGTGAAAAGGTAGTATGATAGTGATTGTGCAGATACTTGTAGGGTATGATAAGGAATTTGTGTTGGATGCAATGGTTTTCTCTTACTTTCCCTCATTTCTTCGAAACAGTAGAAGGGTGATTATAATTGAAATACCCCCAGTAGATCATATAGCTATTGTGTGAGCCCAGTGTCATACTGGAGCCTCCAACACCTGCCCATTCAATCTCTACATCTGGTGAGGTGCAGCTTCGCTCTGGTGGCTTGGCAACTGGGGATGCTAATTCTATTCCTCACCCCTCCCCTTATCTGTCCCATGCTACTGTTATCCCTTTCTTCATCCCTTTCTGGGGGATGACCCTCAAGACGTGGTATGTGCATTCCCCTTCCTTGCTCCCTTGTGCTCCCTCTGCCTCTCACTCCCATACAATGACAATGCAGTGCACATGGTGCTGCACTAGCGTTTTTATACCACTGAGGAAGTAGCTCATGCCCCTGCCCAAAAGCTGCAGGGCTACTAAGTGCCCAGCCCGAGGATGACTGGGAGTCTGTGGACTCAGTTGAGGCTGCAGAGCTCTCAGACTCTACCATGCTCTGGGACAAGCTGTGCCTATTGTTGGCAGACACACGTGTCTCCCAGGGGAAGGTACAGCTAAGGTCCAGTGATGGTGGGGGGCTTTTAATCTTTTACTCCAGGCTAGAAGAGCTGTGATGAGGGGAGGCAAAAGGACCAGGAAACAGGATGCCACAGCCCACCAGTGAGCCTGCAGCTTCTTCAATTCTCTGATTACATTTGGGATTAATCACAGGTGGCTGCGTGGGAGAGCGCAGCGGCTGTCGGGTGAGTATCCGCTGGTAACAGGTACTCTCCTTCCTTTGAGCAGGGCGGGGGGGGGGGGAGAAGAGGAGGGTTCTCTGTGACGTTTCTGGAGGAGACTCGCACTGATTTAGCTGCCAAAGGGGATGAGGAGTTGTGAAGGTGTGTTTCCCCACTCTGAACTCTAGGGTAAAGATGTGGGGACCCCTCATGAAAGAAGAAATCACCCCCCAAGCTTATTTTACCAACTTAGGTTAAAACTTTGCCACAGAACATAAACTTCCCCTATGTCTGGGCTTGGAAAACGCTGGCACCACCAATTTAAGCCCCCAAAACCATTGGTTAGGGTAAATTGGAACCCCCTTGTAATACCCCCCAAATCTCCTCCCTTTACCTGGGAGAGATTCGAGAACAAAGACCACAAACCCTCACTTTCCGTGAGATGTGCCCGATCCAAACGAGGATCTATTCAATAGAAATAAGCAGGCAGAATTTTAAAGGAAGATTTTACTAAAAGGAAAAGAAGGAGCATAAACCCCTTGTACAGAAATCAATAGAAGAAGAACTCACTGGCATCACATAGTATAACTGACCCCCCCACACACTGTCTGGGAATTCTTCCACTGCTACAGCTTAACAGCAAAGAAACACCATGGACCAATTATCAAGTGATACAGTTCAAGCTTACAAATCACTTACTACTTAGAAGCTTATAGAAATGTAGAATAGAGACAGAAGGTTAGTACGCCACACCCGGCGAACGCACCAGAGCCAGAACAAGACGAGGAGAAACTGAAAGTAAAAACCCTTTCCTTTTGTTCCAGCGGTTGATTATGTCAGGTTCCTTCAGGTTAACCCTTCACAGGTAAAACAGTAAATCTAAGCTACTTTATACTTATGACAGGAGTATGTCAGCAACTTCACTAAGCTCTCAGATGGGGCGCCAACCCTATTTTCCCCTATTGTCCAAGATACTGGGTGTTGCCAAGGTCATGTTGGGATGCCTTCTGCACCTCCAGGTCTGTGTTGAAGGGCTGATTCTCTAGCTGGTTAACATCTATGCCCAGATACTGGGCCTGGCAGTGCAGCAGGCATGAGTTCCTGGTCGTAGGTGGGGAGTTTAACACCACCCTGAATCACAGGACCATCGTGGAAGAAAGAAATAAACATTCTCAGGAACACCACTGACTCACTTTCTGGTGGAGATCTGGTGCAACTACCACCTGGATGACTCCACCTCCTTCCCTTATGTCCAGGTGAAGGACACTTGGTCATGCCCCTCAGAGTTGGACATCATTTATATTTCCTAATTTAACATCTTGCAGGCTGGCCCCATTCTCACACCACCACCTGGGGGCTCTGACAGCCTAAATTACATCTGAGAGGTTAGAGCAGGCCTAGTGGCATTTCAGTAACAGTCTTTTTGAGGATGTGGGCTTTGTGACATCCTTACAGGAGTTCTGGCTGGCCTGGCAGAAGCAGAGGCACACCTTTGCCTTGGCACAGAGGTGGCGGGATCTGAGTCAGAGTCCTCCTAGACTATGATGAGAGGGGTAGAATGGGACCATTGTGCTTGTGCAGTGCATGGGGATGATCACCCTGTGTGTCCAGAGTTGAAGGCAATCTTGTCTCCTGCTTCTCTCACTTTCCTCGAGTGGGCCCTCAAGGAGGCTGATCCCTAGCTCTCCTGAACTCATCATATGGCCCCGTCCATGAAAGCTTCTTTTGCAAATCCTGACATACCAACTGAGCCAGCTACATAATATTCACCTGATCTGCCTCTGAACTGTTCCCCAAAGAACATCTTTATATTCTTGTACTCCATTCCCTTGCCCTTCTGTCCT
Organism: Sternotherus odoratus; assembly: GCA_032164245.1. Lineage (NCBI taxonomy): Eukaryota > Metazoa > Chordata > Testudines > Kinosternidae > Sternotherus > Sternotherus odoratus. The sequence goes on along the minus strand of JAVMKO010000001.1, from coordinate 155,820,350 downwards.
GCTTACCAAGTGGCAGGGCCTGTTGCAATCTGCTGAGGCTGAGGAATCATGCAGCACCAGTCTGTGCTCTACTCTGGTTCCACAGCCCACTAGGGATATTAGTTGCCAACACCTCCATGTAGCCATGAGCATGGCCATGTACATGGAGTAGGTGATTAACTCCTCTGACACCTGTCACTATTGAAGTGAGAGGGAGAACTCAGTACTAATCTACATAGTGTGTGCCAGGTTGAAGCCCCTCTTCTGGCTCCTCCAGACCCATTTACTGAGTTTCTGTCTGCACTTTTCCTACACCTCCTGATTCACGCACACCCCATCTGTGGCCAGACAAAGTTGCAGGATCATCTTGTTAACCTTCCCTTGGCGCTGGCCAAGAGGGCTATCCATCATAGCAGGAGGAAGATGGACAGCTGGATACTGTGCAACTGTGGGGCCTATTTACTATCCCTCATCTAATCATATCTCTGGACAGAGTTCCTCTGGGCAATGGCCACTGACTCTTTGGATGCTTTTGATAAGTGATGAGTTCAGTCTGGAGTCCTCTGCTCAGTTTCCCACTCTGGCTTCCTCATATTTAACTTTTGTCCTCACTCCCATTCCTGTTTTCTCCCTTTTTTGTCCCCAGTACTCAATTGTGGCCTGGTCTTAGTGGTTCCTCCCCCTTAGTTAAGGAGGTGGGCCTTTAGTTATGGGCGGGCCTACACTCACCTGTCCCAGTCCTTCAAACAGTAAACACCTTCCAACTTTTGAGGAAACAAAGAAAGAAAGTGTTCTATCAACAACAGTCTCCTTCACTACGTAACCCTCATTAATCCACAGAATAGGTCCATCATGTGCACTTATTAAGGCAGGAATCATGTGGAGAAAAATAATTGGTGATCAGGTAATGAAAGATTATCATAATGCATATGTAGAAGGGGTCTGAATTAAGGTTGTACAGGTAGCCTAAGTTGTTTCTTAAATTCTGAGTGCTTGATTTTGTGACTATTGTGTTCTTTTATAACAGTTTTTGGTGTGTAATTTCTTAGGGTGCTTTAAAAAAACAATAACAAACAAATTCCATTATGTATCATCATACTGACACCCACATGGCTCATCAACAAAACTGAAACACTTACATCCACTGTACAGACCTCTGCCACTTGAGCTAACAGAGAACTTAGTGTACTTGGCTGATATCCTCTTTGGAACACAGCACTAGAAGGGGATGAGACACTCTGCCAGTGGGTTTCACTGATATTTGCTTACAGCAGAGGACTGGTGAGACTTAGGAGTCACTAGTTCCCTTCCAGACTCTGCAGATGAATGTGATTGAGTGAACACAGACTCTCTTGCTCATTCTTCCCAAACTTAACCCCTTCTGTCCTGCCCTTTCCAACCTATTTTACTTCCAGTTCTCTCTCTTCCTTACTCTAGGCTCCTTGTCCCAGTCCAATTCTCCTTGCCTGCCCACTCCTAATCACCACGTGTCAGGCTTTTCATCTGAGTCCCAGCTTCCTTCCTTTATCAGTCTAGGATCGTCTGTGCACGAGTCATGCCAATGCTGTATACGCTGATGTAGAAAGCCATTAGAAAGGCCAGGGAAAGTTTAGGCTGAGGGTTAGGGTTATAGATATGCAATTGACAGACCAATGTTCCCAGCATCCAGCACAAGTGGTGCAGAGGGGTCACGGTTGATGATTGGGTGGGATGTGGATTCCACTACCCCAATCCCTTTTCAAGCCATTCTCTTAGAGTCAGCTTTATACAAATGGAGTGGATTTAATCCTTAGTATTACTTCTATCAAAAGGTAGAAATCAGACCCTTAAAACAAACAAGCAAACCAAAAAAAACCCCTGAACTTAATAAATTAAAAAATACAGTAGTGCATTTGTTTTCAGTCCAACAGCCAACATTGTTGCCTCAGTCATTTCAGTTCTTAACATTTAGTGTTAATTTCAATGAATATGTATTTTTACTTTTTGTTTTAATTATGTATTTTCTGGATTATAATTTTCAAGTTTTTTCATATTTCAGATTTTTCCCTGAGTGCCAACATAAATAGAAGCTTTGCTCTACTGTGCTATATTTTTAATTTAGCAATTTAGGAAATATTATTTTATGCTGGCTACATTACACGCTGACATAAATGTAAGAATTTTATGTGTCTTCTCTGGGGTTTATTTTCCCCTTCTTTCTTTATTTGACATTATGCACCTCGGATGTTTCTTTACTTTAAGGCTTTAGCAAACAAATTATAGCCTCGATTCTGCAGTCTGGTCCTACAGTCTTGACCTCTTCACCCACACAGAACCTTAGTGTCTGCAATGAAACTCCACTGGAATTCCATTGATACTAACAGCATTACACCTGTATAAGCAGAAGGGTCCGCCCACATAGGTCACCTTGGAGGAACAGGGTTCATAAAAAGCAATATGATTTTCGACTTTCTCACTTAAAAACGAAACAGTATATTAAGATCAACCAATACATTTATAAATAAAATTAACAACAATAAAAACCCTTCCTTTGTATGGTTTTATCTGGACTTAAAAAAATCTGTATTTAGAAGGCTAAATATCCTGTTTTTCGTTCCCAAGGTTTCCTCTCCTTCTGGTCCTTCATTTTCTCACAGTCCAACAGCCAACTTTTAGAAGGAAACCAGAGAAAATTAACAATTTACCAGTTCAGTGTTCTGTATCTGAATAGCAGAACAGCAGATGCTGAAGATAAAAGAATTTCAAAGTCAAATTCAGGAGTAAAGGTTAAAGTGGCCAACAGCAGGGAAAGCCTTCCTTGTAACCCTATGCCAAAAGTTGGCTGATATGTCAATAAACACCTCCTGGGGGCACGATTCCATATAAACTCGTGAATTATAATTTCAGTTACTATTGTTTCTCAGTAATTGTTGCTTGTATTTAACAAACACATAAATACAAATGAACTTAGCTGGCATTTGGACCTTAAAAGTCAATACTTTATAGCCTCAGCTGGGGTTCCTGAGACTTTATTTTCCTCATGGATTGATGACCTCAATTGTAAAATTGTGACCTCCATATGGGCCTAATACTCAAATGGTATAAATCGCCAGTGTTCCACTGACTTCATTTTATACCCAGTGAGGATCTATCCAAAATGTCTTTCTATATAAATATACAACCAGCTGAAATCAGATAACTCTGACAAAACAAAAATGAACAAAATATCATGATAGTATATGCCATGAAATACTTACCAAAAACTTGGAGGAATGTCTGTTTTTTATCATTTCCAGCTTTATTTTTTGCTCCACAAACATAAGGACCTGCATCAATATTTTTGACATCTCTGATTGTTAATTCTGTGTTGCTTCCTCTCAAAATATATTTTTCATTTTCATCAATAAGTTTTCCATTCCTGAAGAAGAAAAGGGATTTATAATCACACGGTGTATCTCTTAATCTGAAAGACCACATTCAGTTTTCTGATTTAGAAGTGTCAGTCATTTCAGTGATTTCCACTGGAGGATGTGACTATTTTGCTACCTAAAAAGCACACAGAAAAATGTGCAGTAGAGACTGGCATTATATTTGGAAAGCAGTGGATTTCACGCTGATGTAAATTGTTTGAGTGGGTAATTGGGTGTCTTAATAAATGTGTCCAAATTCTGGGCATAAGGGAATAATTCTAGATTGTATCTTGATTCTCAGAACTTCTTGCCATATGATTTTTATTACCATGTTCTAAAATACAAATTAATTAGAAACAGTATAATATTTTCATTCCATAAGTTTTAACATTGATTTAATGACACTACTATTCACATTACTGCAATAATTTATAAAAATGGTTTCCTGCTACTTACACATATAGTACACTGGCACATAAACAACTTGTGTCAGTTTTTCTTCTCAGCTGTTGTTGGCTATTCACAAATCAGTAAGCAAACAAACCTCCAGCCACTGGGATATGTGCAGTGCAGATGGTTTAGAAATAATGAAACCTGTGAATACTCTGATGGTTGATCTGTACTTGACCAACTCACTTCATCACCCTGGCATATACATGATTATACTGTGCATTCTTTCTAATAGAATGTATTCTTAACTTTATTTCTCTTCACTTTGCCATAGTTGCTCCAAGTTTCCTTTGATCTGTTTTTCTGTTGCTCAGTCATGTACCTTCATCACATAATAAATAAAAAAAAAGTGTTGCCTGATTGTCACAAGTGCTGAGCTCTCTCCGACTTCCAGGGGGTTTGGGGAACCAAATCAGGCCAATTTTTATAGGTGCCTACATATGATTTAGGAGCCCAGTTTTAGGCACCCAAGTTTAAAAATCAGGGCCATGGTGATTTTTAGTTTCTTTCTGATCATTTTATGTGGATAGTCATATTTATTAAAACAAATTCTAAAATAATTCAAAATATAACTTATTTTAAGCAAGAATATAGATCATTTCTAGGGAAGATTAATTTTATGCTAGCAGTAGTCCACTGTTAGGGTTATTTTTAGGGTTTGCTTGTATTTAAGAACAAAGTTAAAACTCACTCCAATTTTAATCCATTGATGCTTTCATTTTATAAACTTGATGGTAACACTCATTCCTCTCCTTTTCAATGTGAGTTACTTTATTGGTTTAGAAAAGTATAGTAGACTTCTGCACTCAGATATTTACATACAATTTCCAGTGTTTTCAGTAAGAGATACAAGGGAGTATCTGAGGTAAGAAATTATTCTAAAAGTCTCTTGTCACGAATATTTCCTACAGCCAGGATGATTTGAAAGTGGAAACTGGGACTTCCAGGGAATGAGACAGACTTACATTGATATTGATATTAGAGAACAAGCAGATATGTGTTACACATTAGAAGATGTAATTAACCGACAAAGGAAACAAAGACCAGTAACTAAAGATAAAGGGCTTAATCCTGCTATTAGTTGCATTGATTTCAACAAGATTACTCACATGAGTATGGCTTGCAGGATTGGACCACATTTATTTTACAAACTTGGGAAGTCTAATTCTGTTGGAATTCCTCACTCACTTATTGTGGTTTTATACTAGTGTGACTCGATCAACTTCAGTGGAGTAACCCTAGATTTACATCTGTGTGACAGAGGAATCAGTCCTTCATAGCAAAGACATTTTAACTAGCTACATTCAAATATTAAACAAAACAAAAACTAATTTTTGCTTATTTTTCTTCTTGTATACTTCCCCAGGCTAACATGTGATCTAATGGACTTAGTCTTTAATGAGGAGTTTAGAGATAATAGTAGGATGAAAAATGGGAATGAGGATATGGAGGTAGATATTACCACATCAGAGGTAGAAGCTAAACTTGAACATTTTAAGGACTAAATCAGGGGGGGGGGGGCAGATAATCTTCATCCAAGAATATTAAAGGAACAGGCACATGAAATTACAAGCCCATTAGCATGAATTAATCTGTAAACTCAGGGGTTGTACTGTATGACTGGAGAATTGCTAACAGAGTTCCTATTTTTAAGAAAGGGGGGAAAAAGTAACTACAAGCCTGTTAGTTTGACATCTGTAGTATGCAAGGTCTTTGAAAAAAAAATTGAAGGAGAAAGTAGTTAAGTCAATGGTAACTGGGACAAAATACTACATGATTTTACAAAATCGTGCCAAACCAACCTGATCTTTTTTGAGAAAGTAACAGATTTTTTTAGACAAAGGAAATGCAGTGGATCTAATTTACCTTGATTTCAGTATGGCATTTGATACTGTTCCACACAGAGAATTATTAATTCAACTGGAAAAGATGGGGATCAATATGAAAATTGAAAGGTGGATAAGGAACTGGTTAAAGGGAAGACTAGAGTGGGTCATACTGAAAGGTGAACTGTCAGGCTGGAGGCAGGTTACTAGTAGAGTTCCTCAGGGACTGGTTTTGGGGTCGACCTTATTTAATCTTTTTATTACTGATCTCAGCACAAAAAGTAGGAGTGTGCTAATAAAGTTTGCGGATGACACAAAGCTGGGAGGTATTGCCAATACAGAGAAGGACTAGGATACCATACAGGAAGATCTGTGTGACTTGTAAACTAGATTGATAGTAATTGGATGAAATTTAATTATTGAAAAGTGCAAGGTAATGCATTTAGGGATTAATAACAAGAATTTTAGTTATAAACTGGGGACACATCAATTGGAAGTAATGGAGGAGGAGAAGGACCTCAGAGTATTGGTTGACCATAGAATGCCTATGAGCCATCAATGTGATATGGCTGTGAAAAAAGCGAATGCGGTCTTTGGATGCACCAGGATAGGTATTTCCAGTACAGGTATTGAGGTGTTAGTACCATTATACAAGGCACCGGTGAGACCTCATCTGGAATACTGTGTTCAGTTCTGGTCTCCCATGTTTAAGAAGGCTGAATTCAAACTGGAACAGGCATAGAGAAGGGCAACTAGGATGATCGGAGGAATGGAAAATCTGTCTTATAAAAAGAGACTCAAAGACCTTGGCTTGTTTAGCCTAACCAAAAGAAGGCTGAGGAGGGATGTGATTGCTCTCTATAAATATATCAAAAGGATAATACCAGGGAGAGGAATTATTTAAGCTCAGTACCAACGTGGGCACCAGAATAAATGGATATAAGATGTCCAGCAGGAAGTTTATTAGACTGAAAATTAGGTTTCTAACCATCCTAGGAGTGATGTTCTGGAAGCTAAAGACCTATCTGGCTTCAAGACTGAGCTTGATGAGTTTATGTAGGAGATGGCATGATGGGATAGGCTAATTTTGCCAATTAATTGATCTATGATGATTAGCGGTAAATATGACCAATGGCCTCTGATGGGATGTTATATGGCATGGGATCGGGTTACTACAGAGAATTCTTTCCTGAGTGTCTGGCTGGTGTGTCTTGCCCGCATGCTCAGGGTTTAGCTGATCACCATATTTGGGGTCGGGAAAGAATTTTCCTCCAGGGCAGATTGGCAGAGCCCGTGGGTTGTTGTTTTTTTGCCTTCCTCTGCAGCGTGGGGCATGGAAGTCTTTAACCCATGATTTGAGGACTTCAATAGCTCAGACATACCTTAGAGGTATATTGCAAGAGTGGGTGGGTAAGGTTATGTGGCCTGCATTGTGCGGGAGGTCAGACTAGATGATTATAATGGTCCTTTCTGACCTTAAAGTCTATAAGTCTATGACACTGGTAGGGAAACACTGACACAATAGCTCAGTTTCTTTAATTATGCATAATGCAATCCAGAATGCTACTGGAATTTAAAATAATGTTTACTTATACCCCCATATGAACATAGATAAAATAATTGGTATAGACAGATAATCAATAAGTTGAAACTCTATTATATAAAAGCCATACAAAGGAGGATTTGGTTCCAGTCCTGAAGCTCCTGGTTCAGTCAGCATTTTGCTTACTGAGTCAAACACCACAAAGGGATCTTACAAGAGGGCTAAATGTTATTGGTACAAGGTTGACCCAGCTGTATTCGACTGATTTCAATGGTGAAGCACCGATTGTGCCAGGGCTGAATTTGGCCCTTAATGATAGAAATGTGTGGGAAACTGAAAAGAAAACGCCGGGGTCAAATTGAAAAAATAATTTTTAACTCAGTTGAAATCTGGTTCTATTCAGCTGTAAGGAAGAAAAGATTATACCATAATAGACCTAAATCTTTCAGTCCTTACCAAAGAAAAATGTCCACTAATGTCAATAAGAATTTTGGTTGTGTCAGGATAAGGTCATAAAAAAAAATTCAAAGAATTTTGTGAGATAAAAGTAATTTAAAATAATGAAACAGGACTAATACAATACTTCAGTAAATCAAAACTCATTATTTTATTTGAATGATTGTCATATTAAATTCCTATTGTTTTAAAGCTAGTTTTACTCATTCATCAGCTGTTTTGTCAAAAAAAATCCTCCATATTAAAATTGATACTAATTTTACATAAAATGTGAACCCATTACACACAGAAGTCAGTGGGGATTGAGTAATGGACTCCTGATTTGGCTCTGTATGAAGAGATAGTCCTGATGAACCATATTTACTGATAGTAATGCAATGTAGATAGTGTATTATTTGGAAACCCCACTGGAATTTGTGTAATGGAGGATGCCCAGTGCCCAGTCTTCCAGGCTAGCAGGATTTCCCCCAGAAAATCCTTGAAAATCCAGTACACTTCTACAGGATACTTAATTGTGCAAGTTATCAGTAAAAAAAAAAAAGTAATATTTATTATTACTTCAGTTTGAGGAATCAGAAGTACTCTGTCCTGTATTGTAAAAACGTTTAATATTGTAAAAACCCTATTTCTTCCTTAGTGACTGATACCTTATCATGTAGCATAAGTGTTTAGATATCTTGACATAAACACAAATCTTCTATTCCTTTTTACATAAGTAGTAAATAAATTACAATAATAGTACTCTGCATATTTCTAACACTTTCCATCTTAAGATCTTGATGTGCTTTTTATATAGTACCAATTTTATAGCTAAATAGGCACATAGAGGATAAGAAACTTGTCCAAAGTTACAGAACTCAATGGCATAGTTCGAAACGGAATTCAAAATCATGGCTCCCGAACAATAGATCATTTCTTCTCACAGACTACTTTAAAATCCAGTCAAACCCTGGTGGGGAGCAAAGGTAAATGTAAATGGTATATTTCTGACAACTTTGGAAAACAAAGGCCAAAATAACATAGTTTCACCAACAACAGAAGTAGCACACAGTACTAAACAAGACAAAATAACATTCTAAGCCCATACCTGAACAAAAGCTTTGTCTAGTGTGGTAAACCCGGAGCAAGCAGCTACCAGAGAGGGTGGTGATAGGAGAGGTAACCACAGGTCAATTGGGCTTAGCTGAGGAGAGGTTGCCAGGGAGGCAGGCAAGATCAGCTGATACCAATTAAGCCCAGAAAGCGACCTTTTTAAACCCTCCTCCCTGGTTAGGAAGCGGGGAGAGAGAGAGGGGGGGAATGAGGCTGCTTGCAGGTTGGGGCAGCCAGACTGGGGGCTTCTCCAAGCCAGGAGACTGCCTTTCCTGGACAGCAGGTAAAGGATCCAGCCAGACAGGGAGCTTCTCAAGGCCAGGAGACTGTTCCCTGGACAGCAGATAAAAGGGAAAGCCTGCCCTTGAGCTTTCTAGGCGGTTCGCCTGGGCAGCAACTGCCCTGCCAGAGCCTAAAGGACTGGAACCTGGTGGCTCTAAGAGGGCACCTTGCCACATGTGGTGTTAGAGGTGGGATCCTGGTAGACTTTGTGCCAAGCCATCCTAGGGCAGGGTGAATCACCCCTAACGAAAAAATGGAGGAGGTGGTGAAGGCATTGGTGCAGGCCACGGCGGCCCAACAGGAAGCCGTGCGAATGCAGCAAGAAACAAACCAATTAATGAGGAGCCAGGCAGCCCAGGACTGAGCCACCCTGCATGAGGTAGTAAAGCAGATACAAGCCCTGAGCACGGTGGCCCGTGGACCCCCCGAAACCAGGCCACTGTGGGCGAGCAACTATTTGCAGAAGATGATGTCGGATGATGACAAGGAGGCATATCTCCTCGCATTCGAGAGGACGGCACTGCGAGAGGCCTGGCCCCATGAGCAGTGGGCAAGTATCCTGGCTCCTTTTCTGTGTGGGGAGGCCCAGAAGGCCTATTTCGACCTGGCAACTGAAGCAGCTATGGATTACCCTCAGCTGAAGGCTGAGATCCTGGCGAGGGCAGGCATGACGCCGGCCGTAAGGGCGCAGCGGTTCCACGAGTGGAAGTACAAGGATGGCAAGGCACCGAGGTCCCAGTTGTTCGACCTGATCCACCTCACCCAGAAGTGGCTGTACCCAGAGACCCATGGCCCAGAGAAAGTGGTCGAGATCCTAGTCCTGGACAGGTACATGCAGGGTTTGCCACTGGACATACAGGGGTGGGTCAGCAAGAATGATCCCTCCTCCTATGACAAACTGGTTGCCCTCGTGGAGAGACACCTAGCTGCCCAGGAACTGTCTCAGACTGCCGGGGAAGGGAGGCGCCTGAATCGGCGACCAGTCTCTGTGCCAAGAGCCCGGGGTGCCCTGGCCCCAGGTCAGTATATGGAGGGGAAAAAGGTGTCAGAAGAGCAGCCTGAGACCATGGAGAGACTTGGGGACTGGGGAAGCAAGACTCGGGGAGTAAGACCCAACAGCCCGAAAAATAGGGGGCTGCCCCAAGCAGGGTATCGGTGTTATGCATGTGGGGAACTAGGGAATATCGCTGCCCAATGCCTGAACCTAGAGGAGTCCATGCAATGCGACATGGGAGGGATAGGGGGCCTATGTGACCTAGTGACTCAAGTGGGGATTGCGATGATCCCCCACTGATACACCAGGGCTGTTAAAATGAATGGCATAGAGACCACCGCATTAGTGGACTCGGGAGTGCGGTCATGCTGGTCTCGGGGAAGCTGGTCGGGCGAGACTAACTGACCTGGGCCAAGCGCTCAGAAGTATCCTGTGTGCCCGGGGATGTCAATTACTACCCAACTATCCCATTAAAAATAGACATCCTGGGAAACCCCACAAAGGTAGTAGGAGTAGTCCCGAAACTCCCCTACCCAGTTCTCATTGGCCGAGACTTCCCTGGGTTTGATAACCTACTCCCCAGAAGGGAGGCGGAGGGAGATAGCGCTGGGACCCAGGAGATGATCCCGGCAGATAGCGGCCTCCCAGTTTTCTGGGAGTTTGACCCAGAGTTATTCTCCCCACCTGGGGAGCCCAGGAAATCTTGGAGAGAAAGGAGGGCGGATAAGCAGTTGGGGACAAGGATCTTGGCCCCATACCAGAAGGCCACGCTTGTGGGGGAGGGAGTAGGCCCAACTAGAAAAAGGGCAGGGCAAGCTACCGGAGATCCCGTGGCTGGACCCAGTTCCCCGTAGACTCCCCTCGAGGGGGAGACAGATGGAGATACCCCAGAATTGGGGCCAATTGGCTCTTCAATGGAGAATTTTGGGCAGGATCAAGCCAATGACCCTATATATGCCAATATCCGTGGGGACGTAGTAAAGGTAAATGGGGTGCAAGTCCAAGGGAGAGCCAAGGGACGAGGGCCGTATTGTGTGATAAAGGACCTATTATATAGAGTAGTCCAGATCCAAGACTAAGTGGTAGAACAGCTATTAGTACCGCAGAAGCATCAAAGGGGCGTGATGGAGCTATCCCATAGCCATCTGTTCGGGGGGCACCTAGGGGAAGATAAGACCCTCGACCTCATTCTGCAAAGGTTCTTTTGGCCTGGTGTGTACATGGCTGTCCGGCGATATTGTGCCTCCTGTCCGGAATGCCAATTACATGGGCCCCGACCCCGCTTACACCTTTGGCACCCTTACCAATCATCAAGGTCCCGTTTGAACGGATCACTATGGACCTGGTAGGGACCCTAGAGAAGTCCGCCCATGGCCATCAGCACATATTGGTTGTGCTGGACTATGCCACGCGATACCCTGAGGCTGTGAACCTACGGAACACGATGTCCAAGACTATAGCCAAGGAGCTGGTACAGATTTTCTCCTGAGTGGGGATACCAAATGAGATCCTGATGGACCAAGGGACCCCCTTCGTGTCCAAGCAGATGAAGGACTTCTGTGCCATGCTCCATATACGGACCCTAAAGACGTCCGTCTACCACCCTCAGACCGACGGCCTGGTCGAACGTTTCAATAGAACATTGAAGAGCATGCTAAGGAAGGTAGTGAGCTGGGACGGGAAGGATTGGGATGCCCTGCTCCCCTACCTACTGTTTGCGGTGAGGGAGGTACCGCAGACTTCAACGGGGTTCTCCCCATTCAAGCTGCTATATGGACGTCACCCTCAAGGTATACTCGACATCACCAAGGAGGGTTCGGAAGAACAGCCAAACCCAGGGAAGAACGTCATCGAGCATGTGTTGCAGATGAAAGAGCGGATGGCCCAAGTCGCCCCCATTGTGCGAGAACACATGGAGAAGGCGCAAGGGGCTCAGCAGACATATTACAATTGCCAAGCAATGAGCCGGAAGTTCCAGGTGGGAGACCGGGTGATGGTGCTCATACCCACGGATAAAAGCAAGCTGCCGGCCAGGTGGCAGGGGCCATATGAGGTAATAGAAGCCATGGGGGAAGTTGACTATAAAGCCTGACAGCCAGGTCGCCGTAAGCTAGAGCAGATCTACCATGTGAACCTACTGAAACCATGGCAGGATAGAGAAGCTCAGGTGGTTGCGCTAGGGGCACCACCCCAGAAGGCAATCAGCCCAGCTGAGTAGGAATATCCCCAAAACTGACCCCCGCCCAACGAGCGGAAGTGATCAGCATGATCAGATGTAACCGGGATGTGTTTTCAGAGATGCCAGGCCGGACTACTGAGATGCACCACCACATCCTCACAGAGCCTGGAGAGAAGGTACATGTGAAGTCCTACCAGATCCCGGAGGCGAAAAGGGAAGAGATTGGGACAGAAGTCTGGAAGATGCTGGAATTAGGAGTCATCGAGGAGTCTCATAGCCCGTGGTCCAGTCCGGTGGTCCTAGTACCAATGCCGGATGGCAGTATGAGATTCTGCATCACTTCGGGAAGCTGAATGAAGTTTCCCAATTCGATGTGTACCCGCTACCCCGAATAGATGAGCTAATCGACTGGTTAGGGAAGGTGGTGGAAGGAGAAGAACACCCGGTCCTATTCCTCAGTAGGAAGCTCCCGCCAAGGGAACAGAAATATGCGGTAGTAGAAAAGGAATGTCTGGCGGTAAAATGGGCCATAGAAAGCCTCCGCTACTATTTACTCGGAAGGTGGTTTACCCTCATCATGGACCATGCCCCTCTGAAGTGGATGCACCAAAACAAGGACAGAAATGCAAGAGTGACAAGGTGGTTCCTCTCGCTACAGCCCTTCCACTTCAGAGTACAACATAGGTCCGGTCTCATGCATGGCAATGCGGATGGTCTGTCAAGAGTCCACTGCTTGCCGACCCAAGTAGCCCAACCCCGTAGTGTTGAGCGGGGGGGAGGGGGACGATATGTGGCTCTGAGAGGGCAACTTGCCACACTAGTTCTAAGATTGTCTCTTTCACCAACAGAATTAGGTTCAATAACATATATCACCTCACCAAGCATATATACAACATCAATGAATGAGTAATGCTGAGGAAACAGTTTGAATTAAGTTCCAAGTATAGACTTCTAGATCAATCTCTTGTAGAAGCATCCTCATATTGGTTACAAGGAGAAAAAATTTGGTGAAATAAACTTTAAAATTAACTTATCAGAAATATAAAGAATGTAAATATTTTGATCTATTTTTTCCTCAATACAGTCAAAACTGCTCTATTAATTTCAGAAGAAAAAAAATCTGAATGATTTTTTTTGGTTCACTGGCAATTCCTAAAATAAAATAAAATATAATAAAATAAAATAGTTTTAAGTTAACCTGAAGACATTTTTTTTAAAATTAGCTAATTGAAAAGTGATTAAAAATCAAAGTTTTGTTTATAATCAAAGTTTTAATTTTCATCTGAAGCATGTTTTCATTACTGCTACTGAAGGAAGATCTGGTTCACTAGTATCTGATCCACAGACTACTTGCGTAGGGCCTTCTGTAAGGTGTTTCATTTGTTTGCATATTTTACTGTGATACTTTCAAATTGAAAGTGAGGAATACTTGTAGAACCTTAGAGACTAACTAGTTTATATCAGCATAAGCTTTCGTGAGCTATAGCTCACTTTGTCAGATGCATAGAATGGAATAGAAGTAAGATACATTATACACAAAGAAAGAAAAAGTAAAGGAAAAAAAAATATTCACCAGCAACCGCACACCACACAACAAAAACACTAACCCAGGTACCTATCCTTGTAACAAAGCCCGATGCCAACTCTGTCCTCATATCCATTCAGCTGACACCATCATAGGACCTAATCACATCAGCCATACCATCAGAAGCTCATTCACCTGCACATCCACCAATGTGATATATGCCATTATGTGCCAGCAATGTCCCTCTCTATGTACATTGGCCAAACTGGCCAGTCTCTACGCAAAAGAATAAATGGAATGGACACAAATCTGACATCAGGAATCATAACATTCAAAAACCAGTAGGAGAACACTTCAATCTTCCTGGCCATTCCATTAAAGATTTGATGGTTTCAGTTTTGAAACAGAAAAACTTCCAAAACAGACTCCAACGAGAAACTGAGGAACTGGAATTAATTTTCAAATTGGACATTATTAACCAGGGGCTTAACAAAAGTTCAGATTGGTTCTCTCATTACAGTAATTAATTGCATTTCCTGAGTTACTGACAACAGATCTCCATTTCAAAAGGTGTATTTTTCTCCTAGTGATAATGGACCCTCTTAACAGCCCTCTTAGAATTGGTATGCTAATGTACAATTTCTTTTTTTTCTTTCTGTGTGTATAAATGCATCTTACTTCTGTTCCATTCTATGCATCCGACCAAGTGAGCTATAGCTCACGAAAGCTTATGCTGAAATAAACTAGTTAGTCTCTAAGGTGCTACAAGTATTCCTCACTTTCTTTACGGATACAGACTAACATGGCTGCTATTGTTGAACCTTTCAAATTGAAGTATACTAAAGATATGGCACTCAAAGACTGACAATTCTAAACATACAGCTCCACAAGATAATTGTGTCCATCCTTTTTATCTTGAAAATGTAAAACACCATGTTGAATTGTCTTCTTGCAGTGATGCAAATGAGAATATCAGATTTCTGATAAAATCAAGAGAACTCTGCCCAGCTGGGAGGTACATTTTATAACATGACCTCAAAGGGATACCAAGTTCCCAAAGTGTGAAACTTTTGTTTGTGAATTCTACATCACTACTTCAAATAATTTGAGTTTTGCATTATTTATTTTATTTTTGTTTCATCTGATAGAAACTGAATTCTCATCTATATTAGTGAGTGGGGCAAATATGACACTTATTTGTACCTTCTGCAATCCAAATGAATTCATGTCAGACAAAGTCAGCACACCATTTGACAAACATGTGTCATAAAGCAGGTGTCAGTCAAGGGAAACCAACATCTACCTAAGATGAGTCTAACAGAATCTTTTAAGTTTCAAATGCTGAGTAACAATGAGAGAAGATAGCTGAGGAGAATCCCTACAGAGTCCACTACACTCCGAAAGATGTTCACAAATCTCTTGATCCCCTTGAAAGAGCACACAGGAGGACAATTCATTCAAGCCCAACTAGAAATACATTTCCATACAAAGAATATTAACTATTTTAACACTGGAATGCATCCTTTGTGAATAGAGCAGGTGCTGAAACAAAAGGCATGTAAGTCTGTTCCATAAATATGCATGGAAAAGATGAGAAACCAATGAAAATCTTTCAGGGTGGTAGCCGTGTTAGTCTGTATCAGCAAAAACAACAAGGTGTCCTTGTGGCCCCATGGAGACTAACAAATGTATTTTGGAATAAGCTTTTGTGGATTATAACCCACTTCATCAAATGTGTGAAGTGAAAAATACAGTAGGCAGGTGTAAATGTTGAGATCCTTAAAGAATTATAGGGCAAATTTTCAAAATTGCACAGTTTTAATTATATAAATCTCACTGACTTCCCCTGGAAGATAAACCCCATATCCCCCAGTTTTCTCTTTTTAACAGATTCAGATTTGCAAGAGTATCCACAATTTGCCTGGAACTAATGGAATCAAATATCCAAACAAACTAACACAACACATTGAAGCCATACCTGTTACTGAATATCTGGCTGCACTGGAAAATCGGCTTAAGATAGATTTTTTTTTACATTGTATTGATGTATAATATGATAGCATTACTCTGTGTGTTGGACATGTATTTATAGCATTACATCTGTATTCTGTATTATTTTAGGTCATTGCATATGGGATTGGAGTGTGAAATTTTCATGGAGAAATTCAGAAAGACATCTGTTGCCTTTTTTAAAGTCATAGGTTCTTCAGCTTCATTTGTTTCTCCTTTAATGCGAGGCACATTAAAATGCAAGTTAGATATTTTCCAATGTCTCTTTTCTGGTGATAAACATAGTTTGATCAAATGTGTGTTATTTAATTTGTTTAGCAATTCCCTGTAAACCATAAACACAATGGAGGTAGTTTATTTCACCATACACACTCATAACATATTTAAAATCTTTTTGATATACATATCTAAATGGAACTTACCTATGCCAGCTGATTTCAGGTTCAGGAGAGCCAGTGGCTCTACAGAATAAAGTAATTGCCTCTCCCTGATCTGCTGTAGCATTAAAGGACTTCTGTAGCAAAGTAATTGCTGGAGGAACTGAAGGAAATGTAAAAAAAAATACATGTGAGATAAACTAATTGAAAAAATATCAAGTTTCAGTTGTTTCTGTGGAAACTTTGAACAGAGCAATCCTTATTAAGCATTCAATTTAAAAATACAAAATGAAGTCAGCCTACAGTATCAGATAACAGTAGGCATTATTGCATTTGCATTGTTGTATTTCCTTCAGACATTAACCATGATTAATTCACTGTAATGTTATCAAATCACTTGTGCATGGTTTCTTTTGACCTAAACTAACAACAAAATGAAATAAGCATCTTTTTCTCCTGATCTGTTTTGTTAAATAAGATTTAAAAGTAGTTGAAAGACCATAGCTACTGTGTGCATGTCAGTTCAGAGAGAGAGATTAGTGTGAATTAAACTACCTGAAATGAAAATGCCTCTCTTTTCTGCTCTCTCTTTGAAACAATCATGCAGCTGACAGACAACCATCTACTGATGTGAAACAGCACTTTCAAATTAGGTGTCAACACATAATGTTCTTCTTGATTCAAAATATTTAATTCTTCTAAAGAAACTACAGTATATTTTCTGGATAGGAATATCATCACCTTAAAATTATATATTATGATAGAGTTCTGCATATACAATCCATATCTGAAATTATATTTCAGAAAATTTGAACTAATTATTGTGTCCTGAGAATTGTATATTTTGCATTTTTGACAGTAAACCAACAGTAATTTGCACTGAACACTTCACCAACAGTCGTAATAAAAAGCAGTTTCAAGAAACAATAAAGCAGAAGATGTAATTTAATATCTCCATTCATGATACTAATTTTATTACTCTACTGGAATGGGCTTAAGATGAATGGTATGAATCTTAATTTTCACAAAATTCATACTCAAGATGAACTAAAAACATCTATTATATTATTGAGAAGTCATAGTTGGACATCTCAGATAGGTAATTCCTCTGAGGCCAAGCAGATTTGAAATCACATGTGTTCTTTGCTTGTACTATACCAAAGAGAGAAGCTCAAGGACTTTGACCTGAATTTTCTGCCATCAAGTCTCCTTTGCTCTGCTGCCTGGCTTCTATACCACCTGTGCTGGAATGACACTCCTCCCCTCACCCTCTCCCCCAGAATAAGGAAAGGAAGGGTGTGTGTTGGAAGAGGACAGAATAGGGAGAATAGAAGAGCTATTTTCCACCAAACCCAATTCTTTGTTGGCAAGGATATCCTGCCAGCAGGATAACTTAGAGCTGCCCCTGTGCAGCTTTATCTTATGTGGCGGCTGTTGGGTGAGGATCAGGGAACAACAAACAGATCCCTGTCTGTCTCCTCCCTCCACTGTACGCAAACTCTGCTTGGCCAGGGGAGAGAATTGAGCCGCTTTTCTTAAAACCAAAGACTTTATTTTCACTGTCAGATCACTGCCTCCCACCTTCAATTTCAAAATCTCTCTGGCAATTACAGCAATTTCTTATATGGAAAAACATTAGGAATGTGTTTAATTAATTTGTAGCTATTTTGTCATGTGCCCTAACTCCTGGACCTGAGGAGGAATCAACTCCAGGTAATCAGACAACTCTTCCTAGACCAACAGCAAGTTCTCCATTGACCACAAAATAAGAATTTAAAGATTATGGAGTCAATTCAGAAAATTGTTTCATCATTTCAAATTATCAGAAAAAGATATAATGAAGTAATTTTATTCCAAGCCTCATTCTTTCTTTGTAGTAGGGCCAAAGCTTGCAAACATTTGAGCTTCCCATCCATCTTGACTGATCTGTAATTTTAGTTTTGGTCCAAGCCTATTAGGTATGATTGGGACAAGATGGTAATAAAGAGGGAGACTAAGAGAAAAACAATGAAGTTAAAACTCCAGAAATTAACATTTACATATCAAACACATTTTCTTTAAAAAATGCTTTCAAACTTTTTTTTATGGTCTTAATTTTGTTAACATTTCACCTTTAGACAATAAAATCAAGATAACCAATCCACTGAATAGCCTTTCAATGCTAATTCAGCTCTTCGAATACATCTTTTCCTTGTCATCCATGAACACTAATTAGAGAGAATAATTTGTGGAAGGGAGATCATCAGGAAACACAGACCTTATAATTAGGCTTGGAAGGATTAATTTTTAATCGGTTAATGTCAGTATATATATAACCAATTAAAAACTAATATACATTCTAGACCATTTTGACTTCAAAACTAGAAAAACAAATGAACTGAAGGATGTAAAGTGATGCAAGATCAACAGGTCCTATGAATTTCCATTAACCAGAAGTTCTAAATTCCAGCCCTGCTTTCAAGGACACCCAGAGAAGTGAGAAATATCTTGGTAATCAGACTGAAATAAATTACCACTAAAATATTCCAACACTAACGTAAGGTACAGGTTCAGCACAGAATTGATGTGCAGCACAGAATTCAACACTAATCCTAAAATACATATAATAGTGTTCTACACATTTACCACAATGATACAGATCAAGTGGCAGGCAGTACATTAGGTGGGGCCTGGTTCTTCTCCCTTCGAAGTCAACAAGCCTGTTATCGTTGACTTTAATGAGAACAGTATGAGGCCCTTACTGGCTTTCTGTACTAGTATTCATGTCTTCTGTCAACTGTAATTCAGTTGCCCTGTATCAGCATGTGATGTGAAGAAAAATTTACTTCTTGTCCCATTGTGTTTGTACAATATACGGTGGGCATTAGAATAATCCTGAGGAAAAACAAGCCCCAGCCTTATTCTATGATACCAAGCAAACTGGGTGCACTATGCTCAGAGGAAACCTCTCTCTTCATAAAACAAAGTGAAATCAGATGCTGAAGTGCAAATGTACATTTCAGATGTTCTATTTTTAATATATTTCAGACAGTGCACCTGACTTGCTGCAAAGAAAATTCTGAAGAAAAGGTATGCATCCACAATCAAATATTTGAATATAATGACTGAAGACAGGAAGATGATAATGATGATTTTATCTTCAGATAGATAGCTACAATTATACTGTCTTCCTGGTCATAGACACAAATTACAAGAGCACAATAACATCAGCTCTTTCCATCACAAAGTACTGAATTATTTTTCTGAGCACTGTTTCCTGAAAGGAGATATTCAACTGGTGCAATAATAATATGCCAATAAGTTATACTTATTAAGGTTGCATATTTATGATTGGACATAGAAATATTGTATTCCCAGAACAATGAACCTCCACAATTGATTGTCAATTACCTAGACAGATATATTACAAAAAAAAAAAAAAAATTCAGAACATTCAGTGCATTTTCTTCTCACAAATTAGAAGGGAGGATTTTTATTTATTTTTAATGTAGTTTGAGAACCAAGCTATCAAGATATTCAGCAGAGGCTCTCTGTCATCCAACTTCAGCCAGAACATTGAATACTAAATAGACTTATTTTTTTCCATAAGCAATTGACCTGACATGCACTCGTATGAAGAGATACTGTTGGGTTTCAACTCATTCCTTCATTTTTGTTTACCATTTGCACCTATTGTACCTTTGAGTAAGGGAACATTATGACAACCAGCCTAACAACTTGAATTAGTTTCCTCTATGATTGCAATTCCTCTCTCCATTAGCCACAAGGGGTGCTGGGGGAAGGTGGGTCTTTCAAGAGATAAAACATTCATCCTCTCCCCAAAATGGAAAGAATCATCTCTGAGATACAATTAACCCAAGCTATGGGAGCCTAATATTTATATTCTAGCTCTGCATTATTTTTCCCCTTCTGTCACAGTTACAAAGCGAGAATTTTGCATTTTCAATGATGCAAAACTCATTCTGTAAAATAAAATAAAAAAGTTACCTTCTGATCCCCTCTTCATTTCCCCACTCTCTTCCAAATTCTGTCGTTTTGGTTCAGGAAGCCTTTTAGCATTTGTAAGGCCTCAATTACTGCCCAGGAACATATCACTGTTTTATTCACACAACCCAGCTGTGGCATGCCTTCATGTATAACTTTGGTTAGTTTGTTGGGTGTTTAATTTATTTAAATACATATGTATTTACACAACACTTATACTAAAAGGGCCACACATTTCAAATCTGGATATCCAGAAGTCATCTCATATTAAAGTCAATGACAACTGCAAGTGCTCAGTAACTGTGAAAATCAGGCTATGCATCTAGGTGCCTAAATATGGAGGCTGATGCCTAATTTTAGGCATACAGGTTTGACTGTTTGGACCCACACTGCTGTGTCTCTGGAACATCTTAAGGGATGACTTAAACCACTTTACTTTCCCCATTATTCTATGAATGACAGGCACCAGCCTGTTCCTCCAGTTTACAGCGGATGTTCTACATTACAATAGCTGCCAATAGTCTCAAGAGACATTTCTGGCTGCCATGAATCATCCAGGGGGGTAGAGACGATATGGTCACAACCAAGTGGGAATCAAGTGGTCCTGTTGGTTTGTTTTAAGGCTCCTGTGTGTTGTCCCAGGCAGGGGAGGCTCTACGTTTTTTGCTGCCTCAAGCGTGGCAGTCAGGTGTGCTTCGGCGGCATGGCTGTGGGAGGTTCACTGGTCCTGCCGATTCTGCAGACATCCCACAGGCATGCCGCTAAAAACCACCTGACTGCAGCCCTGACACAGACCAGCAGGCCACCCCCTGCAGACTGCCGCACCAGGCATTCGCTTGCTGCGCTGGTGCCCAGAGCCGCCTGTGGTCCCAGGATTCCTGCAAAGATGACATCATCATGAAATTTTCATTCTCCCTGTAAGCTGCTTGTTCCTCCATTACCAAGCCTGAAATAGTAATAAGCATATCATTCTTCTTGACTGCACAACAGAGATTTTGCATTCTAGTTTTCTATTGTGTTCACAGTGACATTTTGTAAAATAGTTTCTTTACTCGGTGCATTTGTTCATATTTGCAATGAGATCAAAGTCTGAAAGAATGATAAATGGAAGACATAATTGCTATGTAACAATTATTAATCTTGAGAAAGCATATGATTTAGTTTTGTGGGAGTTAGTATTTGGACTCTTGAGGTGGATGGAAGGGGGCTTCAAGAAGTAGAGATGATAAAAAAAAGTGTATAGAGCCTCAAGAGTTACGGTGATAACAATACGTGGAATTTCAAAGAGTTTTGACATGACAGTGGGATTGAGACAGAGCAGTCTGCGGAGACCACTTCTCTTCATTCTAGTTATGGAGTTAATTAGTAGGAGAATCAAGACTGTGGAGACATGAGAAAACAAGTGTATGCTGAAGAATTGGCCCTTCTGATTGACAGCAAAGAGGGACTGAAATATGGTATCAGAGCAGGCATCTGTTTTCAAAGTCCACGATTTGAAGATAAACCCCAAAAACCATGAAGTTATGCAAGTAGAGACAGGAGAAGAAGAAAGCCTGGGAGAAAGAGGACAGCAGGAAAGGATGTGGAAGACCAAGGATATATGAACAACTTCGTCAAGTTAAGTTTGAAGAGAAAAGAACTGGAATCACAAGATCTACGAACCTGTGTTATATACCAGAAGGAGCGGTGAAGAATTGTTCACACTCCAACCTCATATACATAGGAATCGGAGTCGAGAAAAGAAGTGAAATGATATGCTATATATTTTTAACTTGGCAAATTTTCCTTGATATTCCTTTCGCTCTCCCAGTCTTAAACATGAATAGTTTTATATGAATAGTTTATGTCTCCAGAACATTTTAAACTAAGAGCCCACCATCCATTTTTAAACATAGAGGGCTAAGATCCCTAGCTGGTATAAATTGTCAAAGCATCATTGATCTAATGGGGATTCACTGATTTACACAAACTGAGTGTCTGGTCCAATGTTCCCTACATTTCAGCAAAGTACCAAATCCTACAGGAGACTGAGCCTTGACAGGTACTGAGTTCCCTTGGCTTTTTCTGAAGCCAAGGTCAGCTCAGAGTGCTCACTACCTTGCAGGATTGGACCCACAGTTATATAAAATACTAAGGTGTGTGAGGGGTTAATCAATATTATCATCTGCATTCTTAATCCATGCATTTCTAATATCTCCATTTCTATCTATCTCAGGCTACCCTAGTGGTAATGCATACGACTCACATATTTTTTATGGTCTGAAAAATTTACTGTCATCTCTTGAAAGATGCCCAAGGCTAACCTCTCCTGGTCCAAAAGAACTTGTAGTTTCCATAAAGTAAAAAAAAATAATTAATTAAAATTAAATTTGAAAAATCTCAATAGAATATATCCAACAACCAGAAGGACTAATCATTCAGGAATTAAACCTTCAAGCCCTGAAGGTTCCTTTTTCATCTACAGTGCCAAGCTACAGAAGTGTTGTATGCAGAGCCCTATCAATGCCCTACTTTCAGTTTCCCATCCATCCCATCCCATCAATACCTGATCACAAGCCTTTGTACCAAACCATCCCTTTACCTCCTTCTCATTCACGCACATCAACCTTCTTACCCCTCATTATCTTCTGAACTTCCCTACCTGTATGATAATTGCCTCCTAAGGACTCCTTTCTCCACTATCAAACACTGCTATCTGCTGTGCTCCTCTTACCTGTGCATAATCTTGTCCTCTCTGCTTCGCATGAGTCAATCTCACAATCCCCAGTGTATCTTTACGTCGACCCAGGTACCCCTATGGCCCATATCACTTCTTCCGATTTGCCAAACTTTACTGTTATCCCATTCCCTACAAGTACGTAGTCCTAACCTGCTAGCTGCATGACTCAATCATTATAACTCCACTCCAGACTAGCACTTAGTCCAGCCCCCTGAGTATATAAAAGGAAGAGTGTTAAACACTCTTCAGAGCAAAAGCTTTTAAATTCCACTTTTGATAGCAGACCCAACCCCTGTAAACTCAGTATATGTTTCAATTTATTGTCAACATCTACATATTTTCCTTTATTGAATGTAACTATAAGAGGTGATTTTTTTTTCAGGAAACATCAGATTGTTAATTTTAAAAATATAGGCTTTGACTCCTTATTTAATCCAAATAAGTATGTGTTACAGTCTCATAATGAGAATGATCTTCCATTTATATAGTACTTTTTATCCCAAAGGGAATCCAAAACACTTTACAATCTTTACACCGTGATCCCTTCAAATAACATACAACTGATATTTACCCACCTTCCTCTTGAAATCCATCAAAGATTTAACAGCACTCAGCAAGACTACACAACATTTTAGACCAGTACGTGAAGAAGAAAATGCTTTCCAAGTGAAATTGCAGGGAGAATTTAGGTAGGTGGGATGTAATTGCTTCCTGGGTCAATATTTCACTAGGGACACTTGATTTAATAACTCAGCTCTTAAGAAAAGCACCATGGAATCTTTAAAAGTACCAAGGGACCAGCACCTAAGTTTTGTACCTCCTCTGAAAGACAGTTCTCTTAATACTACAGTAAATTCTAATCTAACTCTATTCTGGGACATAATTCATTATTGACCTCACATTTATTTGTTTGTAATGAGCTATGTATGTCCACAGAACTGAATAAATGATAACAACACTGACTTAGAGGGACAAGTGACATCTCCTGGATAACAAATACTTCACATAGCTTCCTGGGTTTCCTTAATGGCTATCCAGTACCAACACAGTCAAATCCTTCTGTGCTGGACAGGATCCATGCACAAAAAAAAACCTCTCTTGCATACCTCTCCTGCCCTTTTTATTATTATTTTAACTATCTGACTATTCTCAAAGTCATTTTTATTTTATGGAAGAGGTGTAGGTACCCCATGGGGCTGTACTTGTGAAGGTTTTACAGGCAGAGAAAATTGATGCATTCTTGCTGAAACAGATTCATAGACATTTCCCTTTCTTGTTAGGTGTCATTGCAATTTATTTATTTATTTGTAATGTGACTTTACAGACCATCTGGGAATAGATTTAGTACACTTAGCTTCATCCTACAGAAGTCAGTCATCCCGATAAATCAAGCAGGAGATGGCCTTCTTCAATATCACTCTACAATGTGAAATGCTTTTAGTGTTGCTCACTTGGTAACTCTTTTGTCTCTAGATCATAACATTGAGTTCAAAGTTAAAAGTGTTCACTGATAAAGATGTTGGACCAGATGTTGGACCAGAGTCTGAAGAGGTACAACTCTACTGACATTGTTCACTCACACAAGGTTAGGAATTTGGCCCACCATTTTAAATGCAATACATTGTGCCAGACACAGCCTTCCTCTCAATCTCTTTTTTAAAAGTCCAGTATGAAGTGAAAGATTTCATAGCGCTCTTCAAAATGAGAAGGAGATAACGTTAGTGTTCAGGTCAACAGTTACCTGTCTTGATGAATTATGTTCCAATATCCATACTGTGAGTGAACTCACCACATAATGGTTGCTCTTTTTCATACCGAGTGATGGGACTAACAGCATTTATCTCATTTACTTTGTGAAATACTCAAGGATACCTGGAGCATTCAATGTATTCTAGGCTGTAAAGCATTTTTATTCTCTTCAAATTCCCTTTATTATATATTATAGTCAAATTTTTTTTCCCAAAGAGACACCCAGCCATATAGGGTATGTCTACATTTGAGGGCATGTGTGCTTCCGAGCTCATATAGACTTACCTATGCTAGCTCTGCTTTAGCTAGTATGCTAAAAAAAACAGCAGTGTAGACAGGTGTAAGAGTGTCTATTCCCTCTCTCTGAACCTGGGGTACAGAGAGGGGCCTCTTCTATGCCAGACCAAATAACTACAAGCTGCTTCCCAGCCTAAGTTAAGTCTTCACAGCCCCAAACCCCACACTCTACCTGTTGGGAAATGGGGACCATGCTGCCACCACTCATTAATCACCCCAAGACCATGGGGTAGGGTACCTCAACATCCCAACTCCCCTTTTCCCTCTCCCTGAGAGATCGGGATCCAGACTGCTCCCCCCTTCCCTTCTAGCCTGAAGGTAGAGAGAGACAGACTCTGCACTCCAGCTCATACACTGTGAGCTTGTCCTTTAGACCTACTCCCCTTCCCCCCTCCCTTTCCAGCCTGAAAGCAGAGAGATCTTTAAGGGAAATAAACCAAACACTCTTTATAACTAAAAAGATTTAATAAAGAAAAGAGAATAAAGCATACATTTACAATACAACTTCACAATCTAGAGTTCTCTAACTTCCCCTCTGAAAAGGCTAGTGACACTCTAAATAGGTACAGAAACTTATGGAAATCAACATATTACTCACAGCACAGCTACTTATGAATATAGGAAGGAAAGTAGAAGTTTTCTCCCTCCATAGCTAGAGGCGAAAAATGGGTCTCTTGCCAATGCTGGGACGGCAGGAAAACTGAACTAAAACTCCCTCCCTCCCTCGTGGCACGGAAGATCTTACATCACCCCCTCTCAGGTAACATTAACTCTACACAGGCAAGACAACACTCCATACTTATGACAACAGGTAACATTGGTGGTGACCAGGCTAGCTGCCTGTATATGTGGTGGGGCCGGATGGATATGTACTCAGGCAGCTAGCTGAAGCCACTAACCATGCAACCCTGGCTACACTGCAATTTTTAGTGCACTAGTTTGAGCCAAGCTAGCACAGACAAGTCTATATGAGTTGAGAATCACACATCCCAGCTCAAATATAGATGAACGTATAGAAATACTGTGATATAGTAAATATTATAGGCTAGAAGACTATGGGAATTGCACGTAGCCAGGAATGAGGAGTATTGCACACAGAAGAAGCACAAGGAAACATTTCCCCTTGTATACACAGAGCATGCACACTCCTAAACTCTTTAACTGGGCACAGCACAATCTTCTGCCAGCCCTCCTACTCCCTCTCTGTTCACTATTGATAACAATCTAAAGATGTATTGCTTTAAATATCACAGCTATTGTTTACTGCTATGGATTTAAGGAATGCCTGTGCAATGAGTAACCTTTACTCACACGAGCAGTCCAATTTCAATAGTTTAATTGTTACTCAGGTGAGTAAGGGTTTCATGACAGCCAATTCAAAAAGAAGACATTAGATATTAGAAATGACATTTAGATTCTAAGGAGCTAGTATAATAGAAATACCTAAGTTAGATAGAACCTTGCTGGCCAACACATTCACTTATGTTTTATTGTGCTGACACTGGCTTTAACAGTGAGGTCAACCTGTATATTCAATTTTATGCTTGTGCTTTCATATTCCCTGTTAAAAGGGTTTATAATAAATTGTTAAAATTTATAATGACTTAAATAATAGTGGCACCATTCAATGGCATATCCAGTTAATTCAACTGTAGTTCTACAGTTAAAAATTATGTCCACAGTGTTTAACCAGGTTTTAAATACTTGCAATTCATAAAATAACTGTGCTACTGTGAAACTGAATAACTGCAAAAAATGAAGTGGTTTATAACAAAATATGACATTCACTGAAATATATACATCCAGCTAAATTATTTCATGTTATAATCTGAACGCTGATTTTAGTGTGGTTGGCTTTATCCTATGAAGGATATTTTTTAAAAAAACCTTACATATACACATAACATTTACATACATTTATACCATAAAAGGAGATATGAAATCTCCTTAACTACATAATAATATTAATTAAATTAAACATAAAATCCCACATAAGGTAAACCTCACAACGTACAAATTGTAAATGGTAAACTACTCAATTTCTATTTAAACAATGCAACCTCTGCAGTATGTAGTGATACTGCAATACATGGCCTAATTAAGATTTTGTAGAAGATTATAAACCTTGTTTATATAATGTTATAATCAATGAAAGCAAGACCTCATTTCAAATTCAGAAAAATCACTGTACACCTTACCATTCACAATAACTGTAATATCCCGAAAGTCGATTTCTCCTCTAGCTTCCACTCTTCCTTCACACCTATATATTCCTTCATCACTTTTATTGATATTAAGAATTTGGAGATTGTTGTTTGGTAACATCACAAATCGATCTAGAAAGGCATGTAAGGAATAAAGTGATATCAGTAAATTATGACAGTGTTGGGAATACTAATTTAAATTATTAAGATTAATGAATTGTCTAGTGAGACCAAAGAGTTCATCAAGAAAGCACTTTTAATTTAAAATTAAAATGTACTATCATAAACTAAGTTATTTCACCCCAAAACACATTGGTTTATCTTTTGTTTAAATTCAGTTAGGATTTTTTTTCTATATAAAATGGAAATACAGTTGTTCTTCTGTACATTTTTTTCCAGACTTATTACTGCAGGTGTCCAACAATATGGAACAATTTGCAGGACTGGGATCTTATTGAAGATGATATTGTGATAATATTGTGAAGAAATGTGCAACTTCTATTTTCCCTGTCGCCAAAAACAAAATATTGTAATAGGTTAGCCCAGAAGTAGAAACCTTAGCTCATTTAATATCTTTTGTAAAACTAAGAATCTGACTCAAATTATTTCAAAGTGAATGAAATGCATATTTGCCTAGACTGGTAAAAGGATTCGAAAAACATAGAAACATCACACATCAGACCTTACAGTTGTACAGATGGAACTAGATAATGTTATTTTATGTACTAATTTTCTCTTACTAAACAACTGTTCTTATTCCTGTTTGTACAGGATCTTTTTGTTTCAGTCAAACATTATATGTAAACTATTTTTCTTACATATTATGACCCCTGATCATGTGTCTCACTGTGAGTTTGGCATTTCAAGATGCTGAGTACATCAATCCTAATCCAGCAAATTACTTAAGTGAATGTTGGACTTTAAGCGAGTGGTTAAGTCTCACTGACTTTCCAAGTACCGGGCTTTAGCATGCACTTAAGTGTTTTCTTGGATCAGAGTCAGCACACTTAGCACCCTGAAGATATAAGAGGCAGATGGATTTAACTTTTCAAGCCCCTCAGTCTAAATCAACCATTATCATCTTATGCCTTTTGAGAGACATATTTCTCCTTAGATCACTATATGTGGTTCTTGTATCTCTATACGCGAGCCTCAACTCAGCAAAACACTTAAACAGGTGTTTAAATTTAAGCGTGTGCTTAAGGGATTTGCTGAATTGGGGTCGTAGTGTTCCACTCCCTTTGTCGAGATCTAAGTATATCATAAGAAAGACACAGGCCACTAAGATCTAATCACTGAATTTAAAATTAGTAAGTCTCAATACAATACACCTAGAAGTAAAACCCATTTCCTGGCATGATCCTTTGACAGTCACACTTCAAAATGTTCTCTCTTTCAAACAGTGTGTGTGGGAGGTGTC
Source organism: Sternotherus odoratus (assembly GCA_032164245.1). Lineage (NCBI taxonomy): Eukaryota > Metazoa > Chordata > Testudines > Kinosternidae > Sternotherus > Sternotherus odoratus. The sequence continues at coordinate 155,791,875 of JAVMKO010000001.1, read as the reverse complement.
ATTTCTCTCTCTTTAAACTTCTGTTAGCTTTTTAGTTACTGAAACAAAATTCTTAGATCATAAAAAATGTACATTTTCAAACATTTGGAAAGTGCTGTTTAGAGGATTAATTTAATGCGAGAAAAACTTTATTCCTGCTGGCTGGATGTTCTGTCAACCACCAGGCCTTTTCAACTAAGGAGGCTATTTCAAATTCATCAAAGAAAATGAAATGAAAATGAACTCTAATGTTGGGTGACTGCGTAACACCATACATACCCTAATCTTGTTTTAGGATATACTGGAGAAATGTGTGTATAATAACAGGAGAAATTCTTTGAGTAAATTAGATTGATCAGATGAACAAAGATCTTTCTACATACCACACTACCTAACATTTAGGCAGACAGATTAATACACAGCACACACAATACCTATCAGAAAGTTGAAAAAGAGTCGAAAGTGAGTTGAAATGTTTTCTCAGAAAAGTCGCACAGTACTCTATGATTTATCCACTGATAGAGCTGTGAAGGAATTACTGCCTTTCAAGACATAATACCAAATATTTAAAATAATTGCTATCTACCTTACAAACTAACCTGAACCTTGAAGTCATGCATTAGGCCTGGATAATGTGATTCACATAAATAATTGTATGCTCAGAGCAAAGTTCAGAACATCCAACCTCTCTAGCAGATACTATGTTTATACTAGTACCCTGTTTCCCCGAAAGTAAGACATCCCCCGAAAATAAGACGTACTTCCAGTTTTGCCTCTCGCTGTAATATAATGTAATGTAATTTTGGGAGCAAAAATTAATATAAGACACTGTCTTATTTTCGGGGAAACACGGTAGCACTTTATGATATATCCCATAAAGTACTATATATGATATACCCACAGGTACACTGACATATAAACTGTATGCTTTTGTAAGGGGATCACAGTCAATGGATGTGGGCAGTCAACAGCCACCAGACAATGCCAGCTTATCACACACGACAGTCAACAACGTTCATACATAGCTTAGGACACTAAGGGTATGTCTATACTGCAATTAAAAACCTGAAACTGCCCCAGGACAGCTGACTTCAACATGCAGGGCTATGGCTATAAAAGTGCAGTATAGATGTTAAACTGGAGCCGGGGCTCTCAAACTCTCCACACTCAGAAGATCCCAGAACCTGAAGTCTGGCCTGAGCCCAAATGTCTACATTGTAATTTTATAGCCCCACAGTCTAAGCCCCATGAGCCTGAGTCAGCTGTCTTTTACTGCAGTATAGACATACCCAAAGTAGGATGTGAACACCCATAGCTAACTGGTGGACAACCATGAGGCCCACACAAAAACATGCTAGAGAGCTAGCAAGGCGCACCCACCAAAGACTTGCTGAGGACAAAATGTTGGAAGTACCTGAAACCATTAAGGCTTCCACCAGTTCTGCCACTGATGCAGCTGAAACAATGGTAATATGAATGTTTTATGGTTTCCCCTTCTCCCCACAACCTAAAGTTTCCTTTTAGAGGCAGGGACTAAAAGCAGCAGCCAGCACACCCTGGGTACAGTAGTTTTCCAGAGAAAGGATGACATTCACTTCTGTGATGGCAGCCAACACAAGCTATGTGCACCGCTAAACTCCCACTTAAAAGGAATTATGCAGGCTCTCTGTATCAGGATGAATTTCACCCAGAGTGCACGCAAGAATTCACCATTTTCCTTCCCATAGTTGCACAGTTCTAATTAGAGGTGTGTAAACTCTTCATTTAAAGCAGAAAAATATGCAAAACCATCCTGGTTTTGTGTTCAGCTTGTTTCCAGGAAGCAGCAAGGCCTTTCATAAACGTTGTTTCTTCAAGCTATCAGCAGAAGCTTTTTATAACCTCAACCGTCCTCTTTGGTTATTGGTTCACTTTACGGCATTCATAATATAATTTGACCCAAGATCACCGAGATATGTCATTACGTACAAATCACACGGCATTTCTTCAGTGGACCTAAATTGGTTGAGCCTATCCAATATGATCAGTCCAATAGGGTCAGTCTTGATCAATAGAAGCTTTTTTTTTTTCATTTGTAGTCTCAGAATGAGAGAGGCTGTAGTTTGTTTAAGCTTTTTGATAAAAAAAATAAAGTCATTATCTATCTTGAAATGTCAGGGAGAGAACCCTGGAAGGCAGAGTCCTAGCATACTTGCAACTTCAACATGATTGGAAATTTGTCCTTATATCTATCTATATAAAAGTCAAATGGTGTATGCGTGTATGTATGCGTGCGTGTATGCGTGTGCGCTTACTCCTTCTACACCGTTTGAGCTAGAGACTTGAAATTTGGTACAGTTAGAGGTCTTAGGGTCCTAATCAGGGTAAGAGTTGAAAATTTTTCAAATCTCACCTCTGACGCCCCCCCAGGGGTGAAATTATTTAAAGGCCAATCACATCAGCTGGGCAGCTGCTGTTCTCTGTGACATAGTTATGATGTCATAATACCCCCTCCAACAGACCCCGCACTTGCTCAGCTCTCTGCCCCTCCCCCCTCCAATGGACCCCGCACTCGCTCAGCTCTCTGCCCCCTCCCCTCTCCAATGGACCCCGCACTCGCTCAGTTCTCTGCCCCCTCCCCCCTCCAATGGACCCCGCACTCGCTCAGCTCTCTGCCCCTCCCCATCTCTAACGGACCCGAGTTGGGTTTGGTCAGAGGATAAGTCAGGTAGGGGTGTCGGGTTTGGCCGGGGGGTAAGTGAGCCGGGGGTGTTGGGTTTGGTCTGGGATGGTGGGAAGGTGTCGGTGTGGGTGAGGTGTGGGTGTTGGGGTTGGTCAGGGGGTGTTGGGTTTGGTGGGGGTGTAAGTTGCAGGCCACCTTCATCACAAGTGATCATCACAAGTTGCCGGGCAGAGTCAGCTATGGAGGCAGCATCATTATTTTTCAGGCAGAGTCATCATGAAGGCAGCAACATTAGTTGCTGGGCAGAATCAGCCATGGAGGCAGCATCCATTTTTCCCCAATGAATATAAACTAGTCAAAATACCAAACACAACTATCTGATGCAGACCTTGCTGCAATCCTGACAGTTTCAACTGCTCAGTCACTGAGGCCAAACATCAACAAACTGATAGAACTGAAGCATTGCTTTGTGTCTGGCAAACACTAAAAACTCTTTGGAAAGCGAAGAATTTTATAAAGTTCTGACAGTTTTATTATTTCTGAGAAATTCAAAATAAAAAAATACAATATATACGTTTTCTTTTCTGAACACCGTCTTCAGTAACATTACTGGCCCGCTGGAAGAATCTGAGGACTGGCACTGGCCCTAAGGTAAGCTAAGTTTGAGACCCCTGCTTTATATGTTCACTTCTGATTCAGTAAACAACCTTCCTTTCTGATGAGCAGATCAGTCTTCTCTGTGGATAGCACATGCAAGCATTAGGAACTGTCAAGACTTTGTACAGCCTGAATAGTCATAGTTAATTGTGCTAAATCATATTCTAGAGGTTTATTCACTTTGCCACATATAGCAGAAATATTTTCACTTTATAACTAAAAAGCCAATGACTGTTTGTCTTTCCACAATGCAGGTGCTAAAAGGGGTTTTAAATGGAAGCTGCTTCCCAATGCACAATGAAGAGCTGCATAATATAATTGGAGTTTATCCTTTCAATAGCAGATGGCAAATTATTGCACATTTTAAGTTTTCTATAAACAAAAATTGAAAAAGACAATTAAAATAATGTACATCTCTATAAGAAACTCATCTTTTAGTATACATAACATTTAATGAATTTAAATATTATATACTATATGAATAATGATCAGTTTGTTACAAGAAAATAATCTCTTTTCCACAATCCAAGGTGGTATATCCAGGTGATACTGTGAACGCTCATACAGTTCATACTCTTCTAGCTATATACTATTTAAAACACCAATTCCTACAGCAGGAGATGCTGTCTTAGGTCCAAACAGAATCCCCTTGAATTTTAATGGGGATTTGTATGGGCTTAGCAGACTGTGCTAGGAGATCCCAATGCAAGATCAGAGCATAAAGGAAAAACTTTTTTTGTTGTTGTTTTAATCTGTTTTTCAACTATATACTGGTTAAAATCCTAACGCTTTGTATCTGTTTGGCTCAAACAGCTAAAAAGCTTCACGTCCTGTCACATCTTAAAAGAAAATGAAACAAACTCAAAATTACATAATGAAATGCAGCATGACACACTGGAAATATTAAAATTCAAAAAAAAAATCAGATTAACTTAAAATGCATGATCTTAAGAAAAATATTCTCAAGATTTTCTTTTTTATTATTAAGTCTTCTAAAATAGGGTTGATTATTAACTGGAACAACAGAAGTGCAAACCCAAATTAAATTAACGAACTATAGCATAGCCTTGATCTTTTGAAGAAAATCTCACATTTGTAGGCTTTAAATTATAACCTCGAGAAAATGCTACTTGCTTAATTGTTCAGCTATAGTTTATTTCCAAAATCCTGTAACCCTTACCTTCTTTTACAATTGAATTGTATATAAAAGTTGCATTGCTCTTCTACAGGTAACTCTTTCACAATGTATTCTGCACATGCGACAATGTGGGTAACAACAGAGATTAAACATACTATGTAAGTAGTAAGTAGCAAATTCAATTCAATTAAAACTTTACCATGGAGGTTCACATAAGAATCTGAAAGTGCCCAAATAAATGATTTTCAGCTTTACAATAAGATGCCTAAGAGGTTTATTAAATGTGCTCTTCTTTGGCTGTAATCATACCTTAGTGATGCCACGGTTCCATATTTTCACTCCACTAAATAAACTTTAATTTCATTTTGAATTAAAAAAATATATGAAAAAAGTATATCTTAATGAACAGCAGGAGGGATGTGAAACGCGACCTTGCATTTAGTTTACATGTAGTTTGCATTTAATTTACATCTAGTGCCAAAGCCGTGAAGGGATAGGCAAATAGCTCTCCAAAGATGTTTTCTGTGCATTATGAGATACATAATTATTTTGTTGCCCCATAAAGACAGAAAGACATCACAGATGTGTGTAGTGTAGTGGATACTAAAGGCCACTAGTACACCACATCCCATGAGAACAACAGGCCTGGGGGAGATAAAATGTTCCACGGTTTATGGTTTGGATTGAAAATCATACCCAACTCTATAGACCCAACTATACAATCCTTAAACATGTTGGTGAGAACTCACTCACTTAAGTAGCTCTATTGGCTTCATTGGGACTACTCATGTGAGTAGCTGCTCATATGAAAGCGAGGAATACTTGTAGCACCTTAGAGACTAACTAGTTTATTTCAGCATAAGCTTTCGTGAGCTATAGCTATATATACAGCCTCAGGATATGCATCTGATGAAGTGAGCTATAGCTCACAAAAGCTTATGCTGAAATAAACTAGATAGTCTCTAAGGTGCTACAAGTATTCCTCGCTTTCTTTATGGATACAGACTAACACGTCTGCTATTCTTGAACCTGCTCATATGAGTAACTGGTCACAAATGGGCTGACAGTCCTTGGCTGAAGTTTGCTTAAAATTATTGGGTTTGCTTAAAATTATTGGGTTAAGATGAAACCCAAGTGAAATTGAGGGAATATCCTTTAGTAAGATATCTAGTCTTGATTTAAAGCTTCAGGTAACTGGGAATCCACCACATCTATAAGTAAAATTAAAGTTTATGTTTAGGAACTCTTCACTGCTATCCCACATTACGATTTTGATATATCTTCTTTTAAAATAATATATTATATATATTTATATATATATAATTAGAACATATAACTTAAAGAGTTACCAAAATACTAACTGTCAGCAATAGCTGTGACTTCCTCATTTCGATACAACCAGCTGACAACAGGTGCAGGTGAACTAGTAACACGACAAACCACTTCAGCATCTTCTCCTTGTCTGAATTCTTGTGGGGTTATTATGTCTCGGAAAGTGAGCTTCTCTAAAAAGAAAGAAAACTGAATTTAACAAGCTGTTCCTGTTTTGTTTAGCAGTCCAAGTTACATGCACAGTTACTCTGAACACAGCAAATCACAGAGATTAGAGATGTGAAAGCTCGTTTATTTTTTTTCTGTGAGTGTAGTAGAGGGCTGTTCCAGTGTATTTTCTATGGCTTTGGCCATTTTAGGCACAAATGTTCCTGGTAATGAGGATTCCACTACTTCCCTTGAGAAATGATTGCACAATATCTTAGAATTATAGAATTGTACGGCTGGAAGGGAGCTCAAGAGTTTAGTTAGTCCATTCCACCACCACTTCCTGTTAGGCCTCACCAAGTAGGATCATCCCTTCCTGGCGTTTGTCCAACCTGTTCTTTAAAAGCATCAATGGAAGGGATTACACAACTTCCCTTAGTGCCCAATTCCATTACTGAACTATCCTTACTGTTAGAAAGATTCTCCTAATATCTAACCTAATGCTGCAAACTAAGCCTATTACTTCTCCTACTTTCTGTGGACTTGAAGGACAATCGGTCACCATCCACTTTACAACAGCCCTTAACATATTTGAAGACTTATTGGTCCCTCATCAGTGTTCTCTTCCCAAGCCTAAACATGCCCAGGTTCGTTAACCATTCCTCACAGGTCAGGTTTTCTAAACTGTCTTTAAAAATATTTTTTGTTCTCCTGTAAACTTTCTCAAATCTGTCCACTTTTTCCTTAAAGCATGGTGCCCAATATTGGACATAATAGTCCATCTGAGGCCCCACCAGGGTAGAGTGGTATAATTACCTCCCTGGTGGTAAGTAAAACACTCCTGTTAATATGTCATAGAATGATATTAACTTTTTTTAAAAAAATGCATTGTATTATTGGCTCATTGTACTACTGACTAGCTACTTATTCCACAGTTTCTATTTGTGCATTTGATTTCTCCTTCCTCAGTGTTCTCATTATTAAATTTCATCTTTATTATTTCAGACCAATTCTCCAGTTAATCAAGATAATTTTGAATTCTAACCCTGTCCTCCAAATCCCTCCCATCTTGGTGTCATCCTGAAATGTTATATGCACATTGTCCACTCCACTATATATGCTTCCCAGTTTGATAGCAATCTATTAATACCTAGTCTTTGAGTATGGTATTTCAACCAGTTATGCATCACCTTATAGTAGTTTCATCTAGACCAGATGTCCCTTGTTCGTTTATGAGAATGTCATGTGGGACAGTGTCATAAGAGGTAACAAAGAGTCCTGTGGCACCTTAAAGACTAACTAAAATATTGAAGCATAAGCTTTCGTGGGCTAATACCCACTTTGTCGGATGCAAGCAAAATTTTTAAGGGTCAAGAAAAGGAGAGTAGATGGGATTTACTTATTCTTCAGTTGGTAACAACTCTAAACTCCATAATATAGTACATAAAGAGATTAGGGTTAAGGCTAGCTAAAAATTCTCCAGTGAAACTGTATTCAATGGAAAACTAGGATTTCAACTAAAGAAAATCTTTTGAAAAGTGGCTGCTTTTTGTCAGAAAATTTCAACTTATTGAAAAACCAAACTCCTGTAAACCCAAAACTTTGGGCTAAAAACCAAAGATTTCAGTTTGGAAATGCCACTACTGTGCCTTATAGGAGTCTGAGGCCTGCTCTACACTACCTGCTGGATCATTGGACAGTGATAGATCTTTCGGGGCTCGATTTATCACGTCTAGACTAGACACGATAAATCGATCCCGAGCGTTCTCCCGTCAACTCTGGTACTTCGCTGCCAGGAGGAGCAGGTGGGATCGACGGGGCAGCAATTGACTCAATGCTGTGAAGACGCCGCAATAAGTCAACCTAAATACGTCAACTTCTGCTATGCTATTTGCACAGCTAAAGTTGCATATCTTAGATCGATTCCCTCCCACCCCCCCGAGAACCCCTCCAGAATAGACCAGGGGTTAGTTTGGATGCCTTATGCCTCTATAGGCCAAGCTGTCTACGCTACCACACTGGGTCGATCTAAGTTGACAGCTGACACTCTCCCATCAACTCTGCTTGTGCTCCTCGTTATGGTGGACAAGAGAGTGCTCAGCGGTCGATTATCTGGAGAGTAGCGTAAACAAGCCCTATATCTCTCATGATGTACCATAGCAGTCAGCAGGAATGGAGACAATGGTTTGTTTTCTGTGTGTGGGTAGATGGTACAGAGGAATAATAAAAAAAAAATAGCCACTGCTTGCATCCAACGAAGTAGGTATTAGCCCACGAAAGCTTATGCTTCAAATACTTTAGTTAGTCTTTAAAGTGCCACAGGACTCTTTGTTACCTCTGCTATTCCAGGTTAACACGGCTACCTCTCTGATTAGTGTCATAAGAGTCTTTGAAGTAATCTCTTCAGTATGAATATACAAAATAATTTCTTACTTTCTTCATGTTTTCAACATTTTTGGACACAATTGTGGAACTCTTACTCATATTGTGAACATTAATTACTCCACCGAGTAGCCCTATTGACTCCATTATTTGGTGTTTTTCTTCAAGTCCCAGCTGTTGAAGGCAAGTGATTGTGAGAATTTCAGTTTTCATGGGGGAGGCACAGAGGAGGGGAGGACTTTCTAGCTATCATGTTTGTGGAGAACAGCGTGACATCATGAACTGGCTCAAAACCAAAAAGGCAAATAATAAGAAACCCAATTAATTTTTAAATTGTGTGATTTTTTTTTAGGCAATACAACCATTTTTTGGATGTCTGATTTTTGAATACTTGGGGTTAGTAATACCATAAGAAAGTATTCAGTTGTGTGAGTCAATGTTGCATAATTTTAACTGTTATTGCAAAATAGCTCAACAGCTACATTGTGGCTTTTAATCCATCACCTTCTTTAGGCACCACTGTGGAACTATACAGACCTAAGAAGAGCCCTGGAGGAACTGCTTCTCAGTGGCACATAACTCTTTTTATGCAACTCACTGCACATGGGTAGTGCATAAACCTTAGACAAGCAGATTGCTTTGCTTTCCTCCAATCCATCAACTCCAGTTGATTGCTGCCATAAAAGACAAGAAGAAGGCAGCCCTACATCTCTGTCCCCATCTCTCCCTGTTCCCTTTTCAGAGATGTGAGAGCTGGAGTAAACAGTGCATGTGCTACCCAGAGCACAGACCTGCTATCATGTATATCGCTTGTGAAGGTGATACTAATAAACTGATCCAATGTCCATTGAAATCAATGGAAAAACTCTCATTGACATCAATGAGCTTAGGATCAAACCCAAAAGGAAACCATCTTGCTGATCCTTTGCGCTAGCTTTCAGGCAAAATTTCTGTCAAACTTCACATCTGTGTCTGGCTTTCTATGATTATATATTTTTTGTTCAATCCTGAGAACTATTTTTTTTAAAAAGAACTACGATGTCTCTTCCTGACATATTTTAAAGGATTTCTACCTTGCACAGTAGTCAACCTGTACAGTGATTGGCAGCTTTAAACATAAAAATGATGACTTTTTACAGAATGTGAAATCTTTTCTTTGAACTAACAACTTTGCAGCCATCATGTAATTGCTTGTAACTGTCATCATCAGACTGAATAGTGGTTTTATCAATTACATTTATTTTTTAAATTATCTATCATTTGATATTTGCTGTACCGTTAAAGCTGCAGTACTTTACTATTTTATCTTGCATTTACCTGTCACATTTCAGTTCCTAAGTCTTGGCCTGACCATGAACAATATCCTATCATGAATATTTAAGCAAAAGTTACCATTCAAATCTTTAAGGAATTCTGATTATATACTAATGGTGCAATATGGCCCCTCTTTTTGGTCTTGTTATCCTTAAGCCTCATCTATGTCATGTATTTTGCATTTACATATTTCTAATTGATGTACAGAATTCAGTTCAATATTCTGTACTCTTTAAAGTGATGTTAATTACAACTTGACAAAGTTTCTGTAGGATGCTTTTCATATTAATTTTGCAACATGCAGTATATTTACATTTAAAGAAATAATTTTCTATTAATTGTTTAACTGTTTTAAAAATAATAGTACTTTGGTGGTTTATAAAGATTTATACCTCATTACATACAGTGTAGGATTTTATGTCACATACATCCCATAAGCTAAAAACAAGAAAAGATTAACATAAAAGCCATTGCAGACTGTTTTAAACAGTATATGTTGTGTCTCTTGAACTCCAAATCAATGCACAATTTGTCTATTGGAAGAGGATTTACTTTCATGCATATCTCTCTCACAAACACATTTTGTCCTTTTCATGAGTGGTATATATGGTGCATCCTCATGATAAGACTCCGTATTTCAAAACATCAGATAAGTGATGCCATACCATACTGGATGTAGGTATGCTGGATATCAATTCTATTCAAGTCTTTTTCACAGTACATATGCTTGACTGCAACAGATAAAATCTATTGCTCCTAAAATGAGATTTATAGAGAAGGGATATATATTTATGTAGTGTTAAATTTCTATATAGCAAATGGAATTAAAAATAGATCATCTCTTTTTATTGTTAGATTTTTCTTTGTTTCACTTACGATATATTTCCAAAACAACAGTAGCTTCTTGAGTCTGTCCTTTTGCATCAGTTGCTTGACACCGATATATCCCAGCATCTTCTACATTTGCATTGTAAATGGTTAGCCGTGATCTAACACCTTCTTTCTGAATGACCACTCTTTGACTGGACGCAATCTTCTCTCCTTGTGGATTGTACCAGTCTATACTGTCTGGCTCACCAATTGCTACGAAAAGCAATGTAAAAATTAAATTCAGCTAGACACTAAGGAACATTGAGTTGAGTTCTTTCTTTGCAATATCCAGCTTGCCTTGTCTGTAGGAGGAACACAAGTTATAAGAAAGACAAAAAAGAAGCCAGCTAGACTGATGGCTATAATTTAACTATTTTGAGATATTAATAAGAATTAGGAAAATGTTTATATATCCAGCTGAGCCAGATAGCACCAAAATGTCCACATTGTCCAGTAATTATTTGGGACATCTGTGAGTGTTGTGGCAAAGCTTTGGCCTTCTCCCTGTGGGTACTGCACTTCCAGGTGGTTTGTGCTAGCCTCAGAGGCTCACTGTGATTAGTTAGGGGAGTTAGAAAGTTTGGGGAGCCTGGGCCCACCCTCTACTCCGGGCTCCAGCCCAGGGACCCTAATAGTATCAGCTAAGATGGCTGACCTTTTAGGCACCAAACACAATACAATACCCCATAGTAGTCCCCGCTTCTTCACACTCTGCTTCACCCTTACCGCAGGGCCTCCTTCCAAACTTCCTCTGCTCCAATGCCTCCAAACTGCTCTGTGCTCCAACACCTCCAAAACTCCTGACACCCACACCCACCTGACTAAATGGGAGGGTTTTTAAGTGATTTCAGCCAGCCCCTGATTGGCTCCAGGTGTCCCAATCAGGCTAGCTGTTTATGCTCCTTTCTATAACCTTCTCTGTTTGGCTAGCCAGGTAACAGGGACCTGCTCATCTTGAGGCTGATATACTTCCCTTCCAGTACTCTCCTATACCCTTCCGGTCTGACTCCGTCACAGTATTTTAGAAAAACTGATTTAGATCAAACCTTTGCCCAAAATCCAAAAAAAATTTTTACAAGATTCAAAGACCAAAATCAGATAACTTTCTCTCCTCCACGACATAGTCTAATGTTCAAGTACTAGCAAATTTGTCCTTCCCAGCCTACATTCAAACTTCAAAAATAAAAAGAGAAAAAACCCCAGGTTCTTTTTTTTTTTGACCTGTTCTACTGAGATTTCTATCATAGATGTGTTTTCACAATATTCTATCTGAAGCAAGTTTTTGGTTATGTGTAAAATTACTATGGTGTACAGCCATGGTAATAATCACATTTGTAGAAAGAAACAGATTTGGAACCAGGATCACAACTTCATTTTACCAGGGTTTTTTTTTTTTTTGGGGGGGGGGGGGTTAAGAAAAAGTTTTGTTTTTAATAATTGTCTATGGAACAAAAGCATTTTGGCAAAAAAATAAAATTTGTAAGAACATTACACAACATTATAGATGCAATCAGATACATGTTTACATATTTGCATTTTAGGGGAAATATTTGCATTTTGTCATATTTAATGGTTACGTTCTAGTTTTATGTTACCATTGGACTAAAGTTTATCAGTGAGCCAGGAATTGGTGAGCATGCACCAGCCTATATTCAAAGGACAATCCTCAAAACTGTATGATACTTTTCAAAACTAAATAATTTCCAGCTAGTTGAAGTTGATTTTCCCTTTTTTAAAACTCACAATGAGTAAACTGTAACCCCTCCAATTGCCTGAGTGGTTGGCATAAATCTTCTCAGACATAACTGATAACATGATAGATATTCAGATAACATTGGATCAGATTCAATATCAAATCCTGGTACTACCACATTCTTCATCAGAGTTACATACATCTTCCCCCGACTTGGAATAAAACTAAAATCCCAAGGCGGAGAGGTTTACTTCTCCACAGAGGTTATTGCATAGCAGCTATATGATATCAGATCACATCCCTGCCAAGGGAGGAGAGCCTGGACCTCTTCTTGCCCTGATGGATTATGAGAATGACATCGGCAAGGCTCCCAAGTAAGTGAAAAGCCCACCCTGATCCTGTGGCTGTGGAGATTGGTTTCTGCAGGTGATTGACAGTCAGCTGTGGAGAGCTCAAAGAGGGTGAATGCCTCAATAAGCAGTGACAGCTGAGAGTTCCACAAAGGTCTAATGGACTTGTTTGACTGGACAGAAGGCCATGCCAGCAACTTAAGACTTCCCCCAGTGAGACAGGAGTGGGAAAGGACACGGGATCAGTCTGAATCAACAAGATCCTAATCTGGCCCTTTGCTTTTGTGTGTTTGGTGTTCTAGGTAATTGTTGTTAACAAGACTTATGAGGACATGGCTTTTGCACAGTATGAGTCATGTGCTGATGAGTCATTTGAAAAGAATAATCAACTCTTACCTAATAAAATTTAAAAGATGCAGCACTTCCACTGTTACCGCAACAAAACTGAAACATTGTTTACAGACTATTGATTAAGCATGTTGACAAAACAAGTATGAATATTTTCATCTCAATGTATGGATAATGTTGAGCACAATTATGGCATAATTCTAAATACACATTTCATATTATATATATAATTATCTCTAAGAAAAATTACTAGCCTCATCTTGGGAGAAGTTGAACATGCCAGTCACCAATTTTATTTATAAAACACATACTCCAGGTTCCCCACTTTTTTAAAAAACATGGTCAATTAATGGCAGAACCATGACTCCAGTAGGTAACTCACTCCCATCCATACCAATAAAGCAATTGTCTCACCTATGCAGGTCTCAACCTGACACTGGTTAAGACTTTGGACCTCACTAATTGAACAAGATAAGAAAGAAATACAAAGTGAAATCCTGACCCTTTTCAAGTTGGTAATAATTTTCCACTGACTTCAGTGAGGCCAAAATTTCACTTTTCGAGCTGGATGTCAACAGAAAACTAAAACTACCTCAATGCCACAGATATCTCCACTTACACATCAATCAGAGGTGATAACACAGAACCCCAGCAAAATCCACATGAGAGCATCTTTGATGCATGAACTCTTTTTAAGTACTTTTCAGGTTCAGGTCCTATGTTTGAGAAATAAACTATTTGGCAACCTTTACTAAAGTACTGCTAAAACTTTTCCTGGCTAAAAAGTTGATTTTATGAGAAAAACTAATTCTAACTTTTCAGGTTACATATGATCTTTTGGTACTTAAACAGTTACTCAGCTGTAACTTCAGAGCAGCATGCTATGTCTAATTTATTCATTAACTATTTATAAAAATGATTCAATTATGATCTTATATATTCATCCTAATATTAGTGTTTAGACAAGTAAAATTATTTTTAAATTAACATACATAAATAATTTATATGAATGGAAATCAATTTCCAAATAAGTGATTTAGTCTGTTTGGCACCTGAAATCAACAGTCTGTAGACTTAAAACATACATTATGTGAAGCCAAGCAGTATTTACTATTTATCACAACATGCAGGCAGTCGGAATTCAGTGCAAATATTGAAACAATATACTTTGTATATAAATATTTCTAATCCAATTAATAGCATTCAAATTATGCAAAAGGTTGATCTGAAAATTTAGCAAAAAAAATACCTGGAGATATAATAAAATGCATACCTGTGCACGTGAAGAATTTGGATTCACCCACACTAAGCTCTACCTTGCTAAGTGAAATCGTCACTTGAAGAAGACCTGAAAAACACAATGTAATTGCAGCATGAATACATTTTGCATGCATCAGTTAAAAGATGCCTACACACAGTATAATATATACTGTACAAACTGCACAAAAAAGATTGAGTGTCAGCTAAACATAGTATCTACCAAAATAGAGTATTTATAGCAGTAGGGGGAAAGAAATCTATGAGTAAATTAGAGATCATGTTTTAGATGCAAACTATAACATCTCGGTAAAGTTAATTTGATGGAGAATGTCCTGGAGATCCTAAGTATTCATTTTCTCTCACACAGACACACACAGACACTCCAAGAGATAAAGAACCCTCTCAAATACATAACCACTCTATATGAAGGGCCTAAGCAATACTGATACTTTACATGCGGCTCATTGCAGATGCAGCACCGAAAGCACAAATGAACTAAGAAACCCTTTTTTTCCCCAGAGATGTAATACAGTTAACACAGGGCCTTACTGAATCCTAAAGTAAGTAGGTGCATCTCCATAATTCAATTTAGCACACAGAATTTGGCTTGCGTATGTACACACACCAAAATGGAATACTAAAAGAAAAAGTAATATTAATTTCAAGTTCTATTAGAAACAGAAAAAAAAAGTAAAACATCTCACAGATGGAAAAGAACCAGAGTTTTAGGGAATTAAATGTTATTTACAAAGTATTATAAACAAAAGAATTATAAGGTGATTGGGGTTCTAAAAATATTAGACAGTGTCCTTTCAACATTTTTTGTAAAGTCTTGAAACACATGATTTATTCATCTCTCTCACAGGTGTGTGGAAGTGACCGAACTCCTTTAAAACCATGATCAGTACTACCGTGTCTAGTCAATGTTAAAGACTGCAAATAGACTAAAGATTTCACCTCACTAGCTCCTTGGCCTACCATTATCATGGGAGTCTGAGGATATGTCTACACTAGAACTAAACACCCATGGCTGGCCTGTGCCAACTGAATTGGGCTTGAAGGCCTGGGATTAAGGAGCTATTACACTATGGCGTTACACTATGGCATAGACATTTGGGATTGGGGTAAAGTCCGAGCTTTGGGACACTCCCCTCTCACAGGGTTTTAGATTCAAGGCTCCAGCCTGAGCCCGGACATCTATACTACAATTAAACAGCCCTTCAATCCTAGCCCGGCAAATCTGAATCAGTTGGCAGAGACAAGCTGAAGGTTCTTGTTTACAGTGTAGATGCAACCTGAGAGGACAGTTGGGGGTGGGCGACAGAATTACTATCAAAATTATTTATGACAAAAAGCTCTTTCTTTCATGAATATGTTACATTTTATAACACTTTGAAAAACTCCTTGTACAGTACGGAATGTACTGCTGTTAACTATAGAAGAAAAAATGAAAGCATAACCCCAAAAAACAGATTTGAAAGAGTATTTCATACATAATGTAGCTCCATATGGCAAGTATTACAATACAAGACCATCCAAAGCATTATGCAATACAGTTCTATCTCTAGATAAACAGCTTGAGTAAGGAAAGACACAGACCACATTGGAATGTATAGACCCATGTCATGTCACAGAAAGTGATCCCCTTCATAGCACTGCAGTAGTGGCCTAAAACAGTTACAAATCAAAAGTTCTTTTACAACCCAACCTAAATTTAATATGTAACAAGTGAGAATTATTTAAATAATTATCTATTTATCTAAATTTTAACATATTCAGTTGCTGTGAACAAGAATGAAATATCTGAGTGCTGGACTTGGGCTATTCTCTGTGAGGGATCCTCAACTATGGAATCCATTTGAGCTCAAGTCTACCCATTTTAACAGGCTGATGCCAAACCCAATGTGACACGATCCCCAGGATGCAACTTGGAACTAGGGTAATGCTGCTCCTCTAACTCTCTAGCCTGGGCTGCCACATACAATGCTATGTTAGTGACATGCATAACATCCCTCTGGGAACTGTTATCACTCAGTACAACAGCATGTGTGCAACCCCAACCCAGCTAGATTGCATGAATGATCCTGAGCCACTCACAAAACAGATAAAAGCACAAGAAAATCTGTTAACTCCCAACCTTGCACCCCTGGAATATACCATGCCCTGGTCAGAATCCTGATCAGTGTAAGTTTATTACCCAGTCTGTCCCTCCTTCCATGTGGACATTCACTAGCCTTTGTAAACTGAGCTGAGATTTCCCAAGCACTTCAAACAAAACAAAGTGTTTTAGGTAAAATATAAAACTGATTTATTAACTACAGAAAGATAGATTTTAAGTGATTATAAGTGGTGAGCATAAAGGTCAAATATAGATACCAAAGAAAATAAAATCTTAAACATCATTAGACTTGTCAATATTTGGATCAAGCAGTTTTCTCAACCCACTAGATATTGCAGTTCTTAATACACAAGCTTCCCCTTTAAGGATGGGACCAGTATCCTCAGTTAAAGTCTTTGTCTTCTGAATGTTCTTGTTGCTTCCAGCATAGGTGTGGGAGGAGAAAGGCCAAAAACATGATGCCACTGTCCCCTATTTTATATCCTCAGTCCAAGTGTCTTCTCCAGAATAGAGCACCTGACTCTTGAGAATAAACTGGGTGGACTCCTTTGAGTAATTTCCAGTAGCAGCCAACACCCTACACAGTTAAGGAAAGGTTCTTACTCAGAAGATCAAATATCAGTCAGAGCTCACCAAAGAGGTTGTAGTTCAAAGCTGTCATCCTTTTCCTTGGCTGACAGGTTTTACTGGTTGTTGTTTTATCAGCGCCAAATAAAATTAAACTATCAAAGACAGGCCACTAAAAATGACTGTCATGACATTTTCTGTCATACATTAAGCTATCAGCTCTTCATGGCATGGACTTTAGTTTATTGTGTGTTTGCACAGTGCCTACTACAATAGGAACCAGTTCTCGGTTGGCTCTTATGCGCTACCAAAACATTACGCTTGTTTAGAACTTGAATAACTTCTGTTTAATGTAGAACAGTGGTAAGGGAGGAGGATTAAGCAAAGCCAGAATCCAGCATTTTGGTTTGCAAGATGAAGAGAATGGGTTTCCTGATGGTGTGTGCAGCTTCCAGTTGCAAATGGCACTGCATTGGTTTTTCCTTCCTCTTTCCTGTCTCCTGGGTCCCATGCCTTTTTTTAACAGAAAGATAACCTCTATAATGAACAGGTGGCCTCCCTGAAGGTCAGTCTCTGTGACCTTCTATAGACATATAGCTAAATATTGTCTACTGGATGTGGTCTTAAATATATGAGGCAATGCTAATAATTGACTTTTCTGCACAGGGCACTTAGTGTGCACGGAGCTGACATACATTAGTTGCTGCGCTATACTTAGGCCAAGCTAATAATGTGCACTTGGGATGACTGCACTCCTTTTCAATTTGCATCATTGTGTAAACACATCAGGGGCTTGGGGCACAATAAGGGTATGACATTCTGGGAAACTATACCGTAGTCTTTTGCTTCTCTGATGAACAACGAGTACTCCAGAACTTTTCCCACTATATATTATGGGATGCATAGGAGAAACCAGGTGGAAGCCAGTGGAATTCTAGAACTTGGGGTCAAACTCAAAAAAATCCCATGATTCTGATATCTCACTTCTAGGTTGTTGTTGTTTTTTTCTTTTTTTTCTGGATTGCTGTCAGCCAATATGGACCCAGCAAAGATCTGCAGCACTATGCCAGTAACTGTGAATACTGGGAGGCTATTTGGGCTTTATCTGAGCTCATGAAACAGTCTGGCTTTGGTTTGGCCCATTGCCCCAAGCAGATGCTGTGACTGCAGCAGTGACTTCTCTGGCAGCAGCAGCAACGGAGAAAGGATGACCCTAAGCAACTGCTACTATGGAAGCAGTGCAGCACCATTGCTTAGGCTTGCCCCAAAGACAACAGTGGCAGTGTACCAACATGTGTTGAGAAGGGGGTTGCCACTGCCATCTGAAAGCTGGTCACCCTTGAACATTAGCAGTCCATAGTCAACTAAATCAGCCCAGGAAGACTGGGTGTTGGGGCCATTACTATATGCAGTGTTGTAGCCATATCAGTCCCAAGATACTAGAGACAAGGTCGGTGAGGTAATAACTTTCACTGAACCAACTTTTTTTGTGAAAGAGAAACTTTCAAGGTAAACAGAGCTCTTTGTTAGCTGTGGTGGGCCTGGTTTCAATACTGGGGTCCTGACCCTTAATCCTGAGGTTTGCTAGGGCCATTGTTGTGCAGGTGCGTGATGCCATCCATAAGGACTTCTGAACTAGGTTATAAAACTTGCCTGGATTTCCCAAACTGCATTGGGGAAACTGATGGGACCCATGTGCCTACCATTTGCCTCCTCCCAGAACCAGGGTTCAGTGTTTATAAAGAGAAAGAGCTATTTCTCCATGGTGCTCCATAGATGTAGGGTGCTCTGGAAAGGTCCACAGTACTAGAATTTTCACAAAACAGCTCAATTTGCCTTTATGAATACAGAAATTTGCCCTCAGGATCACTATGGACATTAATGATATGGAGATTGGCCCGGTTACCCTGGAAGACCCAGTTTATCCTCTTCCTCCCTGGTTAATGAAGCCATTCACAGGCTATTTGGGTAGAATGAAGAAATTATTTTACTATGGCCTCAATAGCTGCAGAATGACCGTGATGTGTGCAATTTGCTGTCTGAAAGGAAAGTGGCACTCTTTATGGAATAGGCTGAAAGCTGTATGGGGAGAAAGGTGGAGGGAACTTGCCCAAGACTATATCTCCAGGTTGAATTTTGCAGAGTATAATGAGAGTAAGTCATAACAATAGGTGAGAGGCTGAGATGCAGAAACTTGTTCAGAGGTTTGAGCAGCTAGCAAAGCATCCACTAGAAGCAGAAACAACGAGGGTAATACTGTCAGGAATGCCTGCTATCCTGGAAGTGATGGGGGAATGCATTGTGGGCAATACTGTCTCTTATGCATGTTGGAAGTGGCACGCTATGGCCATCCTTATTTTATCTTGTGTTTATACCATTGTCCTCTTGTAAAAACCTATTCAAAGCTTATTTTTTTCTGACTACTTAATAAAAAAACCTGTCTTGTCTTGTTCTTAGGCCTTCTAGAGTTGAATGTTAGGCCTCAGAGTTATGAGGGGAATAAAATGGCTTGAAAGAGTTGGGATCCCAGTTGCAATTGTTCTCACTGCCCTGAGCTGGGACCATGGAAGGGAATGGCCTCTGGAAGCACAGCTGTGGAGGTACAGCAGGGAACATATGCTGGTGTTTCCAGTACCTTCTATTGTCCGGGAGATGAAAAACATGGCTGTGTCCTGGCTGAGGACACAAGATTGTCTGTGGGTCCACTAGCTGTGTGCTCTGCAGAAGAATGTTCTGCTTCTGTACTGCCTCCAGAGTTACCTCTGCATGTTCCTGTCTTTCTCGACAGTGTCTTTGCCATGGCAACATTGTCTCTAGAGAACTGCCAGTCTTTTTCCCTTCTTCGGCCTCAAATACAACCTCCACCTCTCCTTCGTATTCACTTTGGGGAAGAAGGGAGTCTGCAGTGAGATCTGTGTACATTTAATTCTGAATTCTTCATTCCTTCCCCCTCAGGTTAGCCAGCCATTCCAGCCATTGATAAAGGCCCTGTCCTTGAGAGTCTGGGTGCTGCAGGTACTGTGGCTGGGGGAGTAGGAAAAAAACCACCACAATAAGCAGTTATTGTTCATATTGCAGGGAGACTATGATAGTATTTTTTTAACATGCATTTCTGATTTTCCCTCCTTGAGATTCTTCACAGTCTTGGAGGAACCTCAGAGATAGTGTGTGGAGGATGGGGGCTAGAATAGGATGTTGGAGTGAGCAATACATACTGTTTGGGTTTGCAGTTGTGCCTTGGAAGCTGGGTGTGAGTGAGTGTGGGGGAGCTGGGAATTATGTTCTCAGTTTGGCTTTGCAGTTTTGCTGTGCCTTGGAAGTGCTTAAGTGGGGCCAAGGGATTAGCGGGGTGGGAGGGGGGCATCTGGGGGCAAGTTGGATAATAATCCCTCTACATCCCTTTTATGCTGGCCTCACTCTTGAATACATTATATCGAGGCAAATGACTAGAATGCAAAGAATAACCCTTTTCTAAAAGGCTAAGGCAGACCAACGAGATATGCTGTGAAGCTGTTCACCAGAATGGTCCCCCCATCCCACAGAAGAGGTCTAGGAGAGGAAGAGAATTGCAAGCCATACTGGAGGCAATGACCATTCCTTTATCCCACAGAATGTCCATACCAAATGAAAATAACATATCTGCTTTAAATTCTACTCATCTCCCCAGCAGACATGCTGAAGGTGCAGAAAAAAAACAACCCAGACTAGATTCTTCACTGATCAATTGAAGCCAGTTCCCAGTCTCTGTCTATGTAGGTCTGTGAAAACGCATTAAGAGCTATACAGCTATGATACCCCTAAGGTAAACTTCTTTTCCCATATGAATGCTTATTACTGGGCATATATATTTCAGCAGAGAGCAGCAGCCTTAGTACCTTTACGGGCAAGCAATGCCCTATTTTATGTCATGTAAATTGATTATACTAACCAAACTCTTTTTCCTGGAACCATTAAATCAATAAACTGTGTGAATTTCACACAAGTGAATGATTTCACTAGTTGAATATGCTGTGGGGGGAAGGTGGGGTACAGATTTTAGTTGCATCATGGTGCCATCTGCCATTTTGAATAAGTGAATGGGTTTTGGGGGACCATTTTCTGGGCTGGGGAGAAAATAGGTAGATGGTGTGTACCCTCCGGGGTAAATGGTTGATAGAGCTTTAGCACGAGAGAGAAGCAGATTGCCAGGCAGGAGCAACCACCATTTTGAAAACGTGTACAGCGAGGAGTGAATAGAGAGTGTGGCTGAGGGAGGAAGGGAATGAGGCAGATGGGGATGGAGACTTGGAAAGGCTCCTAGCTCACATCTGCCAAAAATAACTGCAGCGGTACAGCAGCTAGACGGGAAGTTAGCACAGCTATATAGTAAAAGAAGGAATTGTGAGGATTGATACTTACATGCTGAGATATCGTCAATACATATCTATTCCAGTGACTGGCCTCAAGGGCTTGCTGCACCGATACTTCACCCCAGAAGGAGAGATCTAGAGTCTCAGCATGACTCAGCATGGCTGCTCAAGACATGGTATAAGGGCTTCTGGAGTAATAGTAATACTGATACAGTTGAATCCAGGAGCAAATGGGGAAATTCTGGCTCCACGCCAGTTTTGAAATGAGGGAAGGGGATAACCAGTCAACTTGACATCAGAGAAGTGGCAGGCACGCTAGTAAACAGACTGGTCAGTAAGGGACACTCACAAAGACGTGTGGGATAGCAGTTGGAGGGTTGCCAAAGTAGTGCTATGGCAGCTTGGCATGCACACAGACAATGGACTGAACTAACTCAATTTGCATCAAACTTAGTACACTTTGAAAGAGAACTCCAGAGTCCTTAATAAAATGTGGAGTTGGTGCACTCTAAGGAAATGTGTACACAAGCATTTTCATAGTAGACTAACTCAAGTTACAGGAAACAAACGCCTTCTTCCTCCTATCCACCCACCACATACACAAGCACAGTAAGTGATATTCAGTAAAACACACATTCAATATGATAAAATGAAACTTGGATTGGAACAAATCTAATTTGCCAAAATGGGAATAAATGTGCTTAATTCCCCACTTACAGCGCATCTGAAGGTTTGTCCAGAGGAATCACAGGCATACAGTTACTATGCTAGAAGCCCATACATTCCCGCTCACTGTTATTAACAAGGAAAAGAGGTTTGTCTCTTATCTATTGTGCTGAACACAGTACAAATGAAACTAAGTTTTTATGGCACAACATAAAATAAAATGAAGTAACCTGTTAAAAAGGCCCATTGAAAAGGTCATAAATAAACCATTTCACTAGAAAAGTTTGTCTTCTGAGACTAAGAAGCAAGTATTACATCTGGAAGAAACGGAAGAAAACATTTGAATACATTTATTCTTTTGCATATGTCTACCCTGCAGCTGGGAACATCCCTCTCAGCCTGGGTAAACAGATATGCTCTAATTCTGCTCAAGCTAGTGCAATAAAAATAGGTATGTGGAGACTGTAGCAGGACGGGCTAGCTGCCCAAGTATAGACTCAGGATATTGGACAGGCTTGCACTCGCTATCTAGACCATGCCGCCGCTTGTGCCACAATATCTCTGTTGCTATTTCTAAAAAGTGTTAGCTTGATCATGCTTGTCTTCCTCAGGTAGGGGGCACTGCCGGCAGTGGTGTGGACACACCTGTCATAAGTATGAAGTAGCTTAGAATTACTGTTTTACCTGTGAAGGGTTAACCTGAAGGAACCTGAGAGAGGGAGATGACGTAATCAACCTTAGAAACAAAGAAAGGGTTTTTACTTTCAGTTTCTCCTCGGCTCGCTCTGACTCTGGTGCTCGGCTCGCTTGGCTTTGAGATGAACCACATCTATGTTTCTATTCTACATTTCTATAAGCTTCTAAGAAGTAAGTCCAGTAGTAAGTGATTTGTAAGCTTGAACTGTATCACTTGATAATTGATCCATGGTGTTCTTTTACTGTTAAGCTGTAGCAGAGGAAGAATTCCCAGGGGAGGGGTCAGTTATGTTATGTGATGTAAGTGAGGTGTTTTCTATTGATTTCTGTACAAGGGGTTTATGCTCCTTCCTTTTCTTTTCCTTTTATTAAAATCTTTCTTTCAAGACTCTGACTGTCTGTTTCCATTGGATTGATCCTGGTTTGGATTGGGCACGTCTCACAGCAAGTGAGGGATTTCTTGTTTCTCAAACCTCTCCCAGAGGAAGGGAGGAGATTTGAGGGGTGTTAAAGAAGGGGGTTCCAATTTACCCTAACCCATGGTTTTGGGGGCTTAAATTGGTGGTGGCAGCGTTTTCCAAGCCCAGACATAGGGGAAATTTATGTTATGGGGGAAAGTTTTAACCTAAACTGGTAAAATAAGCTTGGGGGGTGATTTCTTCTTTCATGCGGGGTCCCCACATCTTTACCCTAAGGTTCAGAGTGGGGAAACACACCTTGACAACACCTTTGTGGACAGATTTGCAAAAGAGTTCAGCTCCCGATGAGGCACCTAAATGAGGTGATTATATTTTCCAAAGTTCTCCAGATGCAAAAGCTTCCACTGACTACTGTCTTGTGTAGCCAGAGGAAATGTGAATTGTGTAAGGCCTGAGCAGTTACTCATTTTCTGCTGAGTGGGATCAGGCAATGGCTTTGTAGATGCTCTCACCCAGACTGGTTGAGCTCCTCAGGAGTGGGCCTGTATGACAATGAGGCATACCCGCTGAGCCAGTGACAAAATACCATACTACAGATCTTAAGTCAAAGAATAATGTTCAGATTTGCAGATGGTTCTGATGCTCATGGAGCCAGAAGCAGGACACAAATACAAGAACATCTTCTGCTCCATTACCAGTAGCAGATTATTGCTCTGACACCACTGTCAGCCCTAGAACTGCGATATGAGGTGGGGCCCCTGAGACAGACAGTTAAGAAGTTGTGAGATCTGACAGATGCATTGTGGATCAAAGGAAAAGAGATTGAGACTGAGCATAGAATGTGTATTTTTGTTATAATATATGGAAGCAATAAATCATCCAGAAGTCCATGATGTCCCCAAAGCATTCCTCTTTATAGTAACCTGTCCATAATAACTACAAGAGGGGATCAGAAGTAAATCGTAGGTTCAGTTTAGCTGAACGCTGTATTAAAGCAAGTTAACCAGTCTCACCATAAGTTACACTACAAAGAAATCTGGTGATTGAGGGAATCTCAAAATGTCAGAGTTTGGATGCATATCCTAATTTTGAAGAAATGTATAGAGCTTCTCTATCCTTAACACAACCCCCCAACCCCACAATATATGTATTAGTGTGGTAAAAAATCAGTCTTCATAATTTTCTTCAGGAATTAAATATCTTAGCATCTCAGTAACACTGTTTGGAGAGTTTTAGTTACACAGCATACCCTTATATTTAATAAACTGATTGAACTGTGCAAATTCAGTATATTAAGTAATATGTTATAGATAGGTTATGAAAATAGCACTATACTATGAAAGGTCAAAGTAAAAATAGGGGACGCTTTTCCTCCAAGAATGAAATATACGAAATAGTCCTCTCTCTTCTCTACCTTACAAGCTTTGGCAAAAATGCTCAACCACATTTATAATTCTAAGCATAAACCCAATAATAAACTCTATAGAGATATAGTAGCTACATCCCTGAAATCAAAATGAAATCAGTTTCTACATACGGTACTTTAATATTTACAAAATAGGAAAATATCAGACCATCTGCCCCATTTTTCCAGCCTAGCCAACATTGCCCTTTACTGGCATTGGTTTATGTAAATAGGAATAGAAAAATATTCCTTTATGTAAATTAGAACAGGAAAATATTGTCTAAGTGATTAGTCTAGCAATCTGTGCTTATGAGGTAGTCAAGCAGAGAGTCCATTACAAGGCTAGCAGAAGCTCGCTCATCACTTATTTGGAGTGTGACATTTAATTAAAACTAAAATATTGTGAAGAGACTGCACAGCACAAAAAGTTTTACAGCTCATCCAAGTTTATTTCAGTGGAAACCACTTAGACATGTAAGGTATTCAGTAACCTGATGATGCCAATATACAGCAGCATGCATATTTTTAAGTTATTGCTGTACATCAACAAGTAATAAATTAAATTACAGGCAACAGTTCTTATCAAGACTGGTTTCAAGGTCTCTGGATGCATGAGTGAATGCTTTGCCCATCAGGTCAATTAAGCTGTTCCACAGACTCAAGTCAGCAGAGAATATGTTTATAACCATGTTACAGAGAAACCAGAATTCAAACATTTGCTACCTGCGGTTCAGAGAAAATACTGCTTCTTCCCATGTTTCCAAGAATATTACAGTGCAAGCCAATGAACATTTACAGTGCATTCCTGGGCATACCGCTTTCAGGGGAACATGCTGTGAAAAACACTGCTACCACAAAATCAACTGCTGAGGGAAAATAGTGACGGAAGTCTAAATACCCACTCAGCCTTAGGGAGGTGTTATTGTACAGCAGTGAATAAAACAGAATTTGAGAGGAAGTTGAGTGGAATATACAACCTCTCTCCTGTACAATACTGTCAGTAGCAACAAAGAGTTGTTACCATTTGTAATGGGGTTGCACGATTCTGATGTCGAGCTACCCGTTTAATTGGTTTGGAAAACATCCTGGGTGACATTGACAGAAGAGGAAACTAAGAGACGGGAAGACCTGTAGGGCATTCCCTAGTCACACTTCAGGAAGAAGCTTGAGATCAAGTTTACATTAAGTTAACAGAGGATTTTGTGCCGGTTTTAATTATATAGTCACACCCTAGAAAGAGTTTGAACACCGATAGAGGGTCTGTGTGTTCTGTTAAGTACAGGGAGAGGTTAAGTTCATTTCTACCATCCACTAACTATCCAGTAGTTCCTTCCATGACTACAAGATCCAGGCCAGGACTGACAGGAGACTAGCTATTTCAATAGGCAGCAAAGGCTGTGTTTTTAATTAATTAGTCTGTTTGTAAAGAGCAGGTCTCTGAGTTCAGTGGCCTGAATAAATAATTCCTGTTCTATTCAGTACAGCAGAGTCCTAACTCTTCTCTATCTTAAGAGTTATAATATGGTCCAATTGCAGGATCTCAATTAAGAATACAGTAAAACCTCGATTTAACGGACTAATTCGGGCGAGAGGGTGTCCGTTAAATCAAAAAGTCTGTTATTTAATAATTTAAAAAAAACGAGCTGTCGGAGCAGCAGCCCACCCGCCACAGGGTCGGGGCGGCAGCTCCGAAGCCCGCCCGCTGCCGGGCCTGGGCGGCAGCCGGGAGCCAGCCCACCCGGGTCCTGGCTGCTGGGAGCCGGGCAGGAGCCAGCAGCCAGCCCGCCCAGGTCCTGGCTGCTGGGACCCGGGCGGGAGCCGGGAGCCGGCAGCCAGCCCGCCTGCTGGCGGGACCTGGGCGGGAGCTGGTGGAATCCGGGCGGGAGCCGGCAGCCAGCCCGCCCGCTGGCAGGACCCGGGCAGCAGTCGGGAGCCAGCCTGCCTGCTGCCGGGACTGGGGCGGCAGCCGGGACCCAGCAGACGGCCGCCAGCGAAGGGGACCAGGGCCGCAGCAGGAAGGGGTCGCAGTCTGATATGGATCAGAAATTTTGTCCGTTGCATCCGAAGTGCGTTAAATCGAGGTCCGTTAAATCGAGGTTTTACTGTACTTTAATACACCAGACCAACATAAGTATGCCAGCAGAAGTAGTGAAGCTCCACCAGCCAAGAGAGGTGGCAGGATTTGGGAAGTTTGCCAGTCAGAGTACATATTATCAGGGGATATATTCGGAGGGTTTTGTTGGGAATGGTGGGGGTAGATTGATGAAGGGGGAAAGTTAGTAAATCTATAACTATACAGATCCACTGGCCATTCACTCCTAATGCCACTCCACAACCTGAAAGAAAGTTTCATTCCATCACCACCCCAAAACGATAAGTGCTTGCTGAGTTCAGCAAGGACTTGCCTTCAAATGAGGTTTCAAGAAAGATTCAACATAAGCAGTCCTAATCTTTACATCTGCCTCAATTTTCATGCTTACATAATGATCATGCAGCATTTGAAAAATAAAAGGGGGAGGGGGAGAATGTAAACATTTGGACAAAATCTATTTCAGTGAGGTATGAAAAGATTTGAATTAACTAGACTCAAGCAGACAGCTTAATTCATTCTGTGTCTTACAATTTACTAAACCTTACCATGTCAGTCAATTAATTTTTTTACTTAATTTCTGTTTCATTAAAACATTGTAATTTGGAGAATGTTGATTTTAGAGATCTTGGATGTAATAATTGTGACAGATCACCTTCTCACCCCTCTTCAGGAACAGGCAGGAAACCCTTCTTTTGCTCCAAACAGTGCTCTTTATTTCACAGTGCAAGGCTCCACCACCAATATACACAGCTTTATATGGTTCAGCTCTTCAGCTTACAGCTCTAACACAGCTCTACAGCTCACAGCTCTACACAGCTCTATATAGTTCAGCTCTACAGCTCTAAATGCAGCTCTACAGCTTACAGCTCTTTCTCTCACTCCACACTACCATTCCACCACCACACTGGGCTTCCTTCCTGGCAGGCTTATATCCTCCTGAGGAGGCTGCCAGGTGCAACCCATCCGGCTGATTGCTCTGCAGCCCAGGTGTCTAATTAGGCTTTCTGCAAGGGAGGTTTGCAGAGGGCTTTTCTCCCTCTTAAAGGGGCGGCAGGCTGGGTCAGGCCCACCCTGCCACATAATGTAATTTCTTATGAAGATTCTATAGCATACACTCAAAAAACTTTAGCAAAACTTTAGATACAGTCTCCCACAGTACACTTGCCAGCAAGTTAAAGAAGTATGGGCTGGATGAATGGACTATAAGGTGGATAGAAACCTGGCTAGATCATCGGGCTCAAGAGGTAGTGATCAATGGCTCCATGTCCAGTTGGCAGCCGGTATCAAGTGGAGTGCCCCAATGGTCAGTCCTGGGGCCAGTTCAATATCTTCATTAATGATCTGGAGGATGGCATGGACTGCACCCTCAGGAAGTTTGCGGGAGACACTAAACTGGGAGGAGTTGTAGATAGGCTGGAGGGTAGGTATAAGATACAGAGGGACCTAGACAAATTAGAGGATTGGTTCAAAAGGAATCTTATGAGATTCAACAAGGACAAGTGAGAAGTCCTGCACTGAGGATGGAAGAATCCTGTGCACTGCTACAGACTAGGGACCAAATGGCTAGGCAGCAATTCTTCAGAAAAGGACCTAGGGGTTACAGTGGATGAGAAGCTGGATATGAGTCAACAGTGTGCCCTTGTTGCCAAGAAGGCTAACAGCATTTTGGGTTGTATAAGTAGCGTCTTTGCCAGCAGATCAAGGGATGTGATCATTCCCCTCTATTTGGTTTTGGTGAGGCCTCATCTGGAGTACTGTGTCCAGTTTTGGGCCCCACACTATATGAAGGATGTGGAAAAATTAGAAAGAGTCCAGCAGAGGGCAACAAAAATGATTAGGGGGCTGGAGCACATGACTTATTAGAAGAGGCTGAGGGAATTGAAATTGTTTAGACTGCAGAAGAGGAGAATGAGCAGGGATTTGATAGCTGCTTTCAACTACCTGAAAGGGGGCTCCAAAAAGGATGTCTTTAGTATACACATATAGTAAAGACATAGGGTCAGATTCTGTCCCAGTTTCACCAGCGTAAATCTAGAGTAACTCAGTAGAGATCAATGGGGTTCCATTGGAATTATACAGGAATTCAGTATATGACCCACCATCCCTCTTCTGAAAAGTGCACAGTCTAAGACAAAGATGAGACAGGGTGCTGGAGGAGAGGATATCAACAAGGGGGGGTACAGCAGAATACACAGATTGAGGTTTTCCAGTTACTTGGTAAACATAGTATGCACCTGTAGCAGAGCGGTCACTCACCCCGGTGGCGCCCCCGTCTGGTCGTCTGGGGAATCAGCTCTTTCAGCGTCCAGAGCGCCCTCTGCTGGTTGATGTCCGCTCCTGCTCTGGCCCCGTGTCCCTCCCGGACCCCGGTGCCCACGAACTGAGGGTGCTGCACCCTTGCAGAACCCCCCGAGTCTTAGGGTCTCCCCTCCCTAGGGAACCCTGTACCCACTATCCCTACCTTGCCTCAGGCTTTGCCTCTGCTGGTCACCACGCACTGAGGCGGACTGCAGTATCAGGCTGCTCATCACAGGCAAGAAGGGTTTGGCCAGCTGCTTCTACCCAGCCTGGGGCTGCCTCTTCGCACCCCCAGTACCCAGTGGGTCAGGCCTATGCTAGGCGCGGCAGCCTGGGGCCCTCTCTCTAGAGCTTTGCAGCTCCCCAGCTCCCAGCTGCCTTGCCCCTGCCCTGTCCCACTCTGAGTACCCTATCTTAGGTTCCCAGCAGCGAGGCCTGTCTCTCCCTGCTCCCAGAGGCGACTGCTCTATCCTTAGCCCTGGGTGAGGCCTTTTACCAGGTCTTGCCGCCTGGGGCTCTCAGGCTAGAGCTCCCTAGCTCCCGGTGCCTAGCCCCAGCCCTGCACCCCCCTGGTTACTTCCTCGGTCCCAGCAGCTACGCCTGTCTCCCTCTGAGTGCCAGAGGAGACTTCTCTCCCTCTGTTCTCCTCTCCCTCTCTCTGTCCTCTCTCCTCCTTCTGTCTCCTCCCCTAGACCCCTGCCACACAGGCTTTTATACAGGCCTGAGTGTTTGGGGCGTGGCCTCCCAGCTGAGCCTGCTTCCCAATCAGCCTGGGAATTAGCAGGCTCCCAGCCACAGACTCCTCTCCCAGGGCTATCCCAGCCCTGGCCGGCAGGGAGCGGGTATCACCCCGCTACAGCACCATATTAATTAATGGGTTTTGAGGTCATATCTGACTGCTGAGCTTCAAGACTAGTCTGAGATCACTGCTTGCAAGACTGTATTGTGTGTGCAGTACACGTCTAGAACATTGGTTGCATCCACACTTGAGTGGTGAAGTGCTGATTGTATAGTAATGTGGTTCTGGGTGAATTGATTCATTGTTCAACAGTCAAGAGTAAGCAAATATCCTGAACTGAGAAACACTGTTTAAGTTGAAAGTTGAATTGAAAAGAATCCAGAGTTAAAATTAGGAAGCTGAAGCTCCCTAGACCTAATACAAAGGGGTTATCCTATTAGATTCCATTCTGTATTAGTTATAACACTTATTCAATCAGAAAACCAAGTTTGATAGATTTTGGCTATAAAATGTAACTGGCACATCAGAAAATTCATAAACATTTATTCCCTTTCATGCTTCAACATCAAGATAACTTAGCAGGCAGGGACAGTCATGTGGACAGCCTTCAAAGTGGGGTTAAGGAGTTTGATATGGAATCAAGGAAAGAAGCCATGGGAGGGGTAACTTAGAGGAGCAGGAAATAAGATGAACTTGTCAGTGGCATTTTGGCCAAACTAGAAAGGAACAAGGTAGAATAGTGAGGAGGTGTGGTCTCCTTCAGAGATTGATGGGGAGGAACCCCTGCACATCTCTGGTGGGCAGAGCCAGGACACCCCACCCACCCCACTGGAAGCAGAGCCACGTGACAGGAAATATAAAAGATGGGTCCTGCAGCTCAGTTGGCCTGGATCCACTAGAGGAAACAGATGTGTCCTGCCCACTTCTGGGGCTGGAGGATAAAGAGAACTCCTGCTTCGCTGAGGACCTACCAGAGCTGCCGGCCAACCAGGACACTGGAGGATAATCCCGAGCCTCACGTACACCTCAAGGAGAGTGAAGGAAGTAGCTCAGGGACACCTAACAGTAGTTTGGTTTTGTTGTTGCCTGAATCCCAGTCACCATGTTTCAACTGAATCCCTGCTGACCCAGTGGTGGATCCATCTGCCACTGTTAGGGCCTGAGCTAGCACCCGATGCAGGTCCCCATAGCTCCCTGCTACCAACCCCACTCCCTGGTGGCAGCCTCTGCACCTTAAGCCAATAGGCCTGCGCTTGTCTGCTGTCTGCCAGAGCTAGGATGTCAGACTGCCACTTCCCGCAGCCCCCATTGGACTGGAGCGGTGAACTGCGGCCACTGGGAGCCATGATCAGCTGAACCTGCGGACGCAGCAGGTAAACAAACTGTCCGGGCCCACTGACGGTGCTTACCTTGGGGGACTGCGTGCCAAGGTTGCCGATCCCTGCCCTGTTGATATTCTGCCCTGCCTGAAGGCAGGAGACCACAGAGCTGTTGTTGCTCCATCCTGCCTGAGGACCTGAGCTCAATAGACTGTTTGGTGCCCCTCCTGGCTGGAGGCCAGAGCCCTGGCCTACTACTTGCTGATTCGCCCTGCCTAAAGGGTCATGGCATTAGACTGCTAATCCCCAAATAAACCTTTCCTAGAGAGAGACCCAAGAGCAAGGGGGCATGGCCTCCCTCCAAGACTGATGGAGGGACAGTCACACACTCTTACAGTGACTGTGAGATATCAATCAGAAGGTGGAATGTTCCTTTTAAGCAAGCATTTAGGTCAAATTCCCTGCTGGTATAAGTCCACTGATCTCAACTTCATCTTAAATATTAACTAGGTTTATATAAATGGTGTTTTTCCCTTTAGGAAAATATGACATCACAACTTTTCATCCCAATAGGACTTGTTTCTTTTATGCTGGAGGATGAAGAAGTTAATGAGAACGTTTCATAAGTTTCAGGCTTTATCCCCTTCACTGTTATTTCTTATTGTCCCTGGCTTTTTCAATCCTTTTTCAAACCTGTGATACTCCATGTAGCAATGGAATAATTTTTAAGGACTCAGAGTTTAAGTAAACAAAATTCACGTGCTTAAATTATAAAAATTATAATAATTTGGTTATTGCTGTAAAAAAATCAGTCCTTCCCTGAGATTTCTATTACTTCCTGGTTTTAGTATAGTTAGGAACATAAAAAGAACATGTGGTTGATAGCTGCTGTTTTTTGGGGGCAATATTTTATTTCCATTCTGTATCCTGGGTTAAACTAGGAAGTAGAAAGGAATTGTTAAATGTTAACTCAGCTTTTTGTACATGAGATGTTTCAAAATAACTTTGAATTTAAGGCAAATCTAGTTGGTTCTTATTTTTATCTGAACCATTGACTCATTTCTAGGATTAATTCAGCAGAGACAGAATGATAAAGATGTTATACAAATGACCTATCAAGGTTATAGGTTGGAGAAAAAAGAGAAGATATGAACAGAGCAGTTTCTGTATCAGATCAAACAGCTAGGAAACACATATATGTATGCTGAAGAATTCTATTTTAAAAGCTCAAATCCAAAATAGAGCTGAATTAAAGAAAGGCCTTATGGATTCAAAATACTAAGTGAACCTTAGTGAAAAGCAGGAGGTAACTTATTTAGTTCAAAAATAAGTTAGCCAAAGTTGTAGGCTTCCTTCTATAATGCAGTCAGTAAGTCCCCAGCATTTCCTGACTTTGGAGAAGCTTACAATATTGTCAGCTTGTAACAGTGTTCTTGGAGGGCCAAGGCCCTAGTTATTGACATGCCTAACTTCTGACGCCTTGTTTCTCTGGTCAAGGTGCCTCCATTTTTCAGACAGTGCTGGGAGGGAGACACGGACTCTCCCACTTTACTGGGTCAGCTTGCAAAGGGCCCACTATAAGCTGTTAGGCATAATCATTAGTCAAATTTTTGTTGAGTAATGGCTAATCAACATGAGGTAGGGTAACATGGTTGACCCATGATCTGTGAGTTAAAAAGAAGTAATTGGTTCTCTTCCTGTTAGATATATGTCCAACTAATTCCTCTGTTTCCCAATTTTACACCTAACATTAAATATTTTTAAAAATCAGTTGAAAAAACACCCCCATATTGGCAATACTGTGACATTTCATTCAGCAACTTCAGAGAGGCTTCATTGGAAATAAGTTATTCCACACTGAAAAGGTGTTTGATAGACTTCATGAGGCCTTTTTCTTCTGAGAGTTGGATGGGTTTAGCTTTCTTGCCATGTAATGCAAGCAGAATTGATGGCCTATCCAACTAAGCTATCCTGTAGGAAATTCAGGGCACATTTCATCTTAAGTTGGAATGTGGCTTTCTCCATTTTTTTAACTCAGTATTGTGTTAACTAATTAATAATATTTTTTAGAATCTTCTCTTATACTGTTGTCATATGCATATAGCATTATATAATAATTATCTGGATTTTTTCAAAGTTAAAAAAAGTTATTTGACAACTCTAATGTCCCATGGAGTGATGTAGCACCACATTTCCCAGTATTGTACCCAATGAGTGAAGTCTCAGTTGGACTAATGATAATTTATGTCATCCATACAAGTGTGTAAGTGGCTTGATCATATGTCTGTAATTTGGTTTGTGCAAATATCTACAAGTCCCATAAACTGCACCTGCAGTCTCAATAAACAAATTTAAACTCTATTGAGTTTGGTTAGTTTTTAACTGCATATTGGCAGAACTACTGGCTTGTTATGAGTTGCTTCTCTAGAGTGTTAAAGTACTGAGAGATGTTTGCTACATTTTTAATTACTTGACATCAAGCTTCAGGATTAATTAAAGAGTACAGGATAAATTTCTAATTCATCATTTTATCATTAAGGGTCATTAAGGGCATTTGCTTTAGATTTATCAGCAAGAAATAGAGTCCTGATATGAAGTTCCTAAGAGCAATTTTCACTTGATCAGTGAAGATTATTAATTTTTTATACCTGGTGCCTTATGGAATAAAGATTGCATGATTTGTAGGTAAACAAGGGAGTTTGCATGTCATAGCATCTACAACTTCTACATCTGTTAAAATAAGCTAGTTTTCCCTGATGAAAGTGCTAGAACTCACATAAAGTTCATTTTGCCCCATGGGACATTACAGATGGCTTAGGTTGGTGAAAAAGTTGATGTGAGAGACCCATTGCCATGTAGTCTGTACAGTAACAGCTATGAATTCTGAAACATAGTCTGATCAGTAACCATGGCAATATGGTACAGAATATTGTTACCTACAACCTGGGCGGCATACAGTAAAATGGAAATAGCTTAGCCACTATTGTGCTGGAGCAGAAACAATCTTCAATTTTAATACATCACATTCCTTGAAAAGGGGGTTTTAGATGTGGCTTCTCAATTGTAAAAATATATATAAAGTGTGAAAAATGCTATAGTTTAATATAAAGAGTAATTCACTAAAACTATTTTAGTGGCAAGACCTTTTTTTAAAAAAAGGATGCCTAAACCTAGGTTTTATTTAGACACTTCTCTAGGCCACTCAGTTTTCCGAGAGGCTGAGCATCCAGCAGCATCCATTAACTTTAATGGTTGCATCTGGAAGCTCAGCATTTCATAACACCTCTGATAACCTAACCACTGATTTCAATGCCTAAATATGGATTTAGAAGCCTACATTTAGGCACTTGTTAAAAAAATAAAAACATCTTCAACCAATATTTCAATCTTATCTACTGCAGCACTCTTCAGTCAAAGCAGCTGAAAGCAACTTACAAAACAAGAGGAAACGCCAGGTCAGAGAGGTCTGATAGGAGTGTTGATTTAACCAGCTTAATTGATTTGGGAAAGCCCGCGTGGGATGACAACTGATGGAGTGTAATAAATTGTAGAGGACTTCATCCATTCCTACCTACAGAAAGGACTCTTTCAAGGCAGCTATTTAAACTACATGCAGATACTTAATTCTATCTAAGGCATTTTAGTTGGAATTATAAAACATCATAAGATATATAAATAGAAAGCATGTGAGGTTTAAAATAAAATCAACTGTGTAGTAGGATCTCATTGAATGTATTAACTGTAGAGAAATATGATGGGGAAATATTAATCTTAGATTTAATGTTAAAAATTGACTTTGCAAACACTGCAGACAATGTGGCGTAAACATTAGAAAGCACAGGACTATAACACATTTAGGCAGACGAAATAAATGTATAGTCAGCTGAACACTACACTGGAAAAACATACAAGTCTCTCAGCTTACAGATGCGAGGGAAAGGAATAGAATCTTAAAAATTGTGATATTCAACAGAACCATATTCCAAAAAATGTCACATGACAGAGGCAATGATTAAGGTCTCCATCCCACAAGTTGTTCCATGCCCATGCAAAAGCCTTATAGAAGTGAGAGGTCTGCCCAGGCAGAAACGCATGCAGGATCAGGATCTAATTTACTGTCATAAAAAATGTAAATGTACTGTAAGCAGGTGACAAGAACAAGCCCAAACTCTTTCTCTTTACTCTTCTAAGGATTTCAAATAAGTTGCAGAACTCCAGGAAGGGGTATGAGGCAAGTCGAAAGACTGACTATAGCCTGTGGAATATTGAGTATCACTTCTGGAGGATATCACCCAAAGAAAACAAATTCATGGAAAATAAAATTGGGCCCACTACAGAGCTTTAAGAGATGTCATAGTTTACAATCCCTTGGCATTCAAGGAAAATAGATCAAAATGTAAACTATGATCCTGATTCAATGCCCATTATAGTAAATGGAAAGAATTCCATTGGACCAGGTTCAAAATCAATTTACAATTATATTATTTCCAGCAGTCTAAGATACACTGAAAGATGTTCAATCAATTCAAATGTTCAGGCACTGCATAACCCCACTATATACAATTTTGCTGAAAAAATAATTCATCCATTTAAGTGTGGATAAGCAAAAATAAATTAGATTTAAGAGCATAGTAGGCTTCAAAGCTAAACGATTATCTCGAATAAATATCTGAAACAGCTAGGAGTCCACTTCAAGGCAAAAAAAAAAAAGTTGGAAATGAGTTATCTATAGCATACCAAACTCCAAAGAGATTTCATACCCTGAAGACATTCTCTGAACTTCCTTAGTTTCCAAATGAGCTTTAAAAGTTGTATTTGAGAGTAAAACAGAAAAAGAAGATATCAAGAATATCTTTTGATATAGGGCTAATTTGACGAACAAAAGTGGTTTCATTTATTTTTTACAATTAAGTTTAATAGCTGGACTCATCTTGATATAATATATGGACTCACCTTGGTGTTTTCTCTCCAAAGTTAAATGGAATTAACTTGAAGAATGACAACTCCCTGGGACAAATTCAGTGCTGACTAAAATGAACAAGCAAACTTCCATCAAAGTTAATAAAAGTAAGCACCTTTAATCTGGGGCTGAGTTAGGCCCAGTCTCTATGATCAATGTAAATGCTGAACAATTATATTCATAATTATGAATCGTTTAACACTCATAATATATTCACATGAATCAGAATATGACTGAATAAAACAAGGAAGAATTATATGGGAGAATTAAGAAAAGAATTAAAACAGCTTCCACCTTCCATTTTTATGCCTGCCAATACCAAAATTGGATTAAACACCACTTCCAAATCAGCAGCATTCCAGTAACAACTTGTTTCATACATTACAATCAGCAATCACCAGTATAAGTTAGAACCTAAATACAATTGAGATAACTGCATAGTGACAAACACTATAAGCGTATACTTATATTGGCGCCAAAACCAAATACCTCAAAGTCTGTCCACCATTACAGGCACTGAAGGTGAGGGAGATAGAAACGATATTCCATGATAGAATGGTGGCTTATATTTTAAAGTAGTTTAATGATTTCTGAGCATGAACAAACAATAAAATATTAAAATGTTAGCATTTGTATGATTTAGGGTTAAATTGTGATTGTAGGCACAAGCATGAGCAAGGGATAATGCATAAGATGCACCACCTGTGAACTATTGTGACACTTTTATGAAACACAATTTCACCTCTGCTTCCCCCTTTTTTCCTGAAGGATGTCACTTAATTGTTGGCCACAAAATGGCAGAAAGAGGAGGGGAAGAAAAAGGAAAAACTCCATCCATTCCTGACTATCCCCACCAAATTTCATTCTTTTGTAGGAGACCTTGGAAACCCAGAAGAAAAAATGCTTGGGAGTCAGAAATGTGCCTTTTCTTCATCCCATTAAATATATGTAGTTCAAGTTCAGCTGAAATAAAATTTTTGAAAATCACTATTTTTCATTTGTCACTTGTGTAATCAGGAAAAGTTTGTGCACATTCCAAAATAATCCATAGACTCAGAGGCCAAAAGGGATCATTGTGATCATCTAGCCCATCCTCCTAAAAAACACAGACCATAGAACTTTTCAACAATAATTCTTATAGTATCTCTTTTAGAAAAGCATCCAATCATGATTTAAAAATTGTCAGTATGGAGAGTACACCATAACCTTTGGTAAATCGTTCCAATGGTTATATCACCCTCACCACTAAAAATGTATACCTTATTTCTAAAGAATATGTCTAGCTTAAAACTTCCAGCCATTGGATCATGTTATACCTTTCTCAGCTAGACTGAAGAGCCCACTTTTGAATATTAATTCCCTATGTAGGTACTTATACACTGTAATTACATCCCCCATTTTCCCCTTGTTAAGCTAAATAGATTGAGCTCCTGGAGTTTATCACTATAAGACTGATTTTCTAATGCTTTAATCATTCTCGTGACTCTTCGCTGAATGCTCTCCAATTTATCAACATTCTTCTTTAAGAGAGGACACCAGTACCGGACACAATATTTCAACAGGGATCACAGCAGTGCCAGTCAGAGAAATTGAAAAAAACTCTCTGCTCCTACCTGAGATTCCGAGTTATGCGGCCAAGGATTGCATTAGCCCTTTTGGTCACAGCATCACACTGGGAGTTTATGATCAGACATCTTTTTTAGTCAGTGTTTGCTAGAATAGACTCCCCCAACCTCTAAGCATGGCCTACAAGCTTTGTTCCTAGATGTGCACATTTTACACTTATCCATATTAAAACTCAAATTATTTTCTTGTACTTAGTTTATCAAGCGATCCAGGTCGCTCTTTGTCACTGACTTGTCCTCTTTGTTATTTATCACCCCTCCCCAACAAGTGTTATTTAAACTTCAAACTTTATCAGAGATAATTTTATATATTTGTCCAGGTCATCACAGGACCAAGACCTGATTCCTGCAGGACTGCATTAGAAACACTCCTGCTCAATGATGATTACCCATTTACAATTACACTGGAGACAGTTGGTTAGTTGGTTTTTAATCAATTTATGGTGTGTTGTGTTAATTTTATATCATTTAGTTTTTTTGTTTTTCATCAAGATCTCATGCACTACCAACTCAAATGCTTTCCAAAAAAAAGTATATTACATCAATAGCTGACCATTAATATTGTAACCCAAGGCTGAACCTGCACAGTCTCCAAAGAAGCAGCAGACAACATTGCACTGGGAACCTGAGCAGTTGAGAGCTTCTGTAGGAAGTTGGGGAAAGAGAGTCGGGTCAAGATCCTGCCCCTTACCTACATCCTTCTTCAAAACACGGCATATGGAACAAATGACCCATCCCCTTGTTTCGGGGGCGCATTAGAAAGGAGCTCCTTTCAAGTGCTTGATTCTTCAACCTAAATAATGTTTTTCTAACTTAAGTTTTTTGCATAAAATAGTCATTGTATAGTACAACAAAGTGGGTATTAGCCCACAAAAGCTTATGCTTCAATACTTTAGTTAGTCTTTAAGGTGCCACAGGACTCTTTGTCACTTCTGCAATTCCAGACTAACATGGCTACCTCTGAGGCTGAAATCAGAATCTCGGTTTTCATTGAGTGGGGAAAAAAGTTGCCATCCCTCTGTGACACTCGGAATATTTTGAAAATGTGAACACCTGTAACTGATGTCTGCAGGAGTCTGCAGAGTGATGGAAATAATGTCTGCAAGAGATGTGAACTGTCCCATTCATCATTATTTTGAAGCCCGCTGCTCTCCCACCCTCCCCAAATGGCATAGTGCCACTATGTCACTCTCCCCCACCCTCACTCACTTTCAATGGCCTGGGGCAGTGGGTTGGGGTGGGGGACAGGGGAGGGCTCAGGCTGGAGCCAGAAATTAGTTCAGAATGCGGGGAGGGGGCTCGGGACTGGAACAGGGGTTGGGGTGCAGGAGGAGGTGAAGGCTCCAGCTGGGGGTGCGGGCCAGTGATGCCAGTGGTCCCTTTTCAACCAGGCTTTCTGGTCGAACACTGGACACCTGGCAACCCTAATGTACACAGGGAACCCTGGTTTCTGTTTTAAGTAGAGTCAATGGGCCTCTGGATTGTCTTAATCAGGTGTTGAAAGCCCCCAGTAGTTTCTTCTGTCTTCATTTGTCCAATGTCAGCACTCAGAGGCATAAACCCCAAGGGTAACTCATTTACATAAATGGGTATGGATCTTGGTGCATACTTTTCTGCTTAGAAGTAGTTTTATGCTCAAGAGGAAAGAAAGGTCTCCTAACTATCTACCTCCTGTCAGCTTCCCCTCTGCCACCTCACATAAGGGTGAATCTCCAGGGGGAGAGTAGTAAATCTCCTTTTTGTTTTATGAAGTGTTTCAGACCACCTTTAGGCAATTTGTTAGATCCAAACATGGTTCCCATTATTAATCACTCGGTACCCTACTGTGTATTTTTTGAAAACATAGGAATTGCTGGGACATACCATCCTAAATTTAGCTTCAATAACATTTTCTGCAGTTACAGCTTCACCCATTAACATCTATTTTGCTTTGAGCACTTTTCTTCCTTCTCCTCATATCCAGGTATACACATCTCAAACAATAGTTGTTTCCTCTATAAAGTACAGTATTTTGTGCCTTTCTCAATCCTGAATGTTTGCAGAATCTACATTCAGACATTAAAATCCAACAATAGTCATCAAGTTATCACCAGTTTCCCCACTTTGGCTAATATATCCATGACTTGATAATATTTTACAACATACATATGTAGAAATTACCTTGATAAACTAATAAAAACCATCTCTGGAATAAATTATACTCTATCAGCAATAAAGGGCTGACCATCAGACAACTGAAGTGGGAGCTTTCCCAATAACTTCAGAAGGGGAAGCATCAGACACTAAATACATTTATTCTGGAGAATTTCTTTTAGAAATAGAGAAGTTTGAGGAATATGATGCAACTTTCATAAAAAGATTAATTTTCTTTCTTTAATCTAGACACTGGTAACCTGTTTCTCTAAACTAAATTCAAAGTTATAATCCAAACAAAATGTTAACAGAAATACAGGAATATGTGTCTACTTATCTTGTTATATTTATGTGAATGTAATACTTGTCCACAATTGTTATAAGTGTGAAGGGTGCCTTTCCTGGGTGGGACTATGTTATCTAACACAGTGTGCCTTGCCTGGGTGGGGCTTGTTATCTGAGACAGGTGACATAGGAGTTTCCCTGCCATGGGGGAGGGAGGAGCCTCAAGCCCAGGAAGAAGGGAGGAGCAAAACAGTCAGTTCCATCTTGGCTGGTCTCCAGGGAGGAGGCCAGGGCCAGGAGAGTTCCATCTTTGCTGCACATGAGGCAGGAGGCTTGCCAAGGTAGCTGGCAAGGGTTTTAGACCATCTTTGGCTATAAGGATGGCTCTACCTTTTTCTGATACTTCTACTTAGCTGATGTAAGTAAATTGGATTCTTCTAATAAGCCGTGCCTTTTGGGGTGTTGTTTCCTTTTCAGACCAAAGTGGGAAACCCCAAATGTAAAGTGTCTGTATTTCTGCTTTAACCTTTTTCTTTATTAAATTTTCTAGTTAATAAACCGTCTGGTTTATTTCCCTTAGGGTTTTTCTCTGCTTCCAGTTGGGAAGGGGGAAGGGAAGGGAATAGGAACCAGGGCAGCTAGGGGCCTAGCTGGAGTGTGGAGACTGTCTCTCCTTACCGTCAGGTTAGACGGGGGAGGGAGGAAGCAGTCTCCAGGTGTCTGCCTCTCAGGTACAGAGAGACGGGGTGGGGGAAGTCTGCCTTCAACCGGGGAGGGTGAAGGACAGAAAGCAGCCTCCAGGTATCTAACTTTGAATCCGAGGAAGGGGTACAAGGTTAGGGTCTGGCTCTCAGGTTGAGAGAGACAGGATTAAGGGAAGTCTGCCTTCAGCTGGTCAGGGTGAAGAGAAGCAGTTTTTCGGTGTCTAACTTTAAAACCCAGGGAGGGGATACAAAGTCAGGGTTAGGGGAAGATCGGGGGCCCCTTCAAGGTTTTGGAAGCATACCCAATTGGTGGCAGTGATTGGTGACCCCAAGAACCCCAACTGGCAAGGTGGGGGTGTCTTGGGGTGGAGGACTTGTTGGTCTGGCATAGAAGAGGCCCAGCCTTTGTACTCAAGAGCATAAGGGCTGGGGGTACCCCCTCTTACAACAATATATAAAAATAATTCAAATAAATAATTACTATATCATTTCTGAGATGTATAGTTCTAGAATTATTGCCTTCTAGGATTTCTTTCTGTACTTTTTTAGATGTTTCCATACTCAAAACAGGTTAATAATTTAATCTGAATTGAGACTGCAATTCCTGCTGGGAGTCTGGAAATTCTGCATTTAAATCCTTAATCCAGACTATTTTAGTAAAAGTTAGTTCTCTTACTAAGGTGCCAGGTTGAGAGCACCTGACTATTACTACATAAAAGAAAGTATAAATTCAAGACCCCTGTCATTCCAAAAAATTAATATTTTAAAACAATACTCTTCCATCACAACAACCAGCTCTGTCATAGTTAAAACTGACAACTTCTGTGACAGCCCTAACAGAGACGTCAAGGACTGAGTGAATATGGAAACTGATCTAATGCTAGTCAACTCAAAAGAGGCTTGAGACATGCAGAGGGGGAAGTGTACTGCTACCTCAAATGTTGCACATGTTTTCTGGATAAGCAGAGAACTTCAGTAACCAGGACTGCCAATCCAACACTTGAAAAGACATGATGCTCTTCAACACATATCCTAAAAGGTGCTGAGTGTTCTCAATGGCTTAGGGAGAATAAAGCAGCCATAGAACTTTTTGGGAAAAAAATAGGAACATTCAATGGAATCACTATGTTAAAAAAAAAAAAAAAGTTAAGGATACAAGATCAGCTCTCAAAAGAAGAGCTGGGAGAACTATTCATAAACTACCAATGTATTCAATAGATTTGTTCAGTTTTGTTTGTTTTAACTTTATTCTTTATTTGTAATTGTTCCACGAACAATCTGTGGCCTTGATTATATGCAACCACGTATGTAGATAAGTAACTTTATGTGCAAATAATTCTATTTAGTATAATATGAGGTATGTGCATATATATTCACAGGATCAGACAGCACCCTATGCTAATACAATCCATCTTTTGGATTGTTTGTGATCTTTTTTTTTTTTTACCCTATCATTGTGGGATTAGGTCACCTCAGTCACATAGAAATGCTTTTGCTTATTGATTGAATGCATGCAAATGTAACAAGAGGGGAAAGAAATTACCAAGTCACTGGGCATTTCATTCTCAAAAGAGAAAGGATAGAAATAATGGCACTAGAAGTAGTTAAGGTAACTGGATATGAGAATTTTTGGAATATTTAAAAGTTTTTCCTCTTCAAGCTACATGAGTTAGGCCTTGCCTGAGAAATCACAGCTAAAAACAGCTGGTGATCTTATTGGCGAGAATCATACATTTATGCAACAGAAAACTGACTTTTTTTTAAAAAAAAAATCAATTATAAATACCCTATTCTGATTTATTTTGAAGTATCTTTAAATATATAATGGTTCTTCCCTGATGATGTTTAGAAGGGTGTTTAGGAAAGTCTCCAGAGTACCTTCACTTTTAATCTACAAACCTAATTCAAAAAATACACAGAAAAGTGAAGTTTGATGGATAAAAAAAAATATTTTTCATGGTACAGCATTCATACTAAATAAATGCAGATAGCTTAGCAGACAGCTTTGGGAAGTATGCTTAAATAAACTCATAGGAAAAGTTTATCAAGCCTTACATTTCAAAGAATCTTATGTATTTCTAGCTGTTAAAATCTATCCCTTAAGTCACTTCATAATGCAGATCAAAAACATAATTGAATAATTAATAAATTAATTAATAAATAATTTAATAATTTAATGAAAATAAATAAATAAATAAATAATTGAAACCGGAAAATAATATTATGAGTGAGATTTAACGGGTCCAGATACACCCTTTAAATACAAAAAGGAATTTCACAGTACACTTGACATTCTAGATCATCAGGATCTTTTAAACTAAGTATTAATATCAATCTTGCCTTTTCTCACTTTTGGAGCAGAAGCTTTTATCTATAAGACAAACAGATGCATGCAATTTCTGGTACCAAGATGGTGACTAAAAGGAATGGAGTAGCTAGAATAACGAGTGTGTCTTGTTTCCCGGTATTATTATTGTTTGGCACCTAAACTAAGAAAGTAGAGTTGGGAGGAATCAAGGGAACAAGTCAAGGTTCTTATTTGTATGTTTGTTTTTTGCTC
This sequence comes from Sternotherus odoratus, assembly GCA_032164245.1. Lineage (NCBI taxonomy): Eukaryota > Metazoa > Chordata > Testudines > Kinosternidae > Sternotherus > Sternotherus odoratus. The sequence goes on along the minus strand of JAVMKO010000001.1, from coordinate 155,748,807 downwards.
CTCCCTTCTCATCTCCCTACAACATTATCATACACAGAAACATATGGGACCAGATCCTCTGCTGATGTGAATGGACATAAAACATTTACACTTGGCGAGGATCTTCTAGCCCATCAGGTAAATAGTAAAAAAATAAAAAAAAATAAAATAAAAATGGAGATATACCAATCTCCTAGAACTGGAAAGACCTTGAAGGTCATCGAGTCCAGTCCCCTGCCTACACTAACAGGATTGAGTACTGTCCCCTGACAGATTTTTTGCCCCAGATCCCTAAATGGCCCCCTCAAGGATTGAACTCACAACCCTGGGTTTAGCAGGCCAATGCTCAAACCACTGAGCTATCCCCCCCCCCATTGAGCTATCCCCCCCCCCCATAATTTTGTAAGCTAATTAAATAAATATCAGGTTTTGTCAATATAGCATGTTATACAGCCACAAAATAAGTCTGTTGTTCAGTTGAAACCTTGAACATAATGCTTCAGATCTTTTGACCAGTGCAAAATATTTATATCACAAAAAACTCGCTCCTTATTTCCTTTGCAGGAACCTGTCCTGTGAATTAGCAGACCAGCTCTTCCCAATGCAATATTGCCTCCAAAAAGCAATATTGCCTCTAAACAGCTGTAAAATCATCTAGGAAAAAACAGAACTGTCTATATGAATACCACAAACATTCTCTATTTGTGAGAATGAACCTCTTAATGTTCAGCATCCATTTCAGCATGTTTTAAGACAACATACTACTAGTATAGATGAGCTGGTTATTACCCATATATGTATTCAGAGATTCTATATTTACTATCATTTTACAGCTGCTGTCATTTTTGCTTTCCGAGGACCGTTCTGAAAATCTATATATATAAAAGTCAAGTGGTGTATGTATGAGTGTATGTATGTACGTATGACTGCGAAGTCCTCCCGCACCGTTTGAGCCAGAGACTTGAATTTTGGTACAGTGAGGGGTCTTGGGGTCTAGATGCTGGTAAGGGTCGAAAAATTTTCGGATCTCACCTCTGACGCCCCCCAGGGGTGAAAGTCTTTCAGGGCCAATCACATCAGCTTGGCAGTTAGGTGGTGATGATGTCATAATACCCCCCTCCAACAGACACCTCACTCGCTCAGCTCACCCCTCCCTCCTCCAACGGAACCCCGGAGATCCCTCAGTTCTCTGCCCCTCCCCCCTCCCCAACGGAACCCCGGAGATCCCTCAGTTCTCTGCCCCTCCCACCTCCCCAACGGAACCCCGGACTACATCAGCTCTGTGCCCCCCCCACCTGCGAAGGTCCCCGGAATCCCTCGGCTCTGGGCCCCCTCCCCTCCTGCGACGGATCTGAGTTGGGTTTGGTGGGACGGTAAGTGAGGTGGGGGTGTCGGATTCGGTCGGGGGGGTGAGGTGGGGGTTTCGGGTTTGCTTCGGGGGGTGGGAAGGTGTCGGGGTGGGTGTTGGGGTTGGTCAGGGGGTGTCAGCTGTCTGCCACCTCCCCACCTCCGACTGACCCGAGCAGCGCCAGGCACTTATGCTAGTAAGACATAAAACTGCTTGGAACATTCTTTTAAAAGCTACTTCATGAAGTGCACATACTGGGTATGAAACACATAAAAGTCTCTTAATCCTCAAAACCTTCACTTCTAATTATTAAATTGCCTTTTCCATCCTACTGGTGATTTTATTAAAAATTCAATAATTGTTAAGGGCAGCATAGTAGGGAAATGTTATGCTCACGGGTACACTGGGCTTTTGCTCATTAGATAAATCTGGAAGGTAGGATTCCTATTTGGCTTACTTGGACAAGAAGAAAGACCAGATGTAAGACTTTAATGCTGGGCACCATTAATCCACTTTCTGAACCATTCAATCTCTCCCAGTATACACTGCCTTCAGAATCAGTAATTAAATATAATAAGCAATTACTGCACTCACATAAGAGAGAGCTATCCAGAATAAAGCACAGGGCAGAATTCCAGATAAGTTTAGCTCCTATTACTAGAAACTTCACAGAAAAGACACCATTTAGAAGCAGATTCGGTATAAAGCAAGTTTGCCCTGAGCAAACAGAATATCAATCTGGGCATCTGATGTGATCAAGCAGAACTTCCATTGGCTTCTACAGGAACTGCGCCCACTTATTCCAGGTTCAACTGGTAAAAGATATTTAAGAGACAATTCCACTATTTCCAAGGACTAACTGAAGCTAAGGGAGCACTTTCAGTATATTTCCTTATGTCTGACGTGTAAAACAAGGCTTGCATTGGTTATGAAATTTGTCTAGTGTCCCTCAGTGAATGTCCACAATAAGAAGCTTGTGAGTTAGGACAAGGCAGATGTTAATGTACAGTAGCCTCCACCAGGGAAAGTTGTCTCAGAAGCATGATAGTCTTATAAAATAAAACAGTCCTTCCGCTGATTTGGCAATTCTGTCCTGAGTGGTAACTATGATTCTAATTGACAGACTGATCTCCAGCACAAAGGAAGGTCAAAGAGGGAGTGATGGATCTCTTATTTAGATAGATCAGCTACCCTGGATTAGCCCCACATCACTTGAATCTGTGACCAGAGTTCATCTGACCATACATCTCTGTGGAATAAGTCTAGCACGTCTGATTCTATTTTTTTTTATTGTAGAAAAAAAATATTTTAAAAGCAACCTTCAAAGCAATATCCAGATATTCTGTAAAAAAATGAAGTCTGACCTCTAACAGGAAGACAAGTCTTCATTTAGATGCAAAAATCAGCAGTCACTTTTTAAGTCACAGACCTCTCCTAACTAAGGGGTCATCTTCTCTACCATGCTAAATTGATACAATTTCTTTCAGGCAGCATGTTGGGTGAAGATGCATTTCATCAATGGGAGAATGATCTTCTGTCAACATAATTACTCCATCTTAACGAGAGGCAGAAGCTGTGTCGGTGGGAGAGCATCTCGACAACTTAGCAAAATGTAGACACCACTTTAAGTCAATGTAACTTACGTAGCTCAAGGGGGTGGTTTTTTCAACCACTGAGTAATTTAATTTGCATAAATTTAAGCAGTAGAGTAGACAAGCCCTAAGTTGAAAAGTAGATGTTTGTTTTTCCTAGCGTTATTCCTGCACTATGGCAGGGCCCGCTTAGACTGGACACAACCAGTGATACGACTGGGGTATACTCCAACCAATGCGTCGTTCCATCTGTCGTTGGAGGTATTTTATACCTACTGCCAGGTGTTAAGCCTACAGCACCTGGTATTCCCAGGAGGTCTCCCATCCAAGTACTAGCCAGGCCCAACCCTGCTTAGCTTCCGAGATCAGACAGGATCGGGCGTGTTCAGGGTGGTTTAGACATACTAAGTTGAAAAGTAGATATTGGATAAAAATAATATGTCGTCCATGAGGTATTACAAAGAAAATTGTCCCAAGTGCAGTGAAATGTAAACATTTCTGCATCTCTCTGGGCCGATTTCCCTTTTCATATCGTTTTCATGTGAGCAGTTCTCTAAACTAGGCTTCTTTGGCCTTCAACTTCCAGGAAGAGTGAAAGGAAACATGAAGCACCCTGAAGAAAACTCAGGTCAGCAACCATTATTCTATGAGTAGTACATTTGTAGAAACTGTACCCTGAAAGGGAACCTGTAACCAGCCTCTCACAGCCTATGGTGATATTACAGGCATCCTGCCTCAGTTTCCCACCTGCATTGTAAAAAAAAATACCCTCCTTAAGGATGAATTTTATTAATGTAAAACAAATTGCCCATGCAACTCAACATTCCAAAGGCCATTCCTAAGGCCATACAACATAAGATGTCTCTTCCACATATCCCTGCCTGAGGCAATTCACTTGGTCTCAAGGTCTTCCCTGCAGGAACCTTGTCTCACTCTCTGCAGCCTCTGCCACAGCTCCCTGGGATTCCCCTTCACTGCAGCCACCTGCTGTCATGAGGTAATTACTTGATTCAACCCAAGCACTTTTTTTTTTATAAGTACCATATGGCTTATAATTTCTATCATTACTGAAAGATTTCTTTGACAATTTAAAATGTGTTTCACTTCTGTTTCAAATGTGTTTTTTTCCACATGGTTAATCTTCTTTACACTGAAATGTGTTCCTTCTCCTTGCTTACTCTCCTTGGCCACAACCCAGCCCTGCAGCACTGTGGATCCTTCCATCCTGCTTTCATACCGAGGCATCACTTATTTCCTCCTGTCTGCTTCTACCTATCGTATTCATTCTCTCTCTGGTGTTTTTTTTTTTCTTACACCTAAAGAATCTATCTGTATGGATTCATATTTGGTCTACTGCTCTTTTCTCTCTGTCTTCTCACTCTCTGTGACAGAGACGACAATTTCCTGCAATATTCTTGAAAAACTCTATTGAACTACATTTAGGTATCTTTGGAGTCCATTGCATTAAATCAAAGATTATGTATTAGTGGGGGTCTGAATGATTAAAGGGCTATAATGAGTAATGTGGCTGATAAGAATGGAATGTGAAATAGATTTCCTGAGGAATCTCTAGGAGAGAAGGTGAATGCAAATTCCCAGCTCCCAGTTATGCAAAACTAAGACATTTGCAACTACTCAGAGAGGACCACTGTCTGGTTACCTGTTCTGGGAATCTCAAGATCAAAGACCAACTGCAAAAAAGGAACTTAACTATTAATGGTTATGCTAGTTCTGAGCTAAGGCTGTTATGAATTTGTTACCACAGAAAAACTCCTTTGTTTTTCTACCAGAGCCCTTATTGGAGTCAGGGGATGATCTCTGGTAACTTTATTAGCATGCATGTAGATTCTTTTTGGTTTAGTATGTTTTCTCTGTAACATTTTCACTTTAACAATACATTTGCACGCTTATAAAGGGCTGCATGATAACTCATTACTGCTGACAATTTAGTTGTTCAGAGCCTTGAAAGAGAAAGCAAAATGCAGATGCTGCTCTCTTTAGAGTGTCTGTCTTGCTGGGGATATCACAGGATAGGCAAGGAATTACATTCTGGAGACTCTCTGATCAGGTCCGAGACAGACCTGGATCTCCACCCAAGAGACATGATGATTGAGGAGATGGGAGACTACAGTGGGTGCACTCAAGGTACCACAGAGTGGGAACACAGACACAGCTGCCCTTAAATTGTGGAATGAGTGGGATTTATGACAGTGTGAATTGACCTAAGTGCCAACAGCAATGAAAACAAGTACCACAGAAGAGAAAAGCACAGTGGAAAGTCTCTGTTTTTTCAGGAAAGGAATAGCAAAAGAAATGAGTTCTGAACAGCTGAAGGAATGTCAGCTGCTCCAGCTATGCAAAGAAAGTTAGTGTTACACTGAAGACAGACAAAGACTCAGCTAGTTGACTTGCTTTATTATGATGACCAGAAGAGGATGGTCCATGTTTTCAGGGAACATCCAGCCAATGGCAGAGGAAATTCTGTAACCGACATCATAGAGAGAAGCAGGGAAGAGGCTTAATTAAACTCAGTGCAGCAAGGTTTTTCAAGGATATTGCAAGAAACTGATTTATCTGTCATGCTGTCTATTTTCTATCCACTTCCAAAGTTACCTCTTTGGATCTAGACTATTCTCAGTGGTACCGGATGACAGAACAAGGAGTAATAGTCTCAAGTTGCAGTAGGGGAGACTTACGTTGGATATTTGGGGAAAAAAATCACTAGGAGGGTGGTGAAGCACTTGAAAGGATTACCTAGGGAGGTGGTACAATCTCCTTCCTTAGAGATTTTTAAGGTCAGACATAACACAGCCCTGGCTGGGATGATTTAGTTGGGGATGGGTCCTGCTTTGAGCAAGAGGTTGGACTAGATGATCTCCTGAGGTCCCTTCCAACCCTGATATTCTATGATTCTATGATCAGTCCCAGAATGAGCAACTAACTCAGTACAGTTAATAGTGGTAACCAATTCTGAATTCTTGTGACCGGTCTAAAACTGTCAAAATGAACTGAGTAGCAAACTCAGCTCTCCAGAATGGTTTTCTAATTACCAGTAAGAAGTATATGTCCATGCAAATATTTTTTATTAACAAATCATAAAGAAGATAAACTAATCTTTACCTAAGCTCAATCCCCCAAAAACCTATCATAAAGTAAATGTAGTATAGAACTATTTGTTTATCAAAATCTATATATACATAAAACTGAAATGGTATATGTATGTATGTTCCCTTACTACTTCCACACTGTTTCAGCTAGATACTTGAAATTTGGTACAGTTATAGGCTTTAGGGTCCTAATAGGATAAGAATTGAAAAAATTTAAAATCTCACCTCTTACACCCCCTAGGGGTGAAATTCTTTAAAGCTCATTAAAATCAACTATACAGCTCACATAATATCATCTGGGCAGCAGGTTAACACATGCTGTTGTCTGTGACATAGTTATGATGTAATAATACAGATAACCAGAGAGCTTAATGTTGTGTAGCGCAAACATAATTAAATACACTGTTTTTTTCTTAAAAAGAACCCTATTCATTATGCCACGTAAAAAGCGAAAATGCTTAGAATCAGGTGTACTTCCAGACAAATATAAGAGCAGAGGATCTGGAGGCTGAATTAAAGGTGGTAATTTAATTTGATAGTAATTTATGGAATGTACTGATATACAATAAAAACAAAATTTGTATTAATAAAAGACATTGTAGTCTTTTTACATCCCAGTTTCCAATTACAAATACCCCGAGCAACGCTGGGTATTTCTGCTAGTCTATATATATAAAAGTCAAATGGTGTATGCGTGTATGTATGCGTGCGTGTATGTATGCGTGTATGTACGTGCACTTACTCCTTCCACACCATTTGAGCTAGAGACTTGAAATTTGGTACAGTTATAGGTCTTAGGGTCCTAATCAGGGTAAGAGTCGAAAATTTTTCAAATCTCACCTCTGACCCCCCCCCCCCGGGGTGAAATTATTTAAAGCCCATTCACATCAGCTGGGCAGCTGCTGTTCTCTGTGACATAGTTATGATGTCATAATACCCCCTCCAACGGACCCTACATTCACTCAGCTCTCTGCCCCCTCCTCCCCTCCAACGGACCCACACTCGCTCAGCTCTCTGCCCCCTCCCCCCTCCAACGGACCCCGCACTCGCTCAGCTCTCTGCCCCCTCCCCACCTCCGACGGACCCGAGTTGGGTTTGGTCGGAGGGTAAGTAAGGTAGGGGTGTCAGGTTTGGTCAGGGGGGTAAGCCAGCCGGGGGTGTTGGGTTTGGTCTGGGGGGGTGGGAAGGTGTCGGGGATGGTCAGGGGGTGTTGGGTTTGGTGGGGGGGGGTAAGGTGAGGGTGTTGGGTTTGTTTGGGGGGGTGAGGAGCGGGGTAAGGGTTGGTCGAGAGGTAAGTGAGGTGTGGGTGTCGGGTTTGTTTGTGGTGGTAGGTAGGTAGGAGTGTCGGGTTTGGTTAGGGGGGAAAGTGAGGTGGGTGTGTAAGGTTTGGTCTACGGGGGGTGAGGTGTGGGTGTTGGTCAGGGGGTATTGGTAGGGGGGTGACGTGGGGGGTTGGGTGGGGGGGTGAAAATGTGAGTCGGGGTTGGTCGAGGGGTAAGTGAGGTGGGGGTGTTGGGTTTGGTCGGGGGGGTGAGGTGGGGGTGTCAGGTTTGCTCTCTGCCCCCTCCCCCCCTCCAAAGGACCCCGCACTCACTCAGCTCTCAGCCCCCTCCCCGCCTCCGACAGACCCGAGCAACGCCGGGTATTTTCGCTAGTACTATATAAACTCAAGTTAATGTAACTCATCCAATAAAAAACTGTCAGCATTTTAAATTTTAGAGGAACAGCCAAACAATCCTTATGAATCCTTTTAGGAATTATTTAAAAAAAAATGTTTCAGGCACAAATATTCTTTCATTTCATTTCAGTTTGTGCTTCTAAAAATTAAAGGTTTCAGGAAACACTCATGAGAAATAACCTGCCTGCAATCATAATGAAACAGATTCGCTTTGGAACCCCTTCCATTTAACCCATAAAGCCCTTTGATCTTCTAGTGCTATTGTATGGGTGCTAACAAGTTTCCATTTCTAATTTTCCATCATGGTTTAGGAAATTAATTTCCTTTCAAAGGATTGTTTTGAAGGTTTTCTTAATTAAGTAGAGAACAGGCATGCAACTGATATGAAATTAGCTAAACACATTCATAAGCAAACAACCTGTGGTTCCAGAGAACCATAGGTGTTAAAAATCAATCTCTTCCCGGAACTGAATATGTATTTATCAGTGCTGCTATATTTTCTTTAATTAGATCTTTATCTGTTCAAATTATGAGTGGCTTAAAATAAAATAAAATAAATACACAGAACATTAGAAAATGATGCTTTTCCATGAGCAAGAACAAATAAGCTCTGCATCAGAGACTGAAAAAAAGTATTTTCCTCTTATCATGCTATTGTATTCAGACTGAGATTATTATGAATTATAAAGGCTTTATGGAGAGCATCCTGTTTCTGTTGCTAAGTAGAATAGTAGAAAAATGTTAAATTTCCATTTATGTTTGTCAACTGAATTTTTTAAAGAATGACACTTTTTCGCAAATCCCCATGAGTTTTACTCTCATCATGCCCTAATTTGTGATATGCAAATTCATAAGAATCCAGTTCAATTTTCCTTTTCTTATAGTAGGCAAAATAAATCCAAGTCCATATAGATAAAATAATTCCACTGATATTATAATTAATTATAGGGGAACAGTCTGACCTAAACAAACAATCATTTTCTAGCGGTTGGGTAGTAACAATCACATTGGAGTGAGGATTCCTAGGTTTTATTCCGGACTCTGCTACTGGCTCATCATTTGTGATGTTTTACAGGTCACTGAACTGCTCTATGTTTCAGTTTTAACATCTGAATGAAGGATGATATTTTTGTCCAGTATATCACATTTTGAATCACAATGTTATCTATTAAATTATAGTTTCAGGCTTCTAGAATTGTACATTCTGTGACAGACATCTCCAAAAAACGAGTAGTTCCAAAAAGGAAGAAAAACAAACATTTAATGCTGTCAGAACCTTTTCACACTTTTAGCAGCAATATGCATTTATTCTTTTATTTCTAAAACCAAAACCACTCCCCAACATAGAAGTAAATGACATCTGAAAACCCCTCCTATGGATATATAGAAACCACCAACTTGCTTTTAAAAGTGAAACACCAACAAATAGGAAATAATTTTGTAAAGTTTTTAAGGTCAGGCTTGACAAAGCCCTGGCTGGGATGATTTAGTTGGGGATTGGTCCTGCTTTGAGCAGGGGTTGGACTAGATGACCTCCTGAGGTCCCTTCCAACCTTGATATTCTACGATTCCATGAAATCAATTGACTAAACATAGGATGGCGATCAGCATGAGGATACAAATTATATTTTCATTAGGTAGGGATGACCTATTACAATCCACTTTGGGATCTGCTTTGCTGTAATCACTAAATACTGCAATGTCTTCACTTATTGACTCATGCAAAGATTTCTCACATTGCACTTCCCAAAACTGAATTCCATGGGGCAAAATCTGCATATAGCACATCTCCCCAAACAATCAGGATATATCTGTTTATTCTGTTACAGGGACACTGCCACCTGCATGGAGACAGACCCAGTGTCCAGTGAAATCAGTAGGAGTATTTCCCATTTGATTTCTATGGGCATTTGGATCAGACTCAAATGCAAAGGGAGTGATGGTGGATGGAAACAATACCATTAAGTCACATTTTCCCTCCCCACACTGCCCTTTTGCCTAATTTTTCTGCGGACGATTAGGAAACTCCTACTCCTTTTCATGCCATATAAAAGGAAGGGAGATTATGGTCCTATCATTTTTCATAAATTTAAATAGCATTTTCAGGGCTCATTTAAAACTGGGGAGGTGTGGGAGAAGACAGTGCAAGCTGATCCTTCAGGACTCTCTACATGATGCAAAATTTTAAAGAATAAGACTGACTACTAATGAAGAGGATTAAGGAATTAGGTAGTCAGGGTTATTACAAATTGTATTTTTTAGTTCATTCCCCTACAGAAAAAAAATACATATTCCTGGAGAAAAATGGGATTAAATATCAAGCAGTAATAAACCATAAAGGAAAATTATTATGTATAGAGACAAGGGGAGTTTAGTAGCTTTATTTAAACTTAATGTTCTTCATGCTTCAAAGATATTCCAGTTGCATTATCATATGTAGTTAAATTCCTTTTTTCCATTTTAGCCATTTGATTTAAAACCATAAAATTTAAATAAATACTGGGGGAATAAGGAGGGGAGAGACAGTTCAATAGGCTAATGTAACAACCACTCACCTCTAAATAACTGACCTTCAATCTGGCTCATTTCACAAGTAAATGTGGATCACTTCAGATGCTGGCATAATCCCAACATTTATTTTTATTTACATCACATAATTAACTACACATGACAGTCTCTTTTAAAAGGGGGCAATGGTACTGAAAACAAGGAATAAACTCTATTTGCAGAATGTTGTAGAAAAGCAAAATAAGCACAAACTTTGGCAGATTAAAGTCAGGAATATCAATATCACTATTTAAAATGTAACAAGGATAGTCCTTTAGATGTGTTACAATTATAGTACAATTCAGTTCAGTGGGAATTTACTAGCAAGTGTTCCCAAGGAATAAATATGAGACAGACCCTTTGGGTACACGTTAGAGGCAAGTATTATCTCCACAGGATAAGGCTAAACATGGTGTTTCATGTTTTATCCTGTCTATTACATTTGTTACAGAAGATTGCTAAAGGCCCTATGACTTACTTGCATACAATCTGACAAAATCTATGTAGTTTCCACCATTATAAATCCCTAATTATTAGGTTATATCTTAAAACTCTAGGGCCAAGTATGCTCTGCTTAGAAAGAAGAGGATTAGGAACTGAACTTGTCCCTCTCCTTCTGTACCACCTTCCTACTCTGTTTCTGCTCCCATTCTAAGTCCCTTCTATCTTCTCCAGCAGTATGGAAAGGACTCCTAACACCCTCACAGCATTATGCCACAGGCCTGCTCATCTAATTCCCCACTTGCTTCTCACTGAGGAACCACATTAAACTTTGTGTCAGATTCACTCCTCTTTGGCTTACAGTTCTGATCCAGTACTTCTCTACCTTGTTATTTCTTTTCTAGGAGATTAGTTAGGACTCAGTAATGAAAGAGAGGAAGACACAGGTAAAAGAAGAGGGGGATTGTGACAGGGTAATCTGTGCAGGATGCAACTATCTAAGAAAGATTCCAAATCCTGCCCAGCCTCACTGGGCAAAAATGCCTCCATCCTTCCACCACAGTGCCCTACCTATAATTATATTAATCACAATATAATTTTAAATGGTAATTTTGGCATGAGTTATCAGCCATGCACATAATTATAATCAAGTATATGCAGTCTTCAGTATGGCTAAACCACCCTGAACATGCCCGATCCCGTCTGATCTTGGAAGCTAAGCAGGGTCGGGCCTGGCTAGTACTTGGATGGGAGATCTCCTAGGAATACCAGGTGCTGTAGGCTTAACATGGGCGTGGGGCTAGCAACTCCACCCTGTAGGGAACCAACTTTCTACAGAAACACCAACAACAGAGATGGAGTGCTCTGTGGTTGGTGGCCCATATCCCGCCGGGGGGGGAGGGGGTGACGGGAAGAGAGAGAGATATGCAGTCTTCATTGTGTTTGTAGGTAAAGCCCTTTGCATATACCAAGGGCCCCTTCCAATCCTGCTTTCCTCCACACATGCTCCTTGTGTTCCATCCTTCCATCCCTCATGCTACTCAAATAAGAAAATTAATATGATATTTGATATGAAGAAACTGTCTGAACCAAGAAACAAGGGGTGGATTTTAAAATGCAGCTCTCAAATGAATATCATCAATGATGGGTAAGAATGATAATACAGAGGAACAATATGCTTTGTTTGAGATTTTTGCTGGGAAGCAGCCACAACTTCACTTGGACCAATAACACAAAGAAGAGAAGATAAATACAGCCACACACATGGAAATGGATTGAGGAAAGAAAAGCCCTTAAAAAATTTGACAAGCACAAGTGACAACAGGAAGAACAACACGCTACAATTAGAATATGTCGAAAAAGATAAAGAAAGATGAGAGAACAGCTTCACAAAAATAGCGAGGGAAGCCAAAGATGAATCACTAAGCGGTGGCTCCAAGACACTATTTCAGGTGGATAAGCAATTGTCATCACAGTTCCATAGTCACAGTTGTATCGTAAAATTGAAAGATGGAAGATAGTTGAAGCAGAACAAAAGGAATGATGATGAGAACAACTACTCAAACAACTAGAGCTAACAATTCTAACTGATGGATGTGAGGAAGATGAAGAATTAAACATCTCACTGCTAGAAATTTCAGAAGCAGAAACTGAGAAAGCAATTAAGCAATTAAAAAATGGCAAAGTTCCTGGGCAAGATAAGATCACTACTGAAATGCTGAGTAGTACATTAAATACATAAACTTTGTAATATAGTTGGGAAGAAAGAATTCTGCCCAGGGGAAGAAAGGTGTGATAGTTTGGAAGAAAAATGGTGTGTGTAAATTACCAAAGAAATGTAACTAACTGGTGTATGATAATTGGTGAGGAACATGCTACTTTACATACCTAGAGAAGTGTTCTGTAGTGTAGTATTGAAGAGAATCAGATTGGTCCTTGATGAAAAAGTGTGTATGGAGAAAACAAGCTTTAGACTAAAAAGATTGTGTAAATCACATCTTTACCCTGAGATGACTGACTTAAAAAGAGCTTGCTTACCAGAGAAGATTAATCTTGAACTTCATAGATTTCACCAAAGCTTTCAACTGCATTCATAAAGATTTCTTATAGAAGTTCTTGCAACCATTTGGGCTTCCTAGAAGGATAGTGTTACTGGCCAGATTCTGTATGAAGGCTGTGTGAGGACAGAAAGTGGAAAGACTGATTGGTTTGAGATAATCACTTTAGTGTAGCAGGGTTACATTTTAGCACCAATCTTTTCCTGTACTGTGATAGATGTTTTGTGTGCGAAAAACAACATCAAAGGAAGATACGAGTATAGGGAAATTTCAAGATCTTGACATTGTTCTGCTAGACACATACAGTGATGACCTGAAAAAAGAGCATTGCCTTTGTCAAATGTGCGGCTGTCAAATAGGATTAGGAATCAGAAAAAAAAAATGATCATCATTGAAAGAGAAGTCAATATATAACTGATAGTAAAGAGTCTGTATATATTGGAAGCACAGTCAATGCTGATGGACAATTCCATAAAGAGATGGAAGCAAGAACTTGGAAGACAAGTGGAGGCTTTTAAGGGCTGACAAATATATTGAAAAATAAAGAGATTCACACAAGAACCAACATAAAGTTACACAATGTCATTGTGATTCCCCCATTGTTATATGCTTCCAAAATTTGGCAAATGCTAAAAGGCCAGAACAGGAAAATTAACATATTCCATTAGAGATGCTTATGAAGAATACTTGGTGTCCATTGGTGGTACAAAGTAATCAGTGCTAATATATTACAAAGGGCTGGCAAACAGAGTGTAGAAACAATGATTCAAGAAAGGAAGGTGATTTGCACATATTGTACAGATGTCAAAAACCAGTATTTCTTCACAAGTACTTAAATAGATACCACATAGTGGAGGACAGAAAAAAGGAGGATAACAGATGATACATAAGAAATCCATTGAGAAAGATGCTGTAATGGAAACAGATTATAATGCAGCAAGAAATGTGGTATTAAACAGACAGTGTTAGAAACACTGTGTTGCCTCATGTTACAAAACATAAGAGCATCTAATAAATCTAATAATCCTCCCCCTTTCACTGACTCCCTGCAGCCCCCTTCTCCACTTCCCTTATGCCAGGGACTGTGTGTGACCCCATTCCCTCTTCCTCAAATACCATTACCCCTCATTCTTCCCATTACAGGGGTTCTGTGTACACCTGAATTCCCCTTTTCTTCCATAACGAGGTCTCTCATTCTCCTCCCCCATGCCAGGGACTCTGTGTCCTTCCATTCTCCCCCCACCTCCCTATGCCAAGGGCTCTATGTTCCCCCATTCTTCCACACCAGGGTTCCCATTCTCTCCCCATGCCATGGATTCTGTGACCTCCTGATTTTCCACCCCCTTTCCATTCTCCTTTTCCCCAGATTCCAGAGGCTTTGTGTGCCCTCACATTCCACCTCCATGTGCCAAAGGCTGTGTGCACCCTCTATTCCTTCTTCCAGCATTCCAATTTCCCACCAAATCAATAGGATTCTTCTCTTTGATGATGAGAAAATTCCCTGAAATTTTTGAATTGATCAGTTTTGGCATTGAAAAGTTATTGTGCAACAACCAGACAGACACCAAAGAGGGAAGATCCGTCAAGTTGCATGTAGGGCCTTGCATTGCTCAGGCAATTAACCAGAGTTGCTAAGGAAAGCTATTCATCTATTGACAAACTGGCAAAGAATGGTATGTAATACTTCCAGAAGCTGAGAGATTTACTGTGTACTGTAGGTCATGTTGGCAACCATGGGACTAAAGTTTCCATATAAACGTAGAACTCCAGTCTGTGACAGCTTTTCTTACATCCTTTAGAAATACCCTTTTCACCTTAATATAATGGCTGTCATTAAAAAGACAATGTTTAACAATTCACTCCTATTACTTTCCTATACTTAGAATAAAATAATAAAAAAATGCATCTCAGTATTGTGGTGTGGTTACTGCTAATAAAATGTTTAATTTTTTAATGCTACTAGTTGTATAGCATTGCTTCTTCCCTTATTCTCTGCTTAAGCTTGTCCAATCTGGCGTACAGTGGCACATGGACAAGGCAAGAATAGTTTTGAATCAGCATAATCATGTTAAAAATCTTCCTTAGTTTTTAATATTTCTCCTAAGGAATTTTAAAATTTACTTTCCTTACATTTGTCTTAACTTTTCTGAAAATATGCATGCCTGGTCATTCTTACACAAATAAATAAATAAAAATCTCTATTACCAATCACTGTAGAAGGAAAAAAAAAAGTTTTAGGAATGAATTGTCAGACAAATCGTCCATTAACCTAATGTGTGTATATGAAACCTTAGGCTCAAACAGACCTAAAGACATAGGATGTTGTGGTCAGGTTATTCATCCTCTGAGACTACTGCCTCTTTTTCAGAATTCCACATGCTAATTTATAGCAATTTAGGTTACACATTACAAGATAGTCATGATCTTGGCTGATACAAGTCAATATTCAGAGATGGACCAGGAGGTATCTGATCATTTTTTTATGGGTAACGAGGCTAGCAGTTGGAGTGAGGAACACAAGTATACAAGAGTATACAGATGTATGAATGCAATACTAACACATACACCTTTTAAACTAGATGAAATATGTTGCTGAAAAAAATTAAAAAACCAAGTAAAATAATGTTAATAAAATCAATACTTCGAAGTTCTTTTGAGTCCAACTTTTTCTCTGAAAACTCAGAGCATATTTAGTGGGAATAAGTGAAGACTGACAACAGCTGAATCTAACCTGTGGCACTTCAGCCTCTGTGGGCCAGCGTTTTAAAAGGGCTCAATACATTGGCTGTTGAATTCTTTAGGTAATCTTTCATACATGTCACAAAAGCAGCTGATTGATAATCTGAACCTTATATGAGTGCCTCAATGAGAAATGAAGCCCTTTGAATATCTGCCATCAATTGTAGGTGTTATATGCATGAAAGCTCATCCTTAACTCTCATACCACAGCAGAGTTCATAGAGCCACAGAAACGAAACGAGCAGCCACTGTGTTTCAGGCTCTGATGTTGGAAGATTTAGAGCTGTTTGCATAGCCATTCCCTAAAAGTAAAGTAAATTCTTTGTTATTCTGAAAGAACATCATATTAAAGTCTTGCACTTTATCTTTGCAAATCAACTAATGTAAGTATGCACCAGATCAAATTTTTCATGGTATTTTTAATGCAAATTCTTACTCCTGCCACTTAATAGGTGGTCAACACCTAAAACTCAGTTTTCCAGGTGAGAAAGTTCTTCTTATTCCTTTCAAATAAATTACGGCTCAAATACAATTAATGTACTGTAGCAAACCCACATGAAAATAGTTTTGGAAAGCTTTATGTACTTAAGTTAAAAAATTACTAACTCATATACAAAGTGGCAAAAAAAAGTCAGATTTACATTATTATTATTTTTTAATCAGCTGCTTTGGCTAAGAGAATGCTTAATCATTTCAACTGGATGTGATAATGTCTAGTTATGCCAAGGCACATTTTGAAAATTTTGTCATCAATAGGTTAAACTGAAAAGTGAAAGTCATTTTCTTCTAGAATTACAAATTGTACAATAAAGAAGACTCAGTATTGAATTTCTGCAGGCAACAGTAGAAAAAAACAAAGTGTTTCACAGTAATTAACTCTGAAATAAAAGTTATTTTGAAAGATAGAAGTAAGGCAGTTGGAGACCAGAAAGTAATGGAGCCACCTGCAGGACATGTATGAAAGTTGTATGGGAATTGTTGATGAATTTGAAATGTGACCCATCTTCAAATAAGTTTGTCTTCTTTGACTACTTTTAGCTACCACAGTAAAACACTCCTGAAAGCAAGCAAGTATATAATTCTACACTAATGCCAGTAAATATTAATGCTGGAAGACAGCGATAGGACCTATACCCATTATTTATCTATTTTTCCTCCAAAGAAAATAGGCAGCTTTAAAGGACAATGAGACCTCCCTTGGTGCAATAAAGACTGTCATAAATTTGTCATCCACTTGTAGAAGTGTTCACCGTTAGGGATTTACAAGGACTGTAATTGATATTAATATATTGATGAATAATATAATTTGATCCATGCTGTGTACTTCAAATTGACCCCACTCTCTCAGCTCCTGGCATCAGCACGCTGGAACTAACACAACGCTAAAAAAATTACTGTTCTCTGCCGCTAATCAAATCAATCCTGCCATAATACAAGGCTAGGGACTAGAATAGTAGGTGACCCAACCGTTTCCAAAAATACACCAGAGATAGAATTTAAGATGTGCTTGGAATTTCTCTTTTGCTTGTTTTAAAATGGTGTCATTTTAATAGCACTTGTGGTCAGACAAATATGCTAACACTTTGCCTCAGTGTGAGCTTTATAGCCCTTTGGATCACTACCAATGTCTGTCACACTACCTATGGGCCAAATGATCCACCACATGCAGTATTCCACTGTAGAAGACTAGAAATTCCATGAGTTTGAACTCACGTGCTTACATTTTCAAAAGTGATTAGTGGTTCTGGAAAGTGCTGACTACCCACTGGCTGAAAGTCAGACACCTCTAAAGATGGTCTTATGATGGCCATCAAAAATTGCTAATCACTTCTGGAAATGCAGACCATGGGGTTTCCACATCATTCCCGGGAATCTGAGTATGAGGAAAGGAATGGTTTAGGAATGGCCCATACATCCACACATAGAACTGCATTCATGTTGTTGGTATTGGCTAATAGATTTCTTCCCTATTTTCTATCAATTTCTCAATTGGCTGACTAGATTTCTTATGGTTCCCAGTTCTGCTGCCTTTACTTCATGGTTCTGAACTCATTTCAACTTACTCCTAGTCTTAGTTTCTGTCTCTGAGTTGTTTGCATATTACTGCAAAGCAGGGAAGGGGAAGGATCAGTCCAGTATTAATACCATGGGATGCAGGTTTCTGCTAAATGCTAAATTATACCGGTAGCTGTATATGTAACACATTGATTGCATATGTGTCACATCCTCCTCTAGTATCTGATATACATAAAAGGATAGGAGCCTACTACCGTTACCAGATGATGAACTTAAGTGGTAGAGAAGAATGTGTTTAGTACTAAGGCTCCTAGATATAAACCTCAATGAAGATACAAACAGGGGATAGTTACCTATTCAGTTTTACCTCTCCAATCTCAAGAACATGTAAAAGCTTGTTTTGCTTTTAAGTATATAAACAACGGCCCACAAAAACAAAAAACAGAGTTATGTTAATTTAATTGATTTTCCAGAAAGTTAAAGTATGGCCAAAAACGTATGTCTAATTTGAAGTGTTGTTATAGCCAAGTTGGTCCCAGAATATTAGAGTTTCAAGGTGGGTGAGGAAATATCTTTTATTGGACCAAGTGTTTTTGGTGAGAGGCACAAGCTTTGAAGATAAACAGAGCTCTTCTTCAGGTCTGGTTTCTGGTCAGTAACAGAAGTTGGTACAATAAAAGATGTTCTTACCCACCTTCTCTAATTTTCATTAATATTTATTTTGTCTCTTGAACTAACAAATTAGTAGCTAATTACTAGTTTTATGTAATTTGTCCTAGCCATTATATTTAGTACAATGATTGTGTGCAACCACATTGCATTTTTTCAACCCATTGCTTGATGAAGTCCAGTGAGATCTAAATGGATACATAGTCCTTCCCTCTCCATTAATCAGAAGTCATGTATCAATTAGTGAAATGAGTTTCATGCCCAGATTATTCTTTAAACTACAAATGGTTCAGTTTATGTCAGATATAAATATTAACACGATTAATTTGATATTTATTGAATTTTTAATGGAATAGGCAAGTGACCCTCAAAGGGCATGCAATGCTTGAGTGAAAAAATGAATATGTGGTGTACAATTTCCTATTCCTAAATGTCTGGCATTATATATATCACCACTCTTAGGATAACTTTTGGCCTCATTTTAAGCACCTGCAATTCCCACTGACACAACACATCTTAGGTTCAGCTCCTCTGATGAGAAGGACTGATGCCTATTCAATACTGCTGAGAGCAGTTATAAAAGGGTAAGTAATCTCCTTCCTATATTTAATCTCTCACTCCCACTGTCTATTTAGAGACTCCCATCTTTCCAATTATTGTCATGAAAAAATCAATTTAATTGTCATTTCATTCCTTCATTATGTAACTGAAAATACACATGCATAAGGATATGTAGACAACAACCGTTATTCACTGTTACAGAAAATGTATACAAGTAAATGCATACAAAATAAAGATGGCCTACAAATATGGAATGATTTAAATTCTAGGAATTGCAGGCTAATTAAATCAGTGGTTTGGCTCCAGTGGGTACTATGGTCCAAGATGTCTAAAATTATTGAAAATGTTATAATGTGGCATTTTCATTTAAGCTTATGTTTATGTGAAAATATTTTATTAAAAATATGACCATGCTGTTTTCTTTTCTACTGTAATGTACTAAAAAGATAATATAATAAAAGTTGAATCTTTTAAACTGTATATCTTCACTAAAATGTTACTTGAATAAACACCAGGTGTTCATCTTCCTGAAATGATTATGCAGTCTTGCCTTAGGCACATGAAAAACATCAAGTAGTTAAACCTAAATAAAGATTTAAGAGCAATTATATTTTTGCACCCACATAGACCATTGGGGTTTGTAAAAAATTAAGCCCTTTGGTAGTGTATCTTTGCTGCTAATCATTAGTTTGTTGCAAACATCAAGTGTGAATCTGCTAAAAAGACAGATGTCTGACAAATTTAAGAAAAAAATTGTACAAAGGATGTGATACAGAACTGAAGTATTATTTAGTTTTCCATTCAACATACCATTGACTTCTCTGATAAAAATGTAAAAGCATATTTATTTCCATAAATTACATTCCTGGAGATAAGACAATATGCATATGTTCTTCACTGAATTGTTCACTTTGACTAAGGGAACGGCCTATTATGAAGCTATTAATGCTTGAGGAAACAACACAAGGCAGAGACTTATCACATTAAGCTAATTCATTTTTATAACACAAAATACCATATTTGATCAGTATTTATCTAAACTGAATTTGGTTTGTGTTCTGGAGGTTGAAAAAATGTCAACTGCTGAGATCAGAAGAAGAGCTTGTGTAAATTCAAAAGTTTGCCTCTTTTCACAAACAGAATTTGGTCTAATAATAAGATATTACCTCACCCACCTTGGGACCAACAGGGCTATGAGAACACTGAAAACATCAGTGGAAGATATCAACTGCTGCTGCTGTTTGTATCTGCAAGCTAGTGCTAATATTATAGAAGGAAGGAAATTAATTAGATTCTGAAAATTGATTAGCATTTTTGGACCATTGCAACAATTTGGGTGGCACAATTTGTACAAAAAACTGATTCATGGGGTTTTTGTTTGTTTGTTTGGGGGAGGGTGTTAAAGTGTGAGATTAATTAAGATTAGTGTGACAGGAATTGTACTAGTGCAAACACTGTTCAGCAGATGTCTTCAAAATGTGAAAGAACTTCATGCCTATAAATTTAATCTTTCCATATTTGATGCTGAATGTCTTCTTTGTTAAGTACTTTATACTATCCTCAAAAGGAGCCCACGATACAATGAAACCATGTTTTAAGTTAAAAAGTGACTCAGTAAAAGTAGCATCATGGGGGTTCCTTTTTTTTTTTTTTTTTTTGGTCTCAAAGTCTATGTATAATGTGAGTCCATTTCCAAGTAAAAAGGTGTTTTTCTTTCAAATTGGCAGTCCTTTGAACTCCATGTAGGACCTGGCAGTCAAGCTGGGTTCTTTCTTCTTATCAATCATTTATAATAAAGGAACTCCAGGGCATAGTCAGCTACAAACGTGAAACTCCATTGTCCCTAAATTATGCCTTTGGTGACATTGTGAAATCCCATTTCATTCAATGAGTTTGCACAGGTGTAAATGATTATTACTTTCAAAATACAAGACCAAATAAGGTGATGGATGTTCAAAAAAGAAGGACCTGGCTTCTATTCTGTTTTAGTTCTGTTGGTTCTTCAGTGCTAAGGGAAGTAAAAAGTGAAAATAAAATAAGATTGCTTCATACGCAGAGGATAGCAAGGAAAAATATCATGTTCCTAGTAGGGCGAGACTATGTTAATGAGATAATGTTATATTACCTTGGGAATGACTGCTAATACATAAACATATTGTTTATGCTCAGAAGCCTGAGCTGAATCAGTGTTGAGTGTTTCTGCAGTTGATAAAAGTACTGTGATTTCTCTCCTGGCAAACCTGAGTTCTTAATGCTTACATATTTTGGAAGTGTAGACACTAAGATTCTTAAAGACTTCTTCCTGTAGGACATTGATTTAACCTTGGAACCAGAACTGGAATCGGAGAATGTTTTAAATCTTACGCTATTATCTGCAATATCTGCTTCCTAACATCAACCTGGCAAGGTACTTGAGAAGATTTAGGAAAAGAAAAGGTAGTATATAAAATAGATTAGCCACACCTGTGGATACAGTAGCTTATCTTTGGTAAAATACAGCTTTACATAACATTTACTTTATAGTTTGGAAGTGCAAATAATCGGTTCTGAAACAAAGGACTAAATCTAAACAGTAAAGGTATGCAGGGGGTGTTAAACACTTTAATAATCTTTCCACTTTTACATAATTACTGCCCTGTGCAAAATGATTTACATTTAACAGATTCATTTTGTATTATTTTCCAGAATTTATAACAGAGATTATTTTGCTTGTTAAATATACATTTTTGAGTTTATTCCTTAGAAAGAAAATAAACACACATTTCTCATCATTTGTACAATAATATAAAAGATACAAAATATTGATGATAAAATGAATGTGTTCCTATAAATTGTCTACAGAAGCTAAAAAATTATAGTGAAGAATCTATGCAAGAGGAGTATTGATTAAATCCTACTGGTGTAGCAGACTAGTTATTCTGGCTACTTTGCAATATGTCTAGCCCATGTAAGCAGCTAAATTTATGGCACTTTTAGCTATGAATCAACTCCCTACAAAAATGAGACAACAAACTATTCATGACATTTATTTTATTTTAGTGCAGATCAATAAACACACTTCAGATTATTAGCGATGATTTGTTTACCTAATCATTCAAAAAGGCAGGCGGCTAATTTTGCTATTGCTCTTGGTATCTCCCTTGATTTAGTGATGGTATTAAAACATCTGAAACCTGAAGACAAGGAGGAAAATTTTCTAAATATGTCCAGATACCACAACATGCCAAATTCCAGTAATAAATAAGGTCTTTATGGGTTCCCACATGCCCTGTGTTCTTTTGAAATTCTGTCTCTTTGACATTAGCTGAAGACACTTGCACATATAAAGTACTACTCATTACTGGAGAGCCTTCCATCTAATTTAAGAAATGTTTTACAAATGTTAATGATTAAGCCTCAAGACCACTGTGAGAAAGGTATTATCTTCATTTTAACAATATTGCTTTGCACTTATATAGCATTTCTCATTTAAGATCTTAAAGTACCTTACAAATACAGATGAGTATGATTATCAATGTTTTACAGATGAGGAAATGGAGGAAGAGAAAAGTGACTTTCCCCCAAACACCGACTCTGAGGCAAATGATTTCACCACAAGAACATTATGTGGATTTTCTTCAAAGTTTATCTGATCCTGTGGATGTCTCCCTTCTCTGCTTTTTATCCTACTCCCTCCCATGTTACAGCCCAACCAGATTCTTTCCTCATCCTTTCATACCCCTAATGCTCAATTTCTTCATCATCCCCTAAAAGATGTCTACCCCCTCCATCATCCACCCACTGAAATGCCAAACAAGTTGATAGTCGCCAACTCCTCTACCCACATTTCAATCTCCATAACTCCACAATGTTTTTTGTGCAACAAAATGTCCTCTGCTTTTGAAGAGGTCTCAAATCTGGAACTCTACTGTTTGTTTCATTTTGTTGTCTCTCCACCCTACTTATTTAAACCTTGCATTCACATGGCCCTCGCAAAAGTAAAAGCAAAGTAACCCAACAAAAAAATGCATTCTCCACACTCTGATCTCCTGTAATTCACAAAGAACATACAGAATTCATAACATGAAGACTCACTAGAACCAGTAGAAACATATGAACCCCTGAATGTGAACAATAACCCACCCTTCCCAGTGCCCTACCTATTGCTTTAGAGGAAGGCAAATTCCACCCCAGAATGCTCCTTGCCAAAAGTCTGAGTTAGATCACAAGATGAAAGATTATTTCTTGTTCCAGTTGAAAAATTGGCATATGCCCTGAAACATGATGATTTATGTCCTTTCATGTTAGCTAATGTTATAAGAAATGCTATCCCTATTCAGATAAATGATAAACCTTATGAAACTTTGTTGAAGTAATATCCCTGGCAATGAATTCCACAAGTAGATCATATACCATGCAAAA
This sequence comes from Sternotherus odoratus, assembly GCA_032164245.1. Taxonomy (NCBI): domain Eukaryota; kingdom Metazoa; phylum Chordata; order Testudines; family Kinosternidae; genus Sternotherus; species Sternotherus odoratus. The sequence continues at coordinate 155,725,672 of JAVMKO010000001.1, read as the reverse complement.
GACAACTCTCCATGACAGAGTTTTACATCTTCCTTAGAAGCATCTGGTATAAGCAACTGTTGGAGACAGGCCATTGGTCTATTTGGAGCATTTACCTAACCTACAGCAGTTTCTGTGTAATAACAGATTTGTTTTTAATCTCTGTAGTGCTAGAATTTTCCAGATTACCAGTCATGCCATCTGTATGCTTAGAACATGTCCATGGAATACATTCATTCCTATGCCCCTAAGAAGGTCCACAGCTATGGAAGGAGGCTTGCTATGCAGGATAGCTGTCTACTTTGCAATCCTCTCTCTATCCCAACGTTGCCCTGTGCCCCGCCTCCCCCACCTGGGCAACAAAATATTTCTCAGCCTGTGTAGCACAAAAATATTTTTAAGGCAGCAAGTTTAAAAGAATGACAATTATGAAGCCATTTGCACAGCCCCATAACTTCAGTGTTCTGCAAATCTCTGCCTGGTCTAGATAAAAGAGGCCTTTTCTTGCATGAGCATGGGCCTAAGCAGTCCCTCCCTCTTCAGGTCACCTGAGGGGCATGAGCAGGGGTGAAAGTAAAAATAGGGACTTACCGGTATGGGACTCGGTTGGGGCTGGCTCTGCTCCCGGAAGGGGCGGGGCCTCAGGTGGAAGGGGTGGGGCTGAGGTAGTAGTGGCAGCCGGCGGCTCCGGAAGTGGTTTAAAGGGCCCAGGGCTCTGCCTCTACTGCCGCAGGCCCTTTAAATAGCCCCCAGATCCCCGCTGCCAGAGCCCCCAGCTGCCACTACTATCAGGGCTCTGGCAGTGGGACTCCAGGGGTTATTTAAAGGGCCTTTGGTAGTAGAGGCAGGGGGAGCCTCGGACCCTTTAAATAGCTCCTGAAGCCCTGCCACCGCTACCCCAGGGATCCAGTAGTGGGCTCTGGCAGCAATTTAAAGGGCCTGGGGCTCCAGCCACTGCTGGGGCCCCAGCAGTTAAATTGCCGCCTGGGAAAGCCAGGCCACCCTGGTACAGAGCACTGGCTCTTGCCGGTATGCTGTATCGGGGTGTACCAGATTACTTACACCTCTAGGCATGAGTCAGCATCCCCCTGCTTACCTGGTCTGAAGCTGCCGCAGCAAGTCACCTTCAGCCTATTGAGTCCTTTACAGGACCAGACACCTTTTCCTACAGCCAGAAAATAACTCCCGCCAGTTATTGTGCGGTGAGGTCATCATCAAGAACCAGCATCAAGTTTGAAACATTATTACATTACATTCATGTGCTGGCCACCGCTTCCGACAGCCCCCATTGGACTAGGTAAACAAAGTGGTGGGGGGCCCGCTAAGGGTGCTTACCCTCTGGTCCCGCATGCCAACGCTGCTGATCCCTGGATTATGTTCTGTATCTGTGTGGCTGCACAGGGTAATAAAGCTTCAAACCCATCTGCCTACACGGCTGTCTAGTATCCATCCATACTGCGGCTCTGGCGAGAAGAAAAGCATGTGGGGGCTGAGTTCTCTAATGGTCTCCCCAACAAGTAGAAAAGGAGTGGGCTAGAAGTGCTCTATGTATTATCTAGTACAGCTGGTTCCACTAGGGTTTTGCCTAGAGGCACAATCTAACTCTATATTAATTAAGTTTGGCCGTTTTCCCTCCTTGTTTAGTTTGCTTTCAATAAACCTTAACAGGGCTTAATTTTAATGGAACAAATATTTGCAGAAAGTGAAATTCAAAGTTGCATTTTGTGAATATTCATGAAAAAGAAATGTTAAACCTGTATATGTGAGATTTGTGTCCCAGAAGTGATTGTGCACTCGTCCAAAAATTGATCACTACTTATCAACTGTCAAATAATGAATACACTTGAAGAAGCTGCGATCAGCTCATGGATAATTCCAGAAGGGAAAAGTAAGGCTAAAATGAATAAATACATTATTCATCATGAATTATTTTCTCAGCTCTTGTAGGCATGACCTACACTCAGTCATCTCACATTAAGTTCATTTTTTCCCCCTGAAACATCCTATACCCATACAATCTATACTGCTACAACCTCTCTCCAACTTTTTTAAGGTAAATTTCATAGTTTAATTTCTAGATGAAAAACTAAATCCTGATTATGCATCTGGATGTGTTCAAGCACCAGTGTCTTCCGCATGGACGCAATGGCAGGAACAAGGTCTTAATGGATAATCAGGATTGCCACAGTACCTAAGCAAAGAAGATTGTCTTTGCTATGTCAATGAGACTATGAGCATCCTCTGAGAAATATGCAACTTCCACCGAGTAGTAGCGACTTCTAATTTTATATCTTCATTTTAGCTCTGTTTCTGCAAGGTATTTAAACACATGCCTAAATTTAAACACATGAATAGTTCCATTGACTTCAAATGGAACAATACAATCTTGGAATCAAGGCCTTAGCGTGGGATTCTTAAAAGCAGCTAAGTGATTTAGGACCACAGAGAACACATATTAAAGGACTGTAGGGTTTGTGCTCATAGCTCAAGTAGACATGTTTGAAAATCCGGCCCTTAGTTTATAGCTTGCTCCATGGACTCTAGCCATCTATCTTTACCACACAGGACTGCCATCAACACAGCAGAAGTGCTATGTTTAAAGACTGCAGGATCAGGCCTCACATTACTGCAAGATAGAAAGATTGGCAACTTCTCTAGAGCAGTGTGTGATTGCTACCATGAGTCATCTTGAAACTTTGTTGTTTTGCAAAAAATAATTTCACACTTTAAAAATGAGCCTCCTTCTCTCCCCCCCTCCCCCCGCAATTCAATACACCTATATAGAAATTATATTAAAATGAAATCTCTGCAAATCCCAGGAAAAGCAAGGAAATGTAATGAATGCTAAATTGGACTATATAAAAGGAAGAAAAAAAAGTAATGTTCTAACACAAAGGGCTTATTTTTACTGTCAGATACATTTTTTCATATACTGAAATGCAGGCTGTGCTAATATACAATAGTGCAGGAATTTAGTGGCATATTTCTGTTGCTCAGTATAGGGCATACTTCAAAGCAGGAGCAAGTATCCAAATATTTTTTCAGGATTTTACTTTATCATAGGGCCAGATTTGTTGAAAACTCTGTCTTGCTTCCATACTTCATCCATATTTTATCCTGGGGAAGCCAAGCTTTTATAGAATCAGGCCTATATTTAAGCCCGTTTTTAAGAAGTGTTATCCATTTGAAAGGTCAGAACAGTCCCAAGGGAGTCCTTTCAGTCTATCAGTTAAATAGTCTGTACAACATGTGCTTTTTCATATGCATTATATACAACAAGCATTTACCTTCTAGTCCAGGGGTGGACAAACATCCTGCCCATCAGACTTTTTGACCTGTCAGCTCCTGCCAGGGAGCGGGGTCGAGGGTTTGCCCTGCTCCGGCACTCCAGCTGGACAGCAGGGTCCAAGGTTTATCCCTCTCCATGCAGCTCCCAGGAAGCAGCTGGCATGGCTCCCCTCCAAAGTGTGGCCAGGCAGTTCCCAGTCAATGGGAGCTGCAGGGATGGCACCTGCAGACAGGACAGTGCACAGAGCTGCCTGGCCACATCTCGGAGCTGGAAGGAGGACATGCTTCTGGGAGCTGCTTGAGGTCAGCACGTCTTGAGCCTGCACCCCTGAGCCCCCTCCGCATACCCCAATCCCCAGCCACAGTCCTGATACCCCTCCCACCCTCTGAACCCCTCGATTCCAGCCCAGATCCCCCTCCTACATGCCAAACTCCTCATCCCCAGCACCACCCCAGAGCCCTCACCCCTCCTGCACCTGAACTCATTTCTGGCCCCACCCCAGAGCTCGTAACCCAGCCGGAGATTCTCACCCTGTCCTATACCCCACCCCTAATTTTGTGAGCATTCATGGCCCGCTATACAATTTCCATACCCCCTCATGCCAACAAGTTTCCCCACCTGTTCTAGACCAAGACTCAACCATTTCATTCTTTTGGATATGTACATAATGAAATGGTTTAACAACTTGACAGAACATTTTAAGCAATGTATTAATCATCGACTGAACGGTCATTCATATTGGTAATGCAAAGATGCAAAATTAAATGTTTTGGTTTGCATGTAAAATGTATGGGTTTAAGATCTTCTCATGCAGGTATTTTATAAAACATTAAAATAACACAAAAACCAAATTCATAATAAAAATATGAGATTACTTTTCTCCATGGGCTACCCCTAGGGGAATTCCATGCCAAAGAATTCTGCACCAAAAAATTATAAATATGCACATTTTAAAATTCTGCAAATTTGGCAAAATCACGCAAGTTTTGATTATTTTGATAATTTACTTCAAAATACCTTTCAGCTAGTATGTCTGTAAGGAGTAGAGAGTTAAAGAAAACCTATGACAATCCAGTTCCTGTGTCTCTGACCCTTCTCCCCACCCTGCCCTGAGCCCAGCCAGGGGTCAGGAAACCCAAAACCACTGCACCAGAGCTCAGCTGCGGAGTCCCCCCCCCCCCCCCCCCCGACAATACACTCAAACCTCCAACCTCCCATACCTCTGCGTCCCCACAGCTGATACCTACACCTCTCCCCGCAAAGCCCAGCCATGCACCCCCCTTTGCCAGATACCTGTATTTCCTCCCCCCTAGAGCCTAGCTGCAGGGTCCCCCAGGTCCAGACACCTGCACCCTGAGTCCCCAGAACAGAGCCAGAGGGAGAAACAGCCTGATGCTTGGTCCCCGGTTTGTGGGGAGTTGCCTGCGTGCTGCCACCTCCTTTCCTCTGGGTGTGCAGTGAACTGCAGCTGCCAGTAATAATCCAGCTCCTCCTCCCCTTCACATCCCCCAGCAGTGTCTTCTATGTGCAAGCTGGGCTCTGCGGGATCCAGAGACCCCTAGTGGCAGCCAGCTGCACTGCAGCCCAATTTCTGTGAGGGAAAGTAAATTCTGTGCAAAAATCATTAATTTCTGCAAAATTCTGTATTGCGCAGGGTGCAGAATTCCCCGAAGAGTAAAGGGTTAAATTGTAAATTCTGCACCTTATTGCCATGTATTATTTCTATGCATGTAATGCCCAGAGACTTTGATCAGGGACCAGGGTTTCATTGAGTTAGGTGCAGTACGTACACATAATAAAAAGATAGTCACGGCCTGAAAGAGCTTATTCTAGTGTATAATGGCACTATAACAGATAGAGTTAATGGAGTTATGCCAGATTTGCAACAAGTAGAGGACTTCACAATTCTGGTCTTTTATTTCTGAGTGACTCCTGCTGCTGCTAATAGGGGTTTGTATGTAGGGGGAAAGAATTATACCCAGCTATGTAAGATGTGTGTACAATTAACACACTTAATTGAACTGAGAAGTTTATGCATTTCTTTAAATGTTTATTTAGTGGACCCTGTTCCTCACTTCCTTTACTGATGCTGCAATGAGTATTTGTCCCACACAGCTGCTCTCAGCAGAATGCCTATTTCATTTGTATGGAGCACAAGAACATACAAGTATATCAGCAATGATAATAATACCTGACACTTATATGGACCCATTCCTCCTGTTGTGCTTTACAAACTGTGTTTACTGAGATTATTTCACTCACTGTTGAAACTCAGGGGCATTCAGAGGGAGTGGAAGGTAAGAAGACTCTTCCATGCCAGCAATGTTTCTTAAGTTGGAGTGGCTATTTTCTCAGTTACACTGCAGTAAAGAGGTCAAAAATTGTATAATGTATTGTTTTGAAGCACTGGTAAAACAAAAGTGTGCTCTCAGGCTAGTTCCACTTACGCCATGTTTCAGCCTGAAGCAAATGTGTATGGCTGAGTTTTAAACCCTTGAAAATAGGTTCTCAAAATGGAAGTACTCACATAAAGCATTGCTATTCTAATATGTGTTTCTGTCTTTCCCCTTGACATGCCACTGTGCTGAAGTGATTGCTTTCCACACTCTGGTTTATTTTCTTGATTATATTTGAAATAGGATTATTCGGAATGCTCTAGCTAGTCCTGCTCCTCCTCTCCCTCCAGTTGCTGGAATTTGTTATCTTTTCAAATGTGCTTCTTTCCCCTGCTCTTTGTTTACCATGTATTTAGCTTGACTTTTTTTTTTTCTGTATGCAACACTACATACTGAAACTCCAGTACCTCTATTTTCACTCTGCAGTTAGCCTTTTCCTCTCATTTGCAGTTAGCCTTTTCCTCTCATTTGCATGTTTTAAACACATACAAGTGTCATCTCCATTGTTTCCTGTAGGTTTATGGCAGTTATCACCATGCACCTTGTTGTGATTCAATCCAACTCAGATTATGTCCTACCACTTCAATATATAGAATAGGAGAGGATTTTCTCTTTAAGATTTAAAATGTATGTATTCCTTCTCAGAATGTACAGTGTGTAAATCGGTGAACTATATTGCCTTATCCACTAGAGTAATTTGGCTCATTCTTGTTCCATGATCTATTAATGAAACACCTTATGCTCCTTCTCCTTTGCAAACATGATCAGAAAGCAAATCAGCACAAAAACTTTGCACCTTTTGAGTCAGCACATTCAGTTTTCCATTGCTCCTTTAGACAAGTAAGTGTTCAAAGTGGGCAGGTGGGGGAGCATATGGCCCAAGCCCAAATAAATAGACTTTTCTTTTTTTTTTAATCCATCCCCAGCCAGAATCACTAGGTCCCGACAGTAGGTATGCTCCTAGTGGCTATTGCCGTGTGTTGTGACCCCTCTGTGGGCGGAGCAGCTGCTATGATTATGTAGAGGTGTACGATGTAGCTGGAGAGCATTAAGGGCTGCCATTCACATAGCAGTGAAAGGCTGAGAATGCTAATAAGAACATTGAGCTATCTGCTGCAGCTAGGAGGTGGCTCTGGCCTGTCTTCTGTTAGGTGGATACACAGTTATAATGGAACCTAACTGTGTAAGACAAGAGTACCTTGCATTAGAGAAAACCACCATGCTTGGGGGGCATGTATAATCAAGCATTGGATAGATCACGCATCACTAACCCATACTTGCAGCTGAGGTAGCCTTCTGCTGGTCCCCAGAAAGAGTGAGCTGCAAAGACAGCACCAAGACACCTTTATTCTTTCCCCCTAAAGTCTAGATGGACCTGAAAATTAGGGCCTGTGCACTTTAAAAGAGTAGATTTTATGTCTCAGTATGAAGTGCATAGTAGAAGGCCAAAATTGTGAACAGCTAATTAAAGAGGAGTTTTTTTCTTGGCAGGAGTATATGAGAAAGAAGGAAGAAATCCAAAGTTTCTGGAGTCAGGGGAACACTATAAAACAATCTGAGTACTTAAGTGACAAAGAAGTGATTAGAAGTTAGAAATTAAGTTCTGAAGTTGTCTAGTCTTCTGTGAACATACTGCAGTATCCTCATCTGAATTAGCAGTCAGATGCTTACCAGGGTGGCAACTTCTTTCAATAACTCAGGAATGATTTCATAAAGCAGCTCCCAGTGGTCATTGTCTCCTCTTTTCTTCATTGTCTAATGGTTTGCTCTCATTAAATTATACATCAACTTGCCAGGGAAAACTGCTTGGGACTCCCATTGCTGTGCACTGCTCACATTCATCTCTTTTAGAAAATGAATTCAATTTGTTCTGTTAGCTTAATCATGAAAATCTGACCTACCGAAAACTCAGAGCTGCACACAGAAAAAGAGCCATTAGTATTCATAAGTGAAACTGTGGATGTCTTTATTACTGAGCATTAGAATCTGTATACTGCAGTCTGTAATGCTTCTAATTCTCATAATCTCAGCATACAGATATATTGGTAAACACCATCACATGCAGCTAACTGTCAGCCAAGTTCAGATACGGAATTTTCACTACTGTCCAGCTATACCAAAGGAGGACAGGAGACACTTGATATGGTTTTAATCAGGCTGCAACTTTAGATGCCTGGGACTACCAAGCAGATAAAAGTATACCACAAAAGTAACCCCAGGTTCATTCCATAACTAGATGGAAGCTTCCACCAGCTTTCCCTCTTTTTCCATCCAACTCCACAAGCCAACCTGTGACCTTACCATCCACGCCCTCCCGTAGGAGAGTTAAGGTGCGCTTTAAGAAAGGGGGCTTGGCTCCCTAACAATCCCCACGTTCCGCTCCATTAAACAACACCTCCTTTTTAAGTCCTTTACCAAGCCATGTATCTGGTCACTGTATACGTTCCCTATAGAGTACCTGCACTTACAAACTGAGTTGTGACATCAAAACCTAACTCCCTTCATGCCTCATTTTAACAAAGCCCTTCCCAAACCCACTGTGGGGAAGGGGAAAAAAAAACTTAACAAAAAAAAAAAAACCACCCCCACTCCACCGAGGCCAATCTGGTGTTGAGGAAAAAATTACTTCCCAGACCTCCTCACCCCCCACAAAAGAGAATAGGCAGCTAGCATGATGCCCAAAGCAGGTCCTGAATACACCTGGTAATTTGCCACCCCAAGAGGAGGGAGGATGGGTGCTGCCTCACCTGCTTCATGGAAAAGGGTGTAACATCGCCTTCTCGTACCCGTCACAAACAGGCAGGAGACTCTCTTCTGTGGTTCCCAACAGTGCTCTTTATTCACAGTACAGCTTATGCAACCCCACCACCTACTATACACAGCTCTACAGTTTAGCTCCTTCTCAGCTCTACAGTTTAGCTCCTCTATACACCACCATACCACCACACTGGGCTTCCTTCCTGGCAGGCTTTTATACCCCCTGAGGAGGCTGCCAGGTGCAACTCATCAAGCCTGAGCCCTCTGCAGCCCAGGTGGTTAATTAGCCTTCTCTGCAGAAGGCCTTAGCCCTAATTAGCCTCATCAAGCCTGAGGCCTCATCAAGCCTGAGCCTCATCAAGCCTGAGCCCTCTGCAGCCCAGGTGGTTAATTAGCCTTCTCTGCAGAAGGCCTTAGCCCTAATTAGCCTTCTCTCCTGGCCAGCACCCTGCCACAAGGGCTTCTCCTGCTCAGGCTTGCCCCTTTTCAACCCTTACGCGTTCTAGTCCCAGGGGATAAGTCAGCATTGCCATGTTGACCCATTCGCCATTTTCCAGCAGTTCATGACCCCTCTTCCCTCTGCACCTGAAAAGCAATGTTCCCCTTCCCTAGGCCAGCTGTACTACTCCCCTCTTGCTTAAAGGTGCAGTGTGGTCATTATGGTATTTAGGAAACTTTTTTTTTTACTATACAGTATCGACATGATTACATATTCAAGTCCCAAATACAGAAAAGCATCCAGAAAGACAACAGAATTCTTGTATTAAAATAATCACTGCAAAGTAGCTGTGTTTAAATAATGTCAGATTCTTAGACAAATCAAGAGAAACCCAGTAGATTCCTCCATTGCTCCCTCATTAAAGTAAATTTCTCCTGCAACAGCCAGTCAGTTTTATGTACATTTTTGTGATTCCAAAAGTAGAAGTCACTGGGATGCACTTTATTCTTCGTGGCTTGTTTTAAATTTACCTCTATTTACAATTTTGTGGATCCCTTTGTGGAGCTAAGTAGCACTCCTATGGAACAAGGAAAGTGGTCCCTTTATGCTTCACAATTTTTTGACAGGATTGGGGAGTGACAATGAATACTGGGCCATCTCTGGGAGGCAGAGAGCACATCTTCTGTCTTTGTAACATGGTAACATCCACAGGGCACAGTAATGGTGCTGAGGTCCCTTGTACTCAATCTGTTACTGGCCCTGCTTCCAGAGATTATGGAAATAGAACACTGGGGTCCGGTGCTGACAGACCCAAAGGTTCAGTGGCCTATCTGGCTAACTGAGCTTTGAAGGCCAAGTCCTGGACCAAAGAAAATCAGGGAAGAGGTCTGGTATGCTGCCAATGAGGAAACAGTTGTTGGCATCATACTTGTTGGTACTGGACTCAACCGGTACCCTGTTAATGTTACAGGGTCTCTAACCCCTCCTACTCAGTACCAGGGTGCAGTTAGAGGCACCCACGCCATCCCGTACACCAGAACTAACCCTGTGCCAGTTAGTGCTTTTCCTAGGGGAGGAAGAAGATGTGCTTTTCCTAGGGGAGGCGCAAGAGTCTCCGTGGGACTTAGAATGGTCTTGATTGGTCTTATGCGACCATCTCTTTGGTGCTCAAGAAGGGGAATGGCTCTTCTGTCTCTTCAAATAGATACTCCTGAGCGTGAGAAGGCATCACTCACAGAATCAGAGGGAAACCTCCAATTTGACATCTGCCTTCGTGCCGAAGTAGGCCTCATGGCTTGTTTGAACAGATACTGCGTTAGGTGAAAGTCCCTAGCCACTTGAGTCTGTTTTGTGAACAATCTACAAGATGAACACTGCTCCTTGACATGGGCTTCATCCAAGCACAGAAAGTGCAGCATGAGAGGATCATTGTTAGGGAGTGCTCCACGACATGATGGACAATGTTTAAACCTTGGTGAGGGCACCTCAGGAGACTGCGTAACTAAATACAACTAACACAGTGTTTAATTTAGAAATTTAATTTACCAACAAAAAAATCCCAAAACAATAAAGGTGAACTATACCCAAAACCAACCTGAAGCAAAACAACAAAAAACATTTTGGGTTGAAAGACACATTTCATTTGACATGAACCAATATTTGTTTGGGTTTTTTTTTGTTTTGGTTAAAAAAATGTTTAGATTCTAACCAACTATTTTTCATATTTTTCCATTTGGCCCAGAAACTGGAAAAAAATATCAATCATTTGCCAAGATAGATCATCTACCGCACAGATTACTTCATCATCACAAAGTTTCACTGACAACAATGCTCCAAACAGGTATATTGTTCCGCTCAAGCACTGCAAATTGCAAAATTAGGCCCTACATTTGAACAGCACCTAGCATAACCGGACTCCACTCCTAACTGGAGCCTGTAGGCACTACTGTGACACAAATAAGATTTAGTTATATCAGAATTTAACTAGTTCTTCTAACATTCAACTTTTTCCAATCATTCTCCAGCACTTTCCAGGTTATAATGAGTCATTTTTACTTTATGATACATTTATCCAAGAACAATCCTTAAAAATGGTGACAACTGCAATCACTACTATTTCAGCTTGAAATATTCAAAACAAACTATAGAAGAATAAACCAGTAGCATCCAAATGAAATCCTATCATTTTTTATGTATATGATCAGATATAATTTATAGCACCATTTTTTTCTCTCTACAGGCAGTGAAAAAAATCTACTAAATATGCTCCCAGAATTATAATTTGAAGTTACTTTTCATCAACAAATTACAGTTGCAATGTATAGATTCACTACATTGTAGTAGGTATGTCCAAGATTGCTACAGGACTATATACAGAGTACCAATATTGTATGGGTGAATATCCTATTTGAATTTGAATAGACTTTTAAAAACATAACAGTCTAAAAAATGTCCAAACAATTTTGCTATCTCTTCACATGTGTATTGATTTCAGAATTTGTTTAGCAAGTTGTCACCAGAGCATTGTCCTGACAACAACTGGAACCGGAAAGGTCCTAGGGCAAACAGTTGTGGGTTTTTTGCATCTGAATTAATAATCTAAGTGCTTAGATGCTCTAGACAGGTGCTACTGAAAACCCTTAGATTTAACACCAAATAGTGCAGTCCATAAACCGTGAAGGAATACTCGACCCCATATACATTTCCTTTTTCTGAATAATGTATTTATCCTCCTCAAACTAACGATTTGAGTCTGATTTTATCTCTGGACATACACAGCACTAGAAATGGGAATACTTTATACATCTGAGAAACAAGTAGCACACTGTGAAAAATGCTGCTGTGCCAGGATAGTGCCCTTTTTCCCAAAGGTGTATTAAAACAGGCAAGCATGTCTGATATGCTTCTGCATCAGGGTGATAAAAAATGCATCAGAGTTTGATGGAAAGTGAGAAGCAGAAACCTTATGTGCCAAATAACCACACACTCCAGTCTGAAACTAGTGAATCATTCAAGAGCAGATTTCAAGAGCACAGTACAAAATAAACACACAAACCTCATCAGGGGCTAGATTCACAGAAGGACTTAGATGCTTAATGGCCACTTTAAGCATTTAAATGCCAGAATCACACCCCACTGGGATTCACACAACTTCCACTCTACTGCCAAACCCTGTAGGTGCCTACATTAATTCAGCATCTAAATTTTTGCAGTAAAAGTCTCCTAGGTGCCTATGTTTCTGCCTGTGTATGTGGTCATTCCAGCCTTATTCTAGGCATCTGGATGCTTAAGCCCCAAGGTGATGTATGAACTGAAGGAAGAGAGGTATTCCTTCACCTAGATCAGCAGTGTAGCCCAATTTGGTAAGCATATTAGGTGCTCATCTACCAGATTGGGCCCAAACAGTCAGGCTTACACAAAACACAGGTGAAAAGATGAGAAGGAGCTCTCTTATAACTTTAGCCCAGTGGTTAGTGTACTCCCCTGGAGATCCAAGGTTAAAGCCTCCTCCTCCCGTCCAGGGGGAATGAGGGATCTACCATGTAGCAGATGAGTTCCATAGCCACTGAGAATCCCAAGAAGAAGGAGGTGATCCCATGAGAAAGACATGGTTTAGGACACATCCCTCATCTTGGCATAGGGAGGCCACTTGTCTGTTTTTATACTGGAGAGGTTTGCCCCTATCCAGTACCATGACAAAACAAGATGTGGTTTTGCTCAGTATTGGACAGGGGAAGCCATTTTGAACAGCACACTGCTCCACCCCTACTGGCGTAATCTTGCATGCACGCTGCGTGCCAGATCAGGTCATCAGGGTGAGATGCTCTTGAAAATGGCATTCTGAAGTGGGGCGGCTGCCCCACTCCAGGAAAAAAAGGGGTTAAAACAGCCCTGCAAAGGGCTGTAGTTAGAGAATGGCAGCCCAGCAGACAACATAAGGCAGCTGAGGGCTGCAATGGAAAGCAGCTGTGGCTGGGTCAATTAGGGCCCAGCTGGCCCTGATAAAAAGGCCCAGAGTTTGCTGCAGAGACAGAGTCTTCTTTGGCTTCAGAGGCAGACAGGCCTGGCTGCTGGGAACTTGAGTAGGTACCTAGAGTGGTGCAGGGCTGGGGCTAGGCAAGAGGAGCTGGGGAAGTTCTGGCCTGGAAACCCCCACCCTGCAGGGCCGAGGGGAAGGCCCAGCAAAGGGTACTGGAGTTGCAGGGGGCAGCCCAGGGCTACAGAAGCAGCAGACCAACCCCTCCTTGCCTGTGATGAATGGCAATGATACTGCAGTCTGCCTCAGAGAATGGGGGCAAGTGGTGACTGGAAGTTGCCTAGACTGAGGCAAGGTGGAGATAGAGGGTGGGGGTTCCCCTGGGAGGGGATACCCTGAGACTGGGGGGTACTGCAGGGGTGCAGCACCGTCGGGAAGAAGGCACCGGGGTCCAGAGAGGGACAAGGGGCCAGTGCAAGTAAGACAATGGCCTGCAGAGGGTGCTCCAGACGCTGGAAGAGCTAATTCCCTGGACAGATCAGCAGGAGTTGCCGCAGGGTGAGTTGCTGCTCTGTGACACATCCCCTATGCAGGGGTGGGGGGATGTGTGTCGCCTCCCTAGGCAGGGAGCCATCAAATGATCTGGTTTTGCTGAATCTCACTCAGAGGTGCCTATCTTTCCCCATTCATTATATTGGAAGTCTAGGTACCTAATTTAGGTTTTGTTAATTCGAGCAATTTCCTAGGCACCTAAATTTAGGTGTGGTAATGCTGGCATGGCCCTCTCTAAGTTCCTTTGTCAATCTAACTCCAGATATTTAGTTATTGAGAAACTGTTTACCTACATTCCGTGCTCACGTCAGGTACATCTTAGCCATTCTTTGCTCTATACTGGTCCATACCAGAATTTTTCCTTGAAAAAGACTAATGGTGGAAAGGAGTAGGTGACACATATAAGCACGATGGTGGTGTAGCTGATCTATTGTGGAGGCCTGGCCTCCTTTCTACATAGTAGCATTATCCTGGTTCTAATACTATTTCAGATTAACATGAGAGCTGAAACTCCAGAGATTTTGCTGCAGTTGCAAATAAATGTATATAGCTTCTGTGCGTTTAGAAGACATATGGATCAATTCTTATGTACAGAAGCTGAAATGATTTATGGAGACTTTTCTATATACTCGGGGGGGGAGGGGGATGTCTGGTTGGTTGGTTGTTTTTTGTTTTAAACAACTCAAAAGAAGATTGAAGTTATTTGTTTTCCAAACAATTCCTTCCTCCTTTCAACATTTTGAAATCTTTTATTCAGTTTCTAAAACTTAATTTCCTGATGCAGCAGTAGAAAACTGGTTAGTAAGACTGGAGGGAAAAAAGTGTAAAATAAATCTAAAGGTCAAAGAAAATAAATAAAAAGGGGACAAAGGCACATTCCAATCCCAAAGGCTGGATGTGTTTTGAGCATATTATTACTTTTCTTTCTCCACGATATAGACCATTGCCAAAATGTGATTTTTACCTATCATGTACTCCCAGACTATCGGTCCTTTCTGTGGCATGAGGGAGACCCTTGTACATATCTATTTAGGGCGTCAGGCTGCAGCCCCTATTCTAGCTCCTCCAGAACTTCTTAGTGATATCCTTACTGTACTTTATTCCATACCTCCTATTTTTTGCACACCCCATCTCTGGTCCCACAAAGTTATGAGACCTCCTTGTTAACCAGCCTCCTCCTGTTGCAGGTCATCAGAACCATCCGTCACACCAGGAGTAGGAAGCTGGATGCCTGGGGGAGCTCTGTGATTGTGGGGCCTATTTTTGATCCCTTTATCAACCATGTATCTGGGCAAAGTTCCTCTGGGCAGTGTCCATTGCCTCCTTAAATGCCTTTGAGGAACAGTGGGTGCTGAGGGGAGCTCTCTGCTCAGTGCCCCCTCTGGTTCCCTAATTGTCACCCTATGACCTTCACTCCTGTCTCTATTTTTTAAAAAAAAAAAATTCATATGTTGTCCCCAGTATTCATTTGTAGACTGGGTACACTGGCTGATCCCTACCCCAGCTAAGGGAGAGGGCTTTTGGCTATGGCCAGGTTCAGCCCATCACCTCCCAGGAACCATAATCGGTATACAACTTCTAATTTCTGCAATCAATGAGATGAGCGTCTACAGACAACCACCTTCTTTTCTATATAGGCCTCATTAATTCCAAAGTAGGCCCATCCTGTGCACTGAACACAGGCGATTCTATGGGGGGGAGGGGGGAACATCACTGTGCTTATATGTAATTTAAAGATTGTATCATAATGCATATGAACAAGGAGACTGAATTTAAGGTTGAATAGGAAATCTTAATTCTGGCATGTCCTAACTTTTGAGTGTTTGACCATGCAACCTTAATCATTTCTCTCTCTCTCTCTCTCTGTGTGTGTGTGTGTGTGTGTGTTAGAGAGGGAAAGAGAGATATCCTAGATATTTTTTTAAAAAATGGAAATCCATAAATTAAATCATTTTGGCATCATATTGACACTCAGGTCATCAGGTTGGAACCTTTAGATCTGACATACAAGCCCCTGCCACTTGAGCTAATAGAGTAAGTAATAACAATAGTAAATTGTTAATCCATTTTGTGAAACAGTACTATAAGGGGAGGGGCACTTTGCCGGTGGGCATCACCAATATTTACTAAAACGAGAGGAATGGTGGAAAATGGGAATCTTGGATTCCATTCTAGACTCTGGGGGGAGTGTGCTTTAGTGATCAGTGATTTAGTGACCTTTCTACCCATTTCTCCCAGACTTCATCTTTTATGCCTTGTCTCCTCCAACATGTCCTGTCTCTTTCCCAGTGGTGCAATTAGATTTTTACTATTACCAATACGGTCCCGACCCTTAAGGTGGCCCTTACCCCCTCACAAAAAGTGTTCTGTGACTAGATATGTGCAGATATAAATCGATACCCATGGATGTGAATATCCGTGGATAGAAATTGGTATCCGGGGAACTAATGGGCTCTCCCAGAACCACAGCAACGACTTGGACTCAGCCCAAACCAGTCCAACCCACAGAAGTCAAGGGAAAGGCCTTCTGAGCTGCTTAAAACCCTGAGTTGGAATATGTTCCATATACATGGCCTCTTCTGGAAATTTATCTCCAAGACTCTAGCAAATCTCTTCTCAGTATGTGCACAGTGATTCTCCCACTCTCCCCCAAAATCCAAATTTGGGTGGATGTTCATGAGGGTGGCAAAAGGCACATTCCCAAAACAAAGGCCATCCCCAGACAAATTTCAATCCTCTTTTTCAGCACACGTGCATGCTAGAACTTTTCAAAAATGGTCACAAGAATTTTTTAACATGGGCAAAACAACATTTTCTCAACATTAAATCTTGGCAATATCTGAACCATTTTTGGCTAAAATTTACTGAAGCAATTCAGCCTAATTTCAGCCCAAACAGTTTTCAAGTTAGAAGAAATTGAAAACATGATCTTTAACTATGAAGTATTGGAGAACCTTAACCACAGGCAATACTAACTGCCTCACCTATAGTATGCATGTAATCTCTCTCACGCAGAGTTTCTGATAGTCTACCTATGTCTATTATAGAGAAGGCATGATTAAGAATATAGATTGCAGTATTTCAACATTTTGCAGTTAGATTTTTTTTGTATTTTGTGACACTTGGTGAACTTCCAAATTAAGTGTAAAGTGTTCCATCAAGTAGCTTTTTGGCTGTGACAGGCCACCTACGCTATGTCATAGCTCCACAGAGAGCAAGAGCATGACATTCATTCCTTTCACCAAGAGGTGTGCTACGTGTCATAAAGGGACTTCAGCATTTCTTCACATTTTGTATACGCTGTTCCCATCCAGTTGTGCTCTCCCACTCATGCTATTCTTCCAGAAGTGTGGAACAAAATTACAGTAAAACCTTGATATAACGGACTAATTCGGGCGAGGGGGTGTCCGTTAAAGCCGAAAGTCCATTATTTAATAATTAAAAAAAACCCTAGCTGTCGGAGCAGCAGCCCGCCCGAATTAGTCCGTTATATTGAGGTTTTACTGTACTTTTAACTATCATATTAAACTATCATGGCAGCCGGGAGCCGGGAGTCAGCCCGCCCGGGTCCCGGCTGCTGGGACTCAGGCGGAAGCCGGCAGTGAGCCCTCCCGCTGCCGGGACCCGGGCAGCAGCCGGGAGCCTTCAGCCAGCCTGCCCGGGTCCCGGCTGCTGGGACTTGGGCGGGAGCCGGGAACTGGCAGCCCGCCCGCTGGCGGGACTCGGACGGGAGCCGGAAGCCCGCCTGCAGGCGGGAGCCGGGAGCCAACCTGCCTACAGGTGGGAGCCGGGAGCCGGCAGCCAGCCAGCCCGCCTGCAGGTGGGACCCGGGCGGGAGCCGGCAGCCAGCCCGCGAAAAACGGATTTGGGATGCATCAGAAATTTTGTCTGTTGCATCCGAAGTCCGTTAAATCGGGGTCCGTTAAATCGGGGTATTACTGCATTTCTAAATTATACTCAAATGGCATTGAATAATACTTGGATTAAATTCAGGTCCTCCCCCTGCACCCACTTACCAAGCCCAAGTAACCACATTTATCATAGGGCATAGAGAATCATGCCCATTCCCCTGGCTACAGAGCTGATATCTAGCCAAAACTATGTATACCAAGCTATTCTGTACTTGTTTGAGGAAAGTCTGAGTCAGTGGATCTTCTGTTATGTTAGGTGAACCCTAATGCACCCCTTTCTTTCCCACCCCAAATCCAACTGTTCAAGTTCTTAGAGACCCCCACCCCCTAAAGGGCAAGGCTCTGCTGCATACATGGGATATATATACCTTAAATGTTTTCCCAAAAACATGCCTTCCTGGCAGCAGAATCACCCATGTTCCATTGCAATTAGTGATTCCCATGCTTGTGGGAAAGGGGTAAGAATCAGACCCAAATTAATATTAACATGAATATATTTCTCTCAGATGAGAAGTAGTGACAATAATACTATCCCTTTTTTTATGAACTCAAAACACTCATCATCTGTTAAAATTCTATGTAATGTTCCTCAGTGTTTAATTTGAAATGTAGATCTTTAAATTTGGTGAAGGATAGGTAAAACTACATTTTGGCAATGGTCTATATTGTGGAGAAAGAAAAGTAATAATATGCTCAAAACACGTCCAGCCTTTGGGATTGGAATGTGCTTTTGTCCAGTTTTTATTTATTTTCTTTGACCTTTAGATTTATTTTACCCTTTTTCCCTCCAGTCCTACTAACCAGTTTTCTACTGCTGCATCAGGAAATTAAGTTTTAGAAACTGAATAAAAGATTTCAAAATGTTGAAAGGAGGAAGGAATTGTTTGGAAAACAAATAACTTCAATCTTCTTTTGAGTTGTTAAAAACAACAACAACAAAACCCCCAAAACCCCAACCAACCAGATAATTCTCTCCCCTCCACCCCCAGTATATCGAGATGGCTCCATAAACCATTTCAGTTTCTGTACATAAGAACTGATCCAGACCCTGGTCTTCTAAATGATAGGTGCAAATAAATGTATATAGCTTCTGTGCAAAATCTCTGGAGTTTCAGCTCTCATGTTAATCTGAAATAGCATTAGAACCAGGATAATGCGACTATGTAGAAAGGAGGCCAGGCCTCCACAATACATCAGCTACACCACCATGGTGCTTATGTGTCACCTCCTTGTCCAGGTGCAGGGGCTCCCAGCTGATTACCCTGGCAGGCATCTGGAGTCTATCTTTGGCTCTGCCAAAGAGTTCCTCGGTGTTGTGCAACTCACTTCAGCCAAATGTTTCACAGGTGGTAATTTAGGGTTACCATCCGTCTGGATTCTCCCGGACATGTCCGGCTTTTTTGGGTAAAAATAGCATCCAGGGGGAATTTGTAAATGTCTAAAAATGTCTGGGATTTCCCCCCGGTGCAGAGCGCGGCGTTTGGCTCCAGCAGTCAAAGTCTCTCGACTCTCCCTGTCTCTCCCGCAGCTGTAGCTCCCCTCCCCCCTCCTCATTCTCCCCCTCCCCCTGCATTCTCAGCGCTGCTGGGCTCTGCCGTTTGCTCCCCTGCTATGGAGCACGTGAGACTGGCTGTGAGTTGCGCTGGGGAGAGTGGCAGCGTTGGGCTGAGCGCGGAATGGGCCCACCACATGCTGTTTTGAGCTGCATGGCAAGGGGGGGAAGGTTAGAGAAGGGGCAGTCAAGGGGGGGTTACGTGGATTGGGGGTTTGGGGTGGGCAGTCAGAGGCAAGGAGCAGGGAGACTTAGGTAGGGGGTGGAGTTCTGGGGGGAAGTTAGGATGGGGGTCTCAGGAGGGGGCAGTCAGAGGGCAAGGAGTAGGGAGGCTTAGGTAGGGGGTGGGATTCTGGGGGGCAGTTAGGAGCAGGGATCCCAAGAGGGGGAAGTCAGAGGATGGGGGAGGGGAGTTGGAGGTTTGGAGGGATGCAGGAAGTGGGAGAGTATGGGCGGGATGAGGCCACACACCCCCATCCTCTTTTTTTTGATTAGCAAAATACGGTAACCCTAGGTCATTACTGTAAATGTGTTTTCCTCATTTTCTGTTTGCCCAACCTGCGGTCCTGGAATCTGATTTGCAGAAGTGCTGAGCACTCACCGCTGCAACTGAAATTAAGGAGAAGTATGTTTTAAACCAGGGGTGGGGAACCTCCGGCCTCCAGGCCGTATACCGCCCGCCAAATGATCTGGTCCGGCCCGCAGGCGGGTCTGGAAAACCTGCACCATAGAGAGGGCCGGACCACCGTTGTGGTGGGAGTGCATAGGCGGGGCACTGCCCCAGAGTGTCTGCGAGGGCTGGGGGCGCATCGCTCCACCTTGCCCTCGCAGGAGTTGCGTCCCAGCAGCGGGACCCAGGGGACAAGTAGGCGCGGGAGGCAGGAGACCGGCGGGGGAGGGGAGCGGTGTGCAAGGGAGTGTTGGGGGGAGGCTGGGCTGCGGGGGGGGGAAGCGGTGTGCAAGGGGGTGTGGAGGGGAGGCTGGGGGCGTGGGGGGGAAGCGGTGTGCAAAGGGGTGTGGGGGGGCAGGCTGGGGGGCGGGGGAGGCGGTGTGGCGCGGCGCTGCCCCAGAGCATCTGTGAGGGCTGGGGGCGCATCGCTCCACCTTGCCCTCGCAGGAGTCACATCCCAGCAGCAGGACCCAGCGGACAAACAAGTAGGCGCGGGCGGCGGGAGACCAGCGGGGGGGGGGAGGAAGCGGTGTGCAAGGGGGCATGGGGGGGAGGCTGAGCTGGGGGGCAGGCAAGGGGGCGGTGAGGGGGGGAGGCTGGGTGAGGAGGGGGGCAGGAGACTAGGCTGGATGGGGTGGGCGAGGCGTGGGTGTGGGAGGGAAGGAGGTTTGGTGGGGGGGAGGCTGGGCTGGGCGGGTCAAGCATGGGGGGCAGGAGGCTGGGTTGGGAGGGGGGAGGAGGTTAGCTTCCGTGAGGTGGGCCGGGCCAGGCAGGGGTAGGGGAAGAAAAGCAGTTAGATGGGAGGCTGGGCGGGGGTAAAGCAACATCACCCCCTACACTGAGGCTGATAGCGGGAGCTGACTGGGGCAGGCGGCAGGACCCCGGCTGGCAAGGGGCCAGCGGGGAAACCCCAAAGCAGTGCAGAGCTAAGCACTCTGCTTGCCACTGCTTTGGGGTTTCCCCCGCTGGCCCCTTGCCAGTGGGGGGTCTCAGCTCCTGTTGCCAGCCTGGGCTCCCTCGGGGGGTGGGGGGGGAGCGGTCCGCGAAGGACATTATAAATGTCCAAATGGTCCTTGGCACAAAAAAGGTTCCCCACCTGTTTTAAACCCATGCAATGTTATATAATGCTAATTTCCATAGTTTTCAGTGCTTGACTTTGCAACCTTAATATTTGTGTAGCAGTCTGTGTATAATTAGAGAGAGAACAGTCAACAAAAGTGAAAGGTGGAAAATTCAAAACTGAATACATTTTTCACACAATGTAAAATTAGTCATAGAATGCACTGCCACAAGATAACACTGAGGTTAAGACATTAACGGGACTCAAAAATGGATTAGATTTTTATATGGATAACAAGGATACCCGAGCTATAACAGCAACCACAACAAAAAAAGTTTTGGAAGGGATATCTGTCCTCATGCTTCCAGGCATTAACAAATCTCTATTTGGGGGTTAGAAGAAAACTTTCTCTTGCAGCAGATTATTCCATAACATCTTACACAATAGTGCTTCTTGCTTCTTTCTCTGAAGCACTTGATATTGCCACTTTCAAATGACTGGTTATTGAACTAGATGGATCCTTGACGTGATCCATTATGGCAATTCCTATCTGTCACCTAGCACTCTTCCCGGCAGTTAAATTTTTTCTATGCTCACGTGAAGAAAGTCAGCAAAATCAAAGGCATTTTTCAGGACATATTTTTGTGGTCCCATGGCTTATAATGAGTGGTTAGACAGTGACTTCCTCTGACTTTTCACTCCCCTTCAGGTCAAAGAGAAACCTTTTTCCTCCAAAGTGCACAACAACAATAATGCCTTATTGTGAGAGTTGCTATTTCTAATAAGTTGAATTATATTAAGGTTTATTTGACAGGGAATACCCAGATAATCAGGAAAAGAAAATGTCTACCCAGACATGTAGCCTAACCATTGATTTTCCTAGCTACACAAGTCAGATCTTTTACTTACAATCTATTAAGCCAAAGAGAGAGAGCATTATATTGTAGAAAGATTTATTTCTCTCACAAGCAGCAGCAGCATTTCGGCTGTCCCTGCTCTTGCATCTTTCCTTACCTTCACTGATCACAGCCATGCCTTCCTTTCAGATTCCCTGTGTAACTAAATAGATGTGGTCCAGACTGTACTAATAGAACACACCAATTTCCTCTTTCCACATGGAAAAGAGGCCAATCCACCTATGTAGCATTGTTCCCCTTCTTTCACACAAGCTTCTGGACACCATGGATGTGGTTATTTCAGGGAATGGATCATTTGATAATTTCTCTATTCATCCTCTGGCATTGGCCACAGGCTGAAGACAGGACACAACTAGATGGACGATTGATCTGTCCCTGTAGGGCTCTTCATATCTTCTCCATGGAGTGGGTGGGCCATGATGTTTGAAGGGGAAGATCATGAGGGGGAAGTCAGTAGGCAGATCAAGGAATACACATCATCCCCTTGTAGACTGTTATACATAGGTGGTAATAAAATACACAAGACTCTGACTTCCTGTGAATCACTCGGCATATCTATCAGGTTTGGTACAGAAACAAGGACCTTTTCTGAAGGGGGTGGGGGAGGCAAGTGTTACCAACATAGACAATGCCCTAGATTTCCTCCCCCCAAAATCACCTCACACAGGTTTTTTCATGGCAGGGGGTGATGTTTATAGTCCTCAGGTCTACTGTTTTCAGCCAGGTGTTAAACTCTGTCATGAGTATGTTAAATGTCTTTCATCTACTTATCTCAGATACCAAAAGGCATGTATCACACACCTGTATCTCTATGCTACAGGACAACTGATTGTTATTTATCCCTTGCTATACAGTAATGTAGTCTCCTACCCAGTTACTACTTGCACAGTTGCATAAAGAGTATTTAAAAGGTTTTCACTCATTTCAAATATTATTTAGCTCCTGTATACTACAAAACTCAAATGGATTACATGTACATTGAATCTTTTCAAAGGAGAGGCCCTCTTGTCTGTTGTCTGAAGAAACATCCCTGTTGGGAGATTTTTAATAGCTTTCTCATCCCAGGAAATGACTTTTACCCTAACTTGTCAGTTTAGTAGATTATTTAATAGACCCAATAATAACCTAATTATATTTTATGCACAACAACTATAATTCATGCTGGATGGCCAGGTTTAGACTACCACACTATTGATGCATGATGTACATATTTTGTCTTTGTTGATTAAGCTGGTTGGTGCCTGTTGACTGTGTAGCACCCGATCTATCAGAAAATAGACAATACAATCCTATATAAAACTGTGGCCTATACCTTGGCAAGGTTTTGGGCCAGGTGCGCTGCTTTGTTCAATGTCTGCTGGGAACAAGTGGAGGTTGATCACCACTGAGTCAGTTGTGTCCTCCTGATCTGGGTCTTGATGCAATTTAAAGGAGCCTTGGCCTGCTATCATCTATATCAGTTAACTATGGCACTCAAGATGCCATTCACCAACAGAGGATAGTGGCTGCCCGACACTGTCATGTTCTAGCCACATTTCCTTCCCCTAATATCTGCCCCTGCAGTCTCCTATGATGAAGCTTCAGAGCCTTGTGGCACAGATCCAGAACAATGTGATAATAATGAACTACTCCGCTATAAGCTGCAGGCAAAATATGTAAAAGGCATTTTCATTACCTCATTACAAAGACAGATTAATAATCATTGATGTATAAGCATGGGAAATAATGTTGTATATGGTTTGAATGTATAACATGAAATTATTACATTAACATGTATAAATAGGGAAGAAATATGCAATTTTTCACAATTCTCATAGAGATGAAATCCAATAATGTAAATATTATACATGCACATTATGAAATCATTACTGAGTCACTCATTTAATTTTCTCTGTATATTAATCTACTTAATCAAATTTAGTTTAAAGCTCAAAAAACATTTCCTAGAATGAAGATCTAATGAAAGGATATCAGAAGGAGAAGATTCCAAAGTGCACAAAATTACCTTTATATTTGTTTGAATGTCATTTCTAACCTTAGTAATATTGTTCCATTGCAAATGGATTTTAAATAGAATATTGGGCAGAGGAAGGTTTGTAACAGCAATCGGGGGCACCACTGTAGTCCTCAATCATGATGACTATGTTAATGAAGCCAAACCACGAGTGTTCAACACCATGCACTATAAAGAATTCAAAGATGACTGCACACCACAACTTACTCAGGAATTTAAGAGTAACATCAAATCCTTCCCCAAATAACTCCAAATTCATTGTCCAAGAACCCAACTTGGGGACCTTCTATATGCTTCCTAAGATACATAAACCAGGGAACCCAGCTAGACCCATCATATCTGGCTATTAAACTCTTACTGAAGTAATATCAGGACTCGTGAAAACCACCCTCAAACCACTCACCACACCAAGGGTCAATTTCCTCCAGGACAGAACTGACTTCATCCACAAACTCTACAACATTAACAACCTCCCTCAGGATCCCATCCTTGCCACTATGGACGTCACTTCCCTCTATACCAACACCCCTCATAATGACAGCACTGCTGTTTGCCTCAAGGATTTACAAGACAATGGAAAACCCTCAGATATCCATTGTCAAACCCATCCATTGTATCCTTACCCATAACAATTTTACATTCAACAACAAACACTTTGTCCAAATCACAGAACAGTCACAGATACTAGGATAGCTCCACAATATGCCAACCTATTCATGGGCCACCTTGAGGAAGAATTTTGGGGCAAATGCACCATGAAACCAATGATATATCTGAAATATATTAAAGAAAGCGAGGAATACTTGTAGCACCTTAGACTAAACTAGTTAGTCTCTGAGGTACTACAAGTATTCCTCGCTTTCTTTACGGATACAGACTGTGGTAGACCCAGGGCGGACAGCTGCCAGAAAGGCCTGTAATTAGAAGGGTTACCACAAGGAAATTGGGGCCAGCTGAGCAAGGCTGCCACAGCTAGAAGCAGGGCCAGCTGAGGCCAGTTAAGGAGGCTGTCAGAGCCCTTTAAAGAGACTCCTCCCCAGAGAGGGGTGTGGGAGTTTGAGGAGTGAGTTTGGTGGAAGCAGGGGAGTTTGAGGAGTGAGTTGGAGGAAGCAGGGATAGAAAGGCTGCTGGCAAGCAGGGGAGGAGAACAAAGGGTCCCTCCCAGGGGGAACCTAGCTTTCCTAGCCTGCAGGAGCCTGACCCTGAGAGAGAGGGAAAGAGAGTGGGCTGCTAAGGAGCAGCGGAAAAAACGGGTCTGGTGCAGCCTGGTCAGGGCGCCAGTGCCGCGCCAGAACCCCAAAAGGACTTGAGTCAGGGGAGCCGAGGAGCCACCTTGTCACAAGACTAACACGGCTGCTATTCTTGAACCTGAAATATATTGATATTTTCATCCTCAGGACAGATGACTTAAATTCTCTCAGATTTCCACCACAACTTCAACCACCACCACTTGTCCATTTAAATCTTTTCAGAAAAGTCCCATAGTATCATAAACTTCCTGGACACCAGAATCAATTTCAACAATGGAACTCTCCAGACAACTATATACAAGAAATCCATGGTATACACCACTTACCTTCACACATCCAGTAGCCACCCCAAACACACCACAAAAACTGTTATCTACAGACAAGCACAGAACACCACAGAATATGCGCTGAGGAGAAAGTCTGGGACATATATTTTAACACACTCAAAAGTGCCTTATTCAAACAAGGACACTCCACCAGAGAAATCGATCATATCATGGAACGGACCACTCAAATAACTGGAGAATCTGTTTCTGTAACAAAAATCCCACCTTTTAAACATAATATTTGTGATATTTTCCCCCTGTGATGCAGTTTTGCTTTTAGGTATAAGTACATTTTCATTTAGCTGATCATCTCATTTGAGCTTACTTAAATTTAGCATGCTACCTTTAAAAGCAAGGAAAGAATCAATGATTTCATTGAATAGGTTTGCCTACATAAGCAATCCACAATTGTCAATATAGGAAAGAAATCAACGAAAAAAAATCCACTTTGGTTTTCTTAACTTTTTCAGTTCTGAAGCCTAGAAGAAAGACTGAAAGAAAACCAAAGTCAAATATCAAGAAATGAAATGCAAACTTAGTTATGAACATTTTTTTTTGATGGGATGGATAGTTGCCACCTATAAGTTAAATTGAGAGGAAGAATTCTGGTCCACTCAGAGTTGGGAGCACTTAGTTCAAAAATTAATGAACTACTTTACTGTAATGCTAAATGGTGGTGCCTATGCTGCAGTGAAATCTTGCAGCAGCAGTCTTCAAGGGCCAAAATTTTACTTCTCCTCAGCAAGCACATAGAATTGCATTTTCCCCCAGGCACTTATTATTAGTTATTGATGATGGGAGAATTTCTACTGATTCCAAAGAGTTTACAGTAGACCAGGGATCGGCAAGTCCCTTGGTGGGCCAAGCCAGTTTGTTTGTGTGTTGCATCCACAGGTTTAGCTGATCGCAGTTCACCAATGTAGGGCAATGGGCGCTGTGGGAAGCGGCGGTCAGCACATCCCTTGGGCCCAGCCCAGGGCCGGCGTAGCAAGTTGGGGCCTGGGGTGGCAAGCAGTGTGGGGGTGGCATCCTGTGTGGTATCAGGGCGGCATGGTCTGGCAAATTTCGGCGGCACGCCTTCAGCAGGTCCGCCAAAGAGAGGATTGGGGCAGCACAGAAGTTAGAGCCAGCACTGCTGCAACCCCATTGTCCTCCCTCCAATTCCTCCTGATCCTCTATAGCCCTTCGTGCTGCATCACCCTTTTAAATGGAGAAATTGGAGCACCTGTTCTAACACAGAAGAGCTGGAGTTACATCATTTACAGGCCCAGCCTCCTAGTGATTACACCTTCCTGGATTTTGAGAACTACCTGGAGTAACATATGCAACATTGCTGAAGTCAGTTGTCAGTATTGCAAAACTTCAGAGTCTCTTAGTGCTCAGCAAAGGGCCACATTATTAGATACACCTGGGACCTATTTGTCCTTAAGTCACTATCAGAATATACAACCTTGCACATAATTGGCTGTCACAGTTTTCAGGCTACACCTAGATATATAGCACTGGTGATATCACCATTGTAAGCTGTTTTGTACTTGTTGGCAGAAGACCAGTCATAGTAGAAGTGAGGGTAACATTCTCTCATAACTTTAGCTTGATAATGAGAGAAAAGACCCACAAGAATGAGGTCTGTTAGAGTAGCTGTACTGTGCTCAGCTTTTGTGATTGCAGATTTCCCCAATTTTCATTTGACGAATTTGAGGTCAAGCAACTTTTCAACACAAACTGCTACTGACTTATGGAAGTATATTGTTGAGCTGACTCTTCATTTGATTATAGATCACACAAGCAATATATGCACATTTGAAATCACAAATGTGTACTGGAGCAGCTTGTGATGATGAGAAATGAAACAGATGAATCAATATGTCTCGACACTATATAGGATGTTTGATTTAAAAATGTTCTTTTGTTGTTCTTTTCTCTTTTAAAGATCAATGACTTTGCTGTCAGTACAGCCCTATAAAAAAGAAATCCATTGTGCTCAGGAGTTCAACGTGTTCCTAACCTAAGTACTAAATACTCATGTTGGGGGAGGGGTATTTTTATCTGAGCTTGTCAATCAATTCTGTTCTCTTCTCTCTATGGTTATATTTAGCTTAAAGGTTGTGCAGTTCTTTCCCTTCCCTCGTACTGTCATGGGATACAGACAGTAAAGGGCAATTTATAGAGTGATTCAGTCCCTGACATCCAGTCCCAGCTTCTGGCAGATAGAGGTTTAGGGGCACCCAGAACATTAGGCTGCATCTCAGACCATTTTGGCTAGTCATTTGATGAACCTATCTGTAGTGGTGCGATGGCTCACCCCTGTGGCACCTCCTGCTGGCCATCTGAGAATTAGCTCTTTCCAGCCATTGGCGCGCCCTCTGCTGGTCACCGTCCTGCTTGCCAGTGGCCCCATGTCCCTCCCGGATGTGGTGGCCTTTTTACCTGGGGTGCTGCCCCCCTGGCAATACCCCACACTCTCTATGGGGAATCCCGGGGAAACCACAACCCTCTATCCCCACCTTGCCTCATTCTAGGGCTACTGCCAGTCAACATCAAGCCCCCGCACCCTGGGGCAGACTGCAGTGTAAAAACCAGTCATCGTAGGCAAGGGGGGGTTGGACCTGTTGCCTTTCCCTGCATCTCAGTACCCTTTTAGGTCTTTCTATGAGGCTGCAGCCTGGGAGGACGCCAGGCCTGAGCTCCCCAGCTCAGCCTACCCCTTCGCCAGCACTGCCCCACCCTCAGTGTACTTTGCTCCTTCAGGCAGCTAGGTCCATCTCCCTCTAAGGCTGGAGGGAGACATTACAGTAGCCTTCATAAACTTATCTAATTCTTGTTTGAACCCAGTTATACTTTTGGCCTTCACAACATACTCTGGCAATTAGTTCCACAGATGGATTGTGTTAAATAGTACTTCCTTTTAGTTTGCCTATTAATTTTATTGAGTGATTTCCTGGTTCTTGTGTGATGTGAAGGGGTAAATAACACTTCCTCATTCACTTTCTCCACATTATTCATGATTTTATAGGCCTCTATCATACACCTGCCCCTTATTCATCTTTTTTTTATCTAAGCTAAACAGTTCTACTACTTCTAATCTCTGTTCATACAGAAGTAGTTGAATATGCCTTATCATTTCTGATGCCCTTCTCTGTACTTTTTCCAATTCTAAATATACCATTTTTTGAGATGGGATGACCAGAATTGCAGGCAGTATTCAAGTTGCAGGCCTACAATAGCTTTATATAGTGGCATTATGATATCTTCTGTCTTATTATCTGTCCCTTTCCTTACAGCTGTTAACATTCTGTTAGCTTTTTTGACTGTTGCTGCACACTGAAGTAAATGGGACCTTAAGCAATTTGCTGAATTGGGGCTATAAATCCACAAGAGAAACTATCATTGATATTTCATATTCCTTCCAATAAATGGCACTAACCATCAAGTTTTATTTTAGTATTACTCGACCTGGACGAATAATGAGTTTGTTTGGATGAAACAATTAATGTGATCAGATTGATTAATGTGTTATTACCTAATTTTTATAAACATTTTTACAGTATGTAAACATCTAGATTGCTTTCCCAACAGGCCTTTTCAGGAAAAAAAACTGCTGGTTCAGGAACCTATCCCATGCACCATTTTTAACCTCATAACTAAGACTACAGTGGTGACACTGACTCCATGTGCTGACTAGGACACATTGAGTTTTATTAGTCTGAAGTCAATGAAATTTATCTGAAGTGCTAATTAAAATGTTACTTTCTTCCCCTCCCCCCCCCCATTTTACTCATCATTACACTGATTCAAGGTCACATTATTTGTCCAGTACTACATATTTTCATTTAATTGGTTTGTCTTTTATGTGTTTTCAGTATACCTCAGAAAATGCTACCTAGCAACTAAGTGTAATTAACTTCAAAGGCACTTATGAACTACTGCTGCATTGTTATCAATTCGGCGAAGCAAGCTAATAGCCACGACAGCCTAATAAATGGTTTAAGCAGAACTATTTCATAACTCACAGGTACTGCTTCCACTCAAAGTGTTTCACTTTTGTTTTAAGTGACAGTTAAACATTTTTGAGGAGCAGATTAAATAAAGTTACAAATAAGGTTTATTGCAATATTTTTAGAAATTCCATGCATAAAAGGTAAAGCAGGAAGAAAGATTTAGCATATGAGAAATTTCTATTTGTGAATTTAAATTACATCTAAGCAGGAGTCAGCATAAAAGAAATTCTGAGTTTTGCATTTGTTGGCTTTTTTTTTTTCTCAAAGCCAGGAGAAGGAGAAGTACTTAGCCAGCATAAGCACCTTAGCACTCCATAGCCATGAGAAGTCTCCAGAGGTGAGACATCTCTATCAGGATCAGAATATTGCCTTTGATATTCCACAACAGCTCCTCTCCTTCGAGGGGAAGGAGGTCAGATCATATAGTTTGATTTCATCCAATGTGATAATCATATAAGACAATAAGGAAAGTTGATTGAAATGAGATGGAAGATACAATTGCACACATTTTCCTCTCCCCCTGCCCCAGTTTGTCCCACAACGCCCTAAAAAGCTAAAGAAAAAAATAGCTAGGAAGAATTCAGAAGAAGTCAAGAATCAGAGGTATTTTTGAATATCAAGTCAAACTCTCTATAGCATTCTAAGCATACCACACTGACCAGAAGTACTGAATCCAAGTTGGAATAATGAGGGACAACTTTTGAACCCCATTTCTGCCACCTCACAAACTTGAAAATATTCATCTATTTATAACTGAGGGTCTGAATAGAATTATGAATTTTCAATTTTCTATACACCAGGTCTAATTCCACATCCTAATGCTCTAGGGTCATTGATTTCATTCATAAACTCAGGAATGTATTAATCCACAAGCATTTGGGCTTCTTCTGCAAAACTTTATATGGCAAATTTCCTCACCTCCCCAGATCACCCTTGCTCCATAATAATTAATATAGATAATTTATATTGATAAACATACAAATCCCCCAGATGTTAAAATATGTTATTAAGGTTGCAAATTTAGGAAATATCAGATGAATGCTTAAATGTTTCCCCTTATGCATCTTTCCTGAGTACTGAGTCAGGAAGGGGATTGGGGTGGCATTGGACATCTGCCCACACTTACGTCATGTATTGATACACCATAAACTAACCTCTCTTTTGTTTTTCGCTCACACTAAGACCCCAGCTGCTGTGTGGAGAAGACAAAAAAAACCCAAACACTTTGCTTGGGCCAATCAGATGAGGAGAGAAAATTTACTTCCCAATGCCCTGAAAAAGAAGTGACCACAGTATTTCATGACAAAAATCTAGTATTTTCATTACTTCAAGGGGTGGGAGCTCCTCAGCCTGGTCCAGGTGAAAGGAAGAGAGCTTTTACTGCACAAAATGAGCCAAAATAATCCCCCGTCTTCCAATCACCTGGTGAGGGAGGAATGGTTCTGTGTGATCAGCGATGGACTTTCTCTGGTTCTCTAGCCCTTAAAAGGAAACACACACCTTCTCTGACAAGCTACAGAAAGGGCCCCACCATTTAATGTGTGGGGAGGTCACTTGCAATAACATGACACTTAGTTATGGAATCATCATTTTGCTGTCAGATATGACACCACCAGTCTTGTTCTGGCTGCTCTGGAGATTTAAAATGGTCAATATTGCTCTGAGTAAAGCTCCTTGTTCTGAAAGGCTTGGAATCTCCCTCCACTCCCACTAAAAGTTCTTGTGGATGATCTCCACTCCCTCTGTTTCTAGGAATAGTAGGATACCAGAGAAAAGTGGAACACACAGAATTTTATCATCTATCTTCTTGGGGAAGAGCAGTAAAATGTATTCCTCGGAACAGGCATCATGCCAACATATTTCCAAATGGTATTGGTCTTCAGTATGAAATCAAACATTCACACTCAGTATCTGTTATCAATGGAACTTGATTCACTGGAGCCTGGGCAATCATCCATATTCTGCCTATACCTCCTCCCCACCGTCCAGAGCCAATGACAGTTGTATGAAATCAACCTACAATATCTCATCACTGGAGTCAGTTTTACTTTGCTTGCTTTGCTGGTAACATGGTTATATACTAATGGTAAAATCTGTACATTGGCACAAATGCTGAGCAATCTCTATATGCATGTTTATGTCCACTCCTCCACCATAGTCAGTTAGCTGGTGGGGCTTTTTAGCCTCTCTTGTGCTTCTTGGTTTCCTTGTGTTTTCCTCTCACATGTATCCTTCATATTCCACTTTGAAGTAGGCCCTTACACACTTTTAAAGTTTTCTCTTTACTTAAACTTGGACCTGCAATTTTACCTATTCTGACATTTTGCAGAAGTCAGCTCAGTTTCTGAATAAGTGCTCATCTACCTTCACATCCAGGGCAGGTGGAAGGATATTTTGTACCCTAGGCGAAACTTCCACCTTGCGTGCCTTCCCCTCGCCCCCTGGCTCAGGGAGCCCCGTGGCAGCTCCCCACCCCACCTCCACCCCGTGGTGCCCCCTCATGGCAGCTCCCCTCCACCCCCTCCTCCCAGTGAACCCCCCCTCCGCCTGGGAAGCTCCTCCAGCAGCAGCTCCCTTCTCCAGCTCACCTTGGCTCCACCTCCTCCTCTGAGCATGCCAGCGCCTCTCCACTTCTCCCACCTCCCATTGCCAGGCTTGCAGTGCCAATCAGCTGTATGGTGCGGCAAGCCTGGAAGGGGAGGAGAATTAGAGCAGGGCAGCGTGCTCAGGGGAGGAGCCAGAGTGGAGGTGAGCTGGGGCGGGGAGCAGTTCCCCCGCCTCCCCTCGTTACTTGCTGCAGGCACCCTCCCCAAGCCCCCCTTCCTGAGCTCACCTCCACTTCACCGCATTTTTTGGCGCCCCCAACCTCTTGGCGCCCTAGGCGGCTGCCTAGTTCACCTAGTGGCTACACTGGCCCTGTTCCCATCTCTGCATCCCACCAACCGTCTGTCTGCAATCCATGAATCTCTTAAGACTAACTCATAAGCTTCATATCTAACATTCTAAATACTTTCTTGTTCCTTCTGCATATTCATATAGAAGAGGACTCTTTCATGGATTTCATTATTCCTGGATACACAATCACCTTTAAATTCTGCTAGGATCTTATCAAAATAAATATATTGAAATTTAGGGCATTTGTGTCAGCTACATTTAACAATAAAGACACTTTTATGTCATCATCCATTGTGCCAGCATCCTTCAATCATAGCTGAACGACTATTTGAAATACTGCCAGGGTTCTTCCACATTGTCACTGAACCTTAATTATGGAGGTGGTTTGGAACATAATTTGTGTAAATGGATAATTATTTTGCATACCGAAAACACTAAATCTGCACTAAGTCACATCAGAAATAAAGTCGTAGGACCTTTTGCTCCAAAATTATGGGCCTTCACCACTTGAAATGAAGGACAATCTATTACCTGACAGTAGGGTTTTTATCTTCTGTAGCGAGCAACTAGTCACCAGAAGGCACTCACTCTCTCTCTCAGGCATCACCATACCGTCACTTATTTTGCAATAATAATGTTGTGTACATCATTTCTGATTTTGTATGAGTTTTTATTAAAACTTTAAACCTTTATAAGGAGAAAGAAAAAAATCTAAGAATTAAAAAAAAAACAGTAAAATACATTACAAGGAAGTGCATTAAAATAAGCTTACACTATCTACACATTTCATTTATTGGGGTAAACTTTTCAAAGGCACCTAAATGACTGAGAAACCTACACAGCCTTGGAAGTTAATGAGATAAGCTCCTAAGTCACTTGTGCACATTTGTAAATGTTACCTTGTGTCTACTTCAGGACTCTCTTCTCCCACTGGTGTGATTATAAGTTATGAAAGTGAAAGATTTAGGTTTTTCAGTTTTGTTGTTTGCACCAGTTTTTAGGTTTAAATTCTCCTATTGAATCTACTGGTTAAAAAAATAAAGTAAGTGTTCTCACTCAAAAAATATCTACATCAAAAACCTGAGCATTTTTATGTCAAATAATATATCTTAGGTAATATTCTAAATTATGCAAAGTTGATTGTGAATCTCCAGTTCAGATTTTATTTATTATTCACTTTTTGCTTCTTTTGTAGCCATTTATACTGTGAAAAATGGAGGTAAGATGACATCAAATCAGAACTTTTCATTTATTATGGGAGTAGAATTTTACTCCCACTTTGACATAAGTAATCGAGTGCATAAGTTGAAAGGCAATTAATAATCGGGCCCAATTTTTGTTGTTGGTATTGGGCTTTTTGCTTGTGAAGGAAGTGTAGGATCTGCCCTTTAAAAATGTATTCATAATAGTATGTAAATCCTATATGCAAATCTATTTGAAGGTCTTACATTTCCTTAGCTTTTCAGTATAAATCCCATCCGTACATAAATCAATCTTATTCTTGTTCCAAGCTTCTATGTCCTTTGCTTTGCAGCTGAAGTAACATTTGTTCTAATATTGATTTTTATCCTACTTCCAGCTTCCATGTCCTTAGATTTAATTTAAATGACAACTAAACTTAAGCTTCCCTATTTTTAGCCATTATTTTATTTTATACCAGCGTTCTTTTCAATACCCCCAATTTTTCATTCTGAAGTATATCTTATTTCTTCCCAGGGGAAGAAAATCTAAGGGAAAAAGGAGGGCAAGAAAGTGAGCTATTTCTCTAACAAACAATACTATAGGCACAACAGCAAACTATCGCACCATAAACACAAAATGGGGAGTAACCAGCTAGGCAGTAGTATTGCTGGGGATTATAGTGAATCACAAATTGAACATGAACAAACAATATGATACAGCTGCAGAAAATGGCTAATATCACTCTAAGGTGTATTACCAGGAGCATCATATACAAAATGTGAGGTAATCAACACTGGTGAGGCATCAGCTGGGATACTGCTTCCAGGAGAGAGGTGGACAAATTAGGTAGAGTCCAGAAGAGAGCAGCAAACATAATTAAAGGTTTAGAAAATATAATCTATGAATAAAGGGTTTAAAAAATGGGCATGCTTAGGGTAGAGAAAGACTAAAAAGAGAATTGATAACAGTCTTCAAATAGCTTAACGGTTGTTATGAAGAGGACAGCAATCAATTGTTCTCTATATCCACTGAATGTAGGACAAGAAGTAACAGGTTTTATCTGCAGCAAGGGGTTGTAGATGCACGACTTCCATGTGAGGGGGAAGTTGGAGAATTCTGCTTTTGGAGGTTTTAATGAACACGTTTCAGGAATGAGCTAGATATACTTAGTCCTGCCTCAATGTGTGTGTCGGGGGGAGGTGGGGAGTAGGAAAGAGAGTAGACTAGATGACTTATGAATCCTTGATACTGATATTTACACACTGCAATTGACCACAGTGGTAAAACCTATTATAAAATCTTTCTTAATTGCTTTTACATCCCCAAATCATAGACTGTTTGATTTGGGCGGTGGGGAGAATGCAGCTTCAGACAGGCCAGTGGGGTTGTATATGGGGCAGGGGACAAATACAGTGCCTGCCTGAGATTTGCAGTTGGGGCTCGGGCAACACTTCCTTTGCCCAATTGTTCCTTTAATCTTATTTATAAGATTTATACTGTGCTGATGTAACAGGCCAGTGGGATACTGAAGTAATTTTATGTATAACTCTAACACTCTCTCTGCTCCTGAACCTCAGTTTAACAACTTACTGAAGCAGAACCCTGAGTTGTGTCTTTTCAGGATTTTCTAGAAAGCACAGAGTTAAACCTCAATGTTATTGTATGTAACACCCTGATAATGAGGTGTTAATAGTTCCTGGTCAACTCCAAAGAGACTCCTATAAAGTTTCTTAAACAAACAGATGATTAGAGCACCCAAAACACAGGGTAAATAGTATTTGAAATACTATGAATAACTTTTTAAACTAGAGTTAATAGTAAATCTAATAAAAGTGTTCCTTTTAAAAACTTCACCCCCCTCTTGTGACTGTTACATATTTAAATTTAAACACAAGGTTTCAGCATAACTTTTACATTTCTATACATTTGCACACACAAACACTGATCTTCTCTGAGATAATTTCTCAGACTTTGTGTAGTGGCCAGAACATGTAATTATGTCACCATGACATTTCAAAGTTTAAGAATGGCAGCAACTCGCTTTTCCAAACACTTCAGAACCCTGCCAGCAAACCAACAGCCTGGGAGCTACACAATCAGCTGCACACCAACCCTAGGCTCTAATAGTTGTCTGGCCCTCTTAGTTGTTGGTGAAACAAACAAAACAGATCTCTAGTCTGTATCCAGAGTGCACAGGTGTTGGGATCAGCATTTAAACCATGTATTCTCTGGATTACTATAAACTCTTGTTCAGTAGGCACTGTATTTTCCTCAGGAGCACCAATTGCTACTGAAACACCAACACCAGTTGGTGGCCCATACCCCGGCTGGGGGTGACGGGCAAAGAGAGAGAGAGACAGATAAGTGAGGTACAAATGTACAAGCCCTCACCTCAATCTGTTCTGCCTCTGTTCTCTCTTTAATTGAGACAAAATCTCAGTTTAGAGCAATGGGCTGCTACTAAATGCAAGTTCAATAGACACAGTTGCCTCTAGAGGAAATAACTGTTTTCCTCCCAACTCTCCTAAGTCCCTGCAAAACACTGTAGACAAAGCATTATCCTTAGAGAGGAATTCCCTAGTAAGTAAAACAGGAATTACCCTGCACTCTGCAGAGATACAGACTACAGTATTCCAAATTAAAATCCATCTTTTTAAAGGCAATCTTTCCCATTGCATTTCTCCCTTTCTTGGGGTTTGAAGAAGAGGAGAGGAGGGAAGAGAAGTGATGAAAAACATGTGTGACCCCAGTTTCATTGCAAGTTGGTCACATAGTTTTAAGTTTTAACACCTCCATTAGTGCACTTCAGAGAGAGTAACACTAAAATAGTATCTATATTACCCATACTCTCAAAATAGCTGTTGAAGGGGTAGGATCACGAACACAGCATCAAAATACCACTACAGTCACTACAACATCCCTTCCGTTTACACTGATGCTCTTGCTCCTTTTGACGAATGATGGCCTAACTTTTCAAATCCAGGCATGGAATTTTCATGAGTGCTCAGAGTGATGGTAAAACTCCACTACCATAGAACTCAAAGGAACCACTTGCTTCACCAGGAGCAGAGTTTAATTAATGATGAGTGCTTTAAAAACAAACAAACACACCTTCAGTGCCTTCAAAGGGTTACAAAAGAATTCAGGAGTACAAGTTCAACTGAAAGCAAATTTAATACATTTTAAATCATTCCAGCTTGTTGTGTTGTAACCTGGGGAAAGCCATTTGGGTACTGGATCCTCCCCATGTACTGTACAATAATTAATCACTCTATTACCTAAACGCCTACATTTGTATTTTGAAGGGACACTACACACCAGAGTGAATGTGAGTGCAAGTTTCCAATCACACCATCTTAATTTCAGGATTCTTCTCTCTTAGGGCTAGTTTACACTAGAAAAGCTTTGTTAATATAGTTAGACTGACAGAGCCTCCTAGTGAAGATATAGCTTATACCACATCTTTTGCTAGTATAGTTAAATCACCTTCTTGAAGGAAATAAGACCTGGTGAAAACTCTTTTGCTGATATAGTTGCATCTACACAGGGTTCTTTGCCAGAATATTTAGGAAAATTGGGGGTGTGGATTTTTTCTCACCCCCGTTTGATATAGCTATGCCAGCAAAACTTGTAGCATAAGCCTGGCCATAGTTTTAAACTGGTCACACAATACACTCATCACTCCAGCAGTAGCAGTAAAACCAAGAACATTTGCACTTTAGCAAATCTTGAGTTTGAGGACACAGCTCTCTCCGGGAAGCAGACTCTTTCCCTAGTGCAATCAATTCCTTATTATTTTCCTCAGGGCACTTATTTTCAACTCTTTTTTCCCCAAAATGGTCATGTAGACAAAGCATTAGCAGTTCTACTGGTTCCCCCAGGCCTCTGTAAATCATATCCCTATAAAGTCCTGTGGCACCTTAAAGACTAACTATAAAGTTTTGAAGCATGAGCTTTCGTGGGCTAATACCCACTTCGTCGGATGCAGGCAGTAGAAGTGTTCAATTGTTCACAAACAGGCAGTTATAGAAAAGTAGGTAAGAGCCAGGGGGGAGGTGAAAAGGTTAGTCCAATTAAGCTGAGCCAGCTTGTTATCTCCGATCAGGGAGTGTGGATTATTCGTCTAGCATTTGAATGGGGTGTGTGGACATGGAGAGATGAGAAACAATGTCTGTAATGAGCCAACCATTGTAGATCCCGGTTCAATCCCAAAGTGTGTGAGCTGAATTTGCAAATGAATTGAAGCTCTGCAGTCTCTCTTTGCAGTTTGGATCTGAAGTTCCCTTTCTGCAGAATGGTGACCTTTAAATCTGAAATAGTGTGTCCAGGCAGGTTGAAGTGTTCCCCTACAGGTTTTTGTATATTGCCATTCCTAATATCTGATTTGTGTGCATTTATCCTTTTTCGTAGGGACTGTCCAGTTTGGCCGATGTACATAGCAGAGGGACACTGGTGGCATATAATGGCATATATGACATTGGTTGATGTACAGGTGAATGAGCCAGTGATGGTATGGTTGATCTGGTTAGGTCCTGTGATGGTGTTGCTGGTGTAGATATGTGGGCAGAGTTGGCATCGAGGTTTGTTGCCAACTCTGCCCACATATCTACACCAGCAACACCATCACAGGACCTAACCAGATCAACCATGCCATCACTGGCTCATTCACCTGTACATCAACCAATGTCATATATGCCATTATATGCCACCAGTGTCCCTCTGCTATGTACATCGGCCAAACTGGACAGTCCCTACGAAAAAGGATAAATGCACACAAATCAGATATTAGGAATGGCAATATACAAAAACCTGTAGGGGAACACTTCAACCTGCCTGGACACACTATTTCAGATTTAAAGGTCACCATTCTGCAGAAAGGGAACTTCAGATCCAAACTGCAAAGAGAGACTGCAGAGCTTCAATTCATTTGCAAATTCAGCTCACACACTTTGGGATTGAACCGGGATCTACAATGGTTGGCTCATTACAGACATTGTTTCTCATCTCTCCATGTCCACACACCCCATTCAAATGCTAGACGAATAATCCACACTCCCTGATCGGAGATAACAAGCTGGCTCAGCTTAATTGGACTAACCTTTTCACCTCCCCCCTGGCTCTTACCTACTTTTCTATAACTGCCTGTTTGTGAACAATTGAACACTTCTACTGCCTGCATCCGACGAAGTGGGTATTAGCCCACGAAAGCTCATGCTTCAAAACTTTATAGTTAGTCTTTAAGGTGCCACAGGACTTTGTTAACTCTGCTATTCCAGACTAACACGGCTACCACCCTGATTCATATCCCTATAGTTTCTCCAGCTACCTAGCCAGTTGCCTTGGATACATGACTTTAAAGAGGCATTATAAAAATGGAGTGTCCATCCTGACTACAAGTTTTCACCCATACACATAATGGCCTCTACATTCCTGGTGGTGATTTTTTTTTTTTTTTTTGGTCCTCAGTACAACTTAGACTTTTACTGTAATTAGACCCCAGTCTTTCAAATTCTCCATATTTTTGTACCCATATAGCATTCTCTCCATAAGCACTAATATCTGCTTATAATACAACAGAAATTTAGGAAACATGGACACGTTAAGACAATAGTAGTCTAATATTTTTATCTCTGTAAATGCCAAATCATATGCTAGTTACACTGAAATTGTTTCTTTTTCACAACCAGCCTATGCAATAGTTTTGCTACGGTGACTACCCTGGCAAAGAACCTTCTGTAGTAA
The DNA here is from genome assembly GCA_032164245.1 of Sternotherus odoratus. Classification (NCBI taxonomy): domain Eukaryota; kingdom Metazoa; phylum Chordata; order Testudines; family Kinosternidae; genus Sternotherus; species Sternotherus odoratus. The sequence continues at coordinate 155,686,764 of JAVMKO010000001.1, read as the reverse complement.
GAGTGGGACTTTAAAAAAGTTTTGAACATCTGCAAGTATGTGTGAAGTCTGATCAATTTTGTATCTAGGCTTTTTGTCAATAGAAATTCCCTTCTTATCAACTGAGTGTGTGAGGTATGTCTCCAGTTATTTGAATCCAGTTTCAAATTTACAAACTAAAACATCAGTAAGGTTCCAGGATAAAGACCATGGTCAACGCTTCTCAGGCACAAGCTGCACAAAATCTACAATAAAGTTTAAGCTCATCAGGGCTGGTCCCAGACTGCAGTATGAGCAGGAGACCATTACAAACCCCTCTGCTTTCCACTCTAAGTCTAAGATGCATTTTTTCACCATGCCTCCTCTGACAAACACAGCAATATGTGTGGATAAAATATCCCAAAGCAAACAACTACATGCACTTCAACTGGGGAGAGGATGAAAGAACAAACATGTGACAGATATTCATTACATTGCCTAGATACTACTGGACAGCATTTTATGGTGATGAGTGTGCAAAAGAATGTGTATATATAATAGAATCAAGTAGAAACTTAAGCTGATCAGACCCTCCATGATATTGTTGGAAAATATGAGCATGTTCCAGGAACTCCTCCGTGTACTCTAGACAGTCTGAGTGGAACATGCTGTACAATACTCTTTCCATAAGTCTCTCAAAGGTGGCAGTGACATTCCACAAGCCTCTCTTTTGTATCCACTTCCACTCAATCCACTGTTAAGATCTAGTTTTGAAAGGTCAGACTGAACCAATTACAATACACAGAATATCATCCATTCAAGTCAAAGGGTAAAAAATATCTAAACTACTTCAGATTTATATAGTCCACAGAGAATGTAGTTGTCAACGTTTGCCTCCCCACTCTGAACTCTAGGGTAAAGATGTGGGGACCCGCATGAAAAAAAAAAAAACCCACCAGGCTTATTTTACCAGCTTAGGTTAAAACTTTTCCCCAGAAAACAAACTTCTCCTATGTCTGGCTTGGAAATGCTGACACCACCAATTCAAGCGCCTAAAACCATGGGTTAGGGTAAATTGGAACCCCCCTTTAAATACCTCCCAAATCTCCTCCCTTTACCTGGGAGAGACTGGAGAAACAAAGACCAAAACCCTCACTTTCTGTGAGACGGGCCCGATCCAAACCAGGATCTATCCAATGGAAACAAACAGTCAGAGTCTTCAAAGAAAGATTTTACTTAGAGAAAAAAGAAGCATAAATCCCTTGTACAGAAATCAATACAAAACAACCCAGTAGCATCACACAGTATAACTGATCCCTCCCTGGGAATTCTTCCCCTGCCAAAGCTTAACAGTAAAAGAAACACCGTGGATCAATTATCAAGTGATACAGTTCAAGCATACAATTCACTTGCTACTGATCTTGACTTGTTAGAAGATTATAGAAAGGTCAGAAGAGACATAGGTGTGGTTCATCCCATAGCCGGGTGAACAGCGCAAGAGAGAGACAAAACCGAACTAAAAACGAAACTAAAACACACTCTTTGTCCCCGAGGTTGATTAGCATCTCCGGTACATCTTCTCTCAGGTTACTTCAGGTTAACCCTTTACAGGTAAAACAGTAATTCTAAGCTACTTTATACGTATGACACGCCCCCCAAATCGCAAATGGTGTCGGAAAGTCACTGGGTGCAATTTCTTCCTGGAGCTCTAGGAAAAACAGAATTAATCAAACACATGCACCTCTAAACATACTACTGGTTATAATGAAACTAACAATAGGTCCCACATTCCAAGGACAGTTTTAACCTATTTATTCTGGGAAACTTTCACAGGAGAGTGCGTCAACCACTTTATTAGAAGTTCCTGGAATGTGTTGTATGTCAAAATCAAAATCTTGGAGAGCTAAACTACACCGAAGAAGCTTTTTGTTCTTGTTGGTAACACCATGAACCCACTTCAGCGCAGCATGGTCGGTCTGTAGCTGGAACCGTCGTCCCCAAACGTATGGGCGTAGCTTTTCCAGAGTGTACACAATGGCGTAACATTCCTTTTCGGGAATGGACCAGTGGCTCTCCCTCTCAGACAGCTTCTTGCTGAGAAACACGACCAGGTGCAATTGTTGATCGGGTTCTTTCTGCATTAAAACTGCTCCAACACCATGCTCAGAGGCATCTGTGATTACTAGGAATGGTTGGGAGAAAGAGACAAAACCAAACTAAAAACTAAACTAAAACACTCTCTTTGTCCCCAAAGTTGATTAGCATCTCCAGTACGTCATCTTCTCTCAGGTTACTTCAGGTTAATCCTTTACAGGTAAAAGAGTAATTCTAAGCTACTTTATACTTATGACAGCAGTGCTGCCATCTTTTTTCTTAACCAGAATTGTGGGTGAGGACCAAGAGCAAGATGCTCATTTCTGCTTTTCTGGTATGCATTTCACCAATGGTTTGTAAATCTCTTCTTTTTCTGAAAGTGGTAACTGGAGCGGTCCTTGTATAATAGGCCGGGCATCCCACTCTTGTGCTGTTCTAGTGTAGTACAGTAAAACCTCGATTTAACGGACCTCGATTTAACGGACTTCGGATGCAACGGACAAAATTTCTGATCCATATCAGACCGCGACCCCTCCCGGCTGCGGCCCCGATCCCCTTCGCAGGCTGCTGGCTCCCGCCCCGGTCCCAGCCGCTGGCAGGCTGGCTGCCGGCTCCCGGTTGCTGCCCCGGTCCCAGCCGCTGGTGGGCTGGCTGCCGGCTCCCGGCTGCTGCCCCGGTCACAGCCGCTGGCGGGCTGGCTGCCGGCTCCCGCCCGGGTCCCAGTAGCGGGCGAGCTGCGGAGCTGCTGCCCCGACCCTGTGGCGGGCGGGCTGCTGCTCCGACAGCTCGGTTTTTTAAAAAATTAAATAATGGACTTTTTGATTTAACGGACACCCCCTCGCCCGAATTAGTCCGTTAAATGGAGGTTTTACTGTATACCTTTATTGAATTAGGAGAACAACTTTGTACCAAAATCATTTCAAACATGGTTGCTCCCATTTAAGTGTAAAGAAACTGTGGGAGGTCACCTTCACCCCTTTCTCCCTGTGCCAACATTTACTCAAGTGACTAGTAACTTCTTTACAATTTTCAGCTTTGTTAGGAAGATTCAACAAGGGATCAGGTGTTTGTTTCTGTTCTATATATACACGTACATTTTAGCAGCTGTTCAATTCCTCCTTTTCCTTTACTGGAAAGCTACCCAGTAATTTGGTGGTAATTATGGTTTCAAATTCCAGGGCTAGGATAACTGACTCCCTGCAGAACAGTCACCTACAAAGCATTTTTTTCACCTGGCTCACTTCTTTAATGGAAATTTTCACAGACAGAATTTGCAGAACACATTTACTGGCATCTATTATATGGTTATTAGCCATAATGAAATCCAAGCGAACTGTGAACTCATCCACTATCTCAGTTCTCCAGACCTCTTGCTAAAGTTCCCGGCATTCTTAAACCCAGTTTTCTCCATTTTTGAACAGTCTTATATTCTCAGTTTCCTGCCAGTCAGGCTCTCCTAGGACTTTCAGCAACTCCAGTCTAATAATTTCTATACTGAACCTGTGCTCATAATTCCTGTGCATTTCATAGTCTCCATGACATATTCAATAGCTAAACTCCCATTCTTGTTACTTAACTGTCCAGATTTAAACAAAGGACTGTGGGGTTTCACCCTGTACCTACGAAGTATGCCTTGCTTCAGGCATACTCTGAAATGCATGAGGAGCTCTCACTAAGTACTTATGCTTGTCTTAAATATTTAACAATCCTTTTCATGGCCAATCTTTTCACACTACCTGAATTTAAAGTGAACCGGTTACATTAATGTGGGCATACTTGTTAATTTCACTTGCTTTGATACCACATTTAACATTCAGGCTGTTCCGATTTACTCTGGGGAGGAGCCTGGTAGACCGTAAAAGGGGTTTCAATGCCATTTTTAACCAAACTGCTGCTGTCTTGGGCAAAGCTCTGCTCAGGCAGATAGAGGCCCCAAATCTCCAATAATAATTTTGCCATGCCCTAGTCCCTTCTTCTGTATGTTACAGATACTCCAGAAAATTGACATGATGAGGTAGAAAATTTCAGTTACATACAATTTGACAGAATGTGAGATTCAGTGACACTGCTTCTTAAACAAATGCAAGTCTGTCTGTACTGCAGCAGTAGGGAGGGTCGATGTTACTCCTGTCCGTTCTTTTGTAATATAAAAGCAAGAAGATAAATAAAAGAAAAAAAAGACTGACACTAAGCTAACACAAAAAAAGTTATTAACATGAAAAAGCAGTCAAAATGAAATGTCAATATGCTTTGTAGCTTTGGAGTTTATAAGAGTCCTGGGAATACAGTATACCTACAAGTTATTGTTTTAATATCAGATAACGGAGTAGTAAGCAAGAAAGATGGAGTTAAAACAAACCAAAACCAGATATTTTTTACTCTAAGGCTTGTATGATGCAAGGTTCATAAAAGGAGAGCAGCTTGAGTCCTATCACATTTTGTACAGGCACACAGGAATTAAAATAGCAGAACCAACCAATGGTTCACTTAGGCCTTGTCTACACTACCGGCTGGATCACTGGGTAGAGATCGATCTATTGGGGATCAAATTATCGCATCTCATCAGGACGCGATAAATCAATCCCCAGAGGCACTCCTGTCGACTCTGGAACTCCAGCTCACCAAAAGGCACCAGGCAGAGTTGACAGGGGAGCCCGCTGTCGACTGCTGCTGCCATGAGGACAGCAGGTAAGTCAACCCAAGATGCGTCGACTTCAACTATGCCATTCACGTAGCTGAAGTTGCGTATCTTAGGTCGACCCTCCTCGCTACCGCAGACCAGGCCTTACATTCAATCACTTTTCTCTAGTAGTTGCCAACACTGGATGTTTCAGAGGAAGCTATATATTGTCCAGTGCCAAACGAACCACGCAATACAACATGGAAAGGAGTTTGTTTTAGACTCTGTCATGACACAGGGACTCAGTCCATCCTAAACAGGAGGCATTTAAGAAGCTACAAAACTGTCGATACAAAAATACTTCCACAGAGTTTCAAGGCCAGCTTTCGGTCCCTCGTTGTTTGGTACAACATACAGCACAGGCACAACTACTGGCTGAACAATGTATTGCTAATGAACACTGTCACAGACACCAGTCTGTAATCAGCTTAAGCACTCAAAAATAAGGGATTTCCAACTCTAGTGATTTTATCTTATCTAGTATGACTGTAGGTCACTATTGTTTACTTCTTTAAACATTGGAATTTAAAAATCAGTTAGGCCATTTGCTTCCAAAATATCGTGCAGTACTGAGTTTATTAGTTCCACTGACTGCTCTTTTTTTTACACCTCTAATTTCAATTTGAGACCTACAGTAATTTCTTAGTAAACTGTTAAAAACTGAATTCAGCAATTCCATCACTACACTGAGATTTTTGACAATGAAATCTAGTTTTACCCGAAAGACACTAATTTCTTATTGCCATTTTCTTCAGTGTATACTCACTGCTTAGTCTGGCAAAGCTCCTATTGAAGTCATTGAGTAAGGAGTGTTTAATACAGCTCTTAAATCATTTCTTCATTAATATGTCTGCAAAAGGGCAGTCTGGTTGCTATCTTTAGATTGTACTGCCATTCCCTTAAATTAATCCGATTGAATAGTAAAATGTTACAGGGCCTAAATAAGCATCTTTTTACTAAAATATTTTAATTATTGCACATTCACTGGATAATGTTCCTATTTTTATATTATCTTAGTGGTTTCATGATTTTCAATTACTGAGTCTCATCTTCTGTGATTAGCTCTTACAGTATGCCGCATTGGAGGGACAAGTAGAAGCCACAATGCTTTTTAAATTACATATTAAGAACGGAAAGGGGCTAAAATTCTAACTATTTTTCTCTTTATACAGTTATCTTAATATTACCTTGTACCTCCATAGTACTTTTCATGAGTAGATCTAAAAATACTTTAGAAAGCTGGGTGAAACATTATCATCCACATTTTATAATTTGGAAACTGAAACTGAGGCACAGATGTTAAATTACAAAAGTCAGTTGCAGGGTCAGAATCTATGCCATCCAATCTAGTCCTCTGTTCATTGGTCAGTCCTGCTTCCCTTAAAGAGGTTTGATCTATATCTTACAAATTTTCTGTAAAGAATATGTTAAAAAAAATTCACTACAGAAATTTTAAACAGGATGGGAGGAGGAAGATGGTTTGTTCTGTAACTATTACACAAATCAACTCTAAACTTTAATTTAGAGGCTTCAATCCAGTGAAAATCTTTGATGTCAATGACCCGCTGAGCTGCAACCAAAATGATTACAGAACAGTTATACCATTCACTCTAGTATTATAATTTAAAAATATAGGCATCAATTTAAAAGTTGTGCAGAACCAGAATTCCTACCTTAAAACTGGTAATAAAGCAGTAACAGCTTTAGTATCCTTCGAGTTAAATGTGTCCTGTAGGAAACTACATACTGTTTAGCTTCTGAAAAACAAAGACTGTGCCAAATACTGACATCAGTTACACTGGAGTAAATCTGAAATTAATCAATTTAAGTAAATTGAGTTACTTTGGATTTACATTCGTATATTGAAGAAGAAAATATGTCTCTGTGTGGGTGTGAGAAACTTTTGAAAACATTATCTAAAGCCACCATCTGGTATGCAATATCACAAAAACTCACACACACAACCAAGCTTACTGTCACTATGCTGACACATTAAATATAAGATAAGCTTATTTGGTGCCAAATATTCCACTTCTTGTGAACCCACAAATTCAAGTCAGTGAGATTTCTGCGAACCCAAAACTATGCAGGAGCTTATGAATTAAGGTTAAATATCAACATCCCAAAATAGGATCAATATCCGTACAAGAAACTCATGCATTTTCAAGTTCTTTGATTTATGGCTGATATAAGAAGCTATTCCTTTTAACTTCACCAGCACCAGTGTAACAATAAAAAAGGTAGATACTGAAGAAAGACTGTTGCAATATCAAGCTTTTTCTTAAAAAAAACCCCACACACTGTAAATAAAATTTGGCCATTTTGTTCTTTTAGATAAATAGTTGTTAAAAAATTTGTTTTCCATGTTAAATATGACTCTGTGGAACAAACTTACATGTTTATCATCTCAAACTTGGACAGTTGCAGTAGCATTTGTTATTGAAAAGTCCAGCCACGTATTTTTGTTGACCATTGTTTTCCAACAGGCTTGAGCCACTGTGTCTGAATGATATGTTTTCTCAGGTGGCACATTTAGATTTCTTTTTTTTTAAAGCCATCAGCTTCTAGCTCACATGCTTTCCTATTCCATCTTATTTTTTTAAAACTCTTCAAATATTGTTTTAAAAATATTTTATATACCCATCCTACAGACTCTTGACAGCTACTAGCACATCTCCATCACCATATTAACAAAACAAAACAAAAAGCCTTCAATGCTTAGGGTAGTTACTGAGTTTTTTGTTTGGTTGTTTTTTGTGTTTTTTTAAGGTCAGATGAAGACTTAGAGCCTTCCTCAGATGAGGAATTTGGAAGAGCAGAAGCTTCTTTCGGAAGGGTCAAATTCTAGTGTTCTGCTCAAAGCTTTAGTACAGATCTTCATGAGATTTGGAGGGAATGGAATTCTCCCTCTAAACTTAGACCATGGACCATCAGTAGAGCCACTCCACACAAGCTTAATAAGCTACTGTGCACATAGAGAGTCTTCACTGTGGGTTTCATCTTCCTAACATAACCAGCCGCTGAACCCTGAACATGTGGGCAAGACTCACCAACCAGACACCCAGAAAAGAATTCTGTGTAACTCAGATCCCATCCCAACCAACATCCCATCACAGGCCACGGAGCCCCATCTACCACATTTTCTTCCCTCTGAATGTTAAAATCTGGCATGGAGATTACCTGGACATCTCCCGCAAATTCCTCGTTTAAATCTCTCTTAATCAGCTGTGCCAGCCTCCATCCTAGAAGTCTATTTCCTTTCCTACTCAGCTGAAATCCATCCCAAGAGAACAGCCCTGTGTCCATGAATGCCTCCCAGTGGCCATACATCCCAAAGCCCTCCTTATAGCACTATTACCTGAGCCATCTGTTGATAGTCGTAATCTTGTCACACCTTTGTTGCCCTCCTATAGGAACAGGTAGAATTCCACTGAAGATCACCTGAGCCTCGATTTCCTTAAGTGTCTTCCTCAGCCTGGCATAATCTCCCTTGATACATTCGAACGAGAATCTATCGGCATCATTTGATCCCACATAAAGGATAATCAGTGGATTCCTTCCTGCTCCATTTAGGATCCTCTTCAACTTCAGGTCCACATCCCGTATCTTAGTACCCGGTAGACAGCACACGCTTCTGTGCTCTGGTTACAGGCCTGTCTATTCTTCTCAGTAAGGAGTCCCCAATCATGTAGACCTGCCTTTTCCTAGTGACGGTGCAATTCCCTGATCTGTCTCCTTTTCCCTCTGGTTTCAAGTCCCTCCCATTCCTATTCTCCCTTGTAATCCTCTTCAAGACATCCTGTATCCTCCTGGGGATCATATTTGGTGATGTCTCCATTGACTCCTCCCCTTTTCGTATAGGGCTAGCTGCTCTTCTCTTCTTCCTTGACCTTCCACCTTCTGTGACCACCTGCTGTAACCCTTCTTAATTTTCCAATTCTGCAAACCTGTTCTTGAGTTCTATTTCTCCTTCATTAGCCTGTTTTAACTCTGCCTGATTCTCTTAGTCACATGTTTCCACTGTCCATTTTCTTCACCCTCAAAGTTCTTCCTTCCTGCTTCCATCTGTAAGTCTGAGCTTTTCCCTTCAACCTCCTCGTGTCTTTGCTCGATCATCTGCTCAAACCCTCTTCTAAACTTGACCAGAGTTTTCACCTGCATCTCCAGTCCTCGGATCTTTTCCTCCATCACCTCTATCAGTCGGCACTTAATACAGATGAAACTCTTTTCAGGTAGCCCCTCCAGGATCATGTGCATACCGCACCTTTACATCCACTCATTTTCCTTGTATCCTACCCCACTTGGGTCACCACCACTGCTGCCTCTGTCTCTGTCATTGCCTTCTCACCCAAGTCCTGTAAGTCTGGGAAACACAAAGCACACCCAAACACCACCACCCACAGCAAAAACAAACCCCAAGCGAGCACCATAACACAAACTCCCCTTGCAAACTCCCACTCAAACTCACCTGTTTATGGCTCTGTTTGCTGGCTCCTGTGCCGCTGCAGCTGTCTGTGCCACTGCCTGACTGGCTACCTTTCTAGGACCCCTACTCAGAGAAGCCCCGCCCCCAATCAGGGCTCAGCTTCTCTCCCAGCACAAGCCCCCATAAGCCTCTACACATACAAATAATACCAAGAATACAAATACAAAACCAAATACAAATACCTTCTCCAACCTCCCCCTCTAGTGTACCATCACTGATTGTTGGAGATATTTGCTGCTAGCAGTCATAGATTGGATGTACACCATTGCAGGCAATCTCATCATACCATCCCTTCCCTTTTACACTGCTTCTACTGGTTGTGGGGAATATGGTTCTGTATCGTAGCTTAAATAAATTGATTCTCAGAGTTCTGTATTAATACCCAATAAGGAATTTATTTGTTAAAAAACATTTCCTAAATCTTTTTTTTTTCTGAACTGATACAGACATACTTGCTGATAGTATTTTGAAATAAATGGCCAAAAATAACTGAAACTAGTGTGATTTTATTGTTTTTTGATTAATAAAATATGCAGAATTTTGAAGAATTTGAAAATATTGTGCACAAAATTTTTAATGTTTGACACAGAATTCCCCCAGGAGTGAGTAATAGTTGCATCTCTAAACTTCATTTCTTTGTTGTACAACACAAGGCATCTAATTACCATAATATAGCAACATATCTGACACAGACTGCATGCCTGGGTTAGCTGAAAGGAGATACAGTAAGATGTATTATAGACACGAACAGACGCTGTGTTAAATTCCTTTAGTGAATGGGTTATGGCAAATTTAGTACTAGAATGCAGTCACAACATTTAGTAAAACACACATTGTCACTGTATTTTTTAGAAAAGAAAATATTTTTCATAAATTAATTAAATCTTATGTCTATGACAAATACCATTTACAGACTAGCAAGCCAAACATTCTTGGTTTAATTAGTTTTCATTATAGATTTGCAGTTTATCTTTCAAGAGTTACTGTTGCAGTGGAATTCTTAAAATGAATTCCAGCCTCATAATATCTTTGGATGTCAAAACACTGTCCCTTTAAGAAGGTGCTATAATGTTTTTAGAATGAAATGTCAATCAGGATAGCTAGAGCATGATTTACAAAGAAGGGTGGTTTGGAACTCAGGTACTAAAAAGACAACTAAAAAGGCTCTAAGGATTAAATGTAAAGCTCTTTTCTCCTTAATGATTTGGGGGCACATTTAAATCTTGCACTATTCATCTGTTCTGCCCAATCTTCCATATTCTTATAAGCAGGCACAACAGTGCATTAGACACTATTAATGATTTCCTAGGACTTCAGGGAGAAGTTTTAGGATAATTCAGTGGCCAGATTATAACAATATAACAGACAGAGTAATGAGACTGTGCCTTATACATGTTTGGCAACAGGTCACCATAAAAAAAAAACACAAAAAAAACCAGCCAATGTTTTATTAATGATACAGAACTATTTGGAGTCATGGTGCAAACTAGAGAATAGTGTAATTTTGAACTAATATAAATTTTATACTGAATATATTATACTAGTGTTAATGTTTTCCTTGTTAATTATCACCATGTTTCTATTGTATTTAGCTAAGATAGGGGAGTCACCAAGAAACTAATTCAAGACCAGTGAATTTATGGTTATTAATCAAGCACACTAATCTGGTGTACAAATTCTCTGCCCTAACTGAAAATGGAGTGATATGAAACACAGGGGAGGTTTATATATTGCCTAGATATTCTTATCTTTTATTCTCTGCGTTAACTGAATGCTTCATTGAAAATGTACACTACTTTGCCAACAGCTATGACAATGATGATATAACAAATTTTACTCACCATTGGGGAAAAGAAAATTCCACCCGGATATGAGGACAAGCAATTTTGCAAGGGTCTATTCTTGATGCAACTCTCTCCCATCACAAGGTCAACTCTGACAACCTGCAGCCCACGTTCAGCCCCACAATTCACTCCTCCCCTGGCCTGCAAACGTTCCTGTATCTCCAATCAATGACCATATGCAGTGTTATCCTGGAAAATTTCTCAATGTGGTAGTTCACTGACATGTGGAAACAGCATTACCAGTACTCACTAATTAACATGATATTATCTATCCATTATTATCACCAACATTAATCAAATGTAATACGAAAATTGAGATCAGAAGGTTTTTTTCTGCATCACAACATGAAGAAATTAACCTACTAGCCTTGTCAATATTCACAATCATAGTCTGGCTTTTTTTAATACATTAGAATATATTCAGACACCATACAGTCATGTACAAGAACTTTTTCCATTATTAAAAATTAGCTCTTTAGCAAACAGGATTTAGGGTCAACAGATATATACATTTTTCAGTCTAGCAGTGAACTCCACAAAGTGGAAAGAGGTGCTGCCCTCTGTTTTTGTTCCTCTTTGTCCCTTTTAAGTCCGAACAGAAAGGAAACTTCATAGAAAGTAGGTATGTAAAATATCTGTAAATTCATCACCTGTCCTGTTATTGCAGGATTGTTTCTTGCATTATATTTGTTCGTACTCCGCCCAGTCTACTTTAAAATATTCCACACAATGATTTTCCACACATTCTCCTGGGAAATTAGTCTTTCTTTTTATAGATCCCATTCTCCTCTGCTCCCCTCTTTCCCACACCCATCCATCAGCCTCCACTCCTGCCAGTTTATACACTCCCTTCTGTTCCATCTACAGGAAATTCTTCCCAATTCAGGACCAATTTATCTGTTCATCCACATCTTTATCTTACACTTTCCATCTCCTTGAGCTCACTTAGATCTGTCAGACTCTCAGCAATACAGATTCTGCTGATGTTCTTGCTTTCAGTGGTCTCTCCTCTCACTATCTTCCACCAGATCCACAGCTGCTTCAGTGGAACTGGACTCCTTCTCACTATCTGTTGATTACAGTCCCTTTCCAGCTCCACATATTTTCCTCCTTTGAAGTCCATTGTATTTTGTAGCTCCTTGTCTCCAATTTAACTACCATTCACCTTTTCCTCCCCCACATTACAATTTGACAGATTACCCTTCTTTTCTCCTTAATTCCCTATCCACACTTTTGGTGCCTCGTTCCTGAAATGAATGCAGTCCAGTTGCCACTGGCAAGAATTCCAGACACCTTTCTGCCAAATGTACATTGTATTTGTTTTGTAATATATGAAAATCTCACTTTCAGGAAGTTATACGTGGCTTTTCATGGCTTCTCCCCCATCCCCACACCCACTTCTGAATTATATTTCAGTAATTCATTCTCACAGCCTCCTTGTTTTTATTTAGCTGTCTACACAGATGATAAATCTTAAATATGTAGCTGCAGTGCATTTCAATTCTGAATACACTGGAAATATTTACTAAAACAAATTAAAGGAGAACTTCCTTTGGAATTGTCAAGTAATTAGAAAGTCAACATCTTCTGCCTACCCACTAATTATAGAAAATTGTAGTTGATAGCTGCATAATTATTGAAAGACAATTTCCTCTTCCTCTGAGATTTGTTCATGTTTGCAAATATTTCCTCATCGTTAGTGCAGTTTAAAGGATATTTCAAGATGTCTGCTCAATTCTTCTGCATTTAATTTTAATATATTCATAGTGTAAATAAAGCATACTGTATGCCAATGGATTGCTTCAATGTATCTACCAATTTAATTTAAATTGCATTAATGCTTCTGTTGCATACAACTTCCTAAAGTTTAATCTCTTTCAGCAGACAAACTTTTATGATCTCTCTTTAGAATGATGTCAAGTGAGGACCAAATAATATGTCATGCCAAATATTTGATCCTCCTATATAACGTGACTTATTTTCAAGACACATAAATCAGAACTAGACATGAATAGAAAACAAGACTAAGGCATCTCTAAAGGAATACATTTAGTTTCTCTACCAGGCAAGAAAATTCAGTTAATACTGCAGAGCAAAAAGCATCAGTCAGAGTGTGTGTGTGTGTGTTTGTATTTTGAATAGTAAACATTACCCAAAAAATGATATTTCCCTACCATACAAATAAAAGGAAGATCTTCACACAGTGTACAGTCAGCCTGTGGAACTTCTTGCCTGAGGAGGTTGTGAAGGCTAGGACTATAACAAGGTTTAAAAAAGAACTGGATAAATTCATTGACGTTAATCCCATTACTGACTATTAGTCAGGATGGGTAAGGAATAGTGTCCCTAGCCTCTGTTTGTCAGAGAGTGGTGATGTATGGCAGGAGAGGGATCACTTGATTATTACCTGTTAGGTTCACTCACTCTGGGGCACCTGGCATTGGCCACTGTCAGTAGACAGGATACTGGGCTGGATGGACCTTTGGTCTGATCCAGTACAGCTGTTCCTATGTTCTTATACACTGACCATGTTATCTGAGAAAGTAAGGTATCACTGGATATTTTAAACCCAAAATTCAAATCAATCATCTCAAGAATCCAAGTAGAAAGGACTCTTGTCTTCGTTAGGCCTTGGGTTATTTTTATGGGTTTTCTACAAGGGAAGAAAGGATAGTGTGGAAATTTACCTTGACACAAACGACATAAGATACAAATATTTACTGTATGTGAATGGGAAAGTAATACAACATACAGATAGTCTAGATATAATCTGAACATAGGAGAAAAAATTAAGTGACTCCCCAAAATTAAACAGAATTAAATGTTCTTAAAAGATACTCTGTTCTTATTCATCAGGCCATGATACCACCTTATATTCCTACAACGGAGAGGTACTACATTCACAAGACTGGCACTTTCACAAAACACAACACTATTCCTTGTTCTCTACTACTGCAGATGCCCCTCTCATGGGACAAACTCCAACTTGGACACTTCTAAAACAGTCAAGAATCAGAGAGGTAGCCGTGCTAGTCTGGAATAGCAGAGGTAACAAAGTCCTGTGGCACCTTAAAGACTAACTATAAAGTTTTGAAGCATAAGCTTTCGTGGGCTAAGCTTATGCTTCAAAACTTTATAGTTAGTCTTTAAGGTGCCACAGGACTTTGTTACTTCTAAAACAGTGTTTCTCATGCAAAATTTAATCCAGACCCTTAGGGCATTAAAGTTAAGATACATACAGAGAAATCCAGATGTCACAATGGAAATATATAGCTATTTCTCTTCAATTCTGAGAACATTCAGGGCATTTTCTGAACAGAAGGGTTCATGAATTTTGCTTATCTAGGCTATATAGAGCAGAGTGAAGGTACAATCTGAGCTTCAGTTTTTCCTAGGCAGGAGAAATTCAAACCTTTTAAAATCTTCAGTTAGCCAGCTTTTATTGTTTTTTAAAAGAACCAGTTTCAATACATCGGTGGTCTAGGCAAAAGGGTCATAGCACTTAAGTGAGTGAGTGAGCATTTAATACCTCACTCCCTAATGCTGCCAGAGTTATCAGCTGAGGATAAGTGGTTTAGCTAAAGAAATTCATATTTAGGCTTCATTGATTTGGCGAGGAAGGCAGCTCTTTCTATCATGCCAAACTCCTTAGTTCCAGTTATTCTAAGGAAAACACAGGCCAATGCAGGAATACACACTTAATCCTTGAAGTAGATTCATCATCTGCTATTTTGCCAAATGATCCAGAATTAAATGCTTAACTCTGGAAAGATAATTATTTCCACACTTTGATTTTGCCCATAAAACAAAGTCCTTATGAATCCACTTGTAAGGCTGTTATATTCTGCACTGTCCAAACTGAAAACAAGAACCAACAGCTTATTCATGAAATCCAACATGAAGGTCATGTGACAGAAAGACACGGTCTTCACGAGAACCCCTCAATGAGGTATTGTCTCTATAGTCCCCATTCATTTTGATGGCTATATCCCATTTTCTAAACTAAAAGGAAGCATATCAAGAATTTTAAAAGAGTGGCTCCGTGGTTTAAATAGTCAATGTGGCAGGATCAATCCACATCATCCTGGCTATTACATTTGTCAAAACTCCTGGAAGAGATGGGGGAGAAGAGGAAACAAGGCAAACTCTGAGAGCAATTAATAAGGACTAAGTATGCATTCCTTCACTCTGAACTCTTTCACATGAGCCTTGTGAAGAAAGAAAAGTCTTGGAATGTCAAGATTTGTCAAAAAGATACAGCACCAGAGTTCTCCCTGGTTTGAGGAATATTTCTGAGGCTAAAGACTTTTTTTATGAAACAAGTTACTAAAGTTAGAGGTTTGAAGCAGTAATCCCATATCAGGTGCACATCTGTGTCTTTTGCTTTTTTTTTCTCCCTCTCCCAATTTGTAGTAGGCTTCCTAAACAAAGGTTCCTTTGACCTGTCAGAAAGCGTCTCTCTCTATTTTTTCCAGATAGAAATTTTAGTATGGAGAAATTAATCTTTCCCACTACTGATGTGTTGGTCTATGATCCATTGTCTCCAACAAACATTCTGTAAGGAGGCCCAAACATGTTATGATCCCGGTAGACTGACTACAAAGAATCACAGAAAGTTAGGGTTGGATTAGACCTCAGGAGGTCATCTAATCCAACCCCCTGCACAAAGCAGGACCAACCCTAACTAAATCATCCAACCACAGCTTTGTCAAGCCGGGCCTTAAACCTCCAAGGATGGAGATTCCACCACCTCACTAGGTAACTCATTCCAGTGCTTCATCACCCTCTGTCACGGTACTGAAATAGTTTGGTACCGTGTAGATCAATGGGCGCACAAAATATTATGTGAAGGGGGTCATAACAGGTGTCTTATGTATGTATCTATTCCATATGTGTGTATCTATTCCATATGTGTGTATCAATTTTGTAATTAGAGCTATAATATTGGCTCTGGACTGTCTGTCTTTCCAAATATTGTGCTCTGCTGGGGGGGAAGATTCCTGCATACTGGGTGTCAGCTGGGCTTGGGCTGCCTGATGGCCCATTAAGGGACTATCAGCAACACAATGGACTCTGGGAGCTTGGAATGCTCCAATCCAGACAAAAATTCTACAAGAAAAAGCCTGGGCATGATGGCTTCTGCCTGCAAATGATGAGTCGTGCATGGACATGTGATCTGCCCATGTGACTCCAGGACTCCATGGGGCTGGACTTTTCTCAGCAGGAAGAAAGAGGTGTTTGCACCTGGAAAAAAAACTATAAATGAAGCTGCTACAGCCACTCCATTTTGTCTTTTACCTCCAGTCTTCAGCCTGCCTTGTTTCCAGCTTTGGATGGAACTTTGCTACTCAGGGAACTCTGGACTAAGGTGCTGACCCACCCCTAAATGGGGTGCATCCAAATACTTTGATTTGAACCTGCAGTTATTCTACCTTTGCTGCAAGCCTGAACTAAGAGATGTGCCATTACTGCATGTAATTGATTTCTTTTAACCATTCTTAACCCTCACCTATACCTTTTTCCTTGTATAATAAACCTTTAGATTTTAGATTCTAAAGGATTGGCAACAGTGTGATTTGTGGTAAGATCTGATTGGTATATTGACCTGGGTCTGGGGCCTGATTCTTTGGAATTGGGGAGAACCATTTTCTTTATTTGGGGTATTGGTTTTCATAACCATTGATCCCCAGGACAGGTGGCTGGTGGTGGTGATACTGGGAAGCTGGAGTGTCTAAGGGAATTGCTTGTGTGACTTGTGGTTAGCCAGTGGGGCGAAACCAAAGTCTTTTCTGTTTGGCTGGTTTGGTTTGCCTTAGTGTGGAAAAACCCCAGCTTTGGGATGTAGTTGCCCCTTTGAAAGCAATCCGTCCTGATCTGACACTCACAGTTGGATCCCACCAGGAACAGCACCGTCACTCCCTCCTAGTGATCTAGGTTTTTTTCCTAATATTCAACTCAGACCTCCCCCACTGCAACTTGTGACCATTGTTCTTTGCTCTGATATGTGCCAACACAGAGAACAGCCTCGTTCCATCCTCTTTGGAACTCCCCTTTCAGGTAGTTGAAGTCAAATCCTCCCACTCCTCTTCTGCAGACCAAATAAGCCCAGTTCCCTCAGCCTCTCCTCGTAATCATATGCTCCAGCCCCCCTAATCATTTTCGTTGTCCTCTGTTGGACGCTCTACAATTTGGCCTCATCTTTCTGTAGTGGCAGGCCCAAAACTGGACAAACTACTCCAGATGTGGCCTCACCAGTGCCAAATAATCACTTACCTGAAGCTGCTGGCCATGCACTTACTAAGACATCCAATATGTTGTTAGCCTTCTTGGAAACAAGGGCACACTGTTGACTCATATCCAGCTTCTTCTCCATTGTAATCCTTAGGCCCTTTCCTGCAGAACTGCTGCTTAGCCAGTCAGTCCCCAGCCTGTAGCAATTGCATGGGATTCTTCTGCCCTAAGTGCAGGACTCTGCACTTCTTGTTGAACCTCATCAGACTTATTTTGGCCCAATTCTCAAATTTGTATAGGTCAGTCTGGACCATATCCCTATCCTCCAGTGTATCTACCTTTCCCCCAAGATTAGTGTCATCTGAGAACTTGCTAAGGGTGCAATTCATCCCACCATCCAGATCATTAATAAAGATGTTGAACAAAACAGGCCCAGGACTGACCCGTTAGGCACTGTGTTTGATACTGGCTGCCAACTAGATATCGAGTCATTGATCATGTTGAGCCCGACAATCTAGCCAGTTTCTATCCACCTTATAGCCTATTCATCCAATCCATACTCCTTTAATTTGCTGGTAAGAATACCAATAAAAAGACCGTATCAAAAGCTTTGCTAAATTCAAGGAATATCACATCCACTGCTTTCCCTATAAACACAGAACCAGTTATCTCATCACAGAAGGCAATCAGTTTGGTCTGTAGTTCCCCTGGTTCTCCTTCTTCCCTTTTTTTGAAGATGGGCATTGTATTTGCCTTTTCCCAATAACCCGGGACCTCCCCCAATCACCATGAGTTTTCAAAGTTTATGGCCAATGGCTCTGCAATCACATCAGCCAACTCCCTCAGCACCCTTGGATGCATTAGATCTGGACCCCTGGACTTGTGCATGTTCAGCTTTTTAAAATAGTCCTTAATCCGTTCTTTCATCACCAGGGACTGCTTACTTCCTCCCCATATGGTACTGCTGCCCAGTGCAGCAGTCTGGGAGCTGCCCTTGTCTGAGGCAGCTCCCAGTACTTCAGCTTTTTCAACACCATCTGTCACTAGGTTGCCTCCCCCCATTCAGTAAGGGCTCCACACTTACCCTGACCACCTTCTTGTTTCTAAGATACCTGTAGAAACCCTTCTTGTTACCCTTCACATCCCTTGCTAGCTGCAACTCCCATTGTGCTTTGGCCTTCCTGATTAAACCCCTCCATGCTCGAGCAATATTTTTATACTCCTCCTTAGTCATCTGTCCAAGTTTCACTTCTTGTAAGCTTCCTTTCTGAGTTTAAGCTCACCAAAGATTTCTCTGTTAAGCCAAGATGGTCACCTGCCATTTTTGCTATTCTTTCTGCATATCTGGATGGTGTGTTCCTGTGCCCTCAATATGGCTTCTTTAAAATACAGCCAGCTCTTCTGGACTTCTTTCCCCCTCAGATTAGCCTCCCAGGGGATTCTGACCATCAATACCCTGAAGGAATCAAAGTCTGTTTTTCTGAATTCCAGGGTCCGTATTCTACTGCTACATCTTCCTCCTCCCTAATCCTGAAACTCAATACCAAGTAATTAGAATAGCTTAATGTGTGGGAAGAAAGTGAGTACATTTGGAGAGGCAGGATGCTGCCTCAGCTCCTGCTGTGACTGCTTGGCTAGGAGCCCCAGCAGGAGAAGAAATGGAAGGTATAAAATTTCCCATGAGTTGCCTGCTGCTATATATTTGCAGTAGGAGTTGTGATGGATCCAGGGCATGTGCCTTTTTCCAATCCCACTGTTACACTCTTCTACTAACTCTGCCCCTATTCAGAAGGATTCGCACCCCAGCTTGAATATTTTTTTCTTTTATAAAGTCTCACATTCATATATGGAGCACACCAACAGAAAAAGAAACAGAGGCAGGGAAAGAGAAGGCTCCAGCAATGGAAAAGGTGAATTCAGTTATTGGCACAATGACAGACAAATGTATTTTTAAACAATAATTCACCTGGATTTGAAATTGAATTACTGGAAGCAGAAGGTCCCTAGCTTTTCAGTTATATTTGCATTATATATTCCTTGAAATAAGGCACATTGATAAGATACTGGGATTAATAGGCCCTTAAATATTGATACACCAAAGTAGAGCATAATAGCCAGTTCTAATACTGTGCACACACCAAGTCATTTCCTGAAAATATTGCCATCCTCCCATAGCTTTTAGACCTGAAATGTGAAACATTTAATTTTCTTTGTTATTATTGAAAATGACAATGTATGTTTGACCACAGAGAATTCTAAACACCCCACCTACAGTGCAAACCCTCTCTAGTTTGCGTCATTTACAAATTATGTTTCTTTTGGTTTGATTGTAACATACAGTATCTCTCTAATGTAGTTTTCACTTCATCACAATTTTTAAAAAGAACCAGTCTTTTCTCAGCTGCTGAGAGACATATATTGCACTGGGCCAGTGACTCTTAATGTGTGCAGACTACTGTACGCCTTTCAGGAGTCTGATTTGATTTGCATACCCTGCTGCCCATTTCACCTCACTTAAAAACTACTTGCTTACAAAACCAGACATAAAAATACACCAGTGTCAGAGCACACTATTACTGAAAAATTGCTTACTTTCTCTTTTTTACCATGTAATTCTAAAATAAATCAATTGGAATACAAATATTGTACTTACATTTCAGTGTCTAGTATATAGAGCAGTATAAACAAGTCATTGCCTGTATGAAATTTTAGTTTATACTGACTTCCGTAGCACTTTTATGCAGCCTGTTGTAAAACTAGGCAAATATCTAGACGAGTTGATGTGTTTATTGTTTCTTCAAGTCACCAATGGTTATAAAAATACAATCAATACAACCCAATCATTCGCAGACAAATGAGAAAACAGGCCATCTTCTTTAAATTATAGAGTTTGGGTTCAGTATCTATTGGTTATTCTTATTAAATTAATGTATTTATTAAAGATTAAAGTTTTGTAGATAGTCTCGCTAGGGCAGAACAGTAAAACAAACCTTTCAGTAACTAACATTTGGATTCTCCCATAAGTTTCTCTTGTCCCCAAAAGACATCATTTGGCCAAAGCAGGGGGAAACAAACTGGAGGTCAGAACAATTTCTGATAAATATATCTGGCTCCAGTTTCTCCATAGGGGTAGACGATGATATTACACATCTTTCAGCTCAAGTCACACAGGTAAATTCTGTCACCCAGGGACACCATATAGAATTGTGGTTATCTTTGAGGAATTAAAGTTCAATATTCCAGTTCACTGCATCCAGTGATGTCTGCATCCCCTGGATGGCCAAGAGCAGATTCCAGGGAGTTTGCCAAGCATGGTCAGTGTTGGACTTGCTGGGGCCCAAGGCAGGAAACTGAAGCCTCACTGCATGGGGTTGAAGCCTGGGGCCTTGAGCCCCGTCACCTGCGGCGGAAGCCGAAGCCTGAGCAATGTAGCTTTGCAGGGTCCCTGTGGCAAGGAGCCCCAGGCAATTGCCCAGCTTGCTACCCCTTAATGCTGGCCCCAGCTGTTATGTGCAGAAAACCAGTTGTTGTGGCACAGGTGGGCCATGGAGTGTTTATAGCATTTGTGGGAGGTGGGGGAGGGAATTGAGAAAATATTGAGAACCCCTGCACTATATCATCCCATTATAATATCTTATACAAAAAGTATTAATAAATGGTCCAAGTATAATTTGCATGTATACACTGAAATACTGTTGAATTTATTTAACAGTTTCAGAGCTCAAATGAGTAAGACCTCCTTATTAATTTACAGCAGGATTTTCTAACGGAGGGCATAAGTCAGGTTTTTCTTTTCTTTCTCCATGGGATGAGGATTGTTTGGTTTGGGTTGGGTTTTACTACAGCTTATGTGGCATGTCAGTACCAATAAGCCATTATATAGTAGGTCTCTCACTTCATGTTGAATGTGCCATAAAAGGCTGTAACCATAATTATATTCATTTATATAATGTGTATGCATGCACACACACACACACACACACACACACAGAGAGAGAGAGAGAGAGAGAGAGAGAGAGAGAGAGAGAGAGAGAGAGAGAGAGAGAGAGAGAGAGAGAGAGAGAGAGAGAGAGAGAGAGAACTGATAGCTGTGTGTAATTTGTGGTGGCAATACTTATCAATACAAAGAGGGAAATGGAAGAAAGTATTATAGATGCCTCATATCTCCTAATAATATATCCTACTAACATGTATATGTTCGGTATATTCTTTGGACTTTGAAGCTTCAGCCCTACACTATATCTGATGCTGGAATTTTAAAAGAGGAGAACAGAAGCCACTGGTTATAGAATGAATTATAATTTTGAGTGACATTTTTGTTTATCTTTGCCATCAGTTTTTCCAATATCATACCAACCTAACCTAATTCAGTATAATGAGTGAAAATTATTTGAAAACTATAGCATCATTTTGATACCATATAGTGAAAGAAATAAAGAAATATTAAATATTATAAAGGTTGAACATTTTATCACCTTAGATTTTTATGTAATTATATTTCAAAATTTACAATAAAATTTAAGCTAGAAGCTCTACCTACATAACACAATACTCGGGTGTCAAAGAATTGCTACTGGAAAAAATTATACATATTGGAACAACTTTTTTACATTCATAAATAAAATATAAAATACATTCAGAAGCAAAATAAAATTTTAGTTTTATTCTAGTCAAGAAGCATTATTGTCTGGGTTTTGTTACAGTCAATAAATAAAGGAAAAGTATTTGATAAATATGAAAAACAGGTTTGATTTCACAACATGAAATAAAAAGACAAATGGAAGGGATTCTGTAAAAGAAGTTAAAACATCTCTGAAACTTGATAAAAATATCAGAAACCAACTGTTTTAAATTAAAATCTATAAGAGGCCATGCATTATGGAGCCCATAAAGCAACGAAACATTAGACTTCCACAGTGTCATACAGCACAAATAAGTTAAAGACATAACAATGCAAGGCCAGATTGTACTGAGAATTATATCGGTGCAACTCTACAGACTTCAGTGAAATTGTACAGGTGTATTTCAGGACAACAACAACATTTGGCCAACAACATTTACATTACATATAAGGCGCTAATCCAACTAAAATCTGAGCACTAACTTTTAAATAGATCTCATTGTGCTACTACCAATCTGGAACTTCAATCTTGTATCTGAACTACTTAAAAATTAAACAGGATTATTTTTACATTGAATCTTTGGGATTTATATACACCATTCTGCACTGGTGGGCTTACCTCTTTCTATTTTATCAACAAACAGATGGACCAGTCATATTAAAGCATTTTCCACTGAGAAGTGAGACGTGAAAATGACTATTCTGGTTCAGTGGATTTCTACAGAGTTCTTCTCTAAATAAAATAAAACATTAGAAAGAGAAATTATAGGACAGTCTCCAAAATGGTATATCAGAGTCACTGAAAACCAATTTACTACGAGAGAAATGTTATTTTCTGCTCATCAGATGAGCCGATCAGGAATGATTAGTTCCGATTAGTACTTAAGACAGAGAAGCACTGTCAGATGAAAGGACTTGGCATCCAAACATGTATTGTGATATCATAATGAGTTTAATATTCAGCAAACTGGCAGGTCACTAAAAGGCAAATATCCAGAAGACAGACTATGTCTTTTCATCTCCGGAGGATGGACAGAACACAGAAAGTGTGTGATTTAGTGTAAAGAAGTTTTGTTTTATAGCCTTATTTCATATCAGGCCTCAAAAAAACCAAATCTTAGAACAGGAGATGTTAATGTATGCTTTTACATGAAAAAAAATCTGTCATATAGGCTGAGTAATCAAGTTACAGTAGAGTTTCTCCAAAGACACCAGATGCAAAGCTATAGAGGCTTTTTTAGAGGAATATTTAGCTATTCTCAGCTTTCCTTTAGTAGTTCAAAGTTGAATTGATAGATTAACTGTAAACAACATATCAAAACTGCACATCTTTGAACATTGGTTTTTAATGTCAATTTGGTGCTTGTAAAGAGCTCTGGATTGACAATATTCGATAATGAAGATATTTTGGATTTAGCCCAAAGCCCACTGAAATCTATAAAGATACTTCTATAGATTTTCACTACACTTTCCATAAGAAGTCTGATGCAGAGAATATAGTGTTGTACATTAAAATAAAAATTACTGTAGACAGCAACTAAATGAATGGAGTAGTGGCCTCACAAATTCTTTGATGCTGAATCTACTACTCCAAAGTGGAAAACTAGCCCATAAAAGTTTGTTTGTTGTTGTTAAAGTGACTGTAAAACAGATAACAGCTTCTCTCTATCTTATATCTTATCTAGAAAGGGATCTTTCTGGCTAGTCTGAACAGATTTGTTTATTTGGTTTTTATTTCACGCAAAAAAATTAGATGCTACCAAAAAGGCTATATGAAGAATAAGACGGATATAGGTCAGTGAGAGTATGCGGCAATAGAGAAAGCACTATCCTTATGGAAGGATTGAAAATAAAGATTGCAGGGGAAGACACATTGTCTGGCTACACTGAAAGGAGGACAGGAGACATTTGACATTGATTTAATCAGGCCACAACTTTATTATTAGATGTCTGGGACTACCTGGCAGATAACAGTGTACAGTGCAGGTAGCCCATATTTATTCCATAATTACCCAGGAGGCTTCCATCAGCTCCTCCTTATTTTTCCATCAGGGGAGGGAGAGTGGATGCTGACTTGCCTGCTGTGTGGAAAAACTCCAGGGCTTGCATCTTTAAAGCCTTCTCTCCTTACATTCCCAGGGATAGAGTCAGCACTGCAAAGCTAACCACCACCTACCTTTTTACAGCTGTTTCTGACCTTTTGTTCTCTCCATCCTCCAAACCATAAAGCACTACTGCCTTCCTCTGGTGAGCCTGGACAACCTTTCCTCAGAATTAGGTGCAGTGCGGTAATTTCAACAATACTTCTAGTAAAAACAATTGCTACTTTTTAAAAAAGTCCTTTATAGAAGAAAACCTTCCATCCACAAAATATGCATTTGAAAAAAGTTCTAGATTTAGTCAACAAATAAAGTATAATTTAAATGGCAATGCTTTCATTAAGAGTAACGTGCTGCTAAATATGACTATTCTTCCATAATTGCTGTAACAAGGTCTGTTATGTACCTTGGAAGCTTACCAAGTCAAAGTATTCTGGTTCTATAAAAGCTAGCACTGATTTTTTTTTTCATTCTGTACAAGTTAGTGCAATCACATGCATTTAAGTAGAGGCCGGCCCACACTCTTAAAATTTCTGGAATAATGAGAATTATATATAACTGCCTCAAAATTGGTCTTACAAGAAGCACTAAAACAGATCTGGTAAAAAAAAAAGTGTTTAAAAATAGAAGAGCAGATGATGTGGAAGAGAGATAGAGATGAACCTAGTTCCTGTCACTCTGTTCATCTTCTTCCAGTTTATGTTGTTGAACCCCACATCCTGCCTGTGCCTTGGAGGCATGTAATCGTTTTCCTCAAGTTTTTAACAGTCAGATGAATGGGAAGTAGGCACACACTATAAACAGCCACATTCCCATTGAAAAAGGGCCTCTCTCTCAAACAGTGCCCCATTACTTTCACCACTGATGTTTATCTTTGTTCCAGAGAAATGACATTAATAACATCTCGCTGGGTACACACTGTCTCTATTTAGTTGCATCTTAAGTGCACCATTACTCATCAAGAATATCATCCATCTGAATAGGTGGAAGCCACCAATTTGATAAGACACATTGTAATACAGTGCACATTTGCGTAGTTATGCCCTGAACAATAATTCAAAGAGATGGTATTTTGACACTTGAATCTTCGCCTTGTTACAGTCTGAAATACCTAACCAAAAAGGTGTTATGAAACACTAACACTATATATTTGGAGGAATTCAACCTTCACCACTCTCTCGCATCAGTTCTGGTAAAATGGCATGTACTTCCAGTAGGTATTGTATCTTCTGGATACTGATTTATATTGTGACTCTGAT
Organism: Sternotherus odoratus; assembly: GCA_032164245.1. Taxonomy (NCBI): domain Eukaryota; kingdom Metazoa; phylum Chordata; order Testudines; family Kinosternidae; genus Sternotherus; species Sternotherus odoratus. The sequence goes on along the minus strand of JAVMKO010000001.1, from coordinate 155,661,492 downwards.
ACAGAACTAAATCAGCTGAACACAAACCCAGGGAGACAAATCAGCGTTGACCATTACCCATCACAGAGTGGCAGCTAAGATATCAGTTTCCCCATGTAGTTAGAATGGGGAATAAATGTGGTCTTCACGTAGAAAAGGATGATGGAAGATGTGTTGTTGATATCATACTTAAGGTAGTAGAGACTGAGTCTCTGTTGTCCATGAAGATGATACATCAAAGAACACCTTTACTTGTCACTATAGCTGAGACGGCAATGCTTTGTTCTTCTTAGAAGATGGTAAAGAAGGGTCAAGATTAGAATAGATGGTTACACTTTTTAAAACTCAAAGGTAAATATATTTTGGATTGAAAACCCTCTAGCCAGGGAAGCAGTGATAGGAGGATGGGTTCTCTTTTAGCAGGTGTTCATGGGCATGAAGGTTGCAAGGATTCTTAATAGATCTTCTAGAGTCTCATCAGATTAAGATCCTAAATCCTAAGAAACTGACTGCTTTTGGTTCTCCTACCTGGTGTTTTAAGTACTTCATCCCCATGTGGGTAGCGGTTCTAAAACTTTTCATAGGACATTTTTTCAAGCAGTGTGAAATTCAGATCTTTAATACTTTGTTGAACCACTGATATGAATGCAATGTAGCCTTTCTTTCTGTCATCAAAAATCAAAGAAGTATAGCCTCCTGAAGTAGAGAAGATAACTTAAGAGTACTGAACTGTTTGATCTATCACATTAATCTATTTGGCCATGAGGTAAATAATATGTTTTAAAAAATAGCAAAAAGAAAAGCATGAGGTGTGGGCTAATCCTGTAGCTTGCACCATTTTATCTTGCAGTTAAAGGCCCCAAAATGGGGGAGGGGAATTTGTTCAGGAATTAAATTCTTTGAAGTGGATTCCATATTTAGATCCATAGAAGTTGCATTTGTTTATTGAGATATTTTTGACAGATAACTTCAGGAAATGTGGAAGGAAAATCTTTACTTTCTCTTTCTGAGAAATAGGAATAGGTTTGTTTCAAATTCCAATTCCAAAACCAATTCAAGTTTCCGCAATAGCAATACCAAATTCAAAATCCTACAAATCTTGAAGCTAATACTATTGTAACAGCATGGCGTATCTAAAAATACTGTAAGTTTGGGGAGAGCGGATGGAAATGTCCTAGGAGGGCCAGTACTATCTCTATTATAAAACATCTGCATGTATGTCCAGGACTGCAGACAGACCTATTTCCACAAATCAAAATGTACTTTCCATGATCCCATTGCTTTTCGACCATTGAAAAGGTAGCTATGTGAGGATGACCTTGATACCTCTGCCCATGTAATCCCATCTATAATAAACATTCTGGCCAGAGCACACACATTGCAGCAGTATGCAACAGTAGTCAAAAACAGGACATTCAGCCTCTGAGAGTATATGTGGACCATACAATAAAGACAATGGGAGGCTTGAAGGTAGAAAAAAAGAAAACGTCATGAGAATCAGATATAAAAATTAGTAGCAATTAAGCAGCTGCTTTGAGAGTAAACAAAGTGTTTTGGTGAGTCCATTGTCACAAAAGTTTGGAAAAAGTTTATTCAGGTTCAAATCAACCCTCAAGCTATCCTGGTGAGTTTTACATGCAGATGTACAGAAAGTTCATAAGTATATGAGGTTTGGATCTTTATTATGAAAGAGTTGGGAGGCCAAAACAGCACTGTGTAAGGCGAGCCATATACATCTTCATCAGAGAGAAATAAGAAAGTGGGAGGGAAAATTTAGAACCTGAACATTTCCTGCCACTTCCTACTCTTGCTCCCAAAGTTTGCCACATTACAAGGGCCTTATCAAATTCATGGTCCATTTTGGTCAATTTCTCGGCCATGGGATTTTAAAAATTTTAAATTTCATGATTTCAGCTATTTAAATCTGAAATTTCAGGGTGTGGTAATTGTAGGGGCCCTGACCCCCAAAAAGAGATGGGTGGGTGTTGCAAGGTTATTGTTAGGAAGGTTGTGTTACCCAGGAGTACTTCTGGGCTGCTGCTGCTGCTGGCAGTGCTGTTTTCAGAGCTGGGCAGCTGGAAAGCAGTGATTGCAGGTCGGGAGCCCAGCCCTGAAGGCAGTGCCACCGCCAGCAGAAGTGCAGAGATAAGGATGGCATGGTGTATTGTTGCCACCCTTATTTCTATGCTGCTGCTGGAAGGGTGCTGCCTTCAGAGCAGGGGGCCCAGCCAACAGACACAGCTCTCCAACCACCCCGCTCTGAAGTAAGTTGTAGTATGCAGAAGAAAGTGTAACGGGCCATTGCTAGGAAATGCAATTAGCTTCCAACTCATCTCCAGGGGAACGCACTGTCGGTCAATATAACAGGCCTCAGTGTTATCTCGTGGGAAGAGATTCCCTGCCCCATCTGGGAGCTGTTTATCTAGCCTGTGTGAAACTATCCTGTGTGAAATTAGAAATGTAAACTAAGGCAGTACTGCAAAACAAGTGCTTGCTATTCATAAGCTATGTATGAGATGCAAATGTGCATGGGTATTTGTGTGTCAGCGTGCCCCAGCATGTTGGGCTTCATCCTGAGCATTGCTTCGGTGTGTCAGGCTTTCCCTGTCTCTCAGTGACTGCAACGATAAAGGACCCCCGTTGCAGCTGTGTCATTGTTTGTCTTCAATAAACTCACCACTTTTATCAGCTACTGTGTGAGCCTCGTTTCTACGGGACTCATTGTACCTTGCAACATAAGTGCAGAAGTAAAGGTGGCAATATTGCAACCCCCCTAAATTAACCTTCCAACCTCCCATGCTTGCAACTCCCTTTTGGGTCAGGACTCCCAATTTGAGAAACACTAGTCTTCCCCCTGAATGCTGTATAGTATAGGGTAAAAGCCCACAAAAGACCATATTTCACAGGGGAGGAGAAGGTTTCATGGTCCATGACACATTTTTCATGGCCAGGAATTTAGTAGGGCCCTACACATTATAAATTGATCATCTGTAAAAATATAGGGAAAATAAACTGCAATCCTACTGGAGTGGACTCATACCACCCCACAGAGGAAAAAACACAACTTAAAGGTGATTGGTCCTTCTGTGTGACAATACAAATGAAGAAGGGAAAACCTGTCAGTCCAGATTAGTGATTTAAGGAGCAGAAATGAGTTGAGCATGTTGACTGGTGTGAAAGACATAAATTAAGTATGGATACATTGCCTATTAGTATAGATGATCCACATTGATTAATAGACACACACTTGCTATGTGTCAAATAATACTGCACATACAATTTCGTAGAAAAAAAAGTCACCAACTCACCTATTTGCAGTATTAGTCAAGCCACAAAATAGATCACATTCCAGTTGAAGGAAATACAGTTGGTTAGGTTGACAAAAGTCAGTTCATTTGGTTAAAAAAAAAATAATATGCATATTTGCACAAGAAATTTATAAAGATGCAACATCATTTTCCTTACTGAAGTGTCTCTTATTTTACCTAATCTAACGTTTAGGATTTTTATTTGTTCTACTACATTAAAACAAACAAACAAAAACAAAAACCGCAGGAACAAAGGCAAACCAAAATGATCCATATGCTTATCTATCTATCTATATATATAAAAGTCAAGTGGTGTATGTATGTATGTATGTATGTATGTATGTATGTATGGCAGCGAACTCCTCCCGCACCGTTCGAGCCAGAGACTTGAAATTTGGTACAGTTAGGGGTCTTGGGATCTAGATGCTGGTAAGGGTCGAAAAATTTTCGGATCTCACCTCTGACGCCCCCCAGGGGTGAAAGTCTTTCAGGGCTAATCACATCAGCTGGGCGGTTAGGTGGTGATGATGTCATAATACCCCCTCCAACAGACACCGCACTCGCTCAGCTCACCCCTCCCTCCTCCAAATGAACCCCGGAAATCCCTCAGTTCTCTGCCCCTCCCCCCTCCCAACGGAACCCCGGAATCCCTCGGCTCTGCCCCACCCCCCCGCGACGGATCCGAGTTGGTTTTGGTGGGACGGTAAGCGAGGTGGGGGTGTCGGGTTCGATCGAGGGGTGAGGTGGGGGTGTCGGGTTTGCTTGGGGGGGTCAGGTGGGGGTGTCGGGTTTGGTCGGGGGGGTAAGTGAGCCGGGGGGTGTCGGGGTTGGTCTGGGGGGGTGGGAAGGTGTCGGGGTGGGTGAGGGGTGAGGTGTGGGTGTTGGGTTTGGTCTGGGGGGGGAAGGTGTCGGGGTGGGTGCCCAGACCAAACCCGACACCCCCCCGGCTCACTTACCCCCTGACCAAACCCGACACCGCCACCTCACCCCCCCACCAACTGCAACACCCCCTGACCAAACCCGACACCGCCACCTCACCCCCCCACCAACCGCAACACCCCCTGACCAAACCCAACACCCACACCTCACCCCTCACCCACCCCAACACCTTCCCACCCCCCCAGACCAAACCCGACACCCCCTGGCTCACTTACCCCCCGACCGAACCCGACACCCCCACCTCACCCCCCAACCAATCGCAACACCCCCAGACCAAACCCAACACCCCCCGGCTCACTTACCCCCCGACCGAACCCGACACCCCCACCTCACCCCTCCAAGCAAACCCGACACCCCCACCTCACCCCCCACCAACCGCAACACCTCCTGACCAACCCCAACACCCACCCCTCACCCCTCACCCACCCCAACACCTTCCCACCCCCCCAGACCAAACCCGCCACCCCCCCGGCTCACTTACCCCCCGACCGAACCCGACATCCCCACCTCACCCCCCCCCCACCAATCGCAACACTCCAGACCAAACCCGACACCCCCCGGCTCACTTACCCCCCGACCAAACCCGACACCCCCACCTCACCCCCCCAAGCAAACCCAACACCCCCACCTCAACCCCCCACCAACCGCAACACCCCCTGACCAACCGCAACACCCACACTTCACCCCTCACCCACCCCGACACTTTCCCACCCCCCCAGACCAAACCCGACACCCCCTGGCTCACTTACCCCCCGACCGAACCCGACACCCTCACCTCACCCCCCCACCAACCTCAAAACCCCCTGACCAACCCCAACACCCACCCCTCACCCCTCACCCACCCCGACAACTTCCCACCCCCCCAGACCAAACCCGACACCCCTCCGGCTCACGGTGCACTGTGTAGCACACAGATTATTAAATACACTGTTCGGTCGGGGGGGTGAGGTGGGGGTGTCGGGTTTGCTCAGGGGGTGAGGTGGGGGTGTCGGGTTTCGTCGGGGGGTGAGGTGGGGGTGTTGGGTTTGCTTGGGGGGGTCAGGTGGGGTTGTCAGGTTTGGTCGGGGGGTAAGTGAACCGGGGGGTGTTGGGGTTGGTCAGGGGTGGGAAGGTGTTGGGGTGGGTGAGGGGTGAGGTGTGGGTGTTGGGGTTGGTCAGGGGGTGTCAACTGTCTGCCCCCTCCCCACCTCCGACTGACCCGAGCAACGCCGGGCACTTATGCTAGTACTATATAAGACCAGCTACTTTCTGCACAAAAGTAGTTTAATAATTTATGTTGCAGTTTCATAAACAGCTATTAATATTTATCCCATGGGTTGTAAGACTAAAACCACAAATGGTAACATTTGAATTAATCTAAAAATACATAAATGCAAGGTACATATTGTATGGTGGCCAAAACGGAAACCAAAAGACAAACACAGGGGCCCAATCCCATAACCACTGAAGTTCAATGGAAATATTAGTACTGATTTTAGTTGGAGTAAGACCAAAGTTCATAAAATTTATACTTAGATCAGTGGTACGCAACATGGGGGCACAGCCCCTTGAGGAGGTGCTAGAGAAATCGGGAGCCCGCTGGTCCTACAGGATCCATTGGCATAATAGGAGTGGGATAAAAATAGACTGGGGATTGCAGAGCGGGGGAGAGGGGGATGAGGGGGGGGGGGAGCAGAATATTAAAAATAGTCCTCCTTGGACACAAACAACATGAATGCCCCGACCATCAGCCACTGCAGCGTAGAACTAAGAGAGGCACATCACGTTTTGAGAATGGTAAGAAGGGGCCACAACAGGAAAAGTTTGCACATCACTGACTTAGATTATTCTGTACTTTACATTTAGATTGCAAATTCTTCGGGGTGGAATTGACTTTTTGGTTTGTGTTTGTACAGAGTTCAGCATTATGCAGTCTTGGGCCCATGACTTGGCAGAGACGGTCAGAAAAATTCCAACAAAATATTTTTCTTTGGAATTTGCCCATTTCATCAAAATAAAAACATTTCAAGGGCATGTGCCTGGTGTACTGTAAGTTTTCCTGCCTGGTGGGCTGATGGGGAGCAGACACCCGGGAAGCTTCAGATCCCAGGCTTGCCGCTCCTTGGCATTCCCAGTACTCCAGTGTCCATGGCAGTCCACCAGGCTGTTTCCTTTTTCAGAGAATAGTGAAAGTTTTGGGTTTTGTTCCAAATATATTTTGTTCAATAGATCAAAACCCTCCACAAAACAGTATTAATTTTCTTCATCCAACTCCATGTCTGGGTGTGATGTTGTATAAAAAGAAAGAATCAGAGAGGTAGCCATGTTAGTCTGGAATAGCAGAGGTAACAAAGAGTCCTGTGGCACCTTAAAGACTAACTATAAAGTTTTGAAGCATAAGCTTTCGTGGGCTAATACCCACTTCGTCGGATCCAAGCAGTGCATCAATACTTTAGTTAGTCTTTAATGTGCCACAGGACTCTTTGTTACCTATAAAAAGAAAGATAAATAGTTATGATAATACAGTTACCACAGTTACAAAATTGCTATAAATCTTACACCAAGTATATCATCTAAAGTATCAACGGAAAAGTTATAACCTGTGAGGTATGATTATCCTGTTTAAATCCATTTATCTGAAGTTATGAACACAGGCTACGTGTTTGCATCTCAAATGAGTTCTGTTCTTGGATGACACCCACAAGACATATTTACATCCAAGAAATCCCTGTGCTGATGGGCTACTGAAGAGATAACTCACCTGGTGAGCCCCTCCTAGAGACATTTCAGAGAATGCCTGATGGGATGTTCTAAAGAAGATGGCGCTCGGCTGTTCTCAGTAAATCAGTTCTCAGTAAATCATTGTCTCCCAAAATTTTCAGTAAGGTGACCAATGGATTTCTTTTTTGCGCCCCACCCAGGATCCAAATTTGCAGGTGACAGGGGAAGAAAAATCATAGCCCATTGTCTTCCTCCACTGCCACTGTGTTGTCCTCTTCATCATGTAGAGGGGGCGCTGACTACCTGCAGCAGTCCCGTCCATCCTGGCATGGAAACCCTAATCCTGGCCTGCTGTGAAGGCCTGCACTCCTCCTGCAGCAGTAGTTCCTGTCCAGCAGAATGGGCCCTGCTCCCCACTCTGGGCATTGCGACCTGGCGCACAGCATGGCAGTGGAACTTGCACTCAGTTTGACCACTCAAATTTGGCCAAGCCACCCTGCTATCACAATGGAGAGGCAGACAAGCCAAATCCAAGTCACCCTGCAACCCCATGCATGAGGTTGCAACACTCGGAGTGAGGAGCCAAGCCCAGCTCCATGAGCCAGGAGATGCCACTGCATGGTGAGATCACTCTCCCACCTCCCACTCCCTTGAGCCTCCACTCATACTGGGCTTGTAAGCCATCTACAAATGTCCCTTGCACAATACAGTGTTTGGATCAAATACAGATTTAAAATATTCTTTTCATGGTTGGTCACTAATTGTATGCTCGTCTTTTGTGTGCCTCCCTCCTCCCTCCCTCTGACACACAGACAGACACCTATTTCTTAATCCCAAAATTAAAAAGCAGTGGTTGTTAGAACTATCATGGCTCTTCTGGGGGGAGTCGGGTTTGGTGGTCTGAGCAAATTAGCTAGTTTGGACAATTACAATCTACTTTATCTACGATACCTACAATTTCAACTGCAATATCAAAGGGAGCATGTATTTTTTACTCCTCATTGCACTATGCTTTTGTGCCATGTCCCTGTGAGCTTTAACCAGCTTCCAAAGATAATACCAAAGGTATCTTTTATACAGAAGGAAGAATGCAACTACTGAGTTTCAAAAACCTCTCATTCTGGCACCATTTGTTTAATACAAATGTCTCCAATCTAATACAGATCAGCCCTTCTTAGGTTGCAAGAGCAGACAAGGTCACAACCACAGTTGGAATGTTGTAGGCATTTCTTTTGTTAAATAGCCCCCCACCTTCAGTAAGTCAAAGATTTAAAGAGAAAGATATCTGCTTTAATGGGTACAGTTAATATGCAAGATACACTGGACAGAACAACAGATATAATTAAAAGAGGTAATTTACATTAATTACACTGATTCAAAATCACCGCCTCTATTACATCTGTGCTTACAAAGCTTTAGCGGGCTGGCAAAATTGAAAAAGGTTATTACACAGAAACCGAAACCCTAAAGCAATGCATTTGCATTGTTGTTTCAGACATCTAGAGAGCTATCGTGTATTAATTTCCATAATACTGTACTGTGACGATACAAAATTTAATACTTTGAGAAGAATAGTCCTTGAAACAATGTCATTTTTAAGGTAAGTTTAAGTTTTACATAAAAAACAAAACAAACCTGTACATTAATTTCTTATGAGAGTAGATAGCATGAACATTCTGGTTTACTTGACAACATGAACTCTCTCCATGCCCTTCAATTTAACAGAATCCCTGCAGATAGCTTGGTTCCATGGATATTCAGAGTATATTGCAGCAACTTATGTGCATATCCTAAAAGCATATTTAAAATATGACCTTATATTCCTTAAACGATATCCTGTCTTACTTCATAACGGGGTCAACTAAAAGACTATTGGAAACTAAAAATTCTGAAGATATGTTGCCTTGCACATTACATGCAGCAAGTTGCAGTAACATCTGTGTGTTTCCTGGGTAACTGTTTTCACATTCAGTGGACATAGAAAATTTTTTTTTAAAGTTCTCACCAGTAACTCAAGAAACAAATAATCAAAAGATGTTTTCAGGTAGGGTGACCAAATGTCCCAATTTTATAGGGACTGTCCCAATTTTTGGATCTTTTTCTTATGTAGGCTCCTATTACTTCCCATCCCCCATCCCGATTTTTCACATTTGCTGTTTGGTCACCCTATTTTCAGGTGGAATTCACTGGTGCATTTCACCACCTTTGCACGGGAATAGTAGGAGTAAACGGCCTATAAAACCCTCAGGTGAAGTACCCCAGGTACAGGTGTCTCTCTCTGAGAGATGCAGAGCCAACTCTTTGTCCCCGCTTCACTCCCCCACCCCTAAGCACAAGGTAGAGCCTGGGGCATATTGATGGGCAGGGAAAACATTTCTCATTAGCAGCATGGGAGCTGTTAGAATGCTTTGTGTCACAGGAACTCCTGAAAATTAGAACAGCCTTCCAAACTGCTATCACCTGTACAAGAAGCCATGCTGTGTCCCCGTCCCCCCCCCCCCCCCAGCAATTCTTGATCAGAGGGAAGTGCAAACTGTAATACCTTGGCCCCCGCACTAGCCCCAGGACCAAATCTGAGTGTTAAAGGATACCATTTAACAATAGGTTTAAGATTAGCAGCCGTGTTAGTCTGTATCCATAAATAATATGAGGAAGACTTTGTAGCACCTTAGAGACTAACCAGTTTATTTGAGCATAAACTTCGGATGAAGTGGGCTATAGCCCACAAAAGCTTATGCTGAAATAAACTGGTTAGTTTCTAAGGTGCTACAAAGTTTTCCTCGTCTCATTTAACAATACATGTTCAAGTGAAGACTTTTGGATCAAGATATCTAGGACTTATTTTGTTGTAATTAATTATTTTTACAAGTCACTAAGCCAGTTTAAAAAGAGTTGTATATTTTGTATATAATACAAACCCTGTAGGTTTGCTCTGTTAAACACTATTACCAAAGGTATGCTATATTCACTGATAATGTTGGGGCACCAGCAGAAGGTTAGGCAAGATAAAAATGGCTGGATTTGAAACAAACATTTAATATGAGGAAACACTCATTGTTTACCATGTAAGAATAACACTTCCAAGCTCCTAAGAAACCACACCAAGCCATGGAAAACAACCAACATACCAGGAAATAAAACACATTGTTAACTCTCCAGAGGGTCTAGTTGTCTGAAATAAAATTGTATGAAATTTTGAATTTTAAAAATGCCTCTCAAAATGGATAGTTTAATGGCTTTTCAGTGCTTTCTGGTTGTTATAGGGGATTATATCATTTTCTTATAATAAGTACGCACTATCATTGAATTAATTTGGTTAGAAAGCACCCCTGTAATTACCCCTTCACTGCTCATTCTACCACCAAGTTGTTCCTGTATATTTCCCACCACCCAGCCGATTTTTAATCCACCATACTGCCTTTTAATTCTAATAGTACTCGTCTGTTCTTTACTAACTAATGCATTATTGTCCAAATCCACTTTAACATATCCTTTTGTACAGGTAAACAATTATCCTCTCTCTCTTCACTCTTCTTTTACGTAGGCTAAATGTGCACAATTTTCTCTTTTCTGTCCTCAGAGGTCTTATTTACCAAACCACATCTATCATTTGAGTTTCTATCCACTGAACTCTAATTTGTCTTTTTAAATTGCTGCCCTAAATAAACACTGCACTCCAAATGCTGCCTAGTCAGGGTCAAGAGCAGCAGAATTATTTCCTTGCTTGTTTTACACCGATGCTCCCATTAATGGCACCTAATACAACATCTCTCTCTCTCACACCACACACACAATCTTTATAAAATAGTTTAGCTCTCATTTTATTTATTGTATAACCTCCCAATTCCACTCAATACCACTTTAGTAATTTCTTTTTGTTAATATTATAATATTAATAACTATAAAATGTTCTAGATATATGTAGATTTTATAATAAAAACAGTATTATAATAAAAACAGTAATATAAAATCTCATCTGTCAACTACACAACAGCAAAGTTAGTCTACAAAAACTGAAATACATCCTATTCCTCTATTAATCCTTTCTTCACTTAAGCAACATGGCTAAATGTGGGTTAAGGAAAGTAAACATGGGCTTTAGACTTGTTCTCCTTCAAGACATGTTGTACATTGTGCCAGACCAGAGGGAGAAAGATTCCAAAGAGAGAACTCTCTTCCATATTCCTCTGTTGCCTGACCTCAGATGTATAAATCTAGACACTTTCATCCCAGGTGGATTGATTTAAATCAATGTTATTTATATCACCAGTTTCATTCATGATTTAAAACAGCAAGCAGGATATAATCCATTTTAATTGTATTTCAAGTTTATATTTTTAGTTATTTCCCTAAAGAAAGGTTGGTTCTCTTGAAACCATTAAAAACACATTTCCAACGGAATACAGCCTTCACAGTAAATGTGATGCTTCTTCTTGCTAACCAGAAACATACACTGTAAGCACTTATTTAAGCAATTATATAGCTTAATATACCTTTATTCAGATTCTTAATTTTTAAATTTTTATTATGTTAGAATAATTTTTATTATGTTAGAAAATGTTGAAAGATGCATTTCTTATTCACTAGATCATGACTAACTTTTTATTTGTGATATGTGTCAAGTATTAACTGGATGGAAATCCAAATTAATATAAAATACACAGTAAACATTTTTATTAATTAAAACAACCATAAAAGTGTTGGATACATATGAAAAAAAGTTTATCAAAATTTATCAGAACATGTTTTTCATTTAAAACAGATTTTTTTCAAAATATTATCTATAGTTACTTATTGAACTAATTGTTTCTAGTTACCATGTCCTTCAAGATTTTAGAACTTATAGATCTCATCCTCTCACACTAGTTATTATTCAAAGATTGAAAAAGGAAAACAAGCTTCCCTCCCAACTGATTGCTTATCTTTGAATGACCTAAATTATTTAGTTGAATGTTGAATAAACTGAAATGAAAAAGAATACTCTCTTTGCAACTGCAGAAGAGGCTACTGTTGTCAAAAGCTGCTTTAGCACTTCCACAAGCTACAGTTCCAGATGCTTACCCTGTGACTTGCACCATTTCAGTGGCTTAACTTTTGTAAAACTTGGCAGAAAACATATATTGCTTAATATTATTTTACACCTAATTTAAGAAATGTTAGCACATTATAATAAATTAAAATCTTAACAAAGGTTGTCATAATTTCAAATTTATTTTTACATTACAGGTTTATTTTCTTTTTAAATCTTCCTTTTATTTAAATCTATCCTGTTTTCATCTAGAGCATCTCAGCTATTGTAATAACATGAAAAGGAAGGCAGTATTTCAGGCACACAGGACCTTATAGGGGTTATATGTTAAAACCAACCGTTTCAATTTGACAGTTTGGAAGGGAGATGATGGGTGCCAGCAACAAGTATAGTTACACAGGAATATAGGACTGAAAGGGACAAAGGTTCATCAAGACAAATCCCTTACTATCACAGGCAAACCTGTATATAATCCCATTCATGAACTGAACTGATCAAGTTCCGTTTTAAAACTAGTTAGGTTTTTTGCCCATCAGCACTACTTCAGAATCTGTGGCTAAACATTCATGCTAACTGCATTTTCTAAACACTGTTTGTCCTTGCCCACATTTGTATCTAAATTATGTTCATTAGCAGTTTTGCTGCACCCATTAATCAGCAATGGGTAAATTCAGGTAGGCAAGACTCCAGAAAGTTGTCCTGAGAAACTGTTTATTCTTTTCCCTTTCTTCCATTCAAATTTTACAGAAAGAAATAATATACTGTAATTTGGTAGAGCTGTGAATTATTCCCATTTTCAAATGGCATTTCATTACTACTTGCATTAAGGTAGCACTAGTAACTCCATCTAACATCAAGGCCTCATTTTAGTCGGAGCTGTACCAGCTACACGGTAACACTGTACCCTCTTAGGGTATGGTTAGACTGTAGATTGTAGCGCGTTTATTTGTAGCGCTTCCCAATGTAGCCCAATAGGTATCGCGCTAGAGACTGTACAAATTGAAACCTTGTAGCGCAAAATAATGGATACGTTTGTCGCGCTTCTGCCGGCAGTAGCAGTTGCGGGATAGGGCAGGTATCCCAGCAGTCAGCTGGGTGCAACGTGTTTTGCAAAGGAGGGGGGTGAGGGGGAACTGGGAAGTTGTTCACAGGGAGATGAGATCTGGCTGTCAGTTAGTTTTCATTAGTGAAAACTGATAGGCTGTCTATTTCAGACAAACAGCTCTGTCCGCAAGCATTTTCACTGATTATTTGCTGTGTGAGTTGTTAGAGAGAAACTGCAAAGCTACTTCCGCTTTTATAAAACAACACCTCATGTCATTTGCCTTACATGGCAAGTTGATTGCCTTTAATGGCTTGCTGATGGCCTTCAATGGCTTGCTGATGGTTTTACATGGCTTGGAGGCATGCAAGAGATCCCATGGGTGTCCACATTCCCACCCTTACGCTATAACGTTATCGCAAAAAGGCTTATCACTCTGGAAAAGGAGGTTTAACACTTGCGCTTTCAACAGGGAGTCATTGCGCAAAATCTCCCTTTGAAGTGTGTTCGCTATGAAAATTATAGCGCTACAGGAGGGTTTTTGCGCTGCAAAGCGCCAGTCTAACCATGCCCCCAGAAGGGGGAACTATACATAACTTGACCAAGACAGAGTGGGAGTGGAAGGAAGTATCATCCCCATACAGAGAGAGATTGGGCAATTTTCCCAGTGGCACAAAGGAAGTCTTCTGAAGGGCCAGGAATAGAACCAAAATATCCAAAGTCTAATTACAAGGCCCTAATTACAAGACTATCCTTTCAAGTTAATTTTATAGCCAAGTGTTATCCTCAGGGCTGCAGATGTATAACTGACAACTTCATTTTCCTGAGAGCCTTGGTGGAGTCAAGGCATTTTCACAAAAAAATAAATTTTAAAAAAATAGATTTTTGTGCTACTTTTACCATAACTTAGCTTCTGACTTTATTCTGTAAACTTACTAGAGTCAGGATAGAAGTTACATGCTAAATTCCATACACATTCAGTCACATTGTACGTCCTTCAGAATCACATTTCTCAGATTTAGAAATCTATAAATAAAGGTATGGTGATATCTGGGGAAATTATACCTGGTGGAAGTCACACTGACTTAACAAAGATCAAATTTCCTAGGGACCCTGCTAGCCAGTTTTTCAGAAATACAGTAAAATTTCCTTTTCAAACAGTCTATGAAATGCCTCAGATCTGCAAGCTATTAATTTTAAATGTATTCTCAGCTTCACTCCCTTTGTACTGTATCAAAAATACTTTTACAAACAGTCTCAGCTGAGGAATCATGTGAAAACCTTATTACACTTTCTAAGTCTCCGACTTATTTGTTGAAATAAATGGCATTATGCCCAGTTATAAGCAGTGTTATATATTTAATATGTTCTGTTCAGCAATTACTCAGGTCTGTGACATTTAAGAAAAAATATGTCTTGTTTAATGCTGACTTTGCTACCATTGAACATCCTAACAGAACAAACTATTCCTATTATTTTTTTATTAATCAAAAAGTCCACTACTTTGAAAACTTCTTAGTTGCAAGATGGAAAAAAAATTAAACAAATTGGCTCCAGACAGCTTTAGCTTTTCCCCATCCCAATCTCCCATCTCCTCAAACAGCTGCTGATGCCGCAAAAAGAAAAGGGGAATATTTCCTTTGAAGTCACTGCTTTTCAATATGTCAGGTGTCAAGGGGTGTCAGAAAAGCAAAGCAGCCATCATTCTTACATCCAACTGCAAAACGGGGTAATACTATAATTTTATTGTCACTTAACCATTTGAAAAGTTAGTGCGCCGTGGTCACTTCCAAACTTGGGGCTATCAGCTGCCTATGACGTGCCCTCCCACATACTAGTGTAATTTTGAATTGTCTCCCACTTTTTTAGAAAGTAACACTCAAAACGAACAATTCCATAGTACACAGAAAAGGCTGGATCTCTTAAAACCATTTCTCAAATACAGTTTGATTAAATTACCAATGTACAGAATTTAAAAAGAATTTTCTCTTTATCTTACCTGACAGGAACCATATTTCTCCTGGAAAAGTTAAGGACAACACACATACCTCACAAACTGTACAGAATACAGCTCCGCTAATATAACACAGTACTGCCATGAAGTTGTCAACAGAATCCTAAATGCAGGTATTGGAAGGTAATAAAAATGTTTTTTCCACTATGTATTCATTCATTCATATTCATTCTTCTCTCTCTCACACACACACACTCACACATATACATATACATACACACTCTTCCAAATTTGCTAATACAACAACGGCAATATAGTTATATTGTAAATTTTAAAAAATCAGAAAGGACATGTGGAAATACAACGGGACAGTAAATTTCTCCATGTAAAAGAGGACATATCATAACTCTCGGAGAAAACTCCAAACAACTACATACTAGACAGCTGAAATAAATACATAGCTTTAAAATATATTTGTGATTTCAAAGTCAACCCGAATATACATCTATGTAATAGCTTCAGCTCTAGTAACTAAAAATGATTGAATTAGGAAAAAATAATCAGAATTTGAAGGTAAAATATCCTTATCAGTTCAGCATATTTTTGAATTCTCTCTATATAATAATGTGGAGCATGGAAGTATAATTCTCACAGTGTTCTTTGTTGTTTTCTACACAGAGCAAAAAGTACTTACATCCTAGATTACTTTGCTGCTTTTTCTTAACTCAGAATAAAAGAATGAACAAATTTTAAAATGCCAAGGGTGAGACATCTTACATTTAGCATTGTGGAATATAGAATACAGAATCACACCTACGCAGACCATGAGTTGAATTAAATGAATAATCTTAGGGGATAAAATGTACATATAAATGGCCAATGGAAATAGGAAGAGACTATTTGGTGCACAGAAAGCTTATTCACTTACCAGACACCATATACTCTTTAAAAAAAGAAAAATCAATGTCTCTCTCCCCATCTCATCCCCCCGACTCTGTGTTAAGCACCACTACTGCGCTGAGCAACATACAGTGCAAGACAAATGAAGGTACAGCTCTGCTTGGAAGAGATTACACTTTTTAATGCACTATTTTCTTTTTTCTCCTTTCTGAATACTGCTAACTCATCTTCTGACATAATTATGTTAAAAGATATTGGATGTACTCCTGCAGTCGTTACTCTAGCAAGAGACCTACTGAAATGAATAGGAGTTTTGCTGGGGCAAAGTCTCCAGAATTCATTTAAAGTGTCTCGATCATTCTTTGACGTTCTTAGAATTACCCATTTTGGAACACGAGTGAGGAATGCGTCAGCAGTCATTATCAGGAAATCCAGATTGCTAGCATCAAGAGGTTTGGATTTTGTGCAAATGCAGAGTATTAGAGTTGGCATCACTTAATAAGGACCCAGAAAATAGGGTTGTCAGCTTAACTGGGATGAGTGACCATGAGCTGATTACTTGAAAAGCATTTAAATTCTGTTTTATTGGGACCTCCAAGACCTTATGTTGGATTGTAGGGACAGCTGGATGCTGATTTGGCACTTTTATCCTCAGATTTAATTGAGTGGTAAAGTCAAGTTAGCATGCAGTAAACCAAACCAAAGTCAAGTTAGTGTGCAGCAAACCTCTACACTTTATTTGGTTCACACAGTGCCTCTTGCCATGCTTTCAACATATACTGAATGAGCCTCTGCAAACTAGGAAAACAAGGGTTCTAGATGCACTTGACTCACCTAAATCCTAGCTCACTCAAATTGCCAAAATACTTGAAGTATCTCAAAGGCATCAAGGGAGGAAGAACTAATGATGAAAATAGGATAATTTTGTTCTTGTGGTCTTCCAATAGCAGGGGGTCCATCAGGCCAGAGACAGTCTATTGTGTAGTTTTAACCAAGACCATTCACAGAGAGATTTCAACAGGGTACTATTTTATGCAGAATGTACAGAACAGCAGAACTCCAGCATGATATATTTTAAAGCAAATATAACCCTATTAAATAACCTTACTTCCCCCTTCTCTTTACTGTTGAATTTCCTGCTACAAGACAACAAATTTACAATTCAGAGCAAAATTGGCCTGTCCTCATGCCCAGATTCTGTCCATCTCAAGACAGATTACTGTTAATTAACAAGCAATCCACAAATGAGGAAGGGCAGGAAAAGAAAGACAGGAAAATACAACTCAAAGGAGGAGGATGGTGGCTTTCAAGACTTGATGACCAAATGTTTCAGTCAGATGGCCACCTTGTAATGAGTGAAAAGACTCCCAAAGTTTGCAGAACTTCTTGTGCAATATTCTACTCCAGGGATCAGCAACGTTGGCACATGGGACCATATGGTAAAGATCCTTAGAGGGCCCCGCCGCTTTGTTTATCTGGAGTTTTGCTGACCGCGGCTGCACCCACATTTGCAGAGCTATTTCTCAGTTATGCAATTCCTGCACTCCAGTTGCATGAAGGCTAGTCTAAATTATACTAGCAGACCAGGCAGACACGCAGCTGGCCCAGGATCAGTGCAAAAAACACTTTTATATATACCACTCCTTAACTGTGCCAGGCACTCCTTGACAATAACAGTATATGGGGCAATACAACCATTTTCAAAGAAGCTCCCGCCCAACATCTTAAACAAAGGATAGCAAAACAAAAGCTTACTGCTTCCTAAAACACAATCATAGAAGCAATATGTTTTTTATCATGTGTTCTCTCTTTACAAAGAATCATTGTCTGGCCATACCGAAAGGACAGAAGACATTTGACGTTGGTTTAAAATCAGGCCACAACTTTATTATTAGATGTCTTGGACTACCCGGCAGATAACAGTATATGGTGCAGGTAACCCGATGTTTATTCAATAATTACCTGGGATTTTTTTTTTTAATCAGCTACCCCTCTTTTTCCATCCAGGTCCTTCCAACAAATCTATTGCTGGGAGATTACCATTCACCCCAGCCCCCTCGTAGAAGGGGGGAAATGGGCTATAACAATGGGTGTTGGCTCCCTGTCGTACCAATGATAGGAATCCCCATCCACCCCTGTTCATTCCTTTAATGAACACCTCTTTTTAAGTCCTTTCCAAGCCATTTATCCAGTCACTGGATGCCTTTCCTATGGAGTATCTGCACTGGACATGCGCCCAACACATACGTGAACAGAGCCCTTGCTGAGCCTGCTGTGGGGAAGACCAAAAAAAACCCAACTGCTCCTAAGCCCATACGGTGGTAAAGGAAAAAAATCCTTCCCATTCTGCCCTAAAAAAGAGAATGACTAGCATAATGCCCACAGCAGGTGTTGACCAAACCCGGTATTTTACCACCAAAGGGAAGGGGGTGGGTTGGTAAAGGAGAGGCTTCAGGCACGGAGCTGCCTCTTTTAAATTCGCTGGGGATGAGTCAGTGACCACGCTGACCCCCTTTTTTGTGGCAGTTTTCATCTTACCTCAGCCCCAGCCATCAAGCACTGTTCCCTTAATTAGGCTGGCCAGCCAAATACTCCCACACCCCTGTTTTTAGGTGCGGTGTGGTCAAACTCAGATTGCCAACAAGATAAAGCACAGTTGCCTAAATATGAAGATAGATTTTAGAAAACCCTGTCAATAATAAAAGCAGTCCCATTTCAATCTTGCATAACACCATTCATTGTTTCAGAATACAGTCCACTTTATGAACTGTGATGACTCAAAAAAGAATTAAAATTATTTTTCATCATGAAGTCAAAGTACTACAATTGCTCACCGTACGTCTCTCTCAGTACCATTAAGAGAGAGGAAGGACAATTGCATTATTTATGCTCAAGGACACAACAAGAAATCAAGCCTCAGCTTTTTCTCCCTCCCACCTCCAAAATGTTAGTGCTTGACAGTGAGAGAGATCATGTTGGCATAAATGTACTGTAAACTGAAAAGAGCAATCAATCCTATGTTTAATAAGGAATTATTAATATCTCGGTTTCTGCATGGGTTAAGTTTCTCTGTTTTCTTTCTTCTGACATTAAGCATACTTCCAGAGACCAGGCTTTGTAGCAAAATTCACCTGTCCACAGAAGGCCAGCACAAAGTCTATGCCATTTCAGTCTCCAAATTAAAGCTTAAGTAATTTAAGGAAAATATCAACTTTGTGATAGCCTTCTTCCCAAACTTGGCTACTCTCAAGGTTTCTCTGACTCTGCTGAACTGCAATTGGGAGGTGCAACTGCACCACATGTAGACACTGACAAGCTTTGATTAAGCTAAAAGAAGGAGCATGGCTGTGGTGGCGCGGGCAGCAGCATGAGCTAGCTGCCCAAGAACAATCCCAAGCAGCTTGCTAGGTATATAAGTGGGGCTGCAGGCCCATGTCCAAAAAACCCCACTGCTATTTTCAGTGAGCTAGCTCAGTCAACGCTTCAACATGTTGCAGTTACACCTCCTCATTGAAAGGTAAAGATATCCTCAGAGGACTTGGTGAGAGACTAGCAATATCCAGAACAGATCTAATAGAATTAAGATAAAGTCTACTGGAATAAATTAAACCTTAATAAATTAGGGTTAATACCTTTGGGGTACATTGTATTAAAATGCAAACATGTGTATGTTGTTCTGGCACTGTATGCATCTTCTCTACTAGTGGGATGCTCAAGGAATTCCTCTGTTACCCACCTTTTGAAGCTGCCCTCTGGAAAGGTTTGCATATTCTAGTTCAAAATGGATTCTCCGGGACCAACACACCAAGAGAGGGGATTTAGATATAGTCTGATTTTAAACTGTCTCATGGCTTTCTTCCTGTTCCAGCAAGCAGACAGGACCCCTGGTCCACAGAGGGTAGAGTTGGAAGGACTGGGTCTACTGTGTCCTCATAAGACTAGGTGTTCATTCTGAGTTGAAACTCTCATTCACTTGTCACAAGGAATCCCCTAAAGGGTTTGTGTGTATGGGGCGCGGAGGGGTGTTGAAGGACTGTTCTTGCTAGTATCCTTTGCTAGGGTGAATTCTGGTAAGCTTGTGGGCATGTGTGTAGGTTCTTGTTTTGCAATGTTTCTCCTTAATGCTTTTTACCTCAAGAATAAAAGGTTCAATGGCCTTTAGCTGTGACAGACTTCTCAGCCCATATGATAGGTTGGCTCTCTCTAAATTGCCATCCCCACCTCCCTTGTAGCAGTGAGTCAGCAAAGCACACTTAATATTTCAGCAGGAACTACCTGATAATAGTGCAGCTTTCAGGCAACATTGACAGCTTGTTATTCTCTCGTTAATTACTTATTTTCTTCACTAAAGAGACAGTTTAGCTAAATAAAACTAGAGGGTGGGGAGAGAATCTTTCCTCCATGTTCACCTGATTTGTTCCAAAATATTTTACACTTTTTAAAAAAACAACCCCAAAACAAAAACCAAACTCAATGTCACTCATCTTACAAGATTTAACGTTGTGTGCACTTTCCAGGTGAAAATCTAATAAAGTTTCAGTTAAAAAGCAGTCTGAAAGAGATTGTTCTCTCTGCAGAGAAAAGATTTCAAGCTAAAACGAATAGTGCATTTAAGGGATGACTATCCAGATGACCAATGATTAAATAATCCTCCTTCCCTACCTTTACTCCCTCTTCATGTAGGAAAACTACAGAAAGGGTTTAAATGCTATAATTTCATTTTTATACCAATAATGCCAGTATAAAGTCTTGTATATCTCAATCTGTAGTTTGTTCCATTTTCTGTCCCAGATAAAGTAACAATGTATAAATGCCAAATATAAATTGTTAATCTTTGCTAAAAGTCCCTATGGAAGTTTTTAAAGTGTAAATCCTAAAGTTGCTCTCCTTTGTTCCAATATTCCTTGCCACATTCAATTTAACACGAGAACTGTATTCTCAGTAGTATACAAGTATATCTCCAGACTTGCACTTTGCACTCCCCAGCCACTGCTAAAGACTTTAAGTCATCATGAAAATGTATTTCCTTTTTCTCTGAATATGCAAAGTATTCTTTTTCACGTAAACATTGTTACTTGTATGGCTCATGTCTAGAAAATAAACATTAATTTGGAGAAAGATGAAGTCTTGTTTTAAGAGTGCAGTCCTGATCCAAAGTCCACAGTGGTCAATGGGAATCTGTTCATTGACTTAAGGAGGTTTTTGATTAGGTCCTTAATGAGAAGGACCCCACTTAGCAAAAGTAAGGCAACATTGATCTTAATCTAACTACTAAGAAGGTTACTATTACTTATAACATCTAAAGAATTAAAATATTACCTTGATAATTTTGTAAACTTTTTCTTATAAAATATACATGATGGCACTCCAACCAATGGAATAATCCTCCAAAAAAACCAATTCCATGCACTCTCCCTTAAAACTGCACTGTCCAAAAGCAGCAAGAGCAGCATCTTGCTGCTGGTGATCCGTTCTGACAGCTTACATGTTGTACAAGCTCCTTTATGAAAAAGATATTATTTCAGATTAGCATTAATTCCTGTAACATTTATGAGGTTCTGCTTACTTGCCTGGGTAGGTCTTTAGGTTAATCTAGCAGAACATTTTGACTTGAAGCTTTTTTAAGTTGCACAAGTACACATACATCATTCAAAAGAAGGAAGTGTTCACTTTGAAGCATTCCAAGTCACAATTCCCTCTCCTTGACAAGTCATATATCCCCTGCTTGAGACAGGAACCAAAAAAGTTTGGAAGGTCACTGATTCCAAACTAGCTATTCCCCATTTTATCAGATGGATTTTGTTGCCTAGAAGACAGATTTCCCCAACTATGCTTTGAGAGTTATGCTGAAAAGTGGAAAAAATACCAACTTGCTAAAATCATTAGGAGAAAGATATAGTGACCTTTAACACAGTTCTCTGTTGTTTTTCTTAGCCAGCAATGTTTTAACCATAATAGACAGGAATATGTATAAATAATGCATTAACTAACAGATGTCCAATCAGGTGTTTGAAAATTTATAAAATTAACCAATTATGTATTTTTATCCATTATATAGTAAGAGGAGCTAATAGGATTATATACAACCTTATTGTAGGTATTGGTAAGCATTAAGCAATTACCAGAACCAAGACAAGGCTGGGATTAGCTTGTCACAACTGCAGGATCGGGTTCTCACAGAAACTGTGGGAACTATTTCCTTTTCTGTTGTGTGCTAATTGTATAATTTTCTAATGAAACCAATCACTGACTTATCTGTAGCCTCTATTTAATAAATTCAAACCAGTCAACCTTTATAAATTAGACAAGATAGATATAGATACCAATTACTGAATAATTTATCAATTTGTGGATTTTAATTATTTATTATTATTGGCAATTGAAACTCTGATCTTCAGTTTTCAATACCTATTGCCACCTCAAAAATAATGATTATCTTCTCTTTCATGTCTATTCCCATCTGTGCTTCCATTTCAGATTCATATAGTCTCCAAGCTTCTTTCTGTCAGAACACTGGTGCCCATTTTCCAATCCAATATGTAACCAAATTAATCTAGAGTCTTGCTGGTCTCAGAGTCTTTATTTATTAAGAAATATAATTCAGCATTTGCCTATTTAAAATACATATTATATTTATTTTAAAACTATTTTAAATTTCTAAGAGAAGCAGCACTGTATGCTGTATAAAGCAGTATGAAGTATGTTTAGTAAAACAAGTAGCTATGAGATCCATTGCTGCTCCTTTATCTTAGAGGTTTAGAAAAATAAATATTTTAAGATGAGTATATTCTTTATAAAAGGAATAAATATACACACAAAACTTCCCTTCCCCTCCCCCATATGTATGGTTGATTATGAGAATGTCCTTTCCACTGATGATCGAGTCATCTACAAAGAACTACTGATCATTAAAATGTCAAGTGATTCTTCATCACTGTCCAGGACAAATGTTACCCTCCTAATTTAAAGATGCTTGGGAACATCTTCATCATTGCACCTGAATTTTATAAAGTAAATGGTTCCAAAAAATAAAACATTTGGATTACTGACCCATTTCTGCACTTGTAGCATACCCAAACTACCACCACACCACGGTCAAGTATTTCCTTCCTAATATCATGTTCATTACAAATATATATATATATATATATATATATATATATATATATATATATATATATATATATATTTACAATATGCCAACATATCTTCCCTAAAAAAGGCATTTGGATGATAAAGCAAAGTGTCGCTAGATTATCCAATATACACAAAATATTAGCATACTGTATTCTGTTCAGCTACTGAGATATAAGTGTGTGATTTGTCTGTACCACCACAAACATACCAACACATGAAGCACAGGATCTATTCTTCAGTTCAGCAGACTATGTGATCAGTCTTATGGGATTCTGTGTTAATTGTTCACCAATGCCTAAGTAGACAAAATCATTACGTTAGATTCGCCTCCTGTCTTTTGCACACTTTGTACAGTTTAAGACAGGTGGCACTACACTGAAGAGTCTGGTCTTAACTAACCAGGTGTTTATTATCCCTGAAAGGCGAGCTCTCAACAGTTATACAGGGGCTAGACAGAACTCTTCCCACTGGGTGGGAACGGCAAACTGCAGCCACTGGGTGTTGTGGGCAGCCATGCAAATGTAAACAAACTGTCCGGTGACCCGCCAACAGATCACCCTGACAGGCCACAGGTTTCCCACCACTGCTCCAAGGGTATGTCTACACGGCAATTAAAAATCCTCATCTGGCCCATGCCAGCTGGCTCGGGCTAAGGGGCTGTTTAACTGCGAGTTAGGTATTTGGGCTCTGCCAGAGTTCTATTCCCAGACTCCAGCCCAAGTTCCAAAGTCTATACTGCAATTTAACAGCCCTTTATCTTGAGCCCCACAAGCCAGATAGGGTGACCAGATGTCCCGATTTTATAGGGACAGTCCCGATTTTTGGACCTTTTTCTTATATACGCTCCTATTACCCCCCACCCTGTCCCGATTTTTCACATTTGCTATCTGGTCACCCTAAGCCAGCATCAACTGGCATGGGCCAGCCACGTGTGTCTAATTGCAGCCAAGCTGTATGGTAAAATTCTCTACGTTATGCAGATAGGCCAGGTCCAGAAGCACTGTGAAAATTCTGGAGCTGTCCCACAGCAACATGATGGATTCCTTCCCATCTCTTGCACTAAGTGAGTCTTGACATATGAGATAATCTGGGCCACAATTTCTAAGTGACAACTGAAGAGAAGGCATTATTTTCCTAATACCTTCTGTCAACACTAAATCTTCCAAATTTAGAAACGTTTCTTTAAAGTCTTAGATTCTCAAAAAGTTACAAAAAGTTTTAACTCTGTGGCTCTCATTAAATCTGGTTCTCTTACAGTCAAGCAACTAAAACCTTGTGAAACATTCTGAAAATTCAGGGATGTGGTATATCAGCAGTTGCCCATTTCAGCAAACTTCACACTGAGTTGGTGGAAAAGTAAAATATGTTCCTCAACAAAGGTAGTCATTTTAAGATTCAGGCAAAATTGATGCAAATTTTTGCAATCTAAAAATATATCTTGAGTTGTACTGGGATTAGAATTCCTAGATTCGGACAAGTTGTTTTTCCAGTTGCCACTGCTTAAAACTGTATCTTTAGTTTTTCTTAAAGTTCATACATAAATCAGAAAACTAGCTTTGCTAATTCTGAACATTATTCTGCCATTGATCTCTACTGGTAGCCTCTAGGGATGGAAGAAAAATTCAGTTTCCACACTAGCTCAGTTTGGGGATTTTTCTCAGCAAATAACTGCCAAGCACACCAAATTACGTATGATTACTTCCTTGGTTTTGTTACACAGACTACTGCCTATTGGGAACTCAGATTATTTCACCTCCTTCACAAGACTGAGTTCTTCAAACCATAATAGCAATTAGGATGAAACTAAGTGATTTATCTATCAAGTCACAATTCCCTTGTGTTCAGTTTTTCTCAGGCCAAGAAGTTCAGCATTAGCTTTGATCTAATACTGTAAATTTAGTTGTCACTACATCAGACACTAATTAAACTATGCTAGAACTATCTTTCACCATTATTAATCAATCTTTCATGCAGATAAATTCTCAGTTCACAAACAGAATGACAGCAACATTTAGTCAGCTAATGTCAAAGAAAGAAGCATTAGTTAGGGCCTCAATTTCCTATGTTTAATATCCATGGTTTTAATCTCTCTCTCTAGATATGGAGGCAGCTAACACAGAGAAATAGCTCACTATGTCCAACAAACATGTCTTTCATGCATTTCCCTCTGGCTCAACTAGATTCAGTAGACTACACTTCCTTGTGATAATTGCTTCTAGGCTTCTTAAAAGGCACAAAACACTATATTGTTCTAGATTATAGCGGAAAATTAAGTGGTTCTTTTTACTACCTCAGAGCACCACTTGTTCTCAGATACCAAGATACACCACCACACATCTCATAAGGATTATCCACTGAGCCCACTTGTATGGTCTCATACCTCTATTTTATAGCTTCTCCCTACCAGAGCTCTGATTATTCATAATTTGAGAACTGAGCTATTTATACTCCTCCCCACACAGAAACTTACTTTCCATCTGATGGAAATATACTCATCTGTTCAGCGTTCATAGCCCTTGCTTATGGACCGTTCTGGGCACTTCAGGTAAATGGCTTTGTTCTGTCCTCCTCCAGATTTCCACAGACATATACAAGCTGACCGAAATCTATTACAGTAAACCCTCGATTTTACGGACCCCGATTTAACGGACTTCGGATGCAACGGACAAAATTTCCGATGCATCCGAAATCCGTTTTGGGGGCTGCCGGCTCCCGCCCCAGGGAGCTGGCTGGGTTGACAGCTCCCGCCCGGCTCCCCACAGCGGGGACCCCTGCGGGAGCTGTCAAACCCCCCCCTCCCCCCCCCCCGCCCGGCTCCCCCAACGGGGAGCCGGGCGGGGGGGGCGTTTGAGAGCCCCCGCTCGGCTCCCCGCAGCAGGAAGCCGGGCGGGGGGTTTGACAGCTCCCGCCGGGCTTCCCGCTGGGGGGAGCCGAGCGGGAGCTGTCAAACCCCCCCCACCTGGCTCCTCGCAGCGGGGAGCCGGGCGGGGGGGGCGTTTGAGAGCCCCCGCTCGGCTCCCCGCAGCGGGAAGCCGGGCGGGGGGTTTGACAGCTCCCGCCGGGCTACCCGCTGGGGGGAGCCGGGCAGGAGCTGTCAACCCCCCCACCCGGCTCCCCGCAACGGGGAGCCAGGCGGGGGAGCTGTCAACCCCCCCCGCCCGGCTCCCCGCTGGGGGGAGCCGGGCGGGGGGGGGCGTTTGAGAGCCCCCGCTCGGCTCCCCGCAGCGGGAAGCCGGGCGGGGGGTTTGACAGCTCCCGCCGGGCTTCCCGCTGGGGGGAGCCGGGCAGGAGCTGTCAACCCCCCCGCCCGGCTCCCCGGAACAGGGAGCGGGGGTGGGGGGGGGGTTGAGAGCCTCCGCTCGGCTCCCCGCAGCGGGAAGCCAGGCGGGGGGTTTGACAGCTCCCGCTCGGCTCCCCCCAGCTGGAAGCCAGGCGGGAGCTGTCAACTCCCCGCCCGGCTCCCCGCAGCGGGGAGCCGGGCGGGGGGAGGGGGTGGGGTGGGCTGACTCATGGCTGGCTCCATATAACGGACTAATTCGGGCGGGGGGGTGTCCATTGTCACCCGAAAGTCCGTTATTTAATGATTTTAAAAAATTATTAAATAACGGACTTTCGGTTTTAACGGACACCCCCCCGCCCGAATTAGTCCATTATATCGAGGTTTCACTGTACTTCTCAGCTGCCTCCCTTAAGTACAGAGGTCTATTTTTCTTGGATGTGGGTGGGGTAGGTTGTAACAAGGGAGAACAAGCTGCATCTACAACAAGAAATGAGCAACACTGGTGTCAAAGCAGGACACTGAGGAAAACTGACAACATTCTTCAGAGCGCAGCCTCTAATGTTGATTCCAACATTTGGGAATTGGAGGAAAAACCGCCATCGCTGCATGTCATAAAAATGGCCCCATTAGGAATTTTTTTTTTATTATTCCTGCACCTCTCGGTTAAAAAATAAGGAACAGGTGCCAAATGTAAACAGTGCAGCAAAGATGGAAAGCCTGGCTGGTGGTCAGATGGAAACATTATGCAAAATGCTCATCAGAAGGCAAGGACTTTGAAGAAGATGATATGGACATGGATATGTCTGAACAGTCTGAATCAACAGGTTAGTAAATTTGTTTTTGTACCATTCTTATGGATTGGCTACCATGACTTAGCATGCTAGTAAATAATTTAGATTTACATTTGAGTTTTGGTGGATTACTTATGAATTTCAAAATGCTTGTGTTCAAATAGAATTTGCATGTTAGTTTGTTGTGGGAGTAGTTATTAATTATATTTTTACTTTTACTCTTGGACTTATGAAATGATTTTTATTACTCAATATCAACAAACATCCTAGGTGAAGATTTGCTATTTAAAAATAAAGTTTATTAGGCATTTATGAATTTTAACATTTAAAAATGTTCCCTCTCCACCCTAGATATTTGGTATGTTGCTAGAGAAAAGTGTTTCAATCTATTTAGGTAATCCTTATGGTTTATCAACTATCACTCCTATGAAACTGGGTTTAGCATAAAATAGTAAAAGATTAAACAATGGCAAAGTTACAATAGGATGAAATTTTCATTTACAATTTTTTTTAAAAGCAGTGCACAGAATAATAGTAATTGAGAGTAACCAGTTTATCATTTTGTTTCAGGGTCCAGCTTACACATAAAAGGTTATGAATGTCCAGCATCTGTAGTTTTTTCAGAGTCATCTGCTGGTACCACCAGCAGTTCTGCAACTAAACATACATCAGCCAGAAAATTACCTATTTTTTTTTAAAAAAACCCTGCAACAACAGGAAAAAAAGGATTTTATTCATCACTAGCGAAAATACCCGGCGTTGCTCGGGTCCGTCGGAGGTGGGGATGGGGCAGAGAGCTGAGCGAGTGCGGGGTCCGTTGGAGGGGGGAGTGGGCAGAGAGCAAACCTGACACCCCACCTCACCCCCCCGACCAAACCCGACACCCGTACCTCACTTACCCCTCGACCAACCCCGACTCACATTTTCACACCCCCACCCAAACCCAACACCCCCACATCACCCCCTACAAACCCCAACACCACCTGACCAACACCCACACCTCACCCCCCACAGACCAAACCTGACACACCCACCTCACTTTCCCCCCCACCCAAACCCGACACCCTACCTACCACCACAAACAAACCCAACACACCCACCTTACCCCCAACCAAACCCAACACCCCCTGACCAGCCCCAACACCCACACCTCACCCCTCACCCACCCTGACACCTTCCCACCCCTCCAGACCAAACCCAACACCCCCACCTCACCCCCCGACCAAACCCGACACCCCTACCTCACTTACCCTCCGACCAAACCCAACTCGGGTCCGTCGGAGGTGGGGAGGGGGCAGAGAGCTGAGCGAGTGCGGGGTCCGTTGGAAGGGGTAGGGGGCAGAGAGCTGAGCGAGTGCAGGGTCCATTGGAGGGGGGAGGGGGCAGAGAGCTGAGCGAATGCAGGGTCAGTTGGAGGGGGTATTATGACATCATAACTATGTCACAGAGAACAGCAGCTGCCCAGCTGATGTGAATGGGCTTTAAAGAATTTCACCCGTGGGGGGCGTCAGAGGTTAGATTTGAAAAAAATTCGACTCTTACCCTGATTAGGACCCTAAGACCTCTAACTGTACCAAATTTCAAGTCTCTAGCTCAAACGGTGTGGAAGGAGTAAGTGCACATACATACACGCATACATACACGCATACACCATTTGACTTTTATATATATAGATTCAGTAAAACCATGAACAAGTTTATAACCAGGACCAGCAAAACTCCATACATGAAACAATACCTTGGTTCTTTTAGGCAATAAATTCTGTTTCAGTTTGTTCAGAACAAACATTTCATTGACATAGTTCAATCATTATGATCAGGCTACCTTCCATCTGGCAGAGAAGAAATTGTTGGAATGTTGCTGGGTACAGTGTATGAGAAACAAACTGAACAGTGTGAAAAAAAACATTTAGACGAAATTTGTTAATCTGAGTCTTGATTAGTGGAGCAATTACCCAATGATTCAGTAATATGTGCTTGTGCGACAACAGAAGATAGACAACACCATCTTGCAGAAACAACCGATATACAGTAGACTCTCGATTATCCAGGATTGGATTAAGCAGGATGTGGATTAACCAGGATGTCAAAAAAAATACGTGAAACTCACAGGGCCGGCTCTGGCTTTGCTGCCGCCCGAAACACAGACACAAAAAACCCCTATAAGGGTGCAGGGTAGCCACTGAACCAACACCCCCTCCCCCTGGCACAGGATGGCTGGTGAATCAACCCCCAGTCCCCATATTTCCTATGGATGGTAATTATCCAGGATTTTATTAACCAGAATTATTTTTTCCCTATCATCCTGGATAATCGAGAGTCTACTGTACCAGGAAATAGCCATAGAGCAGAATACCAAAGGAGTAGCAATAAAAAAAGATAACAAATTGAAAATAAACAAATAAATAAATAAAGGGATGTAGATTTGTCACAGACAATGCTCTAAATATAGTAGAGGTAAAAAGAACTCTAGAAGGAGATAGTGAAGGGAACTTGAAACTTATAACATATGGATGGTAATTCAATTAATCTTTTAACAAAAGACTTAAATTCCAGGAATAAAAAAGAATTGTTGAAATTGCAAAAATACTTCCACAACCACCATTTTGCTTCAGCTTCACTGAAAAGAAAAGGCAGATCAAAACTAATTCTCCCCCAAGATGCACAACAAAATTTGGTGGTTGATTGTTTTGTGCTATTTATTAAGAAGTAACCTTTGTGGATAACAACTTGTAAAGAATATTGTGACAAGAGATTCATCACAGCCAAAGAAGTCAACATTGGACTAAAGTGAAATGTAGAAAATATGCTGAATGTACTGAAACCTGTTTCTGTATACTTGGACAAGCTGCAGAAAGATTGATGCTATTGACATTTGGAAAGAACTTCAAGAGCATTGAAGAAAGAAATACCTGACAACAAAGTTGGCAGACAGTAAAGCAGATGGATCAAGTACTTAGTCTACCTTATTTTCTTGCCAATATTCTTAACCCAAAGAACCAGGGCAAATGTTTAACTGCTGAAGATGCTGCTGGGGTTAAGATATGGATATCTAATAATCATCCAGCACTCAGGCCAATCAGAATAAACTGAAGGACTAGAGGTAACCCCATTCAAGTAATACCATGTTTGGTGATGATGTTTTAAAGAAAGTCACATCACGTAACTGGGGGAGGTCACTAGCTAAGCTCATGGAACCAGAGATTGTTGAAATGCTAAACCAACTATTGACAGCAGTAACCTCTTCTACAGTGTCACCGTATCTCCATGAGTCACAACTTAATACCAGATTCAGGACAAACTGCTAAGAAATAGGACAAACACATCAGAAAACAGGTGATTATTCTCCCATAAGATATACCAGCCCAACAACAAAAGTAAACTTCTGTTTTATCACACTGGCAAACAAGAAACTGGGGCGAGGGAGGGGGGTGAAAACAGTCTCCTGAGGTATTCCACTCCTTGAATCACCACCAAAATTACTAGTCTAGTGATTATTTAAAACCAGTTTTGTCAATCAAAAGATTCTTCTGATCCCAAAGGACCAGCCACATACCAAAGTCAATATGTAACTTAGTTCTTACACAATAATCATGCTTTTGACAATCCTTTAATATCTAATATCTAAAGGTTTATTTATAAAAACAAAGAAAGGTGAGAGTTAAAATTGGTTAAAGGAATTAAATACACACAATAATTGCAAAGTTCATGGATCAGGCTTCTAGCACTGATGGAATAAACTTCTGGCTTGTTAAGTCTCTAGTTGCTTCCAAATCATTGGAAGATCTTTGGTCCTTTGGTTAGAATGCCCACATTGGTATAAGTCCATAGTCCAGAGGTTTGAGCAGGAAAGAGGCAAAATTGAGATGCTTTGAAGGTCCACCACACATCTTGTGGGAAAGTACGGGTAAGAAGATGAAATTTGGAGTCACGTGGGTAAGTCACATGTCTATGCCTGCTTCACTTAGTCATAACAGAGGCCATTACCCATATTGTAGTTAGAACATTCACATAAAAGTCCATCCCGTTTGGATGGGCATCTTCCACAGCCCATGGTGAGTTAAGTGTTTCTTGACTGGCCATTCAATTTGAATAGTCACTTCACAATGTGCTGGCTAAATACCTTCAGGATGTAACCACACGAGCAAAAATATTTGAGATACGTTACATAGACAATATTCATAACTTCAGATACAAAAAAATTATACATGCATACAAATAGGATAATTATATTCAGCACATCATAACTTTTCCATAGGCACCTTACTTGACACACTTTGTACAAGATTTGTTGTGATTATGTAATAGTAGTAGCAACAATGATCTACATAGTCAGCTTTTAATCGGATAACATCACAAATAGACACAGAATTTTTTAGTCAATTGGACTTCATTCAAAGTTAAGAAATCAACTGTGAGCTGAAAGAGCAGAAAAAACGTGTTTGTTTTTTTCTTCTTCCAGGCCATGAATAAAAAGAAGGGATGGAAGGAGGGAGGGAGGAGGGGGATAAGCTCTACTAGTCTGAAAAATTTGAAGGACAGTATAAATAATTTAGTCGATTGTTGTGTCACTGTCAAGAGATTTAGGCGAGTACAAACTTAAGCACCTGTCACTTTCACTTAGGCAGATTAATTTTTTTTCCTAGGCCCACCTGAAATAATCAGTTTAATTCACTGATTACAGTTAATCCTTCTGTTCATTTAAGAAATCATTGGTTATAAATGTGAAGCATTTTCATATGAAAAGTTTATGCATCCAAAAAACATTTAAAATTGTTTTAATAAAAATAAAGATTATATGATGTTTTGGGGTGTTTAATTAAATTCCAGTTACCATCTTAGTGCAGTTTGACACAAACCAGGAGCGAAAAGTATCCAGGAGTTAATTATCTAGTAAATAAGCAATATATCATTTACCATTTTCTAACACTAAAATTTACAATTAAGGCTCTGAAAACATTAAGCTACATAATTCCTTAAATAAAATGTATACAGTATACCAGATGTAGTGTAAAGGTTCTATTTAGTTGTAAAATATAACTATTAATAAGACACATTGATTTACATCAACCAATGAGAATGCACATCTTTTAAGAAAATAACTGAAATACAAATGGAAAAGATTATTATAGTCAATTATTTAAATTGAGACTGGTGATTTAAAATCGCCTTATTTTAATCCATCCACCTGACACAGTACCTTAGTGCACAGCAGACTAGAGCTGTAGATTTACACCCCAGCTTGCCATGCACTAATTCTCTGTATAGACAAACCCTTAGATTCCACAGTCTTCATTTAGGTACCTGAGCTGGATAGTTCAAAGTGTTTAAATTATTTAGGAGCATAAATCCTATTGAATATCAGAGGCAAGTTCTAGCAGTGAATACAAGATATTTTATTATGGCATAGAAACAAAGTACGAAGATATTGAAATCACTAGCTAAAGATTTTCAAACAAGAGGTTGTAGTCCACAGAGTCAGAGTTATTTGTTGGTTTCATTTCAACTTTTCTATGGTGTGCAGTATGTGTATGGCATGTGCTTTTAAGTGAAAGAGTCTGAAAATAGAACTACAGTAAATAAGCTTTGATGTGTCCATTTCAAATTGCTTCCCCTCCTACAGAGTTGAAAACTTTGTGAGCTTTAAATTTTTCTACTGCGACTATGGAATAAAATTTGCTAGAGACTGGGCTGCATATGGGTAGCTACTGTATACAAACCATGCAACTTTTAAAAAAATAGCTACCTACCGGAACAAGCTTTTAAATATTAATTTCACTGCTAGGTATAACCCAACTAGTACAATGAACAAACAACTTTTAAAAAGGGATGCAGTGTCCGGTGCGTTGTGTTGATTAATGTAATATCACAGAAGTATTAAACATGAAAAATAGAAAACTTGTGCAAACTTTGTGCAAATTTGACACCATCAAAAGGCTGAATGGCTATGTCACTATAAAAATTAATTTCCCCTCTACTGATACTCAAACCTTCTTGTCAATTGAATGGGCCATGTCCACCATGATTGAACTGGCCTTGTTAGTACTGACCCTCGTACTTGGTAAGGCAATGCCATCTTTTCATGTGCTGTATATTTATACCTGCTTACTGTCTTTTTCACTCCATGCATCTGATGAAGTGGGTTATAGTATTCATGTTCTACTTAAGTTTCATGTTTGAAGAATAAGTGATGTCCTGGAGAAAGGGACTGAAAGACTCTGGCTGTGGCAGAGAGTTCCTTTTGTGCTGGGGAAAACACATCAGCAACACTACAAACATCAATGAGTGTAAGTGAATTCTAGACATATCCAACCTGCAAGCCAAAAAAATTCAAATTTGGTGACTACAACCAGGAACACTTAGGCTACTTTCACCTAATGGAGAGGTTCAGACTCTGATTTTGAGGCCAGAAGGGACCATCATGATCACCTAGTCTGACCTGCACATTGCAAGCCACAGAACCTCATCCACCCACTCCTTTAATAGAGCCATCTCTATTAACTCAACTTGTTGAGTTACTGAAGTCCTCAAATCATAATTTATAAAGACTCCAAGTTACAGAGAATCTACCATGTACACCAGTTTAAACCTGTAGGTGACCTATGTCTCATGTTTCAGAGGAACACAAACCCCTCCACCAAGGTCTCTGACAATCTGACCTAGGGGAAAATTCCCTCCTGACTCCAAATATGTCTGTCAGTTGGACCCTAAGCTTTTTAGCAAGATGCAACAGCTGGACAGCAGGAAATAATTCTCAGGAGTAACTCAAGCATCCCATCACTGGCCATTGGGATATTTACTACTAGTAGTTACAGCTCACTTATATACCATGTATGCACTCTCATCATACCATCCCTTCCATAAACTTATTAAGCTCAGTCTTGAAGCCAATTAATTATTTTGCCCCCCACTGTTGCCCTTGGAAGCCTGTTCCAGAATTTCACTCCTCTGATGGTGAGAAAACTACATCTTATTTCACACCTAAGCTTGTTGATGGCCAGTTGATATCACACAACTTCCACTGACTTATGAGTTATTCAGGCAGATATGAAGATACACTTTCACTCCAGAACAACTTAAGGGGCACACTGCACTACAGAATGAAAATGACAATGACCCTGAAAATGCACAACAGATGTCAACTACAATAGTCTTTGGAGAGCTAAGAAAGCAGACAAAAAGGAGGGGTGCAAACAGATTCTAGTGGCAAACTGATGGAGAAGATAAACTAGTTTTCATAATAAAGGAGTCTCCGGACATGTCATTTACACTTGTTCAAATCTCAGCTTTTGAATTGTTCTACAGAAGAACTGGACTAGGCAGATGGATTTGTAGCTAAAAAGAGCAACAATTGAAGAAAAGCCATTAATTGAAAGTAGGGTTGGACAGGAAATAATATTCCTATCCCATGAGAAATTTTGATATCTCAATTTTTTTCCTATCCCCAAAAGTGAAATATCTCAAATTTTTGAACAAAAAAAAAGTTGAACCAAAAATGTGTGGGTGATTTCAGATGTCTAGAAAAATTGAAGTTTTTCCCCATTTTAAAAGTGTCAAAACACAGTACTGACCATTTTGAAATTTTTAATTCCTCCCCTGCAAAAAATGAGAAATTTCTGGAAGCTGACCATTTTTTGCAAATATTTTTAGGTTTGATAAATCAGCATTTTCCAATGTTTCAAAATAAAAACTTCCTAGCCAGCTCTAACTGCAAGTAAGTGCCTAGCACCAAATACAGTTTTAGCCGTTATACTATCAAGCTTATTCTTCAATATTTATATAGTGATAGGGATGTCTGCCACTATTGCATACAATATTAATAAATTCCCATGTAAAAATATGTGATCATATAATTCAACTATGATACAATATACATGCGAGTCAAATAAAACTTGCATGGCAATTTTAATTCTTGCATTTCTTAATTTTCTAGAGCTTGTCTTTTTTACTTTAATGTTCTCTTAACCCAGGGGTCTCAAACTCAAATGACCATGAGGGCCGCATGAGGACTAGTGCACTGGCCCGAGGGCCGCCCCACTGACACACACACATACCCTCGCTGCCCCGGCTCTGCCCCCACTCCACCCCTTCCATGAGGACTAGTGCACTGGCCCGAGGGCCGCACCACTGACACACACCCTGCCCTCGCTGCCCCGGCTCTGCCCCCACTCCACCCCTTCCATGAGGACTAGTGCACTGGCCCGAGGGCCGCACCACTGACACACACCCTGCCCTCGCTGCCCCGGCTCCGCCCCCACTCCACCCCTTCCAAGAGGTCCCACCCCTGCCCCACCTCCTCCTCTGAGCACGTAGCTCCCCATTCCCTCCTGGAAAGCGCTAGGCACCACCAACAGCTGTTTGGCAAACAAAGCAAGAGCAATATAGGAAGTCCAGAGCTAGAAACACGCGCGGCCCAGCCAGGCAGCAGAGAAGCCTCCACTTCTGGCCCCTCCATCCTGCAAAGTGCTATGGGGGGAACCGGGGGGGAGGGGGGATGCCAGGAAGCTTGGCGGGCCGCAGGGAAGGGCTTTGCGGGCCGCATGTGGCCCCCGGGCCGCATGTTTGAGACCCCTGTCTTAACCTATTCTCATATGAAATCATATGTCTGAGTTTAGTCTATACAGTAAAACCTCGATATAACGGACTAATTGGGGTGAGGGGGTGTCCATTAAAACCAAAAGTCCGTTATACAGTAGACTCCCGATTATCCGAGCTCGGGTTAACCGGGCTGCGAATTAACCGGGACGTCTAACAGGGTGAGGCAGGGGAAGCCCTAAAACGGCGGCGGGTTGAGCACTTAGCCTGGGGCCGTTTGGGGGTTTCCCCCACTGGCACTTTGCAAATTGGGGTCTCAGTCCGCTGCCTGCCTGGGTGTAGGAGCCTCGGGGAAACTCTAAAGTGGTAGCGGGCGGAGAAGCGGCAGCATGCCTGGGTGTAGGCTTCCTACACCCAGGCTAGCAGCGGGAGCTGACTGGGGCAGGCGGCGGAACCCCAGCTGGCAGGAGCCTACAGGGGAAGCCTCAAAGCGACGGCAGGTTGAGCGCTCAGTCTGCCTCCGCTTTGGGGTTTCACCCGCTGGATCCTTGCCAGCTGGGGTTCCTAATCAGGGTAAGAATCGAAAAATTTTCAAATCTCACCTCTTACGCCCCCTAGGGGTGAAATTCTTTAAAGCTCATTAACATCAACTACACAGCTCACATAACATCATCTGGGCAGCAGGTTGACACATGCTGTCGTCTGTGACATAGTTATGATGTAATAATACAGATAACCAGAGAGCTTAGTGTTGTGTAGCGCAAACATAATTAAATACACTGTTTTTTTCTTTAATAGGACCCTATTCGTTATGCCGCATAAAAAGCGAAAATGTATCGGAGAAAGCACATCTAAATGCAAGAGAATAAAATTACTTAGACAAAATGAGACTTCTGAACAAAATTTGTATTAATAAAAAACATTGTCGTCTTTTTACATCCCAGTTTCCAATTACAAATACCCCAAGCAACACCGGATATTTTTGCTAGTAATTTACTAAAACTGTCTAATATATTTGATCTTCATTGAGGTGATCAGGAAACCCAGCCCCTTCCTCTTGGTGGAAGATGGAAACAACTATATTCCTCTTCCTTATTTCTGGGCTGGTATAATTAGGATTTGTTGTTTTAAACCAGGGGTGGGGAACCTTTTTTCTGTCAAGGGCCATTTGGCCATTTATAATGTCATTGGCGGGCCATTCCCCCCCCCCGAAAGCCCAGGCTGGCAACGGGAGCTGAGACCCCAGCTGGCAAGGGGCCAGCGGGGGAAACCCCAAAGCAGTGGCAGGTGGAGTGCTTAGCCCTGCACTGCTTTGGGGTTTACCCCGCTGGCCCCTTGCCAGCCGGGGTCCAGGCGCCTGCCCCAGTCAGCTCCCGCTATCAGCCGGGGTGGAGGGGGTGATCTTAATTTACCCCCGCCGAGCCTCCCCCCATCTACCCGCCTTTCCTCCCCCACCCCTGCCTGGCCCATCCCACCCAACCTAACCTCCTTCCCCCCTCCCACTCCCAACCCAGCCTACTGCCCCCCCATGCCTGACCAGCCCAGCCTCCCCCCCCCAAAACCTCCTTCCCTCCTGCACCCACCCCTCACCCACCCCATCCAGCCTAGTCTCCTGCTCCCCTCTCCACCCGCCCAGCCTGGCCTTCCCCCCACCGCCCCCTTGCCTGCCCCCCAGCCCAGCCTCCCCCCCACACCCCCTTTACCGTCCGCTCCCTGCGGCTCCTCCGTTCACCGCCCGGCTAATGGGCGGCTCCCCCAGGCATGAGCTGCTCCCGCCTGGGGTCCACGTGGTGCCGGCGGCTCCTCCATGTGCGAGCCGCCCCTGCCTGGGGGCTGCACTGCGCCGGCAGCTCAGCCAGGCGCGAGCCGCCCCGGCCTGGCGGCCCGCGCGCATCCCTGGCCAGCGGCTCCGGCGCATTCCCGGCCCCGCCGCGGGCTGGACAGAATCATTTGGCGGGCCGTACAATGCCCGCGGGCCGGAGGTTCCCCACCCCTGTTTTAAACAGCTGATGTTTGATTAAAGCCACTAGGTATATTAAGGACCTCCCATGATTTTCAAAAGACGTCCTCAGTAGTACTTTTCTTCAAAGTTAGATATCAAGACCAAAAAGACAAACAAAAACTGTCATGATTCTGGGGGAAAAGAAAAAAGAAAAAGAAAAAAAAAGCCTTTGTCTAGAGCTGTGTTTAATCATTTACTAAGATGAGGAAAAGAGTTTATATAACACACTTCTGATTGCGTCCAAGTCAAGAGCAACTGTTTGCAACATCTACTAATCAACTGCAAAACCTTCCTGTTTTAATCTGTGTGCTAAACCTTTTATCCTAACAAAGGAGATGCAACAGCACAACAAACAAAAGAAAACCACCCTACAATTACCTATAAGTAAAGGGAGTCAGATATGATAAATGTTACTGGAAATCTGCAGATTCACCTTGGAATAGTCATGGGCTTCTTAGTGCTTTGTGTGCATGTTGTAATAGGTTTCCTTCACTCTTACATAATGTAACAAAAACAAACATGAGTTGGTTTCAATATGCAACTATACATAATGTGTTCATACATGTTAGCTATTATAAATGATAGGCCATGGGCCAAAAAAAAGTGCTGAATCTGAAGACACTGTAAATTTTGGATTTGATCTATGAAACTGAGGCCTCTCTCATACATGCACATACACTGATCATAAATAAGCAAGAATTTATTTAAAGTTTCCATATGGTGTCTATCGTGCAAAATGACTCTAATTTCCTTTACCGAGTTACTTTCTTAATGAATAGGGGAGAAGCAACAAAGATGTTATCTTGACTTTAGTATGAAATTCTCAAACAAACTAGGGAAATGTGGTCTAGATTACAGAAGATGAGTGCAAAACTGATTGAAAGACCATACTCAGAGTAGTTACCAATGGTTGTCTGTCCAACTGGCAGGATGCATGTAGTGGCATCCTGCAGGGGTCTGTTCTGGATCCAGTACTAGTCAGTATTTTCCCTAATGACTTGGACAATGGAGTGAAGAGTACACTTGTCAAGTTTTCAGATGACACCAACAGGAACTGGGAAACAGGCACTTTGGAAGACAAGATTAGAATTAAAAACAACCTTGGTAAACTTCAGAACTGGTCTGAAATTGACAGCATGAAATTCATTAACGACAAGTGCAAAATACTGCACTTAGGAAGGGAAGCAACAATCCAATACACAACTACCAAATGGAGAATAACTGGCTAGGTAGTAGTATTCCTGATAAGGATTTTGGGATATAGTGGATCAAAAACTGAATAGAAATCAACAATGTGATACAGTTGTGAAAAAGACTAAGGAAAGTTAACAGGAATGTCTTATGTAAGACACCGAAAGAATTGTCTTGCTCTGCTGGGCATTGGTGAGGTTTCTACTGGAATACAGTGTCCAGTTTGGGCACCGCACGTTAGGATGAATTTAGGAGAGAGTCCAGATGAAAACAACAAACATTTTAAAACCTTTAGAAAACATGACCTATGAGGAAAGGTGAAAAAAAGCTGGGCATGTTCAGTCTAGAGAAAAAAGAAGAAAGAAGGAGGACCTGATAACAGTCTTCAAATATGTTCGGGGCTGTTACAAAGAGGATGGCGATCAATTCTCCATATCCACTGAAGGCAGAACAAGAAATAATCTGCTTACCGTATTTTTCGTCCTATAGGACGCTCCGGCGTATAAGACGCCCCCGAGTTTTTAAATAAAAAAGCCGGGGGAAAAAAAACAAACAAACAAAAAAAAACCACCACCACACAAAAAGCGCCGCTTTTTTCGCGCCGCTCTCCCGTCCCCGCCGCGCGGCGGGCTGCTGGGAGCGCGCCGCTCTCCTGTCCCCGCCGCACGGGCGGGCTGCCGGGAGCATCCCGGTTCCCCCCTCCCCGCCGCGGGCGGGCTGCCAGGAGCGCCCCCGGCAGCCCGCCCGCGGCGGGGAGGGGGGAACCCGGACGCTCCCGGCAGCCCGCCCGCGGCGGGGAGGGGGGAACCGGGGCGCACATTCGCCCTATAAGACACGCCAACTTTTTCCCCCCCGTTTTGGGGAAGAAAAAGTGCGTCTTATAGGGCAAAAAATACGGTGCTCTGTAGCAAGGGAGGCTTAGGTTAGATATTAGGAAGAATCTTTCTAATTATAAGGATAGTTAAGGACTGGACTAGATTACCAAGGGAGGTTTTGAAATCCCCATCATCGGAGGTTCTTAGGAACAGGTTAGACAAACAACTGTCAGGATAGTCTCATTATACCTGGTCCTTTCAGTGCTGGGGGAATAGACTAGATGACCCTTTCAAACATTCCTTGCTATGATCCTCTATAAAATATCTCAGTATTTCACTTTACTTACAATTGGGCAATTATGTAATAATTCAGATGCCATTGTGAAGTAACTGGTAGCAAATCTTGACCTTTTAATGGCTACCAATATGTTTGGTTGCTCAC
Source organism: Sternotherus odoratus (assembly GCA_032164245.1). NCBI lineage: Eukaryota > Metazoa > Chordata > Testudines > Kinosternidae > Sternotherus > Sternotherus odoratus. The sequence continues at coordinate 155,621,449 of JAVMKO010000001.1, read as the reverse complement.
ACACAACACACAGGTAAAAATGAGCTTGATGGTCTTTTAAATATGTTTTCCTATCACATGATATATTGTCACAAGGACTGAAATGCTGATTCATTGTTTTCTCAGAGGTGACCCAGACTATCATGGCCAATTTAATATTTGGAAGAGTTGCACTGTATTAGTAAGGTTGCACAGTGCTTTTCTATATTGGCTGTTTCTGAATTATACTAGCAGTCATTCTAATGATTTCATTGTGGATCTCCCCTCCATAAAAATGATAAAGATAATAAAATAAAGTTTTCTTTTAAGTTTTTACCTACTGCTGTACATCTAACAGATTTCTGGAACAATTCAATAATAGTTCTTTTAAATGGTGGAAACAGTGATACAAAAAAACTGGAATGAAAATGTTTATCTAGTGCCAGTAAGTATTTTGGATTTGTTTAACTTATTAAGCGTTGCTTACATCACTTCTGAACTCATCTGAGTTCTCAACAACATTTAAGGGATTTCTCATGAAAGTAGGAGACAGATGTCAAGTTTGTTACAATCTGTGCAAAACAGCTGTTCTTGAATGTAACCCTGGATGCTAGTTACAACCACTGGGGAAACAATGAATAACTTACATGTGAAGGGCAAACCTTTTCTGTAGGGCCATCATTCCACTATTATGGCTAAAATTAACCATCTGTTCTAACACCTAAACAGGTTTTTTGTTTGTTTTTTTCCGCAGGTTGATGTTTTCTTGACCTGGGACATCTAAGTATGCCTCCAGCATTACAAGCTTTTGCACTAAATACAACAGGGAACTACATTACCTTATTCCAAGGCTTTTACATGCACGAGCTAATGCTAAGCAGGAATACCAATCATTTACCACACAAAAGAACATTTACAATGTGATGCACAGGGATTTTTAACTGTGAAAAATCCCATTAATAGGATTCACATAAATAAATCCCTCAGGTAGTGCCTTAAAAGTGGATGCCAATGAGTTATTTTTAACTTTACAAGTCCTTTTGAATGGCTAACAATTGTACCACTTTAATAACATCTTCTGAGAAACTATGTACATATAATGTGTATAGCTTCAAAATAATTGATATGGCTGGAAGTCTTTCTATGCCAGCATTCTCTGAGTTAAAATGAATCTCCTAGAGACAGGATATATTTTTTCCATTGTAGAATCCAGGTTCAATATTTTTATTTTGAAGTAACCAGTTTGGAATTCTATTTTTCAGTCATTACTGATTCATGTCAAAACATCTTATTTAAAATGCTAGAAGATAATTACCTTTGTGACAAAAACAAACAACAAATCCTGAGGTAAGAAAAATTCTTATTGAATTAAAATGAATTCTACATTTCTAAAACGAGCCTTTCAGGAAGGCTCATGTACACAATTTAATACCAGCCTGCACAAGTTCCTCTTCACTCCAACCCCACTACTGAATACTGGGGTGGAGGGGTGCTAAAGAGCTGAGAATGGTGGAAAACTATGAACTTACACCAAGAGCCTATGAATTTATATCAAGAGCCTATGAATGTATGCCAAGAGCCTACACATTCAATGAAACAGATTATAAAATACTACATCTACAAAGTTTGATCAGGCAATCACACAGGGTCAAATGCAAAATTCTTCTCTCCGGCAAAACTCCCATTGAAATGAGGGTGAATTAAAGGTTTATTCCACCGTTACCAACGGCCTCTAAAACCCTCCTTGTCAGAATTAATTATTTTACCACACCAACTATGCAACACTTAAGTCCTTGCCCTGCATACAGGGGTAAAATGTCACACTTATTGGATACCTTTTACTTTACTTTTCATTCCCAGGAGAAACAAAAGTTTAGAACTGAGAGAACAGTATACTGGCCACATACTAGTACTTTTAAAACTATATGCACAATGAAGTCTAATTTCAGAAAGATGTGCCTGAAATAGTCAGTACATAAATAATCCCATCCATTTTAGCAAACCATTCTGTTAAAATCAAGCCCACATTAAGAACCTTGCTGAGTCAAGCCCCAGGAGAGAATGAAGGAAGCTTTGCTTGAGTAATAACTGCCAGATAGGACTATCAAATCCAGTCCAGCTCCCACTGACATTAGGGGAGAAACTCCCATTAATTTCAGTGGAAGTTGAACTGCAGCCCCAAAATACATTGTAGATATGAGAACTAGTCCCCCCAGCCACACAAACACACTTTTCCCCATCTTGACAAAATATTAAAATATCCTTAATTTACTGTCAAAAAACTTTGACACATTCCCTTGGCAAGTATTTTGGAGGCCTCAGTGTTAATAGACACAGCATTTTTTTAATGCTTGATTTAGCTGGCATAAACAGATTGAAAGAAATTAAAAGAACCCCCCGCAACCTCAAAGGTTGCAGGGCTTAGTCTGGATTTTTGGGAAGAGTGGAGGGAGAATAACTGTTATTTTAATGACTTTTCAATTGTTGGGAGAGGAAAATATCACTGGATATAGTAGCAGACTGGTGTGGCTCTGGGAAGCCTTTGGCCCTTGAGCATCCAGAGCAACCTACATAATCCCTGCCACCTCCCATCTGAGCCCCTCTCCCCTGACATTCTGGGACTAGCTGGTGCCCTTCTCAGGCTGTTTGACAGCATGGAAGCAGGCACCTGAAATGATTATTGAACACCTGGGTGAAAACAATTTGGGATTTTGTTAGTGGGTTGACTTAATCATCAGGGCAGAGAGAGATATAGGGCACATCCAGAACTGATTCCTGGGAGCGGCTGTAAACTGGTTGAATGCTGCAGCAAAAGGTAGGATGGGGAGCCACCGGGCCTGTATGGATTATCAAGGTCACGATATGGGAATGGCAAGGATCAGTTATTACCAATAAAACGATATTGGTTCCTGAATTATTCAGAGACAAAGGGGGCACACCTCTCTGAGGATCAGATCAGTTTTTAGACTCATGTTAGGAAGGGAACATGGGTGATGGGTGAATGAGCCACTGGGGGAGGCTAGTCACTGTTAGGATAGAGATATTCAGGCGTGTCTGTAAAGGCTTTAAGAATTTAGGTGTATTCTTATCACTTAGCTAGTTATAGAGGTACAAAACAAGAATCAAAATCAGTCTGTCTGTTTATAGGCCTTCTTTCACTGGATAGTCTAAGGTCATGTTCTTAGGCAAAGACCTTTGGCTAAGCAGCAGAGGCAACCATAAGCTATGATGCATATATTCACATCCTCACATTTCAAACTAGTCACATTGAAAGAAGGCAATTTGGGGTTATTAGAAAGGTGATCCAATCCATCACTTCCAGAGAAAGGGAAGAACCTAGAAGATTTAAAGACAATTTAGTTTGATAGCATCCTCTCTGGCAAGAACTCACTTAACAATTGATGGGATGTGAAATTGTAATTTCTTTGTTGTTCTATCACTATAGTCCCCACTTCCATCTATATATATAAAAGTCAAGTGGTGTATGTATGTGTGTATGTATGTATGTATGTATGTATGTACGTATGACTGCGAACTCCTTCCGCACCGTTTGAGCCAGAGACTTGAAATTTGGTACAGTGAGGGGTCTTGGGGTCTAGATGCTGGTAAGGGTCGAAAAATTTTCGGATCTCACCTCTGACGCCCCCCAGGGGTGAAAGTCTTTCAGGGCCAATCACATCGGCTGGGCGGTTAGGTGGTGATGATGTCATAATACCCCCCTCCAACAGACACCTCACTCGCTCAGCTCACCCCTCCCTCCTCCAACGGAACCCCGGAGATCCCTCAGTTCTCTGCCCCTCCCCCCTCCCAACGGAACCCCGGAGATCCCTCCATTCTCTGCCCCTCCCCCCCTCCCAACGGAACCCCGGAGATCCCTCCATTCTCTGCCCCTCCCCCCTCCCAACGGAACCCCGGAGATCCCTCAGTTCTCTGCCCCTCCCCCCTCCCAACGGAACCCCGGAGATCCCTCAGTTCTCTGCCCCCCCTCCCAACAGAACCCCAGAGATCCCTCAGTTCTCTGCCCCTCCCCCCTCCCAACGGAACCCCGGAGATCCCTCAGTTCTCTACCCCTCCCCCCTCCCAACGGAACCCCGGAGATCCCTCTGTTCTCTGCCCCTCTCCCTCCCAACGGAACCCCGGAGAGCCCTCAGTTCTCTGCCCCTCCCACCTCAACCCCGGACTCCATCAGCTCTGTGCCCCCCCCCCCACCTGCGAAGGTCCCCGGAATCCCTCGGCTCTGGGCCCCCTTCCCCCCTGCGACGGATCTGAGTTGGGTTTGGTGGGACGGTAAGTGAGGTGGGGGTGTCGGGTTCGGTCGGGGGGTGAGGTGGGGGTGTTGGGGTTGGTCAGGGGGTGTTGCGGTTGGTGGGGGGGTGAGGTGGGGGTGTTGGGTTTGCTTGGGGGGGTGAGGTGGGGGTGTCGGGTTTGGTCGGGGGGTAAGTGAGCCGGGGGGGTGTCGGGGTTGGTCTGGGGGGGTGGGAAGGTGTCGGGGGGGTGAGGGGTGTGGTGTGGGTGTTGGGTTTGGTCTGGGGGGGGGAAGGTGTTGGGGTGGGTGCCCAGACCAAACCCGACACACATCCCCGGCTCACTTACCCCCCGACCAAACCCGACACCGCCACCTCACCCCCCCACCAACCGCAACACCCCCTGACCAACCCCAACACCCACCCCTCACCCCTCACCCACCCCAACACCTTCCCACCCCCCCAGACCAAACCCGACACCCCCTGGCTCACTTACCCCCCGACCGAACCTGACACCCCCACCTCACCCCCCCACACCAATCGCAACACCCCCAGACCAAACCTGACACCCCCCGGCTCACTTACCCCCCGACCGAACCCGACACTCCCACCTCACCCCCCCAAGCAAACCCGACACCCCCACCTCACCCCCCACCAACCACAACACCCCCTGACCAACCCCAACACCCACACCTCACCCCTCACAACACCTTCCCACCCCCCCCAGACCAAACCCGACACCCCCCCGGCTCACTTACCCCCGACCGAACCCGACACCCCTACCTCATCCCCCCAAGCAAACCTGACACCCCCACCTCAACCCCCCACCAACCGCAACACCCCCTGACCAACCGCAACACTCACCCCTCACCCACCCCAACACCTTCCCACCCCCCCAGACCAAACCCTACACCCCCCGGCTCACTTACCCCCCGACCAAACCCGACAACCCCACCTGACCCCCCCAAGCAAACCCAACCCCCCACCTGACCCCCCGACCAAACCCGACACCCCCCCCCCCCCCGGCTCACGGTGCACTGTGTAGCACACAGATTATTAAATACACTGTTCGGTCGGGGGGTGAGGTGGGGGTGTCGGGTTTGCTCAGGGGGTGAGGTGGGGGTGTCGGGTTTGGTCGGGGGGTGAGGTGGGGGTGTTGGGTTTGTTTTGGGGGGTCAGGTGGGGTTGTCGGGTTTGGTCGGGGGGTAAGTGAGCCGGGGGGTCTTGGGGTTGGTCGGGGGGGTGGGAAGGTGTCAGGGTGGGTGAAGGGTGGGTGTTGGGGTTGGTCAGGGGGTGTCAACTGTCTGCCCCCTCCCCACCTCCGACTGACCCGAGCAACGCCGGGCACTTATGCTAGTATTGTATACTTTCTGTCTGCTATATATACATGTTCAATACATGTTAAATAAGAGTGGGTAAATTATAAGCAGTATTCTTGGAATGGCTTTTAATTGTTTCCTCTCTGATCTACTTTTCTCTTCTACTCTATACATATTCTTATAACACCCTCCTCACTGTTGAATCTGTGCACCTTTTAATAGTGCATTCATCAACATGAATAAAACCTGTCACATGTGGTTTGTTGTTTTCGCTCTTATTTCCCAAGAGAGAGAATCTTGTTGGGTAGGGTTCCCACTCACCCAAAGCCTTTCCCCAAAATTTACACCCTGCTATGTGTTTTTGGTAGAGAAGGCAGATCCATGCTCATCAAAAAGCCTGAAGGAAATCACAGAAAACAAATTGCAACCCCAAGAGCTATGATGGATATTTGTTCAAAATGACATTAATAAAGAGTCTGAACTCATATGTTGAAAGAAGTTCCTGCAAGAAAGTCCAAGCAGAGAAAGTTTGGAATTCTGTATAGCTTCATTTGCAGCAAAAAGAAGATGTCTGCTCAGCATGTATCAGTAATGAAATAAGCAAATGTGATGTTTGGGTACATTAGTTAAGACTGAGGAGAAATAAAACTACATGTTAACTATAAACACAATTTTTAAATATTAAAAATTATGACACCTGGGATTCAGCCCACAGTGTAACAAAATCTCAGCTGCTTACTTCAGTGACAGTCCTCTTCCCTTCCTCCTCCCCCCCCCCCCCCCCCGGCTACTTTTTACTCACTAGCCCAGGAGAGAAAAGACAATTCTGTATTTGAGCGGAGCACTATTTTAGCTCACACATTACACTACAGAATTAGTATCTATACTGCAATTGCAGACACAAATGCTGGTGACTTTCTTGGCAGATTTGCACCTGCTTACACCTAGATTGAATTTAGCAGAACAGTTAAATTCTAGGGCCGGGTTTGAATTACCATTGCCATCACAATGGGAGGGTTACACTAGAGCACTCAGTTAGCGTTAAACCTTAGCCTCACTCAAGTCCATGGCCAAACTCCCATTGAGTTAAATGAAATGAACTCAATTTCTTACCAAACCAAGCACTTTAAGACTGCTGCCCTGTAGAGTGCAGATATAACATAATAACTTAAACTGCGATCTTAAACCAACATTTAATTCGTCACAGTCCATCAGTCAGGCACTGACCAAGTAATGGTCAGAACAAGTACAACTAGTCTGACACTAGCTCAAATCTTCCTGAAGGTTGTTCTATTGCAATCAGCCAGAACCAGTCTACTTCTTTTCAATAAAATAACCTCTTGGTTCAGCTGTTGAGAAGTTAAAGAATTTAGTGGAGGGGAAGAGGGTTGAGAGATGGGAAGAGAGAGAGAGAAAACAGAGAAGGAAAATTTAAATTTAAGGGGCCGAAGCCACAATACAGTCATTCCTGAAAACAATGATTTGATACAATATCCAGAGAAAGGAGCAAATACTCCATTATAGGGAAGAAAATCCTTCCCACATCTCTCCTCCATTTTTAAGTATTGTATAAAACAAAGATTCTTGGACTCAAACAGAATAGTGAGACATCCTCAGCAAAGAACTTTATATATGAAAAAACTGAGGCTTAGCTTCACTTAGATTAATATAATACTTCTTTTTTCACCCAAAGGGGTTTATTGAGGTTTATTATATGTTTTTAAAGCAGAAACCGCAAGTCTTCCATAAAAAATTGTTTTCTACCCTGGACTGTTACTTCATTCTTTTTAAACTAGTTGTCCATGAAAGTAAAAGATTTGAACTCAAGTTAAGCAATAGAGTTTTTTACTGAGACAGCAATGTGTCACTAACCATAAGATATTTACAACCAACTCTACTTTAGTTAGAAGAATATTCAAAGATTGTAGATGGCAAAAAGCAAGTTATAACAAAGCACATCTTATAATTCACAGAAGTATGGTACTGCATCTCTTTCAGGTCATTAACCAACAAAGAGCTTTTTCTCATCACTCCTCTCTTGACAGTTTATCTGCTATATAACATTATATTTACTGTTATCTAGTCTTAAAAACACCTAGGGCTAAAACTACCCTTCTCCCATATCACATATTCTTGGATGCTTTACAGTTTAGGAGAACCCACCTCAAGTCAAGAATTGGCTACTCTCTCTCTAGGTTTTAAGTGATTTTAACATATTTCCATGGGAAATGGGAACAATTCAAATTTAACATATTCCAATCTATTTTCAAACTTGTTATGATAGTGACTAAGGATGGGTACATTATCAACAACAGGCCATTGGTAAACCATACTGAAGACACTCAAGAAAAACTTTTGAAAGAAAACTGTTAGAAATCAATTTCTTGTACAGTAGATATTAGATAGATTTTTGTCCCTTTTCTATTGTTTTTAGGAAAATGATCATATTTGCTTTTAAAAACACTTCTCCCCTGCTGCTTATTCCTTGCTAAAATATGCAGGGCTTGATTCATCACCGTTTTACGCCAGTTTCACAAACTTGTAATCTTTACCCAACCTGTTTCCATAGGGGAAAAAATTGTGAAATCAAGCAAAGCAATATACAACTGATTAATCATAATGTATCCATGACTTTTTGGGTAGCAGCTTACATCCTTAAAGTTCAATTTGCTTGTTCCATAGCAGGCTTACCAAGAAAAATGGTGAGTATGCCACTTAATCTTCCCACAACAAATTTATATCACAGGAGTGAACTTCAGGTTCCTACTAGATAATGCTTATGGGAAATAAACTTCCTAACGTATCTTTGGGATTATTTATAGTTAATAAATAAAAAGGGAGGTCTCCACTGAGATTTCTGGAGAGTTCTGCAGCACTGTTTCGGGCTTCACATCTATTTTCATTGTGTTTTTGAAGACTACCCACCACTTTGGAGACCTTGAATTTTCTTCATCAACAGGTTTTATTCAAAATGCAGTTTTTAAATCTTTATCCCAGAATGCGACCCTTTTCCTCACACTGCTGATCATAGAGTAATGGGTTTGTCATCCAGTGATAAGGACAATTGAGAAAGTGGCTAAACCCTCTCCTCTATTACCCCTGAAATGGTCCTGATCTATCAGAGTACTTAATGCATGCTCAACTTTAAACATATGACAGAACCATTGATTTCATTGTTGCATTCAAATGCATTCCTGGATTAGGACCAATAAACCTAAATTCAGTTCGGCAGAATTAGGGACTTTATTTTAGCTACTACACTAGCAGTGGACTACCTAGTTAGGCATTCCACTGCTACTAGAGATCAGAGTATTTTGACACCCTCTCAGATGATATAGTTTTCATCACTGTAGAAACCACACCCAAATTGCTTGCAAGACCTAAGTAGGCTAAGCTCTGCAGAAACTCATTTCACATTCATTGGCATCATTATGTCATCAAGTGATAAAATAAACAGTAGAAACACAAACTCTAAAAAAGTAGGAGATCCTGTTTTCATGCAAGTAAGTGTCTCATCGCTTTTTGTGAAACTAATTATATAGAAATGTCTGACACACAGCAGTATTGTCACATTACTCAAAGTTTTTCTCAAAAGAATGGCCAAGTCCTTCGAGGGCTAAAATTACAACTTAAACTAATGAAGCTATAACTTAATGTTTACCATCATTATTACATCATTATTATGTATTATGATATGCAAATTGTTGTAGTCTGAGGGAAGATTATATTTCTCGACTAAGGAAGCAATATGTACTAGATTAAAGATATGTGGTTCTCTGATTTTTTAAGTCTCTAGATTTTTGGGTATACAAGTCAATGGATTGCTATTCTTTTTCTGTATAGCAATTGTAATACCATGGATAAAATATCTTAAAGGACTGGTCTCTATTTTATATTGTTATTCTTTTTTGTTAGTGGCCAGAAAGACAGCATAGGATTAGGTAGGGAAGAATAGATAACAAAACAAAGGTTAGCAGGAAAGCAGACATCGTAGGTCACCACAGAAGTAACTTTTAAGGAGGGCGTTAAAGAAAGGTTGTGGGGCTTTACGAATTTTGAGGGGGAGAACATGGGAGTAAGTGCAAAGGTGCTTCATGGGCAAACAAGAGACTCTCTTTCTTAGTAGAGTGAAAGTGGTCAGGGGCGGGGTGTGGGGAGTGTCACTGATTCAATAACCAAGTATATCTGTGTGCAGCTAAATGGGAAAGAGCATTAAAATGAAAGAGAAGAGTTCTGTGTTTAATGAAGTGGCGGAGGGGTGCCAATGGATGAGTGCTAAGACTGGACTACTGCAAGATCTTGCATATCATATATGCTAAATGCCATGACTCAGTTAGGAATAAGATAAGGAGAAGGAGCCAATTTCTATGTTGAGACGTGGATACACTATGCATGTGGAATGTTCAACAGTCACTGCAATTCTAATACCTCACAACTGTTCTGATGTTAAAATCATTATCTATGTCACGAATATATTATAGATCCTTTTTACAATCAATGAGGACAATTTTTTGTATTTTAAACAGGATGTAGTTCTAATTAATATTTTCTTTTACTCTGCCCCAAGGTATCTTCATTTTGAATCTTATTTTCATGGGTTAAATTGATTAAATACTATAACTATCATCATTCATATGCATAGCTCACTGATTCATAATCTTACCTTACTTGTGTACAAGCATATTTTAGAACACAACAGGATTATGGATAGTGTATGTTTTATAGATATATTCTTTCAGTGTCCTTGTGATAAAGGCAAATGCAAATAACATAATTTAGATGCAGCCTATAACATGTTCCTTTCACTCCTGAAAGGCCAAAATCCATCTTGCATGTGTAATTTATTATCTTGGCTTTAATGAGGACTTTGACAGCTGACAGGAAAAGTATGACAGTTTCCTTTTCAAGTACACCTAAACTCTGATTAATAAACTGTGATACGGAATGTTAAAGACCATTTTTGTTGTCCTGTGCTGCTCATTTTGTACAACCAGTGTAAATGGGGTTTATTAAGTTTATGTAACCAAACGTTATTAAAACTTGATGCATACAGCATATATTAATTTCATTTATGCTAGAGAGGAAGGTTAACTGCTTTGGTGGTAAAATTTGACCTTTGAATTTCAGTTGAATAGAAGAGCCCATTATTCATGCAGTCCGATTTTTTTTCCCCTTTTGTAATATAAATTTCTGTTTAATATGAATTATTTTATTATGCCACAAAATGTAAAACTCAAAGGAATAGATAAGGAAATCCTTATCACTATTGACATTATGTCTTGTTTCTGCATAGTGATCTGTGTACCACAATACTGTTTTTTGTATTTGGATTTAAGGGCAAAGTATCACTTGGATGTGCTAATCAATGGCATCATGATACACATTTTTATTCTGTGTATTTTTTAAAGGAATACATCACAGGAAAACAACATGTATAACAGAAAGTGGAAAACCTATGCAATTTACAAAACTGTCTAGTTTGAGACATTATCCTGTTCCCACAGAGAGAGCATATATATCTGCTCTACTGGCTGGATTTTCAGAATAAGACACATCCAATCATAAACTTAAGTATTTTTCACACATTATTTTTCCTATTTAACTGGCTATTTGCTTTCACAGTTACCAGTGTGTATGCACAATTACAGTATTTGTGGGCTCAAATCACATGTACAATTGAGCATGCCTAATTTAGGAAATCTGGCTCAATGTCATAAGGAATTCAGAATGACTATCTTAAAATGAATAAAAATACAAGCTACTTTTGAGCATTTAGTTTACTGGACTAACTCTCCACCAATATTTAGCAGGAAAATTAAACCAAGCATTACATTGTTATTTCTTTGAAGTTTCATTCACCATCTGAAAAAAAGAGTAAATATTAAAAAAATCACATTATATTTGACTAAAATTTTGCTAGTTCTTTACCTTCTTCCCATCTTGTATCTTAAATTACTAGAGTGGATTTTTATGTGTTAATTTGCTTTCCTAACTAGCAGTAGAATTTCAGATTTTGTGCAATTTTTTTCTACTAATATTTCACACAAACTCATGTATACTTTAATTAAAAAGTCCATGTTACTGTAAGAACAAACACAAACAAGTGATAAGAAATAGCTAGTCCTACGTCTGCAGATACTACCACCACTTTCCGATATATTGAGCTTCCACAATAAAGCTGAAATGCTTCAAATAGGCTATACTCCTTCATCAGTCTTTGCAGTTTGAAGTCAATGCAATGTGTGTCATTGTGCCCCTAAATGGAATCCGTACCCAACTTTAGGCTCCTATTTCTGAAAATGTTGGCCCGTGTGTATAAAAATGTCACAATAACTTTGTCAATATATTAAAAATTCAGATCACTTCATTAACACTGGAGCAATTTTGTATTGAAGTGACAAAGCTTTTATGCCACTAAGAAAAAATATTTTTGGCCTCGGATACATGCACATACACACATGCAAATGTTTACTGTAAGCTTGTGACTAGGCAAATAGAAGTCAAAGGGACTGCAATAAGACAATTGCTGCCTGGGGTGTCTTAGCACAATAGGTGCACCTACCTTAGCGTCACCTTTATTCATTCATGCAACGGAATGTCATTTTGCAGCATCAAAATATTAAATCCTTTCATTCATATGATGTGCCACAATCCAGAGATCCTTCATAATAAAAATAATTCCTCAAAACCCCAAACTAAATATGTAGTAGCATTTCAATTCCATTCAAAGGTCAGTCAACCCACAAAACATTAACCATTCTGTCACTGTTCCTTTAGGCCTTGTTCCAGAGTCATAGGCCTTCTTGCCTAGTGTTTCCAGGACCTGCTTTTTCTCCCCAAAACTGGTCTCACCCAACAGTGCTCTTTTCAGAGTTTCTCTCCTCCAGTTTTCTTAATCTTTGAATCTTAGAGACACTCAGGGGATCCTCCCTCTGGAACCAACCCCCTTGTTCCTGGACTCTTCATGCATATAGCTCTGTATAACTGGCAAGGAGAGATACTGAAAGCAGGTTACATTGAACATTTTATCAAACACTGTGTACTGCTCTGTTCGTGTTTCTGAGTTGCTTCCAGCCTAACTCCCTGCATTCCTTGTTCCTCTGGTGTCAACTCAATAACTATCCCTCCAGGAAACAGATGTCCTCTGTGTCCAGTTCTATTGTTCATGATTCATCTTCCCTATTTTCCATTAAAAATAAACAATTGATGCCCAGAACTCCTACCCTATGTCCCATGGACACAGCTTGCTAGAACATAGCCACATTGGAATCTCATCTTTACCACAGACTCAGCTGGTTTAATAATCTGAGATACTCTGGTCTGTTCAACAGGCAATCATACGGGCAGTGATCAATCTCTGTCTCCCTGTCACCAGTCTCCAAGTCTAGCAAACTTTCTCTCTGTGAAGTCTCCTCCCTCCCTCTGGGGTTGGTCTCCCAATGGTTTGCTGTCTCTCCACTCTGTGATTCTCTCTCTACATATTGTGTCTCCTTACATATAAATATGGCTATGTCTACACTGGCAATTGAATGACAAAACTCTTGCCTTTCAGAGGTGTTAACTCTACCCCTCCCCACTCCCAGAGAGACAAAACGTTTGCTGATGACAAGCGCTGGTCTGCAGGAGCCCTCGTCTGCCAACAAGGCTAACCCCACTCATAGGGCAGGTCACCCACAACCTATTCTAGTGCCTGTTTTCCCTGATTTTTGGCCATGTCCTCTCAGCAGTGTCCTGGCTGCGACAGGACCTCATGGGTACTTGGGTTTTGGTCCTTCTTTTAAAACACTGAGCTCAAGTGTTTTGGCTCTCCTGTGTACCAAAAATGCTAATAAGGAGTCTGAACCAGAAGAAACAGCTTTGCTCAACAGTCTCTTGGCTCTTTTCACAAATGATTCCACCTTAATATTACTCTTTGGGTATGGTTACCAGGTGGTGGTGTTGTCAAAGTCCCATTTGTGTGCAAATTCATTGAATTCTTCCAAGGCAAACTGGATCTGTTGTTGGTGAATACACCATCTGGAATGCCATCTCTCACAAAGTGGGCCTGCAATCTGCCAATCACCAACTTGTTTGTTGTATCAGGAAGGGCACTGATCTCCCAATTACACTGGACTGTTATCAAATACTACTTTTACTTGAAGTCCTCTCCCACCTTTTTTTTATGGTTGGGCACCTCATGTATTAACTGTCTATTCTGCTAGCAGTTATCACACGGCTGGCACATACAACACCTTTCTATGAGAGAGCAGAATGTGTATCCATTCCTAGCCAGTAAACACACACACAAGCCCATCTTAGAAAGTGGTCAATGAGCAGGTCTGAGCCATGCATTATTATTTTTTGCATGGTGTTCTTACATAATCAGGCAGTGTAACGGTTCTCAGTCTTCAAAATATGATTCTATCCTACATTGTTGAACTCAGCTTTAATCTGAAAGGATGATTCTGCTCCTACTATTGGTTTGCTCTTGTCTTCTGGTCACTCTACTAGTATTGCTGTCTTGACTACTATTGTTGGATGTTGGTTTCTCTAGCCTCTTTGATTTACATCAGCTTCATTGCTGTAATTAGGAGACTGAAGAATATTAATGGATTCACTATGTCCTGATTCCCTTTCCCCAACTTGCTGATGCTGACTACATACGTCCTGCCCAGAGAGTCAGCTAACACCACTTAACATCCTGGACAATATCTGGTCTCTGTCTGATAGCACTGGAGGCTCATCAACATGTGCTGCAATCTCTTTGGAGCACTAAGAAGGGGCTTTGCCAAGATTACCTCTATGGGTTTGTGGTCTGATTACACCATTACAGAGTAGTCATAGGGGTAGTGGCCAGATGGACTCACACCATTCCAAGTATCACAGCCAGAAGCTCTTTTACTATTTGAACATACCCCTGTTCAGTCTCTCACAAGGCCGTGCTGGCAAAAGTGACCAGTTGCGCGTGCATAAGAGCTACACTTCTTTCTCTCATGCATCATACCGGAGTCTCAGGGGTTCTCCTGGCTCACAGTACTTCAGGATAAGAGCATCAGTTATTTGTTCCATTGTGTCAAATGTTTGCTATTGGGAACCTGCAAAGTCCCACTCAGATTTCTGCCTTATGAGATGACGAATGGGTTCTGCTAATGCAGCCAGGTGTAGACAAAAAATGGATCAATCCTATGATGTGCAGTTCCTCTTTTACATCAATTGAAGCTGGCATGTCTGACTCCCTGGATCTTGATGGGATCTGCTTTCAGTACTTCTGCTGTGATTAGCTTTCCAACATATCTCATCCCATGCTGTCTGAGTTGCCTTTTTTCTGGGTTCAGTTTTATATTCTTATTCCTGCATCACTGTGAAAAGAGCTTGTAATTCTCTGTGGTGGTCTTGTTCAGCTTCTGTATTAATGCTTCCTTCACCTAGAATGAGGATATAATCTGCGATTATTTTCATACCAGCAAGTCCTTCCAGTGATTGGAAGAGTCTTCTCTGGAAGACCTTAGTGCTGGGCTTATGCCATTTGGCAGCTACATCAGTGGCAACCAAATGGTATTTCAAAATTTGTCGGAATGCTGGACCCTTCATCTAGGCTTATGTTGCAAGACCCATTCCTCATGCAACAGACCATAAAGATTCTGGCTTTTGAAAGTTCTGCCAAGAGATCATCCACTGTGGGCAGTTGATAGTGGCATCTTTTCAATGCCCTGTTCAGTGGCTTTGGCTCTATGTAAATTCATAATTTGCCTGATGGCATCTTTACCACCACCATGCTACTTTTTTCCAGGTGGTACTTTATGATGTACTGTCTTCTTTTGAAAGGCGAGTAGAATAGATGTAGGGTGCATACTCTGTCCTAAATTTTGCTGTGTTTTACTATTCTGTGTTATGCTACACCTTTCTGGCTTCTGATTGCAATCTGAGCCAGGTCTGAATTCAGTTTCTAAACAAATAAGTTCTATTTATGTCTTATTCATGCACGAGGCAGAGCTACTTGATACCCAGATCTGCAGACTGGACTTCTTGCAAACTGCATTATGCTCTCACTACCTTATTAGAATGTGCCTGCTCTTTGTAATGGATGTGCTCAAGCCCAATTCCCTCTGAGGAATCACATTGCAGGAAGCAATTGCTATCCAGCTGAAAATGCACAGCATGTTTCCTTAGTAACATGGTTGTAGGCATGAAAATTGGTATTTTCCCTTGTTGCTTTCCTGTTCCAACAGCTTGAACCTGATATAATCTTAGACTTAAGGAGAGCGAATGATGTGATCACCACTGTCTGGTGAGAGTGTGTGTCTATATAAATTGCCTAATGACTTTGTACAACTCAAATATATCTGACCTATAGTGACACGATGATTAAAAATGACTAAATAAAAATAGCATTTATAATTTGAAGGTGTAAAAAAATATTTTCAGTTAAGTTTTACACATCAACCTGATTTACAGTGATTTAAAGAAAATCACCTGAAAAATTGGCCGCCGCATCCCGCAGCCCACATTGGACTGGAGCAGCGAACCGCGGCCAGTGGGAGCTGTGACTGGCTGAAACTGCGGACGTGGCAGGTAAACAAACAGGCTGGGCCCACCAAGGGTGCTTACTCTGGGGGGGCTGCGTGCCAAAGTTGCCAATCCCTGGTTTATGCTATAAACTGCCTAGCTCCTCTGTATCTTGTAAAAAAAAAAAAAATCTTCATCATCCTCATAGCCCTCCTTAACCCTCTTACCAGGCTGTTGGATGTTAAGGTTCTATCAAGACAAGATTGGTTGGCCTGGAGTAAGCTTTATCAAGTGAGAAGTACAACTTATGAGGATGAGAACAAAACATCTGATAGTTAGCTTCGGCCACAAGAAAAATATGCATTACTGGACATGAAGTATATATAACCATCACCCTAAAAGATGAAAATGCTGGCACTTATGAACAACTGAAAACACTGGGTTAGAATGGAAAGCATCATGCAGACTTAAGTGGCCACTGCCATTCCTGTTATAAGTAGAAGGTTTTACAAGTTCAAAAACAAATTAAGTAAATCAAAGAACACAGGGGAGGGGGTGGGGAGAGTTAAAATGCTTATAGAAAATAAAATATTTTAAAGGGAAAATTCTGCTTTAAACGAATCCATCTCCTTTTGCAGGATTGATAATTCACATTTCACTCCTCTAAGAGCACGGCTGCATTTGCAGACGTAAAGCGCTGAGAGTTAAACCAGCCTTCGGAGAGCACAGTAGGGAAAATGCTGCAGTGTGTCCACAGTGACAGCTGCAAGTGCACTGGTGTGGCCACGTTTGTGGCATCTGCAGCAGCATTGGGAATGGTGCATTATGGGCAGCTATCCCAGAAAGCACCTCTTCCCATTCTGTTGCTGTGGCTTGTGGGAAGGGGGCAGGAGGTGCGGGGCATTAACCCAATACCCTGCGATGCATTGGTTCACATCTCAGCAATCCCTGTGCTTCTGTCCATATTTCGTACCATTTTTCAACTTTTTTTTTGTACTGTGTGCTCTGTCTTCTGTTTCGGTCTGTGGGAATGGAGCTCCAGCTGCTGAGGAATATGCTGATGAGTCTTGGCCAGCATGTCACCTTTGGCAATTGAGTTACTCCTTAAGATCCAAACTCAAGACTCGGGTGATGATATCAACTCATGTAACTCATACAACATGATACCGCTTGTGGCATTCATGTACATGCTCACCACCATAGAATGTGGCTTTTGGGCTTTGGAAACAAGCACCGACTGGTGGGATCGCATCGTCAAGCAAGTCTGGGATGATGAGCAGTGGCTTCAGAACTTTTGGATGAGAAAAGCCACTTTAATGAGACTGAGTGATAAGCTTGCCCCCATGCTGGCAGCACAAAGATATGAGACTGAGAGCTGCCCTGCTGATGGAGAAGCGGGTGGTTATTGCAATCTGGAATCTGGCAACTCCAGACAGCTACCAATCAGTCGCTAACCAGTTTGGAGTGGGATTGTGTCGATGCAAGTTTGCAGGGCCATTAATCGCATCCTGCTCAGAAGAACGTGATTCTGGTAATGTGCATGTCATTGTGGCTGGTTTGGCACAAATGGGTTTCCCTAACTGCAGAGGGCGATAGATGGGGCACATATTCCAATTCTGGCACCAGTCCACCTAGCCTCCAAGTACGTTAATCGGAAGGAGTTTTTCTCTATGGTTCTCCAGGTGCTTGTGGATCACCCTGGGTGTTTCATTGACATTAATGCAGGCTAGCCCAGAAAGGTGCATGACACCCTCATCTTTCAGAACACAGGAAGCTGCTAGCCAGGACTTTTTTCCCAGACTAGAAGATCATCGTAGAGGATGTCTTCCTCCTCCTCCTCAGCCCCCTCACTCCCACTTTCCTACTCCTCCTCCATTATTGAATTGGGCTCTGAAATGTCCATTGTGGTCCTTGGAGTGGAGGTGGGGTCGCCCCCAAATATCATGTCCAGCTCTTTGTAGAAATAGAAGGTTATGGGGGGATCACCAGAGCAGCAGTTTGCCTCATGGGCTTTGTGGTAGGCCTTCCACAGCTCCTTCACTTTAACCCTGCACTGCACTGTGTCCTGGTCATGGCCCCTTTCCATCATGTCCCTTGATATCTGTCCAAAGGTATCGCAATTTCTACAGCTGGAGCACAGCTAGGACTGGACCACTTCCTCCCCCCAAACACTGATGAGGTCCAGCACCTAGACATTGCTCCAAACTGCGGATTGCCTGGAGCGCAGAGGCATGGTCACTCGGAAAGATGCACTGAGAGCACTCCATGACTGGCTGAGCAAACAGGAAGGGGATTTTCAAAATTCCCAGGGAATTTAAATGGCGGGTCTGACGGTTGGTCACCTGAAGACAGGGCAGGGTAGAGTTCAAAGTGATGACTAGAGTGGCTAGAACAGGCATTGTGGAACACTTCTGGAGGCCGATCAGAGTGCCTTAACAGACCAGGGTGTCCACACTGGGGTGCATCAAGCATTATGCCTCTTGCTGAGGTGGAGTACTCTATGTGCCTTGCCAGTGTGGATGCATCGTGAGTTAGGGCACCCAGGGCTTTAATGCACTCTAACTCACAAGTGTAGCCAAGTTCTAAGTCAAAAGACAGCTCTTACATTTTCCCCTTCTAGGTGTAATTATGCAATTCTTATCTATATCTTCTTATACCAGTTTGAGTGTTGATCAATTTAACTAGTAGAGTTCTCCCCCCCCCCTTTTTTTTGCATTTTTAAATACATCAATCTGGATATGTAAAGTTTTTTTTAATAGCTGACTCCGATAAGCTGTTTATTTTTAATGGCTAGCCCTCTTCCTCTTTGTGTGTCTAATACATGTCAGTCCCTAAACTTCTTTTAAATTTATACCAGCAGTTTTTTTCCTGCAACACTAGCTGTGTTCAAAGTTATTTCAGCCATTTCATTGCCCACCAACCTTCTGTAATGATTGTGGGTTTCCTTGCTATTCTTTTTAGGTATGATATTCCAATAGTAGATGGCGATTTTAAAAAAAAAGTGTCCCTCTATCTTAGAGAAAAACACAATCCCCCCGCCCCCTTTGTAAAATGGCAGTGGCTGCCAAACTCTTAAATGCACCATTAATGATCTGCAGGACACTTGGTGGTGATCTGTGGTGTAGTGGCTGGTAACACATCAACTGGAAATGAGGAGGAAAATCTCTATTACATAATTGGGCAAAACACCTGTAAGAGTGGGGTACCCCGGACTCTGTGCTCTTGAGCACAAAGCCTGGGACTCTTTACTAGCCAAACCACTTAACTCAGCTGCTTCCCAGCCAAATTGAGACCCTACACCCAGAGAAATCCCCCTTTTTTACCAGTGGGGATCTTGCGGTACCACGGCTGCCACCATCCGGGTGTACTTCCAAAACCTTGGAGGGGCCCCCAGGGAAGCGTCATGGGAAGGACCCTTTACGGTCAAGGAACGCTTGGGAACAGTTAACTACCTGATAGCATCCCCTACCTCACCCAGAAAGCCTAAAGTGTACCATGTAAACTCTCTAAAGCCTTTTTATTCCAGAGACTTCAAGGTTTGTCAGTTTACAGTCCAGGGAAGCGAGGACGCTGAGTGGCCTGACTGTGTCTACTACAAGGGGAACCGTGACGGTGGCGTGGAAGAGGTAAACTTCTCCATGACTCGGCAACGCCTGCAGCACCAGCAGATCAAGGACCTGTGCGCCAGCTTCGCACCACTATTCTCAACCGCCCCAGGACAAACTGAACGGGCATACCACTCCATTGATACAGGTAATGCCCACCCGATTAGAGCCCAACATTACCGAGTGACTCCTCAAGGCAAAGCAGCTATAGAACGGGAGATCCAGGACATGCTAGGGATGGGTATAATCTGCCATTCCCAAAGTGCATGGGCATCTCCCGTGGTTCTACTCCCCAAACCGGATGGGGAGATATGCTTTTGTGTGGACTACCGTAAGCTAAATGCGGTGACTCGTCCCGACAACTATCCGATGCCTCGCACGGATGAGCTTTTGGAGAAACTGGGACAGGCCCAGTTCATCTCCACCCTCAACCTAACCAAGTACCGTTAGAGGAATCTGCCAAGGAAAAGTCAGACTTCATTACTCATGCAGGACTGTATGAGTTTAATGTAGTTCCTTTCGGGCTGCGAAATGCACCCGCAACCTTCCAAAGACTTGTGGATAATCTCCTAGTGAGACTGGGAGAATATGCAGTGGCCTACCTCGATGATGTGGCTGTATTCTCTGACTCCTGGGCAGAACACCTAGAACATCTCCAGAAAGTCTTTGAGTGCATCCAGGAGGCCAAGCTAACTGTTAAGGCTAAAAAGTGTCAAATAGGCCTCAACAGAGTGACTTCCCTGGGACATCAGATGGGTCAAGGAACTATCAATCCCCTACAGGCCAAAGTGGATGCTATCCAAAAGTGGCCTGTCCCCAAGTCCAAGAAACAGGTCCAATCCTTCTTGGGCTTGGCCGGATACTACCGGCGATTTGTACCACACTACAGCCAAATCGCCGCCCCACTGACTGACTTAACTCGAAAGAACCAGCCAAACCCAGTCCAGTGGACTGAGCAGTGTCAAGGAGCCTTTGACCAGCTTAAAGCGGCACTCATGTCTGACCCTGTGCTCAGGGCCACAGACTTTGAACAACCGCTCCTAGTGACCACAGATGCCTCGGATCGTGGTGTGGGAGCAGTGTTAATGCAGAAAGGACCCAACCAACAGTTGCACCCAGTCGTGTTTCTCAGCAAAAAGCTGTCTGAGAGGGAGAGCCACTGGTCCATTCCCGAAAAGGAATGCTACGCCATCGTGTACGCTCTGGAGAAGCTACGTCCGTACGTTTGGGGACGACGGTTCCAGCTCCAGACCGACCATGTTGCGCTGAAGTGGCTTCATGGTGTCACCGACACAAACAAGAAACTTCTTCGTTGGAGTTTAGCTCTCCAAGATTTTGATTTTGACATACAACACATTCCAGGAACTTCCAAGAAAGTGGCTGACGCACTCTCCCGTTAAAGTTTCCCAGAATGAATTCGTTAAACTGTCCGTGGAATGTGGAACCTTTTGTTAGTTATTGCACCAGTAGTATTTTTAGAAATGCATGTGTTTAACTCTTTTTTTTCCTAGAGCTCCAGGAAGAAATCGCATCCAGTAACCTTCAGATACCGTTTGTGATTTGGGGGGGGGTGTCATAAGTGTACAGGGCTGGAGAGGGTTAATGTCATCTGAGAACAAGTAACGTAGAGTTTCCCTGCCATGAGGGAGGGAGGGGTTGAAGTCAGTTTTCGTTTTGCTGGCCTTGTAGCTGGAAACGGGTCTTGGAGCATCTTTGGCTATTAAGATGACTCTGCTCTTCTCTTATATTTCTACTTAGCTGATTGTAAGTGATCTTTTGATATTATAAGCATGTGCCTATTGGGGGTGTCTCGGTCCTTTTTAGAGGGGAGTTAGGGAACCCCAGATTGTGAACTGTACTGTATCTGTTTTATTCTCTTCCTTTATTAAATCTTTTAGTTATAAAAGTGTTTGGTTTTATTCCCTTAAGGTCTCTCTCTCTTCACTGGGAAGAGAGAAGGGGGGGGAGGGTAGGTAAAGGAATCAGCTCAGGTTATCAGCTGAGGAATGGAGCCTGTCTCTGCCTTCAGCCGGGAAGGGTGAAAGGGGAGGGGAAGCAGCCTCCAGGTGTCTGACTCTGGCTTTCAGGGAGGGGGACAGAGTTAGGGTTTTGGGGAAGTCCGGGGGCCCCTCCAACGTTTTGTAACTACACCTGGATGGTGGCAGCCATGGTACCCCAAGAACCCCACTGGTAAAAAGGGGGGTTTCTCGGGGTGTAGAGACTTAATTTGGCTGGGAAGCAGCTGAGTTAAGTGGTTTGGCTAGTAAAGAGTCCCAGGCTTGGTGCTCGAGAACACAAAGGCCGGGGTACCCCACTCTTACATGTTGGCAGCGTGTTGGGATTGAATTTGGACCCACTTGTGATTTTTTAAGCAAGGATTTTGGCTTAGAAGCAAGGTTGGTTTTACTGTGAGAACTTGTGAGCAAAAGGATTTTTTTTCTCTCCTGAAAAGCAGGGAGCTAAAGAGCTCAGAAGCAGGTTTGGAGACAAAAGGCTTGGTGTAAGCATTGATATGGTAAATACAGCGATTAGGTTTTCTGAGTTGCAACAAAGAGGTCAGCCAGAATCATTGAAAAGGTAGGGAAAACTTGTCCAACCAGTTTTTTGTTTGGAGTTGAAACAATAGAATTCTCTGTAGGAAGGCAGCCCAGCAGTGGGGGCTGGCTTAAGTTGTAAATGCAGAGAGAGTTGTTCTGAGGCAGGTGTCAAATTCTTCAGGGAGGGTGGAAAACTGAGTGAGGAAATTAGATACTCTATGACTCTGAGTCAGCAGAGGGGAGATAGCACCCTCTTCTGGGGAAAAGAAAATATAGCACCCTTTTGTCAAAAATAAGGGAATTGTGCCCCTACTGGTCTGAAAAGGAAAGTGACACCCTAAATTGCTGTTTGGAGGTACAAGAGCTTATGTAAGATCAAATTGTTATTCTAGCTGTAGAATAATTACAGAAAAGCTAAGATGGCAGTCAGTAAGACCCAACAGAGTATGGAATTACTCAAACACCAAATGGAGGCCAAAAAAACAAGACAATGAACTGGCCAAAGAAGCAGATCAAAGGGCAGAGGCTGCGCACAAAAGGGAGATGGAAAAGCAGGAAAAAGAGAGAGAGCATGAAAAACTCATGGCTGAACAGGCAAGACTGATGGCTGAGCAGGAAAGAATACATGCTGCGCTGGAAAAGGACCAAGAAAGACAGCATGAGCTGGAAATGGCAAAGGCTAGAGTGGACCAACCAGTAGTCTGCCTAATGACCCTTCTCTCGGTGCTGCTATTCCTCCCAAAAAAGTTTCCTCTCTACAAGATCGGCGAAGATCCCGAGGACTTCTTAAGCAATTTTGAGAGGACCTGTATCGGGTACCAGCTCCCCGAGGACAAGTACATGGTGGCACTGAGGGCACAGCTCAGTGGACAATTGTCAAAGGTGGCAACTGAAATGCCTCTAGAGCACATAAACGACTACAAACTCTTCAAAAAAGAGGCCCAAAAGCGAATGGGAATAACACCCGAACATGCCCGTCGGTGGCTCAGAGCCCTCAGGTGGAACCCAACACTGGCTTTTCCCCAACATGTCCACAATGTTCTAAAGGAATACGAGGCCTGGATTCCGGGGGCAGAGGTTACAAATCAGCAAGAACTGGCTCTCCTCATACAAATGGAGCAGTTCTTGACTGGCGTTCCTGAGGACATAGTGCGGTATATACGAGATGGAAACCCCAAAACTCTTTGCGAGGCAGGGGACATCAGGCACAAATGGATGGAGAGGGTAAAGGCAAGTAAACAGCCTAGCAAGGAGACTGGATTCCAGAAGGGACAATCTGGAACCACTCCCTACCAGAGGGGACAATCCCAAACCCCACCTACAACCCAAGGAAATCCCCAACCACCTCCTCTCTTCACCCCACCAGTATCCAGCAACCAACCTCGCCTAAACAACCAGTCGGCGGGGTGGTGTTTCAAATGCAACGAACCGGGGCATATCAAGGCTAACTGCCTCCAGAACACCAACCCCACACTGTGCATCACCCCAAAGTCACACCCAAGACCCTCAGGCCCAGATATCTCCCAGCTACCCGAAGAGAAACTGTGAGAGTGGGCGAGAAGCTAGTTACAGCTTGGAGAGACACTGGAGCTCAAGTATTTCTTATCCACCAAGCATTTGTGGACCCCCAGCTCATCAACCACAAGATTACAGTAACCGTTCATCCTTTCAAGTCGGCGTCGATCGCCTTACCTACAGCCGCTTTACCTGTCCAGCACCAAGGCTGGTCAGGAGTGTGGACTTTTGGAGTCTATGATGATTATTCCATTCCCATGCTGTTGGGAGAGGATCTAGCCAACCAGGTGAAGCTAAACAAGAGGGTGGGAATGATCACCCGCAGCTAGACTAAGCAAGCTTGCACACCTGTCTCTGTTCCTGAACCTTCCCTCAGGGGGCCAACTGTGTTGCCAGAAACCCTGACGGAGGTAGTGATGCTGGATACCCTGCCAATGACTGGACCAGCCGTGGAGGATCCAGCTCCAGAGACCCCACCAAAGCCAGTCCCGGGACCGGAACTGGCAAAGGAACCAACCCCAGAACCATTGCCTGCACTGAGCCCAGCGCTTGCAACCCCATCTACCACCCCAACACCCGAGGGCAACCTCGAACCTGCATTAACAACAGCAGTTGAACCGACCCCAGAGGCTCCACCAGAGCCTGAGGTACAACACGGTGCACCAGCGGAGAGCGGTCCACCACCAACGGAACCAACCCCATCACCCGCATCACTTCCCGAGGAACCCAACCCAAGTCCACAACCCAGTGAGGAACTGATGTCTCCAGCATCAAGAGAACAGTTCCAGTCCGAACAGGAAGCAGATGAAAGTCTCCAGGAAGCTTGGGCGGCGGTACGGAGCGACCAACCGCCTCTCAGCACTACGAATTGATCCCGGTTTGTAGTCGAAAAGGGACTTTTGTATAGGGAGTCTCTGTCTACTGGACACCCGGTAGACTGGCAGCCTCAGAGACAGTTGGTAGTTCCAACTAAGTACTGGGAAAAGCTCCTAAGCTTAGCCCATGATCACCCTAGTGGTCATGCCGGGATAAACCGAACCAAGGACCGTGTGGGGAAGTATTTCCACTGGAAGGGGATGGACAAAGACATTGTTCAATATGTCCGATCCTGTGGGGTGTGCCAAAGGGTGTAGGTTGGCCCGCTGACATCCTCACAGATTCAGGAACCAATTTCCTGGCCAGGACTATGAAAGATCTATGGTAAGCTCATGGGGTGAACCACTTGGTTGCCACCCCTTACCACCATCAAACCAATGGCATGGTGGAGAAGTTTAATGGAACTTTGGGGGCCATGATATGGAAATTCGTCAATGAACACTCCAATGATTGGGACCTAGTTTACAGGAGTTGCTCTTTGCCTACAGGGCTGTACCACATCCCAGTTTAGGGTTCTCACCCTTTGAACTTGTGTATAGCCGCGAGGTTAAGGGGCCATTACAGTTGGTAAAACAACAATGGGAGGGGTTTACACCTCCTCCAGGGACTAACATTCTGGACTTTGTAAGCAACTTGCAAAACACCCTCCGAACCTCTTTAGCCCTTGCTAGAAAGAACCTGAAAGATGCTCAGGAAGAGCAAAAGGCCTGGCATGACAAACATGCCAGAGAACGTTCCTTTAAAGTGGGGGACCAGGTAATGGTCTTAAAGGCGCTCCAGGCCCATAAAATAGAAGCGTCATGGGAAGGACCCTTTACGGTCAAGGACCGCTTGGGAACAGTTAACTCCCTGATAGCATCCCCTACCTCACCCAGAAAGCCTAAAGGACTCTTTACTAGCCAAACCACTTAACTCAGCTACTTCCCAGCCAAATTAAGTCCCTACACCCCGAGAAACCCCCCTTTTTACCAGTGGGGTTCTTGGGATACCACAGCTGCCACCATCTGGGTGTACTTACAAAACCTTAGAGGGGACCCCGGACTTCCCCAAAACCCTAACTCTGTCCCCCTCCCTGAGAGCCAGAGTCAGACACCTGGAGGCTGCTTCCCTTCCCCTTTCACCCTTCCCGGCTGAAGGCAAAGACAGGCTCCGTTCCTCAGCTGATAACCTGAGCTGATTCCTTTACCTACCCCCCCCACCTCCTCTCTTCCCAGTGAAGAGAGAGAGACCTTAAGGGAATAAAACCAAACACTTTTAGAACTAAAAGATTTAATAAAGAAAGAGAATAAAACAGAGATACAGCACACTTCACAATCTGGGGTTCCCTAACTCCCCTCCAAAAAGGACCGAGACACCCCCAATAGGCACAGGCTTATAATATCAAAAGATCACTTACAATCAGCTAAGTAGAAATATAAGAGAAGAGCAGAGTCATCTTAATAGCCAAAGATGCTCCAAGACCCGTTTCAAGCTACATGGCCAGCAAAACAAAAACTGACTTAAACCCCTCAGTCCCTCATGGCAGGGAAACTCTACATTACTTGTTCTCAGATGACATTAACCCTCTCCAGCCCTGTACACTTATGACAACACCTGTCAGGGATTTTTACTAGGTCCTGCTACAGCACAGGGAGCTGGACTTGACCTCTCAAGGTGTCTTCCAGCCCTATATTTCTATGACTCTATATGCCTAGGTTATTCATTACAGAGTTTTAGCATAGAATCTGCACTCAGTGAAAGCAGTTGAAAGTGGCAAGCCAGCCTCATTACTTCCACTAGAATTCTACTATACCATAGTGAACAAATAGGAAAGCTGATGTGCTAGTTGAGGGGTGGCCAATCCATGGCTCCAGAGCCACATGCGGCTCTTTGGAAGTTAATATGCAGTTCCTTGGATAGGCACCGACTCTGGGGCTGGAGTGACAGGTGCCAGCTTTCCAAAGCTCACTGCTCAACCCTTGACTCTGCCACAGGTCCTGCCCCCACTTTCCCTCTTCCCCCAACGCCCTGTCCCTTCCCGCCCGCTTCCCCCAGGCTGCCGCGCCCTCACTCTTATCCTTGGCCCCCAAAGTGTCCTGCATCCTGCGTGAGGCACAGGGAGGGAGGGGAGGCACTGATCAGTGGGGTGGGGAGGCAGGTGGCTCTTTGACAATGTACACTGGTAAATTCTGGCTCCTTCGCAGGCACAGGTTAGCCACCCCAGCTCAGGGCCAGTGACAGAAATTTTGGGGCCCCCTACACTGATAGTTTGTGGGGGCCCCCCGCCTATTCTCCTTTCCCCCCTGCCTGACCCGGCCCACCCAACCTAATCTCCTCCCCCAGCCTAACCTCCTCCCCTCCCCACCCATCCCTGCCTGGCCCACCCCGCTGTTGGGGGTGATCTTCCTTTACCCCTGCCCAGCCTCCCCCCATCTACGATTCTCTCCGACTCCTGCCACGCCCCCCGCCCTCCCCGGTGGCCGGCCCGCAGTGGCCACAGCGTCGCTCCTGGCTCCGGTGGGCTCGGCGCTCCACAGCTGCCCCGCCTCCCCCCGCTGGGCTGCCATTGGCTCCCAGCCTCGGGTCTCCCCAGCCCCGCTCTCTGGCCCCAGCCCCCGCGGAGTGGCGCTCGCTCTCCCATCGCTCCGGGGAAGGGGATGGAAATGAACGTGGTGTCCTAATGCCCACAGCTCTCTGGGGCCGAGTGCAGCCGGGTCTGGAGAACTGCCCCACAGAGAGACCCTGGAGAGACTGAGCCGGGCCTGGGGACCAGAGGCTGGGGATGCTGCGGGGGGTCCAAGGAGCCTGGTTCCCAGCCGGGGCGCAGGGCGCGGCTGGGCCGGTCCTGGGAGAGAGGGACACTTCCCCGGCCAGGGGTGCCAGCCAGGATCCAGAGCCCGGCGCCGCCACTGCCACAGGGTCTCGGGCTGGGCCGGTCGGGAGCTCTCCAGCCCGCCCCGGGACCCCTCTGCCCCTGGCCGGCAGCTCCAGGTGCGAACCGGGACCGGCTCCCCCTTACCTCGGGCTCGGGCTCCGGCTGCGGCAGACCCGGGCCCGGCTCCGCTCACATCCTCCGCCGGGCCTGGGCGGGCTCCGATCCCCCGGTGCCCCCGCTCCTGGGCCGGCCGCGGCCTCTCCGCAGCTGCCGCCTCCGAGCCCCGGGCTGCGCCGGCAGGCCCGGTGACAAGGGGGGAATGACTATGGGTACAGCTGTGTACCGTCCCCTGGACTTAAGGGGGCCCCCCTTAAGTCCGGGGCCCGGTACAGCTCTACCTGTAGTACCCCCCTGTCACTGGCCCTGCCCCAGCTCTAGTGTAATCACTATCACAGGGAGTTCAGAGATGTCCACATGCCTGTGGAAGTGACTTAGTGACATTTTGATTTACTGTCCTCTTCTTTGGAAGGTGAGCGGGCTAGATGTAGAGTGCATATGATCTCCTTTTATCATTCTGTGTTCTCCCACACCTTTCTGGCTTCTGATTGCAATCTGTGCCAGGGTTCAGGTCAGTTTCAAGACAAAAGTTTTATTTATGTCTTAACTCCCTTGCAGGAGGCAGAGCTACAGCTATATACATTATACAAACATATATGAGTTTCAAATATCTAGTTCTGAATACTTCTGCACAAGAACCCTTTAATTTTTAAACATATTTATATAATAGTTTGTGTCAGTTGTAAGAATGGAAAAACAGCATCATTTTTGATGCAGACATTTGTTAACTTAAAACCATAAGCAAGATGTCATGTGTGGGGAAGGGGAAAAGAATAAAGCCCGCTGAGTCACAAAT
This sequence comes from Sternotherus odoratus, assembly GCA_032164245.1. Lineage (NCBI taxonomy): Eukaryota > Metazoa > Chordata > Testudines > Kinosternidae > Sternotherus > Sternotherus odoratus. The sequence goes on along the minus strand of JAVMKO010000001.1, from coordinate 155,593,143 downwards.
ATCAAACCAAAATCCATGATTTAATCAACATTTGCTATGACAACTGATATACCCAAAAATCCAAGGGCAGTGGAGATTTTGGGTATGCAAGAAATAGAGGGTCAGGCCTTTTAAGTGTACCATACATTAGACATTCTTCCTTATCAATAGCATAAACCTAAAGAAGTTAACATGATGCACCACGTTTTCCATTTAACATTTCAAAATACCAAAGTAGGTGCATTACAACGTGTTTTCCATTCTGAGATCAGGCCATTCATAAGTCCAAAGAGGGATCTAACTGATGCAACAGCTGAAGCATCTGCTCAAAAGTGCGAGGGCATCCTGCTGTTCCAAACATTAGTCACACACAGCTTTCCTAATACAACAGGCCTATGCCTGAAAGACAGGATGGCCAGATGTCGTAATTGTATAGGGAGAGTTCCTATTTTTTTTCTTATATAGGCTCTTCTTATTGTCCACCCCCTGTCCTGATTTTTCACATTTTGCTGTCTGGTCACCCTATTGAAAGAGGTACGCATGCTCTTCCCAAAAGCAGGAGGTGCCTGTTGGCCCTGCACACAAGTTGTGGACATACTCCCACCCAAACTAAGTATGTGTGCTACATTTCATGTTTGAAAAAGATTTCTCATATTTTCAGGGACAAAGCACAAGAGCCTCATGATCTACAGTCAGAGCGTTCTCTGACTAGCTGTGGTTTTAAACATCTTCCCACTCACTCAGACATAAAGTAAGACTTAGGGACCCCACATGAGTTTTTGACACACAAGAACTCTGTGGGTCCATAAAAACAAGTGAATGGATTAAACTCCTAAGTATACAAGTTTATTCCCCAATCTCTATTAAAAAGATGTACAAATACAGCGATTGTGACTAATACAGAATGAAAATAATTGTATGCAAGTTGTTTAAAAAAAATGTCAGAGCAGCAAAAGTGATGTGACACATTGAATCCTTTTGAGTGATGCAAACGACACAACACATTCTAGGTTGTCTAGGCAATTTTTTAAACTGGAAATAGTTTTGGGGTTTTTTTTAAACTGGGCTTTGTTTTTCTTTTTTTAAAAACCCAACAGATTGTGTTACTGTTTCTAGAACAGGCTATATATTTTATTTCATGTCCTGTTAGCTAAAGAGTCTAAATCTTTAGGCTCCTTAAAGTACTAAGATTTTTGGCTTCACTGGCATTACACCAACCGAAAATCTGCCCCTTTATATTTGTCACAAATATAGTATCCACAGTTGCACCTCTTTATATCCAAAATAATATTTTTTGGGGGTAAAAAGAAAGGCAGTGTTTAGTTATTATTGTTCATCGCTATTGTAGACAATTATATACTACACGAGAATTTCTCACCACATTGGAATCAATTAACAAACTTCCATTAACTTCAGTAGAGCCAGAATTTCACTTTATTAAAGGTTAGGAAGCTTAGGTATGTCTTATCTATACAGTTAGGCTGTATACATAAAATTGATTTAATTGGCTTCTCTGTATCTCTCATTATCATACTATCAAAGCAATAGAGACCTAGTAGGAACTATTTATTCGTTAACAGCACCTCAGTGTGGTAGGGCAATGTGGTAGGTTACTCTCCTTTTACTGAAAACTAACATGGAGAGGACTTCTCATGTTCACAGAAGAATTCTTCTGGCAGAACTGGAAATAGAATCCTGACCTCCAATCCCAGTTCAGAGCCTTAACAAGAGGCTTTAACAAGATTCAGTTCTTCCACAAGGAATATGGTAGATACTAAAAAAAAAAACCCAACATCTACAGTGACATATTTGGGTATGCATCAGCTGGGACAACACAATACAAAAAGGGGCAGTAATGTTAAAGTTTCCATTCCATTTTTTATACATTCAGAATTCTCTTATCAGCTGAAAATGTTCATACTAGGTATCTCCTTGAAGGTGATCTTTTTGGAAGTTTGAGCAACACTAGCTCAGCTTTTTTTGAGCATGAATACAGTAAAAAGAAAAAAAAAGACCTTCCTTATTCAACCTCTTGAGCTGAAACAACCAGGGTTCCATTTTGCAACAGCCGAGTTAGGGTTTTGAAAGCTGAAATTTAACAGGAAAATATTTCTCTATGAAGCGAAGTGTCCTTGGTTGGTCTCATGAAAATCAGTTTTATGAATTATGAGCATTCCAAAAAAAATGCCAAGTGAATATGCACACTACATTTTTTCCACTAAGCTTGAGAAGTACTCAGCTAAGGGAGGATTTCCTGAGCATGCATTTTTGGCTAAATTAGCTAGGTACTGAAAAAATGTAATGAAATAGGTTACTGCAAATTGGTTTGGACAGCTGGGGCTCAGAAAAAAGTCCCTCTTGTCTTGTGCAGGAAGGGCAAAATTAAAGACATAGGCACTATAGATTTGTGCCTGGAGCCTGATGATCTGGAGTCATGTGATGAGATCAGAATCTCAGCTTTCCATTCTAAAATATGTTTCTTGCCTTCCTGGATGAGAAGAAAAGCTTGAAAACATGACTCAGGACTCAATACTTGTCGGTTTGTAGATAGCCTGACATATCAGCTGTGAGAGGTGCAAAAGAAGTTACTCACCTTTCGTAACGTTTGTTCTTCGAGATGCGTTGGTCATGTCCATTCCAAGATGTGTGTCCGCACTGCGCATGCACGGTCCCGGAAAGCTTCTCCCTAGCAGTACCCGTAGGGTCGGCAGGGGCGACCCCTGGAGTGACGCCCTTATGGCAACGTATATATGCCCCTGCCGACCCACCCCCCGCTCAGTTCCTTCTTGCCGGTACTCCAACAGAGGGGAGGCGGGAGGGATTTGGAATGGACATGAGCAACACATCTCGAAGAACAAATGTTACGAAAGGTGAGTAACTGTTCTTTCTTCTTCGAGTGATTGCTCATGTGCATTCCAAGATGTGACTTCCAAGCAGTCATCTCGGAGGAGGGTGAGGAGTACCCTGATTTCCTACTGACAGGACCGCTTGACCAACAGCGGCGTCTTCCATCGAGTGCTGCACGATGGCGTAGTGCGAAGTAAAGGTGTGCACAGAAGACCACGTCGCTGCTCTACAGATGTCGACGATCGGGATGTGCGCCAGGAATGCCGTAGATGCAGCCTGAGCCCTGGTTGAATGCGCTGTCAACGCTGGGGGAGTAGCATTCGAAAGGTTATAACAGAGTTTAATACAAGATGTAATCCAGGCCGAGAGGCACTGAGTAGAGATTGGTAATCCTTTCTGCCACTGAAATAAAAAGTTGTGGAGATTTACGAAAAGACTTAGTCCTTTGTATATAAAAGGCTAACTCCCTTCTTACATCCAATGAATGAAACATTCTTTCCCTGTTAGTAGTATGGGGCTTGGGAAAGAAAACTGGTAAAAACAAGTCTTGGTTCAAGTGAAATGGCGAGACTATTTTGGGAAGGAAGGCCGGGTGAGGACGTAATTGGACCTTATCCTTATGGAAGACAGTATAGGGTGGCTCTGAAGTGAGCACCCTAAACTCAGAAACTCTACGGGCAGAAGTAATTGCCACTAAGAAGGCAGTCTTCCATGAGAGATAAGATAATGAGCAAGTGGCCATAGGCTCAAAGGGAAGCCTCATTAAGGCCGTAAGAACTAGGTTGAGATCCCAAGGGGAGACAGGCTGACGCACCTGGGGATACACCCTTTCCAAACCCTTTAGGAATCTAAGAATGAGGGGATTGCTAAAAACCGAAGTGCCTCCGAAGCCTGGGTGGAAAGCCGATATAGCAGCCAGGTGTACTCGAACAGTGGAGAGTGCTACCCCTTGTTGTTTCAGTTCAAGGAGGTAATCTAGAATACTGGAGATCGAAGAGGACAGGGGGTCCCTCCCCTTGCTCTGAGACCACAATGAGAAGCGCTTCCATTTGGCAGTGTAAGTCAGTCGCGTAGAAGATTTCCTACTACCCAGGAGGATGTCCCTGACAGAATCAGAGCATTGAAGCTCTACGGGATTCAGCCATGGATATTCCACGCCGTGAGGTGGAGAGACTGTAGGTTGGGATGTAACATTCTCCCGTAGTCCTGGGAGATTAACGTCGGCGAGAGGGGAAGTGTTAACGGCCTCGTCACGCACAGGGACATCAGAAACGTGTACCAAGGTTGACGAGGCCACGCTGGCGCTATAAGTATGAGGGACGCTCTGTCCTGTCTGGTCTTGAGTAACACCTTGTGGACAAGAGGGAACGGGGGAAATGCGTAAAGCAGGCCCCCCGTCCATGGTATCTGAAATGCGTCCGCTTCCGACCCCGGGCTGAGGTTGAGGAGGGAGCAAAACCTTTGGCATTTTCTGTTGGCCTTCGTGGCAAACAGATCTAGGAGGGGAAAACCCCACCTTAGGAAGATCGAGTGGGCAATATCCGGCCTGAGGGACCATTCGTGACCATGGAAGGAGCGGCTGAGCGTGTCTGCCAGCACGTTCTGAGTCCCTGGGAGATAGGCGGCTGTGAGGGAGATATCTCGGGGAATACAGAAATCCCAAAGGGCGAGGGCTTCCCTGCATAGGCGAGAGGAGCGAGCACCACCCTGTTTGTTTATATAAAACATCGTGGCTGTGTTGTCTGTTAGAACTGACATGCACTTGCCTTGTAGGAGACCCTGGAATGTATGGCATGCCAGGCAGACTGCCCTGAGCTCCCTGACGTTGATATGAAGGGTCAGCTCCTCTTGCGACCAGACACCTTGAGTCCTCACCGCTCCGAGATGAGCCCCCCAGCCAAGGGCGGAAGCATCGGTCACCAGTGTCAATGTCGGTTGAGGCTTGTGGAACGGGACTCCGACACCCAAAGACTGGGGCTGGAGCCACCAGTGGAGGGAGCGCCGGACAGAGAGTGGTAGAGTCACTATGAGGTCTAGGGGGTCTCTGCACTGGTTGTAAATACTCGCGAACCAGGACTGCAGAGGTCGGAGGCGGAGCCTTGCATAGGGTACCACGTAAGTGCATGCTGCCATGTGGCCCAACAGGACCATGCAGTTCCTGGCCGTAGTTGTGGGAAATCGGAGGAGTGAATGTATGATGTCTGAGATTGACTTGGCTTGGGAAAAAGGTAGAAAAGCCTTTGCCTGCTGGGAATCTAATATCACCCCAATAAACTCGATCCTCTGGGTAGGAGTGAGGATCGACTTTGGTTCATTTAAAATGAGCCCTAACTTCAGGAATGTGACTCTGATGAACGTTATGTGGATCAATAGCTGTTCCCTCGAACTTGCCCTTATGAGCCAGCCGTCCAAGTAAGGGTAAACATGGATAACCCTCCGTCTGAGGAATGCTGCCACAACGGACATGCATTTTGTGAACACCCTTGGAGCAGAGGAGAGCCCGAACGGAAGTACTGTGAACTGGTAGTGCTGGGTCCCCAACACAAATCTTAGGAATCTCCTGTGACTCGGGATAATAGAGATGTGGAAATAAGCATCTTTTAGGTCGAGGGCGGCGAACCAGTCTCCATGATCCATAGCTGGGATTATGATAGCTAGAGATAGCATGCAAAACTTCAGCTTCTTTATATAGGAGTTGAGGCCTGGCAAGTCTAGGATAGGGCGAAGACCCCCTTTGGCCTTCGGGAGAAGGAAATAACGGGAGTAATACCCCTTACCCCGAAATTCTTGAGGAACCTCCTCTATGGCACCCAAAGACAAGAGGGTGTGAACCTCCTGATCTAGGAGTTGCTCGTGAGATGGGTCCCTGAAGACGGACGGGCATGGGGGGTGGTGGGGAGGGAGAACAGAGAATTGGATAGAATATCCCACTTCTACCAGGCTGAGAACCCACTTGTCTGAGGTGATCAAGGACCATGCCTGGTAGAAATGGGATAGACGGTTCACGAAAGGACGGGAAGGGCTGAGAGTGGAAGCTGGTTCGACGCCCCCGGGCGCATCTTCAAAAATTAGACCTGTCCCCCGGCTGTTGTCTGGGGCCTAAGTTCTGCTGCCCTTGTCTGGCAGTTGAACGAGGGCGGCCTCTGCCATTACCTCTACCCCCCCTTCTAGGTTGGTCCCGTCTGGGTGGGCCTTGGTACGGGCAAGGTTGGCTAACGGGAGGAGGTCTGAATGGCCTGCGGATGGTCTGCGGTGTATGGAGGCCTAGGGATCGGAGCATAGCTCTCGAGTCCTTCATCGAGTGTAGTTTCTTGTCCGTGTCCTCCGAAAAGAGGCCTTGCCTGTCAAAAGGCAAGTCCTGTATAGATGCCTGGACTGGAGTGGGGATCCCGGAGACCTGCAGCCAAGCACCCCAACGCATTGCTATGGCAGTGGCCATAGTTCTCGAAGCGGACTCCGCCGAATCCAAGGCGGCTTGTAGAGCAGCCCTGGAGACTAGTTGGCCCTCCTCAAGAATGGCCTTGAACTCGACCCCTGATTCCTTCAGTAATTGATCCCGGAATTTGGACATCGCCGACCAGGTGTTAAATGAGTATCTGCTGAGCCCCGTCTGCTGGTTGGAAATCCTCAGCTGGAGCGCTCCGGAGGAATACACCTTCCTGCCAAAAAGATCAAGTTTCTTGGCCTCATAAGATCTAGGTGTAGAGCCCGGTTGCCCCTGGCGCTCCCTGTGGTTAACCGCATCTGCCACTAGGGAACCTGGTTGCAGATGAGTGAAGAGATGCTCATAGCTGGTGCGAGGGGCAAAATATCGCCTTTCAACGCCTTTTGTGGTGGGTGGAATAGATGATGGGGTCTGCCAGAGTGCATTTGCCATAGAATTGATCTTTTTGACAAAGGGGAGAGCTATTTTGGTTGGCCCGCCCGACGATAAGATGTCAACCGTCGGGTCAACTTCTTCCTCGACCTCCTCCGCTGGTAGATTTAGATTCTGGGCTACCCGGCGAAGAAGGTCCTGATGGCCCTGAAGGTCCATAGGTGGAAGAGTTGGCGAGGAGGACCCCGCTACCACCTCATCTGGTGAGGACGATGAGGAGGTGGCAAATGCAGCAGGTTCCTGGGGCTCTGTCATAGTTGGGTCACGGGCCACAGCTTCTTGTTCTTGCTGGGGCACTGAAGAGGGTGGTCGACCAATCCCAGACGGTCCCGGTACCGCATCGTCGGGGGCTGAGGGTGGGACTGAGAGGGTAGCCGAGACGGGACCCCGCGGTACCGATGGGAGGGAGCCCGCTATGGAGGTCGGTCCCTGGGCCTGGTGGAATGCCCAGGGCGTCCAGAATGGCCACTGTATTGGTCCCTGCCCTTGATGAAGCCACGGTGTAAGGCTTTCATGGCAGGAAGATCTCCGGTGCCGGGAGTGGTGGTGGGACCGCGACGTACGATGAGATCGGCCCAACCTAGAGGAAGGCGCGTCGGACTCAGATGAATAGTCCGACGCGGACCATGGCGGTGCCGTGCCCTCCGGTGCCATGAGCTGCCTCTCAAAGAGAGTCGGCTTCCCAGGGTGCCTCTCCGGTGCCGCGGTGACCGGTGCCACAGGGGGTCACGTGTCTGGTACCAAGATGACCGGTGCCGGAGTTGGAGGCGGTAGCGGAGCCGATGTCTGTGCCGGAATTATTGGCACCACAGGCGTGGGCATGGGCGCTGGTACCGCAAACGGCACCGGGGCTGGTGGCGGGCCCGCTTCTCTCGTAAGGGCAAGAAAGTCCTGCGCCGCCTCGAAGACATCCGGGGTCGAGGGCATAGTCATCTCCTCGAATACCCCTTGCGGAGATGGTGCGGCACGGAGGGGGGTTCGTTCCCGCGACTCGGTAGATTCTCTCGGCACCCTGCGGGACTCGTCTGTGCGACCCGAGGACTGCCTTGCCGCGGAGGGTTCGCCTTGAGCTCTGCGGCCAGGGGAACGGCCTCTCTACTTCTTTAACGGTACTGGGGATTGCGACCGGTGCCTTCTGGAATTTCCGGACCGGTGCGGGGAACGGTGCCAGTGTTTCTTCGGGTCCGTTTTCGGTACCGCCGGATCTCTCACCGATGCCGGGGCGCTGCGGACCTCCTGTGGAGGCTGTTGTTGAGGTTGTAGAGCCGACTCCATTAAAATAAGCCTCAGGCGAGAGTCCCTTTCTTTTTTAGTGCGGGGTTTGAATCCTCTACCGCTCTGCTTGGTGACCCTCTCCTAAGCACTTAAGGCAATTGGAGTGCGGGTCACTCACTGGCATGGGCTTTCCACAGCCCTCACAAACTTTAAATCCCAGTGCTCGAGGCATGCCCCGGCGCCGGTACAGAATAAGAATATAACTATATACAACTAAAATAATACTAACAACTATGACTACGATAACAACTAACTAACAACTAACTATGAACTATAAGTTTGGTACGATACCGCTATTAGCAAAGGAGACAAAGCTGTTCCAGCAACCGCCACTAATGGAAAGAAGGAACTGAGCGGGGGGTGGGTCGGCAGGGGCATATATACGTTGCCATAAGGGCGCCACTCCAGGGGTCGCCCCTGCTGACCCTATGGGTACTGCTAGGGAGAAGCTTTCCGAGACCGTGCATGCGTGGTGTGCACACACATCTTGGAATGCACATGAGCAATCACTTGAAGAAGAACTGTACCATTCATCTTTCTGAAACTTTCAGCCACCCGTCAAGGACCAGTGCTGGCACTTTGTGGGTCAGCAACGTTCCATAGTCATTTGGTTCAAAAACTGACAGTTTGGTCAAAAATGCAAGGATTTATTTTGGATTAAATGCAGTCTCAGACCTATGCTTAAAACAGATTAAATTAAAAAAAACATTATAGAGGATCCAGATGTAGTAGGAATTAGTTCATACTAATTACCTTTGCTCAAAATGAAAAGCTTGAAATCAGATGGCATTTGGCAGTTAATATCGAAAGACGTTTGACTGGGAAAAAAAAGCATTGGTGAGTGTTGCTGGTACTTTGCCTTCCTATATGGAGGCAATAAGAGCTCTCATAAATAATGGGTCTGATGACTCTCCACTGAACTCTCAAAGACTATAACATTCTATTACTGACTATTTTGTCACAAGATGTCAAGTAGAAAGCATAATTGCAATATGTAAAACAAACCTGTGACCACCTAGTTATGTTGCAAGAACTTTTTTTCAGAATGCCTTATTTTATGAGGTCAGTATGGAAAAACTCAAAACAGAGCATGTATATCGTGATAAAGCTCTGTCCTTGCCTCAGTGGGTCCCACGCTTCCTGGCAGATTTCACTGGCCTGACAGGCTCTCTGTGACCCTCCTCATAGCCCTTCTCTCTCTAGAGGCAAGGTTCACAGCCTACTCAGCCATTTTCATCATAAGTCAGCAAGGGAGGTGAGGAGAAGCAACCCTCCCTTGCACAGTCTCTGTTTCCCAGTCTCCGTGATTAATCGGGAGGGGAGGACGGGGGTTCCTAGGCCAGCCCTCTACTCCAGGCTACAGCCCAGGGACCCTAATAGCAGCTATGGTAGCTGACTTTATGGAAATAGGATGTGTACAATTCCCTGGGCCACTTCCCCACAGCAGCCCCCACCATTACCTTAGGGCCTCCTTCCTTGCGCCTGATATGGATTTCTACTGCTTAGCTCATTCAACCGTGTAGCTTCCTCCCCTACAGCTCCTGACACAAGTGCCTCACTGACTAACTGGGAGGCTTTTAACTACTTCCAGACAGCCCTTGACTGGCTTAAGGTGTCACAATCAACCTAGCTATCTCCACTGCTTTCTAGAAATATCTTAATTGGCTCCAGGTGTCTTGATTAACCTGGAGCAACTGCCATTTAGTTACCATGATATCAGGGATTTGTTTAGCTTGGGGCTAACATACCTGTTCCTCACCACTTTACTATAGCCATCTGGCCTTGCCCCATCTCAATGTGCAGAAGAGGACTGTCTAAAAATAAAATTAGAAGCATTAGCAGGGCTATGAGCACTGAGATAATTAGCTTTTTGATTTTTCTCGCATAAGTTCTTTCTCTCGATCTCTGTGAATACTTAGGATTACAGGGGACCCTGATAGGTTTACTTTGTAACTTAAATACTCTCAATGTAAGCTATTTTTAGTGGAATGTGTATATATAGATATATTTATAGCAATTGTAGGGTGAAATTGCCAAAAACATATATTTAAGGAAAAAAACGTTGATTTCTTTCTACACTCAAAAGCACAGAGGGGGGAAACAAAGCAAAAATACCCAAAGAAAGTCTTGTTGTCTACTATTTTTGAACAAAGTAAGCAAAACAGAGCCAATACCCAGAGGAAATAGCCTCCAAAGTGGAATTTCACTAATGATATATTTTCCAATGAAACTCTCCACTGTAGACATTCAACAAAACTAAATATTGCTGAATATCAAAATTTCCTACAAAATATATTTAGTGTGCAACCTTTTAGTTGTTTATTACTGCACCATCTTTATATGAAATTAGTGCATAGTATGCTCTAAATTCCCAAGTCATGTTATATATTAATCAGTTAGGTGAAGTGGGGCAATATAGTACATAACTGTGCTACAAGTATGGGGATGCCCTCCTGGGGTCAGAAAGAGGGAGAAGTGTGTGACAGACTATCTGGAAAGACACAAATGCTTCCCAGAATCTCAGCTTTTTACTGCGTATTTGTGTTATTAAAAATAAGTCTCTGGCTATATGGTTGCAAAGAAAACATTGAAAATATGACTAAATGTAGTGGACGCTACAGAGAACCTGAAACAATAACTCTGAGGTGTGTACTGCTCTTCTCACCTCAGTTGGTACTAACCCACATGCCAATTATGATACTTTAACTATCAACATTGTTAGCCATTTCATCACTCATAGAGGCATGTAAGAAATAAAAAATATATTGGGAAGATCTACAACATCTATTTTGAGGGACTGCTCATTATGGATAGGTCTTTTGTAAGACAGAGATGCTGAAGAGGGATGTGATTGGTGTCATTTTCCTGAAGTGGTCTTAGCTAAATTTGGAAGAGCTGTTGTATTGTATACTTTATGTCAATCTACTGTTGACAGGATGAATGCAAGAGACAAAATGGGTGAAAGAGTAATTCAAAATGGTTAATTTTGGCAGCTGAAGAAAAGCATGTCTTCCTGCTTCCTGATATCTATAACAAAGTTCCACTGGGCTTCAGTACATATGTACGTTAATCAGAAAGGAAAAGTGAGGCTTTCAATCACTCATGCAAAATTGGAAAGAGTAGAGGCCTACACACCCAGGTCAAGAAAGGATCCTTTATTTTAGCACAGCACTGAAGCATACAGCTGACTTTAAGCATATGGTTTAAAATTATTTAGAAGTGATTGTGCAACTGCAAATCCATTGAGACAGGTTGAAAACCAATAACGAGAGTGCGAGCACACACATGCAAAGGAATGTACTCCACTTTTGAGATGTTCTGGGCTGCTTAAATGTGCAAGTAAGATTAAGTGAAACCAATTGTTCACAAAACTTACTCAAATTAAAGACAGCTTTACTGGCAATGAGGAGATTCACAGAATCTTCAGGAACATTATAAATATGCATGCCTCATTTTTTATGCACCTGCTAGGATTATTTATGATACTACAAGAACAGGATCAGTTAAACTTTGAATATTGAAGAAGTTGAATATGACATATTCACTACAAATATTACACAACATTTCTTTTCTAACCAATTGCTGTTAGCAGCGTGATTTGAAGACTGCTGTATATGCTTAAATATTACCTGACAGAAAACAAAACAAACCTTGGTCTGTTCCCTGTCTTATCTGCATTGTGAGGTAGCCCTTGGTTGAGCATGATGTGTCAACTCCCAACATTACCCAGGAAAAATGTGAGCACTTCTCTAACAACAACAATATTGAAGCACAATTTGTAACCATCAGCCATCTGTAATTTGTTTACAGAATAATGCCAAATACAGATTGAGAAATGAAAAAAAAATCTCAAAATAAAAGTAAGTTTATTTGCTACAAACCAAAATGACCTTCAATCTGTTTGCATCCAGGATATGCTGGTGATATAGATCTAATAATGGCAAAATAAGTGATTTCATTTTTTTCTTAGGAATAACAATAAAGAACAGAACTGTTGACTTCATATAGCATCACCTTGTTGAAATATATACATAAAGTAGGAGGATCTGCTGTGTCAGAGAAAACAAAGAAAAAAAATCTGTTTGTCATATGCCAGCCAGATGCTGTTTGTTTCATTTTATGAGAAGCCATCCTCCATGATTCTAGCCTCGTGTTACTAACCCAGACATATTTGAATTGCATCCAGAGTTATAGCTGCTCTCTGTTGCCATGCTGATTTTCCCTATGCAGTTTGACTTGTATTTAACACTTCAGGCACATTAATTATGCTACACTATACAGTCTACCACCAAAAATAAAACCTGAACCTTTAAGTGATGATATTCCCCCACAACTAAACTAGTATTTCAGATATTGACATTCAAGAGTACATTTTTCCCCCTCCAGAACTGGGTATGGGGATTTAGCTGTTCATTCTTCGTCAAGAACTGGGCTGCATAGCTAGAACCTTTTTGCATGTTTACACTGTAAATAGAAAAGTGATCAATAGCGTTAATCAAAAAGTTATTCAATAGAATACATTCAACAGGGCTTTATAGATATCAATATTAACAAAAATTATAAAACTATGAACCATTTTATACTACAGAATTTAATCTTTTGGGAGTTAACTATTGCACCCTATGGGGTCAGGTTTTTTGGGGGGTAACTATTTTCTTTTCTTTTTTTATGATGCAAGTCAGTAGATAGATTCAGATGCAGCCCTGCACAAAATACATATCTGCATCCAACCCACAAAGATGATCCATGGATATCCGCATCCACAGAGATAAGTGGATATCTGTAGATTTGAAGGGGTCTAGATATTCAGACATCCAAGCAATGACAATTATTTTCCAGATTTGTTTTTGGCAGCATGAGTATATCAGGTGTGGAAAAGTTATAAACTCCTTTAGAATTATATATATATATATGTGTGTGTGTGTATATGTACTATTTTGTGCAACTCCCTTTCCTTAGTGTTCTGTCAACATCTTTCAACATGTCTGTATCAACCTATTTTATAAACAGACATGGTTTCAATTGTGTTTTTATAAGCACACTTTTTACATTTGTTCAAGTAACACTGTGCTCTTGTTGACAACTAAAAAACCCACCAAAAAAGCTTTATTTGCTACATGATATATTAATATCCTCTTTATTTACAAGGTCAGAACAAGTTTAGCACTATACAAAGACTTATTAAAGTTCTAGCACGAGCTAACGCTGCCCATCTGAGTAACCAGAAGGGCACTGCTTCAGGGAGTTCATTATGGCTATCAAGTGAATTGACAACTATGAAGTCATAAATTGATAATAAGCAACATTAATTTGGGCCATTATCTACATTATTTTCTTACGGCATTATGCAAATCAAAGCATTTCGTTTCAGATATTATACTTTTTGTTGCTATTCAGTACAATATAATTTCCACTAAGTATGTGAATCCTTTCTATATATTCCATTATCTTAAATTACAATCATTAAGTCATAAGAATTGATGACTGAAGTATATTTTGCCTTGTAAATTTAAAATCATAACCAAACTGATGAGTGCAGGAAAAAAAATGATTTTTACAATACAAGAGCAAAATCCATAAAGAGAAGCGGCAGAGAGAGTTATACAATTCCTAACATGACAAAATCATCTTTACCTTGTACAATTATGGTAATAATAGCAGCTTAAGTTCAATATGTTCTATTGTTTTTTTTCAAGTAGACTAAGGTCTTGCATCAGGATCAGGATATCAATTGGAGTCTTGCCACAGGCTTCAATAAGTGAAAGATTAGGCCCTACATGTCAAAGATGTAATTAACTACAAGATAATAATTCCCCTGAATTACTGTAAACTGTAATTATTTTCCAAATATAAGCAGCACCAAAACTGAAGTATTTCAAGGCAAGTTTCAACATCTTGCTTAACTGAACAAAATAATAATAAACAAATTTACACAACAACTTAATTCTTACAGTATTTTCCTCCAAAGTATTTGCCATGTTGTGAATGTAGTGTCAGTCAATACTTCTAAAAAAATACCCATTCTGAGATAGGAAGGAAAGTTTGAGCACTCTGGAAAAGAGAAGTGCTACTCAGCACTTTTAGCTTTACGCATAATATCATCAGCACACTAATTTCCTACTTACTAATTGTTATGCTTGCCCTGTAAACTTCCGGCTCCAGGTATTTTAGTTTTAACAAGAATCAGAGAGGTAGCCGTGTTAGTCTGGAATTGCAGAAGTTACAAAGAGTCCTGTGGCACCTTAAAGACTAACTAAAGTATTGAAACATAAGCTTTCGTGGGCTAATACCCACTTCATTGGATGCATGTTAGTTTTAACAGTCCATTTTCCTTTACTGTGTTTTCCTTGGATAGTCACTTGAGAGTTTATTTTGTAAAGGGCTGAAGAACTCAGCTTCCATTGACTTTGATGGAAGTTGCATGTTATGAGCCATTTCTGTGATTGGGCCTTCTGGCAAGATGATTCCCTCCATCCCCACCCCACACCCAGGTCTATCAGGATTTTATGGGCCCAACTCTGCTTCCACTAACAATGAATTTTTAGTGGGATCAGGATCAGGTCTTAAATCCATTCTGGAATTCAATTGGATTTAAACTGCTACAGACCACCTCACACACAAAACCCTGAAACTGAAAGAAGCTCAGCTGCTCAAAATGCTGGCCATGGTGGGCTGGCAAGGAAATGGAGGAGCCAGAACTGTGATACTCTGCACTTGTCGTTGTTGAACCGCATCACATTTCTTTTTGCCCAATCCTCTAATTTCTCTAGGTCCCTCTGAATCCTGTCCCTATCCTCCAGCATATATACCACTCCTCCCAGTTTAGTGTTGTCAGGGATTTTTTCCCCACTCTGAACTCTAGGGTAAAGATGTGGGGACCCTGCACGAAAGACAAATCACCCCCAAGCTTATTTTACCAGCTTAGGTTAAATCTTTTCACCAAAAACCCAAACTCCTCCAGTTGGGGCTTGGATATCACTGCCACCACTATTGTGAGTCCCCAAAACTATGGGGTGGGGCACATTAGAACCCCAACAATAAACCCCCCTCCCCTTCTTTACCTGGGAGAGATTCAAGAACACAAACCCTCATTGGCTGTGAGACCAGCCTGACCCAAAATAGGGATCACTCCAATGGAATTAACAGACAATTCTTATAACAAAAAAAGTTTAATAGAGAAAAGAGATAAGCATAAAACCTACACCGAAGTTATAGGTATAAAGCTTCCTATCCTAACTCAGCCCTTGTTGAGCCCCCTCCCTTGGGATTTCTTTCCCTGCTGGCTCAACAGGTTAAGGACACCATGGATCGATTACAAGTTGATACAATTCAAGAATATACTTACTGCTAGGCTGTTGTTTTCTTAGCAGGTTATTGAAATGATGAATAAAAACATAGATTGATGTCCCCCATAGCTGGAGGACTGCGGCTCTGAGCAGCCGAGAGAGAGACAGACAGAAAAGCTGGGGAAAAAGTGAAACTAAACCTTTTGTTTGCTAGGTGTTAGTAGCTCCCATGTCATTCCCCCTCCTGCTTCAGGTTTAACCCTTCACAGGTAAAACAGCAATTCCAAGGCACTTCATACTTATGACAAGTGTCATCTGCAAACTTGGTGAGGGTACAGTCCACTCCATCCTCTAGATCATTAATGATGATGTTGAACATAACTGGCCCCAAGGCTAACCTTTGGGGCACTCCACTTAATACCAGCTGCCAAATAGAGATGGAGCCATTGATCACTATCCATTGAGTCCGACGATCTTGCTAGCTTTCTATCCACCATCTAGTCCACTCATCCAGCTCACACTTCTTTAACTTGCTGGCAAGAATACTGGGGGGGGAGGGAGAGGAGGGCATATTAAAAGCTTTGCTGAAGTTAAGGAATAACACGTCCATTGCCTTCCTCTCATCCACAGAGCCAGTTATCTCATCATAGAAGGCAAGGTGACATTCTGATTGTGATTTGGCATTTTCACAAAGGATTTGTTTGACTCCTTATAAAATTGAATTGTATCACTTTACATAAAGGAAATCCAGAAAAAAAAAAGGTCAAATGTAGCAATACAATCATTGTTTCTTACTGTATATTAAAAATTGGGCACATACTGCTTTGAATTTCCTGCCTCTTAAAGCCTGATTATGTATAGTGCTCATTTATTTCTTTCAGTTTAAACAAACCCAGGATTTTCTTTTATTAGATTAAATGTATATCGCTTCATGAACCTACATGCATTATGTTTATGCTGTTCAATTTACATAATCTTTGGGTATTAAATAAGTTCCACTCATTTTCCTTTGTGAGATTTTAAAGCAGTTAGACATGCTAATATGCAAATTACAGTGTAATAATTCATAAACCAGGCCAATTTTGGCACACACTTTATAAGTTGAGCGTAGTTAAACACACAAATGGTACGGTATAGCTCTCACTTTTGATTGTCTTGTTATTAAGTGATCTTCTTCTATAGAGTTAAAGATTAACATTAACCAGCAGTTAGCATATATCCGAGATGTAACAATTTTCCATAACATTGTGCTTTTCTACCGCATGATAGCATGAAAAATATGCACAATTTTTAAAATCAATCTAGTTTCTTTTAAGAGCATTAATCACTATGAACATCCTGTACTTATTCACCATGGTATACATGAAGAAAAAACAGTGCTAAAACTATACAAGAGCATAGAAGCCCTAGAGTGTGAAAAAAGACAGATGGCATCCTATTACAGCACAATAATGTGTCTTGGCACTAATAGACGCCGGATATCATAATGAAAGGGGATGTAGGTAGCTGAAAGAGAGACCTATCTGGCCTCAAATACCTGCATACATATAAGTCACATATTAAAGGATACTAAGTAAGGCAGACATAATCCACTGCACACACACTACCATTGGCAGTAAGTGTTACTATAGCTAACAGCAGCTTTAATGAAGAGGTTGTCCCTGCTGAGAGGAGCAGTTAAATGTGTTGCATCATTCAGTGAGCTTGGCAAATGGCAACCTGCCCTGGGATGGAAGCCTGCATCTTGTGCTGTATATATTCCATGGCCTACCTGATGAACCACTGCTATACACATTGCAAGTGTTTGGTCCACATTTACATGTCAGTATATTGTTCCACTCAATAATATCTAATCCTATGATCTTCATAACTGCTAACAACAACATGTCCACCCACAAGACAACTGTAAGACAAGATAAATAGATGAAAAAGAACCTCATATAGTGTAATTATGGGAAATTGTTCATCTAAGTTATTTATATATTACTTATATAAATAGACTCTGTGCAGCCCAAAAGTGCATATCATTTATTCATACTAAAATTAATCTGGGGGGAGAGGGAGGGTGAACCTGGAGCTATGGGCACAGGTAAAATCTCCATACTCTCACTGATGGATCCCTTTGCAGCTGTTGGCACTGGACCACAAGGTCCTAACATACCTACATAATATAGCAGGAATAAATGGCCCAGAACTACAGCAACACCAGTCTCTCCTCTCCAGCAGTGGTCCACTTCTTTTCAATATCTACATGTGATCACCGCGAGAGATAATGAAACTCCATGGGGATCATAGAATCATAAAAGATTAGAGTTGGAAGAGACCTCAGGAGGTCATCTAGTCCAACAGGTCATCTAGCTGGCAACAGTATGCCAATGACGACACTCAATTACATATCTCATTCTCAACTGATAAATCACTACTAAGATGTCAGCATTCCCACAGGGAATGAAATTGTTGGACAACTAGTTGAACCAAAGAAGATGAAAGTGATGCTGGTCAAAAAGGAGTATGCTCTGAAGAGCTGCCCAATATATTGCCTGCACCTTCCATCAAAGGCATACACAGTCCCACTAATCTAAGCAATGAAAAGCCTCGGGACAGGATCCTCTTGGCTCCTTAATAAGCCTAGTTTTCAAAAATGCATCAGACACATCAGTTTCCAAAAATGAATTATTTTATCTCCATCTAACCAGGAAACCTTGCCCCTTCCTCCCATAGAAAGGCCTGTCCACAGTAATCTTTGCATTTATCATCACTGGTTGGGTTACTGTAACCCATCATATCTGAAGCTGAGTGTGAAGAAGATGCACAGGCTCCAGATGGTAGAAAACATGGTTACCCACCTTGATGGCTAAAGCCACAGTGAGCACATCAATCCTGTCTTGAAGTCCCTGCACTGTTGCCCAATCAGCTTCCAGTGCCACTTTAAGAGACTTTGCTATTGCTAATGTTCTTACATAAACAGTTCTCAGACACAACAATGATGGGAGGAAGCATAAAACCCTGTGATAGACCAAAACATTGTAGGCAACAATGAAGTTTTAAAAATAATAAATTTTAATTTATTAAATTAGGCAGTTTCCTAGAATCATAGGACTAGAAAGTCCCTTGAGAGGTCAGCTAGTCCAGTCCCCTGCAAACGTGGCAGGACTAAGTATTATCTAGACTATCCCTGATAGGTGTTTGTCTAACCTGCTCTTTAAAATCTCCATCAATGGAGATTTCAAACCTCCCTAGGCAATTTATTCTAGTATTTAACCACCCTGAGAGTTAAGAAGTTTTGCCTAATGTCCAACCCTAACCCACCTTGATGCAGTTCAAGGCCATTGCTTCTTGTCCTACCTTCAGATGTTAAGAAAAATAATTCTTCTCCCTCCTCCTCCTCATTACAACCTTTTATGTACTTGAAATTGATATGTCCCGCAGTCTTTTTTCCAGACTAAACAAACCCAGATTTTTTCAATCTTCCCACATAGGTCATGTTTTGTAGACCTTTAATCATATGTCTTGCTCTCCTATGGACTTGCTCCAGTTTGTCCACATCTTTCCTGAAATGTGGTACCCAGAACTGGACACAAGACTCCAGTTGAAGCATAATCAGTGCGGAGTCATGAGGAAGAATTACTTCTCGTGTCTTGCTTACAACACTCCTGGTAATATATCCCAGAATGATGTTTGCTTTTTTTTGCCGCAGTGCTATATTGTTGACTCATATTTAGCTTGTGATCCACTTTGACCCCCAAATCCTCTGCATAGTATTCCTTCCTAGGTAGTCATTTCCCATTTTGTATGCATGGAACTGATTGTTCCTTCCTAAGTGGAAGTACTTTGCATTTGTCCTTATTGAATTTCATCCTATTTACTTCAGACTATTTCTCCAGTTTGTCCAGATCATTTTGAATTGTGTAACCCTATCCTCCAAAGCACCTGCAACCCCTCCCAGTTTGGTATCATCCGCAAATGCAGTTTAATGATGCCAAAGCACATCCTTAATTTTCTGAGGCCAATGGGATTTCTGCTATTGATTTTCTCCAGAGTCCTACTCTGCATCCATCATTCCAGCACAAGCCTGAGGGTAAACAATCTAACTTGTTATATCCAACCTTATTACACAAAAAGTTTACAGATTAGTCAATATAATAAGATTACTGGGGGCTGTACTTCAACAAACATCCACGTGAGTCCAAACTTCCTGCTCCAAAATGATAAAAATCTCAATAACTTCTAAAATCAATCAGTCTGATTATCCCCCATCTGTACCCTTGTATAGTCATTGACATTTGGGTAAAGTGAGTGCAAAAGGGGTGTGACCGGTGCAGGTATCTTTCTTACAGTCACTTTCCACAGGTGCAGAAAATGACAGGAAGCAAGGCAGAGGAGTAGCAGTTCCCCTCAGTTTTTGAAACATGAAAATAAATAACCTCACAAGTAAAGTGACCCTCCATTTTGTATCAGTCACTAGTTCTGTACTTTCCTTGGGGTGTAAACTTTATCACTCTAGTCTGCTACTGAGTTAACTAACTGGTTGCCACAGACAACATTTTGTTAAGTTCTCTTTCACAGATGAATTTCCAATTAGATAGGAGAGGAAAAACCAAACACAACTATTTCCATCCTTTGGCAACTGGATAGTGTTCATTAAAACTTTCTGAATATCTTTATTCAAATAGATGTATTTCTTCTTATTAAATATCATTCATCATTGGAAGCAGCTTTCTAACCACTAGTTTAAGTACTTAGAATTCTCCAGATTTTTTTCCATCTTTATTCCTAATTGGATAGTCTTATTATCCTTCATTAATGATTCTCTGAGTTTGTAAAGACCTAATTTTCTGGAGTTTGTCTATCAATTATTTTCTCCCATACAGTAAGTGTTTTGTTCAGGCTCCCAATGCAGAATTTCAGTTCCCTTCAACCAAAATATGGATCACTTCCAATTTTTGTTTCATTCTGTTGAGAGCTGAAGAGTATTTTCATATCCCTGGATTGTGTTTTAAATTAAAATAAGATTATCAGGGTTGTTTCCTCGGGACCAATGATGTCTGGTTCAATATAAAACTTCTGCAGCTGTTTAATTCTGTGTTTCTAAGTGGTCAGAGAATCCCATTTTCTAGAACAGGGGGTATTCCTTAAAAGCTAGTTTAATGATATTAACTAGGGTATGTCTTCACTACAGCATTAGTTCGATTTCCTTTATGTCGATCTTGTGAACGCGACGGCATACAGTCGATGTTGTCTGTCTTCACTACGCACAGCTAAGCACAGCAAGTCGACAGTGTCTGTCTGCAAAACTTTTGCAGGCGTCGACATGACATGCGTTGCACTCTGGGTACCTATCCCACAGTTCCCTGATCCCCCAGCAGGCACCATTTCGAGTGCAGCATTGTGGGTAGGCATTTCCAAATTTCGCGCCCTTTTTCCGCGCCGCCCACCCCCATTACAAGCGGTGCCCTGTGGGTAGGCATCCCATAATTCGCGCCCTTTCTCCGCCGAACTAACGCCATAGCATTGCAAGCATGGAGCCCGCTGACACCACGGCTGCAGTAATGGCTGTTGTGAGGACCTCGATCACGGTTGCTGAGTTCCTGCTGCACCGTCTGCAGAGGAGGAATGCGATCCGGGGAGAACCGCGCTTTCTGGAACCCGATGACAGTGAGGAGGAGATGGACGAGGACAGCGGGGACGACAGGGACACGGACGTGCACAGCGGGGACGACAGGGACACTGACGTGCACAGCGGGGACGACAGGGACACTGCCGTTTTTGCAAGTAGGGCGACTGACAATCTGTCAAAAATGGTGGCAATGGGGCAGGCTCATGCCATCGAACGCCGATTCTGGGCCAGGGAAACAAGCACAGACTGGTGGGACCGCATAGTGCTGCGGGTCTGGGATGACTCCCAGTGGCTCAGAAACTTCCGCATGCGAAAGGGCACCTTCATGGAACTTTGTGACTTGCTGTCCCCGGCCCTCCAGCGCAGGAATACCAAAATGAGAGCGGCCCTTACAGTGGAGAAGCGAGTGGCGATAGCCCTCTGGAAGCTTGCAACGCCAGACAGCTACCGGTCAGTCGCGAATCAGTTTGGGGTGGGTAGGTCTACAGTGGGCTTTGCTGTGATGCAAGTAAGCAGGGCAATCGTCGAGCGGCTGCTACACCGGGTTATAAACCTCGGAAACCTGCAAACCACAATAGATGGCTTTGCCGCCATGGGATTCCCTAACTGTGGTGGGGCTATAGATGGGACTCATATCCCTATCCTGGCACCGGACCACGAGGCCGCCGAGTACAGAAACCGGAAGGGATATTACTCAATGGTCATGCAAGCAGTGGTTGACCACAAGGGACGTTTCACCGACCTGTACGTGGGGTGGCCGGGAAAGCTTCATGACGCTCGAGTGTTCAGGAACTCTAGGGTTTTTAGACAGCTGCAGCAAGGCACTTTCTTCCCCGACCAGAAAATTTCCGCGGGGGGGGTCGAAATGCCGATCGTGATCATTGGGGACCCAGCCTACCCCCTAATGCCCTGGCTTATGAAGCCCTACACAGGAGCCCTGGACAGGGGTCAGGAGCTGTTCAACTACAGGCTGAGCAAGTGCAGAATGGCCGTAGAATGTGCATTTGGCCGCTTGAAAGGGAGATGGCGTTCCTTACTGATACGCTCAGACATCCGCGAGAGAAATATCCCCATTGTTATTGCTGCTTGCTCTGTGCTCCACAATATCTGTGAGAGCAAGGGGGAAACGTTTATGGCGGGCTGGGAGGCAGAGGCAAATTTACTTTCTGCTACTTATGAGCAGCCACACAGCAGGGAAAGTAAAAGAGCCCACCGTGAGGCCCTGCGCCTCAGGGACGCCTTGAAAGACAGTTTTATCAGTGCCCGAGATGGCGTTTGAGAATCTGCTCCCTTGCTGTGCTGTAAGCCTGCTGCCCTTGAACCCTCTTTCCCTCCCCCCTCCCCATGCTTTCCCTCCTCCCTCCCCATGCTTGCAGAGAAAATAAAATCACTGTTTGAAAAATCATGGTTCCTTTATTGGTTACTCGGAAATACAAATACAGGGGATCACTGTCTTGGTATCCTGGAGGGATCCTGGAGTCGCAGTGGGGAGGAGCGGGCAAAGGAGGGGGGGGTGGGAAGGGTGGAGAGGAGGGGTTGGCAAGACTCAGCAGCTTTCAAAAGTTTTCCGAGAATGTCAGCCTGCTGCTGCTGCTGCTGCTTCTGCTGGCTTGTGGGGTAGAGTGGAGCGGCCCACGGAGCTTGCCCCCCCGTGTTCTCAACCCGCGTCTGGGTGGGGAAGCTATGGGAGTTGGGGAGGGGGGGAGGTGGTTACACAGGGGCTGCAGAGGTGGTCTTTGGTCATGCTGCAGCTCCACCAGAGATCGCAGCATGTCGCTCTGGTCCTCCATTATGCGGAGGAAAGCATCCATGCGTCTTTCCTCACGTTCTACCCTCTTTTGTTCAGCGGCTCTCCATTCCTGCCTCTCTCGATTCCTTGCCTCTCTCTCTCGATCCCTTGCCTCTCTCTCTCGCTTCCTTTCCTCTCTCTCTTGATCCCTTGCCTGAATCTCTCGATCCCTTGCCTGAATCTCTCGATCCCTTGCCTCTATCATTCTTTCCCTCCAGTCCGTCTGGCGGGCTGACTCAGAACGCGAGTTCTCCACGAGTTCAGTAAACATCTCATCGCGCGTTCGCGTTTTCTTTTTACGCTTTCTTATCTGCGGTGCACGGCGTGATGAGGAGGCAGGGGGGTTGTGAGATACTTGTTGTTCATCTGTGGGCAAGTGTGGGAAAAAGAAAGTTTGAAAGTTATGAGACAGATACATTCAAGGTTAGGAGGCAGTCTCGGACTGTACACAATGGGAGTAGTATTCCATTTGCAACCTCAGTATTCAGAGGCTGATATGATTTCTGTACAAGGTCATGTTGTACACCTAAAACTGACTGACAAGCTCTCAGAAAATTCAGAGCATCTCAGACACATATGCGTGCCTCAGCCCAAGACGGCTTCTGAAATCACCGTGCAGCCGGCCATGGTAAGTTAAAAGTGGCGCTTGCATACTGTAGAGTAACCCCGCCCCCTTCCCCCCACCGCGTGGCTGGCTCCCACTGAAACCGCAAACTGCAAAGCAAATGCCAAAAAATCTCTCGCTAAGGGCTAAGGTCTTTTTGGGGCTCTTCAGACCGCGTGCAGACGGCTCGGATTCCCTGCCAGCTAACGCTACGGGCTGGGGGGGGGGGGCGGCGGTCAGCGTTCGTGGGGGGGTGTGCTCGGTTCGTCGGTCCTCAGCAGAAAAGAGAACTTTGCAGCTGGGACTCTTTATCTCCCGACTAATTGCAGTCCGTATCTCAAACAGGCAACCCTGAATGACATCACTTTGCTGAGAATTTCTCGGAGAGATAGGGAGCGCATGCTCCTTGAGTCCATGCAAAGTCCTGGTCCATACGCCGCAATGCTAGCCTGCTCAATGATACCAGACAACCTACTACTTTCGTGGCGTGGGTTGGTGTCCTATCACGGGGGACCAGATAAGGCAGCTCTCCCCAGAAATCTGCTGCGCTGGATTCATCGCTACCTCCTGGAGAGCTTCATTGAAATGTCCGCGGAGGACTTATGGTCAATCCCGGAGTATATTGACAAACTCTTTGAGTAGAAATTGACCAGCAATGAAAGCACGCTAAGTCCTTAGGGCAAGTTACTCATTAATAAATGCTTCCTTTACAAAATCACGCGTCATGTAATCCCTTAAAAAAGAAACACTTACCCCCCTGGGAGGCTTGGGAGGGTACTGGCTCCAGGGTGACAAACAGCTCCTGGCTCTCTGGGTACAAGGGTTCTCCGCTGGGCTCCTGCTGCTCCGTGAGATTTTCTTCTTCATGCTCGTCCTCCTCGGAATCAGTCTCCTCCCTGACGATGATCCCATCGGTGGAGTCCACGCACACCGGCGCGATGGTGGTGGGGGCGCCCCCCATTATGGCATTTAGTTCATTGTAGAACCTGCATGTCCGTGGCGCGCCCCCTGATCGCCTGTTTGCCTCCTTGGCTTTCTGGAAAGATTGCCGCAGCTCCTTAATTTTCACGCGGCACTGTGTGGTGTCCCTGTTGTGGCCCCTTTCCAGCATGGCCTTGGAGACTCTTCCGTAGGTGTTGGCATTCCGTTTGTTGTTGCGGAGTTCCAACATCACGGATTCCTCTCCCCAGATAGCGATGAGATCCAGCACCTCACGAGTGGACCATGCTGGAGCTCTTCTCCTCTGGCTGGTCTCCAGGGTAGATGAGCTCATCATGGATTCCTGTGATGCTGAGCTCTGCATGGCGGCTAGTGCTGATTGCTCTGAATGGCGACTGATCAGTTCAGGTGAGCTGGCCACGCTGACCAAACAGGAAATGGCATTCAAATGTTCCCGGGTCTTATCTACCTGGCCAGAGCAGCGAGTTCAGAGTGCAGTGCAGAGCGGTCACAGTGGAGCAGTAGTGAGGCAGTCCAGAGCGGTCAGAATGGAGCATTGTGGGACAGCCTCTGGAGGCTATTAATGTCGGGTTCCGTCTTCACTAGCCCACGGTCGAGCTTGGAACGTCGAGATTAGCCTTATGCCACTGGTTAGGCTGGAGTGCCAAGATCGATCTTTAAGGCCCTTTACATCGACGTTAAGGGCATGTATGTGAAGACAGGTACACGTTTACTTCGACATAACGTCGTTAACATCGATTTAAAGTGGTAGTGAAGACATGCCCAGTATTTCATAGGCTTGAGGAGACTTTATATGAATTTCTCCTACATGAGTATCTACTCCAAAATTAATGGTTAACCTAGAATTCCTTGTTTGTTCCTTTCATTAATTTATAGTGAGGAATTCAACCTTATTTCATCCTATTTAATCTGAATTACAGATTTCAGACAGGAAAGGAGAAATGGCAGTGTATTGCTTGCTTGCTGATTTTCAGCTCTCAAAGTTTCATTCTATGTCAACTTTCTAATGTCTAATTCTAAACATAATCACCAACATTTTAAAATGTGACTAATGATTTTTTGGGTGCATCCGATACTGGTTGCCAAACCTGAGGCACCTTAAAGAGACCAGATTTCAAAAATTTCTGATTTTTCAGAAGATGGGTGCTTAGACCTCTGTAAGGGGCCTGAAGTTGGGCACTCAGTAATTGATGTACCCAAGACTCACTAATTCCTTTTTTAAAATATTGTTTTATAATTATTAGGTTGTGTCCCCCTGTCCTCAGCTGGTGTAAACTGTCGTAGCTCTATGAAATTCATTGAAGGTATGCCAACTTACAGCAGCTGTGGTTTGTGGCCTTTTGCACAGCTCTGTAGTTTCTGTATCTACTCATTCATATGAATAATGAACTGATTTCCTTTGCCATCTTCTATAACCTTTGTGACCTATGAATGAATGGCAGTATATTAATTGATTTTTTATTACAGAGACATTATCCTACTTGATCAGGTGTTAGATTTACAATTATTAGTTTAAAGGATACTAAGTCTGTTTATTACATTTTAGTAAACGCAAAGAAACCAGCAGACACCTGCCCACCCCCACCCCAACATACTGTAGCATTACAAAAATCTTAAATTGGAAAAAAAAAAAAAAAAAAAAAAGGAATGACAGGAAAAGTTGTCTTTTATTCAGACAAAAGTTCCTTAATTATTTTAGCACAATAATAATTTTGTGTTGCACATAAAGTGGGTGCACAATGGTTCAGTATAATCCACACTAATCTGTTAAGATCTGGAGAAACATATATATCTGATTGCAAAACAACACCATAAATACAATGGCGAAAACATTAATGTTCCTGATCCCCAATAAAGTTTTAAATTCAATACTGTTATCAGCCTGATATTGTGATACACTTCACTATTTGTCTGAAGTCAAATGCAAAAATTGACAAAAAGAAGTGCAGACTATTAAAATAGTCTTGATACAGATTTCTCTTTTTGGCTCATTTTACCAACTTTGAAATACAAACTGCAATCACCTGACTACAGTAGTTTCTATGAAGAAAGTACTTTGGAATGCATCATCTGTTGAAATGCTATATTATAACAATATACGCACAGTAAACCGCACAAGATAGTTTTATTCATGCTAGAATGACAATAGAAATGGGGTGGGTGAGAAAAAGGCCAGTTATTGTACCTTCTTCATGGTGAAAATACACTAGTGTTTCAAAAGTCTAAGCTAAATAACAATTCTAGTTTCCTGTACACAGACCAATAGGTGCTGCATGTAAAAGTCAAACATAATAGTCAAGTTTTTCTTTTAGTCAAATATGTCCTCCTCCCTTTTATGCCCACTGGGTATGACATGATGAATAATTAATTGAATTATTTGATCCTAAATGGCAATACCAAACCAGAAAAGGAAGAAAAAAAACCCACTAAGTATTACTGGAAGAACTGTTACCATAAAGACAGGCGGCCTTTTATTTCTTTGTATGAGAGATGCATTCATTTTTTCACATATTATATATATTGTATTTCTGTAATTTGTTGTGAAAACAGAGATTTAAAGAAAAGTACATTTTAAGAGTGCTAATGAACAAAGTTTAACATCCATTTTATTTAATAAAGAAAAAAATCATATTTATCTTAAATGTAGTATAGCTACTGAGGTAAAACAATTATTTTCTACTTGCCAAGTTATTGTCCTATGATTTTACATACACACACATGCACTATGTATGTGCATAGAATAAATTAATAACTAGCTCTTAAGGAGTAGCAAGTAATAATGATTTCAAAATGCTATAAATTATAGTCATAATGTACAGCAAAATATTTAGAGTTGAAAACAGATCCATATTTATGACTTCTATTAATTCTTCGTAGACTCTAGTTGTATACTCTTAAAACAGAACCTAAAAATGACCTCGTGATGTTCTTTATTTATTTCTCAAACTTTCAGAACAAAGTAGTCTCAATTTATAAAATCTAAGTGAGGGTGGTTTATAAACTGCTATTCCTGAAATTCAATCTAAGTCAGGCAAGATTCTTTCCTTTTCTCACATAACCACTGTTAGTAAAAGCTCCGTTGATCATCTTGCGTCTAAATGAGTTGTTCCACTGGTGTAACTACTTCAGGGATCGGCAACCTTGGCACGTGAGACCTCAGGGTAAGCAGCCTTAGTGGGCCCCGCCATTTTGTTTACTTGCCAGTTTGCCGACCGCGGCTCTCACTGGCCGCAGTTCACCTTCCTGGTCCAATGGAGGCTGCGGGAAGCGGCGGTCTTGTGTGCCAAGGTTGCCGATCACTGAGCTACTTTAAACTCCCCAAGATCTGGTTTGTGACACTACAATCTAGCCTGACTAAGGGGACACTACAGTAGGGGCAGGAACCAGATTGTGACTCATTCATTCAAACTGGTCCCTGCTTCATCCTTGCTTCAACAGGTCTTTAAACACTCACCCACATGCTTATTTTTATTTTTTGATGGAAGGCATAGATTTTTTCACTCTTCATATCAACGCCAATGTGCCCTGCCTTCTCCCCTATTGCCAGTCCCTCTCACCCACCCACTTGTGGAAGAATTACAATCCAAAGACAGCTGCTTCTCCCCATGCAGATACTGGTGATCGGATAACCTTTGCAGGAAAGTAAAGGGTCTCCTTGAAGCCCCCACACTCCCCTGCAAGGGTGAGCAGCAGGGCTCATGATAGTGCCCTACACAGTGCTGTTGATGATGCACAATATAATCCAGTTATAATACAGTTTACTAAAAAGGAAAATGAAATTGGGAAAGCAGGATGTATTAATGAAATGACACTGGGAAGGAAATGAAAGTCCCGCAGCAGAGTGAGTTGGCAGTTTCAGAGACGCAAGAACAATTAACAGCAAATCAACAAAATGTAAAAGCACCAGAAACAACTTTGTTAGTCAACATTATTATTTAGTATGTACTAAGCAGCCTTCATTTAAGTTATTTTCAAGCCATTTATAAATGGCTACCTACCACTACACACACACACACACACACACACACAAAAGGACAAAAACCCTAACAGATTCTAAGGTTTACAGAAATTTATCATTAAAAACAGCATTTTTCCTGTTCTTTAGAGTGAATATCCCTTGTTAAATGTTTACCATTTGAATCTATCCCTTTTGTAATCAGGAGCTGATTTTATATACATCTGTCTCACAGACTAAGACCAAACTTTTTAGAAGTGACACCTGATTTCTGGTGCTCAACATGAAACACCTTGTAGGAAAATGATTTTTCAGAAGGCAAGTGCTCAACTCAGCACCGTCTCAAAATCACGTTCTTCAAAGTTGGGTGCTGTCATAAGTGTGGAGTGTTGTCTTGCCTGTGTAGCGTTAATGTTATCTGAGAGGGGGTGACGTAAGAGCTTCTGTGCCACGAGGGAGGGAGGGTTTTACACCTCCTCCAGGGACTAACATTCTGGACTTTGTAACCAGCTTGCAAAAACACCCTCCGAACCTCTTTAGCCCTTGCTAGAGAGAACCTGAAGGATGCTCAGGAAGAGCAAAAGGCCTGGTATGACAAACATGCCAGAGAACGTTCCTTTAAAGTAGGGGACCAGGTAATGGTCTTAAAGGCGCTCCAGGCCATTAGATGGAAGCGTCATGGGAAGGACCCTTTACAGTCAAAGACTGCTTGGGAACAGTTAACTACCTGATAGCATCCCCTACCTCACCCAGAAAGCCTAAAGTGTACCATGTAAACTCTCTAAAGCCTTTTTATTCCAGAGACTTAAAGGTTTGCCAGTTTACAGTCCAGGGAAGCGAGTACGCTGAGTGGCCGGACGGGGTCTACTATGAAGGAAACCGTGACAGTGGCGTGGAAGAGGTAAACTTCTCCATGACTCTCGGACACCTGCAGCGCCAACAGGTCAAGGACCTGTGCACCAGCTTCGCACCACTATTCTCAACCGCCCCAGGATAAACTGAATGGGCATACCACTCCATTGATACAGGTAATGCCCGCCCAATTAGAGCCTAACATTACCGAGTGGCTCCTCAAGGCAAAGCTGCTATAGAATGGGAGATCCAGGACATGCTAGGGATGGGTGTAATCTGCCCTTCTCAAAGTGCATGGACATCTCCAATGGTTCTAGTCCCCAAACCAGATGGGGAAATACACTTTTGTGTGGACTACCGTAAGCTAAATGCGGTGACTAGTCCCGACAACTATCCAATGCCTCGCACGGATGAGCTATTGGAGAAACTGCGACGGGCCCAATTCATCTCCACCCTAGACTTAACCAAGCGTTACTGGCAAGTACCGTTAGAGGAATCTGCCAAGGAAACGTCAGCCTTCGTTACTCATGCAGGACTCTGAGTTTAATGTACTCCCTTTCGGGCTGCGAAATGCACCCGCAACCTTCCAAAGACTTGTGGATAATCTCCTAGTGAGACTGGGAGAATATGCAGTGGCCTACCTCGATGATGTGGCTGTATTCTCGGACTCCTGGGCAGAACACCTAGAACATCTCCAGAAAGTCTTTGAGCGCATCCAGGAGGCCAAGCTAACTGTTAAGGCTAAAAAGTGTCAAATAGGCCTCAACAGAGTGACTTACCTTGGACATCAGGTGGGTCAAGGAACTATCAATCCCCTACAGGCCAAAGTGGATGCTATCCAAAAGTGGCCTGTCCCCAAGTCCAAGAAACAGGTCCAATCCTTCCTGGGCTTGGCTAGATACTAAAGGCGATTTGTACCACACTACAGCCAAATCGCCGCCCCACTAACTGACTTAACTCGAAAGAACCAACTAAACCCAGTCCTGTGGACTGAGCAGTGTCAAAGAGCTTTTGACCAGCTTAAAACGACACTCATGTCTGACCCTGTTTTCAGGGCCCCAGACTTTGACTCACCATTCCTAGTAACCACAGATGCCTCTGATCGTGGTGTGGGAGCAGTGTTAATGCAGAAAGGACCCAACCAACAGTTGCACCCGGTCGTGTTTCTCAGCAAGAAGCTGTCTGAGAGCAAGAGCCACTGGTCCATTCCCGAAAAGGAATGCTACGCCATCGTGTACGCTCTGGAGAAGCTACGTCCGTACATTTGGGGACGACGGTTCCAGCTCCAGACCGACCATGCTGCGCTGAAGTGGCTTCATGGTGTCACCGACACAAATAAGAAACTTCTTCGTTGGAGTTTAGCCCTCCAAGATTTTGATTTTGACATACAACACATTCCAGGAACTGCCAATAAAATGGCTGACACCCTCTCCCGTGAGAGTTTCCCAAAATAAATTCATAAAACTGTCTTTGGAATGTGGGGACCTTCTATTAGCTTTACTGTAACGAGTAGTATGTTTAGAGATGTATGTGTTAACTCTGTTTTTTCCTAGAGCTCCCGGAAGAAATCGCATCCAGTGACCTTCTGTCACAGTCTACGATTTGGGGGGCATGTCATAAGTGTGGAGTGTTGTCTTGCCTGTGTAGGGTTAATATGACCTTAGAGGGGGTGACATAAGATCTTCCATGCCACGAGGAAGGGATTCTTAGTTCAGTTTTCCTGCCGTCCCAGCTTTGGCAAGAGACCCACGTTTTCTTCTCTAGCTATGGAGGGAGAAAACTTCTACTTTCCTTCCTATATTCATAAATAGCTGTGCTGTGAGTAATATGTTGATTTCCATAAGTTTCTGTACCTATTTAGAGTGCCACTAGCCTTTTCAGAGGGGAAGTTAGAGAACTCTAGATTGTGAAGTTGTATTGTAAGTGTATGCTTTATTCTCTTTTCTTTAATAATTTTTTTTAGTTATAAAGAGTGTTTGGTTTATTTCCCTTAAAGTTCTCTCTGCTTTGAGGCTGGAAAGGGAGGGGGGAAGGGGAGTAGGTCTAAAGGACAAGCTCACAGTGTATGAGCTGGAGTGCGGAGTCTGTCTCTCTCTACCTTCAGGGTAGAAGGAAGGGGGGAGCAGTCTGGGTCCTGATCTCTCAGGGAGAGGGAAAGGGGGAGTTGGGGTGTCAAGGTACCCCACCCCATGGTCTTGGGGTGATTACTGAGTGGTGGCAGCGTGGTAGAGTGTGGGGTTTGGGTGTGTGAAGACTTAACTTAGGCTTGTAGTTATTTGGTCCGGCATAGAAGAGACCCCTCTCTGTACCCCAGGTTCAGAGAGAGGGAAAACACTCTTACAGGTGCACAAACATTTGCCACTTGAATAATTTGGGCATTGATAATACATGTACTCTGAAAGTCACTTATATAAATTAGAAGCCTTGTTTTTTTTCCATCCATGTCTCCTGACAGAAACTTATATAGTATCCTTCCTAAACAGAGGGACTACGATATTAGGTAAAAAATATCTGCAGAGAATCTTACAAACAGTTTAACTATGTATGGTCTTATTTCTTCTTTGTCTTCCTTCCTTGTCCAAACAATTCACTGTACATGTCATTACCTTCTGTTTAATACATAAGTATCAACAGGGGTGTAGAGCCCCATCCATCAGAATAAAATGGTGGAAATGACACACTGACTTCAGTGCACCAACATGGTATAAATAGCCTCAAGAGACTCATACAAGTTCCTGCTTGAAAAAAAACCCACATTATTACTCCAAAATATACCAGACACTAATTGTTTAAGAAATCCTTGGAGAATATCGTCCATCCTTTCTCTCTCCTTCCTCCCCCTGAGTTTTTTCCAGGATTTCACTGAAATACTTTCTCCCTCGGGTACAATACAAAGGGCCTCCTGACTGATTATGTAAGAAAAACGCATAGCATGCATTTGAAGGTATAATTATACAAGGAGAGAGAAAAAAATTAAATACAGATGGTCCATCAAAAACCACAGTAAATATGGTTACACTTTGGCAATTTGGAGTGTGACAAGGTGTCCTTTTTTCAGACTCCCTTGAAACGTCTACTTCTATAACGAGTCAGAATATACATGTCTTAATTTCATTTTATTAAAAATATTTTGATCCAATTTAAATATTGTACCAGGTGGACACTGTAGGATCCTTTTAGTTTGAGAAAGCACATCTCTGGGTGAGACGTATAACTGATAAGTATTGAAGTGCATCCATAAGGCAGACTCTTCTTTTGGAAGAGAGGGGAGAATATCATTTTTTCATAGAGTAAAAGAGACGGGAAGGGTGGGCTCCTCAGATCTCATCACCACAGATGTTTTTAAAAAAACCTTAGGTAACTAATGCAAACCAATAAACTTACCATCCACTGGGGGGGATGAATTTGAAAGTTAGCTTTAGGGATGAGGTGGAAGAACATGTGGTAAAGCAGTTTGATTAATGATAGCCAGCATGGATTCAGACAGGAGAGGTCATGCTTAACTAACCTTCTGTAGTTCTTTGAAAACATTACTGCCATAATAAATAAGGGGGGGGAAATCAGTGGATATACTATATTTAGGCTTGCAAAGAGCATTTGACAAGGCTTCTCATCAGAGATTAATGGCCAAGTTCACAGCCATGCAGTCAATGGTAAAACAGTGTTCTAAATATGAAGTTGTCTTAAAAAGTAAGACAGAAAGGGAAATTCATAGAAGACTTCTCAGATTAAAAAACGAATACAACTAGTTTGTCCCAGAGGTCAGTTATCAGGAAATGAGCAATTTGAAGTCTGAAAACAACAAGTCAAATTCAGACCTTTAATAAGAGGGTGCAATTCCAGAAGCATCTAACTCTAAGTTAGAAAATGAAAAATTTGGATCATTCAAGTGACTCTGCTGGCAGCTGGGAAATACTGTTCAATGCAGAGGCATATAGCACTTAGTGTGTGAGCATGAGAACAGAACCAATCTCGGAAATTTACTGCTCAAACTAGCATGTTCTAAATGTTGGACACAATATGAGACAAATATGCAAAATGATAAATACAAGGAACATGTACAAGGAAGCTGAAGATGGAGTGTGATGAATAGATATCACTTTCTGTCAACCTCTGCTCACCAATAATTTCTCTTCCACCACAGAAATTCCTTTTAATGTACAAGCTCCACCAATTCTGTCCAACCAATGCAACACAATTTTTTGTATAAAAAAGTAACAGCTGATGATAGCCCAGAGGCAAAGAGAAAACTAGAGCAAGAATGATGGGAGGATTCAAGAAGGAAGTACTGGAGTAAAAGCATTTCTCAGCTGCCAATCTCAATCTGCTGAGATTCCTATATGCAACCTAGTCTGCAGAAAAATTAGCACACCATACATGCATAAGAGGAAAAAGGAGGTACTTCAATAGCTAAGACTTGTAGTGTAGCTTTTAAAAGTTAGTTTTACTTTAAATCTGTCTAAATCCAGGTGGTCAAAGTTCCAATGATAAAAAAAATGGGCCTTCACCAGTGTCATGACTCTGCTTCAGACAACCTAACGTTAAATTGACTTTTATGTTTGACAGAGGTCACCAAGAGCCATTGAAAAATATTGCCATGAGAGTAGAAGCACCATCAAAATTTCAGAGTGAACATGTTACCTCCTCACGTTGGGCCATCTCACAGAGATTTAACTGAAGCAAAACTTCCACTAACATGGAACAGAGAAGACTACAGAAAGAGGCTTACTCGGATTTTTTTTATACATTCAAATAATAACCAGTTTGTCTTACATTTAGCATCAGCACTTATGATCTATCTAAGCCTGGACAGAGTGTGGGTGGGTGGAAAGGAGCAGGGAAGTGAGGCATACCTCTGAATGAATGATGCTGTCTCCTTTTTGTCATAGCTACCTTTCTATTCATCCATTTTGACACAGGTAATCATGATGTTTCCTGTTCCCAATGCAAGGAGATAAATTCGATTTTAAGGGCTAACATCTCACCTTTAATCTGCTATTGGGAATTCACAGATAGCTTGTAAAATATGCAAATACACTTATGGTCACATAATAATTGATTTTATGTGTTGCAGGGTGATGCTTACGAAACAATTATGTCCTATGATTACAAATATTCTCATTGCTTTTTTTTTTTTTACTTAAGGAACGAAAAAAATATTTTTTTAAATCTCTGTAAATTCTTTGACATGGTTCCTCAAAATACTGGAACCAAAATAATTTTATTTGCCAGTGCAAGATTGCTGCCTACAGTAGTATTAAACACTTTGTCCAGTCCACGTTTAAATGACTAAACACTTTGCCTCCTGTGTGTCTAACAGACCTCACTGAAACATGATTTCAACCTTAATACTTTAGAACAAAGCTTAAAAGGTAAATAGGTAAATGTTAGAAAGCATTGATTTGACCATAAACACACAAAATGACAAAAAATGCTTCCATAGATAATAATCACAACATAGAGATAGGCAAAGAACAAAAAATGCTGCTTGAGGATGTAAGAGTTTGATTTAAGGCTGTTTCCTCTGTATATTTTGACATGTGATGTTGACAATGTGCATTTTACTGGTGGTAAAGCTTTAACTTACTGAATATCATTTACTATCATGAAATAATTATTGGCCGATCCCCCTATCCTATAATTTCCTATAACTGTGAAATTCCAGCATCTGAAATTCCAGAGGGAGTTATTTCTTTTGGGGAAGATGGCTCAAGTATGCTTGAAATTAGGGCTTATTATGGGACATTAGATTCAGTTTTAAGTATGAAGTACTGTAGCTACAACCCCTCTACCTGGATGGTGCCAAAGATTCATGAACATGAAATACACTGTCAGTATCAGATAATATTTTATTATTATTTTGGTTTGGGAATTATTTTTGGCCTAACCATACAGATTAATTATCACCACTGTGCTTAAATTTTGCAGGGGTGTTGGTTCACTGCCCAATACTATGTATTTTGAGTGAAAATTATAATAAATGGTTTCACTGTAACTGATTCACGTATCCTGTTGGACATGCAGTGAAAATATTTCAAATTAAGATATTTTCAGGGCAAGGTCATTACTGAATCAAATGGCTCTGAACATTCAGTTGCCACAGGGTTCATATTTTTATTCTATTGAATTCTTCCTGTAATCTCCAGGGATTATGGCAGATGGCTTCTGAAAACTCTTCTTATGATAGTGGAAAATGATTATCATAAAATGGAAATTACCATCTACACTTCACAGTAGTGACTGATATTTGAAGTTATCTGAAAATTCTCAAAATGTTTTATTCTTTTAGCAGAATATGTTCCAGCATTCAGGAAAAACAAAGGCCTGGTCTACACACAAAAGTAGTAATACTGTAAACTATTCGGTTTTGTTCCAGCAGTAGAACCCCCATCCAGCCTCAAATCCAGTGTGAATGTAGAGGGAACATTGCTTATACATGTGAGTTTATATTATACACACCTGACAAAAACATATATATTTTATTTCATAGGATGTTCACTTGACACCAACCCTGAAAGGGTGAAGAAAGCTGAGAGAAGGGCAAATTAGCAAGATAGACCACACAAGAAGGGTTTATGCAGTAGAAGCAACCCCTGACAGGAATATGGAGCTCAGCCGAGCAGATGGGGACTAGGTTAGTATAAAGCCAGGAAGCTGGCAACAAAAATGGCTGCAGTGAAGAAGTCTGAAGCCACACTCCGTACATTAGATAGAACCCAGGGAAAGAACAGAATGCTGGAAACTTGGCTCTGAGGGTAGGGCATATCCTGAAGAAAGGAGGATGGAGGAGAAAGCCTGTGGTGGGCGAGCAAAGCAGTCCAGGGAGAGAACAGCAAGGTGGGGGACTGAGCAGATCTTGGCTGCGTTGTAGGGTCCCTGGGCTGGAATCTGGAGGAGTGGGTAACAGCCTGGGTTCCCCTGCCACCCACTGACAGCGTGGCAAACCTGGACAGCATGTTCGAAGAAATTCTAAATCCTGGAAAGGGAAACCACAAATTGACTTGGATACGGGACTGAGTCCTGAAGAGGAAGCTGCAGTTCCTGTGGCAGGAGAGGGGGTCACAGAGTGAAAGAGCAAAGGAGGGGAAGAGACTGCAAAAGGAGGTGTCTGACATGGAAGTTAGTCCCCAGAATAACCAGGAGGAGGCACCATCTGCAGTGAGTGAGTACCCTATGGCAACTGTCTACACACTGGTGTAGCTGCTTCTAAACCAAAGGTTCTATAAATATAACTATTTGGTTAAAAAAAACAAACACCTCAAACCCACAAATCACATTTCTAACCAAGAATCAGAGAGGTGGCAATGTTTGTCACTTCTGCAATTCTAGACTAAGGGTCCTGTGGCACTTTAAAGTCTAACTAAAGTACTGAAGCATAAGCTTTCGTGGGCTAATACCCACTTCATCAGATGCACTTTGATGAAGTGGGTATTAGCCCACGAAAGCTTATGCTTCAATACTTCAGTTAGTCTTTAAAGTGCCACAGGACCCTTTGTCATTTATAACCAAAACAGTTATACTGATCCCAGAGTTGGTGAGAAGTGGCCTCCGTGAGAAGTGAATCTTGAGGATGTCAATAAAAGGACATATGTAATGAAATGACAAGTGTGAAGTCAGTTGTAATTAACCCATGTGGGACACAAAAGCCTTTGTACTACCTGGACAACGCCCTGGCAACATGAAGGGGCTTTAAATTGTAAGCAACTCACCTCCAAGACTCTATACACTGCCAGAATAGTGTTAAGGATCCCTCAAATAAAGGAAAAGAAATCACACCTAAAAGTCTGTGGTCATAACTATTTCCAAGTAAACTGTCAGTGAAGTCTCCAAGTAGAATGTTTAATCAGAACATAATAAAAATAAAACCACAGTAGTCAGTTGACAGTAGCTAAGTTTAAAAATCTCAGAAGCTAGCCCTCCGATGTGAAGCCATCGGACAGAAGCTTCATCTTTTCAAAAACAAAAACAAAACAAAAAAACCCATGAAGGTAGAGAATATCTAAAAGTGAAATGTGGTATTCTACAAGAAGAAATAGTTCTACAAGATATCTAGAAAAAATAGATGTTAAAGGGAAAGCATTAAGTTTTCCCTGATGCACAGTAACTAAGTTACATAATTATGTAATTTAATTTTTTTTTCTTGGTAGTACTGTACTTGTAATAATGTCCTTTAGCAGTCCTATAGCTATCTTCTTCTAATGGAAAGAAAGCAATAGTACCCACTAAATATTCTACTTATTCAGGCTCATTTTGAAGTGAGACTGTGTATTCATGCTTTCCTGAGTTTGCATTCTTCACCTAGATTTGACCCCCTCCCACCCAAAAAGGGTCTTCTGCATGGTTGGTAAATTCTGTTTATGTTCTGATCCAAAATCAAGTTCTCTTGACGATAAGAACTCTTAATGGGTTGCAAATCCAGTATAACCCCAGAGACAAGTGAAGTTACTCTGATGCACAGGAGCCCAAAATATGTGCCAAAGGGTATACAGTACCCACATGTATAAATCTAAGTCTTTGAGGAGTCAGAGCTTCAAACAGTGATCATCTACATACTAGTATTACAACCTACTGCACATTTTCTTCCAGCAGTTGTACCATTATCTAGATGCTATGTATACATTTGTTCAATTAAGCAGAGCCACTATTGCTTTTCATTTTGTGTGGTTGTATTCTTATCTCCCAAACTAAAAACAGACAAGTCCTGTGCTTATGGTTTGGATACACGGTTTCTTGCTTCAAAAGTTATATACGGTATTTCCCTTAAATTAGGTGACCTGTATTTGGCACAAATGATACCTGCCTATGTTCTTCTATCCCATAAGACCAGTATTGCATGCACTTTTGCACTTATTTTTTATCCTGCTATCAGTCGTTTATTCTGCGCACCACGTCATGTCCTTTAAGACTGCATACACTAGCTGTGATGTCTAGAATACATCTCCAGCAAGTCAATGCTGCCCATATATTATAGAGCTACAGATAATTTATAAAAAGTTACTCCATTAATAATGGCAATCACTTGGGCCACCACTACTTTTTCAGGGTGGAAAGTGGTGGAAAGGAAAGTCTGGGGCACATCTCTTTTGCTATACAGAAGGCTACACAATTTCTGTGCCACCTACTTCATACTGCTATGCTGTGTTACAAAACTACTATTAAGATTACAGGGCTTCTCAATTCAGAGGTGACCTACTTATACTATCACTTCTTTTTGAACGAGTCTTGACTGCTTATGCCTGTCACAGGGCTTTTGAGAGAATCATCCTCCCCAACATAGAATATGTCAGTTTTCCACATCCAAGAAAGTCTACTGCATTATTTGTTGAAAGACAAAACCAGAAATGCTATGTGGATGCACACATTGTTTTGTCCATTGAGGTTTTTGTACAAAAGGAAAGGTTGGCTATTGCTACAGGGTATTCCAGGTAGGAAGAATCTGATAATGTAATGCAGTAGAGTGCTATGGTGTTTGTTTATACTGAAAAGGTAGGAATACTCATATCAAAACAATTTCTAAATCTGAAAGTCAATGATTTGAGACTTGCCTTCTGCTGCTCTTGCTACAAGTTAAAACTAGAAGTACAAAAAATAACAAAAATGTTGCCCCTTACAGGATATGGTCTTATTACTACTAATTCATAGAGGAACACTTTTGTTTCTGCAACTAAAGATCAGACTCAACTAACAGTACCCTTCTGTGCAACTTCTATTATATCAGTTTTAGATGAGTATATGAAGCTGAACAAATTCTACCCACACTGTCATTCTCTGTCACACCAATTGCATAGTCTCTTCATGATGTGGCTTACATAGTTAAGCCTTGTCAATACTAGGAAATTGACACATTACTGACAACTAATGCAGATGATTGGCAAGACCAAACAACGTTTAGCAATATTTCAGAAAGTATGGTCGAGACTCAGTCTGAGTGATTCACTATACTAGTATACTTCTTCAAAATGTACCATCACTTCTTTTCCTTTAGTAGACCTCCTTCAGTGGTAGCAATCCTGGAAGCTCCCATTTATTCAGGCTGCTGCCATCTTAACTATGTGTCAATTAAACCTATTCAGGATTAAAAGACCAGAGCTCTCGTGTTTTGACACACCGGAGCTCCATACAACACTGCCACCTATCGAGCTGGCCTAATAATGGCAATAAGGCGAGCAAGTTTAGGATAAAATAGATACTGTTTAGACTAGGCCTAGCAGATTCAATAATAGTTACTGAAATAGTGCTCGACAGTAGGTCCTGGCTACACTTTCGGTTACACAGTCTTTTCAATCGGTTGAAGCTGAACCCATTTCCTGGGCCAGGAATTGGCAACGTTTATTTACCTGCAGCATCCTTGGGTTTGGCTGATCGCAGCTCCCACTGGCTGCAGTTGGCTGTTCCAGGTCAACAGGGGCTGGGGAAAGTAGCGTCGGTCGAGGGATATGCTAGCTGCCACTTCCTGCAGCCCTCAATTGCCCAGAACAGTGAACAGCGACTAGAGGGAGCTACGATCAGACGAACCTGCGGATGCTGCAGGTAAACAAACTATCCCAGCCTGCAAGCGGATTTCCCTAACAGGCCCTGTGCTAAAGGTTGCCGATCCCTGATAAAGGTACACAAAAAGGCTGATGGAAGAGTTTTACTTTTGAGTGTATGGACACTTGATTATTTGAATATCATTGCTTATTGCCCATTTCTGTCTTTATCTAGCATTAACATTTGACCCACTGAAAACGTGCTCACTGCATCTGTATGTGGTGGGACTTTTGACTTACTGGCCAAATGAAAAGAGTTTGCTGCCTGATAATGGCTCCTTTTGAAACTGGTGGCAGAGGGAAAGATTTACCCAGATGGAGCAAGGAGAAACAGGAAGTGGCTGGACCAGATGGAGGGGCACTGCCCTTCCAGAGTCAGGGTGGTATCTCTGCAATGGAGAAGTTCTGGAGGAGTCGTCTCACACTGGGATCAGGCTGGCAACACCCATCCTCCCACCCGGGTAGTCAGGATAGAACTGGTTTCTTCATGATATGTGGGGGTATTGTGCTGATCGTCCTCTTTCCTTGGGGTTGTGTTAGGAATCTTTCCCTCGCGGCCAGGTTGGCCAATGTGTATGGGGTGGGGGAGCGGTCTCCCTGACCAGTGCTTAAGGGACGTCAGGTAAAAATGTTGCAACTTAACCAAAAATGTGACAGCTGTCCAGTGCAAGATTATGGAAGGGATACAGCTCAGATAGAATGGATTGGAAGGGGATTTTGAGGAAAGCAGCCCTTAAGGAAGCTAGAGAAGGAGGGCCTCATGTCTGGTACTGCAGGGAGCCACCCTCTTTCTTCCTCTTCAGCCCCTTAACACTGCTATAAGGGAGAGGTAGGAGGGGGCCAGAAATGGGCTGGCTAACAACTTTTTGGGAAGGGGAAGGACTGACAGCAGACCTCCAAAATAGTTGGAAATGATAAAGTAAGTAATGATGACCTGTGCTTTACAGGTAATTGCTAGGTATTCCCAAATATTTTAGATGAATACAATTACAGCCTATTTAAACCACTTGCATTGTCTCATATGTTTGTGTGTTCCGCGTGGCTGGACAATGGCATTGCTGCATCTCAAATCCCCTTTTTAAACAAGTCAAGAGGTTTCAACTTGCAAGAGCATCAACTACGAATAAAAGAACGGATTTCTTCTTCATCAAGTATGTCAGAGTACATTGTTGCAGACACTGCTAAAGTAGTTAAGGATGGAGGACTTACAAGTGGCAAATTTCACATCTTATACTTAGTTTGTGAAAAATGTCTGGCAGTCTCAACTGCCAAGAAAGTCTTCTTCAGACTGAATATATAACTTAGTTTAACTTCGAGGCAAAACAAAACTGTCACAGGCTGTGAATACAAGGTGGAATTACATCTTTCTGAACAGAAATAAAAATGTATGAATATTGTTTAAAAAATACGTATCACTTCTTCAGTGGAATTTGAATCAGCACATATGTATAATTCTTTGCCTAAAAGAGACATACTTTCTAAGTCAAGTGTCACCTCACACGATAAGTTTCTGGACCCTCAAATTGATTTTGATCAATTAATGTATGTGAAGCACAAATATTCTTTAGAGATCCCAAGGCTAGCTTTCAGAATGTGACTGACCAATTGTAGTGGAATGTCTAGTTTAGCAAGATGATCAAAACTTTATTTTATATGCTTGTCACAGTAATGGCTTATATTTGCACAGCTTGCATTTGAATTGAAAGATGCACATTGCACTGTGAAAGTTAGGAAGCTTCA
This sequence comes from Sternotherus odoratus, assembly GCA_032164245.1. Taxonomy (NCBI): domain Eukaryota; kingdom Metazoa; phylum Chordata; order Testudines; family Kinosternidae; genus Sternotherus; species Sternotherus odoratus. The sequence continues at coordinate 155,551,833 of JAVMKO010000001.1, read as the reverse complement.
AACACAAAGGGCTTGTCTCCACTACAGCGGTCCGGGATCGATCTTCTGGTGATCGATTTATCGTGTCTCGTTAAGAAGCGATAAATCGATAACCCGCGGCTCCCCCGTCGACTCTGGAATTCCAGCTTGCCAAGAGGCGCAAGCTGGAGTCAACGGGGGAGCGCGCCGCCAACTGCCGCCGCGGGGACGGGTGGTAAGTCGGTGGCAGATACGCAAACTTCAGCTACGTGAGTTATTCATTTTATTACTGGAAGGAGTTGTATTGACCTGATCTTGCCAGTTCACTTTTTGAATTCTCTACCAACAAGCAAATGTTTTGAATGAGTCTAACCTAGCAGAAGATGACTTTGCAGTCCTAAAAAAACAGGTTGGTATCCAAACAAGCTGAGAGTATGTCATTTTTTAAAGTAAACCTCAGTTAATTTACAGATGTGTGGAGCTCTGATAGAAGCATTGAGTCTAATGAACTGGATAACAGCTAAAGCAAGTTATACTGTCTGCCCAGATTGACTACTCTTACCCTCTTGGTCCTTGTCCCATGTGACATCTACTGTACTTTTCCCTTCTCCTTCTTGATATCAGTGGTGTTGTTTTTAAACAAACACCTGCTGATAGAGCTTTCCTTGGGAGAGGGGGGGGGGGGTTCAAAGCCTGGGACATCAGAAAGTCACTGCCTATCTGCTGTGGGGTGCTCCCCCTCACTCCAGCCAGGCTCCATTCCCACTCCATCTGGTAGGCGCTGAGAGGGAGGGGCTGATTGGGAGGGCCTTCCGGCAGGCAGAAAGCACTGGGAGGAGGGCGAGGGTCTGGGAGGGGGCTCTTTATTGCCCCTACCCCACCTCCCTCTTGCCTCCCTGTTTGCCTCCTCACCCTCCTCCCTGCCCATGGGGTCCCCGAAAGCACGGGGCCCGAGGCAGTCATCCCAATTTGCCATACCCAAAGAATGGCTACTGATATCTTGCTTTGTTCACTATTGGACAGCTCTGTTGCTCCATGGCTGCAGTACATCAGGGAGAAAGAAAGGGCACGCTCACACTTCTGTGCAGGACAGGATTAACTTAAGAATAGGCCCCATAATGTTAGCCCTTGATGGTAAGAAGAGAAGAGTAACAAGCAGCATCCTAAATACAGAAGCACATATTTGGATTCTGTTTGACAACTGTAATGGCTGTATATGGAACCAGCCCATACAGAAATAACTCTGGATAAGAAAAAAAATGCAATAATGTATGTTCTACGGGGCCCACGGCTGGCAACAAGAAATAATAAAACTAGTTACCAGACCTTATTGTTTCGTACAGTGCGTGACTGAGTTGCATTGGATATATACTCAATTTAGTACATTTTTCATATCACTATGTTTGTGGCAAATTAACTTGTAGTGCCTAAGGCATCTGTTCATTGGTTACAGATTAATTATTTTCCTACAAAGAACAACCACATACAAAGGTAACCTTGTATTTTTGTAAACACTGTTTACATAAAGCAGGTTTCATTTTAGGTACAAATAATATTCTTTGTACAGAAAAAAACAGAATCTTTGTAGAAAATAAAGAAGGTCTAATCTATGGAGTGGCTTCATGAAATTCATTTGTGAACTTCCAATTGTCTGAAAATACATCTGTGAATACAAAGCTGAATTCCAGTGGGTTCACCCACTCCTCAGTAATTTTAGAAGTATATTAAGAAGCATATTTAATCTTCTCATGTATTTTTTACAGTTGAAAAGATCATAGATCATATGCTTGATCCTGGTGATTCTGGTATAACCATAGCTATAGACTATAGCTATAGACTAGGACCTAGCTGCCAGCAGATGTTTCCACTCTAACTTCACTATACATTACTAAGTGTTTAATTCTGTACATTTTCCTCTTACATCAAGAGTGGAATTTCAAAACACTTTTTGAAAAGAGATTTTATATGACGGAAGACCACAACCAAAGTTTTAAGGCAGCTGCAGTGAAACAAACATTAAGCTCACATTTATGCTCACATTTTATTTAACATAAGTGTGTAAAAATTCCAAGAGATACATCTTGTCTCAAAAAAATACTTCATTTTTCATTAAAATACAACTTTAATTAAAATCTGCTAGAAATGAAGTAATAAAACTGGAGGTTATTTAACTAGAAATACTAGTGCAACAGTACCCTAGTCATTTGGATGAATGACTGGCATTCTGAACATCACCACAATATGGTGGCTAAATAATACATTTTGGTAAAATAAAAATAATGGAACAGGCTTTTTCTGTATTTATTAAGAAGAAATATCTTGATAATGAGATTTCAACAAAGCACTCTGCTATTGAATCTCTGCTTAGAAGCTGGAGGAGGCAGTCATAATAAGTGTGCAATTTATGGTACATGCCAATTAGCTAGGTGCAAATTGGTGAGGCTCTATGGTATAACACTTTCATTAAAAAACAGATGAGTTCTTCTGAAATAAGAGCAAATATACTAAAACATATATATTCAAAGATGGGAAATTAGCAACAAGAAATTCCCTTAAATGATGGAAATTATGGTCTAAAACAAAATGAAAACTTGGTGACATAATCAGAAGGTTAAAATGTACAAGAGGGAAACAAAGTAAATAGGTGGAGGATGGATATATAATTCCCTGCCCCTCTCCGCCCCTCCTCCCCCATACGTGTTCTGTCTTTTCTATTTAGAATTCTTTGGAGACTGGTGGTCTCTTACTATGCATTTATACTCTTCATAGATCAATGGGGCCTTGTCATAGTTTAGCCCTCTTCTCACTATAATACAAATAATTAATAAATAGTGGTATTACCTTGTCAACATTTTAAAAATGGTTTTGTAATCCTTCTGTCATGCTGTTAGGACCGGAAGACATTGTGACGAGCAATCTCTAGGAAGTGCAGTTACACTTTTAAGTTAACTCCAGGAGAGTGCATAATGGTGGCATTATCTGAGAATGACCTTGCTGTTATCTGTGTGTTTGGGAACCAGTTCCCAGCTGCATGAGTGTTTAGCCCGTCTGTGTGAGAATGAATGCGTGGGAAACCAAATGGGGAAACTAAGGCAGGACTGCGTAACCAACAAGTGTTGACCAATCGGTTTGTTGCTTGCTATTAATGAGATGAGTATGTATGAGATGCAAATGAGCATGAGTATATCTGTGCTGACACACCTCTTTGGGTTGGACTTCCTCTTTGGGCACTCTGAACATCACCTGAGCGTGTCAGTCATCTTGTATTGCGGCTGTACTGGCAAATAAGCCCCCCAGCACGAAATGCCGCTCCCTCCAATAAACTCACCATTTTCCAACTAGCCACCTGTGTGAGGCCTCGTTTCTCCCGGCAACGAGATAAGTCCCCTGCAACACATGCTTAAAAGAACTCTCAACAATTTATGTTCGTGTCAAATAATATTTGCTCTCAGTTGTTTTAAATATTGAGTTGATTGAGTTTATTGCCAGTGTGGACTTCAGTAAATTGGTCTCATTGAACGAGTTCACATACTCATCGTAGAATGCGTATTTTGCTTTTGCTATCTACTGGAATCCACCATATGTGGAAGCTCTGCTGGGAATTCTAGGATGGCTTCCCAGAGAGAGTTCAAACTGCAGTGGTTTAGAGTATTCCTGTATGCACACAGTGCAGAACTGCAATGTTTCAGGACACAAATCAATATAACTAAATGTCAGAGTGAACTATTTGTGCTAAAAATCGGTACCATCTCACTGATGTTCAATCAGAGATGTTTCAGTTTTCTTGTGTACGCAGCCTAAATATCAAAAAAGGTCACAGGGAGCTACATTTTGACCACAAAATGGTGGAGAAATATGTTGGAAAATAATGGTGAAAAAATGAGTTATTATAGACCACCAAGAGAGAGAGAACAACAACAAAAATACTCAACTCTCAAAGTATTCTAAACATCAGAAGTTACTATGTTCATGGAATATTTTAAATACAAATAAAATATACAACCAGGAAGGCAACATCAAAAGATTTTCTTAAATTACATAGAAAATGATTATCTCTTAAGTGTCTCATTTCAAGGGTGATCACTCCTGTTAATCACAAATTACTTATGTTCCACCCATACTATTTGGAATCACCTCATTTTTATTGTGCATTTGATTAGAAATACACAATCATGAAACACTAGTTATAGAAAGAGTTCTTTACACCGACTGAAGTAGTCCTACTGCATTTCAAGTTTAATGAAAAAACACGTTCATTTTGTTTGTTTCTGATCCATTGTGTCTCACATCTTCACCTTGGCAAGTTAAGAGGAATAATTACATGAAGACTTTCTAGAATAAACTGAGACACCAACCAGAGTAGACATAATCCAAGATCTACTTCTTACTGATCACAAGGAAAGAATTGCAAATATGGGGATAATTAGAGAAATTTGGAACTACTACTGACTATTTGTTTCCAGCATCATAAAGAAATGAACAACAGAATGCAGCAATTGCATCACAAATCAGGGAAGTCAGACTATCCAAGAAGTGACATATGTCAAATTAGTCTGGTATTTTTAGTCCAATTCCCAATGGACAGATGTGATGGTTCTGTGATTTGGACAACTGGCACCAATGATAGTTTCAGCAAAGAGGCCAATACTAAAACGGAAACATGTAATTATTTTGCCTGTTCTGTGGATAGAGGACTGCAGGTTCCAAAGCTGTCAAGTCCCCTTTATCAAATAATAAATTCAGATGAAAAATCCAGAAAGCCAATAAATGGAGTGAAAAAAACAGTAATCTAATATAAGAGAAAGCAGACACTCAGAGTCATATCTTGCTACAATATCTCACTAATCAAGCATTACATAAAAGTCAGATCAGTACAGTGACCATAATATTTTGTCCTATTACAACTTTGAAATCTATACCGCCACCAACCACAAGATGAAATTCTAATAAGATATATTCTCATATCAGCACATTAGGTCATAATTTGCAGGCCTTGGCATGTGCACAGCACAAATATGCCATGGGATCATTGGCTTCCATTTGACACAAACCCTTTTATGTCAAGGTGCTTTATTACAACTGGAATGTCATCCCTGACCTTTAAATTGAGAGTATTACAATAAGCGGACGGCCAAGCCCGTCCATCAGTTTTCTCCCACACATCCAGGGGAAAGTCTGCAATTCAAGCACTAAAGGAAAGATATATAGCCTGACCGTCACCTCATACTTATGTATTCATTTATACCAGTGTATAGCATATCAGAACAATGGCATTTTACTGTAATATTATAAAGATGAAAATGACCACAAGGAGTAAGACAGAGTATTAACCTTGTTGTTTTAGTTATTACACATAGCTACTAGGCATAGTTATACATCTACCCCATTACCCTTCTTCAGCCAATCTGCACAGACTCTTACTACACAGTTTCCTTAAATTTCTACGGATAAAAAGTTTTTTAAAAGAAATTGGAAAGAACACTAACTGTAAGATATTGTTTGCTGTATTTATTAAAATAGCTGTAACTTTGTATTGTAATGTTGATATTTTCAAACTTTATTTTCATTAGTGCAGTATGAAATGTTTGAACTGTAGTTTGAACATTCAGAACAGAGACTTATCATGCCCTTCTAAGAAAAAAACAACAAGGAAAAACTGGTCTCTGATAATGACCAATTTCCAATATATACCTCAGGACCTGTCTTCACAAAAAAAAACACAAAAAAACCAGCACACATAGTACGTTTGAACGCTAGTATGATGAGCAGGTTTAAGTGAAACTGTGTTCACGACACCTGACTAGCCACCATATTTCTGGGCAAGTGCTCAGCATTGTGTCAGTAGATCATGATTAAGTTCTGATCTCATACATCTATCACCTTCCGTTATATGTTCTTTCCAGAGCCAGTTACATTCTGTGGATGAAGTTGGTTTAAAACATCGTTCAAGGGACTAGCATTTGTTTATATGGTATATATCTGGTTACACAGGTTAGCTAGATCACGACACAAAATCTTTATTCTCAGATCACTTTCCTGCTTTCTCCTTATCACTTTATTACTCATATTAAACTAAGGCAAGGTTGAAGCTTTCATTCTGCATCATCTGCAGACTTTCCAACAGATTACAATTTGACTTAACAAATTAGTAACTTCCCTTTAAATAACAATCCTATTTATAAATATCCAGTGAGGAGGTCTATGAATGTGATAAATGAAGCATGGCCTCCCAAAGTAAATCTTAAATTCATCCCTGACAAAGAGTAGCCATACCAGTGAGGAGGCTAACATCACAAAGGGACAGAATGGAATAGAGCACATTAGAACAGACAGAATTGGAAGGTGTCAAGGTTTGCCTCCCCACTCTGAACTCTAGGGTAAAGATGCGGGGACCTGCATGAAAAAAAGAAATAACCCCCCAAGCTTATTTTACCAGCTTAAGTTAAAACTTTTCCCCAGAACACAAACTTCTCCTTTGTCTGGGCTTGGAAAATGCTGCCACCACCAATTTAAGCCCCCAAAACCATGGGTTAGGGTAAATTGGAACCCCTACTTTAATCACCCCCAAATCTCCTCCCTTCACCTGGGAGAGGTTTGAGAAACAAGAAATCCCTTACTTTGTGAGACGTGCCCGATCAAAACCAGGATCAATCCAATGGAAACAGAGTCTTAAAAGTAAGATTTTACTTAGAGAAAAAAGAAGCATAAATCCCTTGTACAGAAATTAGTAGAATAAACAACCCACTAGCATCACATAGTATAACTGATTCCTCCCTGAGAATTCTTACCCTGCCAAAGCTTAACAGTAAAGAAACACCGTGGATCAATTATCAAGTGATACAGTTCAAGCATACAATTCACTTACTACTGGACTTGACTTCTTTGAAGATTATAGGAATGTGGAATAAAGACAGAAGGGTAGTTCATCCCATAGCCAGACGAACAGCACAAGAGCCAGCGAGAGAGCTAAAACCGAAAACTAACCTCTTTGTTCCCGAGGTTGATTAGCATCTCTAGTACATTATTCCCTCTCAAGTTACTTTTAGATTAACCCTTTACATGTAAAACAGGAATTCTAAGCTACTTTATACTTATGACAGAAGGACTGGAGAGTAGACTGGCAAATGCACACACCTTGGCACACCGTAATCCTGAGGCTACAAAATTGATTCTTTGTTGATGCCAGCTCAGTCAGAATGGAGTAATACTGAGTCAAGACAATGAGTATGGGGTTTTTCAACTAGTGCCTTCTCCAACACTATTATTCACACCTAGAAAAGGAAGTGTTGGTGCTGGCCTAGATGTGTGGATAGGTTTCATACATACCTATTTGGAAAAAAGTTCACATTTATCTCAGATCACAAGCTATTACAGGTGACTTTTTCACCCATATCTAACCTCTGAAGTGGTACAAAGGTGAGTAATATGTTTTTTTCATTCCTTATTGCTTTAGTGTACAGATAATGCTGACACCAAAATCATGGACCTGAACAATCCATAACACTGATGTGAAGTTTTAGTAGGTTAACCCAGACCTGTGTATTTAGAGGCACAAACCAAAACTCCAGCTTTAAGCCATGCAGATTTCAAAATATGATGCAGATCCAGCAACTCATGGTCTATTATTTACCACATAGGTTTCTGGCAATACAGAAGATGTCCTGCCTGAACTATCGTGAATGTGATATAAACAACATAATATAGTAGATGAGCATGTTTGTTCAATTCCTTAATCAAAGAATTTAGTTTTGGGTTCTGTGGTGAAGTTTCACTTCTTCATGAGCAGTTGCTCTTGGGACTCCATTTACTGTGATTAAAAACAGTAAGAACATATTTGAAACAAGCAAAGAGCAAGTTATAATGGGGAAGATGGTACATTAAATAATTAAGTAATTATGCCTAAGACATTTTAGGAAATAGACTAAAATAGATCTTGGAATTGTAAGAATTATTTTTTTGTGGAAAAAAGGCAAAGAGACCAACAACTGAAAGATATGTGGGGTAGGATGTCCATACATGCCATGGGAATCAAGTAGTGGATCATTCTGGCTAAAGATCTGTGTGATTTGCCTGGTCACCGCTGACTATTATTAAAAGGCAGGAACCTTAGATACGTATATGATCACATCACCCTCCAGACACCCTGCCTCTGATCTGCTCCTCCCCAATTACCTTATAGTAACATTTTCCAGAGAAGACACCACACAAGAGGATTTTATCTTCAGTCACTTAACAGAAAAAAAATTGAAAGAGATGCACAATTCAAGGGTGAGACAAGAGTTCATTAATTCACAAAAAGTTCACAATACAAGTGTTTTTAAAAAGATGTATGCAGTGTTGTAGTAGCCGTGTTGGTCTCAGGATATTAGAGAAACAAGACCAGCTTCTGTTGGGAAAAAGAGACAAGCTTACTCAGAAGTCTTCTCACATCTGGGAGACTGACTGTCACTGATAAATGCAAGGTGGAAGAGATTGTTTAGCATAAGCAGTTAACACATATTTCAAGGGACCATTCAATATGAAGTGACCTGTTAACACCACTCCAGTCATATGGAGGAAAGGAAGAGGGATTATTAGTAGTTATAGACTGTAATAAACCATAAATCTAGCATCTCTATTCAGATGAATTTCTGTCGGCCCAATAAAAGATGTTACCTCATGCATCTTGTCTCTCTAATATCCAGGGACCAACACAGCTACAACAATACTGCCTACATATATACTGAATATATCTTTATATTTTAAGACACCAGAAAAAGCTCAAGTGTTTAATCTACTTTTTCCAGCCTGGAAGTGAAGCCAGGGAGGTCCAAAATAAATCTACATGAACCACATATCATGAAAAATTCCATTCAGAGTTACACTTGCAATTTCTGTGGGATCACAGGAATGAAATTCACAGCTGAATTTTGTCCCCTGAGCATAGAAAGTATCCCTCCCCCTCCCCGAATGTGAAGCTACTGTTGTATTAATGGTGACAATCAATTCTAAGAGTCATGTCAGAACACCACAACTGAATTAGAAGTATAATCTTTCTAAAAAGCAAACAGATGAAAATTTTCCATAGTCTAGCCCCAGTTATGTCAATGACATTACACCTGGGATAAATTTGGCCAAACATCATCTGAATAATAGAAATGTTGTTTGTCTCTGTCAGCAGTTTATGAGAGAAGAAATCAATGCCAATAGAGAGAATGTTTCAAGATTTCCTGAGAGAATAGTTATAATGATTTAAAGCCTTAAAATCTTAAGCTTTTTGTTACCCTCCTATTGCTCAAACAGACTAGCAGCAAGGAAGACTGGTAGAAAAACATTTCCATTCAAGACATCCAACATGTGCATCTTTCAAGCAGATCTTACATGCTGAACTCAAGTATTAGACACTTGAGTGGTTCAAGGTTAGCTCATAGGACAGAAATAGTTAAAACGAGATAACTAACAAATACTCACTACTGCCAAGGAAGATGTCAGTCCAAGGACTTCAGCTAACACCATGAAGTGTTCATTTCTTGTACGGTACTGTTGCCATTAAGACCTTACCCACAGTTTGGACAATATACTTTTACAAAAAATGGGGCACATTATCAGAGGGGTACCATCTGTTAGCAAAAAGGCACAACTGTAAGTTGTAGAATGTCATGAGGATTCCATCCCAAGCAAGCCTTATCTGCAGAAGTCTCTATAATAAGATCTGTTCTTCATACAAGGAGAGCCCAATCCTGACACTGAATCTGTGCAAGTGTCCACAAGGTTCCCTGCTGGCACAATAATCTGCCCAAATATATGTGATTACCGGATCAGCCTCATGGTATGGATAATGCAGATACTTCTGAAAATGATGGGAAACTGCTTCTTTTTAAGACAGTAACCACAGTAATTTTTGCTCATGGGGCTTCAAAAATAGAAAGGAATACATAAATAAATCAAGATTTATTATTTATTATGTCACATTATCTGAGTTGGCACAATGGTTTCCTGTTCAGCAAAAAAACCAAACAAATAAAAAAAATCCTAGTAATTCCCCTTTAAATAATATCTGAAGTCTGATCCTGTGAAGATAACATGTTAACTTTCAACTTGAAAAATTGCCACCACTGCTAAGTACACTCTTGTCAAGGTTTGCCTCCCCACTCTGAACTCTAGGGTAAAGATGTGGGGACCCGCATGAAAGAAGAAATAACCCCCCAAGCTTATTTTACCAGCTTAGGTTAAAACTTTTTCCCCAGAACACAAACTTCTCCAGTGTCTGGACTTAGAAATGCTGCCGCCACCACCAATTTAAGCCCCCATGGGGTTGGGTAAATTGGAACCCTCCTGTAACACCCCCCCCCCAAATCTCCTCCCTTTATCTGGGAGAGACTTGAGAAACAGAGACCACAAACCCTCACTTTCTATGAGACGTGCCCGATCCAAACCAGGATCAATCCAATGGAAACAAACAGTCAGAGTCTTAAAAGAAAGATTTTACTTAGAGAAAAAAGAAGCATAAATCCCTTGTACAGAAATCAATGGAAAAACAACCCACTTGCATCACATAGCATAACTGCCCCTCCTCCCCTTTTGGGGAATTCTTCCTCTGCTAAAGCTTAACAGCAAAGAAACACCGTGGATCAATTATCAAGTGATACAGGCATACAATTCACTTACTGCTGAACTTGACTTGTTAGAAGATTATAGATATGTAGACTAAAGAAATAGTTGTGGTTCATCCCATAGCCGCACGAACAGCGAGAGAGCTAAAATGAAACTAAAAAAAACTCTTTGTCCCCTAGGTTGATTAGCATCTCCGTTTCGTCATTCCCTCTCAGGTTACTTTCAGTTTAACCCTTTACAGGTTAAAAGTAATTCTAGGCTACTTTATACTTATGACAACTCTAATATGGTGACTGTTGGTAAGCATGCACACTGCATGACAGTTTTATGGAAAGAAAAATTCCCTTTATGCTATCGCCTAAGGAATTCAGAGGGGGAGTGGACGAGACTAGAAATAGGGACCAATCATGAACTATTTATTCACATTGGCAAGTAGTTACTGACACAAGTGGCTTCACTGAAGCCAAAGTTTATAGGAACACACAGGTAAGTGCTCAGGAATGTGAGTCAGGGGTGCGAAGTTGCAACTATTCCCCCCCAAAATACCAGGAGTTTCGCAAGGTTGAACACATTGAAATACAAAGAAATAAAGAGTTCACTTTCCCTCTGAAGACCACTGTAGTTGGTTTGCCTTTAAAAACTGTACTCATTTTTATTATAGAGATTTTACTGGTGTATATATGACTATCACAGTAATGATCTATTACCTCTCCTCTCCCTATAGGTTACTTGGCTTGGCTTATCAGTTTGTAAAAATGTGGAAGGTACATAATTGAATAAATTGTACCTTTCAAATAAAATACAAGCCATATTTCGCTGTTTCCTGTAGTTGTAATGTAAAATAAATTTTAGGCACATTAGAAAAAAGACTTGAACTATAATATAATACAGGATAAGTACCTTTTGAAATACAACACGAGTAATTTAAAACTAAAAGGAAACAGTTGTTTGAAGGATTTATTAGAACTATGAGAAATAAACCAAAATCATAAAATTTCAGACAGGAAGCACTTAGTGAAACCATCTGGAAGAGTCTGTCAGCACTCAAGGCATCCTCACCTACTTTCCAACATTAGGATTGGCTCTTGTTAAATCAGCCTTAAGTACTCAATGCTGGCAGGGAAGTGATGCTTAAACACAGCAACAAGAGGGTTATCTGAGTTGGTGTATCTTTTAGGAAGCATCATCCAGCTAGGCCCTTGCTGCCCAGATGCAATGTGAAACTTGGCGTACCGTCAAGAGCCAGTATGCCATATTGGGGTAATCCAACTTTCCCAGGCGGCAATTTAAAGGGCTCTGGATGCTATTTAAAGGGCCGGGGTGGTAGAAACAGGGGATCCCTGGGCCCTTTAAATAGCCCCCGGAGCCCTGGAGTAGTGGCGGGGCTCCAGGGGCTATTTAAAGTGCCTAGGGATCCCCTGCCTCTATGCCCTCCCCCTGGATTCCCGCCGCCACTCCAGCAGGCTCCGGAGGCCATTTGAAGGGCCCGGTGTGGTAGATGGGACCCCAGAGCCTGCTGGAACCCTGGGGTAGCAGCAGAAGCCAGGAGCTCTGGCGGTGGTTTAAAGGGCCCAAGGTGGTAGTGGGGGCCAAGCCCTGGGCCCTTTAAACCACTGCTGAAGCCCATGGCTGACGCTGCTACCCCAGTGGAGGTGTGAGAGGGCACTTGCCGGTACAGGGCAGGCTGGGGCTGGCCCTGATCTCCCAGCCCCACCCCTTCCTCCCAATCCCCTTCCCCTTTGGGGCTCAACGGGTAGTGATCAATGGCTCCATGTCTAGTTGGCAGCCGGTATCGAGCGGAGTGCCCCAAGGGTCGGTCCTGGGGCCGGTTTTATTCAATATCTTTATCACTGATCTGGAGGATCGTGTGGACTGCATCCTCAGCAAGTTTGCAGGTGACACTAAACTGGGAGCAGTGGTAGATACACTGAAGGGTAGGGATAGGATACAGAGGGACCTAGACAAATTAGAGGACTGGGCCAAAAGAAATTTGATGAGGTTCAACAAGGACAAGTGCAGAGTCCTGCACTTAGGATGGAAGAATCCCATGCACTACTACAGACTAGGGACCGAATGGCTAGGCAGCAATTCTGCAGAAAAGGACCTAGGGATTACAGTGGATGAGAAGCTGGATATGAGTTAACAGTGTGCCCTTGTTACCAAGAAGGCTAATGGTATTTTGGGCTCTATAAGTAGAGGCATTGCCAGCAGATCGAGGGACGTGATTGTTCCCCTCTATTAAACATTGGTGAGGCCTCGTCTGGAGTACTGTGTCCAGTTTTGGTGCCCACACTACAAGAAGGATGTGGAAAACTTGGAAAGAGTCCAGAGAAGGGCAACAAAAATGATTAGGGGCCTGGAGAGCATGACTTATGAGAAAAGGCTGAGAGAACTGGAATTGTTTAATCTACAGAAGAGAAGACTGAGGGGAGATTTGATAGCTGCTTTCAATTACCTGAAAGGGTGTTATAAAGTGGATGGATCTAAACTGTTCTCAGTGGTACCAGATGACAGAACAAGGAGTAATGGTCTCAAGTTTCATTTGGGAAGGTTTAGATTGGATATTAGAAAAAAAACTTTTTCACTAGGAGGGTGTGAAGCATTGGAATGGGTTACCTACGGAGGTGGTAGAATCACCTTCCTTAGAGGTTTTTAAAGGTCAGGCTTGACGAAGCCCTCTCTGGTATGATTTAGTTGGGGATTGGACCTGCTTTAAGCAGGGGGTTGGACTCGACCTCCAGAGGTCCCTTCCAACCCTAATATTCTATGATTCTTTCATCAGTGGCCCCACACCTTCCAGGGGCCAGAACCAGCCCCAACCCAGCCCTGTACTGGGAAGTCCCTATTTCTACTTCCACCCCTGCCCTCAATTAAACCTCCAGCTGGCTTTTATAATCACTTACTTCCTTTTCAGCTGGGTATGACAATTGAAGGCCACCCTGTTAAAACATACTGCACAAGAAAAAAAAAGTTATCAAAACATTTTTTCATTTAAAACAAAGGAAATACATTCACTAACCACAACTAGTAACACAGGGACCAGCAACGTTGGCATGCAGGAACGCAGGGTAAGTACCCTTAGCGGGCCCTGCTGCTTTGTTTACCTGCCGTTTCGCCGACTGCAGCTCCCACTGGCCGCAGTTCACCATCCCGGTCCAATGGGGGCGGCTGCGGAAAGTGCCGCTGTGCTGGCCACCGCTTCCTGCGGCCCCCGTTGGACCAGGACTGAGAACTGTGGCCAATGGGAGCCACAGTCGGTGAAACGCCAGGTAAACAAAGCAGCGGGGCCTGCTAAGGGTGTTCGCCCTGCGGTCCCGCGTGCCAACATTGCCGATCGCTGTAGTAACAGATAGTTGTCTCCTCCTTTAGCTCTAATAGAGATAACTGTAGTAGTTAAAAGAGAGGGGGAGTTGCTGATAGAATACTTTCTGGTGACTTGCAGAATTAAGAACAAACTCCACTGCAAACAGTCCCAAATCCAGTTAAAAAAAGAAAAGTTTTGGCATCAGGCTGGCAGCATGCCATAAAACTTTGGCAAGGAAACAAGAAATTGGTCTTTTATACACACTACATGAAACTAGGGTGTTTTCCGGAAGAAGGTACAGTGCTCTGGTTGTGCATGCTGGACACATGTGGTGAAAGAAGAGGGTCCAGAAAATAAGATAAGATGTGTAGCTTGGAATACGTGACTAACTGGCAAAAGTTCAGAGCTGGCTCTGGCACTGAAGAAAAGGAAAGTACAGATTGCCTGTGTTAAAGAAACTAAATAGGAGGCAGCAAAGGCAAGAGATACTAAGGAAGGCTAAAGGTTACTATAGTATGGCATGTTGTCTAAAATTATACGGAGACATTTTTCTTCAAAGTGATGCAGGAATGTGTACTGGTTGTGGATAGGAAAACGGACATGATCATTTTGGTTAAGCTAGCTGATGGAAGGCCCCCCTAAACATTATATGGGCCTATGAGCAAAGTGGGATGTGACAAATAAGGAAAGAGGATTTCTAAGGTGGGGGGGTGAGAGAAAGTCATCATTGGAGCTGACCTTAATGTCACATGGGGAGAAAGGCTAACTGCTTCAAAAGATCTCAGTGGCTATGGATATGGCCATAGGAAGAAGGAAGGGGCAACTATTTTACAGGACACCCAGATATATGATTTGGTAGCTGTTAGTGGACAAACTGAACAGTTTCTAATAAGACTCAGAGCACAAAGGTTAGCACTAAACTCCATTTTGTTCCCATTGGTACTCGATGCACTCACAGAAAACATCTAGAGACTGCTACATGTGCCAAGAGCAAAGAGGAAGTGGAAGAAAATTTAGAGATATGGAGGTGTGTACTTGGAAAAAAGGTCAAGAAAATCAGCAGAAATAAAAACAGAATTGATGATACCTTACAGGAAGACAACCAGACTGTAAGTTGGTAGGCCATCCACAACCAAAGATACAGAAGTTCAGTTACCTAGATTTGATAATCCAGGATAATGGTATACTCAACAATCAACTTAAAAGCAGAATAGGTAAGATACAGACTAAATGGCAAAAAGAAGCATGTGAAGAATGCCTATCACATTGAAAAATAAGATCTACAGGATGGTAGTTAGGTCTGCACAAGTGTATGACTGAATCCAGGGCACTGAGGAAGAGACTGGAGTAGATCTTGAATACAGTGGAACTGATAATGTGAAGTCAGATGCTTGGAGTTACAAAGATTTATTCATTAGGATTATGATCCATCACGGGAAAGGTGAAGGTGGTACAAATCTGAGAAAAGCTACAGGAATCCAGACTTAGATGGTTTGGACATGTGAAGAGAAGAATGGAAGAATATATTTTGGAAAAAAGAGTGCTAAACTTTGAATTGGAAGATAAGAGAAGGGTTGGAAGAACCAAACTAGATATGGCTGGAGTTTCTGAGGAAGTGATTCAAGCCAAACTGGAATGAAGCAGAAGGACTCAAAAGAACTGACCCCATATAAATGGGACTAAGTCTAGAATAAGAATTAGAATTGAGAGCTAAAAAAAAGGTGGTACTTTAAAATCATATGAAAGGCAATTCTGTGTATATGGAGAGAATGTTGGAATTTGTTTGTGCCCATTTCATACTATGGTTAGTAAAGAGTATGATTTAATAGCTAGAAGCTGAAGCTAGACAAATTCAGACTAGAAATAGAATCATAGAATATTCTACTTGGAAGAAACCTCAGGAGGTCATCTAGTCCAACCCCCGATCAAAGCAGGACCAACCCTAACTAAATCATTCCAGCCAGGGCTTTGTCAAAAAAACCTTAAGCATGGAAATTCCACCACTGCCCTAGGTAACCCATTCCAGTGCTTCACCACTCTCCTAGTGAAACAGTTTTCCTAATATCCAACCTAGACCTCCTCTGCTGCAATTTAAGACCATCCTTGTTCTGTAATCTGCCATCCCTGACAATAGTCTAGCTCATCCTCTTTGGAACCCCCCTTCAGGTAGCTGACATCTACTATAAAATCCCCTCTCATTATTCTCTTCTGCAAACTATGTCAGCCCAGTTCCATCATCCTCTCCTCATAAGTCATGTGCCCCAGCCCCCTAATAATTTTAGTTGTCTTCTGCTGGACTCTCCAGTTTGTCCACATCCCTTCTGTAGTGAGGGGCCCAAAACTAGACACATTACTCCAGATGTGGCCTCACCAGTGCTGAATAGAGGGGAATAATCACTTCCCTCAGTCTGGTGGCAACACTCCTACTAATTCAGCCTAATATACCATTAGCTTTCTTAGCAACAAGGGCACACTTTTGACTCATATCTACCTTCTTGTCGACTGTAACCCCCAGGCTATTTCTGCAAAACTTCCACTTAGCAAGTCAGTCCCCACTCTGCAGGAGTGCATGAGATTCTTCCATCATAAGTGCAGGACTCTGCACTCGTCCTTGTTGAACCACATCAGTTTTCTTTTGGCCAAATCCTCCCATGTGTCTAGGTCACTCTGGACCCTATCCTTACCCTCCAGCATATCTACCTCTTCCCCCAGATTAGTGTCATCTGTAAACTTGTTGAGAGTGCAATCCATCACATCATCCAGATCATTAATGAAGATGCTGGACCTCGGGGCATTCAGCAGGATATTCGATGCCAACTGGTCATTGCGCCATTTTTCAGTACCTGTTGAGCCCAATGATCTAGCCAGCTTTCTTTCAACCTTGTAGTCCATTCATCCAATCCATTTTTTTTTAACTTGCTGGCAAAAATATTGTGGGAGACTGTATCAAAAGATTTGCTAAATTCAAAATATATCACGTCCACCACTTTCCCCATATCCACAGAGCCAGTTATCTCAGAAGACAATCAGGTTAGTGGGGCATAACTTGCCCTTGTTGAATCCATGTTGACTGTTCCTGATCAACTTCCTCTCCTCCAAGTGCTTCAAAATGGTTTCCTTCAGGACCTTCTCTAACATTTTTCCAGGGACTGAGGTGAGGCTCATTGGTCTGTAGTTCCCCTGGTTCTCCTTCTTCCCTTTTTTAAAGATGGGCACTATATTTACCTTTTTCCAGTCATCCAGGACCTCACCTGATCGTCACAGAGTTTTCAAAGTTAATGGCCAATGGCTCTACAATCACAGCCAACTCCCTTGACACACTCAGATGCATTAGATCCTACCCCATGGTCTTGTGCATGTCCAGCTTTTCTAAATAGTCCTTAACCTGTTCTTTCACCACTGATGGCTGCTCACCTCCTCCTGATACTGTGATGTCCAGTGCAGTCTGGGAGCTGACTGTCTGTGAAGACTGACGAAAAAAAAAAAAAGCATTGAGTATTTCAGCTTTTTACACCTCATCTGTCACTAGGTGGTTTCCCTCATTGAGGGAGAGTCCTACACTTTGTCTGACCTTCTTCTTGTTGCTAACACACCTGTAGTAAGCCTTCTTGTTATCCTGAACATCCCTTGCTGGTAGCAACTTCAATTGTGGTTTGGCCTTTCTGATTATACCCCTGCATGCTCGAGCAATATTTTTATACTCCTCCCTAGTCATCTGTCCAAGTTTCCACTTGAATAAAGTCAGCATCCTTAATAGCGACAATAAATTCACATTGCAACAACTTAACTAAGGAGGTGGTGGATTCTTTGTTGCTTAAAACCTTTAAATCAGGACTTGAATATTTATTGTCTAGCTCAACCAAAAGTTATTGTCTGAGGAGAGCTCTCTTTTAGCCTTAATCTGTGAAACTGAGAAATAGGTTAAGGCACTTTTTTCCTGAATATATTCTTTTTTTGAGTGGACAATTTGTGGAATTATTTTTCCTAATTGTGCTTTGGCATTTTAAGATCGGACTGCAGTTTGTGCATTCATGTTTTGTCCTTTTAATATTGTGGTCAACAGACCAATACATAAGGACAATAGCAATTTTTTCTTCCAGGAGTGATCTTTGCAAACAGACAAATTATATTTCTACTGACCCTGGTTGAATCATTTTACTTATCCAAACAGATATGGCCATTTATTTTGATTTTTTTCTTAATATTTGTGCATCATCTTGATTCATTTTTGGTTGGCATGTGCAATGGGTACATTTCAAAAGTTTTTTCCAGTTCTACTAGTATTCCCCATTTTTAGTATTAGGAATACTACCAGTATGGGTGAGCTTTAAGGCACACACTATGGATATTTTGGGGACGTATAAATATTTTAAAAACGATTCTAAATGAATATGTGGATTAATTATTTTTTATGAATTAAATAATTATTTTGCCCCTATTATAGTATAATTAACTTCTAGTGATCCAATTCAAGAAAGCATCCTTATTCAGGAATAGTACATATATATGTGCTTAATTTTAAGCACATACTGGAGCACTTTCCTAGATCAGGATACTTTCCTGAACTGGGCCCGCAATTAGCATTTTCATGTGGTGATGTGTATATACACAGACCAAAAAACACCCTTCTTTTTTGATGGTTCCCAAAAGTTTTTTTAGTTATTGCTTAACACAAAGCATATTCATTATTTGCCATTACAAATATATCAGTTTGCTATCTAGCTTGCATTCACTTTTAATGTGAATTAAGATATTCTGAATATTAATTATGCAAAGCCACCAACCTGGCCTCCCCAGTTTCTTTCCCCTCAGAGTTCTTTTTGTTTTGGAAGAATAAAATATAATTATTCCTCTAATGTCTGCCTTCCGGGCATCCCCACCACATAGAATAGCTTGGAGCTCCTTGTTTGTTGAATTCTAAAATGATTCTATTTCTACTCAGGAAAAAACAAAAAGATTTCTCTAATGTGAGAACTATATTCAGACTCCATCTAGAATTGCCTTTGGCCATGTCTATATTGGCAATAGCTTGTGTAATTAGAGCATTATCAGATATAACGTACATGTACATATACACACATATGCATATATTAAAATGTATATATTATCAGATGTTTTGGAATAAGAAATCTATTCGTAAATCCATTCTATATGTGATGTGTTAACTAACCTCCTAATATCTACTAACCATAGGTCTTTAAAAAGATTTTAACTCTGTCTTATGCCTGACTTAGCTTCATTGCTTTTTGGCTCTCTAGCAGGAGGTCAATCACTTGATTAAAAGTCACTGTCACAGCCGATATGACTGAAACAGTATTTAACTCAGAAATGCATGTGGATACATTATGGATAAGTCTGAGGACTTCAGGCTGGATGAATATAATTTCCTAGTATAATTTTCTGATTACGTAGTATGATATTATATTGGCAAGGATACCTCTATATGTCATGACTGACAAACCACTTAGCAAGTTTAAAAGGACATATGTTAACTAAGTAGCAATACAGCCAATCAAGTATTCCATCATCAGTGTCATTTCTGTCTTCCTGATTCATAATTTCAGTGTTTCACATTACTTTTGATTCCTCTCTTTCCTTCTAACCCCATAACCGTTCTTGTATTAATTCTGTAGCTTCGTCATGGATTCAGAGATTTTAAGGCCACACATGACCATCTACTTCTTCCTCTCTTGCATGACAAAAAGCTGCTCTTTTTTTCTACAGATCCCCCATTCTATTAATCATCTTTCATCTTAATGTATATAATCATTGTATCTTCTAGCTAAGGAATAAAAATATTATTATGAGACCTTAAATAGAGGTCTTTTTCTTAGAACCATTAGGACAGGGATCTGCAACCTTGGCACATTGCCCCCCCAGGGTAACCACCTTTCGTGGGCCAAGTCAGTTTCTTTACCTGCCGCATCCGCAGGTTCGGCCAATTGCAGCCCCCATTGGACCGGAGTGGCGAACCATGGCTAGTGGGACCTTCAATCAGTCAAACCTGCCTATGAACATGACACATCAAAGGCTTAAATACTACTTAATCCAGCTTCCCAGCCAACCCATAGCTGGGACCTTACCGTCCACCAACCTCATAAGAGAGTTAAGGAGGGTTATGAGAATGGGGTGGAGGTTGGCTCCCTGACTTGCCAATCACAGGAGTCCCCGAACCCCCTTCCCTTTACTAGGTAATTTATCTGGTCACTAGCTGCCCTTCCTATGGAATATCTGCTCCGAACATTCGCCCAATATTACAAAATAAATTACGACATATGGCATACCACCTGTTCTATTCACCTGAAAAGGTCCATTTTCACACCTGCTTTGAGGAAATTGAAAAACACACACGCCACCAAAGCCAATTCTGGTGGTGTGGGAAAAACTCCTTCCCAGCCTCCCCCTAAAAGGGGCAACTAGAGTAATGCCCACAGCAGGTTCTAACCCAGCCTGCCAGTCGCCTCCACTAGTGGAGGGAGGGTGGGTGCTGGCTTCCTCAGCTCGGAAATAGAAACTTGCCCCACCCAGGTTTCATACCTTTATGCACATTCAGGGGAGGGAGGGTCATTGCTGCAAAGCTGACCACTGAGCACCTTTTGCAGCAGTTACTGACCTTGTTCTGTCACCCACTACCCCCAGAACCACAAAGCAGAGCTGCCCTTCTTTCATAGAACCATAGGATATCAGGGTTGGCAGGGACGTCAGGGTAAGGCCAGAGAAATTCTGTCCCCTTAGTTGTGGTACAGCAAATATCACGCTTCGTAGATTCTTTAGAGAATTCTTGAATGCTAAGGAGTTTGTTTCTTATGGTAGTTGCAGTTCAGGATACAGGACCAATGTTACTGGGGAAAATGAACTTCCCACTCTTGAGTGTACTGCATTACTACTTTTTTTTTCATAACTTTGCAACTGGCTCTGACTGGAATTTATTAGTGGGAAGCTGTGATGCAATTTAAGATGCTTACACCAGTTTAGGAAATAGTCTTCTTGGAATCCAAAATATAAAGCATTTCTGAACTTCAGTCTTTGCTGTCAAGACAAAGTGGTATATAATTAGTTACTTCAGCAATCTTTGCACTTAAATAGATTTTACTATTCATTTGTTCAATAAAGAACTCATGGAAATTTTTTTTGAACATAGTAATCTATAAAATACTCTGTTTCTCTACCATATATTTTCTGATTGCTCTTTCTGGTATTTTTGCTGCTAACAATATTTGCATGATCTTTGTTTTGTGAAGCGCTCATCTGCTGATTTTTTGCTAATCTCATGCCTTCTTGCTCCTCTTCCTCTTACACCTTTATCACAATTAAGTTTCTAAAGTGATGGTCCCCAAACTTTTTATCTTACATCCCCATCTTATACCTGTCCATCCCATCCACTACATACCTTGGAGTGGGGGGATATGGCAAGGGAGCAAAGCTGGGGCGGCAGGAACAGACCCTTGGCCAGGGACCCTGCAGCCGGGGACCTGGGCTGGCATCTGAGGCCCCCAGAAATGGGCAGTGATGCTCTCTCCCTGCCCCTTGTGGCAGAAGGTTACAGAAGTACCTACACAAATATTTAGATGGAAAATAGAGGGCGAGGATAGAAAAAGGCAATGAAGAATAAGAGCAGGTAGAAGCACTGCATGAGGTGCCTTAACAAATGAGACAAATGCAAGGAGTTAGGGATAAAAGACCACATAAATCAGGAATGCTTCATACTGTCAGTCTACTCAAGTAATTCCAATCAACAGCACTGCTGCTTACTCTGAAACACAGGGCACAGTGAGGCACCAATTGGTAATTGGGACAGTACTTTATTTAAAGTGTGCAACTGATTCTCTGCTTAGCTCCCCAGTCTGATAGGTGGATCACAGTGAATTGTTGAGAAGCGTGTACAATAAATATCTCTACCACACTGCTGATTACATAAATAAATCAGAGGAGACTATTCAAGTCTCCTGACAATGAGGAAGTGTCTGTTGAGTTTTGTGGCTCTGGTGGCGTCATATGCAAGGATAATGACCACAAGCCTTATCCCCATTCTAGCCCGTGTGCTTGGTAAAATGGTAGAAGTGGCAAAAAGGGTGTCTAAAAGCCCCATTTCCAGGTGAGGGAAGGATTCCCTGGTGCAGGAACTATGCATTTGGCAAGGCTGCATTCCAAGGGTTCCCTAGCAAATAGTGGCATAGGACAGGGAGACATCATGGAAGGGGCAGCAAGGGGCAGAGCCAGAGTCCTCAGATAAGCCCAGGACCAGTAGACTCCAAAGGTGGCTTAAAGACTCCATAGTCTCCGCTCTCCTTCCCTGGGATGTGAGTTCAGCATTGGACCTCTAAGCGATACAGCACAGAATCTCTTCTCCCTATGACATTAAGCAGAGATAAATGTCAAGAGAGGAAGAGAGGAACAAGACAATATAGAGGCTCAAATTCACTATGTGCCTAATGGGATGAAACTGACATCGGCTTTTGGCAGTGGTTAACTTCCCCTAAAGTAAATAGGAAATATTTTGAAACAATTCTGTTATTAAATATTTAAAGATAATAATTATTTTCTTCGGATTAAGTTGGATAAATATATTACTCAAACCATTGTTTAATACAATCTTGATTTACAATGAAAGACACTTCTGCCAGATTACTGCTCTTTCGCTCTAGAAGATTCATTGATTTTTCAAACATCAACAGTAATCTTACCTTCATTGCTATGAAGTAATATTCAGCGGGTGCAAGCCACCTTTCATTCTCAAACCTGACTGAGCATCTTATCCATCCTCCACTAACTTCATTTAGCACTGGATCAGGTCCTGTGCAGGTAGGGTGAAATTTCACCCAGATGTAGAGAACACACACCAAGGTGTCAGCATCTCCTAAATCAGTGATGGGCAACCTTTTGAGCTTGGTGTGTCATACTTCGCCAAAAAACTGAGCATAACTCGGGTGGTGTGTCACTTTGAGGAAAAAACATTATTTTGCGATATTTATAGTTTAAATAACATAAATGTATAATTGTTATATATAATTGTATTTAATAAACCAAAAACTAATTATTTAACTGTCCTGCTTAGTGACTTCTTTGTTCATCCGTCAGTCGGTTTCTTTTGTTGGTCTTGATATTATTTAGCTTGTGTGGGGTGCCGTGAAGTAAGATAAGTGAGGGGGAGGGGGAATTCTTTCACAAACCTGCCTATTAGTGACTTTTTTGTTGCTGAATTTCATTGGCTAAATCTTCAATTGAAGGTTGGTATTTTGTACACTTCAGGCCCAAGCAAGCGCTACTAACTTCATCTGTCAATCTGTTTCTTTTGTTGGTTTTGATATTATTTAACGCTGAGAATAAGGCCTCACAAAAGTATGTAGAGGGAAAAATTGTGAGTAAAGCCATTGTTATATTTTTCAGGGTGCTAAAAGTGTCTGGTAGTCGGTTCCAGGCACTCCAAATTTCCTGTTCGTAGTGGCACTCCTCTTGATTCTCCAAGCGACACCTTTCCAGATTCTCAAGCTTTGACCTCAAGTCGACAAACACCTGAGCCCAGATACTGTCTTGAAATTCTGCAAGTTGCATCTCCAAATCATCAATTTGCATCCATTGGAAACCATTTAATTCCAAACTACTGTAGACTACTACATCAGGATACTTAATTATTTTCATGGTCTGTTCTAGACTTCTAAATTGACTAAATCTATCACTAAACTGGTCAAGTAACGAGTCTAAAACATGCTGGTACTTCATATGCAAGAGTTCCATTTCATTTTGTACAGCTGCACTGGCCTTCTCAAAATACTTTGTTACTCGAGGAAAATACTTATAAGTTTTAGTTTCTACATCTCGCTTGAAAATTTTAGCTTTACTTTCAAAAGCTTTTATGTATCCAAACATAACGTCAATACTTTTGCCAAAACCTTGTAACTTTAAGTTCAGTTCATTAATATGAACAGAGAGATCTGTAAAAAACATCAGGGTGTTGACCCACTTATCATCATTAAGCTGAGGAAAGTTTCCCAGATCCTTATCGTCAAGAAATACCTTAATTTCTTCAAAGCACTCCACAAAGCACTCAAGAACTTTGCCTCGGCTCAGCCATCTTACATTATTGTACATCAGCAGTCCACTGTAGGTGGAATCAACCTCCAGTAAAAGTGCCGAAAATTCTCGCTTGTGAAGGGGGCGAGCAGCTATTAAATTAACTATTTTTGTAACAACTGACATTAAGTCGTTTAAGTCGGTGAATCCTGCCTTGGCACATAAAGCCTCCTGATGGATAATACAATGAAAAGGCACAATCGGATGTCCAATAGCTTCTGTAAACAATTTGACAAATCCAACTTTTTTCCCCACCATATTTGGTGCCCCATCTGTCGTCACTGACACAACTTTAGAGATATCAATGCTTAGGTCACAAAATGTTTGCATAACAACCTTACATATTTCGCTTCCTGATGTACTCGTTGGCACTGATACTAACTTTATCAACTCTTCTCTCATTGTGAGACCATCAGAATATCGACCAATAATGGCCAACTGAGCATGTGATGTGACATCAGTAGTTTCATCAAGAGAGATCGAAAAATATTTACACTTCCTTATGTCTCTCTGCAATTGATGTTGCACGTTTGTGTTCAGTCTCATTATTCGGTCTTTTATGATATTTCTACTGAGTGGTAACTCAGATATTCTCTTAATAATTGCATCTTTATTCTGCATATCATGAAATAGAACTGGTGCACATCTTAGGAGAGTTTCTTTAATAAATTCTCCCTCACTGAGCGCTTTTCCATGCTGAGCTATAGAGTGAGCAATGCTCAAACTTGCAGATGTTAAATTTGTAGAGCCTTTCATAAATTTAAGGATGGAATTAGATTGGCTCTTATAAAGGTGTAGCTGCCTGGAAATGTATTCCTTCCTTTCATCCTCACTTTTTTCCAGGAGCTGGGAATGCTTAGTTTCGAAATGTCTATTTATATTCCACGTTCTGCTTACTACCGTTTCAGTACATAGAACGCAAAATGATCTGCCATTTTTTTCTATAAAGCCATACATCTCGGTCCATGTCTCTTGAAAGGGGCGGCCACTGCTACTACCACTTCCTTTACTTAACCTTAGTTTTTTATTTTTTGGGTTCTCCATCAGGGGGGCAGTGACAGAAGATAGAATTATAGATAGCTTGTTAGGCCTGCAGGCAATTAGGGGTTAACTAGCCTAACTAACCACAAAATGGTGCATGTAACTGTCTTTTAGGAAAGGGCAGGGTTAATGAGCAGAAATAGGGGTTAATAAGGATGCACAACAGTAATAGTGGTGAAATGGAGTCTGCACTATGGAGCAAGATGGTGTTCCTTATGTGAATTAAAATGGCTACCACTATTTTTAATGGCGGGAAACGGCACCCATAGCACGCCACAGGCCCTCGCCTCTCCCAGCCTCCCCCTCACTTATCTCAGTAATGATGGATTAGAAATCCATCACACCCCAGAACAGTAGATAATGGTTGCTGTGGTTAACTGCTATTTGGTTACTAGTAATGGCAGGGCCCCCAGAGATGCGTCCCCTGCTGCGTTCCACTGCTCCCTGCTCTGCCGGCGGAAGTGAGGGCAAAGATCCTGGCTTAACCGGAAGTCACAGAACTACACGCTCTGTGCCACGTGCTCCCCGTCCCCCTTTCCTGCTGCGGGCGGGCTGCTAGTGATGGTGCCCCGTCCCCTGTCTCTGCTGCCCAGTTAGAGAAAAAAAAAAAAAACACGTGCTCCCCGGTCCCCCTTTCCTGCTGCGGAATGCTAGTGATGGTGCCCAGTCCCCTGTCTCTGCTGCCGAGTTAGAGAGAGGGAAAAAAAAAAACACGTGCTCCCCGTCCCCCTTTCCTGCCGCGGAATGCTAGTGATGGTGCCCAGTCCCCTGTCTCTGCTGCCGAGTTAGAGAGAGGGAGAAAAAAAACACGTGCTCCCCGTCCCCCTTTCCTGCCGCGGAATGCTAGTGATGGTGCCCAGTCCCCTGTCTCTGCTGCCGAGTTAGAGAGAGGGAAAAAAAAAAACACGTGCTCCCCGTCCCCCTTTCCTGTCGTGGAATGCTAGTGATGGTGCCCAGTCCCCTGTCTCTGCTGCCGAGTTAGAGAGAGGGAGAAAAAAAACACGTGCTCCCCGTCCCCCTTTCCTGCCACGGAATGCTAGTGATGGTGCCCAGTCCCCTGTCTCTGCTGCCGAGTTAGAGAGAGGGAGAAAAAAAACACGTGCTCCCCGTCCCCCTTTCCTGCCGCGGAATGCTAGTGATGGTGCCCAGTCCCCTGTCTCTGCTGCCGAGTTAGAGAGAGGGAGAAAAAAAAACCACTTGCTCCCCGTTCCCCTTTCCTGCCGCGGGCGGGCTGCTAGTGCTGGTGCCCCGCCCCTTTCTCTGCTGCCCAGTTACAGAGAGGGAAGGAAAAAAAAAAAAAAAAAAAAACCATGTGCTCCCCGTCCCCCTTTCCTGCCGCGGGCGGGCTGCTAGTGCTGGTGCCCCGCCCCTTTCTCTGCTGCCCAGTTACAGAGAGGGAAGGAAAAAAAGAAAAAAACAAACAAACAAAAAAAAAAAATCCATGTGCTCCCCGTCCCCCTTTCCTGCCGCGGGCGGGCTGCTAGTGCTCGTGCCCCGCCCCTTTCTCTGCTGCCCAGTTACAGAGAGGGAAGAGGGGAAAAAAAAAAAAAAAAAAAAAAAAAAAGCACGTGCGCCCTGTTCCCCGTCTCGGCCGCGTGTCATCGGCAATGGCTACGCGTGTCAGTGCTGACACGCGTGTCATAGGTTCGCCATCACTGTCCTAAATCCTAAATTAAGTTTAGGTGACACAGATGTTCAAATTCCCTCTTGAACTTTATTCCCGAATCGTAATATTTATTAGTGTTTTAGTATTCCACTTTAAAAAACATGATATTTTACTTTTTCTTTGGTATTAGTAGCATTTTATGGTGTTAATATAATTAATAACAAATGTGGAAGAATTACTGTACTCTTAAAGGAACAAAGTCATTTATATAGATAGATTTATTTTTCCTCCCTCTTTTTTCATATCCCATTTACAATGAACAAAACACTAGAGACTAAAGATCTTTAAGAGACCATTCTGTCTAGTTTTAGCTGCAATCAAAGTCTTCAGTTTGAAGCCTATGATGTAACTGCATCTTGGCTTAAAGCCACTCACATCAGACAAAGACCAAATAGTCTTCTCAATTTAATCATGTGTAAAAGAAGAGACTATGTGGAGAGGAGGAAGACACCAAAACTGGTAGCTGGTTTGGGCTGCTATTACATATTTAATTTTAAATAAATTTCAATTAATGAAAATATTAAGAGAATCAGACGTGCTTTCTCTCATTAGTACTTTCTCTTTCCCTGGGGATTTGGGCCCCAATTCAAACAACAATTACATATTTTCTTAAATTCCTCCCTGTTCAGCCCAACATTTATGGACATGTTCAACTTTAAAAACATGCTCAAGTCCCATTAAAGTCTGTGAAAGTTAAGCATGTGATTAAACACGGAACAGGGATGGTTCGATGAATCAAGGCCTTATACAATAGCTAAAAACATTACACCTAATGGCAAGCATTATGAGAATTACCCTCTATAGACAAAGTTGAAAACTTACTCAGCCAAAACAACTCCTTTCTGCAACCTACATAAAAGCAACTCATGTGCCCACTCCTGTAATTGGATCACACAGGCTCACTCTGTTCTGAGCCTCCCTGAAGTTCATTCAACTCTGCTCTGAGCACAGTGGGCCACCTTCATGGATCAGTGACCAAATGAGTACAAGACTTTTCCTGCAAGTCTGTTGTTTTAATTAATATATAAAACAAGAAAATACCCAATACTGCTACCAATTGTGTAAGAAATGGTAATCGTGGTTTGTGTTACATACCATCAGGGCCGGCGACAGAAATTTTGGGGCCCCCTACTCTGATCGTTGGGGGCCCCCTACTCTAATCATTGGGGGCCCCCTACTCTAATCATTGGGGGCCCCCTACTCTAATCATTGGGGGCCCCCTACTCTAATCATTGGGGGCCCCCTACTCTAATCATTGGGGGCCCCTCATCCCCCTCTGGCCTATTCTCCTTCCCCCCCGCCTGACCCGGCCCACCCAACCTAATCTCCTCCCCCAGCCTAACCTCCTCTCCTCCCCTCCCCACCCATGCAGTCAGGCAGTCAGAGACAAGCCACCCTGCCCGGGCTGTGGTGGTGCGGGGGTCGCTGTTTTGTCCCCAGGGTGTTGGACACGAGGGGGCAGGGCACTGGGGCCGGGATGTTGAAGGGTTAATGGGAGGGAGGGAGGCAGGTGCCTGGCACCCCGCTGCCCCTGCTCCACCCCCGCCTGCAGCTCCGGCTCGGGCTCTCTCCTGATTTCCCAGGGATGCTGTGTGGTTGGCCGGCCCCTCTTCTCATGCTGAGCATCCAGCGCAGCCCTGCCCCCTTTGCCGCTGGCGAGCCAGACGCACCCCGAGCCGGAGCGGGCGGCAGAGCCGGGTGCTGCGTGTGGAGCCCAGCGCCAGGCGGCAGACCCGGCGACAAGGGGGGACGAGACTACTACGGGTACAGCTGTGTACCGGGCCCCGGACTTAAGCCTCCCCCCCTTAAGTCTGGGGCCCGGTACACAGCTGTACCCATAGTCCCCCCCCTGTCGCCAGCCCTGCATACCATCTCCATTAGTCTCCAACAGAAACCAGGCACAATGAATCTGTTCAGCAGCTTTAATTACACAAAACTTAATCATAAAAAAAATAATCAATGGATTACTATGTTGCAGTTTGTCCAAAGTTATAGTTCCCCATTTTTCTGGTCGGATTGAACACCAATATAGCCTAAAATGCAAAGTCTCAAAATGGCTTTTAATTAAATATACTACTACTTATCATTGTATATATAGCACTTTACGCACTGAAAGTGCTGTACAGAGAGACTGGGCACAGAGGTTTTTATGGGGCATTTTGACAGCCACGTGCGGTATGTGACTACAGACTTCAATCAGAACTAATGCGTTTTCCATTCAGAATAAAGTTTCATGGAAAGTGCTGATATGCCTGTTACTCAGAGCTAATAGCCAGGATGGATAAAGTAAATCTTTTCTCTCTTTTTAAAAATATTTTTACTTATTTAAATGAAATGCAGGATATTTTAAATAAACTTATTTAAAGCTAAATTTGAAATTGACAACCTCTGTTAAGGCCTACAGAGGTTGAATTTATTTTGAAATTAAATTTAAAAATAAATATTAAGTAACACATATTTGCTGCTAAGTTTTAAAGAAAAGCAAACAACTGATAGATGTAACTGGCTAAGCACCTAGAACCAGGGTTTCTTGAATCACTAAACCAGCAGTAGCCCCTTCTGTTGGAGCAGAGATAATATTTTCTCTCTTTTATTTTACTCATCTAGTTCAGTTCAGTGACTAGTGAATTCAAAGGTAAAAACCCAATTGGGAGTTGAAAAAGAAGGAAAGCTTGCTTTTCCTTGTTCAATCTATGAACAAAAACTATATACGAGAGGGTGAAATCTACCCATTCTAAAATCTTGAATAGCCTGGTTACCCAATTAAATTCACCTACTATATTACACAAAATCATTTAGTTTTAAATGCAAAACATATTTTGATCAAAGAAGAATTTAAAGTTTTATTTAATAAAAGCATTTAAAATGAGATTTGTATTTTTCAATTTAATTTGAAAAAGAAATAGCTTGACACAAGTAAAAAAAATTCATCAGCATCCAACAAATAAGAATTCCATGATTCACCATTTTTAATATAACAAACATGTAAAAATTAAGCATCTGAATAAATTCAGTCAAGCTACACAATTGCTTAAATAGAGAGCGAGAGCATGTCCTCCTGGTTAGCAAAAAGAAACACCAAATTTAGTGTAACGGCTATATTTAGTTGCGAATAACATGTTTTAATGCCTACCAACTCTCGGGAATTAATCTCTCTTTAGAGAAATAACTATAAAGTACAAATGCAAAATACGGTTAAAATCAATTATTTAAATCAAGCTTTCTTGCGGCTGACTTAAATCATGAATAAATATCTGAGATTAAAATCAATCCACCCTGCTATCTTCCTGGCAGAACACTCCATCCTGGGAGCAGGAGCCACCTCATATAGAAACAATATTGATCAATTGAGACATCACTCTAGTCCACAGGTGGGCAAATTACGGCCTGCGGGCTGGATCCAGCTCACCGGATCCAACTCGCCAGCCATTTTAAGCCATCCCTCAAGCTCCTCCTGAGGAGCAGGGTCTGGGGCTTGCCCAACTCCAGATGGGAAGCTGGGTCAGGGGCTGCTCCATGCATCTCCTGGAAGCCACAGCCAATGGGAGCTGCAGGGGCGGTGCCTGTGGACAGGGCAGCATGCAGAGCCACCTGACCATGCCTCCACATAGGAGATAGTGAAGGGACATACCACTGCTTCCAGGAGCCACTTGAGGTAACTGCTGCCCGGAACCAGGTCCCACAACATTCAATATGCTACACCTGGTTTTATTTATTTTTAGAAGGAAAATCAAGATCATTTAAGTTTTGATATTTAATGGCAAAGGTGCACAAAAAAGTGTTAATCTGTTGACTTCAACAAAAGTCAGCAGTATGATAATGGCTTGCTGTTCAAAGAAGATATAGTCTTACACACTGAACCTTCTGCCCTTGTTCAGAACAATTAACTCATTTGATTTCCTGTAAGGCATTTTCCCATTTCTACTGTTTAGTGTTGATACGTAAAGGTAGCTTTGGTCATTTATTTAGAAGATAGAGGCTTACAGTCTTGCAGTACTGGTGTTCTCTGTGAACACCCGTGGAGAGGAAAAGTTACTTTGATTGCATCACCACAAAGTTATTCTCGTCATTGTAATACTGCTTACTGGAGCATCAATGTATATTATACAGCCTGAGACAAGACATTTTTGGCATAAACAAATGAAGGAGTTCAGGTAAGTATCCACTTAGACTGGAATTCATCACAAATAATTATGCTAGCAATTCTGTCTAATTCATTAGAAATATATTATATTTCCAACCATATGATTATAAAAACTTAGCACTAATATTTTCCCTTGAAAAACAGTGTAGTGAAACTGGCCCTTTGTGAGCATTCAAGATCCCAGGCAAATCCAGCTGCATAAAAGATGATCTTATACTTCAAAATTAACACAATTATACTGGAAATCTTGGGATTACCTAAAGCAAGGTTGCACAGCACAGCTATGCAAGTCATTACAGTGACAAGCTGGTAAAGAACACTTCTCTGGAAGGTTATCATTAGGGAGCAGATGGTCATGTTTTTTAATGCCTAACTTAAAATATTTTCACTGGCAATAATGCCTTCATAGGATAGCCGGAAAGAATACTCATTGTAACTAGATACTTTTTTTTTTTTTTTTTTTTTACGGACTAGATTCTACTTTCACCCAGACTGGTGGAAACCAATGTTTCAGGTATTGTAAATACAAACTGCACTTCAACATACTATCTTCTATCACACTACTATCTAAAGTCTTACACTTTGCTAAGGGTGTAATAATTGTTCCAAGCACTAGCAACAGAGATTTGAGGCTATGTGCAATGTTTCTACAAGGCACAGCAATATAAACTGTATTTGTCACCATGCTGTCTTTCAGATAGCACCTCAAGAATAATGTATGTACATCCACCTCATTCTTTTAAAATGTGAGTTAAGCAAATTCAGTGCCTGTGAGATGTATACTTGTCCATATCAGCACATGTGAAGACTGAGGTAATCATCGGTTTAGTCACAATACAGGTACAGGAGGGGCAGCAGTAGTGAAAGCCACCTCAGACTGCCCCATCAATGTCTCAGTCCTGACCTAGAGGAATGCTAAATTAATCCATCTCTACTCAGTCTTTATCCTCTGCAATACCCATTCAATAATAAAAATTAGTGCCAAGAGCAATAGTACTTTGTGATGTGGACTTGTGCCCACCAAAATGCAGACTGTGATGATCAAGTCAATTTACACAGGCCACTGAACTGACATCTTTATATGCTCAGAGTCAACCTAGGTCTGATGAATATCAGGGGCCTAGAGTTCCAAGACTCTACATTATATATCAATCTAAAAGAAAAGAAGATGGGAAAAAGACATTTACTATTCCTTTCCTACAGGAAACTGATAGTGAGGGCTACTCCTTCCTAATCCAACGGAGGACAAACTTCAGTGGAAGGCATCCTATCAGGGCATCTGCAAATATGCCCTAGAGGAAAATATGTGTTTAGTCACTTCCTTAATCTCATGCTCCCTGACCAACCAAAAATAAGGTCCATAAAGGTATAGTTGTGCACTCGCTTGCCACCACAACAAAATATATTTCAGTTCACATTAATTCACTTCTGTAGATTCAGATTACAAAACACTGGGAAACAATTTACTTCCATTATCACTTCATCTATGTAGGGAAAGAAATCTCAGCAAAAAGGAGGATTATGCATTATTTAGAGCCATCATTTCTGAGCTCATATTAGAGTACATAATATGAAAGCAGTCCACATAAAACTACCCTCCTCAGAAAGAGCAAAACAGAATCACATTCTCTAGAAACACATTCTGTATTGTTGTTGTTTCCATTATCAATGACAAATTGAATGCAACTGTTGATAATTTGATCGCATCAATATCAAAACACTTTCCCTTTTTTCACCCCTCTTCCCATTTTCCTCAGTTTAATATTGATGAAATCTTACCATTATCAAAATTACTCTATTGTCTGTTTCCTTTTGAAAGAGTCCATATGCACATATTCAACTCAAATTTTGATATGTATGGTTTCTTAAATAGTCCCTATTTTAGGTGGCTTTTTTCACTCAACAAGAATCTGGGACTGGCAATGAAGTCAGTGTGCAAATTCAAGAGTAGGATTTGGACCTTAACTTTTTACTCTATTATCTGCTACTCTTTGACAATATGATTGTTTAGAAGCCTAAACACAGGAAACAAAGACCTTATTCGTTCTTTCACAGACTCAAACTATTCACCTTCTTATTTGTGAGTAAGTCAGACAAGCAGGACAACCCATATGCCCCCAAATGAGTGGAAGTATACTTGCATTCAGCTGTCATTCTCTAGAGTAAATTACCTTACAGCGGAACTAGTTAGCTTGCATCCTGCATTTTTCAGATCTTTAATTGCTAAAATGATCCATACTTGTTTGTCCAGCCTCTGTACAACATCCACAATACTGAGCCTCCACTTTTCATTGCAACCTCAGTTTATCAATGCCATACCAGTGGCACTGCTTCCTTCACGCTGATATATTTTTGATTGAAAAGGTGGTAAAATCCTAGGAATTGCAGAGATTGATTTAATTTATACCTCTTTGTCTTGTGCTGTCATATCCTATGTAATTCTATCACATTCAATTAGACTGACATATCATTAACTTTATGGACACAGATTATTTCCCAATTTTCACCATAGATTTCTTCTTTGTAAAATGAAGGCCAACTCTATTCACTTCCCTTTCACAGTGCTTCCAGAGAAATAATTTCTTATGCAATAATCCACAGGACAACATTCAGGTTGCTATGCTCCAAAAAGTTAAGATGATTACTCTGGACAAATCTGAAAGATTACCTGAATGATCATCTGAACAGAAAACCTTGAATACAATGGTACTGAAAAATGATATCATCTTAAAGGAGGAAGTAAGCTGGAAACAGTTTCCAGTATATTATCAAGCAATAGCAGCTCTGGTCTCTTAACAGGAGACTACAGTAACCCCTCACTGAATGCTGTAGTTGTGTTCCTAAAAAAATGTTACTTTAAGCAAAATGATGTTAAGAATGAATGTAAATGGGATTTGCTTATGGGGAAATTGGGTGGGGGTTAGGTTCCAGGGATTATTTTTTTTACCAGACAAAAAACGTGTGTGTGTGTATATATATATATATACAGGCAAGGGGGTGGTTGGGGGGGAGGCCAGGCTGGGTGGGCGGGGAGGGGGGCAGGAGACTAGACTGGATGGGGTGGGCGAGGTGTGGGTGCGGGAGGGAAGGAGGTTTGGTGGTGGGGGAGGCTGGACTGGGCGGGTCAGCCATGGGGGGCCAGGAGGCTGGGTTGGGAGTGGGAGGGGGGGGAGGAGGTTAGGTTTGGTGGGATGGGCCGGGCCAGGCAGGGGTGGGGGAGGAAAGGCGGTTAGATGGGGGAGCCTGGGCGGGGGTAAATGAAGATCATCCCCTACACCCAGGCTGATAGTGGGAGCTGACTGGGGCAGGCGGCAGGACCCTGGCTGGCAAGGGGCCAGCGGGGGAACCCCCAAAGCAGTGCAGGGCTAAGCACTCTGCCTGCCACTGCTTTGGGGTTTCCCCTGCTGGCCCCTTGCCAGCTGGGGTCTCAGCTCCCGTTGCCAGCCTGGACTTCCTGGGGGGGCGGGGGGGGGGGGGGGAGCGGCCCGCGAATGACATAAATGTCCAAATGGCCCTTGACGGAAAAAAGGTTCCCCACCCCTGAGTCAGAGGGTGGAAGAGGGTGGGATATTTCCCAGGGAATGCCTTACTGCTAAATAATGAACTAGCTTTTGGCTGAGCCCTCAAGGGTAAACTCGTTGCTAATCTAGCCTCACACTCTACAAGGCAGCGGGAATGGAGAGAGGGGAGACAGCATGGCAGAGAGAAATAGACACATATCGTGAGTGTGAGTGTGTGTGTGTGAGAGTGAGATAGAGATGTGCATTGCCCCTTTAAGTACACTGACACCATTCTAAGTACATTGCCTTTGGATTAGGAAATTGAGACAGCAAGCTCCATCCTGAGTCCTGTCATGTCCCCACCAGCTCTATATGGAGAAGAGGTAAGTGGGGGAGAGGGAGACACCCTGGTTCCAAGCCCTCACCAGTTAGCTGCAATGGGCTGCCCTTCCTGCAAGCAGTGGACAAAGCAGGAAGCTGCCAAACAATGTTATAAAGGATCACTGCACAACTTTAAATGAGCATGTTCCCTAATTGATCAGCAATGTAACAACAAAACAATGCTAACTGGGACGACTAAGTGAGGAATTACAGTATTAATACTGTAGAACACTTGCAATTTTATCTAATCTTGTTTGGAAAAATCCTCATCAACATAACAGATGAATGTTTCTGGTACTCTATATTTAATACTCAGGTTCAGTAAGTTCAAAATGTGAGAAATAATTAATTAAAGCAGCTAATTAGAAAACCCATTTGTTTTTTAAAAACCACTGACAGTGCTGCATAAGAGAAAGATCAGATGCCACTGCTGGGAAACTGGAATTCCAGAGAGTGAATGAATTAGGTTTGAAAAAATTGAAATTATATCCCCACTGCCCAAAATTCATATTGTTAGGAATAAATGGTGAATTTATAAACCTGGTGGTAGCTTTTAAAGTAAGTTGAAAGTGGTAATAAAGTTGGGAACGTTCATATCTATTAAAAATGAATATATCATCTTACTTTCCTAGTCACATTTACAGTAAAGCAACTAAAATATGTCCATGAGCTAAATCAAGATAGAGTTAGCAGGCACTAGATACTAGAATAACAAAAGAACAAAGTTCTTAATAACTTGGTAACCACAGGAAATCATAGCACGTGAAGCCAATCTGGTAAAGAGAAACACATCTGAATTTAATCCAACTTGTTTTGAAAAAAGTAATGTCCAAAATAACTTTTTTTATCTATATTCGACTGAATGTGAGAAAAAACAGTACACTCATTCAGGATTACAATTTTTAACCTGAAAAAGGTTGCCTGCAGTAGCAGAGGATTTTAGGAAGGAGAACTGATACAAAAAACAGTCATACAAGTCACAGATGTTAATAACGGTCTCAGATGTTAATAACGGTCTAAAAATATTTCTGCTTTGTAGAATGCAGTATAACATACTTTAATTGAGCTGATTTTCTACCTGCTGAGCTTGTTATGATTACAGATGCGAGTGCTGTCTGATTAGCTATATTTTATTGTACCTACAAATTTAAAGGTGACAGCTCACTATGGAAGTGCTATAGGGCATGGAAACCCATTCAACAATGTGCGGTTTTGCATGTTTTAAACAGATTTTCTACATTCTAAACGACAAGGATCTTTAACACAAAAGAAGCAAATAATAAATAATTCAAAAATCATACAATCTAATCTAATTAGGTACATATATGTATCCCCAGTCAAGTCAATGAGGTCCCGTGCATGTAAAAATAACCAGTGAGACAAAAGGAAATAAAAAAGGAACTTGCCCCTTGCAATTTTTAGCCACTCACGTTTTAGGATGAGGAAGAATAGGTGTGTGTGTCTGTATATATGTGTCACTGAGCCTCCTTTCCCTCGGCAAATATGGAGGCAGGCAAGGAGAGGATTGTTTCTGTGCCCAAACCCAGTGATATGGGGGTAAGCAGAGGGATCAACTTCCCACCAAAGTAGACTGGTTTCTGCTGTAGACTGCTAGTCTTCCCTTCCAGGGCACAGAGCACTAGGTGCAGGGAGAAGCCAGATACACGGACTCTCCCTACCCATGAAGGACAGGAGATGGAACCTCTGTCTGTAGCTTGCTCTGATGAAAAAGTTTGCATCTTGCAACAGTCCCGGAGAGCTGAAAAAATGCAAACCCTTTGATCAGAGAAAACTGTAGAACTGAGGTTTTAGATTAGCAGCTGTGTTAGTCTGTATCCATAAATAAGACGAGGAATACTTGTTGCACCTACCTTCTCACCCACTATTCCCTCCACTCACTTGCCCTCCCAGAATGTTTCCTCCTTCTGACATCCCTCTTCCCCCTTTGCCCGCTCTGCACAAAGAAAGGTGTTCACTCCTGCTGCAACTCAACCTTTACCAAGGAAGCTCCAATGCTGTTGCAAACAATTTAATGACCAATCTCATGTGTGTGTTGGGGGAAGGGATCCACCTCCTGGATTCTTGTGATTACATGATACTCTGTTTGCCTTTTCTTTTTAAGAGTCTAGCCATAATGGTTACAGAGAAATACCTTGAAAATATAGCTCAGATACAGACAGCTCAGAACAAAAGTCAGAAACTAAAATGGAAAGAATCTCAGACTATTATTGCTTCCACCTTTCAATCCTCCTGCTCAGCTTCTTGCCATCTATTCCCTCCTCCTTTCATTTTCCTGCAGGCCCTGCCCTAAGGGTGAAACCTATCCACTAACTGTATTAGGAATTCTATCACACCTTGTTAGGTATTATTTTTGGTCCTTTTCTCTGGAAAATACATTGGTTTAGAGCCTGAATCTGCCAAGTGCTAACTTCCGCTGACTTCAAGAGGAGTTGAAGGCACACAACACACTAAAATATGCTCACTACATTTACTATTTGTGAACATGTCCCCCACCATTGGAAGGTCCCAGCCAGGATTAAAAAACCACTTGTTATTAGCATTTAACAATGACTCCTCTACTTCAAATAGCAAAGGCTCTCTTTTTTTGTATACCACAATGCAGTAAATGCAGGTGAAGACAAATGATTTTCAGTGGTTACCCTATAGAATAAATTAATTTCTGAAACTATCATTTCCCATCATTTGGCATTAATTTAAAAAAAAAGGCAGACCTCTTCGGCCGACCAGTGAAATCTTGTAGAAAAATTATTTCTTGTAGATAATTTTTAAAGGACTTAGGCACTTAACAGATTTTCAAATATGTTTAGGTATCTGAAGATGTAGAGCGACACCTAGTTGGATTGACAAAGATGCCTAAGTGAGTTACATACCTGGCTCCCATTGTTTTAATGGGACTTAGATACACAACCTGCTTTGGCACTTTTGAAAATCCCACTAAGCACTCCCCTGCATCTTTTTTAAGGCCTAAATACCTTCATAAATCTGGCACCTAGCCTAAATCTTAGGAACCTAATTGTAATCAAAAGTCAATGACTTGCACTCCTTAAGTTTTAGGCACTTTTGAAAAAAAAATTCTGTGTGCCCCTAATGCTGGATCTGTAACAGGAAAGGCTGAACCAAAACTGAATATTGTCTTGCACAACCACAGGAAAATATACCTCAGTATAATAAGCCAGTGCCGCTGTAGTCACCACACTACTAAGGCTACAGAAATTAGCTAAAGTACATACTGTACAAAATTATTTTCTCTCACCCAAAGATCAGGATAAATAAATATTTTATGTCTGAAGTTGTTTTTCAGATACTTTTCTGATTGGTTTCGAAATCATGTGTTGTAAATCACTTCAGGGTAGAGATTTCATTGTCTGTGAGGTGCTGAGCACATACTGTATAGAGCACTGTACAAATAATAAATAACTATTCATATCCCTTCATACACACTACATTGTCTTCAGATGGGTTAGGATAGCTAAATATCAATCAAGCACAACAATGAATAATGTGTATGTCACATTAACTACAATTAGTTTATTTAATTACACTAAACATCTAATGCTGAATGGTAACACATTTAGTCATCTAAGAGCATCCCAATACACTCACTCTTCTCAGTTTGCAGCTTCTAAATGACAGCATTGAAAATGTGGCAAAGGTTAAATTCCCTGCCAATTCTTTTGCTTTTTAGAAGGCACTTAGGGTCTAATTGCCTATACTTTAGAGGGAGGGGAAAGATGTCTCACATTAATGCTAATGTGTTATACTCACACTTCAATTTGCACATGAATCTGAGGGCAGATTCTTCATCATAAGATGGTGGCTTTCCATTGTATCAATAGCTATTTACCAAATGCTAGGTATAAAGTTAGATGGAAAACATTTTGTTAATACTTCAGAAATATTTGGAGAATTTGTAAGGGTGACCAAAAGTCAAATTATAGTACTAGTTAAAACTGGAGCTATGAAGGATAAATCCAGCTCTTTATGTTTAAGAACAGCCATACTGGGTTAGACCAACAGTCAGTAGCAGCTGCTTCAGAGAGAATACACAGAAGAGGGTAACTCAACTGATCCACCCTCTCATCCAGTCCCAGCTTGTGGCAGTCAGAGGTTTAGAGACAACCACCTGCAGCCCAAGCCCACATGTTTATAATGCAATTCAACAGCCCCTTAGCCCCACTCTCAAGAGCCTATGCCAGCAGGCCCAGAGCAGAAAGCTGAAGCCCCACCATGAAGGACTGCAGCCTGGGGCCCTGAACTCCACCACCTGGTGCTGAAACTGAAGCCTGACAACTTTGGCTATGACTACACTAAGCAGCCTTTAGCAATACATCAGCATTGCTACAGCCGTGCCACTAAAAGGCACACAGTGTGGCACAGTTATTGCCTCACCTGCTGACAAAAAACTTCAACCCCAACTAGCAGTGTAAATGTTGTCAGCAGGAGAGCACTTCTGCTGACAAAGCACTGTTCACACAGGCACTTGTCATCAGCAAAACATTGGTCTTTGGGGTGGGTGGGAAGGAAGGAGGTTTGACAAAACAAACAAACAAACAAAAACAAACTCTTTTGTCTTTCAGTGAAGTTATTCAGTTGCTAGTTTGGATATAGCCCTGGTTTCACAGTACCCCTTGTGGCATGGTCTCCCAATCAATTGCCCTGCTTCTTATCTCTTAATCCCAGCTCTAGTTTTTATACAGAGAAAAATACTTGTTGTGGTAGTGGTGGTCTATGGAGTTTTTAAATAGCATTGGGGGGGGGGGAGGGGATAAAAAAGAAACAGCTAAGAGAACACATGGTGTAGACATACCCTCAAACTGAGTCTTCCTTAGGTGTCTCTACCCCTACAAGCTCTGACCCTTTCAACAAACCCTCTCTAGTGTTTGTGATTCCACACTGAGGCTGTGTTCTCTCCCTTTTATGAGGCCCAGGTGTCCATTAAATTATTACCTGACACCTCTTAATCTCAACTACCTCTGTCTGAGAAGCAATTACAGCACAGGTGGGACAGATGTGATTAACTTTCTTTTAACCCTTCCTAGATTGTGACCCTATCACAAGCCAAAATCTAGCAAGGTACATAACCCAATTCAGTGGAACAACTCAAACACTTAACTAAATGAACTAATCATGTGTCTAGAGCCAGGGCACTTACTCAACTTGCTGAAGGGGCTGTACTTTTTTAAAATCACTTCAGCCATTCTCTTTGCTCCTCTTTTGAGCAAGAGTCACAGAAAGCAACTTTCCAATTTCAGATATTTGCAATCAATCCAAAAAAGTATTTTTATTTATATACAAGTTATTAAGTGTATTTAAATAATAAATAAATTAAAAGAACTGGTGATCTATTCCCATTTATTCTGTGGGGAAGAAAATAGGCTAAATTCATCTAATAAATTAATCTCAGATCCAGGTTGTAATCAAATAGTTTAAAATTAATTACAAATCATTTTAAAAGACAGCAAGAAATATCAAGGTTTATTGTTATTCTCAGATTAAATGATATGACTGACACCAGTTTTGCTCTTTTTATTATCCATCTTTGGATAAGTCTATTAATACACTTGAGAATACACAAATATTAATGGTAAAAAAAAACAACCCACCCCAGTCCACTATGATGAGTTAATCCAACCTATTTTCCATTAGTTTTATCATTTGCATTGAAGTATTAAGATTACTCAGTGCAATATACAGAATCAGGTATTCTACATTTGGTTTTTTACATTGTGTTTTTAATGGAATATTTGTATGCAGTCTAACCTGGACCACCATAAATGATTCTTGTTCAAAGGTGAGGTAAAGGAGAAATATATTTAATTATGCAGAGCACATTTTCAGGAAGAATTGGTGATAATTGATTTCCCTTTGGCTCTCAGTAAAACCCAAGACAAAATCAGAACCACCTCATGCCCCAAAACTTAATTATACTTACTTTTAAACTTTTGCAAGCTATAAAAATCAAAAAGAGAAACTTTAAAGCAATTTCAATCCTTGTGTGGGTTATTTTAACTCTGAAGTAAAAATTACTCCAGCAGGCTGGATATTTTCCCAGCAATGGCAGGAAATGCAATTATAACATACATCTGAGTAGGATAATGAATGTCCAAAAAAGGACTTATTGTGGCTATCCTTTGGTCACAATTTAATGCTGTAATCAATCTGCCTTTGTTAGCAGGATGACTTTAATCTCTTTAAAGAAGCTGAGTCTGGAACTGGGAAATAAGGGGTAAAACTGTAAGTGTCTTTTTTGTGAGAGACTGATGTACTGACCTCCATGTTCAGTCATATCTAGGTGAGAATCGTATATTTTTAGAATTATTTATATTACAGTATTTCTAAGCAGTGACTGTAAGCTGTTGGATAGGCAAATTTATACTTCAATTGCAAAGGCTCTAAGTATGCCTACAACCATGTGGCCCTGAAATCCCAAGGAATCCTATTTTCAAGGACCATACCAGCATCCCCAGCAGCTTTAAAAGAATGCTTGTGTAGTGCCTTTTGGAAGGGGGGGGGGGTAAATTCCAACACATTCTTTTGAACAGGAGTTTGCAGATACAGGCTTCATTAAGAAACCCTTACTCTTTTCTAAGTATTAAGAAAATATACAGATACTGCAGTAATGGGTATCAACCAAAGTTTTGAATAGGGATCCTAGAAATTGGTTTGCCATAAAAAACCTGGAGTTTGTATTTTTACAGAGAATCTTTAGTTTTTATATTTTCTGAAAAAATAAAAAGATATATGGGAAACCCCATTTTTCTGAGCCTCTATTAACCAACTCGCTTTATTAATCAAATCACCAGCTGCCCAGCCCTGGCAGTTAGGACTTGGGTAGTCAGCCCTGGAGATCTGATAATTTAGTTAATGTGGAGAGTCAGATAAAGGATGCTTGGATAAATGGGGATCTAGTGTATATCAATAAAATGTGCTCAGTGGATGCCTATATATATTGTAACTAGAGAAACTAAAGTTCAGTGTTTCATTTTAAACATGGAAGAACACAGATTTTTTTTTAATTGAAGAATTTTGGTTTTATGTCATGGAAAACTAGGATCCTGGTTATAAAGTATTTAGCTAATGCAGCTCTATTTGTCTCTCTTCCTTTCATTCACCAGGGACTGAACTTGTAATTATTCATGTGATTATTCACAATAGGCTTCAGCTGAACAACTGTAGTGTAATTTAGTTGGCTGAGAGAATATAGTGTATATACTCGAGGATAGTCCACCACCACCACCAGTCACATATTTCCACTCTGATAAGACTTCCCATTGTGCCCTGATATCCTCTGCTACCCTAGCATAATGTCAAATCCCTTCTTTCAGATACTGGTGGGATT
This sequence comes from Sternotherus odoratus, assembly GCA_032164245.1. Classification (NCBI taxonomy): domain Eukaryota; kingdom Metazoa; phylum Chordata; order Testudines; family Kinosternidae; genus Sternotherus; species Sternotherus odoratus. Next base: position 155,509,815 of record JAVMKO010000001.1, on the reverse strand, counting down.
CAAAGAAATGTAACAAAAAACTGCCACTGCCTTTCCCCCTTAAAGTTATCATCCGGGCCCTACCAAATTCAAGGTCAGTTTTGGTCAGTTCATAGTCATAGGATTTTAAAAACAGTACATTTCATGATTTCAGCTATTTAAATCTGTAAGTGCAAGGTGTTGTAATTGTAGGGTTCCTGACCCAAAAGGAAGCTGCGGGGATGGGGTTTGCAAGGTTATTGTAAGGGGGGTTGCGGTACTGTTACTCTTATTTCTGCAGTGCTAAGTGGTGTCTGTGGTCGGGAGCCCATCTCTGAAAGCAGAGACACTCACAGCAGCGGCATAAAAGTAAGGACGCCATGGTATGGTATTGCCACCCTTACTTCTGTGCTGCCTTCAGAGCTTGGCAGCTGGAGAGTGGTGACTATTGGCTGGGCATCCAGCTCTGAAGTCAGCGTCCCGCCAGCAGCAGCAGAGAAGTAAGGTTCACAATACCATACCATACCACCCTTCCTTCGGTGCTGCTGCCTGCGGAGCTGGGCCCTTAGTCAGTAGCCACCACTCTCCAGCTGCTCAGCTCAGCAGGCAGCAGTGATGAAGGAAGGGTGGTATGGTATGGTATTGTGAACCTTACTTCTGCACTGCTGCTGGTGCGACGCTGACTTCAGAGCTGGATGCCCGGCCAATAGTCAATGCTCTTCAGCTGCCAAGTTCTGAAGGCAGCGCAGAAGTAAGGGTAGCAATACTGCAACACCTCTGAAATAACCTTGGGACCCTCACCCCCTCAATTTTAAGAAATGCTGGTCCTCTCTGTGAAATCTATATAGTATAGTGTAAAAGTACGCAGAAGACCAGATTTCACTGGGGAACACCAGATTTCACAATCCATGATGCATTTTTTGTGGCCGTGAATTTGTTAGGGCCCTAGTTATGATTGGTCAAAGACGACTGGTTCTCCTTTAGAGCAAGACTTTTCTGGAAAATGAGTAACAAACTAACAATTGCTTTCAGCTCCAAACTGGAGCTGAGTGTCAAGGCATTTTTATCCTAAAAGTAAGCATGCAGATTCCATGTTTAACTCCTGGCCATTTGCATAGACAAGTTTCTTTCTCTGACTCCCTTTGTATGCATGGAAAATTCAGAAGCAGCTGGAACTCAGTAATATAGGTTTCCCCACCTGGAACAAAAGAATAAATATCTTGCACAATTGCTGCTCTATAAAAGAAGCATATGTTTTAGTTATTGGATGTAGATGAGATTGTATGTTGAGTGACTCATATAAACAACTACAAACGTAGCCCTCTTGAGTTTTACAGTACATGCACATACACCAGAATTGTCACAAGTGGTCAGCTCCCATATAGACACTGACATAAGTGGCCAGATTTTCAGAAGATCTCAGCATGAAATGTAGTGAATCTTTAAAAAACAAACAAACAAACAAAAAATGCCTAGGCCCTTGTTCATTTTTTTCCACTTAAAGATTTGGTTTTAGATAATTTGTTCACCCTTTTTGCTGGCTGCCAATTAAAGATGAGGCTGTGAAGCTATACGTACAAACAAGTTGATCTTCAACGGTGCTGAATACTCATACAGCTTTTAGGATAAATCTCAGCATTTATATAACAACCATTGTATTGGGCAATATGGAGCTATACTTCCCCAATAAGCACATCAGGTACACTACCTCAGTGTCTGCCAGGGCTGCCCCTTGCACATGCTGCAGTGCATTTGCTCCATTCTTTAGGAGGGAGCATATTGTTCCATCTAGTGTGACAGTCCAGTTCGGCCATGACCTCATCCCCTCTCCAGCCTTCTAGGGCCATATCTACACTGTAATCCCACAATTGACTTGCATAGGTAGGTGTATCCAAGCTAGCAATGTTCTTGTTAGTATTACTAAAAATAGCAGTGTAGGCATGACAGCACAGGCTTCAGTGCAGACTAACAACATGCCTGAAGAGCCCATGGGGAAGCCCACGCAACAGTATCTACACTGCTAATTTATAGCAATAGTAAAGGAGATAAAGTTAGTTCAGATATGTCTGCCTGAGCTATAATCACCTTCAAACTGCACTGTAGATATACCCAGAGGAGAGAGAGAACAGGAGCAAGATGTCCTAATACTGGTCAGAACACAGGGACTGCAATTGTGAAAGGCCTTTCACAGTCCAGGTGCTCTGGGGATTTTGGCAGAGCCACATCTTGCCAGCTGTACACAATCTGGCCCTCTGACTTCAGTTTCATTTGTGAGCTCTCAGCACCTCTGAAAATCAGGCCATTAGTATTGGTCTCTGGGGTGCTAATCAAATCTGGACCAAGCCTCAGTTTTTATATTTAAACCACTGTTAATTATATTAAGCACACAAATATCTGTATAATTGGTATACAGAGACAAAAGTGGCAAGGGAAAGCTGATCTATGTCTAATAATGAAACAGATGTACACTTTCAGCATGCTATGGGACCAGTCCTATATCTTTAGAGCATAAATATCCACAATGGCCTAATTTCCAGTGGCCACTTCTGCCTCCCACTGACTTTTGAAAGTCAGGCCCGAAATGAAGTTCTGAAGTTCATTTTAATAATAATTTACCTGAAATAAAAGGAATTTATTGTTTTCATTTTTTCCCTAGTAATGTGTGCCAGCTGAGGTGTTCAAAACTTCTACCCCTAGATTTTTCCTTTACATTCATTATTTTCAGTAGGTAAGCTTAGGTGCATACTTACTAGAACACCTGAGTTCAGCTAATTAAAAAGTTGCAATGTAAATGTTTCAGGCAATTTTCATGCACTTATCCCTGGGGAACTGCTAGTAGCAAGAGTTGTAAATAAACCAGGAATAAAATAAATCATTTTAAAAGACTGTATGATCTAATTAAACAAAGTAAAACTTCCCTTACTTAGGACTGACAGATTTCACCTCAACACTTTAGTTATATTCCCTGTTAATTTCACATTTCATATAATTCCTAAAATGTTTGATTTACATATCTTTTTAAAACTATAGTGTTACAAAACCCATAAATGACACGTTTCATATTATTGCATTTAGTCGTGTGAGAGCACTGAAAGTTTTTCTGAAAATCTTTGTTTCAAAGCCAAGTTGGAAAGCCACTTTTCCCATGAGTTTCAATAACCACACACATGCACAACACTGACAGACACACAGAAATACACAGGGATGATCTCCAGGATCCAAGAATCTAAGGAAATGTGAGTGAGTGAATAATGGCTATTTTCTCTGTCTTTCTGACAGTTTGAAGTAAGTCTTCCAAAAAAATAAAATAAAAGAGCAGCACCCTGGCAACAATAAACTGTCAATCATACTATTTCTTCTTTTAATAAAGAATAATTGAATAATGTCAGTTCAAAATTATGCCTTATCTCTTGCAGGAGAAAGGAAGGGGATGAAATGTATGCATAGATTTTTATAATCACTATGTTTCTGGCTAACAATATGAATACTATAAAGAAAGGATTAAATTCATATATAATGTAAGAGGTTTTGTGCTAGAAAAAAACCTAAACACAAATTTGTATGAAAAGTGGTAGTCAAGGACACGCCTCAACAGTTTCAGTTAGCTAATATCGGCATTGGAAAAATGCTGCAACTCCTGATGTGCTCATGTAATTGGGGGAAAATAAGAAAAGGGTCTGCTATGATGCTGAATCCATGAGAAATGTTCTTTATCTCAGTAGAGGTAACAAACTATGAACCAACTCTTCCCTGGTGCAACTGGGAAAATCACACCTTCATTGATTTCAGTGGAGATGTGCTGTACACTAGGCCTAAGCACATGGCACTTCAATATCATCACATATTGTGACAGGATTCAATTATATAATGCTAAGGGCTTGTCCTCACTGGGGGGGGGGGGGGGAGGGGAAATTGACGGCAGATACGCACCTTCAGCTACGTGAATCACGTAGCTGAACTTTGTGTATCTGCCGCTGACTTACCTGCCGTCCCCACGGCGGCGGCAGTCAGCGGCGCGCTCCTCCGTCGACTCCAGCTTGCGCCTCCCGGCAAGCTGGAGTTCCGGAGTCGACGGGGGAGCCGCAAGCGATCGATTTATCGTGTCTTAACAGGATGCGATAAATCGATCACCAGAAGATCGATCCCGCACCGTGGGAGTGAAGATGAGCCCTAAGAAAGGACAATCAGAAGTACATATGTAAAGGAACCATAAAGAAATGTGGGCTGCATGTACTACATATACTTTACTCAGATATGCCTGGGATTCCTTGCATCTCTATATTAACTTGGGCAGCTATATTTTAGGGTTTTTTTCTCAGTGAAGATATAAGCTATTAATATCTGTTTCCACTTCCATAGTTTTACCAGCACATTGGTTGTAGTGTTTAATCTCTTTAAAGGAAGACTGGATCAACTGATTTTTGAAAGTCAAACTATTTCCCTTAATCTCAATGCAGTCATAAATTCCTTCCTGCTGACTTGTAATACATAAATCTTCCAAAGTTGGACCTTTTTTTAGTCAGTGTAGACATCACTTATGTAACAGAAAGGGACAAAAAACCCCATTTCAATGTTATGCTTAATCTTTTTGGTCTCATTAGATTTACTCTTTAATGCAAGAGAGAAATTATTAAATTATGTCAAAAGAATAATGGGGGGAACTGGGTTAAGATTCAAGCAAAAGCATCAGATCATTAATTAAGGGCGTTTCCACACATTTATCTACTAAATCCAATTAGATTATTATCTACTTGCAGGATCAGACTTATTTATTCAGGGCATGTGTGGGGTGGGGGGACCTTTAATCCTCTGGGACTTCCATAAACTTATATAACATTTTCCTTTATCTGATGGATGAGTAAGACAACCTTTTAGGTTTTTCTTCCTTGGCATGAAATATATCCTCAGTAGTGGACTTAGAGTGTGAGCTTAAGTTCTGTAACAGCTAAGTTATATTTATATTGGTTATTTCTCAAAAGTAATTTGCTTTCAAGGGTATAAGGTAGATGGGAGGCACTTGCCATCCTCTTCAAGAAAGAATAAGTCTCTATAAGTCCTGAGGGGAAGGAAGCACAGAAGATAACAGCAACATAGAATAATTAGTGAGGAAACAGACCCAAGAAGGGCATAAAAGTAACCAGACAGTGCCAAACTTACTAAAGTTCATATTTCGGTACTCTACCCAGATTCCAACATCCAGAATATTAAACTAGGATTCCCATGCTAGTTTTCATTTGTTATTAAGTCAAGAGATCATATAAATTCCCCACTTTTGGAAGCACTGTCTCAGTAGAGTTGTCTATATATTGTATAGAAAATTAAAAATAACCATAAATGTTACTTTCTTAAACTATTTTCAAGTCATAGATTACTTGCTATAACACTATGCCAATTTCTCAGAAAATGTTAGTCTACTGTTATTAGAAGAGTGCCTTAATAATCAATTATCCCATTATCCCTCAGCCTACTATAATTTAATAATAGAAATAAATAATACTTAGAACTTTATATCTTGAAGCAAGGTTTTCAATCTTCTCATCTAGTACACCCACTGTGACACAATTTCCTTGTTAAAGTTTTCTTCTTTTTTTCCATTTTGTTTTAGTATTAGTGAATGAAATCAAATGTGTACCTCCTGGCAATGTGAAATCAGAAGCTCTTCTGTTCACTGCTGCTGCTCAATAAAAATCCACTTTTTGAAGGCCAGAGTGTGAGCCACTCTCTGTATCTGTACAGGGGAGTTAGCAGACATATGGTATACATACATTCTCTGTATTGGCCATTCATATTACAAGTCATGGAAAAAGGAAGAGAGCAGCTATTATTCTCTCTCCTGTCCAGGTGGGCAGGGAGTGTGCAGGTGCTAATAGGAAGTCCTGACTCCTTTACCAAGCATACCAGACAGCTCAGATGAGGCAGCAATATCCTGCACCAGATATAAGATGGGGTGTGGAGGGCAGAGGGGAGAAACCAGGGACCAGATTTACCCCGTTGTGAATCAGGATGCATGGGTAGTGTACTTTCAATTTCTCATTAGTTACTAGTTTTGAAAAGACAATACAATAGCAAATGCTGAAGATTAAACATATCATAGTCCTTCATAGCAAAACTGTCTGCAGTTCCTTTTTTTGCAACACATTCCTTGCCACTTAAACTGACCATCCATAAATAAAAATAGCTCTATTTAATTATGGTATCAGCCAGGAAACACCACATATCTATTGAGTTTTAGCTGTTAACTGATCAACTTTGAGGATGTGATATATTGTTGGATGAAACAGAGCAAGGAAGTGGATCCACTCTATGCAATAACTGCACATAATCTCTACAGCACTCAAAGAAAAGGAAAAACCGTGGTCAACTACATCAATGCATAAACTATTTCTTGGATCACCTCATTAACTCAGATGTCATATAGGCCTCGATCAGGTTCTGGGTGCTGCTGTGCTTGGTGGACTACAAACAGGCAGAATCCTAAAATCAAATCAGCAATTGTGGACTCTTGTGCCCTTGTAGAGGACCATTGACTTCAATAGTCCTCCATGTAGGCAAAGGAATCAGGTTTCGACCAGAGAGGTAGACACAGTGCCTGCTTTTACAATCCAATACATTAAAACAATAATAATTAGATTGTGTCTGCACTTTCATCATCCATTTTGTAAGACTGATCAACTTTTAACTTTGCTGTAAAAAGTTCTCGGCCTGTGTCATAAGTATGAAGTGCCTTAGAATTACTGTTTTACCTGTTAAGGGTTGAACCTGAAACAGGAGAGGGGATGACGTATCAGAGCTGCTAATACCTGGCAGACAAAGGGTTTCAGTTTCACTTTCTTCCCGGGTTTTTGTCTGTCTGTTTTTCTCTCCCAGGCGAGAGAGTCTACCTGTCTCTGCCTGTCTCCATTTTTCCTGGCTTTGGGAAGAAATCATCTCTATATTTCTACTCATCATTTCAATAAGTTGCTAAGACAGCCTGGCAGTAAGTGTATTCTTGAATTGTATCAACTTGTAATTGATTCACGGTGTCCTTAAGCTGTTGAGCCAGCAGGGAGAGAAATCCCAGGGAGGGGGCTCCACGAGGCTGAGTGATACTAGAAAACTTTATATCTATGAATTCGGTGTAAGTTTTATGCTTTTCTCTTTCTTCTATTAAACGTGGGTTTTTTTTATAAAAGAATTGTCTGTTAATTCCATTGGAGAAGTTTGGGTTTTGGGGGAAAAGATTTAACCTAAGATGGTAAAATAAGCTTGGGGGTGATTTGTCTTTCATCCGGGGTCCCCACATCTTTACCCTAGAGTTCAGAGTGGGGAAAAAATCCCTGACAGCCTGTGAATGATTTTACATCAGTTTTAAACTAAGAACAGAAGAGCTCCTCCTAGTCCACTGTATTGCAAAAATAGCAGTATTAAAATATATATAAAAAATAAAACCTGCTTTTATTGCAGAAATATATAGCCTCAACCTAAGTGCCAGGATTAAAAATATATCCCTTATTCAGGACAGTAGATATGCTACTTTGTAACAACAACAACAACAAAATATCCAAATCAGAAATAATCAAATATACAAATATACCACAAGACTGAACAAATTTAAAAAAGGACAATAGATTGGCCAGATAATGGAAAAAAGTATATAGCAAATATTTCTTCTGATAATGAGTGAAAATCAGAAAAGCAATTCAGACATACATGTATACAAGGCTGTAGGAAGTTTATAAACAGCTCTGCGGGTTTTGCCAAGACTTCCCACCCCTCCATGTAATTGGGTGTAATGAATGCCATCCTGTAGAAGAAGGGGTTAAGGAGCACCTCTGGTCCAAGGCAGCCCTACCCTGCCGCACCTGCGAAGTCTGCACAAGTTGGAGGCAGGGCTTAAAAGAGGAACCAGAGCAGCTCAGAAGGAGGCAGACAGTGGAAGGTATAGGTGCTGAAAGAGGGGTGCTGCCAAACATCCCCTGGCTTGAAGTAGTACTAACATCCCAAGGGTATTGACTCTTCCTTCATCATCCCCACTATACACATGGTTCCTGCACCATTGGTGGAAGGGAGCAGACCTATATTCCGAGCTTTTGGGAAGAAGCATCCCAGGAGCTTTTGCTGCCTGATGCTTGAAGAATCTGACCAGACCAAACCTGCAAAGGAGGGACTGGTGACTTTTGAAGGTTAGAAACTTTATTTTTGTGGTGTTCAGATCTTTATTTTACCCTGCAGGAAGAGGGAACTGTCCAGGTCAGTCCAGGGCCACAGGCCAATTCACTTGTGTTAGTGTAGATCTAAGTGAGTGTTAATGTATAAGTGGTTTGGGTGTTTAAAATTCATAAAACGAATGGGACGTTTCTTGTATTGTTTTCAATTTTCTATTCTGTCATAGTGTAATAGAAAAGATTTACATGATAAATACCCTTGCAAACAATTACCCACAAAAGAAATCTTGTGAAATGATAATGAAGGACTTAAGGACTTTTAACAGAAAATTATAATTTTAAGCAAGTGGCCTTTATGTATGTGGCCAGAGGTCAAAAGTCTAAGTGTATTTCTCACACACCATCATCAGAGGAAAGGCCCACTTGGGTAGAGAGACTGTCAGAGTGCCTTCTGTGAGAAGATATAATATGGATTCAAAGAACAATCCTTTATCACTGGACTGTTTGGATTCTAACAGGGCATAATAACTTAATAAGAAGTCAGAGATTATTCTGGGTAGTCCTGGATAAGACTTTTGGGAAACTGGCAATTACATCACTGCATTACAAACTGAGAATTACCTGTTATTATATTTTACCTGCTTTAACCCCTCAATAATTCTCATTCTTTTTTCTTAGCTAATAAACCCAACCCTACTATGGAATTGGCTGCCAGTATTGTCTTTGGTGAAAGATCTGGAGTGGAAGTGGCAGGTAAACAAACTGGCTCTAATGGGCTGCATGCCAAAGGTTGCCGATCCCTGTTATAGACCATACCATCAGTTTGGAGTATCTGCCCATGTTTTCTGACAGTTTTCCAGAGCTGTGAGCCCTCTAGACAGCATGACAGGGACACCAGTAGGAAGTGATCCAGAGAGGCATCCAAATAGCACCACAAGGTGCATATTATAGCTGCCTGCCATTGGAGCCCTGTGGAGAGGGTGGGCCTGGGCTACTCTACCAACCTCTGAAGTGGGGGAAATGACAGGAGTCTGTCCATAGTCAGGGAAGATCCTGAAAATGCAAGGCCAGAAGGCTGAATTGCTAAAAGGAAAGACCCACACAAAATGGATCTATAGTGAGAAAGTGTAACGTTCACGAGGAAGACAAGTTGCCCATCCTGACCAGGTATCACTGCATGTGAGTGTTCACCTTCACCCTCTGCCACAACACTTCAAAGCTCAACATTAGGATTGGTCAATAATTTTCCATCAACAAACTCTTTTTTTGCTGAAAAGTTGGGTTTTCCACAAAATGAAAGTTGTCACAATTGCTTTCCTCAATATACATTATATATTCAGAAAAACAAACCTCAGATTTTGTGTGGATTTTGTCAGTTTTTGACCCCTCAAAAATGGTTTGTTACAGTTGAGTTTTGGGAATAAATTTTGAAGTGTTTTTTTTTCCCTTCTGTATTCATCCAACAATTTTTGTTTTCATTTGTAAAAAAAACCAAACACAACATATTGTGTTGCTTTATGTTTTTTGCTTCTTTTGATGAAAAGTCTAGATTTTCCATGGGGGAAAAAAATCCATTTTCCATCTACCTCTCCCCAACATTGCAGTAGGAAAGCTAGAAAAAGCATTCTACGATGTTAATTGACACTGCACCTTCAGTTCGTCTAAAGGGGTCACCACCGCAAGAAGTCCATATTTCTTCCTGAAAGATGAGCTCCTGCCTACCACAGAGTTTTAATACATATTATCTTTGAAAATTTAGGCACGTATATGCCATCCTAATAGCTGACAGGGGTTGTTTTATTTTTGAAACATAATCAAAACTCAAAGTAGACATAGAAGGAATTATTTTTTCTTTATAAAGCTTAACCGTCTGTTATACTTTTCTCAAATTATATAATATGTAACTTTATAGTCATATCTTTCACTTCAGACATAACTGATATGGATAACTTTGTAGTTAGAAGAACACACATTCATTTGATGAGACAGTAGGCACAAGAATCAATCTGTCTGGAAAGGCTTCCTTTCTTTCCTATGGCAAATTGGCAATTCAAAGAACATTTCTTTGCAATGGGCTACAAAATTATGTTTGAAGAAAGCACATTATGCTAACTTTGAGGTGCCAAATACATATTTTATAACTAAAGCAATATGCAGAATATGAATGTGAAACACTTTAGCGGTATTTTGATGGCTAAAGTCAACACTCATTGTTCTTTATACACGGAAGTAATCGGCCATTAATACAACTATGCTAATGGAGAATTTGGCAATTGCTTCACCTTACGCACTGGATCCTTGTAAGTTGCACACCCATCAAAGCACTTATATGACATGAGATACACGATGAGTAAAATCAGCTTAAAGTTAAATATATGTCACCTAAATGAGATGTTTAACATCAAACAATAACTTATCTGACTAACAAACTCTTATATCCAATTTGTTTAAAGGAAAAAAGGACGTTCTTTAGTTGCTGGCTATGACATGCTGCCACCAGGTGGAGATTGCTTAATGAGGAACTACCTATTTATCTACAGAGGTATAAGAAAAATAATGTAAAAACATTACTATTTTATTTCCATTAACAATTTTTATTATTAAAATCATATTCTACTTTCTTCTGCATCTGATGTAAACTTAAACTGAGCACAAAAACTTGACAAAAAAGTATGACCATCATAGACCACAGAAGTTGACTGTACTGAACTGTATTTAAAATAATCCAGTTTGATTAGCAATGCTGAAATATGTGAATCCCTTGAAAATCTTCTCTGCAGACTGTTAGCACTCCTTTGTTTGAATCATGGTGAAGAAAAGACTTAGTAGAAAAAAAGATGTCAAACATTAATTCACAGAGACCTACATTAGTACACTACCAGCCAAAGTCAACAGAACTATTGCTTCATACTTATGTAGAAAATAGAAATGATGCAAATTCTTCAACAACAAAAAAAGCTGCAAGTAAAATAGGATTTGAAAAAGTATGCCTAGCTATTTCCTCAGACCACAGGACTGCAGTATAAAATGAAAAGAATCCCAATGGAAGAATGTTGAGCCATTCTCCTCAGTCAGCTCCTCAGTCATTCTCACCAGAATGAGAGCGGCCCTTACAGTTGAGAAGCGAGTGGCGATAGCCCTCTGGAAGCTTGCAACGCCAGACAGCTACCGGTCAGTCGCAAATCAGTTTGGGGTGGGTAGATCTACAATGGGCTTTGCTGTGATGCAAGTAAGCAGGGCAATCATTGAGCTGCTGCTACCCAGGGTTATAAACCTTGGAAACCTGCAAGCTACAATTGATGGCTTTGCCGCCATGGGATTCCCTAACTGTGGCGGGGCTATAGATGGAACCGGAAGGGATATTATTCAATGGTCATGCAAGCAGTGGTTGACCACAAGGGACGTTTCACCGACCTGTACGTGGGGTGGCTGGGAAAGCTTCATGACGCTTGTGTGTTCAGGAACTCTAGGCTTTTTAGACAGCTGCAGCAAGGCAATTTCTTCCCCGACCAGAAAATTTCCGTGGGGGGGGGGTCGGGGTGGAAATGCCGATCGTTATCATTGGGGACCCAGCCTACCCCCTAATGCCCTGGCTTATGAAGCCCTACACAGGAGCCCTGGACAGGGGTCAGGAGCTGTTCAACTACAGGCTGAGCAAGTGCAGAATGGCCGTAGAGTGTGCATTTGGCCGTCTGAAGGGGAGATGGTGTTCGTTACTGATTCGCTCAGACATCAGCAAGAGAAATATCCCCATTGTTATTGCTGCTTGCTCTGTGCTCCACAATGTCTGTGAGAGCAAGGGGGAAATGTTTATGGCGGGCTGGGAGGCAGAGGCAAATTTACTGTCTGCTACTTACCAGCAGCCAGACAGCAGGGAAAGTAGAAGAGCGCACCAGGGCGCGCTATGCCTCAGGGATGCCTTGAAAGCCAGTTTTATGAGTGCCCGACATGGCGTTTGAGAACCTGCTCCCTTGCACAGCTCTAAGCCTGCTGTCCTTGTACCCTCTTTCCCTCCCCCCTCCCCATGCTTGCAGAGGAAATAAATTCACTGTTTTAAAAATCATGGTTCCTTTATTGCTTCATCAGAAATACAAATACAGGGGATCACTGCCATGGTAGCCTGGAAGGGGTGGGTGAGGAGGGAAACCAGCAGTCGCACTGGTGGAGGAGCGGACAGAGGAGGGTGGGGAAGGGGGGAGATGAGGGGGGGCCAAGACACAGCAGCTTTTAAAAGTTTTCAGAGAACCTCAGCCTGCTGATGCTTGTGCTGGCTTGTGGGGTGGAGTGGGTCGGTCCACAGAGCTTGCCCCCCCGGGTTCTCACCCCGCGTTTGGGTGGGGAAGCTATGGGAGTTGGGGAGGGGGGGAGGTGGTTACACAGGGGCTGCAGAGGTGATCTTTGGCCCTTCTCCACCAGAGAGCGCAGCATGTTGCTTTGGTCCTCCATTATACGGAGCAAAGCATCCATGCGTCTTTCTTCGCGGTCCTGTCGCTGCAGCCACATTTCTTCCCTCTGAACATATCATCGCGCGTTCGCGTTTTCTTTTTACGCTTTCGTATCTGCGATGCACGGCGGGAGGAGCAGGACGGGGGATTCTGAGATAATTGTTCATCTGTGGGCGAATGTGGGCAAAGAAAGTTTGAAAGTTATGAGACAGATACATTCAAGGTTATGAGACAGATGCAGTCTCGGACGGTACACAATGGGAGTACTATGCCATTTGCAACCTCAGTATTCAGAGCCCTGATATGATTTCAGTACAAGGTCATGTTCTACACCTAAAAGTGACTGAATGGCTCACAGAAAAGTCACAGCATCTCAGATACATATGCGTGCCTCAGCCCAACACGGCTTCTGAAATCACCGTGCAGCCGGCGATGGTAAGTTAAAAGCAGCACTTGCATATTGTAGAGTAACCCCACCCCCTTTCCCCCACCGCGTGGCTCCCACTGAACCGCAAACTGCAAAACAAAGCTCAAAAATCTCTCGCTAAGGGCTGGCTGGGGCTCTTCTGCGGAGGCAAACGCTTGCAAAATGACTCTTCAAATTACCCGCTAGCTACCGCTTCGTGATGGAGGGGGGGATTGGGGGTTGGGTGCGCGTTGGATCTTAAGCAGAAGCAACCGCTTGCAGACTGTTCAGATTCCCTGCTAGCTACCGCTACAGGCTGGCGGGGAGGGGGGGCGGGTGAGCGTTTTTTGGGGGGGGCGGTTGGTCGGTCTTCAGCAGAAAAGAGTACTTTGCAGCTGGGAATCTTTATCTCCCTACTAATTGCAGTCCGTATTTCAAACAGGCAACCACGAATGACATCACTTTGCTTAGAATTTCTCAGAGAGATAGAGAGTGCATGCTCCTTGCCTCCATGCAAAGTCCTGGTCCATTCGCCGCAATGCTAGCCTGCTCAATGATACCAGACTACTTACTACTTTCGTGGCGTGGGATGGTCTCCTATCACGGGGGACCACATAAGGCGGCTCTCCCCAGAAATCTGGTGCAGAAGATTCCTTGCTACCTCCTGGATAGCTTCAGTGAAATGTCCGTGGAGGACTTCCGGTCAATCCCGGAGTATATTGACAGACTCTTTGAGTAGAAATTGACCAGCAATGAAAGCACGCTAAGTCCTTAGGGCAAGTTAACGATTAATAAATGCTTCCTTTAAAAAATCATGCGTCATGTAATCCCTTAAAAAGAAACACTTACCCCCCTGGGAGGCTTGGGAGGGTGCTGGCTGCAGGGTGATAAACAGCTCCTGGCTGTCTGCTAACACGGTTTCTCCGCTGGCCTCCTGCTGCTCCGTGAAATTTCCCTCCTCCTCATTGTCGTCCTCATCAGAATCAGTCTCATCCCTGACGATTATCCCATCGGTGGAGTCCACGCAGACTGGTGCGATGGTGGTGGGGGCGCCCCCCATTATCTGATTTAGTTCATTGTAGAACCGGCATGTCCGCGGCGCGCCCCCTGATCGTCCGTTTGCCTCCTTGGCTTTCTGGAACACTTGCCTCAGCTCCTTAATTTTTACACGGCACTGTGTGGCGTCCCTGTTGTGGCCCCTTTCTAGCATGGCCTTGGAGACTCTTCCATACGTGTTGGCATTCCGTTTGTTGTTGCGTAGTTCCAGCATCACGGATTCCTCTCCCCAGATAGCGATGAGATCCAACACCTCATTAGTGGACCATGCTGGAGCTCTTCTCCTCTGGCTGGTCTCCAGGGCAGCTGAGCTCTGCATGGAGTCTTGTGATGCTGAGCTCTGCATGGCGGCTTGTGCTGCTGATTTCTCTGAATGGCGACTGAGCTGTGCAGATGAGCTGGCCACGCTGACCAAACAGGAAATGGTATTCAAATGTTCCCGGGTCTTTTCCTGTCTACCTGGCCAGAGCAGCGAGTTGAGAGTGCTGTCCAGAGCGGTCACAGTGGAGCAGTGAGGCAGTCCAGAGCGGTCAGAATGGAGCATTGTGGGACAGCCTCTGGAGGCTAGTAATGTCACTTGCCTCCCCACTAGCCCACAATCGACCTTGAAATGTCGATTTTAGCGCTACTTCTCTCGTCAGGCAGGAGTTATAAAGTCGATTTTGAGGGCCCTTTAAATCGACTTTAATGGCATGTATGTGAAGACAGGTACACGTTTAATTCGACTTAACGTCGTTAAAGTCGACGTTAAGTCGTAGTGAAGACATGCCCTTAGCCTGAGTTAAATGTTCATGGCACTAACAGTTGTAATTTTTTTACCAGGGGAAAAAAACAGGTGGGTGGAATAAGTATGCAAATAAGTGTTATGTAAATTAGAAATCCAGTATATCTAATGCTTTACAAAAGAAACAGTCTTCAATAACTTAACTGTCTTACAAAGCAGTCAACTGCATTTTTGGTCAATTTGTCTACATCTCAGGTCATCTCCAAAATAAACACAGAGACTAGCCCATTCAAACAGTTATTAAACACAGCAGTGGGTCAGAAGCTTTTCAGGTAAGGAAGACTGAAGAAAAATGTTTCTTACACTTGTAATTACAGACAGAGTAATAAATACCTTTAGCAATATGTGCATATTGAAAAAGATTACCAAATCATACTTAAATAGAATTTCAATAACCATGTCAAGCATAAAACTTTTGTTTGTGAATATTTCCTGCACTGCTGGTACTCTGCAGAAACCAGATGTTTCCCATGATAAAAATTGAACAAGTAGTGGCTAACCAATTATCCATGCTCATTATGTTTGTAATTGTTGAAAAATGAGTGGCAAATGAATGAAATATTTTACAAGTTTTACTGTAAGTTCCAAAACTGTCACTGATCTGCATGAGTTAAGCAACCATACATGGAAAAAATAGTGAGCATTTTTAATATTGTAGTGCAGTCTGATGCTAGATTCTGTTAACGTTGCTGTTGCTTGACAAAATTGTGCACTGAAAATTCTAGCCCAACAATCACTTTCCAAATGTAATTCTCTTGAAAAAAGATTGTTGACTTAATCTTCATTTTGACATGAAAGCCGTGAACTTAATGTTTATATGGTTGTTCACCACAAGTCAGTTTCAGGATGCCATATTTCACTTCTTGTCTCAAGCAAAGCAGCTTCTACAAAGATGAGTAAGATTATAAATGTAAAACACCTAGAAGAATATTTGCATTTCTTGGTGTGTTCCAGTCTTTATGATTTCAAGTGTCCACAATATATGGATTCAAATTTATGGAAAGTATTCAGTGTCATAAGTGAACAAATCAACTGTCAGTGCAGTTAAGAGCCATTGACTTGGTTTGTCTTTAGAAACTCTTGACATGAAGTTCCAAACAGGTCACCCTTTAGACTGAGGTTAATGATGATTTTTTTCCTGGTAGTATACCTCAGTTATGAACTGCAGTAATTTAATCTGATTTACCAATCACCAAGATTAGACAGTCACTTGGACAATGGACAGAAAGCACCACTGAGTACTCACTGCACATGAGTGCCCAAGTTTCAGAAAAGCTTCCTCTCATTTCACAAGCGCCATCAAACCCAAACCACAAGTCAACCTGATACATTTCTATGGTTTGTGGCTCAATCAATATCATCTCTGCTATGCTTCTTCCAGTCATCTCATTGATTTCTGTAAACTAGAGAATGTCATCTTTGGTGACATTACTGTGCAAAAACCTTAAGCAAAGCATCACATTTCTTTTACCCACATTGTCCATTCTTTCATGTGTAACTATATTAATTAACATTGAATGATTGATCTGTTTTGAAAGTGTGACTTATTTTATACCCAATACACTCTTGCTACCTTTAGCGGGGATAAAGGAACTTTTGACAGTAAAGGAATAAATAAGGGAAGTCCAAACACATGTGTGGCTGGATGGGGGGCTGCTCCCCCCGCAGTCCATCCCCCTTTGGTTTTCTCCTTAGTCATGGCCTGGGTAAATGGGGATGAAGTGAGCTAATAGGCAATGGTGTGCAATCAACAGCGAAACTGACCCAAGCCTAGGTTTTAAAAACCCCTCTTATTTCTGGTTAGCGCTCCTTTCCTTTTGTCATAGACAGGATCTGTGCCACATAAATGCTACAGGTCTGATTCATCACCTATTTTTAGAAGCCAGGAAGGATTTCTTCCCATTGGGCCCAATTGTCATGTAGCTCAGTGGGTTTTTTCACCTTCAGTGCAGCCTCCAGGTAGAACATCTGGGTTAGAAGCAAGAGGATTTGTGGCTTTCAGAATGCTGTTATAATTGACTCATCACAGCCTGAAGCCAGTGTGGAGAAATGCTAAAAGAGACAGCTCCTAAAGGTAAATGAGACCCAGGATTGTGCAATGGAACCTTATGCTCATGGAAGTAGGGAATTTTGAAATCTTTGCAGATTGAGGGGCCTCTTCCTGGAGGAATTCGGTGCCAACAAAATTAAAAATTTTGAGCACAATATTTTAAAATTCTGCAAAATTCAGCATATTTCATTAATCAAAAGAACATCATATAATCATACTGGTTTCACTTATTTTAATAATTTATTTCAAAATACCTGCCAGTAAGTATGTCTGTAACAATACAGACAACAAAGAAGTTTCAGGAAACGTTTTAGGGCAAATAGACTCCTTACTTGGCATATTAATACAGAACTTTGAGAAATAATTCATTTAAACTACAATACAGAAATGTATTACTTGCACAACTCAGAAGCAGTGCAAAGGCTTGGGGGAGCCAGGGGTAATGGAGGAGCTAAGGGAGAGGGAAGTAATCTCTGGGAAGGAGCCTGGGAATGAACTTGTAGGGTAGTTGGGTGTGGGTGGTAGAAGTATGGAACAAGTTGGTTTTTGGGGGGTTGGAGGAGTGATTGTTAGGGAGTTGGGGACTCTCCCTCCATGCAGATCTTGGCTGACACCTTGCCTCTCCCATTCAGTCAAGCACATCTGCCCTTTCCTCATGTTTCTCTGTACCCCCTCCTCTGCATCCCCATATGTCCCTTAACTCCTTCCTCTATCCCCATAGGTCTCTGCACCCCTACTCAGCCATCCCCTCCCGTTGTCCCCATGTGGCCCTGCATCCCACTCCCATTCAGCCCCTGTCTCAATGCTGTCACCCACTGGCTCCTATGCCTCCACCCCAGTTTCTACACCCCACTAGCCCTTCTGGCCCCCAAATATCCTATGTGTCCTGCTCTGTTCACCCCCCAATCCCATATTCATGGGCAGGGCATTGTGAGAAAAGCAGCCTTTCCTCCCTATCTGAAGCTGGTTTCTCTGGCCCATGAGTTGGCTGCCTTCTGTTCTAGCACCACATCAGCCCCTAGTGGGCAAAAGATGTAACTGCAGCACATCTCCCACAAAAATTATTTTCTGTGGAGGAAAAAAAAACAGTGGGGATATGAATTCTGAATGTGTGCAATGGCCCAGAATTCCCCCAGAAATAAGTGCACGCAATTAAATGCATGACACATGGCAGCTGGGCAGGCAATTTAGTGCCCCTCCCCAGGATATAATTAATAAAGTTGCAGCCTGCTGCTTAAACCCATCCCATGTGTCTGTTAATCATTCTCCTATTTCCCCTGATCAAACTGAATCAGCTGAATATAGTACATGTTGGGAACTCTAACAGGGTGGCTTGCCTTTAAGGGCTGGATGACCGAGGGCTAGCCAACCCTGATTACAAGGGAGCCACACCTGGGTTGGATCAGGTGGTTTCATTATAAGAGCAACAGGAAGTTACAGTGAAGGGAATAAAAATGGGAGTGTCAGCATTGCTGAGATCACTAGAGGCAGGAGGCCTAGCAGTAAGCTATGGAAGAGAGACCTCTAAGGAGAAGGATCAAGAACAGCAGGATGATTGCCACATTCTTGTTTTCAATTTTGGTTTGCTGCACTGGGAAAATGAAAAAAAAAAAAAAGAAAGAAAGAAAAGCCTGTCCAGAAGGGCCTGAGACTTTGTATTTGGTAATGGGAGAGCCTAGGAGAAGGAAAAATGTTTGTAGGGAACTACTAATCTTTTTAGCAGGGAAGTACAGACATGTTTTTTTACATTATTCACTAACACATTGTCATCAGTGTTTAAAAAAAGGCACACAAGACAGTCTCAAGCACAATTCCATCACTCTGAGCTGAGTCACTCTCTAAACCAGCAAAGTCATCTAGATGTTCAGAAAATGGTGCTTCATAGTAACAGAGCAAATATTGCTCATATAACAATACAAAATTCTTCTGTGATCATCTGTCTCACCAAATTGAGTGCAAAAATCAGAACCTTCATTAGAACCCACCAGAGCATTTTTCTGGCTGTATGTTCATATTCTATTTTAAATTTACAATCCAGCATTTAACTGTATTTCTTTAATGGCTTTTATTTTACTTTTATCTCCAGTTTTTAATAGACTTATAGAAATGCAGGACTGGAAGGGACCTGAATAAGTCATCCAGTCCAGTCCTCTGCATTCAAGGCAGGACTAAGTAATAACTAGACTATTCCTGACAAGTGTTTGTCTAACCTGTTCTTAAAAACCTCCCATGACAGAGATTTCACAGCCTCCCTAGGCAATTTATTCTAGAGTTTAACCACATTGACAGGTAGGAACCAAAATCTCCCTTGCTGCAATTTAAATCCACTGCTTCTTGTCCTATCCTCAGAGGCTGAAGAGAACAATTTCCACTTCATCCTGTAACAACCTCTTACATACTTGAGAACTGTTATCAAGCCCCCTCCCCCCATCTTCTCCAGACTAACCCCCCCCCCCTTATTTAAAAATCTTTCCTCACAGGTCATGTTTTCTAGACCTTTAATCACTTTTGTTAGTCTCCTCTGGACTTTCTCTTTCCTGAAATGAAGCACCCAGAACTGGATATTGTAATCCAGCAGAAGCTGAATCAGCATGGAGTAGAAGGAAAGAATTACTTTTTTGCCACAGTGTTACACAGTTGACTCATATTTAGCATGTGATCCACTATAATTCCCAGATCCCTTTCCACAGTACTCCTTTCTAGCCAGTCATTTCCCATTTTGTATGTTTGGAACTGATTGTTCCTTTGCATTTGTCCCTCTTGAATTTTATCCTATTTATTTCAGACTATTTCTTCAGTTTGTCCAGATCATTATGAATTTTAATCCTATCCTCCAAACCACTTGCAACCCTGCCCATTTGGTATCATCTTCAAGTTTTATAAATATATTTTATTGCATTATATAAATCATTTGAAGATCTTGACCAGAGTTGACCCAAGAGTGATCCCTGCAGGACCCTACCAGCTTGATTGTGAACCACAGTTAACTACTCTCTAGGAATGGTTTCACAACCAGTAATACACCTGTCATAAAATAACTCCATCTAGACCATATTTCCCTAGTCTGTGTATGTGAAGGTCATGCAATACAGTATCAAAATCCTCTCTAAAGTTAAGCTACACTACATTTACTGCTCCCCCTTATCCTCAAGGTTTGTTATCCTGTCAAAAAAAAAACAAAAAAAAAACACTACCACACTCCCTTCCCACCCACTATATGTACAAAAGACTCATTTCTGGTTATCTCCTCTCATATTTTTGAAAATGCTAAGGAACAAGATACTGATTTTCTGTAGTATCAAATTTTGGATGGAGTGAGTCATAAAATAGGTGCAATCTGGTACTCAAGGTGAAATATTGGCCCTTTTAAAGACAATGAGAATCTTGCCATTGACTTCAGTAAGGCCAGAATTCCATCACACGTGTGCAGCAAATCTTGGAGTTCCTGAACATCAAAAATAGTCCTAAGGAACAGTCAATTTTATGAAGTTTTAAGTTACTATTTAGGGGCCTAAAAATGGACTTAGGAGTCTAACTTTAGGCATCCAGTCAATTGTTTTCTGAGCACAGTGAGACAGGTTTTTTTTTCCATTCTGATGACGTATTCATTTCTTTATACTTGGTTACAAGTTGGGTGTCTAAATATAGGATTTAGGTGCCAAGCTTTAGGGAGACCCAGGTTTGAAAATTTAAGACAATTTATCCTAATTATGTAAGCAGTGTGTTTCAAATGTCTTTAACTGTTCGTTTCCTTGCTTTAAAGTGATTGGGATTTGTAAGTGATAAAATAGGTTAGTATGTTACTGTTAGGAACCTAACTGATTATTGAAGTTAAGATTTTTGTTCCTGGAATATGAACTAGTATTTCAAAGTTAAAAGTATTGTTGTAGAAAAATTTAAATCGACAAAAGGAGCTGGGGGACATATAAGGATAGATATCATGCTACCACCGTCGGCGTGATAATGAGATGATTAATATTAGAATGAGTATAACAATGCTAATATAGATTACGTTTTGAGCATAATAACTGAACTAGAAGCTACCAGAAGCCTAGAAAGAGTGGACACAGTAAAAAAAAAACAGATGTGCCTTTTCTTTTGACAAAATGGCTCCTGCCTGAGCACTTGCTGAACATTAAACAAAGTGAAATATAAAATACTGCAATAATTGCATCTTCTATCTAGATGCATTATAGGAAAATACTTTGATGCCCCAAATACCATTGTTTGGTAATCCTCGGCAAAGACTGACTTATAATTGCTCCACGATGGGGAGGGTGAGAAGAGGGGTGTGAGAGATAGGTGGGAAATGGGTGGGACCATGTCCATGTAGACCCATAGTCTAAATCCCCTCTAGATGAGAGGAATGTATCAAGTGCAAATGCTGTTACAACCAATAGGCTATAGTGGTGGCCAAAATGTAACTTTAATAGTGTTCTACATCTCGCCAACTGAGTGGGAAGATTCTATTCTTCCAATTACTGCACAGATTACAGGCACAAAGACGGTTTTCTCTGAGTTTGTAGAAAAACCAGCTTTTTGTCCATAGTGACAACCTTAACTTTCTTAAAAAAGACCTAAGCAAACAGTGGAAATTTCCATCACTTTTCTCCAGAATGAAAAGGCAAACTTTCATCAGATTTCATATCTGTAAAGAGGTGGAGTTCCTACTCTGATCCAAACTGATTTTACATACACAAACTGTAGTTCAAATTTACCCCTCTCCTGAAGTTTGCTTTTTATTGTTGACTTACAGTGCAATATAAATATCAGAATTAGCTTTCTCCTCTGCATGTTTTCTGCACAATTACTTTGCAGGGTCTCCGCTGCCTGAAGCTCAAAACTTTTATTGCTCCCAGATTGGAATTAATAGGGCTCAGCTAATCTAACATCAGAGTGAGTCAGCACAAATAATTCTACATCTCCACAAAGACTTCTAGCACCTGACATCAATGTGACAAAGACAAACTACTCTGAAGTTCTATGCAAGATCCTAAAAATGACACCATTTTATGATGATCCTTTTGTGTCTTCTTATTATAATTTCAGTGATTGAGCTTTACCAGGAAGAATATTCACAAAAGTGCATTTTTAAGATCTCATGATAGAAAATTCACCTAAAATGAATTATGACTTTTATATTTCATCACAAAATTCATAATTTGTAGTATTTCATTGCATGTCAAATCTAAAACACACAAACATTCAACTAATCAAAACACTATAAACTGGAAATACAAATTGTTCACATGCCATCTGCAGACTAAAGTTTATTTGCTAAAGAAATGAGTGAATGAGAAATACATTTTAAATGTTGATTTGTTTGACAATTCACAAACAGAAAATATACCAATAATTTGAATACATTATTTGATATGTATTATTCATTCAGCTCCATCTAATGGGGTCATGTGTTTTGTTCTTGATTGACAGCTGCTGTTTGATCAGATTTTTCCGACATTTTAAGTATTTCTATTTTTAGAATACTTTTTCTACCCAGAGTCTCAGATAATGTTATTCTAATAATTACAGCCAGGCATGTGGGGAGGAGGAGGGAATATTTTTTGTTTTCTTCCCTTTTTGCAAGTACACAGAAGAATTGGAATAATCATGCAATACACCTTCTGTAAAGAGTACCTGAAAACTACTACAGTTTTATGTCACTTTTATCAGTCAGTGATCCAGCATGCTACTATTTGAGAAATTAATCAAACCTGTTTCTTAAAAATTAATCTTAAAAAAAAATCTACAAATTAAATGTTCTTGCACTCTCACCCTCTCTCTCCCTCTCTTTCGAGATGTTAAACTGCTTGAATATTTCTGCGAATCCAAAATATACCCCAGCACTATTTCTTGAAAACAGTTCATTTGTCTTAACTAGTTAACTGGTGAAATTACACTGAAACTGTATTTGTTACAGCTGACATTCAAAAGTTAATCACTGGCATAGATTTGGCATCTATCCCAGTACAGAAAAAGGGATGTATGGATTAAAACTACTTTGCATTCTAGTCAGAAACGCACACTAGCAACATGACAACGAAGAACTTGGACTCAGAAAGGATCTTTTCCCCAGGATTGTATTAAGGGCTGGAGATTAAATAAGAAATCCACCCTGTCAAAGTGACAGATTTGCTCTGGAAAAGTTAACAATTAAGATTAGAAAAAAGAGATATATATTGCATGAGACAAATCACAGTTTGTAATACAAACAGGGCTCTTCTTGTTGAGCAAGCCATCTTAAAGCAGAAGCAACTGCATTTAAATTTAAACCAAAAAAAGAAAGATTAATTTTACTCATCTGCAGAAAATTTCTCTCATCTGCAGAAAATGTTTACTCAATGTACAACACTAACAAGCACCCACCACTCCCATTCCCTTACAATCCACATGAAAACTCCTGGTTCTGCCTATGGTGGCTACAGGTTATAGAACATAACACTGCAAAGCTTAAAGACTTTAAAATGTAATGTTAAAGTTAAAAATCTTTCCAAAATTCAAACTTGCATTTTTGGGGATTACCATACTATCTACAAGGCTGTGTGGTCTAGGGACATAGAGCAGGTGAGTACTCTTCCTGGCTCTGTCCTTGAATCACTTTGTAACCATGATCAAGTCTGATTACTTTTCCATGCAATCATATTATTTAGGTGTAAAACAGTATTAATGGTAACCATTTAATTTAGAGATGGGAGAAAGATTATGCCTCTCTAACAGGGTAGAGGCAGGATATTATTTTGCCCCAGTGCATCTATGTGGTGTGGGGGAGGAAAGAGAACGGAGGCATAGTCTCTCTGCTTCCCAGTAGTACTCAGGACATGACAGGAGTGACTCCGGAAGCTCTAGAGGCCCTGGTATAGGTGTCTTTGTGTTGGACAGGCAGGGACATGCACTGGGGGGCACTAGAATGGTTACAGCAAGGGACACTTCCCAACATACTCAAAACAAAGGTGGCATTAGTGAAATCCCTGCCCCACTGAAGTCACTGAAAGTTTTGCTATTAACATCAGTGGAGCCCATGTCATCCATTGTGTCTCCAGCCACCTCCTTTGAGGTGGCTCATCACCTTCTGCAGTGCAGCTCATCTGAACAAGAAGCATAAATCAGCCCTTATTATTTTGCAATCCTCATTTGAAAGTTCCTAGATAAATAATATATTTATAATTGTTGTTATGTGGCTAATTCCAAATAGCCCTTAAATCTAGGTGAAAAACTTAGCTGGGACTCATAGCCGTGAATTTGTGAAGCTGGGAATTGGCAGAACATACTGAAGGAAGGATTGTTATGTCAAAAGTCCCCAGTTATAAGCATGAACATCATATGTGCTCCACAAGTAAAGTTGTATCATGGAGCCTCTGCCAGCCACCCCAGATTTATCTAATATGCAATCCAGGCTGTTCTGAAAAGTACCGTGACACTGGGGTCCCAGAATGAAACCTCCTTGGCAATCTACCTCGTGTTCCTGTTCCTCGTCATAGTTCCTCTTCTCCTGACTTCAAGATCTGACCTGAAATAGGTTACATTGATATTTACAGAGCTTTTCCAGTTTGTTGGAGTGGATTTTCAGTATCATGTGAATATATCTACGGAATGAACACACCCATTTGCTCTCGGATTGCTCCTTCATCTCCTTTGTGTAGGGAGATGGTTTGGAAATAGGTGTCAGATCTGGTATTCCAGAACTCCCCCTCTATCACAAAATGTGGTGAGAGCATCCACCTGGATAGTAACTTCCACTTTTGTAGGAAATATTGGCTATTTGATTGTATGCACAAGGTTCCTCCCAACATTCCATCTTTTAAATAAAAGTATTCCCTATCAGTTACTTTCAGGATTTCCCTGATTTTGCTAATCACAATTGTTATGACTTTATTGTTTGTTTAATTCTTGAACTAACATTATGATTATGATAAAATCTAGCACTTACATATTGTGTACATTTAAAAAAATATATCCATAGGCTTCAAAGCAAAATGCAAAGATGGTCATGCACCATCATCCCTATTTTAAATAAAGAGAAACAATACTTCATAGTGCAAAAGTGACTCCAAAATGACTGATTTGAAAAATCAGTACAGAGTAGGGAACAGGACCCTATTATACTGACTCCTAGTCCAGCAACTTTAGTAATAATGTTTGTATGAGAGCTAGACAACACCCAGGTTGCCGAGGTCAGAGGGGTCACTGAGATCAAGAAGCTGCAGAAGGGACGAGTCCACTTGGGAGGCAGGAGAAGGTACAGTAATTCCACACTTAACTTCCTCTACCTTAATAGTTGTTTCGATCTTACGTTTCTGCTCAATTACCAAACATATTACATTTAAAGTTGTGCAATGCTACATTATAAAGTCATTTGGCTGCCTGCTTTGTCCACAGCTAGCAGCCTCCATACACCCCCACCCCACCCCCAATACACACACAGCACCTTCCGCCTGGCAGCACGCCCCGTGGATCAGCGCCCTCCCTCTCCTCTCCCTGCCTCCTGCCAGTGGCAATCAGCTGGCTTGTGACGTTCAGGAGGCAGGAGGGAGGAGAAAGGATGTGGCACGTGGAGTAAAGGGGGAAGAGTGTGTGGGGAAGGACAGGCAGGTTAAGGGTGGGTCTTGAGGGAAAGGGTGAAGTGAGAGGGCTGAGGGTTGAGCCCCCCCCCCCCCCTTCCTGGTGCTTGCAGGGTAGAGGAAGTTGTTGCTGCTGCTGAACAACGTGCTTCTCCTAGCCTACAGCACCTTCAGCCTCCTTGCCTGCCTCACTGTCTGCAGTGCCCATGCGCTGTGCCCGTGTGAGGTAAGGCAGGGAAATCTCCCAACTATAGTACTGTACTGTATGGCAAAAAAGAATTTCCCTAGAACCTAGCCTCCCCCCCAACACACTTTTACATTCATTCTTATGGGGAAATTGGATTCGCTTAACATCATTTCACTTAAAGTAGCATTTTTCAGGAACATAACTACAGCGTTAAGTGAGGAGTTACTGTAAACGGGGCTGCGGAGGGGGAGCCAGGGGCTGAGATATGTCCCCTCTCCACCCTCCCAGTAGCATAACTCCTGCAGTGACAGCACCATTACACCTGCTACTGCTCTGCTTGCTGACCAGCTGCCCACTGCTCAGGGAGCAGTACTTAAAGGATGCCTGTCAAGGGGTCACGACTCATCAGTGTGGCACCTCCTGCTGTTTGCCCTGGGAATTAGCTCCTCTGGCCAGGAGTGCCCTCTGTAGACCAGTATCCCCCTTTCTGCTGGCCCCCATGTGCCTCCCAGACATCGGTGCCCCTCCACATCAGGGTCCTGCCCCTGGCAGTAACCCACTCTCTGTGCCTCCCCACCCAGGAAAACACCCACCCCTTATCCCCATCTTGCCTCAGTGGCTACTGACAGTCACCACCCTGGGGCTGACTGTAGTCTTATCAACCACTCATCATCGGCAGAGGAGGGGTTGGACCAGCTGCCTCCTCCCAGATCTGAGAGAGAGCCTGGGGCTTTATTAGGCTGGAGTTCCCCAGCTCCTTCTGCTCTTCCCCAGCACTGCTAAACCCTAGTACCCTCCTTAGCTTCCCAGGAAGCCAGGTCCTCTTCTCTCCAGAAATCCAGAGAGTGTCTGTCTCCCTTTGCCCCCCTGCCCTCTTATAAGAGCCAGCTGGGCCCTGATTGCAGTGCCTACAGCTGTGGTTGTTTTCCCAATCAGACCTGCTTTTCCCTTGCCACAACCAGTGCTGTTTTATGCCCTTCAGGGCAGAGGTGGGGTGACCACCCCGCCACAGTGCCAAAGGAAGTTTACTGGGGTGTCATTTTCCCTAAGGCCAGCCTGGAGAGATACAAAAGTACAGGGTAGGCTCAAAGTATGACCTCCCTTTTTCTCATATAACCTATTCTAAAACAATGATAAAACGTTAATAGTCCCACATACAAGACCAACCTGGAATAACAAAGTGGTCTGTTTTCCCACAGAGGGAAAACAATTTGGTAAGGAGAGAGAATTTGCTTTCATCCTTCAAAGAGAGAAACCATGAGCGATTATTTCAAAACTATGAAAAACAATCTTGACTGTATCATATTTTATTGTAATTACTGCTACAGAGCCAGAGTACTGAGCTGAGTGCATAAAGCAATGTTTGTATCAAGGTCTTATGAAAACTCTGGCAATTTTTCTTAAATTTCCCAGCAAAGAGTGTTTGCTTAGTTGTTTTTTTTAAATCAATGACTACTCAGAACAGACTCGGGAGGATATGCTTCTGAATATAACAGATATATACTTTTGTATGGCCTGTATTTAGTCTTTTCACTAATGGGAGGGACGGCATTTAGTCAGACATCAATACTCATATTTGGGGCCAACTGCAGCCCTGGGAGTAGCTGCACGGAAGAGGAATTCATCCCCCGGGACAGGGCAGATGGTGATACTGCCAGGGTCCTCCCTTGAGTATTCTACAATGGGAGGGAAGATTCAGGTTCCAAGTGGGTCTCCAAAGAAGACTTGGGAGGTGTGCAGAATCACCACATTGACAAACCAGCCTGGCCCCAACTCCCTAATGTAAGTTTCAAGGCCCTCAGAGATAGAGGATATTCTTTGCTCACAGAGACTGAAGGAGTGAGATGAGTATACTAATCATCACCTTTGTTGCCAGCTTTGCTACTATGTCTTATCACAGTGGTTCTCAAACAGGGGTCTCGGGCCCCCTGTAGGGCCACAGGAAGATGTCAGGAGGAGGGGTATCAAGCATCACACAGGGCCAGCATTAGATTTGGTGGGGTGCAGGGCAGAAAGCTGAAGCCTAATCACATGGAGTGAAGTCCTTTGCCCTGAGCCCCAGAGTGCCCAGGGCTGAAACTGAAGCCTGACCAACTTAGCTTCATGGTGCCCTGCTTGCTACCCTCTAATGCTGGCCATGGCTTTTATCTACAGAAAAAAACAGTTGTTGTGGCAGAGATAGGCCATGGAGTTTTTTATAATATGTTGAGGGGGGAGGGAGCTCAGAGAGAAAAAGGTTGAGAACCCCTGTCTTGTCATATAACAGAGGCAGGATGATCTTATAGTTAAGACACTATCATGAAAATGAGAAGTCCTGGGTTCAACTCCTGCCTCTACCATGGATTTCCTCTGTAACCTTGGGTAAGCAGTTAGTTTAGCTTTGTTTCATTTTGAATTAGTAATATGGGGAGATTAATACTTCCTTTCTCCTACCCTCATGGACCAAATTGGGTGTCATGTCTATTTAAATTGTAAACTCTACAAGATATGGACTATGTCTCTAGAGGTGTTTGTACAGTGCCTACAACAATGGCCAGCAATTTCAGCTGAAGCTTCTCGATGCTACCATAATCACAGTTTATGTGCAGAAAAAATAGTAATCCTTCAGTAAAACTAAGAAAAGAAACTCCAGGTTTGATTTTCTTTATTGATATCACAATACTTCACACTTATAGTAGCTTTTATATAAGAATATCAAACTACTTTACAAAAAGTGGCTAAGTACTTGTATTCCCATTTTATAGATTATAAAACAAGGCACACAGGTGGAGTAACTTACCCTAGGTCACAGGACAGGACAGTGGAAGAACTAGGAACAATGCTGAGATTTGCTACTTCCTAATTCCTCTGCTCCAACCACAAGAAAATGGTGCTTCCTTTAATTCCTTTCTGACGTATTTCTTCCCTATTAATAGGTCCTCCCTTTTCATATCAACAGCTGGATCAGAGATCACTTTATTCCTCTGTTATTATGAAGAACATCAATGGTTATCTTGACCAGAGATGATGAAACAATTGTTAATTTAACCACCCTGAGATATCATTTCTTATGAAATGGCACATTTTCTCTGTTGTCTAAAGAACATCACTTCTTAACTGACTCACCATATAACTGGCTAGCATATATATTTTAATACAAATAGCAAAGAATATTATAGATAGACAGATAAACAGATAAACAGATAGACAGCACTTTTAACTGTACTGCTTAGAACTTGTAGCACCTTTCAGTTTAGGGATGTCAAAACACTAACCAAACATGAACAAAGCCTCACAATATGTGTGTAAGTATTTGTTATAAGTGTGAAGGGTGCCTTGCCTGGGTGGGACTATGTTATCTAACACAGTGTGCCTTGCTTGGGTGGGGCTTGTTATCTGAGACAGGTAACGTAGGAGTTTCCCGGCCATGGGGGAGGGAGGAGCCTCGAGCCCATGAAGAAGGGAGGAGCAAAACAGTCAGTTCCATCTTGGCTGGTCTCCAGGGAGGAGGCAAAAGCCAGGGAGTTCCATCTTGGCTGGTCTCCAGGGAGGAGGCCAGGGCCAGAGAGCTCCATCTTGGCTGGTCTCCAGGGAGGAGGCCAGGGCCAGGGGAGATCCATCTTGGCTGCACATGAGGCAGGAAGCTTGCCAAGGTAGCTGGCAAGGGTTCTAGACCATCTTTGGCTATAAAGATGGCTCTACCTTTTTCTTATACTTCTACTTAGCTAATGTGAGTATTACCATTTGATTCTTCTATTAAGCCGTGCCTTTTGGGGTGTCCTTTCCTTTTCAGACCAAAGTGGGGAACCCCAAATGTAAAGTGTCTGTATTTCTGCTTTAACCTTTTTCTTTATTAAATTTTCTAGTTATAAAACTGTCTGGTTTATTTCCCTTAGGGTTTTTCTCTGCTTTCAGTCTGGGAAGGGAATAGGAACCAGGGCAGCTAGGGGCCTAGCTGGAGTGTGAAGACTGTCTCTTCTTACCGTCAGGTTAGACGGGGGAGGGAGGAAGCAGTCTCCAGGTGTCTGCCTCTCAGGTACAGAGAGACAGGGGGGGGGGGGGGGGAAGTCCGCCTTCAGCCGGGGAGGGTGAAGGACAGAAAGCAGCCTCCAGGTATCTAACTTTGAATCCCAGGAAGAGGTACAAGGTTAGGGTCTGGCTCTCAGGTTGAGAGAGACAGGGTTAAGGGAAGTCTGCCTTCAGCTGGTCAGAGTGAAGGGAAGCAGTCTTCAGGTTTCTGACTTTAAAACCCAGGGAGGGGATACAAAGTCAGGGTTAGGGGAAGATCGGGGGCCCCTCCAAGGTTTTGGAAATATACCTGATTGGTGGCAGCAATTGGTGACCCCAAGAACCCCAACTGGCAAGGTGGGGGTGTCTTGTGGTGGAGGACTTGTTGGTCTGGCATAGAAGAGGCCCAGCCTTTGTACTCAAGAGCATAGAGGCTGGGGGTACCCCCTCTTACAGTATTATTGACCCAAATTATAAAAAGGAAGAATGTGGCATAGAGAGGCTAAGTGAAAAAAGTCACATAGTCACTCAGAGTAAGAGCGAGGGGCAAAAGCCAGAATACCTGACCTCAACTCTTGTGCTCTACTCATTGGACAATGATCCCTTCCTGAATGTAAGTTTCAGACTTAGATACCCAACAGATTCCAATTTTGTTTTGATTTAAAAATAAATTATGTGAATTGTTTAGATTGGCAGTGGTGCGTTTGCTAGATAAGGTGGTGTGTAGGTCTGACCCCAGTAGAGGATGTATTAGTTCTGGCTTTCCCCATCTTCATAACTTCTATGTGTCTCTAGGACTGAGTGGCCTGGAAACTGCTGATACACTCCCAACTTCCGTCATAACAAGTCACATCCAGTCTGGGGCTGCAATCATGAATTGCCTTTCAAAATTTTACAGTTTGACACTTATATAAATATTAATAATTTGGTACAATAAGTTATGTGGACAGTCTCAGAAAAACATCATATATTAAGTAACGCTAATAAAAAAGTAGAAATTTGACCTATGAGGAAGTCCAGACTTGCTGAAACTATAATTAGTATTTTCAAAGATGGCCCATTGGTTAGGGTACTAGACTAGAACTAGAGCAGGGGTCTCAAACTCAAATGACCACGAGGGCCGCATGAGGACTAGTGTACTGGCCCAAGGGCCGCATCACTGACAAGCCCCTGCTTGCTTCCCTGGGCCCCGCCCCCCTTCCATGAGGTCTCGCCCCTGCCCCGCCTCCTTCTCTGAGCACGCAGCTCCCTGCTCCCTCCTAGAAAGCGCTAGTCACCGCCAACAGTTGTTTGGCAAACAAAGAGAGAGCAATATAGGAAGTCCAGAGCTGGAAATACAAGCAAACAAATCTAATTTAACAAGAAATTATCAGCCTCAGATGATTCAAGCTTTTTTCAAATGTAATATAGTGATAAATCTGACAGAAATTTCAGCCCATCTCAGCCTAATAAAGTCTCCCCTCCCAAACCGATCCTCATAACCCTGTTCCCCATCCCCACTTACCCCCATAACCCAGCTCCCTGTGCCCCAGATACTATGTTAATGGAGATCGTAGCTAATAATTTTAGTACTCATGAATGATACTGGATGGACAGGCCTGGAAAATGTATTTTGTTATTTATATATAGTAGAGGTAGAACATACAGGAGGAATGAAAGCTCCCCACACCATCCTGCAATAATGATCTTGAGACACTACTTCTAACACTAAAAGGGAAGGAAAGATTCCACTCCCACTTAATCTTTGGCATCTCTCCTAAGACTAAAAACAATGTCAGCTGTGAGTGTTGATTTCAGTAGCTGAACAGCCAAGCATTAAAAATTGGATAGAGATTACCTACTTCCAAATAGACTTTTATATATTTCCTGTACTGTGGGAAAACATGCTTTATTTATTTATTGAAATTATTACCAGCAGATCAAACACAATTTCTCAGTTTAACCAGCTGTTTTGATGCCACTTGGGCCTGTGGATTGCTAATGTTCTATTGTAACACCAAACCAACCCTCCTGTATCTAAAAGGTGAGCAGCTTTAAGCTAGACGATTTACCCACATTAAAAAGAAAATAATAGTGCAGAGAAATTGAGCTCGGATAATGCAGTTACATTGTATTCTGTCAGTGAATGGAAGCAGAGCTCAAAGGAAAGATTTATGTCAAATGGGTGTAGAGCAAAGTTCAGAGTCAACTCAGTGAATCTTTGAGAATGACTGCACTACACTCCCTAAGCAGAGGGAACGTTGCCTGGGCTTGCCGAAGGAAGATAGCAGTGCTTTACAGAGGAGAGGCAGCAAAAGGAGGTCAGAAACTGCTGCAAAAGGTGAGCAGTGATCAGTTTTGTGGCACTGGCTCACTCCCCTCCCCCCTGGGAATGTGAGGTCAGAAATCTATAAAGGTGAAAGTCCTGGGCATTGAAAGCTCCTTTTTCCATACAGCAGGACTCATGGGATGAGGGATGGAAATGCTCATGGGAAAGCATCCACACATGCAGGTGGGCAGGCTGTGTTTGCTACAAGAAAAGATTATACAGGAATTAAATGAGGGCAGGGTGGCAGGGCTATTTGATTAATTACTTATAGAAAACCTAAGGGTTTCCCACCTGTGTTTGATCCCCAAGAAAACTCCAGGGACATATCAATTAATTCATCACCTCTCATACCCACGACGTGGCTCTTTTAAGGATGGAACAGACCTGGTGCTATGTCCGTGCACTATTCCTCCATGGATGAAGCCATTTGCATGAGTAGGTCTTGTGGCCCCGGGGCAATAATGGCTATGTGTGATATCAAGTCTGCTTTGTGACTCCCTCAGGATAAGCTTCTGGAGTTATTGAGATTGCTCAGGAAAGCTGTAGATGCCAAAAAAACCCTCAGTTCTATAATGTTTAAACCTCAACATCTGTTTTTCTTCCAAGCACGGGCCAGAGATGAATAATGGCATAGCAGATGCCTTGTCTCGTTTTCAGTTTGACAGATTTCATGAATTTGCACGAGGAGCTAGCAACAAACCTGAGCAGATGCCGCTAGCTCTATGGAGCTTCAGCATATGATGTTATCAGTGGCCTGGAAATTCTTGGCTCCAGGCACACAGCTCAGCTATAAAGGAAGTTTTAATGAGTTCTTCCAATTTTAGTATCTAGAATGCTGGTCACAGATATTATCCACTATAGAGGGGCGAGCATTGCAGTACTTGGTCATTGACAACCCAGTTGCTGGCATCCTTGGTGATCCTGGCATAGTGCAAGGGAAAACAGGTTGTTTCAGGAGAATGGAGCTTCACATATTTGAACTGCTATAGAAGAGGTCATTGGGCAATGTCTGGGAATCCGACTGGGTTTGTGGGGCAGGCAGCCAAGCTAAGTGCTGGCACCTCCTGGTGGTGGATGTTAAGTGCAGGTACTCCATGGGGAAGATACCCAGTGACCAGATAAATGACCTGCTAAAGCACTTAAAAGGAGGTGCTGGTTAAAGGAACAGAACAGGAGAAGGGGTAGGGGATGCCTATGATTGGTATGGCAGGGAGCCAACCCCTCCTCATTCTTATAGTCCACCTTAACCCTCCTATGAGGGGGGTGGTTGGTAAGGTCCAAGACATGGATTGGCTGGGGAACCTGGATGGAAAATGAAGGGGGTGGAAACCCTGGGTAATGATTTGAATAAACATAGTTTTGCCTGCATTGTACACTTTATCTGCTGGGTAGTCCCAGACATCTAATAATAAAGTTGCAGCCTGATTAAAACCCATATCAAGTGTCTCCTGTCCTTCTTTCAGTATAGCCAAACAAAGTTAACTATTCCCACTCTGTTGGTGCTTTATCTGAGACATTAGTCCCCAAATGTAATATATAATAATATAATATATAATGTAATAAGTGCATAACAAAATGATTTTTATCATGCCAAATATTAAAAATGAACAAAAAATTTGTTCACAATATCTTACTCTTTTTAATTAATATGTAAACAATACTATAGATGATGTATGTAACAAGAATAGTTGTGTGTGTTAAAAAATATTTTGCTTTGCTCTGCAATCTTGCTAACAATTGCTTAGAAAGAGCTTATACTTTCATTTTCACTGGTCTGGTAATTCTTTGGTGACCTACATCCACAGAGTTAAGGGACATATCTGGAACTTTATACTCTCTTTGGAGTTACTTTCAGTGGATTTAGTAAACAAGCAGGTTAAAAAGTTGCCTCTTTAATTATTTAAACATGCTCTAGTGAAAACAAATTACTGAAAAATTAGGAACATCAGTGTATATTTACAGAGATTCATAATGTTGTAAAAGGCAGGTGAACTGAAGATACAGAACATATATTTGTGAAACCAAGCTAGACTTGTGAGAAATGCCATGATACCGCAGCTCTTATAAAAGTTTGACAATCTCTCATTTTAGCTTATTTTTGGATGCAATAAAGGTTACCCTACAGACAAACAACAGACACATATAATAGATACTGACATCACAGAAAGTGACATCTCAACAATGTTCACTCTTTCTCCAGGAAATAGTCCTATTGATCTCTGTTCAGTTCTTAATGGAGAGAAGTTCTTATGACAAAAACACAACTCACAGTTAAGCACAAAAGGCCAGTCTTGCATACCAAGCATCAAGCTAAAGATGGTTTTCCAGTGTTAATACTTAAATCTTTCAGAACCATAATGAAAGATACCATCTGCTCAAAGTAAATCTGAACTGTACAAATATGGTAAGAATAAGATTCTGCCTTCCAAGTTTGATGTATCCCTTCGCTGGTAGACCTCTTCATGTCCTCAGAGAGGCTAAGGTCTCACAAGCTGTGCCTTGAGCTCTCCTCACAATTTGTTTCATGTGCTGCTGGTTTTCAGATTAAATATTCACAGATGAAGTTATAAAATTCATTATGAACGGTCAGATTTTCCAGCATGGTTTTTATTAGTAGTAATAAATGCTATTTATTATATAATAAATACTAAATAAATTAGTAGTAATAAACTTCTCCATAAATGCCCACATCGATGGGTTAACATAGCCTTGTGTTAAACCACAAAACCTGCCACTAAGTCCCTTGAGTTGCTGGACACCTGCCCCACATTTACAAAATAAACTGTAACATATCGCCTAATGACCTTTTCTCCTCACCAGAAAAGGTCCTCCCTCACACCCACTGTGGGGAAGGCAAAAAAACCCCACTCCCACGAAGCCAATATGCTGTGTGGGAAAATTCGTTCCAAGCCCCTCCTAAAAAGAAGCAACAAGCACAATGCCCACAGCAGATCCTAACCAAACCTGACATTTGAACCTCTAGGGGAGGGAAGGTGGTTGCTGCCTTGCCTGCTGCTTGGAGAAAGGGTTTCCAGTGCCCTGGGCTTACATCTTTAGAGCCTTCTGTCATGATTGCCTCCCCACTCTGAACTCTAGGGTAAAGATGTGGGGACCCACATGAAAAAAAAGAAATAACCCCACAATCTTATTTTACCAGCTTAGGTTAAAACTTTTCCCCCAGAACACACACTTCTCCAGTGTCTGGTGTGACAGATCGCCTTCTCACCCTTCTTCAAACACAGGCAGGAAACTCTTCTTTGGCTCCAACAGTGCTCTTTATTTCACAGTGCAAGGCCCCACCACCAATATACACAGCTTTATAGCTTACAGATCTAACACAGCTCTGCAGCTTACAGCTCTACACAACTCTATATAGTTCAGCTCTACTGGCCTCTAGCCTCAGCTCTATACCCCTGAACCTACTTATATATATATCTATATATCTATCTCCCTCTCCCTCTCCCTCTCCCTCTCCCTCTCCCTCTCCCTCCTCCACACTACCATACCACCACCACCCTGGGCTTCCTTCCTGGCAGGCTTATATCCCCCTGAGGAGGCTTCCAGGTGCAACCCATCCAGGCTGATTACCCTGC
The DNA here is from genome assembly GCA_032164245.1 of Sternotherus odoratus. Lineage (NCBI taxonomy): Eukaryota > Metazoa > Chordata > Testudines > Kinosternidae > Sternotherus > Sternotherus odoratus. The sequence continues at coordinate 155,474,339 of JAVMKO010000001.1, read as the reverse complement.
AGCCCAGGTGGCTAATTAGGCTTTCTGCAAGGGAGGTTTGCAGAGGGCTTTTCTCCCTCTTAAAGGGGAGGCAGGCTTGGTCAAGCCCACCCTGCCACACTGGACTTGGTACCACTGCCACCACCAATTTAAGCCCATAAAACAATGGGTTTGGGTAAATTGGAACCCCCCTTTAACACCCCCAAAATCTCCTCCCTTTACCTGGGAGAGGCTTGAGAAAACAAAGGAAACCCTCACTTTCGGTGAGACTTGCCAATCCAAACCAGGATCTATCCAATGGAAACAAGCAGGCAGAGTCTTAAAAGAAAGATTTTAATTAAAGGAAAATAAAAGCATAAATCCCTTGTACAGAAATTAATAGAAAAAAATCCACTTGCATCACACAGCATAAATGACCCCCTCCCTAGGAATTCTTCCTCTGCTAAGCTTAACAGTATAAGGAACACCGTGGATCAATTATCAAGTGATACAGTTAAAGCATATAATTCACTTACTACTGAACTTCACTTGTTAGAAGATTATAGATAGGTAGTGTAAACACATAGGTGTGGTTCATTCCATAGCCAGAGAGAACAGCGAGAGCTAAACCGAAACTAAAAACTCTGTCTCCGAGGTTGATTAGCATCTCCGGTTCGTCATCTCCTCTCAGGTTACTTTCAGGTTAACCCTTTACAGGTAAAAAGTAATTCTAGGCTACTTTATACTTATGACACCTTCTGTCCCTTATATTCCCGGATAAGAATCAACGCCACAACGCTGACTGCCACCCACCTTTTGGCAGTAGTTTCCTTCCAACCACCACCATAAAGCACTGCTACATTCCTTTGGGAAGCCCGGACAACATACCCCCAGCTTCAGGTGCAGTGTGATCATTTTGACAAAACAGAAAAATGTCTGAAAATATCTGGGTTGCCATAAAATGTTAAGTTTTCATTGAGAAACCAATCATCCCCCTTCCCACATTTGGCTTTCCGTTTTTGTGGTTCTTGAAAAAATTCAAAGACATTTTTCTACAAGAATAAAATTGTTTTTGTTTTCATCAGAAATTGTCACAGGAAAAAAAAATTCTCCAATCAGCTATACCATTAACATATAACACAAAGCAGAATGAGAATTCAATGCAGCTAATGGAAGATATTATGAACTGACTACTCATAGGGTTGAATAGAGTAAAGGAAGAAGTTCCTCAGCTGTCAGTCCAGAGAGGTCTTTTCTTACTCTCAGATGTCTGGAAGTGTGACAGAAAAAGTACTCACTCAACAAAATATATATAAAAAACACACATAACAAAGAATAGTTTTTAAAGCGTCAACATGCCATCAAATAGAATTTTCAGCTAATAATCTTAGCACAGCAATGATACTCAGGATAGGAATTAATTCCCATGAAAAATAAAGGATACTTATGCAATCACATTTTGCTATGAATGGTAAAACCAGGCTACTTCAAAATGTTTACAGTTTTCCTCTCTAAAAAAGTCCAACAAGCACAATAAACAACTGTAAAAAGAATCATATAAATCATATAGCATACATGATCAAAAATATTCACAGAATTCTAATATAAACCCATGAATGGGTGGGGGAAGAGGAAGTGAATTTTACCCAAGTGCTAAGAAGCTTTTGGACTCAATGCCTGGCACATAAATTGGCACAAATCCATTTAACATCCAATCATTCAGCCACAATGCTTCAATGACTTAGCAACATGATCTGAATACTGAATGCCTTAAAAACAATTTTGACGGGTGTCACAAAGCCATAGACCAAACCAAAAAAGAAAATAAAAAACCCTCTAAAACATGCACAAACCACAAACACGGCATTTATCTTGAAAGGTAAATTCCTCTGCAAAAGTATTCTACTTTCAACAAACCTTTGACCTGGGCAATGACAAGTTAAAGCTGTTTAATGATGAAAAGACACAAAGGTCAAATTTTCTCATTTGTTCCAAAAGTTATATATATAATACCTAAAGGTTTATTTTATTTTGATTTTATAAACATAAAAAACACCTTCTTTGTAATCGGTGATCATGATTTATCTCAAAAAGGATCAGTCTATTACATCAGCATGTTACTTGGTCCGCATACTATTATAGTGCACTAATGTTCCCAAGATACTCACTTCAGAGCAGAATTATTTAGATTCCATAAAGGTACAGCTTGATCTTGATCTTCTACCCTCTACTTGAGATTTTCACCCATTCATTTAGTAAAAGTTGCAGAATAAGGCCCTTATGGTGCATATTATTCACAGCTGTGAATAGCTCCTGAAAGCTGCAATTGAAACAACACCTGAATCTGCAAGCCTCACTTGAGAACAAAACTCCCATTGATTTGAGTGAGAGCTCCGTGCATGGAAATATTATAGTTTCATACCCAAAATTTAGTCAGTAGAGTTCCTTGTGTTAAACAATTTCCCAAAATCACTAAATAAGTATAGAGATAAATAGAGCGTACATTCAGAATATATTACTATAGATAGTCCACATGAGAAAAATTAGGATATGAATTTCAAACACTCAAAGCAGGGTGCTGACAAATTCTACACACATACAGAGTGTGCATTATTGCATTTTATATAAGACCCTTTACTACTGATGATTTGTGTTCAAGAAAAGAGACTAGCTTGACTTTCAGATCACAGGCTGCGTATAAAACACTGAAATTTAGAGAGAAAAATCATTTTTGCTTATAAAGTCAGCATATCTCATTGAGTCATTGAGAGGCACTAACATCTTGATATAACTTTGCAATTTTCAATTATTTTTGTATATGCAAACCAATAATTTAATGTTTAATTTTCAGAAATGGAAATTCCTTTCACTTATATTAAAATATAAATGCAATTAACAGGTTAAAACTGCTTGAAAACATGCAGGTATTTTACAAATGGAACATGAAACATGAAGAGCCAAGGGTCTGTAGTACTGAAGTCCTGACATGAGTACCATGCAGGTTCAGGCGTCAAATTCTCCACTTGCATATGCAGATGAAATACCCAGTGACTTCAGTATGGGTTGCACATGTGTATCAGAAGGGAGAATTTGACCCCATAACCATAATAAATGAATACAGTAATATCTGACTGTATTCATTATTTTGTCTCATACACAGTACATGCTATAGAAAAAGAAATATTGTAATTATATTATTTGTCAGAAAGTACTATTCAACAATATTTTTTCTGCATATTAAGGAAGCATTATTTGAATGTGAAGTGCTTGGAAATAGATGACTTGTCAACAACTTATCATTATGCCCCACAATTATGAAACAAAAAAGTTTATGTACAATTAGCCACCAGGGAATCAACCTAAAAGAAAAGAGCCCATACTTTTACTGATTGAACACTATTCTAACCATACTCCTAGTATTCAGTTCATAAACAATAAACATGTTCAATGACTCCAAAGAAAATGGTAGGTACTATTTTATTTCTACCAATTATCTTTCAGCATGACACAAATAGAAACAAATATTTGATTAGTTTTTGTTTACTTTGCTTTGATTGTTTAGCCGAAAAAGTACACTACCTTTTATGTTATAGTTTAAGAGAAATTATAGAGTTTGCATTATTCATGAGGAAAGGACAGAACCACCCCCTCTGTGATTTATTAAAGTGGCAATCCAAGAGGTAATTTGGAAACACCTGCATGCAATCTGTACCAGGGCAGAAGTGCTGTTATTTCTCATTGCTCAATACCTTTCAAATTCCTCATTTGAAATGTAGACCACCCTCTACATCTAAAGCCATCTTTAAACAAAGCTCTAAATAATGTAGGCTGAATTCAGCCCTGCTACGTGCTCTTGAAATTAATGGATTTGAACCTATCTACACCAGGTGTGAACATGGTCCAGTGTGTTTTAATAATGAGAACAGTAATGGAAATTTGTTTCATTTTCGATTCCATGATACATTCCAAAAAATGCTATTTGAATAAAACACAGAGGACACCATCATTTTGTCTAGTATAGTGCCATCTGCTTCCATTTAAGAATTTAAGTCTACACAAAAACCCCACAATCTTGGTATTTAAAGTAGGGCTGCACTGTAAATATTCAGATGCCAGCAACGGAATGTATTATTATTAATATCTTATATTTATGTATTATTTCTTAACCCAGAAATTCAAAAATTGCTGAAATGCATCCACCTTTGGTAGTTGTTTATGAGTGCTCAGCAACCTTGTACAACTGTTTAGAACAAGAAATAAAAAATAGTCTACTCAGCTGAAATTACATAAAGAATTTTAGATAGGCAAAATACAAACAAATTTAGCTAGGATATAAAGGAAAAAGGCTGACCTATTTTCAGAGAAGTGTTATGGTTCTATTGATGACCATGAACCATCAGAATCCCATTTTATATCTACTCTAAAAGGTGGCACTTGTCAGTTCTGACTGGGAAGGAAATATTCCCAAACCTACTGAATTATCAAAATCACTTCCTGCAGCATCCAGATTTTCCTTGGATGTTTTCTGTTCAAGTGCTGACCAGATCAGACCTGACCCTGCTTACAGTGTGAGAGCTGAGGAGAGAACAGCCAGTCTTTAATATGGCTGCAGGCTTACTGAAAGATCTATCAATAAATTGTTTGACAGATATATTCAGAACAAAGTTCCTCTCTTGATCCTATTTGAGTGTTCTCAACAGGTCACATTAAATTACACAGGAAATCAATAAACAATATATTTCAATTCTAAAACAATTAAGGGTAAGGGAAAACATTACAAAAGTAGTTCGTTTATGGATAGATGCTGCACCTGCAGTGTAGCAATTGCAGATAAACCAAAAATCATCATACAGAAACACGGTTCAGTGCATAATCATTCCTTACTGAAATTAATCACATTGGAAAGAAGAAGGAAATAATTCCTTTCAAAAGACCAACTGCTGTTTGTTATCTTCACATATATAGTCTCATTGAAGTCAGTGGAAATACTCATCTCAGTAAAGTGAACAGGATTTGGCCATGGCGCCAATAGTTTTCTATCAATTAATAATTACAGTACACATATCTCACTTTGCAGTAGATCTTGCTTTAGACTCAGAAATTCAAGACACTGCTTCGGTGCCAGGTCATTAAGGCAGTAAATTCTGAAACATAGGTACTACATCTCTATGTGTGTTCAGTTAATTAAGTCCTTAAAGAAAGTGTGTTCCATAAACCACATCCAAAGTTATCCAATTAGATGATCTCTTCACAATCTATATTTCTTCAAAATCCAAACTGTTCATTGTGCCTCCAAATCAGAAAGGTACTTGTGCCTGACTAGGGTGACCAGACAGCAAGTCTGAAAAATTGAGACAGGGTTGGGAAGTAATAGGAGTCTATAAAAGAAAAAGACCCCAAAATCAGGATGGTCCCTATAAAATCAGGACATCTGGTCATTTTATGCCTGATCCAAAAAGCACCAAAATCAGTAGAAAGATTCCAATTAACTACTCTAGGTTGTAGATCAGGCCCATGATCCTTCAGTGTAACTACTCACAGGCTGAACCACTCACATGCTTAAAGTTCAGCATGTGCTTACATACCTGGCTGAGCAAGGGCTTATCAAAGTATATTTGTCTGAATATATCTGTTATTGTTTCTGTTTTACAAAACAATAGAAACTTTTCCAACAGAAGAGATAAAACACCTGTGATTTTGGCTTGGTAACTTTTTTTTACCAGGGGGCAGTGCTGGTTTTGTCAGGGTTTTGGTTTTGATATGATCAGGAATGGTTTCCTTAACCTCTGTTTGCCAGAAGCTGAGAATGGGAGACAGGGGATGGATCACCTGATGATTACCTGTTCTGTTCATTCCCCTAGAGCACCTGACATTGGCCACTGTTGGAAGACAGGATACTGGGCTAGATGGACCTTTGTTCTGACCCAGTATGGCTGCTCTTAAGTTTTTTGTTGTCTTGGTTTTGTTTTGCTGAGTGATAATGATTAAATTACTGTATTGAATCTATTTGAATATGTACTTTATTTTCAGTAAAATAAAGGAATTTTTAAATCATGTCTGTCAGCACAAATAGCTATCGTCAATCAATGGATAGCTATCTTATGCTCTTTTGGGTCATACTGGCTAACCTTCTATGGTTACTTTCACTGTACAAGTTAAGAGACAGATTCTGATCTGTTACATCTGTAAATCCAGAGAAGCTGCCCTGAGTTAATGAGGTTATGAAGTCAGTGGAGTTACTTCGGACTCACACCAGCATAACTGAAGTCAAACTCTAGCTCTAAGAAAGAAAAACAAGTATCTCAATCTCCTGTCTTACTTTTTTGAAGGTATCTGGTTCAAAAAATATTGTAAAATTAATTAAAGTATCTGGACAGTATTTAATTAATAATAATAGTAATAATTTGTAAAATACAAGTTCATAGTACTGGACATCTTTAAAAAAATAACATTGAGCTCATTTTGGCTACCAATGTAAGAAATCATTTCAAAATATCAATTTGTTGAAGTGAAGCATTATCTTGTTGAAGCTGGCCATCACGAGATTACAGAAGTATACCAAATAGTGTTCTAAATGCTGAACTTGTAATTGGAAATTATTCTGAGTTTAAATTTAGCCACTGAAAATGCAATTACTTTATCAATAGCCTATAGGATAGAGTTGTGGGATTTTTTAAAGATTTTGCTATAATAAATGATCAAATCTAAAATGTTTGATATTAATAAGATACTTTTAAGATGACAGGCATAATTTTAGTCTTTAAGCCTTAAATGTGCCTTCAAAAATCTTGAACTACTGCAATTTAATATAATATCCACATTTTTCTTGTCAAGCCACTTCACTTTTTGACCTTCAAAAATCATTAAATTGGCCAACTCCAATAATTATAATTTGTAAAATAGGCAACCCTAGGATATGTTCATTAACCACATTACTCTAATTTTATAAAATAAATAAATGCTAAAAAATCAAAAATGTCCTTTAAGATGAGATGGGACAGATCCTTAGCTGGAGCAATTTGGAATAGTTCCATGACTAATATCTATATATAAAGGACTATCTGAATTCCCTAAGTGAAATATGTGTCCTCGTCTCTCATACTGTACCTTACAATGCAGGTGCAACAGCATAATTAGCCACAAACTGTAATTTAAACAAAATTATGTCATAATTTTCTAAAATGTCATCATTTTAATAACTTGACCTTTTAAAATGGGAATCTGTGGCATCAGCTGAATGTAAACATCCTTCAGTAATTTAAGAAAATCATGTACAAACATGATACAATCATCAGGGCTGGACAACCTTGGAGGAAAGGTCACAAAAAAAAAGGCAAATAGATATAGTGTTCATGTTCCAACGTCTTTTTAAAAATAGTAGGAAGCACATTTTCTCTTGCAAGACATTTATAATTTGGTATTTCTCTATGTTAACACTCATCGAGCACAATGAAAGTATTATTAAATAAACAAACAATGCCCACTAGAAAAAACAAAACAAAAACATTAATTCAAACTCTTAAGAAGAATCAATGCTTTCTCCCTAGTGCTTTATTCTATAAAAGAGCTCCTGGGATTTCCTCTCCATTTTTTCCCATTTCATAGCACTGTTCAAACTCACTAAAATGCCTCCAACCTCCAAATACAGAGACATTTGTTTGTTTCTTTGTTTGTTTGTAAGAAATATTCAGTTTCTTCACCATCCACCCTCATGTGACACTTCTGAAACAATGACTTCCTTGGTAAAAGATCACTGTGTTGTAGCTTCCAGGTATCCTTGTATCCACCCAAAATGTAACTCTTCCATCAGTTGGCAAACAGTAGACACTCAGACATTCCGAATTGGCTGCAGTGCACTTCCTTTTTGGGGACATGAGGGTAGGAATGTATTTTATTTGTATTTTGTTGCTGATGTTTTATAAACGTGTAATAGGGAGAGAAAGGAGATTTTCAAGGTACCAAAAGGTGTCCAAAACCTTAACCCAACCAGACGTTGACATCTGAGGTAAAATCCTGGCCCTACTAAAGTTAATGGCACAATTGCCATGGACTTCAGTAGAGCCAGTATTTCAACCCTGCAATCTAACTCAAAAACAGACTGTGTGACACACCTGGCCTCTATTTTGAGAGATGTTCCTGATTGATTAATAAACCCTTATTAGAACTTCCTGGAAGGAAACACTGCATGTGGCTAGCACAGGAAGCATAGCAGCAGAACAGATTAACATCTGCATAGGCAACACAGAGGTGATAACTAAAAATATGCTTCTTTCCCCATATTACATCATGGAAGGATGAAACTTCAACCCCAGGGAATGGCAGGGAAAATCATTTGATAAGCATACACATGTATCTTACCACAGCATCATCATGTGTGTGTTTAAAATAACTGACATTTGACCATAGCAGTTTTTGTATTCCAGCTTCATAAAAGGGAAGGATTATAGTGTGGCAATTCAGAGAAAAGTCTCCTACCCATAGCAGTAGAATTATTAACATTGACATCTCGAATAGTAGCTGCTTCGTTCACTATCAGTCAGTGTCCCGAGTTACTAGTAAATATTGAGTAAGCCTACTCTCTTTTGTTCCCATATTTCCATGCCTGATAAAAGATCAACTTATATATAGCCTAGTATTGTTGGGGGCATTTTTGGTTTTGGGTGTTTTTTCCCCACCAATACCAATTTAATGTGGGCCTTTCCACACTGGAGGATTGTCTAGGCATCTATGAGAGGTTACCAAAAATATATATCTTTTTAGTTGCAGTTTCATGACATTGCCAGTGAAAAAGAACTTGCTTCTCTGTGATGAAAGTTTGGAGTGGGAGTATTTGGCCTCGTTAGCTAAGTATGACATTGATAAGCACTTACGTTAGTCAGTTTTTCACTTCTGTCATTTGCTTGCAGTCAGCTGCTTAGTTTCAAAACGTTTTGACTGCTTAAAAGGGAATACATCATCATTTCCTTTCCCCAATCTAACAGCACTTCCCAAAGAAATAGTTTCAATCATGCTTCATAAAATCCACTGCAACTATATTGCTGGAAACATAAATCCTCAAGCTAGGTTTTTAGTATTTCTAAAGCAAATGATCCCAGTGATCATTGCCTGGTTTATTTTTGTACCCAGCCTCCTTCTCTATTAAAAAAATATATTGTACAGATGATTCAGAATTTTTTTAAAAATACTTGTGTTGGTGATGTGAATGTCCTTGTTACTGCATCTCTAAATACTCAGACTGAGTAGAAGATAAAGTGCTTACAGAGCAGCCTTTCAGATTGTGAAAGGCATTTAAAGAAATCCTTCAGTTTTTGTCATTTCTTTTGAGTACACTTTTATCCTTGCCCAGACAATGTTTATTTTTCAGAATTCCTGATTTTTTTCTCCCATACCAACCTAAATAGAGATATTTTCATTACACAAATGTTTCTCTTGCTCCTATTCACCATTTATTGCAGCCGATTGAGGTTGTTTGTTCCTTCCACATCTAGTCAGTCTCATTCTCCCTAATTTTCTAATACAATTCTCTTGCTCTACAAAAATAGCGGTTGTCTATTGACAGTATCACCACATATTATATTACATATGTACCAAACATGCATGCATACATACACCTCTCTCTCATTTGTCATTGTTAAAAGTCTTGTTCAGCCTCCCTTAATGGTATTTTTAAATTTCACCCCCACTGCGTAACTCCTGGCATTTGCAATGCTAGATTTCGTGGCTATGCAATCCTTTCCAAGCTCAGCTAGAGAAAAATCACAATTTGCAAACTTGCTTTCTTTCATTCTCTGCCTTCCTGGCACTGCACACACCACTTATAAACCCTCCACACCTAGCTGTGTCAATGCAAATTCTGAGGGATGGATCTCCTATCCCAGTGTATGGCTATTGTGAAAATCCCCCAAACTGCTTCTGAATTGTTAATTGTGACAGCTCAGAGCTCACTCGGAGATGGTGAAAGCACACAGGCATTTCTGCATAGCTTGAGAGCATCTGATATTATCGCTCTTTGCTACTTACCACTTCTTAAACAAAATGTCCTACATGCCAGGAGCTTTTAAAATAACTGCAATTAAGAGGGGGTTTGCAATGCTCTACAGCCCCAATGCCTTTTTTTTTAAAGTGCAACAGTTCACACAAGTACTTTTCAAGCTAATGTATAAAAATCTCTCTGCCATAGATAGTCATTCCTAACACTCCCTGGTCTCTGTGTGCGTGTTGCTAATCTGCATCTGATTGTGTCACTTCAGCTCCTATTGGGGTTGGGAGGGGGGAGAGACGGGGAAATCAAGGCTTCAAATCCAAAATGTCAAGTTGCGCTTGAAGAATGATAGAAGACAGACTCTCACTCTCTTTCCTTAATACAGCCAGATACGAAAAGGCGCAATCATGTGAATGGAGCTCTACCACCCCCTGCTGGCAGAAAAGCAATGGAGGGGAAAACTGTATGGAGCACCAGGTTCGACACCGTCCCTTAACTGTTTTTTTTCTTTTTCCCCCTAAAAACAATTGCATGCGAAACACATACACACAATCATTTTACACCACGTCCTGGAATTTAGTGTGGTGATTCCAGCTGTAATTTGTAGATCCTTGCACGGGGGGGGGGGGAGGGGGGAGATAGTGTGGAAGGAAGAGATTGGTGTAGCAATCTAGTTCAGTTTTAAATTAACGCCAAAAACTTGTCTGAACAGTTTGAAATAGTGTAATTAGTTGACACAATGTATCACAATCACGAGCACAAATTCTCCTCATCAGTTCCCCTCGTCCTTCTCCCTCCCTAAAAGTAGAATAAATCCTGGTATAGGTGATATATCAAACACTGAAGAAAATTAAAGCAAACAATACATAAAGGTGTAATCTCAGTATATTTCACTTCTCTCCAAACACCTGCCTTTTAGCATTCTTTTATTTTAAAGGTTATACACACACCCCTGTATCCAGAGATATAGATATTCACATAGCAACTCACTGTCACAGATACCCTGCCTTACTGATCACAACAATTCGTTTTCACTTTCCAACAGACTGAAACGAACCATCATCCTCAACCACTTCTTATTACAGAAGAAGAAAGATCTTGACAAGCAGGCTTCAAGTATTACTTCTCACTGACAACGGGCTGCGCGGGGGAGCACAAAATCCCGTTTCTTAAAAATAAAGCCCACGTTGGCTGCACACAAAATAGCAGACTTGCATTTCAAAACGTCTCGCTTTGAGGTTGTCTGTTTGTTTGTTTTACTGACCCAAACTCTTGCCCCCCCCCCCCCCGAAAAAAAGCAAACAAACCACACACACAAAAACCCCATCAACCCAAAACACAATTATTAGAGGGGAAAAGACTAAAAAAAGACAGGATCCCAAGCAAAGCAGCTAAGTGCAGTTAGCATCTTCCAGCTCTTTTCCTTTTCCATCTAAACGGCATTTTTTTTCTTGGAGACATTTTTTAAGGGATAACAAAATAGAACTTTGGGGGAGGGAAGGAGGTTGAACCCCCCATGGCCTTTGGGGTGAGATCTTTGCTTATTTCTGGTGACTGTCACAAAGGCGCATGCCGGTGTACACGGAGGGTCGCTTAGGCAATGCAAGGAAGCCCCGCTCCTACCTTGCCCGCTACTGAGGAGCAATCCGAGCAGGTAGAGGGAGAGGCGGCTCATGTTCAGGAGCTCACGCTGGTGGACAGTTCCCAAGTTAGAGGTGCCGAGCGCAGGAAACCCAGCCACCGCCGCCGCCGCTCTGGCCGCAGCTCCCGGCTCGCGCGCGCACAGCCCGGGCAGCGCCGCTCGCCAAGTGACTGCCAGCCCCGCGCCGCGCCGCACTATATCAGGGAGGCAGCGGAGGAGGAGGAGGAGGAGGCGGGGAAGGAGGGATGGGGTATCCTTCCGCGCGAGCTCTCTTCCCTTGCTCTCTCTCACACACACATAGAGGAGCGGGGATCCTTCCGCCGCTCCGCCAGCGGACGCTGCTGCTGCCGCGCGCCCTTCCCAGCCCTGGCCCCGGCCCCGGGGGCCAGTGCAGCCGGGCGGGACGGGAGCATCGGCCCCGGCCTGGCAGATGCAGCCCGGGGAAGTTACTTGGGGGTTGCACGGGGGCTGCGAGGCTGCTCCTCGCTGCCGGGGGGAGGCGGGGGCTGCTGGGGCCGGGGGCGTTGCCGGCATCAAGGGACTGCGCGGCAGCGGGGGCACTCGCCGGGCTTTGCGGGGAGCCCCCCAGACGCCGGAGGGAGAGGTGAACAGCGCTGGGGTGGCAGTTCGCTCCGAGCTCGCCTGTGCAGGAGGGCTCGTGCCTGTCACCTGCCGGATTCGGGCCCACGTGCGCCGGGCAGGGAGCGGGGGGTGGGGTGCATTGGGTCTCTCCTGCGGCAAGCATCGGGGCTGGCACCTGGGGCGCTGCCACCCCTCCCCGGCTTGAAGTGGTTCCCGTCATAGAGAGTGTTTACAGTGTGGTTCAATGGCTCTCCGCCCTCCCCCCGCACCCTCCACTGTAGAAATTGTTGCAGCACCACTGGGGGCACGTGCGAGGGCGTTTGCATGGGGATTGTGTCCCGCCCCCACCCCCCACGTTGTGAGCATAATGCTGTGGTTTGTCTCGCTCTCGTCAGCCTTTCTGTGTGTTACGATATTGTAATATTATTAGGCAGTGAGACGTGGGAGCTTCATTTGTGTTTTTTAAAATGTCACCGATCTTTTACACACATTCATTTACTTCTCTAGGAAATTTCCTGGTTTGACTTCTTATTAGCAAAAGGGTCCCGGTTCTCTATGATTTGCAGGAGTCTATTTTGAAAGCATTCTACACTGAAACATATCGCTTGCACTCTCATCTGCTGATGCTATGGTCCGTGCAGTCTCATTACAGACCTTTCTCTATTAAGGTTTATTTACATATTTATTTAGGTTACATATTTATTTAGGTTATTTAACCAACATGACTTTGAAAAGGTAAAATTCACCCTGTTCTTCACTGAACTTTGGTCTCAGGATCCGCCTGTATGAACTTATCACCTTATCCCCTCTCTGATACATACTGGGAGATAGAGGCAGATTTATTTTGACAGAGAGCTGTGATATGCAATTAACAAAAGACTAGTTCAGTTTAACACTTCCATAATATCCTTTTCCCTCCAGCCTTTTATTTTGGGGGAGGTAACTGTTTATAGAAAATGAACCTAAAGTACCATGAGAAATATCTTCAGCCTGACACCTGCTGGGAAATATTCATAAAAATTTGGAGCTACAGGAAAGGAAGATTATACCATTAGCTAAGCCTTCCTGGGCACAATAAGACATACAATAAAACAGAATGGTTGCCTTTTGTGGATGACATTTAGAATCCTCAGAAATATGTTCCGATAATATTAATAGAGAAAAAAGTGTGGCACTTGTAGTCAGTGGTTAATCTTACTATATATATATAAATCAAATATGTAATTATTCCAAGGATATGTTAGGCCACCTTGCTCTTAAGAGGAAAAGGTTTTGGAGCATACATTACAGAATGAAAAAGAAGCAGCTCCATGTACAATGAAAATGAGCTTGGTGACTGCCATTCTGTATGAAGTATTGGTGAAACCAATATATGGCAGGTTCAGCAGTCTTTGACTTCAGTGGGCTACGAGGGAAGACTCCAATTGATTTCAAGGGACTTTGGGCCCTGATTTAGGAAAGCATATGCTAAATCCATACTTATGTGCCTTCCTGACTAGGGATGGTTTTTTTGGAAGCACAGTCTTCATGCCCAGGTAGAAAAGTAGACTTTGAAAAGAAGAGGGGGGTGAGAGTTACTGCACAAGGAAAGAACTTTGCATCAAGCAGATTGATTGCATTGCCAAATTAGTTTACCTTTGGTTTTAAATTTATTTTGAAAACACTATGCAACAACTTGATATATATAAGAATTTTGGACAACAATATTAGAAAAAAGAGCATTAAAAACAAGACGATAAATTAAAATGCCAAAATAGATAATACTCACTTCTTAACATCCACACTTTAATGTAGAGATTGAAATAATATTACAGAATAACATGTTATGTTCTTAATTTACAGTAAATGGCAAGAAATCACACATGAACTTCATATTGGTCATTTAAAAGATTGTGCTGATGATTATATTCAAAAGATACTACAGTACAAGAGGAAGCAGGATGTCAATGGTCACAAACTCCAATTAAAATGGACAGATAAAATTGTAATCCTTTATAGATTCATATGACCTCAGATTTTTTGTACTTTCAGTTATAAACCTGCTAAGAGTTTCTCCATCAGTGCTGTGTCCAAGTGTACAATTGTCATTGCATTGAACTGGGATTAGAATATCATTTTCTAAATCTGACTCTTTATTATGGCACTGTTACTAAAATACATTGTCCTGAAGCAGCAGACTGCTCAGATAGGGGCTGTTTGAGCAAACAGAACTAAAGGAATGGACATTTTTTTTTAATTGAAGAAAGGTCAACAATGAAATAAGATGTGACAGAATATCACACTCAGAACTTGAAAATAAAGACAAGAAGACAATGTGAGAAATAATCATACCTGCTACAATCCCCACGAGGTGGTTTTTGGTGATCATGATAGCATATTAAATGAACAGAAAATTTGAATTTTGAAGCACTGCAAAACTTCAGTCTATATCAGTATAACTGTAGTGTCTGCCATTCCTTGGATAAAATAGATACTGTTCCTTCAAGAGAATGGACCATACTGGAACAGTCATATGTGAGTCTTTTACATACCCATTTGTTAAATGGTAAGGATCTATTTTCTGAATAAGATTACATACATAGCAAGTGCACTGATAAAAAACAAAAGTTCAGTTATTCAGGATTACATGCTGCTTAGTCAACATGCACATTGTTACATAAGGCCTGTAATGTAACTACCATCAAATGTCACACCCCCAAAAGTTGATGAGATTCCCCAACTCTATAATAGTCCGAAACAGAGTAATAATCAGTCTCAGAAGTGGCTTTAATGTGAAAGATTGAAAGTCAATGTTGATGTGTCACCACAATATTTAAATAACAAAACAGCAGGCATTGGGGAAAAATGTGAAGGAAAAAGATCATTGTCATAATCTAGGGTTAGCCATTATTAGCTATTATTTACTATTTGTGTTATCATAGTACCTAGGCGCTCCAGTCATGGACCAGGGTCCCATTGTGCTAAATGCTGAACAAACACAAAACAAGCCACTACATTCGTCTAATTTGCAGTAATGGTGATACATTTCACAAGACAATGCATAACAAATAACATGTCTCTGAAACTTGCATATTACTTTTTATTACAAAACAGCAAGGGAATGCAGCAAAGCTTTGGATTTTGAATATTCAAAACTTTGGCATATGCTAGATGCTTCATACAAGGCTGTAATATTGTATAGGAAACATAGGGGGGGAATATCAAGGGCTAATTTTTTCCACCTTTATTCAAGACTAGCGAAAATACCCGGCGTTGCTCGGGTCAGTCGGAGGTGGGGAGGAGGCGGAGAGCTGAGCGAGTGTGGGGTCTGTTGGAGGGGGGAGGGGGCAGAGAGCAAACCTGACATCCCCAACTCACCCCCCCGACCAAACCCGACACCCCCACCGCACTTACCCCTCGACCAACCCCGACTCACACTTTCACCCCCCCCAAACCCAACACCCCCCTGTCTCCCCCCTACCAACCCCAATACCCCCTGACCAACACCCACACCTCACCCCCCATAGACCAAACCTGACACACCCACCTCACTTCCCCCCCCAACCAAACCCGACACCCCTACCTACCACCACAAACAAACCCGATACCCACACCTCACTTACCCCTCGACCAACCCCGACCCCCCGCTTCACCCCCCCAACCAAACCCAACACCCCCACCTTACCCCACCACCAAACCCAACACCCCCTGACCAACCCCAACACCCACACCTCACCCCTCACCCACCCCGACACCTTCCCACCCCCCCAGACCAAACCCAACACCCCCGGCTCACTTACCCCCCGACCAAACCCGACACCCCCACCTCACTTACCCTCTGACCAAACCCAACTCGGGTCCGTCGGAGGAGGGAGGGGGCAGAGAGCTGAGCAAGTGCGGGGTCCGTTGGCGGGGGGAGGGGGCAGAGAGCTGAGCGAGTGCGGGGTCCATTGGAGGGGGGAGGGGGCAGAGAGCTAAGCGAGTGCGGGGTCCGTTGGAGGGGGTATTATGACATCATAACTATGTCACAGAGAACAGCAGCTGCCCAGGTGATATGATTGGCCTTTAAATAATTTCACCCCTGGGGGGCGTCAGAGGTGAGATTTGAAAATTTTTCGACTCTTACCCTGATTAGGACCCTAAGATCTCTAACTGTTCCAAATTTCAAGTCTCTAGCTCAAACGGTGTGGAAGGAGTAAGTGCACGTACATACACGCATACATACACGCAAAGACCATTTGACTTTTATATATATAGATGAGTGCTTAAGTGGTGCCATTAATTTCATTTAATTTCAGTGGGACTTCTTGAAAATACTTGACAGCATGATTAAAAGGAACAGAATTAGGCCCTGAACATATTGTGACAAAATCTCAGCTGATGTAAATTGTCATAGCACAATTGATTGGTGTAAATTGTCATAGCTCCTTTTAAGTCACTGGAGCTATGAAAATTTACATCAGCTGAAGATTTTCCCTCCCTTTGTAAGCTCTATGAGACATGGACATTATTTGTAAAGGATCAGAGAGGTAGCCATATTAGTCTGGAATAGCAGAGGTAACAAAGAGTCCTGTGACACCTTAAAGACTAACTAAAGTAAAGTAACTATTTGTAAAGGCTTCCACTTACTATCTGAATAATAAAGTAGCAATTATTTTTTAAAATATTATTTAATACAATCACATACTGCACAAATATAATTAAATACTAAAACTTAAATTCTGCTGATAATGTTGAATGTTGATAATTCAATGTATATTGAATTATGTGTTTCCTTGTTCACATTCCAGCTGGTAAGAAAACCAACTAACTTTGCCTAGCTATCTTCTACAGTTTGAAATTTTAATGAAGTACCTTGAAAATCAGTTATGTACCTCTGGGAACATATGATCATGGTTGGCAATGATTTCAAAATAAATCATGGCATTTATAGTACTGAAGATCCTTGTATTTAAAAATACTGATGAACAATTGTAAACAAGTCAAAATCTTCTAGAATTCCCTAACACTTCAGTAGACGAAAATCAAATAAACTCTTTTTTTGTTTGTTTTTTGTTTTAAACACATAGTATCTTTGTCTAGTATCTTTTGAAGAAGACAGGAAACTGTCTTCTTCAAACATTTTGACAAATTTTCTGAAGTGTATGTGAGCCAAATTGCTGATCTTCACTAATGTGAATAATTATCCCAAAAACGATGCTTTCTTAGGAATACCGAAAACACAATTAAAGACGCACTTACAAATTATTCAGCAATGAACAATAGCATTATAATGGTGAGGAAACGATATACAATAAACAAAAGACAGTTTCATAAGTATTTGCACTAGTGTTATGTTTCAAGTTCTTAACATCTTACAAAGATTTTCATAAAGATCTAAAATTACCACCATTTAGATTAAAACTTTATGGGTAACAGTCACTTAAAATTATAACATTGTTTTCATTATATTTAAATTATCCTTAAATAAAGGATTCTCCTTTCAGCTAGAGAAATGTAAATGGTTTGGAAATTATTCTGATGCACGCAGAGACTTACAGGCTGCCATTATGGAGCTAATTGCCTGTTTTATTCCTGTATTGGAACAAAGGAAAGGGGATATATTTAAATAATTGTGTCCAGTTAAAGTACTTATTAATATTTAGTGACAGTGAGGCTGTTTAAAGTAGATTGCATTAATTCTGATACAATACAAAACACTGTACTCACACAAGAATCAATGATATGCTGCATTTATATAGCATAAGAAACTGTTGTTACCCCTTTTTACCTGAATGACTAGTCAGAGTTCCAAGTCCTTTCAGTTGGAAATAGAAATTGATAGTCTGGTATTTTCTTTCAAGCAATCTTATTTATTTACAAGGAACGTACAAAGTCCTGCTTCTCTGAATGCAGGAGGAACGAAGAACAAAATTAATAGTTTTTTTTTACCTGACAGCAACAAGCCTTTTTAGCCAACACCAGCCCCAAAAGCTCCCTCTCTAGTTCTCACGCTGTGCTCATAGGATACTGCTAGTCTTTCTTCCCCCTCTGAGTTTCTCTCAGTTTCCAGCTTGTGTGACACTCTCTCTCTCTCTCATATATATATACACACACATACACAGCCTCAGCAAAAGTCCTTTGTTCACAATCCCCTTTCTCTTTGGTGGACTTGCCATTAACTCATCCTAACAGTTATATTAATTTAAGGTTGTGTTCACAACCAATCTCAAAGAGGTTTGTGATTTTTCAGTCACCAGTACCTCTCAGCATAATGGTACTTATAATGGATCAAATGCAGCCCAAGCAGCATCTGAGACGTGGAACAGAGACAGTCATTTAAATGGGTCGTGACATGAACCTCACATCCCCAAAGTTGATTGTTTTGCACTTATGTAGGCCATCCAACTTCTTGTCACCCAAATAACCATGGCTGGAGATGGACATTCTTTCGCACATACTGCTGACAACTGGTCTGTATCTCTTGTAAGAGTCATGCCTGGATGTGGTTGTCAACTCAGTTGTGATTTCCAGCCCTAGTTACAATACCTAGAAGTGAAAGTGCCACCCTTAAAAAGCACCAACTCGTTCAGACATAGCTGTCTGTTTATTCAGCAACGCGGATCATCCCAGTACTCGACTCTCCATTAGCTTGTCATTGAATACAGAGTGAAATTTAAGATTTTGGTTATGACATTCAAAGCTCTCCATGAGATCATCCCATGTTTTAGATCAGGGATCAGCAACCTTTGGTACACAACCCGCCAGGGTAAGCCCCTTGGCAGGCCAGACTGGTTTGTTTGCCTGCCACATCTGCAGGTTTGACCAATCGCAGCTCCCACTGGCTGCGGTTTGCTGTTCCAGGCCAATGGGGGGCTGTGGGAAGGGGCAGCCAGCACATCCCTCACCCCACGCTGCTTCCTGCAGCCCAGCCTGGCCCACCAGGGGGCTTAACCTGGTGGGCTGCGGCCAAGGGTTGCCAATCCCTGTTTTAGACTGTATATTCTTTGAGCCAGGGATTGTATCTTTTTCTGTACTTGGAAATCAACTAGCATATTTTGGTTGTTATCATGAAAATGATAAATTATAATTAGCTATGTTACATCAGGGAACTTGATCGTGACCTCCTATGCTACAGCAGCCTAACGGAACTGTCAACTTCAAGAGTGAAACTTTTGTATGCAAGAACCAGACCAAGTGGTCTACATTTGTAGAATATACTCCCCGATCTGCTCAGAATCACTACAAACTTCAGAGCCTTCAGAAAAAAAAATTCACCTTTCCACTCTTCCTTTAATACCCAAAATCCAAATAATGTTATAAAGACACAGAACAAAACAACAGAATATAGAAAATAACCATCTTGATTTCACATTAGTTAGGCTGTCTGATTTCATGGTGCTAGACGTGGTGTAAGAATTTAGAGAGATTAAATATATATTCTTGGATTCTGCTGAAGTTAAGTACAGCATAGGCCTGTGTCTCCGCCTTTCTTTTTCTGATGGAACTTGTGCAAATGTTAACTCCCATAGTCCTTCCTGGTCAGAGAGTCCAGGTGTTGTCCTACAATTTGTGCAACTTGTATAGAGGCCTTATATAGACATCCAGAAATGAATGGGATGATTTTTTTGTTGGGGGAAGATTTTATGTCCTGTGAAGTGGAAAATTCTGAATGTGCTTAGGGTTGATGGGGACGGGGGGCGAGGGCAAGACAGAGAGAAACTACCTAGAGTGATTGGGGTAGTTAAGTTCATTTGCATGTCCTCTGGAACATAAAAGTTGCCATGCTGTATGAAAGTAGTAAGCTATCTACTCCACAATTCTTTCTCTGAGAGGCCAGTACCATATGTTTTAGAGGAAGGTGTAAAAAACCCATAGTTGGCAATTATGAAACTACCTGACTATTCCAGATGGTTGTTTTTAACCCCCATCAGTTAGTGGGGACTTTTGGCCTGAAACATGAGATTATATATGTAACTGTTTTGAATTTTAGCTTTTATCCTAGAATTGGGTATGTTCTCGTTATTCATATCACTGTTTAATCCTTTTCTGAAATCTAAGCCAGTGGTTGTCAAACTTTTTTTTTCAACAGACCACTTGAAAATTGCTGAGAGTCTCAGCGGACCATTTAATGATCTTTCCAAATATTGCTTGTGCTGTTAGTTAACTATTGTAAGGTGCTTTGGATAAAATATAAAATATAAAAAACCTTAATAATAATTAATATTTTTGGTCTACAAATAAAAGCACACAACTCATATTTAATATCAGTAGTCTTAGCTTTCTAATGCAATGAGTGTGCCTTCTCTCCCCTGCCATGGCAGCCGCCAAGCTGAAGCTGAGAAGGAGGGGGGCCTCTCCCCTTCGACAGCAGCCTCAGAGCTGGGACTGGGAAGGAGGGCTATCTCTCCCTAACAGCCGCAGCACTGGAGTTGGGGAAAGTAATCTCTTTCTCTGGCCGTTGCAGCCCTGAACATCCCAAATTCTGCACACCCCCTATTCTAACCCGACTGGCCTCTCCCACCTAACCCTTATCCCCCCGCCCCCGAAAAGCCACCACCTCACCTTACATGTGCATCTTATCTAGGGTCCAGGCATGTAATTAGTGGAGCCATGCATGTACAGCTTCACTAACTAGGTGTGTGGCCCTTCATTCTCCCATGTGTGGCTGCCCACACGCACACCTTTGAGGGAACTATCCATTGACCAGCTGAATGGAGATTGCAGAACACTGGTGGTCCATGGACCACAGTTTGAGAACCTCTGTTCTAAGCTCTTGGCCTCGATACTCTGTGGCAAAGGTATTCACAGGATAATTATGGGTTAGTTAAAAACTTATTTGCTTTTAGCAGATTTATTTTTTTTGCCTTTACATGTCATCCCTTGCTCTTGTATCATGCAGAAGGATAAATAAGAGAACCCAATTTGCATTACTTGCATAGGGTTCCATGCTTGTTTGCCTCCTTTCAAAATGGACAGTCCTGGTCTTTTCACTATCTCTGTCTGTCTTTACATGGAAGTATTGTTGTGCCTCTAATCATTTTTTTTTATTATCCATTCATGGGGCTATTCAATTAGTTATATATATTCTGAGGTTAAAAAAAAAACAGAACTTAACACAAAACTCCAGATGAGGGTGTAACACTGATTTATATAGTGAGATAATATTTTCAGCATCCTTTTGTATATACCCTATTGCATATACTCAATTTTTATATACCCTAAGTTCCTGTTTATTTTTACCACTATGCATTTACTAGGTGGTCTGTCGGCTCAGTACACAACCAGTTTACATGGCCATATGGATCTGCTGTATTGTGTAATGTTACCTAACCTATGGCAAATATATCATTATGAAAAAAACATAAAATACACTTTAATTGTTTTTAACTAGAGCCAAGAGATTTATCCAGAATTTTCCAGAATTTATGTCAATTATGTACTTCTTTTATAGTAATGTAAATACCAGTTGAGTTAGCAAATGTCAGGGTGTTCCGACTATTATCTGAGTCAGGCTGAAAATATCTTATACTGTAGAGGATATGTGTATAATCCAAAACACTTTTCCATTTAAAATTGTTTCTTCCCTTGCAGATACACATCACATTACCGAGCTCATTTAGACACTCTTAGGAAGAATTTGTTTTTCCTTAAGGCATTTTTGATGTATCAAAAACAGTAACTATTCATCATTAAATCTTTGAGATTTCTGGTAAACAAGAACTCACTTAAAAATAATTAATTAAAAAAGTGGCATACACTAGTTTACAGAACTTGACTACAACCAATGGAGAAATTAAAAGTGGCATAAATATTAAGGCAGAAAAAAATCTAGAAAGTATGAGTCCATTTGCTGTTTTTAGAATGAATCAGCATAAAATGGGAAAGACCTATACACTTTGTGTTCAGATATATTTTCTAAATGCAATATTGATAAAATGTTGTGATTAAATGACAAAGGGTGAAATCCTGACTCCTTTGAAGCCAATGGGAGTTTTGTCATTGACTTCAAGGTAGCCAGGATTTTACGCAATATAGTTACTAGCATCTTTGTAACAATTGCATAAATAATTATTTTTTCCTTTGCGTGCATGTGTGTGTGTTTTGTTTTTTGGTTGTTTGCTTTTAATCATACAAATAATTGCATCCCAACCTGGTCCTAGGGCTTTGAGACCTTAAGAAAATTCAGCTAGACAGACAATTCTTTTAAATGTCATTAAGATCCCAATCTTGCAAACTTCTCTGTGCAATTAGACCACTATACCCACTCAGAGCCTGGTTGGCTTCAGTTAGGCTCTGCACTGGTGCAGGGTTCTGCCCACATGGAATAAGTTACATATAACGAGTCAATTTTCAGAATGTTCCTGGTCCAATTTATCTGTTTCCATGCCCACTTTATGCCCACAAAAATGTGCAGTTCCTGGTTGGCAACAGACCTGTAGCAGTGTGAGGTATCCAGCTTCTAGCCATATATAACAACCCACTTCTGGACAGTGAAGGATGCCCTCATGTATGTGTCTTTACACTGAAGTGTCGGGACAAGGTGGTCACAAAGCTCCAGAAATGTAGCTTTCTTCATGAGAAAGTTTTGGACCCACTGCTGGTCATCACAGGTCAGCTAGATGGGGCGATCTCATCATTCTGTGCTTCAGGCACTGCACCAGAACCACCAGTCTATATAGGGGGCATCAACGGCTATGCTGATTTTACAGAGCAGCATCTGTGAGTGCAAGTCTGCAATGCCAGGTGAGCAGACAGCAAATGTGAAAAATCGGGACGGGGTGGGCGGATAATAGGAGCCTATATAAGAAAAAGACCAAAAAAATCAGGACTGTCCCTATAAAATCGGAACATCTGGTCACTCTAGCCGAGATGCTTCTCCTTTTCTGCTCCTCCATCATGAAATCCATCAGGTACCTTTGGTAAGTTGGAAAACACTGCTGAAATGTTCACCAGCACCTCGCAGAAGTTTCATGACACAGCTGTGAAAGTGCAAGTAAGATAATTTATTCAAACAACATCTTCATGTTGCTGGCTGTGGTAGCTGGGAGCACACAGACCAAAATGAGTCCCCGGCAGGCTGCTCAAACTTCCCATAATGTGCAAAGTGGGCAGTAAAGTTTTCCCACAGAGCATCATGGTCAGAGAACTCCAGCGGCTACATTTTGCGAATGCTTTATGGGTACTGGGATGTGATTGGTTTGACTTGGGTTAGCATGCAGTGTGGATACCAGAGACCCAGTTTCAAGCCCGGGTTGGAAATTTTTTTAACATAGGATTAAGAACCATTGCAGAAGCTCAAGCCCAGTGTTTTCTAATGTGTGTCAGTTGACTCAAAGCCCACTAACCGTGGGTTTACATCACATTGTTCACAAACCCTTAGTGTCATGGTTCCCAAAGCTGCAATGGGAGGGATTCTCCAAATCTCCCTGAAGGGCTTCCCCTTCCTGTCGCAGTGTGTTTCAAGTCATGCTGCCATTGCCAGACTCCTGTTTCTCTGCCGTAGCAGCCATGGGGAGGGACCAACTTCAATTAATGCTGTTTCATGCACATTAACTCCCTATTGACTTTCCAGGTGAAAATCTACAGGTTCAGAAAAAAAGATGACGCTATGGAGAACATCTGATCCCCTTCTTCTCTGCTCTTGGCTTTTCCCTTGAAATTCCAAGGTCCCAAGAAGAATGATACAATGCCAGAAAACCATGGCAACCCCCTCCATATGCTCCCACAAAGAGAGCGCAGCAAAGCTAGGGTCCAGTTTTCAAAAGAGGAAAGGACGATCAAGACTCCTAGTCAGCATTATCTTAGGCTGTGTAGGCCACTGCAAAGTAAAACCAACTTTTCTTTGAGGGTGATTTTGGGGCAGGGATCAACGAGGGAACACTCACAGCAATTCCTGACTAATGGACTCTTTTGACCTTTGGATCTCAGTCTAAGCTCTATTTCATTATATCCTTCTCTCAGATACTTTTATATTAATAAATATATATATTTATTAATTATGCCCATGTCCACTTCCTTTCACTTTTCCTTTGATACCTGTGTCACTTACCATCCTCAGAAACTCATAAGGATGTAATTTGTTTATTATTGTTGTCCCGATCCATGTTTGCTCATTGTCCGTATGCTGCTAGATATCAGTTTTTGGTGTGAACATATACACAGTAACACTTGGAACACACAATGGGATTTTTTTCCCTATTATCACCTTATGGTGTTAGGAATCCTATCTAACACCAGCCCATTGCATTCTGAAACTTTCTGGTGGCCCAGGGATGTAAGAAATGTTTGATTACTTTTTGTAATAAACAGAACAAACAAGCAGTGAGTTACTGGGTATAAATGGGGGCTTGTTGATCCCAGCACAATTCCCCGGTATACAACTCCAGACTTAGAACAAGTTCAGAAGAAATTTTGTTTAACACAATACCTAAGCCAAAGCCAGACACTTCCTTTCTGACTCCTCATTTATTCAAAACTCTAAAAAGCCAGAAACCTGCCAGGACGTAATAGGTTCCAGGGTGGTACTGAACTTTTCATTTCCCTCTTCTACAGAGGAGGCAACTCAGTGATATTATTTAGGATTTAGTTTTTCATTGTGATATAAGGTGAGTCTAGATCCTGCTCTGCATGCTCAGGTAAACCTCCTATGGTCCTCAGTGGGATTGCTTACCTAAGTACTATTCATTGTGAATGAGGGTTGCAGAACTGAGCCCTATGTGTCTTCTTCTTTGTAATGGAGGTCTATTACAGTGGTTTTCAACCAGGAGTACATGTACCCCTGTGGGGCATGCAGAGGTCTTCCAGGGGCTACATAAACTCATCTAGATATTTGCCTACTTTTACAATAGGCTACATAAAAAGCACTAGAGAAGTCAGTACAAACTAAAATTTCATAGAGAAACTGACTTGTTTATACTGCTCTATATACTGTACACTGAAATGTAAGTACAATATTTATATCCCAATTGATTTATAATGATAGGGTAGAATGAGAAAGTAAGCCATTTTTCAATAATAGTGGGCTGTGACACTTCTGTACTTTTATGTCTGATTTTGTAAGCAAGTAGTTTTTAAGTGAGGTGAAACTTGAGGGTAGGCAAGACAAATCAGAATCATGAAAGGGTTTGGAAAGGTTGAGAGCCACTGGTCGGTTATATTTGATACAACACTCCTTGTTTCCCTGATTGCCCTAGCAGTCTGGTTTCTTCAGGAGCTTTGCTATCATTGTGATACCTCTATGGCATAAAAGCCAGGGACAGGCTCAGGAGAAGGTAACACTGTTTAAATTGGACTATACTCACATAAGTTCTTCTGAATGTGATTAAACATTGCAGACTCAGAGCCCTAATGCATTTAATGTTGTTGTTTTGAAAGGTGGTTTAAATCATTGAGATAATTGCTCCAAACATACGCTAGCCTTTTGCCATCAAAATTGCCTTGTAAAGGGAATCAACAGAACTTTCTAGTGGGGGGGTCCATATACAGGTTTATGCAGTCTCCTTCCTTTGAATATAGTTTCTCTATCTTCTTTCTCCTCATGTATTCCCTTTCTATAAGACAGACAAGAGCATGTCAAAATAAATCCATCTTTGAACAAAATGTGATGTATTTACCCTGCTGTTTTTTATATTAAAAATATACCTGAATGTTGTATCTGATTGATAAATCTGCTTTGTTTCTATAAATATTTTATAAAAATACAAAATTGTATAATTTCCTCAAAATCTCCAATCCACAAACAATCCAGCTTCCACATGGCATACAAATATTATATACATATATTCAACTAGAAAGACGAATGCTCTGGCAAAAGAAGAAAGTCAGAGTCCATGAGATCATTTATGAGAGAAGTGTCTGTCACACCCACAATATTTCACTATAAGATCCTACAATTCCAGTCAAACATTTCACTTCCCTGAGTGTACAGCTAGTTATATTCTAATAATGAGGGAAATGACTGTCTACTACACTGAGGTATTTATAAAATCATCATCCCCATAGAGTCTGAGTGTCCCCAATCAGGAAAGAAAATCTCTCTCTCCTTTATTTGCAAGTAGGGATAGCATAAAGGTAGCTGAAGTGTATGTGTGCATGTAGGAGCAGCTATTGTGGGGAAAAAAACTAGGGCAAAGAGGTGAACTTTGTATTTAGTTCTGAATGCATGAGAGGTCTGTGATTATTTTTATGTCTACAGGAATTCCATAGTCTAGGCCCAGTTCCTATAAAGTTCCATCTCCTGCAGTCATGAGCCTTCCCACATTGATCAACAGCTTCATAGTCCATAGCTATCAGTCAAGGTTATGGAGTGAGGCACATTGATCCAGGTAGCCAGAGCCAGATTCAAGGAGCGATTTTAATATTAAAACAGACCTTTAATTGGACGCCATATCCAGTGGAGAGACAAGCGCTCTAGGGTGGTGAGTTCATGACAATCTGTGCAATTGGGCACATATTCTGTGTTAGCTGAAACTTTTTCAGATTACTAGACTTGAATGACAGTTTAGTCATTCTGTAGTAGGTGCAGCAGACATCCCTCCCCCTCTGGATCAGAGAGAGGCCACACGGCCTCACTACGCGATCATGGTCTAGTGTCTGGGGGAATTAGAAAATAGGCCTTAGCATCCCAGCCAGTCCAACAGGGCTGAACCCCAGATAGTCATTGGGTTATAACCCTTAAGCAGGAACAGGACCTCCCATGAGTCCATATACTCTGACCGTTAAGCTGGGACAGAGCAGCCAACAGTCTTTAGTCTCTGGGCCTTTTTGGTTAGGGTCAAAGCAGACACCACAGTTGGTGGGCTCTGGACCTGTTAGGCTGGGGCCAAAGCAAACCCAGTAGTCAATTAACTCTGGGCTCTTGGTGCAGGGGCACGCAAACCCAGTAGTTGGGCATCCTAGTTCCAGTAGATAGCCAACTAATGCAGTCCTCTTCACGTGGAGACGGGAGGCTATCTACCGTCTCTGGGGATGTGTTCTGTACTCTTTTAGATTATGGCCAAGACCAAATACTTCAGAGGAAGGTGTAAGAAACCTCCTAATCCCTTGTTGTTAGAGAGTAGTTTAATCCCCAAAGTGTGGGGTTTAATATCTCTTCAAAAGTCTATGTTAGCATTAACTACGATAAATGGATATTCTTTTATCCATATAAATGGTTGTTCCTTTGAAATCTTGTTAAGTTCTTGGCCTCAATGACATTTTGTGTCAATGAGTTCCACAGTTTAAATGCGGTGTGCAAAGGTTTTTCCTTGTATCAGTTTTGAATTTGCAATGGAGCTAATTCCACCAGGTGCCACTGATCCAGCACAGCATCTTATTCTAATGTCAAACTGAAGTCTATATATTACAATCTTAATGGGCATGTGAGCAAGTGTGCCAATGTGACAGTGTCCCCTCTGGTCAGATGGAATGTTTCAGAGTCTGCTTGGTCTCGTGGGACAGTTAGTCAGCTCTTCTTGCCTGAGTTCCTATGGTAGTCCCATTCTGGGCTATGAAAGTTGTTAGTCACAATTCAGGTGGGTTATACAAATTTACCCTTTTACTTGGTGGGGTTAACTGGACCTTGTCCTTAGGGGATGTTACAAAGCCCTTTGATTAAGTCTCTGAGGGATTGGTAGGGGAACCCAGGCCCACCCACTCTACTGGGTTCCAACTCAGGGCCCTTAAACAGGCAGGGAGGAAGGATAGCTCAGTGTTTTGAGCATTGGCCTGCTAAATCTACGGTTGGCACTTCAACCCTTGAGGAGGCTTTTAGGGATAAGGGGCAAAAGTCTGTTGGATGACTTAATTGGGGATTGGTCCTGCTTTGAGCAGGAGGTTGGACTAGATGATCTCCTGAGGTCCTTTCCAACCCCAATATTCTATGATTCTATAGAGAGGAACATACAGTAGGAAGATTATATATATAAATACACACAGAGAGAACATGAAAAGGTGGAGCTTGCCATACCAACTTCAAGTGGCTAATCAATTAAAGTGAGCTATTAGCCACTTAAAATTGGTATGGCAAGCTCCACCTCTTCTTGTGCTGGGTATATACATCTTATACATATATATCTTCCTACTGTATGTTCCACTCTATGCATATAATGAAGTGGGTTATAGCCCACGAAAGTTTATGCCCAAAAAATGTGTTAGTCTCTAAGGTGCCACAAGTACTCCTCATTCTTTTTGGGGATACAGACTACTAATACAGACTACTAACACAGCAACTACTCTGAAAGATGTATGACTTCTGTCGACCTCAACAGTCTTCCACTAACTGTTCTGGTCATAATTGTGAGCTCCACTACCCAGGGGTCACATAGACCAGAAGCATCCACACCTTTAAAACACCACCCCTGCCTGGCATCCCCCATCTTTAAAGCATCATCCCCCTGCAAATTTTGGAATGTGTTTTCCTGATTGCCCAGCTGAGTGAGCGTATCTAGCAATAATCCATTGTTGTGTGGAACTACCCAGCTGAAGATGTTGGCTACACACTCCAGATGTGTTCTTGCCTGGAATAGACAGAAGATATTGGATCCCCTGGGCCTGTAGGGAGAAGAGGATATGCTAGAGCACCCCCAAGTTAGTGGGACACAGATTTCTACTTTTCTGTAATTTTACTCATACTGCAAGAGGCGGTGGTAAAACAAAGAGAAGTAGCGTTGCTATCTGATTTTCATTCCCCTGTAGAGGTAGGGCTGGTCTTCCCTGGTTGGGGGGGGGGGGGGGAGATCGACTGAAGATATGCAACTTCATCTACGTGAATAATGTAGCTGAATTCGGCGTATCTTCAACTGACTTACCTGCCGTCCTCATGGCAGCAGCGGGTGGCAGCGGACTCCCCCGTCGACTCCAGCTTGTGTCTCGCAGCAAGCTGGAGTTACGGAGTTGAAGGGGGCGCCACTGGCAATCGATTTCTCGCATCTTAACGAGACGTGAGAAATCGATCGCTAAAGGATTGATCACTACCCACCAATCCAGCGGGTAGTGAAGACGTACCCTTAGACTGAAGGGAACATGTGAAGCAGTTTGCTCATGTACACAGGGATGTCCCTTGAATCCTCCTGAGAGATCTCAACGAAACTTCCTTGGTGGTATGGCAGCCTTATTTCTTCCTCTGCAGTAGGACACTTTCTTATGCTTGGCAGCAATTACTTCGGGATGCACCATTGCAGTACACAGGCTATCATATGGACCCAGGCAGCTTCAGGATGCCAGCAGCACCTATGCGCTCTCTGTGTTTGTAACTCTCAGGAGTGAGGTATAAGTTAACAGCACCCACCTGTGGAAAATATTGTCAGTATTCAGTGCCATTGCCCTATACTCAGCTTCAAGCAACCTAACAATTCCATCTTCATTTCCTATACCCAAGGCAGGTCCCACTCACCATAACTTGTGCTGAAAGAGGTACCGGAGATCAGGAACTCCAAAGCAGAAGTGTCAATAAGCTTGTCTTGTTTAACACTTTAGGGGACCAAGGGAAGCGGGGAGTTCAGAATATTAAAAAGCTTCACTTTGTATTCCTACAATCCTGACAATGGTACCTTGGTGTATTTTATCTGCAGCTGCAGCTGTTGCAGCCTTGAGAGGGACTTCCTTCACATCAGCAGAATGACTGACTTAGATAAGGAGGAGAAAAAAGAGGAAGTGGGAGGACATATTTTGGGAGATCCCTGAAGCCAGTGCTGCATCAGAACTTGAAAAGAGGGCCTGGAGGGTCAATATTGCAGACTGCATGAAGAAGGAAAGAGCAGACAAGAGAAAGGTACAGGAAAAGGAGAAGGAGGTGCACCAGGACATAATGGAAATTCTTCATCAGCAAATGTAGATGCTGCAGAATCTTGTGCACCTCCAAGTTCAATCCCGGGCTCAAATGCCATGGCAATTGATTGAGGAGGTCTGCTCAGTGCCTCCCTACACTCTCCGTCATAATTTCACATGGCCTCAGGGCCAGCACACCGACCCCTACCACTCCACATGGTGGGGAAAACATGGACAACCACAGCTTCACACAAACTGACCTCTGAGAGCAATGGCTGATGTGTGTGTAGCTACAATGGATATTAATGTTCCTTCCTTGGGTTCATTTATTAAGGTTCTTAATTTTTTAAAAGTTATATTTACTTTTAAATTCCTTAGATTATTCTCAGGATCTGTTCATTAGTGAACAAGCACAATGTATAGTGACTGATGGCAGTGAAAGTAGTGCTCTTGAACACTCACTACCCATCAGAGCAGTGTGAAACACTATAGTTGTCATAACTGTACAGTAACCCCATCAACATTAATAGATGTACAGTACTGTCATTGATACATCCACAGATGAGCACCAAGCACTACACAATTCCAAGCAGGTTCCCAAACTGCCCCTGCAGATTGAGCACAGTACACCACAGCACAATACTATGGCTCACAGTTAAAGTGCTCTTTCAAAGCCTCCATAGGCTATATAGCTCCTTGTTGATCTTGTGTGATAACCCTGGTGTCTGGCTGTTCTAACTCAGCAGACACCTTCACTTTCTAACTTTGCAGCAATGTTTCCCCCTTTGCTTCACAAATATTATGCAAAACACAATTTTTTGCACTGATATCCAATCTGGTGAGTAAATAATGCCAGCATCCTTTCAATCTACCAAAAGCACATTTGACTGTCATTCTGCATCTGCTGAGCCTGTATTGAACTGTTCTTTGCTGCTTCAAGGTGGCCAGTGTATGGCTTCATGAGCCAGGGGAGTAAGGGGTAGGCTGGGTCCTCCAGGATCACTAGTGGCATTTCAAGATTTCAAGACCAGTAGTAATCCACCAGTTGGGAGGAAAGTCCCTGCTTATAGATTTTTGAACAGTCCTGTGTTCTTAAAGATGTGAGTATCATATACCTTCCCTGACCACCCACATGGATGTCAGTGAAACACTCCTTATGATCCACCAGTGCTTCCATAACCCTGGAAAAGTCGTCCTTTCTGTTGATGTACTCTGTGGCAAAGTGTTCTGGAGCCAAAATGGTGACATGCATGCTGTCTATTGCTCCACTGCAGTTCAGGAATCCTATGGCTGCAACGCCATCCACTGTGACACATTGCTGAGAATCACAGTTCTACACAGTAGGGGTCAATTAATGTCCCTGTGCTGGAGGTCTCAGAGCAAGCTCAGCACACAGATCCAGCAAGGTGGCCTTGAACATCTGAAAGTTCAGTAGCCATGGTTTGTCATTCCAAGCCTGCATTATGATGTGATTGCACCGGTCAGTGCTCATTTCTCGGGCCTAGGAGCAGTGCTTCTCTATTTGCAGCTGCTCGGTGAATGCCACAAACAATTTTGAATTGATTATTCCTACATTCCACAACAAACTGGCCACCTGGAAATCCTCATGTGCCCAGTTTTTCTTGCAGCTCTTCGGATATCAGAGGATCATGCATCTCGTGCTTACAACACTCATGGCAAGAGTGCAGTTGTGCAGCTCCATGCTTCTGTCAGAGATGGCAGACAGCAACAAGTCCAAAGCAGGTTCTTGGGAAATTCCAAATAGGCACAAAAAGTATGGGATGGGGAACACTGACTTATGGGAAGTTACCCTTTTCTCCCACCCACCCCTGCAGGACTCATTTCTGCCCCACCATGCATTGCCAAAACTACACAAAAAGTGCACTGAACCACAGTGGGCTGCACCCTGGGCACCCTACTGTGAATCGATACAAGCACTGCTGGAGAATATGCACTGTGTCAACACAAGAAGCCAACTATGCAAGCACAAGAGCTATATACTAACTGTGGTGGCTGTATGCTGATGTAACTCATGTCAGCTAAATTGTGTAGTGTATATAGGGCCTGAGACTCCAGTAACTCAATCTTTTTATCTTTGCCAAGAGGAGGTTAAGAGGTGACTTGATCGCAGGTTTTAAGTGTTTACTTGAGGAGCAAAAAGTTGATAATGGGCTCCTCAATCTAGAAGACAAAATGTAATTCAGATTTGTTAGACAATCTAGAAGACAAAATGTAGCAACATCCAGTGGCTAGAAGCTGATGCTAGACAAATTCAAACTGGCAATAAGCCTTCCTCCAGCCTTCTCAATATTCTAGTGAAAGATAGTATACATATCCCAATCCCCATCCCCACAATTTCCAGTGCCATGATGGGTAGTAAATCAGACAGTCCTCATGATTATGGGAAGCTTTTATATTAGAAGTACAATTTGGAATTCCACTTCCTGAGCAACAGGCAGTCATTCTGACATGCTGAATATCACGGACTCTCACAGGGAAGACTCTTTGAGCCATCATGTGGTCCTGTTCTACTCTGTCTGTGCTCAATGTGTGGATTTCAAGAACAGCTTTAACTAGGGCTCATTGTAGTCATCTAACCCGGTGGGGAGCTGTGGTAATATTTGTAAGATTATGCCCATTCAATAGTTTGTTTTACATTCTGAATTTGAGTCCTTTTTCTCTTGTACATTGTCAATTCTAGCTAGTGTTCTTCTCCCCTTGCCTTTCCCCAAAAATAATAATAATCAGGCTCAGGGCTGCCTACCCGTGACATGCTAGTCAGCATAGCTGCACTGCTGTTAAGTGCGTCAGTGAAGACACTATCAGTGCTGATGGGAGGGCTTCTCACATCAGTATACGAAATCCACCATCCCAAGGGGTTACCTAGGTTGATGGAAGAATTCTTCCATTGAACTAGTGCTGTCTACGCTAGGATTTAGGTGAGCTTAATCACGTCACTCAAGGGCATGGATTTTTTACACCCCTGGCCAAGCTAATTTTCTGGAATAGTCCAGGCCTTAGTTGAAACCTTTCATTTCTGCTCACTTTACCTGCTACATTTTAAACAAGTTCTCCAGTAGTCATAGGGGCTATCATTAGAGAAATATTGTTTTTCGGCTGTGCAAAATGAGTCTGACTTTTTAAAAAATGAAAACAAAATCTTAACAAAATCTTGACATTTGTTAACAAAGTCAGAAAAGGTTTATACAAATGGTATATGTGTCAGTAATAAGAAAATGTTTTATACAGGGCCAACTTCAGAGATCTTTTCCTTTTATTTAACTTAATCCTTAATAAAAATAATAGATGTTAAAAAAACTGAATCAAAAATAAAAATTTCTTTCAGTTGACTATTGTAACTAGATGTTTCCTCACTTTTGAAAACCTGTCAATTCAAAAATCAATTTGCTAAAAAAATACACTGGCCAAAATCTTCAAATCTCTATAGTTTAAACTGGGCTCCTGAGTCCTTCTTTAGGCAAAAGATTGTCAGTATTGAGCACCATAAAATTCCACTGAAGCCATATTGCTCCATAGATTATGAAGCACAGCTGCCCAGTATTCACAAGAATTAATTTGACTTTAAATTGATTTAATGATATTGTCCTTTGATTCCAATCGTGTTCGTGGATGCTCAGCAGTTCTGAAAAATAGGAAAATTAAATACCTAAATATGAATTTAGGAGTCTAACTGTAGGTGCCTAAATTTGCAAATTTTTGGCCATTTCTTTTAAGTAAATAGACAGTTTGCAATCCAGAATTCCTTAGGCATCAAAAACACCTTAGGATGCACACTTAGTGGCCTTGAGTTTAAATAACTCTATTTGCTCAAGAACATTATAAAAAAAATGTCTCTCCTGCCTTACACATCACTAACAGCCTAGAGAGGGTGGCTGCTTTTGTAGGAACTGTTTTCAATCCTTTACAATGGCTTCTGAAACAGGAATAAAACAGAAAAGAGCATCTTACTATCATTACTAAAGATGAATTATCCTCTTTATTTGTTTACCAGGTAGTAATATGTTGTGCATTTATCAGGAACACTAATGACTCTCCTATAATTCTAAGAGGCTGACCTTACCAACACATACCCATGTGAGTTTACTAAAATAGATATATCATCAAATCCAAAAGTTACTCAGACACGTAAGTGTTTTCTGGATCAGGCCCTACATTTAAACAAAATAACAAATACCAGCTATCTTTTGTTTTGTTGTTTGTTTTGGTTTGTTTTTAAATGTAGGGCCTGATCCAGAAAACACTTATGCACATGAGCAAATTTTGGTACAGCTTCAGCACCATGATTTATAGGCATAACTCTGATTTCCAATGGCAGGATCTGTGTGCTCTATTCCCTGAGTACTATGCTGAATGTTTACCCCTTCGAGTTCTCTCAGGCTCTGGCACACAAGTAAAACAGGTGGTTGCCATAGGCAGCAAAATATTAAAAGAAGCAAAACATTAAGTGACTGTTGACTGGGTGAGTAACTGTAGCCTGTGAGAAGTATATATTTTTTAATTTCTTTTGGGCACCAAAAATCCCTTGCTAGAGGCAAGACAGCAGGAGCTTATGTGTGCACGCTGGAGGACAGAGAAGAGAAAGACAGATGTAAATATCCCTCAGTACATATCAGCTGCACCACTTAGCCAGTTAGTTTTAAATAGCATATCAACATTACTTCAAAAAGACACAGAACCAGAATAATTAACACTGAGTTAGAAACAAACTGTTTTTAGTCTATTCTCTTTTGTTTTTCTTTGAAGAATTGCTTGATTACAAAACATAATTAAACGAGGTCATAAATCCTTAAGTGGATTTCTGTAAATTTGCACCCAATCCTGCTCCCACTGAAGTCAGTGGGAGCTTTGCCACTACTTCATTGAGACAGAATTGGCCCCTTTGAAGTTTCATGATAAGCTTTAGTTGCCTAGGGCTACTTGGGTTTCACAAAACCCTATAAACTAACTTATTTATATGATATTTGTAACATTTTAAAACCACAGAGGTTGAGAAATTATTATTAATTTAAAAGTTGACTGACCTCTAGAAATCAAATGATAAGTACACATGTTTATATCATATTTAAAAAATAAAAGAGGTCTTCCTGGTTGGGAAGAGGGGAGAGTGACAAGGGACTGTCCATCAAAAAGATTGCTGGCAAAGTAATATGATTATTTCTGGAGTGACTCATGAACTGTGAAATACCATTTCTATTTCTCTGCTCACATACAAACATTGCACAAGCTCCAGACCAGAAAATATTAGGAAAAAATAAGTAGATATGTAAAACAGCCTGTCATGTCCCAGAAGAAATGCTTTAACCCTTACTTACCTTATCTAAAACACACCAACTGTCCCCCTTAAGAAAGAGAGAATCATTTATTTCTCTCTATGCAAAATGTTTACCCTTCCTCTTCTGATATGGATTGCTCCCTCTGTTTGTCTTTTTGGTGCATTGGACCTGAATCTCATTCATGTCATGTTTTTTTTTAGTTTGCAGTATAGTTGTAGCTGTGTCAGTTCCAGCTTATTAGAGGGACAAGGTGAGTGAGGTAACATCTTTTATTGGACCAACTTGTGGAGGTGTCAGAGAGTCAAGCCTGAAGAAGAGCTCTGTGTGGATTGAAAGCTTGTCTCTATCACCAACAAAAGCTCTCTCACCAGTAAAAGACATTACCCACTCACCTTGTCTCTAAAGACTTTTTTAGGTCTTTTTGGAAGAATAGAGGGGCTGTATAACAAGCAGAAATGGTCCCCTGAGAGTACCATCTGTGCAGAGGGATTCTTTAGCCAGTGTAGACCTGGCCTAAGGCATCTAAACTAGCCCTGCATCCCACTCCCAGCACAGGAAGAAAATTGGGGGCCTGGCTGGCATAGGCGCAGACTCTGTGGATGCTCCAAAGTTGGAGCACCCACAGTGAAAAAATGGTGGGTGATGAGGACCCACCAGCAACCCACTTATCAGCCAGCAAATCATCACCTATCCCTCCCTCCCTGTGCCTCCCACCAGCTGTGATCAGCTGTTCATGGCATGCAGAAGGTGTTAGCAGGGAGGACAGAGGAGGGAGAACTCGGTGCACTGGAGGAAGGGGGTGGAACGGGGCATGAAGAGGTGGGGTAGTGGTGGAATACGGGTGGGAAGAGGGAGGGCGGGGTGAGGGTGGTCAGAGGCAGGGTGGGGGTGGGGCCTTGGGTGAAGGGTTGGGGTGGGGGCGGGGCCTGTGGCAGAGCCGAGAATTGAGCATCCCCTAGCACATTGGAAAGTCGGCACCTGTGCTGGCTGGAATGCACTGCACTACAGCTGCTCTGCTTTGCAGGGCCCACAGAGGCACATGGGAAGCAGATAATATGAGTAATCTCAGGGTTGCTGTAATACACACTGAGGTCCAAGCAAGGCCATGCATGACCCCCAAAAGTCAGGAACACACAGGAGATGAAGTCAATTATTCTCCGACCACCTGCAGCTCCCAGGAAAAGAGTAACAGATCCAGCCCCATTGTTTTATATGCTGCTGTTTATTATATTGTTTTTATAACGGATTTTATAATTTATTTATTATGAAGTTATTGCACAGAGCTTCAACCATGTTTGTGGGGGTTGGCAGATGCTTACTTGATGGCCAGTGATTACGTCTTTAGATTTTTACGGTGTTGCTCTTCTCAAAGCTCAAGGTACTTGTACAAACCATTTTGAAAATACAAAATTTCCCATTGGCCCACAAAGAGAAAGATCAGGAGCTTGTCAGGAACATTTTTGATCAAGGGTGTATATGAGGATGTGCAATTTCCCTCCAGAAAAGGAAAAGGAAACTAAGAATACTGACCAGTTGAAATGGAAAGAGATGGAACAAGCAGCAGTCAGTTGCACTTCCAGTTAGTTTGTATTTTTTAATGATAACTTTAGAGTTGCAGTTTTTTGTCTCTGCCAAATAGAAACAGCCATTCTGGGGGCAAATATTTATAATGAAAGCATCTCTGCATTCGGGAGAGTTAGTAAGGATCAGGAATTCACCAAAGGAAGTGTTGTTGGGGAAGAGGCTGCCTCTGTGTTTTGAATGCTACCAATATGTTACAGTGGCAAATTTAGTACATACACTCAACATCATTTTTTCACCATGAAATAAGTTATGTACAAAGGCATAACTTGATCACTGTTTTCTGCATCACTGGTATAGCTCTTTTGTCTCCCTGTTGGATGAGTCGTTAAGGGAGTGTGATGGGGTATATAAAACCCACACTGGGAAACAAAGGGTTAAGGAGAGGATCTGGGCTCAGCCAGCTCCATCCCATCTCACCTGCATTGAATGCAAAGACTGGACAGACTTCCCAGATGCCTGTTGCCTAATGGCCCCTCCCTGAGGGACAGGAGGGCTTGATTCTGATACAGCCTGAGAGGGAATCATTCCCTTCTCTTTCCCATTTACTCTGTATATTTGTATTAGTGCCCCTTGCTTTTTATTCACCGACTCCCCTGGAAGCGGAGAGATTTTAAAAGTCACTTGGCCACAGGAAGAGGTGCCACGGTGGAGTGACCGTTGCAAGAGACACCCAATGGGGAGGGAGATGTTATGCCATACCTGGCCACAAGGAGGAGCTTTGCACTACAGGTAGAACATGAGCAATAGCCA
Organism: Sternotherus odoratus; assembly: GCA_032164245.1. Lineage (NCBI taxonomy): Eukaryota > Metazoa > Chordata > Testudines > Kinosternidae > Sternotherus > Sternotherus odoratus. Next base: position 155,436,841 of record JAVMKO010000001.1, on the reverse strand, counting down.
GAGGCTGAACTGTGATACTGATAAGGGCTGGTCTTCACTACCTGCTGGATCAGCGGGTAGTGATGGATGTATTAGTGATTGATTTCTCGCATCTGGTGAAGACGCGAGAAATCGATCGCTCGCGGCGCCCCCATCGACTCTGGAACTCCAGCTTACTTGGAGGAGCAAGCTGGAGTCGACGGGGGAGCGCGCCGCCTGCCGCCCACCTTCAGGATGGCAGGTAAGTCAGCTACATATAAGCAAACTTCAGCTACATGATTCACATAGCTGAAGTTGCATATCTGCAGTCGATCTCCTCCCGTAGTGAAGACCAGCCCTTGGTTACCTTTGTGAAGGCTGCTGGTATACAGAAATACCATAGTTGGAGAAGGGGGATGACAGCATCTGGGGCAGCTGCTGTTTCTTTGACAGTGGCAATGATTTTAGATTTACCAACCCCTGTATCTTTATTCCTTTCTCCTACAAAGGAAATCTCAATTTTCAAAAGACATACTTTCAGTCTCTTTCCATTGACTGCATGGCAAATGCTGCTCCTTGCAAACATTTCTGTTAGGCAAAGGAGGAGATTTTGAGATTTTGTAGGGTTGCAGTGTGAGTGGTGGGGTTCTGTAGCTTCTGTTTCTCTCCATGTTTCTATGACACTTCCCCTAACCAAGGCCTTCTCACTTATGCCTTGTCTCCACTGTCATTTCAGCCATTTATGTAGTAGTACAAACGCAAACCTCTAGTGCAGTTTACATCAGCACAGTACAATTCGCAATCATATCTACTTCAGAAGCCTATACTAGTGCAGCTACAGGTGTGGATGACATTCCAATGTAAACAAGGCCTCAGCTCAACTACCCAAGCTATATCCTGATATTTCTTCATTAGGAGACCCATAATAAACTTGCAGTTCAGTGGTCTGGCAAGAACCAGTTGTCTACCCAGCCACTGTGAGGGTGGCTTTTGCCTCTTCTGCTTCATCTTTTTCCATTTCAGAAGGATTTTGCCTAAAAAGTCAAGAGTTATGAGCCAGATTCTGTCAACCTTTTTTCACCTTGAGTAGTACTTTATGCAGTGAATAGTCACATTGGTTTTAATAAGACTATCAATGGAGTAATGTTCTGTTCACCATGAGTCAGAGTGTTAATAGCAAACTTCCCTAACATAAGCTGCACTCCCGGGCTGGGGCAGGGGTTTGGGGCGTAGGAGGAGAGCAGAGATGCAGGCTCCAGGCAGTGCTTACCGCAAACAGCGCCCATAAGCAGCAGCATGTCTTCTCTCCGTCTCCTATGTGGAGGTGTGGCCAGATGGCACTTCACACTGCCTTGTCCGCAGGTGCTTTGACTGCAGCTCCCATTGGCCATGGTTGCCGGCCAATGGGAACTGTGGGGGCAGTGTGCGGACCCCCCTGGCTGCCCCTATGTGTATGAGTAATGTGCTGCTGCTTCCAGGAGCTACGCAGATCCCAGGCATGTGCAGAGTAGAGGAAGCCCCCAAACATGCTCCCCAGCTGGAGCTTGAGGGCAGGATTAAAATGTCTGAAGAGTTGGATGCAGCCCTGGGCCATAGTTTGCCCACCTCTGAACTAGAGAAACACGTTGAAACACGTTTAACTAATGCAGTATCCTTTGCCACAAATGAAGGGCAGGTTTTTTTTGTATGGCAAATAACAAAATAAACTAATTATTGAGAAGGCCAGTTCAGGTTTGAACAAAGCAGTGCATCTTGTTTACTCCCTGTACTACATTTGATGCAGATGTAGTCAGCCATACATTACCTACATTAAGAGCAAGGGAGCACTGCTCTCCACAGACATTACTGAATTCATAGGAAAGGGGAATCAGATTCTGTAAATTGGAAAAGCTGGCATCTCAGAGTACAGAGATAGGGGACCTTAGAAGAAACTACTCGTGCTGTGAAATTTCTGTGGCTCTGTATTTGATAATAAAAGGAGAAGGCTGTTGATGAGAATTTGCTATAGAATAGTCATTCTAAAAAGCGGAGAAGATCAAGGTACTGAGAGCAGAAATGTAAAAAAGGAATGGAAAGAAGACATATACATATATATTGCAGTTGTGCCCGAACATAACATTCAGTATCAGGTCTCATTTTCCTAAGCACTGTACAAGCACTTTAACAAGATCCAGTTCCTGTTCTGAAGAATTCACATTGGCAATAGATATCAATTAATCAGGGATAATTAAGGGAACAGTTGTGTGTTGTGCACACACATAGCAAACCCCGCTTATTTAAATTACTTGTAGAAAATACTTTATATGATCATGTAATTAAAGACTGTATTAATGCATACGTGCAAGGTGAAAGAATCAATATTGCAAGTTAAAAAACATATTTCCTAACTTATGAGTTCTTGATTTTGTAAGCCAAATAATGTTTTAAAAATTGTGTATATAACATACTCACAAACATGAATATATAAACTGAGTTGTAGTTTTGTACAGGAACCAGTTTTGCAGAACATGTGAAAAATGATTCTCTTCTTGCTCCTAGTGACTGATACTAAATAGCTGATGATGTAAATGTGGAACAGCATTTTTAACAATAGCAATAATCCTTCATGTTTGGTTTCTAATGAAGACTAAGGAGTAAATCATATTCCACATTGGCTAGTGCCAGAGAAGGGAAAGACATTCCTTACATTCTGCGACAACTCTATGCTCGAGAAATTTTTTAAAAAGAGTATTGAGGAAAAAAAAAAAACAGAAATAATTTTTTTTCCAGCCTAAACTGAAATCTGTTCTTTTTAGCTTTTCCTTTAGACTGGATATTTGACCTTCAGCAAACATGTAACATTTCTGTGCATCAGTTTCTCCATCAGTAAAATGGAGATAATACACTACTTCTAAGAAGGGTATTCGGAGTCTTAATTATGGTAAAGCATGTAGGTCCTTAGATGGAAGGCACTATTGAAGGGCAGAGTATTATAATATAGGAGGAAAAAAGTATGAAACATAAAATACTTCAGGCATAGAAAAAGATGGGAAGTTTATAGAATGAGGCTAATAGAATCCAAAAACAATTTTAAAGAAAATTTAAGCTGACAGTGAAATGAATATTATAGAGGAAAGTAGGCTTCTGATGGGTGGGTAAAGAGATAACAGGGGTAATTTATTGATAGAAGAGACAATGCGCACAATTTAGATGAATTTGTTCCATCAGTGTTCTGAAAGAAGGAAGGTTGATGAGAGAATTGATGTCAGGGAAACATTTTTACCAGATCACCCCCTTCCCCCAAAATGAAGAACCACAGTATCACATGAGAAAGAGAATTACCCCTATGAATTTGAAAATGTTTAGGCATTGTAACCAGACCAGTACCATCCTAGAGCTGGAAAGATCGCACAAATTAGGTGGAGGGAGCTGTCTCAGGTTCAGGGTAACAGCACCAGTATTCCCATTCTGTGGTCCTCCCATGGCACCCACTCAGGCTCCCCGCTACTAGACATCACCTCTTTTGAGCAGAGACCTACATCTTACTTCCTTCTAACCAGGGTTTTAAGGCTGCACAGCTCCCTGGATTTATAATGTGATATTCCCACCCAGACTACCTAAACATGATCCAGGGTCTGTGCTTTGTTTTTTCTTCAAAGCATATGATCAGTATATTGCTGTGATGACTTCGGTCACAGAAAGCCCCTTGTGACTGTCACCTGACATGCTGAGATTACCCCTGAGCTTCTTTACCAGCTTGGGACTCCAGAACCCTTGAGAAAGACACACTAGCCTGCTACAACCCACACCCAAGTTCTGGTCCACACCCCCAAAGCTGCACACTTTAACCAAAAACTGCTCAGCAGGTTACCTATATCTGGCACCCAGACAGCCAGTTCCCTATGGGATCCAAACCTCACATAAATCTGTTGTACTCTGTATGAAGCTTATACAGGGTAAACTCACAAATTGTCTGCCCTCTATAACACTGATAGAGAGATATGCACAGTAGTTTGCTCCCCCATATATCAATCACTTACTTTGGGTTTACTAATAATTAAAAGTGATTTTATTAAGTATAACAAGTAGGATTTAAGGAGTTTCAAGTAATAACAGACAGGCTCGCTCATTACAGAACTAGTTTCTCCTATCTCCATGTCCACACCCCCCATTCAAATGCTAGAAGAACAACCCACCCTCCCTAATCGGAGATAACAAGCTGGTTCAGCATAATTGGACTAACCTTTTTACCTCCCACCTGGTTCTTGCCTACTTTTCTATACCTGCCTCTGGACACTTCCACTGCTTGCATCCGACGAAGTGGGTATTAGCCCACGAAAGCTCATGCTTCAAAACTTTATAGTTAGTCTTTAAGGTGCCACAGGACTTTGTTACCTCAGACAGAACAAAGTAAGTTACAAAGCAAAATAAAGCAAAAATATGAAAGTCTAAGCCTAATGCATTAAAAAACTATTTACAGGTAAAATCTCACTCTCAGAGATGTTCCAATAAACTTCTTTCACAGACTAGACTCCTTCCTAGTCTGGGCCCAATCCTTTCCCCTGGTACAGTTCGTGTTAGTTCCACCAGACATCTTAGATGGAAAACAGGGGTGTTCTTATGACTGGCAGCCCCCTTTTTTTCTGTTCCCACCCACCCCTTTTATAGCTTTGGCACAAGGTGGGAAACTTTTGTCTCTCTGGGCCCCACCCCACCTTCTAAATGGAGAAGCACCAGATTTAAGATGGATTCCAGTATCAGGTGACATGGTCACATGTCCGGTGAGACCCCAGCCTTCATTCTTCCAGGGCTGGCTCACACATACCCAGGAAGGTTTTTCAAGTAAACAGACCATTTATAGTCAATTGTCCGAGTCAATGGGACCCATCAAGATTCTAAACCACCATCAATGGCCCACACTTTGTATAATTACAATAGGACCTCAGAGTTATACTTTATATTTCTAGCTTCAGATAAAAGTATGATACATACATACAAATAGTATGAACATACTCAGTAGATTATAAGATTTGTAATGATACCTTACAAGAGACCTTTTGCCTAAAGCATATTCTAGTTACCTCATATTCACACTCACAAGCATGTTTCCATAAAACATTATGGAGGACAATGTCACAATTGCCTTCATTTATAAGTTACCACTCAGACTTTTCTAAGCAAATACATTTATTTTTCAGATGAAAGCAACATAGATAAAACATATTAAAATAAAGGAACCTACACATATGCTACAGAGTCTACTGGAGGTATCCATCAGTCTTATGGGACCCTAGTAGTTCAAGTCCTTCCAATGCTCCCTTGACAGAAGGTTCTGAAAATAAGAACATAAGAATGGTCAAACTGGCTGAAACCAAAGGTCCATTTAGCTCCGTATCCTGTCTTCCGACAATCACCAATGCCAGGTGCCCCAGAGGGAATCAACAGAACAGGCAATCATCCAATAATCCAGCCCCTGTCACCCATTCCCAGCTTCTGGCAAACAGAAGCTAGGAACACCATTATTGCCCATCCTGGCTAATAGAAATTGATGGACCTATCCTCCATTAACTTACCAAGTTCTAGTTTGAACCTGGTTACAGTCTTGGCCTTCACAGTATCCTCAGGTAAAGAGTTCCACAGATTGACTGCATTTTGTGAAAAAAAATATTTCCTTTTGTTAGTTTTGAACTGGCTACCTATTTTTTTTTTTAAAAAAAACCCTAGTTCTTGTGTTATGAGAAGTTAATAACACTTCCTTATTTAGTTTCTCCACACCAGTCACGACTGTACAGACCTCTATCATATCCCCCCTTAGTCGTCTCTTTTCCAAGCTGAGAAGTCCCAGTCTTATTAATCTCTCCTCAGATGTCAGCTGTTCCATACTCCTAATAATTTTTGTTGACCTTTTTTCAACCTTTTCCAATATATCTTTTTGGAGATGGGGCGACCATATCTGTATTCAAGATGTGGGTGTATCATGGATTTAAATTTTCTGTCTTATTATCTATCCTTTTCTTAATGATTTCCATGATTTGCTTTTTTGACTGCTGCTGTACATTGAGTGGATGTTTTCAGAGAACTATCAACAAAGACTCCAAAAAAATTTTCTTGAATGGTAACAGGTAACTTAGACCCCATCACTTTATATGTATAGTTTTGTCCCTTTGCTGCATCAGACAAAAGGCCCTGCACCAGTTTAAAGTCAGTCTATTTTTCCAAATTTCCCTTCTTTGCCTTTTGATTTCTGGTATGGTTTGAACTAATATATGTGAGCCTCCACTGGTGGTGGTGCTTCTCTGGAGGTGTCACATCCTATGTGAATTTACCTAGTAACCTCAGTCCTCCCGCACCCAATGTGTTTAGTTCTTGGAGGAGCTGTGATAACTTTCCCACATGGAGTAGAACAGTCAGACATAATCTATTCATTTAAATCAATGGACCCCAAAGATACTCTGTGGGGTTGCAATAGCTGGCACATCTCTCTCCTAGAGAGGTTATACACAATTCTGATCCACAATAATACATAAACTTAATACAATCAGATCTTTCAAGGACATTGCAAGAAATTGCCATATCTGTCACAGGCACCACTGACAGAAATCCATAAAAAAATAACAGGAAAGAAAGCTAAGGCCTAAAGAGAAGTAACTATTATCCACATTTTAAAGATAGATTTTAGGAGAGCTCAAATAATAATAATAAAACCCCATACAAACCTATATGCTTGACTGCATTTTTTGGAAAAGTACAGATAATTGTGATCGGAGATAGATTAGGACTGCACAAAGGGAGACATGCATTGTTTAAAGATTATCAGCATGATTTCACAAAAAGAAGACCATACATGACAAACCTGATTGAATTTTGGTTGAGCAAATAATACAAAGAATTGACAGGGCGAAGTTGTGGACATAAATTTACCTCTCATAGAAAAACTACAAGAAAACTTTTAATACACAACCATACAAAAGACTACGTTCTACAAGGTCAGCAAGTATTGTAGGAGATGTGAGCTGCTTGTAAGGATAGAGAACTGTCTTCAACAATGAAGACAAAGAGTAGCAATGAGAGGATTCACTGAAGAATGGATAGACATGACAAGTGCAATGCTACAAACATCAGTAGTAGGTCCTATTGTGTCCATTTTATATATTTGTATATATGTTGCCGGAAGAAAGGATGCTTAAAAAGATACAAAATATACAGCTGGATCAAATCTGGAATGAAGAGAAAAATGAAAAGTCTACACAGAAAAGAACTACTATATTTAGAATAACCTGAATAAACAAGTGTCTTAGGTGCAATTCAAATTGGAAACATTACTATGTATTCCCGGAAATATCCACAATGTGCTAGGAGCTTCTATAGTACAATTGAAATGGAGAAGGTCCACTGAGGAGGAATACAACTATTAAAATATATATGTAGTTATAGACAAATAAACTAGGTGTCATTTCTTGGAAAAGAGGCAGTGACATATTTGATGTATAATTTGGAAATCATCCTTTCAACAAGGATGAATGTCTATCATGTACTTTATAGAAACCTAAGAACCAGAAGGGAAGGCTGCAGCCTAAAGAGAAGGATGTATATACTATATGAGATAGACCACAGAAGTTATTACTATCAAATTGAGCATAAATATTTAAATAATGTAAACAATGTTTTGTTAAAAATAACTTTTAAAATAGGTTACTGCTAATTTATGACAGGTTGAACTTACAATAGGTCAGGGATGTGCTGCAAATATTTGAAATAAGAGTGTCCTCATGTCATGGGTCCATGTCCTGGAAAAGATGGGGTGAAGGATGAAGAATCTATTCACTTAAATAACATTTTCACAAGGCCATAGTTTTGGGAAACAAGAGTATTGAATTTCACACGCTGGAAATGTTATTCCTGAAAAATGTATACTGACAGTACACATTCCAATGTGTACCATGTGAAGGAGGCTGTGGTGGTAAAATGCTTTTTTAGGCATAATATTTTTTCCTCCCCCACAAACATAGCTTGAATATATGTCCCACATTTTCCAATCTGATCTGTTGCAAAAGTTAAAAAATGGTTCTTCACACATATATTTATTGGCTGGAAAGATCTCTGGCACACACGGCTTTATACAATCCAGGGGAATAAAAATCCATGCGGGGCAGGGAAAATTCACATCCACTTTCCCTTCACTTTGCTAGAATAACTTTAATCATATACCTCTGGAAACCCCTCTAGCATTCCACTTCCCCATATTAAATCTTTCTCTGTTAGTCTCTTTGTTCCTTTGAAAGGGAGTCTCCATCAAGTGTATGAGAAAGTGTGGTGAGAAAAAGAACACAAGAGATACTAACAGTGGTGCATTAAACGGACTAGGATTCTTAGTCCAGGATACCAGGAACTACTTTAAAAAAAGATTATATTTTACAGATGCATTTTACAAGAAAATAGGATTTGAAGACACACAATATGCAATATGAGCATGAACTGTGGGAACAGTCTTAAAAGACATTGCATAGAAGAGACTGGACTTTGCCAGTCGTAAATTTGCTTTTTAAAATATTCTGTATGATATTTTCTGAAACTTAAAAATCACCACAAGTTTCCTGTTAAAGGTTTCCTGCATAATTAACTCTGAAGTTTACAAATCTGCTTGCATCCGACGAAGTGGGTATTAGCCCATGAAAGCTTATGCTTCAAAACTTTATAGTTAGTCTTTAAGGTGCCACAGGACTCTTTGTTAAATCAGCATAGGTTTGCTTAAAGATTATTTTATAAAATGAAATTTACAGTTGGCATCTTTTGAATATACATCTGCTTCACATCCATTTAAAATAATGTCAGAGTATTTCAAAGGACACAATTAAAATTTAGAGAGATGTAGCATTAAACATTTATTTATTTATTTACACAAACACACACACACACACACACACACACACACAGAGTCTTCCAAGACATTTAGCCTACTATAGGGCCAATCGTGATCTCACTGAAGTCTATGGGAGTAAGATCAGGAACCTAAAGCGTGAGGATGTTAATGTTGTTGATGTAAACATGTTTAATCAGCATGAGTTTGGGATAGCTGCTTTACTCCCTTTTGGTTGAACTATGATTACAGATCTTTGCAAATGAGTGCTAAAAATGCTATCGTGGGTTTTCTATATGTTACAGGATTGCCAGTTCCGGTTTCTAGCAAACAACTCCTCAGGTAACATAGCCTGGGAAAGGATTCCATGTTTTCTTCCTCCTAAAATGATGAAACCCAAAACCAAAAATGAAACCAAACCACCATGTTCTCCCAGCTCCAGTTCCTGACAAACAGGATCCTCGGTGATTGCTTTCCTCCTAATTATCAATAACATTATTAAGGCTAAAGCAATATTGACATTCGGACAGAATAATACAGCACCATATTAATAGAGCAGCACCAGCAATCTCTCCCACTTGGCTGTAGACGGAACAGTTCTTGACACACTCTCCTTTCCACAAACAATTCCATGTCTAAACCTTAACTTGAAAAGCAAGCTATTTTTTCATATGTCTCATGACATCATAACCTAAATCAATGCCAAAGAAACATGCCCCTCCCTTCCCAAATGGAAGTCCTGCAATCAGGATCAGGTGTGTGATGGTGGTGGGAGGATTTTAACAGGCTGTCTCTCCTTTCCTTTGCTGTTTCTTCTGCTGCTTCTGAGAAAGCAGCCAGCTAGGCTGAAGTGACAAGGACAAGCAGCACTTCCTTATACAAAAGGGTTATGTGGGGATTAGAATCCATATGAATCCACCTCAAGTAGAATTCATTTACAGTCTGTTCTAAACTGGAGACCCTCATACCTCAGCAATACATAGCTGTAAATAGGTAATTTCTGAATTACTGCTCTTAATTTCCACTGTCATAATTGCTATACTCCACGGTATCCATATGTCAACACATTCTATCCACACTACAGGAGTTAAAATGACCCAATTCTGCAGATTATGAACAATGTGCTGTATCAGTTTTTAGATGCAGTGCTAATATTTATTACATAAAATATCATTTTCCTCTCCTCAAAGCATCAATACCTTTCCTGTTAGTAGGAGGATTGACCTTGTTGATCCTGTCACATTTTAGAAGCCGAATAAAATGTCCTGCTGCTCAAAACTTGAAATTTGCATATAAAATTATGCAGTTGTAACTAATTCCAATAAATGATTGCCCATTGGTTAAACAAAAGATATGAGGATAGATTTTACTTAAGTAATTGATTCTTCTTCTGTTTCTGCCAGTCCATTTAATTTGTCAGGAAAATACAAGAGCACATAAGGTTTGTGATAAAGGAATTTTACAGGTCTAATCAGTTTAAAATTGTGACATTAGTCATATTATCACAGTTAACCAAATCATAGAAATTAGAGATGGAAAAAGTCTATTAGACCTTTTTGTCAAAGCAGGATTGTTTCCTAGATTGCTGCTCAAAACAGGTGATTTTTAACTCTGTTAAAAACACAGTATAAATTGTGAATGTGTTTCAAGAGTTCTGTGAAGGTGAATATTATATCAATATTTGAACATAGAAAAGAAAAACACTTTTATATGCCAGCACTTAATACTAGGTGTCCTTAACCCTAGATCCGCAGGTGCTAATTACATTTAAGGTCCTACACACCACATCAAAACCTAAATAAAAAAAGAGGTAAATAGCAAGGTAGCAAAATTTGTAGAAGAGACAAAATTATTCAAGATAGTTAAGTCCAAAGCAGACTGAAGAATTACAAGGAACTGCAGAAAACTGGGTGACTGGACAACAAAATGTCAGATGTTGATAAAACACAAAGTAATGCACATTAGAAAATGTAATTGCAACTACACATACAAAATTAACTGTTACCACTCAAGAAAGATCACTGGAGTCACTGTGGTTACTTCTCTGAAACAGCTGCTCACTGTACAGTAATACACTTACACAAACTTGCATAGCAGTCTTAACTTCAGCATTTCCTCACTTTTGGGTACTTCACTTTGCAGGCTTCAAATTCTTTCAGCAGAATGTGTATTCAAGTTAAGTTTCAACAGTAAGATATGTATAGAGCAGAAAATAATGAATACCAAGTATGGTATGCTATGTACTAAGAAGGAAAATTAATTTAGTATTTCCTGTTCATCTTTATCTCACATTATTTCTCTTGCCCATAAAATTTGTGAACAAAATACAGTCCAGTTTGAAGGCAATATGCAAGACAAATGTGTAACAAAGCGTATACACTGCATGCTGCAATATCGTCTGTGCAGTTGCTGACACAACATTGGCACTCCAGGTTTCATTTATCCCTTGTCAAGAACTATTGATTGGGGATAGGGTAGAAAGTTCTTCTGCATTCAGTGCTAAGCAGCACTATGCCTGAACTGTGTTACACAGCAGAGAAGCAACCCCCTGTCTTAGGAAGTCAGTAATACTTACACTCCACTGGTAGAGGCTGGTACAGTGTCAGGTTCAGTTTGTTAAAATTGCTGTTAGGTAACAACTGAATTTCCAAGGCTTTACAGAAACATAAGGGCAGGCCTAAAGGTCTTCTTATAAGATAATTTCTACTTTTTGTTGCTAGAATTCATGTAGCTTTCTCTGCTTCATTTTCTACTCTTTCTTCTGGTTCACAGAACATATAATCTTCCTCAACAGCTGTCTCTGGCAACAAGAGAAAAGCCTGTGCCATGAATGCCTAAGGGATATAAAATTGACTAAACTTTCTTCCATCTCTTTTGGGGGCTACAAGAGTAAAGAACTGAACAAAGTGGTGTCAGAACTGAGTAGGAAGCAAAAATAAACTAACTCACTTTTCCCCCCTGGACCCCTGCATCATATCACTCAAGGAAAAGGTGAACAGTGCCATTCCCACTAGATGTACCAGAACAGAGGCTCTTACAGACCCAATTATGTTCAAAGATTTTTGTTATTCTGAATAGAGAGATCAAGCACAGCACTTGACAATACACTTGCCATTATGTATCTAAGTTTTAATCTTATGAAAAAAAGCAAAAAACTTACATTAGTTCTGTTTTCAAAGCAATTGAGTAGGCAAAACTGTATCACTCTGAGTTCTGGGTGGTCTTATGCTGTATGGAATGCCTATTTTGAAATTTTTGAATATTAATATTATTTATGATTGTATTATGTCTTTTGTCTATGGGTGAACATCAGCTACAAGTATCAGATATTTAGGGCTCCTTGAGAGATTCTGAGACACACCATACAAGCTACTGATACAGCTCAGTAAGATCACAGCATCACAATTATGAAGCTGAGTTTGAAATGGAGATGACACTTCCATTCTAAACTATTTTTCAGTGTAACTTTCTAAAACAATTTGTTTTGTGCTTTAAACTTCTTCTGCTTCTTCTCATTCCCTAAAAACAAAGAATTTTGGAAAACTTCCTCAAATTCCATTCAGCAGCTTTGGAGTTATGTATATGTGAAGATATCTTTTGTCAGTAAAGAAATTTTCTAAGCCTGTTTCTGGGAGCAAATAATGCAGAAATGCATTTCCTTTTAAAACGTCTATCTTGGTATGTATAGAATCTGGAGTGAGCGTTTTGCTTTGTTTAAAAAAAACAGTTTGCTTTTGAAATAAAGTTCTGAAATACTTTAGAATAGCAAAGTTAGCATGTCTTACTGTATTGCAGAATCATAGAAACCCAATTTTGAATTGCCTTGCTTTTGTTCAATTAAAATCTCAATCTAAGCACTGCATATAGTTATTTTTTACAAATTATGTAAATTCACTTGATTGGAAACATTCTTCCAAGCATTTCCCCCCTTAATTTTAATCAGTACCACATTTACTGATAAATGCATGAAGTCTAGGGTGAAGCAGTGCTTAGGGCACCATCTTGGAGTGTAAGTTCAGAAGGAGGGAAAGCTGCAACAGCAAAGGAAAATAGGCAGATAGGAGGAGTTGGAGTTGTGACTTGCTGGCATTTTAGTTGTTGCCACCATGCCAGACAGCCTAGAGGAAGGGATTTAACTGAAGAATTGTTGTGAATCTCTGAGCTATTAAACAAAACTTTCTTAGTAAAATTGTCATCAAGAGGTATGAGAAAATCAGAAAGGCGACTTTTCCCCTTCTTAATTCCAAAGAGGAAAACAATAGGTGGTCTGATTTTTGCAATTATTTTTTAAAAATAAATAAATCCTGTCTAGAGACTCTTTTACATAATTTAAGACCAAAGGGATTTTTTTAATTTAAATTTTGAAAACTTGTTTAGAGTGGAAATACTGACAAAACCTTAACTCTGGCATTGGAAGTAAGGTGCTGCAATAAAATTGATATCCATAACCACAGAGATACAGTGATCTCATTTGTAAATATATATTCAGGGCTTTTAAAAATGAATTTAAATACTATTATTTAGTTGTATTGTGATTCATATTAAAATTAACATTATAAATTTTGAAGCAAAAAAAATATCAGGTACAATATCAGATTTGGTGTGTTAATGCAATTTCTTTTTGTGAAAAAAGCAAAAAGTCATTGCTTTATTTGGAAAGACAGAATTTAAAAGAAGAGAATGTTTGCTGAAGTTTTCATTTTTTTCAGCTTGAGCTCAATGTAAACAAAACTCAGCACATAAAAAGGAAGTTAAAGCTGTCTGAGTGAGCATATTAAAACTGCAGCAAGATCTGTTTATAAATGGAATATTGTGTTTAAATAGCTGAAGATTATATAAATGGAAAAGCTAATAGCTCAATCCTGGCTGCCATTTATATCTACCTGGATCCAAAAAAAGAAAAGAAAAAAAGAATCATTGGCCAATGCAGGATGTGTGTCACCTCAATTGTGAAAGCTCCTACAGTGAAGGGTGTCTATGGGTTCTTAGTGTATACCTACCCTACAGTAAAAAAACAGCAGCACTGAGTCTCAGAACCTGTCAGTTGACTTGGGCTTGCAGGGTTTGGGCTGCACACAAATTTTTGTGGGAGTTCAGATCTTGGACTAAAGCCCATGCCTGAACATTAACAGTGCAATTTTGAGCCCTGCAGTTTGAGACCCACAAGCCTGATTCAGCTAAGTTGGTCTAGCTGTGATGCTGCAAGTCTTAGTGTAGCCATACCCTTTGTGAGTGGAGGTAAGATGGGACATTCTGGGTAGAACATAGGTCAGGAGATACATATATTAGAACATTCACATATTGGCCGGTTCCTAGAGGCATTAATTTGAAGAAGGGGTTGTGGTGTGTTGGGCTATGACCAGTCAAAATTCAGATTCACAACAAGCTGCTCCTGTAGTGTTAATGTTTTTTTCTGTCACAGACAAAGATTAACAGAAATTGTATGTATCTGTTTCCATTTGTGTCATTCAATCTATGGCATTGGTTCCAGTGCTTTCCATAACATCCTGATTTTACTTTCCTTTCAGTGGCTAGGCATAGAGAATTCGGCTTAGGTAAGCAGGTCCTTTTAAGAACTTTAGGGCAATAACCTATATCCACAGACAAATCACAAAAGGAGGACATGGACATGAAGTTCCAACATGTTCTGTAAGGAGTCTGGGACAATGTGGTGGCTAAAACAGACCATCAGACAGATGTTCTGAACCTTCTCACTTTAAGAAGCTGCTATCAAATCAAAGGAACATCATGAAAGGATAGGATACAGTCAACAGGGAGGCTGTGTTGCAGCAAGAACCACTAACGCAAATAAGGAGATTACAACGGACTTTTTCAGTGTAAATGGACTATACATAAAGGATTTCCATTCATTTATACCAAAATATAAATAATTGAATATGCAATAAATAAATAGAGGGAAATTGAAGTAAAATAAAAAGAGAAGTGTGTTCTATATATAGAAGGCTTGAATTGTAAACACCTTCACTGATCTACACTGAGTTAAAGGCAATACACAAGTATGTGATTGAAGGAAATAAATGAATCACTTCTGCTGACCAAAGTTTGGATTTTAGATGAGTGTTTACAGATTAAACTTTTCTTTATTGCACAGTGGAAAAATATTGATGGAATACGGATTTTCATAATAAATACTTTGGTAGGGCAGTCAGGAAGGATTTGTGCCTCTGGGCACAATCAGCTCCAATCCAGAGCACCAATGAAGTTTGTCATGCCTGGAGACGGGCAGGTCCTTAAAAGGGCAGATCTCTGCTCAAATTAGGGTGGCACTTTGAAGGAGTAGAGCTTCAAATTAGAGCTCTCTGGCATCAGGAAGCAGGGACTGCTGACTAGAGAAACAGCTTGAGAGCCTTGGGTGCTAGTTCTTTGCTCTTCTTCTCCACCCCACCACTGGCTTCACAATGGTAAAGGACTCATCCTTTTGTGGACTGTAGAAGTATACGGACACTTTTTTTGGTTTACTTTATTGCCCCCTCTCTTCCCGCCTCCACAGCTTTTTAGAGAGCTGGAAGACACAGCCCCAGACTCTGAGAAAAAAGCATTTCCCACCCTCTCCTCAAGGTAGTGCTAGAGAGGTATATCCTTCTAGAAAACCACATAGATAACCACCATATACTTCCAGCAAAGTGTACTGGCTGTTTGTCATGGAAATTCCATAATAAGCCACTTTTTAAAGAATATTATTTCCAATGTGAACTTCATTGAGGTGTCCTGGGCATTGTTTAAATACTCAGCATGATGCCTATCCACTCCCCTAGGCATCTTGAGAATTATTTAAATATATGGTTAAAATAACCTCCCAACACCTTACCAGTGTTTGCATACAACATTGAATTAAATTTACCAGAAAGTAATTTGAGGCTGTAAAATATACCCCACCTAAAATTCCATTCCCTCAGCCTTCCCCCAAAGCTCTAACATATAGTTGCTTTTTATTTGCAGCGTATCCTGTAGGTCAACTAATTCCAGCTATTGTTGACCAGGACCAGCTATTTTAATCTGGAACTGACAAAATTAATAGCGAGATCTGTGTTCAAAATAAAAGGTTTGTAATCTCCTAGCCAGGCACATTTGATCAAAGTTCTCATGGGTCTCTGCTATAATAGGATCATTTCAAACCACCCATGGATCAAAAGCCACCCATAAATTGCAAACTCCTGGGACCCAGGATGGATGAACCCCCTTAATCAAAGGGACTAATGTCATCTTCAAACCAACATATTTCGATTTTTTCCCCTGATTCATGTCCTAATTCCAACCAGATATTGGGAAAGGTGTCTCAAATAGAGACAAAGCTGGGTATCTACCCCATAATGAAAATGCAATACCTTATGCATAATTATTAACCCCTTAATGATCCCATAATTGGAGTGTAAGGGATGACAGAATGGTACTCTGCCACACCTCATGCTTTAGAGCCATTAGGGAAGTGAAGCAATGTCCCACAGTTGCCTCTTGTGATCTCTGAGCAAAAAGAAGAAAGTCACTGAAGGGCACTTTGAATAAGGTCCTCAGATGTGTCTGGATTATCTGATTATCAAACACATTGAAGAAATCTAATAGATCCAATGATTAATATTACTTTAAAATTTCCTGTTGAAACTGTATGAGCGAAAATGGGGGATGTGTGCTTTTTTTTCTTTTCCTTTTTTGTGCGTGAAAAGTATTTTGCTTTCCAGGGAAAATGTTGATTTCTCATTGAAAACAATGAAACTACTGAAAGTCAAAAAGTTTTTCATTTTCTGCCCAAAGATGGAAGAATTTTGGCAAAACAAAAAATAGTTTGACTCAGATATGCTGCTGGAGTACCTCATGGGAGTTGCACAATAATTGCATCATATTCTTAGTTTCCTCCATGGATTGACCTCCCCAGCTGGATTTTGACTTCCATGTAGCACCACAGCCAAGGGACTCTCTAAAGCACTTCCTTCCCTCCCCAAAAAGGAAGAACATGGTGTATCATGGGAGTAACCATGGAAACTGGCCTGTAAAGGAGAATGAGAGCATGAGGCAGCTGAGGCAATGAGGTAGAGTTTCAGATGAAAAATATTTTGATTTTCAGATGAGATATTTTGGTTTTTCAATTTTTCATTGAAAAGTGAAGGTTCACCTGGAGGATGGGGAAAAAGGAGCAGAACTATATTTTCTGTACTAACAATATCAACAAACATACTTCCACACTAGCTCTCCAAAGGCATTTGATCTTCATTAAACAATGTCTTTTCTACGTCAGAGCCAGGTCTGTAATTCAGACTGACCATAGTCAAGATGTGCAGAGGCACCTAGATACTGTGAAGTTCGTCTTCTCAACAATGTTATTAATGTAGGGAGGTATGGCTATGAGATAAAAATTAGCCAGATAATCAATGCCAAACAATGTTTTCTTCAGTAAAGGACACTCAAATGATTCCTTCAAAACAAATGGCAGTCTGCCCTTCCTAAGAAAGGTGCTTTACTGACACTGGACCTCATACTTCCACACTAGCTCTCAAAAGGTAAGAAGTGTATCACTCCAAAGCTGTGGTTATGTCTAAAAGCTCTAATGCCACCATTACCTGAGCAAAACACAGGATAAATTTCTAGCAAAGACTGTTTACCATATGTTCCCCCAAAATCTTGCTCTGCACCCTGACCTGGGACTGACTGATCTGCATGAAGTTTCTATAGCACTTCAGTTTGGTTTCTGCACTACAAACTTAGACAATCTGGAAGTTTTCCCCATTTAAATGTGATGCTCTTTGGCCATGACTTTTAGCCTTCATTATAGTTCAATTTAATACCCTTTGGACATTCTGATAAAAGTCCAGGTTGAATTTAGATGAACAGCCCATTTGTCATACCAACAAAAGGGAGTTAAATATTGATTTAAGGGATTTGGAGAGGGTTGGGTGACTTATTCTTCATCCAACTAACTGATTGATATTGTTAAGACATGCTGTATGTTTCTGTAATGGCAAAAGGATTTATAAAATGTGCATTTTTATCTGTTAACGTGGACCTGGATAACGTTAAGTTTAAGAGCCTGATCCAATTCCCACTGACATGAATAAAAGGCTTTCAATTGGTTCAGTAGGAATTAGATTAGGTATTAAAGCTCCCATCTTAAAGCCCATATACAGTAAAGTCAACAGGTGATTTGCATTATCAGATTTAAGGATCTGACCTCAGATTCTTAAATATTATCGTTAAGGCTACTTTAAAGCTCTAAGGAAAAAGAAGAAACTCCTTCCCTCATCCTGTACTCTCTCCGCCACAGAGAGGAACAAGCAGTAGTGGCCCAATGTTAGGAGCAGCATACAGGAAACCAACTGCGGACCATAAGAAAAACTTTACTGAATCTACACCAGGGATCGGCAGTCTTTGGCCTGCGGTCTTAGCAGGCTGGGTCAGTTTGTTTAACTGCCACCTTTGCAGGTTCGGCTGATCGCAGCTCCCACTGGCCGGGGTTCGCCGCTCCAGGCCAATGGAAGCTGTGGTAAGAGGCGCAGGCCAAGGGATGTTCTGTCTGGAGGAAGGGACAATAAAGATTATTTTAAAAGCACCTCCATGCCCTCTGTACTCTGACATAATGCACAGCATCTTTAAGGCTGCTCTGGTGTACACTTGGGCTTCTCATGCCTTTGCAGTAGCTGCTGACAGTAAATAACAGCCAGAATGCAGTTGTGCTCTGGTCCTTGCTTCTGTACTTCCCGTCGCATGTTCCTTGTTGCTTGGTTCTAGGGCTCCCACTCTACCTCACAGTTATGTAAAAACAATTATTAGTATATTAGCCAGAGTTCCCATAGAACTTTGTGAAGTAAAGGTAAGAGAGAAAGAATGAAAATTAGTATTAGATAAATTTATATCTTGCTTATCAAGCAAAAATATGACTTTTATAAGCCTATTTTTGTGCTGGCAAACAGAAAGCCAGTGCAGAGACTTGTGCACAGGTGCTATATATTCACACTGCCTTTACTACCGAGAGTCACATATCTTTCCTCTGCGCCTGTACGGGGGGATGTCAGCAAACCAGTAAAGTGCCTGAAACCACTATGGCTTATTGTTAATAGCAGCCAAGTCAGCAGGCTGTAAATTGGCCAAGTCAGAGCTTCAGTTGACCAAGGCGGGAGGGGTTTTTGGTGCACAGAAAAGGCAGCTGGACCCTTCCTGATAAGAATTGTGTTGAAGTTGCTGATATATGCCTTTTAGAAGAGCAGGATGTACCCCACGAATGTGTTTATTGGGGCCTCCCGGCTGCAAATTCTGGAAAAACCCACACCTGGTTAATCAATAATCAGAACAAACCTCTTGCTGGACCATTGAAACTGCCTGTAATAAGTTTTCTTTAAGGGACATACTAATGTATAAATAAGGGGGGAAAGTTTGAGGTAGTTGGACTTTTCTGGACTCTATCTCTGGATACATCTTGTAGTCCCCAGTGGCAGACGGGCTGCCTCTGTGCCACTTGACTGCCACACTCAGCTTTGGTAATTATCAAGGGTTGGAGGTGTTTTACTAACCTGTTGCAGATGTGTGTAAATGCTTGAGACTAAGTAAAGTTTAGCTTTAAGAGAAAGCACTCCTGTGTTGCCCTGTTTGTGCCAGCCATCTATCGGTCAGACAGCTGTGTTTCCCCTGATTTATTTCCTGACACCACCTCACACAGAATAAAAGTTTCCAAGAGCTTTGAGTTGAAAGAACCCCAGGTAACAGAATTTGGCGGCCCCAGCGAAGATTGTTAGAGAGGAAGGAGATGAATGGTATAAACAGTTTGTAATTTGTAGTTTGTCCATTGCAATAGGAGGAGGTAAAAGATGGGGAATGGAAGTTCCCATGTTACAGTTCATGGGTTAACTTACATTCCATTACTGGACTCAGATCTCAGGCTGATTGCCTGCTCCAGTGGGGAAATTATGTCCAGAGACAGGGAAACAACTTCAGGACACAATCCCAAAGGTCAGGGCTGCCAGACCTTAACACTTTGCCAATGACACTGTGCAGAGCCTGGAGACCCCCAGATGGACTTGATCCTGACTGGCCATCAGGAAAAGTTCATTTGTCTTACTAGGAGAGTTGAGTACTGTATGTGTAGCATGTGCATTCTGTTTTTTGGTGATTGTAATGAGAGGTTATGTAGTATATTACTGTGTAAGGCTCTTTCACTGGTAAAAGACCCAGTAAACCCGCAAAAGATTAAGCCCTGGGTCCATAGGAAAGGGAGTTTGCTCTGAGTCCACAGGGAACGGGTATTAGCCTGGAGCCCATGGAGGAGTAAAGCCTGGAGCCCACGGAGGGGTAAAGTTGTGTGCTTTTTGCCTGGAGCCCTAGGCAGTGGGAAAGGGTGTGGGTGCCTAAATTAAAAGGCTTGTGCCTTGAGCCCTACAGACTGTGTAAAGGTGGGTGCCCTTGACTGTGTGAGTAACAGAGAATTCTATGTGGGTTACGAATTTGGTGGAGAGAATTTGTGCAGTCTAAGGTCTTTTGACATGACAGAGCTGGGATTAGAGCACAGTACTTCCTAGTTCCCAATTAGAGCTGGTTGAATACTAAGGCCTGGTCCCCACTAGGGCTTAACGTCGACTTTAGCAAGTTAAAGTCGATTTAAGCCTGTACCCGTCCTCACATGCATGCCCTTAAAGTCGATTTAAGGAGACCTTAAAATCGACTTCTGTACTCCTCCCTAATGAGAGGAGTAGCTGAAATCGACCTCTCTTTGAGTCGATTGTGATCTAGTGAGGATGCATGGGACTTTAAGCCTCCGACCTTCCAAGAAGTTCCGCGGACCCCCCCGCCCGCCCGAGCAGCCCCGCGCTGGCTCCCCCCGCCCGAGCAGCTCTGCGAAACCCCCCCCCGCCCGCCCGAGCAGCCCCGCACCGGACCTCCCCGCCCGCCCGAGCAGGTCCGCGGACCCCCCCACCCGCCCGAGCAGCCGCGCGCCGGCTCCCCCCACCCAAGCAGGTCCACGGACCCCCCCGCCCGCCCGAGCAGCCCTGCACCGGACCCCCCCCGCCCGAGCGGGGGAGGGGGGGAACTGGCGCGGGGCTGCTCGGGCGGGTGTGGGGGGAGCCGGCGCAGGGCTGCTCGGGCGGGCACGGGGGTCCGTGGAGGTGCTTGGGCGGGCACGGGGGTCCACGGAGCTGCTCGGGCGGGCGGGGGACGGGAGCCGGCGCGGGGCTGCTCAGGCGGGCGGGGGGGGGGAGGTGCGCGGACCTGCTCGGGCAGGCAGGGGGGGCCACGGAGCTGCTCGGACTGGGGCTGGTCCCCTGGGGAGCGTGCCTGGCTGCCCCGAAAGGTGGTGCCAGCTGGGGACTCCCGGCACTGTGGGATACCTACCCACAGTGCAATGCTGGCTATGTCGACCCCTGCAAAAGTTTAAGGACAGACACTGTTGACCTGCTGTCCTTTGTGGGGACGCACTAAGTCGATTTTCTAAAGTCTACTTTAGAAAATCGACTTAAGGGAAATCGACCTACTGCTGTAGTGAAGACATACCCTAAGACGTAACTCTGATATACAGTAGTTTGATATGTCAATGTGTACGGGGAGATTTTGGAAAACCAGTAAAGTGCCTGAAACTACTAATTATGGCTTATTGCTAAAGCAGCCAAGTCAGCAGGCTTAGTTTAAACAAGGCAGGACGGGAGGGTTTTTTTGGGTGCCACAGAAGGAGCAGCTTGACCATGCGTCCTTCCTGATGAGAATTGTGTTGAAGTTGCCGATACATGTATTTTAGAAGACCAGGATGTGCCCCAGGAATCTATTGGGGTTTCAGGGGTGCAAACTCTGGAAAAAACAACACCTGGTTAATCAATAATCAGAAGGAACTTCTTGCTTTGACCATTGAAACTGCTTACTTAACATGTTTTCTTGAAGGGACATGTCATTCTGTTACTAATGTACAAAAAAGGGGGAAAAGTTTGAGGTAGTTGGACTCTTTCTTGACTCTCCCTCTCAGGGTCAGCTCTACATTTTTTGCCGCTCCAAGCAAAAATAATAATAATAACAATAATTTTAAAAGGTGCAGCTAGAGCAGAGTGCGCTGAAGTAAAAAAAAAAAAAAGTGCCGCTCCAAGATTGGCTGGAATGTCACCCCTTAAGATATGCTGCCCCAAGCACCTTCCTTCTTTGCTGGTGCCTGGAGCTGGCCCTGCTCCCTCTGGATACATCTTGCAGTCCCCACCGGCAGGCAGAAGATTTGGCCACTGGAAGCCTGCTGCTGTGTCAGTCGAGAGCGACATTTAGCTTTGGTATTTATCAAAGGTTGCGGCTTTACTAACTTTTTGCAAATGTGTGTATGTGCTTGAGACTAAAAGTTTAGCTTTAAATGAAAGCACTTGTGTTGTCCTGTTTGTGCCAGCCATCTATCAGTCAGGCAGCCATGTCTTCCCTGATTTATTTCCTGACACCACCTCACACAGAGTAAACGTTATCAAGAGCTTTGGGTTGAAAGAACCCTGCATGACAAATGTTCATGACCATTGTTACTTGCTATTTGTGAACATTCAAGTGTCTGCGAAACAGGTTTTTTTTGTACAAATACCCATGTGGGAATAAAAGTATTCATTATTCAGATCCAAAATACAACATATTCAATATTCTCTGCTTCCAAAGTTTGTCTCCAATAAGTAAAGAGAAAGAAAACCATGTGATTTAGGTGACTGATCATGCAGAATGAATATCAACTGGTGAATAGCGATTAGCCAAAATGACAGCTTCAAAACAACCCATAGGTTGACATTTATTGAAATCAGACTTCTCAGAAGTGATGTATGAACACAAAATCTGTCTAAATTCACAATGAATGATCATAGTGACTAATTCATCCAACTCTGCTCCCAAGTGCACCAAGTTCAGACAAGTCTTCTGATGGCAATTAAAACCAAACAAATTAATCTTTTAACTCATAGTAAAGATGGATAGTATGCCATATCATATTTGTATCTATATATCATAGAAATATAGGTCTTGAACAGAGCTCAAGGAGTCAGCAAGTCCAGCCCACTGCACTGAGGAAGGACCACATAAACCTAGACCATCTCTGACAGGTATTTGTCCAACCAATTTTTTTAAAGGCTGTAATGAGGGGGATATCACAATCTCCCTTGAAACCCTGTTCCAGAATTTACCTCCCCTTATAGTTAGAAAGTTTTTTCTAATATCTAACATAAATCTCCTATGCTGAGCCCATTATTTCTTGTACTGCCTCCAATGGACATGAAGAACAAGTGATCACAGTTCTCTTTGTAACAGCCTTTAACATATTTGAAGACTTATCAGGTCCCCCTTCAATCTTGTCTCAAGACTAAACATGCTCAGGGTTTTTGTTAAATATTTCCTCATAGGTCAGTTTGTTTCTAAACCTTTGATAATTTATGTTGCTCTTCTCCGGATTCTCTCCATTTATCCTCATCTTTCCTATCATGAGGTGCCTAGTATTGGACACAATGCTCTAGGCTCATCAGTGCCAGGTGGAGTGAGACAAATATTTCCCAGGTTTTACGTACAATACTCCTATTATTGCACTCCAGTATATTAGCCTTTTCACAACTGCAGCACATTGTTGACTCATATTCAATTTGTGATCCACTCTACCCCCCACATATTTTCAGCAGTACTATCACCTGACCAGTTATTTCCTATTTTATTTTTCCTTCCTAAGTGGAGGCAGAGACTCCATGAACTGTACTGACTTAACAATTTCTATCAATTTTATGTGGAAGAAGCTCAGATCCTACGATAATGAACATAAGAAGAGCCATATTAGGTTCCTGCCTTCCAACAGTGGCTAATGCCAAGTGCCCCAGAGGGAATGAAGAGAACAGGTAATGGTCAAGTGATCCATCCCCTGGTAACCTTCCTTACTCTCTGGCAGCAAAATTCCAATGGATCTGTGTAACTAGAACTTCTTCCTGCTGCAGGCCTCCCTAATGGGATTTTACCCAGTGCGGAGAGGGACTATAGAAAAGACAATATAACTTTGGGCAGTTTGTCTTTTTTGAGTAATCTCAATGGGGATAGTAGTACTGAAGCCCTGTCTAGATGCGATGAATGCATCATTCAGGATTATCATCTATGCATCAGAGAAGTAGGGGCACATTGTCCACTGAAGACAGAATAAGAGTATTTCTAGCCACTACAATTGCCTTGGTTTGAAGTGTTGCAATGAATGCACTAGGCTGTTCCCTTGATTATCAAAAAGTGGATGTCTTCAATAGAAAAGGAAGCCATAATTCCCATGACTTCCTCAAAATATTTTACTTTCCTTTTAACCATCAACATTCATCTTCAGATACAGCTTAAGCTAATTGGTTTTCATCAATACTCCAATTTCTCTCAAACCCTAGGATAGCTGTGAGACAGCAGAGAAGAAGCCATATAGAGCTGAATATGCTACCACTTCAGTTCTGTTCTTGCTATCAGTATTGTATTGTATCACTTGTATAATCTTGTGCTTGTTACAACTTTTATGTATCTCATTCCATCTATTTTTTCAAATATGTATAAAGCAAATTTTACAGGGGTTGTGTGGTGGCTGGATTGTTTGTGAAACATGACAAGCCATGGATGAAAATAGCTCAACGAGTATAAAGCAGTGTATTGCACAAACAGGAAATTCAAGCACTAATGCCTGCAAAAGAATTGTGAACCCAAACATCCTTCTTTGTGTTTCTATTTCTGATGAATTCTAGTAAAAAAGAAAGGTATCATTTACTTCCAAATATCTCTGCAGGGCTAATGACTTATTTATCTTTTGTTGACTAGAGTGTGTCAGTGTGAGATTATCCTATTCAGTATAATTAGTGTCTAAAAAGGTGCTGCACATTGCACATGAATATGTAAAGCAATTAAAGGTTTCAGTAAAAAACAAAAGCCCTTATACAGTGAGAGATTTCTAAAGAAATATTAGATAAGATGCATCTTCTCAGGTATAGCCTCAAGATGGCACTTAGGGAATCAAGCACAGAAGTCCAGTTATTTTTAACAACCTGCAAGCACAAATCATTTCATGGCATATAGAACTTGTTTTGTCCCTACCTGATCTATGTAGAAATAATGGATAAGCTTGGCTATGTACCTCAATTTGTTTAGACTGCTGAGGGAATTCAAGAAGAGTGACTAGTGATTCTATGGCATCCCTATTTGGAAGCTACTTTTTTTTATTCGGGGGCGAGGGGAGAATACAAGCAGCAGAGAAGACAGTTAATAAAGCTCAATGATTCTTTGTTCAACTTGGATTCCAGAACTTCATTACTGGTGTATATTATCATCACCACCAGCCAACATTGTGCGTAATCCTGTCCTGAAAGGTGTGGAACAACCAATCCTCTTTCAGAATCACTTATCAAAAGCCAATCAGTGAGTGACTCAGGACCACTCATTTCTCCATCCTTTTCCTTTAATCACTAAGTCCTCATATTGATTCCCTACTTCTGTAAAGGGTAGGAATTGTGAATAGCACACAAAAGAAGATTTGGGAAATTGAGAATGAAATGAGGTGTAGGGAGAGATGAAAGAAGTTGGTATCAGTGAATAAGATTTAGAGAGAAGGGAGCTGTTTGATAGCCTGATCTCTCAAGTAAAGGAGTAATAGGAAGAGACAGGAGAAAAGTTTAGCAGGGCGACTGCAAGGGGAGAGGAAAAGAAGGTGACTTATGTTCATTGATGCTTATGAGATGGTGGCAACAAATTTAGGGCTAGATTTTGCCCTGTCCTGCCATGGCTACTATGGTGGGGCAAGGACAGATGGCTATGGAAAAGTAGTGGGAGATACATATATTTGCCCCAGGTGAAAAAAAATCCCTGTTACCAGGGTAAGCAAATGGCAGTTGCTCCAGGTCAATTAAGACACCTGGGGCCAATTAAGATCCTTCCAGAATGCAGGGAAGACAGCTAGATTGATTGGGACACCTGAAACCAATCAGGGGCTGGCTGAAACTAGTTAAAAGCCTTCCAGTTCATCAGGTGCAGGTCAGGAACTCTAAGAGGAAACTGCTGGAGAAAGAGAGCAGTACAAACCCTATCAGGCACAAGGAAGGAGGCCCTGAGGTAAGGGTGACTTAGCTATTGAGGAAGTGGGGACAGCTGTGGGGAAATGGCCCAGGAAATTGTACTAGTCCTGTCTCCAAAAAGTCATCTGCCCAGAGCTGCTACTATCAGGGTCCCTGGGATGGAGCTTGGAGTAGAGAATGGGCCTGGGCTCCCCACTCTTCTCCCCGACTAATCACTGAGACTGGGAGACAACAAAGAATGTGTGTGGGAGGATAGCTTCTCTGCACTGCCCTTGCTGACATATGATGAAAATGGCTCAATAGGCTGTGACCCTTACTTCTAGAGAGAGAAGAGCTACATGGAGGGTCACAGTGAGTTTCTGAGGCTAGTGTAACCCTCCAGGAAGTGTGGGACCCACTGAGACAAGGTCCGAGCTTTGTCACACCAAACAAAGGCATAAGAGGGAGTAAGGAATATTCTTTCATGTAATTCTCTTAAGGGATGGTCACAACTGCAACCCTTAGCAACTTAGATTGCCAGCTTTTTGAGGCATGGACCTTCTCTTCCTATGTGATTATATAGTGTGCAACACAGTAAGGGAACATGACTGGGGCCTCTGAATACCACTGTAGCACAAATCATATATAAATCAATAGTAATAACAGTGCATGCTCAGACACACAGAGTTCTTCTGATCTAATATAACCCCTAGGCTCCAGCCAGGTGTGGGTTTTTTTTTTTTTAAGATTAACTAAGTGCCACAAATACTAAAGAATAAATAAATTAGATTTCTTTTTTAATTTTAAAAAGGGTCTGGGAATCTGATGCACAACTGTCTGACTAATAATCAACCACATCTTAAAACAAGGCTTTTCAAAATGGGGAGTGTTAAAATATGAGAAGTATGGGGGAGTGTGTGAGGGTAACGGAGAATGAGCTCCACATCCTATGTGCCACCTCTATTAAAGCTCAATCATCTTTCAAGCTGAACCACAATTGTGGAACTCCTAGGGACAGGTGGTGTCACTTCTCATAATATAGTAAATGCATTCATGCATTTGGACTGACTAGTTAAATTGTGAATACATTCATGCTGTTTTAGTGTAAGTAAGCTAGGGATTTTGTTTTATTTATTTTTGGTGTCTGAGAAGTATTTCCTGCTCAAATGAATGCAGATGATATAAAATACTATAATGGTATTTGGGTATTGAAATGGGTGTAATCCTGCATTCAATACTATTTCATTGCTCAGATGTTCTAGCTCTAATTTTCTTGTCTGTTATTGTTAAACCACCCTGAGAAGGCTAATTCCGTTGAGTGCAGAAGTTGGGAGGCCACAAGGATTCTAAAACAATACTAGGCACTCCAGGCTTGTATCAAATTCCTAAAGTTACAGTTTTTTCTCTGATCTTGGATTGGTAGATGCTGCCACCACCCAAGTGCAGAACCCCTTTGAACCACTTCAGAATTCCATCCTCTGAGGTACCCTCAAGCCCTTTCATCCCCCCTCCAGGGAAGAGCTGAGAAAGAAGGTGCTGGGGATAAATCAGCTGTTGCCACCAGCTGATTAAACAACATGGGCACAAACCTCTTAAGACACAAAAATACATCTGGGAACTCAGGCTATTGCTAGATTTTAAAAGAGCAACTACAAGGATTAAGTACCAAGAATAGCTTTCTTGGGGTCCATCTTAAAGGTTACAAGCAAAACAAAAACACCTGAGGTTAGCACAGAGGAATCCACAAGCCATAAAGAAATAAGAGAGAAACCTAATTGTGTCTTCCTAGACATTTCCTGATCTAATTACATATCTGGGTTTTCAAATTAGTAGTTTCTAGGCATGATACTGATTTTTTTTTCCATAGCTGGTACAGCTTCTTACTGCATAGTTACTATCATGTTCACCTCTCTCTGGGAGAACAATAACAGACAGACAAAAGGGGAGTCTTCTTTTTAAAATTTGGGGGGGGGGGAATAGCTTCCCATTGGCTCTTTTGTCCAGGTTCCCTTTCTTCCTTTTACCTATGCATAGAAGTGAGACTTTTTAACCCTATCAGGTAGAGCAATTAGAACAGCCAGTAAGAGGGATTTTATAGCTACTAGCTCGGTGGGTGTCCATAAAAGAGAAGTCTCCCCCCGAGCCCCACACCTTCATTTATGACACATGCTATTTCTCTTTTCTAGATTTGAGTATAAAATGTTAAATCCTTATGACATGTCTACTGTTGAAAACCTACATAGAATAGTATTCAAATGAGAGAAGGACAAAGCTGGAAATGCACAGCCTCAAGGCTATTGAGAAGAAGAGAATAAATTGGGATCAACCAGGTAACATAATTTACCTAGCCTCTCAAAATGATTATATTATGAGAATACCAGTACTGTTGTTGACCACATAGAAAAGACTGCCTGGAGAACTACCAACTGCTATGTTTCATTTATTCAGTGACCATTGTAGAAATATGATATGGTGTAGGCAATCAGAAATCATTAGAAAGCTTCTCCTGATCAAGACAGCCCAAATGACAAGTACTGTGGGTTTTTGGATTTTTTGTTTTTTAAATAGGCTTGTGTGTTTATACATATCTGATCATGCTAATACATGTTGCAATAGATTTTCTAGTTATGGGGGAATTGCATTGCTAACAGGAGGGAAAAATCTTTTTATAACATAGCGAAATACAGTAAACTCTGTGATGTGTGTATGCATGCACACTCTTTGTACTATTGAAGGAACAAGCTTTGTTTGTATCCCTTAGATCTTTGTATCCCTTGCTTTCTATTAAATTACTACCTTTGAAGCAGCTTCTGTTTTATTGAGTGGAAAGCTTGTAACTGAATACTGATAAGAACCATGCTTTTTACTCAGGTTAAATAGCTGTAGTTAAAAAATGCCTACTTTAGATTGCCAAAATAGGTTTAAAAATGTAGGGGTAAATTCTGGGGTGGGTTTATATTTATATTACACTTTCTTAATAAATTTTACACCTGTGTCAAAGATCACTTCATGTTCAACACTTTGAGCTCAAACTTGCAAACACTCACTTTGCATCATGCACATTATCATGACGAATCCCACAAAAATACCTCCGGTAAACATGGACTATTTTGTACGCATAACTTTGCTCAAAAATGGGAAATCTGTGTCCTCTTGCTATCTATCTTTATTTATTACTAATTATTTGTATTGCAGCAGCACTTAGAAGACCTTGGAATGAATGGGAACCCCATTATACGAGGTGCTATACAAACCTATAATTTTGCTTTTATTCCTTTTTTGTGACAAAAGGCTAGAGGGATAGAAACAAGGCAAGAAACAGAAAAGCAAATTTGAGTTGTTCTCAAAGCCCTGTTCTCCAAATGCAAACCAGTAACTGTTATAAATACAAGTGACAAAATATGAACCAGCCAAAACTGATTTAAACATTTTTAATATATTGCTTGCATAAATCAAACCCTATCACATTTTAAGTGGCCAAAAATCAAAGATCTCACTTACAAAGCTGTACAAACACTTTTACAATGTTACTTATACAATACACTAGTGAAAATACCCGGCATTGCTCGGGTCTGTCGGAGGTGGGGAGGGGCCAGAGAGCTGAGCGAGTGCAGGGTCTGTTGGAGGGGGCAGAGAGCAAACCTGACACCCCCACCTCATCTCCCCCCAACCAAACCTGACACCCCCATGTCTCCCCCCTACCAACCCCAACACCCCCTGACCAACACCCACACCTCACCCCCCATAGACCAAACCTGACACACCCACCTCACTCCCCCCCCCAACCAAACCAGACACCTACCACCACAAACAAACCCAACACCCACACCTCACTTACCCCTTGACTGACCCCCTCCTCACCCCCCAACCAAACCCAACACCCCCTGACCAACCCCCACCCCTCACCCCTCACCCACCCAGACACCTTCCCACCCCCCCTGACCAAACCCGACACCCCTACATCACTTACCCTCTGACCAAACCCAAATCGGGTCCGTCGGAGGTGGGGAGGGGGCACAGAGCTGAGGGATTCCGGGGTCCATCGGAGGTGGGGAGGGGGCAGAGAGCTGAGGGATTCTGGGGTCTGTTGGAGGGGGGAGGGAGCAGAGAGCTGAGCGAGTGTGATGTTTGTTGGAGGGGGTATTATGACATAACTATGTCACAGAGAACAGCAGCTGCCCAGCTGATGTGATTGGCCTTTAAAGAATTTCACCCCTGGGGGGCGTCAGAGGTGAGATTTGAAAAATTTTCAACTCTTACGGTCATTAGGACCCTAAGACCTCTAACTGTACCAAATTTCAAGTCTCTAGCTCAAATGGTGTAGAAGGAGTAAACATACATACATACATACATACATACACCACTTGACTTTTATATATATAGACTAGCATAAGTGCCCGGCGCTGCTCGAGTCAGTCGGAGGTGGGGAGGTGGCAGACAGCTGACACCCCCTGACCAACCCCAACACCCACCCCTCACCCCTCACCCACCCAGATACCTTCCCACCCCCCCAAGCAAACCCAACACCCCCACCTCACCCCCTGACCAAACCCGACACCCCCACCTCACTTACCGTCCCACCAAACCCAACTCAGATCCATCACAGGCGGGGAGGGGGCTCAGAGCCGAGGGATTCCGGGGACCTTCGCAGGTGGGGGGCGGCACAGAGCTGAGTGATTCTGGGGTTCCGTTTGGAGGGGGGAGGGGCAGAGAACTGAGGGATCTCCGGGGTTCCATTGGGAGGGGGGAGGGGCAGTGAGCTGAGTGATCTCCGGGGTTTTGCTGGAGGAGGGAGGGGCAGTGAGCTGATTGATCTCCGGGGTTCCGCTGGAGGAGGGAGGGGCAGTGAGCTGAGTGATCTCCGGGGTTCCACTGGAGGAGGGAGGGGCAGTGAGCTGAGTGATCTCCGGGGTTCCGTTGGGAGGGGGGAGGGGCAGTGAGCTGAGGGATCTCCGGGGTTCCGTTGGAGGAGGGAGGGGCAGTGAGCTGAGTGATCTCCGGGGTTCCGTTGGAGGAGGGAGGGGCAGTGAGCTGAGTGATCTCCGGGGTTCTGTTGGGAGGGGGGAGGGGCAGTGGGCTGAGTGATCTCCGGGGTTCTGTTGGGAGGGGGGAGGGGCAGTGGGCTGAGTGATCTCCGGGGTTCCGTTGGAGGGGGGAGGGGCAGTGAGCTGAGTGATCTCCGGGGTTCCGTTGGAGGAGGGAGGGGCAGTGAGCTGAGTGATCTCCGGGGTTCCGTTGGGCGGGGCAGAGAACTGAGGGATCTCCGGGGTTCCGTTGGAGGAGGGAGGGGTGAGCTGAGCGAGTGAGGTGTCTGTTGGAGGGGGGTATTATGACATCATCACCACCTAACCGCCCAGCCGATGTGATTAGCCCTGAAAGACTTTCACCCCTGGGGGGCGTCAGAGGTGAGATCCGAAAATGTTTCGACCCTTACCAGCATCTAGACCCCAAGACCCCTCACTGTACCAAATTTCAAGTCTCTGGCTCAAACGGTGCGGGAGGACTTCGCAGTCATACGTACATACATACATACATACACCATTTGACTTTTATATAGATAGATAGATAGATACTAGCATAAGTGCCCGGCGCTGCTCGGGTCAGTCGGAGGTGGGGAGGGGTCAGACAGCTGACACCCCCTGACCAACCCCAACACCCCCCGGCTCACTTACCCCCCTGACCGAACCCGACACCCCCACCTGACACCCCCAACCAAACCTGACACCCCCCCGGCTCACGTACCCCTGACGACCAAACCCAACACCCGCACCTGACCCCCCCCCAACCAAACCCAACACCCCCGCCTCATCCCCTGACCGAACCCGACACCCCCACCTCACTTACCGTCCGACCAAACCCAACTCGGATCCGTCACAGGCGGGGGAGGGGGGCACAGAGCTGAGGGATTCCGGGGATCTTCGCAGGTGGGGGGGGGGGCACAGAGCTGATGGATTCCGGGGTTCTGTTGGGAGGGGGGAGGGGTAGAGAACTGAGGGATTTCTGGGGTTCCATTGGAGGAGGGAGGGGCAGAGAGCTGAGTGAGTGCAGTGTCTGTTGGAGGGGGTATTATGACATCATAACAACATAGCTGTCCAGCTGATGTGATTGGCCTTTAAAGACTTTCACCCCTGGTGGGCGTCAGAGGTGAGATTTGAAAAATTTTCGACCCTTACGACCATTAGGACTCCAAGACCTCTAACTGTACCAAATTTCAAGTCTCTAGCTCAAATGGTGTGGAAGGAGTTAGCTTACGTACATACATACACCATTTGACTTTTATATATATAGATATGTTTTCTCTGTAGTAATTTCACCTTAAGAATAAATGTGCTTGTTTATAAATATGTGTGTTGTAACTTGTAACTGTAGATCATTACACTGTTTGTCTCTAAAGGGAAACAAAGGTATAGACACTGGCTTTTCTGGGCAGTCTGTGTTGCTGGGAATATCACAGAATGGAAAAATCCCAGCCAAGAGGTAGATGGATGAAGGTCTCTAGTCAAAGGGGTGACAGCTGAAAAGCTGGGAGCCTAAGGCTGGCCCTCACTACGGGGGGGTGGGGGGTGGGGGCGGGGATCGACGGCAGATACGCAAACTTCAGCTACGTGATCTGCAACCAATTTACCTGCCATTCTCATGGTGGCAGGTGGTGGCACGCTCCCCCGTCGACTCCAGCTTGCGCCTCCCAGCAAGTTGGAGTTCCGGACTTGACAGGGGCACTGCGGGCAATTGATTTCTCGCATCTTCACAAAACGTGAGACATCGATCGCCAAAAGATCAATCGCTACCCGCCAATCCGGCGGGTAGTGAAGACCAGCCATGTCATAAGTATGAAGTGCCTTAGAATTACTGTTTTACCTGTGAAGGGTTAGGATTGAGCAGTGTCAAAAGACCTTTAACCAGCTTAGAACAACACTCATGTCTGACCCTATGCTCAGGGCCCCAGACTTCAACCAACCGTTCCTAGTAACCACCGATGCCTCTGACCGTGGTGTGGGAGCAGTGTTAATTCAGAAAGGAGCCGACCAACAGTTGCACCCGGACGTGTTTCTCAGCAAAAAGCTGTCCGAGAGGGACAGTCATTGGTCCATTCCTGAAAAGGAATGTTACGCCATTGTGTATGCTCTGAAGAAGCTACGCCCATATGTTTGGGGATGACGGTTCCAGCTACAGACTGACCATGCTGTGCTGAAGTGGCTTCATGGTGTCACCGACAAGAACAAAAAGCTTCTTCGCTGGAGTTTAGCTCTCCAAGATTTTGATTTCGACATACAACGCATTCCAGGAACTTCTAATAAAGTGGCTGACGTGCACTCCCATGAAAGTTTCCCAGAATAAATTAGTTAAAACTGTCCTTGGAATGTGGGACCTAGTATTAGCTTTACTGTAACCAGTAGTATGTTTAGAGATGCATGTGTTTGATTAATTCTGTTTTCCTAGAGCTCCAGGAAGAAATCGCACCCAGTAACTTTCCAACACCGTTTGCGATTTGGGGGGCGTGTCATAAGTATGGAGTGCCTTAGAATTACTGTTTTACCTGTGAGGGGTTAACCTGAAGCCAAAGAAGCTATGACTTATTACCTGTGAAGGGTTAAACCTGAAGCAGAAGAGGGAATGACGTATCGGAGATGCTAATATCTAGCAGACAAAAGGGGTACTTCACTTTGTTCCTGGGCTCTGCCTGGGTCTGTCTGTCTCTCTCTCTTGGCTGCTCGGAGCTGCAGTCCTCCAGCTATGGGGGACATCAATCTGTGTTTTTGTTCATCATTTCAATAACCTGCTAAGAAAACAATAGCCTAGCAGTAAGTGTATTCTTGAATTGTATCAACTTGTAATCAATCCACGGTGTCCTTAAGCTGTTGAGCCAGCAGGGAAAGAAATCCCAAGGGAGGGGGCTCAACAAGGGATGGGTTAGGCTAGCTTTATATCTATGAATTCTGTGTAAGTTTTATGCTTTTCTTTCTTGTATTAAACCTTTTTTTTTCTTACATAAGAATTGTCTGTTAATTCCATTGGAGTGATCCCTGTTGTGGATCAGGCTAGTCTCATGGCTAGTGAGGGTTTGTGTTCTCAGATTTCTCCCAGGTAAAGAGGGAGAGGGGGTGTTATTATTGGGGTTCTAATGTGCCCCACCCCATAGTTTTGGGCTCACGTTAGAGGTGGCAGCAATTTCCAAGCCCCAACTGGAGATGTTTTGGGGGAAAAGATTTAACCTAAGCTTGTAAAATAAGCTTGGGGATGATTTGTCTTTCATGCAGGGTCCCCACATCTTTACCCTAGAGTTTAGAGTGGGGAAGGGAAACTCTGACAAGCCTCTAGAGTAGGTGCCTTCAGTGGACCAATGGGGGGAAAATACAGGTGCAGTTGCCTTGAACTGTGACAGGCAGCTTTCTGGAAGATTTTATTCTTTAGTTACAGAAGGAATTGAGAGACAATGGTGATGGCCATATTATAAATACCTAAACAGACAGACCATTAGCATCACCTCAAAAGTATCTATTTTTTTTTTTGAGAAATCAGAAGATGATACTGATGAGCTTCAAGACCTTCACTGTCCTTCTGGGAGTTAAAAGCAATACGTCCCTGCAGTTCCAGCCCCTATTAGCTAAAGTGAGACACTGCGAGCTGCTCTACACTAAAGCTGTAAGTTGACCTAAGTTATCCCACTTCAGTTACGTAAAGTACGTAACTGAAGTCAATGCAACACTCTCCCACTACAGTGATATCTACACTCTCCCACAAACATACCTTCTGCCTCTCTGGGTGGTGGAGTACCAGATGCCAACGAGAGCGTTTTGTCATCAACTTAGCTTGTCTTCACCAGACTCACTAAATCGACACCATTGCATTGATTGCACAGTGCTGATTTCACCAGAGTATAGAAAAGCCCTGGGTCAGATTTATCCTAGAGTTAACAGTTAATTTGGCTCACCTATGCCTGTGATTTAAACTTGCGCCTTTTACTTAATGGTGCACAATATCACCAATAGATGGACAATTCAGTGATTATATGTTTTGAAGCTAGAATGTCTTCATTCTCTGCATTATTATTGTGATTCTTCCTTTGTATTATGTTTGCAGATCGGTGCCTGTTTTTGCATCTCACGATGCTAATATGAAATCACTTATTTTGTCAGCACTCTCACTCAAGTGCAAAGCTCCCTTGCATGTTATGCAAATACACACTACAGCCTTGTGACAAGAAAAAAATATCATATTTTTTCTATTCTAATTTGTCCCACTGGGACAAATTGAGAAGTCTAATTAAATTTGCTTCCTTCCCCTTTTATTTTTAAAATAACAGTTGTCAACACACAAAGTGAAATATTTTTTCTGTTCTACACATTAGCAGGAAGTCTAAATAAGCCATATTTGACATTATCTAGCCATTACTACCTTCCTAGAAAGATCCAATGGGTACAATATTACCTTATTTATACTATGAATTTAGTTAAGGCACTGTTGAAATTACTGTGTTATTGCATATCTTATTGCCCCAAAACAGCATTAATGTTGTTACATTTCTTTTAAAATCACCTGTATAAGAGCATTCAAGCAAATGTGTCTGGCTCCAGTAGCTTTCTCCCATTTTCTCTCAGAATGGGGCTCATGTGTAGAGAACAGGGATGCCCTGAACACAAGAGATCCTGACTTTATTCCTAGTCCTGAGAAGTAAGTATACTTCCTCTGTGCTAGTTAATCTCCCTGACCAAGTGTTCCTCATAAGGTGGGGGAAATAACACTTTCCTACTATACAGGGAAACTGGGAGGATTAACGTTTAAGGTTCAAAGATAAAAGTGCTAATTGCTATCCTTATTATCTGAATCATTGGCTGCTAGTCTCAGTAAGTTAGTACTGGACAACGCAAATGCCAGGCCTTCATTTCCAGCAAATATATCAAATGGGTGAATATAATGGACCCAGTCCTACTCAGCATGAAATTTCCATGGACATCATTGCAAATCCCATTGCACAGAACAGTTACAGGAGTAGGCCCAGTATGAAGGAGCCTGATGGTCAGCATTTCAGTGTGGTATAGTTCTGCTGCACCACTGACAAATAAAATAGACAGGCGTCCAGTTCTACAGCATTATTTGATGGGGACGTGTAACATGTAAGCCAAATGAGCTAGTTTTCTCCTGTTAACGAGTAAAATGGGAAAGAAGCCAAATATAATCATTGAAAGACTGGCCTATAGCCACAACAAGCTTGTTTGGTGCATAACTGATCTTTACTGATCACAGAAACATGCTCAGTAGTTGTAAGTACTGTATTATTTAGTGGAACTATTGTGGTGTTAGCTGGGGTCAGAATATTGTTCTTCCAGTTTATCAGATAACATGAACAGTTTCAGTCAGTTTTTTCCGATAACTGGATTGATGTGGCTGGGTTTGCCCTTTATTGTCAACAAATTGCTTCCTTATATTCTGATCTGTTTGAGAAATTCAGCTTGATGCTTATATTGACAGGTGAAATTGTGCTGTACAATTACTAGAGATTTACACTAGTGCAGGGGCACTTAGTTAACGGAATGAAGCTATATTAACGGTGTTGTAGATACCAAATTTATGATAGTTGACTTAAATCTCAGTTAGTAAAATATTTTCATTTATAACTGAGGCTAATAGCCCCCTCAATGGTCAAGTTACTGTGTTTTACTGCTATAACTGTAATAAAGAGCAAAACTTTTCATACTAAATTTTGATTTCTCCTACAAAGAGACCAATCAATTGTGACTCAGTGACCTGAAGCAATGAATGAATATTTGAGCAATATTTGGCTCCTGGTATGGTTGATTCGCTATATAATGTCCTCCCCTTGAAATGTAATATTGTGAACAGAAGCATATGGTAAAGCACTTTCATTTCTGTTCTTGGAATAAACAAGATACACTAAAAAGAAGTGTTGGACGTTGTTAGAAATCTTCTTTAATTTTGCAGTCTTAAGCACTGTAGTGTTGCACTATATATGTTTAATGAAAACTCTATTGATAGTGGACTATATGGTATTAAATTATAGTTGTATAGGGATTTATTCTTGCATCTTCTTGAACATTGTTTACCAGATAACATGGGATCTTTCCCTTTTACGGTTTTTAAAAGAAAAAAAAGGTTCTTAGCAGCAGGAAATAAGGTACCCAGCATCCAGTGAACTGAATGAAGAGATTCCCATTAATGTCAGTGGCCCCTGATCTATGTTCACTTATTGTCAGTTTGACGATATTTCTACCCTAAGCTATTGTATATTTACAAAGCAATATGATCTGTGTATTAATTGGCAAGGCCTGACCTAAACTTTGACTGAATTATCCTGGTTTGAGAAAGGTCTCAATGCTGAATAACATTTTGTTTGGGGCTTAAATTCAGATGGAGCCCACTGGAACAGAGATCTAGTAAAATATTTTCAAATCGACATCAGCGGGCTAAAACTCTGAACCCTGGTGCCTGATGTAGGGCTGGAAGGCCCTGCGAGGCTGAAGCCCCGGGCTCTGGCATCCTCCATCTGCCACTCCACAGGGCTGTAACCCCAAAATGTGATGCCTACTGTGGGACTAAAGCCCACCCCACCTCACAGGGATAAAGCCCTGAGAGTCCCTGTCCCTCCGCTGAAGCCCGGAGCTCCAAATGTGTGTGGGGGGTGGGGGGACTCTAGGAAATAATCTCTGAGACCGTAAACTCTGATTCTATTATTATTTTTGCATAATATCCAATCCCAAGGTTCTCATTTAGTCAAACTGAATTTGTCTAGGTTCTTATCCAACACACATCACCATGGTATCACCTCTGTATATGCCATCCTTTTCACCACACACACACTTATAACAAAACAGCATTGTATAAACTTTAGTATTTAGTGTTTTATTTTTAGTGTGTGTTTTTTTTATATCCTCAATTTTACTTGTCTCCAAAGAAAGGATTCTACAGATTTTGTTTTATACAATTTTATATATTAATATTTGGCCATCACAAGTGCATTTTTAAGAGCTGCTTAGGCTACTTCTGTACTGCCATGCATACTAAGTTACTTCACTGTGTATTGCTCACACATGTCCCCCATATCTGCACTAAGTAACAACCTATGGTGTGCTGGGTACAGGCATAACACCTTGTATACACATTGACCCCTGTCCATACTGCTCCTTTATTTACATGATATTAGTGCTATCGTTTGGGGGGGGGGGTATCCCAGTTTTCTGTGCATCACAACAAGACACCGTAGGAACCATTTTGCTGTGTGTTGCAGATACTGTTTCCCACCTTTGTACATTTCCGAATGGCCGTTCCTGCTCACCTCTTCCCTCCAGCCAAATTGGGTGGAAGACATGGAGCAAATGGATGATGATCTAGTTCTGCTCCTTGTTATGGAATAAAAATTTGGGGTAGGCATTCAGGAGGATGCAGGCTGGATTCTGGGAAGTTTTCTAATATGCTGAAGACAGCTGACTGTGAGGGTGAATAACAATCCATTCTGGTCCCCTGGGACAGATATGATGAATGTTGGAATTGACAGGTGGACTATCTCTTCTGGTGTAGGACAACCAGCACAGTGTGATGGGATGGCCAGCGGTGGTTTCAGAGCTTCTGAATGAGGAAACAGACTTCCATGGAGCTGTGGGAAAAGCTTATACCACATCTCCAGCACCAGAACATGCAATGCAGACCAGCCATATTAGTGCCAAATGGGGTGACTATTGACCTGTGGAAGCTGGCAACTCCAGAGAGATAGTTGCAAACCACCTTGGGGTTGGAAAGTCCATTATTGGGGTCATGGTTGTGCAGGCGTCAAGGCAAACAACACTATAATCTACCCATGGTGGATATCATAAGCAAAATTCAATTCCAGAAATAATAGTTGGATTTCAGAGGATGGGACTTCCAAAAAGTGCAGGGGTCATCTATGGAATGCACATGCCACTACTTTGCCAACCAAAAAGGGTGAATGAGTGTATAGGTAGGGGAATAATGTAAGCCCTTCTCCCTCCCCAAAATTACATTGTTTTCTTTTGTGTCTGTGGCAACAGTTATGTTGGGGGACCCCTCATATTCACGCCTAATTTGGCTCATGAAACTATACCCTGACATAAATGAGCCTGGAAAAATAGGAATTAATCTGCAGATTTGGTAGCTTTAGAACAGTCATGGAGAGTGTTTGGTAGCCTGAACTCTCATTGGTACTGTTTACACACCTGTCTGGACGCCAGTGTACCCAGTGCCATTAACATAATCATCACCTGTGGGAAAAGGGGAGTGTTTCCATCTGGATTGGGCACAGGACAAGTCTGATTTAAAAACTTTGCATAGCCAGTCAGATCCCACCCACCTGCACAGTGCTCCTCATGCCCAGCATGCAAGGGACATCAGGGATGCAATATGTTCACACTTATTTGAACAACAGGGAGGCTGAGGGAGACCTCTGCCTTTGCCAAAGGACATCTTCACACCCTGTGCAGCTGCTGGAACAGTGCAGATGAGAGAAAACTGGCAGACACTTTTGGAGCTGCATAGCTTTTGGAGGGTTTTGTTATTCTGTAGCCAATGGTCATTAGCCATTTGTTCCTGTGACTATTCACCCATTATGGATAATTACAGGAGGACACTACAACTATATAAACACTGGATTAACACTTTAGGGGCTGGGTTTGTGCTGTGGATGATGGCAGGCGAGCTGCAATGCACTCATTATGCAATGCTTTTGCTTTAATTGCTCTCACTTGTTCACCAACCTCTGCTATCAGAAACATTTAATCTCTCTTAACCTTATACACATTGTGGGGGGAGGGGTCAGTTAATTCCAGGGGCTATGTTGCCAGTTTGTAATTTTGTCTGTAGAGGCTGGTGATTTTCAAGATACCAGAATGGAAAAGAGGTGGCTTTCCAATCCTCTGGAGGAGACCTAACCATCTATGTCAGAGAGCTATTTCAGCTAATGTTCACCTCTCAGAATATTGATGAATGGAGGAGCTTGGTCAATTATGAAGGTGGACCAAGCACATTTGCATGGCTGTGGAACCTCGAGATCTAGCTGGAGTTTCTACCACACCATAAGTTTGCTGAAATATACTTACCAGACTGGAAAGAAATTTGAATGAAAATTTACTATATTCTCAGCTAGGAGATAGAGTTTCCAGGGAAAGGGAGAAGTGAACCATGAGTTTCATACTCTCCCCTCATCTGGCATCACCAGAAAATCTGGACCTCCTGCCTACTTAACAAACATGAAATCATAGAATTTTGGGAGTGGAAGGAACCTCGAAGACTAAGCATTATCTAGACCTATCCCTGGCAGAGGTTTGTCTAACCTGCTCATAAAACTCCAATGATGGAGATTGTACAGCTTCCCTAGACAATTTATTGCAGTGCTTAACTATCTGGACAGTGAGGAAGTTTTTCCTAATTTCCAAACTAAACCACCATTGCTGCAATTTAAGCCCATTGTTTCTTGTCCTATCTCAGAGATTAAAGAACATTTTTTCTCCTTCCTCCTTCTAACAACCTTTTATGTATTTGTAA
Source organism: Sternotherus odoratus (assembly GCA_032164245.1). Classification (NCBI taxonomy): domain Eukaryota; kingdom Metazoa; phylum Chordata; order Testudines; family Kinosternidae; genus Sternotherus; species Sternotherus odoratus. The sequence continues at coordinate 155,396,551 of JAVMKO010000001.1, read as the reverse complement.
ACTGTTGTCAGTGGTTTAATGGACAGGGAAAGAAAGAGATACTCAACAACTGTATTTCATTCCCTGAAGTTTAAGATCAGCACCACAAGCTATCCACAACAAATCACTATTTCTCTGCATTTGTCCAACTACCAGACTGGATCCTTTTCCCATCCCCACCCTCCAGTTTCACTGGCTTGCACAGATTGGGTTGGTGCAGGGAGAGGCCAGGCAGTAGGCAGAGGGTCGGAACAATTTTTGAAATCTTCCTGTGGAGAAAACTGCTGTAATGTTCTTTGGACTATCAAAACATTATCTTCCTGGATCTTATTCTCCTCCAGCCCATTTCACATGGCTCCAATTTATAAAGGGACAATATGAAACTGTGGAATCTTCCCAGGAAGATAAGTCAGCTGTTACTAAGGTTAGATAACCAACCATACTTTTTTCTACAATTCTTCCCATCCCCATTCAAGGCATTTCTAATCCAGCCTTCTCCCTTCTCCCAGACTGTATGGCCCCAAGGCCATCACTGCCTGTGTGCTGGCTGAGAAATGCATTGACCCAGGGGCACAATGATTGTTACTTAATAATCTGTTTTATAGCTTCTACCAAATGTGTAATAGGAATTCATGGGAAATCAATAAACACATTGATTTATAGTTGAGTCTTCCTCAGGGACCATTTCAGGATGGACCAGATCAAGGGCTGTGCTTAAGATCAGGAACTTAGCAAGAGGGGATATTGGTAGGGAAGGGAAGGGTCCATTGTAGCATACCAGCCTCAGGTTCTGGTTCCAGCTGTGGCTTGGGGTCCTCCTCAGGTTTGTCAGGCAGGTAGTGGCAGGGCTTTCTCAACTGGCCCCTCCTCCAGTAGAGGGGCAAAATGACACACTCCTCATCCTCCGGGTCTTCCAGGGCATTATCCACGGTCCCTGCTCTCTCCAAGCCCTGGCCCTCATTGGTATCCCATCAAAAGATGAGGCTGGAAGGGTTAAGGAGAGGGTCATAAGGCTCTTTAGTCTCCGTACTGGGACCCCTTGAGGGCACCCAGTCCAGCTCGGTGTAGAAGGGGCACGTGCAATAAAGCTTCCCAGAGCCACTGTGAAGAGCATCTTTTGTCCTCCATTACAGGAGCCTCAGGTGCATGATATGTTCCTGGCTCTGGGCCGAAGTCCACTTAATGCCACCTGCTTCAGCCTCTGTTAAGTTTCCCAGACCTTCTGAATGTTCCTGTCATTCAGGTGAAGTCTTGGAGTTCGGTGTACTCTAACCACACATTGATCACCACTTAGATGTAGTTGATGGGTCAGCGGGATGCTCTCAGTGTAGGATCCATATTCATCTGTACTGAATAAAAGAGGACAGAGAAAAGCTTTTCTGATGTGGTCAGTGTAGCTTGCTACTATCAGTGAAAATGAGTGGACAGGGACCTTTATAGATTGGTTATGGGTCAGGCAGAAAAGGGTTTGGTGCATTTTGGGAATGGAGGTGGAGGAGTACTGAAATATGTCCCCTTGCCTCCTCCACACTGGTATAGGTATGGGGCCATGCTGCAACCCTCAGGCATGTTAGCTTACTAGCCCTAAACTATCTTTCAGGCACATGCTTCTGGGGTTTTAAATGTGGACAGTAGGGGGATTATGGCACAATCAGGCACATGGACACGTGTACTGTCACTAGTGTAGATGTGTATGCAATAACTGATTCAAAAGACTGAGCTGTTCATGAAAATCTTTGCAATTTTTTTTCATATTTTTGTCAAAAACTTGGAATGAAATTTTTCGATCAGCTCCAGTAGTGAAATATATCTGAACAAAAGCAATTTCTCTTTCTCTCTTTCCCTGCCCTTTTTTTAAAAATATATATAATGTAAGAGGGAGCACAAAACTCCTGAGAAGAAACACTCAGCTAAGAAAAGTATCTGTTTCCACCCCTCCTAGTTTATATCTCACAAGAAATAAAAGTGCTTCTTATTCATTGTTGAAATAATGCTTAATGCTCCTAGCATTTCTTATTGGCATCTCAATCAGCAGACTTAGCAGCAATAATGAAAAGTAGAAAGGTGAGAATGAAAAGAGAAATGCTTGAGCAATAAAGGAACATATGTAAGGCATACTGGTGGGATTGCAGTAGCTAAAGGTCTGTCAAACTTTCCAGTACCACAGCACTACAGCCCTAACTGAATGTTAATATAAGTGAACCACTTGGAAGCCACCCTTGAAAGTCTTCAGAAACTGTTGAGAAAATAAGAGAAGCAAAAAATACATGAAAAATAGAGAAGAGTAAGGAAATAACAAAGATAAGTGATGCCTGAATGGTAGGAGTAAGAAATATACCCATATATGAATGAGAAGCAAGAAAGAAAATTAATGCACTTATCTCATCTATTTCTCTTTTAGAGGCTCAGCAATAAAACAGAATTAAGTGAGCCAGTTTGAGAACTCCTATTTTTAAAGTATGGTTTTATTTTATTGTCATGTAATGATAAATGGCCAAAATGATTAATTTAAAATATGTATGAATGACTCGGAGGGAGGGAGAGGAAAGCACTTTTAGGCTAAAACTGTATATACCGAGTTTCAGTCTGCCACACATTCTTGTGGCTGATTTCCAAATAACTGAAGAATGGAATTTACAATGGGAAAGTTGACAGAACCTTAATTATAATGGCATTGGATGGGTGCTACTATAATTAATTTGTTCAGATAAGGATAGCAACTGAAACAATGAGTTTTGGGCTACAATTAAGACTGCTTTGGTACCCCCATCAGACTTTTGATATTTCAGTGGAAAGGTTACAAAACTGGGAATGCTAAATTTTCTTCCTGGCTTATATCAGCCTTAAATACAATTGGAAAATCCAACAAAATAGAAATCATCTGCTCTTCTCTGACAGATAATAATTTATTTAACATTAAATAAGACACTAAGTGCTGTAAAGTAGACTGGTGGGCTTTCATTACTTTTCTCCAGATCCTGGTTCCAAATTACTCTGTCACCTCCCATTCACAATGGGCCCCCTTTAAAAACTTACATTTTGAAAGATCAGCCCAGGAAGTTCCTGCATGCAAACACTCATTTTAAACTGTAGCCGAAGCAGAAATGTAGCTGTCTTCATTTCTGCTTTAAAATGGAAAGGGAAGGGTTAGGCTCACCGAAACTTTTGAGGAGTCATTCACTGGTGATAGTGAAGGGGTAACCATCCCACACAAATTAGGCTAATTAGCCTGATAAACTGCAACAGTGGGAGAGCCAGGGCTTGAAAGGCTAATTTGAGGTTGAAGACCAATGGGGCAGGAGCAGGCTGAGCCAGGGAACAGAGGAGGCAACAGGGGAAGTAGTCTGTAGTCACTCACTGGGAGGAGAGAATTTGGGCTGGAAAACCTGGAGGACAGAAGAAACATCATAGTGGCAGAAAGGAGTACAGGGTAATAGCTATAAGGTCTATGAGGGAGGAAGACCATAGTTGCTAGATTGGAGCCTGGAGTAGTGGGGTGGGCATGGTTTCCTCTAGCAGCCCCTTGAAAAGTGACATAGGACCTTGCCTTGGATTGTAAGTGTACCTGGAGTGGCATGAGGACAGCTGTTCCAGTGTGATTTTGATACCCCCAGAAAAGGAAATGTGGATAGTGACCTGGTTGGAGGACCAAGTCACTAAGGAGGAGCATGCTGAATCATGGGGGTATTAGATGTGGCTGGAGCAAATCCTTGAGTAGCTAGGTACTCTAGCAGTGAGTGAACCCCACTACAGCTATATTCTAGAACTTGCCAACCATATTGCTTGTTTTCACTCAGGGGTATCATTTTCAGGTGGTTGACATACTATTCATACTTATTCAGAATCTTGAGTTCCTTCCCATCAGTTATCATAGTGGGAATTCAATAATACACAATGTAGGCTGAGAAAACATTAGCTGGATATTGTGAATAGATAGAATTATTCTATTTCCTTTATTCTGACAATGAATCCTCATTTCTTTTACATTACATCTTGTTGGATGCATATCTGGATGATTGTAATCTGAATCTAGAAAGAGACTTCAGGGAATTTTTATGTAAAGCTTACCGGACAAAAAAGTTGGTCATCTGTAAATTTCCAATTATATTTTCGTTTGGTATGAAGCACTGAATCAATGTGAATATGGTTTTGAGGATTTTGAGGCTCATTCTCAAGAGAAACTATTCCAGGTTTTTCAGTGTTCTTTTTTAGGCCAAATGCAGAATTGTCAATTATTACACTGAGTTCCTAGGATACAACATGCATCCTTCTCTGTAGAGGAGTCATGTAAATGGAACTCATTACCGCAGGAGCACAGAATAACGAGGGCTCTTGCCATTTTAAGGATAAAATGTAAGATACTTCTTTGACTTAGCTTCCCTGCACATCAACAAGAGAGTTAAATCCTATCTGTCCAGGGACAAGAGTTATGCCCTTGCTGGAGTTTCACAGTTCTTTAGAATTCTTAGACATCCCAGCAATCAGCATGACACAAATGACTGGTTTGAAGATGGTAGGCAGAATGTTAAAACCAGAATTTTCAGGCTCCCCTTCATGTTGATCTGAAGCCTTAGGTTGGTTTTACATGGGAGGAAGTTCCATAGCACCTAGCAACATATATTATTATTGATATTTAAGATTTGCACAACAGTACACCAATTTTGGCCCAATTATACTAGGCACTGTACAGACTTAAAAATAGGCCTTGTCTGAAAGAATATATATATGTACACACTTGCATAGAAAATATCATTAAAAACATTAAATAAGAATATTTAGGTTGCAAATCAAGCAGGTGATTTAAAAATGCCCGATTTATGATTGATAGTATACCGTAACTCTCATTCTGCCCCCAGGTGCATCCAAACTGCAACTTCACTCGCCATCCAAGTGAGAAAAGGAAAATGGTACTTCTCAACAATTTATATCTCAGGAGGAACCTTACCAAAATGTTGTGGGCCAAAGAAAAGGCATTTCTGGTGTTGAGGGTTTCTCCCTGTCACATTTCAAAGGCCTGTTGAAGACAATGGAAGTATTGGACCTTCCCCAAAAGAGTTGCAAGGATCTTTTTTAATTAGAAGCATTGGGCAGTGTAAATATAGAGGTTGCTACCACTTTCAAGTATAATACAATTTCTTTATTGAAAGATGTAGAGCCGGTAAAAAGGAAATGTAAGGAGAAACAATGAAGACATGTTAAAACTTCATTAGTATGAAATTATGCTGTTGTTCCTATTGAAAATAAATAAAGACATTCACAAAATACAGAACAGAAATAGGATTTTCTAGGTATCTTTTAAAATTGCAGCTTGATTTTAAAACTGTTATAAAACATTTTTTCCTCTGCTGTAAGAATGTGACCTCAGAGGCAAATAGGAGATAGGAAAGGCAGTTTCTGAGAGATGCTGAGTCACCCCAAATATCTATTGTTTTCAGTGGGAATTGGGGGTGCTCAACAGCTGTCAGAAACAGACCCTTGGTATGTCTACTTTGCAGCTGGGACCGTTCCTCGCAAAAGGAAGAAAGGAGAGTAGTAAAATACGGACCCTGGACTTCAGAAAAGCAGACTTTGACTCCCTTAGGGAACTGATGGGCAGGATCCCATGGGAGGCTAATAAGAGGGGAAAAGGAGTCCAGGAGAGCTGGCTGTATTTTAAAGAAGCCTTATTGAGGGAACAAACCATCCCAATGTGCAGAAAGAATAGCAAGTATGTAAGATGACCAGCTTGGCTTAACAGTGAAATCTTTAGTGATCTTAAATACTAATGGAAGCTTATAAGAAGTGGAAATTTGGACAGGTGACTAGGGAGGAGTATAAAATATTGCTCGAGAATGCAGAGGTGTAATCAGGAAGGCCAAAACACAACTGGATTTGCAGCTAGCAAAGGATGTGAAGGATAACAATAAGGGTTTCTACAGGTATGTTAGCAACAAGAAAAAGGTCAGGGAAAGTGTGGGACCCTTATTAAATGGGGGAGGCAACCTCGTGACATATGATGTGGAAAACGCAGAAGTGCTCAATGCTTTTTTTTTCCCCCCTCCATTTCCCACAGACAAGGTCAACTCCCACACTGGTGTCTTGGGCAACACAATATGGGGAGGAGGTGAGCAGCCGTCAGTGGTGAAAGAACAGGTTAAAGACTCTTTAGAAAAGCTGAATATGCACAAGTCCATAGGGCCAAATCTAATGCATCCGAGGGTGCTGAGGGAGTTGGCTGTGATTGTAGAGCCATTGGCCATTAACTTTGAAAACTCATAGCAATCTGGGGAGGTCTTGGATGATTGGAAAAAAGCAAATATAGTGCCCATTTTTAAAAAAAGGGAAGAAGGAGAACCCAGAGAACTACGGCCTCACCTCAGTCCCTGGAAAAATCATAGAGAAGGTCCTCAAGGAAACCATTTTGAAACACTTGGAGGAGAGGAAGGTGATCAGGAACAGTCAGCATGGATTTACCAAGGGCAAGTCATGCCTGACCAATCTGATTGTCTTTTATGATGGGATAACTGGCTCTGTGGATTTGGGGAAAGCAGTGGATGTGATATATCATGACTTTATCAAAACTTTTGATACAGTCTCCCACAGTATTCTTGTCAGCAAGTAAAAGTATGTATTGAATGAATGGACTATAATAGGGATTAGAAACCTTTGGCAAGTGGCCCACCGGGGTAAGCCCCCTGGCGGGTCAGGGTGGTTTGTTTACCTGCTGCGTCCACAGGTTCAGCCAATCGCAGCTCCCACTGCCCGTGGTTTGCTGCTCCGGGCCGTTGGGGGGCTGCAGAAAGTGGCGACAGCTGAGGGATGTGCTGGCCGCTGCTTCCCGCAGCCCCCATTGACCTGGGCTATAAAGTGGATAGAAAGCTTGCAAGATTATCAGGATCAATGGGTAGACTCAATGTCCTCTCTATCCTTAGAGGTTTTTAAGGCCTGGCTTGAAGAAGCTATGGCTGGGATGATTTAGTTGGTGTTGATCCTGCTTTAGGATGACCAGATGTCCCAATTTTATAGGCACAGTCCTGATTTTTCGGTCTTTTTCTTGTATAGGTTCCTATTACCCCCCAACCCCATCCTGATTTTTCACATTTGCTGTCTGGTCACCCTATCCTGCTTTGAGCAGGGGGTTCGACTAGATGACCTCCTGAAGTCTCTTCCAACCCTAATCTTCTATGATGATTATTCCAAGCATGGATGGACAGACACATGCTACGTCTCCTTTAGTTTGCATTCTAAAAATTGCAGTGAGCTTGAGCTGTGGCTCATCTGCCCAAGTACTTCAGGGTTCCTCCATGGGTAACTTTAATTCTGGGATTGCCTAACTTTCAGATTGCAAAGTGAATCCTCCAAGGATGGAAATTACACCACCTCCCTAGGTAACCCATTCCTGTGCTTCTCCACCCTCCTAGTGAAATAGTGTTTCCTAATATCCAACCTAGACCTCCCCCACTGCAAATTGTGAGCATTGTTTCTTGTTCTGTCGTCTGCCACCACTGCGAACAGCTGAGCTTCTTTCTCTTTGGAACCCCTCTTCAGGTAGTTGAAGGCTGCTATCAAATCCCTCCTCACTCTTCTCTTCTGCAGACTAAATGACCCCAGTTCCCTCAGCCTCTTCTCATAAGTCATGTGCCCCAACCCCCTAATTATTTTTGTTGTCTTCTGCTGGATTCTCTTCAATTTGTCCACATCTCTTCTGTAGTAGGGGGGGGGATGGACAAAAACTGGACGCAATACTCCAAGTGTGACCTCACGAGTACCAAATAGAGGGGAATAATCACTTCCCTTGATCAGCTGGTAGTGCTCCTACTATTACAGTCTAATATGCCATTGGCCTTCTTAGCAACAAGGGCACACTGCTGATTCATATCCAGCTTCTCATCCACTGTAAATCCCCAGGTCCTTTTCTGCAGAACTGCTGCTTAGCCAGTCAGTCCCCAGGCAGTTGCAGTGCATGGGATTTTTCCTTCTCAAGTGCAGGACTCTGCATTTGTCCTCGTTGAACCTCATCAGATTTCTTTTGCCCCAATCCTCAAATTTGTCTAGGTCACTCTGGACCCTATCCCTATCCTCCATTGTATCTACCTCTCCATTCTTTTAAGGGAATTCTTAACACTCCATTCTTTTAAGGGAATTTTTTGCTGTAGTAATGCAGAGTTGGCTGGAATATTTTTAAATCTGATATTTTGAATCTTTGAACTTTAAATTGCAGGATTTTGAATGTTTTGACCAGTTCTAATAATGTTTGAGCTGATAATTTTAGACTAAATATAAAAGGCAAGTCACAAGGAGGCAGAGGTTTATCGTTGAATTTTTGGTCTTATTGCTAAATTTCATGACTTTTGGAGTGCTTGAGATCACAGCTTTAATGGTTCAATACTGCTATAGGACTTCTACTGCATGGAATTATGTACACATTCAGGTATACCATGAAAAGGATCGTTTCCTGAGACATATTCAGTACCTAGAAACTGACTTCAAAAAGTCATACTAAGTACTTCTCTAGGGTTGGCCAATAGAGGTTTTATAACTCTCCTCATTTACATACATAATGTGATTTGTGGGGCCCTATATTCCAACAGCACATGTCTATTCTTAAGGCCTTTCTTTCTTAAATAAAGACCATTGGGGTGAAAAATTTTCCCTTGTGGGTCAGGCGTAGAGTCTATACACTCTCTTCTGTGCAAACAATTTCTCATTTACACTATACTGCTGCATAAGGTGTTTCTTTGCAAATAAGGCCTCAGAGCATAAACCCTGTGCTACTGGTGCATGGAAAAACAATCATGGAACTTCAAACGTATTCTAAATATAAATGCTGCTATAAATCAAATACTGCTACAAGCCACTTATTTTCCATGTCAAACACTGCACACAAGTGTATCTTTGTGTGCTTAACACCTGGTATTATGTTGTCTCTTCCAGTAAACTTATCTTTAAAACACACACAGGCATCAGAGTTCATTTCCTGGGGCATCTTCTAGGCTCTGGGCAGGGCCCCAGCATTCATCCAGACCACTGTTCTACAATGTTCAGTGTCTTTCCCTCACCAGTGTCAGTCCTAAGGTACTCAGAACTCTGGCTGCGCACCAGAGAGCCTTCCCTTCTCTTGTTGTTAAACAGAGCAAAAGAGGAATTAATACAAAGGATTCATCCCAAAGCTAGGTTAAGGCTCTTTTCCTTCAGGGAATGATTACTGGGCTGTAATCTTAAACTAAGTTCACAAGTAAGTAGAGAAGAATAGTGCCCTCTCAAGGTGAGTCAGAATCAGGCCCACAATCCCTTCCAGAAGGGGGTGTTAGGCAGTGGTCATCTGAAGCCCTTCAGCAAGCCCTCCCTCCAGCAGCTGAGGACTGATCTCCTTTCTTCCCTGGAGTCCCAGTCAACTGACCTGGGTTTCTCGCTCTTGTTTTTTTGTTTTTTTTAAGGTCCTTCCTTCAGTTCTGACACCTCACAGCTATGACAGGGCAGGGCCACATTAGCTCATTAACCCAGTGTTTCCCAGTGTGTGTTTATATATCACAACACAGCACTTTGAATTTTCATTCCTCTAATTTCTCTTTTTGAGAGCCTATTGTTTCATGATTAGTGAAGGTTCCAAAAGTCTGGAAACATGAAATTCTTCATTTATTTAAAGACCAGATATAGCATAAGCACTGGTGATGCAGATTGCCTCTCAATCCTGATGAGAGGTAGCAGCTCTAGAAAGAGGGGAGAGAGTTCAAGATTGTAAATCAATTTCTATGACCATTTGTTCCTCTCCTCAATCTAGTGAGACTGCTCACAGGGTTGCCACTTAGTGCTAATGTGGTGATGTGGACACCTTTTCATGAGGAACTGTATTGAGACCAACAAATAATTTCACAAATGCTACAAAACAGCTATGGTAGATTTGGTTACTGCTGAACTAGATTTTTGAATTTGCACTCTGAGTAAAACTCTCTGATCAGCAGATAATTTCTCTGTAGTGAATCTGTGATATTTTGTGTTAGTTCTGTATGCAGAGCTTGCACACCAGTAAGAGCTCTGACAAAATGAGGGCAAGATTTGCAACAGAATTACAAGCTGTAAAAGAAAGATCTATGGCATGTGAACTTCAGAGGATTGTTTGGTTGCAATAGGCTCTGTGTGCTATTACCCTTGAGCAATCTACTCTCCTTATCTGTTTTCTTCAAAAATATGGTAGTTTTAAAAAACTAGAAACATCGAAGACAATTTTGCACTTCTCCAAAAGTTGTAGTAGTCATATTTATATAAAATGAGCCCTTGTATCATAAGTAGTAACGGAAAAAATGAACCTTTTGTCTACTTGCTCCATCAGCAGATTCAGCATGTGGTGCCACATGTAGGCTTTGTAATTTATAACAGTATGTAACTGAAGTTATAAAAATTTTACAACTGTATATTCACCAAGATTATCTAGGTAGGTCTGGGTGACCTGGAGGGCTTCTATTCCCCCTCACTTTTCTTTCCCTTTTTGTGGCAACAGGACACATGTCACACATGGCTTCTAAGCAACTGCACCAGAATTCTATTAGTTTTATTATTTAATAGACTGCACTGATAAACTCAAACTGTACATTTTGTTGTGCAGACCACCACACAGTAGTTATGGATGTTTCATTTCAAGAGTCTCCATCCACATTTTTGTTGCCACCTATGATTACAAAAAAGAACAGTAAATAGATAAAAGGAATGTTTTTCTCAGTGAAAGTTACCTAATGATTTTGGGAATATTCTTCACTTGATCAACTTTATCCAAGACAAACAGTTATTTACATTAAAAAGTTAATAAGATGTAATAACTCAATATCCTATTATTCTGCTTCAACTTGACGACGAAGTAAATACCTTCAAAAAGTAGCTGTTTACAAGCTTTGCCGACATTCCCAAACATCTGTAACAAGTACTTTCTTCTAAAGTGTTGTTGAAAGTAGTAGTGACTGGGGAAGGGAGGAAGGGTGAAATAAAAATTAAAATTACACTAGTTACACTAAAATTACAGCTACAACACATAGTCAACCTGTGGAACTCTTTGCCAGAAGAAGAGTGAAAAGTGTTGTGAAGGCCATTACAGACTTTAAAAAAGAACTAGATAAATGCAGGGGGGAAAGGTCCATGAATGGTTATTAGCCAGGATGGGAATGAATGGTGTCCCTAGCCTCTGTTTGCCAGAAGCTGGGAATGAGTGACATATGATGGATCACTTGATCATTACCTGTTCTGTTCATTCCCTCTGGAGTATCTGGCACTGGCCACTGTCAGAAAACAGGATACTGGGCTAGATGGACCTTTGGTCTGACCCAGTAGGGACATTCTTATGATGTTTGATTAAATTTCTCCAATAATTGTTTGTTGTTACTGTATTAATAATGTAGCTTTTTATTGGTCATTGTCATAAATTCTAATCAAATCAGATAATGCATATTTCCATAACACAGTAAAAGGAAAATTACAAAAGATGTGTGCACATATGCATGTGTGCACATGCATGCCAACATGCTTATTTAAAACAAACACAATATTACATTTGTGCTAATGTCCTCTGTGGCCAGTAAACACCATGTGATATCAGTCATGTCTAATGTGTACACAGGCTTACAGAGGCTGAATAACATTTGTTGAAATCCTGCCCAAGCTTAAAAAGAGTTCTTTCAGCTTTGCATATTGCTTAAAGCCTTCAGCTTCAGGCAATATACCACAATCATGTGATCTTTCTTGGGCAATATTTTAATGCTGTCATGCTTCAAGCCAATACCAATATATGCAGCAGGTAGGTACATGTGTATTACAGACAGTCATATTCTAGCACTATTAATAGACTGAACCAAATACCAGATAAAAACTTCATTACTGCATCCCACTTCAAATATTTTCCTCCTATATTTTGACCAAAGGTTATGGCAAGATTTTCTTTTCTGATTTCCCAGTTTGTCAGACTTTGGTTTCTTGTTGAATAATCTCTGCCTCTTTTAGATAACTAGAAATATTCTGAAACACTGCTGTCTTCATTTGTTTTATTTTAATACAAATTCTAGCAACATTTTGTTGAGATGATCTGCTCATCGTCTATAGGAGATGTACAAGTTCTAACTAGAGGAGGTCTGTTTCAGCAGGAAATCCAGCTTTGAAAAGGAATCTATACAGAAAGTATAGACACTTCTGTATTCCTTCCATTGCTGAATTATGTGCAGAAACAGGTTTTTGTCATTTAGGGACTGACCATCTACAAATGCACCATTTCATCTTAGAATGTGAGTATCAATGCAGTGTAGTTCTGTTGTAATGCCTGTTGCTTAACTATTTTATACTAAATAAAGTCTTTAAATTTTATCACTCTGTTATTCACAGTCCTCCACCACATTAAATTATCTGTAACAGCCCTGGAGGCTCAAACCTTAAAGAATTGTTTGGTCTTATTATTTTATTTAGCTACTTAACTGGAAAGACACAAATCAAAGGTTACATTAGGAGCTCCAAGAGGAATGGATGAATCAACCCAACTACAGTGGGACTCCTGTGGCAGGGGAGTCCCCCTATACCTCTTACTTCCTCTTCCCTACCCCACTGTGCCTTTAAGGCACAACACAGCTGTCAAGGGTTCCCTCCCCACTCTGAACTCTAGGTACAGATTTGATAAGACCCCCTAAGCTTTGGTTAAACTTCCCCAAGACTCAAGTTTCTCTTGTGTCTGGAACAGTATGCTGCCACATCAAGAACCAGGGGCAGGGCCACTTGGAGCCTCACTCTTTCCCAAAAATCCCCCCAAGCCTATACCTCCTTCCTGGGAAAGGCTTTAGAATAAACTCCTCACCTATTTTCCTAGGTGACCTGATCCAAAGCCTGGATCTTACACAATGGAAAAAATCAGTCAGGTTCTTAAAAGGAAGTTTTTAATTAAAGAAAAAGAAAGAAACAATGTACCTTTATAGATATTAGAGAAAAAATACTTTACAATCACAAAAAGAATCAAAGAAAAAACTCTCACCACAGAGGTACCCCCTCTGCTGAGTTTCAAAGTTACAGAGAAAACACAGGGATATTTCCCTAAAAACCTGAGAAATCCACAAGTGAGAAACAAATATAAGCTAATACGCCTTGCCTGGCTAATTAATTACTGTTGCTGGTAAAAAGTATAGATTAGATGGAGAGAAGAAAGCCCCAGAGCAAACAAGCCAAGACAAAGCACACAGAACAAAACCATTCCCTCCTCCAGGTTTGAAAGTAACTTCGGTCCCCATTGGTCCTTTTGGTCAGGTGCCAACCAGGTTCTTTTAGCTTCTTAACCCCTTACAGGTAAGCAGGAATTCTAGGCTACTTTATGGTTATGACAACAGCCCTGAATTTGTTTCTCTCATGCTAAAATCCTTATTCCCAATTATAGCCACCCTTCTTGGTTCAATTCTTGTCTCTCATAAGTTTATATCCTTTGGGAATAGTTGCCAATAATTATCTTAGCCCTCCTTAGACATTGTTTGTCCAAACTATGCATCCTTCATCTCTAAATCTTCTCTCATGATAGATAATCCCAGATTACTCAGCAAAAAGGGGTAACAGATATTTATGAAACTTTACTGATTCATAAATAGCAAATGTTGTCACCAGAAGTATTCAGTATGTATTCTAAAATAAATCACTCTTATAAGAATTAAGTAATGGGACATAAGAAGGGGTTTCCTGTAATCAGTGCAGCATTAATATAGGGAAAAATTGGTTTGAATTTCAAACTTCTATTTTTGTCTCTTGAGCCACCTAGAAGTTAATTATCCCTAAAAATGCTTCTAATTCACAAGTGGATGGGCAATACTGGGGGATGCTGAGTTAAGAAGAAATGTAGACAGAAGGATTATGGAGAATAAAAGTATCAGAGGTGCAGAGAAGTCTCTCTCATTTTCAGATGTGGGTTTTGGGATAGGCTAAGTGATTCACCTGCCACGCTGAAGCAATGCAGTATCTCTTTCATTTAGCCATGCTGCAGCACTGAATGTAGCTGCATATTGAGTACACTGGGACTTATAAAATATAAGATTTGGAATTTTAGATCAAATATTTTAGCTTCTCCTTATATAGAAACTGTTCCATACCCTTGATCATATCTGCTGCCCTTCTCTGAACCATGTCCATGTCCAATATACCTATTTTGAGTTGGGACAACCAGAATTGGACAGATTTTTCAAAGTGTTGGGTGTGCCATTGACGTATATATTGGCATGATATTTCCTATTCCTTTCCTAACAGTTCGTAACATTGTTAACCTTTTTGACAGCTGCTGTGCATTTAGCTAAAATTTTCAGAGAACTAATATATACAATGACTCCAAGATCTTTCTTGAATGTGGGGGGTGGGGGGATAGCTCAGTGGTTTGAGCGTTGGCCTGCTAAACCCAGGGTTGTGAGTTCAATCCTTGAGGGGGCTATTTGGGGATCTGGGGCAAAAATCCTGCTAGTGTAGGCAGGGGGATCCTGCTAGTGTAGGCAGGGGACTGGACTCGATGACCTTCAAGGTCTTTCCAGTTCTAGGAGATTGGTATATCTCCATTTATTATTATTATTATTATTATAATGGTAATAGATAAGTTAGACCCATCATTTTGTATGTATAGTTGGGATTATATTTTCCAGTGTGTATTACTTTATACTTATCGATGTTTGAATTTTGTCTGTGACTGTGTTGCTCAGTCAGCCAGTTTTGTGACAGCCCCTATAACTCTTCAGCTTTAGACTTGAACTGTCTTGAATAATTTTGTGTCATTTACCAACTTTGCTCTTCACTGCTCCTTCACTTTTTCAGATCATTAATGAATATGTTGAATAGCACTGGTCCCAGTACAGTTCCCCCTTTGGGGATACCACTGTTTCTCTCTCCATTGTGAAAACAAACCATTTATTCCTACTCTTCATTTCCTATCTTTTTAACCAGTTACTGAACTATGAGAGGATCTTCTCTCTTATCCCATGACTACTTAGTTTCTTTTAGAACTTTTGGTGAGGAACCTTGTCAAAGCGTTTCTGAAAATTCAAGTATACTATATCTATTGGATCAGCTTGATCCACAGACTTGTTGACACCCTAAAGAATTCTTATAGAATTCCATCCTGCCACTACTGTGTGTAGCTGAACCTTCTTTTGCTAGGTCCTTTGATATCAGGGTACAGTTTCATAAGCTATGGCAGAGGTGGGTATGTGTGGTTCCATAGAATAATAGTGGGAACAGTGACATCATTCATAATATTTCCTTTGGTGGGAATAATGTCCAAGCTTGTACATGCAAGTAAAATCCCAGTCTCTGCAAGACCCTAGCATAATGTACTTTGCAAGTACATCTCGTGTTAGTATCCACAAACTTGACTACGCTGTTGACCAGGGGCTGCATAACAATGGACTGGCTCTTTGCAATATGGAAACTATGGACACATGAGTTCCAGCAATAGCCCTGGAGCAGTTTGGACAGCTCACTCTCTCAAAGCCAGAAATTATCTATTTAGGTTGTCAACAAGCATATGGCTAAAGGTGTTCTAATAAGCATAATTATCTCAGTAACATTGCTTATGCTCACCACCTCTGGATAAATCAGAGTCCTGATCACATTGTAAGCTTCCACTATCATAACCCCAAAGTTGAGTTGACAATACCAAGCTAGTTAGCTATGGACCTGTAGCCAATCTGGGGTAGCCATCTTCCAGATGGTTATTGCAACCAACTTCTCTGTCCACACAGGCTCCCTCTTGCATGTGTCCTATCAATACACAGCCAGGGCAAGCTGATCACACAGTTCCAGGAACATATGCCTCTTCAAGCATAAGTTCTGGAGCCACTGCTGGTCATCCCAGGTCCACATCATGATGCGATCCCAACAGTCGGTACTTGAGGCCTTACTCCTGAAGCTCCAGTCTACACATATGGAATGTGCTGCAGCAGGCATGAGCAGCATCAGCTGGATCACAGCTGCCATGTCTATCCAACCCCCTTCCAACTAGTGCCTTTGATAGGGCAAATACCATTGATAAAATGTCTATGAGTGTCTCTCACGTGTTGTGCCTGATCCCTGAAATAGAAGTGACAGCATGAGCAGAAAGAGTTCTTCCATCACTGCTGAATCAGTGTTGCTGACTGTTTGCAGGAAGCACGCAGACCCCAAAATGGCTAAAATGGATGTATTGAAGGGCTAAGGGCACTTCTGATCAAGTGCAGCAGGACAGACAGGTACTCTCACAATACACAATTAACTGAGTCACAGAGTGGCTAAAGTTAGGAAGGGTGCGAAGATCCCTGGGATACGACTCCCAGAACCAACCATGTGTAGCACATGTTTGTGTAGTAAAGTCATGGACATGTCAGCACAAATGTCACAGTTTACAGCAATTTTGCATGTATTTCCTCTCAGTGGTTGAGCAAGGACACCTCCTCTGAGCTTCCAGCTGCTGAGCCGTTACCTGTCTTGGGTGGAGACTGGCATCTCATTACCTTCTGAGTGGGGTATTTCCAGGCTGCACAGTTCTCTTCCTTCACTGCATTATTCCCAGGAGAGGCAGGCTGCTCAAGCATTGCTGCTTGCTTTCTCTTTGGGGATTGCTAACAGTCATTGTCAACAGTTACAAGTTACCCCCTAGAGCACTTCTTATGCAAGCCTATCTTTTTCTTGTGCTAAATGCACTTCAGATAACATATTAAAACAAACAAATAAACTATATGTATACTACTAAGGTGACCAGAGGACCCCAATCCTAACATGTACTTTGGCAGGAGAGGCCCTTCAATACCCCATCCATGCTGTTTCCTTTGTGGTCAAACGTTCACCACAGATTCAGCTCAGGGGAAGCACTCAATCATCTGCGGCCTCAGCAGGCCCAGTCCTTCCAACCCTCCCATATGGAGTGGGGCTCTGCATGGACCAGAAGTCCTGTCTATTTGCTGAATTATGAGGTAGGTCCTGAGCTGATTTAAAACCAGGGTATTTATTCAAAAATACTTTGTTTGTTGGCCCCTGGAGAATCCAAGGAGTGGCCTCAAAAGTCTGATAGAAGGAAATATATTAGTACTCCATTCCTACTAGAGAAGGTGCATATTATTCCACGATAACACATACACAATTACTTTTTATACAATGGACCCCAGAGGTATTAACCCAAATTCACTGAGGTTCAACTTAATTCAGTAATGTTTATCTTAATTCATAAGGTTTTTCCAGGATATTGTCAGTCTGTCACATCCGCTATGAGGCGTTTGTGGATGCTGGAGCATGAACTTAGAGAGAAAAGGTCTGCAGGTGCCAGACCCCCAGACCACGTTTACTATGCAATGTAGACAGACTCTTGTTAAAATCCCAACCTAGCCCCAATGCCGCATTTACCAGTAAGACTTCAAGGTAAACATGCTAGCTGTGACATTAGGGATAAAGTCTCCCTTTTTGATAAATGGAACCAGCTTCAACTAACATGAATGGAATATGGAGACATAGAAAATGCTTCTGTATTTTCTCCAGACACTTGTACGGGATAGATAGCTTTGTATTTACTGACCACTTTTATACTTTGAAATAAATAGAGAAATATCTGCTGATATCAAATCGGGATACAGTTCCTCTAAATTTGTGCATTTTCTTTGTTATAGATGAAAGCCAAAGGACATCAAAGATTTCAAAATCATACGTTTCAGAGTACTTAAAGAACATTTGACTAATCACCTCCTACACAGGGCTCTTTTACAGTAATAACATGCTTTTTTTTTTTTTTCCTTACAGCTATACCTTGGAATGGGCCTTTGCCAAATTAACAACTCAGAGTTGTAGGTCTTTCCTTTCCATTCATAGGATTTAATGTCCCTCTGAAATTATTATTGGTACCATCATGATATTATCTCATTCACTGAAACAAAAAATGTTTTTTGGGTTCATGTATTAGCTGGAGGAGAAAAAAAAATCCATTTCTTGTGACTCATTTAATTTTCTTTCCTTGTTGTCCACAAGTTGGTGGGGTGAGAAACATTTAACTTCAAAAGCAGAAGCCTCTACCACTTGAGATCAAATAGTAACTTGATTATCTAGTAGCAGCTGTAAATCCTTACACCTGTCAGAGGTTCCTGATCTGTTTTTGACTGATCCACTCCCATTTGTGACAGACCAGTCTACCACCACCTACATATATCCTGATTTTACACAAATGTAACTTCTCACACACTGCTTGCCCACTCTCTCCTTTGTCTGTTCTTTTCTATGCACATTTCTAATTTTGCCTTCCATGCTTCCATATTTTCTCTCCTGAATATCTTTCTCCTAGCACTTTCCTTCCCTTCTGCCTTTGCATGCTCTCTCCCTACCACAGTTCTCCTTTCCTTCTCTATATCCCTCCTTCTGCATCACCCATCTCCAGTGCTCTTCTCACTGATTTATCCTTCATTTTTATCCCCATATTCCATCTCTACCCTAATCCTTTTTTTGTCCCTAATATCTCCCTCCACATCTCAAATGTTGTCTTGTCTGTGCCTCCTACCTTCTTTCGTCTACTTCATTTTGGGACTTCTGCCTTCTGTCATTGTAGAGCATTGCCACCTCCTTCACATACAGTTGCTGCTGCTTCCACATCTGCTCCCTCATTCTCACCTCTCAACCTCTATGTCCCCAGAGTTATCCTGCTCAATTTCTCTTTTATTGAGACTACAGGGAATAGCTTTTTTGCAGTATCACCCAAGGGAAGAACAAAAGCTCAGTAGAACGGCAGCAGCTCCTGAGGAGAGAACAGAAGCACGTCTCATTAAGCAAGGACTCCCAGCCTCTGGAATATTCCCTTAATCATTAATGGAATATTCCAGAGGCTGGGAGTCCTTGCTTTTTTGTGGATAAGCCACTAGATGGGGAAAGTGATCACACACACACACACACACACACACACACACACTCTTAGCCTCTGTGTTACACAAGTGCAAACCTACATAAAAAACCCCCAAACTTTGACATTGCAGTTTCAGGCCTAATCCTGTCCTTTGTTACACCCAATTCAATCCACTAGTTTTAGTCATGTTTGACAAGGGCAGAACCAGGCCTTTAAGAACTCAATTTTTGTACACTCTGGGTAATGATGCCATGTAAATTTATGCAAGCAGTGTTCTATTCTGAAAGTCAGTGTCGGATATGATGGACAGCCATAGTGAGTAAGCAGCAAATTATGTGAACATATCTGTAATGAGTGGGGGGAGGGGTGGGTGTGGGTTTAAAAGAAGTTTAGTGTGTTGGGAAGGTGTACCCTGAGGTTCGAAATCTGTTGTTTTCAGTTAAAATATTATCAATATTATATTCAAGTAAAAGTTTATCAACTATTTACTACACTGAATTTATCTCTGCTCTAGACGAAGAAAACAGCTATTTTACCAGTAGCAAAGTCAGAAGGAAAAAATAGTGAATGCTAGAACTGCAGATAATTGGTATAAGGAGATACCAGTAAGCAGTCTAGAACATTTACTTGATTTTGGGACTGTAAAAAAAAAAAAAAAGACTGTAAAGAAAGACGTTATACATATCAATGCACATTAACATTTTTGTGTACATAGAGAATTCTGTTCGTTATAAACTCCAGACTGCTGAATATGTTACATTAACACACTCGGTGCTGTGATGTTTTGAATCAATGCTACATAATTCATGCTAAAATACCAGACGAACTAAAAAGCTGAATTAATCTTTTTCACATTCAACTCTTTAACATAGCTATTTACATTTCTAATATGTATTATTAGCTGTACTTGGCTGCTTTTATTCATCAGTCTCTAATTTCCATATACCAAGACCTGATGGTCTCAGAAATATTGCAATAAGTGAATATTATTTTTAATAATAGTTAATATAAACTAAAAAGGTATTTAAAATACTCTTAAACATCTCTTCATTGCCCTGAAACCTATGAAGTTACATTCTCAAGGGTGTTCCTTCCCAACATGTGACATTAGTCACTCTTTTTCCATTTCCAGAGTCTCGGAATTATTAACTTGGCAACCAGAAAATTTATATGAATCCAGATTATATTCTCCCTTGAAACTATTTTTATCTCAGAAATATAATGTAGATGGAAAAATGTAAGTGGCAGCACAAGCACAATCTCATAATAAATTAAGTTTCCACTGTTGCATGGGCAACTCCTGTACAGTTTAAAAGGACTTGACTCTAAAACATAATGTATTGGGCCTTACAACGCACTCCCAGGCCATTTGGAATCCAGAAATTGGAAGCCAGTTACTGTGAATGGAAGATCTACTACAATTTCACCCTAATTTAGGCCTTGCTCTGCTAGATGGCCAGAGTACTGCATATGTGTGAATGAACTTGTAGGACTGGGATCCTAGTTCATCTAGTAGTTCTTTTTTATCTATATAAGTATAGATATGTATAGTTCCACGTCTTCATTCATTTAAAGCTGAATATTTATTTCTATTTCTAAATCCAAAATGCCTCTTTCTGCTCAAGTCATTCCTCCCATCCCCCAAACATGTATGCATGATTACCATCACTCTCTGCTTTTGATACAGGACCTATCACTTGGAATCACAATGCTTTAATGTTAAAATGCCATGCTACCACTGCTTTTCATGTCATTATTACTTGTTGCACTTTTATGCCCTGGTACTCATATTTTTAGAATACTGAAGATCTCCCCAGTATAATTTCAATCAGATGGGTATTTTAGTAAATAAATAGTCACCAAGATAATCCAAAGGAAACATAATGTGTTATTCTGCATCTGAGGGTGATAAAACATATCCCCTGAAATTTAATTATTATTCTTTGCCTATGGATAAAGTCCTCATTATATAGCTGACAAAAAATGACTTTCATGCAATGTGTGCATGTCAATACATTCTGAGTAACTCTTTCTTATAAAAGAAAAAAGAGTGGAATTTATTTTAACTGCATTAATTTAACCAGTCTTTCAATGCAATATTCTAATATTATCAGAATTATGACTAAACCTTGAAACAAATGTTATCCTATTAGAGTCATCTTTTCTACTTTGAGTTTTAAATCATTCTATTAAGACATTTAGCCCTACATCTTGCCGGAAAAGTTATAAGTTCTTTTAATTTATAAACTCTATCTAAAAATTATGTTTGCATATCTAGCTATATCTTATCACAAAATGGGATACATTTTCTTTTGGGCCTATACCTGGTCTCTTCTTGGTGCAAATTCTGCATGTACATTCTTGAGCCTACATGTTGCATGTGCAAATATTTAAGTTTCTGATACTTGAGCATGCTGTTTAAATAGCTCTGCATTTGCATGTCCAGCCCTAAATTTGCATGAATATACTTTAAATAGTCCAAAAGTATTAGATGCAGATTCAGAAAAATACTAATGCATGTATTGAGTTCATCCCAATTTAAGGAAATTAAATAAATACATGTGTAAAGATTAACATGTGCTTAAGTGCTTTTCTGAAAGGGGATGCTTTCCTGACTCAAGTTTGTTTATACATAAAGGCAATGCAGGTTTGCAAGTAGACATTGGAAAGCCAAGGGGTATGTGTGTGGGCCTGGCTACACTTAAATTTTATAGCGCTCTAACTTGCTGGCTCGGGTGGAGGGGAGGTGAAAAATGACCCCTCCCACCCCGAGCACAGCTGGTCTGAGCGCTTTAAAGAACTGGTGTGGACAGACTCTGAGTGCTAGGAGTCGCGCTCCCAGTGCTTGGAGCTATTCCCCTCATGGAAGTGGATTACCATGAGCACCCGGAGAGTGTTCTCCCAATGCTCTCACATGACCACACTCGCACTTCAAAGCGCTGCCGTGGGAGCATTCCTGCGATGGCGCTTTGAAGTTTCAAGTGTAGCCATGCCCTGTGTGTATGTGTGGAGAGGGGGAATACATGCCAATTTGCTTCTGTCCGTTACACAGTGAAAGAAAGGTACACTTCTTTTTTTAAGAAATTTAGGATGATCACTATTTGTTGAGTCATATATATTTTTATTGATTTTTTTTGGAAGATCTGTAACTAAACCACTGCCCGCTTTTCAATAGTATAAAATCTAAATAACTGCTTCCCTATTGTATACAGCCAGGCATTTAATTTTTTGACCGTTAACATGCTAAAACACTTCAAATATTCTAGCATACAAAACTTATGCCCAAATAAATTTGTTAGTGTCTAAGATGCCAGAAGTACTCCTTGTTCTTTTTGCAAATATTTTTAGGTTTTCATTAATAGTACCACAGATTACAAAGTTATTTGCTTTGTCTCTGTGGCAATTGAGTATATTTTAGCTAATTATTCATGATGTAAAACCCATTTTTTCTCTTTAGATAGATTAGCTTTAAAGATCTTTGACCCCATAATATTATTGCGCGTTGTTTCTAAAGAGAAAATATTTTGAGCCTAAAGTATTCTGACGTCACTGATGAGCAAATAAGAATATTTTCATCAGTCTCAGCAAGACCTGCCCCATTGATTTAATCCCTTCATGTAGAATATTCATATAAAAACTAAAGATATGGAGTAAATCTGTGCATTCAGGTGATTTCTGGGTAAATTCCCCAAAGCGATAGGAGGGTACCACTGCTTGTGTATACGTTCAAGAATCACTTCACTAACCCCTGAACCATGGAATCTGTTTCTCAGTACACCATAATTTGGACAGAGAAGGAGGAATACCATATCTAATAGAAACTATAGGCACAATTTAAAAAGGCAATGGCATATTACAATTACTGAAGCTGGAATCTGGGTGGGACAGCAGAACTAACACTACTCTTGCAAAAAGTGTCACAAGATATCTAATGACCACAAATAATCAGTACCACTAATTTATTCAAAAGACAAAATAAGTACATGCTATTGTATAATAGAAAAGATAGTTTGTTTCCTAATACTTATTAAGATGGGGGGAGCCTCCACAGTTTAACAACTTTAGAGTTGTCCACCTCAATGGATGAATGATATTTTTAAAGAATACTGAACTCCAACCATTTTCTTCTGTGAAGCAGTCCTCTAGTCCAGTGTTTCCCAAAGTGTGGTACATGTACCCCGGTGGTACGCAAAAGAGTTTCAAGGGGTACGCGGCAGAATTTTTTATTTTACTTTATCATGGGTTTTTTTTAGCAGCAGAAAACAGTTAACTAAAATGTAATGTATAAGAATGGTATACACATGTACAGTAGAAATATACACAGTTTTACATTGTAACTAATATGATAACTTGTTCAGTAACATCTAATAGCACAGCAGCATAGTAAACCATGCATGCATGTTACTGTGGCTCGGGCAATACACTTGCCTTTGTGGCATGTGCAGAAGTTTCAACTGTATGTAATATAATTTTGTATTTATTTCTAATAAACATTTAATCAAGAATGAAACAAATTAGGAGTGTATTATAAAAATGTGACTCCCTCCCAAATTATCTTTGCCAGAGAAGGGGTACGCCGGTAAGACAAATGTCTCAAAAGGGGCATGTGAATGTTGTAAGTTTGGGAAACACTGCGCTAGTCCAAAAAGTGAAACACTGTCTCCATCATGATAACTGTGCAAGGTACTGGGAAATAAAGTTTAATTTCATTTGTCATTTCTGAGCCTACTACTAATGATCACCATTAGGCATAAAGGGTAACAAATCTCATTTGTGATAATCGGAGGATAGGAACTCATTGAGACTACAAATTAAAGCTACAATTCTAAATGCAACTGGAGATTGTAAACCATTTTCCATCTTGTTTTAATATTGAGTAATCAATCACACTAAAATTTTAATATATCAATAAAGTTCAATATATTTACAGTGCTTGTATGACTCCCATTACTATAGCATCTAAGCATCTTGTGATCTTCAATGTATTTCTACCTGAAATACCCCTGCCTGGTAGGGAAGTGCTTTTATTCCCACTTTACATATGGGGAACTGAGGCACAGAGAAACTAAGTGATTTGTCCAAGGTCGCACAGGAAGACTGATTCTCAGCAGGGAACTGAACCCACATTTCAAATTCCAGGCTAGTATCCTAGCCATTGGTTCAGCCTTTGTCCCTAATCAGACAACATATTTTAGTTTTAAAACCCTGAAGTGGTCTGATAAAGCAGAATGGAAACTTTTTTATAAACTCTCATGCACTGACAATGACAAATGATTTATATTTATTGGAGATTCTAAATCAAGCTGTTAAGATCTAATTTAAATTAAATCAGCTAAGAGCTAATTTAAATTAAATCAGCTAGTTGTTCAAATATTTTTCTAGACATTTGCAATAGATATCAATCCTTCTTACTTCAGCCTCATTTGGAAAATATATACATCCCTTTAATGTCAGTTGGTTTAGATTAGAATAAATAGGAGTATCAAAAGCAGAAACAGAAAGGGAAAAAAGAAATGAACAGAGAAACTGTGAAAATGTTCTTTGCTGTTAAATATTCAAAGAAACATTTAGAGATGAATGTTAAAGTTAATAAAAAGTCTATGTCCTACTCTATATTTAATTGTTCAATATTTTCCCTTACAAAGTCAAAAGGAACATTTGGAAGGTCATACATTTCTAAGATTTTAAGCAAACTGTCCTTCAATGGTTGGGTTTAGTGCATGGCTGCTGGGTGGTGTTCCTGGCCTGTGATATACTGGAGGTCTGATTAGATGATCTGGTGGCCCCTTCTGACCTTAAACTCTTCGACCTAACACTCTTCTGGGTATTATAAACTATTACAACAACCAGGAGATCAACAGACCACCAGGATATGGGTGATTTTACAGGAAGACATGAGCATCTAAACTTCATTGTCTCCTTCACTGAGAGAATAGTAGAAGTTCCTTAAAGACATCTTTCAAATGCTTATGATAAATAACTCCTTTTGATATTCTAACGGCTTTAGAAGTAACACTGTTGAGATGTCATAAAAATTAAGTGTATCTTTCCCCTTTGGTACCAGATTTTTAGTAAGTAAGGGCCTTCTCTAAGGTCCACTGATGTCAATGGAAAAACACACTGGGATTTGGATTAGGCCCAAAGGAAATTTCAGGAAATTTTGAGAAATTTCCAAAATCAACACTAGTCTGTGGGAAGTTAATGCCACACCCTTGATCTCAGATAGCTTTGTGTCTGGCTTTTTGAATTTTGGGCAGGAGTTGTGTGCCTTTTCTTACCACTAATTTGCCAATTATTGACCGTAGCTTCTGGAACATTGTTTTATTGTAAACAAAGATTATGGACCTCAGAAATCAATAAATTATTATTGATTTATAAAACTCCATAAGTAATATTTTATAATTAATGAAAAATTAAATCAGTTGCAATCCAAAATACACAAACTTCTAATTTTTGAACCTCCTCTTTTTTGGAGCGATAATGACTTATGCTGTTCTCTAGCTGGTACCCGTTCTGTCCAAATAAGCAAATACATATTAATGTTTCCATATGACTTTAACAAAACTATCTAATATACTACACCTAAAGCTTGAAAAGTATTTTTTACAAAATAAATACATTTTAATATGTCAAAGTATTGGAAAAATAATGACATTACATCTAATAAATTATTAACATTTATGGATGAACAAACAGAAAACTTTATATATGTAACAGGGTGCTGGCTTAGAAAAGCAAACAGCCCCCTGCTAGCCCTGACTCAGGGAAAAAGAAGCTGCTTGCTGGAGCTGGCTAGGAGGCCATGCCCTAATTAGCTGAGGGAGAGACACCTGCAGGCCTGAGGGGCCAGCTATAAAAGCTGTCACGAAGGAAGCCAGAGAGGGGAGACAGGATAGGGAGGAGTGTGAGGCTCTGGATCCCTGTGAGACAGGAAGGGGGCTTGTCTTCCTGAGTAGTGGACTGTTAACCTGTATATATTGTAAATAGTAGGTGGTGGGAAAAAGACACAGCTAATAAAGTACACGGGTGCTGTACAGAAGGGTCTCCAGTGGTGTTTTTAAAGAGGACCGGCAGGGGCCCGGTTACAATATATAATCAATATAAAGGTTTCTGACACCTGAGAATCAGATTAAAGAAGTACAAAAGCCTTCAAAACTGGCAAGGTTACCCCCCAAAATAATCTAGAAAGTAGCATTTAATCACATGCCTTGCTCTACTGAGTCCTATAATTTGCAGCAAACCTCTCTGATTTTTCTCATTTCTCCTAGAAACTGTTTCCTTAAAG
Organism: Sternotherus odoratus; assembly: GCA_032164245.1. Classification (NCBI taxonomy): domain Eukaryota; kingdom Metazoa; phylum Chordata; order Testudines; family Kinosternidae; genus Sternotherus; species Sternotherus odoratus. Next base: position 155,370,473 of record JAVMKO010000001.1, on the reverse strand, counting down.
CAGTGATTCTCAACCGGGGATATGCATACCCCTAGAGGTACACAGAGGTCTTCCAGGGGCAACATCAGTTCATCTAGATATTTGCCTACTTTTACAACAAGCTACCTAGAAAGCATTAGCAAAGTCAGTACAAACTACAATTTCATGCAGATAGTGACTTGTTTATACTGTTTTATATATTATACACTGAAATGTAAGTCCATTATTTATATTCCAATTGATTCATTTTATAATTATATTGTAAAAATAAGAAAGTCAGCAATTTTTCAGTAATAGTGAGCTGTAACATGTTTGTATTTTTATGTCTGATTTTGTAAGCAAGTAGTTTTTCAGTTAGGTGAAGGTTGGGGGCTCACAAGACAAATCAGACTCCTAAAAGGGGGATATAACCTCTGGAAAGGTTGAGAGCCACTGCCTTAAAGGACAAACAAAGTGTTCAGTCCCGACCCCCATTGTACTCAGTGGTGAAATTTCCACTGATTTCAGGATTTCAGGGCCAGGTTTTCACCCAAAACAATTATAGGGGGGGGGGGGAGAGTCTTCCTAAAATATATATATAAAAGGAATATATTAGTAGTCCCAGTTTAACTTTTAAACACAAGTGTGGACCTGTGAATTATATGCCACTTTTATATGGCCAAGTTCAGAGCACAACTTCATGTAATGCTGTTTGCTTTTAACACAAGCTTTGATTAAAACAATTTGTTCTTCATCGCCAGGGTCATCATCATTTTCCGTAGTGATTTACAACTTTTGTATCTCAAGCAACTCTATCTCAAATTATTCTAACGTCTAATCAAAAGACAAGAAAACCAGGAATTACTCCAAAAATGTTGGACATATTCACTGGGGCCCTTGGCAATATAATATTCAGGAGGTTCCAAATCTTGGTATACATTTACACACCTAGCCAAATCCCCTGAAAGAAAACCATGTGTACAATTTAAACCACTTCACAGCCTTTTACAACTCCCTTACACATATCCACAGGATACCTACACTTTCATTAAAATATTAGAATCCTCTCATATTCCACCTCACTGCTGACTATACCTTTTATAATGAAAGCCCTATGCCCTGACACAATTCTGCATGGAAATTACATGGGAAGGTACAAAACAGATCTAGCATAATCACAGCTGTCACACACCTCAGAGTAATGCACACAGGTTCTCATATCAAACATACCTTTATGAAGCAGGCCCAACTACTGTCTCCACCATTTAGTGCAGATATACCTAACACATTGACTACACTTGAATTTAATTCAATAGTTCCCCCTAGCTACTGCCAACTCCAGAGGAACAGAAGGAAAGTGGTGTGGGCTACTTTGTTGGTCTTTAGTAGTGTTAAATGGAATATTGTGGGTGAGAGAATTGGTTGTAAAAGGAGATAAAGAGCTTATACATTTCAGGATCTGTGGAGTTGGCAGAGCAAAGTTACGAGTCTTAACGTGGGATACTGGGGTACTGCTGAAAGAAGGCAGAGTTAAGGTTGCAGGGAAACTTTAATTGTGTGCTTGTTGTTATGCAAAAGTTTGAGTTTTGCTCAACTCAGTGTTCCGCAGTGGGATGATATTCCACCAAGCAACTTTCTCTCTGAATTAACAGTTTTTGTTACTGAATTTCCTATTTTTCCCCACAACAAAAGATATATGTTAAGAGTTTGTAATCATTTAAGTAATTGAACATATAATGTCCCACATTTTGCATACCTATCCAGGCATCCTCCCCTGTGGTTTCCCCTGCCCCACACCAGCTGAGACCCAAGTGCCCTGCTTTATCACATCTACCCAGCCATGCCCCTGATCCATTCACTGCACTTCCCCTCCACCTGGCCCACTCCTCACTATTATACCAGTCCCTTCATCCCCTTCAAGTAGAGAATACCTGTCTGTAAAGTTTTCACTCTCTGATATACAAACATTTCTATTGCTGCTACTTTCCTTCCTTTAACCCGACTCACAGGCAATACCTGGAGCAAAGGACAATGATGTTCAAATGGAATGGTGTTCCTCATCATGTTTAAGAATGTTTGGTGGATGGAGTTTGTTGCAGGACTTGTGAGAGAAATCACAGACACGGTTTCTGTTCCAAAATATTAATAATTTTATGTTTGAGAGAAATATCTTCTGACTTCAGTCCAAGAGGTGTACCCATCTCCAAGAAACAGTGAGGGATCAGAGCTTGTAATGTTTCTATACCATACACAATACATTTTCTAGCTACCCATGAACCCTCCAATTTTCCCATTAATGTTCTTCCAATACTTATTAATATTTCATATTGGTGCTGTAGCAATTATTCAGATGCTCAGCCAAGTCACAGAAAACTATCATAGGTCCTGGACATAAATCTCTGATGCACCCAGATCTGCTCTCATACATTGTATGAGTTGTACACCAGGATAGGACCCATGTCATTTCCTCCTGAATGAAATACCTCTGCTTAAATCATCATAGCCTCTTAAATCATCAGGTAGGTGCTACAGACTGGACAATACAAGATGCCAATGCAGGCCACCTTTTCCCTACCAAATCAGCCTGTAATCAATGATCCCCATGTCTCAATGTACACCTTGTTCTCCCATAAACTTCTAAAACCTTGTGGTCCCAGGTGTGATGTGTTGGGGTTTAACACAGACCACTAAGAGGCTGTCACTACTTCCCCTGCAACTCTTGGTGCGTTAAATGTTATGCTGCTGTGCCTTTCAGCCCGGACAGCAGCAGCCAGGATACAAGCATACAAGCAACCAACATCTACCACCCTATTATTCTTTATAGGTGACACCCTCCGAACATCCTCCCAGTCCTGAATTCCCCCCAAATCATCTGCCTATGTGACAATCTGCTGAGTTCCCAGAATTGTGAGTTATTGTGTTACACCTTTGAGCCTCACCAAGTGAGAATTTTGCTATTGCTAAGCTGTGTGACAACTCCCTGACTTCTGCTTGCCTGTCTTGCCAGACAACTTTTCAGGACCCTGCCAGGCCCAAACTTATCTTGAGGTAACAAACAGTGAAACACTATTCCCAGGCTCCCCAGAAACATTTCTCTGCAGTGTCTAGTCCTCTCCTGGAACACACAGAGGAACAATTAAGTTTGTTCCAATATTCTGCAGTTCATTAATTTAACTGGGTTTGACAAATACTCTTATTTCAATCACAGTGCTGAACTGGTTTATAAGTAAAAATAAAACAAGTTTATTAAACAACAAAGTCACACATTTAAGTAAAAGAGAAGTATAAGGAGTAGAGGTAGAAATAAAAGGTTACAAACAAAAGTATAAAAAAAATCCTTCTGAGACTAAAACTTGACATAATCAAGTTACAATCTTTGCTTAAGACATTTTATCACTAAATTCAGTTCTCAGAACATCAACCTCCTGGGCTGAGGGACCCAATGTTCTGTGATTTCCAGAGCTGAGGCCCCTTGGAGCTCTCAAGTGATGGACAATGATGGGATTCTTTCTCCTTTCTGTTTATAGCCCAGTAAACCTTTAAAATGTATTCTTTGAAAAGTACTCCCAGAGCTTCTTTCTCCTGCTGGGGTATAGATGCCTCCGTGTCCTCCCAAAGTTCATTAACCCTGTTTCAATAGGCAGGAAGTCTTCCTGGTCCTGCAGTCTCAATCCCTTGTGTGATTCTTATGTAAATAGGACTTCCATTGTTTTGATTCCGCACTGCTCACAGATAGTTGCCTTCTGTCTTGTCTGATAGAAACACTTTTTTCTTGTTATTGGTCACTTTCTTTTGAAAACATATAATTGAGTATCCATAATTCGTCATGTAGTGTTAATGCAGACATTTCACAATGATATTAGTCACTAGAGTATCACAGACTTTCATAAAGACCTTTCTCAATACATTTTTATAATGAAGTAATGCTGTATTCAACAAACTGATTCAATTACTTATCATTTGGGGTTCATACCCCCTGTCTTTATAGTGAAAAGAGTATCTCCCTCACTTTCTAGGTTGATGGCTTTGGATAGCTTTTATGTAAATGTACCTTCAGTGTCTCTGCCTCATGGCCAGGCTGGTCAAAGAAGCAAATATATATTCCTTTGTCTAAGGTAAACTGTACTTATGCATTGCTTGCCAAACACATACATAATTCTAGCATTTACTTGTAACTCTTTTTACACATTCTGTGCATACATCACAAAAGAAAATGATCAATGAGTTATTAATTTTTCCATGATATATTGCATGCCAACTTTTTTATCTGTATCATGACCGCAGTGCATTAGGTGTGCTGATTACATCAGGCCTGACGAGTTGCTGGCACAAAGTAGTTGCTGATACTGGGCCTCTGTGTCACATTAAGAATCACCCGGAATCCACCCATTAGCAACCCTGACAGCTCATATATTTCTTTTTTCCTGAACTGTCAGGTACCTATCAGTTTGCAACCTCCATGCAATCAATGGTGTGCAATAACAGAAGTGTTGTATGTAAGACACGGGAGGTTACTGTTGCACTCTACTCAGCACTGGTCAGGGCAATAGCTGTACTGCATCTAATTCTGTGTGCCACACTTCAGGAAAAATGTGGATACATTGCAGAAAGTCTAAAGGAGAGCAACAAAAACGATATAAGGAGAGGTTGAAAAAATGCATATTTTAGTTTTGAGAAAAGAACAGTGAGGGAGAACTTGATAATAGTCTTCAAATATATTCATGGTTAGGGCCGGTACAACCATTAGGTAACCTAGGCGGTTGCCTAGGGCAGCACAATTTTCAGGGTAACATTTTCACATCAGCTCCTACCTTTTTTTTTTGGCTTCTCCAGCTGCGGCTCCACGTGCTTGGGGTGGCCGTAATTCGGGTGGCGCCTTGCGGTTATCGGCGTCATTTTAGTGACCATACCGTCTTCGCCACTTCTTTGGGCAGCATTTTGGTGGTGGTTCCCTGTCTGCATCCAGCAGCAGAATATCGGCGGCAGCTTGATGAGTTGAGGGTTTGTTTGGTTTTTTGCTGCTTGGCCTCAGGTGGCAAAAAAGCTGACACCAGCACTGTTCAGGGCTGTTATAAAGAGGACCCTTCTGATAAAGAAGATTGTGATCAGCTGTTCTCCATGTACACTGAAGGGTAGCAGAAAAAGTACTGGGCTTAATCTGCAGCAAGGGAGATTTAGTTAAGATAATAGGAAAAACTTTCTAACTATAAGGGTAGTTAAACTCTGGAAGAGTACTTTTTTTCTTAATCTAGTAATGGCCATAGATGTAATCCAGTCTTGTAATTTTTTCCTAATTTATTTTATTATTTAACATTTAGAGCATTGTTGCCATTATTTATTGTGCTTCATAAAAAAAATGTCAAGCAGACAGCCATTCACAGAATAGAAACAAAATAGATGGAAAAAACTTGAAAAAGTAGTGTTCAGTTGGGGTTAAAACAAACTCTGGAATCAGCTAAACTCAGTTTCCCTTGAAAGTTTAGTCCACCAGGCTTTGACCAGACAGGAAAATGCATAATACAGAGAAAACAAAGAAGCGTTTGGGAAACCAATAACAACTCATGGATAGAACATAGTCATCTGTTGATTATCCACTAGTGGCCAAATTCTCTCCTAGCATAACTGAATTCTCTTTAATTTTCATTCTATATCAAATATTGTCACTAAACTGGTATAGAGGTAAGAAGAATGTAGACAATAGAAACGTTTCACTTTGATCTCTAAATGCATTGACAGAGAATGAAGGTGAAAACAGAGGCATATGATGTGGCAATAAGAAAGATAATGAAAGATTAGTCCAGTAGCTAATTATGAACAGACTAAAGTCCATTTCTGGAGGAATCAAATAGAACATTTTGAAGATTATTACAATAAGTTCCAAGACAAAAATTACAATAGAGATTCTCAAACTTCATGGATGGTGAAAGGTAGATTAGATATTTAAAGTTACTTCAATTTTAATAAATCAATATATTAGCAATAGCAGGTCAGAATATTTATTTTTAATAAGGCTTTCTGACCCAAGAGGGTTCAAGTAAGATAGGGTTGGTTTTTTTAAATGGACCAGATACACTTCTCATTTATTCCAGTTTTTTATGGATGTAACTCTATTGTGTTGGAATTATGTAAACTGGTGTTAATCTAGAATAAGAGCAGCAGAACCCTTAACAATGTTCTTTTAGAGAAAACATCTATCTGTCTGAATACTATATCCCTTATTTACATATGGGATATAGTATTTCATCCTGCAATAGCACTTAGGATGAATTTCTTGCCCTATGGAAGTAAATGACAAACCTACCCATGGTGTCAGTGGCACCAGAATTTTACACATACTCTTTCTGGACTTTGGTCAATGTTGCTTCAATAGCTATGGCTGTTTGAGTTTCACTTTTCCATTTCAGTGTCTCATATATTTTTAGATTAATCCTGTATACTCCACAGTCAGAATGTGGCCATTCCTTAGCCAAATGCATAGGGTGGGTGACTAGGTCCCAGCACATGGGCTAGCAACAGTTGTGATCCCAGAACTATGCTGTACATGGGGACTCTTCCTTCCTGTCATGCCCTAGTCTGTAAGAGACCCCAGAAAGGTCAGGAAGGAGGTAGGGCGGTGCCACAGCTCCCCTCTGCAATGTCCAGTAGAATTGGGGGTGCATGATTTACCCTGCTAACAGGTGGTGTATTGATCATACATGTTTGTGAGCTCCAGGAGAAATCACAGAATCATAGAATATCAGAGTCTGAAGGGACCTCAGGAGTTCATCTAGTCCAACCCCCTGCTCAAAGCAGGACCAATCCCCAACAAAATCACCTCAACCAGGGCTTTGTCAAGCCTGACCTTAAAAACCTCTAAGGAAGGAGATTCCACCACCTCCCTAGTGAAAACGTTTTTCCTAATATCCAACCTAATCTTCCCCCACTGCAATTTGAGACCATTACTCCTTGTTCTGTCATCTGGTACCACTGATAACAGTCTAGATCCATCCTCTTTGGAACCCTTTTTCAGGTAGTTGAAAGCAGCTATCAAATACTCCCTCATTCTTCTCATTTGTAGACTAAAGAACCCCAGTTTACTCAGCCTCTTCTCATAAGTCATGTGCTCCAGCCCCCTAATCATTTATATTGTCCTCCACTGGACACTTTCCAATTGTTCCACATCCTTCTTGTAGTGTGGGGCCCAAAACTGGACACAGTACTCCAGATGGAGCCTCACCAATGCCAAATAGAGGGGAACAATCACGTCTCTATTCCAAAATGCTGTTAGCCTTCTTGGCAACAAGGGCACACTGTTGACTCATATCCAGCTTCTCATTCACTCTAACTCCTAGGTCTTTTTCTGCAGAACTGCTACCTAGCCAATCGGTCCCTAGTCTGTAGCAGTGCATGGGATTCTTCCATCCTAAGTGCAGTACTCTGCACTTGTCCTTGTTGAACCTCATCAGATTTCTTTTAGCCTAATCCTCTAATTCATGCTTCAGAGAGTGTGGTTCTCCACTGCCCTCACTGTGGGTCAATACCAATCAAGCCCAAATTGGCCTCTGTGCCTTTTATTCAAACTGATAGCACCATATTTCTATTATTTCCTCAATGTTGTTAATTTAGACATGGGGCCCGCTTGCTGGACTGCAAGGGATGAAACAATTAACATGCCAATTCTGCAATATTTACATCATTTGCATATGTTCCCATATAAAGGTGAGCGGGTGGCCAGGAACAATTGTTAGCCTATGCTGCCCCTGTGATGGCATGTGCACTGGTTGAACTTTATTAATATTTTTATACTTGCTATTTAAATATCTCCTTTAACTCAAAATACTCAATACAATGATTATGATCTAGGTTTTATGGATGAGACAATTTAGGATCAAATGCATCACCTTAGGGTTAGCTGTCACAAAAAAGACTGAGAACTGCCTTCCTGTTCATGTATATAACTTCTGATTGCCAATATAGGTTGTTAACTATGTAGGAAACAAAGTATTCTTGCCCATAAAGCAACCTGAGAACACTTTTTATATGAAAATCAGAAGTAACTAATATAGAAAAATTTAAAATGTATGAATACTTTTAAAACAAGTTCCCTATTTTTTCAACAGCTGGTGAACAAGCATGTGTTAATTTGTGTGACCTATTATCTTCAACATCTATTTGTTTGTGGTCTCTGCTTTTAGAAGAATTGGCATTAATTATAAGTGTGGAAGTAATTTAAAATGTCAGTTCAGACTCTTACAGCTTGAAACAGTTCATCCTTCAATAATTAAGTCAATAAAATTAACTTAATTTAATTTAAACAGTGATGGTTCTTTTTTAGGGCTTGTGGAGCGATTACAATTAGTTATTCATAATTAGTATTTCATTGATGTCCATATACCGGATTGCCAGGCATCATCAAGATACAGTGATGATTGGAGGTAATTTGATAAACATTCAGAACTGTTGCATTAATGGCTTGCTTCCCAGTTATGTCTGGAATTAATGAATGCATTTAAATGTTATGGAAATGAATTTAAAGGACAGCTCAACCTTAATTATTAAACAATTTCCCCCCAACATTCTAATTATACTTCACTAATTATCAGATTTTAATATAAAAATCAGACTTATCTATAAATGTAAAACTGGAATGTTGATAAACAAGTGTGTTTGCTAAAAAATGCACTGGCCATGTTAAAATAACAAGAGGTGCAGTTTTAAAGTGATTTAGAAAGTAATTAATGTCTTTTTCACCCATTCACATTTAATTTTCTAGAAGAGTAATAGGAGAGTGAGTGAACAATGAAGGCCCACTTCACTAATTTTTAATTTCTTACCTTAGCCCTTTCTAGATGCTATTCAGGGACTGAGGGGCTAATCCTACATTGGCTTGGTGCTTAAAGGTGTGTACAGTGGGAGATAATGGGTCCAGTTCCGCTACCATTGATTGGAATGAGAGTAGGTATGGGTTCAAAATGACATTTGTTCTTGAAAACCCTGAGTGCATAAATCCGCTTCCTTCACACATGGAAGATACTCAGCCCTCTATATCCAATTGCTGCTGTCAGAAGCACTTTTAGAAAAGTGTCAGTATTTTGGGGTAGATTGTGATACTGACATGAGGAAGAACTGTTGTATTATGATTCCTCTTGTGAGGCTGTGCAAAACTTCAGTTATAAGAAAAGGGGAAAACAAATTGTCAGCTTTAAGAAGGAAGTCAGATGCATCAATCAGCTACCAAATAACTAATTTAGGGCTACTCCTTTTTCTCTGGCAAATATAAATTGTCCAGCTGTTAGAAATGTACACTAGGAAAGGTTCCTCTACAAGGTGGCCTGACACTGAAGAAGTTTAATAGCAACTAGGCGGTTATAATGGAGAAAAAAGGTTTAAATTACTACTTTTAAAAAGAGGACAACTGATCTTTTTGAAAGATACTCCTTAGGTCTTTAAGTTTGGTGCTTGGTATTTGGGGGTGAGAGATGACCACAATTCTTTTTTTGATGATAGTCTGTGCACTAAAACAAGGATACAAGCTTGACTTCATTTCTCTCTTGCATTTAAGTGTGGTGATACATTCACTCAAGGTACAAGAAGTGGGGTTTGAATGTATGCATATATATGACCATTTGGCAGCTGTTTGCTGCATCACCCTACTTTGCACTTGTTTGATTTTTCCTCTCTCTTATAACTTACAAATTGGAACATTCTCATCCATCCACAGGCAGCCATGTACCAGACAGCAGGCTTAAAAATCAGTATGTCCGTGCATGAGATCTCTGCAGCATAAAGAATAGCACAAAACAGCCAGTCTATCATTGATATCTGAAGGGAGCAGGGCTATGCAACATCTTAGGGATCTGATGATGTTACAACATACTCATACTCATAATATTCTGACAGGTTTAAGATTAGCAACCGAGTTAGTCTGTATCCGTAAATAAGACAAGGAAGACTTTGTAGCACCTTAGAGACTAACCAGTTTATTTCAGCATAAAATTTTGTGGGCTAGAGCCCACTTCATTGGATGCACAGAATGGAACAGAAGTAAGATGTATTTAGACACACAGAAAGAAAAAAAAGTTGCACATTAGCATACCAATTCTAAGAGTCTGTTGAATTTGGATGGGCCATCATCAGCAGGAGAAAAAAAATACCTATTGAAATGAATTTCTGTGTCTGCACGAGATAACAACTGTTGAAGGTAAATTAACTAGGGAAATGCAATCAATTAGTGTAATGAGAGAACCATTCTCAAGTCCTATTTAGCCCCTGGTTAATTGTGTCCAATTTGAAAATTAATTCCAGTTCCTCAGTTTCTCGTTGGAGTCTGTTTTGGAAGTATTTCTGTTTCAAAATCGACACCATCAAATCTTTAATGGAATGGCCAGGAAGACTGAAGTGTTCTCCTACTGGTTTTTGAATGTAATGATTCCTGGTATCAGATTTGTGTCCATTTATTCTTTTGCATAGCGACTGGCCGGTTTGGCCAATATACATAGCAGAGGGGCTTTGCTGGCACATGATGCCATATATCACATTGGTTGATGTGCAGGTGAATGAGCCTCTGATGATGTGGCTGATGTGATTAGGTCCTATGATAGTGTCAGTTGAATGGATATGAGGACAGAATTGGCATCAGGCTTTGTTACAAGGATAGGTATCTGGGTTAGTGTTTTTGTTGTGTGGTGTGCGGTTGCTGGTGAGTATTTGTTTCAGGTTGGGGGGCTGTCTGTAAGGAAGGACTGGTCTGTCTCCCAAGATCTGTGAGAGTGTGGGATCATCGTTCAGGATAGGTTGTAGGTCTTTGATGATGCATTGGAGAGGCTTAAGTTGGGGGCTGAAGGTGACGGCTAATGGTGTTCTGTTTTTGTCTTTCTTGGGTCTGTCCTGTAGTAGGTGGCTTCTGGGTACTCTTCTTGCTCTGTCAATCTGTTTTTTCACTTCCCCAGGTGGGTATTGTAGTTTTTATAATGCTTGGTAGAGATCTTGAAGGTGTTTGTCTCTGTCTGAGGGATTGGAGCAAATGTGGTTGTATCTTAGAGCTTGGCTGTAGACAATGGATCGAGTGGTGTGTTCTGGATGGAAGCTGGAGGCATGAAGGTAAGTGTAGTGGTCAGTAGGTTTCCAGTATAGGGTGGTGTGTATGTGCCCATCATTTATTAGAACAGTTGTGTCTAGGAAATGGACCACTTGTGTGGATTGGTCCAGGCTGAGGGTGATGGTGGGATGGAAATTGTTGAAATCATGGTGGAATTCCTCAAGGGCTTCTTTTCCATGGGTCCAGATGATGAAGATGTCATCAGTATACTGCAAGTAGAGTGGGGCATTAGGGGACGAGAGTTAAGGAAGCGTTGTTCTAAGTCTTCCATAAAAATGTTGGCATACTGTAGGGCCATGTGGGTACCCATAGAAGTTCTGCTGACTTGAAGGTATATATTGTCTCCAAATGTGAAATAGTTGTGGGTGAAGACAAAGTCACAAAGTTCAGCCACCAGGTTTTCCGTGACAGTGTTGGGGATTCTGTTCTTGATAGCTTGTAGTCCATATTTGTGTGGAATGTTGGTGTAGAGGGCTTCTACATTCACAGTGGACAGGGTGGTGTTTTCTGGAAGATCACCGATGGATTGTCCACACCCACAGAAGACACAGACACAGAAATCCATTTCAAAAGGTATTTTTTATCCTGCTGATAATGGCCCATCCAAATTTAACAGATTTAATTGGTATGCTAATGTACAACTTTTTTTTCTTTCTGTGTGTCTAAATACATCTTACTTCTGTTCCATTCTATGCATCTGATGAAGTGGGCTATAGCCCACAAAAGCTTATGCTGAAATAAACTGGTTAGTCTTTAAAGTGCTACAATGTCTTCCTCATCTTATTCATAATATTCTGTTATGGTTGTCAATACCCTTTAAAATGTGACTAGCTTGATGGTATACAGTAGTCTTTACCTGTGTGGCACTAAGAAGAACATAACACAGAATTACTAAACTTGTTTATAAGCCCATGTTTTTATGCTTTCTGAATCTTTGTAGGGGTTCAACTACTCAAATACAATTCTTCTCTATCCTAGACATTTAATTTGTTTTTTTGGTATTTAAGAGAGCTTTCAAAAACCAGTTGGAGAACACTTCAGTCTTCCTGGCCATTCCATTAAAGATTTGATGGTGTCGATTTTGAAACAGAAATACTTCCAAAACAGACTCCAACGAGAAACTGAGGAACTGGAATTAATTTTCAAATTGGACACAATTAACCAGGGGCTAAATAGGACTTGAGAATGGTTCTCTCATTACACTAATTGATTGCATTTCCCTAGTTAATTTACCTTCAACAGTTGTTACCTCGTGCAAACACAGAAATTCATTTCAATAGGTATTTTTTTTCTCCTGCTGATAATGGCCCATCCAAATTCAACAGCCTCTTAGAATTGGTATGCTAATGTACAACTTTTTTTTTCTTTCTGTGTGTATAAATGCATCTTACTTCTGTTCCATTCTATGCATCTGATGAAGTGGGCTATAGCCCACAAAAGCTTATGCTGAAATAAACTGGTTAGTCTTTAAAGTGCTACAATGTCTTCCTCATCTTATTCATAATATTCTGTTATGGTTGTCAATACCCTTTAAAATGTGAATAGCTTGATGGTATACAGTAGTCTTTACCTGTGTGGCACTAAGAAGAACATAACACAGAATTACTAAACTTGTTTATAAGCCCATGTTTTTATGCTTTCTGAATCTTTGTAGGGGTTCAACTACTCAAATACAATTCTTCTCTATCCTAGACATTTAATTTGTTTTTTTGGTATTTAAGAGAGCTTTTCAGAATGCCTTCAGATACAATTTCAGCAGGATTTCTTAAACAAATTACTGATGTAAATTACTGACCCTGAGAATGGAAAAGAGAGAGGTACTTTGCTATAACTTAGCATGGTGCCAGAGGCAGTTGTGTGGCTTCAGACTGAAGCTACTAAATGACCTAGATGTTGCCCAAAGAAAGAGATCTTTAAAGACTCAGTAGTTCAGTCCTAGAGCTGCTAGAGTCAAGCTGTCAGTGCTGTGAGCTGATAACTCTGCTGCTGGAGAAACAGCATGTGGAAGACAGACAGCTACATGAGGGACACCAGTAACAGCAGGAGCCCGTATCACCTCAGAACTCAGTCTGACATGCCCATTTAGTTTGTAATTGGGTTATCTAATGACGAAAAAGCAGAATATGTGCCGAGCCTGAGAGGCCTTGCATGAGTGGATATATATTGGGGCACGTTATCCTTTTATTGGACCTGCGCAACTCCATTGATTTCAGTGGGGATGGGAAGAGTGTGAGTAAGCACAGAAATTGGCCATGCTAGTTTATTGAGTTTGTGACAAACATGTTGGGCATTTGTTTAAGCATTTACATTGTAAACACAGTAGCAGTTTTATTTTCTTTGAAAGTAAAATATTACAGTGGTTCCAAAACTACTGTGCTCTCTTCAGCTTTCTGCAGAGGTACAAGAAGAAAATGGATATAAAAGTGAAGGACAGCAACAACAGCATAAGTTAGATGTACGCTTTTAGCTCCATTGCAAGCCTTTTAAAAGGATGGCAGGCCAGACTTTCACAGCTATTTAAGCATCTAACTCCCATGGAAATTAATGGGAGTTAGGCACCTAAAAACCTTTGAAAATCTGGCCTTTCCTGGTTCAAAATGTAAATTAACAGATTTGTGTACTAGCACTGCCCTCTACTGAATGGACTCAGAACTGTTCAAATCTATATAATCTATGACCCCTATTACCATGTTAGAGTAGCTGATACAGGATTCAATTAATAAAGAATTAAAGGAGGGTAATATTATTAATGCCAATCAACATGGATTTATGGAAAATAGATTCTGTCAGACTAACCTGATATCTTTTTTTTTATGAGGTTACAAGTTTGGTTGATAACAGTAATAGTGTTGGTGTAATAGACATCTATAAGGCATTTGACTTGGTACGGCATGACATTTTGATTAAAAACCTAGAAAGATATAAAGTTAACAAGCACACATTAAGCTGACTAACTGATAGGTCTCAGACTGTAACTAAATGTAGAATCATCATTGATTGGAGGTTTGTTTGTTTTTCCTAGTGGAGTCTCACAGGGACTGATTCTATGCCCTGTGCAATTTAACCTTTTTATTAGTGACTTTAAGAAAGCATTAAATTATCACTGATAAAATGCTGAGATGACACAAAATTGGAATGTTGGTAAATAATGAAGAGAATAGGACACTAATACAGCGAGACCTGGATCACTTGGTGAATTGGGTGCAAGCAACTATACATTTTAATACAACTAAATGTAAATATATACAGGTAGGAACAAATAATGTAGACCTTACATATGGGATGGGGGACTCTATCCTGGGAAGCAGTGACTCTGAAAAAGATTTTAGGGTCATGCTGGAAAATCAGCTGACCCTGAGCTCCCTATGCAATGTTATGGCCAAAAGGGCTGAGGTGATCTTGGAAACAAGGAAATATCAGTTGGGAGTACAGAGGTTATTTTACTTCTGCATTTGACACTGGGTGCAACCACTTCTGGAATACTGTGTCCAGTTCTGGTGTGCACAATTCAGGAAGGATGTTGATAAATTGGACAGGGTTCAGAGAAGAGCCATGTGCATGATTAAAGTATTAGAAAACCTGCTTTATAGAAAGAAACTCAAAGAACTCAATCTATTTTGCTTAACAAAAAGAAAGGTACTTGGGTATATATTTGAATTCAATTTATCATTTTTTCAATTAGGTGGTAGCTTTAAATATTTATTTTACAGTGAAATGATGTGTAATATCTTTGGAGTTCCCTTGAGTAGGTATTCCTTCTGGTTCATTGTCTTAAACGGTGCATTGAGAAAGTGATTGATAAGAGGCTGTGAATGCTATTCTTCAGCCTTACTCACAGATATAAAAAGGCTAAAGAATCAGTATGTTCCTTCCCAAAAGATAGCATGGGTCTTGATTTTACAGGCGAGACTTGTTTTTCAAAACATTGCTCTGGTACCCTGAACATTTCTTCTGGGATGGTTGAAATATCATAGTTTTTCATTTCAAACAGTTTAAAAAAATATATATAGCTAATGAATGTATTCTGTTTACCAGAAATGTACAATCCGATGGAACAAGTGTTCAACCTGATAAACAGTGTCAAGAGTGATTAAAAAAAAGTCAAATAAGTGAAGAAAGAATTGCTGCTGCTCTTTTTCTCAACCTGAATGAAGTTACTGGAAAGAATCCTCCATTCTGCTTTTTGTGTAATCCAGTGTAAACCTGCTACCAGGTGGAGTAGGCAGCAATAAGGTCTGAATTCAGGGGTTCTTCTTAACAGCACAAACATAAGTGGCTTGAGCCCTCCACCTAGGATTCTGGGAAAACTCAATCCCATTCCTGGGCACCTGTAAGAGGAAATACTTACCTACTCATGAGCACTGAATCTCTGTATGACAAAAAGGAATTTTAATATAGGGAAAAGGGAACCAAGCATTAGTTGTGAAAACAACACAACCACTTCAAAACCATGTAATTATAAGCAAAACCTGACCCAAAGTGTATTGATCAGTATCCTTTGCCTCTATTTCCCACCTTGTGATGGGAAAGTCTTTTTAACTCATCACTCCCCTCTCTCCACTGCACCCTACTCTCAGTTGGCTGTCACTGATTAGGGAAAACCCAGAGTTCAGAGATGTGTTCACAGGGGTTCACCTCCTACCCCAGAAAGGGGAGACAGTGTCAAGCAATGTCTCTGTGGTTATTGTGTACTTCTGCAATTGGCTGTTTGCTATTGCTACCACCGGTTTTCTCTGTCACTGCTTGTCACGTGCTGCTGCTGGACATTCACTGCATTTCTGCAATGCAATGTCATGAGGCTCCACAGGTCCTTAGTGATGTCACTGTGTAGCAATGAATCTCATTGCTGGTACTGCCTCTGCATTGTCTTTTCTTTCACCACTGTCCTGACACTAGGTATAATGCCTAGCTCCTAGACCTGCGATCAGTGATTCAGCTCTGGTAATCAATGAACAGAAAAAATGACTTCCCACTCACTCTAGTTAGCTCTGTCTTTAAACACTGGAGAGGAGAAAGTCAAATGGAATCTAGGACTCATTAGGCTGATCCCCCCTCCCCAGCTAGAAACACCCATCCCCACCTTCTCTTTCTTTCATTGGGATTTGGCATCTCCTCTGCTTAGTTAGTAAATTTCAGTTTAGGATGACCCCCTCTATTAGGCTATCTAAGTAAACTTCTGTTTCCCTTTACTCACATAATAAGAATAACATTTTTTTTAGCACTGCACTCAATGCTAAAGTGATTTGTAACCCAACACAGCAATAAAATAAAATTAAAAAATGAATTTTGCCCAGGCAGTTCCATCATGCTGTGTACAGTAGCCAGAGGAGGTGTGTCTATGCAAACATGGTCTCTTCCCCCAGCTCATCATTAGCTATCAGGGGTACCTCCTTCAGACCCTGCTTACACTAGCAAATACAGCACATCCCTCCATTGAAAAACTGTACTTTTGCATGAGTATCTCATAGAATATCAGCATAGGAAGGGACCTCAAGAGATCATCTAATCCAACCTCCTGGTCAAAGCAGGACTATTCCCCAATGGATTTTTACCCTAGATCCCTAAATAGCCCTCTCAAGGATTGAACTCACAACATTAGTTTTAGCAGGCTAATGCTCAACCCACTGAGCTCAATCCTCCCAGCCCCTGGCTCTAAAAAGGTTTCCAGAAGGCCTCTTGATTTAGAAAATCTTTCTCCTTCTGGAACATCGGATTCATCTTCTGAATTCAGAATAAGCATATAATATTATTCTGTTGATCACGAATATTCATTCTAATTTGTGGCCTAGAATGATCTTGATTTAAGCCAACAATCCCATTGAAATTCATAAATAATGGAGTGCTATATATAGTGGTAACAATCTAGTAAAGACCAATAAGGAATTATAGTTTCCCAACTGTTACAGGATTTAAATTAATTGTGAATTCTGTGGATATTGTGTAATCAGCTGGCCTCTGAAGTTATAGAAAATTTTGTAAGTGGAGATTTTAAAAGCCCAGTAAAGTGCCTAGGCTACTGCCATTAACTGGAATATCAATTGCCACAAGCAGCTTAGCTAGAAGGCTTTTGCACCAACCTTAGCATAGCTAGGCAGGCCAGAACAGGAGGAGGAATGACCATAAAAATTGAGGATTATCCTGCACCATCCTGTTGGGCTTTCTTTTAAACTGCTAATTTTGCAATTTGAAAAGACAGGAAGTCTAGCTATATTAAACTTCTGGTGTGTGTTCGTTAGGACCTATGAGACTGCAGATCCTACAAAAACACATCTGTATATACACATCATTCACCTGCACATCTACCAATATAATATATACCATCATGTGCCAGCAATGCCCCTCTGCTATGTACATCGGCCAAACTGGACAATCCCTATGTAAAAGTATAAATGGACACAAATCAGATATTAGGAATGGCAATATACAAAAGCCTGTAGGAGAACACTTTAACCTGCCTGGGCATATAATTGCAGACCTCAAAACAGCCATCCTGCAGCAAAAAAACTTCAAAACCAGACTTCAAAGAGAAACTGCTGAGCTCCAGTTCATCTGCAAATTCGACACTATTAGGTCTGGACTTAATGTTAGCTGTGAATGGCTCACCAGTTACAAAAGCAGTTTCTCCTCTCTGGGCGTTCACACCACCCCCACTCCAGATCACCTGCTGAAAGTGGGCTTCACCACCTGCACTGATTGAATTTACCGTGCTTTCTTGCCTGCATATTTATGCCTGCCTCTGGAGATTTCCACAACATTCATCTGATGAAGTGGGTCTTAACCCACGAAAGCTCATGATCCCTAAAATCTGTTAGTCTATAAGGTGCTACAAGACTTTGTCACATATGTATAATAGCTTGAAACTTCTTGCTTCACAAACTGCTTGCTCTGTAGTTATTTTTGATTGATAAGCTATGTGACACTTACAGAAATAAAAAGGGGAAAAGGTCTGAGTTGGGTGGACTCTTCCTGGACACATGTCAAGATCCCCAGCAGCAGGAGGAAGGCCAGTCACTGGAAATCTGTTTGATGACTCACTTGAAGACCCCTCCATATTTTTGTGGTAACTATTGGTTCGGGGGCTCTAATCTGTTGCTTATGTGTGTATTTACTAGAGAATAAATAAAGTGGAAGTTGTAAGTGAAAGCACTCTTGTGTTGTGCTGCTTGTGCCACCAATCTATCAGACAGACATGCTGTGTCCCCATTGATTTATTTCCTGACACAAGCTCTCAAAGATTAAAGTTACCAAGAGCTTTGGGTTCAGAAAAAACCCCAGGTAACAGTATGTGCCTTAGTTTTAGTATAGTCCATAAATATCTGAATGCAGTAAAATCTCCAGGGGGAAAATGTCAGTCTGTCTAGCTACTGTAGTTAGTGTATCTCACTGTGTTAACAATACTGCTAGCAGTTCAACACTGTCAACAAATGATAGCATTGGCATGAGTAATATGTAGTTATGGCTCCATGTAATGAGAAAAAAAATGTTCTTTCATTGTCAGAAAAAGTATCATTTCAAAATGTTCATCGTATGGGGCATCTGTGACAGCTCAGCAGGCTAACAGACTAGCAAACTAGATAAAGACCAGTGTAATGAAGGGTGTTGTTACTGTATATTTCTAGAGCATCACAGCACAGAATGAAACCCTATTCGGTAAGCTCTTTAAGAACTTTAAGAGAAGCAGCTGCAAGTCTCATTGATGTGGACATAGCGGCAAAATGAGGTCAGACGCATGCATAGAATTAAATGACAGGCTGCAACGTTAACATGGGGAGGGTTGCTACCCTCCTATCACCCATACTCTCCTCAGCCAGGCATTTAATTATTTCAGGGGAGGGGAGAGGTTACTGAGCTCTTAACCACATAACCCATAACTAGTGCCAGTGTTACAGGGCTGGTTCCTTATCAGATAACCCATAACATGGGGTAGGCTTTCCTCAGCCTACCCACAAAGCAATCAGCTCTCTCTGAGTTCTAGCTCCCTCCCACTCCATCCCATGAGGGGGACAGAGGGTACAGTAGGGTGGGACCTTGGCTCACGAGGGCCACTAGGTCTCATCTATCACATGAGCCCAGGTCTCAACACCAAAATTCCAGGTGTTTGACCTTTGATAACTGTTCATTTTATTCTCTTAAGGAGACTGGAAACTGGCACAAGTGACAAATAAACAACTCCACTCCAGTACCTCAGTTAGGCACTAAGAATCTTCTACTCAATCCACTGTGGCTTGAAAGTACTGTGAGGAAGGCAAAAGACTCCCTTAAACAGCGCTGGTCCCTCCAGTCAATTTCCCCTACCATTTGATGTAGGTAGGTTGCATTTTATCCTGGTAGGTGCACTGGGGAGTTTTATTCTGAGAAACGTTAGTAATGGTCTGCCCAGACTGACAGGTATGCCAATGTAAGTGCTAACACATATGCAGCTGATGAAAAAGAGTAATGAAAAAAATAAACAAGATTATCTTGAGTATAGTTGAATCATTTTTTCATTCCCTCCAGTTTCAGTTTAAGCCTGAGAAGTCACTTTCCTTCCTTTATTTTAATACAAAATACTTACATACCCTGCCAATTTTTTTTTTCCAAATCAGATCGCCTGAAGTTGGTGTCAGGAGATGGAATTTATATTTCCTAATAGCCGATTTTTCCCCCTCAGGGAATTTTCCCTCACACAGGGAATATAATGATACTGTCAGCACACTCCCTTAGAGTTTCACCTATGGGGGTTGTACATTGAAATTAAAGCCAGACTTCACAGGAGCACAGCCAACGAAGCTATTGAAGGAAGTGCTAAAATCAGCACATTACCTCGGTGTCCTGCCTACACCCCTCTCCTGGCCAGTGATGTGCACTTTCTGTTGGGCTGACCTTACCATGAGGCGAACTGAGGTGGCCGCCTCAGAAGCCAGACTAGGGGGGGGGGGGCACTAGGACCCAGAGTGTAGAAAATTGTGTCTGCTGCTGGTGCATCTGTGTTCTCTCTGCTCTAGATGCACAGAGATGGTGGAGTGCTGTGGTGGAGGAAGGAGGGCACAAGAGACATAGACAGGTGGGAGAAAAGCTTCTTATGTACCTTTCTAGCAGCCCTAGGGTCCTGGACTGATTAACACCAGCTTCTCAGGGAGCTTCCTGTTTCCTTCTGCTTCTCGGTACCCACTTGAAGAGAACAGGAAGTCAACTGAAGTAGTAGGTGCCAGTTAGGTCCTTAAGACGCGGATATCTTCCATCAGTCAGGCCCTGTGACCAGTCTGCTTATTTGTCCCTTTCAATGGGGTGTTGAGAGCCACTATAGCTGGCACCGAACAGCAATCATGAGTGAAAAAATAAAACGCCCCTCTGGGCAGCATTCAGAAAAAGAAATAAAGCACAGGAAGCTTTTCTATCTAAGCAGGAAGGAGCTCTCCTGAGATGCATAGACACAAATGTTCACAGTGAGCCTTCCGGCCCCAGTGAGGATGTGAATGGTGAGGAGATGCCGGATCTTCCAGTTAGTCAGAGTGCAGGTGAACTGACAGCTACTGCAGCATTCATATCTCCATCTCAAATGAATGTAACCATGCTCATTCCAGAAGAAAAGTGTAGCTCACAGAACAGTGTGTTGAAGGTGCAAGAAACAGCTGTTGATGAGTTTAGTTCCTTAAGTCTAGATGATCCAGGACTGTGAACTCACTTGAGCAGTAGCCTGAGGGACTTCCTTGTACTGCATGGGCCACAGCAAGTGAAAAAATGTCCTCCAAAGACAAGGAAAATAGAAGTTTCCATCCAACACATTACTTGCATGAAATCGCCAATGTTGACAAAGTGGACAGATGATCAGCATCAAGAGAAGATTGCATCAGTCTCTTTACTGGCAAAATGTTCTGTAAAGGCTCATTGCCACTGTGAGAATGCTTGCTACCCAAAACCTAGCACTGCGTGGCACTTCAGATCAGTTGTATGTGCCAAACAATGGAAACTTCCTTAAAATTGTGGAGCTGATGGATGAGTCTGATGCTGTACTCCAGGAGCATATAAGAAGAGTCACCACCCAAGAAATCAGGTTTCAGAGTTATAGCCATGTTAATCTGTATCCACAAAAAGAACAAAGAGTACTGTTTACACATGCCACTACCTTGGAAAAACAATTCCAAGTGAGATCGTACAGTTATTGGCAACAAAAGCCAAACAGAAGACTGTGGTAGATCTGAAGTCAGCAAGATATTACTCTTATTCTTCATGGCACACCTGACATGAGCCATACAGAACAAATTACTTTAATGGTGCATTTTGTAACAACAGAGCCTAGTGAAAATGTCCCTCATTGGTGACTGTCAGAGCATTTTCTAGAATTTATTGACACTGATGATACTACAGGAGCTGGTATGACAAATGTGCTTCTTACAAAACTGGAAGATACGGGGAATTGTGATAACTGACATGAGAGGTCAGGGCTACAATTATTGGTGCCAATATGAGAGGCAGGAAAGAAAGAACAGATGAGTGCAGACATGGATCCAAGAGTTAAACCCTCAAGCATTTTTTGTCCCATGCAGTTCTCATTCAGCGAACTTGGTGGTCAGTGATGGAGCATCAATTTCTGGTGAGGCTGCTGAATTTTTTAATGTAATTCAAAGTGTCTATGTATTTTTCCCTGCATCAACTCATCAATGGTAAGTTTTGAAGGAACATCTGGAAACATCTCTCTGACACTGAAACCACTTAGTGCCACGTGATGGGAAAGTCAAGTGGAGGCAATAAAGCCTAGCAAAAACCAAACTGGGAAGATAGATGATGCCATAGTTGCCATTATGAAGGATAATGCTATGACAGGAGCTGTTTGTGGGACAACAGTGGCAGAGGGAAATGGAATCAACAGACAACAGACATAACTTCAAATTTCTGTGTGGCTCAGTGTTGTGGCATGATATACTGTTTGAAATAAATGTTTTAAACAAGAGACTCCAAGGTGTTGACCTTTATATATCTGGAGCAATGGAACAACAGGACAAAGCAACGTCATACTTACAGTCTTACAGGTGAGAGATTTCAAAACATTCTGAAGAGTGCACAGAAGTTGGCAGAGGACTTCACACTGAAGCTATATTCCCACCCATTCAAGAATGCAAGAGTCACTGAAGAAGAAGGAATTTTGATGACCAGGCACGGGATAATCCCATAAGACCCCAAACAACAATTCAAAGTTGAATTATTTAACCACATGCTAGATTGTGCAATACAGTCACCTGAAGAACGTTTCATGCAGCTCAAGGAACACAGCAGTATATCTGGGATGTTGTATGATCTTCCAAAACTCCTCACTATATCTGAAGAAGACCTATACCAGCAATTCAGGGCACTAGATACAGTGTTGACACGTGATGACATGCACAATGTTGATGCAAATGACTTAGGTGATGACCTGAAAGCCCTTTCAAGATACATTTCAGCAGGATCAACTCCAAAAGCTGTTCTGGACTGTATGTCCACCCTCTTTCCAAATACATTTGTTGCTCTGCGCATACTTCTAACACTTCCTGTAACAGTTGCGAGTGGAGAATGCAGCTTCTCCAAGCTGAAGTTAATAAAAACACATCTACACTGCACAATAACACAGGAGAGGCTGGTTGGACTCACTAGAGCATGAGCTGGCCCAGACTGAGGACCTTCAGGAAGCAGTTCAAATCTTTGCAACCAAGAAGGCACTGAAAGAACCACTTTGATTATATTCAAAGAGATAAAAATGCCAGTGTTTACTATACATACAAGAAAAGTTACATTTGCTGTTCAGGAGTTTGAAAGCTAAGTGCTTTTCAAAATTTTTGAACAAGGCATTTTAAGTTGTTAGTTCTCCTTTATTGGGGTAGGCAGCAGAGCAGTACCATAAGAGGAGTAGAACAGGAAGAAGGCAGAATTGAGACCTTTCAAAGTTTTGGCCCAAGTGAGGGGGAATGAGGGTGTCATTTGAGCTCCCCAATGCAGGTGACAAAATGTTGTGGGCTGGCCCTAACTTTCTGGGTGGTATTTGCTCCCCTGTGACATCTCTGGCAGAAGGGTGGTTGTGATAGATTTTTTGACACCACAAACTCCCCCAGCAGATATTTCCACTATTACAGACCTCTGTCAGAGCCTATATCAGCTTTCAGAAGTATAGCTTCTAGGATGTCTAGCATCATATCAGAATCTACACAGTGGGCCACATTTTGCGTTTAGTTAAGCCTGTGCATCCCCACTGAAATTCATGGGATGCATGTGTGTAATTGATGGAAGAATATGGCTTTTTCCCCCACAAGGCTTTACATAGTTAGAAATTCCTTTGCTGTTCATGGGAGAAAATTTTAGTTTTTAGCTGTTTGTTTCATGCAAAACAAATGCTTTCTTAGTGAGTTATGCATGAACACACATCCCTCCTCCCTTGGAGGAAGTGCACTCTAATGATCTTAAAGGATAGCTGATACAGATTTGTTATTTTTTTAAGTTGGCTCTGAGAGTCACTTTCCATGAAAATTTAAGCTGAAAGCCTTTAATGTGGCAGCACTAATATCACATTGCAAGCAAATTAAAATACAGCTAAACAGTGCTAAGCATAACACAGATCAATCTGTAGAACTTCACAACATTTGGAGTTCTAAAGTTTGGCACTTCCCCCACAAGAAGTTGGTTTTGTCACTGTAGTGATCCCTCAAGCTCATGTCCCTAGAAATCCTTTTTCTATATTTTAGCAGCATCATCTGTCCTTAATCTGGAACCCACCTTTCCATATAGTGTGTTACCATTATTGCCCCCCAGGTGAAGGAGCACTTGACTAGACTCCCCTCAGTGGTGTATCTGTACAGGACTGATGTTGAGCAAAGCAAACTGTTTTTCAGGTGTTGTGCACTTTATATTTGCAAGTGTCCAAACCACTGTTAGCTGGGGACAGATAGACAGGAAAGGAAGTGCACCTATCTAGCAAAGTATATGGTATATCTGTGTGCACATGTGTGTGTGGGGGGGGGAGGGGGGCTATGTGATGGGATCCGCTTACCCCACACTAGCCCAGACAGGCTTAAGCCCATATTATTGACAGCAGTAGTCCTGCCTCCCGGGCAGGACTGGGCATGTTCCAGATGCTATTGCAGTATAAAGGGAGGAAGCCAAGCTCATCCTGTGCTGGAGGCTGCAGGGGAAGGACTTGTCTGGGAAGCCCCTGCAGAGGGCCAGCCACAGCTCCTGACTATGCCAGGAATCAGAGCCTCCCTCTGACTATGCATCCCTCCTGACTATGCCAGGAATCAGAGCCTCCCTCTTGAACTCTGGTGAGCCACAGGAGGCAACTGGCTCAGCTGACCACGGAGAATCTGAAGTCTCATGGGAGACCCCAATACAGGCTCTGGTAGCAAGTGACCAAGGGAGGGTGATGGAATGGTACCTCCCACCTGGGAAACCTCAGTGTGTTTTGGTAGGACCCCCTTCCTGCTGACTGGCAAGTTACTACGCTACTGTTAGGGACCTGGATTGGGGCCTGGTGGAGTCAGGTGCTGCTCTGTAGACTCTGGCCGGTAGGCCAGGCTGCCCTGCATATAAGGGCTGCTTTATAGACTCTGGTTGCTAGGCTGAGCTGCCCTGACCCTAGGGGTGTAAACTGACACAGGCTACTTCCTATGTAATTATAAGAACCAATAAAACCATGCCTTCCTATCCCTGCCTATATCACTTTTTCTGGAATCATCTATTAAAATTAATTCTGTATTGTTTGCAGATTAACATCCTTATACTCTTTACATTTTAGAGAATTACATTTTATAATGTGCAAATGTCCCAACCATCCATTATTAATTTAAAATTCTGTGTAATGCTCTGATTTGTCATCGACCAAGACAGTATTAAATATACCAGAGACATAAATTGTTATTCACGTCATAATGATTCAACTGGTAGCAAAGTGTGACTAAGACAGGGTGTTAATAATTATTGCCAAAGCAAGTCATGTCAGAGACTGAAAAAAGATTAGAGGCAGCAATGCCATTCCAGTATGAGACTTGATGGTAACACTTATTTTGTGGGTTCAATTTATCTGACCTCATATGTGTGTGGATGGTTGAGGGAGGTCAAAATCCAGCTCCACTATCCACAGTGACGGGCTGCGGCACATGTATTGTTCAACATAGTACTCATGCCTGTTCATGCCATTTCCATGACCATAGCTTCATAGGACTGGAAAGGACATCAAGAGATATTCTAGTCTAGTACCCTGCCCTCAAGGTGGGTCCAAGTATTATGTAGACCATCCCTGACAGGTGATTGTTTAACCTGATCTTAAAAAGCACCAATGATGGAGATTCCACAGCCTTGCTAGGTAGCCCCTCCCAGCTTGGTATGGTCTGAAAAAATCACAAGTGTATTTTCTGTCTACGCCATTATCTAAATCATTGATGAAAATATTGAACAGAGTCAGACCATAACTGATACTTTCAGGACGCCACTTGAAATGCCCTTCTAGAATCACTGACAACTGCTTTTTGGGAATGGTTTTGAGATTGATTTGTTGATCTATGTTGATATGTTGGGATTACTCAGTCAACATAAATGTACCATTCATGGCACCATCCCTGACCCGTTTTTACTTACATTCTACAACATATTGGGTTGTGCTAGACCCTTGCATGGCTGTGCCATTTGTGATGCCTGCTTAGCTTCAACACATACATAATAGTCTCCAACAGAATCCTGCTGGGGAGTTAGTGAAAATACTTAAAGAACTTAAATAGAAAACAATGCAAAGCTTTGTCTGATTTTCCAGTAATATTTGTATCTTTAGCTAAAAGCAGACATAAAGAACACACTTTTTGTATTCTATTCCTTTGTAGCCAATTTGTGGTGATTATTTTCATCATAACACTCAAGATGGGTCTGATCCTACCTATCCTGTCTGACACAAGTAATCTCATTGGGGTCTTTCTTGCATTTGTAGAAGACAAAGAATTCCTTTAATGAACAAAATAACTTTTTTAGAGCTAGCCCCATGGCCATATGGTAAAAGTCACTGGCCCACGTGTACCTCATATATATATATATATATATACTGAAAGGCCTATCCAGAGGACAAAGCAAAATGACTGGGGTGTCAATAGTCAGGCATCTGGGTACGAGATGGTAGCACAGTGTCTTTTGATGAAACATTTGCCTCTCAAGGAGTAATAGCCAACTTAGTCATGGAACAAGGTTTAATCTTACATTTTTCTTCACATGCCAGTGTTGTGAGTCACCAACAACCTTAAGGCAAGTCACCATGACAGCCAATGATAGCACCTGACTAAGATCGTTTAGTTGCAGTTCCCAATTTTTTCCATTGGATTGAATGAGATTATCCGAAAAATAAGATACTACTGAGTAGGAGTAAAAGGTGACAAAATTGAGCCCTATTCTGGCAGGAAACCTGATCTACTCATAAAATAGGCATAGTAATATATAATGAATGAGTTAAGTGGTGTATAAATTATTCAGCCCTTACGCCATAGCATATACAACAACTTTCCTCACTTATTAGCATCCTTTGAAACAAGAAAGCATGATAAATATTAAAAGCCTATTTTTTAAAAAAAATCTTCAAAATAATGTGTGTATGGTGTTGCTGATTCTTCCAGCACAAACAGCTATTTTACATGTTATATGATTATCTTGAAATAATCCTGGGGGACCACAAATAATATGAATTAGAAAAGTGAAGTATAAACATGAGCCACTTTTATACCAAAGCTCCAACGTTGTTTACATTTTCAAGTAAACAGGCAATCAGCAAAGAAGAAACAAATATAGCATTTAAGGAGATGCTGAAACAATTATGAATTCCTGGGAATTATTTAGAACCAGATAACATTCTAGAATTTTCTCTTAATTACTGCACACCTCTAAAGAGGTCCAAGCCATTAAGGGACATCCAGTAGGAAGAGTGTATCAAAGCTGTCTTAATTACTTTTTGCAAAATATTACTCAGAACACTTGAATTACATCCCTACACAAGTATTATTTTAAGAATATATGTAAAACAATTGCATACTGCCACCTCAGATGTCTCTTAAACAAATTCCCTCAGTAGACTGATATGAAGTTTTATAAGACTGATAAGAAGCTTGTTTCCAGAGAGCAGGTGTTGGCAGATGGAATCCACACCTATTTCCAAATCTACACAGCTAAAATAGACACTTTTATTAACAGAAAGGGCTTTTTAAAATAATCTTAGAGAAAACCCAATCTCAGCTTTCTTCCCAGTCTTGACTGCTCACAAGGTCTTTCCTGAATTTTTGCCTCAATAGCCTGAAATGCCTTATAACACTTTAAATGGAAGGTCTGCAGAAAAACTTGGGAAGGGGGTTAATTTTGTGAAATTTATAACTTGCTTAATTGTACATAAAAATAGTGGTGATGCTGTCAGCACCCTTTGGGATGCTTAGAGTAGTGGTTAGTTTTAAGAAGAAGGCATTAATTACAAATAAATTAGTAATAGTTTAAATTAAAAAACTCAGTAATGGTGGCCATAGATTAAGGTAATTTCACTTCCTGTGGAGAATGACTAAGCAAAACTCCATAGAAATATTTTGGAACCCCTATAGATACATAGAGGCCTCCAGACAGGAAGTAGCTAGGGGTCATTCACATGTCAATTAAGAGAAACCCCATATGAATATATATGTGCCCATAGGAATGTATGGGAATGATGCAATTGGGAGATAGGATTGTACCACTTCTGGATATGATTCAGCAAAGTCCCCTAGAGATTCATTGTAGCCCCATAGAAGTCTATGGAGTAGGAGGAGCTGCCTGTCAGGGGCAGAGCCAGCTGAAAGTTTGAAGCTGATTATTTTTGTTCTCAAAGATGTACTGCTTACTTGTATATTCTTGGTCAGAGGGCTGTATCTGTGTCCTTTCAAGGGAAAGTTAGCTAGCTGCAGCTTTTCCTGTCAGCTCCTTTAGGGCGGGCCACAATCTTGGTTACCAGTTTAGATAGTTACAAAGAAAAGATTTTAAATTAAAAGTAGTAATTTCAGGCTACACCGTTGCTATAGGATTATTATACCAAATCTTCTGGTAACATTCCCACAGGACCTCCATGCCCAGAGACACTGCTGTCACCCCCCTTATAGTTAAGGGTGTCGCCAGACCTACTTTAGGTCTTTAGCAATAATTAACTTGCAGCTTGCTACAGGATTCCAGATTTTGTTAAAAGCTGGAGCAATAGGAAAATTCTTCCACTCTGTAACAGTGGTGTTTGATTGTGTCACTTTAGCAAAAAGGGAACACATAGCTTGAGTCTGCTCTTTATTTTAAAATAGATAACTTGAGAGTAGATCTAGGTGAACTTTTGTTGGAGAATAGTACATTTGCAGAAAAGTGCATATTTCAGGGTACAAAACTTTGTAGATTCAGGTCAGATTTTATAAGTAGTTTCAGTGCCCAGAAAAAAACCCAAAAAACCCCCCAAACATTTCAGAAATGTCAGTGATTGGTTTTGAAAACATCAAATTGAATTGACATTTTCATTTTTAAAACTTGCTTTCAAATTGACATTCTAAACATTTTTATTTTTTTAATGAGAAAAAAACCAAAGCAATTCAGTTTAATTGTGAAACAGATTTGTGGATCAACTACTGAACCAAAAAAATAATTATTTACTGATCTCTAAGTGTGTCTGTATATTAGTCCTGAGAGGTTCCAAGCACTTTCTGAATCAGATTTTCTCTTGTATTGCTCACAAAATGGTAGCTAAGCCCAGCTTATGTTTTGTGCATCTCCAAGTATTCAACTTAGGGGGGAAATTGTGTTTAAGCACTTGATCTCGCAAAGAATTGAGCAAACATTTCAGAAATGTGAATGACTGGTTTTGAAAACATCAAATTGAATTGACATTTTCATTTTTAAATGTTGCTTTCAAATTGACATTCTAAACATTTTATTTTTTTTAGTGAGAAAAAAACCAAAGCAATTCAGTTTAATATTGAAACAGTTTTTTGGATCAACCACTGAACCAAAAAAAAAGATTTACTCAGCTGTAAGTGTGTCTGTATATTAGTTCTGAGAGGTTCCAAGCACTCTCTGAATCAGATTTCTCTTGTATAGCTCACAAAATGGTAGCTAAGTCCAGCTTATGTTTTGTGCATCTCCAAGTTTTCAACTTCAGGGGGAACGTGTCTTTAAGCATCTGATGTCGGAAAGAATTGAGCAACTCCTGTGATGTGCCAAATGCCTTTAACTCCTAGTGGACTCAGATGTAAGGTGTTCAGTTTTAGCCTTGATGGCTTTAAGCTGACACCACAGAAATGTCAGAAAGACAGGCAGAGAGATGGACTTGAGTAGAGATAGACAAGTTAGAAATGGAAAAAAAGTAGATCCTTGAGTTATCAGTAAAAGAGATGGTAGTTCAAACTGTGTGAACATATGAGATCTTCCAGAGAGGATATAAAGGGAGAATAAAGGGGCCCTGAAGATAGAATCCTGCAGGTCTTCCATGGACAGTGCAAAGGGAAGAAAGAAGAGGACACACTGAAAGAACGATCAGAAAAGCTGGAGGAAAACCAACTGAGAATTACAGAGTCAAGAGAGTACAAGATTTCAAGTAGGCATTTGATCAACAATGTCAAAAGCAGAGAGATTAAGGAGGACTGAAGTGGAATACAGACTTTCAGAAAAGGTTGTTGGAAACTACTGGGGGAGCTCTTTCACTCTAGTGAAGAAGCTGGAAGGAAAGAGATCCGGAATGGAGATGGAGGAGAGGTAAAAAAAAATGAATTGTGCGTTCTGTGAGTTTACAGTGGAGGGAAGAAGGGGGAAGAGGCAATAGCTGGAGAGGTTGGACCAAGGGTAATTTTTGAGGGTTGGAGACATCAGGGCTTGATAATAATTTGAAGAGACAATGGTAGGAGACATTTAAGGGAAAAAGGGACGGAGGCTGAGGATTTTCATCACCTTTTCAATTAGATTTCATCTCTTGAGTATGCAGTGTACAAGGAAGATTGTGCATTTCGATTTGCCTACTGGTTCTGTGGCAGTAGGTTCTTTTACCCCAAACATGTAGATGTGTAAATCCTGATGACATTAATGGATGTTACAAGGGAAGAGGCAAGATTATTGATGAGGTAAATCTTAGGGGAAATAGCAAGGGAATTATTTTCTAGATTGGTCCACTTTCAGAAGAAGGTTTTAGTTCTGATATGTGTTTGCACAGTGACATTTGTATGCACACCTTTGGTAACCAAGTGACAAATTAGCTACATTACACTTTCTTCAGAATATTAAAAGATGGGAACTAAGCGGTTGAGAAAAAAATAAAACAATTACCTGTTCAGAAGGATATTTTTCAAGATGTCATTGCCAAATAAGTAGAAGTTTTTTGTCTTCATAGAAAACCTGTAGATTGAACCACATCCCTAAAAACTTGTGACTTTTCTAAAAGTAAAATAATCTAGCCTGACATACATGAGCAGTAGCTTTTATGCTCTACAAATGTACTTGATGACATCAAACAGTATTTTACCTTGACCCAATCAGAAACCCAATCTAGACAAAATCCTACATTTCAATAGCATTAGAACTTTGTTGAATAATGACAAAAAGCAGCAAATTCAAAATTAATAGGCTCTCAAGCTTCACATTTAAGTCTAATGACCTTTCAGTTATTGTATTGTTTTGTTTGAGTGTTTTGCATGATATTACTCTCTTTTGCTTGACACTAGAATACATTAACTTACACACACACAGGGTTACACAACAGACATTATTCAATAGCAGCTATTCTAGTCTTACTGTCTGAAAAATAAATACATGATTCAGAATGGCTGAATATATGTGGAGGCATTTATAAAAGTCTCTTTAGCTGGTTAAATATGAATTTTGTTACACATATTATTTAAACAGGCTATTGAGTACACAGATTTTGGTAAATATACAAATTACAAAAGTACATTTACCAAGACTGACAATAACAACTTCCATCTATTGTCTACATTCTTTTCATTTTGTGGATTGTAAATCCCAGAAAGTAACTAGTCTAAAGGCAATATTAAGGCCTTTTATGGTGATTAAGTTACGAAAATAAGTGCTAAATATCTTTATTTAAATTTTAATTGCACAGAAAAGGGCATTTGTAAATGAAACAGTGTTTTTCATTTCCAACATACCCAATGGCAATAATCCACATGAGGACTGGCCTATAGAATAGCCTATAGAATTCATCTTGTTGAATGCAAAATTCAGGTAATGGAATAGAACGGCGATCGGCAATTTTGGCCAGCAGCCCCCCCAGCGTAAGCACCCTTAGTAGGCCCGGCTGGTTTGTTTACCTGCAGTGTCCACAGGTTCGGCTGATTGTGGCTCCCACTGGCCACGGTTCACTGCTCTGGTCCAATTGGGGCTGCGGGAAGCAGCGGCCAGCACCATGCTGCTTCTCGCAGCCCCCATTGGACCAAGGCGGCGAACTGGGTCCAGTGGGAGCCGCAATCCACTGAACCTGCAAACGCGGCAGGTAAACCAGGCCCGCCAAGGGTGCTTACCCTGTAGTCCCGCATGCCAAGGTTGCCGATCCCTGGGTTAGAACATGAAAAGCTTCTTAGTACTTTATCTGGTCTAAATCCGCTTCTTCAGCTTTGGACCCTCAGAAGATCCATAAACTTCCCAGGCTTACTTCCAGGATCTGCTTTTGATTCTAAATGGGAAGAGCCCCCAGGGTAGTGGTTGCTGATTGAGGTACCTCACAGCAGCCTATGGCCATTGCTATTCTTGAGACAGTATATGTAGCTCTACCTGCCATAACTGATTGGTGTACATACCAGTTAAATACTTGGGGATGAGGCTTAGGAATTCAGTATACATCTTCATATCAGCAAGCAATTTAAAAGTCCATGTGCCAAAAGCAATGGGACATTTCTGGCTGAGAGTCCTGCTGAACATGCTCTACCTATATCCTGTATATCCTGAAGGGTTAAAGATAGTAGTTACAGTGAGGTAAGGTATTGTATTAGACATTCTGTGACAATCAAGGGGGAATGTTTTCTCACTAGTTGTTGCCTATGAATGTTCTGTATAATGTTTGACTTTTGTGGGAGAGGAGCTACTGTAAACCAAAGACTCTTTTCTTTGCCCCTTCCTCCTTCAATATTTTTCTAATATAAAAAATACTTCCATCTCAACGTGGCCAGGGCCAATCGGAGGGGTGGGGGAAGGAAGGGGGCAGGAGGGCAATTGGCTTGAACATCAAACTCAAAGGGGAGCTCAAGCTTAGACACCTGTTAATTTTTTGTCATCTGATAAGTTTTGCAACTTGTTTTTATTCGCATCCCTATTGAACCAAAATGTGACAAACACTTTCAGCTTAGAGCTTCAAATTTAAGCAAAAAAGAGAAGACATAGTTTTTTTGTTAACTGATATAGATTTTGTGATATAAAAGAGTTAAAAGTGTTCATAAATATTAAAATATATCAGCTCTGGTGGCACAAGAACATTTGAATGGGCTCGTCATGCTTAATATTAACTGTGACATTGCACAAAAGCTAGATTTTTCCTCAATAATTAGTGCATTTGCACAGAAAAAGGCTAGGAAAACAATTAAATAAATTGTGCCTTATTTTCTTTTCACGTATCATCATTTTTAATTTTTATTATGGCTAGGGGCCTCAAAAGCTGGAAGTGGCCCAGGCCTCCCTGGACCTCTGAGAGAGCCTGTGTGTTTGACATTCATATATACTACTTTCCAACAAAATCCCCCACATTAATACAATAGCAACATATGTTTCTTACAGATTTTTTTTCTTATTAATTTGTCATTTATTCCATAGCATATTTGTTCAACATATGGTGATATCTCACACAAGACAATCATTAGTATGACATGACTTTTGATATTTAAAATACAATTCCATAGGCATGCTTTTATACCATGTTTTAGTCCTGGGAAGTTTAATTCAGTTAATTACACTCAAGTCTCAATGATGCAGAGCTGCGCTTGAGAAGAGAATGTAATTATAAAAGAAGCAAACGTCTGTTACTCCAAGTTTCACTACGGATGTGTAAACAAAGATTATTCTGAAAGAAGAGTCAAAGGGCAGATTTACAGCCACAGAAAGCAAAGACATTGAGTTCTCTCTGATTCTGTTCTGCCTAACTATTGCACTTCTCTGTGTTCAGTGTGTGCCATGATGTTATGTGTTGTCTGGTATGTTCTAAAATGAATAGGCAGAATAGGGCAGGTTCTAGATGAGGAGGAGGTTTTAACTCCATGTTTTTGCCTTTCTGGGTTGTCATCCACAAATCAAGAGGGAGCTTGATTATGCTGCATTTCAAAATATTTTGCTTCTTTTTCAGAGTTATTTCTTTATACAGCTCTCTCTCACATTCACTCACACACACACAGATAGCCTTTCCATCGTGTGGCAAATTACTCCCAAGATATTGATGGGTCCTGCACTTTCTCTTCTTGTGGGGGAATTCAGGGAGCCTTTTTCTTGCCTCTGAACAGGGTATTAACTGTCCCACAAGTATCCTAGAGGGGAGAAGGGGAGAGGGAGGGACCTGGGCCCGCCCACTACTCTGGGTCCCAGCCCAGGGGCCCTGAGGATAGCGGTAAACCACTGGGATTAGTTACTCCTTCCCCTGGACTACTTCCCTGTCATACTCTTCAGCTTGTGGGGGGCTTCCTGCCCTCTCTCTACACAAGCCAGGTGTTCCTTTACTTAAGGTCTGGGTCTTTCTTAGCTCACCACAGCACTTCTTCAAACTCTCTCTGCTCCAACGCCTCCAAACTGCTCTCTGCTCCAACGCCTCCAAACTGCTCTCTGCTCCAACGCCTCCAAATTCCTTCCAAACACCCACACCTGTCTGCCTGAGGCAGGAGTTTTTATTACTGCCTTAATTGACAGCAGGTGCTCCTAATTAACCTGCTGCCTGCTTCCCTAGTCTACAGGGAGCCATGCCCTAATGAACCTGGAGCTGATATATCTCCCCTCAAACACTCTGCCACAGCTCCCTGGCCTTCCTCTATCACAATCATCATCAATGGGCACTGGATCAGGCCCTCAGCTCTAGTTTCATCTCATAAATTAATCCCCCCCCATCTCTGATAACAATGTTTTCCAAACTTTTACATATCCAGAATGTAATGCAGTATTTCCAGGTGTAGTCAAACCACAGCTCTACAGAAAGTCTCTACTCTGTGATAGATGGGCTATGTATGCAGCCCCCAACCTTGTTGATAATTTTTGTCGCTATAATGAATTCACATGAAAACTGCTGGTCAAATAATTAGTTTAGAACAACAATAGATGCAAATTTTCACATTTTCTTATGGAATGATTGATCATTAGTATTTTGATTATGCAGCCAGTTGTATTGTCCACTATCAGTCTGGATCTGTGTTAGGCTACTCCATCCTATTATCTTCTTCCCTAATTTTTCCTGAGGTGTATTAGCTTGTATTTGTTATTTGCTCCTTACTTCTCTGTTCTTTCAGTCTGATTGTTTTGGTCGTAATTAGTATGTGCAACTTTTCTCAGTTAATACCTGTGAATTTCATTAGTATTATGTTTATTCTCTCTTACATAGCACTTCCGTTAATAGATTTGGAAGGGCCTACTTCTACACGACTGAAGACTTTAGCATTCACTTCAAAGGATGCAGAATCAATCCATAAAACCAAAGACATCACTCCATTTTGATCTTGAAACCGTCACTCATAGTTTATCTTTTTACCTAGTTTTCCTACACAATGCTGCTCTTATCTAAACCATTTTGTATTATTTTTTTCAAGTGAGCTTTTCTGAAGACCTAGAATCAAATGCTTTATAAAAACCTAATTATGTTAGACTACACTTTCAAAGCTAGGTACTTGTAGCTGTACTTTTAGTTTTGTGTGGGCCTAATTTATGCACCCAAGTGTCTACCTATACATGTGCAAATCTTCTATTTTGCACACATATGGTTGCTTAGCCTTCAAATCTGTATTCTTGTAGTTGGATATGTCTAGCTTAGAAAAACTGGTCTATTATATCTACTTCATTCCTAACAGACACACACACACATATTTGTAATTCTGTCAAGGAGAACAATCAAGTTAGTTTAGCAAACGTTATTCTTTATGAACTCACACTCATGGTTCTCTTATATAAAGTATATGGATGTATACAATCTAAAGGATATTATTTATCTTACAGAAGTACCAAGAGGCCACAACCATGATCAGGGCCCCATTGTGCTAGGCACTATTCCAATACATAAGAGACAGTCCCTGCCCTGACACACTTTCATTCTATATAGGCAAGATAGAAACAAAGAGAAAATGACTTGCCCAAAATCATACACTCAGTCAGTAGCAAAGGTAGGAATAGATCAAGTGTCCTGAGGCCCAGTCCAGTTCCTGGTCCTCTAGACCACTGATTAATATCTTTTGACTGTACATTTTGTTTCAGCCAGTATTCCCGGTACTGAAATAAGGTCTATTAGTGGGTAATTCTTTGGATTATTCTAGCATCTCTTTTAAAGATAGGTACAACGTTTGCTTCAGTCTGCCAGTATTAAAGTTGATTTTAATGAGAAACTGAAAATTTGTTAACAGCCCAGCCACCTCATTGTGAAGCTCTTTCAGATCTGTGGGCAGTACACCACCCGATATTGGTGAATTTTACACTTTAGTTTACCGGTTTGTTCCAGCATCTCATTTTTGCTTGAAATGATTAGGTCTAAGGTATTATCTCTGCCATCATCCTCTTAATTAAAGGATTGGTACAAAGCAATCTTTTAGCTTCTCTGCAACATCCTTTCCCTCTTATCTGCACTCTTTTCTCCCTGTTCATCGGAGCAGTAGTGTACTTGGGAGTGGAAATTTCAGTGGGTCGTGACTTTTGGGTGGACTTCCAATGACAGATTGTGCTAGCTCGGCTTCTCCCCTGACACCACACCCTGTTCCGGGTGCCCCTAGAGACAGGTCTTCACCTGCTGAGCTAGACATGCACATGGAGTAGCTCAGAAAATGGCCAGGCAGAACTGCTGGAGAGTAGCTTTCTGAAGAGTGGGCACATAGCTCTGTCCTGGATTTCAGGTGCCTGAGCAACGTTCCAGGCCACTGTGGCAGCACTACACTCCTGCTCAGAATTGGGTGGACCTTGATGCTAAGTGGGGTGGGCTACACCACTGCATCGGACCCAACATTTATCTCCAGCTTTCTTCATTGGTATTGTGAAAGAATTTCTTGTTTGTTTTTTATCCTCGGGTATTTGCATTTCAAAATTCTTCTTAGTCTTTGTGATGTCTGTCTTACATAGTAACTGCCATAGTTTGATATTTTCTAATGGCGTCATGAAGACAAGATTTCAGTTTTCGTAAGCATAGCTACTTGACTCAAAAAACTCAAACCAAATTCTAATCAGTTTATGGTTCATGACTAAAGTTTGAGTCAATTTGGAGCAAATCAAGTGGATCACAATCTCTAATTCGGATTAGTTTTTAGAAAAATAAAAACATTTAAAAATATTGCAATCACGTTTTCACTGTTCCTACTAACTAAAATCATGGCTGTGGAAGGAAAGAACAGCTGCATTGACTCAGGCAGGGAGTTTATTTCACCTGAGAGAAAAATAAAGTTCCTCCTTCCATTAGAAAGCAATTTTATTAAGAAAGAGTATATTTCTTTGCATAAATGTATTATGCTTACCATCTGATAAAGAGAACAAACTACATGAGGGATAATATTCTGTGTATACTACCCACTTATGGACTCTATCTTCCCACATTTACAGATTCCCTGTTACTAATGTGTACATTTTTCTAACCTTCATTATCTTTTGGCTACTAGAAAAAAACAAAAAACGCAAAACCAAAACACAGACCAAGTTTACTACTGCTGTGAATTTGTGATCAGATCTGCTGACTTAATTTAGATTGTACCTGCTTATGCCAGCAGTGAATATGACCCCAAAGTCACTTCTACATCAGAGGAACAT
Source organism: Sternotherus odoratus (assembly GCA_032164245.1). NCBI lineage: Eukaryota > Metazoa > Chordata > Testudines > Kinosternidae > Sternotherus > Sternotherus odoratus. Next base: position 155,333,506 of record JAVMKO010000001.1, on the reverse strand, counting down.
AAGTGTGCAGGATACAGTACATGTTGTGTACTTATATTATTTTAGTGCCTTTAGCATAAACTACATCTAGTATGTGAAATGTATCAAAGTTGTTATTCTTTCACAATATCTTTCTTCTAACTACTTCTTCAGAGTACTATCATTTTTATTTAGTTGTGAGAACAGGAAAGACTCAAGGCCTGAATTATATTCATATAGTTCCTACTTTACCAGGCCCCAAAACTGGCCATTTTACTTCCTCAGTCAATATTTCTAGGACAACTGCACCCTATAAATCTGATGCAGGCTAAGGTGGTAGCCATTTCTAAACCAGGAAAACTATTACAAGTTCCCAGGGGCTATCAATCCTGTGTGTCACATCCAAGCTTATGGAGATACTGATTTTGATATGCATTAATGAGGTTATCAAACCAAAATGGCCTTTTGTTCAGGCTGGTTTTAGACAAGGATGGGTGTACCCAAGATCAGCTCATTTGCCTAACAGAAGACATTGAGGATGTATTGGAGAACGGCAAGAAAGTTGGCACCCATCTGGTGGATCTGTCAGCTGCATATAACACTGCTTTTCATGTGGGCCTGACTGCGAAGTTGTTGCCAACTCTTTCTTGTATGCCCATGGTGCAATTCATTATGAAAACAGTAACAAATTGGTGCTTCATCTCACAAGCTGGAGACAGTCTTCTAGCATAGAAGTCTCTGTAACAGACTCCCACAAGGATCAGTTCTAACTCCTCTCCTTTTCACCACCTAAAGCTGATAAATAGGTATAGGCAGATGACATCTGTCTCGCTGATGTGGGTAACGATCTGCATTATATTGAAGGATAGGTCAGCCAGGTCATGAATGCTCCATCCACTTGCCTTTGTCAGTGGAGACTTACGTTAAAGAAGTCTAAGATGGTGGCCACAAATGTTCATCTGAACAATTGCCTTGCCAATTGATCCCTTACAGTCTGTGTTGAGGACACACTCTGTCTCCAGCTGCTTGTCACTTATTTAGGAGTTAATTTGGACTGTAGTCAAACATACCAGTCCAATATAGAACATTTAAAGATAAGATCTCCTACCACCACTTTCTTCTTTCACAGGCTTCCAGTGAGATCTTAGCCATTGATATGTACTACAATAAACTAGTCTTGAACCCTTTTCCTTGAGATGTACCCTTGCAATCATCAGAAAGTCAAGCTGTGGATTCAGATGACAACAGAAATGAAGGTAACAAAGTCCTGTGGCACCTTAAAGACTAACTATAAAGTTTTGAAGCATAAGCTTTCGTGGGCTAATACCCACTTCATCGGTGGGTATTAGCCCACGAAAGCTTATGCTTCAAAACTTTATAGTTAGTCTTTAAGGTGCCACAGGACTTTGTTACCTCTGCTATTCCAGACTAACACGGCTACCTCTCTGATTCTTAACAGAAATGAAATAACCTGGGGACTTATTATTTTAAAATGCAAGAGAGCATTACCGAGATGCTTTTCTTTCAAGGCCTTCTATGGAAACCCTTCCTCTTTTGACTAGTCCTTACTTACCTTAATGGAATCCTTCATGTTGAAACTACTTGTGAGTAAAAGCTTGCAATACTAGATTCCATGATGACAATGGTCCTGTAATTTTTACCCAAATGTTGTAGTTCTCAACATTTTTCACCCTCCTGGATCCCCTCTTGTGATGTAGTGACAGATGGGTCATTCCCAAACCAGCTTGTGCTATGTGCTGACAGTTGTCATGATCTCTCCTTTCTTCCTGTCTATTTTCTAACTTTTTTTGATTTACCTTCTTGTCTTCCTCCCCCTTGGTTTATTTGCTCCTTTCCTTTTTTAAAAAAAAATAGTTTCTTCTTCTTCATACTCCTCCTTCTCCCCTCTCTGGTAACTCTGGGTCCCCCTCCATGTTCCATTAGCCACTAGAAGACTGCAAACTGATGGGGGGCCATTATAGTTCCAGCTGAGTTAAGTGCTGAAAACCAAAGATGGGGCCAGTAGGTTGCTGCCTGAGATTGCAGCCCCAAAGATGAGAACTATTCTTGTAGCCATGTACATTAACAACAACAGCAGGGAGGAGAGACATGTGGCTTTCAAGGGGCCACCTGCCATTTAACCTGGTTGAAGCCTGAAGCTTGCAACTTTCTCCCCCGGCTCTGAACCTGTCTTCTGTCACCCATGCCCCAGTTTGTGAAACACTGCTATAGTGATATAAAGTTACACACACGTGACATATTTTAGGAGCATTGGGCACAAGCATCAGATAATTCAGTGTTGCACCAAAAGTTTGCATTGTACTAAGGACAGCTGTACTCCACAAGGGGAAAATCCTCAGAAGCAGAGTTGCTCAGATAGTATGTCTCTTGCATGGAGAGTTCCTGAGGTCAGAAACACTCCTAGGTGAGGATCTAAAGCTGAGAATAGTACCAGTACAGCAGAAGAAAGCATCTACAACTGTCTGAGAACACAGCAGCTTATGAACAGAGCAGAACTATAGTGTCTGCACAGTGAACTAGGACGTGCACTGGTTTTCATTTCTCTCTCCATGTACCACTAGTTTTTTCTGGGATCAACATTCCCCACATAGTGTGGTAAACCCAGAGCAGGCTTTCACCAGAGGGGTTGGTGGTAGGAGACGTAACTACAGGTTAATTGGGTTCAGCTGAGCAGGGTTGCCAGGGTCCCAGGCAAGATCAGCTGATCCCAATTGAAAGGCTGTCAGAGACCTCTTTAAAAAGCTTCCCCGGCTAGGGAGAGAGGAGGGGGGAGATAGCTGGAGTGAGGCTGCCAGCAGGTTGGGGGCAGTAGGATAGGGCACCTCTCCCAGAAGGGAGACAGCTTTCCCTAGCCAGAGAGAAAAAACCCCAGCCAGAAAGAAGTGCTTAGGGGAAGGGAAAGCCTGCCCTTGGGCTTTCTAGGTGATTTGCCTGGACAGCCCTTGCCTCACCAGAGCACAAAGGACTTGAGACTGGTGAGTCCAGGAAGCCACTTTGCCACAATATGAAAAGGTACTGTGGAAGTGCAAAACTATTTTCTGTTTAAAATGCATTCAGCAGGTTTAAAAGTAAGTTCAGACAATTTGGTGTTCTCACACAGGGAGAAGACAGCTGAATTTGTTCTATTAATTAAAGCTGGTTACTAACTTAGATGTGCACTGTAGCTACCAAATATTGATATGTTCATAATATAGAGACCAGAGACTGACAGGTTTATGTATTTCTCCAACCATCTTACAATGTGCCCTGCAAATGAACTCCCCAGATTAACAATGCCTCTTGTTTCAAAGAAGTTGGAGACAAGTAACAGACCTTGAAAGGCCAAGCAGAACAGTACATGTACGATAATAGAGCAAAAGGCTGACCTGTTTTCTTTGCTCATTGCACCACCTAATGCAATACTACCCTAGGCCAAACAACTCAAATATGATCCAAAAAATGTTATTTGTACTGCTGTAAAACTCTCTGTAATTCTCTGTATGCTTCAAAATATGTCATTGTATCAGTTCCCTTCAAAAGCCTGTCACAATCCAGTTATTTTATACTGTGCTGTTTTGATTTTAAGTGCATTAAATATCTAACCAAAGTGGTTATTAGACCTTTATTGCCTTACTGTCTCAGAAAACTAACAAGTAATTCTTGATATATTTAAATCATTAATGAATGAGGCAGATCATTATGTATATAATATAGTAAACATTTGGTTGTCTACATTACCATTTGTAATAGAGAATCTACATAGAAAACTCTTTCATCATTCTCTTCCAAAGTCTTCTCTAAAGCAGCCTTAATTACACTAGTTATAGTTTCCAACAAATATACCATGATAAAGACTGCTGGCAGCACCTGTCACTTGTACAAAATGGAGACAGCAATGAATCATAAAACCATAGACTTATAGAATATTAGAGTTGGAAGGGATCTCATCTAGTCCAGCCCCCTGCTCAAACCAGCACCAACCCCAACTAAATCATCCCAGCCAGAGCCTTGACAAGCCTGACTTTAAAAACCTCCAAGGAAGAATACTCCACCACCTCCCTATGAAACCTATTCCAGTGCTTCACCACCCTCCTAGTGAAAAGGTTTTTCCTAATCTCCAACCTAAACGTCCCCCACTGCAACTTGAGACCATCACTCCTTGTTCTGTCATCTGGTCCTACTGAGAACAGTCTAGATCATCCTCTTTGGAACCCCCTTTCAGTTGAAAGTTGATAGTTGAAAGCAGCTATCAAATCCCCCCTCGGTCTTCTATTTTGAAGACTAAACAATCCCAGTTCTCTCAGCATCTCCTCATAAATCATGTGCTCCAGCCCCCTGCTCATTTTTGTTGCCCTCCTCTGGATTCTTTCCATTTTTCCCACATCTTTATTGTAGTGTGGGACCCAAAACTGGACACAATACTTCAGATGAGGCCTCACCAATGTTGAATAGAGGGGAACGATCATGTCCCTCGATCTGCTGGCAGTGCCCCTATTTATACAGCCCAAAATGCTGTCAGCCTTCTTGGCAACAAGGGCACATTGTTGACTCATGTGCAGCTTCTCTTCCACTGTAACCCCTATATCCTTTTCTGCAGACATTTGGTCCCTAGTCTATAGCAGTGCATGGGATTCTTCCGTCCGAAGTGCAGGACTCTGCACTTATCCTTGTTGAACCTCATCTGATTTATTTTGGCCCAATCCTCTAATTTGCCTAGGTCCCTCTATATCCCATACCTACCCTACAGCATATCTACCACTCCTAGTTTTGTGTCATCTGCAAACTTGCTGAGGGTGCAGTCCACGCCATCCTCCAGATCATTGATAAAGATATTGAATAAAACCTGCCCCATGACCAACATTTGGGGCACGCCACTTGATAGCGGCTGCCAACTAGACATGGAGCCATTGAGCCCAATGATCCAGCCAGCTTTCTATCCACCTTATGGTCCATTCATCCAGCCCATACTTCTTTAACTTGCTGGCAAGAATACTGTGGGAGACCATATCAAAAGCTTTGCTAAAGTCAAGGAATAACACATTCACTGCTTTCCCCTCGTCCACAGAGCCAGTTATCTCATGACAGAAGGCAATTACGTTAGTCAGCCATGACTTGCCCTTGGTGAATCCATGCTGACTGTTTATGATCACTTTCCTCTACTCTAAGTGCTTCAGGATTGATTTCCTGAGGACCTGCTCCATGATTTTTCCAGGTACTGAGGTGAGGCTGACTGGCCTGTAGTTCCTGGATCCTCCTTTTTCCTTTACATTACATTAGCCTTTCTGCAGTCATCTGGGACCTCCCCCAATCACCATGATTTTTAAAAGATAATGGCCAATGGCTCTACAATAACATCCGCCAACTCCTTTAGCACCCTTGGATGCAGTGCATCCAGCCCCATGGACTTGTGCTCATCCAGCTTTTCTAAATAGTCCTGAACCACTTCTTTCTTCACAGAGGGCTGGTCTCTGTCTCCCCATGCTGTGCTGCTCAGTGCAGTAGTCTGGGAGCTGACCTTGTTCATGAAGACAGAGGCAAAAAAGCAATGAGTACATTTGTTTTTTCCATATCCTTTGTCACTAGATTGCCTCCCTCATTCAGTAAGGGGCCCACACTTTCCTTTACTTTCTTCATGTTGCTAACATACCTCAAGAAACCCTCCTTGTTACTCTTAACATTCCTTGCTAGCTGCAACTCCAGTTGTGAGTTGGCCTTCCTGATTTCACTCCTGGATGCCTGAGCAATATTTTTAAACTCTTCTGGTCATTTGTCCAATCTTCCACTTTTTGTAAGCTTCTTTTTTTGTGTTTAAGACCAGCAAGGATTTCACTGTTAAGCCAAGCTGGTTGCCTGCCATATTTACTATTCTTTCTACACATCTAAATGGTAACATTTAAAATTATAAGAATGTCATTGATGCTGTTACCATAAGGACTACTAGGCATTAGGACATGTAGTTGAAAGAGGGTCTTCATGTTCAGCTAGCAGTGTGTCACACAGTTTGTTTTTTAATTACAAGTGCTACTGTTCAAGATTGTTCTGATTAGTATTGTTAGCTTTCTCTGCTTTGGAACCTTCAAACAATCCATTACATATATAAACTTAAGCACTCATTCAGACATTTGGGAATCCAGAGGGGTATGATAGTGCCTTTCTTTTAAAGCTGGATTCAATTTTTCCACTTAAATCAAGGATTAATCCTCTTTGTTTTGTATGAAGAATATAGTATATTTTCTGCACTGTTACCAACTTTCATGATTTTATCATGAGCATGAGTCTTGAGATAGTGGGATTTTTTTTTAAGCCTTAGAGACTGTCTTCATGTGAACCACCAGAAACTCCGCTCTCCTTTAAGAATAAAGTAAGTATCCATACCTCCTGGTTGCAGAGAAGAGCTTGAAGGCATGAACCCTAAAGGTTCAAATGCCAGAAAGAAGAGAACTCTAAAGAGTACTATTTTAGAATTTTTCATTATTTAAGGCAATCACGTGAACTTGGGGGCCTGACTTATGACATAGGATTTCTTAGGGTTTTCAGTACAGCTATGTGGGAAACTTTACTCAGATGGTGACTATTTTAATGAGTTTCAAATCACCCCCCACCCTGAAATTTTGAATCAGAATGAAAAGTCCAATTTCAAAAACATTTGCACATCAAAATCAGATCCCCGCCCCCTCCCCATTTTGGAGCAAAATGTTTCATTTTGGGTTTGACCTTTTTCAATCTAATTGGCTTAAATTTCTAAATGAAAAGTTGTTTCAAACTGGAAAGCCAGAATATTTAATTTTGAAAGTGTCAACTTTTTCCTGAAATTTGTTCAAGATGGGAAATTAGAAAAGTCAGCCCTTATCTCACAAACAGTTTTAATTTCAATAAATCGACATTTTTTGACAAAAAACGATTTGCCAAGAAGCTCTAGTTGGCAATACCCCTTCACTGAATTAGAATCTGTGGGGGAAGAGAATTTTCTGTAGTTTGCAGGTTCTTCTGTTAATTAGTTCATTTGTTTAAACTGTTAAAATTTGTGATGTCCACAGTGTGGCCAACTCATGATTTTGTTAAGTGTCTTGTGATATTTGAGCTTTTATTTAAAGACCCGGCTTTCAAAGAGACAAATTTCAGCTTTCATTAAAAAAAATAAATAATAATATTAATAAAATAATAATAATAATAATAATTAATAAACCCTAACCCTCATTGCTGCAGAGAAATACTGGAAAATTTGACCTGTGAATGTGAAAGTCTCAGATACCAGACAAGTAAAAGAAGAGGCAAATAAGAATGCCCAGATCATTATTTTTTAAAATCTCATGAATTTTCAGTCAGACTTGTGATTTTTAACATTAAGGCTTGGCATTACTACTATTTTTCTCTAGAATCTCACCTTTTTCTGCTTCCTTTTGCTAACAAATAGCTAGTTCATTATCCTGCACAGTTTCCATATGGTTAAAACCCATTGCAAGCCAGTGAAGAATGTATTTTTAAATAAGTTAGGTTATAATTAAGCAAAGTAATTACTGATTCATTCTCCTCCCCCCATCTTTTCCATTATGTTCACGAGTTTCTTTCACTCAAAATAGCTACCATTTCCCACAATTTACAGTAGGACTGATGCTACCCACTGAGATTAAAGGTGCAGACACCCTTGGTAAAGCTGGCCACACATGTTGCCAACTCACAATTGCTATTGTATTTCTTAGAGCCCAAGCATATGAATCAAGAGATTGCATGAGAATCTCAACCTTTATCTTTTTCAAAAGAGTTTCTAGCCCTCATGATTGCAGAGAAAAGCTTGAAACCCCATGCAGCAAGTGTAACCTAAAAGCTAAGTAACCAGAAGGTAAATGAAAAAGCCTTTGAAAAAACTGATGTGTGCCTGTGGGAGGGAGAGGGACTTGGGGGTATTTATGACTTTGGTATGCTTATGTAAGCGTTGGGCGAACAGAAGAAGGAGCAGATCCTACCCTAAACCTGTGGGGCTCTTTCTGGTCTTCCTCCTCTGGCATTGGTTCTTCCCACCTCCTCTCTGTTTCTGAAACTCCAGACTTGTGAATACCATGGAGGTTCAGCTCCACATGTGGAAGGGATGGGGAGAGAAGAGGCACCACTGGAACTAAGTTAATCACCTCTTTTGTTAGAAGAAAGTGACGCAGCTGGCAGGCAGGATATTAGGGAAGGTCTTTACTCAGCATGCAGAGAGGTCCCTGAGCTCCAGAGTTTGAGTGAAAACTAGTTGACCCTAAATTGCACCCAGGGCCCTTGCTGTCTCCCAAATTACATCCTGTAATCTGCTGTGCCTAGGGCAGCCCTCACCGGAAATGCCAAGGTCAAGCAGGCTGAAAAAGGGAGAGCTGACACTCCCAAAACTGGTGAGTGTCACTCAAGTTACACCCTTCAGCCAGTCACAAACTGTGCTCCTAATCCCCCACACTGGTTATCAAGAAGAAAAAAAAAAGACCTCAAAGACCAGATGAGGTTCTTAGCAGTACTGGTGAATTTGCTTGAAAGTCCTGCTTGAACACATCCACACGGGATTCAATCCTTTGTTCAGAGCTTCATGTTGTACAAAAGTTACTCTGGAGGTAAGGAGTAGGAATGAAGACAAAATGGAGCTGATGCAGCTGCACTTTATATTCCTTTTTTCCACTTCCTTGTGCTACTTCCTGCATCCCAAACATGGGCATGGAAAAACCTTAGAGTTTTGTCCATAAGCATACCACATGCCTTTCTGACTCATAAGTTGTATCCCAATAGTTCAATAGGTTTGTTGTACAGTTGATGTCCCTTGATGGGCCATCAAGCAGGCTAGCCAGTGCTGATGACAATCTGTCTGGGAGTGTCACCTAGATGCACACCACAAGTTTGAAAAATAAATATACCCTACATATCTATAACTCATAATACAAAGATGATACAAACATAAACAAGATGATCAGCTTGGCAAATTATAACATTTTTGCAGATATCTTACACAACATATATGGCATTACTCATAAAGGGTCTCCCATATTCTATACAGTGCAACTTGGCAAGTGTAAAACATGAGAACTGCCATAACAGACCAATGGTTCATCTAGCCCGGTATCTTGTCTCTGCCAGTGGCCAGTACAAGAACTTCAGGGGATGTGTATGGAACAGGAAAGTTGGAGTGATCCATTCCTGTCTTCCCCTACCAGCTTCTGGCAGCCTGAGGGTTACCCCAAGCTTGGGGTATCATCTCTGACCATCTTGGCTAATAGCCATGAAGGTCTTATCTGCATTAAGTTATCTAGTTCTTTTTTTGGCCATCATAACATTCCCTGGCAACAAGTTCCCCAAGTTCATTGTGTGTTGCGTGAAAAAGTATTTGCTGTTGTTTGGATGAAACCTGCTGCCTATTAAATCTGACCACTGTTTTTTGTGTGGTGGGAAAGGGTAAATAACACTTCTCTATTCAGTTTTTCCACACAAGTCATGATTTTATAGACCTCTATCATATTTCCTCTTATTCATTTCTTTTCTAATTGGAATAGCCTAATCTTTTTAATCTCTACTTTTATGGAAGCCATCCCATACCTTTGATCATTTTTGTTGATGTTCTCTGAACATTTTCCATTTCTATTATATCCTTTTTGAGATGGGGGAGACCAGAACTCGACATAGTATTCAAGGTAAGGGCATACCTTTATATAGTGGCATTTGGTATTTTCTGTCTTATTTTCTATCCCTTTCCTAATAGTTGCTAACACTGATTGCTTTTGGACTGTTTCTGTGCATTGAACTAAAGTTTTCAGAAAACTATTGTGCACAGTGACTCCAATATCTCTTTCTTGAATAGTAACAGCTAATTAACAACCCAACATTATATATATGTAGTTGGGATTATTGTCTTCAATGTGCACTACTTTGCAATTATCGGCAATGAAATTCAACTGCCAATGTGTTGCTCAGTCACTGAGTTTTGTGAAATTCCATTTCTCTTTTGCAGTCAGCTTTGGATGTAAGCTATCTTGAATAATTTTGTGTCATTTGCCAACTTTGCCACTTCACTCCTTTTCCAGATCACTAATGATGATGTTGAACAGCACAGATACACTTTTTGGGATCCCACCATTTACTTCTCTCTATTGTGAAAACTCACTATTTATTCCTACCTTTTTTTTCTAACTTCCAACCAATTACTGATCCACGAGAGGGCTGTCCCTGTTATTCCACATCTACTCAGTTTTTTTAAGTGCTTTTGGTGAGGGACCTTGTCAAAATCCTTCCTGAAATCCAAGTACATAATATTTGTTGAATCTCCCTTATGCACATGGCTGTTGACACACTCAAACAAATTTAATAGATTGGTGAAGCATGATTTCCCCTTGGAAAAACGGTGTTGATTCTTCCTCAACAAATAGTGTTCATCAATGTGTCTGATCATTTTACTTTATACTGCTATGTATACTATTCACTGAAATGTAAGTACAATATTTATATTCCAATTGATTTATTTTATAATTTTATGATAAAATGAAAAAGTAAGCCATTTTTCAGTAATAGTGTGCTGTGACACTTTTGAGTCCGAATTTGTAAGCCAGAAATTTTAAGTGAGGTGAAAGTTGGGGTACGCAAGACAAATCAAACTCCTGAAAAGGGAGAGCTACTGCTTTAGTTCATCCATCTTGGCATTTAGACTTTTAGCATTTGAGCTCATGTACATTTTGTCAGTACTCAGTTGCTTGCCTTCTGTCTTATTTTTAAATAAGACTATTCCATTTGAATGTTCATCACTGTTGCAAGGTACACTGAATCCCATAGAAATGAGGCTCACACACAGTGGCTAGATGAATAAAAGTGATGAGTTTATTGAAGGCAGTGACATAACCGCACCGGGGGCCCCATTCACGGTGCTGCCACTGGACATGGGGGACCTGACACATCGGAGCAGTGTTCAGGATGAATCCCAACACACGAGGGCAGACTGACACAGAAATACTCATGCACATTTTCATCTCATACATAACTCATGAATAGCTAATGACATGTTTTGCAATCCTGCCTCAGTTTACCTGTCTGGTTTCACACAAGCCGAGTTTCACACAGACTAGATAACAGCTCCCAACTGGCGCTGAGAACTGCTTCTCACGAGATAACACTGAGAGCCAAGGCCGTTCTCTAGACTGATAACTTTGGCTACACTGTGTTCCCATGGAGACGCGATGGAAGTGAATTGCATGGCCCTAGAGCTGACTCGTTACATTTTCTTTTGCACCCGACAATCACTGACTCCTACCTAAACTTACTAATTTATTTCCTATCATCTTTGTTAGCATATACCATCCCCCTTTAATAAATTCACCCCAAAGACACATCTGTACCTAAACTTGGTGCTCTTCAACCCATTTCACCTTGCTCCCAGCCCTCTCATGGATCAGTAATTGGTGCTTTCAGGTTTTGATATCAAAACCAAACCTGCATACTAATTTTGCTAGCATCAGGGTCTTATTTTGGACACTGGGGCATCAGCCCATCTTTAAATTCTGTAAGGGCCTTCTTAGGTTGTTATGCTATCAGAAAATAGAAGCAAGAATATATTTAGCAACCCTTGCCTACTGTGTAAAACTTTAACTATTTTGAAAGATAGAACTTGCAGGTCAACTTTCTCTGGGAGGCAATTCATTAATTACAAAGGGGATGGAGTAAAGTTATGATAAGGAAGCTAGGTTAGAAAAGGTGATGAGAAATTAAGTGATTAAGCAGAGTATTTGTGCATGCTATTATTTAGTAGGGTAAAAACCTCTATTTGTATTTTTAAAATGTACATTCCAACCCTAAAGGAAAATGTATCTATTCCAGAATAATCCCAATCACATTCAAGTCAATTACATTTATGTTAGTGCAATAATTTTCTACTTGAAAGACCACCTTATCTGCAAGGGCAAAAAAAAAAAAGTTTAAATAGTCTAACGTCAGAGATATGGCTTAGGATAATAGCAATTTTTTCCAGCAAATGCAGTGATTTTCTCATTCTGTTGTGGAGGCTGGATATGAGCCTGTACAATATCAGGTGCAGCAATATTTAACTTTATGACCTAAAGCTCTTTGCACTAGCAAGCTTGATCAAGATTGTGCCTCAGCAGATAGACTTATGGAGGAACATCGAAATTTTCAAAGCCATTGAAAGCTCTGTTTCCAGTGTATTTTTAAATGATTAATTTAACAGCCGACTAAAATACAGTGAAATGTGTACAGTCTGATTTTCCATTCTTTCCTCTGCTGAGATACTTTCTGCATCAAAAGGTTAAAATGGAAGCTCCCTATATGTTCATTCTTCTTTATTATAATAAAGAAAAAGTTCAGTGCTATTGTAACTGATTTACTGTTCTTTGTCAGTTAGATTTAATGATCAGAATCTCCTGTTACATATGCAGGACACATTGAAGGTCTTTTATAAACTGTCTAAACTTTTATCTTTCTCTGCTGTATGCCAAGAGTAGCGAATGTTACTACTGTGAGAAGGCCATAGAGGTAAACTGGCTTCTCTGCTCTGTTCTTCACTGTTGATCATTTGTATTTCTTGGCTGCCCATCTGGGAGCATGACTGAAATACAGGGGGTGGGAGTTGCGAAAGAGAGATGCTGTGAGATGTGAAGGAATATGAACATGGCTGACGTTAGGGAAAATGGAACCCTGGACTTGTATTTTGGTGTTTCTTCATCCATCTCCCTATTGCCCCTGCTTCCTCTCCATCCACCACCTGCATCTCCCCCATGCCCTGCTGCCTCCCTACCAGCACTCCCTGGCCCCCCGCTGCCTCCTGGACTCCCCCCCCATTGTGCTCACACCTCCTCTTTCCCCATTTTCCTGGACTCCCACCCGCCTCCCATTGCCCAAAGTTCCCTTTCGTGGCTTCACATCCCAGGCCCAACCTGCTCCTTGCCCCACCTCCCGCTCCTGTACTGAGCAACACTTTTTTCCTAGAGACCCAGTTCCTATCTACTTCACCATAAATTCTCTCTGCATGTATCTCTCTCTTCCAGAAACCCAACTCACAGGCTGCCTCGCTAGGATCCAAGGGCTGGGCTACACTGGGGGTGGTGGTGGTGGATTTCGAACTAAGATACGCAACTTCAGCTATGCTATTCGCGTAGCTGAAGTCGAAGTATCATAGTTCCACTTACCTGGCCGTCCCCACGGCGATGGGTCGACAACAGCCGCTCCCCCCTCTGACTCTGCTTACTCCTCCCACTGAGGTGGAGTACAGCTGTTGATTCAGGGATCAATTTATCGCGTCTAGAGGAGATGCAATAAATTGATCCCTGATACATTGAGCACCAACTACCAATCCGGTGAGTAGTGTAGCCGTACCCTTACCATTTTACCAAGGCTAGCCAAAAGAGTTTGTTATGCCCCTATGATCTCCCCATATCTCTTCTAACCTTTAGCAGAGCTTTCTGCTCAGAAAATGATACAAAGGCCTACTCTCTTCCCTCCACTCTCCTGTCTCCTTTCTATAGCTTTACATTCCTTCCCCTTATTAATAATAGTGCTCCTTTCAGATGAGACTGATCCTTAATTCAGCCACCCTGCTGCTCTTCAAATAATCCTAATCTTAAATTGAGCCAAGGTGTGCAACTGGGCACACAAATTGCTCTTTAGCTCCAATTAACTCTTTCACTGCCAGTGAGGATTACACACCACCTCACAGACAGTTTTTGTTTAATTTGTTTGTATGACTGGTAAAATGAAGATCTGATTGGGTTCCTTAGGCACCTGAAATAATAATGAGGGGGCAAAATAACTGGATACAGAAACTCAGAATTATAAAATGCTGATGCATACAATCTTAGAACAAATCGAGGCCTATGACTAACCTGAGGAAAAATTCCTCCCAAAAGCCTGGGAGGAATTACTTATAATTTCCTTCTCTGCCTCCTTATTGTCGAGTGTTGTACAAACCCCATTCCTGCTTGATAATTCTTGTTTATTTTACTCCTATTTACATTGGTCCTAGTGTAATTATCGTGGTACTGTATGCCCACCCAAATTATTTCCTTTTCTCCTATTTGCACTTTCTTGAGCAAATATCCAAAATATTAATGATATTGGTAATTAAACATGTTACCATTCTTACCTTTGAATGTCTCAGACATTCTTTAGTCCAAGGGCAGAATGTTAGCAACATTTTGGTTTGTATTTAATCTGTTGGAGGTTATTCTAACTCTTCAATCATTTGATGGTCAAATGGCATTTTTTAGGGCCAAACTGTCAGCTGGACTCAGTTTTATGTGTGTGCAAACCTATCTGTCCATGTAAAAAAACGGCAGTTGCACATACAAGTAAACAGCCACCTCTGGGGCCTATAAAACTATGACCATGGAACCTCCAGATTTCAGGGGCTCATAAAATATTATGTTTAATATCAGTTTCTAGTTTTAAAGTATGTTTTTAGACCTTTTGTATTGCAAAGAGAGCCTTGATGCTTAATGTCAACCAGTCACTTGAAAATACAAACCAGTCTCTAGGACTGAAACTTGTCAGTGATATTTTCCACCCGGTCCCTAAAAAATATAGGTTATTCTTGTCCTGCTAGTCTCCTCCATCCTCCTTTTCCACATATACAGCTGTTCAAGGCTGCCCTTTAGGGCTCATGATGCAACTCATGTCTGTGGGTCCTCTGATTAATTTGTAGAATCCTAGACCAGTTCCCTACTGCATGCTGAATATAAAACTAGAGCTCCCTTCTGGCTGCAAGCCAATTTTCTACAGCTGAGCCAGATCCACTCCTGAGCAGTTAATATAGCTTCTAGCCACAAAGAAGAGAAACCTAATATTGAAGAGCAGTATAAGGCTAAACCAGAAATGAAATCTAACAATTCCTACATTCTAATCTTGGCATTGACACTGATTGCAGATGTAGTCTTGGTAAATCAGATAACTTTTTTCACAGTTCTTCCCATTTCTAAAGTGAATCTAATAACACTTACTTGCTACTAAGATAGTGTTTGTAACATGTTGCATACGTGCTAAATATCAGAGTTTGAGCAAAATATACAAAAGAAATGGGGAGACTATGTAGAGAAAGCTGGAATACAGGAAAGAGGAAAAAGACCAATGTTACAAGCTCTCATGGTCTTATCTCAAGTCTTGTTGTGTTTGATATATTCTTAAACCCACATCTCCATGATTTAAGTGATTAAGTAAGATTCCTATCTCCTCTTCTTTTGTCAAGTAATTTCCTAGTTCTCACAGTTGTGGAAAAAACTTGAATTTTTCCCCAGAGTGTGACTACAGACTCAAAAACAGCAAGGCAAATAGAGAAACTAAAGCTTTTTGAACACGTCATATTTTAGGCCAATCTCATGAATTTTTGATGGATGACTTGTGATTTAGATCCTTTGCGGTGGGCAATATTGGGAGACATAGCTGAAACTTCAGAGAGGAAAGGAGACGGAGAACAGCTAGAAAGGAAGTGATAGAGATAGCAAAGGAGAGAATGAATGTTGTAAAGAGCCTGATGGCTCATTGCTGGGCATTATTAACTCTCAGTGCATGCAGACAGCAGGGAGATCCTTAAACCCTTCAGCACAGGAAAGGAAAGTACTGACAAGGGTGATAGGTGACTTGATGCAGAAACGAGGAAGGGGCTGTGTGGGAGCAGTTGTAGTAAACCAGAGGCAGCAGCTTAGGGGTTGGCTGCAGAAAGACTGAGAGGGATTTTGAAAACTGGTGCTGAAGGCCTGGCAACCAGGCTGGGAAGGGGACCAGCGATGGCCACAGCTTGTGGGTAGTTGGACAAACAAAGGTGTTTTGTGGATGGGTCTGAACAAGACTACATGTGCTGGCGCAAGGACAGGACTCCAGCCAGGGGCCATTGGGGCCTGTGAATGACTGTCTCTGGGAGGAAGGTAGCGTGTAGTGAGTATCTCTCTGGAGCTAGGCTGAAGGAGCACTTAAGG
Source organism: Sternotherus odoratus (assembly GCA_032164245.1). Classification (NCBI taxonomy): domain Eukaryota; kingdom Metazoa; phylum Chordata; order Testudines; family Kinosternidae; genus Sternotherus; species Sternotherus odoratus. The sequence goes on along the minus strand of JAVMKO010000001.1, from coordinate 155,317,625 downwards.
GATGGTTTGGGACCTTGTTTCACTTAAAGCAACTGAGTGGAGGGTAAATACAATGTTTTTCTGGTAGCCCCAGTAAAGCATCCTCTGCTGTTCAAAGTGCTCTATCTCATAGATGTACCTATCTCATAGAGCTGGAAGGACCTTGAAAGGTAATTAAGTCCAGTCCCCAGCTTTACCAAGTACTGTCCCCTGACAGATTTTTTGCCCCAGATCCCTAAATGCCCCCCCTCAAGGATTTAACTCACAACCCTGGGTTTAGCAGGCCATTGCTCAAACCACTGAGCTATCTCTCCCCCTCTGATAAAGTGTTTATGGGAATCCACTGATGGCTAAAGCCTGAAAGGCCTTGTTGGAGCATCAACAGCATTTCCCTCTAAGTATGTATTCCACCCAGCCACTTACCAAACATTAGAGTGACCAGATAGCAGGTGTGAAAAATCAGGGGGGGGGAAGGGGGGTAACAGGCACCTATATAAGAAAAAGCACCAGATGTTGGGACTGTGCCTAAAAAATCTCCAAACACCCAGGAGACTTGTATACCACACTGCAGTGGGGCTGGTTAGTTTGAAAGAGAATGAGGTAAGGTGATGATGCTTTTCTAAGGAGAGGAAGTGACCCTAAACAGACAGAAATGAGAGAAATATCAAGATGGATAGACTGGCTGGACACTGAAGGAGAAGAACGAAAGAAATGACAAAAGAAAATGAAGGTGGAAAAATTGACACAAAACTTAACATAGTCAATTTATTACATCATACTTCCCCACACAAAACATATTATACACAAAAATTATGTAAAAATATATTAATGTTGCAAAGCCAAGCACTCGGAAAGTTAATGCCTGAATTAAGGTTGTCAATGCAAACTTAATTATCCCCTGTTGTGTGTATGCATTATTTTACTCTATAATTAATGATGACAAACCATTTTTTTTTTCCAGAGGACCCCAGCATCATTCATTTAGTGAACAGGATGGATGGTGCTCACTAAATGAGCAGCTGTTCAATACTTTGTTTTCTCTTAGCTCAATGTCTGGCCCTAGGCCTTATGTACTGCACACTATTCAAACCCTGCTCCGAAGACAGAATTATTAGTATCCTCATTGGCTTTTCAATGGTGCTCATCACTATAGTGTTTGTGTGCTTCACAAATATAAATATTTTATTTTGCTGACACCCATGTAAGATGCATGGGTATTATCCCCATTTTTGCAAATGCAGAACAAAGCACAGATAAATTAAGGTAAACCATATCTAGAAATGTTGAGTGTGCAATTTGATGCCTAGGCCTATTTTTTCACAGTAACTAGCATCATAAAGTTATTTATTGTTCAAAGCACAGCTCCCATTGATTTCAGTTGCAGCTGTGAGTGTTCAACATTATTGCAGTCTCAAGTCAGTCACCTAGAAAATGAGGAACACACAGTTACTGCCCACCTGTTGCAAGTTTTATTTAAGTGACTTGCCCTGCATCACATAGGAACTCTGTGGCAGAAGCTGGGATAGAATCCATTTATCTAGGCCAGTATTCAATTGCCTTAAGCAGAGGTGCTGACTCCCTGGGTGCTCTGGGGCTGGAACACCCCCAGGGAAATATTAGCAGGTGCTCTGCACCCACTGATGGCCAAGCTCTCCCTCTTCCCTCCATCCCCTAAGTCAGGGGTGGGGAACCTTTTTTCTGCCAAGGGCCATTTGGACATTTATAATGTCATTTGCGGGTCGGTCTCCCCTCCCCCCGAGGAAGCCCAGGCTGGCAATGGGAGCTGAGACCCCAGCTGGCAAGGGGCCAGCAGGGGAAACCCCAAAGCAGTGGCAGGTGGAGTGCTTAGCCCTGCACTGCTTTGGGGGTTCCCCCACTGGCTCCTTGCCAGCTGGGGTCCTGCCGCCTGTCCCAGTCAGCTCCCGCTATCAGCCTGGGTGTAGGGGGTGATCTTCCTTTACCCCCGCCCAGCCTCCCCCCATCTAACCGCCTTCCCTCCCCCACCCCTGCCTGGCCCGGCCCACCCCACCGAACCTAACCCACGGCTAATGCTGGCCGTGCGGTGCCGGCGGCTCCCCCAGGCGCTTCCCGGCCCCTTCGCCATGCTCGGCGAAGGGGCCGGGAAGTGTCTGGGGGAGCCACCGGCCAGGGACATGCGCGGGCCGGACGGAATGATTTGGCGGGCCGTATAAGGCCCGCAGACTGGAGGTTCCCCACCCCTGCCCTAAGTGCACCATATCTCCGCTCCTCCCTCCCAGCGCTTACCTCCCTCTTGCTGCCTAACAGTGGCATTTAGGACTTTTGGGGAGGGAGGGAGAGGGAGGAGCAGGGATGCGGCCCGCTCAGGGGAGGAGGCAGAGAAGGGGAAAGGGTGGTGACTTGGAGGAAGGAGGGAAATCGGTGAGGGGCGGGGAATGAGAGGTCAAGCACCCACCAGGCAGAGGGGAAGTTAGCGCCTACAACCTTAGGTACGAGACCATCTTTTCTTCCTGAAATCTCCTGTCTAGAGCTATAAAATTAATGGTTTCTTTCCAATTGAATAGTTTTTCTTGGAAAATGCTGTTTCACTGAAATCCAAATGTTTTGTGGGATGATGTCTATTTTGAAAATATTTTTGATGGGAAAGTTTCTTAACAATTTAAATAGTAATGGAGTATCATTTCATTTAGACTTTTGTATTGGAATCATGTAAATATATTTAACAATGTTTTGACATTGAAATGTTTCATTTCAGTCATGAATTATTCTGAATCAGAATATCAGGTTTTTACTTTTCCTACTGATTTGGGACGAAATCAAAACTCTGAATGATCAGAATTACCCACAGGATGGAAATTCCATTTTCCAACGAGCTCAACCCTTACATCATTCACTTAACAACAGTCCCATGGACAGTGCCCTTCACTACACATTCCTTATTATTCCCTTGAAAGAGCCAGGGATCTGCAGGAAAAAGTCTATGAGGATGTAATTAAAGTATCACAATGTGTAGGCACCAGATGGATGAATTAAGGAAGTGCATTCATTCTGGATTTTCTTAGTTTGGAGTGCTTGACTTTGCAACCTTAATGTTTTTAACATTTTTTAAAATCCTGTTTTCCTAGGTTTTTTTTTTTTTTAAAAAAAACTGAAATAAACTGGGTCTTCAGAAAGGTTGGAACCTTTAGGTCCACTGCACAGACCTCTATCACTTGAGCTCAGTAGCTGATAGTAGTAGCAGGTTGTCATCCTCTGTGGGGATCAGCACTAGAGGGGGAGGGGACACTTTGCCAGTGAGTTGCACAAATATGACTATCGTCTGGTTAAAATGACCATTCTTTATCAGGAAAGATGATGTGGGTGGAAAGCTACATCTTGACAAAGAAGCAGCTGGGTGGTACAAGATGTATATTTCTGGGGAAAAAGTCTGGGACCGGGAACTTGCTCATGTTGCTCTACAATATAATACCTGAATGGTGGTTGTTGCATGGTCAAATGAGAGATAAGTCCAGGTGGAGTGGTAAGAGGCAATTTATTCGGTTACAGCAGCCAGACTGCTCGTTCCCCTCCATCTCACGACCAACAGAGTGAGCCCTGAGTTATGGTTACAGCATCTTTGATCCCCAACCCTCTTTTTGGTACCCACCCTGCCCCTTACCCTCTGAATCATCCTTTTGCTTCCTGCCCTTACTCTCTGAATCATCCTTTACTCCCTAATATGGTGATAAGTGCCCCCTTTCAAGGCCCAACCTGTCTGCCTCCTAATATGGTGATAAGTTAAAGCCTTACTTTACTGGCAGTAGACTGGGAAACTGAATAACTACCTTACAGTAAGGTCCCAAGATAGGGATCTTTGTGGCTTGGAGGACGCTACTGTGAGGCAATGTCTGTATTGTCCTCTTTCCTGTTACACAGGGTGGTACTGCAGAGAATTATGAGGGTAGGCTCTTATGCCTCTCCCTGCAGGCCTGATCCAGTGCAGAGACCTCCTTTTATTCCCACACCCACATCCCAACAATTTTTATTCTAATAGTACAAGAGCTTGCAATGAAAACACCTCATGCTGCAGGGCCATTACCTGGTATTGCAAGACCCAGTTGGCCATTGTCTGTGCAGCCCAAGACCTTATCCACAAGCCTACAAGTAGCACTATAAGTGCCCCTATAAGTTCCTCCTCTTAGTCCTGCATCCACAGTGGTTATGGTATTCATATACTATATCTGGAAGTAAATTGCATGCTGAGACTGTGTAAGAGCAGACCAGGATTTGTAGCTCTTACAGCGAAGCTGTGTAAAAGGCACCCCAGGTTGGAGAACTGAGGGAACACAGCTATTCAACAATCCTGTTTGTACCCTGGGTAATATTACACTATCATTTGCTTCTTTTTGCATTTTCAGGATTTGTGACCCTGGGTAACATTTTGGTAGCAAGTGATGTTTTAATTGATGTCTATAAAATAAGTTTGGTCACAGAGAAATTTAGATATTAAAAGAATGGTGACAGTCAGTAGCTGAAAAGAAGTTCATCACATGAGCATTTCATCAAGAAATAACTGTATGTATTAAGATAAATAGAGTTTGTAAGACCCCATATAATGCCATCGGGTGATGCCCAGTAATATGTGATGTAATATGTACTGCCGTAATGTCACAATTATAACAAATTATTCTTTAAATGTAGTCAAGCAGTAATAAGAAACTTTGGAAATGGGTTAGACTGAAACAATCTACTGTAAATGTAAGTGGCTGACAAGAATTGAGGCATCTAATCATGAGATCATATGGGTCAAAACTATTTAGCTAAAAGCTAATTAAATGTATTTTATAAGTACAGATACAAGCATTTTATAAGTACAGAAATGTCACATATTACTAATTACACAATTACTTTATTATGGAGCAGTAGAAGGAAAAGAAAATCACTCCAAGTCTAAAAATGTCTAGTAAAGAATTACTTACTGGTAAGGTTGTTAAAGTCACAATATGACTTACATAGATTAAGTGTTTATAAATTCTATGTAATTCCTCTTCAGCGGGGAAATTTTAGGTTAAATATTAGGGAAAAAACTTTGACTAAGTATGGTTCGGCAATTGAACAGGCTGGCAAAGAAGGTTATGGAATTGTCAACAATAAAATTGTTCAAGGCTAGACTAAACACCCACATATTAGAGTTGTGTGGAAACAATGAAATCAATCATACCACTGTGCTGGGGCTTGACTAAATGACTCACTAGACTTTCAACTGAAATTATTCTTAATTAACAGCAGTAAAATGCACCAATTATTTCAGCTTTTAAAAAGACCCCCTGAAAACCCTAATCCATAGCAGCAATCACACATTCATCAGCAACCCTTCAGTAGCAAAGCAGATGTATGCATACAATGATGAGTGAGCAAACAAAGGACCATATAAAGAAATATATTTTGGATTCTGTTTTCTAAGGAATTAGTTTAAACAATGAGAATTAAAAAAAATAGAGTAGAAAGTCAAAGATAGATTAAATTAAACAATTATAGGTTTTGTGGCCCATCTGAAATATATAAGTACACTGCTACCTCGAAATAACGCTGTCCTCGGGAGCCAAAAAGTCATACCGCAGTATAGGTGAAACCGCGTTATATCGAAGCCAGACAAGCTGATGCGCTGATCCACTGGAGCACACAGCCAGGCCCCCTGGAGTGCTCCTTTACCACGTTGTATCATTATTCACCTTATATTGGACCACGTTATATCAAAGTGGCAGTGTAGTCTCGGTCCAGTTCCTACAAGTGCTCAGATCATAAAAACAATCATAATTGCTACTTAATAGCATGATTACTGGCAGTGTTGGCAGTCAAAAAATGAATCAGTGTGAAGACTGAACTACCCTCTAGAAGTAGTTTCTAATGATCAGGGTTGAGGTATATGTTCTACCTTGTCTTTGGCGAGAGAGAGAACTTTAGTTTTCAGAGCTGTCCATAGAATGAAACATAGATACAACTAACTTCCTGTATTTAATATATTGGTGGGACATAAAGGAGAACCTTCACAATGTAACAATTTGGTGGATTTTAAAAAGGCTTCATTTTCTAGTACTGAAAAACTGGTATGTCTCAGGAGTGCTAGCTTCACTTCAAAATAAGAGGTAGGCTAGAAGGTCCTTACTGGCGTTCTTGGAGCTCTCAGATGTTTGTTTTCAATGAGAGACTGGGGAAGTGTATGGTAGCCAGGAAAATCAATTGCCTGAGAACATCAAATATACCAATTAGGTCCTTTCTGTCTCATAAACTGAATCCAAGATAAGTGCTCTGAGCTTGACAATCTCCTCAAATATTTCCAAAGTATTACTTATCCATGTGAGGCGGGCGGGCGGGCGGGGGGGGGGGGGGGGGACGGGGACATGATAGGTTTTGTTCCCCTAGCATAAAATGAAAAGGGTAAAATAAAAATAAAAAGTTAGAAATAATGGCATGACTAAAGAAGTGATTCCATTGTGAAAGAAGAGAACATAAAAAATTATATAGATTAAGGACCCAGTTGTGCAATGGGATCTGCTAGTATAGACCCTGGCATGTGTGCAGAATCTCCTTGATTCTGCAGAAGACCAAGGTGCATGTTAGGAGTTTCTGCCACAGGATGGGGCCTATGATAATTAGAAACAAAGGTAAATAAAAGAAATCTAGAAAATCCATATATAAATTCCCAGTGTTGCCACCTCTTTTTGTTTTATCAAGAGCCTTGTGACATTTTGGTGTTTTTAATATGGCCCCAGCTCCTATAATCAGATGATTGAGTTTCTACCCTTGTGAATGCAGACAGGGACTGGAAAACATGACCAAAACATATCTTAATAGTCAGAAAACAGAAGACAAATTATTTTAACAAATTCTATGATTATTTAGGGGCCTACTACATGAGTTTTGAAAACCTGGGGTTGGTAATATGGAATATCCAATGTCAATTTTAATTCCGTCCTTGCAACTCTTCCACCACCTTCCCTTGGTGAGCTGGATGAACACACTTAATGGGAGACCCTCAGGAGGACAATTACATTTTTTAATTAAAATAACTTTCTTAATTAAGATTAAGAAAGTTAACAGTACCCTGTGAATAGAACTGATCTATCTATCTATCTATTTATCTATAAGTCTGCTTTACTTTCTCATTTTTCTACTATTTGTATTTCTCCTAGCTTTGGTAAGGAATATGGACTAGTAAATTGTAATATTGTTTATAGTCAGTTTAAATTTGGTTTAATGTTTTGCCTCTGTAGCACTAAGACAGTACTGCAGTGTCTTTTGTAAATACTGTAGGCCAATATTTTGGTTTTGGTTCTTATGTTTTTTAAAGACAAATATTTGTATTGATCCTAAATATTATAAAAGCTTACTTGAACAAAATTTAAATTCTGGACTATTGACAGAGTCACAGAGACCACTTAAATCTGCCCTGTTGAGTTCATGATCTACAAAGTCTGGTCTTTAGTTGTTAAAGAGGCAATGTACTCTAGTGAGTGAAGCATTTGCCTGAAATCCAAGAACTCCTAGTTTTGATCTAGGTAGTACAACTATGTTTCTTCTCTGACCTTGGTCAAATTGCTTATCTTCACTCTTTGCTTCAGTTTCTCATCTATGTAATTAAGATAGTACTTAGACTGAAGGGATATCATAAAGAATTAGTTATTGTTTTCAGACTTCTCTGTATAAGTAATGTGGTAAGATAATACTAAATACTGTGTAATTCCACAAAATATATTGTTCATAGAACATTGAGGCAGCATGTTCTTAGAATTAAGGACTCACTATCATGCAAATATTGCCTGATTTTATCTTTTTTGAGAAATAATCTGGGATCTTGTACTTAAAGATAATAATACACACATGCAAGGGGCTGAAGTTAGGATTGTCCATTTATACAACATTGACATTTCCTGGTGTTTTTAACACAATTGGCCTCTGTTTTTCAAAAACTAATTTTCCTGAGGGCAGATGTTAAATGTGAAAAATTTCAGACTCAACTAAAGTCTTACTACCCCTCTTGAGAAAGTTGGAGGAAGTATCAAAATGATTAGGGGGGCATTGTCCTGCTAATCTCAGGGTTGTGACTTCAGCCCTTGAAGGGGCCATTTAGGGATCTGTAGGGGAGATTATGGGCTGCATTGTGCAGGAGGTCAGACTAGATGATCATAAGGCTCCCTTCTGATCTTAATGTCTATGAGGCTAGGACTAGACTTGAACTTTGGGTATTAGTTATGCAGACATTATTCTGATACAATAATGTGGATTAGAACATCAAACTGATATTATATCTTTTTTCCAAAATGTCAGCAAAGTAGCCAATAAAATAGAATAAGGCCCTGTCTTCACTACCACTTTAATTTGATGTTAACGACGTTAGGTCGAATTAAACGTGTACCTGTCTTCACATACATGCTCTTAACGTCGATGTAAAGGGCCCTCAAGATCGAAATTGGAACTCCTGCCTGACGAGAGAAATAAGGCTAATTTCAACATTCCAAGCTCGACTGTGGGCTAGTGAAGACGGAACCGACATTAATAGCCTCCAGAGGCTGTCCCACAATGCTCCATTCTGACCGCTCTGGACTGCCTCACTGCTCCACTGTGACCGCTCTGCACTGCACTCTGAACTCGCTGCTCTGGCCAGGTAGATAAGACCCGGGAACATTTGAATACCATTTCCTGTTTGGTCAGCGTGGCCAGCTCACCTGAACTGCTCAGTCGCCATTCAGAGCAATCAGCAGCACTAGCCGCCATGCAGAGCTCAGCATCACAAGAATCCATGCTGAGCTCATCTACCCTGGAGACCAGCCAGAGGAGAAGAGCTCCAGCATGGTCCACTCGTGAGGTGCTGGATCTCATCGCTATCTGGGGAGAGGAATCCGTGATGTTGGAACTACGCAACAACAAACGGAATGCCAACACCTATGGAAGAGTCTCCAAGGCCATGCTAGAAAGGGGCCACAACAGGGACACCACACAGTGCCGTGTGAAAATTAAGGAGCTCAGGCAATCGTTCCAGAAAGCCAAGGAGGCAAACGGACGATCAGGGGGCGCGCCACGGGCAGGCAGGTTCTACAATGAACTAAATCAGATAATGGGGGGCGCCCCCACCACCATTGCACCGGTCTGCGTGGACTCCACCGATGGGATAATCGTCAGGGAGGAGACTGATTCCGAGGAGGACGACCATGAAGAAGAGGAAAATCTCACAGAGCAGCAGGAGCCCAGCGGAGAACCCGTGTTCCCAGAGAGCCAGGAGCTGTTTGTTACCCTTGATCCAGTACCCTCCCAAGCCTCCCAGGGGGGTAAGTGTTTCTTTTTTAAGTGATTACATGACACGTGATTTTCTAAAGGAAGCATTTATTAATGAGTAACTTGCCCTAAGGACTTAGCGTGCTTTCACTGCTGGTCAATTTCTACTCAAAGTGTTTGTCAATATACTCCGGGATTGACCATAAGTCCTCCGCGGACATTTCAAGGAAGCTATCCAGGCGGTAGCGATGAATCCAGCACAGCAGATTTCTGGGGAGAGCCGCCTTATGTGGTCCCCCGTGATAGGAGACCATCCCACGCCACAAAAGTAGTAAGTTCTCTGGTACCATTGAGCAGGCTAGCATTGCGGCGTATGGACCAGGACTTTGAATGGAGTCAAGGAGCATGCGCTCCTTATCTCTCCGAGAAATTCTCAGCAAAGTGATGTCATTCATGGTTGCCTGTTTGAAATAGGGACTGCAATTACTAGGGAGATAAAGATTCCCAGCTGCAAAGAACTCTTTTCTGCTGGGGACCGACCAACCGCCCCCCCCCCCACACGAACGCTGACCGCCCCCCCGCCCGTAGCGGTAGCTAGCAAGAGCAGTCTGCAAGCGGTCTGAAGAGCCCCAAAAAGACCTTAGCCCTTAGCGAGAGATTTTTTTAGCATTTGCTTTGCAGTTTGCGGTTTCAGTGGGAGCCAGCCATGCGGTGGGGGGAAGGGGGCGGGGTTACTCTACAGTATGCAAGCGCCACTTTTAACTTACCATGGCCGGCTGCACGGTGCTTTCAGAAGCCGTCTTGGGCTGAGGCACGCATATGTGTCTGAGATGCTCTGACTTTTCTGTGAGCTAGTCAGTCACTTTTAGGTGTAGAACATGACCTTGTACAGAAATCATATCAGGCCTCTGAATACTGAGGTTGCAAACGGCATAGTACTCCCATTGTTTACCGTCCGAGACTGCATCTGCCTCCTAACCTTGAATGTATCTGTCTCATAACTTTCAAACTTTCTTTTCCCACATTCGCACAGATAAACAATTATCTCAGAATCCCCCGGCCTGCTCCTCCCGCCGTGCACCGCAGATAAGAAAGCGTAAAAAGAAAACGCGAACGCGCGATGAGATGTTCAGTGAACTCGTGGAGAACTCGCGCGCTGAGTCAGCCCGCCAGACGGACTGGAGGGAAAGAATGATAGAGGCAAGGGATCGAGAGATACAGGCAAGGGATCAAGAGAGAGAGGCAAGGAATCGAGAGAGGCAGGAATGGAGAGCCGCTGCAGAAAAGAGGGAAGAGCGCGAGGAAAGACGCATGGATGCTTTCCTCCGCATAATGGAGGACCAGAGCGACATGCTGCGATCTCTGGTGGAGCTGCAGCATGCCCAAAGACCACCTCTGCAGCCCCTGTGTAACCACCTCCCCTCTTCCCCAACTCCCATAGCTTCCCCACCCAGACGCGGGGTGAGAACACGGGGGGGCAAGCTCCGTGGGCCGCTCCACTCTACCCCACAAGCCAGCAGAAGCAGCAGCAGCAGCAGGCTGACGTTCTAGGAAAACTTTTAAAAGCTGCTGTGTCTTGCCCACCCCTCCTCTCCCCCCTTCCCATCCCACCCCCCCCACCTCCTCTGTCCGCTCCTCCCCCACTGCGACTGCCGGTTTCCCTCCAGGATACCAGGACAGTGATCCCCTGTATTTGTATTTCCGATTAACCAATAAAGGAACCATGATTTTTCAAACAGTGATTTTATTTCCTCTGCAAGCATGGGGAGGGGGGAGGGAAAGCATGGGGAGGGGGGAGGGAAAGAGGGTTCAAGGGCAGCAGGCTTAGAGCACAGCAAGGGAGCAGATTCTCAAACGCCATCTCGGCCACTCATAAAACTGTCTTTCAAGGCGTCCCTGAGGCGCAGGGCCTCACGGTGTGCTCTTCTACTTTCCCTGCTGTGTGGCTGCTCATAAGTAGCAGAAAGTAAATTTGCCTCTGCCTCCCAGACCGCCATAAACGTTTCCCCCTTGCTCTCACAGATATTGTGGAGCACAGAGCAAGCAGCAATAACAATGGGGATATTTCTCTCGCTGATGTCTGAGCGAATCAGTAAGGAACGCCATCTCCCCTTCAGACGGCCAAATGCACACTCTACGGCCATTCTGCACTTGCTCAGCCTGTAGTTGAACAGCTCCTGACCCCTGTCCAGGGCTCCTGAGTAGGGCTTCATAATCCAGGGCATTAGGGGGTAGGCTGGGTCCCCAATGATCACGATCGGCATTTCGACCCACCCACCCCCCCCACGGAAATTTTCTGGTCGGGGAAGAAAGTGCCTTGCTGCAGCTGTCTAAAAACCCTAGAGTTCCTGAACACTCGAGCATCATGAAGCTTTCCCGGCCACCCCACGTACAGGTCGGTGAAACGTCCCTTGTGGTCAACCACTTCCGGTTTCTGTACTCGGCGGCCTCGTGGTCCGGTGCCAGGATAGGGATATGAATCCCATCTATAGCCCCACCACAGTTAGGGAATCCCATGGCGGCAAAGCCATCTATTGTGGCTTGCAGGTTTCCAAGGTTTATAACCCAGTGTAGCAGCCGCTCGACGATTGCCCTGCTTACTTGCATCACAGCAAAGCCCACTGTAGACCTACCCACCCCAAACTGATTCGCTACTGACCGGTAGCTGTCTGGCGTTGCAAGCTTCCAGAGGGCTATCGCCACTCGCTTCTCAACTGTAAGGGCCGCTCTGATTTTGGTATTCCTGCGCCGGAGGGCCGGGGACAGCAAGTCACAAAGTTCCAGGAACGTGCCCTTTCGCATGTGGAAGTTTCTGAGCCACTGGGAGTCATCCCAGACCCGCAGCACTATGCGGTCCCACCAGTTCGTGCTTGTTTCCCTGGCCCAGAATCGGCGTTCGATGGCATGAGCCTGCCCCATTGCCACCAAATTTGACAGATTGTCAGTCACCCTACTTCCAAAACCGTCAGTGTCCCTGTCGTCCCCACTGTGCACGTCCTTGTCCATCTCCTCCTCACTGTCGTCGGGTTCCAGAAAGCGCAGTTCTCCCCGGATCGCATTCCTCCTCTGCAGACGGTGCAGCATGAACTCCGCAACCATGATCGAGGTCCTCACAACGGCCATTACTGTTTCCGTGGTGTCAGCGGGCTCCATGCTTGCAGTGCTATGGCGTTAGCACGGCGCGGAGAAAGGGCGTGAATTATGGGATGCCTACCCACAGTGCACCGCTCGTAATGGGGGTTGGCGGCGCGGAAAAAGGGCGCAAAACTTGGAAATGCCTACCCATAGTGCAGCACTCGAAATGGTGCCTGCTGGGGGATCAGGGAACTGTGGGATAGGTACCCACAGTGCAACGCTCGCTATGTCGACGCTTGCAAAAGTTGTGCGGACAGACACTGTCGACTTGCTGTGCTTTGCTGTGCCTAGTGAAGACACACAAAATCGACTGTATACAGTCGCGTTCACAACATCGAAATAAAGGAAACCGAACTACTGCTGTAGTGAAGACATACCCTAAGAGGTACGCAAGGGGGAGCAGAGGTTGCAATGAGTGCTTCCCTGCAACTGCCTGTAGTTCCTTTGTGAAAGGCAGTATGATGAAGTGGGAAACTTTGATTTATTGGTTTTTTTGGTATTGATAATTAATTGATTTGTCTGACAAAATATGTGGCTCTTCCTGTGTAAAGCTTTTGTTTTAATATTTAAATACTTTTGTTTAAATACTTTGCTTAATGAAGGCTGACTGAACACTGGTTAACCCTGCCATGCCCCCGGGAGATAACAGAACTGCAAGTGCTGAAGTAGCCTCAGGCTTGCTAAGGTGATCACAGTGTAAGTAGGTTGCAGTTCCTCATGCCCTATGTGGTCTGGAGGGAGAGGAACACAGGTTCCCACCCTCAGGGAGGAGAAGCTGGAGGCCATAACCCTGAGTGGGAGGCACTCTCAAGGAAACCTTGAAGGGGTCAGAAGGGCAGTGAACCCAAAACTATGACAGTCCGCTGTGTGTATTTGATAGATAAGGACCACAACAGAGTAAAACACAGATGAGGCTTTATAAATAATATTCTATTTCTTATAGCACCACAAACCATTCACATTTCACTCACTGTGTTCCTCTCATGTTTGATAAGAAAACATGGTTACATGGTGTGACAATGTGCTAGGGTTGTTTCAACAGTCAGTAATAACCTTATTTGGCTGGCGAATCTAACTTTTGAAATCCACCAGCACGGGGGGGGGGGGTGATGTAATGTAGGCTATGTTATCGCCATCAAATCCAGCTATGTTGAAGTGAGATTTATTAGGTATTTTATGTATTATATACTGGCTTGGGTCAGATACGTCATTTATCTTCACTTGTGAAGAGACCTTAAAATTCACTTTTTGCAATGTTACTGGTGACTTATTAGTCTCATCACTTGTTAAGATAAATATATCAAACCTAAGTGATTATGTCTTCCCTATACATATGAATCCAGAGAGAGAGAGAGAGAGAGAGAGAGAGAGAGAGGATATTCCCAGGTGGCGTATGGAAAAGGGATGTTAAACATTCTCTTGTAGAAACTGGACAATTACTTTAAGAAATGTTGGTACATTTATTCTTTGACACATCACTTCTGGTAAAAACTACTAAAACACTCCTTTGGACCTTCTGTGTTCTAGTGAGATCAACAGTGAATGTTAGAAACCCTCTTAAAGGAAATGGAACCCTTCTTAAAGGAAATGAAATTGGGAGGGTTGGGGTGTGTGTGTGAGAGAGAGACTGACTGACTGACTCTCATTTGTCAGGTTTACAGAAGAGCACAGTCCCCATTAAAAATACAACTTGAACACCACTTAAGCGTGTCTTTTATCCAATTTCAAGGACTTCCATATATCGCTCAATTTATAGGAAAAAACCCGAGGAACCAAGTAGAATAAAACAAGATTAAAGGTTGAACATGCTCCTGGTACCTCTCTGGGGGAGGCTCTGTGTAGATTTGGTTATGAAATACAACAACCTGGGTGAATGTTGTTTTCTGTTTTGATTCCTGGTTGCTGAGAGCATTCCTGTGATGTGTAGTGTACAATGTCTGGAATTAACTTAAGCAGTGGTGTGACAGCTTGAATTAGAATCAGTTCAGACACAGCATTTGACATGACGCAGATTCACAGGAAAGTCAAAAGGGGTATCAATGGTGGTGTCATAATTCAAATCCCCATGAAATGCTCTAACAGCTGGAGATGTGTAGGTTGTCAAGATACCTGCTTTGTCAGACTATTTCTGGTAAACAGAATGCCCTCTTTTTAAGTACTGAACACTTTCTCTGTGCTCATAAAAAACAGATGGAGTTAGCATACTTTATTTGGATTGATGGACTACAGCAGGAAATCAGTGCCTGTAAAGCAGGTTTAATCTTGAGCTTAATTTCAATAGAGAGAAAATCTAATTGCCTCCCGGGCACATGTTTATTACATTGAAACCCATCATGTCCTAGCATGACAGTTAAGGTCAGCTAAGGGGCTCAAGCTGGCAACTTAGATTTAATTGTCAGAGCTGGAAGATTGTAAGGCTCTAGTTTCCTAAAATCGCTCCACTTACAGGTCCAGAAGAACTCATTTGTTCTTCGGAGCATAGTTCTGCATCCATCTCTTCCTCGATCATTTCTCTGAGGGAAGGGTGACAGGAAGGGAACCCTTTATTCTAGTGTATTTCCTTCCCCCGCCCCTCTTGTTTTTGCTTATGAAACAGGAATGGAGCAGGGACCATGTATATGCACACTGAGACATGTTGTGCTAATTTAGATGAGATAAAGGGACCAAAGGTGTTAACATATCCCAGACACTGTCAAATGTTAAACAAGGTTTGGTATACATAGACCTCAGCCTGATTAGTACCATGGCACAAACATCATTTAAAAATCTTGTTAACCTTTTATTAAAGATACAGAAAAGAAGGGAAAACAATTAAAGCAGGGATCGGCAACCTTGGTACGCGGGACCGCAGGGTAAGCACCTTAGCGGGCCCTGCCAGTTTGTTTACTTGCCGGTTCGTTTACTTGCCAGTTCGCCGACCGCGGCTCCCACTGGCTACAGTTCACCGTCCCGGTCCGATGGGGGCTGCGGGAAGTGGTGGCCAGCACCGCATCGCTTGCTGCAGCCTCCATGGGACCGGGACGGTGAACCAGGGCCAGTGGGAGCAGCAGTCGGTGAACCAGCAAGTAAACAAACCGGTGGGGCCTGCTAAGAGTGCTTACCCTGCAGTCCTGCATGCCAAGGTTGCCGATCCCTGAGTTAAAGCATTAAATAAAACCTTTGTTTTAACATTTCTTGTTCCCTTTTGCTTTAGCTGGAGAGAGTTTTAGAAGGAGATCCCCCCCCCCCACACACACACACCGGCCCCTTGTTTCACAGTCTCTTAGATGGTAACAAGTATGGTAATAACTGTCTTTCTGGATAAAAGAGAAGATATTTGTTGAGATGGGCTGGAGCTTTTACTGTTGCTGCTGTTAAAGTCCAATCCCATTTCATGCCAGGTGGTATTTAGAATTCAGCTGGAGCTGGTAGAGGTGTTATGAGAGTCCCTCTCTCTGGCCTCGTCTGGTAAGACATCTCTCAGGAACAGAATGACAAAGGCTCTGGATCCCAGGAAATGGTGAGAGTGGTAGCCATGATGAGGAAGCTCGCTCCGGTAGTCTTCACTCTTTTGAATAAGACCCGCAAAGGGAGCAATGGAAGAAATAACCCATGCCCTCATTATTTTGTCTACCGATTAGGTCTGTCATCCGACACCAGTTTTGGTTCATCAGTTTCCAGTTCTACATCTTCTATTTATACGAAGCATGATTTCAATATAGTCCCTGAATTATATCAACATGCCTTTTTTGTTTGGACTACTTTGGTCTCTGTCTGGTTCTCTTGCACCTGTTTATAACATTATTACTGAAAACAACTTGACTTGCTTTCCATCAATACTTGTTATAGGTTATTACAATATCTTATGAATTTCACATATTCTTAAAATTCTACTCACGGTTTAGAGTATATGTGGCCCATTTATCACTAGAGGCCTCAATATCTGATTGAAGCCTTTGTGTATTACAACAATATAAATAATTTGTGTGTGCCTGAGACATAGTCAGAGGGTACAAGTTAGAGACCTAAAAATAGGTCAGTATAATCACAAGCCCCAGAGCCTATTTGTCTACTTAAGTAGGCATGATTAACTTAAATCAAATCTCCAGTTTATTAGGACATCTGCTTTAAAAAAATAGTAGATGTTTCACTATCCTTTATTTACAGCATGTCTAGCTTGACTTCCAGGTTGTAGGACTCTTCAGATTTTACAAGAACAACCACACTGGCACACTGGTTATGTAGGGTTCAGAGAAGCAGTGTGAGTGATCTGAATAAAATATAGACACGGATTCAACTTGATGAACTTCTTTCTTTTCTCCTTGGTCTGGTAGGCCTCACTGGCGGCAACCAGAAGGAATTCAACCCCGAAATCAAATCTTTTCCCATAATGCTGCCAATGAACTAAATCACTATCTGATAAAATATTCCTGCAGCCTTGCACCCCTTCTAGTATGATTAAAAGTCAGTCCTCATTATGGCATGGAGTGAGTCAGATCACAGTACTGTAAGTGCATTAACTGATTTTTTTTTAAAAAGCTACAAGGAGATTCAGGCAATGTCAGGTCATAGAATGTATTTTGCTTAATATGATACTCTCTCTTTTTAAAAATTATGTTAAGGTAACATTGTGCAAGGTGTAGCTTATTTCAGGTTAGAATGAGAATTTACCCATCCCTTAGTCCTTATAAAAGGGGTGGGGGGTTGTGCTGCTCTGATATGATGTGATTCATATTAGCTTTAGAACCTAATATTCTGCAATGTGCAAGAGACCTTAGCATACAGCATTGAAAAGTATAAGAGGGGTAGCCGTGTTAGTCTGTATCCACAGAAACAAGGAAGAGTCCACTGGCATCTTAAATCTTTTAGTCTTTAAGATGCAACCAGACTCCTCATTGTTTTTGTATTAAAAAGTAACTAGCATCCAAATGAGTAGTGTTTTTACTAATAGTTAGGGGACGGGCTGTCAAACACTTCTAGATAGTTCAACACATTTGAATTACAGCAGCAGGAAAAAAGGCAACTCATTCAAAAAAATATTTTTGACAAACTGAGCCTGGCTAAAGAATAACAAAGCAAGACATGTCAGAAAATTGCCAAGTAATCAACAGCATTAAATCAGCTGAGAAACAGGACCTTGTTCATACTTTGTTAAAGAAGAATTCTTTGGGCCAAAACTTCCCAACCCCACACCTAACTAGGCAAGTCCAGTTAAGAGGTATTGTGTGAGAGTTGGGGGAGTTCTCCTCCCACTCTTCCTTTTCAAGTTACAGAACTATGTGATAAGTGTTACTGAACCCCTGAAGCTGTGGTAGCTCCTACTGTAACCTCCAGTCAGTAGGGATCATTGGCCATATAGAAGGTGATAAGTCTCTAGTGTCCCCTTGGGGAGATGGCGGGATCTATTTCTGTCTTGTCATCAGAGACACAGCCTTCCATCTGTGCTATTCAGGGTATCTGTCCCTTTGCAGAGGGAAGCGGGTGGGAGTCAGAGCAGTCCAAACCAAAAATGAAATAGGCTTGTGCAGCCCATAAAAAAACAGATTCCTAGGCCTTCAGGAAGTCCAGTTGGGAGGGGGAAGTACCAGACCTTCTTGTTTCTGAGGGCCTGTGCAGCCCAGGCCTTTAAGTCATATTTTCAGTCAGCAATTCCTACTTACAGGCACAAATGACTCTGCATTGCAATCCTGCACCTTCATTATGCTGCCCTGCACTGAGCAGGGATCCTCCCTTTTAAGTACCGTCCCATCTTTAGGCTTGGCAGGCCTCACCAGCTGCACCAGACTGGGGTAGATTTTGCCCAGAGGAGCTCTTTAAACCCTCACTGACTAACACATACCCTGCCTCTCAAGATGGAGCTTGGATCTCACCACCCTATCCCAACTCCTCTACTTTTGGTCTGTCCCTGTGTTGTATCATAGAATTATAGGTCTGGAGAACTAAGTACCACAGAATAAGGCACAAGAGTCTCTATCATTGTGTTTAGCCCTTCAGGGGTGTATGGTCTGTAGTGAGGGAAATGGCATTACCTACCAAATAGTATCTTAATGATCCTATGGCCCATTTGACTCCTTTTCAATCACATAATGGGCCTTCTTGCAGGAGATAGCTCCTACCAAAGTACATATCTGGGTGCTCCTCACCATTCAGCTGTTCTGGCCGTATGGCACTCAGGACTCCATCTCAGATGTTTATAATGTAAACTATTTTGAAAAATCTGAATTGAAGAGGACAATCGTTTATTATGATGTTAAAGGCCTTCTTGTCATTCCAGTGCACCTTCTTTGGACTACCACTGTTTCTCAGGTCCGTCGGAGAGCCTGTGATGGTGGCAAAACAGCTTGTTATAGTCAGGTAGTCCAGGAAAGTATCTTACCTGATTCTTTGTTTGAGAGACTGGACATGTCTCTAATGCCTTCAGTTCACTAATTAGCAGCCTAAGTTGGCCTCCTTCCATGTAAGTAACTTCTTGATTGGTTAACTTGCATCTGACTAGATTGGTTATGAGGCTCACCTCAGCCAGGGACTGGAGGATGGCATGTTGCAATATAACACTACATTGGCAGTATGCCACTGTATATGTGGCTTGAGCACCGTGGCCACTGAACATAGGAGCTGTTCCTGTAAACCTAAAGGCATTGTCCAGAACTGGAAGAGCGCTGGGAGAGGAGGAGGGGGAGAAGGTCACAAAGGTTGACTTTTCTTGTGATTCAGGAAAAAAGGGGTTAGCTCTCTTCTTTCTCTTTGGGGAGTTTAGGTGATGGCTAGAATAGACTATACAAAAAACTGACTCTTCACTGCTGTTGAATGTGGATGTTGATGTTAGAACACATGTGTCTATATTAGGGTCCCTGCCCCCCAAATTGATTTAACTGTAGTGTGGATAGGATGTAAACAGAGGCATTAGAGAAGTTAATTTGAAAATTGCAGTTATAGTATGTACTTTCATCCTGCCAGCTCCCTCAAGCTAAGCAGGGTCAGTAGGACAGTTCTTAGAGAGGAAACTAGTCTAGTAATATTTAGGAGCTGTAGGGAGTGATACTAGTGATTCAATAGATATCACTGTTCTCTAAGTTGCTATGGCACCAATGTCACAGCATGCTGAGAAAAGGTTCAAATCAGGTGGTACTTGTTATAAGAGTAAGGGTCTTAGGCCTGGTATCCTAGTCAATTTCCAGCCTGGGTAACTACGTTCTGTGCATCTAAATGCTTTGCAATTTCAAGTGCATAAGGCATTTTTTACTTCCTGCTGTAAACTACTGTTTGGAATAGCTGTGCTGTGTTAGTTGCTGCATTTCACACAACAGATTTTCCTCTTTAATGGTGGATGAAGTGATTCTCATGTATATTTGTTTTGTGAATGACTCAGAGATCCTTGGAGATGAAAAATGGTAAATACAGTAAATGTAAGATTATAACCATTAACTACCACACTTGTAAACTGATCTATTTTTGCTGGAGAATATGCCTTTATTATGAATCAAGTCTCTCAGTAAACATAGTCTAACATTCTCTAAAATTCTTCAATTTCAGTTTAAATAGAGAAATCAGACTTCATTTAAAAAAGTCAAGGAAACTATATTTTTATATAGTGGGAGTTTGATTTCTTATTTATAAATAGAGGGAAATAACTAATGGGAGAAGCCTGATAGTCTAAAAAACAGCATGTTACAGATGCACTGAGACTCTGCATAAGAGATTACTGAGTTGATACATTCCCCTAGAGGGACACGATGAATATTTTATTTGTACCTCATCTCTGGAGTAGGATTTATTTTCTAATAAACTACTTGTACTCCATGGTCTGGTGGCTCTGTTGAATGGGGGAACCACACCTTGGTCTCCCAGTTAGGGCTGCTTTCACAAGGTAATTCCTGGGAGCTCCATAGAACAGTGTTCCATGTGAGAGGCTGCTAAGAACATATATACAGATGCAAGCTGTTTTGTGAGAATGTGCACACACTAACTTTTTTTTTTTACATGGCAATTTGCCAGTGATAGACTACAAGTAGCAATGTTTGTGTTGTCACAAATTGAATGTGTAAACCAATACTGAAATTATTTTCCTTGCGTCTTCTGTGGTAATTGTGCAAAGTAATTGTTGTTTGGATTTTGCAATGACTTCAAATTAATAGCAAATATTCACGATCAATTTGCATTGAAACCATTGTTAGATAAATAATAATTACTTGGCAAAGTACTTGTTGAAAATGCAAAGTCAATTAACTTTTGCGTCATTTTACATTCAGTTGTAATTTTGAAATGATTAATCAGTGTTTTCCATGGTATTTATGCATTTTTAAGCAACCACATTACACAGCTGACATTTAACGCTTAAGGAATATCTTTTAATATTACGGTAAAGCTCAGGGCTTTTAAATGGTAAATGTCAACAGTTTAATGACAACCACTGTATACTACTGCACTGTTGTTTGCTTATAAATGTAGATGAGCATTTACTCAGAGAAATGTAGTATAATAAATGAACATATTTAAATAGAACATTACTGTTTCAATAAAACTGGGCCAGATCCTGTAGTCCTGGTCAGGCAAATCTCTCAGTTACTCAAAGGTTGGCAGTTTTAGACACTGCTCATAGTGATGGGCTGTGCAGAGTCACAAGAGGGAGTATCTGGAGGCATTCTGTCTCAGAGACAGTTTCCCCCCCTGCTCTGTCAGCACCTCAGGGGAATGTGACAGCTGTTTTACCTTCCATCCTGCAAGTGCAGAGGCTTCTTTCTGTTCACTGGTCTCACTCTATAGGCCAGTGGTGGCCACTGTTTTGCCTTATACTCACTCTCCTCTTTTCTGTGGTGTGCTGTGTGTCCCTGACGTGTAGGGAAGGGTAGGGATAAGATCCATCCTCTTCCACACTAGTCTAGGGATGGAACTGGTGTATGGAAGGTAGCATACAATCCCCCTGGCTCTTAGGCAGGCTATGCAGAGTGTGGGGGCAGAAGGTTCCTTGTACACTACTCCCAATTCTGTGTCCACTGAATCTGATCCACAAGGGCTACAGAATCAAGTTCGTTATTGATTTATCTCTTTAACACACAACCAATCTTTGCATAGTTAAAGCTATCTATCATCTCATCTAAAGCATTGCTTTTGATGCACAGGAAGCATTGTTTGTGATAGATGGTCACAAACTTCATTGCTTATGTAGGCCAAGCTTAACACGCAACAGCCACTTTGATCTGAACTTTGGCTATAGTAAAAACCTGGAAAAACTTGACATGCACTAAAACTAAAATCAGACTTTTTCTGGTATCTTTCACCAAAATCAATAAGGTTCTCACCAAAGGGTGGGGAGAGGAGGAAGGGGCCCAGTTAAAGGGAGAGGCTAGCTGGTGTGGAGTCAGGGTCCCACTAACTCTCACCCTGACTGTTGACATCTTACTTCACACCTGCCTCTCAAATAACTTCAGTGGAAATCAGTGTTTTCCCATTTTCAATTTTTCACAAAAATAATCAGGATTTTCCCCATTAACACTTAGGATGTTTCCTGAACTTTTGGAAGTGATCGGATGCAGTTTTCAACAGTTATTGCATTACATACAGGCAAACAGAATTGACACAGAGTTGAGTGTAGGACTTCATTTCACTCAGCCAAGAATCCATAATCTATATAGACAAATCTAATGTCTCATCAACTGTTTATTTTTGTCAGCTGCTTTTAACCTCTTTAAATGATGACTTGTTGTCTACATATCTAATTTTATACATTTAAAAGAATTATTTATATATGTAACTGTAGTTGGCCCTATTAAAAGTCAACTACTGCCAACAATTGCCACACAGTTGTATTTGGTATAGTCAAGAGGTTATAGAGAAAAGTCTGTTGCTCTGGTTTATGGTAACTATTTGGTAAATGTTTTGATATTTTACTGGCAAACACTATTTGCAATAATTGCAATGATTTAACAATTTCCTATGATTATGACTTAAATACAATTCTAAAATAAAAATTATTCTGCATTATTTTCTCTTCCCTTGTTAATCTGTGAATGTCAATATTGTAAAAATAGTCAATTAGCACAGCGATGGGTGTAGTAGAAGAACCTAGATTACTAAATAGTGGCTATCTGGTATAATATAAATTATCCTGTTTGTCTCATCTCTACCAGAGATTTAGATGTGTGTCTGAAGTATGAGATTTCAAAGCCGTTCTAGGAGATTTAGTAGCTGCCTCTAGTTTTAATGGAGATCATATATCTAAATCTCCAAGACAGTTTTGAAAATATCACATGTGATTACTGGATTGTACTTAATGAAGGTTAAGTGCCTTTCTCCTAGGAGCCAATCTACAATAATACCACTGTATTGAAGAGAATCCCAGCATTCTGCTGTATACATCTTTATAATTGACTTCTTCACAGGCAGAATGAATTCTCCATTTACAACTGATGAGGCTTTAGATGAGGTTAAGGCCAATATTTTTTAAAACCTCTATGCCTGAAACTATGCTTTTAAATCCATTTTAGGCATAATTGTCCAAATGTACTGAGCATCCACAATTTCACATTCACATTAATTTAGTGCCAAGTATCAGAGAGGTAGCCGTGTTAGTCTGTATCCACAAAAACAGTGAGGAGTCTGGTGGCACCTTAAAGACTAACAGATTATTTTGGACACAAGCTTTCTTGGATAAAAAGCCCACTTCTTCAGATGTATGGAGTGAAAATTACAGATATAGAAGTGGGTTTTTTAGCCATGAAAGCTTATGCCCAAATAAATCTGTTAGTCTTTAAGGAGCCACCAGGCTCCTCATCAATTTAGTGGATGCTCAGCACCTGTGAAAATCAATGGAATTTTACTTCGGCTCGCAAGCCCATATTTAGGTACCTATCACTAGGCACCCAATTTCTGAAAATCTTTACCTAATAGTTAAAACAAACACATCCCAAGAGCTTGGGGGGAAAAGTGGCATTCAGACAGAAAGAGTTTAAAATTACATTGCGAGTGTGCAGTTGCCTACTTGATCCAAAACTTTTCACAGTAAAAGAGCAGAGCAAGTGCTCAATAGTGCACCCAAAGCCCAAAAGGTTACTGAAATGGAAATAGAAAACATCTGTTAGCTAAGTCTTCATATCTTACCTATTAACAGTGAATCTGCACACTCAGCAAACAATTGCTGTACTCAGGCAAACTTTGCAAAATGTAAGGTTTAGCCAAGCATCATGTCTGGCAACTCATGTTCTTTCCTAGGGCTAGACTGTGAAATGTACAGGTGGCATGGAGCGGTTCTGACCCAGGAGGAATGTAGGGAGACATCTGCTTTCCTAAACTCCCAAGCATGTAGGAGGAGTGTGCTTGCTACTTTTTCCTTGCCATTCTGTTTGGAGTGGATCACAACTGAATGCCAACCTTTGAGCAGATGGTCAAGAAGCAGGGCACAACCCCTAAATTGGTTGTATGTTCTATAATTAGATTTAACCAACCTAGAAACAAATTTGAACTCCTGAAGCACTAGGACAGCCTTACTATGGAATCACAGATAAGCTTCACTCGGTGAACTAGACTAGACTAACTTTGATAGATGGTCACTTTACACCAAAAATCATAACAATATTTGTGTTACTCCCAGTCCCAAAGGACCAGTGACTTATCCCAGGTCAAATGCAGATCTGAAACCAATATTTGTAGCCAATCCTATAGTAAATTTAGGATTTATTAACTAGGAAAAAAAATGAATTATTTACAAGGTTAAGGTAAGCATATACATACAGTCAGGCTTCCAAAAGTAATAACTCTGTAGCAAGGAGACTATATAGATCCTTTAGGGCTAACCTAGGCAAAACAGTTGGGAAGTCCTTGCATATGCTTACAAATTCTCACCCCTCAGAGTTCAACCACAAAAGGAATAATTTCTTCTTAACAGGCATTTTTATTTTCTTCCCCCAGCATTCAAGCTGTAATAAGGCAAGGGCTTGGGCACATATCGTATTCAAGGCTTTGGGGGAAGCAATCAACAAAAGCTCTGTTCCACAGTGGCCCATTTGGATTCAACAGCCCTTCCCCATGGGCAGGAGAACATCTTCTATAGAAATCCAGCACTTTACATTAGGTTGCTCCCACCCCTGTCCCCAGTTGGTGTTACATAATTTCAGAACAAACATTATAGTGTTAGAGCAAACACTTGTGTTACCTTATAGCAGGGGATATAGAGGTTATAAGTGAAAATAATGCATGCAGCAACTTACAAACATTCCATAAAGTCTAATCACATAGTTTTATAACACTATCTATTTTAACTGTATAGACACACAGGTGAACCAGACTGGTCTCCAGCTATGCATTTATCAACATTTAGTGAGGCCCAGATCTTGGCATGGGCTGGCACCTGGTCTGCCAGCATCTTAATCCTTTTCTTAGGATTCAGTCTTCCCCCCGCCCTCTATACCCCAGTCCAAGCATAACCTTTTCTCATCATCATCCCTGACTCTGTGAGCTCTGGTGTGAGTGTGGGTGGAGGATCGAGGTGGATCAGTCCATGCTTTTGCCTGAAGTGGGGACTGTGGTTCTGTGTGGGGGAGGTCAGTTTGTTCCCATCCCCAATCCTACTGCACACAAGCAGAATTTGCCCCTTAATTCTTAACAGCAATTAGGCATGAATAACATTTGAAATCTACTATTTCAAGTGAAAAATCTCACTGAAGGACATGAAAAAACACCCAATGATTTTTGCCTTTTTAGTAACATTAGCTCATTAAGATACTAAACAATTATGGTTATCAGAGAGTGCAACTGGAGACATTTATCCTCCACTTGATGCATATGCAGTACTGTATAAAACCCATTAAATCTGATGAGATTTATGGGTATTCATTAAAGGGAATAATAGACCCCTGTGGGTGGTAAAGAGGGAGCAGAAGTCTGAGCATAGGATCAGAAGGCAAGAACTTTAGTTCTAATTAGTGCTGAGTGAACAACTGGCAACAAATTATTTGTTTGGCAAATTTTGTGCCTTTTTCTGTTTTATGAATTAGCTGCCAACTACTCATGATATTCATTAATTTGTTCTTTCTTTAAAACTATTTGTTGAATCCCTCGTTTGTATTAAAAAGAAAAGCTTAGTTTCTTTGAGAAATGTCCACTACAAACATTGTGTTTGTACTGTGTAGTCACAGGTACTGTTTCTAATTCGTGAGTGCATTAGGTAAACTGATAAATAAGAAAGAGTCTCTGAGAAAACCTTTGTAGCTCTGATTCCTTCAGGGAGAAGGTGAAGTGGGGAGAGAACACATTATGGGAAAATTAAGAGGGCTAGCATTTTAAATCTTTGCCTTGTCTTCTTCTACACAAAGAGACTTCTGGCTATGTACTGTACATGGATCCCAAATGTAATAATGAGTTCTCCCCTAAAAGTGCCATATAATGTAAATTAATTGGCTGTCCAGCAGACTATAGGCTCACTCTTCTCTTGTCACAGTCCTATTGAGTGTGTAAATAAAAGTGATATTAATTATGAAGGTTTCAGCCAGACACTTTTCTTGTTCATTGAATTGCTTGTATGGCAGGGCTCTGACCAAGAGATTTAGGGACCTGTTGTACATTTTCTCCAAACCACATACAGCACTACCTATTACTTCATGTATTTGTCAAGTTTTGGGCCCATTAGTCTACATCTCAAATCAAGGTCATTCACCACTGCTATATGCAAGCGGTGTGCTCACATATTTTATTCCCACTTGTGTTCGCTCTCCGTTAGTGACTTGACTTTTGAAATACTGTTACTGCTCTCTTAAGTGGTCTGCCTTATATACAAACATGTTTCATGTGTATTTATTGTATTTATTGAATTTACTATTTTCCATGTCTATCACTTTCACCACAATCTCTGCCCATTTGCAAAGTGTATGTGTGATGGGTTCCTCCCATGCTGCCACTTGGAACTGGGGTACCACCAAGCCCGCCTGACCCCCCAGCCTGGGTTCCCTTAATACTGTAGTGCTGTGCATCCTGTCAAGCCCCCCTTTAGGCTTCAGAAGGCTGCATTTCACTGGCACACATATAGGTAGGGACACACTCAGTTGCATAAATACACAGATGTTGAAATCAACTCTGTATGGGAAGGTTCAGCTAAGGAACTGCCCAGTACTTAAGTTCACAACCCCCTCTGGAGGTAAACACAAAAGTATAATGTCTGGCACTGCACAGAGAACTGTACAGTGTAAGCTTGTGGAATTCTCCCCCTCCCTCAATGTGGAGAGGAATACACACAGCTTTCTGCCCCAAGTTAAGATTTCCAAACACTGGTTTTAGACAAAACAAAAACAAGTTTATTAACTATGAAAGATTTTAAATGATTATAAGGGATAGTAAGCAGATCAAAGCACATTACCTACTAAATTAAACACACAAACAATCTAAGCTTACTATACTAAAGAAATTGGATATGTGTAGCAAATTCTCACCCTGAATGTTGTTTTATGCAGATTGCAGAGATTCTTGAAGGCAAGCTGCACTTGCTTGTAGCCTAAAGATACAGTTATTCCTTGCACAGGCTAGACAACCCTCTAGTCTCAGTTCAGACTTTATTTCTCTGGTGTTTTCAGCCATCTTCTTTCTTGGGTGGGGAGTCAGTGAACAACCTACCATGATGATGTCACTCCTCTGCCTTAAATAGCTTTAGCAGGAACCCTTTGTCTCCCAGTTTGATTCCCAGGCCTAGTCAGTGGAAAAACACTAGCATTATAATGGAGTCTAGGACCAAGTGACTTGGTCACATGTCCCTGTAGGGCCACCACAGCCATGATTTAGAGGTTGTTTTAGGGTCCCCAGGAAGGCTCCTTGATGGAACATTAGTATCTCCTGAGACCTATTGTTCTTCCTAAAGGCCCTTCCCAGCCAGTCATGTAGACTGATTGCATTCTGCCTAGTGGGCTTTTCCCAGGTGTAAACACATTTGTAATAGATGCATAGAAAATATTCCTAACTTCAGATACAAAAACAACACACGCATAAAAATAGGAAAATAATATTCAGTAAATCATAACTTTTTCAATGGTATGTCACATGACCTATCTTGTATAAAATACATCATAATTATCTCATAATCATTTCATGCTAATGTCTCTTTGAAGAATATGGGGCCGTAGTGTCTCAGTATGATTTGTCAGTTTGTCTGGAGTGGCTCAAGAGCTTGAGTACCAACCTCAGGGCAGACGCTGGAGAAACAAAGGGTATGCGTGATGGGTTCAAACTGGTTGTGACTGCTGTGCTTAGATTACACCCTCCAAGTATCTAGTGTAAACTCCTTGGGCACTAGAACAGCATAACCCTGGAGTCACAGACAATCACTTTGGATACTCCAGTCTATCTTGCCACCTAAGCAAGCTTTCCTTTGTCAAAGAGGATCCCTTACACCAAAAATCACAACAATATTCAGATTAGTCCTAATCCCAAAGGACCAGCCTCTTCAGGTCAATTGCACTTTAGCCTCTATACCACAGAGGACCCTTGTAGCCAATCCTATAATGAAGTAACTAAAGATTTTTAACTAAGAAAAAGAAATGAGTTGTTTACAATGTTAAAGCAAGTAAATATGTACACATAAATGAGTTAGATTTCAGAAGGTAATAGAAGTTTCTATAATAAGCAGCTCTATGTCCTTCAGGGCTAACCTAGACCAAGCACTGAAGATTTTTGCTGATCAGCATCCAAGCAGCATAAAGATAGTTTCTTCTCATTAGGGATTTTTATTGCTCTTCCCCAGAGTTCAAGCTGATAGGACAAGTCCACATGAATGTCTTCTCTTAGTGTGTGTGTGTGTGTGTGTGTGTGTGGAAATCAATCAACAAAGTATTTTGCCCTCTAATGTTCCACAATGATTTGTCTGGTGTCTGTGAACCTTCTTTTGCAAGAGATAATCTCTCCTGTGGCATTTTGCACTTGGTAATGCTTCTTTCCTGACAATGGGGTTTTACATTTACAGAGAAAACACTTAAATATTACCGTATTACAGGTGAT
The DNA here is from genome assembly GCA_032164245.1 of Sternotherus odoratus. Taxonomy (NCBI): domain Eukaryota; kingdom Metazoa; phylum Chordata; order Testudines; family Kinosternidae; genus Sternotherus; species Sternotherus odoratus. The sequence goes on along the minus strand of JAVMKO010000001.1, from coordinate 155,289,329 downwards.
ACAGATATTATAAGTGAGATTTAATGCATGCATTAATTTACAAGCTGTGACACTGAGCCAGAAAGGGTTAAGTAACTAGCAGGCTAAAAGACTCACATTCAACCTTTAAAGACCTATTAGAAAAGTAAATACATGATAATTAGGGTCATTCCTTTTAAATTGCTAACAAATGCATGTTACATAGACTACAGCTTTGAAATGTTAACTGTTATTGTTAGAGAATTAGAAGAAGATACTGATTATATTTGTCTGTGTTGACTCATATCCAGCTTTCCATCCACTGTAACCCCTAGGTCCTTTTCTGCAGAACTGCTACCTAGCCATTTGGTCCCTAGTCTGTAGTAGTGCATGGGATTCTTGTCCTTGTTGAACTTCATCAGATTTCTTTTGCCCAATCCTCTAATTTGTCTAGGTCCCTCTGTATCCTATCCCTACCCTCCAGCATATCTACCACTCCTCCCAGTTTAGTGTCTTCTGAAAACTTGCTGGGGGTGCAGTCCACACCCTCCTCCAGATCTTTAATGAAGATACTGAATAAAACTGTCCCCAGAACTGACCCTTGGAGCACTCTACTTGATACCAGCTGCCAACTATACATTGAGCCACTAATGACTACCCACTGAACCCGACGGTCTAGCCAGTTTTCTGTCCACCTTATAGTCCATTCATCCAGCCTATACTTCTTTAACCAAGAATACTGTGGGAGCCTGTATCAAAAGCTTTGCTAAAGTCAAGGAATAAAAGGTCTACTGCTTTCCCCTCATCCACAGAGCCAGTTATCTCATGATAGAAGGCAGTGAGATTAGTCAGGCATGACTTGCTCTTGGTGAGTTCCCTGACACCCCATCTTTTATGCACTTTAGGACTGGTCTCTTTGTTCTCAGAGCACGAATGCAGCTTGACGCTAGTATGAAAGATAGCATGCAGCTACTTCACCCCCATGATTTCTTGATGCTGCACTCCTCCCCTTTCTTCTCTATGGGCTTGGTCTGCATTACACTGTCACTTCCGTATATAACTACATCACTCGGGGGTGTGAAAAATCCATACCTCTGAGTGACATATTTATATTGACCTAACTCCCACTGTGGAAAGTGATATGTTCGCAGGAGAGTTTCTCCTGCTCACATAGCTACCACCTCTCTCAGAGGTAGTGATGTTAACTTGATGAAAAAGCTCCCAATATCTTAGAGCATTTTCACCAGACATGCTACAGTGGTACAGCTGCATCAGTGTAACTCCGCCATTGTAAATTTGTACTGTAGAGATGTCTGGGCTGTTGCTGCCTTTCTCCCACTGACTTTGCTGCTTTCCATTCACCCTCACCATGATAGTCATTTGGATACACAAGTAGCCCTCTGTGGTCAGGTTGATGATAATGCTGGCCCATCAGCATGCAGTACATCACAAACTTCTTTCCACTGACCTCTTCCCAGATGTTTTAGAGGAGGATGCAGGTCCTAGGGTGATCTCCTTGTTTAGATGTCTTCCAGACATACGTGCGTACCCCATCAAAATGCTGCCTTCTCTCCTGGTGGTTGTGGTGGTGATTGCAAACTACCCACCATCCTGTTTCCTACCACCTCCTTCGTTGTAAGAGTGGGGACCCCAGTCTCTGTGCTCTGAGTATAGAGAAAGGGACTCTTTTTATGCCAGACCACTAACTTTAACTGCTCCCCAGCTTAAGTTAATTCTCTACACCCCCAGGCTCCCACACTTTACCAGCTGGGAACTTGGGGACCCCCTGGCTGCCACCATCTGAGTAGATACCCAAGGCCCTGGATGGGGGTACTCAGACTCCCCCTTACCTCCATCTGTTCCCCCTCCCCCTTCACCCTTCTCGTCTGAAGACAGAGGCAGACTTCGTTCCTCAGCTCATACCCTGAGCTGTTCCTCGGAGGCTGTTTTCCCCTCCCCCCTCCCCCTTCTCGGCTGAAGGTAGAGACAGACTCTGCTCCTCAGCTCCTACCCTGAGCTGATCCTTATACCTACCTCCCCCTTCCTCCCTCCCTTCACAGTTTGGAAGCAGAGGACCTTAAGGAAATAATTCAAACACTTTTATAACTAGAAGATTTAATAAAGAAAAAGATTAGAACATAGGCTACAGTACAACTTACAATTTAGAGTTCTCTAACTTCTCATCTGAAATGGACAGAGACACCCCAAATAGGCACAGGCTTTATGAAGATTAAAATATCACGTACAATCAGCTAATTAGGACTATAAGAAGAAAAGTAGAGTCATCTTCACAGCTAAAGATGCTCCGGGACCCTTGCCAAGATACATGGCAAGCCAGAACTCGAACTCTCTCTAAAACCCCTCCCTCCCTCTCTCATGGCAGGGAAGCTCTTACATCACTTGTTCTCAAGTAACATTAACCCTCTCCAGCACTTTACACTTATGACATTTGTACTGTTGGTAATTTATTTAACTCAAAATATTTCTTCAATAACATCACCCACTCCCTATATTCCAGCTCCTTACCCACAAAGAGCTTTCCAAATGGCTGTAGGAGCACTTCTGGCAAATATATTTTGTGCTAATGTTTGTGAAGCTTTTGCTTTCCAAAGAAAGGGAAAATAATCCTTGCAAATAGAGATCACACTCCCAAATGTGCAGTGATTGCCAATACGGACAAAGTGAATTGGTCAATTTTATTCCCAACGATATGTAAATACTTATTTCAGTGTTCACTGAGTTCCAATTCTAATTCAGGCTTCCTCTGCAGGAAGTTACTTTATTTTACTCCCCTTGAGTCTTAGTTACCTCATCCATATAATAAGGATTGTGATGCTTATCTACCCTGCTGGGCTGTTGGGATTAGTGAGTTAATTTAAGTGCTTGGAAAACTAATTATCTTTCTCTAAATTCCATATTCTGCTATACTTTTTGATGAAGTATGTTGTATTTTAATGAAAATATTTGATTTTATAAATGCAAAAAATGAGACTTAAGTTATGCTAAAGGTACGGCACTCTAACTGGATGACCAGGCACATCCCATTGAAATGTAGGCCAGCTAGGTACCTCTTTGGCCCACTTTACTTTTTATTATGTAGAGTTATGTTACCACAAGTAACCATTAAAGATGATTTATGTTTTTGTATATACAGTCATTATAATCCTAATCATTTACCAGCGCTTCTATTATTTACAATCACAACAATCTCCTTGGCATTATAACCACTAGCCTTTCCCTCACAGCTACAGATGGAAAATACAACTGCAGTAATTATTTGCCTTTAGTCAAAACTCCCTTTTTTTTTTGTCTTTCCTACTGCTTGTAAATCCTACAAAAAGAAATGTCCTCAGTCATGATAAACTTATATATTAGTCAAGGGACTCAGAGTTGCTACTCAAGGCATCCCTCTACTGCAAGAAATATGGAAATACATATTAAAATTTCTGGTGTATAGAATATCTTAAAATATACCATCCAATATATCTTTCATTATGCCAGCCTGGTGAGATATATCCATGTTTGAAGTTGTGTGCAGTGTAAATCTTTATCTATTGTTACCTTTCTAGATTTTGTCTTATTAAGCCTATTGCACATTAATGTTATCCAAAAATGTATACAAAATATTAAAAAATCTGTGATGTTTCATCACTATCTACAAGTAGAGATATTCAGGGAAATCTGGCCCTCTTCTTGAACTATATAAATCCAATCTATTAAGTTACATTTCCACTCTAAGTAAAAACACATATCATACTCTAGCACAGTCAAATACAGGGCCGGCTCCAGGCACCAGAGCTCCAATCACGTACCTGGGGCGGCAAGCTGCAGGGGGCGGCCTGATATTCGTCGTCAGGGCAGCATTCGGGCTGTCTTCGGTGGCATGCCTGTGGCAAGTCCTTGGCTGCTGTGGATTCAGGGATGAGGACGACGAGGCCAAGGGACCCGTGGACCTCCCTCAGAAACGCCACTGAATCCACGGTACACCGGACCACCCACAGGTGTGCAGCGGAACTTCTGCACTCGGGGCGGCAAAAACCCTAGAGTTGCCCCTGGTCAAATACACACCTCTTATCTGTATCCATCAGTGTGCATATAGCTACCCAAGGAACTTCCAGCACAATTTTACCCCAAAGACATTTCAGGTTGCTTAAGTGAACTTAATATTTAAAGAATGTGACCGGTGTTTGATCTCACATATGCCACACATTCTTTGGAGTTTAGGTTTCCTTGAATAATTGTTAGCTCTGTGCTTAGATGTTTATCTGATGAAATGATACTAGACTTTGTACTATATATTCAAAAATGCTGAAAAAAATATTTGTTAAGTATATATTGATCACTAACCCACCCATGCGATTGTAATATAAGTGTTCAGTAAAGAACAATGAACATAAAAGTGTTTATCTTTCAATTCTCTGACATGCATAGATTTTTGCTTACTAATAATAAGCTTTGACTTTGTATTTTAACTTCTGTTACTGACACTTTGAAACCCTCCTAAAACAGACTGAGTAGGCAATGCAGTGAGTGTGGAGGGGCTTTCAGCACTGCAGATAATCAAAATAATTTCTTCTTCTTCTTCTTCTTCTTCTTCTTCTTTCTGTTCTCTCTCTCTCTCAGCTTTATTTCTTAATGGCACAACCCCCCCAAACTTTTGGCACTATTTAGTTGGTAATTAACCTCTGCTCAGGAGACACCCTAGAGCTCAAACACTAGAATTCTTAATGGTCCAGACAGAGGTACAGTGTAAAATATGCTTAGTGCTTCTTTATACTTGAGTCAGCTCAGTGCTAATATTCTCTTATTATCAAGAGTAGGTTCATTATTAAAACAATAGAAAGCCAAGATAAATCTCTATACATAGCTAGCTATCTCAGGTTACCCAACTACTGTTGTACCTACATGCCTTACAATCTTATTTCTCAGAATACCTCCTCTGTGGTAGAGAAGTGCTGTTATCCCTATTTTACAGGTGGGAAACTGAGACACAGAGAGCCCAAGGTCACCCAGAAAGTCTTTGTGGATAAGTCTACACAGCTGCTGGGAGTCAGTGCTTCAGCCTGGCTTCACAGGTTCGTCCTACTGGCGCTCAGGCTAGCACACTAAAAATAGCAACATGCAAGTTCTGGCTTGGGTTGGAACTCAGGCTCTGAAGCTGGAACATTCACACTGCTATGTTTAGCATGTTGGTGTGAACCCTGTTATCCCAGGGAGACAAATTTCCCCTGGGTCAGAGGGGCAGAGACCCTGGGTTCTTTTTGCTTTCCTCTGCAGTGTGGGGTATGAGTCACTTGCTGGCTTGAGCTAGAGTAAATGGTAAATTCTCGATATCTTGAAGTCTTTTAAATCAAGATTTGAGGACATCAGTAACTCACCCAGAGATCATGGGCCTACTGCAAGAGTGAGCAGGTGAGCTTTTGTGGTCTGAGAGGTGCAGGAGGTCAGACTAGATAATCATGACAGTCCCTTCTAGCCTTAAAGTCTGAGGTCTACTGATCCAGATGGTGAGACTTGTTTCCAGCAACTGTGTAAGCATAGCAAGGTGGAGCATGGAATGGTACTGGTGTCTCCCGAGTCTGAGTGGCACCCTCACCACTGGACCGTCCTTCTTCTTTCCTTGAGCATACAGCCAGCTAGGGATAGTAAGATGTTTCTTATACTGCATGTAAGGTTGATATAGTTTTAAGTTTCACCCTGTAAGGATTGTGCAAGTAAAATGGTTTTTAAAGACATGTTTACTCAGGTTACTGTTTTGCTATTAACATGTAAAACGTCAACCTCTTTAGTATTTGGATGAATATTACAGCAGGGACAATTATATATGAAATTTCCAGATGTAATTACTTTTCTTTTTAGAGGTGTATCCAACTGAAATATTTTGTGATTGTCTATGCCATGGATGCTAGCAATTATGGCTGCCAAGCGATTAAAAAAATTAATCATGATTAATCGTCCTGTTAAGCAATAATAAAATATGATTTATTTAAATATTTTGGGTGTTTTCTACATTTTCAAATATATTGATTTCAATCACAACACAGAATACCAAATGTACAGTGCTCACTTTATATTTATTACAAGTATTTACACTGTAAAAAACAAAATAAATGGTATTTTAAATTCACCTAATACAAATAGTGCAATCTCTTTATCATGAAATTTGAACTCACAAATGTAGATTTATATGTAGGAAATAACTGCATTCAAAAATAAAACAATGTAAAAGTTTAGAGCCTACAAGTCCACTCAGTCTTACTTCTTGCTCAGCCAATCACTCAAACAAACAAGTTTGTTTATATTTGTAGGATATAATGCTGCCTGCTTCTTGTTTACATCACCTGAAAATGAGAACAGGTATTCTCATGGCACTGTTGTAGCTGATGTTGCAAGATATTTACGTGCAGATGTATGAAAGATTCATATGTCCTTTCATGCTTCAACCTCTATTCCAGGGGACATATGTCCATACTGATGAAGGATTCTGACTGATGGAAATCCAGAGCAGTGCGGAACAATGCATGTTGATTTTCATTATCTTAGTCAGATGCCACCAGCAGAAGGTTGATTTTCTTTTTTGGTGGTTCAGGTACTATAGTTTCTTCATTGGAGTGTTGCTCTTTTGAGACTTTTGAAAGCATGATCCATACCTCGACCCTCTCAGATTTTGGAAGGCACTTTAGATTCTTAAATCTTGGCTTGAGTGCTGTAGCTAACTTTTGAAATCTCACATTGGTACCTTCTTTGTGTTTGGTCAAATTTGCAGAAAAAGTATTCTTAAAATGAACAATACGTGCTGGTTTAAGATTAGCAGCCGTGTTAGTCTGTATCTGTAAATAAAACGAGGAAGTCTTTGTAGCACCTTATATATACACACATAGAAAAAACATCCAAAATATTTAATAAATCTCAATTGGCATTCAATTAATTGAAATTTTTTTAAAAAATTGTGATTAATTTTTTCAAGTTAATCGTTTCAGTTAACTGCAATTAATTGACAGCCCTATTAGCAATTCAACTAGTTATTCTGTCCAGGATAAAATAACTTCTCATTGGGAAAATCTAAAACAAAAAAACACACTATCACTACGCATAGCATGGAGTTCCTGAACTATCCAGCCACAACAGACTTGAACATGTGTATCTTTCCCTGTTGAATGTTAGAGAAGCTGCAAGAATGGGGGTGACTTTATTCATTACCCCTTCTCTTTAGTTCTAAAAGTACTCCCAGTTCCCATTACTGGTGGCTCTTTCAGACACACTCAGCATCGATGTTAATCTCTCCTCTTAGAAGATAACTAGAAAACTCCCACTGGCTTTAGTGGGGGCAGAGTTAGACCAATGCTGAGTGCTTCAGGAAATCTAAACATTTCTCTGTGTGTCTGGTTGTGATTCCATAGTTGAGGTTAGGTTGCATTTTCACTTCATACAAACTAGACCCTGAATCCCTGTTTTAAGTATGTATACAGTTTAGGAATTATTAGAAACTTTCAAAAGAAGAAATATTTTAACTGTGCAGTTCCAATAAGAGCATCAGCTCTTCTTTTTTCATTTTATCCTTATGCTAAGATAATCTCATATAACTTATTTGTTACTCTAGCTTTGCTCTTATTGATGGTTCCAGTGACCTTGCCTCTAAATCACCAATATTTTCCTCCCAGTATCATGGTCTTAGATTGAGCACAGACAATACTAGAGAAAATAAATGTTTAAGGTCACAAACATATTTACAAATCCCCTTCATCTTATTTTAATAGTAATTAAGCCTTTTCCTACATCTTAATTGATGCTAAAGAATCATGCTATAGTTTAAGCTAACACTGACAGTTAATACTTGCAAAACAACATCTTGGAGCTAGGAGAGATAAGGTAATAGATAAACTCAGTAATTAATGCAAATGATTTTTACCAAATTTTAAATCTTCTCCAGAAGAAAAGGCATAAAAAGGGAAAGTCTGCAGGGGAAAATAAGAATTATTCGTCATGTTAAAGAAACCATTAAAAACTGTTAGACCTCAGGAAAGATAACAGGCATGATTAAGCAAACATTTGTCTCTGAGAGTACTGCTAAGGATCCAGTAGGATGGGTTTGGAATGAATCATTGAGTACAGTACAGAGAAGTTGATTCACATCATGTGGCAAAACCTTGCAGTAACCAGTGACTGCCTCCATATATGAGATCAAATCATTGTACAGTTCACTTTTTTTATATACTTGCCTTCAATACACAGATACAGGAGGAAAAATGACTCTGGCCTTAATGTGCCCCACATACATTACTTTTTGTAAGGTATAAATTGGCTTAATGTAGCAGCGACCAACAAGGTTTCTGGGGTTGAAAGAGTAGGAAGACGTGAACACAAATCAGGACAGGCAAATGAATGCAAATAAGATAGAATGCAAAGATAGAAAAGAAAGGAAAGGAAGATAGGAAGGGATATGATGGCAGTGCTTTGGCCAGAGGCTTATAAGCATCATTGTGTTTCAATTTTGAAATTCTTATGCAATTGCAGAACCTTTTTTAACGATTCACTTAAAAACCTCAATGAACCAGTTATCATAATAGCATGCTCTCCAAAGCCAGTGGTATATGCACAGGATATTGAAATGGAAGCATTTTAGAAGTACGAATTGAGAGAACTGTAAAAGAACCAGCCACATTAGCATCTGTATATGCAAATTATCACATGGCATTTCCTGTGATTAAACCCTTTGCCTTGAGATCACCAAGATTTGTTGCCTGTCTCCTTGCCAATCTCTGTCAGTATTTAGAAGTAACAAGACTTGCATCCTCCAGAAGGTAAATAGCTGAACTGTTGGAGAAACACATTGATATAACTTTTGTAAGAATAGTAGGCGAAATTTTGGTTGCACTGAAACCAGTGGGAAAACTCCCATTGGCCTCAGTAGTAGATATCACCCTATATGAATATTTATCTCCTGTATCCTGAACTGTGTTGATCCTGCTGTATTTTCTTATCTTGTATTTCAGACACTGATATTGTTTGTGGAAGGAAATGAATGTATGATGTGAACAATTCTATTTAATAAAACTTAGTTCTTAAAATTCCTAGTCATCATCTGGAATACAGGCACCTGGTGTTAAATCAACATTTATTCCAAATTTGCCATTTTAATACAGTATATTCATATCACTCACTACAGTACTTGAATCTCAACAGAATCTGTAGGATATTGCTAAGAGGCAGAGTGGTCTGCCCAGAACAAAGTTGTGCTACCAAAAGTAAGCATCATACTTGAGAAGAATTAATGGCTATCCCAGATTTTGTTTTGATGGACTCTTTTGATGATTTGAGGGTCCATTGAAATCCTAATGGTGGTATATATAAGGGGAAGGTGATTACCTAAAGTAGGGTTGGATGAAAAATACAAATTTTTTACACTAAATTGCTTCAGCCATGTTAATATCTACTTAAGCTTGCTTTCCACGAACATTTGTGTGATCAGATTATTTTAAAAAGTGAGTGAAAACCTAATATGAAAGTTGTGAGTGTAACTGGAATTTTTAAATTTCTGTACAAGTATTTACACAGCACATTTCTCAGTTAGAAATATAAATACTATGTTACTATTTGACTAACCACAATTAAACAACATAAATATTCAAAATGTAGGTTATGATCAATCTCAAAAGTAAAACAATGAATATATTCCTTGAATAAGTAAACATATTAAGAAATATAAATATATTGTGATTTTCTCAGACATCCTGTGAGCAGAAGAGACTGATGTTGAATACTTTATTTGTTGCAGATTATTTGTACGGCTCTAGGACAAAGCCATATTCTAATTGGCCAGTCAGAACTTCTCTATGTCACTAATCATACATTCATTCCTAACAATGGAGTTCATGAATCCCATCCACACAAAAAAAGAGAAAATGTCTATGCCCATTAGGCTTAATTGGTTGGAAAACAGTTAAAATGTTGTGTCCCCCCTCCTACCCACTATCTCCTATCTGATATGTTGCCATTTTTAATTGGTATTTAAAACACCCAAACGTTAGGTGGAAAGTCCAATATACTGAATAAACTTTTCTACTTTCACATTCATACTCAGCTGCCTTTAAAGACCACCACCATCCTGGGAAGATGTTGCCTAAACCCATGAAAATCTGTTGTAAAAATCTTTTTGGAAAACTAAATTTAAATTTTGATGTTGGTAATACATCACTTGGAGATGTGCAAGAGACTATTGGAACTCTTCTTGTGTTGTAATACTTACTATGTCTTGATCTATACATAAAATTTAGGTAGACATAGGTCAGATGTTTGAAATAAACACACCCTGACCAACATAGCTATGCAGAGCAAACCTTCAGTGTAGACACAACTGCGTCTATGGAACAGTTCTTCTGTCACTATAGCTAACTTTGTTTGGGGATGTGTAGTTCCTATACCAGTAGAAAAAACACTTCCTTCAGTGTAGACTACAGCTAAACTGTGGAGTTATAACTCTTCATAGTCTGCTTTGGACTTAACTATCTTGAGTAATTTTGTATTGTCTTCAAATATTGCCACATCACTGTTTTACCCATTTTTCCAGATCATTCATGAACATGTTGAACAGCATTAGTCCCAGTACACATCCATGGGGACATCACTATTTACCTCTCCATTCTGAAAACTGGTAATTTATTCTTACCCTTTGTTTCCTGTCTATTAACCTGTTACTGGTCCAGGAGAGGACCTTCTCTCTTATTCCATGACAGTTTAAGAGCCTTTGGTGAGGGAACTTGTCAAAGGCTTTCTGAAAGTCCACATACGCTATATCCACTGGCTCACAATTGTCCACATGTTTGTTGATATCCTCAAACATTGGTGAGACTTGATTTCCCTTGACAAAAGCTGTGTTGACTCTTCCCCAATGAATCATGTTCATCTATGTATCTGATAATTATGTTCTTTATTACAGTTTCAACCAAATTGGCTGGTACTGAAGTTAGGCTTACTGGCCTGCAGTTGCCAGGATCACTTCTGGGGCCTTTAAAAAAATGGTAGCACATTAGTATCCTCCAGTCATCTGATACCAAAGCTGATTTAAGTGACAGGTATATACCAGAGTTAATAGTCCTGCAATTTCATATTTGAGTTTCATATTTAAGAACTCTTGGGTGAAGACCATCTGGTCCTGGTGACTTATTACTGTTTAATGTATCATTTTTTTCCCAAAGCCTCCTATACTCACACTTCAAACTGGCACAGTTCCTCAGCTATGTTACCCTCACATCCTCTGCAGTGAACACCAATGCAAAGAGTTCACTTGGCGTATCTGAAATGGTTTTATCTTCCTTGAGTGCTCCTTTAGCATCTTGATTGTTCAGTGGCCCTACTGATTGTTTTCAGGCTTCCTGCTTCTGATGTATTTTAAAAAAGGTTTTCTTAGGTTTTTTTAGTCTTTTGCTAGATGCTCTTTAAATTCTTTTCTGACCTGTCTGATTATACTTTTACACATGACAAGCCAAAAATCTATGCTGTTTCTATTTTCCTCAGTAGGATTTGATTTCCATTTTTTAAAGGATGTTTTTTGTCTCTAACCACTTTTACTTTTGTTGTTTAGCTATAGTGGCACTGTGTCTCTTGCTATGTTTTTTTAATTTGGGGTACACATTTAATTTGAGCCTCTGTTAAGGTGTTTTTAAAAACAAGTTTCCATAGAGCTTGCAGGCATTTCACTTTTGTGACTACCATTTTTGTGTAGTTTCTTTTTGGAAATTAAATGCTACTCTGGCGGGCATTTTTGGTGTTTCTCTCCTCCCTCTCCTCAAAAGATGTCAAATTTAATTATATTATAGTTGCTATTACTGAGTGGTTCAGCTATATTCACCTATTGGAACAAATCCTGTTTTCCACTTAGGACTAAATCAAGAATTGCCTAACCCCTTGTGGTTCTAGGACAAGCTACTCCAAAAAGCAGTCATTTATAGTATCTAAAAATTTTATCTCTGCATCCTGTCCTGGGGTGATATGTGCCTACTCAGTGTGAGGATAGTTGAATTTCTATTATTGAATTTTTTATTTTTATAACTTCTCTAATTTCCCTGGGGTGTTCACAATCACCACCAAAGTAGGCACCAACTCCATTTGTGCTCAGGGTCTGGAGCACCAATAGGAAAACAAATAGTGGGATTTCAGCACCCTCCAGCAGCCCCATGAATCAGCTCCCCCCTGCACCCTCCACCAGGCCACTCTCCCACCTATCGGTGGCCCCACCAACTGCTCCTTCTCCTGGGTAGGGAGAGGAAAAGAGGGAGGAGCAGGGGCAGGAAGAGGGATGGGGATAGGAGGCAGGGCAGGGGTGAGGGCTTGGGGGAAGGGGTGGCGTGGGAGCAGAGCCTGCAGCAGGTGGTCTGTAATAATTTTGCTACTATATTCTTCTTATTCATACCTGGAATTTCTAACCATAGAAATGGTATGGTACAATTTCATTTATTTAAGATTTTTACTGTATTTGACTCTCTGCTTCGTTGCTACGCTTGTGTAGTATCCATAATGTAGACACATCCTTTAGCTTTGTTGCATGTACCAACTGAATTGATTTATAAACCAATGTAGTTAAAATGGTGTGACCCCCATGTGTGTGTACTATTGAGTGCTTTGCATCAATTTAGCTTAAGTTGGTAAGGGATTGATTTAGGGCAAATTGATATAAAGCTGGGTTTAAGTAGATTTAATATCCCCTACACTGGGATTTGCACAGATTTAACTATGTGTATAGATGAGGTCTAAATGACTTGCCCAAGGTCCCATAGATTTTGGAATAAATGTTGGTTATCTACATAGAATTATTAGCTGTGTTTATGGTTCAATATGGCTTTTAGTGAATAGATAGTGCCTCTAACTCATTCCCTTAGCTAACATAATGGCATCTTAGAATTTTTTATGAAGACAACTGAAGGTTCACAGATACAGTATTCTAAATGGAGTCAGAGTATGGCCCAATAGCTCCTCGCTTACAAACCAGTTGAACCACTGAAGAGAATATTAGTCTCTTTTTTCCTTTCTCTAAATGTGGCATTCTTTCTTACCATTACATGGTCCAAGGAATGAGAGTTACAGTTGCTATTGACTGAAAAGCCATCTTGTCCTATAAAGCAAGATCATAGCTCTAGGTTTAGAACCAGAATTTATTCCAAAAACTAAATTAAGATTCAGAGGAAACATGAAAATAACATTCTCCACTTTTTGTCCCAATCTTTCCCTCTCCAAAAAAGATTTAATAGCATACTCTAAACAGCAGGAAGGTGTTGGGGAGGGTTTATATAATCTAAACCTGATTAGTAGTGAATGTTTCCCTTTTTGACATAATATCCATTATGCAGAAAAAGAGGATGTGTGGGGCGAGGGGAGGATAACATGAAAATATATAGTAGCTTTGACCCAGTTTCCTATCAAAGCATAAGCCTACAAAGCTAAATATTATTCCCCCCCAGAAAACTCAACACTACTCTCTACTAGTTTGGGTGGACTGCCTTGGGCCTAGAGAGAGAGGGCTTCCACATAAGAATGGAAAAATTGCCATATTAGATCACATCAGTGTTCATTTAGTCAGATATCCCATCTACAATAGTGGCTAATACCAGATACTTCAGAGAAAGATGCAGGAACCTTGTTCAGAAAGGACAAGTGGGGAGAAAAAGGGAGGAGGTGTTGTATTATAACATCAAGAATAAATATAGTTATTGTGAGATCCAGAAGGAGATGAGAGGAAGAAAGCTGACAGATACATAGGGAAAAGTACAGGGGTGATGGAATGGTACCAGTCTCCTACAGACAACCTAATCAGGAAGATGAGGCATTTCTGGACCAAATAACACAAATTTCTAAAACGCAAGAGGTAGTAATGGGGGACTTTAACTACCCAGACATTTGTTCAAAAAGTAATGCAGCACAATGTAAAACGTTCAATATGTTTTTGGAATGTACTGGAGACAATTTCTTGTTTCAGAAGGTGGTGGATATAATCAGGTGACAACAATTTTAGATTTGAGTTAAACTAGTGGAGGAATTGGTTGTGAAGGTGGAAGGCAGTTTGGGTAAAAGTGATAATGAAATGATAGATTACACAGCTGTAAGGAATAGAAGGGGTAGGAGCAGAAGAATAAGGACAAAGAACTTCAAAACAGCAGACTTTTAACAAACTCAGAGAAAACTGAGAGGTAAGATCCTGTGGGAAGAAAATGAAAGGGATAAAGGATTTCAGAAGAGCTGGCAGTTTGTCAAGGAGACAATATTAAAGTTACAACAGCAAACTACTGATGTGAATGAAAGATAGGAAGAAAAATAAGAGTCTAAGACGGCTCCATCAGTAGCTCTTTAATGATCAAAAAAGGATTCTGTAAATGTGCAAACATTGTGAAATTGCTAAGGATAAGTACAAAAGATTAGAAAAAGCATATAGGGACAAAATCAGAAAGGCCTAGGCACAAAATAAGTTACACCTAGCAAGGGAAATAAAAGGCAATACAACGAAGTTCTATAAATACTTTAAGAACAAAAATAGACTAAGGAAAATATAGATCCTCTGTGTAGTAGGGAAAGAAGGCTACTAACCAACAACACCAAGAAGGCAGAGGTGTTTAATGCCTCTTTTGCTTCTGTCTTCCTAAAAAAAGTATAATGCCAACCAGGTACTCAATACAATAGAAATGATGAAGCATAAGGAATAAAAAGACAGAACAGGGTGAAAAACAGGTTAAAGAATATTTAGATAAGTTAGAAGTTGAGATGGCTTGATGAAATTCACCCTATGTACTTAAGGAACTAGCTGAAACAATCTCAGAAACATTAGTGATTATCTTTGAACTCATGGAGGATGGGTAAGGTCCCGAAGAATTGGGGAAGGTTAAATATAGTACCCATCTTTAAAACTGAGAACAAAGAGGACCCTGGGAATTATAGATCAGTCATGCTAACTTTAATATGGGGAAAGATACTGGAACAAATTATTAAACAATCAATTTGTAAGTACTTGTAATACGGTTATAAGGAATAGCCAGCATGAATTTGTCAAAAATCTAATTTCCTTCTTTGACAGGATTACTGGCCTACTAGATTGGGGTAGACATAATATCTTTAAAAAGGCCTTTGACCACGTCCCACATTACATACTCAGAAGCAAACTAGAGAAATGTGGTCTAGATGAAATTATTACAAGATTAGTGCAAAAACTGGTTGAACGATCATACCTGGAGTAATAGCAATAGTTCACCATGAAACAGGAAGGACATATATAGTGGATTCTTTGGGGATCTAGCCTGGTTCTGCTACTAGTCAATATTTTCATTAATGACTTCAAAATGGAGTGGAGAGTATGCTTAGTGGATGACACCAAGTGGTTGTGGTGCTAACATTTTGGAGGACAGGATGAGGATTCAAAGTGACCTTGACTAACTGGAGAATTGGTCTGAAAGCAACAAGATGGAATTCAGTGAAGACAAGTGCAAAGTACTACACTTACAAAGGAAAATCAAATGCACAGCTACAAAATGGGGAATGATTGGCTAAGCAGTAGTGTTGAACAGGATCTGGGGTTATAATACTATATGTAAGACTTGGCAGGTAATTGTGCCACTCTACTCAGTGCTGGTGAGGCCTCAACTGGAGTACTGGGTCCAGTTGTGGGCTCCATGCTTCAGAAAATATGTGGACAAATTGAAGAGGGACTAGAGGAGAGCTACAAAACTGAGAAAAAGTTTAGAAAACCTGACACATGACAAAAGGTTAAGAAAAAAACTATTTTTGAGAAAAGAAGACTGATGGAGGATCTTGTAACAGCTCTTGACAGATTTGAAGACTAAGCAAGAGGACAATAATCAATTGTTCTCCAAGTCCATTGGAGAAGTAATAATGGGCTTAATCTGCAGCAGAGCAATTTAGATTAAATACTAGGAACAAGATTCTAACTGTGAGGATAGTCAAACACTGGAATAGGCTTCCAAGGGACATTGTAGAATCCCTGTCTGTAGTACTTTTTAATAAGGATGCTCATAGTATGAGGGTCATACTCTAGTACGAGGATCTGACTAGATGAGCCCTTGAGTTCCCTTTTAGCCTTACATTTCTATTATTCTGATAACTGTGGACATTCTAATTATCCAATTTTTTAAAAAAATCCAGTAAACTCTTGTCCTCATTGATGTCTTGTGGTAATGAATTCCACAGGTGGTTGTTGTTTTTTAAAGCCTTTTCCTCATATCAGTTTAAATTTTCTGTCTGGGCAAACATGTATTCCATTTGTAAACAGTATAAGCTTGCTATTCCTTTGTTGTTAGATGCTTCTTTGGGAAGAAAGTCACCACAAGGTGGCAGACAAATAAAATTAATTCAAGTAAATTTGCAGAATTATTCCTTTTCGTCCCAGTATTCATTCTTCAGTAGTTGTCACTTCCTATCAGTATGGATTGCTGTCAGATTGAGCATCAGAGAAAGAAAAATGCGTATGCCCAATTATTTTACACCTCTGACTTGCTTTGTTTATGGTAACTATCTTATTATTCTGTTGATTACATTGTCAAATTTGGCTTGTCCTGCAACTAGGGTATAAGTACCTCCACTAAGGGGGTACTTATTCAAACTGATTTCCTTTCTTGACCACGCTGAGCAGTGGATAGATACTGAGTATTCAAACTTTTACTGCTTCACATGGACTGATAATAGAGTGGATTAATAAGGTTCTTCCAGCAACGGCCTGTGTTATTGCCCCTACCTGGAGCAGAAAGGTGGAAGGCCTAAAGAGCAGTGAGAGTAACTTTCTGCTGCACAGTGCTTTCCTTCTTGTAATTCCCTTAAGGCCATCCTTGAGATTTGCTTTAGGTCTGTGTTGGTGTTAAAACAGGAACATTCCCTCATGTATTAAAGCAAGGCACATAGTGCCAGTATTGACTGCTTTGTTATACTGTCTAAAAGAGTCGTTGCAGCAGGAACATTGATGCTAGCAGTGTTTGAGCTCTGGGCCAATCCAGGCAAAACATGTAGCACATTCTCTGCTCTTGGGAGTTCATAGTCCAAAGGTTGAGGTTCTCACAATAGAAAGCAATTCAATAAAACTACTATTCAATACAAAGATGGAGAGGCAGGTGTAAATTAGAACAGGGAAATGCCATAAGACAGGTATGTGGTGGATTGTGAATTGGTATGTGGTGGAAGTGATTTGATTCTCAGAATTAAATATGAGCTAAATTTACTGGAAGATTTTTGTCTTAGTCATAACCTGAAAGTCATTGTATTAGGCTGAAATAGTGATGGCACTGACTGAAAGAGGACAATTTTGTTAATAGGGCTCAATACATTTGTAAAAGAGTCACATTCCAAACCTTGCTAGAATTACAATGGGGTGTATTTGGGAATCCAGCAAGACAAGTAACCCATTAGTAGTGAGCAGGTTAAGAGAAAAGCGGAAAGTGCTTTTCAAAGACAGCCATATTGGTTGTAACCAGGGATTGAATTGTGAATCTCCAAAGCTGAAAACACTAGCATCCACTGCTTGAACTATCTAACTAGATCATGTAACTGGCAGCTATGATACTCTTACTTTCAATGGATGTGTAACACACATTGAACAGTGGATTATGCAGTCATGCCCAAGTGAAGTTGCAAAAGAGGGAGGGGGTCGGGGATGGCTGTTCAGCAGGGAGAGATTAGCATTTTGCAAAACTGCACAGGGACTTGGTAGTACTGATTAATTTACTTGGCCTCTGTAAACACTGAGCTCTACTCCACAGAATTTTAGAAACTTCACTGGGTGGAGATCCTTATTATTAAAATGTTTTCTTAGACCTTGTGTCAACACAGATTTCTGTGTGCTTATTTACCTATGTCTGTTACCTATATCAATTGTAGAAAAGGATGTGTTACTTGTCATAGGAAGCCACTTTCCTAGATAGAAATAGGAATAACCAGTCCCTGGAATCTTTTCTTGATTTAAGGGAGAATGGGCTATCCTCATCAAACCACTATAAAGTGTTAGTAAGAACTTCTTCAGCATAGAAGTCTACAGGTAATGTAATAACCTGTCTTCTAGAGAAAAAAACTCCTAGATTCCCAGAACTCTAGCTCTTTGCAGAGTAGGTAGCCAACTGATTGGTGTTAAAAGGTGTTTTAACCTTCAATTAGGGGAGAAAATGGATACTCCCAGAACAGACAGAATCAGAACTAGAAAAATTGGTTGGAAATTCAAGCTAGAGTTTGGTGAGGGAGGATGAAGCTCTCTCGGCACTGTGTGAGTCAGACAAAATGAGTATCTATTCACTAATAAGATGGGTTCTAATATTTCTTGTAACAACTCTTTCTTATAAGATGTTAGTCTAAGTCCCAAGGACATGCTGAATTTCTTTTAGTATGTCGTATATGCCTTTCAGGACTCAACATCTTTCAACAGAATATTTCAAACAGCATGGGAAGAATGCAGAGGGTTCTGTAGCATCAGCTGTTCCCATTACTCTCACTGGAATGGCTCTACAGTGCAGTTTGGGTTAAAAGTACAGAGCTGATAGCACATTCCATGGTTTAGACTTGTAATAAGAAACTAATTGCACAAAGACAATCTAGAACATTGAGTGAGCTGAATAGCCTTAATTGCTTATAACTTGCCTTATGTCATTGCTGAGGAAAATTGCAGATATCAGTGCTGGGGAACTACCTTGTCTCTGCCCAATCTTCCATACACCTGGAATAGATACCTTTTTGGATATTCCACAACCCAGGGAGGGGGGAAGGGAGAAAAGGGTCAGAGGAGAGCCAGATAAGATTTAATTTACTTCTTGTTTTGCTTCCTGCCCCACGTCTCCTGCCAATTGTTTTTCTTGTCTCCTTTCTTTTGTTTGTCTCCAGAGTTAGTTATTGCAGCTGTGGTAAATTGTTTGAATTAAGGACAACTTTAATTAAATTGTAAAAAACAACAACAACCCTACATACTTGTGTCCACAGTTTCCCTTTCTCTAGCAGAAGAATAGAGCATCTAATTAACTTCCAAAACAGGTTGTATTCACAGTTAACAAAACTCCAGTCCAGAAGCCAAACTTTCTGTTTAGTAAGAATACAGCCTATTATCTTGACAGGACACCTGGCAGAAACCCAAATTAGCTGATTAAAAAGGAACAGAAAATTGGGCAAGATCTAATGCTGTGTGTCTGCTCTACTTCTGCTGCCACTACATCAGCTGACTCACTTCTACTGCTGCCACTGCAATTGCTCCTACCTCTCCAACATAAAACCTCATGGGACTTGTTAAATGCTGCTAGAAGTACTTGTCATCCCTCCCATTCTTTGTTAGACTACTGCTCTGCTTTTTGCCCTTTTGCATGATATTGCTGTCACAGTTCCCTAGTCCCACCTTTCTCATTTAACTCTCTTAACAGGAAAGATCTAGTGCAAGAGAATCTTATTTCACTTCTAATTTCAAAATGGAAAAAAAAAAACAAAACAAAACAAAAAAAAACCTCTGGAGGAATACAGTTTCTCCACAGAAAGCAATATCTTTTTCCAGAGATGGTATCTTTACACTCTGATTTCATTTGCTAGATTTGTCTACAAAGGCCTGCATCCCCCATATCCTCTATTTGAGAATCTGAGTGGAGCTGATTACACAGATGTTGGTTCAAATTGCCAAAACAGCAAGTGAAATTTATACTCTGCCCTTTTAGCTCCCCCTCTGCCATGGCACACACAGTCATTTTTTTTTCTAAGCAAAGATCAATTGTACACAGATAAAAGATGACTTTTCACTATAAGCAAAACTCCAGAGACTTTGTTGTTACATTTCTCCAAACTGATAAACCAATCGACCTAACATTTTTCATGATGATTATTTCATTATGAAACTTTTCAGATAATAGCAGAAAATAACATACAGGAATTTTCTATGGAAAATTGCTATACTTGTATTGTGCTGTTTTATTTTTTCATTCAAATTATTCAAAGGTCTTTGCTCACATTTAAAACAAATCTTTTTATTTTCAATTTTTTTAAGTGCACTTATCCTCGAGCAATAAAAATTATACAATCAATTAGCCAAATTCTGATGTAATGGAAGTGGACACCGTTCTGTTTGTAGTCAAGGGAGCTGTACTTACAGTAGATCAGAATTTGCCTGAAAGTGTAAATGAGGATAAATGGACCCCAAGGATGTCTTTTTAACTAACAGCAATTTAAGGCTAGATTAGCAATTACTCAGCACCAACAACCAAAACCAATTTTCAAAAGATCTCAGTTCCATGTTGCATCTATGGCCAGATAAACTCCTTTGAAAATCTGGCCAGAATTGGTGCTGAGTAGTAAACCTTAACTGTACTAATATTTGCAATATACTAATGCCCCCCAAAAGTACAGACCACTGGGAGAGTGCAACTTCTGGCTTTTAATTTCTCCAATCTCTTAGTGGTCTTCAGTCTTTTTCCTTTTGTACTGGCCTTAGTCAGAGATTTGCAGCACTTCTTGGGGATAGGAAATATTGGCTTACATCTCAGATGGAGTGCTCCAGGATGGGCATTTATTATTCCTTTGTCTGTCTTGATGTGTCCCCAGGAGCTGTTGTGTGCAAATGGAGGAATCTCTAAAAAAAACCCTTGGGTCAGATCTGCTCTGGCAGAATTTAGTGCAAATGTAGCTTTCATCAACCTTTGGACTCCTAGTTCTGGGACCACTCAATATTGGATCTGAAGGCTATTGTGCCTTTAGCCATATTGTTGGGGTACCCAAGTTGGGGATCAGAGGAGTGTAGGGACACTCCAGCCACACCCTGGGGAATGCCTCTAGCATAAAGGCCTGGGAGAGAGTGTGGAACATAACCACTGTAGCAGTTCTATACCACAAGAATACACAAAGCTACCAATATACAGAAGAAGTTTGACTCTGTTCTGTCTGTGAGTTGTAGTATGTGCACCCCTCCTCCTCTTCTTTTAGTTTAGATGGAGAGATTTAAGTAAGCATCACAATTGTTTGGAGTTTGTGTTCAGTCCTAAAGGGTTTGTCTTATATCTGCATTATTGGTATTCACTTTTTCTTTTGTAGTTTGTTGCCATGGAGAAGGGCAAGTCTGATAGTCTCATGATTTGTCATCTCAATTTACTATATTCTATGATTTTGTGTCTTATAGCAGTGTTCTAGAACTCCTCTTGTTCAGTTTGAACATCTTAGCATTTTTGTCATCTTTATTCTTCTTACATTTGTTCCAAAAAGAAATGATAAATGTGTGTCCCATTCTGTTCTGATGGAATGGCTCACTCTACTATATTATTAGTAATAAAATCACTTTGCACTTCTGTAGGAACGATGGCCTCAGCTGATGATCTCAAATCATTTTACATATATCTGTCATTTATATCTTGCAGTTCCCTGAGATGTAGGTGTTATTTCTTATCCTCATGTTACAGATGGGAAATTGAGGCCCAGATAAATTAAGTGACTTGCCCAAGTCCATCCAAAAAAACCTGTAGTGGTAGACCCAGGATTTAGAGCTAAATCTCCTGTTCCCTTGGCCTGTTTGTCAGCAAGATCATTCTTCTTCTGTAGCTGGTTGTTTAAGAATGTATTTGGTATTTTCTGTGTGTTCATCAGAATCATTCTTCCCCTCTTTTTAATTCCTTTCGACTAGCTTTCACTCTTTCTCTGGTTAGATTGAAAGCATTACTTGCTGAAGAGATTGAGGTTATGTTTTTAAATTTAAAGTATCTTTTAATCTGATTGGCATGTCAGAGGCTTACATGCTTTTTTCCCCTAATTATAAAGAAATGAGATAACTTTGTGCTTATGCTATATGCTAGTTTTGTTGAAGGGGATATTTTCTATATTTATTTTTCTTGAAATTTCTTGTAAGGTGCTCAGAGAAACATCTCACCCCACATAATGGTTTTCTGTTTTGTATTAGCTTTTTCATTTTTTCTCAGGAAGACATCAATTCCTTTTTCTGACTAAAATGTATATTTCAATGAAGTTTCTGTCATGCTGATGATCATTTTTGATAGTTTATGTCTCTGAAAGAATTTTCTTCCCCTCATCCTGAATAAAGATTTCTATAGAGGATGGCATGTCAATATTATCCATCTTCTTCTTCTCCTTTTTTAAATCTATATTAAAGCTGACTTCTTTTTACATGATGTGTATTTGTCTAGTTTTCTGGTCAGTGCATCTTTGAGTGCAGTATCCAAATACTGAAACTGGTGTCCAAATTTTCATATTGGATTGCTAATAATCTGCCTCCTCCCCACCTTAGTGGAACTACTAAACCATGAGTTTTTGTTTGACTCAAATTCTTCTGATCACCCTCTTCCCTTTGTTCTTCTGTTTTCAACACCTTTCAGCCCTTTTTTCTTTCTCCTCCCCCACCTTTCTATTGCTGTATTGAGGTGAGGAAGAACACTCCTTGGCTTGCGCCTTGTTGATGGTGTCTAGAGTCAGGCGGGCACTGAGGAATCGCTACTCCTGAAGCTGAAAGAAGCCAAGGAGTTGCTCAGCTCTCTGTAGATCTGACAGAAACTGGGGAGTGGGCTGAGCTGGCCAGTGTGAAAGGAGCTGGGCAGCACTTTCGGCATGACTAGGGAAAATGATGTCCATGTTGCTTCTTTCACTCTTAGCTAGTTACAATGTGAGCTGGGAAGCAGAGTTCAAGCTGCTCTTTGGTTTTACCTCCCTCCTTGAATGATATGAGAAGTGAAATTCCAGCTTGTTCTAGACTCTGCTTCCTCTCCCTTTCTGCCCCTTGGGAGCTGAACCCAACATATTACTCAACTTGCTTCTGTTCCACCAACTGATATTCAAGCTGGAAAAGGGGAGAAGCACCTGGGGAGAAACTTGGGCTCTCTTCCTTGGCTCATTTGAAAGGAACGAGTTGGAAAAGGAGGAGCTGTGAAGCAGGCTGAGCTCTGCTACACTGATGCACATAAAATAAGATGTGTTCTGCTCACTGTCTCCAATCCAGTCAATGGGAGCAGTGCAAGGAGTGTGGAGCAACTCTGAAAATCAGGCCATTTAAGTTAGGTGTTTAAATATAGATTTAATGTCTAATGTTAGGTAACCAAATCTGAAAAAAATATACATCAACACAGTATGAATGTATAGTGACTTCACTTACTCTATCCCATGAGTCTTCAGTCACACAAACATTAGTCATCATGTTCTGTTGTTTCTATGTCTGTCCTGGGTAAGGTGTCTCAGAAAGGTACCACTGTGAAAAACTATAGCAGCTGCATCCTATAAAAGCTGTGGATGACAGTCCTCAGAACCACAGAGAGAATCCTCTGCTGAATATTTGGAGTCCTCCATGGACCTCATCAAAGGTCATAAAATATCCCAGTTACTCTCAATGTCCAGTGTTCAGAATACAAACAATCAAAAAACCCAACACATAACAAAGGGAAGGAGAGCCAAATGTGCACCTCGTACAAAGACTGAATTTTCCAGGAGCAGAAGGAAGTACAACAGTTTAGCCATTGGCTATTACTGCAGCCTTGTAATAGCCCTTGCTACTTCTGCACCCCAGCTCTTTGGTGGGGTATTAGTTTTGGGGACACATATCATTGGATCTATTAGCTATGTCCCAATTCTTCTGTCTAGGTGCTTATATGACCCTCATCACCATGGTATGTTAATGCCTTACAATCACTAATAGATTTAATACTCAAAACATTCCTCTGAGGTAAAGAAATCTCATTTCTATTTTGCAGGTAGGGAACTGAGGAACAGGGCCAATTAAATAACTTGCCCAAGGTCATAGAGGAAACCTATAGCTGAAACAGGAATTAAACTCTGGTGTCCTGCATGCAAATACAGTACCCAAACCACTAGACAAGATTTTTTTTTTATCCATACTCCCTGTATTGTCCAGCATTTCCAAACTGTGATATCCAACTCCATGGAACTCAAAGTATGTACATTTAGAATGTGAGGTCTCTCTCATATCCTGCCTCTCTCAAGCACATTGGAAACACAATGGGTCTTCTGTTTCTACACCAGACATAGAGGCATAGGCAGGACTGGTCCTTAAGATGCTTTGTTTACCTGAAGCTCCCATTGGCTGGGAAAGATGAACCACGGCCACTGGGCACTGTAAGCGGCCATACCTGTCGATGCTCAGATAAACAGAATCTGATAGTCTGCCAGGTGCTTACCCTGAACAAGCTGTGAACCAAGTTTAGGAACCCCTGATCTATGCCAAGGTTTACAGCCTATTTAACTACACTAATGCTATCTTACTCTTCATCTATTGTCTTGCAGGGTATAGGATACTCTAGGTTCCTTTACCTACATCTGAATATAACGAAACCAGCTAAATATTATGAAGGCAAGACAGTGAATATAGTAAAGATGAGATAGCCCTATGGAATACATAGATTTTAAAACACATATTTTAAAAGATAACCTTTTAAATCAGGGATTGGCAAACTTTGGCATGCGGCCTGCCAGAATAAGCCACCTGGTGGGCCAGACCAGTTTGTTTACCTGCTGCATCCGCGGGCTTGGCTGATCGCAGCTCCCACTGGCCGCAGTTCACCGCTCCAAGCTGCAGGAGGGCTGCAGGAAGTGGTGAGGGCTGAGGGATGTGCTGGCCGTCACTTCCCACACCCCCATTAGCCAGGAGTGGCAAACCACGGGAGATGCAATCAGCTGCACCCATGGACATGGTAGGTAAGTCACGTTTATTTTGCTGACTTTTCAGAGTGTAGCCAGTGATGAATCACCACTATTAAGAAATGAATGTATGGATTAAAATGGAAGGATTATCCAGGGTATGCCAACTCTGGAGATATTAGATCAGTGGTTCTCAACTGTGGCCCACCGTTTGTTCAAGGAAAGGCCCTGGTGTGCCAGGCCGGCTTGTTTACCTGCTGCTTCTGCAGGTTTGGCCAATCACGGCTCCCACTGGCCGCATTTCGCCGCTCCAGGCCAATGGGGGCTGCAGGGAGCGGTGGACAGCATATCCCTTCACTTCCCTGAAGTGGCTCAGGCCAAGGGATATGCTGTCCACCGCTCCCTGCAGCTGCCATTGGCCTGGAACAGCGAACCGTGGCCAGTGGGAGCTGCAATCGGCTGAACCTGCAGAGGCAGCAGGTAAACAAACTGGCCCAGTGTGCCATGGGCTTTCCCTGAACAAGCGGTGGACCACAGCTGAGAATCACTGTACTAGATGGAAGATGAATTTAGACTTTCGTTATAAGCCTTGTTTTCAATGCTGTCTAACTATTGCTTGGAGCTAGTGATTTCTTTCCAAATTTGTATGTTTAAAATAGCTTGTTATAATTTTACAACAGATTTTCTAAAATTTCAAATGAAAGACTTTCAGCTGGTGAGTAATCAGAAATTACCTTGTTTGAAAAGTATATGTTGCGTCTCATGAGCTATAGGTCCATATGTTCTCAGAATATCAAATGCTCCAAATTTCACAAACATTTGCACTCAAGTATACACATACATTTAAGTATAAACTAATGTCTTAGTTTCATAGAAATTGTAATTCACAGAAATATAATCTGTCTTGTTATGGACTAGATCTCCAGCAGCCACTTAGCAATTAAAGTTCTAATCATCCAGTAACTAACATTGTAATTACTAAACAATTAGCAATTGCAGTCTAAAATTCTAAAGCCCTGATTTTTGCAAACACATGGAGGTGAGGGAAGATTTCCACGGGCACAAATGGGAGTTAGTGGTAACTGCATCTAATTTTCAGTGGGAAATAGGTCCCTGGAGGCCTTTTGTACCTTTGAAAACCTCTCCGCTTGGTGTGTCCCTGCATTTTAGAACTACCACGAGTTAAAGACATCAGAATTCACCAGGCAAACTTTGTGATAGGTCACCTAAGTCACATGCTGTTGTCTTTGTTCCCTGATTAGTTGATGTAACCTTTTTATAAACTTTGTCTTTTTCCTTCCAAAGCCAATTTAATTTCATCATGACATGAATTGTGTTTTAAGAAATCACAGCTGTGGGTTCAAAGTTTCCTTACTGCAGATACTTTATGAACAAAATAGTATCTATACAAATATCTGTAAAAAGTGAACAAGAAAGGACACAAACCAGGCTGAGTCAAAATGATTCTGGGGGGAGAAATTACTTTACTTTTACTGGGAAAGTGTTAGCCAGTTTCACTTACTGACATGTTAGAGTGACCGAGAGAACGCTGAGTTCACATCTGCAAGACAGGTCCATGCTCATGATGCATCCATTTTTGGTGAAGGTAATTAATTATTCCTTATGGAAAAACAAGATGGTATGTTCTGTTTTTAAACTACTGCTGAAGAAATAATCTCTCTACTTTGATTTTGCTAACTATAGCTCTGTCACTATCCTGCCAATCTGAAAAAAAGCAATGGCCAGGGAAGTGAGTCTTTATCAAAAATCCTTGGATTCCTACTTCATACTTAGGCTTCAACTGGTACAGAGATTGTGCTTGTCTCCGTGGTGGTGATCTTCTCCAAGTGCCTAGCAGAGAGAGAAACTTTTGTAAGCAAGCTAGTTGAGGGTAAATCCATGAAATTTATATATATTGGTGGGGTCTATTATTTTTAGTTTACAATGGTTGACTTATGTCATTTTTTAAATTACATTATCTCAGAGATAGTTGCTATGATCATTTATATAACTCAGAAAAATAAAACTAGTGTAGTTATTCAAAATTTAAGAATCCCTAAATTACAGTAATTGACCAATTTCCTATAATTTCTGTAACTTTCAGATTATTTTTAAAATACAGCTCACTATTTGAGCTAAAAAATGTGCATAGAGTTATATTAGTACCCACACTTCCTCTATTAGCTCAAACTGTAAGTAGTATTTCAAATGTTATTCTTTTCTGTTTTAATCTCTGCAATTAAACCTTGCTGCTACAGCAAAAAGCACCATAGAAATTAGTACAATAATATTTTTAAACGACATTGTCTGATGGCTCTGTTTTGGCGTCTCAGACATTAAAATCCCAAAGAGCTGAGTCTCTGCTGTCTGCAGGATGTTGGGATAAGATAATTTTTTTAAGTATCACTTTCCCTGGGAATTTCTGTGGAGGACTCCAGGTTACATGGTATTCCTTGGAGGATTTGACAGAGGGAATGTGTTAACTAGCCTTTGATGTCCCTATCTGTTTTATCAGAAAAAATTATACTGCTGTTCATCACCAAGTATCTGAAAGACAGATTTTTTTAAAGTATCTAGACACCCTAAGATATATATAGGCACCTAGTGGGGTTTTCAAAAGCATATAAGCACTTAAACACAATTTGAATTAGGTGCTAGGTATTTTTGAAAATCCAGCTAGTACCTATCTGCATCTTTAGGCAGCGAAATACTTCTTTTAAAAAAAAATGACCTTGAGCTTCTGTTGCTAAGTCTCTCCATCTTGGCTGCTGGCTGGCTCTTTATTCAAGGGCCATTCCCATTCGGGGAAATTCTGTGGGGGATTCTGCTCACTTGGTGTTTTGGGGGGGTGCCAAATATTGCTAAAATCTTAGCTCTGCGAGGGATGGGGGACTAATTTCCTTTTAGTCCACTAAACCTTCCCTTATTTTACGAATATGCAAATAACTAGAGGCTTCTCACAAACATCACAATTGCTGCTGGCTTAAAAGAGCTCTGGATGCTAAAATCCAAATCATACATTTTAAAGATATGTTTGAGTTTTGTCAGCGGTATACCTGGTCAGAATTCTTGTGTGTGGGGGTGGGTGGATCCTTCATATTGACTTTTCAGTGACAAATCAAAAACAGATTTTTTTTTTGGCTGAAAATTTTCAGCAAAATGGTGTTTAGTTTTTTGAGAAAATACATGACATTTCCTGGGGAGACCAGGGACAATTTGCGCACCTCCCCTCGAAAAAAAGTTGAAAACATTTTTTTTTCAATACACCATTTAGATGGATATGATGGGGTGTACAAAACCCTATGGTATCAATGATAGGGTAAAGGGGAGCCAGTGACCCCAATTAACACAATCTGTGACACCTGGAGAGGGCAGAGGTAACTAAGGCTTGAGAACAAGACTGGATGATTCCTATCAGGAAAGGACTGCAGGGCAATACTGGGAAGAGAAACAGGAGAGAGTCAGCTGAGAGTTTTCACACTGTAGGAAAGGAACCACGGAGAAGAGAATCCTGTAGAGAGGAGGGAGAGGGCAGTGCTGGAAAGGAGACTCTTAAGGCAGGCCTGGGAGAAGAGAGACTCCTGGGAACAAGCTCTGAGGGATAGCAGCTTGGGTGGAGCTGAGCCTCTATGGAGAAAGCCCCGTGAGGCAGCACTCTGGAACAGAATGAGAAAGAACTCTGAAGAACTCAGGAAAGAGACAAATAATCAATGGAGGATTAAGCCTTGGAAAGATGAAAGAGTTTTCGTTCTTTTTGAGTTTGGACATTGTTACCGAGAAGTCCGGAGGAAGAGGGTGAAGCACAGGGGCTGTAACTCTGTCTTTTTATAAGGAAGTGCTCCAGGATGGTGAGTCTGACCATGGAAAATGTTCAGTCCGCTGTAATCAGAGCATTGTATTGTGACGTCATCTTTTAAATTAATGAAGTCATTATTATTTATTTATTTGTATTATCATGCACCTAGGAACCCCATTCATGGACCAGAACCTCCTTGGCTAGGTCTTATGCAAACACAGAGCAAGACAGACCCTGACCCACGGACTTTACAATCTAAATATAAGGCAAGAGAGGAGTACAGACACAGGGGTATAAGGAAACAATGAGTCAATGCTAATGAGACAATACTGGTCAGCATGATAGAGAGTGGTCTCAGCACACTAATACCCTATCCATTGTCAAGTTTTTGTAGGCTTCCTGGCAAAGAAAAGTTTTAAGGAGGGTTTTTAGGGAGGATAATGAGTTAGGTTTGCAGATGTTTCCTAGAAGCTTCTCCCAAACATCACATTTGCTACTGGCTTAAAAGAGCTCTGGATGCTAAGATCCCAATCCTACATTTTAAAGAGATCTTTGATTTTTGAATTGAGCTTCATGTTGACCCAAAAGTCTATAAACATTAACATTTCCAAGCTTGTGCATCTCTAGTGAGTATTCATGTGGAGAAACTTCCGTCCAACCTATCTTTATATATATAGATATATATATATTTGTCCTAGTTGGCCTTTTCTTTTAATATGGGAAATATTCTAATTTTAATTAGAGTAAGAGTTTTTCAGCACTAGGTTGGGGCACTAAACTAAGTGGAAATACTCTTGATAACAAAATGAAATGGCAAAATTTCCTGATCTCTGAAATGCTGCTCACTGGCACCTTAGTGATAGGAGACTTGGAAGTTTCACTCCGCTAATAAGTACATAAAAAATGCAACAAAGTGGGGAGTAGGCTGGAATGGAAGAAACAGAATGGAAGAAGTAGAGTAGGGAATGACAACTTTTGGCATACGGTCACCAGGGTAAGCCTCCCCAGTGGACCGGGCCAGTTTGTTTACCTGCAGCATCCACAGGTTCGGCCAATCACAGCTCCCACTGGCTGTGGTTCGCTGCTCCAGGCCAATGGGGGTGTGGGAAGTGGTGCAGTTTGAGGGATGTGCCGGTTGTTGCTTCCCACAGCCCCCATTGGCCTGGAACGGTGAACAGCAGCCAGTGGGAGCTGCGATTGGCCGAACCTGTTAACGTGGCAGGTAAACAAACTGGCCCGGCCCACCAGGGGGCTTAGCCTGGTGGGCTGCATGAAGTAGAGGCAGATAAATAGCAAGGAATGGGAGCCACTTTTTCCCTAGGCAGCACATAGAATTGGAGGGTGTGAGGAGTATGAAAAGAGATATTTAGTTGGAAATGGAGAGTACCAACTTTTTCACACACACACCATTCTTATGAAATGGGAAAATGTCTCTTATGGAAACAGACTGGAATTGAGTCTACATGATTTATTCAATTTGTAAACTGAGTGAAACTTGATTCAGGACTTCAGAGGTGAATGGGTAGTAAGTTGAATCACTGCAGAGCCCTAATTTATCTTTATCTATCTAACCTGCCATCGTTGGGTGGAGTTGAAGGTCATGATTTCCAGCTTGTATTTATTCATATTGACATTGTAGCTCAGTTCAGTGGCCAGACAATGAATGAATCTAGCCTATTATTTTTACAGTAGGTGAATGTCTCCACTCATTATTCCTTATTCAGTTTTTTCAAAGCTCCTTTACGACTATATGCTCTGAAGCCTAGAGTCTTACTTTACTGCTGTGACACACAATCAGCAGGACAAGACACCCCCTGAGGCTTAAAATCTTAACATCAACAATCTTTTTTTCCCTCAATCCATTCATCTTGCCAGGTGAAACTGTTTTGCTTGAACATACTATAAATTGTATCTAATAAGATAGACCATATACAATTTTTCCTTTTTTTCTTTGTTTTGAATTAAAGTAGTGGTTATATAAATAAATACGAATGTGGCTTACGGGAATTCAGTAAGGAAGCTAGATGCTACACTGACCCTATAGCCTCCTTGCTCAGAAACTTGTATTCACATCTGCCCATGTGAGTGAGTTTGGTCATTTTATCAGGTCTTTTTTAGGCATTCATGCACATCTCCTAACAAACAAGTTGTTTGATAGTTTGCTCTGGGGAAGCCAGCACTGAAACAGCTGAGTACTCATGGCAGAAAATTGGCACATTTTCAGAACTATCTAAGCTTATGAATTTTTGCCTATTATGAATTTTTTTGGTCACCATTTCCAATTTTTGGATCTCACAAATTCTTTACATTATTTCTCTTTCAAACTTAAATAAAAAGAGGAAATCTTCTGACCTTTGAAGTGCATTCAGCTGAAAAGTATTGACATCTATTCACTTATTACAGAATAATTTATCATGTTAAATCGTTGATCTCCGTTTCCCATTGGTCCATGGTAATTAAAAAAAACAAACAAAAAATCACAATATATACCAGGTCAACAAGCTGTTGCAGAAAGATCAGAGCAGAAGATGTGACTCTGTGAGAACTTAGACCTGTGGGGTTTAACCATGACATTACTGCCAATGATTTGGGACAAAAGGTTGTTTTTTTTTCTTCATTGTTGAAAAAGAGAATGTAGATAAAACAAAGAGCTCTGAA
This sequence comes from Sternotherus odoratus, assembly GCA_032164245.1. Taxonomy (NCBI): domain Eukaryota; kingdom Metazoa; phylum Chordata; order Testudines; family Kinosternidae; genus Sternotherus; species Sternotherus odoratus. Next base: position 155,258,332 of record JAVMKO010000001.1, on the reverse strand, counting down.
TAGAAAACTAAATACAGCTGCAGAATGACTGTGGGGAAAATATGTTTGATGGAGATCTGAGTTCAGTGTACAAAAAGATGCTACATTTGCACACAGTCCTGAAGCCTTATAATACAGAAACGGGGGCGAAAAAACCTCACCATCAATGGAGAGTGTCCCTGCCAGCAGGTATATGGGATCTTGGGGAGCAATTACCACACAGGTATAATAAACTTTATTAAGAAAATGCAAAAACAGGGAAAATTCAATAGTGAGGGGTATGGGGTTTGTTAAAGTAGACAATTGGGGAGGGGTTTCTTTTAGTAAATGGGATAGGGGGTTTCAATAGTGGGGTACAATACAGTGAGGTACAATACAGTTGGTAACCAATTAACACTGAAGTATAAATGTAACAGGTAGCTAACAATTTCTATGTAAAGAGTGTGTCACAGCAGCATGTAACTGACTAACAGTATGGGTAAAATGTGTTAAATAACCAACAATTTTAGGTAAAAATGTGTCTCAGTGGTGTAAATGTAAAATGTGAGGTGTGTTAGAGAGAAAAGGGGTAACCAATGGGGTTTTATGCTAGAAAGAGAGAGAGAAGACAGGCTGTAAGTTGAAACAGCAGAGAGGAAGAGAGATAGAGAGAGAGAGAAAGAAAGTGGTAGAGAAGTAAGGTTGGGGGATGGGGGAAGAGGAGCACGTGGTGGAGGGAGATTTAAACTCAGGGAGACACAGAACAGACAGGCTGCAAGTTTAAACAGCAGAGAGGCAATTATACAAAACACAGCAAAATCATATCTATGATTTAACTTAACCAAAACTACACAAATTAGCAAGTAACAAAACACAATGCAACAATTCTTTAAGGCTAACTTACAGGGTACAATGCAAGCATTTTCCTAAATTTAACTTAACTACAGCTATGCAAAATGAAATTACAACTTATCTAGACTAAAAGACAAAATCTAACCTAATGGGTGCACCTTGAACTAGGGGTAGTTTCAGAGGGCAGAGTGGTGTGTGCCCAGGATACAGCTCCAAGGGGGGAGGGGGATTTAACTAGTGGTGGCTGCAAGCTGGCAGCCCAGAATACAGTCCAGGAAGGCACAGGCTTATTTCTAGCAGCAAAGGCGCTGCAAAGCAAGAAACAGATTACAGATACAGACCAAGGAGTTTAAGAGAGGTTTTAAGACAAAGACCAAGGTTTAGTTTGAGTCTGTGTGCTGGGGAAACAGAGCCAGCAGCTAAAGTAATAAAAGTATAGAAAGTTTCACAGAGGGATTCTCACCAGTCCCCAAGGCAGCAGCAAAGGCAGAAGCAGCAACAGCATCAGAAGAAGCAAGGAGGGCTTGGTACAGTCTTGATAATCAGGAGGTCTCTCAGGCAGCAATTCATTCTTCGTGGGGGGGGGCGGTTTAAAAATGGGGGTACGCTCAAAAATAAAATGAGAGCGTTGAAAGGACCCCCCACAACCCCTGGCTGATCAGACCAGGTAGCAATGCAGGAACCTTTCTGATGTTTGTTTCAAAAATGCCTGTTCTTAAAGGCAAACTCAGGCAGTTTCCCCGCCAGTAATCCTGATAGGCTCCTTCTGTCATAGGGGAGGAGATACAGGGAAAAACTGCAGGTGAGCATAGAGACATGCCTGGGCAGAGTCCTGGACCATAGGCGTGTGTTCCCACCTCAGGACTGAAAAGCACATGAGGCCTATGACTCATGCCCAGGATCTCAAAAACACATTAGGTCTTGCAGCTCTGGACATTGCCTACCCTACACCGAGCCCAGGTTTAACAAGGTGATAACAGGACCAACCCTTTGAACAGGGCAGTCATCCTACTTAGCACGCAGCACAAGTGGCCATTCCTTTGTGAAGGGCAATGGCTCTTGGTAAACAACTTAAGGGGCCCTCCCTTTGAGAAGGGCAGTGGCCCTGGTAAACAATTTAACAGCCAGGGAGGGGCGCCCACAGGAGGAGAACAAAAACAAAATGGAGTAAGGGGACAGCTGTAAGAAACAAAATGGAATAGGGGGAAAGCTGTAACAGACAGAGGTGGAATTTTTAAGGTCTAGAGCTATATGTTTTGATTCTTCATGTAGTTTCTGCAGAAGCCCATATAAAATGTACTGTATTTAAATATCTAATGTATTTAGAAATCTAATATCGTGCATTAAACTGTGATAATGCAAAGGCAGGTATAAGGTGCATGTAAAAATACAGGACTCGATCCACTGTAGCCCTTCTGTATTCAAACTGAATTAATGGCCACATGTCTTTCCAAATGAAGGGGAGCCACAGGGAGCCATTTTCATAGTAGTACCCCTAATTTATGTGAGTTTAGGTTCAGGTATGGTTGTGCTCTGTCACATTCCTTCTTTTCTCTGTTTTACTTGCCCCTAGTGCTCCCCTTTTGGCAGGCTAGGCAGTGTACATCTGGCGCAGGAGGTGGCAAAGCCAGTGACCAGTTGCTCTGCAAAGGGATGTATCACCCTGGCTATCTCTGTATCACAGTGGCTATCTCTGACCAGTTTAAGACAACTTTGTGCTGCTTACTTTGAGCAAAAGTGGCATTAGTGGACCAGAAAAGCAGGGCCCCCATTGGTCATGATCATCCGAGTGACTTCTAGTAATAGCAAAACTAAAATGTAAGATTAGAGCTTCAGCTGGAGTAAGTTGATATAATTTACTCCAATGCAGTTATGCCGAGAATCTAATCCTAAACATTTTTGAGTGTTTGCGAAAATTAGCTGTATGAAAAACTGCCTCATTTACTAGAAATCCCATTCACCAGCATCTGAAACTGGGTAAATTCTGTGATTTGCTTTTTAATCCTTCTCTTTGGCCTGTTTTTTCTTTGTTTTTTCTTATTCAATCACACTCCAAGCCCAAAATCACCAAACCACCCTTCACTTTATTTTTTTCTCCCAAAAGGGTAATGCAATACCGTTGTTCATTTTGCTTTCAAAGTCCAAAACCAAGAGGGGGGTGGTGCTGGGAGAGTTAGAACTACATAAGTGATTTATAAGTAGCAACATCTGTATCAATCCTCTTTCCTGCTGTGGATATTCTCATTTGGAAAGTACAATTAGACTCATTCATAATAGTGATTTTCTTCACAGAATATTTTTTATTAGCAGACATTCACAAAAACTGTGTGTTTGCATATTGCAACATGTGAGGACTTCTTTTATACTTCAGCAGAAGATATGTTTCACTAGTGTAAGTCTGAGTTCACTGTAAGTGGCTATTATTTTTACTCTTATTAATGTTACAAGGCACAAGCCTTTGTGTTTACTGGGTCAGCACCCCTAACTTGGCTAGTCTAATTTCCCCATGCTTTTGTGCATTTACCTGCAGGTCAGCTGTTCCATCTTTTTCTTCCTCAGAGAGAACTAGTCCATAATATATATTTTAGGTTGCACTATAGGATGGTAAATTCTGTTCAGCTCTGCCTTCGAGCATGTACTTTTACCAAGGCTCAGCAATGGGTTAGTCTCTTGCCGATTTTAAAGGGGGGTGAAACTTACCCTGTCCTTTAGTCAAGATGTCAAACAAATAGAATAACAGCAAACAGGAGCAAGTGGTTTGTCATCAGCAGGATATGTTGGCCCATGAACTTTCCAATTAAAATGCCAGAATGAGTGAGTCAGTCTCAAAATGAATAGCTGTTACTGGACTAGCATAATCCAGACATTTATGAGCCAGGAAATGCTGCATAGTGGCATCTTCTGCAGGGACCTAATCCAGAATAGCCCTGGAAACATATTCTACTCTCTATGGGGAAAGAAGGTTCAGTGATAATATGCCTACTAGTGTTTCCCAAATGGGTAATACCGTGCAATAACCCTGTGATTTCTAAAGTGTAGTGACCATCCAAATGCTGCCCACATTACATCCTGGGCTAACTGTAACTAAAAAGAGTGTGAAATATATCTTCAACCATTCTTATTGGTGCATGGCAATGAGTGCTACCTCCTAGTGCTCATGTGAGTGATTTCTGAATTATGTCGAGGTTGCATGTATTCTTCATAAATATACACAAACATATATGTAAGTATCATTACATAGTGTCAGGGGTGACTTCCCTACAACACACTTTATTACCAGAACATGCAAGCATGGATAGTTCCCGAGGAGCTACAAAGCACAGGAGCATCATGGTAACCTTTTATCAGAAAACACAGTACATAGAATTGTAATACAATGAGATCTTAACCTATCAGGGGCTAGCAATCTTTATCTATAACCAATCTTTTTACAATTCAGACTGTTCATGTGCATATCAGGCACTTTTAAAACATGACCAAAACGCCCCTCACTTATGGCCTTGTTTATATGTTCCATATCTATCTCTATGCAAGGATGTTGCTGATTTTGTGAGACAGGAGGGCGTCTCTATACTGTTTAACATTTTGTTTATCTGTAGGTCTGTGTATCTGGCCTTCAACTAAAACATTCTACTGTGCACATTCATGTTTAAAGAATGGGGGTAAGGGGGGTGAGTGAAAAGCAAAGACACAAAAGCAAAGAACCTTGATTCAGGTCCCCAGGCCTGCTTTTAGCTATAGACAAAAAACAGCCCAGAATTATACATTTTACCCCCACAATAGCTGGACAGATTTATAGTCTGGAAACATTTAAGATGAGAAACAAAATTTTAAAGCACTTGAGAATGTCAGAGCTGAAAGGGACCTTGAGAGGTAACCCACTTCATCCCCTTGCGCTGAGACAGGGCCAACCCGAGTGTAATTCTAAATCAAAAGTACAGTAAACGACATAGTGTGAAATACAGTCTATGAAAATAAGTTCAGGGGTATATGCTGAACATATACATAGTGTTAGTATATCCATTAATTATACTCCTAAGTTAAAGAAAGTGCTGCTTGTTGTACAATAGGCAATCATTTTAGTGTTGCTTTTCTTAACGCTAAAGAGGTGCTGAATCTGTTCTCTCTTCCCTCCCCACCAGCGAACAAAAAGCAGGGAAGAGTGTAGGTTTGAATGGCTCGGAATTTTTTGTGAAAGATGGAAGAAGTCCTTAACCACTGTATTACTGTTATGATGAAGTCTTTTGAAAACGATGCAACCTAGTGAAATTGACACAAATATACTATTAACAAAGAATTTATTGATCCACTTACCAGAATGCACATTAATAAGAATAAGTCCTCACACAGCCTCAGGACGGGGAAGGGGTATGGCCGGGAGGACTTCACAACTAATTGATATGATTTCTAAAGGCTAGTTCACAAAATCATTAGTGCTAGAAATTAATCTTTGAGCTATATTAGCTCAGAGACTCACACTTTCTTCACACTTTCAAGCACAACCAAACTTCCATTAAGTTCAAGGTGCCCTCCATGATGCTTCTTCACAGAAGTGAACTCATTTAAAAGAACAGAGTTTTGTATCAGCACCGCATAGCTATAGTATTCTGCCATGCCTGGCATGGCAAATGGCTGTATGTTCATAGAATGAGCCAAATTCAGCTCTTTCACACTGATGCAGCTCCACTGAGATCAAGGGATTTGTATCCATGTCAGTCACAGCTGGATTTGGACTGGATTTAGTCAGTCAACTTCTGTTATGATATCCTATATAATAAAAGACTAGAGAAGTGTGTGTGAAGCCGTCATGCGCAGTAGAGACGGCCCAGACGAACGGCATGCTGGGAGGCGTAGTTCGGCAGCACAACATGGCCGCCGCGCGTGCACCACCGAGAAGGAAGCAGGGTCTGGATCAGGGGCTCGGGCAGGAGGGTGGCTGGGCGCAGGAGGCACGGGCAGGGGGCTCTGGCCGGGCGGGGTGCGGGAAGGGGGCGCTAGGCCGGCGGGGCCGAGGCGCCCAGGCATGGCCCGGCCAGCTGTGCCCAGCAGAGAGCCGAGCGAGGGGGAGGAGGCAGAGAGCTGAGCGAGGGGGGGAGGAGGCAGAGAGCCGAGCGAGGGGGGGGAGGCAGAGAGCCGAGTGAGGGGGGGGAGGAGGCAGAGAGCCGAGCGAGGGGGAGGGGGGGGAGGAGGCAGAGAGCCGAGCGGGGGGGGGGAGGGCAGAGAGCCAAGCGAGGAGGAGGGGGGGAGACAGAGATCCGAGTGAGGGGGAGGGGGGAGGAGGCAGAGAGCCGAGCGAGGGGGAGGGGGGGAAGAGGCAGAGAGCTGAGCGGGAGGGGGAGGAGGCAGAGAGCCGAGCGAGGGGGAGGCAGAGAGCCGAGTGAGGGGGGGGAGGAGGCAGAGAGCCGAGCGAGGGGGAGGGGGGAGGAGGCAGAGAGCCGAGCGAGGGGGAGGGGGGGAAGAGGCAGAGAGCCGAGTGGGGAGGGGGCAGAGAGCCAGGAGGGGCAGAGAGACAGAGAGTTGAGCGAGTGGGGGGGGCATTGGGGGGTAGGGGAGAGAGAGCTGAGCGAGTGGGGAGGGCGCGAGCCGTTACTGTTGGCCCGTGTACATGGGCTTTTACACTAGTGCTGTATAAAGGTTAGAGGTTTAGTCCTTTACCAAACTGTCACAGGAACTTTGCCTTTCTTGAGAAGTACCAAAACATTATTTTTAGTGCCCCTACTTTTTCCCCCTCTACCATTGTTGTGCAAGATGTTGATCTTCCAACGGCATTCAAAGGAGGCTTAACAGTTCTTCTTGGTGCTTGGTCTTCAGGGGAGTCACCACAGCTCTTCACTTCACTTATCAGCCCTAATCCGGGTGGATGGTTGCATAATATTTGTCCAGGGGACTCATTTTCGTACTTGAGATGAAAGTTTTGCACCCTTCTATCTGGCCTCAATACACACAGATGTAACACAGTTCAGTAGCAGGCTCTACTACCCTAATTTCTCCCACACTGCTTTTATCAGCAACCAGTAATAAAATGAGTTAGTACTAGTTTGCTGCCCCATATGAATTTTAAACATCTAAAGTTTCTTCATAGAAATGTCCAGGGCTAGGAAACCTCAGATGCTGTGATATCTATCAAAAGGTCCCTGCTCTCCTCCCCCCTAGGCATTTTTGGAAGATAAGCTACAGCTGGTGGTAGCAGCAGGTGAAAGTTAGCATAGGACTTACTGTTTAGATAAAACAGTTTACTCATTCCTAACAGGCACTTACCTTATGTGTAAGGATACTGTTGTCCCCTTACTAAAACTCAGTAGGGGTATTTTGGTTGGCTAGCTCCCAGTACCAAAAGAAGGGGGAAGGGTTGCAGGGAAATCGGGATCCTGAGACTAACAGTCCTCCAGGAATAATAGGGAGAGGCCATAGGTCCAGGTCAGCTGGATTCGCAGGGCAGGCAGGCTAATCAAGAAGTCAGGAGGCCAGGGGTGTCTCCATCCTCCGTGTGAGCTGGAATTGCCTGGGTCAGTCAGAGGGGCCAAACTAAGGAGAAAGCAGGGGCCCAAGTTGCTGGGAGCAGAGCTGTACCAGCCAGAGGGGCCAGAAAAGCAGCCCAGGAAGCAGTTCAGTGCTGGGAGTAGAGTCACAGAAGCAGCTCACAGAGCAGACCTGACCTTGGGGGAGAGCTGTAGCAACCAGAGAAGCAACCCAGGGAGCTTGAGGCAGCGCAGCAGCAGCTGTGATGAGGCAGAGTGATGGGCGGGAGCAGTCCAGAGCTGGTGCAGTGAGCAGCTGGGGAAAGAGAGGGGAACCCTGTGCAATGGGCCCCGTGCAGGGAGATGCCCCCAGCCAAGAGGTCTTGCAGGCCAGACTTGGAGGGGGATCGTAACCCTGACAGAACGGGGGCGATGCTGGGAAGAAGGGTCCTGCCACCTAGTGCTTGAGAGCATGTGGACACCGCCAGAACAAGTCTCGGACCCACAGCATCCTGGCAGCACAGCCAGGGCCTGAGACTTGAGAGGAACAGAATGAATTTCCCTTATATTCCAGATATGCTGGTTGTGATGTCCCCATGCCACAGTGCGGAATTATGTATTTTCCTTTAACCTTTCCCATTTGCTTTGAACTGTATGCAATGATCAGTAAGTCAGGGAAGCATCCAGTACAGAGAGAGCACCCCAGAGTGGTGACACTCTAGCCCCTGCCCTAAGTGACCACAACAAGGTTGGGGGTTGAGCCCCCCAGGAATCTTGGGCACAGCCTTGTTGGGGTTACAAGGACTCTGCTGCACATAAGAATGGAAGGGGAGCCCTTTTAGGTCAGGCAGGTCTCTGGGTGAAGGAAGTTGAAGTGAGAACTCAGATATTTTTGCTAGCTCACTTCATTGGGGTAGTGTATAAGCCAGGAAAGTTTCCCACAATATTGGGTCCATTTCTCTGCTTACATATGCAGCTTGACAACTATAGGAAATGTGGGTATGTTCGTAGTGTAGAAAATGGGTAGGAATCCATCCCAAATTAGCTTAATTGAACAACATGAGCAACTAACTATATGCTCTTAAAAGCAGCTGTCAAAAAAAATCAGGTGTACTGCATGAGTGATGTAAGGCCCTAGGCAACTCTAACGTACTGTATTTTCTGAGCTCAAACTAATGTCAAAACAACACATAAACACCAGCTGTAACTGTTATGCCTTTGCATTTCTTGTAAAGCATTGCTAATATTTTCTTTTAAATATTTTTCACAGTGCACTAAGAAACTACTTGTTCAATACATGAAATTATGTATTGATGTTTGGTTTACAAGGTCATAGAACATTGTAATTGCAAGACTGGATCAGACATGTGGCCCATCTAATATCTGACAGTGATGACTGCTTCAGAGGTGGACAATTATGTAGTAATCTGTGCATATGGGCAGTGTCAGGGATAGCTGGCCCACTGACAGAAGGGGTCAAGACAGCCTGCCTCTGACAGGTGCCACAAAGAGGAAAAGGCAACTCAGGTTCAGTTGGAGTAATTAGCTCATTGTGCAACACGGAGGCAATTAATTAAGCAATGAAGCACCTGGACATGATAAAGTCTGAGGACCTCAGTTGGAGAAGGACTCTTGAAAAGAAAGGGAACTCTTAGAAAGTCTGAGCTGGTCAAAAGACTGGGAGGAAGGCAAGTTGGCTTGAGAGAGACCCTGAACAAACAGGGAAGAAGCTACTGAGACTTTACAACAGAAGGAGTGGCTGCTGAAACCTGAGACTTTTGTTTTGGGATTTTTAAGTTTTATCTGGCCTATAAGGTAAGGGCCTTTATACCATTGTGCAAGTGATCATTTCAGAAGGCTTTATTAAGCTTCCCGCAACCCCCATTGGACCGGAGCACCCAACCGGGGCCAGTGGGAGCCACGGTTGGTGAAACGCCATGTAAACAAAGTGGTGGGGCCCGCTAAAGGTGCTTGGTCCTGTGTGCCAAGATTGCCGACCGCTGCTCTACTGCAAAGTGCAGTGTTTTGGCTTCTCCTTAGATGTATGTTTAAAAGCCCTTGTTGTTACTTCATTGAGGAGAAAACTGAGGCAGGCCACAGAAGAGCTACACTGAGCTTCAAGGGGGAACTCAGGAAGTGATGGTCCTTCTTACCAGAAGTTTCTTCATAACATAGTCAGTTAGTGGTTAAAGCAAGAGAGTTTATGTTACAATCTGTATAGTACAGCTGGAAACCCCAGTATTGACTTATTGAATTCAAAGGGATTCCATATGATCTGTTGCAGGATTGAGACCTGGATCACAAAGAGAAGAGGGCCCCTTGAAACCAGTCATACCCATATTCCACTCCTTCAGCCAAAACTAGAGCTGGGTGAATAATGGACTTCTCCGTTTAGTTGAGACAAAGTAGGTGGGGTAATGTCTTCCATTGGAACAACTTCTGTGGTTTAGAGACAAGCTTTCAATATAGAGCTTGTCTATCTCCCCAACATAAGTTGGTCAAGTAAAAAATACTACCTCACCAACCTTGTCCCTAATATCCTAGGACTAAGATGGATACAACTATGTAGCATTCTCAGTTAGGTGACAGTTCCAAAAACCTCAAAATAAAATTCTGCTTGACTCTAATCAAATCTGATTTTTTTCCGGAAAGTCTGTTATGGGTCAATTTAAAATGTTTTTCTTAAACTAAAAGAGCTGGGAAACAAAACACTTTAAAGGACTAGAATTGTAAAATGAAGGAGGGAAGTATGGTTGTAATGGGTCCTTATAACATTTAGCTCGGTGATTAGGGCACTCAACTAGGAAGGGAAAAAACTAAATTCAAATCTCTGTTCCAGACTGTGAATCTCCTACATCCTAGATCACTGTGCTGAGATTATAAGGAAGGGGGGGGGGGGGGAGGCACTACCAGTATCTGCTGCTTTTTCTATTTTGTGAAGGTATGTAATCCCTTTGTGAACCTAAGGGTGTTTTCGTGTATGTGTAAGACCAACAGACCCCAGTTGTCAACCGGCAGGATTGAACTGGGAGCCTCTTCTGGAGTTTAGTGCATGAGCCACTACTGCATGACCTAAAAGCCGATTGGCTATTAGTTAAGGCTCTAGAACAGGCTTATTTTATCTCTCTAAGTGGTCTCAGTGCCACTAGGTGGGTAGAACACCACAGCCAGGGTGGGTGTGAGTTACACTTGTGCACGTGGTGAAATCATGAATAATTCTGGGTTGACTGAAACTGCGTTTTATTGGGTGAATGAGCTATTTGTACAAAAAAATCTTTGCCCAGCTGAAGTCAGGAATCTTACTTTAGTGAGTTTACTTCTCACTTATTCTTTTGGAACTCAGAGGTACACTTTCCAGAAAGATCACATGCCTGTTCTTTTACTCAGTTCCTGGCACAGGTCTCTGAAGTCATCCTTGATCGCTTTAGTCTCCCTGTGCCTGCTGGCTATATGTTTGGCTTTAACATGAGTGACAATAGGCTTCTTTTCTCCAATTGCTTTTAAGATATCAGTGAGCCACTGTGAAACATTATAGACTCTCTCTCATGATGAGATAAAAACAAAATATAGGACAGGCATGCATACATAATAAACTAATTTCTCAATCATCAAACTCATGCAGGCGCACAAACCATAACACTCTTATTGAAAATACGTATGTTGACTGTAGTAACCACAATATCTATACATTCTCTCTGGCATGCATTCTCTAAAGAAAATACTTCTCAGTACCATTTGTCTGTTTCCCGATAAGGCTAACTTATTTATTTGTTTGTTTATTTATTTATTTGCTCTGACATGAGATTTGACACATCCCAATATTTTCTCATTGGTGAATATCTTTCCAACATTGACTATTAGATTAAAGAAAAACATTGTAGAATTAATATTTAGTTGCTTGTTTCTAGTTAATGCATTAGGTGGAGAGGAAGAGTACAAAAGAAGATATTATCTCTGCCGTAAAAAGCATTAATCTGACTTTACAAGGTCACCTCCTGTACCTAATCTTATATTTGGAACTCATTAAAATTTTTTAACCTGATCTATAGATTATGAATAAGAATTCCCACTTATCACTTTAGGGGTACACAAGTTTTTGACACAGTACCCCATATTTTTCCCAGTGATTTGATATGATTATGGCATAATTATAATGTACTTTATGCAAGATAAGTCATGTGAGGTGTCATTGGAAAAGTTGTGATTTGCTGAATGATTATACTATTTCTAATCATGTATCATTTTTGTATCTGAAGTTCTAAAGATTGACTACTTAACTGTATTTCAAATGTAGTTACACCCACTCAACAAGATGCTTTCAGTCTAGATGGTGGGGAATTGCCTATTCAGGGCAATGGGCCATTAGGAAAAAACAACAGGCATTAGGAGACACTTATCTCCCACTTAGGGAGCCTTCCTGAAAATGCTACAAACAGCCTCCAAGTAAAGGCTGCTCTGATTCTACAAGGAGGTGATGAGTTCACACATCTCTAGACTCATCTTGGGATATCAGTAATTTTTCCACAGACTGGTCTGGGGCCCAAGCTGTGGGAACAGAGGGTTTCTGCCATATGCAGAAACTACATAAGGCAGGGAGTGACATCTGGTGTTCTTTACTCCCCGCCCTCAGAAGACTCCTGGAAAACACCCAAGGAACAAAGACTGACATAGGAGAAGTGCTGGGCCCAGGCTAAAGGGGATTTCTAGCCTGAGCATGAAACACCTGGGGATGCCAAGTCTAAAGCAAGTGCAGCTTGCTCCTTAAGAAACTGCAGCCTGCTTGTATCCTCTCTTAGGGTGAGGATCTGCTATTCATATCCAACCTATTTAGTCTATTAAACGAAAAATGCAAACTAAGTTTATTTGCTAGGAAATCTGCTTTGATCTGTTTTCTATCCCTAACTACAAAAGATTTTAAGTGATAAAGCAAAAGCAAGTTTATTATCTAAATCAGTGAGCTGGTGTGAAGTGTGTGGGACTCACAACTCCGGACAAAGACTGTTTCATATTCCTCCCCACATTGAATGTTATGAGCTTATGCTGTGCTGTTCCCTGTGCAACACAAGACAACATGGTTTGGGGTTTATACTCCAGAGGGGTTGCATGCCTGAGGATCTGGGAGTTGCCTTGACGATCTTGGCACGTGACTCCCCATGGTAAGCACCCTTGGCGGGCCCAGCCAGTTTGTTTACCTGTCGCGTCTGCAGGTTCGGCCGATCACGGCTCCCATTGGCTGCAGTTTGCCTGCATGTAACTGCAGCTGAGTGTGTTCCTAACTGTACCCATGCTGGTGAAAGTGCAGGCTGGAGGGCTTTGCAGCTTATCACAGCAGTCATGTGATAGGGAGCCCAGTCTAGTGCATCAAGAAGCTCAGTTCTAGGGGGAAACCCATCACAAGGTTCTTGGCCCAGGATAAAATGATTATATAGTTGGGAATCCCGATGAGCACAGGTGCAACACTCGCACTATAGGAACTCTTCTGTTTACAGATAATTTACTTATACATTTAGCAAAGCCACACATTCTCTAACTCCGTAAGGTAGAGGCAATACAGAAATTACATCTGAACATTCATACTCACACCCGCATCCCTTGCAGAACAGACTGAAATGTTCACCATTATCTTCCTCATCACCACAATCTTTCTCATCTTCACCAGTGGCCATTATTCTGTTCCCTCACAAGGGCTACAACTCTCTCTTTCCCCTTACTGCCCTGGGATGCCACTTTTATCATCTATTATTCTGACAACATTACGTCTAATGCATATTCTGTAGGAGTTTCTCTCCTCTTCCTTATTTGTATTTCTTCCCCTTACCAATGTTGAGATGTCCTTTTTTCTATCGGTTAGTATATTTATGATTTCACCCTATTATCAAATATCAGTTCATTGCCATGGCCCTCTTGCAGTCAGCTGTTCTGTCCAAAACCTTCAAGAATCTGGTGTTTATTTGAATGATCACTTTATGGGCAGAATTCCCACTTGCATTCGATTTCCAGTTACTGAAAAAGTATGGGTTACCTAAATTTATCTGTGACCAATTAGGCCTCAAGCTTCATGCTAACTGCTGGAAGCCAGGGTCTTACAGCAGGGATCTGCAAACTTTGGCAGGCGGCCAGCACATCCCTCAGTCCGTGCTACTTCCCGCAGCCTCCATTACCCTGTCTTACAGGATACAGGCTTGTAAGTTCCTCGTATTACTGCTGAATATAATCTAAAACTGTGACTATAATACAGGTAAGTCCACTGGGCTACAAATTGTCTCCTAAAGCTGATGTAGTTGAAGTCCATACCAGTTTGCAAGTTGCACTGCATTCTGGAGGGACAAAGATTCTTTTGGGAGGTTATGCAATGAGCCTTTAAGTTTATTATGTTTTATTATCTCTAAGTGTAAAAATATCAGTTTCTGCAGAAAAAATACATTCTTTCATTTTACTTCTATAGGTCAAGTAATCTTTAAAGTCCATTCTGGGAATTGTGTTATTCTTATCCAAGGTATGAATATAATTCTCTCCTTTGCTTTATGTATTTAATATCTAGCTATTAAATGTCAATTACTTCTCTGAACCCATATATGCTTTATACGCTCTACAATCAATATAAGCAGTGACTCTGAAGATAAAGTAACCCATACAAGCAACGGCACATACTGTCAAAAGAAATTTCAGATTTTAGCTGTCCATCAAATATGATTTTGATCTTTAAAACTCACATGACCTTCATTTGGACTTACATATGTGTGAAGACTGTAGGGACAGGTTCAATATATAATTTGTTCAGAGTTAGATAATGGTATTAGTCAAAGTTCATGTTTTACCAGCTGAAATTTATGTATGCTGCAGTTCAGAAAGATAAAGATTACCTGGTATTGGTTACTGTTGGAATTAATACTTTGAAGTATTAATATGGGAAACCACCAGACACTCTAATCACAATCTTCTTATTAAATCCAAAGGCCAAATAGCATTTAAACAATTGCTCTAAACATGCCTAAAAATCCAAAATAATAAGCAATTTACTGTATCAAAACACCTATAAAACACACACATAGATGATATTTACAAACCAGGTAAATCCAGGGGATGCTTAGACTGAAACTAGTCCCCTAAAACATGATCAGGCAGGTATTAGTAAGGAATCTTTAAGTGTTTTGCTTTTTATACCCTTTAACAATCAGGTTATCTCTTTGACAATTACTGTCTTCAGCTAAAAAGATAATTTGAGACCATTCACTCCTATTTCCAATCTTAAGCCAGGTGAAATTCACAACCTCCTTTCTTCCCAAAAGCCTTTCCTCCCCAGAAGAAAAGTGGACAGGTTTCTGCTTTGTTTCTTTTAAGACAGGTTTTTCTTTGTCTTGTCACTGAAGCTCTTTATTTTATTCGTTACTTTTTGAACCATACAGCCTTCCCGTACTATAGGGCAGGGATCGGCAACCTTTTGGCATGCGGCCTGCCAGGGTAAACTCCCAGGTGGGCCTGGCCGATTTGTTTACCTTCCGCGTCTGCAGTTTTGGCTGATCACAGCTCACACTGGCTGGGGTTTGCTACTTCTGAGCAATGGGGGCTGCAGGAAGCAGCACAGGACAAGGGATGTGCTGGCTGCTGCCAAAGGTTGCCGATCTCTGCTACAGGGAACAAGTAATACTACTTATTCTCATGACCTTCTTTTACTTGCTGATTGGGACCTTTTTATTATGTACTAGCATAAGTGCCCGGCGTTGCTCGGGTCAGTCGGAGGTGGGGAGGGGGCAGATACTTGACACCCCCTGACCAACCCCAACACCCACCCCTCACCCACCCTGACACCTTCCCACCCCCCCTGACCAACCCCAACACCCCCCAGCTCACTTACCCCCGACCAAACCCGACAACCCCACTTGACCCCCCCAAGCAAACCCAACACCCCCACTTGACCCCCCGACCGAACCCGACACCCCCACCTGACCCCCCGACCAAACCCGACACCCCCACCTGACCCCCCGACCAAACCCGACACCCCCACCTCACCCCCTGAGCAAACCCAACACCCCCACCTCACCCCCCGACCGAACAATGTATTTAATAATCTGTGTGCTACACAGTGCACCGTGAGCCGGGGGGGGGAGGGTGTCGGGTTTGGTCTGGGGGGGTGGGAAGGTGTCGGGGTGGGTGAGGGGTGAGGTGTGGGTGTTGGGGTTGGTCAGGGGGTGTTGCGGTTGGTGGGGGGGTGAGGTGGGGGTGTCTGGTTCGGTCGGGGGGTAAGTGAGCCAGGGGGTGTCGGGTTTGGTCTGGGGGGGTGGGAAGGTGTTGGGGTGGGTGAGGGGTGAGGTGTGGGTGTTGCGGTTGGTCAGGGGGTGTTGCGGTTGGTGGGGGGGTGAGGTGGGGGTGTCGGGTTTGCTTGGGGGGGTGAGGTGGGAGTGTCGGGTTTGGTCGGGGGGTAAGTGAGCCAGGGGGTGTCGGGTTTGGTCTGGGGGGGTGGGAAGGTGTTGGGGGGGGTGAGGTGTGGGTGTTGGGGTTGGTCAGGGGGTGTTGCGGTTGGTGGGGGGGTGAGGTGGCGGTGTCGGGTTTGGTCGGGGGTAAGTGAGCCGGGGGGGGTGTCGGGTTTGGTCTGGGCACCCACCCCAACACCTTCCCCTCCCGCAGACCAAACCCAACACCCACACCTCACCCCTCACCCCCCCCGACACCTTCCCACCCCCCCAGACCAACCCTGACACCCCCCGGCTCACTTACCCCCCGACCAAACCCGACACCCCCACCTCACCCCCTGACCGAAACCGACACCCCCACCTCACTTACTGTCCCACCAAACCCAACTCAGATCCGTCGCGGGCAGGGAGGGTGCCCAGAGCCGAGGGATTCCGGGGACCTTCGCAGGTGGGGGGGGGGGGCACAGAGCTGATGGAGTCCGGGGTTGAGGTGGGAGGGGCAGAGAACTGAGGGATCTCCGGGGTTCCGTTGGGAGGGGGGAGGGGCAGAGAACTGAGGGATCTCCGGGGTTCCGTTGGGAGGGGGGAGGGGCAGAGAACTGAGGGATCTCCGGGGTTCCGTTGGAGGAGGGAGGGGTGAGCTGAGCGAGTGAGGTGTCTGTTGGAGGGGGGTATTATGACATCATCACCACCTAACCGCCCAGCCGATGTGATTGGCCCTGAAAGACTTTCACCCCTGGGGGGCATCAGAGGTGAGATCCGAAAATTTTTCGACCCTTACCAGCATCTAGACCCCAAGACCCCTCACTGTACCAAATTTCAAGTCTCTGGCTCAAACGGTGCGGGAGGAGTTCGCAGTCATACGTACATACATACATACATACACACATACATACATACACCACTTGACTTTTATATTATGTATAAACTGGTGGTGGAAGATCCACTATCAACCTCTAATAGAGGTCAGTTCTAATGACAGTAAATTCTGGTGGAGCTGGTCAGAAACTTTCTGACTGAACATTTGTAAGAAAATACCAATTAATTGAAATTTTGCAGGAGAATGCTGATTTGGATTAATATTCCAACGGACCATAGACAGGTTTCAAAACTTACCTGCCAAGCACATCTTTATCAGAAACCTGCTTGGTTTCTTGTCAGCTCCTTAGCAGCCTGACTCAAATTGGGAACCCAGTGATTCCTGGCTCTCTGGCTCAGGGTGGTATGTCAAATACTTTTTCTCAAGGTTGGGGACCCAGGTTTTCAGGAGCCTAAAATCCCCCAGAGTCTAGATTTCCAGGTCTGCTGTAGGGAGCCTGGAAACCCTAAGAGACTTATAGGATTTCTGCCATGGAGTTTTCATTTAGCCTTCTGAGCCTTCTGGGCAGACTCTGTGACCTTGCCAGCTCCAGCAGCTTTCTTATCAATTGCCTTGATGACACCAACAGCGATGATCTGCTTCATGTCACGCACAGCAAAACAACCCAGAGGAGGGTAGTCAGAAGCTCTCAACACACATGGGTTTGCCTGGGACCATGTCAACGATGGCAGCATCTCCAGATTTCAGGAATTTAGGACCATCTTCCAATTTCTTACCAGACCGATGGTCAATCTTCTCTTTCAGTTCAGCAAATTTGCAAGCAATGTGAGCAGTGTTGCAATCCAGCACAGGGGCATAACCAGGAGTTGGAAGTTGGGAGCCTGGAGGCCCTGGGGACTGCAGCAGAGCCAGGAGCCTTGGAGGCTTCAATAGGAATTTCACTTTGAATGTTCCAAAATGAAATATTTTCAGAATTTCCCTTCCATGAGCAACTTCAGGATTTTTTTGGTTCCAAAATGGAATTCTCCCAACTTTCAGAATTTCCCTTCTGCTACAAATTCTACTTTCACCTAGCTGTAATTCTGGGTTCTGTCATATCCCTGACAAAGTGAACTCAAACGTTCCTACCGGTCTACTTCAGACACAAAACTTTGTCGATACTATGAAGGTCAGCAGATTTCAACTCTGTCAAACCAGTGAGGAGAGAATTCCACAATCAAGAACTCAATTAATGAAAAATTCTTAGTTAGCTCCTTCCCTGTTAGAATCTGGTCGCTGTTACTATAAATACTGCAATCTATTTCACATTCCACAGCATCACAGAAAGAGACTCTGTCTCTATGGTAACCAGAATCCAAACCATAGAGTGCATTATAGGCTGAGGTCAATGCCCTGAACTGCATTCAGAAATGAATTGGAAGCCATTGTAGACTATTGCGAACAGATACCATGATTTTCCTTATTTAATTTTCCCAGATATTCCCATGTAGACAAAGCCTTAAATAACTGGCAACTATGAATTTTGCTAGCTGAATCTTTCTGGTGTTTTTCCAAATATCCCTGTGTACTCCAGAAGTGATGACAAAGGTATCATTCACTGTGATGTGATCGATATTGGAAAGTAAAGGTCATCACAATCTCCTACTCTGCCATAATGTAAATGAGGGGTGGGAACCTTGACCAGTGCTGATGTTAGCCATGAATGCAGTAGAACCTTGATGTTGTGAAACTTAATGACAAAGGGCAGGTAGTACCATCTCCATCTTTACATTATAGAATCACCCTGTGTTTTACTTGGCTTTTATTGTGTCTATCTGAGAGATTACTCAGGTAGATATGATGAAAGAGACCTAAAGCCAATCATCTACACAGTGAAGGATGCACTAGCTACCTCAAAGCACAATATGGCAAAATTAGCAGCGCTAGGAGAGGACTTCCTGAGTAAGTTCCTAACCACAACTTGCATTAAGCTCTGCTGATATCCGGTTTTCCTTCAGTGAAGCATGAACCATTTCCATCGAAACTGGGTGGGTCTCCCTAACCATGAAAGATTTTGGTCTACAGGGTGAATAATAGTCTGACATTTTTCCAATTTTCTCCAGACCTGAGTGAGAGGAATTGGACATGAAAAAGAGATGATATATTTGGCTCAAATGAACTCAGTTTTGTCTGAGAGGGATGTGTCAATCTCTTTGGAAAACACTCAACTCGCATCTGAGCAGAGGTAGCCCAGACTCACTAAGCTGTCAAATATGCAGATCAGTTTAGTTCTTCATTGTTCCTACCGTATGAGAAAACTATTGCAGCCATGTGGTGAGTGATCATTTTGTGCTTAAGGTGGTTGCAACAGATTTGCTTTATTCTGTTTTTATACACACACACACACACACACTGCCTCTGAAAAGTTCAGCCTTTAAAGGCACTGTCCCCAATACTGCATATCACACATGATTTCAGAAAGCTTTATGCTAGATGTTCAGAATGGGCTTGGTCATAATTTCTGCAACAGAACTCAAACTTCCTCCCTTATTGCTTCACCTATCCGGTCATCTGAACATAAAGGTTTACTGTCTGATTAACACAGAAGAAAAACATATATAGGGACAAAAGATAATCAGAGTGCAATGCAAGAGAAGATATATTACTTATTAGGCCAACAAAGTGGTCCCTGGTTTATATGCATTGTGATACAATTATTATTAATTATTATTATTAATCATGATCACATCCTATTTTTTTCCTAAAGACTCTTGCCTCATTTAATGGTGTGCATAGAATAGATGTTTAACTTTTTAACAATGCGATCAGTGCACCTCAGAATCAGCACTTAGCAGTTAACTGCAACTTAAAGGGTTTTTTTCAGTTTGTTTTCAGAATGCAACATTTAAAAGTTGAGTGATTTTTTTTTTCAGTTACCCACTTTATGTATATATATGTAATAAATAGACTTCAGATTTTTCCAGTTTCAAATTAAAAAAAAGTAATAGGCAAATTAACATATTCAAAGAATGGATTTAAAAAGTTGAAAAATCCAGCAAAAATTAAAATTACACTTTTCTTTTCATTTTAAAACCGTGATCCTATCGTTGGCCATACAGTGGCCCATTTGCACTACTCAATGCGAAGGAGCTATAAAGACAATTTAACTGGTTACTTAAGGATTAGTGGTATCCCCAGATAGAATATAACTAGCTATCACAACTCTATGCTACCTCTTTACATTGCAATCCCAAATGCAGGGGACAAATAAGAGTATTCCTTAGAACAGGGATTCCCAAACTTGTTCCGCGGCTTGTGCAGGGTAAGCCCCTGCGTGGCCGCAAGAAGCTTTGTTTACCCGAATGTCCGTAGGTTCGGCTGCCCACAGCTCCCACTGGCCACAGTTCACCATTCCCAGCCAATGGGAGCTGTAGAAAGCAGTGGTCTGGCCCTCACTGCTTCCTATAGCTCCCATTGGCCGGGAATAGTGAACCACAGCCACTGGGAGTTGCAAGCGGCTAAAACTCCGGCAAACAAAGAGTCTTGTGGCCAGGCAGGGGCTAACCCTGCACAAGCCATGGAACAAGTTTGGGAACCCTTGCCTTAGAATAATGCTCAATTGCTCACAATTTAGAGAGACACCCAGGATCAGAGGAATGCATAGATGGTGTAAAGCCACCTTTGACCCCTACCACTGTCTCAAGTGCAGCTCAGTCAGACCCAAAAATAGAGGCCTCCATAAGTAGTGAATTTTATGTTTGTCGCTAACATGGATATAGTAGAGCTAAATTCCACACACTTGTGTAGCTGTTCCTATATTCTTCCTGAGCATCAGAAACTTACAGTTTAAAGTAGAGAACTTTTCTGCCAGATCTTTCTACTATGAGTGTCCTTGTAACTGTTCAGCCGGAGCCAGCTTTTTTGAAGGAAATAGACATTGTTTATTCCTTGGCATTATATAGATAGCCAGTCAGACAACTGTTCAAAGCACAGGGATAAGCTACTCATCTGTGGTAAATAACAAGTGAAGATATGAATGTCACACTTCCTACTGATTGCAAACAGACAATGAATTCAATGCTGTGTGCAACTTTGGTTGATCTTAGCTGTGCCTATTGATAAATGGAATATCCTCCAGTAGGCAAGGTAACAGAAAGCAGTTTGCTTCCTGAGCATGCAGGTCTCTCAAACAAGCTCTCCTTGAGGAAAATAATTCAATTCATAAAACATTCTCTGCTCGTGAGAGGCCTAAGAAGGGAATAGAGGTGATACAGGTCAGAATTTAGGGGAAATGACAGAATTAGTAGTTTGGATAACACTTGTGGAACCTGGCTACAACCAGTCTCACTTCAATCAAATTGACATTAATTTTTAAAGAAGGGAAAGTACTGAAATATTTCCTGTTCAGCAGAGAGTTTGAATTCAAGGCATACTTGAAATATATATATTTGGCTGCTTAATTTAATCTTGATCTGAATGGTAACCATATGGTACCTATTTCCCTGCTGTGAAGGCATACAGTAGTCTCAAGTAAATTAATTTTGCTTAAATTAGATGAAAATTAGTTAACAGTTCTTAAAGATTTTAATTTATGGGCAAATGCCACTTTTTCCCCCCTTAGAAGGAAAGGTGATGTGGGAATTTTGGAAAGAATAAGTGAAAAGAAATCACAATAAGGAGCAAAAGGGTAGAGGACAAGGCCACTCCAGGGGGTGACAGAAAATTAAATGTACCAAAACCCCCAGTGTTCCATACAATCACTTCAGAGTCCGGGGATATTATTCAGGTCTTTTGAATGTTCTCTTTCTGTCCCTTCAGAACCATGACTTTTGTCAAATATTTCACACTGACTATTTGTGGTGAAGATAAACTCATATTTTCAGATCCATGAGTCCTGTTTAAGGCCCTACTGAATTCATTGATCATTCTGGCCGATTTCACGATCATACTTTTTTTTTTTTTAAATAGCCAATTTCATGGTTGTAGATGTTTACATCTGAAATTCCATGCCACTATAGCCCATGGGATCCTGACCCCAAAGGGGATGATGTGGGGGTGGGAGGGTTGCAAGACTTTGTAAGGGTGTTGTGGGGTTGCCACTCTTATTTCAGCACTGATGCTGTCTGAGGCACTCTCTTCAGAGCTGGGCAGCTGGAAACTAGCAGCTGCTGGCCCAGTGCCAAACTCTAAAGCCAGTGCCACTGCCAGCAGCAGTGCAAAAGTGAGAGTCACAGCGCATGGGGGGAGGGGTTACCATATGACTCCTACCAGAGTTGGGGGCTGACCACTTGGGCTGCAGCCTCTGCATGTGGGTCAGGGCAATCAGTGCAGATGTGCGGGTGGCTGCCTTCAGACCTGGACTCCCAACCAGCTGCTGCAGAGCTACCTGCAGCCAGGAAAGGTCCTGGTGGTGGATCTGACACAGCTCTGGGAGTGGCCCTTGCAGAGGAAGAGGAAGTTCCATCCCTCTGGCAGCTGGAGCCCAGGGCCAGCACATGGAAGGAGCCTCAGGTTGGGGAGCCCCCAACTCTGCCCCCTGTCTACAATAACCAGATTTCACAATCCATTACATATTTTTTCACGACTGTGGATTTGGTAGGACTCTACTCATGTTACTGTAATGGAGCCGTGTTGCATCCATGGCGTGTGCCCAACAGGGCTATTTGTCTAGTGAACCTGCTGATTTGTGTGTACTCGTGTCCCTGTTAGAGGCTGTCTTCCGTGAGGGTAAGGGATTTACTAGTACTAATTCCAAGGAACATCTGAGTGCTATAGAAAGTGGTATTGGTGATTCAGTAGGTGATACTCTTCTCTGAATCATTACTGAACTATTGATCCCGACTGTTTTTCTTGCTGTCCCTCTCCATGTTAAGAAGAAACAAAAAAATTAGCCTGTGTTTAAGTTAATTGATATCCTCCTGAACCCCCTACTCCCCGGCTCCTTTTTTTCATTAGCAAAAGAAGGATTTGTGGAGTCCAGGGGAAAAGCTGTGGAGGGTGTGGTGGGGGAATGACTGAATAAGCAAAAATGTTCAAAATCTATTTTTTAAATTTTTTTTACAAATTTTTGAATAAATAAAAATATTCATTTTTGAAACATGTAGAATGAGAAGAACTTCAAAATATCTTGAGGTGTTGTCTTTTCACTTTCAATTCTTCCCTTTCCCACCCATTTGTCAGCCCAGCTCTACTTATCAGTATAGTTCTAGATACGGAGCTGAGGACAAGGATGGAGAAAACATAGCTCCCCTCTCCTCTGCTAAAAATGGAGCAAGAGCTCCCTCTTATCTCTCTGGGATACATAAGAGTCCCCCACAGATCCCTTTTCTGCTTGGTCTGTGCAGTGAGTGCTCCCGCTCCATTAGCTAGTTATTGAGGGAACATCAGGTGGGAGTCAAGTGGCAGCATGGAGGAGCATGGCCACCACACAGATGGCATAGTCTTCTGATGCCTTGAGATCATTGGGTTCCGAAGTCTGATTCTCTGGCTTTTTCACTGGGAGACATCCTACCATGAATGGAAGTGTGTGCAACAAACTCCATATGTAGATGGAACACCAGAGGCCCCCCTCCAGATCTGACTTTTTCTTGCAGGAGGGGGTGATGCTGTACAGTAAAGCACTTTGAGATCCTTGGCAAAAGGCACTTTAGAAGTGTAAAGTATTATCACTGTTGTGTATTGCCTCCTGATTTCAAATGATCCAACAGGATTCAGGACCCTGTGTTGCCTTTCATGTTGAATACCTCCCATTTTGAAATTCTCCCCTCCCCTCCAAAAAAATATTGAGGGGTGGACCAAGGCCACAAATACAGTTTAAAGTAACCCTGTACCTGATGTACAGCTGCAACCTGTTTTGGGGCCTCAGGCTTACATAACACAGTCATATTGGTCAGACCAATGGTTTGTCTAACCCAGTATCTTGTGTTCTGACTGTGGCCAATGCCAAATGCTTCAGAGGGACTGAACAGAATAGGGCAATTATTATCACGTGATCCATCCCCTGTCATCTGCTCCTGGCATCTGGCAAGTCAGAGGCTTAGGGACACCGAGAACATAGTGTTGCATCCCTGAGCATCCTGGCTAATAGTCTTTGATGGACCTATCCTCAAGTACTTAGCTAATATACTTTAAAAAGAACAACAACACAAAAACAAATAACAACAACAACAACAAAAAACCAGCCCAGCTATAGTTTTGGCTTTCACAGCATCCCCTGGAAATGAGTTCCACGTTTGTGTAAAGATGTGCTTCCTTTTGTTTGTTTTTAAACCTGCTGCCTATTAATTTCCACTCTAGAAGTAGGCAAGTAAAAGTTTTCAGTTTGCCATTTTGTGAAAACTATTTTGCTGGATGCTTACCCCACTGGGATTCTAATTAAAATGACGTTTTGGTATTGGAGATTTTAGTATGGGAGCATCAGATCCTCAGGGTAACTACCTTGATTTCAGCTGTTTCACTAACAAGAGTAGAAATCAGAATTAAAAATGTAGCTTTCCCTTCCTGCTTTCCTCTCATAGTACTATCTTCAGAAAGGTTCAGAACTAAGAATAGAGGTTGGAATTAAGACAGCAGTTTTCCCTTCCCCTGCCTCAGTACTGTTAAGTTCCAATCACAAAAAATTCTGTCATGTCCTCTTCTGATGTAAATTAACATAGCTGTGCCAGATGCAGATGTGGGAGAAGATTTTGTGATTGGACCACTGGATTAGAATTTAACAGTACTAAGGTGAGGGAGTGAAAATTTGTTGCTTTTAATTCTGACCTCCAGTCTCTGTGTTGAGCCTCTTAAGAGACCTTTGTATAAATTACTTTTCTAACGCAGAAAAATCAAATACTTATAAACTCTACCAGCTGGTTATCTGCATTCAGCTGCCATTTGGAGGCTGGCATGGCAGTGAATTCAGGTTATTTCAGCCTCATGAATTAGGTGGAGAAGTGACTGGGGTAGACTCATTTACTCAAAATCTTCACCTGCATTCAGCTTTCTATGTTAGAACATCACCTCTCAGAGTTTACATACTGTTTTGGGGGATAAATAGGGTCCGTGGGTTTGTAGCCAAGATTTGTGCCCTTCTGCAGTACAGATGACCATAATCATTCTGATGAAATCTAATTGTTTTATAAAACACTGACACATTTTATTGGTGATTGAGTGATTCTTCACAAATTTGAAACTGCTGTCTGGCTCTGAGGGATTTGTGCCCTAATTGGTAATGATTTCAGGTTTAGCTTTATTAACATAAACACATTTAGAAATCTATATCCATATTTAATCACGAAATAGGTGGCTTACGTACAGGCAGCTCAGCACCTCTGGAATTAAGGTCACCTATTTTATGTCTAATGATGGGTTTAGAGGCCTAACTCTAGGCACTCACCTCTTAAAATGTTGGCCTCAGTCTTTCAAATGGCTGTTAATACAAATAGTAATGCCCTAAAGCAAACAAACAATGTATGTGTACATGTGGCGGGGGGAGGGAGGATCTAAAATTGCTGATTAAAATTAGATATTAACCGTTTCATCCTGCATTTATAATGCAATGAGAGAGTCAAGTATAGTTGTGAACCTGGATTCCTTTTGTGTGTGATGTGCTGCAAATCTAGATTTCTTGCACTCTTTCTGTGAGTAGAATTCAGCAGCCATTTTGTTAACTGACTGCCAGAAAACAGATGTTTTTTCTCTCCCACTCACTCCTGGGGACCTTTATTCATTCTTTTTGTTCTTTAATCTAAACCAAATTATTCAAACTGAAGACGTGAAAAATATATCACTTCAAACAGTTTTAAAACTAATCTGAGGGAATTTGATTTGGACCATGCTATTGAAGTAAGAAATCTTTTTCACTTTGAATACTAATTGATAATACACTTTCTTATGTGACAGCCACCACCTTGACTGACACTTTGAACTGGGGATCTTCAGAAATAAGAGCAGAAATTAGTACAGCTTGAGTTAAAATTGAGTTTTTACAAAGTGGGAGCTGTAACCAACTATCATTCATTTTGGGTTGCGCTCAGTGCCAGACAGGTAATACATGCTGCTAAGTGGGTTACATCATAATAGTTGCTTTGTAGTTTTTCAGCAAACACAAACAATCAAATCAGTGTGGTAAAACAGAGTATTTAAAATAAATATGGATGTCCGCCAAAACAAGCAATATCTGAAATAGGCAAATTATCTTATTGTAATCATTCTTAATCAGATACTTGACCTGAGTAAATGCTAGTGGAATTATACATACAGTGGATACCTAGAGGAAAGCATAGTGCATTTCATTGTTTACAGTAATCTGTGCAAGCCTCATTTTGCTTTCAGGCTCACTAAGTGATTACCCTGTAACTCAGCTAATCTGCCAAAACCTAGCCACTAGGGTGCAGTTATGTAGCACAAGGAACCACATGGAATTTATATAAACAGGTCTTGCTGTCTCAAGAGGCTTTTTATTTTTTTTAATGTCACTAACATTTTGACAGTGCTTCAACCTTCTTAATAGTTATGTAGTAATGCAGTGGGAAGCAAGGAATTCTGATTTTGTAAATAATCTATAGGTTTATAGAACCTGTTATAATTATTTATTATTTCTATAGCACCTGCAAAAGGGATGAGTGTCACATTAGCAGAGCTCTGTAGTTCCAAAGTAGGCTTTGGTTTAATAAAGTTAGTGTGTGTGTATTTGTGTGTATGTGTTTAAATCTAGATACAGACTAAGAAATAAAGAGCTAGAGTAGCTGGAGTAGCACTACTGGATAAAACTATGCTGAGGATCTGCGCTGAAGTATGCGCTCAGAAGCATGAATCCAGTTTCCATTGCAGCTCCCCTCTCCCTCCCACACACACCATGATAAAATTTGGTTCTAAGTAAAATTGTCTCATGTTTAAAAGTTGTTGTTCTTTGGCCAACCACACTGAAATACTTTTGTTATAATGTTTGTTACTGTGTTATGGTTAGGGCATGGACTTCTTTGTTTGTCAGTAAAGAACCATCTTTGATGCTTAGTAAATAATAGACAATCTGTGTGTTTGTACAAACTTCTAAACAGTGAACACATACAATAAAAATGCAGTAACAAAAATCTATATATATAAAAGTCAAGTGGTGTATGTATGTATGTACGTATGACTGCGAAGTCCTCCCGCACCGTTTGAGCCAGAGACTTGAAATTTGGTACAGTGAGGGGTCTTGGGGTCTAGATGCTGGTAAGGGTCGAAAAATTTTCGGATCTCACCTCTGACGCCCCCCAGGGGTGAAAGTCTTTCAGGGCCAATCACATCGGCTGGGCGGTTAGGTGGTGATGATGTCATAATACCCCCCTCCAACAGACACCTCACTGGCTCAGCTCACCCCTCCCTCCTCCAACGGAACCCCGGAGATCCCTCAGTTCTCTGCCCCTCCCCCCTCCCAACGGAACCCCGGAGATCACTCAGCTCACTGCCCCTCCCTCCTCCAACGGAACCCCAGAGATCACTCAGCTCATTGCCCCTCCCCCCTCCAACGGAACCCCGGAGATCACTCAGCTCACTGCCCCTCCCTCCTCCAACGGAACCCCGGAGATCACTCAGCTCACTGCCCCTCCCTCCTCCAGCGAAACCCCGGAGATCCCTCAGTTCTCTGCCCCTCCCCCCTCCAAACGGAACCCCAGAATCCATCAGCTCTGTGCCGCCCCCCACCTGCGAAGGTCCCCGGAATCCCTCGGCTCTGGGCCCCCTCCCTGCCTGTGACGGATCTGAGTTGGGTTTGGTGGGACGGTAAGTGAGGTGGGGGTGTCGGGTTTGGTCGGGGGGTTAGGTGGGGGTGTTGGGTTTGCTTGGGGGGGTGGGAAGGTATTGGGGTGGGTGTTGGGGTTGGTCAGGGGGTGTCAGCTGTCTGCCACCTCCCCACCTCCGACTGACCCGAGCAGCGCCAGGCACTTATGCTAGTAAGTAATAAACAGTCATTGGTAGCCAACATTTTTTTTTCTTTTCTGAAAGCAGTCAACTGATCTGTTTCCAGTACAAAAAGTGCAAATGACCTGTACTGTAAATGGAAAATAACATGGCTGGTATTGAGATAAGAATACATATTTTCATGTAATGAACGTTTTGTCCATCCAATGCTCTCTTTTTTCAGTATACTGTCACACACACAAATTGTTACTCCACCTGTTTCACTATTTTCATTTTTACAAACTACAGCTCGATTCTGCAACCCTTTCTCATGTGGTTAGCCCTAACTCAGGTGATAGTCCAGTTGAAATAGGGTAATCCTTTGACACCAGGGGAGTGGGGAGGTGCTAGCCTGCCCAACCAGGAACTCGGGGACTGGGCAGGATGGACCCACCCCTGCTGTAGACTAACATGTTCTGAGTAAATATTACAGTAATGCACAAATGTTTTGACGGCAAATTCAGAAACTGGTAAATGGCTTCATTAACACTTGAATAGCTCTTCAACAGCTTCAATGTTGTGCTAATAGGGTCAGACCAGGATAGGAAGAGGAAGAAGGGTGGACACTAAGACCCATTGGTGCCCCAAATTTTTGGGTTCCCTATGTAACCGCATATGACTAAAGATGGCCCTGCCATCCCCTCCCCCCCATTTCCTCCTTTCAGCTTGACTAACAGAGAAACAGAATGTCATGTAGTTACAGAAGGCCTCACTTCACTTGGCTAGTAAATGGGACTATCACATGAGTCTAGTATGATTTAATGGTTGTAGGACTGGGCACAACATTTCCAAACATAAAAATACAGAGCAGACTTGTTTGTGGCAGCTGTCTTTATTTTAGACACTTCTATTTCCTTCAATCTGTCTAGATACTTTCCTACTGTCATGTGGCCTGGATGCAGAAGTGTGTAACTGATACATTCCAGTCATTGTCACTTGAATTTCCATCCAAAAATTCGATCCAGATGACATCCCTAGAATATGAAAATAATTTTCTACTTGGTGGCATGTCCTCCAACATCACTGTGCAGAAATCTCCCTTCACATTTCCCACTGATATTTTCTCCATGGTTGGGTGAGGAGCATGCAGTATGTAGAATATTATTATTGAATGCAAACATTTATGTGGCCATCAGTCTATCACTTACTGTCTGTCATTTAGTAGGTGCTTACATTTTTCTTATTTCCTGTCTGTGTTTTATGTTTCCTGTACACAGTATAGTTGAATTCATGTCAGTCCCAGGATATTAGAAAAGGTAGGTGAGGTAATATCTTGTATTGGACCAACTTCTGTTTGAGAGAGACCAGCATTGGAGCCACAGCAAGCTCTTTTTCAGGTCTGAGAAAGGTATGTGGAGCATCACAAATAAAAGTAAGGTGGAACAGATTGTTTAGCATTAGTTAGCACGTATTCTAAGAGACCATTCAAGGTAGAGTGGCCCATTAATACTTCTGCAGACATAGGAGAAGGAGCAGGGGTTACAGATTGTTGTAATAAGCCATGAATTCAATGTTTCTATTCACTCCATGATTTTGTAGTATCCAGTAGAGGTATGAGTTTAAGTTCCTGGACTCTGCTAGACATTGGACATTTTAGAAGAAATATAAAACCTTCTCCATCAAGGCTTACACTGGCCTCTAATTATTAGGGGGTATGAAAAGATTCCCATTTCAGGCAGGTTCCTGGACAGATTAGACCACAGTGCTTAACCAATATTGTAATACTGTACTTATGTTCCTAAAGTCAGTGTGATCTTCACAAAATACTTACCCTTCTGTTCTACCTGCTTTGAATAGTTAAATGGTTAACAATGTTGACTTTTAATATATCATAATTGGCAACTGATTCACCATCCGCTGAAATAAATGAGACAGTTCACATCTCATAGTTATTGTTTTAGGCTCTCAGAAAACTCAGGCAAAACTCACTTCATCAGTTATACACTAGGGCATGCTTCCAAGATTTTTTTATATATATAAAGATTTTATTTTTTTTATACACACACACACACACACACACACACACACACAACCATAACAGCTAGAAAACAGCCATATGGGTCAGACCAAAGGTCCATCAAGCCCAGTATCCTGTCTTCTGACAGTGGGTAATGGCAGGTGCCCCAAAGGGAATGATAGACAGGTTATCAAGTGATCCATGCCCTGTCACCCAATCCCAGCTAGTGGCGAACAGAGACTAGGGATACCATTCATAGACTCATAGACTTTAAGGTCAGAAGGGACCGTTATGATCATCTAATCTGACCTCCTGCACAACGCAGGCCACAGAATTTTACCCACCCATTTCTGCAATATACCTCACGTATATCAGAGCTGTTGAAGTCCTCAAAACTAGGTTTAAGGACTTCAAAGTACAGAAAATCCTCCAGCCAGTGACCCATGTCCCCTGCTGCAGAGGGAGGCAAAAAACCTCCAGGGCCTCTGCCAATTTCCATCCCGGCTAATAGGTCCATCAATGACTATCTTCGATGAAACCATCTAGCTTCCTTTAAATAAGAATCTATCTAGCTCCACACACCCCACTTTAAAAAACCTATACTTTCTCATGAGTGATCTCATTGAACTAAATAGAACTATTGAGAGTAAATTAATTTCCAGCAAAATTGTCTGGTACACACAAGATTAAAACAAAACAAACATAAAAAGGGTATCTTTTTATTAAAAAATTTGAGAGATGTTATACATATTTCAAAATATTTGGAGATTTTTTAATATGTTGGCATTTTACTGGCGTCTTTGGATATTTAATATGCTGTTTCCCCTAGAAACATCTCATTTCATTATTTTTTTAAAAGTAAAATTGGCATGCCAAATGAAAGAATTACTTTCCCCTTCACCCCTAACTTTCTTTAAGTTGTACAAGTTTTCAGATTCTCTGCAGTGTATGACAATTTTCTTCTTTGATGTAGGTTTGGTTGCTTGCTTTTAATATGTATTTCTTTTAATCTCAATCTCTCTCTCTTTGTGTCTGCAGTTTTTCTCTGTTTATAGTTGTAATTAAATGAACTGATCTAGAATAGTGACATCTTTAGAAGGAGATTGAATATTTTTTTTGATGGTTTATTTAGATTTGCATATTGTTTCTTGATCCTGAGGTCTTTTTTTTCCTTACTATGTGGTGATTATTTTAATTTCTAGTGGTGTCTTCTATCTACGCCCCAAGCATCTGGAGTGGGAGGTTGTGAGAGAGAGGGATTTTCAGAACTCAGTCTTTGTTGCCTTGCAGTGGTTGTACATTGTTACACCTGGAGGGGGTCATTTGCAGTAGGGAATAGTAGCATGCAGCTCACCTCATTCGCATTGTTTTTCTTCCCCCAGACTAGCCGGGCACTGTCAGATTTAGAAACACTGGTCTAAGTCGTAGAGTTACAAAAAGGGGGGGTGGGGGAGGCATTTTCAAAGGTACAAATGGAATTTGGGTACCTAATTCTCTTTGAAAGTCAATGGGGTGGTGTTGGGGGCTGTGCCTTTAAGAACAGAGCTTTCTAGCAGGAAAATATTGGTGGTAAAGAAAGCTCTTGCTGGACACAGCTAGTTGGAACCAGATACTAAATAAAGTGGATCTCTTGCAAGCAGCTTAATCACTGAGTGGTCACAGAACACTGATCAGTACTGGGAGCAAGAAAAAATGGAGAAAAATATCCTGAGCAGAAGGCTAGAGAAGTTAAGAGCTCCAACTCTCTGGAAGTGTGGAAGATAACTGGAGGAATTCAAATAGTGCTTTATTCTGAAACTTCATGCAATGTGTGCCAGTAAAAGAGGAAGACCTTCCAAAGGTGTCCTTTTTTTGGATACTGGCTGGTTTTGAAGCACTGGGATTGTTTAATAGTTTTTAGTTAGTTCATGAAGAGGAGGCCATCTATGAAACTGTTACAGAAATTTTGAGAACTACAGGTACAAATCTGTTAGAAATTTGGTGGTTGCAGACACAACCTCTAGAGAATTTAACAAAAATGCAGTGAAGCAAAATCTAGAGCTAGTTTTTGAGTGTCAGGGGTTTTTTTTGGTTTTGTTTAATCAGACTATGCTTTCAGACAAAGTGTGGATTGTGATTGCCAGAGCTACTGCTTGTGGTGAGAACCTGCAGAAAATAGTCAAGGCTATTGGTACAGAGTGATTGTGACAACATACTCCCAGTTACTATCATCAATGCATCTCTCAGTACTAAATAGGATTTGATTTAAAGGCATTGTGATGGTAATTCCTTTTTAACTTTTTTTTGTTTGTTTGTTTGTTTTTTGCTTGTAACATTGATTGAGACATCTAAGAGAACTGGCCACAAATGAATGGTGACACTGAGGAATCTGTTAGGGAGTGATGCATATGTCAAAAATATAGGCCTCAGTCAAGCAAAAGAATCCATGTTGTTGGCACACAAAAAATTGTCCTCACAGAGGAAACTAAGCATAAATTTGTTTGCTGAATGGGATTGAATATGACACAAACTTCTCACTTCCCTGAGACCCTCCCTAGAAGATGATACAGCTAAGCAGACAATTGTGCATAGTAAATCTATCTTTTCTATACACAGTATACCTGAAATAGTAACTTTTGACAATGGGTCACAGTTTCAGTAGTTTTCAATGAAGAATAGGTTTAGACATGTACCCGCTAGTCTCCGTTATCCCCAATCCAATGGGTTAGTGAAAGAATGTGTAAGGCTAATAAGCATATACTGAAAGTCTGTATAATTAGACTTGGTTCTGTATTTAGCACTGCTAAATTACAGAATGGCAATAGTGAAGCATTGGTTGTCAGCTGCTGCTGTTGTGTTCCACCCAGAACAAGAATGCCAGCACTGCTAGAAACTCATGTCAGTCACTTGGGATTTTCAGATGTATCAAATTGAAACAAGATTCAGAATAAATCATGTCTCTAGACAGAACCTTAATTGCTGAGTGATTGCTGAACACTACAAATGCGAAGTGGGTTCCGAATACCCTTTGTGCTTTTGACAATCTCCCACTTTAAAGTCTTAACTCTGAACTATAACAGTGGGGTTAAATGGCTATAATTTTCCAAAATTCTTACGTGGAAAGTAGCCATACAGATTTCTCATCCTATGTTTGATGTTTTAACTGACACACTGGTAAAGAGTTCGGTTATCGGCACTGAAATCTGAGCCAATGTTTGATTTCCCAGAGACTGTTTAAACATAATTTTCTTTGCTAGTTACAGAACCATGTACAGTCACACTTGGGGCCAGAAAATGCAAGAAAGGTGATTTAGGGGCCAATTATATAGACAGTTGTTCAGCAATAGTGGCTGTGGATGCACAGATGCTGGTCAGTGTCAAAGTACTTCCATTTAGCTTTTGCTGCACTCTGTGCTTTGCTTATAAAAAGCACATGGGATCTTTTTCAGGGAACAAGGCAATATGCCACATTTATTGAGAATACAGCAGTTAGCATATGCTTTTCAGTTATATATATATATATATAATACACACACACACACACACACACACACATCATGCACACAATCCTGCTGGTCGATGTTTATAGTTTCCAGTCCAGAGTCTGGATCAATCTAGTGGGCAGTCAGATTGGTCGCAGAGGGGAGACGGGCTCTCTTGGTCATGATCCAATGCTCCTGGTATTGTGGCAAGAGGAACCCAAAGTCCCATGGCAAAGCACCCTGTTCCTATAGTCTCTTTCTCTCCATTGAAGTCTATGGATTTTGCTGTGTCAGTTTGTGACTGGTTACTCCTTAATTAGTGTTATCGTTTGATGTTAACATTCCAAAACATCTCTGAGAGGGTCATCCTGTCCTGGATTGATTTAATCACTTGTCTTTAGGGGTTCCAGTCTCCACTTCAGGGTCATCAATTTGCCCTTCCTTCATTATAGATGTGCGTTGATGGTTCTCTGGTGTTGTTAAGTCTCTTCACTTCCTTGACCATCTGGCTATAACCATGGCCTTCACACCTTATCTTTTCCTGATGCATGCATTCCTCATTCACACAGACCATCTCTCAAAGAAACCTTCAAAGGTATACAAACAGCAGTACAGTAAAACCTCCATTTAACGGACTAATTCGGGCGAGGGGATGTCCGTTAAATGAAAAAGTCTGTTATTTAATAATAATAAAAAAAACGAGCTGTTGGTGCAGCAGCCTGACCGCCACAGAGTCAGGGCGGCAGCTCCACAGCCCCCCCGCTGCCGGGACCCGGGTGGCAGCCGGGAGCCGTCAGCCAGCCCGCTGGGGTTCCAGCTGCTGGGACCCGGGCGGCAGCCAGGAGCCGTCAGCCAGCCCGCCTGGGTCCGACCCAGGCGGCAGCCAGGAGCCATCAGCCAGCCCATCCGCAGGCGGGACCCGGCAGCCAGCCCGCAAGAAATGGATTTCGGATGCATCAGACTTGCTTAGAAATTTTGTCCGTTGCATCCGAAGTCCGTTAAATCGAGGTCCGTTAAATCAAGGTTTTACTGTATTTTATATTCAACAGAATACATGGTAAATCAAGCTTTGCTAAATCTTATAACTAAAACAATTCACAGTGGGGTTTCAGGCCATCGATACTTCTCTAATATATTTACCACAGACATGATACAAAATCCTGTCTCTTACTAACTAAACTTTATAACAAAAACTAAAAGGGCCTACGAGGGCCTAACTGTAATGCATATGGGAAACAGGATCCCATAGTCTCAAAAGGATCTTCCTTTCTGTTATTCAAAAAGAGTGGCTGGTAGGATAAAACAAAGTTTACATCAATTCTTATAGTACAATTATAAAATCCTGATCCTACATATGGAGTGAGTCTAAATCCACATTCTGTGTAAGCATGCAGAGAACCACATACACCACCTGCAAAATTCCCAAAGTTTATCCATGCTCAGGAAACAAAGTGATGTTCTGAGGTAACAAGCGCATGCCCTTGCTCTGCGATTACTGTTCCTTATTCTGTAGCAGCTCCACTGTCTGTGTAGCAGGTCAGAGAGTGGAGAAAAATTGCTTCAGACTCTGAGATGGAGGAACGTATACTGTAAGCCAAGGCACCTGCAAGGGAAAGGGAAAAACAAACAAAAAAACCACATGCATCCCAATGAGACCCATCATATATTCTCTCTCCCCCCCCACCCCCCTTTTGACTAGTGGTCATTGTCAGATGTGTGCATGGTAAAGTGCACTGTGCACACATGTGTACATTGTTTTAAAAACATAGTGTATGTGCTCTTCTATGTGGATTTGGAAAATAATCTAAATATCTTTCACAATCCATTGACAGAAGTCATTGTCAGGAAAAGGGTGAAAATGCATGAGGAAATAATTACCCAGTTCTAGTTTTGGCTGCCTTGTGATAATATGATGAAAATAGAAGAATTATTGTATTAAAAGAGCCCCCTTTCCCCCCCTGTTGAAATAGTAACTGATAGTTCAATGTGGGTTGTTCAGAAAAGAGTCCATAGTTTCTCCTTCCCAATGCTAATGCACTCATATTTGCATTAAGGACTTGGGGGGGGGGGAGGGCAGGAAAGCTTGTGTTGAGTGAGAGTCAATTTTCTTAAAAGGATAACACATATGGAAGGAGGAAGAGGGATGTGATATAACATGAATGACCATGATTATACCTGCTCTTAAGAGTGCACATGTGCTCTCGCTCTCTCTCCAGACTGTCTTAATGATTGACATAGTACCTGACTCAGATAATCAATAAGAACATTATCAATTTTACTAATGCTACTACATAGTTTTCAGAAATCAGGTAACTCACCCAGTAAAGAGATTTAAAATCTAAGATTGTTAGTTATACCCGTAATGGATTATTCCTTCCAAACATTGTTAAAACCTCTTAAGCTCCACCTTCAAGCATAGGAAGTTTAATATTTATATTGTTAAAATACTATTAGAAGGTAAAGTTTCAAGAAACATAAGACACTTTTGGATTACTCTTTAGAACACATGAAAACTACTTCTTTAATACCATAGTTTCATACCGCAAATAAATGTTTAACTCCTTTTTTTATTTCATCTTTAAATTACATTATCTTTTCTCCTCTCTCCCCCCCCCCCCCCTGCATTTTGGCATGTATAATAAAGATCTGGAGAATCTCTTGGTGACATTTCTGTTTTTCTCCTATAGTTGAATACTGTGCATCTTCCGAGTTAATGTTCTTTCACTGAATCATTTAAGAAGCCCTTAGAACTTCAATCTAATTTTATTTACAACAGTTTTAATCTAATGTAAAGCTTTAGTGGAGTGACTTCTCATTTACACACTTGTCAGAGCAGAATCAGGTCCATAAAGATTTGTAGCCTTTTCTGGCACAATTTTTAATACAGACTTTGCATTCATAAAGAAAAGATACGTTTAGGAGAGACATTAAACAGATGTCATTATCAAGGCTTGGAAAAAGCTGAGCTGCTACTTTTAATCATTCGTATTAAAAGCTGTTCTTCAGAAATCCAAGCATTTGATGATTTATGATTTGTTATGATGGTTGTCTTAGAATACTCATTTCCTAGCTCTTAATTTGTGGTGATGTTCTGAAAAAGCCAAAAACATTTTAAAAATTGATATTTAGAGTTGAAGTTCAGGGAAATAAGTGTGGGATTAATGATGAGCCTGTTCTCTCTTCCCTAGCAAACAGTTTTTTCCATGTAGATCTTAAATTTAACAGTTCGTACCAACTGCTCATAGATTTTTTTTTCATATTGATATTCACAATATTTTAAAAACATAAATATATTTATATTTAAAAAGTATAGCTGCCAGATTAATAATTAGAAATCTGACAGAACATGCCCCACTTAAGCATATTTATTTAAAAGAAACAAAGAGCAAAGTGCACTTGTTAAAACTGGGAGCACTCCAGAATTGGATGTGAAGCAGCACAATACAATACATACTGGAAATGGAATCTGCCATTAGTTAATAATCCTTTCATGTAATTCCAAATTATTATTCAGCAGTGGCACTAAAACACCATCTGCACCTGATAACTCTAGAAAGAAATCAGAATTTTATAGGCAATTTGTGCTTATAGTTAAGTTTTCCCACCACTTTCCATTATCAGACCCTACTTTTGGTTGTCTAGAATATTGTCAAACTCTAACAATTTGGGCTGAAATTTTCCACAATGTTTCTCAGGCTGATCTTTTAAAATTTCAGCAAAAATGCTTCAGACAGTTCTCAGACTGAGATTAGGGGAAATACATTGTTTTGCCTTTTTTGTTGTTGTTTAAAAAAATGTACAGCCATCTTACTGAGAAGTTCTGACATCTCTACGCGTTGGACCAGGAATTTGAAATTTGTCAGAGAAGTGGCACCTTTCACCATTCCTGTGAGAATCTGATCAATTGTGGCCAAGTCATGAGCCTCTGAAAAATATCAGTTCACATATGCTCAGTAAAGACTTGCCAGACTGTTCGGTCTGCATTGAGGTTACTCCATCTCCACACAGCACCTATGTGCCAGCCAGACTGCATATGCACCATCCCCACAGAGCAACTGTGCACACTCCATCCTGGGGCTACAGGAGCTGAGCAGCACTTCCCCTGCAATTGCTGCTCCTGGCTGCTAGGGGCTGCTTTGGTCAAGATCTGAGGATACAAAGACTCTCTCCAATGTTCTCAGTGCTCTCCCTCTTGGAGCACAGGTAGTACAGTGGGGGAAAAAAAGCCTGACTGGGATGCAGAGGAGTCAGGAGCCAGGACTGGGATGAGGAGACACTGATTGTGAGGGGACGAGGATGAGGAGATAGGGCAGGGAGGACTGTGATTAGGATGCAAGTGTGGGCAAAGCGTGGGCATTTCATGCAAAAAAAAATTTAAGATTATATTGTCATTTAACCCAATATGTGTCTGTTTCAACATATACACAAAAATAAGTATTCATATCTACCTATCTCCATCCTTTTAATGGTGTTGGCAGGATATCTGAAAACTTTCAAATCTTTGGAATATTTACAGTTTAACAATTGTTTTAACAATTTTTTTCCTTTGACTGGTTTGTATAGTGTTTTTTTTTTAAAAAAAGTGAAATATTGATGAGAGAGTTTTGAAACAAATTGAATATTTTTAGCAAATGTGTCTGCATTTTGCATTCAATTGTGTTTTAAAGCTGTAAATTGCTTATTTTGTTGTAAAAATTCAGTTTTAAGGTCTCATCAGAAAACTCTCCTAGTAAAATGCATGGAACACTATATTTACATTACTCTTCTCTCTCCCTCTCTCTCTCTCTCTCTCTCTTTCTCTCTCTCTCTCTCTCTCTCTCTCTCTCTCTCTCTCTCTCTCTCTCTCTCTCTCTCTCTCAAGAGAACCAATAACCATTGTGCTAATGCGCCCCATATTCTTCACAGTGATATTATGATATGACATAACTATGATGCATTTTGTACAAGACAGGTCATGTAAGGTATCATTGGAAAAGTTAAGATTTACTGAATATGATTATCCTATTGCATGCTGTCAAGGTTCCCTCCCCACTCTGAACTCTATGGTACAGATATGGGGACCCACATGAAAAGACCCCCTAAGCTTATGTTACCAGCTTAGGTTAAAAATTCCCCAAGATGCAAGTTTCTCCTCTTTCTGGAACAGTATGCTGCCACCACCAAGCATCCCCCAAGAACCAGGGGCAGGGCCACTTGGAGCCCCCTCTTTCCCTAAAATTCCCCCAAGCCTACACTCCCCTTGCTGGGAAAGGCTTGAGAATAAACCCCTCACCATTTCTTGAGCCTGATCCAAAAAGAACCCCTGGATCTACACAATGTAAAAAAACAGTCAGTTCTTAAAAAAAGATTTTAATTAAAGGAAAAAAGGGGGAAAAAAACAAATCCTTAATAAAAATCAGTGGAAAAGCACTTACAGTCACAAAAAGAATCAAAGGAAAGAAAAAAAAACACACCACAGAGGTATCCCCTTCTGCTGAGTTTCAAAGTTACAGAAAAAACATAGGGATATTTCCCGAAAAACCTGGTAAATTCACAAGTGAGAAACAAATATAAAAGTTAAACCGCCTTGCGTGGCTATTTACTTACTCCTTGTGCTGCTTAGAAAGATAGAATTAGATGAAGAGAAGAAACTGGTCTGGCTCCTTTAAAATCCCCAAAGTGAACGAATAAAACAGAACAAGCACACAGACAAAAGCTTCCCTCCCGCAGATTTGAAAGCATCTTCGGTCCCCATTGGTTCTTTTGGTCAGGTGCCAGCCAGGTTTCTTTAAGCATCTTAACCACTTATAGGTAAGCAGGAGTTCTAGGCTACTTTATGCTTATGACATATCCATGTTTCATTTCTGTATTTGAAGTTCTAAATATTGATTGTGTATCTGTATTTCACATGTAGTTAAACCTGGGTGACACCCACTAAGTGCCATGCATCTAGTCTAGAACTTCCGCTGTATAGGGCCTATTCAAAGAAATGGGCCATTAGGAAAAACAACAGGGTTTAGTAGAAGCTCATCCCCCAACTGGTGAACCTTCCTGAGAACATTCCAGACAGCCTGTAAGTAATGTCTACTAATGACTCAGCAAGCTATGCAAAGGCATGTGACCAGGCCATTTTGGGGTGTCTGTATTTTTCTGCAAACTGGTTTGGGAACCAAGTTTGAAACAAAGGGTTCCCACCATATGTTAAAGCTACATAAGGCAGGGAGCAACATAATCTGGTGTTCTTTACTCCTCACACAGGAAGACTCCTGGAAACACTGAAGGAACAAAGACTGAACTGGGGGGAGAGCTGGACCCAAGCTAAAGGGATTTCTATCCTGTGTATGAAAACCTGGGGATCCCAAGCTGCGAACCAAGTGCAACTTGTGCCTTGAGAATCTGCAAGCCTGCTTGTATCATCAGTCAGAGTGAGAGATTGCTAATTCAGCTCCTATCCTTCTAGTCCAGAGGTAGGCAACCTATGGCATATGTGCCGAAGGAAGCACACAACCTGATTTTTAGGAAAATTCACACTGCCTGGGTCCTGGCATTTTAATTTAATTTTAAATGAAGCTTCTTAAACATTTTAAAAACCGTATTTACTTTACATACAACAATACTTTAGTTATGTATTATAGACTTGTAGAAAGAGACATTCTAAAAACATTAACATGTATTACTGTCACAGAAAATCTTAAATTAGAGTGAATAAATGAAGACTCGGCACACCACTTCTGAAAGGTTGCTGACCCCTGCTCTAGTATGTTAATCATAGTTTGCATTTTTGTTTATTTACTAGGTGATCCTTTGTGATGTTTGCTATAATTTAATAACTTATTTTATGTTTTAATCTAATCTAGTAAATTTTGGAATGACGTGCTTGGGAATCTTATCTTAAGGAGCAGGGGGGTGTTGCATTTCCTTTCCACATTGAGGGAGAGGCAAACTGGATAATAAATTCATACAAGTTGGGGTTTTGATGAGGGCAGCTCTAGCATGCACACCGGTTGAGATGGGGTTTATCTGGGCTGTAGCCTCTCTTGTTGGTTCATGCAATGGTTGGTCAGAGAGCCTGCCTCTAACTGCCGCTGGGTGTGTTCCTACCTGTGTGAACATTGGTGGAAGTGTAGGACTGGGAGCAGGTCTGCAGCTTGTCATACCAGCACAATGTGAGAGGAAACCCAGGTTGGTGAGTCAGAGGGCTCAGTGGTACCCCAGTTCCTGGTGACACCCTGCAGGGAAACCATCACAATTATGTCCTCCACTCTGAGGCACAGTGACTCCCAGAACTGCTCCTGGGTTAGTGACATTATGCAGAATCCCTTACTCAGGGATGCACAAAAAATGCACAATCTAACCATTAATGGATTTAGTGATTTTATTTTTTCTCCTTTTTTTTTGGTGTGGAGAGAGGCAGTCAGAGCGCTAGTGCTCACTCTGCACTGACACACCAAAACCTCTGGCATTGTATTCAAAGCCTTCCATGGAACTTTCTGTAGCTGCCTCAGAATCATCTTTTCCTCTTCTACCAGGACTTCGCATGACAACTATATTTCACTGAAAAAAATGATTCTCATCCAATATGAGACAAAATGTCACAGAACTAGATCTGAACTATGGATCTTATTCCTGCAAGAGATAAGAATGACCATGGAACTAACTAGTTTCTGAATTAATTTCAAAACTCCACTTCTTTGACTTAAAATTTGCTCTAAGTTCTATGTGCACCCCTCCCCCCCAAAAACATACAAAAAATATAAAGCAATCCAAGTTATTCTTTCTACAAACTGGGAAGAAAGTACAGAGACATTGTTTGTATTTTTCAGTAGCTCATAAATGCTTACAAGGTGTGATGATGTCGGTGGGCCAATTATGTATCTAGATTGATTTTGTGAAAAGGTGCTAACCAGGCTCTATTACAAGTTGGCGCTAAAGTGCTTGGAAAATTTTCTGATGGAACTTTTTTTTTTGGTTGGAAAATCATGATTTATCAAAATTGAAATGTTCTATGGGAATATTTCCATTCTGACAAAATTTAATTTAGAAAAAACAAAACTAAATGAAACTGTCAGAATTAAACCTCAGAAGTCAAAATTGAATTAAATTGAATTAAATGTTTTGATTGACCCCACATTCAATCTTTTTGAAAAGTTATTTCATGGGAAATTTCAAAATGTTCTTTTCATTCTGATTTTAAATGAAAACAAATTTCAAATCTGCAGAATGTATCTGTGCACCAACTTGACAGGATGTGCCAAAAGACCCCAACCATATGGACAGCCATAGTCTTAATATTAGTTTGTGAGTGTGGTAGGGGGAAGAAGAGTGCATGCACACACCTGTGGGCATGAAGAGGTAAAATCAATAATGCCTTAATGTGTTAGGATAAACTTTCAGGTCAGAAAGAACTGTAGTGAGCAGAATAGATTACTATGAAAGTCAATGTACCATATTGTTCATGTCTAATAAAAAATGCAGTGCATAGAAAATCTGTGCCTTCAGATATGAAAATTAATGTTCCCATATAGTACACTGTACTTTCATGCATTTCCTTTGGAGATTTGTTCAGGTTTATATATTTTTAATAAAGGCTCTCAAATGACTAATGTAGAAATTGTACCATTTTTACTAATCTATTGAAAATATTCTTCCAACTAAATGGATTTATTTTCTCTCTATAACTTGTGAACTTTCTTGATAAATTCTGATAACTGTTGTCATGGTCCCATGGTAGGCTGACCTTTTTGACACCTTTTTCCTGTCCTTCAAATGCACCTCTTTAAAATAACAGGCCCATGCCTCCACTTCTCTGAGGATGGAATTAATTCGGAACACTTGAATTAGCCTTGGTGTCTTCGGTTCTTTTGGGGGCGCTCAGAAGGGGGAAGGGGGGGGTTGTAGCTTGCTTTCTGTGGACCATGCCTCTCTTAACCTGCAGCTGTGGACAACTCTCCACTTCCCTTTCTACAGGGAGGATCTTTTAATTGATCAGTTTCTTGATCTCACATTCTCAGGCTTGACAAAACAGCTATGTAACCAGGGTTCCAACAGAGAAGTTCTCTCATCACGGTAATTAACATGGCTATTAACATGTGGTGAGTTTTTCAGAATTCTCTTTATCTAGTCCATTGTGTTGCTGCTCCTATTTTATTCTATTGGTTCCTCCTACTTGGTTCCCTTTTTGTGCTAATAATACCTTAGCAAATTGCTGATCATAAACACAGAGAGAGACATGCACAATATTCATAATCAAGATATTTCCTGGTTCACCATCACTTTTTTCTTCTGTTTTACTGCTAAAACTCTTCTACACATTATGGGAGTGACAATCCATTGGCATATTACTTGTTAAGACACCAGAAGAAACAAACAGCAAGGTGATAAGTATCCTGTTCAACCAAGGAAAATCTCCTGTTTAGCATCTTACTTCACAAAATGCCCAAGGTAAAAACTTATTTTTAGATGATGAGTTTCTTTCCATTGATTTCAGAAGATTTTGAGTTGAACTCTTAATGAAGTTCAGCGTTTAAGAATTTGGTCCTTAGTGTTCAAATGAAGTTTGGATTTAGGGAGCTTTCTTTATGCAGGAGATACTAAGAAAATGGCTTCTCTCACACTTCCTATGGAAAAAGGAATTGAAAAGCCAGGCTATTATCGCAATGAACTCAGGCATCTACTAGAACAGCTAGAGTTCTAAAATATGGATATCTATATATATAAAAGTCAAGTGGTGTATGTATGTATGTATGACCGCGAACTCATCCCGCACCATTTGAGCTAGAGACTTGAAATTTGGTACAGTTAGGGGTCTTGGGGTCTAGATGGTCATAAGGGTCGAAAAATTTTCGGATCTCACCTCTGACGCCCCCCAGGGGTGAAAGTCTTTAAGGGCCAATCACATCAGCTGGGCAGCTAGGTGGTGATGATGTCATAATACCCCCTCCAACAGACACCGCACTCGGTCAGCTCACCCCTCCCTCCTCCAACGGAACCCCGGAAATCCCTCAGTTCTCTGCCCCTCCCCCCTCCCAACGGAACCCCGGAATCCATCAGCCCTGTGCCCCCCCCCCCCACCTGCGAAGGTCCCCGGAATCCCTCGGCTCTGTGCCCCCTCCTCGCCTGCGACGGATCCGAGTTGGGTTTGGTGGGATGGTAAGTGAGGTGGGGGTGTCGGGTTCGGTTGGGGGGTGAGGTGGGGGTGTTGGTTTTGCTTGGGGGGGGTCAGGTGGGGGTGTCGGGTTTGGTCGGGGGGTAAGTGAGCCGGGGGGTGTTGGGGTTGGTCAGGGGGTGTCAGCTGTCTGCCCCCCCTCCGACTGACCCGAGCAACGCCGGGCACTTATGCTACCCCCCCCCACCTGCGAAGGTCCCTGGAATCCCTCAGCTCTGTGCCCCCTCCCCACCTGCGATGGATCCGGGTTGGGTTTGGTGGGACGGTAAGTGAGGTGGGGGTGTCGGGTTCGGTCGGGGGGTAGGGTAGGGGTGTTGGGTTTGCTTGGGGGGGTCAGGTGGAGGTGTCGGGTTTGGTCGGGGGGGTAAGTGAGCCGGGGGGTGTCGGGTTTGGTCTGGGGGGGGGAAGGTGTCGGGGTGGGTGAGGGGTGAGGTGTGGGTGTTGGGGTTGGTCAGGGGGTGTCAGCTGTCTGCCTCCTCCCCACCTCCGGCTGACCCGAGCAACGCCGGGCACTTATGCTAGTATATATATAAGTCAAATGGTGTATGCGTGTGTGTGTGCGTGTATGTATGTTCCCTTATTCCTTCCACACCGTTTGAGCTAGAGACTTGAAATTTGGTACAATTATAGGCTTTAGGGTCCTAAGCAGGGTAAGAATCGAATTTTTTTCATCTGGACCAGGGACTGCTGCCATAAAGTCAGTGCATTCGGAAAAAGCGTGGGACCATTGTCATGGTGTTTGATGTGAGACAACTGCAAGAGAAGTGTCCGTAGCAGAGGTCTGACCTGTTCTCCACCTATGTTGACCTGACCATGGCTTTTGATACTGTTTATAGAGAGGGCCTGTGGAAGATCATGGCCAAGTACGGATGCCCAAGGAAGTTCATCTCCATGGTCCAACAGTTTCATGAAGTCATGCAGGCACGAGTGCAGGACAACGGTGAGTCATCTGCACCATTTCCTGTTAAAAACGGTGTGAAGCAGGGTTGTGTCCTGGCACCTACACTCTTCAGCATTATATTCTCCGCTATGTTGACTGATGCTTTCAGAGACGGAGACGTTGGAATTGGCATCAGGTACCGCACTGATGGTAAGTTGTTCCACCTAAGGAAGCTTCAGGCGAAAACCAAGGTCATGACAGATATTATTTGAGACTTTCTGTTTGCTGATGACTGTGCACTCAACGCTGGCTCAGAAGCTGATATGCAACGCAGCGTAGACAAGTTTTCCAATGCCTGCACAAACTTCGGTCTAATCATCAGTATAAAGAAGACTGAAGTTTTGCATCAGCCAGCCCCAGGGAAGCCCTATGTTGAGCCCAATATCACTATTAACGGCCAGAGACTCAATGCAGTGAACAGATTTACATACCTTGGCAGCACACTGTCCCAAAATGCCACCATAGATGATGAGGTGAATATCAGGCTCGCTAGAGCCAGTGCAACTTTTGGCAGATTAAACACCAACGTCTGGAATAGAAGAGGCATCACCACCCAGACCAAGCTGAAAGTATACAGTGCAGTTGTTCTTCCTACACTGCTCTACGCCAGCGAAACCTGGACTGTGTATCAGCGCCATGCCAAGAAGCTGAACCACTTCCACACAACAAGCCTCCGGAAAATCCTCAACATCAAGTGGCAGGACAAGATCCCAGACACTGAAGTACTCGCCCAAGCAAACCTGCCAAGCATCTTTACCATCTTGATGCAGTCGCAGCTACGCTGGGCGGGGCATGTAGTCCGTATGTCAGACCATCGGCTACCAAAGTGACTTTTTTATGGCGAGTTGCAACAAGGACAGTGATCTCATGGGGGTCAGAAGAAGCGCTTCAAAGACACTCTCAAAGTCGCCCTCAAAGCGTTTGACATCAATCCTGACTCTTGGGAACAGAGCGCAATGAATCGGACTACATGGCGCTCTTCCGTGTATAAAGGTGCTGAATCATGTGAGGCCAAAAGGACGGCTGCAGCAGAACAAAAGAGGCAAGCCAGAAAA
The DNA here is from genome assembly GCA_032164245.1 of Sternotherus odoratus. Taxonomy (NCBI): domain Eukaryota; kingdom Metazoa; phylum Chordata; order Testudines; family Kinosternidae; genus Sternotherus; species Sternotherus odoratus. The sequence continues at coordinate 155,213,374 of JAVMKO010000001.1, read as the reverse complement.
GCCCGTGCCAGAAACCCTGCTGGAGATGTCCTCCTCATCTCCTGTCCTATCTGTCATCGGACCTTTCGTGCAAGGATTGGCCTCATCAGCCATCTGCGCACACACAGACAAAATCAGCTCCAGCAATTTACGGATGACTGAGTGGTCCTCGTCGAATCGACGGACAAACCACCATGTATGTATGTATGTGTGAGAGAGAGAGAGAGATTTGGCACAAGTCTTTTCGGGAAAATGTTTTTATGATTACCCTATTCACCAGCTCAAATGTCATTTTTCTGAATTATCAAGAAAAAAATTCCCATGGTTTTGGATCCATTGCTCTTCTGAGTGTGTTCTACCTGGTTGTCAGTTACCTAAGATAAACTAGTAGAAATTTCAATACAAAAGCGCTTGATGTTAATTTTTCTTCAGTATAATTACTTGATTTATCTGGACATTATAATTGACTCAGACTCTGTTTCCAGGCCAGCTACTGTAGTTTCCAGCAGAAAATAAACTATTTGTGGACAACTGAAGAGCACAAAATCATGTTACTGGAGAAAATCCTATCCATCTCTCTTCCAATTCTGCCAGACTTCAATTGAAGCCAATCAAATTCCATACAGACCTACTACTTTGGTGGCAGTGGTGGGGAGAAGAAAGTTTTATGTCCAGATTTACATTGCAATGAATGTAAAAGCAATTCAGAAGATTGACTTTTGGCAGGATTTTACTTATGGTAACAGAAGAATGGGAGCTGTCTATGAAATTGAGAGAGCTTCTGCCAAGTACAGGATGTACATCACTGAAATGTGAGTATTATGAACCTTGCACAGAATATGTTTTCTCAAATAAAAAAACCTTATCAGAACTGCCAGTTTTAATATAAAATACATTATTTGTTTAAAAATCAATGAGTTTTAGTATATTTCATGAAAATGGATAGCACATTTTGTTCTGGTCTGGCAGAATTCTTTTTAGCAATATTTGAAGATGTGACTATCACACTTCATTTCTCTTTGTCAAATTGGGATCTGATCATTAGCTGTTCCCAGATACTTGCAAAAAATATATTCTTCTGAAACCACAAGTTCTAGTGCTCCAACAACAATTCACAGTGATCTACCATTATCTAGCGGTGAAGAGAAAAAGGCATAGTTAGAGGGTATCATAAAACATCTGAACAGCAAAAGCAGCTAAATGAAAAACAGAATCATCTTAATAAAGGTTTGATCCTTCTGTCCTTACTCAGATAAAATTATCAAAAATCTAATGTGTAAAGAATGCAGGGTCTGCTGCTAAATGTCAGTCAAATCCTCTTGCCTTACTCATGAAAGTAATCTATTTGACTACTAAGAGCTCACTTCTCTGAGTAGAGAGAGCAGGACTTGATCCTGTATTCAGGGCCGGCGACAGGGGGGTACAACGGGTACAGCTGTACTGGGCCCCGGACTTCAGGGGGCCCCCTGAACTCCGGGGCCCGGTACTCAGCTGTACCCCCTTGTCGCCGGGGCTGTGAGCAAGGCGTGGCTCCCGGCAGCCGCTGCCGCGCTCACCAGCCCCCTCCCCCAGCACCCAGCAGCCTCCCCCTGCCCCCCTTTGCTTCTCCCGGCCGGCCACGTGGCCGCAGCGCATGCGGGTTTGGGGGCCCGCGGGAGGTAGGAGACGGGGGGGCCCGGGGGCAGCGCGAGACTGCCGGGGGGGGGGGAACCCCGCGGGCAGCGGGAGACTGGCGGGGGGGGGGAACCCCGCGGGCAGCGGGAGACTGGCGGGGGGGGGGGAACCCCGCGGGCGGCGGGAGACTGGCGGGGGGGGGGGGGGAGCTGTCACCGGCCCTGCCTGTATTTATAATTTTTGTGGCAAAAAAAATGTTTTTTTCAACCCATGCTGCCATTAAGTTACATATCAAAAAAATTACCTACAGCTACTAGACAAACTGAGAACACATCATCACTAACTAGGACATGTGAAAAAATGAATCTACTAGATTCCACAAGGAGGAAACATTGGACCAAATTTATTTTAGGAGTAACAACACTGAAATGAGGCCAGATCTAAATTTGGTATATTTTCGTTCAAAGGAGATTCAATGGACTATAACAAGCCTTCAATGTACTGAAGGTTAGTAACATTCCTTAATAAATTCCAAATTCCCGACCCCCACCTCATTCTTATGTCAGACACTGTACACACACTTTCTGCTAAAATGAACACAAACTGTTAGAGAATGTGTGCAGCAAAAGTAGTATTGAATTGGTCTGTAATTCATCCGTTCTGCTCTCTCTCCTAGAGAGTCAATGTCACTGATGCCTAAATGGACAAGTGGCTTTTTTTAATTTGCTTTTTCTTCCTGTTTAGGGAGAGGGCCTTTGTCATGGTCCCAAGAAAGATAATGTCTTTTGATACGTGTTGTCCTGTACCAAGCAGTCTCTTGGCACCTAATAAATAATTATGAATTGTGACAGTTTTGTCTTTCTGAATAAGTTTAGTTTTCAATCCTATTTTTGTAGTAACCAGAATTGGCATCTTTGAGACACAGGACTTTCATTATATATTCTGGGCAAGTAGTGTGGGTGTGTTTTGAGCAATGCACCTCATTCTAGTCTATTCTTACATGTTATCAATACCTAGGACAGGAAGAAGTACTATTCTGTATGTAACATCAACTTCTAATTGAGAAATGTACAGCACAACAGCCCTTGGCTTAGCCGGAGTGAGACTTTAGCTCAGCTCACTGCCGTCTGCATACTACCAGTACAAGTTTCCCATTTCAAAAGCTGGCAGCTATGGTAAAGTGCATGCCCCAGGCCCACAGAATAATAGGAAACTCTGTTAATTGCCTGAATCTGCTTGGAGCTGCTGAGCAGAGCTTGTCCTTGTGACGGGGGGTGTCTTATTGGAAAAATCTTGAAGAAAAATGCATAGAACAGTTGGAAAATTAAGACAGATATTTTCCATTAAGGGAGATTTTATATGCAAGACGCTTTGGAGGACGTGCAGGGCTTGATAAATGGTAACTTGCTCATGCTACAATGGCATTTGAAAGCATGTACATAAGGGCAGAATCTAACCTTGTGATTATACTGAGGGTTTTATTGGTGGTGAATGAATACAAATTGAAACAGCAAAACTCTTATATGGTCCTATGAAAATCACAAATAATGGGAAGTTAAAGTTCTCAGCCTAGATTCTCAGCTCCACTAAGGCCATTTTACTCTGTTCATACACAGAACAAAGTGGCTTTAGGGTTGGTAGAGATGCCAGTGTATAATTCCCCTTGCAGTGGGGAACTCTTCACTAGTAGAAACCAGGCAGAGGAGGCACTATTGCCTCCTGGGCCAGCTGCCCTCACATCCCCGCTGTAAGAAGAAAAAGGAAGTTTGGTAAAGAGACCACTCAGTGCACAAGACATACACATTACTTAGAGTACTGCAGGCTGTGATGTGATGCTTTATACAGTTTTATACAAGTGGATGTGTGTGTGTGGGGGGGGACCACATGGTAACTAAAACAGAAAGTAAGGGTGGGGTGGAGCATGACTGTAGCCCAGAATACCCTGAGTAACTCAGATAACCCCTTGGTGACCACTTTACTATGGGGAGTTGTGACAGAAAGCATCCCTACATTCACAACCTATACACCATTTTAATAAATATTGTACAAAATATGCTTTGTGAGGTATAATTGGTTAAACACCTGTACCATGAGGAAATGTATGTAGCAACCTTATATGTAAAATTATGAATTCATCCTTTAATATGTTAGCACATGTTCAAACCCACACAGCTTTTATTAGCCAAAAGTTTTTAAATAGACCTGTCCTAAATAATGGAATACATGTTTACATATAAGTAGTAAACAGGACACTTGGGACAGCAAGCGTGGGAAGTGGCAGGAGATGAGGCATACCTGCTTTTCAGCATACAAATGGGAAAAGAAAGTGTGTGGAGTCTCCTTCACCACCAGACTCCATCTTGCCTTCTTTACTGCTTGAGTTAATTTTGTGGGGTAATCCTCAGAAGAATCCACTTTGAAGGGTGACTGGACTATGCAGATGAGGATCAAAACACTGCAAGGTATCTCTCTTGAGTGGTCTCTTTACCAAACTCCCTCTTTCTTCTTACAGCAGGGATGTGAGGGCAGCTGGCCCAGGAGGCAATAGTGCCTCCTCTGCCTGGTTTCTACTAGTGAAGAGTTCCCCACTGCAAGGGGAATTATACACTGGAGAAGAAAAAGGAACAAGCCTTTTGACTTTTGGAGGGATCCTGAGATACAAATTTGACTAGCCATGTTGCTGGGATTGTGTGGTAAGAATTTTACCTTGAATCAAGTCTACTTTAAGTGTTAGTACTAGGAAAAATTTTTTTGTATTGCTGTGTATTTGTATTTGATTTTTTTAATCAAAACTAATCCAGTATTGTGTTTTTAAACTGAGCTCTTTGGTAACTCCAGTTAAAGTAGCATGCTGTTGGATATTGAGCCCTCAAAGGGACTACAGGTGCATAATATCTGAACTATCCAGGGGAGGACTGGGCAGGGCAGGATAGATTTTTGGGGTGGACATTTTGGGACTGTGAGTGCACTGGGGTCACCCTGCAAGTAATAACCAAGGCTGTGTGTTGCTGACAGGCTGCTGGGGTCAGAGTTGCTGAACCAGGACTACAGATATACACAGACACTGAAGGTATGAACTGCTTTATGAATGGTCCAGGGTGGGAGCTTTAACAGCAAAGAATTGTGAGGGTTCCCCAGGTTTCATGACAGGTGGCGACAACATAACCCCTCACTGATCTGGACTGTGCTCTGGAATGTGCTAGGAGTGTCTCGTGATATCCTTGAGGAATGTAGTGATGTAAGTTGGAACTGTTATATTGCCCTGCAGGTTTAACAGATGACAAAGTGGGACACATGACACTGCAGCCCTCCACTCTCTACTGCATGTGAACAGATTTTGGGCAGAATGAAGAATCTGCCTCATTTTATCTAGAGCTTAGTTAGAGATCATTGCATCAGGTCCTTGTAAGAATTCACAAATATAATTTGTTTCCTTTTAAAAGCCTCTTTTAAAAAGGCTTTCCCATCTGAAATACACTTGACAATAACCTTTTCAGACTAAATTAGCATGAGTTCATTTTTGTAATTTTTTATATCACCGGTAATGTGCTGTTTAGTCACCAGATAATGGTGCTTTTCATAGATGATGAGAACTCATTATCCCAGTCTTGTAATAGGAATGTGTCTTATCACAGGTGCATGACCGCTATTCTTAATTTCATCTCAGATCATGTCTGACTAAAGATAGAACATAGGATGCCTTGGTCGTCTGTGGGGTACTTGCTAATAGGTAACTGTCCAAATCATTCATTGTGAAGTCTAGATGTCTTCTGTTTGCCCTTAACAGAGACTATAACTGTTAATAGTCCTAGTGTAAGTTCAGAAATTGAAAACAAGAGCCAGATCTGTCTTATCATTTCTATCCCTCCCTCTTAGGGTGACCAGACAGTAAGTGTGAAAAATTAGAATGGGGGTGGGGGGGTAATAGGAGCCTATATAAGAAAAAGACCCCAAAATTGGGACTGTCCCTATAAAATCAGGACATCTGGTCACCTTACAGTCCCTCTGTTTTATTGTTTCTATCCCTCATGGTCTATAGTATATAGAACCTTACAAAAACTCAAACAAGGTAATTTGTTGGCAGTCACTCCTTTCTACCCTGTGGCAGGTAAGATTCTGTGTTTAGCTAAAAAACACTATGTTTACCTACTGTGCTGGGAAAGCTAAGATGAAGAGATGGGTCTTTCACTTTGATATGAAGGTGGCAAGATTTGAGGTCATGCTAATCTCTTGAAGAGAGTTACATAGCCTTGTGACTATTTTTGAAAGAGCTCTGTCACCAGCTTCCATGAGCCAAGTTTTTAGATGTGGTTAGCTTCACTGCTCCTGAGGATGGCAGTTGTCATGGTCATGAAAAGGCAGTCCCCAAAGTAGCTCATGTCTTGATCGATGAAGGCTTTCAAGATTGGCACTGTGGTTTTGTACAGGACTTGATGTTCAACAAAGAGCCAGGGTAAGTATCAAAATACATGTTTCTGCCTATGAGCGTTACTTAACATGCTGGTGGTTTCATTCTGGATTAGCTGGAGCAATGTGAGAGACTATGAAAACATGGATCACAGCAGCCCCGTCTACAATGGTCAGCACTGATGGCAGCATTCTAGCCAGCAAAAAAAATTTCTACTGGCTGCCATTATCTTCTTGTGCTTCTAGTAGCTGCAAGAACTTCATAGAGCTAGTTGTTTGAAAACAACTAAACCACTTGGCTCTTTCCTAGGCTGAGTTTCAGCCAGCTCCCTTTCCTTGATAAGTGACCGTGCTTGGTTGAAGTGATGGCACTGCATGGAAGTCTCACTAATATCAATGGGCCACCATGTAGTTGGTGCAGTCTGCCAGTATGCCATCCATTGCAGGATTGGGGCCTTACATATTTTCTCAACTCTTTGGATAATTTTGCTATAGGTCTTTTTCCAAGATCAAACAGATTTTTTTTTGCAATTGGTAAATATGAACATTAAAATTGGTCATGTGACACAAGGTCACAAAATGGAAAAAATGTTTTTGATTATCCACTTAATTATATATATACTAGCATAAGTGCCCGGCGTTGCTCGGGTCATTCGGAGGTGGGGAGGGGGCAGACAGCTGAAACCCCCTGACCAACCCCAACACCCACACCTCACCCCTCACCCACCCTGACACCTTCCCACCCCCCCAGACCAAACCCGACACCCCCCGGCTCACTTACTCCCCCGACCAAACCCGACACCCCCACCTCACTTACCGTCCCAACAAACCCAACCCGGATCCGTCGCAGGCGGGGAGGGGGCACAGACCTGAGGGATTCCGGGGACCTTCGCAGGTGGGGGGGGGCTACCATAAGTGCTCGGGTCAGTCGGAGGTGGGGAGGAGTTCCGTTGGGAGGAGGGAGGGGCAGAGAACTGAGGGATTTCCGGGGTTCTGTTAGAGGAGGGAGGGGCAGGGAGCTGAGCGAGTGCGGTGTCTGCTCAAATGGTGCGGGAGGAGTAAGCGGTCATACATACATACATACACCATTTGACTTTTATATAGATAGATAGATAGATCTATATATATAAAAGTCAAGTGGTGTATGTATGTATGACCGCGAACTCCTCCCGCACCGTTTGAGCTAGAGACTTGAAATTTGGTACAGTTAGAGGTCTTGGGGTCTAGATGGTCGTAAGGGTCGAAAAATTTTCGGATCTCACCTCTGACGCCCCCCAGGGGTGAAAGTCTTTAAGGGCCAATCACATCGGCTGGGCAGCTGGGTGGTGATGATGTCATAATACCCCCTCCAACAGACACCGCACTTGCTCAGCTCACTGCCCCTCCCCCCTCCCAACGGAACCCCGGAATCCATCAGCTCTGTGACCCCCCCCCCCACCTGCAAAGGTCCCCGGAATCCCTCGGCTCTGGGCCCCCTCCCCGCCTGCGACGGATCCGAGTTGGGTTTGGTGGGACGGTAAGTGAGGTGGGGGTGTCGGGTTCGATCAGGGGGTGAGGCGGGGGTGTTGGGTTTGGTTTGGGGGGGTCAGGTGGGGGTGTTGGGTTTGGTCGGGGGGGTCAGGTGGGGGTGTAGGGTTTGGTCGGGGGGTAAGTGAGCCGGGGGGTGTCGGGTTTGGTCTGGGGGGTGTGGGAAGGTGTCGGGGTGGGTGAGGGGTGAGGTGTGGGTGTTGGGGTTCCTCAGGGGGTGTCAGCTGTCTGCCCCCTCCCCACCTCCGACTGACCCGAGCAACGCCGGGAACTTATGCTAGTATATATATATATATATATATATATATATATATATGCAAGTTTCACTCAGAAAATTTCTTTGTCTGGTTCACTTATAGAACATTATACAGCAATACATTTTACTTTCATTTTATCTTTGCCACTCTTTCTCAACATACCGGTAGTATTTCTACCTTAACATTTTTCTTGGTTCTTCAATTATGAAAAGTCACCTTTACTTTATCTTCAGTGGAACTGGATAATGAATATAGCTGTCAATCCCTAGCTAAGCTCCCTGTCACAATAAATATGTGATAAGTGATGGATTGTTCATAAGTTTTCAGATATCTCTCTTGATTTCCTTATCAATACCTGATGCCTTTTTAGTCCTACACAAGACTGATGTACTAAAAGGAAGGTAGAGTGACACTCCAAACCAAATCTCTAGAGAGCTATGCATAATGTTGCAGTATAAAAATGTGTTAATTTTGTTGGTAGTATTGTGCATGCAAAATTAGTGCAAATCTATAATGATACTGCTATATCATGATCTGTTGCCAAAAGTGTGTGTACAGTTGAGGTGATAGTACAGAGTGTGATTGATATTTGGATCTGGAGACATATTTATCTGTAGTGTTGTACTCTCTAGGAGCCTCCATCAGGAATTATGGCCCTACAGTGGAAGGCACCATACACCCTAATAACAAAAAGATGATCCCCGCCACTTGATCCCTCACATCTCTTTCAATACTGCTTCTTTCAATACTGCTTCTAAACCAATGTACAACTTTTCCCTAAATTTGCAAACCCACTTACTCGATTTAGCTAATAACATGTGCTGGCAGCTCTCAACATCACTTGTGTTTTATGAGCAGGAATTTCCTCAGGCAAGAATCTCTTCTACGTTTAACTCCCCACAGATTTAAGCTGCTTCATGTCTCTACAATCCTTACAAGTTTCTTAATTTTTTTATTCAAAAACAAATCTAAAGGTTGATGTGGTGATAAGAGTGACTTACTTTGTAATTTCTGTGTGTAGTGGGGCTTAATTGTTACAGAATCTAAAACAGATTTTGGTAAATTGGATCAGATGGTAAGATTTCAATAGCCTCTCACTGAAACTGTGGTATTGTTTTTAATGACACATTGGGACAGTGAGTAGGACTCATAGTAGATTTCCTGAATTTGCTGCAGAATGATGAAATCACATTAAAGGAGTTTATTTTACCAAGTTAAACTAAATTAATTCCCAGGGAGTTTTAAGAACTATATCTATTTTTCACTGCACTATAGTATCAATGATGCTTCACTAGCATAGCCATCTCAGTGTGCAGAGAGGCATATGTAATCCTGGCCTATATTTAATTGAAAGAGCATCCTAAATAGATAACGTTTTGTATAATACATTTAACCCATGTTCTGTCAGTGACATGACTCAGCATGTTAGAGGAATCCTCAGCTTCTGCTTTAAGGCAATGTCATGGGGTGTATGTACCCCATGTTGACCCATTGACAAAGGGCTAATACAGGCACTGTCTAACAACAGCTGGGAGGATAAAAGAGTTGAGAGGTAGAAGATGGGGTGGCTACCAGAGGAGTAAGTCAGCTGGAGAAAGGAGCTCCTGCCAGCAAGCTACTAAAGAGAAGCCCAAAGACAACAGTCCAGGAGGTGACAAATGGACCAATGGGCTTTAGAGCCTGTGACGGTCCAGGGAAGTCTCAGGGCATTGTCAGAGCTGCAGAGTTCCTGCTCATCGAGCTCGAGGGCCCTGAGGTGGAATCCAGTGGGTTCTGTGAAAGGGTTTTCAGAATCCTGGGCACTAGGAAGAGACTGACAGGCCTGCTAGGCTATGTGAATCCTAGGGGTTGTGCCACTCTTGGCCAGAGAGGGTTTCATGGCACTGATACACCACCTCACAGACAACTTTAAATATGCTTTGTGCCTCTGGAGCAGCACAAGGGAGACGTGAGAGGGGTCGAGAATCTAGTTAAATATAGTTTGCACTGGTCTGTTGCTATAAAATTAATACTATGGCATCATATACATTTAATATTTTCCTTCTAATTATAATCTTCTTTCAGTCTAGGAGGTGACAAAGTTTTTTTTTTTTAAATAAAATATTCAGAAAGCCTCCCTTTGATTAAGTCCATTAATTCTATCTCATCTATTTGAACTAAAAATTAGCTCTCCACAAGCAGTGTTTCTTTTTTTAATAGAATCTATAAAATGCCTCACAACTAGTGATTTTATGCATGCTTCCTAATCACAGGTTGTTGTTAATTTCTAGAGTCAAAGGCTGGTGGACTCTTCCACATGTAATAAAGAATGTGGACAATTCAGCATGTAATCGCATGATCTATCTCACATGTTATCTTGCTACTATAGTAGACTCTCGATTATCCAGGTTTCAGTTACCCAGGTTGTGGATTAACCAGGATGCCAAAAAAATATGCATAACTTGCAGGGCTGGCTCTGGCTTTGTTGCCGCCCCAAGCAAAAAAAAACAAACAAAAAACCACAAGGGTGCAGAGCATCCAGTGGACCAACATTCCCTCCCCCCTGGAGCAGAGTGGCTGGTGAACCAACCCCCTCATCTCCACATTTCCTATGGATGGTGATTATCCGGGATTTTATTAACCAGGATTATTTTTTTCCCTATCATCTTGGATAATCAAGAGTCTACTGTATTCTAGAGGTAATACTAGGCAGTGCAGCTACAAAATGCACAAAATAATTAAATTCTGATTTCCATTTTAAAAAAATATTCTGTATAATGGATCTATTTAAACCCAAGTTTTAAAAATAAGTATATAGGATAAACAATTAATTATAAATAATCTCTAAATAGAGTAAAACATTAAAGTGCCATGCTGGAGCTCATAGCTGTACCTCTCTTTCTGAAGATAAAAGCTAGAAATCATTATATTCATTATCATTTGGATGAGTTAAGTTAGGTTCTCGAGAAATGGAGTATCACAGTGCTTATTATTTTTTTAAAATATTAATCACATTAATTCCATCAGTGTGAAGTAGTTGGGCATAGAGTCCTTGCACCGAAAGTATCCAAACTACATTCATCAGGAATATCAGTAATACTACAGATTTTTCAAATAAAATATCACATCACTGAGAAGCTATGGTAAATGATACCCAAGTGGTCTTGATAATAACCAGTTGGTTAGAAAATAACCAGATTATTGGTTATTTTCTAAAACTGTGTATGAAAGAATGAGGGCTCCCTGGTGGAGTAGTCAATGATTTTGTGCACTTTAGGTAAATATAAACAATGGATTGTCTCAGAAATTCCTGAATAAAAAATGTTTTCTCATTGTCCCCAACCATTTAATGCTGTCCTGAGTGTGTTTTTGTATGCTTTCCAATGATTAAAAGTGGAATCCATATTTAATTTCTAGTTATAATTCTGATTATTCTTTAATAAAACCAGAGGTGAGGTTTTTCATAGTCTATACATCAATGGAACCTTCTTTATGTGAAGCTTGAATTATAACCTTATAATTAGCAGGGCTCTGTATCCTTCTTCTCTAATATTGGGCCAGAGTCTGATACTCTTACTAGCACTGAGTAGCACTTTACCATCTAGGGATATGGAGGTTTCTCAGTAACTTGATGTCTTTAAATTAAGATTGGATTTTTTTTCCCCATAAAAGCTCTGTTATACCTCAACCAGAAGCTATGGGATTGATGAAGGCAGGAGGTCGGTCTAGAAGATCATAATGGTCTGTTTTAGCTTTAAATCCTATCAATTTACTCCTCCAGTGTTTTCATAGATTCTCACAAGTATGGATATTAGAATCCTACTTATTATCATGTCATACAACATCTATATGCAAATCTTGTCATTAAGAAAGAGTCTTAATAGAAATTCTTCTGTCCTTGTATCTATTATTATATCTGACCTTCCTTCCAGCAGTGGAGGGTTCACTACTCCAGTTAGATGTCTGCTACTTGGGCCTTTTGGCTAGCTGTAAAATTTACCAAAGAATGTAGATGTCATTTTCAATTGACTTTAATACTGCCTGTTCATTTAATAAATGATATTTTAAAAGCAGTGTTTGAATAGGAATGGTTATGTTGGATCTGATTCTATTTTAAGTACTTGGCTTCAAATCTGTGGGTCCGCTTAATTCAGTATCTGGTTTCTGACAGAGGTCAGACCCGATATATCTGACGAAAGTGAAAGATACTTGCCAACAGTCAGATGTGGGATAATCCCCTCCAACAGGAAGTTTCCTCATAATCTCTAATAGTTAGAGATTGGTTTAAACCCTGAAGTGTCAGGCAAGTTCAAGGCATCACAACCTAGTGATATGTTGCAACACCTTTTGGCTTAGTGTTGATAGGGCCTAAAATATTTAAAGTGTCTCTTTACTTTATTCTTCTAGCTTTATTTGAACTGTTCAGATTATTAATAAAGTAGACAGGCTTAATTTAACATAACCAAATGTATTTTCTCATGCATAAGCAATACAGTAAACCCTCGATTTAAGGGACTTCGGATGCAACGGACAAAATTTCTGAGCAAGTCTGATGCATCCGAAATGCATTTCTCGGGGGCTGGCTGCCGGCTCCCGGCAGCCGCCCGGGTCCAAACAGCGGGCGGGCTGGCTGCCGGCTCCTGGCTCCCGCCCGAGTCCCGCCAGCGGGCAGGCTTCCGGCTCCCGGCTCCTGCCCGAGTCCCGCCAGCGGGCAGGCTTCCGGCTCCCGGCTCCTGCCCGAGTCCCACCTGCAGGCGGGCTGGCTGCCGGCTCCCGCCTGGGTCCCGCCTGCAGGCGGGCTGGCTGCCGGCTCCCGCCTGGGTCCCGCCTGCAGACGGGCTGGCTCCCGGCTCCCGCCTGCGGGCTGGCTGCCGGTTCCTGCCCGGCTCCCGCCTGCGGGCGGGCTGCCGGCTCCCACCCGCCTCCCACCTGCGGGCGGGCTGGCTGCCGGCTCCCGCCCGGCTCCCACCTGCGGGCGGGCTGGCTGCCGGCTCCCGGCTGCTGCCCGGGTCCCGCCAGCGGCCGGGCTGCCGGTTCCCGGCTCCCGCCCGAGTCCTGCCAGCGGGCGGGCTGCCAGCTCCCAGCTCCCGCCCGAGTCCTGACAGCAGGCGGGCTGGCTGCTGGCTCCCGCCCGGCTCCTGACTGCAGGCGGGCTGCCGGCTCCCACCCGAGTCCCGCCAGCGGGTGGGCTGCCGGCTGCCGGCTCCCGCCCGAGTCCCGACAGCAGGCGGGCTGGCTGGCTGCCGGCTCCCGCCTCCAGGCGGGCTGGCTCCCGGCTCCTGCCTGCGGGTGGGCTGGCTGGCTGCTGGGTCCCACCTGCGGGCAGGCTGGCTGCCGGCTCCTGCCCGGGTCCCACCTGTCCCACCGGGGTGGGCTGGCTGACGGCTCCCGGCTGCCGCCTGAATCCCAGCAGCGGGCGGGCTGCGGAGCTGCCGCCCCGACCCTGTGGCGGGCGGGCTGCTGCTCCGACAGCTCGTGTTTTTTTCTATTATTAAATAACGGAATTTTTGATTTAACGGACACCCCCTCGCCCGAATTAGTCCGTTAAATGGAGGTTTTACTGTATTAAATATCCATGTGATACTAAAACTGAATTCTCCATTTTGGGAAATAAATGTTGGTCTTAATTTACAAAGAGGAAAGTGTCCCCTGGAGTTATTCCCTCTCAGTGGTAAAGTCTCTGTTAGTCTGGATGTTGCATTACCAACATTTTTGTTGGAATAGTTGAAAGAAATTCAGGCATTTTGTTGTTCTAGCCATATCTCTTCCCTATTGATAATGCCCCACATTGGCTTTTATATAATATAACTAATTTAGCTGAGATTAAGAAAGTAAAGGTCAATACAAAAGTTAATTAGTGGTAAGTAATTGACTGTGAAAATTGAATTAGCATTTGGATCTTTTACACGCAATGATGGGTATTATTGCAATAAATGCCCTGTGAACATATGAAGTTTTCTAAAAAGTCTGATATTTAAGTTTTCAGTAGCAAACATGAATTTCTAAATCAACTTGGCCTCCAGAGGCCATTAAAATTAGTATTGGGTTTTCACTAGTACTGGGAGAGTCCTAATAGATTAAAAGGGCAGTTGACTAGGACAGTTGTTCTGGAGATAACCCTTTTTTGCGGGAGCCAACGAATCCTATGCTGACAATAACACTGGGTGTCTTGCTCCCCATGCATCACATAAGTAACATATTTGTCTTTAGCGTGAGGGTGGGAACTCCGTAAGTGTGATGCTATCTTGGCACAAGAGCATTTCATGCAAGATCTATGAGATTACATCAGTCTAATGTTCATCTGCCACTCTACCTAGAGGAAGATCATTTTAAACATAGCCTTCAGAGGAGCAGAACCTAAAGAAGCAAGAAAAAAATAGTGTGCTCATGCTAAATGTGTAGATGCACATGATCCTTTTGGTCTCATTTGGACTAGACAGAGGTATAGAGAGACCTGTATCAGAATTATGTATGTAAAGTAATGTGTGTGTCACTGAGCTATATAACTACAATATATCTTTCATACTTTCCTTTAATAACAATATTTTAGAATTCTATCAGCAATTGGTTTATAATATGTCTTTATCCATTGTGCATATGTACACCTGTATTCATATTATTTTTTTTGTATTGCAGTAGTGTCTACAGGCTCCAACCAAGACCTGGGCCCAGTTGTGCTAGGTGCAGTACACATATAGAGTATGTATCCCAGACAGCTTACAAAGCAGACAAAGGAAGTATCTCTAAGATGAGGAACTGAAGTATTCAGACACTTTGACTTGTCTAAGGTCACTGTCACAGGGTGTACCCACCCTATAGGACTCCCCACTGGTAAATGTTTCATAGTATAGTATAATGGCAATAGAAAAAAGAACATCGGGGCAGTGGAATGTAGGTAGGACTTGCCTGAGATGAATAATTGAACACCTGGGTTGCCAACCCTCGAGGATTGTCCTGGAGTCTCCAGAAAAATTAAAGATTAATCTTTCATTAAAGTTTATGTTGTGAATGGTGAAACCTGGGGTATACATCCAACAAAATTGGAACCCTGCAGATGTCTGTCCAATCCAACTCCTCTCCGGGGCAGTATATAGTTCCTGAGTGGCTGTTCTTCCTACCACCTTCATTGCTCCGGTGAGCTCTCCTAAGAACTCCTCTCCTCAGGAGCTTCCTGTCTCTAGAAGCCACCATCAACTGATTCCTGTTAATCCTTTAGCAGGGCTCATTCACTGCCAACCAGCTACTTTTTATTGTATTACTTCCAGGAGGGTGGAGTGTCTGAGTTAGTTCATTCTCCCATACCAGTTAGGAACCAGCCTACCTGTGACAGACTCCCCTGCGAGAGCCAGCCCCTGTGACAATTAAATGTGAAGTCTGTGGCACAGCCTGATATTGAATGCAGACCTTTTAAGTTCCATACCAGTGCCTTGACCACAAGACTAGCCTTCTTCCTTTTAGTTCACACATCAGTTCTCAAATGCAGGCTCTCTGTACTTAGTTACTGTTCTCTAAAATGGATGTAATATTGCTTGTTCATTTTGTCTGTCTTATCTATTGACTATGTTGAAAGCTCTTTGGTAGATGACTGTTTCTTACTATGCCTTTAGACAGTATCTAACACAGTGGTCACCCCATCTCAGATGGGTGCCATTGGAAAGATTGTAATAAAAATAAACCCTGATTAAAAATTCAGAATTTTGGGAGGTTCAGAATCCAGAACTAAATTTTGCAGAATTTTGTAGGTCAGGTCCCTTTCTAGTTTATGGCTAACAATCTTAGGACTGGTCTCTACTTTAAACTTAACTATGGGTCAGGGTGTGAAAAATCCATAATATTGAGTGCCAAGCTAAGCCTCTGGTGTAAGTGTGGTGAAAGTGATGGATTCTTCCATTGACTTTTAGAGGCCATTGTTTGGAATGGTGAAATGGCTACAGTGACAAAATAATCTTTTCCATTGCTGTAGTGTACATTTATGCTATGGGGCTACAGTAGCATAGCTGTGGTGCCATAGCTATGCTGGAGTAACCCCGTAGCATAGCCAAGCCCTATAATGTCTCTTGCATAGTGCTTTGCTGGCACACTAAGATACTTGGAAATGATAGAATTGGAACAATTATCATTACATTGTACCATTAGTTACACCCACACAATCCCATGAAGTCATATCCCATATCACAGTCGCATAGCAGTAATAAATCACAGAATAGTTTTTAGCTATGCAGTCACTGCTTGAGTGATATTCTTAAGATATCTGTCTGGGTCTAGGTTTGATAACATTACCTACCACTGCAGTAAGCAGAAGTAAACTCAGATATTTTAATGGTTTCACATTTAAGAACATAAGAATGGCCCTACTGGGTTAGACCAAAGGTCCATCTAGCCCAGACCAAAGGTCCATCTCTCCTGTCTTCCAACAGTGGCCAGTGCCAGGTGCCCAGAGGGAATGAACAGAACAGGCAATCATCAAGTGATCTATCCCGTCACCCATTTCTAGACAAGATGATAGTCTCTAGGAAACAGGTTTAGTGCCATGATTTCAAAGGTGTAAATCAGTATAGCATTTCTTACATTAA
This sequence comes from Sternotherus odoratus, assembly GCA_032164245.1. Lineage (NCBI taxonomy): Eukaryota > Metazoa > Chordata > Testudines > Kinosternidae > Sternotherus > Sternotherus odoratus. The sequence continues at coordinate 155,197,038 of JAVMKO010000001.1, read as the reverse complement.
GGCTTGGAATTCTCTCCTACTTCCTTAATCTCCCTTGAGCTTCAAGCTGTGTTTCTTGAACCTTTACCCATTCTTTCCATCTGATTCAAGTAGTACTAGATATTGTAGAAACATAATGTTTCAGTGAAAAGCAGTCCTAGTAGATTATTTATTGCCCTTTTGTCCTATGAATCAGTTGCTGCAATCACTTCTGATAGGTTTCCTTTTCTATCTCTACATTCCAAAAAGAGGTAACAAAGAGTCCTGTGGCACCTTAAAGACTAACTATAAAGTTTTGAAGCATAAGCTTTCATGGGCTAATACCCACTTCGTAAGATGCAAGCAGTGACTTCCACTGGTATTAGCCCACGAAAGCTTATGCTTCAAAACTTCATAGTTAGTCTTTAAGGTGCCACAGGACTCTTTGTTACCTCTGCTATTTCAGACTAACACGGCTACCTCTCTGATTCCAAAAAGAGTAAATCATCAATCTACGAGCAAGACTGTGGTAGTTATGACCACTGATTCAGACTACTTAAATCTGAGATCATCTGACTCAGCTCTGCTAATCTTTCTCCAATTTAAGATTTTCATCAGAAACTATCCTGCCTTTCTGAAAGTGACTCAGGCACTTTTCAAAATAAATATGGTATGGTCAATATAATTGGGAAAAAAAAAACCCTTAAACTAGAGGGTTAAAACTTGACTTGTGTGATATTCTACTCCTTGTACTTATGAATACGTTTCCTGCTCAATTTCAAACTACTTATTTTCAGGTCATAGATTAATATAATTTAAGGGCTTGTCTACACTGTCCCACAGTTCAGACTACAGGGGTGTGAACAGAAGTACGCACTAAAGTGCTGTGCTGTAACTCCCTCCGTGGATGCTGTGGGTACAAACAGAAAGGTTTCTAGTTTACATGAATGTAGTTCTTTTTGAAGTGGATCCCCATGTATACTTTCTGCCCCTTTCCTGATTGACTTTCCAGATTGCTACACCCAGCCTTCTCCAAAAGGGACCAAGTAACTTCTCTTTATAGCATAGTTGGGATCAGCTGACCAGGCACAGATGCACCAGCCCTGTCTTTCTTAAAGGGCCAGTATCAACATGTGACATGGCTCTTTTCTTCACCCTCTCCATTTTTTCATCATCCTGTTTAAAATATGGAAACCAGAACTGTATGCAGTGTATGTCACCAACACAGTATACAGAGGTAAAATTCCCCTCTCTGCTCCTACTCGCTAGTCCCCTGTTTATACATTCAAGGATCACATTAGCTATGTTGGCTGCCACATCTCAGGGAGAGTGCATGTTGATTTGTTTTTCCATTGTAACCCAAAAATCCTTTGCAGAGTCACTGCTTTTCAGGAAACATTTCCTCATTCTGTAGGTATGGCCTGCATTTCTTGTTCTTAGATGTACTATTTTGCACTTGGCAGTATAAAAACACATTTTAAATGGACCCATCTTACCAAGTGATTCAGGTAACTCCATATGACTGTCCTGTCCTCTTCATTAGTTACCACCCCACTTATCTGTGTCATCTGCAAATGTTATCAGTAATTATTTTATATTTTCTTCAAATATTTGAAGAAAATGTTGAAGAGCATTGGATCTAGTAGTGATCCCCATGGAATCCCAGTAGAAACATGCCTGGTCAATGAAGATTAGCCATTGACAATTACTTTTTGAGATCCCTTGCTTAGACATTTCTTCATCTATTTGACATAGGCTTTATTGATACTGTACAAAGCTATTTTTAAATCAAAATAGTTTGTGTTACTAAACCAAATGCCTTATAAAAAGTATATTACATCTAGGCAACTGCCTTTAGCAACCAAATATGTAATTTCATTAAAGAATGAAGTCATGTTTGTCTGACAGGACCTATTTTCAATAATACCATGTTAATTGGCATTAACTATATTCCTATCCTTTTCTTCTTTTCTATTTTCCCTAGGGTTGATGCTAGGCTAACCAGACTATTGGTATTCAGGTCATTCCATTTGCCCTTTTAAAAATATTGGCACAACACAAATGCCTTTCCATTCCCCTGATGTTCTAAGATGTAGTAAAAATAAAACAACATTAGTGGGCCAGAGACGATCTCAGCCAACTCTTTTAGGACTCTTGGGTTGGATTTAAAAATACATGATCATCCTCATGTGATATGAATACATCATCTGGTGTCTTTCCACATACAGGTTTCTCTGGATCCAAACAAGTTCATATTTTCAATGATTTGTTTATCATTTTGTTTTTTTCCCCTCTAGTTGGACCACCTATCGCAATGAACTCTAAACTGATTATAATATCACAATTCCATATGAAATGTTCTCAGAAATTCTGCAAGACATAACTTAAAAAAACTGAAGAAAAAGGTATTTTTGCCTTCCTCTGTTTTCTCATATGACAACAGGGACACTAATGAATTGAGTGTGTCCACTAGTTTGCAGGCCCCACAGGGCTTGTCAGAGAAAATATTATGCAGTTTTGGATTTGGGATGCTCGACTATATATGAATTGACATTTTCTCCCATTTATTATTTTATTTGTATACCAGCTTTCCAAAAACTTAAGTGAGGGCTTGAACCTTTAAACAAGTCTCACAGCTGCTCATTCATCTGTTTCCAGGGGTTTACAGATATTTTTCCCCTCCAGTCCTGATAGCAATGAGATTGTCAGCCTGACTAAAAGGTATTTTGTGGATTGGCAGCATTGCTTAAAAAGACAATTTATTTTAAAATGCAAGGGAACATAAATTTACTCTGCATCTATAAATTAAGCCTATTTCAACTGTACACCTTGGTATTTATATATCTTTCTGTACTTAAATAATTCTCTGTGTGGTATCTATCGAGAAAAAAGGTTTGATATGAAATCACTTTAAAGGAAGGCAACAGCTGAAAATGTCTAATACATAAAACTCTCTTTAGCCATTCAGGAAATTTTCTGCCTACCCATTAGGAGAAACAAGTACAACTGAACTGTACTAATTCACATTTATAGGGAAAACCCACTGTGAATGCTTAAGCAAGAACAATGAAAAAGACCTAGTATTTGATCTACTGTGTATAGCGGGGGAGGGAAAGGTTGTTTTAAAAAAAGTTAGCTAACAGTTACATATTATTTTTGTTTTGTTTTTATTAAATGTCAACAGAATTATTATTAATTCTTGTTGTTATTAGTTAATTCCTTAAATAAACTGAGCACCTTGAGCTTCATTGAAATCAGTGGGAGTTGATGATACTTTGCCACTTATACATCAAGCCCTAAAAGCTATGTATAAAACTTTTGTTTATTTCTCTGTACTTTTCCTTTCTCTCAATCCCCTACACTTAATTTTAAGCCAGCCGCCCTCCCACATTTCATCATTGCTTCCAAAGCAATAATAAAGTCATTGTTGTTTGAAAGCTATGCATTCTTTATTAACTGGTCACAGAAATGGGGGGATTACTGCAAAAGTAGCTCTTGAAGGAGTGGGTGAGGGGGTAAGCACCAGGCGGGGTGCTGGGTGAGGGGAGGACAAGAACACACAAGTCACAACTTTGGGAGTGGCACCTTTCTGGTGCTTGGGTGGTCGTCTGGGGTGGAGTGGCAAGTTGCCTGGACCTTTCGGACACTCTTGCACCTCAAGTCCTCAGGGCACAGTAATAATTAAAAAACAATAGCGTGTCAAGTGGGCACTCCATTGACAAAGGGACACTCACCAGGGCTGCCTTGTACGCCTTCCCTATCTGGGATACCTTTTTGGGAGAGTTGGGAAGTTACTGGCTCCAGGGTTGTCATAAGCATAAAGTAGCCTAGAATTCCTGCTTACCTGTAAGGGGTTAAGAAGCTAAAAGAAATCTGGTTGGCACCTGACCGAAAGAACCAATGGGGACCGAAGATGCTGTTAAATCTGGGGGGAGGGAAAGTCCTTTGTCTGGTTTTGATCATTTGTTCTGGGCTATCAGGGGAATCAGACAATTTTCTTCTCTCCATCTATCTATAACCTTTCTAAACAGCAACAGTAAGTAAGTTAGCCAGGCAAGGCTATAGTTTTATATTTGTGTTATCTCACTTGTGAATTTCTCAGGTTTTTGGGAAATATCCCTGTGTTTTCTCTGTAACTTTAAAGACTCAGCAGAGGGAGGAATTCCTCTGTGGTGTAGATTTTCTCTCTGATTCTTTTTGTGATTGTAAGTGCTTTTCCACTGCTTTTTTTTATAAGGGGTTTGTTCTTTCTTTTTTTCTTCAATTTAAATCTTTCTTTTAAGAATTTGACTCCTTTGTTTTCCATTGTGCAAGATTCAGGCTTTGGATCAGGCACCTAGCAGGATTGGTGAAGGGGTTTCCCAGGGAGAGAGGTATAGGCTTGGGGGGATTTTATTTGGAAAGGGAGGGGACTTCAAATGGCCCTGACCCTAGTTCTTGGGGATTCGTTTAATGGTGGCAGTGTACCATTCCAGACACAGGAGAAACTTGTGTTTTGGGGAAGATTTAACCTAAGATGGTAAAAGAAGCTTAGGGGGGTTATTTCTTTTTTCATGCAGGTCCCCACATCTGTACCCTAGAGTTCAGAGCGGGGAGCCAATCTGACAAGGGTGATGAACAGCTCCTGGCTTTCGAAGAGATGGGCATCTCTGCCTGCCTGTTCCTTAGACTGCTCACCGTCATAGTCCTCCTCCAACTCATCTTCCTCATCCACCAAATCCTCTACCATGCTGACACTCACCCCAACGGTGGAGTCCACAGACGTATGTGGGGTAGTTGTGCACCCCCTTAGAATGGCATGCAGCTCAGTGTAAAAGTGCATGTCTTGGGCTGTGACCTGGAGCGTCTGTTGGCTTCCTTAGTTTTCTGACAGGCTTGCCTCAACTCCTTAATTTTAACATGGCACTGTTGTGCATCCCTGCTGTGGCCTCTCTCCATCAGGCCCTTGGAGACTTTGGCATATGTATTGGTATTTATTTTTTTGGATCGCAGTTCTGCCAGAATGGATTAGTGTCCCCATATGGCGATCAGATCCAGCACCTCCCTTGCGGTCCATGCTGGGGTTCTTTTTCGATTCTGGGACTGAATGGTCTGCTCTGCTGGTGGGCTCTGCATAGTAAGCTGTGCAGGAGATCTCACCATGCTGGCCAAAGAGGAAATGAGATTCAAAAGTTCCCGGGGCTCTTCCTGTCTGTCTGCCCAGTGCATCCAGGTTGAGAGTGCTGTCCAGAATGGTCAAAATGCAGCACTCTGGGTTAGCTCCTGGAGGCCAGTAATGTCACTAACTCTAGTTCGATCTGGAAACATCGATTTCAGTGCTACTCCCCTTGTCGGGCAGGAGTTCGGAAATTGATTTAAAGACCCTTTTACCTAAATGGCATCGTAGTAAGGAAGGGAAAGTGGAAGGATCAATTTAACATAGATAAATTTGACTTAACAGTGTAGTGTAGACCAGGCCTTAGACCGGAACCCACTCCCCTTGTGTACTAACTCCTTATCACCCCTTCAGGAACCAGAGACCAGACCAGTGATAGTGACCAGCATCTTTCTCAAAACAAAGTATTTTATTTAGTAGTTGGAATAAAACCTAACAGAAAAATTGATTTTAATTTTTAAGCAACAACTTGCATGTTATTACCATCCCATAATGGCAAGCGAGAAAGACTTATCTTCTTCGGGCACTCTCTTGGGTTCCTGTGACTGAGTGTGTATCTCATTCTCTCTGATAGTCTGTGTCCGTACATCCAACACATATCCCTCCCATTGCCCACGAGAGTGGGCTAGAACTCTGGTATTGTCTCTTAATGACCCTTTAAGTATAAGTTGTTAGGTGACTATTAGAAAGGGTCTCCTCCATCTTGCTTTTGTTGTGTAGGCTCTGTCACCCAGAAAGACCCAATGCTAATGACAGATCCAGATACACAACTAATAATTATGAAAGGGCCCCATCATATTTGTCACTTGTGTGAACATTTGTATACTGAGTATCTGGATTTTCAGCTAAAGTAATGCTAATAATAATAATAATACTGGCAGCAGTTAAAAGAATTTGACTAGGTTACCAGACTGGACAGTTATGATGAGAGATATTTACATACCAGTCTCACAAATCAAAAGACAAACAAATCACAATAGTATGCAAGAGGGAGTGCCATGGTAGAATGAAACCTCTTCTGGTCTTTAGGGGTGTTTCCAATTTAAAGACCTGTTGCCTCGCATCAATATTGACAGAATAGTTATTTCAGGAATTTCTGACCCCTAATTCCAATTACTATACCATTAGGGAAAAGTCCTGATTTTTGTAGAGTAAGTGCCACTAAAAAGAGTCCTTTGACCATTAGGTAAAGTATGATGCATTGCTTTCAAGGATCTAAAGAGTTTATAAGCTTTCCTGTTCAACATTAAAGAGTGATAGATAGGTTTGGGGTTAGTTTTAAATACAGGCCTTAGTTATATGATGTTATTTGGCAAACGCCCAGAAGCATTAATTCAAGTTGAAAGTTTATTGATTAAACACAAAACAGGAACAAGACATTAAACAAAGCATTTATATTGAAACTGTGGTTGAGTGATCATGCAAAACAAACTTCAGATCTTATCAACGTCTCTCTCCTTTTGTAGTCAAAGTATCAGAGTCTCTTAATTTTAGAAGGGATCAGAGAGGTAGATGTGTTAGTCTGGAATTGAAGAAGTGACAAAGAGTCCTGTGGTACCTTAAAAACTAACTAAAGTGTTGCAGCTTCGTCAGATGCATGCAGTGGAAGTATCAAGGGGCAGGTATAAAAGTAGGCAAGAACCAGGTTGGAGATAACAAGGTTAATCCAATCAGGCTGAACCAGTTTGTTATCTCTAATCAGGGAGGATGAGGTATTCCTCTAGCAGCTGAACTGGAGGTGTGAACACCAAGAGAAGAGAAACTGCTATTGTCATTAGCAAGCCATTCAAAATCTTTGTTCAATCTGTGACTTTATCCTCACACACAATTATTTCAAATTTGGTGACAATATATACCTCCAGACCAATGGAACTGCTATGGTCACCCACATGGCCCCACAATATGCCAACATCTTTATGGCTGACCTGGAACAATGCTTCCTCAACTCTCGCCCACTCACACCCCTTCTCTACCTACGCTACATTGATGACATCTTCATCATCTGGACCCATAGGAAAGAAACTCTGGAAGAATTCCACCATGATTTCAACAGCTTCCACCCCCCCATCCACCACAGCCTGGACCAGTCTACATGGGAGGTCCACTTCTTAGACACCACAGTGCAAATTAACGACGGCCACTTTAACACCACCCTATACCGAAAACCTACTGACAGCTATGCCTACCTTCATCCTGGACACACCACACAATCCACCTATGCTATTAATGTGAGGTCAATAAAAGGTGTGTCTGATTTGGCAGGTTTATAAAACCATTGTTCTGGTGGAGTTCTGAAATTGAACTTAGTTGAGGGAGCCAAGCAGACACCAAAAAACCCAAGTATTTTGCAGCTACATTTTCGTTATAGGTCTAGTTGATTCAGATACAGCAGGAATAAGGACCCTACACAATACATTTGGTTCAAGTGGAGGCTGCAACTTCATTGAATTGAAACCTGAAAGGATTTAAGCCCCCCTCACCCTCTTCAACAACTAACCAGCATAAAAAAATATTCCAAGGCCAGGTTTCCAGTCTAGCCACAATAGGAGACAGCCATCCACATGTGAAGACTACTGTTAGCTTACACCTCTCTCCCCACTACAAACAAGCATTGTCATTCAGCACTCTAATTGAAACTACAGCCACTTTTACCTCAGAGGTGGGTTCAGCACAGAATTAAAAGGGTGCCACTAACTAGCACTTGATGTTGGAGCCTAGCCCATATTCAGTTCTTAAGTTCTTTATCAAAAAAATAACTTTTCTTAAGGGTTTTAAGTCTGCATCCATAAATATTTTAAATTTGGAGAAGACTAGATAATTTTACTGAGTGTTATTCTATTATGAAATTAGATATCAAATTATTCTGATAAGTACACTACTAAGAGCTGGTCAGTTATTTTTTGCATATACATTTATTTTGCTTCTGTATTGTGTTATTCATGAACTATTGATGTAATTTTTATTATATGAGATGGCGCCCCAGAAAGTTTTTACAAATAACTTTTCCTTCATTCAAATGTATTGAGATGTGCCAGAGAAAAAAAGCACTATGTGCCAAAAACAATTTAGAAAGGACAAAATAATGATATACCATATGCTGTAGGCTCAATCCTGCAAACAATTTAAAGTCAATGGGACTACTCACACGGTAAGGATTACTTATCTGAGTAAGTGTTTGCAGAACTGGGTAGTTAGAGCTGGAAAAATTACAGAGTAATAGCTTAAAAAACACACATCACATAATTTAAAAAATAAGTTAGTTAAAAAAACCCTAAACATGATAAGAATAGACGTTCCAGCACAAATATGCATAGTTTACATCAAGAAGACTTGACCTTAATGGCTAAGCCAAAGCAAAGCATTTTTAAATAGTGTAATCCTTTATGGCTTTCTGTGGATTTTGTTTTTCTAAAATCATCATTTCTGAGAGTTCAAGTTCTTATGAAAACTTTATCTAAAGACAAACATTATCTTGCTTACTGTACCCTTCACCAGTCTGGGCAAGGACAAGCATATATCTCTTTTTACTTTGCAATGGCATGTATGTGTTTGTATATTTTTACAGATAGATAATATGTATAGTACCGAGATGATGGTGATATCATGTAATAAGCTTCAGAGCCATGTGATAAATAAGCTTTCTCATGGTTCCAAAATTTATCATGTAACTTTGACCACCTCAGCTACCTTCTCTCTCTCCTTGTGTATCATACACACCAACAGATAATTATTAGCACAGTATTTGCCCAGCTGTAATGACTCATAGTCATGTAGTAGTGTTTTAACTACTACTACACCTTTTTTCTTTGTACTACAAAAGCACTTGCCAGTCTCACCTGAGACTGGGGTAGAAGGGAAAACAGAGGTGAAGTGACTTGCCTCAGGTCACCCATCACAGCTGTGATTAGAAATCACGTCTCAGAAGTCCCTGTCTAGTCAACCACACAGTCTCGCGCTGCTATACCACCAGGGCCAGCCTTAGGAAAACTGGCACCCTGGCTGAACTTTATTGCTGCCCTTCAATTACTGTAGTGGATGGCCTCAGCAGGCAGAGCAGCAGCAGGTGGAGTGGCGATGGCACTGCATGTGCCAAGCTGCTGGGAAGGTATAGAGGGGAAATGTGTGTGCTCCTGGCTTCTGCCTTGGTGCCTCCTTTATTTCCTCTCCACTTCGTTCATCTCAGCATGGCCCTTCCGCAGTCTCTTGACTATGGCGTCCGACAATCACGACACCTGACGTGGTCGCCCATGTCACCCACCCATCAGACTGGCCCTGTATACCACTACCCCTCTTTTTAAGAGAAATCATTCGGGGTTTTTTTTCAAGGTAATATTCTAATAGAATTGTGTTCGGAAATAAAAATGTACCTAGCGTGGTATATGGTAAGCGTATATGTAGTATATTGAAGCAGCCTGGTGTTTTTCCTTTGTTGTTGGTTCATTTATTCCTAATAAAAGTAGAGCTATCAATTGACTATCTTACAAAAGGTAGCTCAGCTTCTGTTTAATCATAAGTAAAAAATATCCATCAATTTAAAAAAATGAATAATCTCTGTTTCATTTTCAGTTGATTTGCTTGATTCTTCCCTAGCAGAGTCTTCCCCAAGAAATCCAGCTTTACATTTTGAGAAATGCTGCTTTGGACCACTCACTCTAATTAAAAGGGATAGGGCCATTTTCTGACAAGATCTTGGAATCATGGAAACTTTTAAAGACTATTATGCTGAGAAGTGCCAGGCACTGTGGGTAAAGGCATTAGTCATAAACTTTTGTATCTTTAAATGCCATTTCTATCTTTGTGACTTGATCTTGTATTCTAGCCCCATGGGAGCGAGTTATTGAACTTCCCCCAATAACTAAAATCAGTGGGGGATAATTATTGCAAATCCTGGATCAGTTAAACAAGTCCAGAGAAGTACCAGGCCCTGGGGGAACTGCATAGACCGGCTGAGATCTGTGAGACAAAGAAAGAGGTCAGCCTGAATTCCCCTCATTTGTATCCAAGAACTAACATGAGGTTGTAACCAAGAGGGTAACCCTTTCTGGAAGGGTTGGAAAGTCTGGAACCTGCTAGGGTCTCCATATGGAAGATGGGTGGTACCTAATAAGTTTAGCATGTGGATAGACTGTTTGTTGGTGTATTGAATGTTTTATCTGTAATCCCTTTGTCTTAAAATAAATGTATCCTGCTTTGTGAAAGATGGCTGGTCACAAGTAACCCTGTCATTGTCTTCAATAGAAAGCAAACCACAGGTGTTGGACTAAGATCACACCTGTTAGGATAAACACAGTGAATTGCAGGAGGACTGCAAGCTAAGGATATGGTGGGGTGATGGTTGCAGGGCTGAAACATACAGGGCACACAATGGAGGGGGCAAAGGTGCAGTTAACTCTGGAATTGTGATTCCCCTATTCTGACGTTAGTGCTATTCAGTGTAAAGGTGGCAGAATCTGATCTGTAGAAATCAAGAGACAAATTGAGATGCTCACGCAGAATGCCCAAGTAAAATGATTTTGACAAGAAAAAAAATAAGTTTTTCAGGAGCTGAGACTCCTCCCCAATCCAAATATTGATTCTGTGCAGACAAGTCATGGCAACTTGTCTCAGTGGATGGGAAGGTATAATGTCTCACTGTGTCTCACTTTCCGGTGAGGATATGTAACCCAGTGGCTCAACACTATGTACAGACTGTCTGGCTATCTTCCACCAGGTCTTCTAGAACAAGTTCATGGCAAAAGTTGTCCAAAATCACAGCTCTGTAGTAAGCAGTGACTCAGGGCTCAGAAACAGCTAGTACTTTCCTATGTGCTGTACCAATACATCTTTGATCCTTCTGCCATTTTACTCAACCCCCTTCTCATCCTTGTCACCAGCACTGGCCAACTAGAGACAGGAGTGTGAAATTTCAAGACTAGAGCTGCTTGAGCCTGGACATAAAAGCCCCAGGCAGTGGTTCCATGCACTGCTGCCAGTGGAGGAATCGTTGCTTGACTGGACAAATCATGGTGGTGGTGATGAGAAAGCAACAAAAAAGAGTTCCTGTCAGACTTCTTCCCATCAGAGTGGGGAATAAGGAGACAAGAGGGGAGAGGAGCAACAAGAGGAGGAGGAGGAAGAAAAGAGAGAGGAGAGGGAGAATCTCCCATGAAAAAGAAAAGAGACCTCGTTAAATGCAACATTTAACTTAGCTAGCCAAAGAGAGACAGTCTGCACTTAAGCAAGACTTCAAAATTTGCCTCTTACCCATGAACCTTTTACTCTTGGCCCATGACATTTACCTGCTACTGTGAGTGGAGCTTCAAATACCATCAGCTATTTTTTCCTGACTGACCCCCAAGCAATACAGCACAGAATTACTTTGCATGCACTTTCTGTTGCCTTACCCCTCATACAGTGGTAACCTAGTGCTTCCACTGTACTTTGAGGTATGACACAGCCAAGTATGGGATCACAGCGTTTGTTACAAATGCTTAATATAGAGGGTGTTGAAAATTTTAAAGCAGGTTTTGATCTTAAAGACTCAAATACTGGCAAACTATACCCAACACTTACTATTGATAACTTTTCTGTGGTTTTACACTTCTAATTTCTCATTGTCTTAAATGTGATCTGAAAGCATTTTCCCTTACCTAGATCAGATTTCCAAGTTCTGTTTCTCCTGAAATTTTTGGATTCTTGAAAATTCTTGTCATTGAAAAAGTGACTAGTGACATTGTGTGCTTGAATGTTTGGTTGCCCATCTTGAGACACTTGAAATAATTTTCATAAAGTGTGGAGCTCTCCACCTCTGAAATTCATAAAAGATGGGCATTCAGAGGTGAGGCACTCAAAATAACTAGTCAGTTTTCAAAATCTTGGCCTCAAAGCAAACCAAGGATCTACATTACTGCTTTACTAGTGGAAAGTGACATCATCAACTACTTAACTTTTTCAAAATGCAACTCATAACTCAGGTTTTGACACATACTTGATGGAGAAATGAATGGAGTGAAAGGGTGAAATAGGAAGCAATGAGTATATAGCTGTTACAGTATGGTGATGTTATTCAGGGCTCTTAAAATGAGGGAGAAAAGTTTATATATGCTATAGAGAGACTGGAAACCAAGTGAAGAGATTTGGAGTGGTATGGTTGGCACAGCAGGAGAGAAATTATTTCTGTTAGGGGCATTGTCAGCAGGGAGAGGAGAGAAGAACTAACATGTGGGGAGACCAATAAAAAAAAAAAACATTGGGAACGAGATTGTTCTTCTACCTACATAAAACGGAGTAAAGCTTGCTTTTTTTGCAGTCTTTGCAACTGTGTGGAAAATATCTGGAGTTTATCTTGTTTTAATTTTGTCAATTCACAATAAGCAAAAAGTGTGACAAAAACACACAGAAAAACTAGCAGAAATAGTGCTGAGAAAAGGAATTTTATAGTTGTATTACTAATGGATTTTGTTAGCACTTAGAATTTACTCAGGATGTCTCTGTCATGTGATGGGTTACAAACAATAGATGTTGTCCTGGGTATAATTTTAATATTTTTTCATTTTTTTCTTTAGTGAAGTGCAGCTTAGTTCAGGGAACTGACTCACTTCTGATAGTTCAGCTACAGAGGTGATAGGAGTTATTCACCTTTTTAGTTTATTTAGAATATATCGTGCCTGGAAAATCTCAATACTATTGCCATTACCATCCTGGTGGTTTACTATATGATCCAATTACTATGATAACCTGGCAGTCGAGAGAATATTAGAAATAGTATTTTACATATATCGAGATACATATTAAACTTCAACAAAACTGTGAAACACAAGTACAGCATGTATTCATAAACATTAGCAGTTAAAAGGAGGCTATCTAGTCTTAAAATTTATCTATCTATATATATAAAAGTCAAGTGGTGTATGTATGACCGTGAACTCCTCCCGCACCGTTTGAGCTAGAGACTTGAAATTTGGTACAGTTAGAGGTCTTGGGGTCTAGATGGTCATAAGGGTCGAAAAATTTTCGGATCTCACCTCTGACACCCCCCAGGGGTGAAAGTCTTTAAGGGCCAATCACATCGGCTGGGCAGCTGGGTGGTGATGATGTCATAATACCCCCTCCAAGAGACACCGCACTCGCTCAGCTCACTGCCCCTCCCTCCTCCAACGGAACCCTGGAAATCCCTCAGTTCTCTGCCCCTCCCCCTCCCAACGGAACCCCGGAATCCATCAGCCCTGTGCCCCCCCCCACCTGCGAAGGTCCCCGGAATCCCTCAGCTCTGGGCCCCCTCCCCACCTGCGACGGATCCGAGTTGGGTTTGGTCGGACGGTAAGTGAGGTGGGGGTGTCGGGTTCGGTCGGGGGGTGAGGTGGGGGTGTTGGGTTTGGTTGGGGGGGTCAGGTGGAGGTGTCGGGTTTGGTCGGGGGGTAAGTGAGCCGGGGGGTGTCAGGTTTGGTCTGGGGGGGTGGGAAGGTGTCGGAGTGGGTGAGGGGTGAGGTGTGGGTGTTGGGGTTGGTCAAGGGGTGTTGCGGTTGGTGGAGGGGTGAAGTGGGGGTGTTGGGTTTGGTTGGGGGGGTGAAAATGTGAGTTGGGGTTGGTCGAGGGGTAAGTGAGGTGGTGGTGTCGGCTTTGTTTGTGGTGGTAGGTAGGGGTGTTGGGTTTGATTGGGGGGGAAAGTGAGGTGGGTGTGTCAGGTTTGGTCTACGGGGGGGTGAGGTGTGCGTGTTGGTCAGGGGGTGTTGGGGTTGGTAGGGGGGAGACGTGGGGGTGTTGGGTTTGGGTGGGGGGTTGAAAATGTGAGTCGGGGTTGGTCGAGGGGTAAGTGAGGTGGGGTGTCTGTCGGGTTTGGTCGGGGGGGTGAGGTGGGGGTGTCGGATTTGCTCTCTGCCCCCATCCAACGGACCCTGCACTCGCTCAGCTGGCTGCCCCCTCCCCACCTCCGACTGACCCGAGCAACGCTGGGCACTTTTGCTAGTGTATATATATTTATAGTCTGGGCCTAATAAATGTAATACTGGATATGAAATATAATTTGTTTAACAAATAAAAACATAACTACTATGCTTTATTTAGTTGGGGAACAGGTACTATCTGAGAGTTTCTAAGAGTACGTGCTGTGTTTTTGAGGAAAGCCTGTCTGTATGACAATATTATTACCAGTCATGAATAAGGAACAAGAATTCTTGTCTCTGTTCCCAAAAGGTGAAATTTACCCCTGTGCAGAGAACTAGCATAAAGTCTATGCCTCACTTAAACCCACAAAACAGGGTTTAGATTAGATTAAGAGGTGTATAGGTCTTATGCTCTTTGCAGAAGAATACATTTCATCCAAAGTTGCCATTAGGAAAAGACTTTATCAGAAAATGTGTGTGTCATTGAAAATGTTGAATTTTTGGCACATAATCATGAATCAAAATATTCTGAAAAACAAAATATTTTGATTCAGAAATGTTGATGTGAGACCTCATGGGAGCTGCAGTTCAGGTTCCTCATTCTCCCTTGAGGAACCTGTGCATCATGGAGACCCACAGTCATGATGCATTATGGGACATGAAGTCTGGCTCGATAGTCTAGCCCTTTGAGGACAATTGCAACATAAGTCAACCAAACTACAATTCTCATGAGTAGAGAGGTGTGTGGAACCAACTAATCTCTTTGGTTTCTTCATTAAGTTATATAAGGGTGAACTATTCAGAAAGGTTCCACTAGGTAGGCCTGAAGGTGACTGAAAGCAACCCAAGTTGATTAGGTGTTTCAGAATCCATACATAGCTATGGAGAAGAAGAAGAAAGATAGTGGGTCTCTCTCCAACAGCTGAGGCGCAGGATCATGTATGTTCCTTGTATCACAATCTTTTTTTGGACCACCATTTCTATTCTGACATTAAGAAATCTCCTCAGTAAACAGTTTTCAGTTAGAACACTGTGGCCGTTTTCCACTTATTGTGCAGTTTGTACAAATTGCTCTCAAACAATAAAGCATGTGCTGGTGTTGTAAGTTTGCAGGGTGTTTAGGTACAATTATTGTAAAGAACTGCACCATATGTATTTTATAACTGCAAGCTGTAAAGATTGCACTAAAAGGTTTCCATTTATTTTTATCAAGTTAAGTAGAGTCTGGGCTATATTTTTCTAACCTAACAGGTTTTATATTGTTACGCACATAAAACAATGGTTGCATATAGCACTGCACATAATGTTTTCTATTGCTTTGCTGGACAAAGGTATTTGGCAAAAATGTTTAAGTGAAAAATGCAGATTTGGTGACACAAAAATGTGTTGCAAATTCATCTCACTTTTACTGAATTGTCCATGTTGAGTGGGGGAAGGGAGATACCAAAAGTCAAAACATTTATTTTCAAAATTATTTTCCAAAAATTCTGCAAAAATATATTTTCAGTTTGACTCAAAATGAATGTTTTTTTTTTCTAGTTAAATCACCTGCCTCACTTTAAAAGGAAGTAACAAAACTCGGGGGAGGGGAAAAGGGGCTTCTCTAAAAGTGCCCTTGGCTTTGGAATTCTCTCCTCCTTTTCTCTGAGACGGCCCAAATGTATTGATCTTCAGGATACACAAATTTAGTTTGTTTGGAAGTGGGTGGAGGTGAGTGACATAAGAGCTGGTACTTGTGCATGATGGAGTTTGGTTTGATATCATTGGTTGGTTATTTTTCGTGAGGGTAATTAGCTGGATTTATGTCATTGTATTTTTTTGTAGGACTTCCTACATCCCTGGATATGTGTCTTTGTTCAAAATTTAACTAAAAACAAATGTGTATCATTATAGTTATTTTGTCACTTGTACATAGATTACATACAAGTACACAGTATATAGATTAATAGGCATGACATATTTTAGAAAAATACATTTTATTTTATATAGGGTATTAGTAAATGTATTTATTTGAAATAAATGTAAATTAAAGCATAATGTAACCATTATTTTAATACTTAAATAATTAATTACTGTGTTTATTGTTTTATTGATAAATTGTATTTTAAATGGAAATTCATCTTTGAATAAACTTATGTAAACCTGACACTTGAGCTAATTTTGTACCTAGTCTAAGAAAGAAAAATATGATGTACTACTAATGTCAGTTTATATTTTTGAATTCTCTCTTGTATTTTAAAAATGAAGAAAAGGGTAATTGAATGCTAGAAAAAGCTGATCTAATCATATGTTCCACATCTCTGATTTATCACCAAAGAAAATTTCCTAATTAGTATTTTGACCTTTAAGAAGATAATTTCATTAATAGTTGATCAGACAGGGGCTGTAGATTAAAATACTATTTTGTTCTGATTTGTAACAAAGCTGCCTTTAAAACGTTTTTTTAGATTCTCTTCTTAACTAATTGTGCTTTTGTTTCTCACCAATCTATATTTAAATCAGTTCTAATATTGTGGACATAAAACTCGCAATTCCAGTCAAATGTAAGTAGATGCACCCCCAGTGAATGCAGTGGAGATGGACCCTCTTGGACCACATCTAAATCTGTCCTTGTATTCAATAGTGTAGCAAGGAAGAAAGAATGAAGCAGTAATGGTAAGTAAAGGATAAGCACCCTTGGCTGGCCCTGCTGGTTTATTTACCTGCTGCGTCCGCAGGTTCGGCCAATCGCAGCTACCACTAGCTGCGGTTTGCTGTTCCAGTCCAATGGGGGCTGCGGGAAGTGGTAGCCAGCACTGCGGCTGACTCCCAGCCCTGCCCCTTCCACCTTTGTCCTGCCCCTTTTGGGACCCAGAGCCAGCCCCAGTCCATCCCTGTACCAGTAAGTTTCTAGAGCTACTTTTACCCCTGACCATGATGACAACATATCTCTCAAACCTGATCCTTTTGTGAGTATTTGGCCAATGTTTATAACTGTATTGTTGCTAGGATATTGTGTATAAATGTATATATATATGTATTTATATTTTGAATGTAATCAACACCATATGGCCTTTGACTAATAAAGGAATGCCTGTGTAGAAGTTGGGTCATGGTAAGCATTATTAAATTTATTAGAAAAATTATTTCCAGCACAGGTGCAATTCAAAGTGTTTTGATTTTGATCGATAATGCCATAAATAATTCTACCTTGCTTAGTACCATGTTTTGCCTGCCATACTCATATTGAGTAATACCTTGCTCTGAGTAGTCTCAGGGCATGTCTACGCTTACCGGGGATTGATGCTGTGGCAATCGATGCAACAGGAGTCAATTTAGATGGTCTAGTGAAGACCCGCTAAATCGACCACAGATCATTTCCTCATTAACTCCAGTACGTCACTGGAATGGAAAGAATAAGGGAAGTCGATGGGAGAGTGTCTTCCATTGATGCAGTGCAGTGTAGACACCATAGTAAATTGACCTAAGCTATGTCAACTCCAGCCATGTTATTCACATAGCTGGAGTTGCGTAACTTAGGTTGACTTACCCTCATAGTGTAGACAAGGCCTTACTGATTTCAGCAGGCCTACTTGGCAGAGCAAGATGCTACTTCCGTATAGCACAGGGCTTCCCAAACTTGATTCGGGAAGCAGTGATCCAGTCCATGCCACTTCCCAGAGCTCCCATTGGCTGGGAACGGTGAACCACGGCCCCTGTGAGCTGTGTAGGAAAAGGTTAAAATATAGGAAAATGTCTTACTGAAGCTGTGTAACTAACTCTGGGTTGCTGTAAGTTTTTATCTTGTGTTATGCCTTCTTGAAGGCGCCACTGGGCCTCACTCATCCTTGTCCTGTATATTTCATAAGTTTGTTTTACCCCATATGTACCATTTCAAGGCAAGAACTTTATGTTTGGATGTCCTGTTTTTTCCAGACAAATAAGTAAATAAATAGGAAACAATGTCATGTTTTTCACCTGTTAATTTGCATGAGGCCCTTCTTGCCTCCTCCTCCACGTAAAGAACCATATAAAAAGTCTTGTAATGATGTATGAGGGGAAGCCATAATTTGAGAGCTATCTCTGTGGCTTCACTTCGCTAGCAAATAAACTTTTGTATTCAAGCTTTCTCCAAGGCCTGCCTGTTCTTTGAAGGTAAATTGGGACACCTCCAAAGGGAACGAGCCATTTGTGCAACAATTCTGGCACCCCCAGATGAGGACACACCTTTGGATGACTCCGGGATCATCATAGATGGACAAGAGGAAGGAAGTGTACACCAGGAACTCATTCAGCCTGTCCTAACTCTCGGCCCGATCTGCGGTGATACCTGGAACGCTAAAGTGTGAGTCCCTGAAAATCAGGCAGACCGGAGAACCTTGAAGTTTGGGAGGCGCCTGGGAGAAGATAAGCGGTGTAAGTATCTCCATTATTCTCACTGTTAATTTGTTTAGTGATTTTAGTACTGCTGTATTAACTCACTGTTTGTAGATTCCTTGTGAATCATTTGGTATAACAATGGGATCAGGTCGCTCCCGAATGGAAGATTCCGCCTCTCCCTTGGGTTGTATGTTACGTAACTTTGGTAAATTTAAGAATGATTATGGTGTTAAAATGACTAAAGATGATTTGATTAAGTTTTGTCAATTAGAATGGACCACCTTCAGTCTTGGTTGGCCCGACTCTGGGTCCTTTGATGCAGATCTAGCAACCAGAGTACATAAGATTGTTGTTAAAAATGAACACTGGGATCAATTCCCCTATATTGATTGTTGGTTGGCAGCTTGTGAAAATAGACCACCTTGGCTTATGAAATGTGCTGTAAAAACATGTAAGATAATGAGACAGGGTTCTGGTGGAAGGAAACCCCCGGTATTCCCAGAATCTTGCCCAGAGAATGAGATGCCCCTGATTCATGTTACTGCCCCTGAATTTCCTCCGCCCCCTCCTCCAGAAGTCCTTATGTCATGGAAAAGCTCCCCCCCCCCGACAATAGAGGAACTGGAAAAGACATTAAATGACATAGCTGTTGAGATAGAATCCCTTAAAAAGGTACCCCTCAGAAATCCAACGAACCCTTATAATACTAGGAGTCAGAATCGAAGTTATAAAGCTAATGTGTGCCCAATGAGGGAAGTGGCAGCAGTACAGGGACAAGAGGAGGGAGAAGAGCAAATACATACATTTGTATATGTCCCGTTCAGCACCTCTGACTTGTTTAATTGGAAAACTCAGAATCCTTCCTTTAGGGAAGATCCTTTAAAAATGCAAAGCCTATTCTCCTCAATAGGACAAACCCACAAGCCCACTCCGCCTATGTACAGATGATGCTCCAAACTCTGTTAACAACCGAGGACCGTAGATTAGTACTGGGAACAGCAGGGCGGATAGCAGAAGAAAGAGCCCAGGCAAGAAATCTAAGAGCCCAGGAGCTTTGCCCCCTGACGGAACCAGGATGGGATGGGCACGGAGCAGAGGGCCAATGTAGAAATGCAGAATATTTGGGAATTATTGTAGAGGCCCTCGGGAAGGCTGTTCCCCGAGTTACAAACTTGTCTAAGATCTATGAAATCCGACAAGGAAAGGAAGAAGACCCCCCCACCTTTTTAGGCCATCTATTTGAAACCTTTAGACGATTTAGTGATTTGGATCCAGAAGCTCAGGAAAACCAGCGAATGGTAAACCTAATGTTCATTGGGCAGTCCGCCCCAGATATTAGGAAAAAGCTACAGAAAACAGAAGGTGGAGCAGGGAAACCGATTTCAGAACTGGTAGAAATTGCATATAAAGTATATGGAAACCGAGAACAAATAGCAGGATTGGGCCCAGGCGGAGTGGGCAGCCTGCAGAGAGAGAGAGAGAAAACTTTTGAAAACAGTAAGTGAGAATAGATAAACAGAAAAATTTCTTGGACTCAGAGAATGAGTAACCTTGACAGAGAAAGAAAGTAGATAAAGCGAAAGCTGGTAGTTTAACTCTGTAGTAGCCGTCCCTCGCAGACGAGGATGCCGTTGTGAGGTGCGGTAATGTGTTGTCAACAGACGCCGGGAAGGCAGGGGCGAAAGCCCGTTTCAGTTGCCCAGGTCAGGGTAATTATAGTAGCCCCCTCATGGAACCCTGAGACCTGAGATTAGCAACATCCGTGCCCCCAGTAAAAATACCACTGAGGGAGAAAGAGAGCCCTGTCTGTGTAAAACAGTACACCCTGTTAAAAGCAGCCGTTTTTACAGTATTAGATTTAAAGGATGCTTTCTTCTCAATACCATTAGATAAAAAGAGTTGGAACTTGTTTGCTTTTGAATGGGAAGACCCGGATACCCACTATAAGACTCAGCTAATGTGGACCGTTTTACCCCAAGGATTTGTGTCCTCACCCCATATCTTTGGGGCAGTATTGCAAAAAGAGCTAGAAAACTGGAAAAATCAGCATTCAGAGATTGCTCTGCTGCAGTATGTTGATGATTTGCTAATTGCAAGCCCTGATCTACAGCTAGGAAAAAGAGCAACCGAGTCCCTGTTAAATACTCTGGGAAAGAAAGGGTATAAAGTCTCACGGGAAAAGGCCCAAATATGCCAACCAAGGGTTACTTTCCTCGGCTATGAGATAGAGAAAGGAATGCGAGCACTCAGTAAAGACCGGATCAGGGTAATTCAGGATATGCCTGCCCCAACCAACCCAAAAGAACTGTGAGCCTTCTTAGGCCTAACAGGGTTCTGCAGAATGTGGATCCCAGACTATGGGGGAAAGGCTAAACCCTTATATGAATCTCTCACTAAAGAAGGACTCTCAAATTGGAAATGGGCTAGCGAGCACCAGCATGCTTTTGAACTGCTAAAACCAGCATTAATGCAGCCCCCTTCTCTCGTGATTCCAAATGAACGCAAGCCTTACAGACTCTATGTACATGAGAATAACGGTATTGCTTCAGGGGTCCTAACTCAGCCAGTGGGCCCAACCTGGAAACCAGTGGGCTATTACTCAAAGGTGTTGGATCCAGTAGCCAAAGGATGGCCGGCCTGCCTGCGAGCAGTAGCGGCAATGGCAACAATTGTAGAGGAAGCCCAAAAGATAGTCATGGGAGCGGATATGGACATACACACCGCACATGGGGTCCCCCAGATCCTTGGAGGAGAAGGAGGAAAGTTTCTAAGCCCCTCCAGACAGTCCAGATATGAAATATTCTTGCTGTCTAACCCTGGGCTTACATTTAAACACACCACAGCCTTAAATCCAGCTACCCTTCTCCCTGAGCCAGAGCCAAGAACTCCTAACCATGACTGTTTAGAGGTACTTACAGAGACTGTACTGATTTGGCCGGACCTGAAAGACAACCCTCTTAAAAATCCAGACGAGGAATTTTTCGCAGATGGATCGAGAAGCATGATAAGAGGCACCAGACATACGGGCTGTGTGGTAGTAACTCCAACTGAAATACTTTGAAAAGAAAAACTCCCTGCAAACTGGTCTTCGCAGGCAGCGGAATTAACTGCTCTCACCCGAGCCCTTGAATTAGGAACAGATAAGAGAGTAAACATCTTTACTGACTCCCGCTATGCCTTTGCTACAGTACACGCTCATGGACTGCTATGGAAAGAGCGTGGATTTATTACAGCTTCGGGACAGAAAATAGCAAACGGACCACAAATCATGGCGTTGCTGGAAGCCCTTAAGCTGCCAAAGAAGTTGCCGTAATTCACGTAAGAGCACATGGAAGAGCTACCGAGGAACACCAAAGAAAGGGGAATGCCAAAGCAGATAAAGCTGCCAAAGAAGCAGCCCTAATGGGAGGCGATGCAAGCTTCCAGGGTGCAGCACAAGAGATTCCAGCCTGCCTTGAAGATTGTGTAGTGTACTATACTCCGGAAGATGACACAGCAGCACATGAAAACCTCGTCGTGAAAAACAGGAACGGCTGGTGGGTAGTGCGAGGAGGAAAAATCATGATACCGCGGCCATTGCTGCTAGAAGTACTCTTAAACCTTCATGCTTCTACTCACATGGGAGGATCTGCGATGGGAGACTTGCTGGTAAGACAAATAGTGTCACCTGGCTTGTACTTAGAAGCACAGCGAGTGGCAACACAATGTCCAACGTGTCAAAAGGTAAACCCCAAGCCACCCGGACCACCTGCTCCTACAGGAGGAAGACAGTGGGCATACTACCCTGGCCAGGCATGGCAAATTGACTTTGCTGAACTTCCAAAGTCTGGACGACATCAATACCTGCTAGTGCTAGTGGATCAGCTAACAGGATGGGTGGAAGCTTACCCCACCAGGACAGCCACAACATCAACAGTAGCATGGATCCTCTTACAAGAAATAATACCACCGTTCTTGCTGCCAGAATCAATCAAGTCAGATCAGGGTAGCCACTTTGTAGGAAAAGTAGTACAGGAAGTAGCTAAGGCTCTGAATATTAAGTGGAAGTTGCATACCCCATGGAGACCCCAGAGTTCAGGCCAGGTAGAGCGCATGAATAGAACCCTAAAAACAATGCTACCAAAAATCTGCATTGAAACACATTTAAAATGGCCTCAAGCCCTACCCCTTGCCTTAACTCGAATCCGCAGTATACCTCGTAGAGGGTTAAGGTTAACCCCTTTTGAGTTAATGTTTGGAATGCCTCCAGGGTCTTGCCAGCGGGGTGGAGGGAACAAATTACTGTTGATTTCGGAAAAACTGAACTTAAGGAGCATGTAATTGCCTTGCAGTCTGTACTGTCTTCCCTCCACAGATTTGCTGCACCATTCCAGAGCCTGCCCCTGGATGCTCCTATCCACAACTTCCAACCTGGGGATCAAGTGCTAGTTCAGAAGTAGAAGAAGGACCCCCTATCGGAAAAGTGGAATGGACCCTATCAAGTTTTGCTCACAACACACACAGCTGTGAAACTTGAGAACAGTGATAAATGGACACATTGCGCACGTATTAAAAAGTACACACCACCCCTCGTCCAGGATCCTGAGGCGCCACCTGTCGACCAGTGGACTGCTACTCGTCTTGATCCTCTACGGCTCCGACTCCACCGTGTTCAGTAACATGTTTATGTTTCGTATATTAACTGGATGTGTCATTATATGTAGCCTGTATAGCTTAACCCCTAGAGGTTTCCAGGGAGGCCAGAACACTTGGCTATTATTAGCAAAGATGGCTTTAAATTCCACTGCCTTTTGTCTGCCACATACATACACTGTGGGGAAAATTATAGAAACATGTTTTGTTGGTATTATGAATTGTATCCCACTGTTATGTCGTGTGACCCCACCTAAATAAGTTAAGTATAGGAGAAAACATCCTTTAGAGGAGGGAATTGTAGGAAAAGGTTAAAATATAGGAAAATGTCTTACTGAAGCTGTGTAACTAACTCTGGGTTGCTGTAAGTTTTTATCTTGTGTTATGCATTCTTGAAGGTGCCACTGGGCCTCACTCATCCTTGTCCTGTATATTTCATAAGTTTGTTTTACCCCATATGTACCATTTCAAGGCAAGAACTTTATGTTTGGATGTCCTGTTCTTTCCAGACAAATAAGTAAATAAATAGGGAACAACGTCATGTTTTTCACCTGTTAATTTGCATGAGGCCCTTCTTGCCTCCTCCTCCACGTAAAGAACCATATAAAAAGTCTTGTAATGATGTATGAGGGGAAGCCATAATTTGAGAGCTATCTCTGTGGCTTCACTTCGCTAGCGAATAAACTTTTGTATTCAAGCTTTCTCCAAGGCCTGCCTGTTCTTTGAAGGTAAATTGGGACACCTCCAAAGGGAATGAGCCATTTGTGCAACAGCTGCAAGCGGCCATACCTGCAGATGCTTAGGTAAACAAAGCATCTTGCAGACTGCTGGGGCTTACCCTGAACAAGCCATGAATGAAGTTTGGGAACCCCTGCAGAGTCAGGCACCACTGAGTCCTTGGAATATAATTTGCAGTTCAGTGGTTAAAATACAAGGTGATTGATGTCAGAGCGTTTTCAGTGAAAAACACTTGACTCTGTAATACTCTAATCCTGCCATTTTTACTCCGACAAAATTCATTTACTTCAACAGGAGATCTGCCTGAGTAAACACAGCAAGGTTAGGTATTATGAAATAGAAATCCTTCACTCACCAATAAAACATTCATCTCTGGGTTAGGACACGGTAATCATTTAACCATGAAATGCCACCATTTACAAAAGTTCAGAAGGAAGAGTGAAAAACAACTTAACTGGTTGAAACTGGTAGGGGCTAGCAGGGGAATATTGGGGAACGTAATTATCTAATTGGAATTTGGTTGGTGTGCTACAATTGTGAAAAGTGCCAGGGGATTTTTAATGACCACAAAGGTTGTAAAATACTAGTGAGTGTGTGTTACAAGTCCCCTTCCACATTGATCTGCAGAGTACACAAGTTTTACTTGCACCAGTGATGACTTTTTAGCTCAAGTTGCCGCAATTTGTTCTTAGCTCTGGAGTTTCCCAGGTCAATTCCTGGTATATCAGCCAAGGTGGCAGCCATCAAATGTCTGATTTAAAGACCTTCAGCAACCAGGCATCCTCCACACAACAAGCAGGGACATTCATCTAGGGAAAAGTTCCACATGTTCCATTTGCAACTTTGAATAAGATACACTTATTTAGTTATGCTCCAATATCTGGCATTTTGCTGACTATGATTAAACAAACAAAGCAAGGTGTCATAAGTATAAAGTAGCTTAGAATTACTGTTTTACCTGTGAAGGGTTAACCTGAAGTAACCTGAGAGAGGGAGATGACATAATCAACCTTAGGAACAGAGAGAGTGTTTCGTTTCAGTTTCTCCTCGGCTCGCTCGGGCTCTGGTGCTGCTGTTCGCTTGGCTTTGAGACGAACCACACCTATGTCTCTACTCTACTTATCTATAATCTCCTAACAATGTCAAGTCCAGTAGTAAGTGAATTGTATGCTTGAAATGTATCACTTGATAATTGATCCATGGTGTTGTTTACTGTTAAGCTTTGGCAGAGGAAGAATTCCCAGGGGAGGGGTCAGTTATGCTATGTGATGTAAGTGAGGTGTTTTTCTATTGATTTCTGTACAGTGAAACCTCGATTTAACGGACTAATTCGGGCGAGGGGGTGTCCGTTAAAGCCGAAAGTCTGTTATTTAATAATTTTTTAAAATCATTAAATAACAGGACTTTTGGCTTTAACGGACACCCCCTCACCCGAATTAGTCCCTTATATAGAGGTTTTACTGATCATGGGCGGGAGCTGTCAACACCCCCCCCCCCGGCCCGGCTCCCCGCAACGGAGAGCCGGGCGGGTAGGCTGACAGCTCCCGCCTGGCTCCCCTCTGTGGGGAGCCGGGTGGGGGGGGTTGACAGCTCCCGCCTCGCTCCCCGCTGCGGGGAGCCGGGCATGCCTGTGAAGACAGGTACACATTTATTTTGACTTAACGTCGTTAAAGTCGACGTTAAGTCGTAGTGAAGACATGCCCTAAGAGAATGGGAGCTGTCAACCCCCTCACCCCGCCCGGCTCCCCGCAGCGGGGAGCCGGGCGGGAGCTGTCAACTCGCCCGGCTGCTGCAGCGGGGAGCCGGGCGGGAACTTTCAGCCCCCCCTCCCGGCTCCCCACTGCGGGGAGCCGGGCGGGGGCAGGGGTTTGACAGCTCCCGCCGGGCTCCCCGCTGTGGGGAGCTGGGCGGGCGGGCGGGGGGGGGTTTGACAGCTCCCGCCCGGCTCAGGCGGGGGGGGTCCGGCGCGGGGCTGCTCGGGCGGGCGGGGGGGGGGGTTCGTGGAGCTGCTTGGGCAGGCGGGGGGGGGGTCCGGCGCGGGGCTGCTCGGGTGGGCGGGGGGGGGTTGCGGGGCTTCTTGGGCGGGCGGGGGGGTCCGCGGGGCTGCTTGGGCAGGCGGGGGGATTCGTGGAACTGCTTGGGCGGGCGGGGGGGGGTCCAGCGCAGGGCTGCTTGGTTGAGCAGGGGGGTTCGCGGGGCTGCTCGGGCGGGTGGGGGGGTTCGCGGAGCTGCTTGGGTGGGCGGGGGGTCCGGCGCGGGGCTGCTTGGGCGAGCGGGAGGGTTTGCGGGGCTGCTTGGGCAGGTGGGGGGGTCCGGCACTCCCGGCACTGTGGGCTACCTACCCACAGTGGAATGCGGGCTATGTCAACCCCTGCAAAAGTTTAAGGACAGACAGTGTCGACCACTGTCGACCTGCTGTCCTGGTGAGGACACACTGATTCGATTTTCTAAAGTAGACTTTAGAAAATCGAATTAAGTGAAATCGACCTACTCCTCTAGTGAAGACATACCCTTAGCTAATCACTATTTGCTAGGCCTCTTGACCAAACTCTGGATTTTAGGCCTCTGAAAGCTGACACAAACCCATGCACCAAATTGTTATGCCACTGTACATGGATTTTGGCCCTTCATGGGTGAAGCCCTTTAAACAAATTTTAGCTCTGACTGGGGGGGGGGGGGGGACTCCTTTTGAATGGCTACCTCTCCTACTTCCTTCCTTCTTGGGATGGACAACTAATCAGCACTGCTAAAGGAAAAGTTATTTCCTCCTCCCTTCAGGAACTGGAAGCCATTGTCAGAAAAGGGGAAGTGAAAAGAGAGAGATGCCTGGCAGCTCAGGACAGATCTGCCTCCTTCTCCCTTCCTGGTAACAATGGAGATGGAACCTCTGCTCCTTCTACCTGCAGCACCCAACCTGGGAAGGGGCAGAGGGCAGTGAAAAGCCGCAGAAAAAGTAGAGGTGAGGCTAGGGGGGTTGAATTAAAAATAGGCTGAGGGACAGGAATGATTTGGAGGTCGGAAGGCTGGGCAGGATTAACTGCTGGGCCAGGGACAGATATGGGTGTGAGAGCTTCTTCAGTGGGGGCCAAAGTCATCTTATTCAGTAATTTTGAAAGAGTGCCCCCCCCACAAATATACCAGGTGATGGGCCATGAGGAGTTCAGGGCAAGGACAGATCAAAAATAAAGAGACAGACTAACACCCCTCTCCCCCCATTATAAAGGTTTTTTTTAAAAAAAGTCCCATTATTTTGGGGAACTCTGACTCATGATTTTTTATCTTTTGAAGTTGGCACTATCAGAGATGTCTCGTGCAAGTAACCACCAGGCCAACCCTTGTTTAGCTTGTGAAGTTTCACAAGCTGAAACCTCGAAAGCAATATCTGCAGGAACTGAAATAAATGTTAGGAGGTAAGCCATGATATATAACCTTATTTCTGACAGCTGCTTGCAACTCATCACTGACAATCAGGTGGTAAAGTATCAGCCCAATATCACATTTGCATGTAATGTCAATTTGACTTGCAGCTGTAATCTGGGATGTTTATCATTTTATAATCATTCTTTACTGATGTTGTAATAAAGCAGTATTAAAAAGGGCCTACAATAGTCCACAAATGGCAGATATTGATTTGCATGATAGAATAATACATGTCACTAAGGACAAGCTATAATGAAATTTAATCTTTTTTCCCATGACATGTTCCTGTATCAGTAAAAAATGCTTGTTTGTGTAATTATTTGAGTTCAGAGGGTGATAGTAATAATCTTGGTTAATGCTGGAAAAAAATCTAATATACAGTGCATCTGTCTTTCAATTTCCCTCCCCATCTTCTTGCCAAGATCATGGGGGTCCTATTAAAGATGATTGTTTAAATTTTATATATATCACCACCATATTATATATATATCCAATGTGTGTGTACTCAGTCAAATTGTCACCATCTGAACTCAAATAGTCAAATTAAAAAATAAAAGGGAACAAAATAGGCTGCATTAAAAATACAGTTAGGGTCACTGGGCATTGGAATAGCATTGTTTAGACTCCTAGAACAATTTAAAATGTGTTATTGGCAGATTCCACAGTCAGAGACAACCGTATAAACTAAGCTAAACTAAAACACAATGAATCTGTAAGATAAAATAACTAGCAAACCTAGAAAGAGGATATATCAGATAGAGGATCTTTTAGTTTTTGCCACAGCCTCCATTAGTTTTTGCCACAGCCTGAATTAGTTAAGATTATGCTATGACATACCATTGTGTTCTCCCAAAAAGTGGAAAGGGATGATTCTGAGTCATATGTACTGATATGTAGGGCTATGAGAAGGTAATGATTGTTCTTATGAAAACAAACAAAACACTTTGTAATATAGATATTTTTATATGCCGGAAGCATTGCTACATTGCAAGATTATGTAGCAGATAATCTGCTAACAATTATAAAGCATGATCTATTTTGACATATGTTTGTACTGATAAGAGCTTTTTGAAACCTTGTTATGTATTCAGTTAAAAACCAATAGAGATTTACAGGTATGAACTCACCGTTCAACTAACATAACTGTAAACATAAGCCCCCAACTAAGGTAAAAGGAGTGTGGACACCTCTCTAGGAACTTTTGGCTGAGTATTGTTTTGTTGGAAGAGACATCCCACAGAACATGGGAACAGATAAGAACAGAGACAGAGAGGCAAGAAAACCAAGCAGAAGCCTGTAAACATAGTGTGACCTGTAAAAAGCTAGAGAGAATGCTTCTGAGTTTGGTGATTGCTGAAGAGGCTCCAGGGCTGTATGATAAGAAACTGCTTCTTTTGTTCTTGGTTCTTCATGAATTCAGAGACACAGAACTTTGTACATTCCTTGTAAATAAGTAAGATTACATCAAGAAAATAACAGATTCCACCAATTTCTACTTCCATCTTGATCGTCCCCAGAGCCCCGAACTTTGACTAGCTGCTTAGTCAAAAGGTGGCATGATTACTTAGATAGGTCAATAAAGAGGTGGGTTGGGGTTTTTTTTTGTTTTTTTGTTTGTTTGTTTTTTAGTAAAGTAGATCCAGGCCAAGGAGACTGAGTTTTAGTTTTTTGCAAAATCTGCTCAGCCATTTTTTTTTGAATGACTTAAGCCAAGGGAAGTGAGGAATACTTGTAGCACCTTAGAGACTAACTAGTTTATTTCAGCATGATTTGTATCCAATCATTAGATCTGAAAAAAAATAATAATCACACTTTAGGTGATTCGGGTAAAAGGTTCTAATTTTGTTTTCTCCCGAGTATTCATGGAAAAATACACAAAAAGAAATGTCAACCTGTGATTTAGTGACTTGAAGTAATTCATGAAATGGGATTCTCAGCCCGTGTAGAAGTGGGGTAGGTTGTGGAAGGGGGAATTAGCAATGTGGCTAGCAGAGGGCAATGAGCGGATGAGGAGAAGGGCAGAGAAGATACCTGCAATACAAAACTAGAGGGATGTGGAAGAGAGAGAAAAAATGGATGAGATGATAGTTTTAAATCTATACACTATAATAACACCTTATACACCAATATTAGCAGCTATTTACCTTAATCAAAACCAAATTAAACTGCTGTTTTTTAGCTCTGCCATTTAGACTCAGACAGCTTCTTTTCACACAAATGTCAATCTTATTTTAGAACAGCATTCAGACATCCTGTACAGTACAATTCTGTTCCCTCTTGATTATGTAATGCTAATTAGTGGATAAAAGTGTGCTTTATAGCTGTGATACTTGAGAATTAGATTCTAAACCTTAACACTGTACATCCATTCAATAATTTCAAGTTGAATTAAGGCAAGGATTGTTAGAGTGAGATCTGATGATTATGGGCCAAATTTGTGACCCATCATAATACAGCTGCTCAGGAGGAGATAAATTCCCTCTGTCCCACCCCTTTCTATCTCCCTCTTGTGTGCAGATATATTGGCACTGTAAGCAAGCCTTTGCCCACACGCTGCAAAAGTGAGCCGGGAGCCCCTTTTTGTAAGCACCAGTGTCCCTTTACTCCCTTGTGCAAACCGCACCATCACCTATATACAGTTCTATACAAGATAGCCCCTGATTTGGCTGCCTTGGGGGACAGCTAGCTCCCACAACTAGCTAGGAACAATAACACCATGTGAGCAGTGCACCTTGTGAACAATAACACCTTGAGAGCAGTGTCCTGAAGCAGATGGGGACTGTCTGGAAGCAGACGTCGCTGAGTGGGGAACAACGCGGGTCCAGAGGTCAGCACAGCAGATGATGGACAAAACACCATCAGCAGAGGGCTCTCCATGGCTGAGAGAGCTAATTCCTGGACTAAACAGTGGGAGGCATCACGGTGGTGAGTCCCAACCCTGTCACAGGGAGAAATTTATTTGGATTCCACTTTCAACCTTTTCTTTTTAACAAAACATTTTTATCAAGCTTGTAATATAAGGTAATGAGATAAAATTGTAGATGAGGGGCACAGACTCTGGAATATGGAGGAGATCAAGCAGCACAGAGAAATGAGAATGTAGGAAGGAAGAGGAACAGAGGGAAGGCAAGAGAAAAAGTGTAAAATGAAGAGTGAGCATGGGGTTGAACAACAAAGGATGTTGGGGGATATGAAAGGTGATACTGTATTTCATTTTTCTTCTGTTACTATATAGAATATAAAAGATTGGAAGGCAGACAGAAATAATATAAAAGCAGGAAGTGATGAAGCTAGTCAAAAACATTACCTATATTTAGTAAAATATAATTTTCTTGATTTTTTTGGCAAAGAACCTCATTCCATTTTTTAAAATTCTCCCTTGTTCTTTGCCTTGCTCTCATTTTTCCATTGGAAAAAGAAATCAGACTTCAAATAATAACACTAAAAATAAAATATTTTTATTGTTTGTTTTATTTAAAAAAACAGAACTGTAAATAATAATATTTTATTATTTAATAATTATTTTATTATTTTAAAAACTGAAAAAACCCACAAGATTTTATGGGGGGGGGGGGGGAGGAGGCAGAGCTGGGAGAGAGAGATTTCAATAACATTTTAATTTTGAATTAAGATATTTTTTTCATCAAAAAAAAAAAATCTAAGTAGCTCCAAAAATAAGGTGATGGATAGAAAGGGTAGAAAATGGAAGGAGAGAAAAAAGAGATGAATAAATGAAATGGAATAATGGAGGTTGGGAAGAGATTGTGTCACCAGTTGGAGTTCTGCACTCTGTTCAGGAACTTCTCTGTGGGAGATAAGATTAGGGAATCTAACTGCCTTCAAAGGTCATTTCTTACTACTTGAAATGGGCTCAAACCACATTTGGTTTCAGATCAATAATCTGAATATACCTCAAGCTTCAGTACTCTTTGGATCTAGCAAAGAGATATGTCCCCATTTCTGTTGCCTCTCTTTTTACTACCTTATAAGGCTAAATAACCCAACACCAAAATGTGTGTGTGTGTGTGTTATGGAAGGTGGGCCCTAAACCCTGTTGGGTGAACCCTAAAATAAAACTTTCCTAATACAATACATCTTGTCATTACTACTAAAAATGTATAGATCCACAAAAGGGAACTAAACCCAGCGCTTCCCAGTCCTGCTTTTCTTTAAATTACTGATAGTTCTGGGACTTTCAGACTCCTGTTGAAGTACTGAAGTTGATGGTTTTGTTACCTTTTTTGACTGAATAACAGTAGCAACAATAAAGCCTCACTTTATCTGGACTGGATACATAACAAAATCCACACCTGCAAGTGGAAAACCAGTGAATTAGAACATTTTAACCTACCTCTCATTCCTTCACCTCTCAGGCAACATTGAACTGATAAGTTTTTTCTCCCATGGTAGTTTTCTAGTGGGTAAAGATTTGCTGAGGCCTCAGGTCTCCTGATTGAATAAACTGAAAATCAACATTCTGCTGGATTTAAAAGATTATTTATGTGAACTTAATAGGATTATTATAAAATTTAATGAATAAATATAAAACCAGAATGTAATTAGATCAATATATCATAAATCATTAGATAGCAAGGAGTATTTGGTCACAAAAACTACATTGGGATAATAGATATTGGTTCCAAAACTACACATTTTGAAAACCTGGTTAGTATAGTGTATAAGCTACTTGCGCTATAGCAGTTATGAGCAGTTTGCCAAATTCATATGAGAAATGCATTTGTGCAAATAATTTTAAAAGGTCTCATGTCCTAAAATATGCACTTTTTAAAGAGCAAGTGCTTAAATAATAGGGTTCATGGTCTTTTGAAGCCAGGCTTTATGATGTTCCTGCTCTTAAGAACAAATTAATTAGATATCAAAACGTCACCTGCAGTGAATAAAATCTCTAAATATTTAAGTGGAAGCAGTGAATTACCAGCAGAACTGGAAGGACTTCTTTTGTTATACCTTATTGATCGAATGATGACTGAAAGGGGGACTTCCAAAATGGTGTAGATAGAAGATTTAAGTTTGTCAGTAGACAAACTGCATTTCCATGGGTGGAAGGTGAAACTTCTCTTAAGGAGGCTAGCTCCCTGCCCCACCTCTTCCAGCCAAGGCCCTGCCCTGCTCGTTACTTTCACCCCCCAACTCCATAGCCCCAGTGTGGGGGGGGGGAAGGGACTGAGAGCTCAATTGGGGCCACAGAGGGTGCCAGAGAGCTCAGCACTGGGGCTGTGCCCTGACTTGTTCCTTTCCAGCTCTCCCCGACCCCGGTGTCCCCGAGACCAGAAAAGGTTTCACACCCCAACATGGTGCCAGCAGAGGAGAAGAGCTCCTCCATCCCCGGTGCCCTGGCAGGGGAAGATTTTTCTGGGCCCCCCAAATTGGCTAGGGCCTCTGGGCATGGTCCTTGTGGGTCCATGCCATAATCCACCACTGCCTCCTCACCCTCCATGGCAGCATGACATTTTGGGATAGCTTAGCCTTCCCCAGCCACATTATTCACTGCTATGCCCATTTCATATTTAGGAATCAGATCCACCTCCCCCTTAAAGTCAGTAAGACTCTTTCCATTGACTTCACAGGGTTTTGGAGTAAGAAATCATTTGATTTCAAGACTTACGTTACAACCCAAATGCTTAATGGTTAATGCTGTTAATAAAATTGTATCACACTGTGTTTGTTTAAAATGCCTTTGAATGTATTTAAACTTTAAAAAGCCCAGTAATAGCTCAGGCAAGAGAGGGAAGAGATTATTCCCGGCTAATCCTGTAGAGTTGAACTTGAGAGTTTTGTCTTCTGTCTGATCATCACTTCAGTCATTTTGCAGAATTTGTCTTCTCTTTGGAATACAGCACTTTTAAAAATCAAACTTTTGCTCTGTAGTCTTAGAGGGAAGTGTGCACTCTTAAAGCCTACAGTATAGCCTTTTGAAGAATAGTTCACAATGTTAGAATGAAAGATGGAACCAAACTTAAATTATTTCATTGAGCCCCTCAATTTTGGTTGAACTGGAAACTAGTTCTGAATGTACACTCTTGTTATAATTTTGCAAAGTCAAACCATGAACTATAATAAAGCCCAATGATTTTGTCCCTTGTATAGTCATATCTAATCATTGCAAATATTAAATTGAAATTTAATCACTGTAAGGTCTATAGAACATACTGAATCCTGCAGCCCTTACTTAGTTTCCCTTCTGTTGTGACATATATAGGAGAGTTGAACAACTTAGAATAGGGTAGTGGGGAATCTGAAACTTTGGGAAGGGAAGCAAAGCAAATGCAGCATGTTCTCCGTTTTCCCCTGAGATTGCAGAAACGCTTTCTGACTGGCTGAGTGTGGCTGGAGCTTGGCAGTATTTATAGGAGGTTATGTTGGAACCAAGGACAGAGAATTCTTCCATTCATGGATCTCCTGCCTCTCTTTCAGAAGGCTGTGTCAGCAACTTCTGTTGCATTGCTCTACCAAGGGAACTGTGTCAGTTTTGCAGCATGCATTCAGGCAGGGGGGCAGAGGCTGGGAAGATTCAGAACAGGAGTGGGTGAGCAGGTCGGGTAGAAAAGGGAACATGCACTATTCCCATTCAAGGCCTATGGTGATTCCCTGGGGAGCCATGTCATAATTCCCTGCTATTATAAGCCCATTAGAGCTGCCTTTCCAGGGTGCTCAGGGGTTGCTGGGGTCAGGACTAGTCTGGGATCACAGGGCTTCTATGCAGGTGACTTTGTGTTCCCAGAAATCCTTGTGGTTTTCCCACATTTGGAAGTGGGCCAATGAAGGGACAAACTACATCCCTCCTCATGAACAATAGAGAAGAATCTCCAGGAAGAAACTTACTCCCAGAAATCCCTCTCCTACAAGTTTTCCCCATGAGAATTCAGACCTAGGATTCAACATGAAGTAAGATATAATACTGGCAATTAGGGTTTATACATGTGTGAAGTACTTTGTGCTTAGCACAGTATTTCACATTTGTACTCTTATATAATGCTGAGCGGTAATGAATTAGTGCATTGTTCAGCAAAGATCCAGTGCAATTCTGAAAACTCGATTTAAAAATCACACAGCCATCTGAAAATAAAATCACCTGCTACTGCTACTAGTACACTGATTGCCATGATGAAAATATAAAAGTCAATCATTTGCAACTTATTTTTAAGTTTGTTTATTTTGGACAAGATTATAATATGCTTACTCTCACTGAAATAGTTCCTTACTCAAAACAGACTACTTGAATTAAGTAAATGGGACTACATCTGTAGTAAAATACTACTGAACCTGATAGAAATTATCATAATCTGGCTCTTTGTGAGTTAGGGATTTTCCTATGTATCATTTTGTGACATTCCTTTTCTAGGACTGTGTGATACATAATATCTATATATATAAAAGTCAAATGGTGTATGCGTGCGTGTATGCGTGTATGTATGCGTGTATGTACGTGCACTTACTCCTTCCATACCGTTTGAGCTAGAGACTTGAAATTTGGTACAGTTATAGGTCTTAGGGTCCTTATCAGGGTAAGAGTCGAAAATTTTTCAAATCTCACCTCTGACGCCCCCCAGGGGTGAAATTATTTAAAGGCCAATCACATCAGCTGGGCAGCTGCTGTTCTCTGTGACATAGTTATGATGTCATAATACCCCCTCCAACGGACCCTGCACTCGCTCAGCTCTCTGCCCCCTCCCCACCTACGACGGACCCGAGTTGGGTTTGGTCAGAGGGTAAGTGAGGTAGGGGTGTCGGGTTTGGTCGGGGAGTGAGGTGGGGGTGTCGGGTTTGGTCAGGGGCTAAGTGAGCTGGGGGTGTTGGGTTTGGTCTGGGGGGGTGGGAAGGTGTCGGGGTAGGTGAGGGGTGGGTGTTGGGGTTGGTCAGGGGTGTAAGGTGGGGATATTGGGTTTGTTTGGGGGGATGAGGAGGGGGGTTGGGGTTGGTCGAGGGGTAAGTGAGGTGTGAGTGTCGGGTTTGTTTGTGGTGGTAGGGGTGTCGGGTTTGGTTGGGGGGGAAGTGAGGTGGGTGTGTCAGGTTTGGTCTACGGGGGTGAGGTGTGGGTGTTGGTCAGGGGGTGTTGGTAGGGGGGTGACGTGGGGGTGTTGGGTTTGGGTGGGGGGGTGAAAATATGAGTTGGGGCTGGTCGAGGGGTAAGTGAGGTGGGGGTGTCGGGTTTTGTCGGGGGGTGAGGTGGGGGTGTCAGGTTTGCTCTCTGCCCCCTCCCCCCTCCAATGGACCCCGCACTCGCTCAGCTCTCTGCCCCCTCCCCACCTCCGACGGACCCGAGCAACGCCGGGTATTTTCGCTAGTAATAAATAATGTAGAATGTTGATGGTGAGAAAAGTAAGTAAATCAGGTAGAAAAAAATATCCAAACTGGGAACTTGGAAGTAGCAGTGGATTAGTGTGCTCTCACTCACACTTCTGAAAACGTGGCTTCAAAGCCTATTTATAGCCTGGGCTAGATTTAGAGGCAAACAAGCCAGGTGACTGCCGGGGGCTCTAGGTACAGGGGTGTTGCTTTTGTTGTTAGTAACAAAGGGGAAATAGAATGTTTGAAGCAAAATGTTTCAGGTATTTTGAATGTGGATTCATTTTTCACTAACTTCCTAGTATGTTCTAGACCTTTGTACAATCTCTTGGAACCTTACAGACTTTCTGAGAACTACATTTTCCTTGAACATCCTAGAATGTTGTCAGTCATGCCCTCATGGGTATATAAGGGATGAGCCTTCACAAGTCTGTTAGTGAGATATAAGAACAAAGTGAAGTGAAGTGAGCGCCCAGCTGTGATATTGTGAATCTTGTTTTATTGTGTAACTCTAAAAGTGTACTTGTGTTTTAAGACTCGAAGAGTCTAAGGAGCAACTAATAAAGGGTATATTTAATGAGGTGCCAGAGCTATCTATCAAACCCCTACCTATGCAACAATATAAAAGAAATACTGTTACTTCTTTCTCCATGCTTAATGTATAATGTTTTACTTTGCAGGACAGTAGAACAGACTTTTGCTCTCCCTAATACTGTCTGTTTTTCCCTGTAGAAAATAAAAGATGCCTTGAAGAAGCCTTCAGGAACTCAGTATAAGAAGCAAAAAGTTCAGTAGCAATCTAGTTTGCAGGAAGGGCAAATGTGATGGAAACATGTCTTTAACAGAACAACATAGCCTGGGATTTAGGCAGTAGTGATCATCCCAGTGCAGAAGAAATTGAGGCACAAAATATAAATGATGGAAGTCCTATTACTAAGGAAATAGCAGATTTACCTGAAGATAAGAAATGGAAATTTGACGAAAGTGTTGGAGAATCATCCAGTTTTCCTGGTGGCATAAAGGAGTGTGATGATAAAGAAGAATATGGTTCACATGAAAAGGAGAGTAATGACAAAGACAAATCTGGCTTACATGAAAAGGAGAGAAACAATAAGGAAGAATCAGCCTTGCATAATGACAGAAACAGCAGTGAGAAAAATTGCACATCACAAATTGATACATCAGATCCTGCTTTATGTCCAGTGATCCTAAAATTTGCTGATATTGGTTGTACAATTTTGAATGGGCTAGACATTTCCAGTAAATGAGCATATGCAACACTTCTCAAAGTCACATTGCAAAAGAGTGTTCGAGAATGGTCAGAAACTGAATCAGCACTGGCTACAACTGACAAAGTGTTCTTGTTTTGTTGCAAAATATTTGACAGGAATGCCTAATGATTGCTTGTGCTTTCCATGTACAATTATTGTCATAACTTTCCTGATGCTCTGTGACATGAAAAGTCACTCAGCCATTTTATGGCCTCTTCCAAATGGATGGAGGTCGAGTCCAGGCTCAAGTTGAATAAATGCATAGACACAGAAAGCCAGCACATTATTACTGTAGAAACATAGCACTGGAGGAATGTGCTCGAGTATCTGATCCCAGTTACACTGTTCACTGGGTAAGTTGTTTACTGAACATAAAGGTAATTTCCTTGTTTTGACAGAGCTCCTTGGGAAATACAGAGATACAATGCGTGAGCACCTACGTCAGGTAGTCTGTAAAGAAGTTATGGACCATTACTGCAGCAAAACATTTCAGACTGAATTGATTGACCTTATGGCAAGGAACGTGCATGATAACATATGGATGTAACTCAGCAAAGTGAAGTACTACACTGTAATAATGGACTGCACTCCTGACATTAGTCACAGTGAAAAGATATCATTTCCAATAAGATTTGTTAATGATGAGGATGGCTGTATCCAAATAAAGAAACACTTTATCTGTTTCCAGTCTGTGGACAACTCGATTGGAAAAGGCCAACAGAACTGACTATGAATGTTCTGAATGAAAATAAAATAAAGTGTACGACTGCTACAACCAAGGATACGACGATGATGCAAACATGAAGAGGGGCATCCAAGCAAGGATTCTTGCGCTGAATCCAAGGGATTTCTTCATGCCTTGTGGCTGCCATTCCTGCAACATGGTTATGTCAGATGCAGTGTCATCTTCTTTAGATTCTGTCGCTCTCTTTGCAGGACTGCAAAGGATATACGTTCTGTTTTCAGCATCAGTTATCAGACAGACAGTGTTACAAATCTGATCTAAACAGCTGACATTAGCTGAGAGAGCCACACTGACAGTATAAGGTCAGTGAGGTACCAAATGACTGAGGTTTGTGACACTTGATGGAACTGGTTCAGTGAAGTAAAGCCGAGGTCAGAATCTGATATGAGTTGCAAAACCTGGTAAACTGGATCACTGACTTGAAATTTATGGTCTCAATTGTAGTTTGGCATGATATCCTATTCCGAGTAAATACTGTAAACAAAGCATTACAAACTCAGTTGATGAACAACGTAAACACTACTATGTTGATAAGAATGCATTTGAGTATGTCATCGCTGTTGCCAAAGAAATGGAGAAAACTTAGGAAATGAGCCTGTCTTCAAGGAAACTCATATTCATCGGAAGAACAGACAGTTTGGTTACCAGGGCAGATATGAAGTGATGGGAAACTTGGAAGAAAAATTCAAGAGGAGGTTTTTTTTGCTTGCTTCTTAACACTGCTTGAGGGTCCACTGAAGTAATATTCTGACAAATGAACTATGAAAAGACCTGAAGGGTTTCGTAAACTTCTGGAAGACAGAAAAATGCTCTTGAACAATTGTATAGACCTTCACTGGACGCTGACACCTGGGGAATGTTCAGATGTCAATGATAAAGACCTCAATGTCGAATTGGACAACACCTGTCACATTTTGCCACATGGGAAGCGCTCTCCACTCCAAGTCCTCCAGTTCATTCATGATGCAGAGCCGAAGGACACTTTTCCTAATGTGTGGATAGCTTTGAGGATTTTGCTTAGGCTGCCGGTCACAGTCGTGAGTGGTGAGAGCAGAATTTCGAAGCTGAGGCTCATTAAAATGTATCTTTGAGTGACGATGGCCGATGAGAGACTAACATCACTTGCTATTTTATCACTTGAAAATACCATTGTTCAGCCTTTGGATCTCTCTGAAACTGTGCTTCAGTTCAGATGTCAAAGTTGAGAAAAGCTACCTTTTGAACTAAAGGACCAGGGTTAATATTCTAAGGCTGTCTCCCATTGTAACACTATTTAATACTGGTCCACCCGATGTTAGAGCCGAGATCAATTTCTTGATATTAGTACATTTCAGTTATTCTTAAAATTAAAAAGTTTCTATGGGCTTAAAGGAAATCGATTTTTAAATTTGCTTCTATATGGTATGAATAATTACAGATCTACGGTTCCTAGCATGCAAATGTATTGGCTTATATCATAGGGATAAATAAATAATGCATGAAAAGTCATGAAATGGGCTATAAATGCAATAAAAATTAGGTATTCAATAACAAAGGAAGGGGGAAGTGACAAAGACGCTCCTTGCCTGGGGTGCCATTTGGTCTAGGGCCAGCCCTACTTATAGCACATGAGAAAATAAATTTGATGTTCCTCAGTCTATAGTGGGTGATAGTCTCTTTAAGTATGGCCAGTAAAGTAGGCCATATGGGCCACCTTATTTTGTGGGTTGTTCTTTTGGAGCAATGCAGGAAAAAAGTTTGCTCTTGAATTGGACTTGGGTTTGTGGCTGTCAAGCTATACAAACTCTAAACCAAAAACCTGGAAAAAATGGATTTGCCTAAATAGAGATATGCTGTATTAAAACAAACAATTTTATAAAGAAACAGAATCAGTATGTAATTTTAAATGTATGTTAAAATTTGCTACTTCAAACCAACACTGACGGTTTTAATCTTACTCATAATTTTTATGTATATTAATTATTGATGTAATGTAGCAGCTACTAAATATGGAGTCCAATAGCATTTTGCCTGAGTTATAAGTGCACGATAGGACCCATTGTTAATTAGAGAATTTACACAGACGTATTATCATTTTAAAAGTTCTAGACTCTTTAATTGCAATTTCATTTAAATCCCTTTTCAAATTTCCTGGAAAGGTAACTCATTTCATCAGATCATGGTCAAGTATAAGACAGCTACATAGGGGAATGAGGAGGAGTATAACCTATATATACCCCTGAACAGTTGTGTCAATATTCCATACATCATAGCTGGAGTGCAGCATGGAGAGCAGTGGATGTATCTTCCTCCTCCCCCAAATCAGGGGCCAGACAATGGTGTCTCCGCTACAATGCCCACAATAGATGATCTGGTGCAAAGAGGGAAATAACTTGCATCCATTTAAAAGTTGCATTAAGATATTTCTTCCCAGGAACAAGATGGGGAGGAAGGAAGGACCTGAGCACAGATGGAAGAGTAAGGGGAACCTTTAAGAGCTTGCCTTTACAGTGAGTTAGTGCATGGCAAGCCAGGTTGTAACTCCACAGTACATTAGCTAACTGCACACTATGGAGAGAAGCTTAAAACACACTTCCTTCCTCAAGCTCTTCCTACTGCTATACACCACCCACCCCACCACATTGAGCAAAGGCATAATTTAGCCCTTCATATCTTGACATATCAGTGGCATTGTTTATAAGGTGGGGGCAATCCTGCAGCTGCTACCCACTTGGACCTCCCACTGGGTTTCTGTGGAATGACTGTAGAACTGAGCCCGCTGTTAGGTTAAATAAAAAGTGTTTTTACAATTTGTTTGTTTCTTGTTTTCTTTCAATCTGAAAACCTTTTTATTCAGGACAGGCGTAAGTAATGACCCAGGCATTGATGAAAATGCACAGGCAGAAATGAGGGCAGAAAGAGCTTATTTGTGATCCTCTTTGAATTGA
Source organism: Sternotherus odoratus (assembly GCA_032164245.1). NCBI lineage: Eukaryota > Metazoa > Chordata > Testudines > Kinosternidae > Sternotherus > Sternotherus odoratus. The sequence goes on along the minus strand of JAVMKO010000001.1, from coordinate 155,156,665 downwards.
AATGAACTAAATTATGGTGACCAAAACGTTCCAGGCAAAGGACTGATCTTGCTCCAATTGCTGTCAATGGCAAAAGGCCCATTGATTTCACTGGCAGTAGGATTGGGCCTGAAATGTTAGAATGTGGGTGGAGTACAGGATGAAATTACATGCCAAATTTTGTTTGTAAATAATCATTCATTTTTGTACTGTGGAAAGAATTTTGCATCTTGTAATAGTGATTAAATAGGCTGAGCTTTGGGATTTTTTTCAGTGACAGCTTGTTTTTAGCCCTATAATTCTGTACTGGGTATCCTTTTATTCTGTGTTCAAAATAATTTAATAAAAACATACCCTAAACAATGAAATAAACAGATTTTCTCATTTTAGATGGCCGACTTTTCACAGTGAATTACAAAAGAAGACAGGTGCATCACAGCACATACATATGTAAGGAAACTGTTAGCCCCTTACTAACACTCAGTGGGGTGTTTTCATTATTAGCTCCCAGGACCTAAAGGGGGAGGGTCAATGGTCAATCAGGACCCTGAGACTGGCGGTCCCCAGGGGCAATGGGGAGAGACCAGCACTCCTGACTGACAAGGCCAGGGGACTAATCAAGGAGTCAGGAGGGGAGGATGGGTCCCATCCTCCCTGTGTGAGCTGGAATTGCCTGGGCCAGAGGGAGAGGAGCCAGAGTTGAGCTGGAGACTAGAGCTGGGCCAGATCCGGCGGGGCCAGGGAAGCAGCCCAGAGAGACAGACCTTGTCCTGGGAGCAGAGCTGCAGCCCCAAAGCCAGAGCTCAGCCCAGAGAGACAGACCTGTCCTGGGAGCAGCTGCAGAAACCAGAGGCAGAGAGGTCAGTGCTGGGGGCAGAGACATAGGGGCTGCCTGCAGAGAAGCCCTGTGCTGGAAGCAGAGCTGGAACAGCCAGAGGGGCTGTTCTGGAGGCAGAGCAGCAGCAGTCGTCGTGCTGAGGCAGCGTGGAGCTGACACAGAGGGTGGAACTGAGCTGGAGCCGTCCAGAGGCTGGGAGCGGGTGTGGATCCCACCAGAGGAAGTGTCCAAGTCACAGCAACCCTGCAGCACAGCTAAGGAGGAGGCCTGGGCCCTACAAGGAACAGACTGAAAACTGTCCTGACACTACAGAGACATTATGTGTAATGCTGCCTGCCATAGGGCAGGATTTCCCTAACTGTTCTATTTCTTCTTTGTTCATTTTTAAGATAAATTGTTAATTAAATAATTTGCATTTGCTGTAAGTTTTATGTGGGTCAGTGAAGTGTCCAGTGCAGCAGGAGCACCCCGGAGTGGGGACACCCTAGCCTCTGACCTGGGTAACCACAGCACGGTTTGGGGTTGAGCCCCCCAGAAATCCTGGGCCCAGCCTTGTTGGGGTTGCAAGGACTCCACCAGACAGGAGAGTGGAAGGGGAGTCTTCAAGGTCAGGAGGCCTCTGGGTAAAGGAAGTGGGAGCGAGGACTCAGATCCTTCCGCTAGCCCATTTCACCGGGGTAGTATAGAAGCCAGGAGAGTTCCCCACAACAGCGGGACTATTCCCCCGCTTACACATAGTACCCTTAAAATGAGCTCCACACCTTATCTGTTGAGTTGTTTTTCTTTCCTCACAATCATTTTTATGAATCCTTTAACTGTCAGTATTTTAATGAGGCTGTTTATAGCTAAAGGAAAGTGCAGATTGGATCAGGTACTGCAGGGAATTTGTAAGATCAAAGCCTAGCATTTCAGTAATCTAATAGTGCTAGATTGTGTTGAGAACTAAAGAGTTTTAGTTAAATAAAAACTATTGACTTATCTTTAGGGTGCACCTTTGCAGATCTACTTTGTATAAAACTTTGAAGCATTTTGTGTAAAGAATGTTATACTGATACTAACAGAATGTCAAGGGCTTTTTTTAATGATAAAGCTTTGTCCAGCTTTTATTTACTCATAACAGAACTGACAACAGGCCACTTGTTAAGAGTGCATTATGTTAACATATAATGCATTTATGAAATGACGTGTTTGCAGTAGAATTAGCTTAAACTACTTCTTGATAGCATCAGGAGGGAATTGGTGAATCAATAATTTCTTAACATATATTGTTAATGTCAAAATATTTGTAGAAAATATAAGATTATGGAATGAGATTTTTTATAAGGCAAGGAAAAACTAGAATGATCTAAATCATTTAAAAAAAAAGTCTGGCACAGCCCTGAAGTCTTATACCTAATTTGAATTTTATACTGACAACATAAGAAGCCCTCTTGTATTTTGCTTACTAAAAGAGGGTATTTTTATGGGTTTTGCAACCACAGACTTTCTAAATAGTTTTATGTTAGTATTATTAAAGTCTCAATTATTCATTCTAGGAGCATGAGAAAATATTTTGATGAAGTGCAGCAAATTCACAGAGGTATTTAAACAGGTAAAATGAAAATGTTCCTTATTATGGAAAGGGCTTCTGGAATTCTAGCAGAAGCTGCTGCATTAAATATACAAAAGACATAATTACTAGTTTTATGAAGTTGGAATTCTGAAATGCTAGAACTGAAATCTGATTGAAAATCAATTGTAATAAATGATCCACTTGTATTTAAAAAAATAAATAAAAATATTTTCAAGGTGTAAACATTTATTACAAAGGGGAAAATATTACAGCAGGAGAATTACATGATTTGTCTGCTTTTTGGTACTTTTCTAAACATTTCTGCTTTTAAAACATGTTTTATTCCTGGCTATCTTTTATCTGAAGCAAATGAGATGCCAATACATACAGACTTACATTTACAAGGGGAACATTAGATGTCTGCTCTCAATAAAATTGATCAAGCAAAGCGAATTAATTAAATAAACATTTTTATCAAGGGAAGCACTTGTTCAAATGTTTCCATCATAAAATTTTATAAATTTGAAACAGACCTGCAAAAAACGTAAGTGATGCATTTTCCGTTACTTTTCAGACTTTTAAGCAGTGCAAGATTTTAACATGTCAGTCACTTTTGTGTAATCTGTGCAATCCACTATCAGTATAAGTATATTATAGGGTTTTTTTGTTTGTTTTATTTTAAATTGACTTACTTTTATCAAGCCATTTATTAGGCCCTGATCATTATTACAGAGAGTATAAAGTGGTCTTTACAAAGGATCTGTATGTGGTAACTCTAAACTGCATCTATTAAAGTGGAAATAATAAATAAGCCCTCTTTTTGTAGGCTTGTAATTTATTTATTAGTACTTCAGGACAGTGGCCAGAGTGCATCTTTGGAAACTGAAGGGCTCAGTTCATCTTTAGTAAAATACAGCAGGGTCAGTGTTGCCAGTAGGTGCCCTACTACAATATGCTACAATTGAGTCCTGGAAGGACAACTGGAGCTCAGACTGCAGTGATATATATCAGTCTACATGTCAATTCTATTCACGGATCTTCTGCTGAGACTTTGATTGATGATTGTGTTAGTGTTGTTGATGGTGTGATGGACACTTGACCACTTAAGATATGACCAACATATTTCACGTAAACCATAAGCAAGTATCTGTTGGCAATGACAGTCATTTTTATCAATATGAGCTGAAATTAAATTAGACAGCTAGCGATTAAAGGGTAAGTAATTTGAGACTACTATTTTCTAACCTACTAAAAGTGTTTATCTACTATTTCTGTGACCTTGCTTTCTAAAAGCACCTACTATTGTATCTCATCTCTGACCAGAGTATGAGAAAGTGATTGTTGCATGTATAAACATAGATCTTGGCATTCACATTATGAAAACCCATCATGCCTGTTCTATCAGAAATTTTATGGTATTGATTTCTGTATACTGTCCTTGCATCATTTTTCTACTTGAGATCAGATGACAACAGATGCTCACATATGTGCAACTCTGTGTATATTGGATAGTTAATATACATTGCTAGGGTAGAAGCATTAAATTCTTTTAGATAGTTTTACAAAATGTTTGAACACTTAATCTCCTAACTGAACTCCACAGAACATAAAAAAGCTTTTACGAATTTTTATTGGCTTTATTTGTGACCACCAAAATTTCACCAATAAAAAAGGACCATTATCATTTTGATTATCTATTCCTGTGTCAGTTGTTTCACAATTTACTATATGGACGATCCTGTTATTCACCTGCTGGTTTCTCTTTTGTAAGGTCATTGTCTATATTAAATTACTGAAGTCACTCAACCAGATTAAATGTGTCTATATGAGCCTGTATGTTGGATTAATGTAGTAATGCAACCAGCTTGACAACATTAATCCTCATCTTTTTGGTATCAAGAGTTTGATTTCCCACTGAGAATTCAAACTCTCAAAAGATGACAGTAAAGTTGGGTAATGTAAGTCAGTCTTGCTGCATTTGGGAACCTCTTTCTTAACATAGGGGATGGAGGAGTGAAGTGGTTCAGCTAATTATAGGCAAACAGTTTAGGAATACTACTGAGGAGAAGAAAAAAACATTTGATTTGTGGCAGTTACAAATACTTTGTGCATAGCGTTGCTAAGTGATAATTGAAGGGTAAAGAGTGCATAAATACCAGGCTGGGAAAATCCTACAAAAATACAGAAGTGACATAGAGTCCTGTGGCACCTTAAAGACTAAGCACCTTTGTCATTTCTGCAATTCCAGACTAATATGGCTACCTCTCTGATACAAAAATACAGTCAGTAAACATTTGTTTCAATTCTGAACAGCTGTTTATTTAGAGCATGTTCATGTTCCTTAAAATTCATTGCTAATTAATGTTCATGCAAAAAGTATTTTTCATACTTTAGGAATGATATATTTAGGAAATGGCTGTTCTCTATTCAAATATTAGGTTTTGCATGCAAAAAAGGCCATTCACATGAAATATGCAATATTCATCAGTTACTGTTCTCCTGTTTCAAAAGTTTCAGCTGCCCAATCAAGAGACAGGAACAATACTATTGCAACTTTACCAACAAATCACATATACTTATTTATAAGAAATACATTCACAGAAATTAAAATCAATGTGAAGAAAAAATTGGTGAATTAAAAAAAATGCATCTGTTAATTTGTTCCCAGGGAATAGTTGCATTATCTCTAACTATCACCATGTATAAGAGCTGGAAGGATACAAACAAGGAAGGAGAGGGATTATTTAGAGGTGCCTCAGTTCATACCTAGGAGTAACATGATACAAATAACTAATGGAAAATTAAGATTCAATATCAAGAAATAATTTGACAGTCAAGTATTCAAATGTGAAATCTGTGAAAAGTGTCTCACAAAGAAAGGTTTGAAGTTTCATGCTAAAGTACTAGAAAACACTGTACAGAACGATCTGTCATATCATAGTGTCTAGTAATGGCATGGGCAAGATAGTGTCTCTCTCTCTCTCTTTAAAAAATAGTCTCTTTTTATCTCCATACAAAATATGGAGCTTGAAGATAACATTGTATTAAGAGCAGGTTAATACTATTGTGCAAATTGATATTGCAATAAGTAGTACTATTATGGCATTTTCTGTGTTCATAACAAATTTTGTCATCGTAAGTATTTTTAAGATCTGGTGTGGGAAAACCAGTTTGGAAAATGCAAGAACTGTCTGGAAGTTTTACCCGTTCGCCAAACTGAACTTAAACTGTACTAGTTCAGATCAGTCTGGATAAATATCCCCAATATCCCTGATGAAACAGCATAGATAAATAATCTTAATCATATAACAATCACTCTTCTATACTTAACATTTCCAGCATTCTATTACTTGGTTGATAATTCTATTCCTTTTGCTTAGTCTTTGAGGTGCCACAGGACTCTTTGTCACTTCTGCTATCTCTAATCTGACTCCCAACATAACCACCTCTGCTTTTCCTCCTGTTATAACTGAATTAAGATCAAGGTTCCCTCCCTCTTTGGCCTCCTCACTCCTGCCCATGAAACTCCTCACTTTCCCAACCTGTAACCAAGGGAATCAGGCCTCAGAAATTCTAGAAATCTCTTAATTGACTCTGTGTTTTGAGTATCTTCCATCACTGTTAAGAATTGAATGCCTCCTATACTTTGGATATTATAATACTGTGAGAAAGCAAGTATGGAAGAATGCCACCATCTCTGTCTCCATCACACTCAAGGAACTTCTCCATTAATTTAAAATGTTGTTTGACTTGATCTTCTGAGGGTATCGTGCATTACAAAGGTTTATCTCAGTGCCTTTTTAAAAGCATTTTTAGAAGAAAATCTGAAATTCCACCCAAATTCTAGGTACATAAGTGGCTCAAACTAGTGACCCAATTTGAATCCAATTAAAGACTTTTCAGGTGTCAGAAGGGTACAGCATAAGAATCTATAGAAAGAGAATACATTTTAACAATACTGTACATCCTGTTCTGTTTGTGGTTCCTTGGCACTAAAAGCCATGTAAAAACAGCATAGATAAGTAATCATATAACAATCACTCTGCTGTCCTTAACATTTCCAGCATTCTATTGCTTGGCTGGTAATTCTATTCCTTTTGCTTAGGATCATGGTAGGTTTAGCCATCATAGGCTGACAGATATATTACAGCATATTGAAAATAAGGAGTGCAGGCTCTCTTATAGAACTCACTAGCTTCACATCCCCATTTTGATACATCACATTCTACTGAAAATGATGAAACAAGAAAAGAAAATTGAATGACATGAATCAATCCTTCAGCCAAAAACAGAAGTGGGAAACAGGAATGAAAATAAGCCATCCAATTTTGTTAAAGTTTGTAAATAAACTTGATCTGATTTTTTTTTTGGCTGACCATATGTATATTGTTCCACATGAAAGACTGACCACATAAGCTATAATGTGTTGCTGAATCACATAATAATGTAAAATAACATGGCAAGTATTGTTAAGCAACATAAAGCAAATAAAACAAAGGAGTCAGAAATAAGATTTCTACATTTCTTCTGTATGGTTATATGTAAATATATGTATTATTATGGTATAATTCAGTACATCTTAACTCAGTAACAAGAAAAAACTATTGTCATTGTTCTAGTTCCTACTTTTGCTAAACAAGAAACTCATGAGTAAAACAAAACAAATGAAACCTTATTTCTACCTTGACTGCTGTGTTATTTCTTTAATTCAGATTGAGCTGATTAAATGATTTATGCCATTGCACATCTGGACTGCAAATATTTTTTCATGGTGCTGCTACCTAAAACATTTTATATATTTTTACCCTTATCCCCCAAAGCCGTGATGTATGCAGAGTGTGAATGAAAGATCTTAATCAATAGAAGAGTGATATCTGAGTGGAGGAAGCTCTAATGCTGAGTGGTGAAAATTCACAGGAAGACCAATCCTTTTTCCATGCCAGCACCAAAAATGCATGAGGAACTTGTAATCTGATGACCTGAAAATCAGTTTGGGTTTTACGAGTTATAGCAGCAGTGTAAAGGAAAGTGTCTCAGTTTCCATCAAATCCAGTTCCGTTATATTGATATACATGGTGTGAAGCAGGGTTGTGTCCTGGCACCTACACTCTTCAGCATTATATTCTCCGCTATGTTGACCGATGCTTTCAGAGATGGAGACGTTGGAATTGGCATCAGGTACCGCACTGATGGTAAGCTGTTCAACCTAAGAAAGCTTCAGTCGAAAACCAAGGTCATGACAGACATTATTCGAGACTTTCTGTTTGCTGATGACTGTGCTCTCACCGCTGGTTCAGAAGCTGATATGCAACTCAGCGTAGACAAGTTTTCCAACACTTGTGCAAACATCAGTATAAAGAAGACTGAAGTTTTGCATCAGCCAGCCCCAGGGAAGCCCTATGTTTAGCCCAATATCACTATTAACGGCCAGAGACTCAATGCAGTGAACAGATTTACATACCTTGACAGCACACTGTCCCAAAATGCCACCATAGATGATGAGGTGAATATCAGGCTCGCTAGAGCCAGTGCAACTTTTGGCAGATTAAACACCAACGTCTGGAATAGAAGAGGCATCACCACCCAGACCAAGCTGAAAGTATACAGTGCGGTTGTTCTTCCCACACTGCTCTATGCCAGCGAAACCTGGACTGTGTATCAACGCCATGCCAAGAAGCTGAACCACTTCCACACAACAAGCCTCAGGAAAATCCTCAACATCAAGTGGCAGGACAAGATCCCAGATACTGAAGTACTCGCCCAAGCAAACCTGCCCAGCATCTTTACCATCTTGATGCAGTTGCAGCTATGCTGGGCGGGCCATGTAGTCTGTATGTCAGTCCATCGGCTACCAAAGCAACTTTTTTATGGTGAGTTGCAACAAGGACAGCGGTCTCACGGGGGTCAGAAGAAGCCCTTCAAAGACACTCTCAAAGTCGCCCTCAAAGCATTTGACATCAATCCTGACTCTTGGGAATGGAGCGCAATGAATCGGACTACATGGTGCTCTTCCGTGTATAAAGGTGCCGAATCATGTGAGGCCAAAAGGACGGCTGCAGCAGAACAAAAGAGGCAAGCCAGAAAAGCCCGTGCCAGAAACCCTGCTGGAGATGTCCTCCTCATCTCCTGTCCTATCTGTCATCGGACCTTTCGTGCAAGGATTGGCCTCATCAGCCATCTGCGCACACACAGACAAAATCAGGTCCAGCAATTTATGGATGACTGAGTGGTCCTCGTCGAATCGACGGACGAACCACCACATCATGCTGTGCTCTCCAGTCAACATAGCTGCCACCTCTTGGGGAGGTGGCGTACTGAAGTTGACAGGAGAGTACCCTCCCACTAACTTATTGCATTTTCAATAGACCTGCTAAATCGATGCACACTGCACTGATCGCAGCAGTGTTAATTTAGCCAGTAATTTAGCCAGACATATGTCATATCTTCTAATATATTCTAATTAATTTGTATTTACCAACAACTGCCCTGTACACTAATCTCAGTCTCTTATTCATTTATTGTCCAGTCATTTAATTTGTGTTGTGAAGGAATTTGTGGCCCAGTAAGGTACATACATTAATTTGAAGTTTGGAGCTCAGAACGTACCTGAGATTATACAAATAAATGAGGTAAACCACAATTTACACAAAGAAAAATAACAGCCCATTGTTAATAGGAAGTCAACCTGGTATTTTAGCCAATACATCATTTTGTAACTATCTAAGAAGAAGACAAGCAGGTGAACCAGTCTATATGAATAGTTTGGAGTGGCATTATTCTACACAAGTGAGTACTTCAAATGTTCAATGCGGCTATGATCTACTTCCTTAAAAAAAATCTTGTATTATTGTATGTTTCTGTTTTGGTTAAGGATCTGAGGGCTGGTCGTCACTGCAGGGTGGGATCGACTGAAGGAACGCAACTTCAGCTACGTGAAAAACGTAGCTGAAGTCGGCATATCTTCAACCGACTTACCTGCCATCCTCATGGCAGCGGCAGTTGGCGGCGCGCTCCCCCATCGACTCCAGCTTGTGCCTTGTGACAGGCTAGAGTTACGGAGTCGACGGGGGAGACGCGGGTGATCAATTTCTCGCGTCTTAATCAGACACGAGAAATCGATCGCTAAAAGATCGCTTGCTACCAGCCAATCCGGCGGGTAGTGAAGACATACCCTATATGAGTGTCTGTCTGAGTAGGTTATCTAAGTGCCACATTTCTTTGAACTGACCCTGGCATTCCAATTATTTATTCTACATATTCAAAGAGGGGAAGTACATTTTTAGGATAAAGGGGAATATTTAAATTGTCTTCATACAGAAGATTTTGGTTGAACTGAACCTTTTATAAATTAATACCTTATACTTTTTTTCCATTTTTCTGTGAGATTAACATGATGCAGGGTAGCACATCTTTATCAAGGTCAGTGACCTTTCTCCAGAACAGCATTTGCGGGGACCTCGTTCTGTATAGACAAAACCAGAAGGATAAGTCTGAGTCATATGGTACAATGACTGAAGACCATTTGAATGGACTAGCTTTGATGGTTTTTTTTTTATATACAGGATTGACTCAAGACACTACAAAACTGCATGACAATACAACTGACTGCTTTGCAAGACAGCCAGAATCTTGAATCTGTTTTTCAAATAGTTGTATGATGCTCATTTTCATAAATTTATCATTTGCATTCTGGTCCTGCCCACCTGTCCTAGTTATAAAATCCTAGATCTGCTACTACTTCCTATTTGTCCAAAAAAGCACTTTGGGGTGTGGTTTTAAAACACCAGAAGTCTACCGCAAAAAAATTAACAAACAACTCTTTATATATATTAATGTTTATCTTTTATAAAAATAGCACCTTTGGCAATTTATATAACAACCTCTGTTGCAATTTCTGAGACTTTTTTAGTAACTCGGGACACACTGTGTGCATATGCAAATGAAATCAGCATTTTTCTCCTTTCTTTTAAAAACAACAACAGTGACTTTAAATGAGAGTCTAAAATTTGAGGCTTATTTGTTTTCTGGAATAGGATGTATAAGACTTTTGCAATCAATGTAGAATACTACTGGTATACCACAAAAGTCTTATACATCCTATTCCAGCAGCCTGGTAATAATTAACATGTTGTAGTTGTATGGTTTTAAGATGCAAAACAGAGAGATTCTACACCTCACCAAAAAGAAATCTATAAGCTCTTTATCTAATCAGTGCTTCATTTGAAATAATAATTAATGTAATTTATCATTTCAGAAGTGCAGAGCAATATTACAGAGGAATTATTGAATTAATCTCTTGAGAATACTGTTTGTTTTCTTGATCTGATTTATTATAATTAAACCACCTAAAATGTACATTGAAGTAATGTAAAATATATTACTTAAATCCACAAAAGCAGAGTAATTTAGAAGATGGAAACCTTTACCTGTACATTTTGCTGAGGCAGAGAATTGCAACAGGTATGGTTTTGGTTACACTGATTATCATTATTTGATATCTCAGAAAAAAATTGTCCTATAAAATATTTTTTTCCCACATTGTGATGAACAATCAAAATCTTGAACATTGTCATGAATCAAAAGTTTGGGGAAAAAATCCTGTTCATGTCAATTGAAACATTTTAGTTTTAATAATTTTGAAATGTTTCATTTCAATTTCAACCATTTTCATTTTTTTTACTATCCTCTTCAATTTTAAAACTGGAAAATTGGAATGTTTCATTCTGAAAAATTCAAAGTGAAACATTTCAAAAATTTAGAAAACTTTTTTCAAAATTTGTCTAGTTAAAAATTTTTGAAATCGTCCGTTTCATGTGAAATGTTAGGATTTGAAGAACTGGTATTTTCCAATGAAAACATATTTGAAAAATTCACTACTAACTCCAATTTTGATCCTTTGTGTACTGAACACCAAGGTGATTCTGAGCACCTTCAACTTTTGTTGAATTCATTGGGAGTTAATAGTATGAAGCCTTACTAAGGTGCACAGAAAATTGAAGGCAGTTCAGTAGCATATACTTGCGGTTTAATAGCACAGTGTTTGGAATGCAAATACATAGGCACAACAGGGCAGCCTCTTTAAAACTCACTTCATTTGACTGTCTATATCAGGGATTGACAACCTTTGGGATGCAGCGTGCCAGGGTAAGCCCCCTGGTGGGCTGCCCAGTTTGTTTACCTGCTGCGTCCGCAGATGTCATAAGTAGAAAGTAGCCTAGAGTTGCTTTTTACCTATGAAGGGTTAACCTGAAACAGGAGAGGGGATGACATAACGGAGCTGCTAATCAACCTGGCAGACAAAGAGTTTAGTTTCGGTTTATCTCTCTCTCGGTGTGGAGTTGTTCGCTGGCTATGGGAAGGACCCACATCTATTTCTCTACTCTATCTATCTAATAATCTTCTAACTAAATCAAGTTCAGCAGTAAGTGAAGTGTATTCTTGAACTGTATCACTTGATAATTGATCCATGGTGTTTCTTTACTGTTAAGCTGTGGCAGGGGAAGAATTCCCAGGGGAGGGGTCAGTTATGCTATGTGATGTAAGTGAGGTGTTTAGTCTATTGATTTCTGTACAGTAAACCCTCGAATTAACGGACCTCGATTTAACGGACTTTGGATGCAACGGACAAAATTTCTAAGCAAGTCTGATGCATCCAAAATCCATTTGTCGAGGGCTGGCTGCTGGCTCCCGGCTGCCGCCCGGGTCCAGACAGCGGGCTGGCTCCCGGCTGCCGCCCGGTTCCAGGCAGCGGGCAGGCTGGCTGACGGCTCCCGCCAGCGGGCGGGCTGGCTGACGGCTCCCGCCAGCGGGCGGGCTGGCTGACGGCTCCCGCCCGGGTCCTGCCAGCGGGTGGGCTGGCTGACGGCTCCCGCCCGGGTCCCCCCAGCGGGCGGGCTGGCTGACGGCTCCCACCCGGGTCCCATCAGCGGGCGGGCTGGCTGACGGCTCCCGCCAGCGGGCGGGCTGGCTGACGGCTCCCGGCTGCCACCCGGGTCCTGGCAGCGGGCAGGCTGCGGAGCTGCCGCCCCGGCCCTGTGGCGGGCGGGCTGCTGCTCCGACAGCTCGTTTTTTTATTATTATTAAATAACGGACTTTCTGATTTAACGGACACCCCCTCGCCCGAATTAGTGCGTTAAATCGAGGTTTTACTGTATAAGGGATTTATGTTTCTGTTTCCTCTAAGTAAAATCTTTCTTTTAAGACTCTGACTGTCTGTTTCCATTGGATAGATCCTGGTTTGGATTGGGCACATATCACAGAAGTGAGGGATTTCTTGGTTCTCAAACCTCTCCCAGGGGAAGGGAGGAGATTTGAGGGGTATTAAAGAAAAGGGTTCCAATTTACCCTAACCCATGGTTTTGGGGGCTTAAATTGGTGGTGGTAGTGTTTTCCAAGCCCAGACATAGGGGAAGTTTATGTTCTGGGGGAAAGTTTTAACCTAAGCTGGTAAAATAAGCTTGAGGGGTGATTTCTTCTTTCATGCAGGGTCCGCACATCTTTACGCTAGAGTTCAGAGTGGGGAAACACACCTTGACAGCAGGATCAGCCAGTCACAGTTCCCACAGCCCCTGTTGTCCTGGAGCAGTGATCTGCAGCCAGCTGGAGCTGTGATCACCCAAACCTGTGGTCATGGTAGGAAAACAAACTGACTCGGACCATCAGGGGCTTACCCTGGCATGCCATGTGCCAAAGGTTGTCGATCCCTGGTCTATACCATTATGTTCACCACTTGTAGCAAATTATGACAAATTGTGTACAAAGTATGCCTTGTTGAGGTATCATTTGAAAACTCATAATCTGCTAAACTTTATTGTCCTGGTAAAATGTGTGTACCAAGATTATATGTAAAGTTATAAGATTTTACTGTTAACATTGTTGTAACATATTATAAGGTAGAAAAGTGGGTCCAAACCAGTTTTCGGAGACAAAATCATCTGTTTAAGTGACCATACTCATGTGGGGGAAGGCATGAACAAGAAATTTGCAGCTCATCACAAGAACAGTTCAAACCTCACATCCACAAGAGACTGTTTGTCCCCAGAACTTAGCAAGGTTGTTTCTAGTATAAGAAATTGAATTATAAAAAAGAGGAGAAAAATGCATGACCTCACTCTCCTTCCGGTCTGCTCATGACATCAGCAACTCATAAAGAACTAAACTTGGGGGAGATGGGGAGTCCAGGCTGAAGCAAGCTAGTACAGACTGCTGGAAGCAAATGGTGAGAGGTTTTTATTTATTTCTTTTTTTAAGTCAACTTACATTGTTACAAAGCTAAAAGCCTAATTTATTTATTTTTATTTTCTTTGTAATCAATCCTGACCTTTATGCCTCACTACTTGCAGTCACTTAAAATCTTTCTTTTCCTTCTGTAGTTAATACATTTGTTTCACTGTATTATCTAATTAGTGTGTTTGGATTAAACTCATTCAGCTCCTTCTTTCAAAACACATAGTGATCTGAAAAAGAAAACACAACCTATTGTGGCCCCCTTTAGGCCCTAAGAGGATTTTAGTTAAATAGCATGCTTTGTTTGCATTTCTTTTGCCCTTTTTACAATATACACTGCACATGTCCTGGGAAAAATACACATTCCTTTCCTAGATTAACTTCTATAACATTATATCAGCCATATCAATTTGTATATAAGATATAACTGGTTCTTTTGTGCTCACAAGGTGTTCATGTACCTTTATCAAAGTGACAGTCTGATTACTCAGAGACTCTTTAAGGCTTACTGTTCCTAATGTTGCTTCTCTTTTATTCACCTTACCTCTGCTGTTGCTCCAAAGGGGCACTGTCTTGTTTAATTTCTTATCTGCTATTTTGTTACCAACAAAGAAATCCAGATTCGCTTCCCCTTCTCTTAGGTTTGATTGCCCTGCTGCAGCTATTTTTGGTGGCCTGTATTGGACAGTACTATTGAAGAGAATGCAAGAGCTTGTATGTCATGTCAGGGTATCAGGAATGCACCCCATTGAGCACCGCTATACCCATGGGACTGGCCTGAAAACCCATGGCAAAGTATTTATGTTGAGTTTGCTGGCTTCCTTGACGGAAGCATGTTCTTGGTGGTGGTAGCTGCCCATTCTAAATGACCAGAAGTCTCTATAATTCAGTCTACTACTGCAGAGAACTATCCAAAAACTATGGGGACTCTGGTTGTTTCGCTCTGACAGAACAACTTCTGAGCGACAATGGACCACAGTTCATCTCTCAGGAGTTTCAAAATTTTATCAAGGCAAATGGGATACACCATATCATTTCAGCACCCTATCAGCCATCCACCAATGGATTAGCTGAAAGATATGTGCAGACAATGAAACAAGCTTTGAAATTGTCAAGGGGACAATTATCCATTCAAAAGCGTCTGCATACCTTAATATTCTGCAGCAACACACCTCATGCTATAACCAAGACATTCCCGGCCTTTCTAATGATGGGATGTCAGCTGTGCACTTGCTTTGATCTGTTAAACCCTTCTGAATCCAGACAAATTGTGCAATGTCAGCAGCAATATCAAGTCATCAGGCATGCACCCAGAGCACAAGACCAAACCTTTAGCCTGGGACAGCCAGTTTTATATTTCTGGAGCTAAATGGGTCCCTGCCACAGTCATCGCTCAAACAGGACCTGTTTCCTACACTGCAGAGAATCCTGGTGGCAACATGTAGATCAGCTGTTGCCAGGTCATACCAATCCTGAGGAAACATCTTCAGTTGCATTGGCCTGCACCCAAGATACTTTTGGATGCAACAACATCTGTCTAGAGACAGAAGACCTCCTCACTGGTTGGATCTTTAGCTAGGTCGGACCCACAGTTATGGGGCAAAATAATCCCCGGGGTTTAGCCGGGAATGGAGGCAGTCCAACCTCCTTCTCTAGTTTAGTCTTTGTTTTATTTAAGGGATGTTCTTATTAAGGGGGAGAAATATGTTGTCTATTTGGTTGTCGTGGTAATAGCACCTTGTTGTTGTTATGGCAACTGAGTTAGATTATTAGGGGATAGCCCAGCCAGTTTTGGCTGGTTTGGTTAGTTCAGTGTGTGGAAATAAATGGCTTCTTTTAAGGTTCACAGCTCTGTGTCTCAAGTGATTTCTTCCTGAAACTACTGCCCCCAAGGATACAACACCTGTGCAGTTCTAAGTAGACTCTGTAGGTTCAGATGTATGTGATCGGATGTGTATAGTTAGCTCCCATTGGAGTCAATGAGAGTTTAATGAGGTCATATGAGAGAATGATTAAGTACTGGGTTTATAATGGAAGCCTCGTAGCATATCCTGCAAATGCTGATCAGGCCCTGATCGCCACATGCTTTCTCAATGGTAGGAAAGTAGTAAATCCAGTAGTTAGGTCAATAGTCTGGGATGGGATTCAGAAGATATTGTATTTAATTTCCTGATCAGTCATAGACTCCCTATGTGACTTCTATCAAATCACTTAATCTTTGTGAATTTGTTCTTCCTCTCTCCTATGAAGATAATAGTGCTTTCCTCACAAGAGAGATAAATATATTTAAAAGATTATATGGTGTTCAGCTACTATGGTAGATGAGAGCCTTAAATATGGGAAGTAAATGGCCATACTGGGAGTTGATAGTACCATAGTGTACATGTAGGTGTATATGAAATACAATATTCTGAGGGTATGATATTGACAAAATAACTTTAAACGATCATTTCTAGATATAGGAGTGAAAACGTGGATGCTAATGGTTTTGGCTGATAATCTCCTATATGCTCATTTAACTAAAAATGACTTTTTAATAAACAGACATTTTTCATGTTAATAATATGGAGTAGACTAGAACATTTTCTCAACAAGACTTCATAAGGATTAATTCATGTGAATAGTCCCCATGATCTCCCATACAGTTTAATGATCTGCTAAATTTGATGGACTTACAGGGTTGATTGTAATGACTATAAAGGACTCATTATAGTCTATCAGGTCCATGATACATGTTTTAAAAACTCTCCCAATAGGTACAGTGCTTCCTAGATAAACCATAATGGCTCCAATAATCTGCATTTTAAAAAGTCTCTAGTCCTATTTATACAAACTGCAATTCAAAAATGTCTATAAATATGTACAGTATTTACCAATACTTGACAGACTGTAATAGCTCCTTTGAAAGCATTTCAGTCTGTCATGTCAATTTTTACGTACTTGTTTGAAGGACAGTTTACCTTAAAATAAAACAATTTTAACCCCTTAATTGGCCTCTGGGTATTCATCCATCCTACATCTTTAACAGATGTGCCCATAATATTCAATAGCGCCAGGAAATGGTTTGCTATTCTAGCTGTTAAGAAAATTGCTATCAAGATAGTGTGAAAACAGTCACACAGCTTGTCAGGATTTACTGTTAAATGACAATTGTGGACATTTTACTGTGAAAATCTGTTTCTCATTCACTGTCAAAGAATTATAAATAGGTAAAACTTTAATGTTGACAATCAAGCTGGTATTTGCATTCAGACATTCTTTGGATAAGATGCGTACAACAGGAAAAGATAGAAAAGAATAAGTATGAATGTATTAAGAGAAACAAAATGCAAATACAAGTATCAAATTGTAGGCCTTTACTAAAGAATATGTGACAGTAATTTAGTAGTCATAATGTATTCACTCTTTATTTATTGTCACAATTGCTCTGCTTGCAACTGGAATCTCTTCTAAATGTGTTTAATCATTTTGTGTGAGTTTATTTCTCCTGAAAGGTGCTGGATTCATAGCCCTGAAAACTGAAATCCTCTGTTTTATCCAAAATTAAGTTCAACTTGAGGAGTAACAAAGCAAATACTCCTTCACCTCACTAATGTGCTTCAAATCTGACATAGAGGAACCACTTCAAAGGGGTGATAGAGTAGTTCAGTCTTCTTGCCAATTCAGTCCAAACCAACTCTATTGACACTGTTTGCCAGTCTCAGTTGAGGTGTGATTTTATTGATGTGGACAGTTGGCCAGTGGGAACTGGATTGCAGTTACCAAACTCCTTTCACTTAATTTTTGAACTTTGAATTGAAAGTATATTTGTAAAAGATTTGTTCGTGACCAATAATATTGCCAGTATTGCACGTAATCACAAGTCAATATATTTGATGTCTTCTGATAGGCAATAAGTATTTTATTAACCTATAAGTATTTGAAGGTCAGGAGGAGTGCCCTGTCAGTACATTACTCCCAGAATTGCCACCAGAATTGCCATAAAGGTGTTATTTCTGGGAGTGACATCTGGGTGTCAGCAAAATACCATAGCTACATCCTTCAAAGAAAGCATGTTCAGGAATGCTGACAGAAGGCAGGCAGTGTGCCTGACTTTGAGATGGTTTGGGAAGGCAAATCATTATGGTGATTATATTTCCAAAGTAGAAAATGGATCACATTGCCATTTTCTCCTGCCAGGTTTCTCCTATGTGCTTATCACTATTTAATGTAATTATTTCTGCTCACGTTACTCTGTAGTACCTCCCATCAATTTATTATATGTATCACCACTTTTTTCACAGAGGCCTTCTCTTATTTTGTTGTGTATTTCCCATCCCCATCACAAAACTCTACTTTATCATTCCCATGTCTGCGCCTTCTTCTTTCCTCATTTTTTGTTTTGTTTTCCCCACTCTCTTTTCCCTTCTCATCTCCCATGATCCCTCCTGAAGTTATTACAGTACTGTCACGGTATGTCTGCACTGCTTATCACATGTGGAGCTTGCCAAGCCAGTCTACGGCAGCCTCATCATCAAAGTGCAGAGCATTACAAACTCCATGAAATCTCGTCAGAAGGCAGCAATCAGTGATGTGTGACATTGTCTGTATTTGGCCATCACTGCATCTGGGAACCCCTCGTTGGCTCAAAGAGTGTAGCTTGAATGCACATTGACCCTGCCCATTTGAAATCAGTTCAGAAGAGCCCATGAGCAGCATGGTGCATCAAAGTAAGGTCCGCACATTATCAGTATAGTATTATCTGTACAGTTATAGGAGACTGGCTTCTGGCATCAGCTGCAGACCATTCATGCCACAATGATGTTTCAGAGAAATCTGGGCAGGGCAAGTGGGCCCAAGACAGGTACCTCAATGACAAACATGTTCTTGGTTAGTCAAAGAGGTCTGTGAATAGTGTTAGGCTCAGGTTTGCCCTGATCTTCTCAACTATTCTGGCTGTAGCAACCTCAACACAGATGTGTGTAGGAGTGATGCTGCTTAACACAGGGAGCCACAGTACTGGTGTGAGTCTAATTGTCCCAATTACAATGCACATAGTTGAGTGTCGTTTTGGGTCAGCCAACTTGACATGAGATGAATGGAGCCTGACAGGAGCACAGTATTCTGCTGCAGTGGGCTAAACCAAATGACTGGAGAGTTGCATATTAGCTCCCCATGTAATGCTGGCCAATTTCCTTAGAAGGTTAGTATGCTTCCTCATCTTAGCTGCAGTTTCCCTCTGGTAGTTAAAATATGTGAGCGATCTATCTAGGAATACTCTGGGGTAGATGGATGGGATTCATGTTTCAAGTGATGTCCATTGAGAATAATAATCAGTTTTGGGTCTGCTCTGGTATTATCAACATGGAACACGCTTGAAAACATGGAATGCAGTATGTCTACACTCATATTCCTTATGGTGTTGTATAAAGCACATATATACTACATGTCCTCCTAGCATGGCTATAAATAATGTAGATGGTGAGGTGCTGCTTAGGCAAGTAGAAGTAAAGACACACCATGCCTCTCTTCATGCTCAAGAAATGTTCCTCTGTCTAAACTGCTATTTATTTAGCAGTGTAGTGTCCAGCTGCCCCTCCACTGTCAAAGCCTTTCACTGACATGTGTACCTGCACACCACAGTGTGATCTCAGTCTGCTTTTCACTGTGGCATGTAACTACACATATCCTACATGTTGCCGCCAGTGGTGTGCACTGTAGACATAGCCTAAGTTCCATCTATGCAGTCTGATCTTTCCTTTTTCTGTACAATTAAGCCATATCCTCTTACTCAAATAACCTCTAACTCAAATAACCTTTTGACTCGCTGGGATGAGTCTCCAGATCATTCCTTCCACTCAAGTGCCCCTCCAAAATTGTCCCTGCCTCCAAAGGTGCTGCAGGTTGAGAGTCAGGTCCTCTGTATACTGTCCATAACCTGATTATTTTTTCTGTTTTCCCCCTTTATGGGTTCTTTCTTCCTCAGATCTCTACTGTTTCAGAGCTCGGTGTTACTGGCTTATTAAGGGTCATTAATTTACCTCAGGGAGCTCTGGGAAATTTGGGGGATTTTTACCAAGCTCTCCCCTCAGATTAGCCCTGACAATGGCTGAAAAAAGCATAAATGAGGGTAAGGGAAGGGTTTGTGTCATGTGCTCAGCACACTTGGTTGAGTGTATCAAAAAACAATAGTGTTCCTTTTGGTCCTCCAGCCTTGATGATGCAGTGGTTAGAAAGCAGGCTGGGCTGCTGCCTGCCCTTCACCACAGTATGACAGTGGTCACAGGCAAATGAGGGGCCTGGTAGGACAAGGCACTGAGTAAAGGGCCCAGGACAGGGGCCTCAATCTGCAGTCACTGACACAGACCAGTTCCCAGGTTTGGGTGAACCACAAAGATCCTAGGAGCTCCAGTCAGCGGAACCAGTGCAGGGTAAACCCCCAAGGCCTAGTCAACTTCCTTCCTCCTCTTTATCAGCTTGGGCATCATAATGGGGGGGGGAGGTTGTTCATATATGCAAGACTCCCCTCTCCCTGGAGCATGTTGCAGTCAGGACACCCCCTCTGCTCTTCAGGGGTCCGGAGAACTGTCTGTGGCACAGATTAATCAGTTTCCTACTGTTACAGTTCAGGGCAACTGTACCTGTATTCCCCTTCTGTGGTCCCCGAAGGGCACCAACTAGGGTTATTAAGCATCTGGTTTTGTTGTCCAGAATACCGGTCCAAAATGAGCCCTGCTGGCTCTGGTCAGCATTGCTGACCAAGCCTCTAAAAATCTGGTAGGTGGCGCAGCAAGGTCAAGGCAAGCTTCCAGCCTGCCCTGGCTCCATGCAGCTCTTGGATGTGGCAACGGCCCCAACTCTAGCTCCTAGGCTCAGGGGCAACCCTACCACCAGCTGTCCAGCTCCCATTGGCCAGGAACTGCAGTACCTGTGGATGGGGCAGCACATGGAGCTGCCTGGCCATGCCTCCATCTAGGAGCCAGAGTGGGGACATGCCGCTGCTTCTGGGAGTCACCTGAGGTAAGCGCTGTCTGGAAACCACACCCTAATCCCCTGCCCCAGCCCTGAGCTCCCTCCCACACAAAAACTCCCTCCCGGAATCCATACCCTGTACCCCAAGCTCCTTCCCCAGCCCTGAGCCCCCTCCTGTGCCCAAATACGCTCTCAAAGACTTCACCCTTGGCTGTATTCCAACCCCTTGCCCCACCCTGAGCCCCATGTGCACCCCAAATCCCTCATCCCCAGCCCCATCCCAGAGACTGCAGCTCCAGCTGGAGACCTCATCCCCCCCACACACCTCAACCCCCACACACCCAGCCTGGAGTCCCTTCCAACATTCCAAACCACTTGGCCCCAGCCAATAGCCCCCTTCTGTACCCCAAACCCCTCATTCCTGGCCCTACCCCAGAACCTGCATCCCCATCTGGAGCCCTCACTCCCCCTGCACCCTAAGCCCCTGTCCCAGACAGTTGAAAATGAGCAAGCTCTATTTAACTGTTGGTTGATAGTGTCCAATTTGTAGATTAATTCCAGTTCTGCAGCTTTTCATTGGAGTTTGTTTTGAAAGTTTTTCTGTTTTAAAATTGACACCTTCACATCTGCAATAGAATGGCCAGGGAGATTGAAGTGTTCTCCTACTGGTTTTTGAATGTTATGATTCCTGATGTCAGATTTGTGTCCATTCAGTCTCTATGCAAAAGAATAAATGGACACAAATCTGACATCAGGAATCCTATCACCACTATCAACCAAGAGTTAAAGAGAGACTCTGAATGGCTTAGTACAGGGGTCGACTCTTCATTTAGTCAGGGCTTCGCATGCCAGTCCAGAAGGGGTGGGGCTTCGGAAGGAAGGGGAGGGGTTGAGGGGGTCAGTCCGCCCCCTTTGGGGTTTTCCCCACAGGCTACTGCAAGCCTGGGTGAAGGTATTGAGTGGGGCAGGCAGGAACCCTGGCTGGCAAGGGCCCAGCAGGGGGAACCCCAGAGCAGGGGCAGGCTGAGTGGCGCAGCCCACCACTGCTTTGGGGTTTCCCCCGCAGGCTCCTTCCAGCTGGGCTCTCACTGCCTGTCCCACTCAGCTCCCACTGCTAGCCAGGGTATATGGAACAGGAAATCTCCTGCTCCATTCTTTTCTCCTTGTGCACCTTGTCAATTATAATAATGAACTCTTAGCCCCCAATTCTGCCAGAACTTCTGCACATGCACAATTTTAAGCATATGAGTAATCCCATTGTACTCAATGGGACTATTCAAGGGCTTTAAATGAAGCACGTGCAGATGTGTCTGCAAGGTCAGGGTCTGAATATACTGAATGTGACTTTTGCCCTGGTTTGTGTTGGACATCCTGCACATTAAGCTAAAGCTGCTTGAATTTTGTATATTATTGATGCAAGTGGCCTCTAACCAAATTTTGTTGAACTTTGAAAGCAAGTTTAGGTTGGTCTGTGTTTTAGCTAGAAGTAAGTTTGAGACAGTTCTTAATCTATCTAAAAGTAATTGTTGCACCCTAATGAGGGAATTAAAATAGCATGACTTACTGCACAATTTGGAATATTTGTTTGAAAATCTCTGCAGGATCATCCAACCTGCAGAACATAATTTCAGAATCCAGTGATATAATTAAAAATAAATCATCATTTCAATCATTGCAAAAAATTGCCATTAAAAATATGGGGATCATCCCCCAAGCTACCCTAAAATGGCTGATCTTTGCCCTTACTGTAAATGTATTCCATGCTAAGCTGCTAAGCTGTCTGATGTGTGAAATATATGATATAAAAACAAAACTCCAGAGTTCAAACCACTGAAACTCATCCCCATGTAGTGTGATGAAAGTATACCCAAGTGCTTTGCTTTACCTAGACACATTACTTCTCCCTTTAATAACAATAATAAAACAACGGAACCATGATAACCTAGAGAGAGTGCTTGTGTTAAGTGTATGTGTGAATCTTTTCCTCACTGTATGATTTCTTGCTCTTATTCCAGGTCTTTCTCTCTCTCTTACATGGTGTGTCACTTATTATTTGTTTCTTTTCCAAAACTTCCACATACTATCAAGGAAATGAGGTATATTGTTTATTTCTGACACCCTGCGTAAATGGTATTGGTAGACAAAAACTGAGGAGCACCAGAGTTAGACGCCATTCTTATATTTGACCTTTGTAATGTGAACAAGTTTCATACCATTAAGTCTGATGAACTGTGTTGAATGAAATATATTTGGACAAGATACTAGACTTGGGGAATGCTTCATTTTACTTGGATTTTTATTACTATAGTTCTGTGCTCTTTACACTTATAAAGTAATTCTCAACCATTACAAGAATCCAGTGTGTACCTCTATATTTCTGAATTATACAGATCATCTAGCTGAGGACAGAAGTGCATGAAGATCTAAGAGGCAGTGGAGATTTTTCAGGGGCACTGGAGTTTTCCCATCTCAGCTTCAGGTGAAGGAGCCCCTGTTTCCCCTATCTAACCCATTTCTTTATCTTCTGGCCACTGTTTATTCAGATAATAGAGACAAAACTTCAGGATCCCAACAGTGCTGGGGCCAAAGATCCATTTTCAACATCTAATGTACATTTTCTTATGCTGACCAGCATCCTGATGAGGTTGTGGAGAATGATTATACTCTCACTTATAGTGGGAGGGGGGCAACTAAAATGATTAGGGGGTTTGGAACGGGTCCCATATGAGGAGAGATTAAAGAGGCTAGGACTTTTTAGCTTGGAAAAGAGGAGACTAAGGGGGGATATGATAGAGGTATATAAAATTATGAGTGGTAAGGAGAAAGTGAATAAGGAAAAGTTATTTACTTGTGCCCATAATATAAGAACTAGGGGCCACCCAATGAAATTAGTGGGCAGCAGGTTTAAAACAAATAAAAGGAAGTTCTTCACACAGCGCACAGTCAACCTGTGGAACTCCTTGCCTGAGGAGGCTGCGAAGGCTAGGACTATAACAAGGTTTAAAAGAGAACTGGATAAATTCATGGAGGTTAAGTCCGTTAATGGCTATTAGCCAGGATGGGTAAGAAATGGTGTCCCTAGCTTCTGTTTGTCAGAGGGGGGTGATGGACAGCAGGAGAGAGATCACTTGATCATTACCTGTTAGGTTCACTCACTCCGGGGCACCTGGCATTGGCCATTGTTGGTAGACAGGATACTGGGCTAGATGGACCACTGGTCTGACCCAGTACAGCCTTTCTTATGTTCTTATGTTGTTGGCTGAAAATGGGGAATAGTCAGGACAAATGCATAATGTACTATTTCAGCAGACTCCCAATAAAGGCTCCCATCAGAAGAAAAACAATAAAAGCTCTTCTCTCTCAGCATAGTTCCATGATGGAGGTAGCAGTAGATATATTATCTACCCTACAGAGTAGTGAATCTCTTTTGAGACAAAGAAAGCTTAGTTGGGGAAAGGAAATATGATTTATATCTTTCGGAACTGCTCTGATATTTGCCTCTCTTCCTTAAAAGGATGATGTCAGGTTCAATTTAGCCCCAAATTAGACTGTTTTGGTTATGGCTGTCATAGTTATGGGACTAGCCGTGCCTCTGCCCACTTTCTGGTCAGTGTACCAACTTAAGGACTAAGCCTCCTACCTTTAACTGTCTAAGGGTGGAATCCAGCAATTTGCCAACTCTTAGACAGAGATCCAGATACCTCTATTTGTAACAATTGCTTATCACCCTACAGATCTGACTGGATTTGGGACATGAGCAGCCGTTCCCTTTGGGAACTTGTGACCATTGATAATAGTGACCAATAGACTTCTTGAAATAAAGCATTAGAGCAAAGAGATTTAAAAAACAAAATAAAATATAGACATGTCTATCTTAGCACAGGTTTTTTCATCCTGTAATGTTAACCCAGGCAGGCTTAGCTTCTTCAAACACTCTCAAGATTTCTTTTGTCTGAGTGTGGCTCACTCTGGATCTTTTCTGAATTCCAAGAGGTATCCCATGAAACTCTGCCAATGGTCTTTGTTTTCCAGGTGACTTATCTGAGTGTTGACTAGCTTTGGCTCCTCCTGGTCAAACCAGTTCCGTAGGCTGCCTAGTGGGGACTGAGCCAGAATCTATCTACCTAAAGTATTCATATGGCTCCCATCAGCACAGCATATGAACTTTGTATTTATCCCCAGAACATCCTTGTGAGGTACAGAGTTTATGTTATCTCCATTTTATGGATGCGGAATAGAGACAAAGAGAGATTAACTGATTTACCCAAAGTCACACAAGAAGTCTGTGGCAGAGCATAAAATTATACCCAGGTTTCTTAAGTCCCATGAAAGTGCCCTACTCACTGCATCTTCCTTCCTTTCATCGCTGAGTTGTCGGAACGAATAGCTCTGGCATTAACCCTTAAGTGGAAGCTGTTAGGGCACGTGTGACAAGGTGGCTCCTCGGGCTCCCCAGACTCAGGTCCTTTGGGGCTCTGGTGCGGCGAGTGCTGTGCCGGCACTCTGACTAGGACGCACAAAACCCGGCTTTCCCTCCCCCTTAGTAGTTCTCTCTGGCTGAGTTTGGCTTCTCGCTGGCTAGGAAGGGCTAAATCCCTCCTGGGAGGGACTCCTTGTCCTGCTCCCCTGCCTGCTGGCAGCCTCTCTGTCTCTTTGTCTCTCACTCTCTCTCTCCTTCGCTCCCCCCCCCTTAGCTGGGAAGGAGTGTTTTTAAAGGGCTCTGACAGCCTCCTCAATTGGGTTCAGCTGATCCTGCTTTGGCCAGTGGTAGCCTTGCTCAGCTGGACCCGATTAACCTGCAGTTACCCCTCTCTCCACAGCCCTCTCTGGCAGTCGCCTGCCCTGGGTTTACCACAGTAGCTACTAATCGACATGAGAAAAGATATCATTAGACTGGCTTTTAGACTGCAAGACCTTTGAGGAGGGACTATGTCTTGTTACATGTTGTACAGTGCCTAGCACATTGCAGGTGCTGCTAATGTACCATAATATATATTTGGAGGCTCAGAGATGAAAGACACATAAATAGATTTTTTTAAATGAAGTTGAGTCTTAAAACATAAAAGCAATGTAAATGCCATTTACATTGTAACACCTTTGTGGTTGTATTTCTTGAGTCCTTTTTATAGCTCTTTTTGCTGCTATATTAGCCTAATTCATTATCATATTTTTCACCTTGAAATGGCTTTCTGATGGAGAAGTAGTGAATAATTGTTTTGCAAAACTCAAGAGTCAGTTGTGATTTCAGAACTCCAGACTGGTGGCCTTCTTGGTAGACTCCTTTTTTTGTTTGTTTGTTTATTTTTAGTTGTATTAATCTTTTTAGCCCTATGTGTGATAAATAAATGCATTTTTAATCTCCATGTATAACTAATCTGCTCTTCTGAAATGTGCCAGTATGTGATAAAGAGAAGGGCCATTTTCAGCTGCTTCTTTAGATTTTCTTGTGATGCAAGGCGACAGAAGGAGGATTGAGTCTCAATCCCCTGGGATGTAATGAAATTAATAGACCTGGTAAAATGAATGATTCATGAATGCAGTCCCAAGTGACAACGCTTCCCAGTAGAGTCCAGCACAGACCAGCTATCTGCTTGCAATTAGAAGTATTCAACACTAGCCTTCTTTCTAGTAAAATATAATAATAATTATTAAATGTCACTTTCTCAACCCCCCAAAACAAACTAGGAATAAGAAAATAGGAAAAGTTTTAAATAAAAAAAAATTCTAGATACGTAAGGGAAACTGCTTGAAATGCAATGACACTTTTTTTCTAATTAAACAGAGGATTTTAATTTCAGTGACAAGATGAAATATAAACACTTACAATTTATGCACTCAGCACCTGTGGTTAGCTGTATCTTTCAGATTTTGACAACATGAGGCTGTTCTGTGTCTGAAATGTTCTTTATTTAAAGACCATTATCTTTCAGCACCTAGATTCTAATGACTTGTTCTACCTATATCTTGCTCTTAGGTTCTCTAGATATTTTCAGTATATGCATCTAACCCAGGAGTAGGCAACCTATGGCATGTGTTCCAAAGGCAGCATGCGAGCTGTTTTTCAGTGGCACTCATACTGCCAGGATCCTGACCATCGGTCCAGGGGAGCTCTGCATTTTTATTTTAAATTAAGTTAAGTTTAAACATTTTAAAAACCTTATTTACTTTGCATACAGCAATAGTTTAGTTAAATATTATAGACTTATAGAAAGAGACCTTTTAAAAATGTTAAAATGTGTTACTGGAACCTTAAATTCGAGTGAATAAATGAAGACTCGACACACCACTTCTGAAAGGTTGCTGACCTCTGGTCTACCCCATTACAGCACAATCTTCATCTCACTCATATGGTTAAATGCTCCTTTCACCTCTGCACTGGAGACCTCTCAGATTGTGGCTTCTGAGGGATTTCACCTGTTATATAGATGACAAATCCTGTTTGTTTCTCAGAGATGTTATGGCTAACAGAGCATCCATTACTTTGTCAAATTAATTACAGTGAGTACACAAAAGACAAGCTATTGCTTCTGTTAAGGTTACCGTAAAACTCTGTCTCAATTTCTTCATTATTTAACACTCCATAATACTGCTGCACTGCACTTCAGCATACAAGCTGAATTACACTCACAGGAAACACAAAACAAGACAAGACTGTCCTCTAAGAGACTGTCCCAAAGCATCAGGATCAATACTGTCAGGAACAAGATAGGATACCCCTAAGAATTACAATCTACAGTTCAGACAATACAAAGAGTTTATACAAATCACTTTATAAACAATTTGGTGTTGTATCACTTTGAATTTGGGAAGCTTTAGGATTATACTAGTGCTGTGGTCAGATCATCACCAGATGTATTTAGAGATCAGGTGAGATATCAGTTTGAAGTTGGTTTGACTTCTAAAGGCTTTTGCAGGCAGAAGAACTCCAGGAGATACTGTGATTGAATGAACTATCTATTTTTGTAAAATACTTTCTGATTTTCGGAAGGAATGTACTATATACAACAAATACAATATTTTCAATATTTATTATTTTATAAACTAAATAACTTTAATTGATTTTCTTTATCCAAAAGAAGGTTCAGAGGTGACATGTTTATGGTTGGTAAGTAGATGAAGAGATGAATTCTGATAGTGGAGAGCACTTTAATCTAACTTGCAAACAAGGTCCAGGGATGGGGGCTGAGCCTAAACAAATTCACATTAGAAAGAAAGCACTCATTTTTAAGAGTGAGAGTAATTAAACTTTGGATTAATTCATCTAGAGTTATGGTGGATTCTCTGTCACCTGAAGTCCTCAGATCATTTTTACCGTATTTTCCGGCGTATAAGACGACTTTTTAACCCAGGAAATTCTTCTCAAAAGTCGGGGGTCATCTTATACGCCGGGTGTCGTCTTATAGGGCGGGTGCTGAAACTTCCGAGCCGGACTGGAGAATCTGCGGTTGCGCAGGCGTATTGTGGTGGCCGGGCCGATCCTATGTGTGTATGTGAGAGTCTGACGGGTTCAAAATGGCGGCGGCTGCTCCTGTGTGAGGAGGGGAAGGGAGTCCGGGCGGGGAGCGGGGGGAGTGGGGATGGCAGCGGGGTGCGGAGCCTGCCGGCGCTGAGCCAGAGCCGGGCAGGGCAGCAGGGCGCTGGGGTGAGAGTGGGGAGCTGAGGATGCTCGACCTTGGGGTGCTGGGTCTGGGGGGAGGCGGCGGCGGCCGGGGGGTGAGTTAGGGGAGGGGCACCCCCAGAGTGACTCCCTCATAGCCCTGGGGCACCCCCCAGTGCGACCTCCCTTGGGGTGAGTTGGGGGGAGGTTTGAGTGGAGTGAGTGGGGTTGGGGCAGGGGATTTGAGATGTGGGGTGAGTTAGAGGGTTGCGGGGGTGGAGACTGGAGGTGGGGTGGGGCAGGGGATTTGGGGCCGTGGACTGGAATGAGTTAGGCGGTGGGGTGGGTGGAGATTTGAGGTGGGGTGATTTAGGAAGTGGAGGCTGGAGTGAGTTGGGGTTGGTGGGGGTTGATTTGGGAGTGGGGTGGCTTTTCCCCAGGGGCATTGCCTGTAACTGGTTTTGAGTCTGTTCACTGGGTATGTGAGGGTTTCTTTGCTGAAAAGGGTGAGCATTGCAGACACCCTGACACCATCCTGACCCCCTTCTATGAGCAGAGCTGTTTTCCTGTGACTTCCCATCCTTTCTGGATACTAGGATCCTCTGAGCACCCAAGATGAAGACAGCCATGCATGGGATTTAATTTCTCCTCTCTTTATTTTTCTGAATTTTTTTTCATCCCTAGAAAAGGACAAAGGAGAATAAGAGACCTGGTGAGAGACTTGATTTTCTTCATATCCCCTGCTTTTGCCAACAGTGATTAGTCTAGTGACCCCTGGAGTACCCAGGGTCTCCCTCCTCCTCCTCAACTCCTCTAACTTTATGTAACTCAGTGAACCACGCATTTTCTTCTGACTTCTTAGGAGCAGCCAGTTACTGGCATTATCTCTCCTTTGCCTTTCTCCCCAGAGATGAGCTGGGCTTTCTTTGTGGGGAATGTTTAATCTCTGTACTAAATTGCACTGTTCTCATTTGTTTCATGGTTTTAAAAACATTTTTGGAGTGAGAGATCAAGGCACTGCATGGGGTGGGGAGATGGTTGGCTTTATTGCTGAGACGGAGAAAGAATTGATGTGATTTCTTTCTCTCTTTTACCACTCTTAAATACAAAACTTTGTAAGGGGTTTTCCCCTGGCTCCTGAAGAGGGAGAGTAGGTTAAGACTTCTTGTTATTGGCAAGTCATCTGACATCTGTCAAACTTCTGTTTTAAAAATATGTTCAATTTAAAGTGAGTTCTGTGTTACTGAAAGATGCTGGATTGACAGTGCCCCAAAGATTGACATCCTGAATGTCTTCCCAGCACAGCCAAACCAAGGCTGCAGCCATGCTATCTCCCTTCACTAACCCAACCAGCTGTCTCTTTTCCCTGGCCCAAGATTGCTTCTAAGGATGTGGGGTGGAGAGTTAAGTCTGTAGACCAATATCTGAACTGGTCTTCTCTGATGAGACTGCCAGGGTCTAACTGCCTGTTAGACTATAACTACACTATGTAATTTACCATGTGTTATGGCATTGTTACGATGTACTAGTGCTCTGGTTATTATACCATAGCTTGTCTGTGCACATGAGAAAAAAATGTTTGACTATGTTATTAGACCATGCTCAAACATGTAAACTGTCTATAATAGTGGTCCTCAAACTATGGGTTGGGGACCCCAAAGTGGGTTGCAACCCCATTTCAATGGGGTCACCAGTGCTGCCTTAAACTTGTTGGAGACCAAGGCCAAAGCCAAAGTTTGAGCCCCATTGTCTAGGGCTGAAGTGAAAACCTAAGGGCTTCCTTCCCGGGAAGCAGGGCTCAGGTTACAGGCCCCCTGGGCTTCAGATTTGGCCCTCCTGCTGGGGCAGTGGGTCTCAGGCTTTGGCCCGCTCTGGGTGGCATGACTTTGGCGAGCTTTGTCTTTGATCCTTCCTCCTAGTGTAATGTAGTAATTTTTTTTTTTGTCAGAAGGGGGTTGTGGTGCAATGAAGTTTGAGAACTCATGGTGTATAATAAACTTTAAGTCACTGGTAGTAGCAATGGCTGAAGTGTTAGTATAAACAGGGCACTGGCACTTTAACCACCGTGTTGTCTGATCTTGCTCATAATGAGTAGATATGACTTGGTGGTGAAAACACCAGTTGCTGCTTGAGCTCTATGCTCTCTCTCCTATTGCTACCAACCATGGGAAATTTCCCTAAACAGTCTAGGAAAGACAGAGCCATAAAGATGGGGCTCTTTAATGTAGTTACAATACAGTGTTATCTTGTCTGTATAGAAAAGATTAAACAATATTATATCAGAGCACCTCCATGTGATGATAGCGCTACAGTAAGGCAAATTCTGATCTGTGGAATCTGTCCTCACTGGAGTCAGTCATTCTATCTGCAGGTACCATTGAAATCAAATCTGATGTTTTTTTAATTTTTATTTGGTGTGCGTTGGAAGAGGGGTAGTCTTATACGGCGAGTATATCCCAAACTCTATATTTTAACTGGAAAAGTTGGGGGTCGTCTTATACGCCCAGTCGTCTTATACGGTACATGTGTTTCTCAAATACATACTCATCCAGAAGTCATGGGTTTGATGCAGGAAATATAGGGTGAAATTCTGTGGCCTGTGTATGAAAGGAATCAACAACATGATGATAATGGTCCCTTCTAGCCTTAAAATCTATTAATTATATGGAAAGAGGGTGGTCAGGAAGAAAGCTATAGCAGATGGCCTTCTCAGCACAAACACTCTCTATGCATAAGTCTAATATTTTTCAAAGTGACTAATGATTTAAGGTACCTCAATTTGTGAATCCCCAAACTTGAGGCATCTAACACAACCTGATATTTTTCATAGGATGGCTACTCAGGACTTTCGTACAAGAAGTCCCTTTTAAGATGTCTCAGCTTAGGCTCAGAAGATTTAGGCACCCAAAACCACTTGTCACTTTAGAAAATCTTGACCCTTTACTATCTACATCATTATAGTTTCTGAATGTGTACTTCATCCCTAGAAAAAATTATCCATGCTAGATATTCTCAGAGTTCATCAATATTTATGCATTAAATCAGAGAAGCCAAGCAGGAAGAAAGAAGATGATCACAAGTGCAGAAGGACTTGGTTTTAAAGACAACTGTTTTCTAAAGGCAACATTCTTTCCTTTCAGGTGAATTTGAGGCACTGACAATATCTTGCCAGAGACAAGGAAGAAACATTTGCTTCTACTGTAGGCATGGCAAAGAACTTTCCAATGGACCTATTCAGTGTAATGAGCTGTCAGTCTATCATTTCTCTATATATCCCAAATTGGGCTCAAATGTTTTGTTTATTCCTTTTTGTTGAGAAATTAATTGTATTAGAACCAGTCTCTTATCTTTATAGGCAGTGTGAGAGGACCAAAACATCCCCTGCTATGGCCTTGCAGAATTTGACTATATATAAGAAGGGTAGAGAGGCGAAGTTAAATCTTCAGCCTGTGTATAAGACCTATAGCTTTTTGAGAAAGGTCTACATGAGGCATGTTCCCTCATGAGTCATGTTTCCAGGGAGGGAAATTATCATTGAAGTCTCAGAGGGGGAAGGAAGACTAGAAACTCAATTGAGATGTGCTTCAGCTTGACAAATTTGTCATAAGAACATTTTCATATGCAAATATCAAACTTGTTTTCTGGACAATGTGATCAAGAAATTAATTTCTGAGCAACCTTAGGAGCATGGAAATGCGCAAGGATTGTTACCTCTGGGTTGAGGTTCATGTTCCGTGACTATTGATGCCATGGTATCTCCAAAATCTCTGATATAGATGAAAACACACCATACCAAAACACTGTACTTGGTGCCTGATTCATATCCAATGCTGGATTCATTCTGAAGACCTGTTTTTAACAGCAGAAGTCTTCAATGAGTAGGATTTACTCATCTGAGAAGCCACCAGTCTCTTTCTTACTGTATTTCAACTGGTACAATCAACAAAAAGCATTGTGGCTCTCAGGTGAAACTACAGGATACTGGTATTGGGGACCAGCAGTTTTTGGTGGAGTCCTGTCTGCTGTGATATTCCCTACCACCTTGGATAAGGGGAGCCTTGTCTTTCACTTTCTGGATTCAGTGCAAGGAAATACAAACTTCCCTGTGTGCAATACTGTCCTTTTTAATGGATATGTACAGAAGTTTATATAAATAGACATAGGCCCATAGTGTTCCAAGTCCAATCTTGACAGGCTATCCTCACTCTTATTTATTTGACTTGGAACACTATGAGCCTATGTCCAGGAGGGTGACACCTGCCCTCTATGCTCAACACTGGCTGCTTATTATTTAAAAACCATAGGATATGATTCAGGATAACAAAGAATGTGTTTTTTTGAAGTAGCTTCTGCGTTTGGTCCTTTGCTTTATTTGGGGGCTGTGGGTGAGAGGGTCTTATGCCAGTGGAGGGGGCCACCCAACAAATAAGTCATATGAAATGCACTTTGCTCAAAAAAATAAAATGAAAGCTTTTCTTTGAGTTTCACAGTGCATAGGATGGAACAAAACAAAGTAAAACCCAAAGGTTATGTATCATATCGTAGGTCTGTTTGTTTTAGGTTAGTAATTTTTCTGTTAAAGCACCTATAGATCATTGAGCATTGAGGAGTCGATCGTATAAGAAGTATCTATTATATTTGTGGGGAAAGCCTTCTCTTTTTTCTGATCCCCAGCTAGTTCTATCTGTTTGACGGTCCTTTCCTTTGCTTGGTGCTCTCAGTTACTAGACTCTTTCCCCTTATCTAAGCAGTGTGAAAGTCCTGTGGAAAAACAAATCAGCTGCTTTGTCAGAACCACAAACATTTTCTTTTCAAAATGTTCTCTATGCACATGAGGAGGTATTAAAGAAGCACTCAGAAAACTGAGTCATTTACCCTAGACATTATTCTTTAAAAGCACTTTAATGATGCTGTAAAAATTCCTAGAACAGCATTCAGGCAATATGGATGCACTTCTGGCAGTCAGCATATTTTTTAAAGACTTCCCGTGTAGAGAAAGGAGTGAGGGAAACAGTCTTTGAATCCAAAGTATATATTTTGTCAAGTTAAGATTTGGACATGACAATTTATCTTTCTTTCTTTGACTGTGGATTTTGATAACCTCAAAGTTTGTTGCTTTATTGCTGTGATGTTCAGGCTGTGCTTGACTTTATGTTCAACAGCTTTCATCACTCCTTGCATGCATTAAGGTAAACACAATAATAACTTGTGCATAAGTGTTTGAATGATCAGGTCCTGAGTCAAAATAGGACTGAAAAGTTTTGGCAAAAATTTTGTTCTCAAGACATATCAACACTGATGTAAATTTCATGAAAGAGCCATAATGATTCAGTGCTTTCATTTTTTTAATTTGAAAATTATTTGAATGTTTCTTTAGCTGGTAAGCTCTTTGGGACAGAGACTTTGATTTATTGTATGTTTGTAAAGCACTTAGCACAGTGGGACCAATTTGGGTATGGAGTACTACTACAATATAAATGTAATAGCATTGCTATTGTTTGACATATTTTTTAAGTATTTTCTTTTACGTAGAATTGATATTATAAGTAAAAAAAATCTAAATTTACAGATTACAATATAACTAGTGTTTTTACTACAGAAAATTAAGAAGTATTCTTGTTCAACTAATAATATATTAAATGGTAATATATTCAAGCATAATTCAAAAAAAGAAAAGAAAAGGCAAATATACATTAAGATTACCTAAATCAATTCATGCTGAGCTAGATTCACAAACGGTCTTGGGCACCTAACTGCCACTTTGAAGTGCCTAAATCCCAGAATCAGACTCCGCTCAGGATTCACAAAACTCCAGCTCAGCTCACACTAAACATGCTAGGTGCCTGTACTCACTCTGTACCTATTTTTTTTTTGCAATAAAAGTTTCCTAGGTGCCTATGTTTACAAATGTGCACTGCAGTCCCACACCAGGTGTTTTGGTTCATCTCCTAGGGCTTTATGAAAATATGCTTATAAATGTATATGACATAACTGGAATATGTTTTATGCTACAAATGCCATGTAATATATCTCTGTAAAGGTTATGATCTACTGAATCTATTCTTCCTATTTGTATGCATGTATCATTTTTGTGCTTGAAGTTATGAATATTGGCTATGTACTTGCTTGACTTCTAAGTAGCCTTAATAAACATTTGGTCCTTGAGAAAGGAATTTGCATGTTAAGTGCCTGATTAAGAAATACTTAATGAACAATGGATCTTTGGAGGCTCCAATCCACATAAGAAGTCTATCTGTGGACGTTCAAGGGTAGCATGTGAACCATGGTTGCTGCCTGTAAGTTCTGAGTCATGCATGGACATGTTACTTGCCCATGTGACTCCAAATCTCCATTTTGTAGCTGGGTTCTACACAGGGGGAGGGAGGAGTGTCCACCCACAAGAGAACGTCTATTTAAACCGCTGAGAGACCTCTCCGTTTTGGTCTTCAGCTGGCTTAAGGAAGAGTCTCTCCACCTGTAAGGATACCTGAAAGAAACTGGAACAAAGGACAGTAACTACAGAGGGTGTGAGTGATTGCTGGACCCAGACTAGAAGGAGACTAGTCTATAAAAGGAAGCTTACTGGAACACCACTGAGGGTGAGATTTTATCTGGATTCAGTTTTCTAACTGTAGTAGTCTTAGACTTGCGTATTTTATTTGGAAATTCACTTTGTTCTGTCTGTTACTACTGGAACCACTTAAATTCTACTTTCTATATTTAAATAAATCACTTTTTACTTATTAATTAACCCAGAGTATGTATTAATACCTGAAGGGGGGCAAACATCTATACATATCCATCAGTGTTATAGAGGTCAAACAATTTATGAGTTTATGCTGTATACCTTTTATACACAGTAAAATGGATTTATTTGGGGTTTGGACCCAATTGGGAGTTGGGTATCTGAGTGTTAAAGATAGGAACACTTCTTAAGCTGCTTCCAGTTTAAGCCTACAGCTGGAGGTGGTTTCAGGCCTGGGTCTGGGTTTGCAGCAGGCTAGCGGGTCTGGCTTAAACCTGGCAAGGCACTGAAGTCTCAAGCTGCTAGGGAAGGAAAGCAGGGGCACAATCAGTTAGCAACCCCAAAGGGCCAGGGTCAGTGCAACCACTAGGTGAACTAGGCGGTCACCTAGGGCGCCAAGATTTGGGGGTCAGCAAAAAGCAGTGCCCTGCCCGAGGGGGTTGGAGGGCCAGTCCCGTCCTTCCGGCCTTGTTGTAAGAAACACTGAGAGCAGAGAGCCACAGCTTCAACAGGAGAGACTGAGGAAACCCAACATCACACTATCCCATTGCCCAATAGCTTGATCACTCACCTGAGAGGTGGCAGATCTCTCTTCAAATACCTACCCTCACTCAAGTGGAGGAGATACTTGAACCAGGTGTCCCTCAGATGACAAGCCTAACCACTGGGCTAAAAAATATGAGGTAGGTCCTGCTCCTCCCCACTCCTCTCCAGCTTCGTGTGAAAACAGTGCCTGTGCCTAACCCCAAGAGAGGATTTGCAGTTGAGAATCCCAAGGAGATCGAGGCACCTTCCTTCAATCGGACCTTGGGTGCCTATTTTATGAGAAGGGTGGATCTTGAGATATGCCCCTGTCCTTGGCTAACTTAGGTGAGAAGCTGCCTAGTGTGCTGACTTGCATGAAGCTCATTCTGAGGCATCCATCTCTCTCCATCCATTGTATAGAGAGCCTGGGCACTGGAACTCATGCTTTGTGAATCCCAATTATTTTGGGCTCCGAAAAAGTAGGTGTTGTCACCACTCCTAATTTCTTTGTGAATGTATTCAACCCTGGATAAACCACAGATTCAAACTAAAAAGTCACATCATCAAGCGAGAACAAAGACTATACAGTACAATAAAGGACTGCTAAATGATCATTAAGGGTTTGATTCAAAGGACTTCAATGGGCTTTTGCTCAGTGCCTCAGGCCCCTGTCCTACAAACACTTATGCATGTGACTTTGATGCGGGCTACTGACAGTCTTCAAGTTAAGAGTCTGCTTTATTATTTGCAGAATTAGAACCTAACAGAGTTAAGGATAATATCATTACAGGACATAGTATCTATCCTTTTTTTTCAAGAAATCAACATGATTTAAATGTTTGTAGTCTGAGGATCCCTGATTTGCAAAATACTATTAATAAATCTCCATAAACTCAGTGAAATATTGCTAATAACCCCATACACAAAATGACATGAAGTGGACATTAAGCTTTCATATTTAGTGCTCAGATTCCAGGCAATATTGCAGTTAAGGTTACAGTATGAGATGGCCACTGGGATGTGAGTGTACACGGCAGTAGTACCAAATCCATGAGTGTCATAAAAGATTCCTGGAAACAGTGGCCACTGGTAGAAGTAGAGCTGTAGGATGAAATCATTGCCACAACGAAGACAATTTTGCCATTGAATTCATTGGATCTAGGATTTCACCTGCACTTCCTTGCCTAGGTGCAGATGCTCTGCAGTTCCCCAGCTGGTGCTTGTGACTTTTATGTTTGCTCAGAAGGCCATTTCTCCTGCTTCCCAGCTGCTCACTAATGGAGATGCTATGGGGTTGAAAGCATTGTTTAGATGGGCAAAGACAAACTGCTGTGTGTGCAACAAAGCACCTGCAACTCTAATCCTCCCATGGAGACTGTGGCTGGCCATGACAGCTGTAAAAGGGGCAGTGCTTGCTGGGGAGGTTGTATATTCAAGATACCTAGAAATATATTGAAGGAGCCTCAACCACAGCTTAAAGCTGTATTTTAACATCAGAACCTGTGGGGAAGGTGGCAGCTCAAACACTGCCCAGAATCAGTCTGTAGTGTATCATTTGTGGGATGCAGCGGTCTGCACTAGCATGAGGAAGTACAGCTTGCACTGCCTATGCCAGCTAGCATGAATCAAGGCTTGTAGGTTTAATTTTAAGGTTTTTTTTATTTGTGTGTTATTATTATTATTATTATTTATTATTATTATTTATGTATTATCTGCAGCACCCAGAGGCCGCAGCCAAGATTAGGGCCTCTTAAGGTTAGGTGATATACAATCCCATGTGCATGAAGATAAGACTTGACTTCTCTTGTTGGTATCTGTAACCAACACATTTTTAAAAAGCTCAAAATATGCAGTAGCTGGTGGAAATGATAGAGATGCAAAATACCTCGCCCGAGGAATTACTTTGAAATGTTTGAAATATTTCCCCTCCCTCCCTGAGAAGCCCAGTGAAACTTCAAGCCTCTTTTCCATTATACTGTTACCTCAAGTGGATTTGAAATTAATTCCTAAACCACTCCACTTAGAAAAATCTACTATCTGTTACATATCTTCTGTTTCTGGACTCTGTAGGTTAAACCCAAACTAAAACTCTTTATTTATTTGCTTTCTTTGAAGTATTATGCATAAAGAAAACATTACGTAAATAATAAATGGGTTCCATATCTTTTTTTATTCAGAACTTGTATTTTCTATATGGTCTCGGCCAGTGAAATATTTGGTTGTAGAACATGCCATCTTTTTGGCTATGCTTAAAGACAGATCGTCCTTTGGAAAAAAGGGTCTGGACTGGGTCCACTCGAATGATAAGACTAGAATATATTTTAGAAAGATATTTCTGGGCTACAAGATTAATGGTTGTGCTGTTCTACTTGTGTAAGCTTCTAATGGGGTGTACACTGGTGACATAAGGGCTAAGAAGCATCTTTGGGCTCAAAAGCCACTCCCAGGCATCCCCTATTGGGCATGCTCACAATGGAGGCTGACCTCAAAAGAGAGAAGCTCAGTCCAATCTGGGTGGACAGAGCAGGAGAGCAGTTATGTGTTGCAGGCTCCTGCTGATAAGTTGCCAAAGCCCCATGTAGCTGGAATAAGGCCCCATTACTGTGCTGCTACAGACTTTCCAATCACAGAAGTCAACAACAGTGGGCTGTGACTGAGAGAGGAAGATCCCACAGAGCTTGACTAGAGAGGACTCCAGATATGGAGGAGGACAAACTCAATAGTCGGAAGAGAGGCCGCACTTGAAACTCCAGAATGAGCGGCTCTACTGTGTGACAAAAGACATCCAAATCTGAGAGATATGGCAACTGCTACTGGTGCCCAGAAAATTACACCAGAGGCTTTTCAACCTCACTCAGTCAGTGCATGGCACTTGGGGAGGAAAAAGTTGGTGGAGAGAGGGAGCCTCGAGTTTTTTCTGGCCAGGAATACACAAGGGGGTCCACAACTTCTGGGCCTCATTCCCTGAATGCCAGCTAGCAGGACTCAGAAAGATGCCAGAAGCCCTCCGCATTTTGTTCTTACAGATTAAACAAATAGGGATGGATATAGTGGGCCCCGTTGAGAAGAGTGTGCTGGGGTACTGTCACATACTAGTACGCTATGCACCTATCATAGCAAAGAACTCATGATGGTCTTTGTGAGGGTCAAAATGCCAAAAGAAATATTGGTGGAGTTCAGCGTTCAACTAAACTGATGCAGGAGCTGTGGAAATTGATAAGGATTAAGACCTCTGTCTACCATCTACAGACAGACAGGCTGATGGAGAGATTCAATGTGACCCAGAAGGCCATGTTGATAAAGTTTGTTGACTCCCCGGCATTGGGACCATCTACTACCATTGTTACTGTTAGAAATATAGGCAGTCCCTAAGACTCCACTGGATTCTTGCCTTTTGAGCTTCTATATGGGTCTAGCGGGGATTTTGGATTTCCTTCAGAAAGACTGGAAAGAAAAGGAATTCTGGGTTGTGGACTCAATGCCATACCTACTCCAATTATGCAAGAGACTGAAAATGCTAGTGGGATTCACCCAGGAAAACCCATCGAAAGCCCTGAAAACACAGGAACATGCCTACAACCAGGGGGCCTGTTTGTGAACTTTTGACTCAGGAGACAGGGAGTTGGTAATTCTGACCTCCAATTCTAAACTATTGGCTTGGTGGCAGGGCCCACTCAAAATGGTGAGGAAGATGGGATTGATCAACTATGAGATCTGTCAACCCATGAGATTCAAGGAAATGCAGATTTACCATATCAACCTCCTGATAGCCTTTAAGACTCAGGAAGGCCTCCTGATAGCCCCATACCCTCCAGAACCCATGCTGGGGTCTCAAGCTGTGCCATCACTGGCATAAACACCCATGCCAATGGGATCAGAACTGAGCCCTGCACCATGACCCCAACTGCTGCAAGTGACACAGGCCTTCCCTGTGATGTTCTCAGCACTCCTGGGGAGGATGCACTTAACCCAGCACCACATCGCGACCCGACAACCCTTGGACAGAAGGTATGCGAGAAGTATTGACCTCTGCCAAAGACGATGTGGGCAATGGTCTTTGAGGAACTCCAAGCTATGCTGACTCAAAATGAGTCCCAAAGTTAGCGGAGGAGTCCTATTGTACTAGTTCCAAAATCTGACATCTCCGACCTGGTTCTGTATAGACTTCAATAAGATCAGTCTGATAGCATATTTTGATGCCTACCCGCTGCCCTGAGTGGATGAACTATAAGAGATACTGGGGAGTGCTGAGTATATCTCCATGCTGGACTTAAAAGGTTACTGGCAAATCCCCCTGATGAGATGTTCCAGGAGAAGAGGGCATTCCTAATGCCCCTTGGCCTCTATCACCTTGTGACGATTGTCTTTGGCCTATAAGGAGAGGCTGTAGCTTTTCAGCAACCATAAGACAAGGAGCTGCCATCCCACGACCAGTACACCGCCACCTAGACTGATGACATATTTATCTATAGTAAGAGCTGGGAGGCCCACCTACATCACCACAGTTGTTCAAGTACCCAAGAAGGCGAGATTTTCTGAAAACCTGGACAAGTGCATCTGGGACACAGAGAAGAGACATACCTTATGTGCATTGTTGGGTGGGGCCGACTGCATCCCCTGGTGGATAAAGTGCAGATGCTGACTGATTGCCTAGTCCCTGCAATGAAAATGCAGGTGTGGCATTTCTTTAGTCTGGCTAGCTATTATAGGCATTTTGTGCCTGGTTTTGCTGCAATTGCTCTCCTCTCTTATGAACCTTGTAAAATGTACCTGACTCAGGAAGTTGCAATAGATGGAGGCATGTGACAGAGCCTTCTTGACTTTGGAGGATCAGCTAACTCAGGGGCCTCTCTTTCATCCCACTTTTTCAAAATCATTTATCCTGCCGACAGATGCCTCAGAAGTGGGTCTCAGAGCAGTGTTATGGCAAAAAGTAGAATATGAGGAACACCCAATACTGTATATGAGCTGGAAGCTATTCCTTTGAGAGACAAACGACTTAATGATCAAGAAGGAGGCACAGTCTGTGAAATGGGCTGTGATGGGGTGTCCACCCCACACAGGATTTAAGGGTTTAAGATGGCCATGCAGGCCAATAAACTGCACAGACTGCCCCTTGAGAATGAACCAGGAACCAGGGAACTCACTTAGTGCAGGCTTAGTTGTGAAAGAACAGGCAGAGCCTGGTATAAAGCCAGGTAACTAGCAACAGACCAGGGCTGCTGAGGAAGACTGCATTTAAGTCGGTAGGAGTCATTCCCTGAGAAGAGGGAGGAGGGCTTTGTAGCTGCTACTCCCAGAGAGAGAAGAGGAACCAGGTGTAGCAGGAAGCAGACTGGGGAAGGAGCAGTAAGGGCTAACGGAGGAACACCCAGAACTGGTGAGCTGAGGGTATCTGGACTGAAGGAGTGGCACCATGGGGAAGTGAGAGGGAAGACTGCCTATGACTGCTAGGGAGAAGGGACTTTGCTACCCTGGAAGCGGGAACATTGGCTGACCTAGCCTGAGGGCTGAGTCAGAAAGAGTATGCTGCAGTTACTGAGCTGAAAGAGGGACTTCAGATCAGAGGCAGAGCCAGATCAACAGTATGCAAACAGTGGATGGGGAATGCTGATTTCAAGAGCTAATCCCCAGAGTGAGCAGGAGGAGACGACAGACCAGTGGTAAGTGGTGTGACCTGTGACAGGGCCACAGAGGCCCTGCATTATTACATGTTAGGATACTCCTTCCTGTTCATTATGGACCATGGGCATCCACTGGCGAAACTCTGTAAAAGGCACTAATGCCTCAGTTGTGAGGCGATACTTCTCCCTGAAACACTTTGAATTATAAATGCTTCACTGCCCAGGAATGGTGCACACAACTGTTAACTTTTTTCCTTGAGATGCGTGAGGACTGCAGGAAGAAGACCTTCTCCTGGGTTCTAGCATGACAGGGAAAGTGTATGATGGGGTGTAAAATCCTGTGATGGGGTGTATTCCCCATATTGGCCCACAAGGGTTGAATTAGGTCAGGCGGGTCATTTATTTTTTCTGCTGCTCTCCTGGTTTTAGATAAAATAATGAAAAGAAATAAAAGTGTGATGGCTCTCTGTGTCACTGAACCTATTCATTTCAATTTTAAAGACAAATACATATAAAAACTCACTCTGCAATCAAGTTTTGGTCTGGTTAGAGGATATCTATTCCAGGATTATCGTATCTAGCCATGATTCATCAATCATCATTACAATTTTAAATAGATTATTTTTCTTCTTGTCCTTTTAAATTAAGAATCTTCATTATTCATTCTTTTTTAAGGACACTTAGAGACTTCCTGCTGGAGGGAAGAGAAGGGCTGTTTATAAAGAGCACTCTCCATATAAAGGAGTATTGAATTTCAAACTAAGGGCCGCAATCTGTTTGGATTTGCACTTGAATCCAGCATTAATGAGAGCCTACAAATAAATGAGGAATGAATACTTAAAATGATGGCTGCCGCATAATAGCAACTACAGGTTGAACCTCTCTAGTCCGGCTCAGGAACTGACTGAACCTCAGGAACTGACTGGTGCTGAACCAGAGAATTTGCTGAGCCATGAGAAGTGAATATTGTAGTGAGTGGATCTCTTTTTATTTTTATCTCGCAGAGGCAAACAAATGGAACAGCGTTTGGAAAGCCGCATAGCCAACGCTTACTGGCTTTTTTCATAACAAAGTGCTATCGTTGCTTCACAATTTTACTGTATTGGCAGAAGGAAATAAGTAGAGAAAGCATAGAAACAAAATAATGTGAAAAAGAAATAGATTATAATAATAATAATAATACAGGTAAATCTATAATTTATTCAATTAAAATGAAGTCGAATTTTGCTTCCAAAGTGATGTGACAAGAACTGCTAACTCAAATTAAATTTGAGTTATATCTGTGGTCTCTGCTGTAGGTATATCTGAGGTAGATAAAGTGGAGGCAACAGGATTTTTGACTGTAGAGTGCTGCTCATCGCTTTACCTTTAACCAATCTTCTAACTTGGCTTGTCTCACGTATTTTGGTTTTTCTTTAATGAGTTTTTCTCATATCATGTAGAGACATGATCCCTTGCTCATAAATGAATTGCCTTTGCTCCAGTCCTTCGATTAAATTTGTTGCCAACTGAATGCATTTATCAATATATTTTTTTATGCAATATCCTCATCATCACCTTCATCACCATCATTGGCTTCTTTGTTATCTTCGTTTTTTCCTTGCAGTACCATTTGCACAATTTCTTCATTCATCATTTGACTAGCAATTGGTTCAGCTTTGTCGATTTCCATGCAGTCTAATATTTTTTCCTCTCCTAAATCCTTGGCCAGCTCAAGCACTACAGGGTGGGTATCTCCCTTTTATGGACACCAATCTCTGTTATGCATAGGTAAAATGAAGTGAGTGGGCACCTGGCCAAAAGACCCAATGGGAAGGCTAGAACTTTTTAAAATTGAAACATGACTCCCCTTTTGTCTGTCTGTTGTTCTCCTGGGGAGAGGCGAATAGGGCAGCAACTATGCTGTAAGAAGCTTGGGGCTAGGTACGAAAAATCCTTGGTATCATACCTAAAAACTACTCATTTGAAAGCCCAATTATATAAGTAGATCAGGAAATGTCTAGGAAGGCACAAATAGGATTATCTCTTTTTTATTTCTTTATGGCTTGTGGACTCCTCTGTGCTAACCCCGGGTATTTTTGTTTTGCTTGTAACCTTTAAGTGGGAGTTACTCTTTTAAAATCTAGCAAATGCCTAAGTTTCCAAATATATTTTCTTTCTTTAAAAAAACCAACACAACACCCCCATTACCTTTTTTAAGAACAGGATTGGATTTCTGTGTCTTAGGAGGTTGTGCACATGTGTTTAGTTAGCTGGTGAAAACAGCTGATTTCCTTTCCCCCCTCCCCTTTCAAGGGTCTTCCCTGGAAGGGAATGAAACGGCTTCAGGGTACCTGACAGGATAGAATTCCTAAGTGC
The DNA here is from genome assembly GCA_032164245.1 of Sternotherus odoratus. NCBI lineage: Eukaryota > Metazoa > Chordata > Testudines > Kinosternidae > Sternotherus > Sternotherus odoratus. Next base: position 155,113,270 of record JAVMKO010000001.1, on the reverse strand, counting down.
GCCTTCCTGGGCTCTCAAAGGGGTTCTGCGCTTGGGTCGTGACAGCATCTACCAATCCAAGGTCAGAGAAAACTGTAACCTTGAGAGTTTAATACAAGCCTGGAGTGGCCATTAATTTTTAGAACCCTTGCGGCCCTAAGTGCCAGAGTGGGCAATTAGCATTGACGTGATGGAAACCAGGTATTTTATATTTATTATGACTACTTCAAGCTAGGGGGTGCAGCAGCACTCCCAGCAACCCTACTTCCAACAGCACCAAGTAGAAATAGCTGATAATTTTTTATTTACATATTTTTGTTAAGGAAAGTGCAGTTTTAATAAAATCAGCATTTTCTGAAAACCTTGATTTTTGCCTATTTTTTTTTCCATTAGGGAAACAAAAATGAAACTTTGTTTGGAGTTGGTTTGACCTAAACACAAATATTTTGGTTTGTTGAACTGTCCAGAAACACTTAATTTCAAATCAGTTCAATATTAAAGTGCATCCTCTTATGGTGTTGCTATGCCTCATGGGAGTTGCAGTTTGGGTGCCTAATGGTGCCTTTCTTCTATGGGCTGCTGTTCCTGGACAGACCACAATTCCCATGATGCAACAGTATCTTCTCTGACTAAGACACATGGAGCATCATGGTTGTCTCATGATTCCAGGAGTATCATGGGAGATGTGGTGTGGCCACGGATCCTGGCCCATGAGAGAGGGAATGGGGTAGGGACGTGGGCTTGGGCATCAAGCAGCTGAACTATAACTCCCAAGAGGCACCACTGCACCATAGGGAGATACAGTGTAATATGAAAGTGACTCAAAGGAAAACAGCTTGCCATTTCAAAATCAAAATTGCTGGGATAAACATTCCAGTTTTTTGCTCAGTTCTAATTGTGAGTGTGATGGGCAGCACAGACGTGGGGGAAATCTAGTCCCAACCACCTTGATCCCATGCATCATCCTGGATACTGGAATAGGCAGTCTGCGGAAGAATCTGGGATGAAGGATCCTTGCATAGCTCATGGACATTGACGGAGTCTGACCCTATTGAAATAAAGACAACTATTAAATTACTAATAGAAGAACTTAGAAAGAGTCTGACAAAGCAATTTTCCCTATTTCCTTAGGAACCTTGGCAAAACTGCTTAGGCAGACCCACATCAGGCAGTGTACTGTAGGTTGTCTTGTTAAAGATCGGTCTGTGTAGGGGGATCAGTCCTGAAGCCCTTGGACTTCCTCTGTTTTGAGGTTTTCTAAATTGAATAAATGAGTTCTCCCAGAGAAGCCCAGAATTATCTGCAATGCAGAACTGGATTTGGGGAAAAGTGTGGCAGCCAGACAGAATTTTGTTTGCATAAGGACTTCAGAATTGAGATCTGACTTTGAATACAAAAGTCTGCCCTGAAACTCTTACACATAAGTCTTCTTGAAGAAAGGAATCATTCAGGAGGCATCGGGATACCAAGTGAGCAAAGTAATACCAGAACACACTGCAGACAACTGTAAGACAGAGATTTGGTGGACTAATCTCCATCCTGGCCAAATTCATACCTGTATACATTCATCTCTGGATTTACATTAGGGATGAATTTGGCTTGGGTTCTCTGTTATACAAATTATCTATTTTCTGGATCATGAAGTTTCCCTCTATATCAGGAGTGGGCAAACTTTTTGGACTGAGGGCCACACTGGGCTTCAAAATTATGCAGAGGACTGGGTAGGGAAGGCACCTCCCTTATCAGATCCCCACCCACTTCCCGCCCCCTGACTTCCCCCCTCAGAATCCTGACCCATTCAACCCCCCCTTACTTGTCCCCTGATCACCCCTTCTAGAGAGACCCCCCCTCTAGTTGCCCCCTAAGGACCTCACCCCCTATCTAGCCCCCCTGCTGTCTGTTCCCTGACTGCCCCCCCCGAGACCTCCCACACCCACCCTAACCACCACCTCTGGCCCCCACCACCTAAGCCCCCCCCAAACAGCTTACCTGCTCAGCTGGGCGTGGGGCCCCACGGCTTGTAGCGCTGAGCCCGGCCGTGGGGCTTGCCGTGCCCGGCCCAGGAGGGCAGGGCCAGTGGCGCTGGCCCAAGCTCGTGGGCCGGATAAAAATGGCTGGTGGGCCACGTGTGGCCCATGGGCCGTAGTTTGCCCATGTCTGCTCTTTATAACTTAAGAATTTCTTTTTTTTGTCACTCTGCAGATGTCTGGGAAGTTAAAGTCCCCCATGTGTACAATAATCTATGGTAAGTGTGCACGTTCTAAGGTCCTGAAACATACTGATGCTGAAATATGAGCTGTATGCATTTTAGCTCCACCTGCTCCTGTTGACCAAGATTACACTTGTTCTGCAGAGAACCTTCCAGTGAACAGGAAAACAAGACTAAAGAAGATTGTGTTTAAGACTCATCCCTTGGTGTCTATTTCAAATGATATAGACATGTGTTCCAGAGATAAGAGACTACACATTTTTCACACTTTTTTGATAGCTGTTAACTTTTATTTTTGTTTAACATTATGGAGTAAATTAAATGAGTGGACCTAAACCCATCTATGGTAAGTGAATATAGAACACATGCATTTAAGACTGTTTAATAATAGCAAATATGTACATTTTCTGTAGCTCAAAAGTGAATTTTGAGTATCTGTAGTATTTCTCAGCCCACAGAAGGAAATGAATAGTTTCTAGAAAATTTTTCACATCAGAGATTAATGAATAATAACATATATTTTCCCGCTACTAAATTAAAGAAATAGGAAGTATTTCTAATTTATTGTAGCAAATTGATTTATTAGATGCTAAATTTCATATAATGGCATAACACTAAATGGTGAGAACCCTGTATAGTTTTCCAGCTGCTCTTCATCCAGTAAAATTAATTGAGCGTGAATTTGTTAGTAGTTGAGCTTTGAAGTGGGACAAAAATGGAGCACAGATACATATTATTTTAATGAACAATGATGTGTGAAACGACTCATAGCCTTGTCAACAAGATAATAGTGAATTATATACTATTCATGTTTGAGAAAGATTTGACAAGCATACTGGGTGTAGTTTGTAAGAGGTACCAATTGAAATATTGTATTTGAAAAGTGCAAAATAAAGGAACACTAGAAGTGTTCATTAAGCAATACAATATAAAAGAGAGTGCCATTTCAATGCAATGCTAATGCACTTCGAGTTCTTTGTAAGCACAGTGTAAGCTTGAGTGCCATCAGCTTCAGCTTAGGTGTGCAGTAATTATAACGGTCAATTCTCTCTCTGATATATGTACATTTACACTAATGGGATTTTCCTGCACTTATTGTGGGGACAAGATGCTGATATCTGAATACACAGAGTGGTATGTTGCAGTGATATTTGGGGATTAATTTTAAAAATGCTTAGCATGTTGTTAATTTTTCATGTTAGGAATTTTAAATGAATGCTCTTGGCTTAAATAATATTAAAAACAAATATTCCCATCCCTCCCTCATTCCCCCACCCTCATATGCTAATACTACCTGAAATTACTATTAGGTTTTTGTTTTAGAATTAGAAAATGGAATTAAAATAGATGTAGTGAATGCTGACCTGTAACTAAAATATTAGGATACAAGAAGTATATTGAAATAAATTAGTTACATTTGAGTTGTGGATTGTTTCAGAATTGTTACTTTTTAATTCCTTAGGCTTCCTGACTCACAGTTGGGGTTATATTTTAAGCATTCATTGCTATTTTAGCCACCATTTTATTATTCCCACTTCTGCCTTTTATTAAGATGAATATTTGGGGTCCATTTCTGCCACCCTTATTCATCTTGAGACTCATGTCATACAGAATCCTCAAGCTTCCAGTGAAGGTCTGCCCCCACCCTATGTAATTAAAAGATAGGGGTCACAGAATGCACATAGAAAGAGAGACTGTCCTTTTAGGATTAATTGCATTTTGTCTTGCATGAATAATAATATCTGCAGTGCTGCAATGCAATATCAAACACAGTTACAGAATAAGCAGAGGCCTGCACATTGTATGCAAAAGGCACAAGTAATGAAACCTTCCCCACTGCTACTATCTGAATAGGAAAGGCATCAAAAGCACTGAACCACTATTATCAGCAGGGGATGGCAACAGTCTTGACATTTAGAACTGAGTGTGTGTCATGTCCAGATATATATTGAGATAGAGAGATCTGTGGTGAGAGGCTAGAAAAGGTGGAATGGGGCCAGTTAATGTAAATATTCAGAATATAGACATTCATCTTCTTTCTGATGTTCTTTCAGCTAAGCTGTAGTGTGTGTGACCAAAGGGCAAATTTTGTTAGATGCTGAACACATAGCATGTTATTTGTGACATACAGGCTGCAGTCTAATTCCTTTTTTGCAAGCAGTGACTTGGATGCCATGCTCTGATGTGCTGCTTATTTTTCAGTGCAGATTCAGCCAAAAAAAGTAAATTATTTCTCTTTGCAGATATTACATGTATACCAGATTCCAGAATTTGCTTGATGTTGTCTCAGTGGCCAGGGTGGAGAGAGGTTGGAGGGACCCTCCATGTTCACCCAAAGAGGTGGCAACTAGAATCCTTGTGTTTTTTTCTATCTGATCATACAGCCTACCGGGGTGCTATGGGGGATGTGATTGAGGAAGCAGCTATTATAGCCCCTCTGACCCATGGAAAACAATTATTCAGGGCAACATTTTTTTAAAGTGAATATCTGATCAAAAGCCAAACATTTTGGAAGTGACCTAGTCAAAGAATTTAAAATGGTATAATGGTAATATATTTATATAATATATATACACACACAGCCTCTTTTAGGCTAAATATCTGTTGGTATGAATGGCAGCTTTCTTTGTTAGTAACTCTCCATAATAAGAAGAACCACAAATTAAGGCCTTATTATAGTATATGTTGTTCAGTTAAACAGAACCATCTCTTATCCTCTTGTTTCAGGCAGGGACAGGACAAAAACTGCACCAACTGACACACAGAGAACCTGTGAAACACCTGAGATTTGTGTTCCAATGCAGAGGAGTTTTAACTGACAGATCATGCACCACCATTACTTTCATAGTAAACTAGTTAGACTGGAGCAATCATAGTCTGAGGAAGTAGGCAAGCATGGCCAGGTGTTTGGAGCACTGGTAGGTGACATGAGTTTTGTTAGAACTGGACCAGGATTGAACTGCAGTTTCTGTTCTGATCATCTGGCATCCCTCTTGTTTTAATTCCATTTTACAGTCAAACATGTGTACCAATACAATCCTTTCCCCAACATTTATTTTTCTTGTAGTAATGGGGGTTCCAGTCATCATCTTATTAGAACAAAAATAGTTGTTCTGACTTTTGCAAACATAACTTGTGCTGTGTTTCACAAATATTGGAAAATGGTTTTACTGTGGCAGCAGGGGGGGACTGTGGATTTCATTCCAGGTACATTTTTTTTCTTGGACAAAATATATTTTACAAAGTAGCAAGATACCTAGTCTACAAATAGGTGGAAGTGAAAATGTTGTATGTTAATATTCAACTGCATGGATGTAGAACTCTATTGCAGTGTGAGAGGATTATTGAATTCCATGAAGGAATACTGATGCCATTTTGTATAAGATAAGCAAATTGACATTAGAATCTTCTAATGTAACCTAGTGAATTATGCAGGGCTTTCCATTTGCCGAGAATGGAAGACTTGTATGGTTCCCGAGGCAGTGAGATATCCTTCATTTCTTGACAGGATACCAATGAGAATACTTCTCTTTGACAAAAAGCTCCATAAAATACCCCAAAATCACCATATCACCACTTGGAGGCAACCAAAACTATAGAACAGCCATTTAGGGTTTGTTCCCACTCCCATTACAATCACTTTCAAGATGTTTTTAACATTAGTAGTGCTAGATTTTGATGTTTAAAGAAAAATTACAGGAAATGGAGACTTGGTACCCTCTCTTGCTCAAAGGTAAGCCTGCCATTGACTTCAATCAGAGTGAGATCAGACCCTTAACATTTTGGTTTGGCTGTTCTATTTAAAATAGGAAAGATGACAAAGCATTTCCTTTTTCTGTGTAATGTTAAATCAGATTAAAAATAAACAGACTAGGATAGATGAAACCTATAATAAACAAGAACAGCCTACATGAATCGCTGACACGGTAAAATGACCTCAATTACAATAAATAACTGAGAACTCCATTGCCTCTCTCCAAACCCTCTTCCATGTCATGCCTTGAGACCCAGTTTAACAGATAAACCCATCATTTCAGTGATTTACATCAACCCACACAGCACCTGAACTTAAATTTAATAACTAATTACTCTGTTTTGATTTGCTATAATTTCTATTTAAGTTATTTAATCTTGTCTTCAATTAATTTCAATGCAGTGTATTTTTATTGCAGATTTTGAGAAGTAGCATCTTGTAATATGAGACATCATAAAGTGTGTAATTGTCACAGGAGAATGCAATGTCAATATATTCATACTTATTGCCACAATCCAAACAGTGGCAAGTTCCTCTATATTCCCGTCCTCTTCCTAGGTGTTTGGTTTTCTCTTTCTCCTCTGCTTATTCTGCCTTTATTTCTTCCTCACCCATATCTTTCAGCCCACTTCCTCTTTTCTTTTACCTCTTGATCCTTCATATTCCCTCACTTTTCATTATTTGTCTGTCTTTCCCAGTCACTCTGCTGTACCTGACAAACTTGCCTGTGGGCTTGTTCTTCGCAGCTCTCCTCGGAGTTAATGAGTCTCAGACTCCACAAACATGTATCTAATTCAATGATAGGTACCAACTCCTTGGGTGCTTTAGGAGTCAAGCATCCATGGAAAGAAATAATGGATGCTTAGCACCCACCAGACACAGTTGTTCAGTATGGCCACCGATCAGCTGTTTGGCAGGTGGGGGGGATGCACTCGTGGGAGGGTGGAGAGCAGTGAGAGGTGGCGGATGAACTTGATGGAGGGGGGGATGCACTCGTGGGAGGGTGGAGAGCAGTGAGAGGGGGCGGATGAACTTGATGGAGGGGTTGCAGAGGGAAGAGGTGGAGTGAGGGTAGGGCCTCAGGGGAAGGGTCAGAGTGGTTTCAGTGTACACCCTGAAGCTTAAAGAGCCTTTGATCAATTTCAGCAGTTCAGCTGTGTAGAGGGGCAGCTGTACCACTCCTGGAGAAAAGTCATAATAGCAGTCCTGGAGATGGCTTAGGTTGTGAAAGTCTGATTGGGGAAGCAGACACAGCTGTGGCCAGCTCAATCAGGACCCAGCTGGCTCTGAAAGAGGTCTGTGGGCCAGAAGCTAGAGAAGTCTCCCTCTAGCCCTGGAGTGGAAAGGCTAGTTGCCTGGGAGTAAGGTACCTTAAGTGGAGCAGTGCTGGGGAGCTCCAGCCTGGTAAATCTCAGGCTGCAGTCCTTGTTGAAAGCTTACAAAAGGTGCTAGGGCTACAGAGGGGCAGCCTGGGGATAGGCAAAGGCAGTAGGTCCTACTCCTTGCCAATGATGAGTGGCCATTACAGACTGTAGTCTGCCCCAGTGAGTGGGGCTAGCTGATGACTGGCAGTAGCCACTGAGGCAAGGTGGGTTTAGAGGGTTGGAGGTTCCCCTGGGAGGGAGGCCCAGAGTGTGGGGCTACTGCAGAGGGGTAGAGCCCCAAAGTTAAAGGGCCCTGGTGTCCAGGAGGGACTCAGCATCTGAGGCAGGCAAGACATCAGCCAGCAGGGAGCACTCCAAGGCTGAAAAGAGCTAGTTCCCTGGCTGACCAGCAGGAGGCACCAAGGCTTCTTTTGGTTGCCATACTCTGCTGGGTGGTCTAGGGGGAGGTGGAGCAGAGGGGAAGATGTGTGTTGAAAAACTGGACCAAAGTTCCAGATTTTGTAAAATAAACCTCAATGGTAGGACAGTCCCTGAAAACTGGAGCATTTCAGGGACAGAAAAAGTCACCTAATGTTAGTGCTTATGTTTATTTCTATAGTATAGAAAAGGATGATAAGTGGATTAATTTCAGTTGTGCCATTGGTTATGGCAGGGGTCTCAAACTCAAATGATCATGAGGGCCGCATGAGGACTAATGCATTGGTCCGAGGGCCGCGTCATTGACACACCCCCTTGCTGCCCCTTTCCCCCCACTCCACCCCTTCCATGAGGTCCCGCCCTTGCCCCGTCTCTGAGCACACCTAGCCCCTCCCACCTGGAAACCATTAAGCCACCAGAGAACTGCCTGGGGGTAGGAAGAGCTAGGGTTACCATATTTCACCAGTCAAAAAAAGAGGACAGGGGGGTACCCTATGCCCACTCCCTCCCACTTCCTGCCCCCCTCAGAATCCCAAAGTCCCCCCCCCAACTCCTTGTCCCCTGACTGCCCCTCCTGGGACCCCTACCCCCCAGAACTCCATCCTCTACCTAATCCTCCCTGCTCCTTGGCCCCTGAGTGCCCCCCGGGACCCCCAATCCATCTAACTCCCCCCAACTACCTGTCCCTTGACTGCCTCCTCCAGAAATTCTCTGACCCTTCTCTAACCCCTGCCTCCCCCCCCCCACCATGCAGCTCCAAACAGTGGGGGGCTCCCCGTTCCGCGCAACATGTTGCCATGCTCCCAGCTCAAGGCACAGCCTGGTCCCGCCCCTCCCCCCCCAGCTGCAGAGTCCCGTGCTGGGGAGAGCCGGCCAACAGCTCAGACAATGCAGGGGAGGGAGGAGGAGAAGGGGGGTGGGGAGAGGATGTGCTACCTGAAGCTGCGGGAGAGAGGGGGAGAAATGCTGTCTGCCCGAGCCCAACGCCGTGCTCTGCACTGGGGGAAATCACGGACATTTTTAGACATTTGCAATTTCTGCCCGGACACTATTTTTTATCCTAAAAAGCCGGACATGTCCTGGAGAATCCGGACAAATGGTAACCCTAAAGAGCAGCAGGAAGCAGCGTGCCGGGGGCAGGGGAGGGGTAGGGTTACCATATTTCAGCAATAAAAAAAGAGGTGGGAGGGGGAGAGGCGGTGGAGAGCTTAGCAGCCCCAGAAAACAACTGAGGGAGGGGCGCACGGGGAGCTTCAACGGCTGCAGGGAAGGGCTTGGCGGGCCGCATGCGGCCCGTGGGCTGCATGTTTAAGACCCCTGGATTATGGTTACATTATTATGTTTAAAGTAGTCTCAATCACAGTATGGTTTTCTATAGTACAGAGCACAGTTGGTCAACATCTCCTGATATAATGAGAATTAGAGTGGTAATGCTTCTTGCTATACTATATAGTAAAACAGTTGGTTGATTATTAGCAAATGGATTAGAATCCAAAAACTTGTGCCATGTTTCTTCTAGTATGAACTTTGGAGAGTTAAAAACAACCCTGCCAAGGTCCTGTTTTATTGGTAGCTGGAGTCAAGATAATACTACAGATCTTTTTTTAAAAAAATTATCAATGAATTCCCTTTATCTGGGCTCACCTTCATTTATGTTCACTTTCCACAACTATTCTTGTTAGTAAACTTACTGGCAGGAATATTTGTGAAAGCAGAAAATTATACACATCTTATATTTATTTACAGTCTTTTACATGCTACAATCCATAACTCCCCAAGTCCCATCAAGATAAAAGGTGAAGTATTGCCTCCAGAAATTCTGCTCCTCAGGATAATTTTAAAGATGATTGACAGTGGGACACATAATACCTCAGTGAGAAAAATATTGTATTTTAAAAACAGGAATATTAGTTCTTGAACAGACAAAATTATGCTCCTCAAGTTAATCTAGCAAGTACAACATCTGAAACTTGTATGTTTCTGTATATCTTAATTAAGCAAGCGTAGAAATAGATTTTGCAAGTTACTACATGGTCATTTAATATTTTATCTTAAATCTCTAATCATATAGTTTTCACAGCAGAGCATTTTCACTGGTATTATGATCAGATCATGTGTTCTACATATATGCATGTTAAATTGATCCTGCATGACAAAGATGGAAGTAGTGTTAGGTAAGAAAATAATTATTTGTGAATGCCTTTTAAAGTAAATAAGTGGACCTCTACAATTGAACAATTACAAATGCCTTTAAACAGTTTTAAAAATAATTTAAATAGGAACTTGACAACATTACATTTTAGAGACGAGATTCACTCCTGTTTCACACTAATAGCCATCCGGGGCTGTAGCGATGTGAGGTCTCACCGTGTGGTACCTCCTGCTGGTCATCCAGGGAATTTGTTTTTTCCAGCTCAGAGCGCCCTCTGTAGGCCAGTGGCTCTCCTGCCTCAGACCCCCATGTTCCTCTTGGTCCTCGGTGCTCCTTTACCTGGGGTGCTGCCTCCGGCAATACTCGCACACTCTGGGTCTCCCCTCTCAGGGAACCCATAACCTCCTAATCCCATCTTGCCTCAGTGGCTACTGCCAGTCATCATCTAGCCCCCACTCACTGGGGCAGACAGAAGTCTGTAAAGGCCACTCATCACTGGCAAGGGGGTAGGACATGCTTCCTCTGTCTAGCCCCAGGCTTCACCTTTTCAAGCCCAGTATCTGTTTTACACCTTGCTCCAAGTCTGCAGCCTGGGGGTTTGCCAGGTTGGGGCTCCCAGCTCCTCTTGCCTCCCCACTGCCTTGTTCTACCCTAGGTACCCAGGCAGCCAGGTCCCCTCTCCACAGCCAGAGAGAGACTTCTCTGCTCCTAATCCACAACCCTCTTTTAAGGGTCAGGTGGGCCCTGACTGGATTGGCCACAGCTGTGGCTGCTTCCCCAGTCAGACTAGGTTTGCTGCTTTCCCCCAGCTACAGCCCTCTCTAGGGCTGTTTTAACCCCTTTAAGGCCAGAACGGGGTGATTTTCCTTCTACAGAGGCAAAAAACACAGAAGAGGATGCTTGGCAGCAGAAATTCTGCCAGAGCAAAGATTGCTATAGTGCAAAGTAGTAGAACCTCCCATTTACTGGGGGTGAGGGTGAGTTTCTAATGCCATCTATAAAGTGCACAGGACTGGCAGAGAGGAGGTATGGCTAATTTAACCATGTTATGTACTAATTCAGTTCATCCTTCAGTGTCCAGAATCCTATGAAGACCCAATTAAAAACTAAAGCTGTCCTTCCCTACTTAATTCTGAAAGGAGGTAACTTTTTTCTGAGCACAGCAGAAATGTGAGTACTCCATACTGACTTCCCTCCAGCAGCCTGGATAAGTCTAGACCCAAAAGAATCCTATGTTTGTTAACCCCTATTGTTATAAAACTAGGGAATACCAGTGATCCTATAGTTACATATCCCTGACTGATTTTTATATCCTTCTGAACTGAACTTTTTGCAGCGGCTGCTTTTGCAGATTTTATCAATATATACTAGTATATGTTATTTGCATAAGAAAATTGTTTGAACTGCTACTCAGCTATTCCCTTCCTGTATTCTTTTTTGAATTAGTTGTTATCTCTAACTACTTGTTGATATTACTCTGCTCCTTTCTTGAAGGATCTTATGTTATTTCATGTGATTCTACTTTAGGCTTTTTAATTTTATAAGCCTCATTCGCGAAGTCAGGCTAACTTTTCTGCTTACTCTTTTTTTGCTTCTCTTCTTGCCTTTGTCAAACCACATGATAGTATTTTAACATGTAAAAGCTGAAATTTTCAAAAGGAGACTAAAGGAGTTAGGTGCCCAAATTCCATTGAACTTTAATGAAACTGTGGAACCCTGGATCCAAACATCCCCAAATTTAGGGAAAGCTTAGGTTTACATCCCAACATCATGGCAAATTACCACTTTTAATTAAGCTGTTTAGAACAGGAACAGTAGGTACTTTTATCATATTTGTCTGCTTCAGAAATCATTGAAAAGAAAACACAAACACTCAGATTATTTGAAAAATGACTATCATGTATGGTAGGTCACAATTGATTGTCCGTGTCTAATTTCTGATTGGCTGGAATAGTCTTGTGATATCTGAAATTTTTCCTCTGATGTAGAAATCAGACATTTTCCTGTTCTGGTGCAGAAATACTCAAATGTTCAGGAGGTAGATGGTTTTGAGATTTTATCATAAAGATATAACTAACATATTAATAAAAACCCTATTAGTAAATACTTAAAGGATAGTAATACAACCAAAGCCAGTCAACACAAGTGTATGGAAAATATATCTTGTCAAACTAACTTTTGTATAAATTATTATGAGATTACAAGTTTGATAAAGATAATGAAGTTGATACTTACACTTCTGTTAAAGTATTTGACTTGGTATTGCAACATTTTAATTGAGAAACCAGGAGCAAAAATTAAATGGATTAAAAACTAATTTATAGATCTCAAAGTAAACATCAAGAGGTTGAGTTTCTAGTCAGGGACCAGAAACAATCTTTGCCCTGTACCAGTGGTTCTCAAACTTATTTGATCGGGTCCCATTCTTTGTGCCTGCAGTCATTTATGCCCTACTCCTGCCCTGCCCCCAAAAGTACATATACTGCCACCCAGCTCTGAAGGCAGATCAATGAAGGTGAGTGAGATAATTGCATCTAAGGATAGAAAAGTATATTAGAAGAAAGCCAAAGTGCAGCGTAAAAGGCCAGCTGCCAGTGGGCAGTTTCGGAGTCTGAGTTAGAGAGAAAGTTTGATTGGGAGAAGACGGAAGAATGGAAAACCAGCAGGGGAAGTTAGCAAGAAGAATTGCTGAAAGAATTGCCAGAAGGATAGGGATCTGAGAGGTTAACCAAGATGACAAAAGACAATTTAGAATTCTGAAGAAAATACCATAAACATCAGCAGTGGTCACAGCACTAAAGAAGAATACCAAAGTATTTATAAAGCAGCAGCAGTGATTTAAAGGGATACCAATAGATTTATAAAGTAAACATGTTCTTTATTATATACTAGCAGAAATACCCGGCATTGCTTGGGTCCGTTGGAGGGGGGAAGGGGGGAGAGAGCTGAGCGAGTGTGGGGTCCATTGGAGGGGGGGAGAGGGGAGAGAGCTGAGTGAGTGGGGGGCATTGGGGAGGGGAGAGATTTTTAAAAAAATTGATTCTTACCTGAGGGGGGAGAGAGCTGAGTGAGTGCGGGGGCCATTGGAGGGGGGAGGGGGGAGAGATCTGAGTGAGTGGGGGAGCCGTTGGAGTTGGGGGGGAGGGGGGAGAGAGCTGAGTGAGTGTGGGGGCAGTTGGAGGTGAGAGGGGGGTGAGATTTTTTTAAAAATTGATTCTTACCTGAGGGGGAGAGAGAGCTGAGCGAGTGCGGGAGCCATTGGAGGGGGGAGGGGGGAGAGAGCTGAGCGAGTGAGGGGGGCGTTGGAGTTGGGGGGGAGGGGGGAGAGAGCTGAGCGAATGCGGGGTCTGTTGGAGGGAGGGAGGGGGGAGAGAGCTGAGCGAGTGCAGGGTCCATTGGAGGGGGGTATTATTACATCATAACTATGTCACAGAGAAAAGCAGGTGTTAACCTGCTGCCCAGCTGATGTGAATGGGCTTTAAAGAATTTCACCCCTAGGGGGCATCAGAGGGGAGATTTGAAAAAAATTCTATTCTTACCCTGATTAGGACCCTAAAGCCTATAACTGTACCAAATTTCAAGTCTCTAGCTCAAACGGTGTGGAAGGAGTAAGGGAACGTACATATACACACGCATACACGCACGCATACACCAGTTCACTTTTATATATATAGATATAATTTTATCATAGTCTAGTCTAGCTTAGTATTTAAGATGTTTAAACTTGAAGTGTGTGTGTGTGTGTTTTAATTGTGTTTTACTTATGTATAATTTAAGAACTGCTGTCAGCGATTTGTTATAAACTGGCTGGTTGTAACAAAGTTCTTTGTTTAGAATAATTTAAACTGTATGCTATTGTAGTTTGAATGTTCTTTAACTAGCAATAGGGAATTTGTTTGATTTGATTGAAGGATGTGGACAAATTGGATAGGGTCTAGCGGAGGGCAATGAAAATGATTAGAGGACTGGAGCATATGACGTACGCTGAGAGGTTGAGGAAACTGGGCTTATTTAGTCTGCAGAAAAGAAGAATTGGAGGGGGGATTTGATAGCTGTTTTCAGCTATCTGAAGGGGGGTTCCAAAGAGAATGGAGGTAGGGTGTTCTCAGTGGTGGCAGGTAACAGAACAAGGAGCAGTGGTCTCAAGTTCCACTGGGAGAGGTCTAGGTTAGATATGAGGGAAAACTATTTCATTAGGAGGGTGGTAAAGCACTGGAATGGGTTACATAGGGAAGTGGTGGTATCTCATTCCTTAGAGGTTTTTAAGGTCAGTCTTGAGAAAGCCCTGGCTGGGACGATTTAGTTGGGGTTGGTCCTGCTTTGAGCGAGGGCTTGGACTACATAACTTCCTGAGGTCTCCTTCAACCCTAATCTTCTATGATTCTATTTCCAGATTACATTGCAGTAGGGACAAATATTTACTTTAATAAAAAGATACTTTGTTTTGGAAAATATACTGCCTATGTCAATCAGTTTATTGGAAGGCTCTATTTGTGTCCTTTCTTGTTTCTCTTACAATCCTGGAAACTCATGCCTCAGGAAGAATGGACTAAGGGGGCAGGAGGCAGGTTATTATAGGAGTGTCCCAAAATCCATTTTTTAAGGTAACAGTGTGACTGAAATAGTGCATCTAATCCAGTGCCCATATTTCAAGAAAGAATACGTTGGAGAGGGTTTAGAGAAGAGCTACAAGTATTATTAAAGACTGGGAAAATGTACCTTATAGTGATAAACTCAAAGAGCTCAACCTATTTAATTTAACAGAGAGAAAGTGAAGGTATGACTTAATCAGTATGAGTACCTACATGGATAACAGAAATTACTTAATAGAAGGCTTTTCTTTCTAGCAGACAAAAGTATGATATGACATTTTGGCTGGAAGTTAAAGCTAGGCAAATTCCAACTTGAAATAAGGTGCTCATTTTTAACAGTGACAGACTAAACAATTGGAACAATTTGAATTCTTTATCCATGGAGAATTTGGAACCAGGTTTGGATCATGTGATCTAGTTTAACCAGTTATTGGACTGAAAGAAGGGATTAATTCAGGGTACTTCTGTGGCCTATGTTAATCCGGAAGGCAGACTGGAAAATGCAATAGTTCCTTATAGGCTTAAAAATCTATTTTTATTAAATAAAATTTCTATTAAATAAATAGGTAAATATTGCAATTTCCTGTTAGTTTTCCAGCCCCATGAACTGTCAAGTGCAATGTATCCAAAACTGATGCTTTATCAATTCTAATGCAAGCAGAGATGCAGCTTCAGCTTCCATATTGACATATCAACTGTATTTGTCTTCCATCTTCGCCATTCATTCATAACTCCTATGTCCCATACACACACTATGAAAATAAATAAAATCTGCTAAATTGAATTAATTACAGTTGAGCTTTGAAATGCAAAACAAAACCTTGTCACTCGAAACCATATTATAATTGTTCCATAATCACTTGAACTGGTTTTCAGTATAGTTTTCCACTTCTGGTATTTTATGAATGTGCTCTTTCCTTATCAGAGGATGCTCAAAGTTAAAATGAAAAGGCGTGATCCACACCACTTGAAATCAATAGGAGTTTTGTCAGTGGTTTCAACATGAGTTCTAATTTTTGCATCCGTTAAGCTTGACCACAAAGAGTTCTATCCTACAGTCTTTGCTCATGCAAAATTTCCATAGCCTTTAGTGGGAATAGTGTGAGTAAGGACTGCAGGATCAGCCCTTTAACGTACTGTAGTATACTACTGGTAATTACAATTTCCCCATTCTGACCATTTTAGTTGTTGTTTGGTTAGTCATTTCATGGGAATTTTTCGTGTTTCGTTTTGGAGTCTGGTGGCATTTTCTCAAGTGTTTAAAGTCTGTAGTAACTCCAACACATTTACTGGGTCAACATTTTTTTCAGTTTCCAGTCCAAATCTTAATAAAGTTAACGGAAGTCTATCCATTTACTTGAATAGATATTGGACAGTGGCCTCAAAAACTAACTAATTTGTGAATTAAGCTACTTTTCCTCCTTCGCATATTGTGTAAAATCCTCACCCCATTTTGCCACTGACAAAAACAGTGAAATATTTACAATATATTTTTCTATTTTATTGCAATTTTCATAAAAGGCTTAAAATATTTAGTTAAGTTAATTAATTAAATATCGGCAGTGTGCAATCTCAAATTTATTTAGTTTAAATTAAAGTAAGGTGATGATTTTGAATGATGAAGTATCCATGGTAAAATCCTTTCCCCACTCAAGTCAATGGCAAAACTGTCACTTGATGTCATGGATCCAGTATTTCACCCCATGTGTATACATATATTTTGTAAATATAATCCAGGAAACCTCTTTTAAAAGATGGAAGATAAATTGTATTAAGTTTAGTGAAAGTTTCCCCCACTTAACCTAGTCTTTTAGATATTTCCAATTCATCTGTAGGACACACATTGATTTAGATTTATTTTCTTTTAGTCAATTGTTAAGAAATGATTAAATCATAGAATTTTAGAATACTGATACCCATTAAATTAGAAAGAAGATCAAAGCTGTGGTTGTTAAACAGATAACCTGAGTGCTGTGTGGTATTCTTTTATTTATGGACTTTGTTGCTCACAGTGTGAGGGTGTACAAGACAGGGTTCTCTCTAGAGATTGAATTTCAAAGACTCATGTATCTGTGATTGAAGAAAAACATTTCTTCTCTCCAGGTAGATTTTCCTAAGAAAGATTAATAAAACCAATGAAAGGATCCTCTTCAGAAGAAATCACATCTCTAGCCATCCTGTGTATGTGTCACTTATCTAGCCATCCTGCGTAGGTTGTACATCAGAATGATATTGAGGAAATATAATCATGTCTCTTGAAATCAGCATATGAACAATAGTGAGACAGATCTTCAGGAGGTATAAATAAATGAGCTTAGTTTTACTGGTGTCAATTAATCTTCACTGAAGTATGCTGTAGATCTGGCCCAGTAGTCCAGGAATTTACCTATACAGCCCCATGATTCCCTGAGATGAAATAAGGTCCAAAGGACCATATACAGTAAACACTGCCTTTGATCTTTATATGCAACTCTCATTAAGATCATTTGGTGTTCTGCTATGAGGTAAAGGTAGTTTATGCTGTTTAAATGCATTAATATATCAATATATATATTTAGTATTCTATTTTATATATGTAGGAGCTACCTTAATGAAAAGTTTTGCAGCAATAGCTGGGGAAAAACCCTGAAAACTCAACAAAAGAACATCAAAAATCCATATTCCAGACTTGTGGCTATATATGTCTGAATATATATATTAGAAACATTACCCTATGCACGTCATGCTACTGTTAAAGCAGTACAATTTCTGAGTCTAGACAAAAAAAGTAATGTAGAGAGTTAAAATACAACCTACAAATCTGGTAGTTTTGTATCTTCTACTCTATAGTGGACATATTATTATTATGGCCCAACCAGGAGAAGTGGAAAAAGTTATAAACTGTAAAGCAATCCCCACTCATCCTTCTCTCTGCATTCACGTAACCCCAACATTTTTTTCTAGCTACATCTACAATTGCAGATTTTTCCCTTTGTCACTCTGTTCTTACCTCATATATTGCTTACATATGTCATGCTACATAATTTGCACTGCAAGTCTTGCATTGAACAAATAGTAGTTGTTTTACAATTTCATATTGAATATTTCTGTAATATTTTGCCACTTGTTTCATGGATTTTCAAATTACCACTGAACGTATAACTTCTTCCTGCTGTTGGACTTGTAATTAAAAACTAAACAAAAAAAATCTTCTTGTACATTTATCATTTCCAAGCTGATTATTCTATTGGTCTGTTTAGGACAGAGTATAACAACTTGATACTTATGATAGCCACAAGTACAATACAATCCATCAAGAAAATGGTTTCCCTTGGACTAAAATCAGTTTTCAACAATCAGTAGGGTCTGGCTGGTAGACAAAACAGCTTTTATTTTCACATTATTCTTTCACTCTTTTATGCCCATACAAAAAGGCATTGCATTCCATGGGTCCCCAGTGAGCTTTATGAAGGAAGGGAGAGCTCTGTTTTAAGACCCCAATCCAGCAAAGCACTTAAATGTCTGCTGAGGTACGTATAAAAGTACATATGTGCTTTGCGAAATAGAGATGGTTGTGAACACATGCTTAAAGATATGCAGCTGTAGGAGAGGTCTCAATTCCTTACCCAGACTCTACCATCTTGAAAAGCTGGGCTCTGGTTTTCTGATAAACTCAAAGGGGTGTAACGAATTCCCCTTGTGCAGAGGGCTAGCAAAGATGTACATCACTTAAATCCCACTAATGCCCATAGTCCCTGTGTACAGGGGTAAATTTCGGTCACTTTCAGTGAAGCTCTTAAGAGTCTGTTTAAATGAAAGCACTTGATTGCACAGGCACTGTCAGTCTGTCCTTGAAGCTTCAGAAGAACAACCTTCTCTGTGTGTGTGACAGGAATAGAAAGGGGAGATCACAGTATAAATACCAAACAGTTATCTCACTCTATTACCCCCAAACTCTTCTGTCTTGTGGTGCAAGTCGCTGGGTGTAAGGTCAGTACACATGCTCTGAATGTGTTTATCACTTTAAAAATGTTATGCATCAGTTGTTAGAATCCTCTTTAGAATTGTACTTGTGCATCGGAACATAAAAGTGCACTCCAAAAGTTCATGAAGTGTTCGTAAGCACTTCAGTTCATAAAAATGAATGAACACTTTTTGAAAAATGATTCTTGATTGCTTCTTAGTGTTTATGAAGCGAAACATGCAAAACTGAATACATTTATGAATCCCTTAATCCAGCTGATGAAATGTAGCTAAAAACTATTTTATGTGGTTTTATGATTATTCCTCAAAGATCTTTGCACTAAGAATTATGATGGAGTTGAGTATAACAATTTAGCCACTGAAAAATTTTAACATGAATTTACAAAGGGTCAACTAAAGACACAGTTTTGGGGTTTTACCAAAACCTCTTCCACTTGGTTCCTCAAGAAATTAGTTTGATTCCATTCTTGTCACTTTAACATTTTCTTAAACATTTTTACTTTTTAAAAATTTCACAATACCAAGCCGTTTAATTCCCTTTGAATTCTGCTGCGTTAAGTTGTGCAAATACTCTTCACTCTTTCTTTAAATTACTTACTTAATTTTTAAAGTGACACATTTTTAGCTGATTTTTTTTTTGGCATCTCTAAGCTTATTTGTTATGGTTTGCGTGCTTATTTTTTAGCTTATAGGCTTTGGCTGCAAAGTTGTACTCCCTAAATACAGTCCTTGAAGGATGGCTGCTTTTAACTTTGGATTTGTGGACATAAGCATCAGACACTGTTTTCAACCTGACCTTTCAGGATTTCTTTCCCAATTTACTTTGTTTCCTTCTTTAAAAGTTTCCTTTCCTCTTTATGCTTTTCACATTCATTCTTTGGGGTGGAACATTTTGTTTGTAAGGTTTTAGCCACCAGAAATAATCCTTGTGAAACTGTTGCTTTGATTTGGGCTTTCTTTTTCTGGGGAGAGGGAGATTAGATATTATTTTTCATGGTTGTAAATGGGTCAGATTTTTATGAAAATTTCAGAGGCATTTAACAGATCCCTGCTATGCTAAGCTGAGCATTGTCCTCCCCACCCTGATTCCTGAACCACTTTCTGATGTTACTTTTTCACATGGTCCTAGTCTCCTCTTGATACTTCCCTGAGGAGTTGGTAGGATTTGCCATTAGATTTAATCTGCTTCTCCAGCATAATACCAACTTTGTCATATTTAAACCTTTATAACCCTTTCAATGCCATTTTTCTTAATGCCAAGTTGTGTCCCCTCACACCAGAGGCACCAACTCCGTGGGTGTTCCAGGGCTGCAGCACCTATGGAAAAAAGTTATCGGATGTTTAAGACTCACTGGCAGCCAGCTCCCCTTCCCCCATGCAGTGCCTCCTGCCCCCCAGGGCCCTGCCAATTAACTTCTCCCCATCCCGTCCAGCACCTCCCACTCACTGTTCTGCAGTGTGGAGGAGGCGCTGGGATAGAGGGGGAGGAGTGGGAATGGGGTGTGCTTAGAAGAAGGGGTATAACTGGGTGGGAAAAGGTGGAGCAGGGACATTGGAGAAGAGGTGGGGGAAGGTCCGGAGTAGAGTGGGGGCAGGAAGAGGTGGGACAGGATTGGGGGCTTGGAGGAAGGGGTCATGTGGGGACACAGCCTGAGGAAGAGCGGGGGGTTGAGTAACCCCTGGACCAGTATGAAGCAAGTGCCTGTGCCTCCCACTATGGAGTATATACATTCCTGCTCCAGACCTACTATATTGGGGTTTCCCTGACACTTCTTCCAGTTGACTCCTCAAGAACTCAGTTCAACTCCACTCAGGTTCTCTCCACTCTCAGGTTCTCCACTCTCGTCACTCAGGTTCCTTTATTTGGCAGACGTCAAAACTAAACGGAGTTGATTAGACTATGTCTACACATCCAGTGATGCAAAAAGTATAGACACTTCATGCCCAGCTAACACAAATATAAACAGCAGTGTAGACATTGAGACACAGGCTCAGGAGAGTAGAGTGCCCTTAGGGTGACCAGATATCAGGACAGGGGGTGGGAAGTAATAAGCACCTATATAAGACAAAGCCCCAAATATCAGGACTGCATGGTACCCTCAGTGCCCTACATTTCTGAATCAAAGGAATATATTCTGTACCGTTCTTTACCTGTCCAGTCAGTGCATACCACATCCACACTGCTATTAGCATTGTAGTCTCCTGCTGTCTTCCCTGTGCCATAACTTTCATGTCAACAGTAAAAAGCCCTGCCAGCAGGGAAAGGCTCCAGAAGCTCCCTGCTGCTGGAGCCTTTCACTGAGGCTTGTAGTTACACATGCCTGTGATAAATTTGGACACAGCCTGCCTTTCACTGAGCCTTGTATCTATAGTGTATAGTGCCTGTACTCTACACACCATAGGAGTAGACGTAGCTCAGTCTAGAGCAACCTGAGGGCTGCCTTAAATTATGCCAACTGATGAAGGGCTCTAAAAGCTGTTACACCAGGAAGGGTTCAGCAATAGCATCACAGGAATCCTCTTCTCCTGGCCAGGGCCCTGAAACACCCTATTCATACAAACAAAACTACAGTCTAAAACTTGTTGTATTCTATGGTCTTTGAAGAGGGGAATACAGGTGGAGAGAAGGCACAAGAAATCTTTAACCCTGCATAGGCTGGGAATAGTGTCAATCCTTGCAGTCCTCTGAATGTGAATTCTCTAGGTCTGCCCTACATCTGGGACTAGCCTTCCCAGACGAGACAAGGTGAGGAATAGCAGTTAGCGTCAGAGGGACTGGAATTATGCTTTTACCTCCTTCCCTGTAAAACTGGCCATATGTAGGGGGAGTTCAGGCTGCACCCTATAAAAGGGTGAGGAAGCAGTTGCCCTCAAGCATTACACCTCTAACAACTCCTGTTAGGCTGATGCATCTTTCCTAACAAAGGCTGTGGCTTTAAGGCAGGGGTGGGGAACCTCCGGCCCCCAGGCCTTATACGGCCCGCCAAAGCCTTCCATCCGGCCCGCGCGTGTCCCTCGACGGCGGCTCCCCCAGGCGCTTCCCGGCCCCTTTGCCGAACACGGAGCCGCCACCGGCTGGCGGGGCGGGGCGGCTCCGCGCTCGGCGAAGAGGCCAGAAGTGCCTGGGGGAGCCGCCGGCCAGGGACGTGTGCCGGCTGCCATGTGGGGGCGGCTCCGCACTCGGCGAAGAGGCCAGAAGCACCTGGGGGAGCCGCCGGCCAGGGACGCGTGCCAGCTGCCATGTGGGGGCGGCTCCACACTCGGCGAAGGGGCCGGGAAACACCTGGGGGAGCTGCCGGCGCCGCGTGGCCACCATTAGCCGGGCGGGGTAAGGAAGAGCCATGGGGAGCTGATGGTCAAGGGGAGGCTGGGCTGCGGGGCAGGCAAGGGGGCGGTGGGGGGAGGCCAGGCTGGGCGGGCGGGGAGGGGGGGCAGGAGACTAGGCTGGATGGGATGCATGCGGGAGGGAAGGAGGTTTGGTGGGGGGGAGGCTGGGCTGGGCTGGGCGGGTCAGGCATGGGGGGCGGGAAGCTGGGTTGGGAGGAGGTTAGGTTCAGTGGGATGGGCCGGGCCAGGCAGGGGTGGGGGAGGAAAGGTGGTTAGATGGGGGGAGTGGGGTGGGGGTAAAGGAAGATCACCCCCTACACCCAGGCTGATAGCGGGAGCTGACTGGGGCAGGCAGCAGGACCCTGGCTGGCAAGGGGCCAGCGGGGGAAACCCCAAAGCAGTGCAGGGCTAAGCACTCTGCCTGCCACTGCTTTGGGGTTTCCCCCGCTGGCCCCTTGCCAGCTGGGGTCTCAACTCCCATTGCCAGCCTGGGCTTCCTCGGGGGGGGGGGGGGACCGGCCTGCGAATTACATTATAAAGGTCCAAATGGCCCTTCGCAGAAAAAAGGATCCCCACCCCTGCTTTAAGGCATGACTGAGCCTGAAATATCTTATTTATCTAATACATTCAAGAGAGCCATCTCTAGGGCTGGTCCCCACTACAACTTAACGTCGACTTTAGCAATGTTAATTCGACATAAACCTGTACCCGTCCTCACACAGACGCCATTTGCGTCGATTTAAAGGGCCCTCAAAATTGACTTCTGTACTCCTCCCTAACGAGAGGAGTAGCACTGAAATCGACCTCTCTGGATCGATTGTGGGCTAGTGAGGACGAATGGTATGTTATAGGCCTCCAGAGGCTGTCCCACAATGCTCCATTCTGACCGCTCTGGACTGCTTCACTGCTCCACTGTGACCGCTCTGGACAGCACTCTCAACTCGCTGCTCTGGCCAGGTAGACAGGAAAAGACCCAGGAACATTTGAATAGCATTTCCTGTTTGGTCAGCGTGGCCAGCTCACCTGCACAGCTCAGTCGCCATTCAGAGAAATCAGCAGTGCGAGCCGCCATGCACAGCTCAGCATCACAAGACGTCATGCAGAGCTCAGCAGCACAGGAGACCAGCCAGAGGAGAAGAGCTCCAGCATGGTCCACTCATGAAGTGTTGGATCTCATCGCTATCTGGGGAGAGGAATCTGTGATGTTGGAACTCCGCAACAACAAATGGAATGCCAACACATTTGCCAGGGTCTCCAAGGCCATGCTGGAAAGAGGCCACAACAGGGACGCGCAACAGTGCTGCGTGAAAATTAAGGAGCTGAGGCAAGTGTTCCAGAAAGCCAAGGAGGAAAACGGATGATCAGGGGGTGCGCCGCGGACATGCCGGTTCTACAATGAACTGAATCAGATAATGGGGGGGTTTCCCCACCACCATCGCACCGGTTTGCGTGGACTCCGCACATGGGATAATGCTCAGGGCTGAGGAGGATTCAGATGAGGAGGAGGAGGAGGAGGAGGGAAATATCACAGAACAGCAGGATGCAAACAGAGGAACAGTATTATTACCAGACAGCCAGGAGCTTTTTATCACCCTGGAGCCGGTACTCAGCCAACCCTCCCAAGCGGGTACCCAAGCCGGCGAAGGGAACTCTGGTGAGTGTTTTTTTTAAGGGATTAGATGACTCATGATTTTTAAAGGAAGCATTTATTAATGATTAACTTGACCTAAGGAATTGGCGTGTTTTCATTGCTGGTCTGGTCCCTTTTCACTCAAAGAGCTTGTTGATGTACTCGGGTACTGACCGGAAGTCCTCTGCGGACATTTCAGTGAAGCTATCCAGGAGGTAGCGATGAATCTTCCGCACCAGATTTCTGGGGAGAGCTGCCTTATGTGGCCCCCCGTGATAGGAGACCATCCCACACCATGAAATCAGTAAATAGTCTGGTATCATTGAGCAGGCTAGCATTGCGGTAAATGGACCAGGACTTTGCAGTGACTCAAGCAGCATGCGTTCTCTATCTCTCTGAGAAATTCTAAGCAGCGTTATGTCATTCATGGTTGCCTGTTTGAAATACGGACTGCAATTAGTCTGGACACAGCGACTGAGGCAGCCTGTAAGCCCCCCCACACCGCCAGCCCCCCCTTCACCCTCTTCGCCCCCGCCAGCCCATTGCGAGAGCAGTTAGAGGAGTTTTGAGCCTACAAGCGGATGCTTCCGCAGCCAGCCCGAAGCCAGAGAGTTTTTGGTTTTGTTTTGCATTTTGCGGTTCACCGGTAGCCACGCAGTGGAGGGGGGTTGGGGGGGGGGCTACTCTGGAATATCCGAGCGCTGCTGTAAAGAGTATGGCTTTGCTTACCATAGCCTGCTGCATGGTGATTTCAGCAGCCGTGGTGAGATTCTCTCGTGCGTGAGTTCATTCTGTGACTTTTGACTGATCCAGTAACTTTTAGGTGAGGAATATGACCTTGTACAGAAACCATATCAGGCCTGTGAATACTGTGTTTCCCCGCTGCATAGTAATCCCATTGTTCTCCATGACTGTATGTGTCTCATAACCTTATACCTTTCTTTCTTCACCAGCTGCACAGATATCTCTGAATCCTCCCTCTTGCCCCTCACGCCGGCTATCACAGATACGAAAGCGTAAAAAGAAAACTCGTGATGACATGTTTAACGAACTTCTGCATAACTCTCACGCTGAGGCCGCACGGCAGACAGAATGGAGGGAGAAATTGTTACAGTTAAGGCAAGAATCAAGAGCTGCAGCAGAAAAGTTGCAGGAACGTGAAGAATGCCGGATGGATGCTTTGCTCCGCATAGGATCAAAGTGCCATGCTTCGTTCTCTGGTACAGCTTCAGCAGGCCCAAAGATCGCCTCTACAGCCTCTGTGTAACCACCTCCCCCCCTCCCCAAGTCCCATAGCTTCCCCGGGGGGGGGAGGGGAGGAAGCTCCGGGGACCGACCCACTCTACCCCACAAGCCAGCACAAGCAGCAGCAGGCTGAGTTTCTCTAAAAACTTGTAAAAGCTGCTGTCTTGCCCCCCCCTCTCCGCTCCTCCACCACTGCGACTGCTGGTTTCCCTCCTCACCCACCCCTTCTTGGCTACCTTGCCAGTGATCCCCTGTATTTGTATTTGTGATGAAGCAATAAAGAAACCATGATTTTTAAAACAGTGAATTTATTTCCTCTGCAAGCATCGGGACGGGGGAGGGAAAGAGGGTGCAAGGACGGCAGGCTTAGGGCCGAGCAGAGCAAGGGAGCGGGTTGTCAAACACCATCTTGGGCACTCATAAACTGGTTTTCAAGGTGTCCCTGAGGCGCAGCGCATCATGGTGCGCTCTTCTACTTTCCCTGATGTTTGGCTGCTGGTAAGCAGCGGACAGAAAATTTGCCTCCGCCTCCCAGCCCGCCATAAACGTTTCCCCCTTGCTCTCACAGAGATTGTGGAGCACAGAGCAAGCAGCAATAACAATGGGGATATATCTGTCGCTGATGTCTGAGCGAATCAGTAATGAATGCCATCTCCCCTTCAGACGGCCAAATGCACACTCTACTGCCATCCTGCACTTGCACAGCCTGTAGGTGAACTGCTCCTGACCCCTGTCCAGGGCTCCAGTGTAGGGCTTCATAAGCCAGGGCATTAAGGGGTAGGCTGGGTCCCCAGGGATAACGATCGGCATTTCTACACCCCCCACAGTAATTTTCTGGTCGGGGAAGAAAATCCCTTGCTGCAGCTCTCTAAATATCCTAGAGTTCCTGAACACACGGGTGTCATGAACCTTTCCCGGCCATCCCACATACAGGTCAGTGAAACGTCCCTTATGGTCAACCACTGCTTGCATGACCATAGAATAATATCCCTCCCGGTTTCTGTAGTCTGCGGCCTTGTTGTCCGGTGCCAGGATAGGGATATGAGTCCCATCTATAGCCCCACCACAGTTTGGGAATCCATTGGTGGCAAAGCCATCTATTGTAGCTTGCAGGTTTCCAAGGTTTATAACCCTGGGTAGCAGCAGCTCGACGATTGCCCTGCTTACTTGCATCACAGCAGACCCCACTGTAGATTAACCCACCCCAAACTGATTTGTGACTGACCGGTAGCTGTCTGGCGTGGCAAACTTCCAGAGGGCTATCGCCACTCGCTTCTCAACTGTAAGGGCCGCTCTCATTCTGGTATTCTTGCGCCGGAGGGCCGGGGAAAGCAAGTCACAAAGTTCCATGAACGTGCCCTTATGCGTGCGGAAGTTTCTGAGCCACTGGGAGTCATCCCAGACCCGCAGCACTATGCGATCCCATCAGTCAGTTCTTGTTTCCCTGGCCCAGAATCGGCGTTGCATGGCATGAGCCTGCGCCATTGCCACCAAATTTGCCAGATTGTCGGTCGCCCTACTTCCAAAAAGTCAGTGTCCCTGTCCCTGCTGTGCACGTCCAAGTCCATCTCCTCCTCACTGGCATCGGTCATTCCTCTGCAGACGGTACAGCATAAAATCCACAACAGTGCATGAGGTCCGCACAACGTCCAGTACTGCAGCGGTGGCATCAGCGGGCTCCATGCTTGCAGTGCTATGGCATTAACGCAGCGCGGAGAAAGGGCGCGAATAATGGGATGCCTACCCACAGTACACCGCTCGAAATGGGGTCGGCGGCATGAAAAAAGGGCGCAAAATTATGAAATGCCTACCCATAGTGCAGCACTCGAAATGGTGCCTGCTGGGGACTCCGGCAACTGTGGGATAGGTACCCACAGTGCAACGCTCGCTATGTCGACGCTTTCAACAGTTGTGCGGACAGACACTGTCGACTTGCTGTGCTTTGTGGGGACACACAAAATCGACTGTATACAGTCTGCTTTAAAAAATCGACTTAAAGGAAATCGACCTACTGCTGTAGTGAAGACATACCCTTAGTGGCTAAGTACTCACGTGTACTGGGGACACCGGGATGGCTAAGCCATCCCATAACAATAGTGATTGAAATCTATAGAAATGTGATGAGTTAGTGTATCCATTATGGTTTGGCTGCCAGTTAAGGGTCAAGTGGACAAAAGATTAATAGTAGAAAAAGTTCCCACATTTGTTTTTCTTATTTGCATTCTCAGCAGAGAGGATAAAAGCTGAATGGACATCTAGACTCAATTCACCTTTTTACCTTCAGGTCTTTCTTTCAGTCTGGACTGATGCAGTTTGGAAACACAGCGTGAGGAATCTTGCACTACTGCTGATTGGGTTCTATCTGTTTAAACACAGAGGACTTCAGTTTCCAGGGCTGTCATACTGACATCTATATATATATAAAAGCAGGGCTGGCGACAGAAATTTGGGGGCCCCCTACTTTGATAGTTTGGGCCCCCCCAGCCCAGCCGGGCCCCCCCCCCAGCCCAGCCGACAGCGGATGGGGCCCCCCCCAGCCCAGCCGACAGCGGATGCCCCCCCCCCCAGCCCAGCCCAGCCGGCGCTCCCTTCCCCCCAGCCCAGCTGACAGTGGAAGGGGGCCCCCCCAGCCCAGCTGGGCCCCCCCCAGCCCAGCCCGTGCTCCCCCCAACCCCCGGGCAGCGAGAGCTGTGTGAGCCGCCCTTTCCCTCCCCCCCCCCCGGACAGCGCTGCTGCTGCCGGCCGGGCTCACAGCTCCTGCTGGGGCCAAGCTCGCTTGTCCGGGGGAGAGCCGCGCCGCCTCCCCGCCCCTTCCCCACTCTCCAGCTCCGGCGACAAGGGGGGATGACAACGGGTACAGCTGTGTACCGGGGCCCCCCTAAAGTTGGGGGGGCACGGTACAGCTGTACCCGTAGTACCCCCCTGTCGCCGGCCCTGTATAAAAGTCAAATGGTGTATGCGTGCGTGTGTGCGTGCGTGTATGTACGTTCCCTTACTCCTGCCACACCGTTTGAGCTAGAGACTTGAAATTTGGTACAGTTATAGGTGTTAGGGTCTTAATCAGGATAAGAATTGAAAATTTTTCAAATCTCACCTCTGACGCCCCCTAGGGGTGAAATTCTTTAAAGTCCATTCACATCAGCTGGGCAGCAGGTTAACACCTGCTGTTCTCTGTGACATAGTTATGATGTAATAATACCCTCTCCAACGGCCCCCCACTCGCTCAGCTCTCTCTCTCCTCCCCCCCACTCCAACGGCCCCCCCACTCGCTCAGCTCTCTCCCCCCTCACGTAAGAATAGAAAATTTTTAAAATCTCTCCCCCTCCCCCCACTCCAACGCCCCCCCACTCGCTCAGTTCTCTCCCCCTCCAATGGACCCCGCAATCGCTCAGCTCTCTCCCCCCTCAGGTAAGAATATTTTTTTTTTAAATCTCACCCCCTCCCCCCACTCCAACGCCCCCCCCACTCGCTCAGTTCTCTCCCCCTCCCCCTCCAATGCCCCCCCCCACTCACTCAGCTCTCTCCCCCCTCCCCCCTCCAATGGACTCCGCACTCGCTCAGCTCTCTCCCCCCTCAGGTAAGAATGGAAAAATTTTTAAGCTCTCTCCCCCCTCTCCCCTCCAATGCCCCCCCACTTGCTCAGCTCTCTCTCCCGTCCCCTCCACTCCAACAGCCCCCCCACTCGCTCAGCTCTCTAACTACTCCCCCCCACTCCAACGGACCCCACACTTGCTCAGCTCTCTCTCCCCTCAGGTAAGAATGGAAATTTTTTAAAATCTCACCCCCTTCCCCCACTCCAATGATCCCCCCACTCGCTCAGCTCTCTCCTCCCTCCCCCCTCAAATGGACTCTGCACTCACTCATCTCTCTGCCTCCCTCCCCTCCAACGCCCCCCCCACTCGCTCAGCTCTCTCTCCCCTCCCCCCACTCCAGCGGCCACCCCACTCGCTCAGCTCTCTAACTCCTCCCCCCTCCAATGGACCCCGCACTCGCTCAGCTCTCTCCCCCCTCAGGTAAGAATCGAAAAATGTTAAAATCTCCCCCTCCTCTCCCCACTCCAACGGCCCCCCCACTCACTCAGCTCTCTCCCCCATCCCCCCCTCCAATGGACTCCGCACTCGCTCAGCTCTCCCCCCTCCCCCCCTCCAATGGACCTGAGCAACACCGGGTATTTCTGCTAGTATAAGCGCTAAAATATAAGTAATTTTTTTAAGTTCCAGAGCGCACTACAGAACCACAATTTTCAAATGTCAGTAATGACAGTCCCATGTATTAGATTCTTGAGCACACACATGCAAAATTAGTACACTCAGGGATGACATGCAAATTTCTATGAGCATACTGTGATATTCAACATGTATGCAGGACATACAAAGGAGAATGTGACCATCTGGTTAATGTGTCAACACAAGACATGCTATTTCAAAATGCAAAAAATGTCATACAAGCAAAAAGATTCTGTCAGCATATTGGTGGCATGCCAGATTCTTCCGTAAAGATGGCTGTGTATATTCCAGTGCTGAATTGCACCGAGCACTGCAAATACACCGCAGCTTGGATCAAAAGCATTTCTTATTGTTAAAGGGTGCGTATCATCATGAGAGGTGAAGCCTGAGATTTTTGCAACTGGACAGAGGGGACAGGTGGGGCTTTTGACATATGAGAAGGCATGGGAGATTTTGTGTTTTTTGACACACAAAGAGTTTTAATAATGGGGAGAAGATGCATTTCTTCACTCTCTTCCTCTTCCCCTTCCCCTACTGGATAGAGTTAAAAGTTACTTGAAATTTTGAGGTGTGACTTGAACTCCTGCTTCTGTGCTTAGTCAACTCTTGTCAGCAACCAGCTGCCCCTCTGTTTTCACCCTTTTATCCACCACTTCAATAACTCCAGATACAGTACCTGAACATTTCTCCTAAAATAATGCTTGCTAATCAACAATGTTAACATTTAATCTAGTACTGGAATTATGATTCTCTTTACTATTTTAATGCCATTTCAAATTATTTTATGGATTTTAAAGGTTTTGCTTATTTATTTTTCCCCTCCTTCATTAGGTGTTTTTAGTGGTATGTGTGTCTAATCAGTTATGAATAGAGGCATGGC
Source organism: Sternotherus odoratus (assembly GCA_032164245.1). Taxonomy (NCBI): domain Eukaryota; kingdom Metazoa; phylum Chordata; order Testudines; family Kinosternidae; genus Sternotherus; species Sternotherus odoratus. The sequence continues at coordinate 155,083,511 of JAVMKO010000001.1, read as the reverse complement.
CTGCTAAAGAGTGAGATCAGTCTGACACATTTCTCACCATCAGTGTTTTTGTTCCTTGTCCATAGTTTTGTGTTCTAGGGCATTTATTAAATGATCTTAAAATAGTGACTTTCCTATATAAACAGTATTTCAGGGTCCTGTGGAGTGTTTGTCCTAGATTCTGATTTCACTTCTCTTATCAATGCAAGGTTAGAAAAATGGCTAACAAAGCAGATCATCAATGGCTATATTATATAATCACATCTTCTGTACCTTTAATCAGTCATGCACTTAGAATAGCTAGTCAAATACTTTAAATTAGTTAAATTAAATTAGTTAATGTTGGAGCACTTTGAACATGGAAAGTGAATTCTGATTGCTAAATCTTATTTTCAGAGAGACGTGATTTGAACAAAACCGAAGCATCTACTTATAACTTAATTAGACAAATGTAATCAGGGTGAGGGGATTATTTTTGTTTTCCATTTACTTTTCTTGTTCAACTCCTTGTCTTTGTTTAGTCTTTTATTCTTTCTCAATTTTCCATGTTCTTAGAAATAAGAGATGGAAGAGATTAATGAGCCAATCTTGTCCAATCACTTGTTAATGAAGGATTGTTACTTAAAATATATTTTCTAGTGCTTTGTCTAGTCTCACCTTAAATAAATGAACCCATGGTGCAGTATAGTAGCCCTGTTCTTTTCTCAGTTTCACCCTGTTATTCTTCAGCATACCCCAGTGATCCACTCAAAACTAAAAAAGCTCTTTCCTCAAGAGGAAGGAACGGTATCAGCAAAAGAGCTATTAACCACAGCAACTTGCAGAAGCTTTCCTGTATCTTGTCAAAGACATAGACAGAAATTCTTTCTGATGCAGCTGTCAGTAGGACAATGAAGGACGCTCAATAACTTCCTGCAAACGTCTGGAAACAAGCTTTCACGCTTTCTGATAAATACCAGGCAAAGCAGTTAACTGTAATTTAGTTTGCATAGCACTTGGAAGACATACAATGATGAATAAAAACTACCTGCAGTGAGGTTCATTTAAAAAATGGACTCTTAAAATCCTCAGTTGTCAATCTGATTGTATTATTTGAAATATTGTTAGTTCTAAGTATAGGCGATACCACAACGATATTAAGCATCCAATATAACACCCACCATATTGCAGTGTAATGAAAATTGTTTTAAAATTACAAGCTATTACTGGTTTCCTCTCCTGTGTGAACTGGGTCTTCAACAATCAGTCTTTGAAAAGCCATCTGTGAGTAAATTGGGATGAGTTTTGGCTCTCTGTGTTAGGGAGCGAACCTGCTTTATCTCTCTGTATTATTGCTTTCTGTGAGTTAAGATTCTGGATTGTCAGAAATAAAGTAGTGTTACATTGCAGCCTCCCAGAAAGAGTATTTATGTTTTTTTTTAATCTAATATCTCTTGGTGCATGCCATGAACATAACATATATTGCTTATTATTATTACTACAAAAAAGGTGGATCTTGAGTTGCTCTTTGAGCTAAGGTGTGGGGGAAAAAAATCTGAGCCGCTTAAAGACAGTGACCTCCATGGAAGGTTGGTTCTAGGTTTTGTGGGGTGCATGCAAATACAGATGGCTCCTTCACTATTAATAACAAGATCTGTGCATCAGGTTTGAATGCGAATGGGCCCTTGCTATCTCATATGTAGTTTAAGACTAAATCTGACATTGCCTCCACTATTCAGTGCAGCTACTGATTCAGTGATATAATTTCCCCAAATAGCCATATGATGTGCTGTGCAAATAACATGAGAGAAGAACTGTCGAAATGATTCTGTATTAATGCTACTTCCACTCCTTGCTTGGGTTGGATTTTTCTCTGCCACTGGCCATGGGAGAGATGAGAAAAGACAAACTGGGTGATGAACATCAGTGTTGATATAAGGGCAAAATTTCTGCTGTTGATAATAATATAAGCACACTATTAGGATTAAGAAGTAAGATGACCCAGAAGTAGAGAAAGGAGACTCATTTCAAGGCATGCCACCAGGCTCTCTCTCACACACAGGAACAATGACTCCAAATTATAGGCAAATATTATAGGCAAATTATGGACAAAGTGAGTGAAATACTATTTTCTTTCGCTTTGCTATACTTTGGGACATTTTTGTTAATGTTGCACACTACATTGCTGTGTTTGATAATGGGAATTCTTTACACCAAAGAGAATTATAAGGTTTTGTGAATTTCTATGACAACATACAACAGATGGTGATGACTTAGGTAATTTGGCACCCTGGCTCCCCAGTCACTTTACTGCAATTTTCCAGCAAACTAGCTATTTTGCATTGAAAAATTGGGAAAATGTTAATTTCTGTTCACATGTTAATTGGAAAGCCATGTTCACTTAAAATGAACTCATTCTGAGGTCTTTGAGTTCCGTGAATTAAAAGGGCTGTGTAAGTGCTAAGTATTATGGTTGTCAGCACTCAAACAGTTGTGAAAAATCTATAAAAAAGGCGAAGTTTAATGTCACTCACTGACTAGCTGGAATTCTTTCCTGAGCCTTGGAAATCTCCCAACAATTTCCTCATGCACCCATGCATTAGAGCAAGCAGTAATTAGTGGAGCAACTGAATACTGTCCCTGCCAGCGGGTATATGGGATCTTGGGGAGCAATTACCACACAGGTGGGGTGCAAAATAAATTTATTAAGAAAATGCGAAAACAGGGAAAATTCAATAGTGAGGGGTATGGGGTTTGTTAAAGTGGACAATTGGGGAGAGGTTTCTGTTTTAGTAAATGGGATAGGGGGTTTCAACAGTGGGGTACGATACAGTGGGGTACAATACAGTAGGCAACCAATTAATACTGAAGCATAAATGTAACAGGTGGCTAACAATTTCTATGTAAAGAGTGTGTCACAGCAGCATATAATCAACTAATCAGCATGGATAAAGTGTGTTAAATAACCAACAATTTTAGGTGAACATGTAAATGTAGAATGTGAGGTGCATTAGAGAGAAAAGGGGTAACCAATGGGGTTTTATGCTAGAAAGAGAGAGAGAAGACAGGCTGTAAGTTGAAACAGCAGAGAAGTAAAGGTTGGGGAATGGGGGAAGAGGAGCATGTGGTGGGGGGAGATTTAAACTCAGGGAGACACAGAGCAGACAGGCTGCAAGTTGAAACAGCAGAGAAGTAAAGGTTGGGGAATGGGGGAAGAGGAGCACGTGGTGGGGGGAGATTTAAACTCAGGGAGACACAGAGCAGACAGCAGAGAGACAATTATACAAACACAGCAAAATCTTATCTATGATTTAACTTAACCAAAACTACACAAATTAGCAAATATCAAAACACAATGCAACAATTCTTAAAGGCTACACTTACAGGGTACAATGCAAGCACTTTCCTAAACCTAACTTAACTACAGCTATGCAAAATGAAATTACAATTTATCTAGACTAAAAGACAAAATCTAACCTAATGGGTGCACCTTATACTAGGGGTAGTTTCAGAGGACAGAGTGGTGTGTGCCCAGGTACAGTCCAGGAAGACACAGGAAACAGATTACAGATACAGACCAAGATTTAGTTTGAGTCTAAGAGAGGTTTTAAGACACAGACCAAGGGGAGTTTAAGAGAGGTTTTAAGACACAGACCAAGGGGAGTTTAAGAGAGGTTTTGAGACAAGGAGTTTAAGAGAGGTTTTAAGACACAGAGTTTAAGTCTGTGTGTTGGGGAAACAGAGTTTAAGGAGGAGTTTGAGAGGTTTTTAAGCAAGGAGTTTAAGAGAGGCTTTAAGCAAGGAGTTTAAGTCTGTGTGTTGGGGAAACAGAGTTTAAGGAGGAGTTTAAGTATAGAAAGTTTCACAGAAGAGAGGTTCTCACCAGTCCCCAGACAGCAGCAAAGACTGAAGCAGCAATCAACATCAGAAGAAGGCTCAGCACGGTCTTGATCAGCAATAGGTCTCTCAGGCAGCAATTCATTCTTCGTGGGGTGGGGGGTTAAAAACGGGGGTACGCTCAAAAATAAAACGAGAGCGGGGGGGGTTAAAAACGGGGGTACGCTCAATAATAAAACAAGAGCGGGGGGGGTAAAACGGGGGTACGCTCAATAATAAAACGAGAGCGGAGAAAGGACCCCCCAGAACCCCTGCCTGATCAGGCCAGGTAGCAATGCAGGAACCTTTCTGATGCTAGTTTCAAAATGCCTGTTCTTAAAAGCAAACTCAGGCAGTTTCCCTGCCAGTAATGCTGATAGGCTCCTTCTGTCACAGGGGAGGAGTTCAGAGAAAAACTACAGGTGAGTATAGAGACAAGCCTGGACAGAGTTCCCCCTCATGACTCAAAAGCACATGAGGCCTATGACTCATGCCCAGGATCTTCAAAGTACATTGGTCTTACAGCTTGGACAGAGCCTTGCCCTACACCGAGCCCAGGTTTAACAAGGTGATAACAGGACCAACCCTTTGAACAGGGCAGTTATCCCACTTAAGCACAAGTGGCCATCCCTTTGAGAAGGGCAATGGCTCTTTGTAAACAACTTAAGGGGCCCTCCCTTTGAGAAGGGCAGTGGCCCTGGTAAATAATTTTAACAGCCAGGGAGGGGCGGCCACAGGAGAGCAAAAACAAAATGGAGAACGGGACAGCTGTAACAGACAAAATGGAGTAGGGGGAAAGCTGTAACAGACAAATACAAGCCCATTACAGGATTGCACATGTCAATAGTCATGCTAGTCAACATACTTATTATTGAAATCCTTTCATTTGTACAACATTCATATTTTTTAAATATAACCCCTTATATCTAGAACATTTTCACTTTCATTGCAGCCTTACCCGTATGCACAAGATACCAATTTCTTTCTAGAAAGCTCTTGACTCTGGACTTTCTAAAGCACAGTTGCCTAGATGCAGTTGTCACAGACACATTAGAGCTGCTCAGATAGATTTGTTTAGGTAAATTCTTAGACAATAGATTAGAAACTCTCCTTACTACTCTTTCACCTCTCAGTCATTCCTTACTTAAAAAGGGCATATTCTTGGAATTTGTTTTAGCTTATAGCCATTCCCCTCCACTCAAGGTTTCATTGCTAAAATGAGGTAAAGTTAACAATCTTTTTCTGCATGAGTTGAAATGGCTCATCCTTTGCTGCGCATTTACAATGAAATAATGTGAAAATACAAGCTTGATTCTTGGGGAATTTAATGCTTTTACAGCTTTGTTCCTTCATTGGTTAATTTTAAGATGGTTATGGAGCATTATTGTACAGTGTACAGTTTAATGTGAAGAAACTGTATTCTTTTAACATTTCATTCTTTCTAACATTTCAATTTTTAGCCTGCGATGCATGGCACAGTCATTCAGCGGGCAGTTATGGTCTTCTTAGAGCTCATTTTTAAAACATTATGAGATGCTATGACTACTACAAAAAGACAGAAGATATTAATTGCAATAATAGCAGTTGATATCTTAAAGAACCCCAGGTCCTTTCTGGCAGTTCATGGACCTAGGTAGCAATATGGCCTATCATGACCTGGCCCAGAGGTTTATAAGCCAGACAACACTCAGCCTTCATGAAGAGGACAAGGTTATCACAGGTCAATCCCCACGCAAGTCTCTACTGGTAGATTTCACTTTTGTGAAGAAACCCAATCTCCAGTTGCACTAAATGCTACAAACTTTGATAAATAATATACCCTACCAATCATCATATTAATCCTGATACACCAGGGGGGAAATGCAATGTGTTAGAAAACACAACAGACACAGCACAAGAGTTTAAGTAACGAACAACTGGTGAAAATAACTGATTCTTCTACTCCAGTGATGAGTAAGTGGGAATTTTGTTGAAATTAACAGCAAAATTCTTTCAGATGATGGATCCACACTGGGATGGCTGCACTAATATCCCAGGCTATATAGTGTACATGCAAGTAAGGCGCTCTCCAAAAATAGCAGCTCTTCAGACAGTATCCTTCAATGAGCAGTCTGGTAGCCAAAGCAGCAGGGGAACAAGAGGCACTGTAAATAAAAATATTATTTCTATTTTGTGATCTTTAAAGGAAAATAGATAATATGGACCAAATCCTAGGCCCATATTATGAAGCAGTAAGGGGAGAACTGATCCCTTTTTTCATACAGTACGTTGCTGTACTCTTAGTGCAAACTCCTGAGGGTGGTTGCTTCTGGCTTGCAAAGGAAGGTAGAGAAGCCAGTCATTAAATAGGTGGTGTTCTTAAAAAGGAGGAGATGTTATTAATTGCAGGATTGAGGGGTATATTGTTTTGCAAAATAGTACAAGCCATATGTGTTTATAGTTACATTGGTACTAATCCATCAAAATAGTGTAACAGAGCAGAACCGACCATATATGACTACACAAGTCTGAGTTATGGTTTCTATGGGAATCATAGGTAAGATCCTCATCCCCACTCTGGCTCCTTTACACTGGGTAGCAGGGCTGGAATGACATAAAATGCACAAAAACCTCAGTTCTGGCTGGAGGAGAAGCCAGTCCCCCTCACGCAGACATGGGGGAGTATTTATCATGCAGACATGGGGGAGTGACTTATCTTGAAACCAGTCTCTGCTCATCAGTAAGATAGTACAGTGAGAACCCCCTTGCACGCTCTGACATAGGAATTCTTTGTGGATGAGGCCACAACACAAACCAGCACAGATGCTCTACCATGCTACAGCTCATGAGGCTGCTGTAATTTAGACAAGCCCCCAGTGTTGTTACTCTAGTTGACTGCTTTAGCCCTCGGCAATGACCCAATACTTTGAGGGTGCAAAGGTGGCTTTTATGTCATTCCAGCCCTTCTCTGGAACAGTCAGTTCTGTTGCAGCACAGACTCACCCCAGAAATGAAAATCTGGCATTTGCACATTTGCATTTTCAGCCTCAGTGCTGCATTGTTATTCTCTTATTTGAACCATACTTTGTCCTCTCTGTTCTTAAAATTGTTAAAATGTGACTTGACACTATCATGCTTTATAAATGCTTTTATATGGCCCTGGATATAACTATTTCAGTCTGACAACCTTCAATTTGACATAAATGCCTTGATTACAATTTAAATGCCAATTATAAAGAGCCTTGTGGACATAAGCAAACAGACATTTACATTATACTTGACAGGAGTGCTAACAGAAGAATTGAATACTATCACAAATCCAATAAGTGACCTTCCTCAATGGTATAACAAAGAAATCTGAAGTGCTTTCAGCCTCAGACAACTAAAAGAAAATCAACACACAGTTACAGCAGACATCCCAGTTGTTGTATGAGATTCTAGAAAAGGAGGCATACAGCAAAAAACATCTGCTTCAAAAATAGCATGTAGATCAAATATAAATGACAATATCACCACAACACAATAAAAAGCAGGTCTGCATGATTCTATGTAGATTTTAATGAACATTACATTAGTGAGGGAAAGACAGAGATGAGGACATTGCAAATTTAAGATAGGAAAATGCAACTTTCTAGTTACATAAATTTGCAAAACAATGTTATGAAACCAGATCTACAGTGAAGAAAAGAAAAAAAAAAGAAAAAATACAAGACATGGAAAGTGACAGACTAGATGGCTGAAAGTCACTGCTCTATCTAAATATGTATATCATTAATGCATATGAAGTTATGAGATTGTGTTGTCTGGTTGTCACTAAAACATGCTGCAAGTTGAGGAATCAGCCAGATATTAGCTGCTCACAGACAACAGCAATTAAAGTAACCAGCGCCTAGGTGGGGTGTCAAACAACCCCTCAACAGACATTGAGCATCAAGGGACTTACAGTTCAATGACTCCCCTACATAAGGCCACACCAGGGGAATTGCTCAACTTTGCCTGGGGACTCAGAAATGTTCACCAGACATGCCAATGACTCTTCAATCACATCCACAAACTCTTTTAGCACCCTCGGATGCAGTGCATCTTGCCCCATGGACTTGTGCTCGTCCATTTTTTCTAAATAGTCCTTAACCACTTTATTCTCCACAGAGGGCTGGTCACCTCCTCCCCATACTGTGGTGCTCAGTGCAGTAGTCTGGGAGCTGATCTTGCTCCTGAAGACAGAGGCAAAAAAAGCATCAAGTGCATTAGCTTTTTCCACATCCTCTGTCACTAGGTTGCCACCTCCATTCAGTAAGGGCCCCAAACTTTCCCTGATCTTCTCGCTAACATACCTGTAGAAACCCTTCTTGTTACTCCTAACATTGCTTGCTAGTTGCAACTCCAGTTGTGATTTCGCCTTCCTGATTTCAGTCCTACATGCTTGAGAATTTTTTTGTACTCCTCCCTGGTCATTTGTCCAATCTTCCACTTCCTGTAAACTTCTTCTTTTTTTTTTTTTTGAGTTTAAGATCAGAAAGGATTTCACTGTTAAGCCAAGCTGGTCACCTGCCATATTTACTATTCTTTCTACACATTGGGATGGTTTATTCCTGCAATCTCCATAAGGCTTCTTTAAAGTATAGCCTCCTGGCCTCCTTTCCCCCTCATGTTATTTTCCCAGGGGATCCTGCCCATCCTGGAAGTCAAAGTCTGCTTTTCTGAAGTTCAGAGTCCATGTTCTGCTATTCTCCTTTCTTCCTTTTCTCAGATTTAAGATTAGCAGACGTGTTAGTCTGTATCCATAAATAAGATGAGGAAGACTTGTAGCACCTTAGGGACTAACCAGTTTATTTCAGCATAAGCTTTCGTGGGCTATGAAGTGGGCTATAGCCCACGAAAGCTTATGCTGAAATAAACTGGTTAGTCACTAAGGTGCTACAAGTCTTCCTCATCTTATTTTCCTTTTGTCAGAATCCTGAACTCGACCATCTCATGGTCACTGCCTCCTAGATTCCCATCCACTTTTGCTTCCCCTATTAATTCTTCCCTGTTTGTGAGCAGCAAGTCAAGAAAATCTCTGCCCCTTGTTGGTTTGTCCAGCACTTGCACCAGGAATTTGTCCCCTACATGTTCCAAAAGCTTCCTGGATTGTCTGTGCACTGCTGTATTGCTATCCCAGCAGATATTGTGGTGATTGAAGTCCCCTGTGAGAACCAGGGCCTGTGATCTAGTAACTTCTCCTAGTTGCCTGAAGAAAGCCTCATCTACCACATCCCTCTGGTCTGGTGGTCTATAGCAGACTCCCACCACCACATCACCCTTGTGTCTCGCACTTCTAAACTTAATCCAGAGACTCTAAGGTTTTTCTGCAGTTTGATACTGGAGCTCTGAGCAGTTATACTACTCTCTTACATAAAATGCAACTCCCACCCCTTTTCTGCCCTGCCTGTCCTTCCTAAACAGTTTATATCCATCCATGACAGTACTCCACTAATGTGAGTTATCCTACCAAGTCTCTGTTATTCCAATCACATCATAATTCCTTGACTGTGTCAGGACTTCCAGTTCTTCCTGCTTGTTTCCCAGTCTTCTTTCATTTGTGTATAGTCACTTAAGATAACTCACTGATTGTCCTGCTTTCTCAATATGAGGCAGGAGTCCTCCCCTCTTGCGCTCTCCTGCTCATGCTTCCTCCTGGTATCCCACTTCCCCACTTACCTCAGGGCTTTGGTCTTCCCCCCGGTGAACCTAGTTTAAAGCCTGCTCAGTAGGTTAGCCAGGCTGCTTGTGAAGATGCTCTTCCCTCTCTTCGTTAGGTGGAGCCCATCTTTGCCTAGCACTCCTCCTTCTTGGAAAAGCATCCATGGTCAAAGAATCCAAAGCCTTCACTCTGACACTATCTGAGTAGACATTCATTGACTTCCATGATTCAACAGTTTCTATCTGGGCATATTCCTTCCATAGGAAGGATGGACTAGAACACCACTTGTGTATCAGACTCCTTTATCTTTCTTCCCAGAGCCACGTAGTCTGCAGTGATCTGCTCAAGGTCATTCTTTGCAATATCATTGGTGCCCATGTGGAGAAGCAGGAAGTGTTGGTGATCCGAGAGCTTGAGGAGACTCGGCAGTCTCTCCATCACATAATGAATCCTTGCTTCTGGCAAGCAGCACACTTCTCGGCTTTCCTAGTCAGGACAGCAGATAGATGACTCAGTCCCTCTTAGGAGGGAGTCCCCAACCACCACCACCCATCTCCGTCTCTTGGGAATGGGGCTCATGGAACCCCCATCCCTAGGACAATGCATCTATGCCTTCAATCTGTGGAGTCTCCTTTTGCTCCCCTTCCTCAGATGTATGATCTAGTCCACTCTCCACATTAGTACCTTTAGAGAGAACATGAAAATGGTTGCTCACCTGTATCTGCATTGCTGGTATGTGGAGGCTCGTCTTTCTTCTTCTGGCAGTCACATGCTGACAATTTTCTTCACCGTCCTTCTGTCCCCACTGCACAGCCTGCTCTAAATCTTCAGAATCTTGTGCCCACAAAAGCATATCTAGCTTTGATTATTCCTTGCAATGTGACCCCGGCACTCCTCCATCCCCTCAGTCCTGAGTTTCCCCAATACTGTCTGCCCTGTAGTGTTCAGCCTTCTGAAATATTCACACAAGTTGTTAAGTTTGTTGCTCCTGTCAGTAAACAGAAACTCATTAATTTAACTGGGTTTTGACAAACACTCTTATTTCAGTCTGAACACTGTATGTTTAATAAACTTTTAATATTAACCAACAGAATCATAGGTTTAACAAACCATGTTAAAGGAGTAATGATTAAAAGGGTTACAAGCAAACAGAAGTAAAAATATGTTTCGAAGATTAAAACCTGATTTAAAAAAACTAGATTCCATTGTTCAAAGAAGTGTTTCTCACAATGTTTCTTTTCCAGCATTGCTGACCAGACTCCATGACTAGGACCCATCACAGATCTCAAAGTGCTTGGTTCCTTTGTCTCTTCAGGTGAAGGACGCCAAAATGGCTTTCTGTCCTTGCTTCTATTTTCCAAACCTTCCTTCATGGGCAGAAAGTCTTCATGGGTGATTACTTCCCTTCAGGGGCAGAAAGCCCTCATGGGTGCTTAGCAGAGCCGGCTCTAGCTTTTTTGCCGCCCCAAGGGAAAAAATATGGTGGCCGAACTGCTGCAGAAGAAGGAGAAGAAGAAGGAGAAGAAGAAAAAAAGGGCAGCTGAATTGTGCCACCCAAAGATTGGCCAGAATGTTGTTCCTTAGAATGTGCCACCACAGGCATGTGCGTCCTAGGCTGGTGCCTGGAGCTGGCCCTGGTGCTTAAGTTGCTATATCCTTCTTGCAATCTCCTTCCCCTGCTGTGATAGTGAAAAGGGTATATCCCCCACTCGCAAGGTTGATGGCTTTGGTTACCTCTTATGTAAGTGCACCTTTATTGTTTCTTCCTGATGACAAAGCTGGTCAGATAAGCAAATACATATTCCTTGGTTGCATTGCTTGCCAAACACATTTAAAAAAACATAATTCTAGCAGAGTTGTAACTCTTTCAACCATGTAATGATTTTCAGGACCAGCATGTTACCAGTTTGTATATGATACGTTTCATGATGCATTTTAGATACAGATTATGACAACACTGTTAGGTATTCTGAGCATGTCAGACCTGACAAGAGTTGCTGGCTTAGAGCCATGAATAATCAATAGGTCTCTGTGTCACAATCTTGCAATGAGCCCAGTCAAATGTTTTAGAGGAAGGTGGAAGAATCTCTAAACTGGACAAAATTGCAATTTGCCTCATCCGTTTTTGCAGTTTCATAAATTGTTAATGCCCCATCTTATTATAACTGTATTAATGTTACTTTCTTGCATTCAATATCTCTGTGTCAGCTGCCTGGGCATGGACAGCCTACATAATGGATGGAGAAGGACCTTCCCTGGTAGTTATGGTGACAGTTCGAAGCAATCGTAAGCATAGATCCAGGAATCAGGTACTGATCTGAAGCTGGAGTCAGGGTTGAGGAGCCAAGCCACAGGTCAGAGTCAGGGTTGGGAATACCAGCCCGAAGAGTAAGCCAAAGTTAGGGTTGAGAAGTCAAGCCAAAGGTGAGAGTCGGAGTCAGAATCAGGTCACGAAAGCAAGGACAGGACTGAAGCACATGTGACTCAAGGCATGAGCTGGGATTGTGCAGGAAGCAAGAGCAGGGCACATGTTTGTGTAGACATAGTGCTCACTAGCAGCTGCTGTGCTGCTCCCACTGCATGACTCAAGCAGAAGGCTGCTGGCTCCCGCGCCCAATCAGGAAGTGCAACCATTTGATGATTGGGCCCAGCTAAGCTTGCTGGGTTGCCCAGTGACCAAGCTGGGAGACAGTTGCACTCCTGACACTGTGGTTTACATACAAAACTGAGGTTGATTTCAATTGTTTTGTTTGTTTTTACTAAATGTTTAATTTCTAGCTGGAAAACAGTATCACAGTGGGGTGAACCTACTATCTCAATGTTTTTCATATTTCTTTTAGTTAGAAAACACTGAGATGATGTGAGGAAGTAAGGAAAATGTCACTTTTCATGTCGTCTTACTGTTTTCCAACTGGAAAAAGTTGGAAAACCTTCGAAGTATGATAGAGTGATTTTTCTCACTTCCTTAGCTTTTTGAAATTTCCCAGAGGAAAATAAGATATTTGTATAGTGAGAACATTTTGAAAGGGAATTTTCCCCTGAACATTCCTGCACAAACAAATGTACTTTACAACCAGTTTTACATGACTTAGTTGTACAGTATTTTGCACTCTTCTTGTATTTAAAAACAGCTTAATTGTTTTATCTCAAATTTTTCCAAAATATTCATTTCTAAGCAGAGAATAAACTTAGAACATTTCAGCTTCTAAAGTAAGAATTTCAGGGAATTATCAATGTCTGGAAACAGGGGACTAGAATGAACATGCTTATACTAACGTTAATTGTAGCAGTCACTTACATTCCCATTATTATAATCTAAATCAAGTACTGTATATGTTTCTGTTAAAAAGATGGCAGTGCAAAATTTTACACTTTATGTCAACACTAACATTAGCAGGTATTTTGGAAAGATAAAATAGATTTATTGTAAGAGAAAGATATATTTAGATAAACCTCACAGAAGAAAACTTTCATTTAGTCACTAGAAAATAGATATTAACTGCCATTCCATTAGGTTTTACAAAACAGTTATTTATTGTCACAGATTTTGTAATCTGAACTTTTTTAAAAAATGTCTTCTTTGCTTCAGAAGACAAGCATAATTGTTTGTAGTTCTGGGACTGCAAAGCCAAAAAGCATAATATCTGGTAAAATGAAAAAGACATGTTCGTCTCTTTCTCTCATTATACCTTTATTTGGATGTTCTCCTCTATGTCTACTATAGAGTGGAGACATGCATAATAAGACATGCAATGCTGATGCACTGTTACATAGCACCCATGTAGTTCTCCCAAGATCTTGACCCCTACATTTTCAATCTCCAGTCAGACTCTCTTGGAAAATTAATCCTGAGATGGCCATCTGAATAGAGATCTTGGATGTCTCCTTGCAGAGTGGTGGTGAAGGCTGTCTCTCACTCATTCTCTGACTACCTGGTGTCCATAAAGTGAAAGAAAATCCAGCTTCAAGAACCCATAGTCTCTCTAGATCACAGCTCTTTTTCAAGTTTCTTTGTCTAGAGTTAGTGGTTTTGAGGCCTCCTGAAATCATTCTTCCTTGACCAAAGCATTTCCTTGACAGTCATTTTGCTGTAAGGAACTCTTTGCTCTGAGACATCTAAAATGCTGATTTGCTCATTGGTGGAGTTTCCCTTTCATACTCCAAAATCTATGTAGGAAAGCGTTAGTGAGTGGTATACCATGGTGCAATATCTGAGACAAATTTAGAATGTCTGTCTGCCCCAGTCAGAAAAACAGCAGGATATCAAACAAAATTTATAAATATGTGGTTAAGCAGTTCGGTGTTTAAAAAATGGTGATAATTTTAACAGGTTTTGTTGGACAGATTATTACCTGTTGGCCTGGGAAAGGAGATACCTGATAATATATAAGTTAGTGAAACTGAAAGTAGAGAGTGAGCCTCGAAAGTCAGTCTTCAACTTTGGTACAATTTCAAGTAAGCTTTTTTAGTGCTGTAATTTTACCCTCAATCCCTTTGTCAGTCCCTAGCTTCATCATACAAAAGATGGCTCCAGCTCATAGGCATCTGATCTTAGAATTCTAAAGAAGGAAGTTGATCCTGTAGCCTATGTTCTGTGTTGCTTATTATTTATTTTAAGGAGACCTACAGTTTATGCATCTATTTTTTTGTACTTTAAATTCAAAATAAATATTACAATATTCTCACCCATCACATACATTCATACCCCTATCAGCAGGCTTCTGATTTTAAAATAGTCCCTGAATTACTACAGGACGCTAGAAAGCATTACAGATAAGCTCTTCTATTTTTGTTCTGGCTCAGTGATACAGATTTTTTCATCTTAATGGCTCTTTCTGCCGTTACCTATCTCTGTGTACTCTATTGACCCATTGAAAATGCAACTGAAATGTAAGGCTACCAAGCCCCTTCGTTCCCATGGGATACATCAGTCCACTGAAAGTGTCATTAGATAAACTATACTAAAGATTAAGGGCATGGGCACATTGGCACTTTTGCTCTAGTTGCTTTTAATCCTAAATTTGGTTGTACCCAATAGTTGATACAACGCTAAAATATATTTTCTTAAAAAGAAAGATAAAAGCAGATTGCCAGATCTCTCCTGGAATGAGTTTTCCCCTTTAAAAGATGGTTTCTTATATATGGTACGTAGAGAGTGCGAGTCATTGTTTAAAGCAATCAGGAGGGAGTGCCATAAAACAGATGAAGGGGATATTCATTTTATGCCAGCAGCTTGTAGATTAAATACAAAATTAATATAACATTAATTAATTAAAATCAATGCCCATATTAAAGAATGAGATTTTATTTATTTTATTTTATTTAATTACACAAAAGCCAGGAAAATCAAACCCTCGTCAACCTTAACTCTGCATCCTTTTGCACATGCATTACAATTGGAGACAAGTTGCCAAATTGATCCATGCATCACTGGTGTTCCGCAAAGTATTTCCACATGGCATGCAGAGCTACTTCTGTCACGTGGGTGAAACATCAGTCTTTAAGCAGAGATGCTTCCTGCTCATATTAGTCCAGACCAGGGCCTTTTTGGTAAGGATTTTGGCTAACAAACTCACAATAACACACACTACTTTACACATGACTATTGTGCCAACTGTAAGGACAATCCTGACTTTGACACTGAATATCAAGATCAAGTCCTTCCACAACTATATAGCTAGATATGCCCTAGGAAATTTTTCTAAGTATTGAAAGTGTTCTTGACCTGTGGAGATTCTATTCCCTGCATCTCACAGGATTTACTTGGCCATACCACCTAAGAGCCTTGGGCAGATTTTAAATACCTGTAGTTAGTTTTGCAGGGCAAGCCACTCACTACTACCAGCTAGCTGTATATTTTGTCCTGCCAAGCCACTGTATTCCTATTATAGGAGAGTTTAGTGGAGTGACTGCCCCACTCCAGGGAGAAGGTTTAAAACAGCCCTGGGAAGGGCTATTGCTGGGGGCAAGCATCTCCCAGGCTAAGTAGGGAAAGGGCTTCCAGGCCTGATCGGGAAGCAGGCTCAGCTGGGTGGCCATGCCCCAAACACTCAGGCCTGTATAAAGGCTGAGAGGCAGGGGCCTAGAAAGAAAGTCTCCTCTGTACTCAGAGGAAGACAGGCCTAGCTGCGGGGAGCCTGAACAAGATACCTGGATTAGGGCTGGGGCAGGGCAGAGGGAGCTGGGAAGGCTCTGGCCAGAGAGCCCCAGGCTGCAAGGCCTGGCAGAAGTCCTGACCCAGGGGTACTTGGGTTGCAGGGGGCAGCCCATGGCTAGTATTAGAAGAAGCAGGCCAACCCCCCCTTGCCGGTGATGAGAGGCCATGATACTGCAGTCTGCCTTAGTGAGCGGGGGCAAATGGTGACTGGCAGTGGCCAAGTCTGAGGCAAGGTGGGGATAGTGGGTGGAGGGTTCCCCGGGGAGGGGAGACCCTTAGACTTGAGGGCACCGGGGTCCGGGAGGGACACGGGGCCGGAGTAGGAGCGGGACGTCGGCCGGCAGAGGGCGCTCCGGAGGCTGGAGAGCTGATTCCCCAGATGACCAGCAGGAGGCACCGCTGGGGTGAGTGTCCACTCGCTTACACAGAGATTAAATCAAAACCTTGCCGAGCTATCTGAAATGAAGAGACTATCAAGGCTGATTGCCTTGGGAAAGCAGTATCTGGCAGCCTGAAATACAATGCCAGGAGAAAATGGAGTCCTAGAAGGTGTAATACAATTGAATGGAAGGTTTGAATAAGGGCCCAGCACAACCTGTTCCTATTTTGAAGAGGTAGGCCAGGTTCTGTTACCTGCCTAGACACAACTCTATTTGATCCTATGGATAGAAAGGAACCAGAACTGGATTTTACTACTGTCTGTAATACTTTCCTCTAAATGGAATCAAATGCCTTTGAGAAGCTGATGAAAACAGCAAACACATTTAATTCCCATTTAAGCTTTTTTTTCACCATTAACTGTCAAGCTGTGACTATCAGATAATTTCTCTGGCCTGGTCTAAAGCTACACTGTTCCTCACCTACTACACTCTCTAAAACTAGCATTAATTTCTTAAATATTGCTTTCAGCTTGATTTTTTGAGGCATTTTTTGTCAGTTCACTTGAAATTATTCTTATTACTTCCATCGTTGGCCTGATTGCATTTCCCTACAATGTAACCTTTTTATATATTGTTTTCATATATTACTTTCTTGATGTCTTCTCTAGTTGTTGAACCTTTTCTTTCCAAAACATTTTTTTGCCCAGTCTTTCTGATTTCTTCACAATTTTGTACAATGCTCTTACTTCTCCTTTCCCACATTCTTCGCTTGTTTATACATTTTGTATAAATGGTCTTGTTTTGTTGCATGTCCAGCTTGTTTGCTTACACCTTCCAATAACTTCCTTTGCTGTGTTTTGTATCATTTCCTTGAATCTTTCCTATCTGGGTTATAGTTTGATTTCATTATCATCACAAATTAATGGCCTGAAATGCCCTCCAAACATCACCTTGTGTCCTTCCTCACAGAGCTATACTTTAACTTATCAGAATCCAATTCAGCTCCAGTTACACCAGTGTTTTTCTTGGGCTTTAACTTAATCTCAATCTTTCCCATTAGTGGTTCATAATCACTGCCCACTTGGCACCCCTATAAATTTTAATGTCCAATAGTAACTGTTTATGCTTTTTACTGATAACAATATGGTAAAATTTGGTTTGACCATGTGGTGAATTCTATGTAATCTTCTGCATGCCTTAGTTTGCACTTCACAGCAAATTCTTAACCTTTCTCCAAGTTTGCTGTCCCAATGCCATGTGATCCAATAGTATCCATTTGCTCACCATGTACATTACCAGCCTTTGCATTCATATTTCCCATTATCAGATGCATATCTTGATTAGGAATCTCATGTACAGTGCTATCTATCTGTTGATAAAATTTGTCCTTTTCTTCCTCTGCTGATGCTTCTGTTGGTGTGTTACAAAAGCTTACAATTATGCATAGTTTATGTAGGCAGTAGTAAATCTTGCTATGACAATCTGCTTAGACACTGGTTTACAGCTTTTCAGTGAAAAAACTATTTTCTTGTCAACTGCTATAATATCTGTATGTATCTCTTGTTCTCTTCAATGTCTGGAGTAAAGGAAAGTATAATTTTCAACTGTCAACTCTCCTGTACCCAGTCAATTTGTCTCCTGTTTGGCACAGAAGGAATCTTGTAACTTCCTTAAGTCCTCTGCGAGTAAGTCAGTCTGGCCTGGTAAATACAGTTCTAACATACCATCTTTCAGTATGTGTAATATGTTTAGTCCTTATTCAAAAGCCACAGCCATTTCCATTTGTTAGACTTGGATCAAAATTTGTATATATCAATTGTTTGATGTACTGTTTCTTTAATAAGAGAAAAAAAGAACAAGGAGTACTCGTGGCACCTTAGAGACTAACATATTTACTTGGGCATAAGCTTTCGTGGGCTAAAACCCACTTCATCAGATGCATGGAAAGTGGAAAATATAGTAAGAAGATAGATAGATAGATAGATAGATAGATAGATAGATAGATAGATAGATAGATAGATAGATAGATAACATGAGAAGATGGGGGTTGCCATACCAACTCTTAAGGGACAAATAAATTAAGATGATCTTTTATCAGCAGCACAAAAAAAACACTTTTGTAGTGCTAATCAGGATGGCCCATTTCAAACAGTTGACAAGAAGGCATGAGTACCAATTGGGGGGAAAGTAGCATGCAGAAATAGTTTTTAGTTTGTATAATTACCCATCCACTTCCAGTCTTTATTCAAGCCTAATTTGATGGTGTCCAGTTGGCAAATTAATTTCAGTTCTGCAGTTTTTCATTGGAGTCTGTTTTTGAAGTTTTTTTGTTGAAG
The DNA here is from genome assembly GCA_032164245.1 of Sternotherus odoratus. NCBI lineage: Eukaryota > Metazoa > Chordata > Testudines > Kinosternidae > Sternotherus > Sternotherus odoratus. Next base: position 155,065,142 of record JAVMKO010000001.1, on the reverse strand, counting down.
AATTGCCACTTTTAGCTCTGTAATTGAGTGTCCAGGGAGGCTAAAGTGTTCTCTGACTGTTTTTTGAATATTATAATTCTTCTGATTCTTCTGATTTGTGTCCATTTATTCTTTTCTCTACACAAAACAATAAATGGACACAAATCAGATGTCAAGAATTATACAATTCAAAAGGTTCAGAAGTTATGTTCAGATGAGCAATAAGGAGTCTGGCTGTTTACCTAAAACTTATTGATATTTTATAGGGGCTTTGGAAGGTCTCTCCTTTTTGATCTTCATAATCCCTTCCCCTTGATGCTTCCACTACCTTCCCTCTCTGTGCTCCCTCAGACACTTGGGCTGTCTTATAGAAATTCACAGCCCTCCCTCCTTCTGACCATTCCCCTATGTGACATACCAGGAACCCACAATCATCCCTTCCCTTTTACAGAATGCTATTATCCTCTCCAGGTGCCATTCATTTTGTAATTAATTTTTCAGTGCTTATCAACTACACTAGCCTCTTTCCTGGCTTTTTATGCCTAATTCATTATTATGTCTGAGGTGCCTCCGATTGTGGATGCCCCAAATTGCGTTGCTTACCCTTGAATCCAGATGTACATTCCCCTGCCACAATGCCAACATCTTTCCTCTCAGAGGTTATAACTCAATCAGAACCCAGTGTAAACAAGAAGTTGAAATTTGCCCTTCCAAAATGCGTCACCAGGAACTTTTCTCCTCTGGATTCCATTTGCCATTGTTTTGCACATTTGTTTATTTATTTTTGATAGAATTCTGAGGAACTCTAGAAGGCCCTGTCTAATGTAATCTTTACTAACCTACATAATTATCACAAACAAATCTTTCTACTTCAGTTTTTACCTTCTCTTCCACTTTGCTGATTAATATGCTGAATGAAGAACCACTCACCACATTCTTCACTCTCTGTTAACAATTCTCCACATTGGAAACTGACTATTTATTCTGATCTTGCTCTTCCCATCTCTTACTTGGTTTTAAATATATAATCAGACTTAAGTTCTCAAAAATCTGAGATTGTGATGTCAGCTAGGAAGAAAATATATTGAGGCACTTCAAACTTGAGTCACTGAGAAATTTAAGCACAACTGCTGTTGTTCTATGTAAAATAGGTGAAGAGCAGAATCAGAGTCCTGAAAGCATTATGGAAGTCTAAAGAACAGAAGAGTGACAGAAATTATTCGTGCACATAGAACTCCCTGTGGATCCATTGGTTCATGGGCAGAATAAATATAGATAATAAAATATGCCAATAATGATGTAGAAATCCAGACTGTGCATGAGAAGGATGTTGTATTGATGTATGAAAAATGTACCTGTCAGATATGTTGTTATACATGGATTTGACATCAACCTAACATAATTTCAGTTTTGGTTGATAGCACAGCTTGGAAATACAATACAAAGGTATGCAACATTCAATATCTCATTAACCAATTGTCACATTGCTTGTCATCCTGTTTATAATTTTTACTTCATAATTAGTTTCTTTGCAGAACAATGGCAGCAGAATGCATCTATTAAAATAGTCTTGAAATAATTTCTGAAGGCTAGATTCTTCTACCCTTACTTATGGTGAATAGTAACATATATCTTTATTGTCCCATTGTTTTCAATTGAATTACACAAGGAGTACATTGCTGATAAGTGAATCAAGATAGAACTGCCAGTAAAGGAAGAGGTAACAAAGAGTCCTGTGGCACCTTAAAAACTAACTAAAGTATTGAAGCATAAGCTTTCGTGGGATAATACCCACTTCATCGGCTGCAAGCAGTGGAAGTGTCCAGGGGCAGGTAAAGGAAAAGGTATTTAAAGGGACATTCAGATTAAAATGGCACATCATACTTCCATAGTTAGGTGACACAATTACAATTACTTGTTTATTCGGGTCTCACTAAGGATAAGAATATAAGAATGGCCATACTGGCTCAGACCAAGGGTCCATTTAGCTTAGTATCCTGTCTTCTGACAGTGGCCAATACCAGCTGCCCAAGAGGGAATGAACAGAACATGTAATCATCAAGTGATCCATCCTCTGTTATCCATTCCCAGCGTCTGGCAAACAGAATGTTAGGCCAATGTGCCATGAATTTATGTAGTTCTTTTTTGAACCCTGTTATAGTCTTGATCTTCACAACATCTTCTGGCAAGGAGTTCCACAGGTTGACTGGGGGTTGTGTGAAAAAAAATATTTCCTTTTTTAAAAACCTGCTGCCTATTAATTTCATTTGATGTCCCCTTGTTCTTGTGTTATGAGGAATAAATAACAATTCCTTATTTACTTTCTCCACACTAGTCATGATTTTATAGACCTCTATCATCTCCTCCCCTTAGTCATCTTTTTCCAAGCTGAAAACTCCCAGTTTTATTAATTTCTCCTAATATTGAATTTATCTGCAAATAAGATATTGGAATGTGCACATGGCCATTTAGGTGTCTAACACAGTAGGTGCCCAAATACATAATTTTCAGGCAAAAATATATTTCTACATGTAAGTTAGATATGGGCAAATGCATAATTTCAATTTAATAACCCTAAATGTGACAATCTGCCCCAATATATTGAACCCATTCTTTTGTATTTGTTACAATGGATACCATTCAAATAGAAATAAATATTATTTTCAGTATTGTTCATCAGGCAAGCTTTTTTTAGATTTTGTATTTAATTTAGTTTGGACAGTTTAAATTCTTGATAGACATTTTGCCCCTTATATTTTTTTCAGCAGATATTACGGCTCCAATCCATTTTCAATGGAAATATGTGGAAATTGACTACTACAACAGGATTTGGATTAAGCCCTATCAGCCAGTTTCTGCCTAATAGTTTCATTGGTATTGTATAGGTAAAAATGAGGTCAGAATATGGCCATCATCTTTACATTGGTGACAGAAAATATTGGGAATGGAGCCCATAAGGTACACCAGGAATGGCAAGAACAGAACTATTTTATTTATTTTATGTATGTATGTATTTATTTATTTATGTAGATTTTTATCATCTTCTTTCTATAAATACCTATCCACATTCATGAAATATTGTTTTTAGGATACTAGGAGAAAGTGATTTGGAATGACACCGGAAGCTTTTCTTGTTCTTGGTAGCCTATCTTTTTAAGATGTGCTTGTGTGATGACCCTTTTTTCAATGGTTGCAATTACTTTTGTGAAAATGAGGCAGTTATTAATTTTGATTACAGAATCCATAGCGTTATGGGGATTTAAATTTCTGTCTCTATCTCTTTTATGTGAATTTTCTTTCAAAAGTAATTTTTATATTCTATAGGACTGGATAATATTTCTTTAGCTCGGGAACCATTGTACACTGGAGCAATTCCTTGAGTTCTTTCACAACATGTATATGTGACTTGCATGAATCTAAGATGAACAAGAACTCTAGCAATTGTTTAATTTATTGTTGGTGTGACAATTTTACAAGAAACCAAATTTCTTTGTGAGTAAGCAAATTCTTCTTGGCTTACACACACATGTAGTCCCTTTGAAACTAGCATAAAGCCAGCAGAAACTGTCTCATAGATTGCAGTGTATGGAGATCCAATTTGGTTCTTCAAGGAATTCTTTAAATGCGAGGAACATAAGGGGTGAGTAGGGAAAGGGGACACAGACTTGGAGCTAATAATTTGTTGTTATTTTACTCTGAAGTGTAGACATGCATAATAATGATTGCATATACCTCTCCCAATCTCAGAAAGTACAGCAAAGAGGTATGTTTTAATAATGTTTAAATGCCATCCATTGACCATTAGAAAACTATCTGAGGAAGGTTCAAGAATAGCAGCCGTGTTAGTCTGTATCTGTAAAGAAAGTGAGGAATACTTGTAGCACCTTAGAGACTAGTTATTTCAGCTCACGAAAGCTTATGCTGAAATAAACTAGTTAGTCTCTAAGGTGCTACAAGTATTCCTCGCTTTCTTATCTGAGGAAGGGGACAGTCATTTATCATTGGGTGCCATATGTACAACAGTCAAGGCTTCCTGGAACATCAGTTATTTTAGACTATTTTCTTAAAGGAAATAAAAAATGGGTCTAGAAGACAGGAAGGAAGAACCCAAAAGCCATCCTTAATATGGCCTTTGGGTTTTTCACTTTCTTTTTGAAGATGAGAATAAAGCTACCAAGCAAAATAATTGCTTGAAAAAAAGTCAATTTCCTTTAGCGCAATATTTCCTCTCTAGACTCCTACCCTTTGATAGATCCAGTCCCCTTGGAAGGGGTGATTGAAGGTATTGCTTCTCGTAAAAATCTCCAGATAAAGATGGCTTCATACTAGACATGATTTTTTTAAAGACTGTACAGAAATATTATAAGAGAAAAGGGACTTGGTGAAAATCTTGGTGAAAATCTGCAACTGTATGAAGCCTTAGAGTGCTGAGTAGAGTGGAAGAATTGCTTCTCATGTCTTGCTTTTAACACTCCTGTTAAGAGAGCCCAGATTGATGTTCACTTTTTTTGCACCAGTATTTCATTGTCAACTTATTTTTTTAATTTGTATTCCACTATAACCCCCAGATCCCTTTTTGTGATGCTCCTTTTCTGGTAGTCATTTCCCATTTTGTGTTTGTGCAGTTGACTATTTCTTCCTAATTGTAGTACTTCACACCAGTCCTTGCTGAATTTCATCTATTTATTTCAGACCATTTCTCCAGTTTTCAAGGTCATTTAGAATTCTAATCCTGTCCTCCAAAGCATTTGTAACCCCTCTTAGCTTGATATCATTTGCAAACTTTGTAAGTGTACTCTCTTTGCCATTATCCAACTGATTTAAGAAGATGTTGAATGAACCAAGCACAGATTTCTGCAGGACCCCACTTGCTCTACCTTTCCAGCTTGATTGTGAACCATTGATAACTACTCTGCAAGCACAGTTTTAACAGTTTGAGCATCCATCATATAGAACGTTTGTGTAGGCTATATTTCCCTAGTTTGATTATGAGAAGTCATGTGAGAGTATAGAAAGACTTATTAAAGTCAAGATATATCTCATCTGCTGCTTCCCCCACCAGAAGCCTGGCCCGCGCTGCTTCCTACAGCTCCCATTGCCTGGGAATGACGAACCACGTCCAGTGGGAGCTGCGAGGGGCTGAACCTACGGCCACTCGGATAAATAAAACATCTTTCAGCCAGCCAGGGCCTTACCCTGATCAAGCCACAGAACACGTTTGGGAACACCTTCATTAGAGTAATGAATTCTATCCTTTCATGATCACTTTCACCCTAGGTCCCTTCTACCTTCGAGTTCTCAACCAGTTCCTTCAGATTTGTTAGAATCAAATCTTAAACAGCTTCTCCGCTAGTCACTTTCTTCAACTCCTATAATAAAAAATTGTTGCCAATGAATTCCAAGAACATGTGGGATAACCTGGGCCCTGATGTATTATTTTCCCAACAGATGTCTGCGTAGTTGAAGTCATCCATCACCACAAAGTCCTGTGGTTTGGGTTATATTTTAGTTGTTTAAAATATCCTCATCCACCTCTTTTCCTGGTTTGGAAGTCTATAGTAGACCCCAATCATCACATCATCCTTGTAATTTACCCCGTTTATTGTTACCCAGAGACTTTCAACTGATCTGCCTCCCGCTTCTATCAACCTCAGTTCAAGTGTACATCTTTGATATTCAAGGCAACACTTCTTCCCTTCTTATCCTTCCTGAAGAACCTGTACTGTTCCATAGCAATGTTCCAGTCATGTGAATTGTCTCACCAAGTCTCTGTGATGCCAGTTATGACATAACTGTGATTATTCACTGGTATTTCTAGTTTTTCCTGTTTAGTCCTCAAACTTCTTGCATTAGTAGACAGACATCTAAGGTGTTAACTGGGTTTCCCTAAATATTCCCTCTTATCTCTCCTTGCCCCTCCAGTGATTGTACATATTCCTCTCCAGGTACTAACCCTTCACCAGATCTCTGTGTTTTGGATTGATCTGTGAGCTTTTGTCTCCTGTCCCTGTCAAATCTATTTTTAAATTCCATCTCATTAGGTTAGCCAGTCTGTATCTGAATATATTCATCACCTTCCTTGATAAATGAACACCATCTCTGTTCAACATGTGACATCATCCAAAATTGTAGATGAATCACAATCAGAGCACAGTGCTGAGACATCCCTGTGACACTAAAATATAACCTTCTTAAGGCCAAGGACTCAGGCAAGATTTCCTTGTCCATGCTGCTGGAGAATCTGCAGCCTTTGACACAGTGAAACAAAAGATACTGCTAACACACCTACATGAGTTAGCAGGACTCCAATCTATAGTGGCTTCAACCATTACCCTCCAGCAGAGCTCAGAGTGATTGTGTTTAGCTACTCTTTTCTGAAGGTCCTCTCCAAGGGGGAGTGATGGTTGTCTTGCAGGGATCCATCCCATCTGTGCATTTTTTCAATATCTACCTGAGAACATTGGAAGAGATGCCATAGGTTGACTTGCCAACAATATGTCAATGGCACTCAACTATTTCGATTGATGGTATCACCACCACCACCACCACCAAGATGTCAGAAAGCTTACAGAAGTGTACCTCTTGGACAGCGCAAACTGAACCCTGGCAAGACGAAGAGGCTGGTCAGGGGAGAAACACTTAGATGAACTGTCTTAGATATTTTCTCCACCTTTCATTGATGGCAGACAGCCCCCCATTCATCAGTGTGGTACAAAACCTCATGGTCCTGTTTGACTTCTCATTAAGCTTATATGACTAGATACCATCAGTATCCTTGCCTTTCCTTCCAGACCTGGCCACAGTGTTCATGCATTTATCACCTCCAAGTTGGATTACTGTAACTCCCTGTATTTGATTAATTGAAGATAATTCTGATAAGGCTCCTGCTGGTACAGAATGCAGGTAGTTGCCTCCTTCATATTCTAGGCCACTGTGAGCATATCAGGCCTGGGCTCACATCCCTTCACTGATTCCTTCTCAGTTTCCAATGTCAGTATAAGGCGTTGGTCTTAATCTTTGAAGCAATTGATAGATCAAGCCCCAGATACATTAAAGAATGAGTTTCAATCTATGAAATCCCCAAGACAGTTGAACCCGTCTGTTAAAATGCAGGTCACAAAACAAAAGACAAAACACAATAGAGCTCAGGATGTAGAATTCTTGGGCAAGAGATGCAGCTATGGAGCTATTTTCCAAAGAACGTTAGTCAACCCTGAGTCCAATAATCTTTAAGATGCTGCAAAGCCTTTCTCTTTGAAAGATAGCCTTTCCACTATAGCAAGAAATACACTCACATAATTGACTCTCCCATCTAACTAAAAACTCCCCCTCACAAAAAAAAACAACCAACCCAACACAAGCCAATCAATTAATCAAAAGAAAAACAAATGATAAGAATGTCTAACTTGAGAAGGGAGGAGAGTCAGAGATTTAATGAAACCCACTAGGTTATTTGCTGTTGCTATTGATGTAACATACAAGACACTGACATGTTAAGCAGCTGCATAAAATGTTAAGATATGCCCTTGGTCTAGCTTGTGATCACCTTGCACCCTGGAGTATGAGGCTGAGGTTGGTGAGCTTCCCATTCTGATTTCACTTTTAATATCCCTTTGTAGACTGTCTAAAATATATTTCCTAGAGTTTTTTTGTTCATTTCTGGTTTTGATTATCATTCAGCGCTAATCTGATTTTATCAGAGTCTTTGCCACTCGCCTCCTCGAATTGTCTGGCCCATAACAAATAACTGCTCTCCTTAAAATATTTTGTCCAATAGTGTCTTGCACCTGCTGTGCCCTATTGCACTACTCGTTTGGTTTACTTAATAGGTTTGCATTAATTCAGAAACTTCCTTAGGTATTAGAGGCTAAAAGAAGCAGCACACCAGCTGAGATACCTCATTGTGTGTACACATTTGAAATGCAGTCTCTAAATCAATAAGGAGACAGTAGGACTAAAGCTGATGGTTATACAAGCTATCATTGCTCAATGTGAAAAAATAATCTCAAAACATTTATTCCAGTGTCAATGTGCAGCCATAAGACCATGATCCACTGCTTACAGAATCTAATCATGCTCTTGAAATAAATAAATAAAATAAATACATTGGTGCTTATTAGCACTATGAAAATTATCCTAGAGTTGGAAGTCCAGTCCATAGCTCATGAATTTGGTGGCAAAAAACGGTGGGCAGGCCTGGAGAGATGCCCCATCCTCTTCCAAGTGATACACTTGTAATCAATTACCCATCACCCATATGGAGCTGATTTCATCTACTATTCTGTATGTTGTAGAGAATGTGACAGTACACATTTTTTAAGACGGTAACATTAATTGACCTAACAAAATTCACTTGTTGTGAAGTGAGGTGAGAGGTTTGTGAAAAGCAGGGCTACGTGTCCAAGTGTTTTCTAAAACCAAGTACAGAAAAAATAAACATTCAGTTAGATCCTGATATAGGACCTGATCCAACTCCCATGGAAGTCAAAAGAAAGACCAGGGCAAGAGGGTGGGATTCAAGCATTACAGCACTAACTTTTAAGGACTCTATCGACTAGTGGAATTCACTAAGTTAGGTGAATCGGCTCCCTGTATGGTGCATGGGAGAGTTAGGTGCCCAAGAATGGGATCCACAAATGCCAGCATGCTGAACAGGGAACGCCTTAAGTTAGCAAGGGGAAATGCTGAGTTGAAGGATGGGCCCTGCCCTTGAAAGGAAATAAGGCCCCTAACTCCTGGCTGGATGGAGATACCTCCTGCTGCTTAGGACTCACAGCTGTGAACCCTTTCCTGGAGGTAGATGTCTGATCTGCAGAGGATATGAGGTGTGTGATGCTGTATGGAATCTGGGGGACACTTTAGGATATTATGAATACCAATATTGTAAAATTGCAGTGAGTTATGCCATGTAATATGCCATGTAAGATATCTGCAAAAATGTTATAATTTGCCAGAGGTGATAATCTGGTTTATGTTTTTGAATCACATTTGTATTTTGGGTTCTAGATATGTATGGATGTCTATATTACAAAACGTGTGCTATGCTTCTAGGTGACACCCTCTGAGAGTTTGTCATCAGCACTGTCTAGCCTCCTTGACAGCTCAGTAGGGACCCTCAGCTATACAACTGCCCCATTGGCAGAAGCCAAGGGACACACCTTGTGACTCAGCAAGACGCGCAGGCACATGCCTTTGGACAGAACTCTAAGGCTTCCAGGCCATGAGGTTGGCACCTTGTGTTTGGGACAAAGGAGGCACTAGCCGCATGGCCAAAAGACTACAAAAGTCTATGCAGCTGAATCTTCTCCATTTGGTCTTCAGTCCTGCTTCTTAACTCTGGAGTAATCTTTCTACTAGCAAAGCTCTGAAGTAAGGACTGAATGATCCATCCAAGCTGTGGATTTGTTCCAGAGGGACTTTCAAGCCAGCAAACTCACCAATACTACTAGGAACCTCATGAACTTTGAATCTTTGTATATATATGACTGCTTTACCATCTCTCTTTTTTTGTTCTTTTTTTTTCTAGATAATAAATCTTTAGTTTTAGATACCAAAAGCTTGGTATTTTGGGTAAGATCCAAACCTATACTGACCCAGTAACATGGCTGACCCTTTGGGGTCAGAAGAACATTTTGTATATGTCAGCCAAGTTTTTTTAAAATAATTACTCACTATACTGGTCCTAGGTGGTGATTGGTAGCCAGAGAATTGGAATGCAATAAAGGGGGCTATGTGATTTCTTTTTTGCTTCTTGATAACCAGTGTGGGGGATCGGAAACACAGTTTGTGACTGGTTGGGGAGTTTAACTTCAGTGTTACCCACCAGTCTTGGGAGTATCTGCTCTCCCTTTTGCAGCCTACCCTAACCTTGGCATTTCCAGTGAGGGCTGCCCCAACACACACAGTCACAAAGTGTTAGAGTCCCCATTATAGAACTTTGACTCTTTAGCTCAAGTTATAACAACTCATGTTTTTAGCTTGGGAGATTCTCTTTTCAGTCTGTGGAGTGTCAGCCAAGGTGGAATCACCGTTCATATTCTGTGATTGCCATGAAAGCGTCAACACATATCTAGTTACTACACCGTGAAAACTGAAATATCAATGTTATTTCTTATTCCAAGTATATGGGAGCTGTACATATTTCAGCTAGCCCTCTGGTAAATATGCAAGGGAACATTGACTTTTTAATAGTAAGTGCAATAGAGGGTGCCTCTGTATGTGCCTGAGTGAACATGAAGTTTTAAATTACAGAAACAATAGAAGAATTCATACTGTATATAGGTGATGAGTTACTGTAATAAACTACATTTTTAATTACCAGAGCTAACAGCAATCACATCAAACTGGGTCAAATGGCCCTATTGTTTCCAGTATGGGAAGAACCTTAAGGCCTATGTACTATGCTAAAGATTCCTTAATCTTTAGGATTTCTACTGTGCTATTTTGGAACCTAAGTAGAAAAATTAATGCATATGATTGTAAAGATGCATTTGGTGTGAATAATTCTGCAATATGGTTGCTCCAGTATAAAACTACCATATTCAACAAATGTTCCCAGATAACAAAGGTGTTCTTCAAAGGACATGATTGCATAATAATAAAGTACATGGTAAGGCTTTTTTAAGCTTTTATGCTTGAATAAATATAAATTAGATAATAACACTTTATTTTAATGATACACTGATTAATACTAAATTACAATGAAACTCCTATGTAAGTGCATATGACATTTCCATTAATAGCAATTTAATTTGTTATTATTACAGTTATTATAATGAATACCAAATCAAATTAGTAGTGATAGAACACTTAATTTATATTTCTAGCTGTACCAAGGAAAATATATATATTATATTATATTATATATTTTGGATCTCAAAAAAAACCAAAAAACATTGATTTATGATACCTCCAGTACTAAAACATAAAAAATGAAATGGTTGTATGATCATGTACTTTAATACTTAATATTTAAAGGGTCAATTACAATTGTATGAACAACTTTTCATCTTAGGATCTTGTAAATGTACAGTATTATGTGAAAATCTAGTACGATTATGCTAAAATCTAAGTTTACGATAAGTGGATTAGTTTAGAAATATAAGAACCTGTCTGAATCTTTTGTTGAAACGTCATTCTGAGGATATGTTTAGGCTAGAAATTTAAGTCAACCTATATATTACTCTGGTGTTGTATGTCCACACTACGCTCCTTGGGTCAGTAGTGTGAGTCCTCCCCATGCGCGCTTCCACCGACATAAGAGGGACAGTGTGGGGAGCTGAGAGCCCAGTCTCTCATCTCTGCTGGCAGCTCCCTGCCAGGACTTTGGCTGCCCCAGAAGTTCCTGGGCTCCTGGTGGACTGACCTCCCCCCCCCACCCCCCTTAACTCTCTATTCCCTTCAGGGAGCTCGGGGAAGTCATCAGTGGTTTCTCGCCCTGGAGAATGGGGTCCAGCTGTCCCAGCTTCTCAGCCCCACACACCCTGGGGTGTGGGAGATGGGTCCACCCACACTTCTCAACCTGTCTCCCAGCTGAAAGCAGGGTCTGAAACTACCTAGACTTCTTGACCCAGCTCCCAGCTGGCAGTAGGGTCCAACTTTCCAGCCATAAAATTGACAAGCCAGCTTATGTAAGGGTATTTTATCCTGTTAGAAATTATTTTCCCAATAAGTTTATTAAGATTTACCATGATTCAGTTTCCACATAAACATTCCTTTATTAATTCGAAGGCCATGTGGTGATAATTACACCCATTGCACAAACATAAACCTATACACCCATATTGTATTCCCAACAACAATTCAACTGTAAGTACTGGCCAAAACATTCAAAACCAACTCAGGCCTAGGTGCTACCTTGCCACCACAGTGTTCTCCAGAGGGATAAGGAAAGTCTCTAACACAGAATCACTAAAACACCTTTTTTTAAAAAATACTGTTACAGATGGGTGATGTCAGTTATTGGACCTTAACTAAGGCCAGAAAGAGCTACAGTTGGCGTGGGCCTCTTTTGTCAACATTTTCTTCTTACCTTGTTTGGCTGTATTTCTCATTAACTACCAAATACATGTTACCACTAAGCTAAACAAACCAATTATTTGGTGTACTTGGTTCTTAATAACCACATTTTCTCTGTTTCTGTTACCACTATCTTATTCAAGGTGGGGGTTGAGGTATTTTTTAGGGTCATTACAAAACTTTTGTTCCATGATCTCATGATTTGGGCCTATCACTCAGGCCAAACATCCTAATTCAATTGAAAATTATAGCTTGCTTAGGCCCTAATGTGGGCCTCTATTACTACACAGCAGTCTATTAAAGCAGATGAATGTCCGCCACTCATTTCTAACTTAAATGAAGTTAACAAATCATGTAAAGGACTAGCCAGTAGGCAATGCAAAACTTTTGTGAATCACTCAGTTGGCACCGTTTCTGATTTTAAAATATTCTAAAAAGCTTCAGTCAAAAGACATCAAACATCAGTTGCACTATCTGGAATCATTTCAGATTCTGTGTAGCAGTGGGAAAACGTGTTCATCTCACCATCCTACAATCTGCAGAGATTTTGATTTGACGGATTCCAACGGAGGAGGTATGCAGTGGGGTTTCTTTTGTTGTTGCTGTTTTGTTTTGTTTTTAAAGCTCAGCTAGCCAGTGACCAGCAGTGTCTGTTCAGCACTAAACCATCAACTAAAGGCAGGTCTGATCTGAAGAGTCACATTTCCCAGAGAAAGGTGGTTCTCAATTGATGATATCACTAGTTAAACATCTACAATTTACGTTGTCTTTGGAGAATGCAATTAGATAAAATATTATTGAGAACTTAAAAAACAGAGTTCTTATGCAGAAGAAAATGATTTAAAATATGAAAACAAAAACACATTTTTACAATCCCAAGGCAAGTACCATTATCACACCATAACTAGTTTCAGTTGGAATAACACAGCTGACTCATCTGTCTTGTCCTAAGGAAGGACTGGCCCATAGTTACGGAGTACTTCCTATGCTTATTGTCAAATTGTATCCAGCTTTGGGGTGGTCTTGCAAAAGGATGGCTTGGCCCAACTGGAGTTGAAACACATAAAGCAAGAACTCTTATTAAAAACAAGTGCTTATTAATGGAGGTGTGGATTCTATTCCTAATTTGTGACTATCCTGTTTTGTAATGTGGGTAAGTCATTTCACCCCCCTCCCCAATCTCAGTTTCCTCATCTGTAAAGTAGGGATAATGATGCTTATCCCCTTTGTAAAGTGTTTTGAGACCTACTGATGAAAAGGACTTGGACAAAAGCTTGGTATCAATTCATTATTAAGTATTGTTAACAACAACAATTACCGTATTTTTCGCCCTATAAGACGCACTTTTTCTTCCCCAAAATGGGGGGGGGGGAAAGTTGGTGCGTCTTATAGGGCGAATGCAAAAAAAAAAAAAAAAAAAAAAAAAAAAAAAGCGCCTCGCTCTCCCGTCCCTGCCGCGCGGGCGGGCTGCCGGGGTTCCCCCCTCCCCGCCGCGGGCGGGCTGCCGGGGTTCCCCCCTCCCCGCCGGACCAAAAAAAAAAAAAAAAAAGGGGAGGGGGGAACCGGGACGCTCCCGGCAGCCCGCCCGCGCGGCGGGGACGGGAGAGCGAGGCGCTTTTTTTTTTTTTTTTTTTCCGGATTTTGTATTAAAAAATGAGGGGGCGTCTTATAGGACGGAGCGTCCTATAAGACGAAAAATACGGTAAAAAACAGAACCAAAATGTTCCCAGCATGGGGAACACCTGAAGTGAGAGATTGTGTATGCAGTCAGCTTTAAGACCTCTTCAACTTTCAGTTCCCACCACGACGAGTTTAATCTATTTTTTGTTCATGTTAGGAGTCTTTCATCACCAGACTACTGCCTTCTGCATTATGAAAGGAATCTATAACAGCAACCTGCCTCATCTTTAATTGTTGTACATCAAATGACAATATTGGTGGCAAATCCTTTCTATGCATAAAGTGGATACAGTTTGGGCTTTCAGCATGAAAATATTTTGCTTCTCTGAATGGTAATATTATTTATTTATTGCTATATTATGAGAAAAGTGGTATTAGAATCCAAGGCACAGCTTCTTTGGAACTCACACCATTCAGCTGAGTTCAAAGTGATGAAATACATCTAACCTGGGTTTTATACTTGCTGATGCTTTCTTATAGATAAAAACTAATGGAGTGATGTTGATATAGTAACAAGATACACCCTTTATACCACAAGGAACTTTCCCAATGTGTACAATACTTCCTGGTTTCCTGTTAAATATGTCTCTGACAATTCTGGACTCATTTCTCCTTCCTAGCATGATAGATACAGCCAGAGAAGGCACCTCTACAGCAGAATATCAACAGAATACCAAATTTTTGTAAGGAATCCAGCCCTTAGGATGGAGGCATGCTTTTTCAAAAATTAAACAGGACCTCTGACAAGTGTAATCACTAAATATAGGTTAAGTGTAATGGTGCTCTGTTTTCATTTAACCAAAACAAGGAAACAAGACAGCATAATACAGACTCAAATGGTCTCTCTAGTAAACTTAAAAAATGGAACTTTTACTATGTAAAAATGTCTAGCAAAAGAGCCAGCAAATGCCCCCCCCCCAAAAAAATATATAGAACAAATCATAACTTAATTTCTCCAAATAAAGTGCACAAAAACATGAACACGATGGTTTAATGGATCATCGCAAGTAATCTGAAAGAGCACTAAATAAAATAAAGTAAATTGAAGCTACACTTTACAAACCTCTTAATAAGGCAACAACTAGAAGTCAAGACTGGCATCTTTATTTCAAATCCCCGCTCAGCAGCCCCTATTTAAAACTTATAGCAATATAAAGACACTAAAACAAAATGACAATTAATTGTCAGCATAAACTGTGGAAACACCTTTTAAGAGCTTATTAGACTCAAACTATGAACTATAGTCTTTATAGTCTATAGACTATAGTATAAACTATATAAACTATAGACTATAGTATAAACTATAGTCTTTATAAACTATAGACTTAAACTATAAACTATAGTCTAAACTCCCTCATTTAAACATTCCTATTAACCTACATCACTGTTAGAGATGATGGAGGCAGAAGCCCAGCAGCAGAGTGGGGGCTATCCAGTTTATTGCACTCAATGTAGCATGTATGACTATCTGCCCTATGGGCGGGTGGCGTATGTGTGCATTCGGTGCAAGGAGCTCCTGGCCCTCGGAGACCGTGTACGGGCTTTGGAGGCCAGGGTGGCGGAACTGGAGGAGCAAAGGGAGGCAGAGAGGTATGTTGACGAGACTTTCAGGGACATCGTAGGCTTGTCCCACCTCCGGTCAGACAGCCCCTGTGTTGTTGGGGAGGATGAAAGGCCTCGGGAAGGAGAGTAGTCAACGGGAGCAGAGGGAAACCTTCCCACAGCTGGGACCCTCCTTCCAGGTGACGGTGGGGTGTCCCCTTGCACAGAGGTCACCTCTCCAGGGGAGGGAACTCCAATTATTAGGAAATGGCAGCTGTTAGTAATGGGAGATTCGATCATAAGAAATATAGATAGCTGGGTTTGTGATGATCGGGAGAACCGTATGGTGACTTGCCTGCCTGGTGCATAGGTTGCGGATCTATCGAGGCATCTAGATAGACTTATGAGTAGTGCTGGGGAGGAGCCGGTGGTCGTGGTACATGTAGGTACCAACGACATAGGGAAGGGTAGGAGAGGTGTCCTAGAGGCCAAATTTAGGTTGCTAGGAAAGAGGTTGAAATCCAGGACCTCTATGGTGGCTTTCTCAGAAATGCTTCCAGTTCCACGCGCAGGGCCAGGTAGGCAGGCAGAGCTTCAGAGTCTCAATGCGTGGATGAGACGATGGTGTAGAGAGGAAGGGTTCAGATTTATTAGCAACTGGGGAAACTTTTGGGATAGGGGGAGCCTATACAGGAAGGATGGGCTCCACCTAAACCAAAGTGGAACCAGGCTGCTGGCACTTAACATTAAAAAGGTTGCAGAGCAGTTTTTAAACTAAGAGATGGGGGAAAGCCGATTGCTGCAGAGGAGCACGTGGATCGGATAGAGACTTCTCTTACAGGAGGGTCTGTCGTTAGAGATTCTCTAGGTTTTAGACAGGAAAGGATGGAAAAGGATAAAGGAGGGGCCAGATCAGATGAGAAATTTTCACATAAAGAATCTGACACACCAGGGAAGAGCAGACAGATAAACAGTGACCAGTTTTTAAAGTGCTTGTACACAAATGCCAGAAGTCTAAATAATAAGATGGGTGAACTAGAGTGCCTCGTGTTAGAGGAGGATATTGACATAATAGGCATCACAGAAACATGGTGGACCGAGGACAATCAATGGGACACAATCATTCCAGGGTATAAAATATATCGGAAGGACAGAATAGGTCGTGGGGGCGGGGGAGTGGCACTTTATGTAAAAGATAGTGTAGAATCAAATGAAGTAAAAATCTTAAATGAATCCACATGTTCCATAGAATCACTATGGATAGTAATTTCATGCTCTAATAAGAACATAACAATAGGGCTCTATTATCGACCACCTGATCAGGACAGTGATAGGGATGACGAAATGCTAAGGGAGATTAGAGAGGCTGTCAAAATAAAGAACCCAATAATAGTGGGAGACTTCAATTATCCCAACATTGACTGGGTACATGTCACCTCAGGACGAAATGCAGAGATGAAATTTCTTGATACTTTAAATGACTGCTTCTTGGAGCAGCTGGTACAGGAAACCACAAGGGGAGAGGCAACTCTAGATTTAGTCCTGAGTGGAGCGCAGGATCTGGTTCAAGAGGTAACTATAAAAGGACCGTTGGGAAATAATGACCATAATATAATAACATTTAACATTCCTATGGTGGGAATAACACCTTAGAAGCCCAACACTGGGGCATTTAATTTCAAAAAGGGGAACTATGCAAGAATGAGGGGGTTAGTTAAACGGAAATTAAAAGGTAAAGTGACTAAAGTGAAATCCCTGCAAGCTGCATGGACTCTCTTCAAAGATACCATAATAAAGGCCCAACTCAAATGTATACCCCAAATTAAAAAACAATGCCAGAAAACTAAAAAAGAGCCACCGTGGGTTAACAGCCAAGTAAAAGAAGCAGTGAGAGAGAAAAAGGCGTCATTTAAAAAGTGGAAGTCTAATCCTAGTGAGGTAAATAGAAAGGAGCATAAGCACTGCCAAATAAAGTGTAAGAATGTAATAAGAAAAGCTAAAATGGAGTTTGAAGAACAGCTAGCCAAAAACTCAAAAGGTAATAACAAAATGTTTTTTAAATATGTCAGAAGCAGGAAGCCTGCTAAACAACCAGTGGGGCCCCTGGATGACAGAGATACAAAAGGAGCACTTAAAGATGACAGAGTCATTGCAGAGAAACTAAATGAATTCTTTGCTTCAGTCTTCACGGCTGAGGACGTTAGGGAGATTCCTAAACCTGAGCTGTCTTTTGTAGGTGATGAATCTGAGGTATTGTCACAAATTGAAGTATCAGTAGAGGAGGTTCTGGAACTCATTGATAAACTTAACTGTAACAAGTCACCGGGACCAGATGGCATTCACCCAAGCGTTCTGAAAGAACTCAAATGTGAAATTGCGGCACTATTAACGAGGGTTTGTAACCTATCCTTTAAATCGGCTACTGTGCCCAGTGACTGGAAGATAGCTAATGTAACGCCAATATTTAAAAAGGGCTCTAGAGGTGATCCTGGCAATTACAGACCAGTCAGTCTAACGTCCGTACCGGGAAAATTAGTTGAAACAATAGTAAAGAATAAAATTGTCAGACACATAGAAGAGCATAAATTGTTGGGCAAAAGTCAACATGGTTTCTGCAAAGGGAAATCGTATCTTACTAATCTATTAGAGTTCTTTGAAGGGGTCAGCAAACATGTGGACAAGGGGGATCCGGTGGACATAGTGTACTTAGATTTCCAGAAAGCCTTTGACAAGGTCCCTCACCAAAGGCTCTTACGTAAATTAAGCTGCCATGGGATAAGAGGGAAGATCTTCTCATGGATTGAAATCTGGTTAAAAGACAGGGAACAAAGGGTAGGAATAAATGGAACTTTTTCAGAATGGAGAGGGGTAACTAGTGGTGTTCCCCAAGGGTCAGTCCAGGGGCCGATCCTATTCAACTTATTTATAAATGATTTGGAGGAAGGGGTAAACAGTGATGTGGCAAAGTTTGCAGATGATACTAAACTGCTCAAAGTAGTAAGGACCAAAGCAGACTGTGAAGAACTTCAAAAAGATCTCACTAAACTAAGTGATTGGGCAACAAAATGGCAAATGAAATTTAATGTGGATAAATGTAAAGTAATGCACATTGGAAAAAATAACCCCAACTATACATACAATATGATGGGGGCTAATTTAGCTACAACCAATCAGGAAAAAGACCTGGGAGTCATTGTGGATAGTTCTCTGAAGGCATCCACGCAGTGTGCAGCGGCAGTCAAAAAAGCAAACAGGATGTTAGGAATCATTAAAAAAGGGATAGAGAATAAGTCGGAGAATATCTTATTGCCCTTATACAAATCCATGGTGCGCCCACATCTTGAATACTGCATACAAATGTGGTCTCCTCATCTCAAAAAGGATATACTGGCACTAGAAAAGGTTCAGAGAAGGGCAACTAAAATGATTAGGGGTTTGGAACGGGTCCCATATGAAGAGAGATTAAAGAGGCTAGGACTTTTTAGCTTGGAAAAGAGGAGACTAAGGAGGGATATGATACAGGTATATAAAATTATGAGTGGTGTGGAGGAAGTAGATAAGGAAAAGTTATTTACTTGTTCCCAAAATAGAAGAACTAGGGGCCACTCAATGAAATTGGCGTGCAGCAGGTTTAAAACAAATAAAAGGAAGTTCTTCTTCACACAGCGCACAGTCAACCTGTGGAACTCCTTACCAGAGGAGGCTGTGAAGGCTAGGACTATAACAGGGTTTAAAAGAGAGCTGGATAAATTCATGGAGGCTAAGTCCATAAATGGCTATTAGCCGGGATGGGTAATGAAAGGTGTCCCTAGCCTCTGTCTGTCAGAGGGGGGTGATGGATGGCAGGAGAGAGATCGCTCGATCATACCTGTTAGGTTCACTCACTCCGGGGCACCTGGCATTGGCCACTGTCGGTAGACAGGATGCTGGGCTAGATGGACCTTTGGTCTGACCCAGTATGGCCGTTCTTATGTTCTTATGTTCAAAGGTGGTTGAATTAGGAGTGGATAATAATTTATCTGACACATTTTTATCAGTAAATATTTTCATGATTTTACCAGACCTGCAGACAGTCAAATAACATTCTCTGAATAAATTATCATATATCTTCCAAGAAGCAGATCATTTATTTTTCCATTGATTTATCAACCAGTTGTACACATAAGCATCACTTTGATTCTGAAACAATTTTTAAAAAAGTTAGTTTGCTACTGTGTACTAGTAAACTCAGTGTTGATCCATGTGGAAAATAATTTTATTTCATATAGTATCCCAAATTGTATTACCAAATAATAACCAGGCTGTGGTTTAACTGGGATGTCTAAAACAGGGGTCGGCAGGGGAAACCCCAAAGAGGCACCTGGGGTTTCCCCTGCTGGCCCCTTGCCAGCCAGGGTCTCAGCCCACTGCCAGCCTGGGTGTAGGAAACCCCGGCTGGCAGCGGGCTGAGACCCTGGCTGGCAGGAGCCTGGGGGGAAAGCCCAAAGAGGCAGCAGGCTAAGTGCTCAACCCGCCACTGCTTTGGACTCTCCCCCCAGGCTCCTCCCAGCCGGGGTCCCGCTGCCTGCCCCACTCAGCTCCCGCTGCTAGCCAGAATGTAGGGAACTCAGGCTGACAGTGGGAGCTGACTGGGGCAGGCAGCGGGACCCCGGCTGGCAGGAGCCTGCAAGGGAAACCCCAAAGCTTCGGCGGTCTCAGCCCGCAGCCAGCCTGGGTGTAGGAAGCCCAGACTGGCTGTGGGCTGAGACCCCCACTGGCAGGAGTCTGGGGGGAACCCCAAAGCGGCTGCAGGCTGAGCGCTCAGCCCGCCGCCACTTTGGGGTTTTCCTGCTGGCTCCTGCCAGCCAGGGTCTCATCCCGCTGCCAGCCTGGGCTTCCTACACCCAGGCTAGCAGTGGAAGCTGACTGGGGCAGGCAGTGGGACCCCGCACCCCGCACAGGGTGGCTGGCGCACCCCACCTCCTCCCCCAGGGTGCAGGGCAGCCAGGGCACTACCCCCACAGTAGACTTGATTATCTGGGATTATATTAACCAGAATGAAGTTTTTCCTGATCATCCTGGATAATCGAGAGTCTACTTTATATGATTTTATGAGAATTTGCCAATGAGTGTGAATATAATGTAACTGGGATATGCTTCATGCAAAAGGTCTCTTGTAAGGTATCATTACAATTTTTATAATCTACTGAGTATTGTCATTCTATTTGTATAAATGTAGCACTCTTGTATCTGAAACTAGAAATATGATAAATTGACCAGAGGGCATATTGTACTTATGCCATGCGTGGGCCATTAATGGTGGTTTGAGATCTTGATGGCTCCCTTCAACCAGGACAACTGACTGTAGATGGTTCTGTTTGCTTGTAGGCCTTCCTGTGAGTCAGGCTGGGAGGAATGAGGGCTTGAAGTCTTACAGTAATGTGATCATATCACCTGAACTGGGATCCATCTTTAGCCTGGTACTTTTCCATTTAGAAGGGGGGTGGGAACCCAGAGAGAGACAAAGGATTCCCGCCTTATGCAAAAAATATATAAGGGGGTGGAACAGAACAAAGGGAGTTGCAATAATGAGAAATCCCCTAGCTACTACCTGAGTTGGAACAAGAATGTACCATGGAAAAGGATTGTGCCCAGACTAGGAATGGGTCCAGTCTATGAAAGAAGCTGATTTAAACATCTCTGAGGGTGAGATTTGATCTATATTCCGTTTTCCTACTGTATTAGGCATAGACCATGTTTTGTTTTATTTTGCTTAGTAATTCACTTTGTTCTGTCTGTTACTACTTGGAACCACTTAAATCAGACTTTTTTATTTAATAAAATCACTTTTTACTTATTAATTAACCCAGAGTATGTATTAATACTGGGGGAGGGAGGGCAAACAGCTGTGCATATCTCTCTATCTGTGTTATAGAGGGTGAACAATTTCTGAGTTTTCTCTGTATAAGCTTTATATAGAGTAAAATGGATTTATTTGGGGTTTGGATCCCACGGGGAGTTGAGCATCTGAGTGTTAAAGACAGGAACACTTATTAAGCTGCTTTCAGTTAAGCCTACAGCTGTTAGGTCATGTGGTTCAGACCTGGGTCTGGGTTTGCAGCAGACAAGCATGTCTGGCTCAAACCGGGCAGTGTTCTGAAGTCCCAAGCTGGCAGGGGAAACAGCTAAGAGGTAGTACCTCAGTTGGCAGTTCCCAAGGGGTTATCTGTGATCCAACCCATCACACCTTCAATAAAAATTGGCTCAAGGTCAGAATTTCCTCATACCCTGGGGGTACTTTAGTTTAGATACATCTCTAGTCATTGGTAGAATTGTATTAATGGATCTGTTTGGATACTCCCTCCATTTTTTTTCTCACTCACTCTTATAATAATTATGACATTTAGAACCATAAAACTGATCTTACAGACCAGACACATTCTTATAAAGAAATCTTCATCTAGCAAGGACAGACCAAGTTCTTCCAGGAATTTAATGTCACAGAAATTCACTCAGGTTTTTATTTGCTTTAACCGGCTCACACACAAGTTGAGACATTCTTTTCCTGGAGCTAGATGATTTTGAATGTATGATTCTAACTCCCCCTATTACCCAAGAGTTTCAGAACCAAAAGCAGTGGTAATGTAACTGTTTCACTGCAGGCGGTGTAAGGAATAAATCAATGGAGCACAGCACTTCTGGCTGAAGAAAGATTGATACAAAACAAGTGTGCTCTTCATTAAAACTACTATTTATTAGCTTTAAGCACACACAGACATAACCAGTTGGTTTAGAACATCCCAAATAATTACCTAAAATCTAAGATGGTATCAAGTAATTAGCAGTAGGTGTGTGATGGCCGGTCGCTTCCCCGCTGAGGAGTAAAGGTGTCAAGAAAAAGTCTCTGAGGATAGCTTCAGAGAACTGCTCCAAAGTACATTCTATTATCTAGTCTTTTTATAACTAGCTTTTACAAAACACACAGCTCATAGTGACCTCTACTGGATCATCATTTCTCCTAACTTCAATAAATTACATATTAATAAACATTCCTAACAATCTTATTCATAATAAGCTTCTATGCCAAAGGCACCCAAATGCAAGGTCTCCATCCACTTATTTTCTTTCAGTCTCATAATTTGTTGAGCCTTTTCTCTCCTCCTCCGATTCTGATTAGCAGAAACTGTAAGTCTGCAGCTGGTATTTGACCTTGCCTCCAAAAGCCCTGCTTGTGCAAATTAACTCTTAACTATGTGGTGTTCTATTTTATTAATTAATGGTGGCTGAATGCACATAATATGGCTGTGACTAGCTTTAGTCAACTTCTGGGTAACACACAATTTCAGGGGAACACCATTTTTAAAAAACACCGAAAAGATTACAAAACATTGAGATTTAAACTGATGATTCCACAGCTGAGTTCCCCAACAGCTTGACTGAGGAGCAACTAATTTAGTCCCAGCACAATATGGATTTTGGTAAGTAATTTTAGATCCATTTAACTCAATGATCATTATAAATTGGGATCATACAAATCAGGCTCCACTATAACTCCAGGAACAATTATGTTCCACAGGGAGAGATCAGGGGCAGATTGCCCTCATTCCTGGGGAAACCTTAATGGGAGGATTGAGGTATCATGGGAAGATGTGTCCAGGAGTATCCACCTGTGGAATTACTCACCCATTATCCTAATATACTATGGAGTAGCAATCACTCCCTCTCTTTTGAATTAACACTTCTATAATGTACTATTTATGATCTTTGTAGGAATGGTAAAATCATCAAGAAAAATGTATACATCAAATAAGTTATTCAATGAAAACCTACAACACTTACTGAATAACATGTCAGCATTTGTGAAATATTATTGTGCCAGCTCCATTACTTTCATTGTACAATGTACTGAATTACAGAACCAGGATTTTCAAAAATATGTACCCATAGTGAGGTTTCTAAAACTTTATTTAGGCACCCAAATAAGGCTCTAACCCTGCAAACTCTCATGCAGATACTTGTGTTAAAGCGGGTGGACATGCCGAGTGCTTCACAGTGCCTGCCGAAAAGCCGCCGAAACCGGTAACTTTCACTTCGGCGGCTTTTCAGAGGACACTCTGAAGTGCCTGGCATGTCCGCTGAAATGCCGCCAAATTTCAGCGGCGCAGGGAGCTCGCGAACCCTCCCTCCCCCCCCGGGAAACTCCCCACAACCCCCAATTTGAGAACTGCTCAACATTAAAGTTAAACACATGAGTAGGTTTTTGCAGGACTGGGGTTCAAGAGACCACAGTTTTAAAATTCCAGTATAGTAGTGTTTTCACAAAGCTAAACCAAACTACTTTTAGTTGCAACCCAGTTAACATCTGATCATAATAATAAGTACTGTTGTATTAATTTAGATGGACTATATGGACTCAAAAGGTCAAAAGTGTTAATGGGACACAGAAGCTGCCCAGTATTAAATATTATGAAACAAGGTTTGTTATATAGAGACCTCAGCATTCTTAGTGCCATGGAAAAAACACTATTGAAAATCATTTTAACCTTTTATTAAAGATACATAAAAGAGGGTGGGGGAAAAGTGAAAGCATTTGAAATATGAAATATTAAATTAGGGTTTCATTTTAACATTCCATGGTCCCTACCCCCTGAGAAAGCAGAACCTCTTCCCCCCTTGTCTGATCATCTTTTAAGACAACATTTAAGATGGTAATACCTGTGCTTTTTGTGGGAAAAGAGTAGAAGTTAGCTGAGATGGGATGGAGTTGCCATGGTTGCTGTTGTTAAAATCCAGTCTTGTTTCCTGGAAGCTAGATTAGAACAAGACAAACACACACAAATGGATAAAAGAAAAGTACACTAAAGATAGAAAATGCAGCTTCTGACTCTGGTGTTGACTTTCATTTGCAGCATCATTGCGGGAAAAACACAGGTTTATCAGCTACTCTGAGACCTGGCAAACTTGTAGCAGCATTGTGCTGTTTGGGCATTGCATTTAGCTTCCTTTCTGGTCACAGGCTTACAGCACTATTGCAAAATATACAGTCTTGGATGGCTAAGCTAGACTCTTATTAGACAAGGAAAAAGGAGAGAAATAAGGAAAGGAAGGAAAAGGACACATGGGGATTGAGAGAGAGATGAATTCTCATATCCCAAGTGGTGTTTGGGATTTGACCAGAGACCATATATGTGGCAGTGTCATCTATATCCTTCTTTTGTGGCCTGGTCAGGACATCTCTCAAGATTCAGTTGAAGAAAGTGTGGAGTTCCAGGAGACAATGAGGATGGCAGCCATGATGACAAAGTTCACACCTTATCTGCCTTTCAGCCAGACAGCACTGTGGTAGCCAGCTTTTCCCTCCAAAGCCCATTCTTGAGGACCTCAAAATAGAGTGATGGGCAGAATGGCCCATTCTCTCATTATTTTCTTCACCCATTAGCCTTATTTGTGAGACATCAGTTTTGGTCCATGGTTCCCCGTTTCTCTTGTTTACCAGCCCTGATCTAAATGCAGTCCTTGAATTACATCAGTAGACCATTTTGTCTGGAATAACCTATATTTATTTTTGTTTCCCTTTTGCACCTTTTCCTATCAACATTTATTGTTATAGGTTATTGTAACCTTACTTCTTACAATCGAACTTACAATTACGATAAATTCGTAGGTCAAATTATCACAACAGACCAATAGCCATAGTGAAGTTCTGTAAAAAAAACAACAACTTGGCATTCATAGTGAAAGCATAACCTTAGAAAAAGTAATTGACAGTGAGATATTTTGCATGGAGTTGTGGTATGAATAATGTTCTAAGCTTTCCATTCTTACAAAAAGGTGCATATATCAAACTTGCTTATGGATGCTAAGATAATATAGACTATTTTGAGTGCCCATATATATCTATATTGTGACGGAGTATATCAGCCTCAGGATGTGCAGGTCTCTGTTCCCTGGATAGCCAAACAAAGGCTACTCCAGGCCAATCAAAACACTTGGGGCCAATTAAGAAGATTCTAGATGGTAGTGGAAATAGTTAGCCTGATTGGGACACCTGAAGCCAATCAGGGACTGGCTGAAACCAGTTAAAAACCCTCCTAGTTAGTCAGGTGGGTGTGGGTATCAGGAGCTGTGAGAGGAGGTTGTGCTGTTTGTGAGACTGAGTGGTAGACAACATATACGCAAGGAAGGAGACTCTGAGGTAAAGGTGAAGAGAAGTTTGAAGAAGCGAGGGACTGCTGTGGGGAAGTAGCCCAGGGAATTGTATTGTGTTTGGTGCCTAAAAGGTCAGCCATCTTAGCTGATACTATTAGGGTTCCTGGGCTGGAGCCCGGAGTAGAGGGTGGGCCATGGCTCCCCCCCTTTCTACCTCCCCTAACTAATTACAGTGAGCCTCTGAGGCTAGCACAAACCACCTGGAAGTGCTATATATAATGTATTGTACCTACTGTAGTTTCCATGCTTTTGTTTCAGGTTCTTTTTGGACCAATTCTTTCAGGATTTTTGGGTTATTTTCTTAGCCCTCAAGGAGATGGCTCTAAGCCATGGGGAGAATTTTAGATGATAATAATCTGTTACACTTGAGAAATCTGATTGTACTGCTGGCATGAAAGTAGAAAGAAAAAATATGAGACCAAATGAATTTCAGATAGTGAACGTTATTGTACAATTCACTTAAGTTAAATGTGGCTATTTCTGATTAATGATGTTCTTACCATTTTCTGTACAACACAGTCAGTCTCCGTTTAACTCTGCTGACCTGTAAAACAGCTTTTCTTCCAGGTCTGTTTGCTTCTGAAAACTTTATATCCATCTTGCCTATTCCTTTTTAGCAACAGGGAGTGGAAAGGAGGGAATGATGGAAGGGAAAATGTTAAAAGATGAAAGGAAGATATATAAAAAGAAGCTATAATGAGGAAGGCAGCTCCGGGACAATGTAATACAGAAATAAGTTTTCTCATACAACCTTTAAATACAAGCTTTTTTCAATTAATAGAGATTGATGCTGTGATTTTTTTTAAATTAATGCATCTATTTAACACATTTATTAGTAACTTGTGGATAGGCATCTAGGGGTGTGTCTTCACTACAGCAGTAGGTCGATTTTCCTTAAGTCGATTTTCTAAAGCAGACTTTATAAAGTCGACTTAGTGCGTCCTCACAAAGCACAGCAGGTCGACAGTGTCTGTCCTTACAACTTTTGCAAGCGTCGACATAGCAAGCATTGCACTATGGGTACCTATCCCACAGTTCCCGGAGCCCCCAGCAGGCACCATTTCGAGTGCTGCACTGTGGGTAGACATGTCATCATTCTGTGCCCTTTTTTTTGTGATGCTGACACCATTTCGAGTGCTGCACTGTGGGTAGGCATGTCATCATTCCACACCCTTTTTTTCCACTGACACCATTTCGAGCTGTGCACTCGTGGGTAGGCATCCCATTATTCGAGTCCCATCCCCGCGCTGCGCTAACGCCATAGCACTGCAAGCATGGAGCCCGCAGATGCCATCACTGCAGCAGTGGCCGTTGTGAAGACCTCCCGCCTTGTTCTGGATTTTATGCTGCATCGTCTGCAAAGGAATGCGATCTGGAGACAACTGCGCTTTCCGGAAGCTGCTGACAGTGAGGAGGAGGAGGAGGACATGGACCTGGACATGCATTGCAGGGACACTGCGATTTTTGGAAGTAGGGCGACCGACAATCTGGCAAATTTGGAGGCAATGGGGCAGGCTCATGCCATGGGACGCCGATTCTGGGCCAGGGAAACAAGCACTGACTGGTGGGACCGCATAGTGCTGCGGGTCTGGGATGACTCCCAGTGGCTCAGAAACTTTCGCATGTGTAAGGGCACGTTCATGGAACTTTGTGACTTGCTGTCCCCGGCCCTCCGGTGCAAGAATACCAGAATGAGAGCGGCTCACAGTTGAGAAGCGAGTGGCGATAGCCCTCTGGAAGTTTGCAACGCCAGACTGCTACCGGTCAGTCGCAAATCAGTTTGGGGTGGGTAGGTCTACAGTGGGATCTGCTGTGATGCAAGTAAGCAGGGCCATCGTTGAGCAGCTGCTACCCAGGGTTATAAACCTTGGAAACCTGCAAGCTACAATAGATGGCTTTGCCGCCATGGGATTCCCTAACTGTGGTGGGGCTATAGATGGGACACATATCCCTATCCTGGCACCGGACAACGAGGCCGCAGAGTACAGAAACCGGGAGGGATATTATTCTATGGTCATGCAAGCAGTGGTTGACCACAAGGGACGTTTCACCGACCTGTACGTGGGGTGGCCGGGAAAGGTTCATGACACTCGTGTTTTCAGGAACTCTAGGATTTTTAGACAGCTGCAGCAAGGGATTTTCTTCCCCGACCAGAAAATTTCCGTGGTGGGGGTGGAAATGCCCATTGTTCTCATTGGGGACCCAGCCTACCCCTTAATGCCCTGGCTTATGAAGCCCTACACTGGGGCCCTGGACAGTGGTCAGGAGCTGTTCAATTACAGGCTGAGCAAGTGCAGAATGGCAGTAGAGTGTGAATTTGGCGGACTCAAGGGGTGATGGCGTTCCTTACTGATTCGCTCAGACATCAGCGAGAGAAATATCCCCATTGTTATTGCTGCTTGCTCTGTGATCCACAATCTCTGTGAGAGCAAGGGGGAAATGTTTATGGCGGGCTGGGAGGCAGAGGCAAATTTACTGTCTGCTGCTTACCAGCAGCCACACACCAGGGAAAGTAGAAGAGCGCACCATGAGGTGCTGCGCCTCAGGGACGCCTTGAAAACCAGTTTCATGAGTGCCCAAGATGACGTTTGACAACCCGGTCCCTTGCTCTGCTCAGCCCTAAGCCTGCCGTCCTTGCACCCTCTTTCCCTCCCCCCTCCCGATGCTTGCAGAGGAAATAAATACACTGTTTTAAAAATCATATTGGTTCATCACAAATTCAGGGTGGGGTGGGGAGGGGAGGGAAACCAGCAGTCGCAGTGGTGGAGGAGCGGGTGTGGGGAAGGGGTTAGGGGTGGTGTAGGGTGGCCAAGACTCAGCAGCTTTTAAAAGTTTTCGGATACACTCATCCTGCTGCTGCTTATGCTGGCTTGTGGTGTAGAGTGGGTCGGTCCCTGGAGCTTCCCCCACCGGGTTCTCACCCCGCGTTTGGGTGGGGACGCTATGGGACTTGGGGAGGGGGAGAGGTGGTTATACAGAGGCTGTAGAGGCGATCTTTGGTTCTGCTCTACCAGACACCTGAGCATATCGCTTTGGTCCTCCATTATCCGTATCAAAACATCCGCCTTTCTTCGCGTGCCTCTCGTCTTTCCTCACGCTCCAGCCATTGTTCTTCATGCACCAGCCGTTGTTCTTCATGCTTTTCTGCTGCAGCTCTTGATTCCTGTCTTGACTGTAGCAATTTTTCCCTCCATTCAGTCTGCCACGCGGCCTCAGCGTTGGAGTTCCGGAGTAGTTCATTAAACATGTCATCACGCGTTTTCTTTTTACGCTTCCGTATCTGTGATAGACAGCGAGAGGGGCAGTTGGGCAGATTCTGAGATAACTGTGCAGCTGTGGGCAAAGAAAGACACAAGTTTGAGACAGAAACATTCATGGATCACAATGGGAGTACTATGCTACGGGGAACCACATTATTCAACGGCCTATTATGAGTATATTCTGCACCTAAAAAGTTACTGGATGCCTCACACAAAAGTCACAGAAGCATCTCACATACAGCCTCAACACAACACGGCTACTGAAATCACCATGCAGTGGGCCATGTTAATCTTAAGCCATACTCGGATATTCCAGAGTAACCTCCCCTCCCCCCTCCACGTGGATCCCTCCTCCAGCACACCGCGTGGGGCTCACCGTGAACTTCAAAACAAAACTGGGCTGTGTACAGGCTACCTGTTGGGAGTGGGGGAGAGGGGCGCTTGTGCAGACTGGTGGGGGTGCAGCATGGCGGGGGGAGGGGGTGTAGCTTGATTTCAGGTGCGCTGCACCGGGACATTAAAAAACCAAAAGAAAACCACGGGCTGTGTACAGGCTACCTGTTGGGAGTGGGGGGGGGGGCGCTTGTGGAGACTGGCGGGGGGGACTGGTGGGGGTGCAGCGTGGCGGGGGGAGGGGGTGAGGATTGATTTCAGGCGCGCTGCACCGGGACATTTAAAAACCAAAAGAAAACCAGGGGCTGTGTACGGGCTACCTGTTGGGAGTGGGGGGGGAGGCGCTTGTGCAGACTGGCGGGGGGGACGGGGGCGGTTGTGCAGACTGGCGGGGGGACGGGGGATGGGGGTGGTTGTGCAGACTGGCGGGGGGGACGTGGGCTGTTGTGCAGACTGGCGGGGGGGACGGGGGGACGGGGGCGGTTGTGCAGACTGGCGGGGGGACAGGGGCGCTTGTGCAGACTGGTGGTGGGGACGGGGGCTGTTGTGCAGACTGGCGGGGGGACAGGGGCGGTTGTGCAGACTGGCAGGGGGGACAGGGGCGCTTGTGCAGACTGGCGGGGGGGACGGGGGCGGTTGTGCAGACTGGCGGGGGGAAAGGGGTTGCAAAAAAAAGACCACTCACCAGAGGATCGTTCGTGGGCTGGGGTACCCCCTTGGGAGGGTTTTCCTCTGGCTGGTCTCCTGTGCTGCTGAGCTCTGCATGGCGGCTTGTGCTGCTGATTTCTATGAATGGCGAATGAGCTGTGCAGGTGAGCTGGCCACGCTGACCAAACAGGAAGCTATTCAAATGTTCCTGGGTCTTTTCCTGTCTACCTGGCCAGAGCAGCAAGTTGAGAGCGCTGTCCAGAGCGGTCACAGTGGAGCAGTGAAGCAGTCCAGAGCGGTCAGAATGCAGCATTGTGGGACAGCCTCTGGAGGCTAGTAATGTCACTTGAGTCCTCACTAGTCCACAATCAACCTAGAGAGGTCGATTTTAGCGCTACGCCTCTCGTTAGGGAGGAGTACAGAAGTCGATTTTAAGGTCCCTTTAAATTGACTTTAATGGCATGCATATGAGGACGGGTACATGTTTATATTGACTTAACGTCGTTAAAGTCGATGTTAAGCCCTAGTGAGGACCAGCCCTAAGCATAATTCATTAAAATCCACACACAGCATTAGTATCCAAATAAGGAATCATTCAGCCAATATAAACAGCCACTGTGAACCAGAATGATTTGGCAAAATGCCCGCATGATTGCTTCCTAGCAAGCTACTCCACAATATGAAAGGGACCAATCCCAGTTTAAGTTAATAATACAGGGAAAACAGAGTAACAGATAAGGACAAGAATAGATCAGTGAAAGTGCCCTCAACATTTTCAAAGATAAGCCTGCCAATAAATGGAATTTGAATCATGCCACAAAGACCAGTAGAGAGGGGCTCTGATTGAAGAAAGTCATTTCTCTGTACATCACCAAAAATGACAAATATAATGGATAGAGGATTATGGCTGGCCATATGGAAAAAAAGGGAAACACTTGTTTCAAGCTGTAGTTGTAGGCTGTAGAGGGCATATCATCCCATGCTGTAGCTGTGTTGGCTACAGGGGCCATATGACAGAGATAAAGGGAGTCATCACATTTTCAACAGACAACGTTTGGATCATGAACAGGCAAATGTGTAGGATGCACAGAGAATACCCAATGGATGATGATAAACATCCATTTATTATTATCAGGTTGTTCATTTGAGCAGTGCTTCTAGGTTTTATTTAACATAAAAAGAGAATTACATTTTTTTTAAAGAAAAGCGTATAACTTTAATTACACTTTGCAAAGTCTAAAGGAAAAGAGCACTGCGAAGTGGTGGAGCTACTTATGCCTAGCCCCCACTTATTTTTCTGCACTAAACATAGCTAAACACACTTGAATGCTATATATTATATACCAAATGTGTAAAAATGTTTTACAATACCAGACTTCATATTTCTCATTCATGTGTAATTTAACCGAGGATATAATTCAGAGCCAATGGACACTGCACTATATTTTGGCTCAGTTAAAGAGGAAGCTAATAGTTAAAACTGCATTGTTTTGCATATGATAGCTGAAAATGCTGCCACTGAGTCAGCTTTGCTCTGAAATGTCTATACACAATTTCTTTAGTATACATTTTTATTTTTTATGCATTTCACAATGAAGAAGCCTTTTGTTTTTCTTTATGAAGAGTTAGGGGAAGGCTCAAGTATGAACAAATATAATTCTTTGGGATGGTCAGGCGGTATTCACTCAGTCACTTTGATACATTTTTGCTCCCTTTGTCTTTAACCTTTTAATATATTGGCGACCTCATGCTTCTAATGGAAAGGAAAGAGGTTATCAGAACTCTCTGGGGCAAATCTTTGTACTGGCTGCTGATGGAAAAGCCAAGGGAAGTTCATGTAGCATAGATCTTTCCTTTGAAAGTGACCCAGGGAATGTGAATCAAGAGCACTCCAGAATTCAATTCTTTCACCTCAGTGAGCAGACAGCTGCTGTCACAACACAATGAATTGGTCAGCATTTTTTTTTAATTACTCAGGCCTTTCAAGATGAAACACTTTAGTAATGATAAAAAAGCACATTTTCTAGTGAGAATCATAGAATCTCATAGTTGGAAAGGACCTCAGGAGATCGTCTAGTCCAACCTCCTGCTCAAAAGTAGGACTAATCCCCTTATTGAATCATCCAACAGATTTTTGTCCTATATCCCTAAATGGCCACCTCAAAAATCGAACTCACAACCCTAGATATAATAGGCTAATGCTCAAACCACTGATCTATCCCTTCCTCTCAACACTACAGTGTTTACAGTAGGTATTTTGTCATCATTAGATTTTATATATTAAAAAGATTTTCTTTTGTATTCATATTAAGCCATTAAAAACCCATTGTGTCCCAATCATAGATTCTTAGGACTGCCTGGAACACAGAGCCCACTGGCTGCCTGGATCCTGCCAGCTGCCCAGACCCTGGAGCCGACTTCCATGTAATGAACTTTTATGTACTTGAAAACTGTTATCATGCCCCTCTTAGTCTTCTCTTCTTCATGCTAAACAAACATATGTTTTTTTCAGTCTTCCCTCATAATACATTTTTTCTAGTCCTTTAATATTTTTTGTTGCTCTTCTCTGGACTTTCTCCAATTTAACCACATCTTTCCCAAAATGTGATGCTCAGAACTGGACACAATACTCCAGTTGAGGCCTAATCAGTGTGGAGTAGAGTGGAAGAATTTCTTCTTGTGTTTTACTTGCAACCACTCTTGCTTATACATCCTAGAATGATGTTTTATTTGTTTGGTTTTATTGCAACAGAATTGCACTGTTGACTCATATTTAGCTTGTGATCCACTATTGTTCCTTCCTAAGTGGAGTACTTTCAATTTATCCTTATTGAAGTTCACCATATTTACTTCAAACCATTTCTCCAGTTTGTCCAGATCATTTTGAATTTTAATCCTATCTGCCAAAATACTTGCAACCCCTCCCAGCGTGGTACAATCCACAAACTTTATAAGTGTACTCTCCATGCCATTATCTAAATCACTGATTAAGATATTGTATGGACCGAGAACTGATCCCTGCAGGACCCTGCTTGATATGCCCTTCCAGCTTGACTGTGAACCACTGGTAACTACTTTCTGGGAACAGTTTTCCAACCAGTTATGAACCCACCTTATAGTAGCTCCATGTAGGTTGCATTTCCCTAGGTTGTTTATTAGAAGGTCATGCAAGACCGTGTCATCTCGCAATTACCATAGATATCTCCTATTGTAATGATAGGGAACAACTGAGGTAATCTCTTCAAACCCTACTCCTACAGAAGTCTCTAATACAGCTGGCCACTGAGGCAGTTCATGTACACAGGGATAGATGCTCAGGAAGAAATTTATTAGCACGTTTGTGTCTTTGCTCAGACAACTCTGCTGTAGCAACATATGCTAGCTCAGCAGTACCACCACTGGATACTCTAAACTCTGATCAGCATATAACTTTGCATGGAGAAATGAGAGGCTGGGCAGAGGGACCAGCAAAAAAAAAACAACCAACAACAACAACCCAAGAGAATGACTAAATTTGGGTTGCATGAATCAACACTATTTTGTGTCGTCTAGCAGCCTGGGCTGAATATTTCACAGAGATTCAAATAGCTGTGTCACCGCACAAGTCAATCTTCAATACCAACAAGCAAATCACTTTACAAAAACCAATACACAACAAAGAATACCACAGTATGTAATTCCCACTTGATTCAACAGGTTTTTATAGTATTACAACCTCAATATTCCCAACTTCAGCTTGTCTGCGGTATAGAAGCCAGTGTATTTATCATAATTATTTTTAACACTAAGCACCATAGTATATTGATTCTAGGAATTATATTTTGCACTTCCAAAATACCTTTCATTACAAGATTGTAAAGCACCTGACCTAACAAACATTACTGACCTAAGACTCACACAACATGCTTTTGAGGTGGATATCTGAGAAAATGCCAATTCTGGAATCTAAATCTTCTGGATGGATCCCAAGACAATCCTTCATTCCATTCTGGAGCCAAAACTAAGCCCAGCGCCTCAAGATATTTGAGAGCTTAACTCCAATTGCACCATTGAGTCTGCAAAATCTTTTCGCTTGCTGAGCTGCTGGGATCAATATTTTATTTGTGGACACAGATTGCTTTAAAATACTCTGGACTGAATATTGTATAAACCATGATGATAATCTGAATCATTTTTTGGATTTTTTTTAATTTTCTGGTTTTTGGTAGAAAAATAACCATTCCACAGCATAGACTGGTAAAATAGAAAAGCATCTTATCTGTGAAAATAAAAAAATCATGTTCTCAAGCCTTTATCTCTTATTTGAATAACTGACTTGCTTTCATTGTATAAACTATATTGATAGCTTTATATTTTCCTATCTTAGCAGCATATTCCTTCCTAGGGCTTGTCCACCTCAAGAAGCAAATTGTTTTAATTATTTTTTTATTAACCATTGACTATTATATTATTACAGTTTAATTAATGTATATTTCATAGAGCTGTAATCAGTCTTGATTTTTAAACTGGACTGAAAAATAGCATGTCATCAATTGATGTTCATATTTGAATATACACTAACACTTTCTATGTTAAGAAGCCATTGTCCAAAAATGTTATACGTGAGAGGTATAATAAGTTACCTCTGTGGAAAAACTGCTATAACATTGTGTATAATTTACTGTCAGCTCTATAATAAGAAAAATGAAAGAGTACCAACTTGCTCCACAATTTGTGAAACAAAATAAGCCACGCGGAAACTGAATTATATAGATTGAATTTTGTTACCTCTGTTACTGTTAAGAAATTGCCTGCTAGGAGTGAGTGAAACATTGTGAAGTGGGATTACATCACTTTGGATGAGAATATTTTACTATTGTTGTTATAAGTAGCTTTATTGCTTTTTTGAGCAGTGGAGATGGTGTTGACTAATAAGGGAAAAGCCATATGCACAGTGAGTTAGGAGAAAGAAAAGTTAAAATATTGTACCAGTCTCTGTAAAGAAGGGGTGGAGGATTCTGAATAATTGGATGGCTTAACTACCTTGGGTTTTATCTTTCAGGTTCTGCAGCATTTCTGTTTCACAGTAAGGATATATTTCCTTGTGGAACCAAATGTAGTTACAATGAAATCATTCATACCCCAGTGCTATTCTCTTCTGCTACAATGTATGTGGAGACTGACTGTTGAAACTCTTTTCTTCTCTGATGGAAGACCGTGCATCCTAGTTATCTTTTTTGCTCCATTAATGAAGCCCACCTGACCATTTTTTCTTCAACTGCCTTCATTTATCAGTCTGATTCACCCTTGCATTATGCCATTGTTATGCCACTGTAACAATACTGAGCTTTGTTCTATTTTGAGTTTGTTTTTTCAAACTTGTTTTGTTTTTGTTATTCTGATTACAGTGGAGTAACAAAGTAAGGAATCAGGCCCTATATAGCACTCATCATATGTGCCTATGAGCCTTATTCTTTGCTGACCTCTTCAGCTGTCTTTTCTTTCCACTTGCACAAGGGACCTTCCTCCATCATTCAAATGTCCCTACACAATCACTGCTTCTCTACCGCTGACAAATATTAACCCACTTTAGTAGAAGCTCTGCAGGGCTGTGGTCTGCCTGGTTGCCTATAAGCAGGAAAGGGTCTCCTCTCTCTTCTGCCTGTGTTTTGTATGTGGTTTGTAAACCTCATTACATATGACTATAACAGTTATTTTTTTAATATGAATTCTAAAATATGTATACAAGGTAGGTCAAATTTATTATACATGTTGGTAAATCATATTGCAGTTCTATCCAGTTATATCTTTGTACAAAGACACTTCTGCTAATTCTTTTAATTGATGGACTAAATTCAGAAATTTTCTGATGAGTGTGAGAGAAACGGTATAATAATGAGCTGTCATCAGATATATTGATTTGTGCTTAATATGCTTGCTCA
Organism: Sternotherus odoratus; assembly: GCA_032164245.1. Classification (NCBI taxonomy): domain Eukaryota; kingdom Metazoa; phylum Chordata; order Testudines; family Kinosternidae; genus Sternotherus; species Sternotherus odoratus. The sequence goes on along the minus strand of JAVMKO010000001.1, from coordinate 155,029,513 downwards.
CTGGTTTTCCAGTATGATTGCTTACTTATTATAAGCTGCCTTATGTTCTTTTGTTACCATTAATAGGAGTTGAATAAACCATTCTCAATGAGAAAAAAACAACTTTGATTCACTGAGCAATTAATAATATAAAGAGTATCACCCCCTTTTTTAGGAAAATCAAAGTATTTTCATGTGTCAAGACAAATATATTCAGTGTTAATGACCTCATGACATGGTAAGCTTTAACAGGAGCAGGATCAACTAATACAATGGCATAATATTTTATTTAAATGTTGTAATAGTGGTGTTGATCATATTTTTCTGTGAATTTGTTTTAATAGATTCCAAGTTCAGAAGGGACAACTGTGATCATGTAGTCTGACCTGTAGAATGGAGGTCATAGAGCTTTCCCTCCAAAAATTCCATTTGAACTAGAGTATTTTTTTTAAAATCCAATCTTGGTTTTAAACTTGCCAATAAATGGGAATCCACCACAATCCTTTGTAAGTTTTTTTTTTTGCAGAGGTTAAATTACCTTCACTGTTAATTTTATTTATTTGTTTTTGGTTGAACGGTTTTGATGGGGAAGGCATGGGAGATTATAGAGATGATGAATTACATCTTTTTTTTTTAAACCGGGGATAATCTGTTCTGTGCTTTCTCTTTCGTGGCATGCCTGGGATGAGAAATCATTTCATTCTCCCTCACACCTTTGGAGGAACACTGCAGGAGCAGCTTGCATATTATATTCCTGCCTGTGTCTTACAATATTTTTTTTGCATGCATTTGCATCAGTATATTTTAGAAAATTGGAAGGACCTCACTGTTTCTATCTTTCTACAGAGATTTCAATGAAATAAGATAGTGCCTTTTCCAGAGATGGTGTTAAAAAAAGCACCAACATTAGCATGGCTGACAGACCTCCTGTCAGAGTCCCTGGGCATGGACTCAGATAATGTTGCTCTTAGGAGCCAATATGATCTGACCTACCACCCAGTGACCTAGTAACAGTTACTAGAACTCGAAGCTCAACTCTGGAAGAGGACTCCAGTCTTGGGATCTGATAGCAAAGGTTGAGGGGTGAGGTCCAGATTGGTGTAATTAGCAGTTGTTGGTGAAACTGTTTTTTCCCCCACTTATGACTGCCTTCCCTACACTACCAGCTCTTGCTATCTCTTGGTATCCTTCCCCAGGCTGCCTCTTGACCCGGGCTGCCTCCTGACCCTGGACTCTTGGTCTGCTGTCTAGCCTGTGTAGGGTGACCAGGTGTCCTGATTTTATAGGGACAGTCCTGATTTTGGGGTCTTTTTCTTGTATAGGTTCCTATTACTCCCCACCCCATCCCGATTTTTCACACTTGCTGTCTGGTCACCCTAAGGCTTCATTAGATTCCATCTCCTGTTATCCCGACCCAGCCCAACTCCTACTCCAACTTCTGGGTCAGACTAACTCTTTAGAAGGAACAGTGATGAGCAGGATATCCAGCTTGGCTCTCACATACAAAGTTGTTCAGAAGTGCCCACATTTTCTCAAGCCTGTTTTCTGCCATCCTTGCTTGCTTCCTATCAAATCCTATGCCCTAGAATTAAAAAACAACTTTGAAATCACTAGTTGTTCTATTGTGTGAAGGTAGAATTTTGCCTGTGTCCAGAGGAGCTACAAAATGCTCTCCTTACAAAGACATTGATAAAATGGATAGTCACAGGTGACAAAAAAAGATGTTTCTCAGACATTATCAAGTAGAATTTAATGTCTTTGGTTGTAACAGAAAAAATTACATTTGCCTGGAAGCACAGCAAATTGTATCCTACTTACAATGGACAGTCACTGGCAGGGGGAAACTCGGGCAAAGTCTGTAAGGAGATCTGCACTTCGATGTAACTGTGAGATGCAAGCAGTATGGAAAGTTTAGTCACTTTTTAAAAGCAAGTGTCTCAGACTTGTCAGCTGGAGAACAAAGGGAAAAGAGTGAGAGAAAGAACAGTCACAGAAGAAGGATCAATGAAACACTGACTTTCCCTGAATTCCACTTTCACCTTTTCCTAGTCTCTTTTCCTTAAAAATATTGCATATAAAAAAAAGAAAAGCTACATCTTTAAAAATAAATGTTGATTTAAAAAAAAAAATTAAAAGAAAAAAGGAGGTGCCTTTATTTTTCCTATTTTTGGTGTATCCCTTGTATCCCTGCAAGATAGTCATGAGTATGTTGGGTTTCATGGTGCTAATTACACATTTTATAATTTACTGATGGAAAAATGTATAAGCTACTTAAGGAGGTATATCTAAATGACATGTGAGATTGTGCTACTCATCCATTTACAGTCTGATCCTGCAGTATTGCCATGTGCAGACTCACACACTGAGATTATTGGGGAATTCTGGTTGAATAATATCTGCATGATCTTTACATACAAAACAGAGCTTTGACAGAGCAACAGGTGATGCTCCCAGAGTTGGTTTTTGTGCGACTTCTCTTCCCCATCTGTGTTGTCCTGGTCGTGCAAAGAGAATGAAATCCGGAGTTGCCTCTCTGCTGAGCATGGGAGAATCTCCTGCATGCACAGAGCAGGGATAGCTAATTTATCTGCCATCATCCCATATAATCTTCTCATGGGGCATGTCAGGAATCAGGCTCAAAGAGGTGTATGGCCACAGCTCCATGTTACTTTAACCTGCAGTGAGAGAATCTGGGAGCTGGGTACTCTCAGCTATACCAAGCAGAAACAAAGTTAGAAGAGAAATCAACCCATAATTTCTTTAATACACCCTTGCTTAACTAACACATCTCCTCCTACTGTTTCTACTTTTTGTAGAAGACAAAAAAAATAGAAAATAAATACATAAAAACGGAGAGAATGTGATCTCTCTAACATATCTAAAGTACTTATGATTGTTAAGATTGATGTGACTGTCAATACCAGTTTGTGACTATCCTACATTATCTATTTAAGCTCTGACCCTGCAAAGTGCTCCTCCTGAGTGGAATTATTGGGGCCATGTGGAGCCCGACTGAAATCAATGGAGTCTACCTGCAAGGAGCAGCTTCTTGGATCAGTCCCTTATGTTTTGTTAATGAATAACTGGATTCCATTACATGAGATGTGTTCATTTTCCCTAAAATAGTCCAAGGACACTACTGTTTTGTAAATAAATTATTTCTTTTCCAGTGGCAATCTTTAGCCCATATCACAAAGAAGCACTTTCTGCACAGTTTTGCAAGAAGCATATTGATAACTTTTCCAAATTACTTGCCATATGCCGGAAGCATATGGCATAGTTTTATAATTGTGTTAAGTATCAGGAACCTTTCAAATTTCATAAAGACTAATGTGAGGCAGCAGCTTAAATATTACATGCAGCTCCTCGTACAGTTTTGTCTTCTCAATTAAATAAAATAGAAATTTATATCAATTTTTTACAAAAAATTAGTAAGATGAATCAAGTGTACTGACCTTTGTCAACTCTGGGACCAACACATACCTGTGGTTTATGCTAGATAAAGCCTAGGGAATTCTGGATGCTTTCCCATTTCTTAAAAGAGCATGTTTGGTCTATTTTGTATGGATTCCACTTGTTTTGTTGAAGCAGTAAATTGTCTTAAAGGATGTGGCCGTTTATCTACTTGCAGCTCTAAATGGCAATTACAAAAATGAGACCAAACAAATCTATTATTATTTATTATTATCTGTACTATGGAAGTGCTCAGCGGCCACAATCAGTATCAGGGCCACATTGTTTTCAGCTCTTTGTTCATACACATAGCAAGATATTGTGCCTAGTTCAAAGAATGTACAATCTAATTTAAGATGTGAAGTTTTTTGGGGCTGGCTCACTCCTTCCTACAGTACCTTTGGGAGAGGACTTGAGGGAAGAAAGCCAGTGGGAAGGTTGCCAGCCATGTGAGTGCAGCCCTTACACCTCCAGGGGAACCAGTGGCCAATGGGTCTTTCTAATTAGACATGTATCGGGACATAATGGGAGCAGTACCATAAAAGTGTTTGGGCCCTTTTTTCTGCCTAGAAGGGCCAGAGGTGGGGAGGAAGATCCTTTCTCAGAGGTTCCCCCTTGTGCAGATCCAGGGGCCCAATGTGCATTATTTAACCCAGAAATTGTAATTTGCTGCTCATTAGAGTGCAAGGGAATAAGATCCTCAGTGTCTCTAAGACGGCTTTTAAAATAAAGATTTCATTCTGAAAGCTAAATCAATGTAACGTCACACCTTTAGAAATGGGATTTTTTTTTAAATAAAATTCTTTTTCAGATCATTAAACAAGATTGCCTGTACTTGGTAAGCATCGCCTAAGTGTAATTTGCTGCCATTCAAGCACAGGTTGCAAAATTGTAGTGGTTTGCTCAATCATAGAAATGGTTCTTTCAGCCACCAAAATCTTACACACCATGCAAGGCAAAAACTTAGTTTTTAGTTCGATTATAAACATTACCTTAATAGTATATTGACCACTAGTTCCTGATCTGAACCAAACAGTTATTTTAGCATTTTGACCATCTGAGAAGGTTGCTCAGTAGTAACAGAAAGTATTCTATAGTGGTATTCTCAATTCTGTGTAATTACAATCAACAGCAGCTATTTTGGCAGGCAATTTGAACTCTTCTAGCTGAAGTTTTCACAAGAATCCTGTTTCATTGCTTTTTACTCTTTAAATTCCAGATCTTTGTTCTGCTGCTTTTACAGTATGGTAATTGTGTGATTCAGCAGTTTCTGTGGGACCTTACTTCTAATCCTATCTTGTCCTACTCAACCACTCTTTTTGATTAAAAAGTTTTCACAGGATTTAAAGCATTCTGCTTAAATTGTTTAAACTTCACAAAGAGCCAGGCTGGTATCTTCACAGCTGTTTCCTCTCAAAGGATTTTAAAACATGAGGTGGTTTCGAATCATCATTGCACAATAAAGAGATTGGAAGTATAAGGACTTTGAAATGAACTGGCATATAATAGTTAATCTGCGAGCGGCAGAAACAAAGGAAGTGTCTTGTATATCAACTAGGAAAAAACAATTCTCTTTTTCATGGAATATACTGGAGCACTGCTCTTCTGAGCAGAACCGAAGATCTGTAATAAATGGTGCTGGTTAATGAGAGAGTGACAGCTTCCTCTTGAGTTGGTGTTGTCCTAGTGTGCCAGCATGATGTTCAAAGCATTGTGCTGTTGGAAGTGCCAACAAAGGTCAACATCCTGGTCCCTTTGAAGTAAATGGCAACATTCTCATTGATTTCAGCAGAGGCAGGATTTCACCCAAGAACTGCAGTTCCAACTACCTGTGATAATTAATAGCCTATTGCACTTTTTACACCATTACCCCATTGTGTCTAAAATTCAGTTTGGGTAATTACATTTTACCTGCCTACGCTCATCCTGCAACTTCAGTTTGTAGGTTGGTGAAATAATTCTACACTCAATTACATCAGCGTAAATCTGAAACAACTCTATCAGCTCAGAGAAATTACCCCAAATTTACATCAATGGAATAAAGATCAGATTTGGTTCAGGTATTCTTCTTCAATTGTGCTAAATTTAGTGTAGTATACATACATGCATATAGAAATATGCATGGTAGATAATAGGGTATGGCTCAATACAATACACTAATTGTAGACTGCTCTATGAAATTATACACATTTGTGAAACACACTGATTCTTTTCCAGATAGAAGTTATTTAAGGGCAGGATATAATTATTATTACCACCACTAGAAGACATGCATTGATTTTTAATTATCCACTCCATACTAAATGTAACTAAGGTGAATCTCTACATTTGTAAAAAAACACTTAGAATCGTACATTTATGAGTGAATGTGATTTATAGACACTGTCTTGTTAAGATAAATGGATTGATAATTTACCTCTTGATAAAAGACAACATAACTGTAATTTTACTTGATCCAAGTTGGCATATATATTTTGTTCTGTGATTCTGGCACAAGTTTTGCCTGGTAAGGACTATCATAAATTCAGCATTTAGTACTCTAGTTGTCAGAGTGCCAACTATTATGTGATAAATCCATAAATTAGGACCTCAGATAAACAGTAATAAGAAATACTCAGAAATGTCAATACATTAATTTTAATATAGCCTTCAGAAGTTAAATTTCATCATAATTAATACAATTTGCAGTCTCAATACATATTTCTGTTTAATTCCATATCTGCAAAGGCGTAATTTCTAAAGCAGATGCTTGCATACACTGCAGAAGGAGAGGATTTTGGCCCACATCTCCAAAAGGACTTGGGGCCTCACTCAACTCTCACTTTAAGCACAAAGTCCTTAGGCACCAGAGAGATCCTCAAAATCCCTTTAAATCTGTCATAAGTGTAAAGTGCTGGAGAGGGTTAATGTTACTTGAGAACAAGTGATGTAAGAGCTTTCCTGCCATGAGAGAGGGAGGGAGGGGTTTTAGAGTTTAGTTTCGTTTTGCTGGCCATGCAGCATGAGCCAGGGTCCGAGAGCTTATCTCTAGCTGTGGAGATGACTCTGCTTCCTTCTTATATTCCTACTTAACTGACTGTAAGTGATCTTTTGACTTCTTAAGCCTGTGCCTATTTGGGGTGTCTCTGTCCTTTTCAGAGGGGGAGTTAGGGAACCCTAAATTGTAAGCTGTACTGTGCCTATGTTCTATGCTCTTTTCTTCATTAAATCTTTTAGTTATAAAACGTTTGGTTTATTCCCCTTAAGGTTTCCTCTGCTTCCAGGCTGTGAAGAGAGGAGGTGTGTGTGTGTGTGTGGGGGGGGAGTAGGTAAAAGAATCAGCTCAGGTTATAAGCTGAGGAGTGGAGTCTGTCTCTGCCTTCATCCGAGAAGGGTGAAGGGGGAGGGGAAGCAGCCTCCAAGTGTCTGACTCTGGCTCTCAGGGAGGGGGACAGAGTTGGGGTTTTGGGGAGTCTGAGTACCCCAATCCAAGGCCTTGGATATCTACTCAGATGGTGGCAGACGTGGTTCCCCAGGGTCCCAACTGATAAAAGGGGGGAGTCTTGGGGTGTAGAGAATTAACTTGGCTGGGAAGCAGCTAAAGTTAAGTGGTCTGGCTAAAAAGAGTCCCTTTCTCTGTACTCGAGAGCACAGAGGCTGGGGTACCCTCTCTTACAACATCTGATGTCTAACTCTGGAGGCAGCTAAAAATCCCACAGTGCCTAAATTTTCATGGCAAAAGTGCCCTGAGAGCCTAAGTTTCTGCAAATGGGCATGGGCATAATGCCTCAGTATAGACACCTGGGCACCAATCTCATGCCAAAACCTCATGCCAGAAGACACATGTATTCCTGTCTGTCTCACCTGCAGGCCCAGTCAAGCAGGTGTTCTCAGAGCATGCCGTCACTGCACAAAGCAGAAGAAGCAGAGTGGGCTTTCCCTTATACACTTCAACCCAGTGTTTGGGGAGCTCACCCAGTATGTGAAAAATCCACTTCAATTTCCCTCTCTGCTGGATGAGAGAGAAAGGGCTGAGCTTCCACAAGGAGCGGGTTCATGGCTTTGAATCTAATGCAGGGGTACACACCCTCCTCCAGGTCATGCTTAGGCATCAAATCTCTCTAAAGGTTTGGCCCAAGGCTGCACCTCTTTCACTGGCATTTCTTATTGGTTAGCTTCCCACTTTCACCAGCCTGACTCTGCCAACAGAGTTTATGAAATGCCTGGTGCCTAACTTGGGGCTGTGGATTCCACTTGGTAGCCGGGAGTCTAAAGTTAGGTATTGCAGGGCTAAGCCTATCTATACTTTGTGAATCTAGAGTCAAGTGACTGGCAGCTGCTAGGCCTCCATCCACGAGAGGGGTCTGAGAACATTCTAGTGAATTTTAAGTTATTTTCTGCCTTTTTTTCTTCTTCTTCACGTTACTTAATTTTGGATCCAAAGAACCAGCAATATTAATACAATATGTTTACTTCAAATCCCATATTTTGGCTCCAAACTTACAAAAATATAGAACATATCCAGGTTAGTATGTTGCAGTAAAGACGCATTAATAAATGAAACAAAATTAACCAGTCTGACATTTCTCTTGCTTTATTGCTTATTATATTCTTTCATTTCTTCCGCCTCTTGCACCCCATCCAATATTGGACCCATTCTGTCCATTTCTAATCATTTTCTCTCTCTTAGATTTGTATTGTGCTTTATCTTTTTCATTCCACTTTCTCACTCCCTCTCTCGTCCTTCAATTTTCTTTTTTCTTTGGCAAGTTGTTTCTCCTCCATGTAAAACTCCATCCTCAGTTTTCCAGCTACTTGCTTTCTCCTGTTTTATTACAATTTCCACACTGGTCTCTTCTCATGTTTTATTCATCTTACTCCTGATTGTAATATCTCTGTCCCTCTTGCTCCTACCTCCAAAAGTCCTTCTTGTCTGTCTCAATAATGAGCAGAGAGAAAGTGCTCCACAAAGAATAATTAATAATCATAACAACATTGTGGTCTAGATATTATCCTCCCCATTTAGTAAATTGAGACAGAAAGATTAAGTCCTTGATCCAGCAAAGCACTTAAGTATATGTTTAACAGTAAGGACTTGAGCTGTCACACTGAAGCCAATGGGACTATTTGTGCTTTAAATTAAGCTGATGCTTAAGTGATTTTCTGGACTGGGGCACACATGACATGGCCAAGTCCTAGTATAACTGACATACTTTATGCTGCAACATTTGACTTCGTTTCTCCATGGCAGGGGGAGAGAATCAGTGGAGAAGGAAACATCTGTGATAGTTAGATACTCTGTGTCTCTGCTCACCTTATGAGAGCAGGGGAAGGCAACTAATTTAGAAGTGTCCAGAAACATCCAGAACAGGGTGTGTCAGTTACTAAAAATGCTCAGTAGTCATTCATGAGGCTATGTAGGAAGTTCTCATTGTGGGCGACCCACCTGACAAGTGATACCCTAGTCATTGTCTGACAGCTGAGCCAGAGTTTGTGTGGGGAGTGAGGGGAGGCTACAAATATAGGCTTTAAAGAAAGCTCTGTCTATTCAATGGCTGATTGACATATGACCAAGAGATGTATCTCCTGTGAGATCTGGGTTCCAGTCCCTGTAACACTTTGGGTACAGGCCAGTGTTATTCCAGCTTTATTTACTAGGGAAGTCCTCAGTTAGTATAATGTTTGGGCAACTTCCATGTGTTTTATGGACCAAGAAGGAGAGCTAGCAGGAAAGTATTTGTTCCCCTAGACGCTTCAGAGCCTACAGAACTTACATTTAGATATCAGTTAACTGTGCGGAACTGTCATCAGTTGAAGAGAGAGAATTGGGCAGCACTTAGTGAGGTGAGGGTTTGTGAATTCTTGACTGTTTTAGCTGAGTTTATGGGGAGAAGATTATGCCTTCTAGGGTGACAGCCTCACAGAGATCCAGGGAATTGGTATTTTACATGCTGATCTGAGTCCCTGTAATGCTTTGGATACAGGCTATGGACTTTCGTTTCACCAGCAACTGAGATCAGCCAGCTATTAATGCCAGAGACTGGAAAGCTGCTAGCTGAACAGGGCTCTGAAAGGACTGAGATGCTGCCATTTCCCAACCTCTGAAGAGTCCACACTGCACATTGCGGTTACACTACAAAAAAATGAGTTTTCATCTCAGAAGGGATCAAAAAAGTTTTGAGTTTTGATATGAGTGCTAGAGTACGGAAAATATTATGTTGAAAACTTGTGTCTGAATATTTGTCTCAGAAACAAAAGGGGGAAAGTCTGTAAAAGGAACACCAGTAAATTTACTGTCTAATAGCTTTTGTTTCAGCGTGATTCATGGCATTCCAAACATTTACAATATTTTAAATGCCTTTGATTTTACTAAGACCATGTATAGTGCCTTCTCTTTGATATTGATTGGGAATTACTACCATCAATTTTATCAGGGTTTACATAAATAGCACTGAGGTTTAATTCTGTGTAAGGCTTTTTTAAAAAGTCCCCAAAAGACTTTGTGCTGCAGCAAACTATTAAGCTGAGGTGCAGGAAGAAGGGGAGTGTAGAGTTATACAGAATTTTGCCTGAGCTTCCCCCACCCCTCTTGTAAACAGAGGAAGTCATAGTAACAATTAGAACACAGGATACCCTTCACACCATGGTTAGTCCCCTGGACCATGCTGCATATGCTCCAGCCACAGAGGGTGCTCTTTGGAATTCAAAGCCCATTGGCAGCTTTTACAGTAACTTCATGGTGCTTTGGCTCAAAGCCCAAAGAAACAGCATAGTCTTGGTTCCTCCCCAAAAAATCCAAGGAATCTTGGCTGTGGGTTTCATTAGCCAGAAAGGCCTGGGATTCGTTTGAGACCATAAAACATGGACTTTTGTGGAAAAAATAAGAGACAAAGTTCCCAAAGCAATAATCAGTTTATATCTCCAAGGTATCTTCTGAAGGAAAAGGACTAGAAACTGACTCTTTTTCAATAGAAACAGAGGGAAGCCTTGCTGTCAGATTAGCAGGGCCCCAAAGATGAGCTGGGCCAGCACTACCTTCACAGACTTCTCTTAATTTAATCTGGAGATGTCTGTGGATATTCATGACAGCCAGGATTCCACTCCAAGTGTCTTTGGGCCAGATTTTGCAATGTATTTTGAACGGGTTTTTCAAAAATATCTAGGCCCCTAACTGTCATTAATTTGCACGTATATAGGCACCTAGGTACTTTTGAAATCCCATTGAGTGCCTAAATACCTTTAACAATCTGGTTTATAGGGCAACTTTTATTTTGCTATACATCTCTTAAACAGAGAGTGACTTTGTTTACAGTGTATAAATGTCTGCACCTTTGCAATACCACTACAAATTGTTTATAGAAAAGAACTGGCAATTAGTATGCATAGCATACTTACAGCACTTACAGCATCTGTCAAAACAACAGTGGACAGGTGCTTAGGAGAAAAGAGCAGTAAAATTTCTTTGCAAGACACGCTACTGGCAAACAGAACAATAGAGGCTAAGAAATCCAGTGAAAGTAAATAGGTGCTCAAAAGGAAAATGGATTAAATTTATAAGCAATATCTTCAACTTAAATATCATTGTCACTGAAATAGTTATTGGAAGTTCTGATGTACCTGACTTCCAAATGAACTACTGGCTGAATAAATGCTGATGGATACTTCCATGGCCAAATAGGGTTTCTAAAGTTTCCAGAAAGACCACATATGATAATAGTCCATAGCTGAGAGAGTGAGATGTGCCCAGATGGCTCTCCATCAGGTTCAGCCTTGTAATGCCCACAGGCATGAAATGTATTCATCAATAAACTATCAGCACCCATTAACTCACAAAACAAGTATGACAAACACAGTAGAAAGCTCTCACAGGCCTCTCCTCCCATCATAGATATAAGGAGACAATTGTTTGAATTTAATAAAAGAGGTGGTCGTGGTGGGGAGAGAAAGAGAAGCCAGTGAACTATTAAAGGAAACTGGTCTGTGATCCAGGAAAGAACTTGGAAGATATTTGGAAGTCAATCTCTGAATAATGGAAGAGAAAGGTCTCCTGTAACATTGTTATGCTAATCAATGCATTTATAATTCTCTCCTAGACTCCATAACCAAGCTATAGGAGGACATTTTGAGGAATGACATTGAACTCTTTCTCACCAAATGTAGATACTTTTTTCAGTATTTTCTTGGTTAGCAAGAAAATAATCTCACTCATACGAAACAAATTTAAAATGAGAGCAATGTCCTCAGTCCTCAGACCTGCCCAATGTTTGATGAGGTGGCTGAAACCACAGGTCCACTGGCAAAGAGTGCATCACTGTGTTTGGATAAAGAACATCTGTCAGAGACACCAACATTTCTCACCTTCATAAAAAAAAAGTCATGGATTACAGCAGCCTTCAAAGGTGGTGGGTTGCTTGTACAATTGTCTGATCAAATCCAATTTCTGATTTATGTCAGTGCAGGCAAACATCTCTCCATTGTGAAACATAGATGAAGTTGCCTGAGAGCCTGAAAATTGTCCTAATCTCCATAGAATAGTTTTGCTATGATCTTCTATACTGAAGATTAATAAATAGTGGAGAGATACCACAATCAAGACCTTGGATTTTTGAACTCCAGGAAAAAAGATGTAAAAAAACTATAGGACATCAGAAAAAAAGAGGGGTTTCTAGAAGTTTTATGGTATGTTCTACAAAGTCTCCATTCTCCCAGCTGAAGAGGTTATGCTTCATAGAGTTCAAGAGATGAGCACTATTTTGAATCAACCAGTAAAATTTCTAAAGATTGTATGTTTGATCAGTCCTTTTGATTCAACCACTTTGCTGTCAGTAAGTCAAATATTAAATGTACCTCTCAACTTAGAAACTGAAGTAACCAGAGAGAATTCATTACTGTCTAGATATTTGGAAACCTCTAAATCCTCCAATTTCAGTGATAAATTAGGTTGCAGAGGCACTAAAATGTCCATTTATCAAAAATCCTATTCAGAAAGCAATCCCAGAACAGTTATAGGTGGATATGGATTCAATAAAACACTACGTTTTGAAGCAATGGAGATGCAGAGATCAAATGCAAGGGAAAGTGTTCCTCTTTTAAAAGTATTAAAAGACTTGGTTATGTGGTATATTTGCACACACATACAAATACAAACAAACACAATGCTTTGTTGTAATTTTTACAGTGTTTAATACATTCATAGATGGCCCATTTAAATTCCATAGAAATGTTGCATATATATTGAAAAACAAGATCCCCACAAAAAATCAAAATGATTGCAAAGTAGTTTTCTTTCCATTTTCAAAAAACAGTAAAAAAAAAATAGGTTTAACCTACATACACCTAATGGTTCCATTTAGCTCAAATATGCAGGGCAGGATTATTTTATTTTTATTTTTATTTTATTTTTTGTGATAGAAACTCAGGAGTTTCTCCCACCCCTCTATAACACCAGTGAAAATCTGAAGTAAATCTAGTCATTCCAGTGAATAAGTCAATGATGTTACTCCAGACTAACTAAAATTAGAGTAACAGAATCTCTCACTTTGCTTGACCTTCAGATATTCTCTAAGCTAGTTTTACACTGTCCTGTTGGCCCCAATTGAGTAAAGCATTTAAGCACATGCTTAAAGTTAGGTATGTGCTTAGATCCAATTAACGCCAATGTGCTAAATTGCTTTGCTGTATAGGGGTAATTTGCGTAATCAATGTCATTGTTACTAGCCATGTTTCTATCTCGTACCCTCCAACTTATCAGCTACTTCTCTCTCCAGACTACATTTAAGTTGGCAAATAAAATCATATCATCTGCGTTACCTTAGATCTCATCTGGTGTCTTCTGAATTACAGATGAAGGTCTGTATCCTGGAAGGTGCCCTCAACTTCCATTGAAGTCTGTCCAATTTATATAAATTATTAACAATTAATATTGGTAGTTCAATAATGGGAGTTCAAGTGTTCAGTACCTGGCAGGATTTAGCCTTACGAGGCCATCAATTCTTTTATATTGTGGTAGCCTCCATTTCTATTGATTTCAAGGACTTCCAACCAAATAACTTTTACTATACCTCAACTAGTCCTGATAACAGCCCATTTTTTCCAAACTCTTCCATACCCCATTTGTCATTTACCTCCAGGATTCCAGCCAAGGCTTCCTACCTCCTTGGTGCCAGGCCTGTTTTGTTCTGCAGGCCTTCATTTCTCATTGGTTGAGTCAGGTATATCAACTACTTTTGAAATTGCTCCACCTATCCCAGGAATCAGCAACCTCTGCCACACAGCTTGCGAAGGTAAGCCCCCTGGTGGGCCGGGTTGGTTTGTCTACCTGCCGCTTCCACGGGTTCACCACTCCAGGCCAATGGGGGCTGCAGGAAGCGACTGCCAGAACATCCCTCAGCCCATGCCAATGCATAGGGTGCATGCCAAAGGTTGCTGATCCTGGACCTATCCTCTCCTCAGAACTTAGTCAGACTTAAAGGGGCAGCCCTGACTAAGCACGAAACAAAACATGAAACCAAAATGATTTACTTCAGTCTTGATGTTTTAAACACACTCAGTGAACTCCCAAACCCATAAAAAACAATAGGGATTTTGCCATTGACTTCAACAGGTCAAGGATTTTATCTATGACCCTGTTTTGCAATAGATGTTCTTATTCCCCAGTATGTTTCCACACAATTACCATAACCCATATGAGCATATGGTGTATCGGCTATATACAGAACCAGAGTCTGGCCTTCCTACCTACCTTCTTTTCACTTTGTAGTAAATGGGGGATTTGATTATTATCAATATTGATAGCTGGGCTTTTGATGACCAGGAGAACTCCATGATGAATTGCCTACTGGGTGTGAAGCTTGCACAGTTCTGAAGACATTGTTGTGCAGTGCTGGGGAGGAGTCAGTGTTACCAATGACAGAGGGAAAGGTAGGAGAGAGAGGACCTGGAGGAGAAGTTAAGATCATTAAGTAAGAGATTAAAGTCCTGGACCTCCATGGTAGCATTCTCTAAAATGCTTCCAGATTCATGCCCAGGGCCACTTGGACAGGCGGAAATGCCGGGTCTCAATGGGAGCATGAGAAAATGACGTTTGGAAGAGGGATTTAGATTTATTAGGAACTTTGGAAACTTTGTAAAGGAGGACCATGTACAGGAAGACTGGGATTCATCTAAACCAAAACAGAATCAAATAGCTGGCATATAAAATTAAAAAGGTCATAGAGGAGTTTTTTTAACTAATGGCTGGGGGAAAGTCAACAGATGTGGAGGAGCACACAGTTTGGACAGAGACATCCCTTAGAAGAGGATTCATTAAAGGGGATTCTCTATATCTTAGTAAAGAAGATATTATACAACTTGATGAAGTAGAGGTAGGAAATTAAGAAAAAAGGTCAAATGAAAAAGCTTCTCTTTCAGTTACATCCTCAGACTTGTCACCAAGAAAGAATGGCTTAGGTGTGGGAGTTTCCTTCACATCTTCTGCAGAGAAAATCCCTTTTAACATACCAGAGGGTAGCCAATGTATAAAAAATAAAATAGAATTAAGGTTCATGAGTGTATATTCTTGGGATAATAATGTTGGATGTGTGTGTGTGTGTGTGTGTGCGTGTGTGTATTGTTACTATGTATACCGTTTAGTGTTTAATTAAACTTGCTGTCAGCATCCTACATGTGATTGATCACTTCATGTAGAACATAATGACTTAAGCCACCTCCACACTACACTATTGGGCACTTTAATATGTATGCTTATGCTAATAGAATTTGTTTATGTTCTCGATCTATAATTTTCAGATCTATTGTATTAAGCAATATTAGTACAATAAATAAAGAAACTATTTCTTTATATAAATAAAGAAAAGATTACTGCCTGAATGCCAATCATTTAGGTGGAAGGCTGTACCATGTCCTCTCACGGGTAGACAGAGTTAGTCTGTTCTACGGAGATTCCTGAAGGGCATCAGGGAACCCCTGGTAACACCCTGACAATTTCTCTAGGGAGGGCCATATCCTTACACTTACCAAAGCAGACATTTGAGTTACTGAAATAGGCAAGCCACTGTAATGATGCATTGAGTCTGTTTTGGGGGGTGAAAAGCGTCAACAGCTTCTATATGAGGAGAGCTTCATAGAATCACAGAATATCAGGGTTGGAAGGGACCTCAGGAGGTCATCTAATCCAACCCCCTGCTCAAAGCAGGACTAACCCCAACTAAATCATCCCAGCCAAGGCTTTGTCAAGCCTGACCTTGAAACCCTAAAGATTAAAGAGATTGGGACTGTTCATACTTGAAAAGAGATGACTAATGGGGGATATGACAGAAGTCTATAAAATTATGAATGGTTTGGAGAAAGTGAAAAGGGAAGTGCTATTTACCACTTCACACATCATGAAAACTAGGGGTCACCCAATTAAATTAATAGGCAGAAGGTTTAAAACAAAGTCCTTACATAACATACACTCATCTTGTGGAACTCATTGCCTGGGATATTGTTAAGGACAATAAGGACAATTTTATGAAGGACAAATCAGGGTTCAAAAAAGAATTAGATACATTCATGGAGGATAGATCCATAAGTGGATGTATTGGAGATAGGCCCATTGAGACAGGGCTAGTCCAGGGAGTCCTTTGGAGTAGGGGGCAGCCTGGGAAGACAGGGGAGTCCCTGGGAGTGAAGGAAAAACCCTGACAGAGAAAGGGAAAGTTTTACAGGGGTATCAGGCTCCTGTGGAGTGGGGAGCCTGGAAACTCTGGGAACCCTGCCTTGAGGTGGGGCTTTCAGGGCTTTCAAGTTCCCTGCTGCAGAGCCAGGAGCCTAGACGCTGAAAGTCCCTGCCAGAATGAAAGTTCATGAATGTATATGCGTGGGATAATAACGTTGGATGTGTGTGTGTGTTTATGTGTGTGTTGTTACTATGTATACCATTTAGTTGGGCAGGAGGCTGTTGTGCCCCTGAGTCTGAGGTAGTCAGCATAGTGGGGCTGAGCAGAACTGCAGACCCTGGAAGATCTGGCATCCCAAGCAATCAGCCAGTTGATCTGGCAGGAAAGTCACTTTTGTTTCAGTTGAAGTTCACTGAAACCAAACTATTTATTCACAAACCTCTTTGGTTTCAATGCATCAGGATTTTCTGATGAAACCTGGATTCATCAGAAAATTGCTAACCTGCTCTTCTTTGAGTCTCTGGGGTGGATTCCAGTCAGTCAGCCTAAAGGCTGATCTATTTCCTGTAATGAGTCTATATCCCTCTCATTGTGCTCATTCACTCAAAGTAAGGTGCTGATGAAATGTTAATGTTCTATAGTTCCATAATTTTGCTGTAGGATTTGTCCTGTAATCCTTTTATAAGCCAAATATTTAAGATATTCCAATGCTACGATACTCAACTCTGGAGTGACTAGAAAATCCTGTGCTTGGAAACTTCTCTATCCTCCTCCCTTTTCCACTGAAAATAGCTTTATAATGAAGATTACTTCTGGTAATGCAATTTCACCAAATGCTTGAAAGTACCTTTCGGGCTAAGCTTATTAACTTTTATATAAGTTTTGGTTTGATGTTTAGTTTTATTGCAACTATGTCCTTAGACTCTACAGTGTTTAGGTATGCTTTAGGCTAGTGTTCTATACTTTAAAACATCTAACAAACTGATTTTCTATCCCTGAGACACTCTAATAGCTGGAAAGAACTTCTGCAATGTACACATTAGGAAATATGGACAGATTTCAGGAATGGCCTTCAAGCAAATCTAAATCTAAAAGCTTCATATGTGCATTTACATGTCTATAGCTATGTACAGCCTATCAAGACTGGGCTTTCTGTTAGGTTATCTATCCTCACAAGCAAAACAATTTTTACCTTAAGTAGAGAGTTATCTTAAAAGGCAGGGGAAATTACTGTGTACTGTTGACCTTTTAAAAACTGGGTAGCATTAGATTTTGGAAGAAATATATATGCTTCTGAAGAATTTCAGTGAGGTTAATCACTAAGACCCTTTACCAGTCCCTGTGTCCTTCATGCCCAAATTGCCAGGGGACAAACAATAAAACACTTTTAATACATCACCTTCATCCAAAGATCACAGGGTGTTCTATACTAACAATATCATATTTTTTCAAACAATCAAAAGTGTCATCAAATATAGATTTCTGTAGCTTTAAATAGTGAGACAAATTGAGCAATTCAAACAACTATTGCAATGCAGTTCCACAATCAAAAAGCTTAGTCACTAAAAGACATAACACTCGGTGGCTTGAGGTTATATCCCAGGCAGACTAAATAACCCTACTAGTTCTGACCTCAGGAACAACTGGGAACATATGGATTTAAAATAGCTGACATATATTAGGCCACAGCCACCGCTGAGTGTCTTAAAAGTAGGCAATAAAACCTTGACATTTATATAGAATTTTACAGGGAGCCAGTGTAAAGACTGTAAAACCCGGAGTGCTCTTTTGAAGAGCTGAGGATCTGTAAGAATGGGAGCAGATGCATTCTGCACGACCTGCATCTTGGACATGTTGCCATCGAGAACTCCTAGTGAGATAGAATTACAAAAATCAAGCATGGAGAAAACAGAAAGTTGTGTCCCTGCTTCAAGTTCCTTTTGCTAAACAAAGGCATTAGGGTGGTGATATTCAATAGGAGCCAAATCTTTGCCCCAGAGCAAAGGCCTAATAAATGACCTATGAGCAGGGAACTGTTCAAGGAGTCTAAGCTGTGTCAGAATTCCCTTTCTCAGCTTGGCAACATACCCTTGACCATCCATGGAGCCATTCTATAGATGTCAATGCATACGCTGGCCTTTTAGTCTCTGTGTTTTGTTGTTCTGCCCCTTTGTCTGGGTTAATTATAGAGAGGGAGACAAACTCCAACCAATCCTTTTCTGGTCTGCCCCCTCTTAATACAAATCTCAGTAAGCTCCATGTCAAAGAAAGGTCAAATAGGCTTCCACTTCACACTTACCCATCACTGCAAAGCAGAGCTACATTGGGTTTTCTGCATTCCTGGCTTTCTCTAGTTATTCCTGGGATGGGGTACTTAGTCTTTAGCATGGTAGAAAGAAATTCTGGACACAGAAAAGAGGTACAATTCAACAGATAAATCAGATGAGAATATAACTCAGCTTCTGTACACACAGAGACTGGTTTAAAAGAAAATCAAACGCAATTGCTAGGGTGCAAACCTTGCTCAGCAAGTTCTTAGAACCAATTAACAAGATTTCCATTTTATTTGGATTAAGTTTAATTAAATGATTCAACATCACCACTAGTTGTCTCAGGGAATTAATAGATCATTTTACCTTTTTTGTACTTTTTTTTTCTGAATTAGTCTAGCATTATCCTCACATGCACATGCATTGCTGCAATGTAATCTAAGTTACTTTGTACAAGAGGAATATTACTTTTCCACGCCAGACTCATAAATCACTGGGACGCTATGGATAGCTCCGCCTACCATCCTAAATGTTTTTCAGTGAAAATTAATTAAAGCCATCTATTTAAAATGTTTATTTGTTTTGATACAAATTACAAGTTGTGTTTTCTGTCTTTGTAAATTCTATGCCCTTCTGCTCTTTCCTCTGTGGTATTTAAATAATATTGGAAATATGTTGAAACACAATTATCCACATAAACAAACAAACCACTCCCTCCCCCACAACAGAGCACCCGATAGCTTAATGTTATGTCTCAGACATACTCAATAATCACACCACTTCTGACCTCAAAGGTAAGTTTAGATGAACACTTTATATTTGGCTAATCCCTACCAGAGGGACAAAAATGGGAATGGCTTTACAAAACTTCACCGCTTTGGTGACTGTTTTACAGAATCACAATCTTATCAGAATTGTCTAGGTCTCGGTCCAGGATTCAGATAAATCGTTCAGCTCTTGGCTGGTATCTCTGTAATAACCTTTGTGTCTCAGATCTGTTGTATTTATTCATTTTATTTACCTTTTGGTATTCACCAAATCCCACTAGGATGGGATTTCAGCACTTTTGAAAGCCCACACCTAATGTAAATATAACATTCTTAGGTTTGAAATTTCAGAGGAGCATTAGGTAGTTGGGCATTTAACTTCTTTACAGAGTTAGTAAAAATATTGGACTAAACTTTTTTTCATTTGAAAGATGTAATTTTCGTTGAGCTAAAAGGTTTCACAGAAATGTATTGGTTTCAACAAATACTTCTTTAGAAAACTCTTTCTCAATTTTTTGAAAGCTATCAGGTTTGTTCCAATACAGAATGAAAATAAATTTCAAAACCTTATTTTTTCATGTAATTGTTTTCCAGCCAGCCCATCTCCTTAAGGTTCCTTTGAAAATTCCATCTTTAATTTATTTTTATAATATATATCTGATAATGCTAGTTTAGACTATTTATATCAGAAAGACTGGATACCTCAGCTCACTAGTTCAGTTCTTGTCCAAATCAGTAGTTAATTAAAATTATAATCTGAATAACAGTTGTTTAGAGTCCTATATAATATTAAATGTTGTGTGTGGAGAGGAGAGGGGAACAGGTGATTTTATAATTAAATAATGGCTTATAATGCGCACACACACACACACACACAAGAAGATAAAATTAAGATTACATGGGCAATCTAAATTCTAATATTTTCTAACTTTCAAATGTTTGACTTTGCAATCTAAATAATGTTCTTTTAATGTAGATTTTAATGTAATTTCCTAGTTGCTTTTGCAAAGGAAAAGGATAAAAACATGTTTAATTCAACACAACTGAAACAATGCTACATCATGCAGCCTCAGCAGGCTTTGAAGCCTCAACGTTCAGCATTGTAGAACAAATTGAACTCTGTATGGCTAGGGGCTGAAAGAAGATCAGCTAGCAGGCCACCCTTGAGCTACAGATTTTGCAGCAGTCCACAAGGTGGGCTGCCAAGAAGCTGGGATCACTCGAAGCCCCCAGGCTACTGAGGAACCACAATCCTGGAAACTGGGGCTCCCAGGCTCTTGGCTCCCCATCAATCCACCAGTCTGCCAAGGAGACAAAAGGTTTAGGTTCCACAGAGTCTGCCAGGCAGGCTGCTGAGGAGTCAGGCAGGGTTCTGTTGGAGGAATTTTGTCAAAATAGAAGCATGTCTATGAAGTGTTTCGATTTCCATGAACTGACAAATTCCAAGGGGAGAAACACATTTCACTGTTCCCCCGCAGCCAGGTCTAATGCACACTAACATTCTCTATCATTACAATCAAGACTATTACAAAATAAGCAATGGAGCACAAAGGTTGGGGTGGGGCAGGCTTACCTGTTTATGGCAAACTGCTGTTGCTGTTGTGGATATGTTAACTGATGGGTTTTGATGTACTGGTAGAGATGGGATGGAGAGTCTGGGGCTAAATCTGTCCTGACTACAGTTGAGCCTCACCTGAGAGCAATCAGATGAATCCAACATAGGAGGCAAGGGGGTAGGTTAAGGGGAGGGAGGTGTAAAAGGAAGAAGAAAAGAAAAGTGGAGAAAATAAAGATGAGCAACTGCAGCTGAGACATTGCCAGAGGGCGGAAATTTGGCAGTACACTGTGGAAAACTCAGAAAATGGTTGAGGAACTGTGTGAAAGGTTCCTACAGAGAAGACTTTTGACTCCTGTGACCAAGGGAGTGGTGATACAGGAGTTGTAGGGCGAAGAAAGCTCCTGTTAGAGAGTGACTGAAGTAGAGTTAGGGCCTCGTGGGCTTGTATGTAAGGACTAAATAAATGGGATCCCAGGATGGGAGTGTTGTAACTACCTGTGGACTGTGAATTATTAAGGGGCCCTGAAGGGAGAAATTAGAAGTAGTACATTGTGATGTAACCTCTGGCCAAGGGGAGGGTGGGGGTGCTTGGGAGGCAGTATGAAGCCACAGAGCTACAGTGGCATTAACTTCAGTTGAGAACAGAAGCTTTTCTTTTTTATTACCTGACACCACTTCTGCTTCCTCATCTTCTACCAAAATATGTGCTCCAAGATGAACTCAAGGGTAGGAGAAACACAGCGGGGGCATGACATGGTGGGATGGTGTGGGTGAGGCACAGTGAGGTGCTGTAGGCCGTGGAGATTTACAAAGGGAGTTTGCCAGAAGGTCAGACAGGTTCTGTGAATTAGAATTACAAAAACAGGCTGTAGCAGAAAATATGCTGATGCAGGAGGAGAAGGTGGCTGCAGAGTATCTCCAGCCTGAGTGGTCAATGAGGAAATAAGAGAAGGAAATGAGGGAGAGAGATATGTCTGAAAACTCTTTGAAATGCTCACCATCAGATCCTAGGAGGCACTGACCTGAACCACATCTTGACTCCAGCCTTTCCAATTCTATTGCTATCTTTTGATTCAGCTGCTTGGTAACTCAGGGTGGAGGATCAGCCAGTCCATTCATAATGGAAGTGCACATAGCTGGACACAGGCATGCTGATGATGTGCCATTCCATTATATGGGAGATTACATTTTAATGTTATGTTTGTATGCAGTTCAGATTTTCAGTTTGGTTTGGTG
This sequence comes from Sternotherus odoratus, assembly GCA_032164245.1. Classification (NCBI taxonomy): domain Eukaryota; kingdom Metazoa; phylum Chordata; order Testudines; family Kinosternidae; genus Sternotherus; species Sternotherus odoratus. The sequence goes on along the minus strand of JAVMKO010000001.1, from coordinate 155,007,612 downwards.
TTATTTGGAATCTTGGTTTTGAGGTTTCACTGTTTGAGAACTGAACCCAGTGGACCCTCTTGAACGTTCACTTTAGTGTTTGGCAGCTGGACTTCCTGTGCTAGAAACCTGTAATAAACAAACTTGTCCAACAGTCTTTTACTGTGTGTGATTCACAAAAATAACAAGAGAAGCAGTCACTTGGAAATAATCATATTAGCAGAGACTCATAGTGCATACAATTGGCACTAAGCCAGGAAAACTACTAACTAGGAGATATAGATATAGATATATTTTCCCCTTATGTGAATTTTCAAATGAATATATCACATAATGTTCTGGTCACTTTAAATCATCTGGCCACTAACCCAAGGATGTGGGAACAGAAGATCTTTCTTATTTTCAGAAGAGCACTGAGACAATGTTGTTTATACCAGGCCCATAAAGCAGCACAGGCATCAGCCCACACCTTCCTAAAGTAGTCCTCCTTTATCCTCTCATATGCAGAGCACACCCCAATAGCATGAATGGCATTATACACACTACAGTCCAAGTGAGTTTGAAAGTATTGTATAGTTAAGCCTTCTTGGGTAAGATGCTTTTGTATCAAGCTAGGCTTTTGTGATGCAGGGGAATAAAAGATAGGCTAACTCTCCCACAATAACAATGGGTGGACAGACTAGAGCTGGTCAGGATTTATTTGGAAAATGCTTATTTGTCAACCCCAAAATATTTCCACTGAAAATGTACCTGGTTCCCTGCCAGTTCCCCTGACAAGTTGATAGAGAGCCTGGACTTCTGGGGCCCATGGCTCCATGGCAGCTTTGCCATGGGGCCTGCACTGGGGCTGGAGACCCTGAGCTTCTAAGATCTGTGGCCTCGGGGCAGCTCCCCATATGCCAAGACTTTCACGTTCCTGCAAGAGGAGCCTACTGTAGAAAAAAAGTTTGTAATATTTTCATTAAAAATGTGCTACTCTGTGGGTGTGAAGGAGTTAACTTCCGTGGGCCACAGGAATAAGGGCTAGGGTGTTGGTATTACATGTGCATATCTAAGATGGTATGAATGAACTATCAAGAAATATCAAGAAACACCCACATAAAAATGAGTTTGTATTGGCAATACAGTGGGAGACTGGTGATTAGCTTGGGAGCAGGCAAGCAGAACATGCAAATGTAGTTGGATTGCAACTTGAGATAAAAACAAGGTGTGAGCACTCTGTGATTGCTTCCTCCCAAGGCAGAGTGATGGAGAGACATAACATCCAGGAGACTTTGGAAAAAGAAGGGCAGGTGATATTTCGAACATGGGCTCTCAGTTAAGCTTTGTTTTTTCAGACTAACCTAAGGAAGCTTAAATACTATATTCCAGTTGACTAATAAATGATGGCTTGTCATTAAAAGGCTTTCCTGTCTCACTGGATTTTTAGCAAGAGCAGCTCTGATCCATCTCAACTAACTTCTCTTTTCCCCAAAAGGACAACTGAGTTATTAACAGTTTTAATACCACCTAAAAGATTGTCAGATGAGGGTTTCCTTGTAAAAACTGTCTACAGCTAAAAGGCAAGGGAAAATGGGATTTTGTTAAATTGAAAGCCTCAGTTAATATTTAACATTTCAAATGTTTTAGCTGTTGTCCTTTCTTGTATCTTTAAGACCACTCTCTTAATATCCTGCAAAATAATCATGCTTCTGGATAGAAAAATATTTTCTTTCATAGAGACAATAATTTGTCTCTATTTCTGCTGTCCTTTAGGATAAAAAGTTTGTCTTGTAAACATAGCATTTTACGTTTTATGGCTTAGGGACATCCAGAGCATGTGATTTAGTGCATAGTATGTAATATATGCATTTTAATGCAAATTTTCTTGAATTCACTGTCTTTTTTGTTATCCTGATGTTGGAACCATTGCAATTTTCCACGTTTTTTTGTCTTAGCAAATAGATAATCACTGACTCTCCTCCAATGCTGTTTTTCCTTCCCTGTCTCATTTAGTTCTTTGTGGGTCTGATTCAACTCCCACTAAAGTTACTGGAAAAACTCTCATTGACTTCATAGAATTGGATCTGCCATTATATCACTAATCTGATGTTCAGCTCTATTAATATTTTTTCCCTTGTGGATCAGCATGGAATCCATTTAAGACACAAGCACTTTAAAGTCTCCAATGTAATGTAGATGCACACTTTTTAATCTCCCTTAGGATTGAGGATGTTACATGTCATTTTCTCCAGAAGAAGCTACTATGTTTTCCTCTTTGTCTAGTGATTCCTCAGAGACCCATTGAAGTCCCTATGAGACTTTTTTTTCTGTACAAAAAAGATGTTTAGCAGAACTTATTGGAGACAGCTGGACATGTCTTTATCATCTCCTGTCACTCATAGCAGCGGTTGGCTTGAGATAAGTTAGATGAAGTTAGGTGCAAAGTATGGCCGCTCACAGCCAGGGCCGGTGACAGGAATTTTGGGGCCCCGTACGGCAGAACGTACAGCCCCCCCCTGGTCTCCCACTGCCCGCGGGCCCCCCCGGTCTCCCGCCGCCCGCGGTGCCCCCCGTCAGTCTCCCGCCGCCCGCGGCCCCCCCCGCCAGTCTTCCACCGCCCGCGCCTCCCCCCGCCAGTCTCTCGCCGCCCGTGCCCCCCCCCCCAGCCGACCTCCCGCCGCCCCCCCCCGGGCCGCTCTCCTGCCTCCCGCGGGCCCCCCCGCTGATCTCCCGCCACCCGAGGCCCCCCCCCGCCAGTCTCCTGCCTCCCGCGCCCCCCCCCGGCCGATCTCCCGCGCCCCCCCCAGCCGCTCTCCTGCCTCCCGCGGCCCCCCCCCGGCCGATCTCCCGCGCCCCCCCCAGCTGCTCTCCTGCCTCCCGCGGGCCCCCCCGGCCTCCCACGGGCCCCCCCCCGCCCGATCTCCCACCGCCCGAGGCCCCGCCGGTCTCCTACCTGCCGCGGGCCCCAACCCTCGCATGTGCTGCGGCCGCGTGGCCCGGCCAGAAGCAAAGGGGGGCGGGGGAGGCTGCTGGGTGCCGGGGGAGGGGGCTGGTGAGCGCTGCAGTGGCTGCCCGAGCCGCGCCTCGCTCACAGCCCCGGCGACAACGGGTACAGCTGAGTACCGTCCCCGGACTTCAGGGGGCCCCCCTGAAGTCCAGGGCCCGGTACATCTGTACCCATTGTACCCCCCTGTTGCCGGCCCTGCTCACAGCTCCCAGTAGCCACGGTTCACTGCTCCCGGCCAATGGCAGCCGCAGGAAGTGGCATGGTACCTGCGGACACTCAGATAAACAATGCATCTCATGGCCTGTCAGGGGCTTAACCTGAACAAGCCATGAACCAAGTTTGGGAAACCCTGCCATCAAGAAAGAAGGCATATATTTGGGACGAAGAGTGGGACGAAAGTTTAAAGTGATGCCATCCCTCTGAAGAATGCATTGTCTGAATAATATTTTATCTGTTATCATTACAAGTAACACATTTATTCTAATAACTAAAGTCTTCTTTTCAGTTTGGTTATTTTGTGCATTTTGCATCTTTACGAATAGGCAATGAGGTCCCAAATGTGCTGCACTAGTGGAGAATGTGGTGACCATACAGACTTTAACTAGGCTCAATTACATGGAGTCCTTATAATGTGTCCTGTTGGTGTATTTCATAGATCATCACTATGGAGAGAAACATTTAGAAAAATAGAAAAACATAATTGTAAAACCACAAGAATTGTCAAGGGGACTCAGGAGCTGGTGTAGAAATTGAAGCTATTTAACTAGTTTTTTAAAAAAATTGATTTGATTTCAAATTGATGTGTCTTTTAAGAGTAATAGAGCTCATAGAACTTTTCCTCTCTGGTTTACCATGACTCTTTTAAAGTCTCATGTCCACATCTGAGATATTACACTACTTCTGTCCAATCAAGCCAGCTATAGAGTCTTCGAATCTTGAGTATTTAATAGCTACACATTGATTTTGATATATATTTCATGATTAAATGAATTTACATGTGTTGGGCATAACACAATTATATATAGTGCTTCTTGATGATAATGGCTATATGATATCTTTTCTCTTTTAGAATTTTGAAAAGGTTTTGTTTTCACCAAGTGCAGAAAGTTATCAAATTATATTTTAATTCTAAATTATGCAAAGGAACTGAAAGGCATGGTACAATTCAATAAATGCATCCCTGCATACACATGGTATCAATTTTCATTATGCTTCAATGTAAAATGATCTTGACATTGGTCTTTCTAGTTCCCATTTTAATCTTGCAGTTTCCAACACGATGGGCTTGACATAGAGTCCACTGACATCATTGGAAAGGGTCTGATCCAAGACCCTATTGTGGTAAACCCAGGGCAGGCCCCTGCCAGAGGGGTTTGTGGTGAGAGAGGTAACTGCAGGTTAATTGGGTTCAGTTGAGTAAGGCTGCCACTGGCCAAAGCAGGATCAGCTGAGCCTACTTAAAAAGCTGACAGAGACCTTTTTAAACCCTCCTCTTCAACTAGGAAGGGGAGGGAGAGATAGATGGAGTGAGGCTGCCAACAGGTTGGAGGCAGCAGGACAGGGAGCCTCTCCCAGGAGGGAGATAGCTTTTCCTAGTCAGAGAGGAAAAAAACCCAGCCAGAAAGGAGCACTTAGGGGAAGGGAAAGCCTGCCTTTGGGCTTCTTAGGCGGGCTGCCAGCGGCACTTGCCTCACCTGAGCCCAAAGGACCTGAGCCAGGGTGGGTCCGAGAAGCCACTTTGCCACACGTGGTGTTAAAGGTGGGATGTGAGTGGACTTGGTGGCAAGCCCTCTCAGGACAAGGCGAATCACCCCTAACGGAAAAGGAAGAAAAGAACAGAAATGGAGGAGGTGGTGAAGGCATTGGTTCAGGCCACTGCGGCCCAGCTGGAAGCAGTACGAGTATAACAAGAGACTAATCAATTGTTGATAAACCAGGCAGCCCAGGACCGAGCCACCCTGCATGAGTGAAGCATATAAAAGCCCTGGGCACCGTGATCCGTGAGGGCCCAGACGCCTGGCCGCTACGGGCAAGCAACTACTTGCAGAAGATAACGGTGGATGATGACACCGAGGCCTATCTCCTCGCGTTCGAGAGGACAGCACTGCGAGAGGCCTGGCCCCGAGAGCAGTGGGCGAGTATCCTGGGCCCCTTTCTGTGTGGGGAGACCCAGAAGGCCTATTTTGACATGGCAACTGAGGCAGCTGCGGCTTACCTCCAGCTGAAGGCTGAGATCCTGGCGAGGGCAGGAGTGATGCCAGCCCTAAGGGGACAGCGGTTCCATGAGTGGAAGTACAAGGACAGCAAGGCACCGAGGTCCCAGCTGTTTGACTTGATCCATCTCGCCCAGAAATGGCTGTGCCCGGAGACCCACAGCCCAGGAGCTATCGCGGATTACCGAGGAAGGAAGGCGCCTGAATAGGGGGCAAGTCTCTGCACAAAAAGCCCGGGTTGCCATGACCCCAGGCCGGTATATGGAGGGGAAAAAGGAGGCTGGGGAACAGCCTGAGATCACGGAGAGACATGGGGACTGGGGGAACTAGACTCAGGGGGTAAGGCCCAACAGCCCAAAAACTAGGGGCTGCCCCGAGCAGGAATTCGATGTTATGCATGTGGGGAAGTAGGGCATATAGCTGCCCAGTGCCCAAACCTAGAGGAACTCATGCAATGTGACCTGGGAGGGATAGGAGGACCCTGCGACCTAATAAGTCAATTAGGGGTTGCGATGGCCCCCCGTAGATACACCAGGCCCGTTAAGATGAACGGCATTAAGACCACCACGTTGGTGGACTCAGGGAGTGCGGTCACGCTGGTCTTGGGAAAGCTGGTCGGGCAAGACCAACTGTCCTGGGCCAAGCAATCAGGAGTATCCTGTGTGCATGGGGAAGTTAACTATTACCCCACCATCTCCGTAAGGATAGACATCCTGGGAAACCCCACAAAAATGATGGTGGGAGTAGTCCCGAAGCTCCCGAAGCTCCTCATTGGACGAGACTTCCCAGGGTTTGATAGCCTACTCCCCGGAAGGGAGGCGGAAGGAGATAGCACCGAGACCCAAGAGATGACCCCAATAGGTAGCGGGCCCCCGGTCTTCCAGGAATTTGACCCGGAGTTATTCTCCGTGCCTGGGAAGCCCAAGAAGTCCCGGAGGGAGAGGAGGGCGGCTAAGGAGTTGGGGACGAGAATTTTGGCCCGGTACCAGAAGTCTACGCTCGTAGGGGAACAAGTAAGCCCCCAAGGGAAAAGGGGCTGGGCGAGCTATGGGGGAGCCCGATGCCGGACCTAGTTCCCCCCAGACTTTCCCCGAGAGGGAGACAGAAGTAGATACCCCGGAGTTGGGACCAATTGGCCCTTCAATGGAAAATTTGGGGCAGGATCAAGCCAATGATCTGTTATACCACAATATCCGTAAGGAAGTAGTTGAAGTGAATGGGGTCCCTGTAGAAGGGAGAGTCAAGGGCCGAGGGCCATATTATATAATAAAGAGGGACCTATTATACAAAATAGGCCAGATGCAGGAAGAAGCCGTGGAACAACTCTTGGTACCACAGAAGCACCAGAGAGGCGTGATGGATCTAGCCCACAGTGATCTATTCAGGGGGCACCTAGGGGTAGAGAAAACCCTCAATCGGATCCTGCAAAGGTTTTTTTGTCCCGGAGTTTATGCAACTGTCCGGCGGTATTGTGCCTCCTGCCTGGAATGCCAATTGCATGCCCCCTGATCACACTTACGGGCCCCTTTGGTGCCTCTTCCTATTATTGAGGTCCCGTTTGAGAGGATCGCTATGGACCTGGTGGGGCCACTAGAGAGATCTGCCCGTGGCCATCAGCACATACTGGTTGTGCTAGACTACACCACGCGGTACCCGGAGGCTGTGCCCCTACGGAACACAATGTCCAAGACCATAGCCCGGGAATTAGTGCAGATTTTTTCCCGAGTAGGGATACCCAAGGAGATCCTGATGGACCAAGGGACCCCCTTTGTGTTGAAGTTGATGAAGGACTTATGCGACATGCTCCACGTACGGACCCTAAGGATGTCGGTCTATCATCCCCAGACCGACGGCCTGGTCGAACGCTTTACTAGGACATTGAAGAGCATGATAAGGAAGGTAGTGGGCCGGGACGGGAAGGATTGGGACCTCCTACTTCCCTACCTACTGTTTGCTGTGAAGGAGGTACCGCAGACCTCCACTGGGTTCTCCCCATTCGAGTTGTTATATGGACGCCACCCGCAGGGCATACTTGACATTGCCAAAGAGGGTTGGGAAGAACAGCCGAACCCAGGGAGAAATGTTATTGAGCATGTGTTTCAGATGAGAGAGAGGATAGCCCAGGTCACCCCCATTGTGCGAGAACACATGGAGAAGGCACAAGGGGCCCAACAGACGTACTACAATCGCAAAGCGACAAGCCGAAGGTTCCAGGTGGGAGACCGGGTGATGATGCTTATACCCACAGCTGAAAGCAAGCTGTTAGCCAGGTGGCAAGGGCCATATGAAGTAATAGAAGCCATGGGGGACGTAGACTATAAAGTCCGAAAGCCTGGTCGCCGGAAGCTAGAGCAGATCTATCATGTGAACCTACTGAAACCATGGCAGGATAGAGACGTTCAGGTGGTCGCGGTAAAGGCGCCACCCCGGGAAGGCAACCGACCCGGCCAGGTAGGAATATCCCCAGAACTGACCCCAAAACAACGAGCGGAAGTGATCAGCATGATCAAATGCAACCAGGATGTGTTTTTGGAGATGCCGGGCCGAACTACTGAGGTGCACCACCACATCCTCACGGAGCCTGGAGTGAAGGTACACGTCAAGCCCTACCGGATCCCGGAGGCAAAAAGGAAAGAGATTGGGACAAAAGTTCAGAAGATGCTAAAATTAGGGGTCATAGAAGAGTCCCATAGCCAGTGGTCCAATCCCGTGGTCTTGGTACCTAAGCTGGATGGCAGCATGAGATTCTGTAATGACTTCCGGAGGCTGAACGACGTTTCCTGGTTCGATGCATACCCGTTACCCCAGATAGACGAGCTAATTGACCGGCTAGGAATGGTGCGGTTTTTGTCCACCCTTGACCTGACCAAGGGATACTGGCAGATCCCCCTGGCCAAGGAGGACAAGGAGAAAACAGCCTTTGCCACCCCAGAGGGTTTGTACCAGTATACCGTCCTCCCATTTGGGTTACATGGGGCCCCCGCCACCTTCCAGCGGTTCATGGACAAACTGTTGCAGCCACATAGCAAGTACGTGGCTGCCTATCTGGATGACTTAATTATAGATAGCCCCGACTGGGAGACACACTTGGGGAAGGTGGAGGCAGTGTTAGATGCCCTGAGGAAGGCAGGACTGACTGCAAATGCCTCCAAGTGCTCGATTGGGCTAGCAGAAGCCAAATACCTTGGGTATATAGTGGGGAGAGGCATGGTAAAGCCCCAACTCAACAAGTTGGAGGCGATGCAGAAGTGGCCCCGACCAATCTGGAAGAAACAGGTCAGCGCGTTCCTGGGGTTGGTTGGGTACTACCGATGGTTCATCCCCCACTTCGCCACCAGGGCATGCCCGTTAACTGACCTGACGAGAGCCCGTGGCCCGGACATAGTGAAATGGACCAGCGCAGCAGAGGATGCTGGTCCATTTGTGGATCTGTGGACGGCCCTCTGCACCAACCCTGTGCTAATAGCTCCGAACTTGGGAAAGGAGTTTATATTGCAGACCGACGCCTCTGAGGTGGGGCTGGGAGTGGTGCTCTCCCAGATGATAGAAGGAGAAGAATACTCGGTCCTATTTCTCAGTCGGAAGCTCCTGCCCAGGGAACAGAAATATGCAGTAGTGGAGAAGGAATGCCTGGTGGTAAAGTGGGCCGTAGAAAGCTGCTATCTGCTCGGAAGATGGTTTACCCTTGTCATGGACCATGCTCCGCTGAAGTGGATGCACCAAAACAAAGACAAAAACGCAAGAGTCACCAGATGGTTCCTCTCGCTCCAACCCTTCCACTTCCGCGTGCAACATAGGTCCGGCCTCCTGCATGGAAATGTGGACGGCCTGTCGAGGGTACACTGTTTACCGACCCAAGTAGCCCAACCCTGTAGTGTTGAGCAGGGTAAACCCAGGGCAGGCCCCTGCCAGAGGGGTTTGTGGTGAGAGAGGTAACTGCAGGTTAATTGGGTTCAGCTGAGTAAAGCTGCCACTGGCCAAAGCAGGATCAGCTGAGCCCACTTAAAAAACGGACAGAGACCTTTTTAAATCCTCTTCTCCAGCTAGGAAGGGGTGGGAGAGATAGATGGAGTGAGGCTGCCAACAGGTTGGAGGCAGCAGGACAGGGAGCCTCTCCCAAGAGGGAGATAGCTTTTCCTAGTCAGAGAGGAAAAACCCCAGCCAGAAAGGAGTGCTTAGGGGAAGGGAAAGCCTGCCTTTGGGCTTCTTAGGCGGGCTGCCGGTGGCACTTGCATCACCCGAGCCCAAGGGACCTGAGCCAGGGTGGGTCCGAGAAGCCACTTTGCCACACTATGTACTGTGGTTACAGTTCATGAGACTTGCCAATACAGTAAAACCTCGATTTAATGGACCTCGATTTAACGGATGCAATTGACAAAATTTTTCCCGGCTGAGGCCCCGGTCCCCTCAGCTTGCGGACGTCTGCTGGCTCCCGGCTGCCGCCCCGGTTAAGGCAGCAGGGGGCTGGCTCCTAGCTCCCGGCTGCCGCTTGGGTCCCAGCAGTGGGAGGGCTGTCTGCCGGCTCCCAGCTCCCGCCCGGGTCCCGCCAGTGGGCGGGCTGGCTGCTGGGTCCCGCCAGCGGGTGGGCTGGCTGCCGGCTCCCACCCGGGTCCCACCTGCGGGTGTGCTGGCTCCCGGCTCACACCTGGGTCCCACCAGCGGGCAGGCTGTCTGTCGGCTCCCGGCTCCCGCCCAGGTCCCACCAGCGGGCAGGCTGGCTGCCGGCTCCCGCCCGGGTCCCGCCAGCGGGCGGGCTGGCTGCCGGCTCCCGCCCGGGTCCCGCCAGTGGGCGGGCTGGCTTCCCGCTCACGCCCGGGTCCCGCCAGCGGGCGGGCTGGCTGCCGGCCCACGCCCGGGTCCCGCCAGCGGGCGGGCTGGCTGCCAGCTCCTGGCTGCCGCCCGGGTCCCAGCACCGGGCGGGCTGCAGAGCTGCCGCCCCGACCCTGTGGAGGGCGGGCTGCTGCTCCGACAGCTCATTTGTTTTTTTTTATTAAATAACGGACTTTTTGATTTAACAGACACCCCCTCACCCGAATTAGTTCATTAAATGGAGGTTTTACTGTAGTAGCTTGGGCCCTAATATGAGTGTTTGTGAGGAAAAAAATTAGAGGATAGTCTGGTTTGTTTAATATTTGTAAGTTAGAAGAAGGGTATTATTCAACCACTGTTACCTTTCACAATTAAAAGTGCATGTTTTAAACAGATCAGGTCATAAATGTTTCCAGCAGAAGGTTTTCCTGTCAAAAATGCCAATTCATCAAAATCAAAATGTTTTCTGCCTGGTTTCCTGCCAGCTTGTCAATCTTGCGGTCTGCTGCAGAGGCAGGGCCCTAGACATGCTGGCTCCAGATGGGACTTTCACTCACCCCATTGTGTGGTAGAGAGCCTAGCAGCTCCGTTAAGAGACAGAGCTGTCAGGACGTTGAGACCTCTGGATTATTTGTAGCCTGACACGTGGATTGCTGGAGCTCTGTGTAGCTTTGAGAATTCTATCAATTTTGTTTAGAAAAAGGTGAAACTGAATGTTGTTTCAATTTTTCAAAACAACAACAAAATTAGACTCTTCCTGTTCCACAGGAAATTTCAAAAATTTGTTGGAATACAAAACCATGTTTAATTTAATTAAATTTTTGAAATTCCTTCACAATAGGAATTCTGGGCTCTGACCAGCCCTACCATTAAATGAATTATGCAAGAGAAGCATGTCTGTCCTGCAATTTACATGATAATACAAAAGTTGTTACTTTTGGAAAGCCAAAAAGGTACAGGAGAATATATGTTCATTAAACACATAAGACTCAAATAAAAAGGCACTTGCTAGATGCCCATTTAAACCCATGGGCCAAATATTATTTAAATCATGCGGCCCACAGGCCGCATGCTCTTTTGTGCGGCCTGCCATGCTCCCCGGGCCACCCCCTCACTCTCCCCCTCCGACTTGCCTAGAGCAACTCCAGCCCAGCGTGCACCTGGAAAGCAGGAAGCAGCTCCAGGAAGCAGCCAAAATCAGGTGGTTGCACCCCTGGGAGAGGGAGGAAGGCACAGAGCTCTCTTCCAGGCACTGCCCCTCTCAGCTCCCATTGGCTGGGAACTGGGAATCACAGCCAATGGGAGCTTACGGGGAGGTATCTGGAGGAGCGGCCATGACAACACAGAGTTCCTCCTCCTCCCTGCCTCCTCCAGGTTCCAGCCGCTTCTAGCAGTGGGGGAGTGGGCAAGGCAGGCAAGTAGGGAGTCTGTTCTGCCTCCCCCTCCACCCGTCCTGCAGCTCAGCCCCCTTCCCTGAGTTCCATGCTGCACCCTGCATCCCTCACCCCTCCTGCACCCTGCCCCCCTTCCCTGAGTCCCCACCCCACACACCTCCTGCAGCCCAGCTCCCTGCCTTGAGCGCCCTGCCGTATCCTGCACATCTCCTGTACCTCACCTCACTGCCCTGAACCCTTGCCACATCCCTTCTGCAGCCCCTGAGGGTAGGGAGGGGGCAGAGTTGGGGTGGAAGTTTTGGGGAAGGGGGTTGGAATGGGGACAGGAAAAGGGTGGGAAGAGGCAGGGCAAGGACAGGGCTTCATGGAAAGGGACGAGTGGGGGCAGGGGTATCCGTGATTCGGCCCTCCGGCTAATGTACTAGTCTTCATGCGGCCCTCATGGTGATTTGAATCTGAGACCCCTGATTTAAATCAATGGTCTAATTGCAGTTGTAGTGACTTCAGCAAGAACAAATGAAGTCATAGATGACAATGCTCATGTTTTTTATGTAAACATCAAAAGAAAGTAAACAGAAAGAACATAGAGCACATTTGTTCCTAGTTATCCACACTTTTCTTTAAGGATATTATTGCTTTTTCTTTCCTTTTTTAAAACATTAATTTTATTTGCTTTTTTATATTGCAATTTTGTGAAGCTTTATTATAAACATGTCTATTAAAGCTGAGAAGTCAGCAACTTGGTTTATTTAATAATGTAGCTAAAATCAGCTATAATGCATACTGTTAAAAACTTTGCACAGCTATTAAATATAAATCAGTGGTTACATTTTTCAGTAGCTCGCAGCCCCAGTTATTTTATGGATACTTCATCTTTGTGCACAGTAAAAATAATTACATTAAAGAAAAGTTAGCCAGCCACAGCTTTGTAAAGTGCTCTTTTGGGGCATGTGGTGCTACAAATAAAGAATGAGAAGAAACAAGCCATGACTTTTTCAGTGTGTAGTAGTATTAATAGGAACTTAAACAACAGGGGTTCCATTATTTTCTTTTTAAGAGTAACTCCAAAGTTTTGAATAAAGCTTAAAAGAAATAGTAATTCTACCTGTCTCTAAAGGATGAAAATGAAGGTGAGACAACAAATGGCTCACACAATGATGCTATAAGAAGGGCTTGGGGATGTTTTACCGCTGGAAGGGTATTCATGGACCAAGGACTGTTCTCATGGGATGGTCACCAAGTTAGTAGGGAGGGAAATAGACTTCTGGGATGGAGGTTGGCACAACTGATTAAAAGAGCTTTAAACTAGGAACTTGGGGGAACAGTTCTGAGATGCTCATGAATCAGAGAGATACCGTGTTAGTCTGGATCTTCAGAAGTGACAAAGAGTCCTGTGGCACCTTAAAGACTAACAAAAGTATCGAAGCATAAGCTTTCATGGGCTAATACCCACTTCATCGGAGGCATGCATCCGATGAAGGAGATGCTCATGTAATTTCCATGTCTGATTCTACTATTGACAGGGAGGAAAATCAAAAAAGAGAGAGAGAATAATGGAGAAAGGAGCAGCGATGGGTAGGAGAATGGATATTAAGAGGAAAGACATTATCACTATCTATGAAGCTGACAGGGTAGGCGATTCTGGAGGAACTAGAACTTCTGGTGCAAGAAGTGAAACCAGATATTATAGGGATATCAGAAACATGGTGGAATAATAGTCATGACTGGAATATAGGAATATGTGCTGTTCAGGATATACAGAAATAAAAATAAAGGTGGTGGAATAGCATTGTATATTGATGAGATAGATTGTAAATAAATTAGAAGTGATGGAACGATAAGACAGAGTCTGCTTGGGTCAAAATCACTTTGGGGAAGAAAGCTACCAGAAGTTCCCCTGCAATAATCCTGGGCAATGCTACAGCCCCCACAATATGATTTAAATATGGATAGGGACATTAATATTTATAATGAAATAAACACTTTTGGGAATTGTGTGATCATGGGATATAACAATTGGAGGACTAGTGCTATTAATAATGGTAAGGTCAGATTTTCCTGGATGTGATAGTTGACAGATTTCTTAACCAAATAATCAGTGAACCAAGAAGAAGTGATGCCATTTTAGATTTGGTATTGGTGAGTAGTGAGGACCTCATAGAAGAATTGGTTGTAGGGAACAACCTTGATCTGAGTGATCATGAGCTAACTCAAACTAAATGTAAGGATAAAAAAAAAATAGAACTGCAACTAGGATCTTGGATTTCAACAGAACAAACTTTAAAATATTAAGGATATTATTTAGGAAAGTGGACTATATGGAATAATTAAAGGAGGCTTGGAATTAATTTCTGCAACTTTAACTTAAAATATCTGCAGCCTGAATCCCAAACAAGGGGGGAAATGAAGGGAAGGGAAATAGATGAAGTTGCACGAGTAAACATCTCAAACAGGTGATTAGGAGAAAAAAAGAAAGCTTATAAGGAATGGAAGATGGGATGGATCAGCAAGGAAAGTTACCTCTTAGAAGTCAGAAAGTGTAGAGATAAAGTGAGAACTGTCAAAAGTCAAGCAGAGAGGGACCTTGAAAAGGAAATTAAAGCCAAGAGTAAAAATTTCATATTAAAGAGTAAAATATCCATATAAATAAAAACAAAACAAGGAAAGAAGTGGGACTGCTAAGCACTAAGGATGCGGTGGAGACTAAAGATACTCTAGGCATGGCCCAACATCTAAACAAATACTTTGTCTCAGCTTTTAATAAGGATAATGAGGAGCTTAGGGATAGAGTCAGGGTGACTAATGGAAATGAGGATATGAAAGTAGAAATTACCACATCCAAGGTGGAAATCAAACACAAACAGCTCATTTGGACTAAATTAGAGGGCCAGGATCATCTTCACCCGAGAATGTTAGGGGAACTGGCACATGAAATTGAAAGCCCAATAGTGAGGATTTTTAATGAATCTGTACATTCGGAGGTCATACCCTATGGCTGGAGAATTGCTAATATAGTTCCTATTTTTAAGAAAGGTGGGGGGGAAGTGATCAAGGAAACCACAGACCTATTAGTTTGATCACAATTGTATGCAAAATCTTGGAACAAATTCTGAAAGAGAAAGAACTTAAGGACATAGATGTAAATGGTAATTGGGATAAAAACACATGTTTTTATAAAATGTAGATCATGCCAGGCCAACCGGATCTTCTTTGAAAATATAACTGACTTTTTAGCCAAAGGAAATGCAGCAAGTTTAATCTACCTGTATTTCAGTAAGACAACTGATTACAATTCCACAGGGAAATTAGTTACATTGGAGAAGATGGGGATTAATATGAGAATTGAAATGTGGATAAGAAACTGGTTAATAGGGATGCTATAATGGGTCATACTGAAAAATAAACTGTCAGACTGGAGGGAGGTTACTAGTGGAGTTTCTCAGGAATCGGTCTCAAAACCAACCTTATTTAACATTTTTTAATGATTTAGGCATAAAAAGTGGGACTGTGCTAATAAAATTTGTGAATGACAGAAAGTTGGAGGGTATTGCCAATACAGAGGAGGACTAGAAAATCATACAAGAAGATCTGGATTACCTTGAATACTGGAGTAATAGAAAATGGATGAAATTTAATAGTGTAAAGTGCAAGGTCTTGTATTTAAGGACTAACAACAAGATTTTTTGCTATAAACTGGGGACTTACCAGTTGGAAGCTACAGAGGAGAAAAATCTGGGTGTATTGGTGGATCACAGGATGACTATGAAAAGATTTTTAAAGTGATATTGTCAACCAACTTAGAAGCATTGCTTTTAAATTATAGCCCAGTATGCCAGCTTTGTCATTCTTTTAGGCATTCTTTAAGTTCATAATTTTAATTAGAAAGGTGTACTTTTTGTATTGAAAATACCTTTGCAGACTACTAAGTAACAAAGACTGTTGTTTAGCTGAGTCGTGGATAAAATGAGTGCTTGTACTATCTGTAGGTGCTTACACCTCTATATAATAATAGATTCAGTTATCACTCAGGATTTTCAGAATCCAAAACTGTGTAACTTAACCTGTTTTCTCCAGGCAGTGTCAGGAAAAAATCAAGGACAACAGCTCCTCCATCCAATGAATGATTGGTACAAACAAAAGCTCCAAACATTTTAAGTTCCTTTTTTACTGAGTCTCAAGCACACACACACACATGTATACAGTAGCAATAGTTTTAGAGCACCTTACATAATTACCCAATGGCTGAGATGGTTTTGAGTGATCAACAGCCAGGCTTCTGGAGGCCTTCCTTCCATCCAGTTGCTGGCAAGATGTCAGACTCTGCTAGAAGAAAAGCTCCCCTGAACTGCTCCACGGTGTATTCTTTTACTTAACCTTTATAGCTAACTTAAACAAAGCACAAAACTCATAGTGACTCCTAGTGGGTCACCACAGTTACCCAGATTGGTTCACCAATTTATCTAGCTTCAGAAAATTGCTCATTATCCCTTCTCAACAAAGCATTTTTAGTATTTCTAGCCATAACAATAAAAAGTATAAGTCGGGCACTGAGAACCAAGATCAGCTATTCACACACCCCTTCTCTTCTCCTGGTTCATTAACGCTCTGTCCTTCCTCCCATTCTAAATAGCAAAACTGCAATCTTGAAGCTGTTTGGCCTTGCCTATGAGCCTATGAGAGTTCTAACAATTATTCTTAACTATGTGGTATTTGGTTTTCAGCTAATGGTAGCTGGACACACAAAATGACTGCAGTTATGCCAAGTTGCATTCTCCCATTACATTAATTATATATTACTTAATATTATAAGGATAATGCCATGAACATATGATTCATTGAAAGCCATTAAGAAGTCTGAAAAAATATAGTCTTTTTAAGTGTTGGAACTACCATTCAAGTGTGAATAGCTGGTTTGTGATGAGGCTATAGGAAATAAGCCAAAAGATGATGGGACAGCAGACTGGGGGGGGAGGGGGGAAGGGAGAGGGGAAGAGAAAGTGTTGGTTTGGAACTTGATTAATAGTGTCCTTCCTAGTTTCTATCTGTCCCGTTCAGAGAGTATTGTAGCATCACACCCTGAATACCCCATCTGGCTGCTCTGCATAAGGTTCTATAATAGCAGGACATGAGTCACGTTACAAGGGAGAAGTTGTGAGGCCAGCCATGTCTGGCAGACTTCCCCTTGTACTTATCACCTAAAACATGCAAGAGAGTCACAATGTATAGTCTACAGTACACAACAATACACTAAGAGTTAAGGGTATCAGTCTTTCTGTGGTGAGCTCAGGTTTAGGTTTTGAATGTTTCAGCCACTACAATAATTTCAGAGAGCTAAGTTGCAATACATGTTTTCAGTTCAGCTGCTACTTTACTTCTGTAAAGCATACGCAGAAAATCAACCAAAAGATCATTAGGCATCAGCAACATTAGCAATGTCAGAAGCTTAGTTGCTTAAATTAAGTACACGAATCACCTGGGATACACAGCAGATGTTGCAAAGAAATTCTGAATGGGAGTAGCGTGGGCTAAATATTTAATGTATGTACTGTTTTGAAAAATCAAGGATGAATCAACCACATTCTCAGCGAAATAGTGGAGTTGATGTGAGTTAATGTATTTGAGGCCAGAATTGCACTCCTTGATTCTTGCACCTTGAACTTGAGGGTGGTTGTCAATTGATATTTTTGCAAAAAAAATGCCATAGATTCCAATATTTTAAATGTTATTTAGAAACAGGTGCAATACACATTCTTTTAAGAAGCTCATTTTTGCACCACAAATCTACGTGTTCTTAAGGAAAAATGTAATAGACTACATCTGAAGAATATGGCCTCAAGTGTCTCCTATTCACTCCATTAACCATAAGGGGCAAATGGGAGAATCATAACAAATGTACTTCACAGTTTAAAAGTGAGAGTCCCATCTATTTTTATGTAATTCTTTTGGTTGAGGCACCAAAGTATTCCCTCTTCAGCTTGCTTCTTTCTTCTCTGATCCCCCATCTTACACATCTAATTGTATAAAGTTGGAGTACAAGCTCCTCAGTGACAATTTGTGGATTTGAAATTATATATCTTAATGTATCCCCTGCTCCTTGATCCCTTTTAGTTTGTACTTGCAACTACATTTTATTTATAAAGGATTTTTAAGAGCATTCATTTACTGGCATATGGAAAAATGAAATGATTAGTTTAGGATCTCACTCTTCAATCCTTACACAGCAAGACTCCCAAGAGTTCTATGGAAGTTTACACTGCATACATGCTCTGATCCACAAAGACTTAGCTATGGGCACAACTTTAAACAAGTGTCAAGCTGCCTGCATTGATTCAAGAGCTTGAGTATCAACCTGAGGGCAGAGTGTTTAGAACCAGGGCACAAACCCCACATTGGTTGTGAATTCTATACTGAGATTTCACCAACCAATCAAGTGTAAATTTCTCGGGCACTGTAACAGCCTAAACATGGAGTCAAAGACAGTCCCTTTGGGTAATGCAATCAGTCTCACAACCCAGGCAAGTATACTGATCCCTGCACCAAAGATCACAGAAACGTTCATTCCCAAAAGGCCAATCACTTACTCTAGGTCAATTGCATGCTAGCACTCACACTAAAACCAATGCTTGTAGTCAATCCTGCAACAAACTATATACATATTTATGAAACAGAAAAAGGAAATGAGTTATTTCCTTTTACAAGGTTAAAGTACGTAGACATAGATACACAAATGAATTGAAATCATAAAGTTCAAAAGATAATAAAAGTTTCTATAACAATAAAAGCTTTATATGTCCTTTACAGCTAACCCTGGTTATGCACTGAGGATCTCTTGGCTATTCCTGGTGAACCTTGTTTACAGAGTCCAAGCAGCACAGAGACAATCAGTTTCTTTTGTTTGTTTGTATAATTCCTGTCCTGTTATGTGCTCTGAGCTACAAACTCAGCTGATGGTAGGAATTCATTTGCATGACTCATTTTCAGGGTGAGAGGAGACCAGAAAAACTGAGTATTTTGTCCTTTTTAATGCCCCACAATATTCTGGCTGACGTTGATGGAACTTGCATATTGGGCAGGATAAAATACCTTCTGTTGGAGATCAGCACTTCACACTACTTTATGTCTCTCTCATGTTTGGTGATTTAAAGAGTCATAGAGGTTTACAGTACAACTGCTCAGATATTACCAGATATCTAGGAGATTGTTACTAATAGATTAATGCATAGTAGACATACTGCAACTCGTAGGCATTCAATAAGGTCTAAACACTTAACATATTCTTATAATTCTAATACTCATTTTAACAACACTAACACGCAGGTGAGCCAGACTGAATTGAGCTATGGATTTGTCAGGGTTCTCAGAGAGTTCCTGGTCCATCAGAGTCACAATATGAACAGTCTCATTGAAAGAAGTGGAATTTTTCAGCTCTATTTAGCTACATGGATAGTATAACAGAAATCATATGCTTAAGTCTTTGTAGGATAGAAGCCAAAGACAGCAGAAGTAGGCTCTCAAATATCCATTCCTTTAAGACCTGTGTATGTGCCTCTCCCATTGACTTCAATGGGAGTCCTGTTCGTGAAAGGTTTGCAGGTTCTGATCCTTAGAGTTGCCAGGTATCCATAACTCAAAGTGAAGCCAATAAGAGTTGTTGATGCTCAATTTGCACCAATTCGGATCAGGCTCTTAGGGCTGGTCTTCACTACCCGCCGGATCGGCGGGTAGCGATCGATCTTTTGGTGATCAATTCTCGCATCTTGTGAAGACACGAGAAATTGATCGCCCATGGCTCCCCCGTAGACTCCGGAACTCTAGCTTTCTGGGAGGTGCAAGCTGGAGTCGACAGGGGAGCATGCCACCAACTGCCACCACCGTGAGGACGGCAGGTAAGTCGGCGGCAGATACGCAAACTTCAGCTATGTGATTCACGTAGCTGAAGTTGCGTATCTGACATCGATCCCCCCCCCCCCCCGGTAGTGAGGACCAGCCCTATGTATACACTGATCACTAGTAATAAAGTTAGGCTTAATCCTACTCATGTTCACTGCAGTAGCTTCATTGACTTCAAACCAACTACTCTCTCACAGGAGTGAGATGAGCAGCATTTATCCCTTAGTTATTCATTTCTTACCTTGAAAGAGAAGATAGCATTGTTCCCTCCCAAACAAATGTTTGTAGTATGTCTGTTGATTAATTCTAGAGAAGGCTTTGTTCAAATATTAATCATTTTTAACTTTTATTTCTTCTCTTGTGCAATCATCATAGAAAAATAATACAATTACTCTTTCCCATGACCAAACTGTGCTCCACCCCACACTAGTGCACAGGAAGATGGGAAATGCACAAATAAATAATTTTCCTACTAACACCATTTGTGTTGGGCATAGGACAGTTAGTCTTTCCCTGTGCTATCCTTGTGATATCAAGAGGCAAGGACTGTTAGGAGGAGAGCTTGACCTTCTGAAGTAATGTAGCATGGTGTGTACTGCAGCAGGCATTGTGCCTGAAATAGGTAGAATGCCTTCCAGAGTTTCCCCTGGATCTATACAACTCTGTCCCTCCCAAAAAACAGGCTTGTGCCTATAAGGCACAGTAGAGCCCTGCATTTTTAAAAGCACTGGAGCCTGATACTTTTGTAAAACTCTAGAAGAAAAAAAGTTAACAATCCAAACAATGTATTTTGTTTTAAAACATCAGAGTAACTTTGGAAAGTATCTACAGAAACACATGGTTGCTTTTCAATTTTAACTGTTGATACTGTAGATCGATTGTTTCCAGCTCAGCAGCACCATTAAGATATCCATGGAGCATCCCATAAACTTCCAGTGACAATATAATGTCTCCAAGAGCTATGTCATCAATGGGAATCTCTCACATAGACACTGATTAATGAATTGACACACAGTTCCATTGAAAGAGCTGACAATATCAGTTGCAGTGCCTCATGCATTTGCCATAGAGATAAGAAAATTAACTCCATTATGTTACTTCTAGTGACATTATGTTACTTCTAACTGCTCCAAAAGAGATACATATAGAGCTCTTTCAATATCCGTGGGAGCATTCTGTAGCTTCACAAATTAATGGCAGTAGTACAGGTTTTACTCTGCCACTGTAGCTGTTATAATACCAATTGAATTTAATGTAAAAAAAAAAAGAATTAAATTCCTCCACCACCACCCCCAAATAAACTATTACAGTTAAACCCACAACTCACCTTATTATATATAAGTAGTAGGGCACACACATAGTTAAGATCACTTGCTACTGAGAGACTTTGCAAAAGTTAACCACATGAATTGGAATACATGGGTCAGACCCTGCAAGCACCCTGTGTCTGATCCAGCTCCCATTGATCTAACCTAGCTTTCGGTCAGCGCTTGTGACCAGAATTTCCAGCAGAGTTTCCATGCGCTAAAAACATGCATGAATGAAGGTTACACTATGTAACCATAGTGGCAGCCTTAATTCTGAGTTCTTTCTTCTGGGGAATCTAGATTACACTCAGCAATGTTTAATTCTATCTTTATAAAGGTCTCCACTCCACATTTGGAAATAACAGGGGGAGCCTGAGAATAGCAGCATCACCTCATGTGGTGTTGGGAAGGAATTTTCCTTCAGGTCAGACTGACAGTGACCTTGGGCGTTTTTCTCCTTCCTCTGCAGCATGTGGTGTGTGGGTCACTTGCCAGGATTTCCTGGGTATATCTCACTTAATCATTTCCTTTCCAAGAGCCTCAGGTTTCCTCTTTCCGCTCTGTCACATTTTTCAGTAAAAATGGGATGGGGGAGGAGGGAAGAAAGCAAGAGAAAATGGAGTAGGATTAATTATAAACTACCTCATTTTCTATTAAAAATGATTTTTTAAGATGTATCCTCCATGAATCCCGAGGCACTGCTGCAAATTCTATTGGTGTGTGCAAAATTATATTTTTACTGCTGTATTCTTTCAACCCCTATTTTCTCTTTCATAGGAATTGTCCAACATGGGGGTATATTATTTTGGGGTTGAATTTTCATCCATTCATTCTAACAAGCTGTGTATTCCTACAGTACTATACTATTAATATAATATTCAGGTCTTGTACTTAGCTATTAAATTGGGAGCTCTGACACTGAGGTGTTGCTGTTTATGAACATAATCCAAAATACAATTTGAGCTCCCTTCAATTATTATACAAATAAACACCAGGCTGTTTAACCTTCAACTGTCTTCCACCTACATCTTATCCTCTGAACAGACAATGGGGTATGCAAAGGAGTATTAGGTTGCAGAGGTGTACTGGATGGACTAAAAAAAAAGTTCAATTCTTAGGAACTACCCTACCTCTAACCCAAGATAGGGTATCATGAAATATTTATTGGTACCCCATTTATGTATTATTAAACTGTTTTTATTTACCTAGGAATCTCTCAGAGATGCAAAAAGTGGAACATGAATGAGCTGAAACATTCTGCAGTGGATACTCTGACATCTAACAGACAGCAATGCAGTTCCATTGCACATGGCTAACTAATTATCAGACCATTCACTACAGGAATAGCCTGCATATCCACTTTTGATGACAGATAAACACTTCAAGACAAATAAGCTATTAGAATGGGGAGAAAAAGACTACCAATATTGAAGAAGTGAAGATTTTCTCCACTATTAGAGTCAAGTTTTCTAAGGCTATGTCTATACTTATGTTGGTATAACTTGTCACTCAGTGGGTGAATACCCCCACACTCCTGAATGACACAAGTTACACTGACATAAGCACCGGTGTGGACAGCACTATGTCAGCAGAAGAGCTTCTTCCACTGACAGAGCTACCCCTGCACGTGGATGTGTGTGTGTGAATTAGTTAAGTCTATGGGAGAGCTCTCTCCTGTTGGCTTAGAGCAGCTACACTAGAGATTTTACGAAGGCTCCACTGTAAGCGCTCTAGTGTAGACAAAGTTCTTCTAGTGGGGATTAATTGAGAATTGAGAAGCAATGAAGAAAGAGGTAGATAACAGTACCTCCTTCTCCCCCTTCCTCAAAAAAGGGCTATTCTGAGGCCGCAACAGCAGAATCTTTGTACAGAGTAATGTGTTTACTGTTATAAATATATAGTAAGAAATCCACTATGGGTTAAATATAAATTTGATCTATAATAGAGTAAGATAGCACATACTGTAAATAGTTATGCCCATTTTATTAACTATGAATAATATTAGATTGCTCACTCCATATGACCAATTTGAGTTAAGGAAAAGTATTTAAATAGATGTATTACTTTTATGATAACTAAGAAAATGTACCCAATACTACCTTTGCTCCAGAGAAAGGTAAGATGCTTTTTACCCGCCATGGAACAATGCAAATGTAACAAAATAGCTTTTTGTGAAATCTGATCAGAAATAAAATAACCTTATAATTTGAGTTGATCATCATTACTACTAAAGCATAAGTATTAACATGAGAAGCCCCAAAATGGGGAAGGCCAATTATTTTTATTTATGTTCTGCTCTGCAACAGCCATCATAGCTTCCAAGGAGTCTTGCTAATGACATAGAATGGACATCAAATGAGAGATTCTGGGATGCTGTAAAGTAATTTTGACAGGTAATGTTTGACAAAGTCAATCTAATTTAATACACCATCTTTTTTTTTTTTGCTAGTACTGTAGATTCCGCTTATTAGCAATTGTTGGTAGCCAGCAAAAAGTTGTCGTTATCTGGCAGTTGTTGATAAGTAGAAGGCACGAAAGTTGGCAACCCTCACCAAGGCAGCAGCCAGGGAAGGAAGTGCTGGCATACCTGCATACCTACCACGGGTGCTGGAAGAAGGTGTGCTGGGGGTGTAGCAGCACACCTAGCTTGACTTAGTGATCACAACCAATTACGCCGTTTTCGCTTTCAGCAGCTTCACTATAAAAATTGTTTCAGCACCCCTGCTGCACCTGCCTGAAGGAAGGGCAGCAGGAGGGAGGGAGACTGAAGCCCAAATGCTAGGGCTGTCCGTGAGGGTGCTGGGGGCCTCTTTTTGCACTCTCTGGGGTGGGGCTCAGCAAATCCCAGTGCTTCCTTCCATGTCTATAGGCCCCTGGCAGGGGGCAGCCCAGTGAGCACATAGAGATGCCATACAACTCCAACTTCCTGACTGAAGCCTCTCTACCGAGTACTGTTCTGCCCACAGCCTGCCCAGCGAACAGCCCTTTACCTCCTGTGAGGCCGCTGAGCTCAATTAGGTTTGCCAGGCTGCAGCCCCAGAAGAAAGCACTGGCCCATACTGAGAATGGCTGCAGGCAAATTTGTGAGGCTGTGGCCAGATAAGACATGTACCAGTATCACCAGGTGTCCCGATTTTATAGGGATAGTCCTGATTTTTGGGTCTTTTTTTTTATATGGGTGCCTATTACCCCCATCCCCTGTCCCGATTTTTCACACTTTCTATCTGGTCACCTTATGTACCGGCACTTCCTTCCCTGGCTGCAGCCTCACAACCCTACATGCAGGGGGTGCACAGCATGTCCCAGCACATCCTTCTGGGGTTGCCGTCTCCCAAACCTGCCTGCAGGGGATGCTTGGTGCATCTTAGTGCTTCCTTCTGGGGCTGTGGCCTCGCAAACCCTACCTGAAGCCAGCACCTTTCTTCCAAAAAAAGTGCTAATAAGCCACATTTCATGTCTAATATCCGAATCTAATTAACATTAATGTTAATGGGATGTGATTGGTTCCCAGAAAAATGTTGTCATTAACCAGAAGTTGCTAATATCAGGCTTGTTATTAAGCAGAATCTACTGTATTACAGAGCTTTGACTTTGAATGTTGCCTGGTGTTTAATCGTAAGGCAGGTTAGATGATGTGGTAGCTCTTGGGAATAGTAAGGCCAAAAAATTCTGACTTGAGTGCCAAAATAGAAATGTCCTGATTTTTTCTGAGGCTGTAACTTCAAAGGGAGCTGCAGTTCTGGACTTAAATGCCTAATTTTAACACCCACGTTTGAAAATATAAGCCTGCTTGTTTGACACAAGCCACAGGGAGCTAATGCCAGATCTGGAATTAGTCCCTTGCTTATAGTCACTTGTTTAGGTTGCTAAATTGCTGGTTGCCATATATCCTGCTGGTTGTTTGGTAGCGGAACTGGCTCAGCCTCAGGTAGAGACTGCTAGAGAGCCTGTGGTGGCCCTACTGTCATCAACAGCAGCCCAAGAAGCAATGCTCCTTTGGACTCTGAAGTGATTTGGGGCCTGGCCAGTAATCGGAGACTTCTGTCCAGAGTTTTACTGGACTGTAAAGGTCAACCCTCCTTGTTTGTGTGGGGACTGTGAATAACGTTTGGGAAAGCTACCATCTTTCCACCCCAGTGATTAGTTTGAATCCATTTACATTTTTGGAGCTACCTTCACAAGAAGGACTAAAAATGTGCTATTTGAAAAGAATTTAAAAAAAGCTGGCTGAGGATATCCTTTACATTCTAAGGCCCCCAATTAGGGAAGGCCCATGGCTTCAGGCCTGCAAAGACTGAGGAGAGTCTGGAGAAGGAAAAACTCACTAGCATGTTACAAAAATCACATATATAAGAAGAGTGAAACATTTTTCACTCTTCCGTGAATCTTTTCATGAAAAGAGACAGTGGCTTTCACAGCATGAGGGTTTAAAGGAGGGGGAAAATGCCATTATTTCATCCACTTCAGACAATCATTCCCTTGTCGTCGTCCCACCCCGACACCCCCAACACTCCAGTTTTATAAAAATCTATGCTGAAGTGTTTATGACATCTCTTGTTTTAAGAACAAATGAACTTGTAACCAAAGCCTAGATCCAAATACCCCAGAACTTTGAGAAATTTCAGATCCAGGCTTGAACTCTGTGACTTGTGTCACAGTATGTGTTGCAGCCTGGTTTGATATCGAAGGAACAAAGGAAGTGTTTGGAGAGGAGCTCTTATAACAACTTGTGCCACAGTGCTGTAAAAGGGGAGATGGCAGGGAGGCACAGAAGGAGAAGGAATAAAGTATGTATTTAAAAACTAGATAATGTGAGTTTCAGTTCCAGTGGAACAAGTAGTTTATTCCAGTCCTTTGGGCAAGGCACAAAGGATACTGCAGCGGTCTGTGTGCTAGCCTGGGATCTGAGAAACCTAAGTTCAATTGCCTGCATTGCTACAGACTTCCTGTGTGATGCTGGACAAGTCATGAAGTCTCTTTATGTATCAGTTCCCCATCTGTAAAGTGGTGATAACATAATTTCCCTACATTCCAGGGGTGCTGTGAAAATAAATCCGTGAAAGATGGTGTGGCGCTCAGATTCTGTGATAATGGTGGCTGTGACAGATGGCAAGTCTGGGAAGCCTAAAACCTCAAGTTAATACCCTTAAGGAAGACCAGGTGGGAGTAAAAGGTAAAATTAACTCTAAAACTGTGACATATTGAGTGGCAGCATGTGTGGGGCCTATGATAGTGTGAATTGTCATAAATTCCAACAATAGTGAAAGCAAGTTCAGTAGAAGGAATAGCAATGCACTGAACCTTGGAGCACTCAGAGAGAAAACAATACACATGTGCTGGTCCTTGCTGGCTTACTGGGAATATCATAGTGTAAGGCAGCAAGCCTTGAAAATCTGGTCAGGAGGGAGACAGATGAATATCTCCACCCAAAAGAAATCATGGCGAGGAGCTGGAAACCATATGGAGGTGCCTTTGAGGGAGCAGAGAAGGGGAATAAAGGCACAATCAGTCTGCATCTGTAACAGTTGCCGTCTAGCTAAAGTACTTGATCCTTCCATTTTATTGTTTGTATTGGGGTAATACCTGATTATGGACTAAGACTTCACTGTATAAGCAGAAAAGGCAGCCCTGTCCCAAAAGAGCTTAACCACTACAATTGACAGCGTGCAGACACATTGCTGTGCCAACACACTCTCAATTGCAGGATTGATGCCTACGATTCTAAGCAAAACACTTCAAAGCAGGGCACTCTTTAAATGTATTCTGTAAAAGGCCTAGCACACTTTGGATGCTCTATAAATAATTAATAATGAGATAAGGTGCAAGAGGTGGTGCATACAAGCAGGTAAACTATAACCTTTTGGCCTGAGGGCCACATCGCGGTTCAGAATTGTATGGAGGGCTGGATAGGAAAGGTTGTGCCCCCGCAAACATCCTGCCCCCTGACTTCCCCCCTCAGAACGCCCGACCTATCCAACCCCCCTTGCTCCTTGTCCTCTGACTACTCCCTCCAGAGACAGCTCTAAGAGTGTTCCTTCCAGGTGCGGAACGGATGGGGTTGGAAGGAGAAGCAGGGCATGGAGAACGGTGGTGGCAGTTTAACACTATAGTAAACATCTTTCTTGGTGTTACTTTCCTTTCCATCCCTTCTCCCTCTCTATTCTTCTCCATTCTCCATGTCTCTTCTCTCACTTTTCCTTTTTTTTTTTAATTATGCTTCTCTACTTTTCTCCCACAATTTGGAGAAGGCTATTCAATTTATTTCTGCATCAAGATCTTTAAAGCAGGAGTTGTCTGTAAATGAAAACTGGCATTCCAGTCATTTTCATATCTGCATTAAGCTGGCAGCTGGAGGCAAAGGACCGCAAGCTTGGTTCAGAGAGGAACTGACTAATCAACTTTCCTGTGCAGTCAGCTTCATGAATATAAAAGCTCAGGAAAGTGACTAATTCCATAGACTTTCTCCACTGCTTTTCACCTTGGATAGTCATTTACACTCATGCAAAGCAAGTTTAAACACTTCCAAATCAGAATTCTCCTCTTAAGTCGGCGGCAGATATGCAAACTTCAGCTATGTGATTCACGTAGCTGAAGTTGCGTATCTGCCGTCGATCCCCCACCCCAGTAAGGACAAGCCCATTTGACAATGATCTTGCACAGAGCTGTAGTAATGTTTCGCCTGCAACCTTTTTATACATAGAAGGCTAGATCCTGCATGGGCTTCCAGCATTTGCAACCCCATTGAAATCAGT
This sequence comes from Sternotherus odoratus, assembly GCA_032164245.1. Classification (NCBI taxonomy): domain Eukaryota; kingdom Metazoa; phylum Chordata; order Testudines; family Kinosternidae; genus Sternotherus; species Sternotherus odoratus. The sequence goes on along the minus strand of JAVMKO010000001.1, from coordinate 154,980,279 downwards.
GCTCCTCTATTTGGTTTAAATCTGCTCAGTGTGAAGCTGTTAACCAAGAGCTAATTAGTTTCACACTGCTGCTGAACACCCTCAGCAAGTAGTGGGAGAGTTGGAAACTGCGATCTTTAGGGTGTGAACTGAGTGACTGAAAAGGAAGCTGAATAATTTTGGCACATTTCCATGTAGAGCAGGCTCTTATACCCAAATGTAAGTGTATTTAGGAATTGCTCTACTCAGCATTGCAATGCGTACGTGATTTCGTAGCCTAAGCCTTTTTGACAGTCAATGAGGTTTAGGCTCCTAAGTGTCTAAATCACTTGAAAAATGAAACTTTGGTCTTAAGTGGTGTTGCAGTGTTGAGTGAAACAATCCCTAAATATCAATAAAAATCTGGGCCTTACTCAAATTCTGTTAAAGGAGAACAAGAGAATCAAGGGGAGTGGATGGCAAAAGTGGCCACCCCACCTAAAAAGTAGGAGAAAAACAACATCATGTTAATTTCCCTTTACGATTCAGATTGCACATGCCCTTATCTTTGCTAATCTCCACCTCCCTTATATTCTGGACAGAGGTTCACCACACACCTGCTCCCAGGACTTGAAAATAATAAATCTGTTGTAGCCAATCACTTGCTAGTAGGGGAGGCTGTAGGAAAATCCTACCATCCTGTGGCACCTCTTACCCACATCACACCCATGCCCAACACATGCGGTCTTTAATCCAACCAAAGGAACTAAACCTTCATCAACCCCAGAAGTCACTAGAGCATCTGATCTCTATCAACAGCACTTACCTGTCTGTGCCCTCAGACCTGTCCCTTGTTCTTGGTACTCAGAGACTGAAAAGGTTTCCAACTGCATCCCACAACTGCATGCCAAGGCAACAAGTAGGACAAGCCCACTCAACGCTGATACCATGATCTCTACCTGTAAGATACATCCAGGAATCCCCATGGACCCAGGTAACCCAAAGAGGCTCCTGAAGCTGGAGCACCTCAGGTCAGACTAAATCCTTCTGCATTAAGATTTGAGGACAATCTAGCTGGTGGACAATTTCAGGTGTCAAATCCACCCACCTACATGGGCTCAATACTACACCCGGTGGCCAAAGCAAGATCACTGACTTCCCCAAAATTCCAGCCAATATCCCTGAAAACACAATACCTACAGGCTTAGATCAGGAGCAACATTTTTATATATATCTTAATTTTCCATTTGAGAAACATGCACCTGGAGAGGCTGGCAGCTCTCCCCAATATTGTGGGTGAGGTATCTTTGTCTTTAACATTCCTCTTCGAGTTCCCCAATCAATCTGGTGTTTTTTTCTTGGTGGCTCCTAAGTCTGAGGTTTCATCCATGGCTGAGATGATTTGGGAATCATTGGACTAACAAAATGCACATACCATTTGACAAGACAAGACGGTTTGACTGGAGCTCTATGCCCCTCATTTCCTTACTCCCCACTCAACACTCCCTCCACACATTGTCCTACATCATTGTGCATTGTAATTCTTTATGTGAAGCAGACCTGGTTGGAAAATAAGAACATTTTTGCTGTTTTTCATTGAAAAAAAATATTTTTTTTACCAGCTCTTTACCATTGTTGTTAAGTCTGCTGTAGATTGCGAGCTATTGGGGCAAGGATTTGTTTTATGTCTTCATCAAGCACTGTTCACATGTATGGAAATAGATAATAATAATAATAGACCTGAGCTCTGGGGAAATCAGAAAACAGTCAGCTATGTTGTACCAGCCAGTTCATCCTCCACTACCTCCCATCATCTGTTTTATCTCTAGGCACTTTCAAATCAACAGATAGGTTTGAGCAAAAGAATATTGTTCTGTCATGTCTTGTCCATATCTCATATTGGAGGGAAATATTTCTGCTCTTGCATCAACAATCACACTCGTACCCACAATGACTGCTTATCAAGGAAAAGAGTGTGCTCACTCATGTATTGAGACTTAGATCACCAGTAGCTGTCCACAGAAGCTACCATTCACCTTTGTATCAGGAATAATTTTCTGTACAATCTCTGCACAAAACGGAGCTTATTAACATAGGAATGTCAGCAGCTGACCTTCTAAGTCTCCTTTGTTTATTACATTTCAATATCACAAGGGAAGTTACCTAGTGCATATTAAACAGACAAAAAAAGTTGTTGGGAATCTGAATAATGAATACAAATGGGAGAACAATGACAAAAGTAAATTAAGTGAGTTACTCAGCACAACAAAGAAGAGTTTGTTCCTTCAAACAACCTTCCAAGACAGTCTCGTTGCCTTAGAAAGTTCTAACTATTACATTTCACATTGGCTCCCAATTCCAGGCAAAATCTTTACATTTTAATGGTTATTCAGATAATACTTAACACTTCAAATGGCTACAATAGACAAGGGAACTGGAACTAGTGAGGAACTGAGAAAGTTACATCAAAATGCACCTGGTCTTTCAAAAATTTCCAGGGGAAGGCTTCCACATTTTCCCTTCATTTTGTTCTCCTGGGTCTTCACTATTTTTATTTTATGTGTTCCCATTCCAATCCAAGACACACTTTGCAAGGACTGTAAAACTCCACAAATCTTAGCAGGAATGGTGCCGCCGTTAACTGCTGAGTGAGAGTTGTGGAGGGAACTCACAAGGCATTAATGCTCATCCTTTTACAGACATTTCCATGTGGAAATCCATAGGCAGATCAGGATGCAGTTCTGTAGACTGCAGCTGGTCCCCTGCTCCACCCTCTCTAGTTCCCTGATCCCTAGGGAAAGTCGCCAATGGAGGGGTTGTTATGGAATTTCACAGAGTTGTTGGGAAGAGAGGAGAATGATGTTGTGACAATAGTATCCCATTAATCATGGCCAGAGGGAGTTCTGGCAGTCTAGAGGCCCTTCCATTCCCATAAATGGAGGGGATAATCTGGGTCAGGATAAATTTCATCAGGATTTTGATTAGCTATTATTTTTATCATGGATTTGAGCTATAATATTTACCTTCATTGAGTGTTTCCAAGATATTCATTGATCATGATTTGAGAGATTCTTTTTAAATAACATATTTTATACTTGTCCATTTACATATGAATGGGGCATTATCACAGGGTCACTGCACATTTCTGCCCCAGTTTCACTTTTTTAAAAATCAAACAGCCACCATAGAAACAGTTGATCCAGATTAAAAGCTTCTTTTCCAGAGTCTATTCAGCTCGATTAATATAAACAAAAAAAAATTCACCCAGCCTCTCCAAGTCATTCTAGCCCTTTGCAAGGACGTCACAGTCACCCTTATCTTAAAGCGTCTCACCACTTCTCCCTAGCAAGACACATTCTAGTCTTAACGCCAGGTTCTGCCCCAGCTCACCACAGTCCACTTTGCTCCCTGCAAGCTTGCTCCTCCAGGCAACTATCCTGCTCTGTATCTCACCAACCCCTTCATTGGTCCTATTCTCTTCAAGAGTAACCAGAGAGCCCTGCATTTAATATGGTACCCACATATTACATGCCCCCAGCCACATGACACCTTATGAGTGTCTCTGCACTAATTGCAACCATCTGTGGTCCTCCCTATAACAAAAGAATTAACTCTTTCTTGGAAGCTTATCACAGATCTGAATAAACCCTGCTTGATTAATGCATTTTTTTCTTTAACTCAATGTGTGTAAGTAAATTGAAGTGATCACGTCCAGAAACAATGATAATTTTGGGTACAGCATGAGAAAGTTTCCTGAAAGTTCAACATTTGAAAGTATGTCTGCCAATGCTGCTGAATTCTAATGTGCACAACATCTTCATCACACAAGCCTGTGGTTTCTCCGTTTCAGAAACTGTCCATCATTTCATATTTGGTTAAATTATGTGATGATTTTATGATTATCCCTACTAGAAATTAGGATGAGACCAGCATATTCCTTTTCACTCTGAGAAATTGCCTAAACTGGTGTTGGAACTGGTGATTGCCTAAGCTGGGTTTCCAGAAATACAAGGCAAGGGCATAAAATTCATTACACCACCTCAATCCCTTCAACATGCTCCATACGGTCTTTTTAATTTATATATTTCTCACAAATTACTCAGAAAACACATGGGTCACAGTTTTGTTGGGCACCCTTAGTATCCAGCCATTCATTTTATCCATTGTCCTCATGTGATTCATATAATGAAGGAGTCAGTCAGCAGAAAAAAATATTCCCCCTAGAAATTTTGACATAATGATTCCAAGGCATTATTCACTATACCATTTACTTCAATTCTCAGGCTTCCGTTTACTTAGCTATGAGATCAAAAGTACCTAGGGGCATATTCTACTCTCACTGTGTGAACATAAGTCCTATTAGAGTTAATGAAAGTTCTACGCTCACACCTAAAAGCATATAGCACCTTATGTTGGAAAGCTAAGAGCAAAAAACATATGGGATTTAATAAAAAAGAAAGACTATGAGGGAATGTAAAATGTCATTTTAAAAAAAAACCCAGCCTAACTGGAATCAATTAATATTTGTCAAATACACTGAAAAATAAAAGGATATTAAAGGATATTCCATTATCCATCAAACATTAAAAGAAAAGAAGCTTGGAATAATAATAAAAAGAAACAGAAAATGTCCAGGGCAGATTCTGATCTATCACGGACACTGAACAGTACCTGTGACACTGCACACCATATTCTTCACAGTGATATTATTATGATATAATCATGGCATAATTATGATGCATTTTGTACGATGCGGGTCATGTGAGGAATCATTGGCAAAGTTATGATTTCCTGAATTTGATTATATTATTTGTATGCATGTATCAGTTTTGTATCTGAAGTTATGAATATTGACTAGGGATTTGTATCTCAAATGGGCTTACTCTGAAAAACATTCACAACCAACCTTTCAGGTACAACAATGAAGAAGCTAGATGGGGCTGATGGCCAATCAGAAAAGACAATGGACATGGAATAGCTTAACCTTCTTGTAGGCACTTTCAGGCGGCCTGGAATCAATGGCTGCTATAACATTGCAAGGGCATGTGGCCAGACCATATGTCTCTGGATACCATCCTGTGAGTCAATATTTTTCAACAAACTGGTCTGGGAACCAAATTTTGAAACAATGGATTCTAGCCCTATGATAAAGCTATATAGGGCAGGGAGTGACATCATCAATTGTTCTTCACTCCTCCTCCTCCCCTGCTCCCCCGACACACATACACACAAGAAGACTCCTGGAAACACCATAGGAACAAAGACTGACCTTGGGGAAGAGCCTGACAGGCAGCATTCCTGGCCTGTGTATGAAGGACCTGGGGAGTCTAAGCTGTAAAGCAAGTGCAGCTTGTCCCTTACGAATCTGTAGCCAGCTTGTATCATTAGCCAGGGTGAGAATTTGCTAATTCATATTCTATCTATCTATCTTGCTAGTATCTTAGACTTAGTTTGTGTTTGTCTTTATTTACTAGGTAATCTGCGTTGATATGTTTGTTATCACTTATAATCACTTAAAATCTATCTCTTGTAGTTAACAAGTTTGTTTTTGCTTTATGTATACCAGTGAATTGGACTGAAATGTGTGGGAAATGATAGCTCAAGGAGAAAAGGCTGTTGCCTATTCCTTTCCACATGAGGAGGTTGGCAGGAGTGGTGGTGCAAACTCTTTGAGCTTTCGCTGTACAGTTCCCTGTGCAGTGCAAGATAGTATATTTTTTTGTTTATGCTCCAGAGGGGGTGCATCCCTGTAGAGCTGAAAGTTACCTTGACTTTAGACTTTCTACTGTTGGTTTGTGCAATGGTTAGCTAGGGAGCCTGCATGTACTGCAGTTGGGAGTGTCCCTACTTATCTGTATGCTGGTGGAAGTGTAAGACCAGGAGCATGCCTGCAGCTTGTCTCAGCATCATAGTGAGAGAGTGAGCCCAGGCTGGTGTGTCAGAGGGCTCAGCAGTACCCAGTTCCAGGTGGCACCTCAGGGGGAAGCTGTCAAAGTACTTTCTCCAGGAGCGGTCCAAATAAAGTCAATGAGACCATTTGTGAAGGAAGTTGATACTTAGCATGAGTTAAGGGATCAGAATTCTGGCCTATTTCTCCCAGCAAAGCCAACCACAATCTGAATCTTGGCAGTTTTATTATTTTATCTTGACGAAAGCTCTCTCTGGTCATAGCTTGTTTACATAACATTTCCCACCCACCCACCAACACTATCACACCACAGAAACTAATAAACAGATGAAATCCCTCTGGGGGTCAGGACACCACCTTCTGGCAGTGATAGGAAGTTGGCACACCAGCCGGAAGTTCAACTGGAAGTCTCAAAGCTGTGAAAGTCAGCCAAATAGCAACCCTCCAACAGAAGGGTTCAACACACCCATAGCCAGTAGCCCCAGCTTCCTAGCCAGATAGACAATGATAGTCTGTGGCCCATGGCCGTTGGGTGTGGACTAAACACTTAAACAAACTATGGACCTCAGCCTCCATGCTGGGGGTTTGCCTTCTGGCCTCAAGGTTAGCATGCCTCCCGCCTCATATACAGAGCCAGGTTCAGATGGTAGGAGGATCTGGGTCCTCCCTTCTGCATCGGAAAGGATGCAGCCTAGCCCAGACTCTAGCAGTGGTGGGCAATCCTACCAAGGGGTAAGCAGGGAAATGTGTGGTCACAGCCTCATATCCCAGCAGCACAACCATACCAAAGTCTTGTTTCCCTGGGCTACTTTCTACTGGTCTCTGTTGGTGCTGCTCTGGCACTGCTGGCACCTGGTCTTGTGGTCAGGCAGTCCGTCCTCTATTCTATCATTTGCACAGGGAATTAGACTTAACCTATTATTTTCTTAATTATATGAAATTCTATATACTAATATGTCCCTGAAACTCTCTCACCAGGACCGTATCTGAATGGTTTCTTAGTCGGGAAAGATTGTCTTCCTCTTCAAATATCTCAAACCTCTGTGCTGGGAAGGCGTCTGTCCTGCAAAAAGTATACAGAGTACGAGTCCTTCTCAGATAAGGATCAACCACACGATTCTATTTTTAATTATGATTATGATTATGATGATTATTATTATTTTAGAGGGTCATGGGTTGACAGGAGTGAGGCCCTTCATTTAGCCTGCATTTTAAACCACATTTCCCTTCAGTTTGTCATTTCATTCATTAGTTTTCCATTTACACCCCCGGGAAATATGCATAGAAAAAAAACAACAAAATTATGCAAAATTGATTCCTTTTTAAAAAACAAATTAACTGAAATATAACACTATTTGAAGCTTATTTAGAAATATATGCAGATTTTTTTATTTATATTGCACATTTTATCACAGAATCTACTGTAGTGCTTTATCATTCCTTGAACAAAAAAGTGACCCAGAATATGTGATTTTTAAAATTAAATAAAGCTGTAAATAAGGAAATTGAGATTAGTTTTTATAATTTTCATCAGAATGACCCTTTTCTGCAGTTAAGTAGATGCTCACATCTTTTCAAAGTGCAATACAAAAAAACCTATTTTAACAAAAGAATGCTCTGTGTCCTTGTGGTATCTCAAATATTGTTCAATGTAACATAATTATTGTGCAGTTATATTGGGTTCTTCTTGCATACTGCTTATCAAAATACTAACACAGCAAATAAATAAAGTAAAATAGAACTAAACCTTTGGATTTTTTGTTAACATACCGTATATACTCGAGTATAGGTCGACCCGAATATAAGCCGATGCACCTAATTTTACCACAAAAAGCTGGAAAAGTTATTGACTCGAGTATAATCCTAGGGTGGGACATGCAGCAGCTACCGGTAAATTTCAAAAATAAAAATAGATACCGTATCTATCAGGATTTTCACTCACTCCAAATGAATATACATTTTAAACTTCTTTTAGTAGTTTTCACAAGGTACATCCGGTAAATCAGCCACAAAATGTAAGTGAGTGCATCTGATAGTTGGAGACCCTTGAAGCTTCTATAATAAAACTATACTGATTAAAGACTGTTGTATTGATTGCAATCATTATTGGCTCAACCTGCCTAAAGGAGAGTAAATATGCATTACGCCCCGGTTCCTCCCCTCCCCGCCGGAAAAAAAAAAAAAAAAAAAAAAAAGCGCCTCGCTCTCCCGTCCCCGCCGCGCGGGCGGGCTGCCGGGAGCGTCCCGGTTCCCCCCTCCCCGCCGCGGGCGGGCTGCGCTCCCAGCAGCTGCCCGCGGCGGGGAGGGGGGAACCGGGACGCTCCCGGCAGCCCGCCCGCACGGCGGGGACGGGAGAGCGAGGCACTTTTTTTTTTTTTTTTTTTTCCGGCGGGGAGGGGAGGAACCGGGCAGCCCGCCCGTGGCGGGGAGGGGGGAACCGGGACGCTCCCGGCAGCCCGCCCGCGCGGCGGGGACGGGAGAGCGAGGCGCTTTTTTTTTTTTTTTTTTTTTTTCCGGCGGGGAGGGGAGGAACCGGGGCGCACATTTTTCACTGACTCGAGTATAAGCCGAGGCGGCTTTTTTCAGCCCAAAAAGTGGGCTGAAAAACTCGGCTTATACTCGAGTATATACGGGTAAGTCTTTTTAAATTCCAAGATTGAAATAAAGGAACACCAGCTCTTTCAATTTGTCTCCTGAAAGAGAATGCCTCTGACCGGCGAGGACAAGATTATACAAAGAGCTGCTGAGTTTGGCATCATCTGTGTTTGTTACAGCATTTATGTATCTGAAAGCTAATGTTTTTAAATTCAGAAGACAGTTGTCTATTGATGACCAAAACATGGCAATGTCAATTTTTCCTGACTGTACAGTGCTCTGGATCACATCGGGTGCCACCTTCCCAGTATACAAAGCAAACTCCTCTGCTGAAATGTCACTGAAGCCAGGAATTGAAGTATAATCTGCCTTGACATGAGACATTCTTTATGCATTTCAGGAACCTAATTGTGGCCTGCCCACTCTCAGTACCACTGATGTAGTTCAGCTTTTCAGCTGACTTGTCAACAGACGAAGGAAATAGGTGCACCAACTTGCTACTTTCATCAGTTGTTACACTGTTGACAGGGCTGGCCCTGAGAAACCTTTGAGTGGTTTCCTCTGAAAACGGAGTATGTGTCTCAAGGAAAAACAGCAGTTCTTCCATTTTCTCAAAAGCAAAGAGAGTGCATTTGTAACACTGACAGACCCCAGTTGTCGGGATCAAACCTGGAATTTTTGGAGCTAAATGCATGAGTCTCTACTGCATGACCTAAAATCCATTTGGTCCGTAGTTAAGGCTGTAGAGCAAACTCATTAATCTCTCTCTCTCTCTCTAAGTGTCTCAGGGACAGAACACAACACCCAGGAGGTATATAGGTTACATATTGTCTCTGGCTTTCAGATGTAGCCATTAGGTCAATGACTGGCCTGCACATTCGATGGAAAAAATGCAGTGTAATCTTCTGCATTAAACACTGGGTTTCATCTGATGCACTCTTTCAAGTTCTCACAATGATGTGGTGCCGAGTTGCCATGCACACCCATTTCTTCTCCAAAAATCCTTGATAATATTAAAAGCATGTTTCAGGGTACAGAACAGCAGCAAACCAACTGTTACATCTAGTTGCTAATGAGTCCGGTGCCAACTTTTTGCCTGATGTAATTTAAGTACCTCATCTTCCTGCCCCCTGCCATATAAAATATTTGTGAGAAAGTGCTGCTTTCTGCCAAAGTCTGGTGTGTCATTAGTCCTCCCTAAGCTTACTAGATGGCCCAGTTTCAGGTAACAGAGATTAATAGACATCCTTGAAAACTGGTGTGTGCCTCCTCCAAAGAACAAAGGAAGAGCATTACCATTATAGAATCAAGGATCTTATACAGATACTCCTTCTTGATTCTCAGATCCATTTAAGCTGTGTGTGAGAGCAGGGGATGGGGAAAATGTGTCTATGCAACACTGATTCAAGGGCCAGCTGAGTCCTGGTTCAGCTGCTGGGTTGTTCTCACATGTGTTTGGGTTCCAATTGATCAGTGAGTCTGTTCCAGCAGCTCAGAATAAGCAGCTCACCCCCATTACAGTAGTCACTTCTTCTGTGCTGGGGCCTACATGGGTGGTGATGCAGAACCATTAACTAGCTATATTATTATTAATTATCATTTGTAGTGTGATGGCACCTCAGACTCCCAGTCATGGACCAGAACAAGAAGATGGTTCCTGCCTCCAAAGATTTTACAGCCTAAGTATAATAAAGCAGATAGAGACAGATAGAGACAGACAGAAAAGCACAAGGAAACAATGAGGCACAATGATTTATGCCACCTGGAGATTCCCCCTTTGCAGCGGCTGAGAATCAGGCTCCCATACCACAAAAATGACAGTCTGTCTCCCAAAGAGGTTGAATTTGCTCCCAATCCACAGCAGAACTCACACTGATTGCAAAAAACAAGATGCTATTTTTCTCTCATGGTCGATGTGGTGTAGCTTATATAGTGCCTCTGGAAAGTGATTTTTGCCAAATTTACAGTACTCAAACATTATTATACATGCAAAACAAATCACCCCAGCTACCTTGAGTATGGAATGTTAATCCACAGGATAGAAACGTGACAACAACACTTAAAGTTCATCATGTCTTTGTCTATTTATTTACAGTTTAGCGGACTACAACCAGCATCTTAAAGGCTATACCAAAAGCAGTAATTCTATCTGTACAGCTAAATGGTCACCAAATAGCATTAGCATCCTTTTGCAGCTTAGCTCAAATGAGGAAGTTAAAAAAAACAAAAAAACAACAACTCTCAATCACCTATTATACTAATCTGGAAGCATCTGAGTCCAGTAATTATGATGTCCACTGTTGACTCTGATAATAAAACAATATATAACCCTACAGACTCAAAGAGAGCAGATATGCATATTTTTATAGCATGCAGATGACTATCATGGCAATATTACCAGGCAACAGAAAATGTCTATAATACATTGTAAAACATAGAAGGAAATTCAGAAAAGTTTGGGAGCTGAGGTTCTGCTGCTTGCCTCCAAGCCTGGAAGAGTTTAAACTGAACCCAAACCTCTCCTTCTGCCAGTGGCCCAGGATTGGAATTCATGCTGTTTGTGCATATGCTGTGGAGAAAGTCAAATGTAATTACATTATTTGCAGGGACTGTGATGCAATCACATTACAAACCCTATGTTTGGTAATATGTTTATTTAATGCTCTGTCTCTAACTTATTATTTATATAGTGCCAATAGGAAGCTAGATGTATTACAGACCTTTAGGAAAAGGTCTGGCTTAATTACTCTCTCATTTATACCAGCAAGTCTCCTAAAGTCATTGGTTTTACACTGGTTTAAAGCTGATGTAAGACAAACCAGAATCAGGCCCAAGGCCCTTGGCCCGTTTAGCATGTCAGACTCCAATATGAAGTGTTAAGCTGGTTCTGATTCCATCCCATCAGCATCCTTTTAAACAGCCTTAGAAATGAGTCATTTCAATCTTTTAAACAGCAGTAACAAAAGCATTTCATACCATTGCTTTGCTATCTTCTGCTCTGCCAGTATCCAAATCTCTCCCTTGAAGCTGTACTGATGTCCTTGGCATCACGCCACACCATGTTTGTTGTGTCATTTTTAAATTTAGGGACAATATTTAAAAGTTGTGAAACATTTATAGGACTTAAACAAAATACTTAGTACAGCAGTTTGGATGTAGTCACATCTGTTCAGAACTTTAGATGCTCAAGGACATTTTGGAAACTGAAAAACAGCCATTGCGAAAGCATTTCGGAACCTGTTGTAGATTAATAATGTACCATCTCTCTACAGCTGTTCACTTAACCCAGTGATTTGCAGGGACAGGAAACACTTACCTTTCATAAACTTGTACACAATAGATTCACCATAGGTTAATCATTTTAAAGATATAGATAGATATATAGATATATTATATATGGGCATCAGACTATTCCATACTATAATGACTTTTGCTCTAAAACACTTGATGTATTTCTTCTATTTGGTGAGTGAATAGAACGCTCATACAAAGAAGGGACTCAGAGAACTGGCTGTGTATTATCAAACATAATATAAACAGTTGCTGTTCACACCCCTCCACTTAGATTTGCTGGGACAACTAATTTCTAACCTATATCATCCTTGCTAATTCTGCCACTTTTTTCAAACTGACCCAAATCACAAGATGGTTTTAGTGATGGAAACTAAAACAAAAATAGCAAAATCTACTTTCACTGCCGCTAGCACTCAAAGGAAATAGGAGCTGAAGAGCAGCACTCTGCCTGAAGAAAGAAATGTGTTCTTTTTTTTTTTTTTACTTGAACAAAAATAAAGCAGGTAGCTGAGAGAAAGAGAACACAGATCATTTGAGGATCTGATTCAGATCTGTGCTGCAGTATTTAGATTCCCACTTGTTCGTTCTTCTTGGAGTACCACTTTTCATCCAAGAAAGAGAATAAACTTCTTGTAGCTTATCACACAGTACCAATCCCAACCCAGAACTTCAGCATGAAGAGAAGAGATGAAAACTCCACTTGTTCATCTCATGACCCGTTCAAACAGTATTTGGGGTTTGGATGGAATGGGGTTTGCTTTTAAAAAATAGTCCACCAAGCCTGGACCAACAGAAACCAAAACTCCAGCCTCCCCAGACCTAACCATCTCCTCTTCTACCTCTACAAAACCCAGGGACCATATTTCTGTCTCCTTAAACTCAGCAATTATCATCCTGTCCTTCAACCCAGCAACCCCTGTCTCCCAAATACTAAAATAAAGGGAGTGCAATTACCTCTCCTCTTCTCACTCTGCTCCCCGGCATTTCTCTGGCTCAGGTAAGTAGTGCTTTCAAACAGCTCTCCCTCCTCCTTGACTGGTGCAGTAAGAGCTCCCTCTCCTGTTTCAATCTTCTTTAACCATTGTTGACACTTCCAAGCCTAGCACCCCCCCTGGCTGCCTCCCTAAGTCTACACAACCCCCACAGAAATCTCTAGACTCTGCCCCCTTCCGAGAATTGTTCCAGGAAAGTGTTTTTAAATGTTGGCAACACTACACAATGGATGCTTTCTACCTGAGATTCTAATGTATGTGGACAGCAGTTAGGCTTAGAAATCTTGTTTTGTTGAGTCCTTTTACGTTTGTTAATGTTTTCATTTTTATTGTGATTCAACCCCTTAACCTTAATGTAAAGGTAATGGGTTTTGAGTGCATCATTCATTTGGAATGTTCCATGCCTGGTACTGTACTCTTTATAAAGTGGTATTTTTATTATTATGTTATTATTATTATTATTATTATTATTATTATTGTTATTTCTACTAAAAGTACATTTTTCATGCTTCCTTCTGAACTTTGTTCCAGAAAGTTCTGGGATCCCATGTTCTATGACAATTTAGTCTCTGAGAGCAAAAATATTCAATATGGAAAGCTTCCTGCCAGGATTGGAAAACCATTCCATGCCGCTCAGTGTTTAAAGACACAAAGTATCCCTAATAGCATGAAGCCAGTCAGAACAGGATGAATTGTGAAATGTCACTCCCCCAGGAAGGTTAGTGAGGCCTCCATGCAGAAACAAAGAAACTGAGAGGGATAAAACCACAAGTCCCTATGTACGTCTGCAGTGCCCCTAACAAACAAGTCTGCTTTGTCCTGTTCTAGGCAGTAATTCATGTACTCTTTTTTGTTAAGAAAAAAATCCAGGCTTACCTAGCCAGACAGAGGATATCAGTCAACTATGTAAGCTAATAAACCCATACCAAAGGGAGCTTGTCATAGTGAGATTTAAATTTACATAAACATTGTCCAACATTCATCTAAATTGAAACTGATTTTAATGAATTATTGGAATATGAATGGAATACTAATTCTATAATTAAAAACTTGTTTTCTGTTATGAGATAGTCCACACACCTTCCAAGCAAGTCTAGTTTTCAGAGACTTGTCTGACCTATAACTAAGAATAAGTAACAATTAACTTGCAAGCCAAAGGTGGCTTCAGCCCACATAAGCAAGTAATACTGTCTGAGCTACAGTAAATTAATGGGGAATAATAATGAATGGTTTCTTATATTTTAGCCCAGTATAATGAACCTCACATTTTTTTGAGCAGAAGCCATCAGTTCACCTAGGTGAGGCAGAAAGCAATAGTATTAAAGCACTGAAATAACTGAAATGTGGAAGACTTTGGCCTACAATCACTGTTTAAAGCCCTGACACTACCTGGTGCTGAATGTCTTCATCTCTGATTGATCTCACTATGAAATGAGGGTGGGACAAGAACATGCAAGATCAGGTGCTAACATTATCTGATGCACGTTAGACATGCTAAGGATGTAAAGTACCAATAGCTCTTGTGATACTTTCATAGTAAGTAATAAAATTGAAAGAATGGCTTCTATAACCAAACTCCATAAGACAGCATTCAGAGGACAGATAGCACTTAGCTTTACTACTGCTTCTGTACACTAAAAAGTTAGGTTGACATAGCTACATTGGTCAGGGGTGTGAAAAAACATATGCTGAACTACTCCCCAGTGCAGGCAGAGCTATGCCAATGGAATAATGTTCCCATTAATGTAGCTACTGTTGTTTAGAGAAACGATGTTCCTACACCAATTGGGAACCAGCACCATTTGGGAACCCATGATGTAGGCTACATCTACAGTAAAGGGTTATGCTGTCATAGCTACAGCAATATAGCTCTGCTGGTATAGTTCCCCATAGTGCAGACATACCCTAACCTGGGAGTCAATCCTTGCAGGTGATGAACAACCTCAACTGTTGATGAAGCCAATGGAAGTGACCCTGCTCTACCTTTCACACATTATCCGATGTATCCATCATAAGCAGATCTGTGCCTTTTTATTGACTCCTTGGTCCATACAGTGAGTCTTCTTGTTTCAGAAGGGAGACCATTAAGAATGAGAACGGTTCTATAGATATCTATTTAAAGATCATACCACTCGAGGTACAGGTGTAATATTGCAACTGAAAGTGTGAAACTAGTTCCTGCTGTGCATTTAGAGTGAAATTAACCCCATTGAGGGGACCAGAACAGGCATCTGCACCACTCAAATCCCACTTTACCCATCACATTCGCTTTGGCTGACCATCTGCAGGGAGATGAATTTCAGCTTAATTCTTTTTTATTGTTTTGCTTTAATTTCATCAAATTGTTAGTTCAATTTTAGTGATGTTTTTCCTTTGACATGTTTGTAGAATAAAATTAGTCTTAAAATTATTCTATGCCTTTGTTTCTTTAGAAAGTCAGTGACAAGTTAATAGAAAGACACATAAGTAATTAAAAGAGTAGGGCCATTATGGCATTGTGAGCATACTGGCATTATGTAGTGTCTAGCCTGCAAATATTTCACTATTTAACTAGATGATTTATGCTAATTTTTATTTGGGAGCTGTAATATAGTGGATAGGGCCCTACAGTGAGAGTACTGGGCTCTGTTCTTAGCTCTGCCATGTTCCTGCTGGGTCACCTTGGGCAAGACACATAACTTATCTGTTCCTCAGTTTCCCTGCCTGCCCTTTTTTCTGTCATATTATTTAAATAGTAATGTGATCAGGACAAGGAGTATCTCTCATTTTGTGTTTGTAAAGTGCTTAGCACAATAAAAGCCTAATCTCAGTTGGGACTTCAAAGTTCTACTGTAATAAATAATAATAAGTAATAGCCACTGATCCCCTATACAGTAATTGATGCACCTGGTGTACCTTTCCCTAGGTATCCCTTTAATCTAGGATATTAATAGAAAAATATATTTCAAAATATTTTGGTTGGATAAATATATCAATATGTTTAGAGATTTCCTAAAGTATTAGATCAACTGTGTTATGCCACATTCTTCAGAATTTTCTAGTGGCTGAACTACGGATGAGTTCATGTATGACACAGAATTAGGAACACGGATATAAACACAAATCTGTGACCATAGAGAGCCAAATATGCATTGAATGCTGTATGTAATTGCAAAGAAAGGAAGTTTAGTTATATTTTATAATCAGAAATATTCTGCTTTTATTAGTCAGAATTTAATAAGGAACAAGACGTGATCGAGGACATACTATAATTTTTGGAGAAAGAACTAGGCATAGTTGACAGTATGGAGAAATAATTATGGGGTGAGCTAATATAAAGACTTCAGGTTCATGTGTCTTCACATTACCTTGACTATGAGATCTGATGTTTGTTAATTAAAGATGGTGTTGTTATTTCCACTAGATGGCTGTTTCAGAAGGACTGGCTTCTTAGCATAAAATTAATTAACCTTCAGAAGACAGTCTGGGGTACTTCAAGGACCCCACTGCTGCTGTTAAAAATAAAATAAAAAAATATCTTTCACGAAGCCTTTTAAGGACTTCTGCAACACGTGTGGTGTGAAAGAGTAGAAAATACTAGATCTTTTCCCACAATTTTGCAGTTTAAGGGCACTCTTGACAATCATGTTTTTACCATACATCTGAACTGTTGAAGTGCCTCCTATTCTACTCATATCCCACACTTTAAGGCACCTGGGAATGATGGTACAGTGTCAATTGATGGTCTCTTTCTTTTTAGCTTGTATACACAGGACTCATCATATCTTCATTTGCATTGTAGTCCTTTATTGAGTCCCCAGCTGTGACTAGGGCCCCATTGTGGTCTACAGGATAGAACACTAAACTGGGATACAAAACCTGAATTGTAGTGTCAATTCCACCACTTGCCTGATGATGATCTCCCAC
The DNA here is from genome assembly GCA_032164245.1 of Sternotherus odoratus. Classification (NCBI taxonomy): domain Eukaryota; kingdom Metazoa; phylum Chordata; order Testudines; family Kinosternidae; genus Sternotherus; species Sternotherus odoratus. The sequence goes on along the minus strand of JAVMKO010000001.1, from coordinate 154,963,626 downwards.
TGCTCCTCTCTGTACCTCAGTATCCCCAGCTATAACATAGGTACAATGATGGTGTGAGATACTTTGAGATTTACTAATGTAAAGCTAGGCATTATTATTCCATTGGTAAAAGCTGAATATTATGATTATGCTAGGTGCTCTATGTACACAGAATAAGAGATATTTTCTTGCCCCCCCAAAACTCTGAATCTAAAAATACAAGTCAGAGAAACAAACAGTTGTAAGGAGAAACAAAGTGTCCAACTTTCCAATCTAGTATTCTGTTTGTTAGATCCATCACCTCCTAATCAACAGTTTCCCTTTCCAACAGTTTGCTGAACAAAATATTTCAAAATAAATTGTCTTAAGAATGGTGTTTGAAAAATCTTAAGTGTTGCTAGTTTGAAAAAGACATGAGAGTCAGTTAGTTGTTCCTCACTGACTTAATTTTGTTCCTAATAAAAACTGTCTTGATAAAGTCAACTGACTTTAACATAATTAATTTCATTATCAGAATTCCTAGAATTATTTAAAACAAATTTTGTAAAAAAAGGAACTAAAAGGTCACAGTCATTATTATTGAGAGTAGGGCATTTAAAATGATTCCAATAAAAATACGGTACAGACCAGTAGAGAAGTACCATCATGTTCACCTACCACGTGCAGAGTTATTGAAACTCAGAAGTAGTTTAAAATGAACATAATTAATAGTTTTCACATCTATTCTCAATCATTTTGACACTTTGGAATTTCAATATAGAAGACTGACATTGGTGAAGGATAAATCCAGGCATTCTAAATCACGCATTAGGGTACAAAATTGAATGCTACCTATTTCTAAAAGAACTCCATTTGCACACCAAAAATAGAGTCAAAACAGACAACAATGCTTCTTCTGGCATCTAAATTAACTGAGGTGCAAGGTCAGTTGCAAATCAGGAGAGGGTCTTTCTTTTAAAAAAAAAAACCCAACAAACATCAGAAGGCAACATACAGTACATTCTTCTGCTTCAGTTCACATGTGGCCAAACAAACATACAACCCTTCAGAAATTATTGTATTTAATCAGCCCAGGCACCTCCTCATCTAACCAGATAATATTATACTTGGTAATCCTTGTTTCATTATAGCAGTCTCTTAGGTCCTGATCCTGCACACATTTACACACTGTCTTAACTTTAAGCATTTGAGTAGTACCAGTGATTTCAAAATTAAGCACTTGCATAAATGTTTGGAGGACAGTGGCGTAGGGACTGAATGCTATAATTAGGCTTCAATTCTAAACCCCTGCAGTGGGCCTGGGTGGGCCCCCTCCTAGCGGGACCCGACCGGAGAGCAAACATGGTGGGCGGAGCCGCAGCAGCCCCGCCCCCTGTCCCGGAAGTATCGGCCGGGACCCGGAAGGATAAATGGTGGGGCTGGCCGCCAAGAGGGGGTCGTCGACCCAGCAGAGGAGGGAGAGCGACGGCCCGACTGCTGGCGGGCAGGCGAACCCGCCGAGCGGAGCAGCGACCCCGACACAGCGGAGGAGAGGGACTGGCCTGGCGTCCCGGTGGCCACATACCCTGTGGCAGAGGACGCCGGCCCCGAACTCCCTGCGGAGGCCACCGACCCTACTGGATCCGGAGGCGAGCCGGACGAAGTGGCAGCCGAGTCCCCCGCAACCCCAGATGACTGGCTCGGAGTCCCGTCAACCATCTATCCCGATGAGCCGGGAATGGAGTGGAGCCCCGAGGACGTGGGACCCTGAGGGACACCCGAAGCCGTGAGTAGACCATATCTTCGGGCTGCCGGAGCAGAGATGCCCCGGCAAAAGCCCTATAAGACCTGTACCATTACTGGCGGCCGGAGTTGGGAAGCCCCGGATCGTCGTCAACTTCGAGAGACTGTAGCCACGGGCTGCCGGAGCTGAGACACCCGGCGAAAGCCCTATATAGACTGTACCTTTGTTGGTTGCCTGGGTTAGGAAGCCCAGACAACCGCCAGCCTATAAGGACTATATGTGCGGGCAGCCGGAGCTGAGACGCCCCGGCTAGAGCCCATAGAGACGGTGTACTCACTGGCTGCCGGAGCAGGAAGCCCAGGCCACCACCAGCCTATAAAGACTGTATGTACGGGCAGCCGGAGCTGAGACACCCCAGCTAGAGCCCGATAGAGACTGTGTCTTTGCCGGCAACCCGAGCTAGGAAGCCCAAGCCATCACCAGCTCCTACAGACTAAACGGGTAGCCGGGACAGAGACACCCCGGCTAGAGCCCATAGAACCTGTGCCTTGGCTGGCTGCCTGAGTTCGGGAACCCAGACCATAGACAGCCCATAAGACTGTGTGTTCGAGGGCGGCGTGAGCAGGCACACCATGAGTAGCGACTGCCCTTAGAGACGGCAGAGTTACGGATGGCCTGAGCTAAGAAGTTCCGTCCAGAACTTACCTCCCTAAGACGGTGGAAGCCACCAGCGGGGTGAAGACGCCAGAACCCAGTTAAGCCAGAGGGACCTCCGCCTGGCAGAGGGCGCTCCAAGGGCTGGACGATGCTAATTCCCCCGACGGCCATCAGGGGCGCCGCCGGGTGAGTCCCCACACGCTCACAACCCCATTTTCCAATTTCTTAATAATAATACCTCGCTGATTTCATGTTTAGATCTCCAAGCACATTACAAAGGAAGTTGTTTAGTATTATTATTCCTACTTTATGAATGGGAAAACTGACATACAGGAAGGTGAAGTGAGTTGCCCAAGATCACACCGGGAGCCAATAGCAGAGCCATGAATTAAATCCATGTCACATAAGTCCTAATCCAATGGGCTACACTTCCTGCTATTTATTTATCAGATTAATCCTTTTGTGAAGTGTTATATTCTTAGTCACAACCCTTCTCATTGAATTGTTTTGGAATGCTTGAGCACAAATCATTTGAGCCATGTTCCACTTAATCACATGGAAAAAACCATGTCTTTTCCCCAGAAGTTCCAGTCAGAAAATTTGTACTTGTATCATTCAGAGAGGGATGAAACTAAAAACTTCAGATTTTGCTTGGTTTATAATTTTCACACAGAGCCTATCTTCATTCAGTGTTACCTCAAGTTATCTACACTGGTGTTAACTCCTCATGAGTAGCCTAGCTCCAGCAAGAGCAGCCACATTGCAAAACAGCACTAGAAGCACACAGCATTTGTATTTGCAGCCCAGCATAGCTGAGTCCCCACTGCATTACCAACTCACGCACCAGCAGCTTCAAACTGGAGGGAGCTTCGACCTCTTAGCAAGATAGATAGCTTGAGCCTAAATTCCCACTTAGCCCAAGCTAGATATTTGTATATGGGCACAAGCGTTAAGGTAAGTATAACACTTAAACTATACCTGGTGCTTACATTGTAATGAAGACAAGCCCAAAGATGGAAAGAAGTGAGGTCAGTAGTTTAAAAATTATGAACATTGTGTCAGAAGGTTTGCATATATGCATTAGAGCTATTTTATATATATATATTTAAAATATATATCCCCAATCTGCTCAGGAGCGGCTAGTTAAGAATACGTCTGTTAAGAACACACCTTATTCCACTGGCAAAACCTGTAAGCTCCATAGTTGTAATCCTCTACCCCAAGGTACTTAAATGTTCTCCTGGCAAAACTAGGAACTCTGTGAGTAAAATTCTGTTCCCACTGAAGTCAAGGAGAGTTTTGCAACGGACTTCCATGGAGCTAGGATTTCAGCCCATAATTTAATAATCTAGCAAGAAACACATCATGTCAATTTAGGGGAGATGACTTTAGTGCAGGTTCTCAAACTGGGGGGTCAAGACCCCTCAGGGAGTCATTTTATTATCTGAGGGTTGTGAGCCGTCAGCCCAGTGTTTGGTGGGGACTAACAGCCCCAGCTCTGCCAGGCATGGGGCTGCCAACCTGAGCCCCTCTTAAATTAAATTAAATTACCCTCCCCATTTTAAATGTATATGGGAGGGGAGTCACACTTGGTTTGCTGAGTGAAAGGACTCAAAATGTTTGAGAACCACTGCTTTAGTGCAACAGAGTCAGTGTCCCAGGAGCATTGAGCTATTGGTACGATAGGCAAAATTTCACAAATCTTAACTTTCTTCTGCCAGTTCTAAATTTATATTTTTCTTCTTTCTCTCTCTCCTTTTTTCTTTTTGTAGTTGCAGGGTGATGACACACACATTGAAGTCCAAGGTGATTACATGGTTATTTGTGTCTTTTAAAGCAAAAAGTAGGTTACCCAATGATTACTTTTCTACCTAATAACTGTCCCAAAAATAATGTAACATTATCTCTCCATTATATCTAAGTGCAGCTACCAAGTAATTTCCAGGAACATGGAATTTCTACTGTCTAATTATGCTATGTTGCTAAGTAAAACCTAGGCAGACATTAAAGAAGCTAAACTAAATTACAGGGATCAAAGCAAAGTATTATCAGAAAATATATAGTATAACATATTTCATTCATATCATATTTGCATTGCATCATAGACTGCATTGATTATAACACAGAAAGGGTATGGTCAGGTGAATGAAAGTCATTGTGGTCTGATGGCTTTTTGGATACCTATGAGAAATGGCTTTAGGTAAATTCCAAGTTGGTACAAGGGCATGGAGACTGGTCTCCCCTGTTGGCCTAGAGATGGTATTTACTGGTCTCATCAGTGGGGCAGTAAAAAGCAGCTTTCACTGTCACTGCCCATGCTATACTTACCAAAATGTCAGCTTTACGCATCTCAGGATTACCTCCTACGTCTCTGAAGTAAAGCTATTTCAGTATTTGCTGATGAATTTGAAAATCATCAAGATCTCATATGAAGACTTTGAATATGTCTACACTGTAAGGTCGGGGTGATTCCCTTGCTCGCAAACACATACTCGTGCTAGCTCTTGTCGAGCAAGCGCACATAAAAAAAGCAGTGTTGTCACAGCAGCGGTAGTAGCAGCAGCAGAGGCATGGCTGAGCCATGCTGAGTACAAACCTGCCTGAAACCTGTGGATATGCACTTGGCAAGGCTCAACTGTGCCTCTTCTGTTGCTTCCCATACTACCATTGCCACACTGCTAGTTATGCTTGCACTAGCTCATTAAGAGCCAGCTACAAGTATGTGTACCTAAGAATGGGAAATCACACTCCTAGCTCAGAGTGTAAACACAGTCTAAGAGCTTAACTACATGAGCAAGATGGAGTTGGAAAATTCTAGCTTATTCAAGTATCAGAGGGGTAGCTGTGTTAGTCTGGATCTGCAAAAGGTGCTACAAGACTCTTTGTCACTTTAGCTTATTCAAGAATTCCACCCACACAGCCCCCCTACAAGTTGTAGACGTACAAACACATCCACCAAGTGAAACACAAGAGCCTAGATTAGAGACATACATAAATAAATGAAAGCTTCATATCATCAGCCAACCATACCCTCACTCTCTGGACAATATCTGAGGAAATAATCTTTTTACCTACAACTGCTGAAATTACTAGCTTTTATAAATGAAACTTTTCTGGATATCTGTAGACTACATATATTAAAAATATTATATAAGATATACATTACTTCTCTATATATTGCTTTGTTTATTCTCCATTACATAAAGTGCAGATATTGGATCAGTGTCATACCTTTAAAGATTTTCAGTCAGAATATACTAACGGATGTTCTCCTGCAAAGCACTGAAACCTTTTTCTTTACTTTATTTAAGAACTTGAAATCCTGCCTTAGACTGAGGCTTGGAAAGCAAAAAATGACATCAGTGCTGTCACAGTGCCTGGAGTGGCTCACAGCTAAGAGTGCCAAACTCAGGTCAGACTGTCAGAAACCAGTGCAGGCACTCCAGACCAGTGGTATATTCTGTTATTAGATTTCATCAAGCCAGTAACAGATGTGTACTCCTGGATCACTGTGTTGCTTTTATCATGGAGTCACAGACAGTTCCCTTAAGTTTTTTAGCATCTCTTTACCACCGAGACAAATGGGATTTTGTGGTTAAAGGTCATTAAAACCCAAAATTACTTACATTAGGTTCTTTCAATCCCAAAGGATCGGTCTCTCACCCCAGGTCACTGGATGCTTCTGGATTTCACACCAAAGACCTTCTATAGACAATTTCTTTAGTAAATTAAATTAAAGATGTATAGATAAGAAAATATGAGAGTTATGGAAAGTTTAAAGCAAATAAAATATATAACAGGTGAGTTAAAAGTTTGTAAGTCCAAAATGATAGCTGAAATGTAGTAATTTGACAGTCTCTTAGAGTCTTTTCATAAGTAGCTGAAGGCTTCCCCAAACTAGGTTTTGGGGACCTCTGTCTGGTATGTGGAATGCTCCCAGGAGCATTCAGAAAAATCAGAGTTGGAGAATTGCTCCAGGTGTGCCTGTTTATAGTTGAAAATAGTCTAGCAAGCATTTTCATCATCACATGCCTCTTGCTTTGTTGATTAAATGCAAAAAACGTTTGTGGATCTTCTTTTTGTCCTTCATATAATGACTCATGCTTGGAATGAACAACAATCTTCTCATTCAAAGTTCTAGGGCTTAAATTCCGGTTAATGGGCTATTTAGAGATAATGTAAACACAATATGATAGACAGGAACAATTCTTCATTAGATTTTACACATCAAGTAACTTCATATCTAAACCTTTAAAAAAAGGCCTTTTGACCTAATGTTAATTAAGTAGCATTGCATGCATAATGTAAAGGTAATTACAGGACACGAAAAAGGATATAGCAACAACAGGTTAATTGAGTTATACTAATATACATTAAACAGGATGTAGATAGATGAAGACTAATACAGTTAACATCTATACTGACAAGTGAATTGCCTAGATATACAATAGTCCCTTTTAACATTCCTTTGACATCCACCCACCAGTGAACTGGTGCACTTCTTTGAGGTCTTGACCTGAGCTAGCCAACTGCCAGCAGCACAAGTGCCATGCACTATACATCACTGTATACAAACAAACTACATTAAAAGGACATGATTAACATTGCAAAGTCAAGCACTCAAAAGTTTGGAAGTGCCCGATTTAATGTTGCCCTTTGTAACGTTAATTCAGTCCCTTTTGGGGAGCATCCATTATGATTTTACTTCCATGATAACATACTTTTTTTTTAAGGGACCCTGCCATTTCGGGGGGCAAATAATTTATAATGACAAACACAGCTGAGAAAACTGGAAGCTGCTAATAAATCATTAACAAACATACAGAACAAAGAGACTAAATCCATTAAATAAAGCATGTAATACACATATACTTCACACTTCTGGAATTATTTCCTTGTTTTTTTGTGCAGCAGTGCAGTATGCATATTGCTATGTCCTGATACGTTACTGCTAATATTCATAGATATACACCTCAATTAAACAGGACTGCCTCATTTCTCACACTCTCCCTGCCCTCCTACTTCAGAAACTTCTAATATTCTCAGGTCTATCCCAACCCCAGCACTCCTTTCTCCTAAAGAAAACTGTCCCTCACCCTTCCAATGAGGAGCAGTTTCTCTAAAGACATTTATATTGACTCTAAATTGCTTCTTCTCCTCCCTTTCCTTCATTTTCAATAACATTAGCACTGATGATGGGAGTCTCTAATAACCTCGTTCCCATTTCACCTTTTAAATAACTATGAATTGGAAAAATACTCTTTTAAGGGACAGGTTGAAAAGGGAATAAAGGAAAGAGTGGAGAAAGGTAGTATTTAGACTTAATAACAAAGGGAAATGAATTATTGTTATTATTGATCCACAGAGCATATGCCAAATGTCAGGTGACAAAAAACAAATTAAAGATAAGTTTCCCCTACAATTTAGTGATTACCAATGGCAGAAGAGAGGGTAGCAAACAATCTCAATATATTAATATATTGAATATGTATTTTATATTTGCAGATTGCTAGTTTAGTTCAATTTTAGGGGAAAAAATCTAATTAAGGATATTACTTTATTGTTTAAAATAAAACAATTATCTTCAAAATTGTCTTCAAAAAGGACAGAATTTTAAAAATACTTAGAATTGCAAGAGCATTTATAGTTAAACATTTATAATGAAGTTCCTATCAACTATTGTTTTCTGAAAAAAATATTAATCCAAACCTCTCACCATAAAATGTGCATAATGTGCCATTTCTTCAGTATTCTTGGATATCCAGGAAGTTATAATCACGACACAGCTGACTTGGATGGAATTTACCACAAAATATGTCTTTTGCTCCAGAGTTGTTCCCAGAATCTAAATTTAAAAAAAATTCTAGCACTTATAGTGATAAAAACTATTCTTGCAAAACTGATCCACGTGTAAATTGATACAAAATGCTTGCAAGTCTGCCAAAAGTCCGCAATAATTGTTCTGAGACACATGAAATGTCCCATTTATAAATGTGGTTTTAAATTTGAAATCTATGATGATTTCATTATCAACACTTTCCTGATGCTCATTATAATATTCCACTAATGTGTTTTTCACAAATCTAAACTGCTTCCTCCTCATCCTTTTGAGTGCCAGAAACTCCATCTCTCCCCTATCCAACAGCCACAACCTCTAGCTCCTGCTTTTCTAATCTCTGTAATGCAATTATACATTTGTCAATAGAAAATTTTACAGAGCATTGGATATTAAATATTTGGAGAAAGTGTACTATAAATTTAATTTAATATTAAAATAAATATCATGAGAGCAACCACATTGACAGTATTATTCATTTCTGTATTTAATTTAATGGAAACTTCCTTTTTATTTTGTTTGGAGTTTTTTTACATTTATCTGAAACTTCCTCTAAATATTCAGTCTGCTGTATCAGAGTGCTGCAAATTTGTCCAGCTAGTCTCATACATACATCCTCGGTCATAATAGTACCCAAAAGAAGAGAAGGCTCTTTGTTTAGGAGCTACAAGCTACCAAAAATGGTGCTCTTATTGCCACCTCTTTTCTGAAAATATTTAAAGAATCCATGAAATATAAGACGGAGAAATCATGTGAAGCACTGGAAAGCTTTGTGTACTCTAATATTTTATTATTCCTTATGTGCTACCTGGTGATTCCATTTGTTATTTGTACCTTCAGGCCAATAAATCTAGGTATTTTTGAAGTGCTAAGTTAATGACTTTGTTTCAGTTATTATTTGGAAAGTTGTCTTTGTGGACAATATAATTACAGACTATCAGAAGCACCATTGCTAAGTGTTATCTAGTGGAAGTATTAAGTGTCACAGTGAGATAAAAGAACCATAATTCAATTTGATCAAAGTGCCTGAAACAACAATATAAAAGTATTGACACTGCATGAAATATTGATCAGTGCTTTCAAATAATTTTGAGATCAGCTGGCTAAAATCTTAAGGAAGTTCCTTTCTTTTCTTAATTGTCTCAAACTACTACACAACTTTTAAGTTAATAACTGAAAAGATTCTATAATGTTTACAAGTAATACAATGATTTCACTTTTAGATAATTTATTAACGAGCCATTCCATTTCATTCTAACTAACACCACAAAGAGGCTTGGAGAAGATTTTTTTTAAGGTTAAGTGTATAATCATTTTTTGTTTTGCAATTTCATTATTATTCTTTCTGAATAGCATAAATACCAGAAATTGAGTTACCTTCATATAAGAACTTTAAAACTGTTATTATTGCTGGTCATTGTAATAATACTTAGTTTGTAAGTAGCACTTTAGAGGATCAAAGCACCATACACATGTTAATTAATTAATCCCGACAACACCATTGTGAGGTAAGTGGCTAGGCATTTACAATCCATTTTATGCTGGTGACACTGAGGTAAAGAAGTGAAATGACTTGTCATACTGTGAAGCAGGGGCAGAGTTAAGGTTAGAATTCATGACCTACTGACTCTCTGCTTACTCCACCAGATCACACTTCCTCACAACCATAAGCTAATGTGTATATCAAATGTGAAATTTCCAGGTATTTTTTTTTAAGGAACAGAAATAAGTGGGAATGTAGACAAGAATTAAACTTACCCAAAACCAAGGTAATTCAAATCCAAGGCTTTATTTCAAGCAAATTTCTACATTTTTATTATTAGTTAAATTATTTTTTTCTCTCCCATTGTCTATAATGTCAGTATCTGTAAAGCCTGGTGATGAAATTTCTTTCCCTGCCTGTTTAATCACCTTTCAGTTTGACAAATGCTGTCTTTGGCTGAGCGTATCTTTCAATGGACTAAAATCAATTGCTCATTGAAGCCAATGTGAGCTTTCCCATGGACTTCTGGGGGAACAGATTTTGACTCATTGGCTTCAGTCAGAGGCTTTCATATATATCCATGTTCAGAATTTCACCTAAATTGTTTCATAAAGGGGAGAGAGATGTATTAAATTGTAATGGGCATGGTGATTTTATCTCTCTTTCTGTCCTGCTCAAGTCCTTATATCTCATTCATCACCATGGAATCTAAGTGCTTTAAGTTTATGGACATGTGGCAAGCTCTACTTTCCCCACAATTATTTGGAAAGTTGGCCGAATAAGGAATAGGAATAGCATGGAGGATTCACTATATGGGATGTGATTGTTATTTGTCATTATATGCTACTGGCGAAAATACCCGCCATTGCTCGGGTCCGTCGGAGGTGGGGAGGGGGCAGAGAGACGCGCGAGTGCGGGGTCCATTGGAGGGGGGAGGAGGCAGAGAGCAAACCTGACACCCCCACCTCACCCCCCGACCAAACCCGACACCCCCACCTCACTTACCCCTCGACCAACCCCGACTCACATTTTCACCCCCCCACCCAACCCCAACACCCCCACGTCACTCCCCTACCAACCCCAACACCCCCTGATCAAAACCCACACCTCACCCCCCATAGACCAAACCTGACACACCCACCTCACTTCCCCCCCAACCAAACCCGACACCCCTACCTATCACCACAAACAAACCCGACACTCACACCTCACTTACCCCTCGACGAACCCCGACACCCCTCCTCACCCCCCAACCAAACCCAACACCCCCACCTTACCCCCCCTCCAAACCCAACACCCCCTGACCAACCCCAACACCCGCACCTCACCCCTCACCCACCCTGACACCTTCCCACCCCCCCCAGACCAAACCCAACACCCCTGGCTCACTTACCCCCTGAAAAAACCAGACACCCCCACCTCACCCCCCAACCAAACCCGACACCCCTACCTCACTTACCCTCCAACCAAACCCAACTCGGGTCCGTCGGAGGTGGGGAGGGGGCAGAGAGCTGAGCAAGTGCGGGGTCCGTTGGAAGGGGGTATTATGACATCATAATTATGTCACAGAGAACAGCAGCTGCCCAGCTGATGTGATTGGCCTTTAAATAATTTCACCCCTGGGGCGTGTCAGAAGTGAGATTTGAAAAATTTTCGACTCTTACGCTGATTAGGACCCTAAGACCTATAACTGTACCAAATTTCAAGTCTCTAGCTCAAACGGTGTGGAAGGAGTAAGTGAACGTACATACACGCATACATACATGCATACATGCATACACGCACGCATACACCATTTGACTTTTATATATATAGATTTCAATGAATGTACATGTTGAGTGTTGTCAAGGTTCTCGTTGCATGGAATAGACACTTATTTAGTAATTAACACCAAAAAAATAAACAAATAGTTTCAGCTTTGCCACTGATTTATATTGATTTGAGACTGCAATTAGACTAATTATTTTGGTGGCGTGATTACTATCTGATTGTACATCTTCTGTTATGTCATTAACATTGGCAACAGGGCTCTAAGAATGAGGAGAGTAATTCTCCTCTGAGTTACAATAGTGCAATGTCACTGGACAAAATTCAATCATAATCAGGCACTATTCCGATTGAAATCAGGTCTAACTTTGTCCCATTAATTTAAATGGGATTGCAGCAGTACAGTCAAGAGGAGAATGTGGCATAAGATTTGTTAGTATTTGCTATATTGTCACACAAAATATTATTGCTCAAAAATAAAGAGTGGTCATTTTCATTTCAAGCTTTTTAAATTCACTAGTATTAAATTCACTAGTATAAAAAGGCTATATTAGTAAAAATGTAAAGATAAATAATCTGGAAGAATTTTCCCTCTCTATGGAATAATATTGATTTAGGTCAAAGTATGGGACCTAAGCATACTGGTGTGCCTTTGGAGTATTTATGGGCTTATCTATACCTGAACAGAAACTCACACTACGGGAGTGTGATTGCTAAAGCATGCTAGCATGTTGTGCATTAGTTGGCCTGTGTAGACTCTTCTGGAGCACATTAAAAGGTCCCTAATACACTTAAGAAATCAACCCCCCGTGGTGTGCATTACCTGAGTATGTAGACAAGCCCACAGATGACAGTAAAAGGCTCAATTGTTCAGTCCTAGTGGGTATGCAATAAAAGACCCATGGCATTGCCATTGCTTGCCTGATGAAGCTGACTCTGGCTGCAGGTCTATAAAACTGTAGAAGTTATTAGGCTCCAGCCTAAGCTCTGAGACCCTGTGATGGGGAAGGGTCTCAGAGCCCAGGCTCAATGTCTACACTTCAATTTTTAGTCCATAGCCTGAGCCCAACAACCTTGAGCCAGCTGACCCTGGCTCTGAGACTTGGTGCCATGGGCTTTTTTTTTTATCTCAGTGTAGACATACTTTAAGTAATCCACTGAATTTTAATGACAATACTTGTGTAAACAAGAGGTGCAGGAGTAGATCAATATTAACTAAAAAGTGATGGTGAAAAAAACTTAACACTATGTAGTCACTCAGAGTTTCAGGTTAAAGTGATTGCTTGGATTCAGTGACAACTCCCCTTTACCTAAGCAAAGCAGCCACAAGAGCAGACTGGTGTGAAGAGGGGAGAGTATTGATTATCTCATTTTAGCCAGTCACACTGCAAGTTCACATGAGTTCCTAACATGGCCCATTTCCTGGTCAGAGAAATACATAGAAGCAGATTATTGACACATATGTCCATTGTGCAAATTTGTGGGTTAGAATATTGATTGCAGTTTGGAAGTGTCCACATGCTAGTTGTATTTCCATTTAAGAAATGATATGACCTGTTTGTCCAAGAGCTGGTAGAACTGGTTCTGAAGTTTTACATAGTCTTATCTTATAGACAGCTGCACAGGCTAGATCAGAAGGTAGATCAATGCATGCCCTGGTAATTTTGGCCATTCTTCCTTATCTGACAGGCATCTCCCCTATTTGCAATAAATAACATTGCACAGAATGGCAGGCAGTTGATTGACTTACATTATTGTATACATTTTCTTCTAGTTTTAAGATGATTCAGGTTTAACATCATCATAAAAGTTTATATAGTTCATGAAGTACCTTCTGACTTCAAGTGGTGTACAAATTATTAGCCTGATCATGCAACCAGTAAAATCTGAGGCAGAGTTTAATTGGAGGAGGATTGCTCCCTATATAAAAACAGGATGGAATTAGTTCACTCGTCAGTGAAAGATAGCTGTTATTAAAGCAGAAAAAATTAGCTGATTACAAACCCTGCACAACAATTTCAGAAAGTCAAAATATTTGACTATCCGAAGGAAAGATTAAATTATTGTTTTTAATTTCAGAATTTCATGTTTGTGCAATATGTATGAACATTCTTAAAAATTAATAATGACAAACAATTGTCTAATTAAGATAAAAGGAAAGCAAATTCTTATGAATTTTAATATAAAAATAAACACTATTAATAAAACATAATTACAGTATATAATGAAACATTTTGTTTAGTTTTTCATTTCATTTTCATCCATTAGTAACGCCTGTATGATATTAGTATATAAACTTTTTATAACACAGTAATTTAACATGATCATTTTCCTGATTCTTATTTATTTATTTACCTTACAGAGAGAACAACAAAATTTTACATCACATAACGCATGCACTTCCATAACATGCACTTTTCCCATATAGGCAATTATTTCATGAACTAGAAATTGATTATAAACTTTGTTTGCTGAAACATATATATACTATATACTTCATTTAAACAAAAGTTACATAATGTATAACCAATAGCATATACTTGCCAGAAATCATGATTTTTATTAACATTTATAGCTAACCTAATTGCATAACCCTACATTTAGGGTTCAGTCCTCCTCACAATTACTGCAGGGAGTTAACTCGTGAGCCTTCACTCTGGTCACTCTGGCACTCATTGGCTCCCCCAGAGAGCTTTGTTTGGAGAATGAAATGTAATTGCCTATTCAGGTTAGCAGGCTGGGTGAGGAATTATTAGCCCATGAACTGAGGACTGATTAAAATATAATGTTACAGGAAGAAATGGAAAGGGGAGGAGCAGGGCTAGCTGAGCCAGAGTCAGACAGCTCTCCAGGAAGAGAGTCCTCTTCTTCTCTTGGGCCCTGGGAAAGGGGCTGAGGATACTAGGGTTGTTGTAAATGGTATTAATGCACACAACTCTATGGGTCTTTGTGGAGGGAACTTAAACAAACAGCACTGTCTGAATATCCAACCTGTGAAGTCTGAGCATGTATGTGTAGCAAAAGAAAGCAGGAATGGAGTGCCTCCTGTTCCAGAGCTCAGTGAGGCTGAGCCCCACACTGTGCCCAAAAGTGTTGGCAGGATCAACTTTTTATTCAACAGGCATTTTTTGGCCTTCATATATTTTTAAGTAAGATTTCTACAGTAAGGGTCCCCTTTGTTGTCTCACCTGTGCACCCAAGCAAGGGTATAAGGATCTTGAGTATGGGTGGAGAGGAGAAGCAGGCACAACACACCGGTTACTTACTCTCCCCCTCAAACAGGTGCTAATGGGAATGGGCCAGCAGCAGATAAACTACCCCCTCTTGGAAAAAGGGGGAAGCAGGGAAGGTTTGTGCTGCCATTGAGCTAGCACACCTATGAATAGCCCCTTAGAGTGCAAAAGAGCATGCTAGTTCTTTTTATTTAGCAACCAGTATGACATCTTGTCCCATTATATGGTCCTGGAAAAGTGTAGCCCCCGTTTACAGGGTGGCGACCACCTTGCACAAAACTGGGGATCAAGCCAGATGCCTCCAGAGCTAAGCATGTGACTTTTCAAAGCTTACATGCTTTGCTCTCAAGCGAACAACTGTACCAGCCATATCCTCTGTAGACTGGGCACAGAGTGGATGCATAAAACATATTGATCAGTGGATCATATACTTCTTATCGACAGAGGAAGCAGATCCCAAGTGTTGGAGGCTCACATAGTACAATCCCAGAAGAATCTCCAGTTATGTGATGGCAGACACCTTGGTCATCATTGGGGACCTCCAGAACTAAAACCATGAGTTTCTACATATTTGCTACAATCTCTATAGCTAGGGGTTAAAGAAAACTCACATCATCTGCAGCTTAGGAATGGAAGGGGATCCACAGCACACCCTGGCCAGTGAGTTCTCAAAGTACAAGTTACCCAGTTGTATCACACTATCACTTTTTACACAAAATTCCCATTGACTGTAGAAGTTCAGCTTAAGAAACACATTAGACCAACAGGCATTACCTAGAATGGGTTTAATGAGTTTTATTTTAGACAACCTACATGACAAGTTTTTTTTAAAACAAGTTACATGCACACAATTCTGGCAGCATATTGTGTGTGTGCGTACAATAGGGAAGACTGAGGGTACGTCTTCACTATCCGCTGGATCTGTGGGCAGTGATCGATCTATCGGGGATCAATTTATTGCTTCTACTGTAGATGTGATAAATCGATCCCCGAGCATGCTCCCCGCAGACTCTGGAACACTATTTCCACAAGAGGCAAAAGCACAGTCGACAGGAGAGCAGCCATGGTCAACTCACAAAATACGCTGACTTCAGCTACTCCATTCTATGCATCCGATGAAGTGAGCTATAGTTCATGAAAGCTTATGCTGAAATAAACTAGTTAGTCTCTATGGTGCTACAAGTATTCCTCACTTTCTATTCACCTAGCGAACCTTCATGACAGGAATAGGCCTTATTTACATAAGCAAACCTAGTGATTTTCCAAGTGTGGGAGGACTGGGTCCTCAGTCTATCTGCACAGTGATTCTGCACGGTGCTTAAGCATGTGTGAAACTCATGGGTCAGCTCATATGCTTAAAATTACACATTAGCTTAAATAGGTTGCTCAGTCAGGGTGATGGAGAGGTAATGGAAATGACAAACAAAGTTTTGTGGTATATTCTAGTACAGTCCACCTATGCCAACATAGGCCCAATATTGCAGGTCTTGTTCAGTCAAAACTCCCATTTCCTTTAATATAAGTTCTGTCATGAAGTGGACTTTAAGAGGAAGACATCAGGATGAAATACATGCAGTGTTTTAGGTTCCCATACAGTTTCATTGAACTCCAGGGATCTGGAGTGAATCCTGGCTGACTGATCTTAATGGCAAAACTCCAACTGACTTCAGTGGGGTCAGGATTTCACCCTGGAGGTCTGCCATTGAAAATCATCACTTCTGACTGAAATTTCACACCCAGGAATTTAACTGGAGAAAAACCATTTGTTTCTTTCCTTCAATATTGAGAAAAGGACAAAACATAATTTAAGGTTAAAATTTCAAAGCTGCCTAAGGAGTTTGGATGTCCAATCCATTAAAATTAATTAATCAAAACCTTAATTTGAATGGTGATTCATCCTCATTCTACAAAAGTGCACAAAAATTCATTCCAATATTATCCAATAATAATCTTCACATGAAAAACAAAAGCCGCATACTATCTTGATACTATAATTGTTTTCACTTTTAAATGTTGTGTGTGTGTGTGTGTGTGTGTGTGTGTGTGTGTGTGTGTGTGTGAGAGAGAGAGAGAGAGAGAGAGAGAGAGAGAGAGAGAGAGAAGGCCTTGAGGAAACAGGTAAAGGTAAAGCCATATAGCATGTGTTTCACTTAAATTTTCCCAGAGTTGTACTACTTTGCTGTTCTAGTTTCTCCAGAGACACATGCCAATTTAAAACAATTTAGTTAGATCCTTTTAGGTTATGAGATTTTTCAGATATGGTTTCTGTGCTTGTTTGAGTTTCAGACAGATTTATTTGATTTAGGCTCACACCTTAAGGAAATTCCTTGTGGAGATGCTGTAGGAAAGCAATTGTACACCACTGGCTCTTATCCACTGTCCACAGTCAGCTTTCAGATGTAGCTGGTGAGACACACTTGTCTGATAGAGACAGTGTATATTACCATTAGAGCTTTGCGGGATGAGCATAAATTACACTTAACAAGAGACCCATTCATTGAGTTCACTTCATATTCCAGGCATGAGATTTGCATGGTGCTATTCAGTGAAAATAGATATACCCGTAATCCTGCTGTCTTTTTAGCCTCCTCTGTACTTTTTACATCAATAACATATGTAAAATTATGTTATGAGAATTAACCTGCAAGATTGCCTAAATAAAGTTAGGTAAAATAAAGTTAAAAATAGGTACCTATCTCCACCTATCCTTGTGGAAAAAACAACAACAACACTTTGTGTTCACCCCTTAATTATAATCCCTCTTCATTAATAATCTAGGGAACAAATTTACTGGTTGGAGCATTTAAAAGACAGCAAATATTTGAGATTATTCATGGACAGTAAAGTCTTGCTTTGCAAACATGAGTGTTTGCACCTCTTTGAAGAGCTCTAGAGTGAGGGAACCTTCCAAGAGCTATCAGTCTGGAAAAAGAATAGAGATGTGACATATATGTTATAACAAACATAACAAACAAAGACTGAACTTTGAAAATGTATAGTGGACGAGTCTCTCACTCTTTCTAATATACATAAACAATACACCAAGAATTAATCACAGACATGATAATTGCAAGTTATTTCATGTAATTTTAAATAATATAATACATAATAATATAATATATAATAATATAATAATTTCAGAAAATTATATCCTGTTTCTGGACAGCTCCAGAACAGAAAGAGAAGCTAAATTAATAAAATATGTTATTTTCTTCTGATTACTTTCTTGTCTACTCATCCTTAATAAAACCTGTGTCAAACAGAGCAGCTGTAATGTTGACATAATATATATATTTTTGTAGCCTGAGGATTTTCAGTGTTGGTTTTCGATTGTTCTATAGCACTATGTGGCAGTATAACTGACCTCTGTATTTGTCACTGTTAAGTAATTTTAGCTCTTCATTGTTATGGCACTACTGAGAGTAGCTATTTTTCTCCTAATATATCAATGACAATGTTGGTTAAAAGCTCACATTTGACTTAAAACAAACGTGTCCATTGTGGAAAGAGAAATGATGGGCTTGTAGTTAAGGCACCAGACTGAAATTCAGGTATCTCCATTTAATTTTGAATTCTGTTTCCTGTGTGACCTGGGAAAGTCACTTAATCCAATGTTTCCCAAACAGATGGATCAGGGCCCTAGGCAAACACACAGGTCTTGCAGTCCAGAGGAAGAGTGGGTGGTTTAGGGAACAAGACAGTTCTACCCTCAATCTGCAGCTGTAACTTCTGTCTTGTGGAGTTTGGTCTGACACACCTCTCTGGGTATTATGACCTAGTGAACCTGGTCGCAACACCACTCACTCAGGTTGGGCCCAGCCACCGCTCCATTATAACAGAGGGTGGCCGAGCCAAACTGAATGAATGGTAGTGCAAGCCTACATCCTAAGTCGCAATGTCACTCAGTCAAATGTGGCTTGACTGCTGATCTAACATGATGTCAGTGCGACTGGGCCAAACCTGAGTGGCACTGTAATTCCATGTGCCAGGTCACAGTGCCTGCAATGGAATAGAAGACACTGCTGTGGCATAGTGTTGGGCAGGCTCGCTGTCCAATCCACGCCCCGCCCCCAGGGCTTTCCTGTCTGCACCAGATGGAGATTAGGGGTGCAGTGCTGGGGTGGAGGATGCATATTTTTAATCGTGAGTTGCAAACCCCCTTCCTCCCCCAAAAAAGTAAAAATGTTGTGCGGGGGGTGGGGTCACCTTAGTAAAAATATTTGGGCATCCCTGACTTAATCTATCCATGCCTCCATTTCCAATTTGTAAAATAAGGATAATAAAATGCTACCTTGTTCATTTAGGTTGTAAGTTCTTTAGAACATAGACATTTTTTCTGCTATGTGTTGCATATCCAGCACTTAATGAAACTGGGCTCAGATGTCAGTGGGGGCCCTTCAGCACTACTACAATTGTGTTAATGTTACTGCAGTGTAATGCCTATAACCACTTGAAAAACAAAATCACCCCCAATTACTAGAAGTATTTAAGCATCCAGGTGTTTCATGAACATGTCTGACTGAGAGTTGGCTGAGGACAGACTTTTAGGCTAAAGTCCTGGCTCCACTGGCAGACAATAGGAACATTCTTATTGATTACTATGGTGCTTGTCATAAGTATAAAGTATCCTAGAATTACTTTTTACCTGTAAAAGGTTAACCTGAAGGTAACATGAGATGGGATGACGAAGCGGAGATGCTAACCAACCTCGGAGACAAAGAGAGTTTAGTTTTGGTTTATCTCTCTCTCTGTTCTCTCTGGCTGTGGGATGAACCACACCTATGTCCTTACTCTACCTATCTATAATCTTCTAACCAGTCAAGTTCAGTAGTAAGTGAATTGTATGTTTGAACTGTATCACTTGATAATTGATCCACAGTGTTTCTTATACTGTTAAGCTTTAGCATAGGAAGAATTCCTAGGGAGCGGGTCAGTGATGCTATGTGATGCAAGTGGGTTTTTTTCTATTGATTTCTGTACATTCCTTCTTTTTTTCTTTACTTAAAATCTTTCTTTTAAGACTCTGACAGCTTGTTTCCTTTGGATAGATCCTGGTTTTGGATAGGCAAGTCTCACAGAAAAGTGAGGGATTTTTTCTTTGTTTCTCAAGCCTCTCCCAGGTAAAGGGAAGAGTTTTGGGGGAATTAAAGGAAGGGTTCTAATTTACCCAAACCCACTGTTTTGTGGGCTTAAATTGGTGGTGGCAGTGGTACCAAGTCCAGACATAGGAGAAGTCTATGTTCTGGGGGAAAAGTTTTAACCTAAACTGGTAAAATGAGCGTGGGGGGTTATTTCTTTTTTCATGTGGGTCCCCACATCTTTACTCTAGAGTTCAGAGTGGGAAGGCAATCTTGACAGTGCTAGAATTTCACCTTTAGTATTTACCCTCTGACTGTCCTGGCCTCTGTCTCCCAGAGTCAGAGATCACCTTTTGATTTTTCGGGGAGGGTACTGCAGGGGGGGAGAGGGGCAAGAAAAGCAGCAGCCTCCAATTTCATAGGTGAAAAAAATGTGGGCACAGATGCTAGATTCTTTCATTGTTTTTGTAAGACACTAATCACCATTGTCTTCAAGCACAAGGTGCAATCAGGTAGCTATCTATTACTTGTGACTGCCATTTTACTGGATCAGCAAATTTGACTCACAATTAAGCATGCAAAAGCATACCCACAACATTGGAGGCCAGATTAAAGCCTGTTTGTAAAGTTCTCTCTTTGAGACTTCTTAATATATTGATTATTGCATTGATACATCCTTCTTGTTGCTTGGCTTGAAAATCTAGGTAGGTTGTTGCAGAAACCAGAAGCCCACAAGACAAATAGGGAGAAATCCTCCTACCCAAAGGCTGCCACAAAGCGGCAACAAGTTTCTGTGGAAGCTACTGCAGCCTAATGACTGGAATGGTCTTGGCAGCCTTAGTGCCCTGTTCCTGCACAGGGGAAGGGTTAGACGATCTTCACTGGAAAGCCCTAAACCTTCTGCAGAGAACTCCCTTGAAGCTGGTCTCCACACTACAAAAGAGGTGTGTGCATGCTACATCCAAATCTTGCTCATCCTCTGAAGGGGAAAGGGGTAGGATTGGAAGCAGAATATGAATTGTAGACATTATTCTAGGACCAAATAATACACTGGCAAGACTTTACCTAAGGCACTGTATGTAGTTTAGGACACAATATTAATGAAGGGACATTGGAAATACAGAAAAAAATGTGCCGCAGAAGACAACAAAAATTACTTAGGTATTTAGGGGATTTGAGCTGCTATGAAAGACCAGTCAGGCATGCCATGCCATATCTTAGAAACATAAGACTATGGCGGAAACTTATTGAAGTATATATAATGTGCTAAAGGGAAAGGAATACATTGATGCCAGCCATCTATTTGAAATAATAACTAAATCTAAACACAAGAAAGCCTTAGATTGAAGTGAAGGAAGAGAATGCTTGATAAATAAATATGTCAGCCATACAGAATTTCTTTCTTTTAAAACAATCTAACTTCCCTTCCTTCATGGCTTCAATACGCATGCATATGAGCACTGTAGGAATGAAAAAGGAGAAAAATATCTCTCACTTTCACAATCAAAACAAAGTGAACTACCAAACTTGCTTGAAGTTGGGTTTTTATTTTTGTTTTGTTTTTTAAAAACACCTTTGGTTAGAGATCAGCCTGGAGAACTCCAGCCCAAAAGGTGAACGTTTAAGAAAGTTACTGTAATAGAATGCTAACTGCATTGTATGGTCCAGCTATTAGGGGGTACAACAAATGTGAAAAATTTGGATGGGGGGTGGTGGTAATAGGAGCCTATATAAGTAAAAGACCCAAAAATCAAGACCGTCCCTATAAAATCAGGACATCTGGTCACACAGGCCAACCAGACAGCAAATGTGAAAAATCGAGATGGGGTAGGGGGAACTGGGAGCCTATATAAGTAAAAGACCCAAAAATCAGGACTGTCCCTATAAAATCAGGACATCTGTCCCTATAAAATCGGAACATCTGGTCACAACTGGTGTCTACCTTGGTAAGAAGGAAGCTCTGTGTCAAATCCTTATCTGGTACAGGAACATGGTACATGGTATCAAAAGAAAACTAGTGCCAGGAAAGGACCGAAATAGAAGGAGAATAGCAACAAAGGTTGCAAACAAAAGGAAAAAAAAAAGAACAAAGGCTGTAGGGTCTCATCAATGTGCCACTCATTAATGCCCCAGAGAATTTCAGCTTTAACTAACCTTTCCAGTGGTCAGGCTAAAAGCAGTATCTTGCGAGTTTTCAAATAATGAAAAAAGCTCCACAAAGAAACTGGAGATATACTGGTATTTTCTTTAATTTATGCTAGAGGGAAGCAAGCAAAGCATAACTTTTAATCTTTTGACTTCACTGAAGACAGTCACAAAGATGACTGTGAAGGAGTTCTGGCTATGTTTGATGCATACTTTATACTTCAGAGAAATGTGATTTCTTAAAGAGCATGTTTCCACTATTGAATTCAAGGACCAAGGGAAAATGCTGAATGTTCTATAAGAGCTCTATATACATTGGCTGAAAACTGATTTGTGGGGTATGAAAATATCAGAGACAGGCTGGTTAGGGGTACACAGAAAAAAATCTTTCACTGCAGCTATAATTGAAGACAGACTTAACCCTAGCCACACTTATACAGAAAGAAAAGCATTCTGAACTAGCCAAACAACAGAACAAAATGCAAGATCAACCTGAAAATAATTTATAAGCTGTGAATAGACACTTGAGTAATAAAAGTATTTATCATAAAACCCCTGAAGCAAGGAGCAAGAACTCCCAGTCTAGAGGGACAAATCTCAACCTACTTGCACAAAGTGTGGAAAAAAACATATCCTAAGAGAAGAAGCACATACAGCCAGAGGAGCATGGTGTAATAAATGCATGACATGTGGACATTTTGCAGCTGTTTGATGCTCAAGAAGTTGACTCATATTTTAGGCAATTGAGCTATTGTTTCTGTGATCTATCACTTGTGATGACACACAGCCTGCCTTGACAGGGAAACTGAATATTCATGGAAGACAATGTAATTCAAAATTGACTCAGGAGCTGAGTCTCAGTCATAGCAGAAGGGGTTTACAATTACTTACAACCCCTTTAAGAGCTCTGCTCACCTGACCTAGCTCTGACTGGCCCTGGAGGTACTCTGAACTGCACGGGCCAGTTCATCACAGAAACAATTTACATGCTGAATACACAGCTGTTATCTTTGCATGTGATCAAAAGACCACAGCTCAACAGCATTCTCACTATGGCAGCCATGATGTATTGAGTCAGAATGGGGGGGGGGAGAAATCGATGGAATATTTAGTAATATTGGACTTTTGAAAGGCAATCTAGTACAAATAACTTTAAAAGACAATGTTGAACCATACAGTGTCATACACCTAACAGGATTCCTGTTCCATTACTTCATCAAGTGGAAAATGAGTTAGAGAATGGAACAGATTGTCATAATTGAGAAAATCTCTGAACTAACAGCACAACATCCCCCCAGTGGTACCAGTTAGAAAGAAAAATTGGTAAATATTAATCTGTGTGGATCTTAAAAGACTTAATGAAGGAGTTGTGAAAGAGAAATGTATCCTCCGAACACTGGACGACTTCCTCCCTCAAAGTAAAAGGAGCTATGGTATTCTACAGGCTAGATGCTGTGGCAGATACTGGAAAATTCCTTTTGCCAAAGAGAGTGCTAAACTAACTACTTTATCACACCCTTTGGGAGACTTTGCTTTATAAGACTGCCTTTTGGGATTACCAGTGCACTTGAAATTTTCCAAAAAAGACAGCAGAACTGTTAATGAACACACATGGAGTTGTAGTTTTCATGGACATTATTTTGATATATGTGTCTTCAATGGAAGAAGACAACAAAACCTTCCAAAAAGTCCTAAACCTAATCAGTCAATCTGAACTGAAGCTAAATGAGGAAAAATTGTTTTCTACATACCTTAGATCATGTTTTTGGGACACGCAATAAACAAGATGGAATCAGTCCTAGCTCTGAGGAAGTAAAAGCAATTCAAGACTTGAACACACCAACTAATGTACCATAAATGAGTCACAAACTGGTGATGGTAAATTACTTTCATTGATATCTACAAGACCTTTCAACAGTGGCAAAACCACTGAATGAACCATTAAAATCCAACACATCTTGGCTGTGGGGCTAAATCAAGACATTGCCTTCAAAGAGGTTAAAAAAAAAATCATAACAGTTCCAGTTCTCAAGTACTACAATGTGAGCAAACCCACAATGGTCAGTGCAAATGCAAAGAGATATGGCCTACGTGGTATAATGTGGCTCTGAGTGGAGCCCAGTTGGATTTTGCTTTCACACACTCACAGGAGCAGAAAAACAATAATCACAGATTGAAAAGGACCACCTGGCTAGTTTATGGGTATGTGAAATTTTGTACTGATATCTGTTTAACTTGGATTCATTTACACTTATAACTGACCATAAACCACTTGTAGAGTAAACCACCAGTGGAAAAGACCTGGACCAACCATCATGGAAATGCCAGTTGATAAGGTCAGTGCGATTTAACCCAATTGCTAAATATATTCCTGGGAATAATCTGGTCATCGCAGACAGTCTGTCATGGAACTCAGCATCACACTCAACTAGTTGTGAGCTTGAAGATGACATAAAGCCATACGTGGACAATGATGATGCACATGGACCAATGCTGGAAAAGAAATCCAGCTTTAACAAGTTCTTAATTACATTTGGTCTAGCTGGTCCAAGTATCTAAAGGACACTAAAGAAGTGACAAGACACTACTTTTCAGTGAATGGACAATTCAGTGAGTCGAATGGACACATGATTAAAGGCAATGGCATTTTAATTTTAAATGAAATGAGAGGAGAAATTCTAAATCTCATCCATGAAGGACATCAGAGATTAACTAAATGCCATAGATGGGTTGACCACTCTGCTATGGCTGGACATCAGCAAGGACATGAAGAATAAAATATCTCCATTTGAACACTGTAGAACTAACAGACCAACACAACACAGAGAACCTTTAATAACAGCCCTCCCAGATAGACATTGGAAGAGAATAGCTGCAGATTTATGCAAATTTAGAGGACATAATTATCTGATCATTGTGCACTGTTTTTTCAGTTATATAGAAATAATATTCTTGAAAGATATAACACGGTGTTATAGAGAAACCAAAGGGCACTTTTTCTCCCTTTGGTATTCAAGAATAACTAGTGATGGACAATGGACCACGAATCATTGCAACACAATTTAATTCATTCCAAACAAAATCTGGTTTTGATCATATTACTAGCAGCCCACATTACCCACAAATAAATTGAGAGGCTGAGAAAGCTGAACAGATAGCCAAGAAAATCCTGCAGCAGGAAGATCAATTTTGGCATTATAGTGTTCAGTCACTAGGCGGCAGTATGTGTAAAATACCTTATTTAAGCTAACCTCAACAATACCTAGGCATTAAAGGGTTTTATGGTGGCTTATCTCCCTAAGAAAGAAGCTCTGTAGCCAGTCCATGTCTGGTACAGGAACATGACTGTTACAAGGTATAACATTAACCAAGTCATCAAATGTAAATAGTTATGCAGTTATGCACTCTCAGGAGAAAGAGAGAGAAGTTAAGTTCAAAAGTACTTGAGTTATCCTATGTGCATAGACCTAGCAGAGACAAAAAGTAATAAAACATCAGCTGAATTCAGTTGCAAATCATCTTCATCCAGTTTATTGTTTTGTTTATCCAGAGTATTGGTTGTGTTTTGATAACAACGCTTTATCAAGTTTTTTAATGGGAAAAAAAAGAACTTCCTTTTTTATCTCTCTCTTTGGATTATTAGTAGGTTTAGAACAAACATATGAGACTTGTTCTAATATTTACAGCCAAACAGTATTTCAGGATTTTGTTTATGTGGTTACTTTGTCATTTTAAATAGCACAAATATTTCATTAAGGGGGGGGGGGAGGGAGCGAGGGACATTTCTCCAAACTTAACCTCCACTAGGATTCTCACTCAAGGATCTTAATTCCCTAGAGCAAATTAGGCAGAATTCCCACAGCTCCAACACATATTGATTGAGGAATGCAGCAACAGCAAGAGGCAGGCCCTCTATGGATGTGATATGCTCTCCTACAGGGTATACATGCTGTTCTTCAAACACCCTAACAAACTTAACATCTCTGGGTATGCTCTCCTACATTCACTATAGTGGCACATCTATTATGCTTCCTACATCAACAGAAGGGACTTTTTTTCCTATCACCTGTTGGAGAGGTAATCTGCCTCACTAATAGGCGATAGGAAGGTTGACAGAAGATTCCTTTCATTAATCTGATTGTCTACTAAGGGATAGAATGACCTAACTATGGTGCTCAAGGTGCAATATTTTTAACAGCCACCAGAAATGTAGCTAGATTGACTTATGTTTTAGGTGTAGATCATGCCTTTCTTGCATCAGAACTGTTCCACAATGTGTGCACAAGGCTAGAATTCAGATGAAAAAAAGGGTGAATATATTTATTCTATATCAAGCACACATTCAATTCAATTGGCTAAGTGCATGTACCATGCATTATTTTACCTGGTACTGAAATAAATGGGAGGTGAAAGGTGAAATCCCCTGGCTGGATTTGAAAGTCTAAATCTTGAAATTAAAATTGTTTTAAGACCTAAAGTCATTACTAAAATATGGTCTGTATCCTGCTACTTGTATTCATGTGAGTAGACTCATTGGGACATGGGTAATGGTTACAGAATTAGGCCCTCCATTTGTATACTTAAAAATGACATTTAAAAACAAAATATTTGATAATCTTTCTTTAAAAAAAATATTTCTATTTACCTGCTAAGACTTGAATTTCAGATTTAGTATTCCCATTGCTGTGCTCAAGCTGATAAGATTGCAGTATCAGACACCCTAGAGCATTGTGTGCTCCATGATTTTTCTATTTTGAAGTAAATATATGTGATCTTGTGTTAGGTCTTGCAGCAGAAAAGAGAGTGATGCTTAAAAACTATGTAAATACCTTAAGGCTGCTTTGGAATCTTAAATAGACTAAAATTAGAAAGCTTTGATAAATAAATATCTTTAAGGAAATAGAACTTTTTACTTTAAAACTGAAGAAAGACCTTAAAAATTGCTAAATTTGTGTTAGTTTGTACTGCAATTTTCCAGTGGCACTTACTTTATTTCCAGGTGTAAGCAGTTTTTCTTTTAGTATTTATTCAGAACGCATTTTGTACCTTGACAAGCTGGTATGAACACTGAGAACAAATGACATTTCTAAAGGTAAACATGGAGGCTTAGACTCATGTATTAGAGATACACTAGGGATGATACAGGCCCAGAATGTTAGTAGGCAGCTATTATCTGATAATTATATTGTTAAGTGCCATGTAATGCTTGCAAAGAATGAAAATTTACATCAGAAACAATAGGAATTATCTGAACATGAGTCCCTGGGCATGTGGTCTAACTTTCTGGTCCTGGATGATTTCAGCTAAATACATACCATGTTAAGAGATTTCTTTCACTCATTTATTTATTTATTTATTTTAATTTACTCATCTGGAATTATAAGCCCTTCATAGATATTGGTGAATGGGTCTGCTTCCCTTCTTTTGCCTTAGTTTTGCACCCAGGAATCTTGTTGTTTTTCATTAATAGTAGCACTGACTATTTCCCAAACATTCAACATTCCCTGCTCTGAGAAGCTCAGAATCTAGGGAACATTCTTTTTCACTGCCAGTATCTCATCACATATTTAAGTAAGTAATGCTATCAGTGTGAAGACCAATGGCCTATGGCTGCTTATGAACTGGATTCAACAGATCTACTAAGAACTTTTATTACGACAGACATGCTGGCTTCAATTTTTTCTTGCTCTTATAATGTTCCTTGCTGGAAATTGAAATCCTGTTTACTCTGTGTGGCTATTGAAGATCCCATGGCATTTATAACCTGAGTAAGAGTTTGCCAGCATACTCATGACCCCTTTCATTAATTTTCTGCAAACATTTATACAAGTACATTTTTGTTTGCAAAAATGTTTGAGAAAGAAACTGTTGTGAATACATATTAGTGCAAATATGAAGGTGAGCATTCACCCAAATACCTTGAAAACTCTTTATGGATTTGGGTCTTTTCATTTGATGAGGGAGAAGACTAGTGTTCCAGGTGTCATCTACCTTAACTCTTGCATAGCTTCTATATGTCATTATCCACTTTGAAACTGCACAGCACTCTAAAAGTACCTGTGGATGCAGGAACCTATACATTTCATTTTTGCATCAAGTTGAATATTGACTTATATCGAGAAGTCTGCTTGAATAAAAAATAACCTTTGTTTTTTTCAAATAAAAAATTACATTCCATTGAAAAGGGCAAAAAAATACTGAAATACTTTAAACCCCTCATTTACAGGCTAAGTCCTTCAAGGCACTACATAAGATCATAGGAACATAAGTATGGCCCCACTGCGTGAGACCAAGGGTCGATCTACCCCACTATCCCGTCTTCTGACTGTGGCCAGTACAGTTGCTCCAGAGTGAATGAACAGAACAGGTAATCATTAAGAGATCCATCTCCTGTCGCTTATTCCCACCCTCTGGCAAACAGACATCATTCCTGTGCACCCTGGCTAATAGCCATTGATGGACCAAGAATTTATCCATGGATTTATCTATTTCTTTTTTTTTAACCCTGTTATGGTCTTTGTCTTCACAACATCTTCTGACAAGGAGTTCCACAGTTTGACTGTGCATTGTGTTAAGAAATAATTCCTTTTATTTGTTTTAAAGCTGCTGCCAATTAATTTCATTTGGTGACCCCTAGTTCTCGTGTTATGAGAAGTAGTAAACAACACTTCCCTATCTACTTTCTCTATTCCAGTCATGATTTTATAGACCTCAAAAATATTGTTGAGTTTGAACTTTCGGCCCTGGCTCTGACCTGAACAGCAGTCTCTGACCCTTTTGCAACCCCAGCAGCCATGTATCTTTGGTCTCTCTTATTAGCATTTCTCGAACAGTTGTAACACTGGTTTTAACTGGATACAACGAGGAGAGACTTGGTTGATCACACATGTACATCATGATCATTTAAGTACTTTGTTTACTCCTCTCTATAAATATTGCTGTATCTATATATATAAAAGTCAAATGGTGTATGCGTGCGTGTATGTATGCGTGCGTGTATGTATGTGTGCGTGTATGTATGCATGCTAATTTAACCTGCAGTTTCCCCTCTCACCACAGCCTTCCACGCACACTATGTATGTGTGCGTGGAAGGCTGTGGTGAGAGGGGAAACTGCAGGTTAAATTAGGTCCAGCTGAGAAAGGCTGCTGCAGCCAGAAGTAGGGCCAGCTGGGACCAGTTAAGGAGGCAGTCAGAGCCCTTTAAAGAGACTTCTCCCCAGAGAGGGGTGTGGGACTGAGAAGTGCGTTTGGAGGCAGTAGGAGTTAGAAGAGTGAGTTGTGAAGGCAGAAGGAGGTAAAGGACAGTGAGAGGCAGATACAGAGAGGCTGCCAGCAGGTAGGGAGGCAGGAAAGAGCCCCTCCCAGGAGGGAGCTAGCCCTCCCTAACCGGCGAGAAGCCAAACCTCAACCAGGGGGGACTGCCCAGCGGACTGGAGCCTGGGGTGCCCGGGGGGGGGGGGGGCTTGCCACAAGTGGTGTCAGAGGTGGGATCGTGAGTAGACCTGGTGGCAAGACCCCTCGACCAGGGCGAAAAGTCCCCCCCCCTTTATTCAAAAAACAAAAAAAAGAGAGAGAAAATGGAGGAGGTGGTGAAGGCACTGGTTCAGGCCACTGCGGCCCTGCAGGAGGCTGTTCGAGTGCAGCAGGAAACCAACCACCTACTGATGTCCCAGGCAGCCCAGGACCGAGCCACATTGCAGGAGTTAGTGAAGCAGGTGAAAGTCCTGATCACCATGGCCCGTGGGGGTCCCGACGCCCGGCCGCTGCGGGCAAGCAACTATTTACAGAAAATGACGGCGGACGACGATACCGAGGCCTACTTTCTCGCGTTCGAGAGGACATCCCTGCGAGAGGCCTGGCCCCGGGAGCAGTGGGCAAGCATCCTGGCCCCTTTTCTGTGTGGAGAGGCCCAGAAGGCCTACTTTGATCTGGCAACCGAGGCCGCTATGGATAATCCCCAGCTCAAGGCTGAAATCCTGGCAAGGGCGGGAATGACGCCAGCCCTGAGAGCCCAGCAGTTCCACGACTGGAGGTACAAGTCCGACAAGCCGCCAAGGACCCAGCTGTTTGACTTGATCCACCTCGCCCGGAAGTGGCTGCAGCCTGAGACCCACAGACCAGAGAAAGTGGTGGAAATCCTAGTCCGGGACAGGTATATGCGGGGGTTGCCGCCCGACATAAGGGGTTGGGTCCGTAAGAACGATCCCTCCTCCTATGACGAACTAGTAGCCCTCGTGGAGAGACACCTAGCCTCCCAGGAGCTGCCTCGGACTACCAAGGAGGGAGTGCGCCTGAGTAGGAGGCAGGGCACAGGGCCAAAACCCCGGAGTACCATGACCCCAAGCCGATACATGGAGGGAGGAAAAGAGGCTGGGGATCAGCCTGAAACCATGGAGAAGCTTAGGGACTGGGGGAACGAGACTCGGGGGGTGAGGCCTAACATCCCGAGAACTAGGGTGCTAGCCCGAGTGGGTATACGCTGCTACGCATGTGGGGAAGTAGGGCATATAGCGGCCCAGTGCCCAAACCAGGCAGAGCCCATGCAGTGCGACCTGGCGGGGATAGAAGGTCCATGTGACCTAATAAGTCAGGTGGGGGTCGCGGTGGCCCCCCATAGATACACCCGCCCCGTTAAGATGAATGGCCTTAGCACCACCGCATTAGTAGACTCTGGAAGTGCGGTCACGCTGATCTCGGGGAAGCTGGTCGGGCGGGACCAACTCGCCCGGGCCAAGCGCTCAGGAGTATCCTGCGTGCATGGGGATGTTAACTATTACCCCACCATCCCCGTGAACATAGACATCCTGGGAAACCCCACAAAGGTAATGGTGGGGGTAGTCCCAAAGCTCCCCTACCCAGTCCTTATTGGCCGACACTTCCCGGGGTTCGATAGCCTGCTCCCCGGAGGGGAGGCAGTAGGGGCTAGCGCCGAGAGCCAGGAGGTGGCACCGGGGGTGCGCGGACCCCCGGCCTTCCGGGAATTTGACCAAGAGCTATTTTCCAAGCCGGGGGGACCCAAGAAGTCTCGGAGGGAGAGAAGGGCAGCGAAGGAGTTGGGGACAAAGATTCTGACCCAGTACCGGAGGGTTGCACTGGTAGGAGAGCAAGTAAGCCCCAGGGGGGAGAGGGCTCGTCGAGCTGTGGGGGAGCCCGGCGCTGGACCTAGTGCCCCTCAGGCTGACACCGAGAGGGAGTCGGGGGAAGATCCCCCGGAGTTGGGGCCCCTTGACCCGTCAATGGAAAGTTTTGGGCAGGATCAAGCCAATGATCCAGCCTTCCACAATATCCAGAAGGAGGTAGTTGAGGTGAATGGGGTCCCGGTAGAAGGAAAGGTCAAGGGCCGAGAACCGTACTATATAATAAAAGGGGACCTGTTATACAGAGTAGCCCGGGTAGCGGACCAGTCCGTAGAGCAACTCTTGGTACCGCAGAAGCACCAGAGAGACGTGATGGACCTAGCTCATAGCCACCTCTTCGGGGGCCACCTGGGGGTAGATAAAACCCTTGATCGGGTCCTGAAAAGATTTGTTTGGCCAGAAGTCTACGCGGCTGTCCGGCAGTATTGTGCCTCCTGCCCGGACTGCCAATTGCATGCCCCCCGGCCACACTTACGGGCCCCGTTGGTACCTCTACCCATCATTGAAGTCCCGTTTGAGAGGATCGCGATGGACCTGGTAGGCCCACTAGAGAAATCTGCCCGGGGACACCAGCACATACTGGTTGTGCTAGATTACGTCACCCGATACCCGGAAGCTGTGCCCCTACGGAACACGATGTCTAAGACCATAGCCCGGGAGTTGGTGCAGATTTTTTCCCGAGTGGGGATTCCCAAGGAGATCCTGACCGATCAAGGGACCCCCTTTGTGTCTAAGCTAATGAAGGACTTATGCAGCATGCTCCAAGTGAAGGCCCTAAGGACGTCGGTTTACCATCCTCAGACTGACGGTCTGGTCGAGCGCTTCAATAGGACGTTGAAGAGCATGATACGGAAGGTAGTGAGACGGGACGGGAAGGATTGGGACACCCTGCTCCCCTACCTACTGTTGCCGTGAGGGAGGTACCGCAGGCCTCAACAGGATTCTCCCCATTTGAGTTGCTATATGGGCACCATCCTCGGGGCATCCTCGACATAGCCAAAGAGGGTTGGGAAGAACAGCCGAATCCGGGGAGAAATGTCATTGAACATGTGGTACGGATGAGAGAGAGGATAGCTCAGGTCACCCCCATCGTGCGAGAGCACATGAAGAAGACCCAAGAAGCCCAGTGGACGTACTACGATCGCCGGGCATTGAGCCGGAAGTTCCAGGTGGGGGACCGGGTAATGGTGCTGGTACCCAAGGCGGAAAGTAAACTGTTGGCCCAATGGCAAGGGCCTTACAAGGTGATCGAAGCCGTGGGGAGCGTAGACTATAAGGTCAGACAGCCTGGGCGCCGGAAGCCGGAGCAGATATACCACGTGAACCTACTGAAGCCTTGGCAGGATAGAGAGGCTCAAGTAGTCGTGCTCGGCACAACCTCCCTGGAAGGAAACCAGCCTAGCCAGGTACGGATATCCCCCGAGCTGACCCCAAACCAGTGGGAAGAAGTGATCAGCATGATCGAATGCCACCCTGACGTGTTCTCAGAGACACCAGGCCGAACCAGAGAAGTATGCCACCACATCCACACGGAGCCTGGGGTAAAGGTATATGTCAAGCCCTACCGGATCCCTGAGGCCAAGAGGGAAGTGATTGGGGCAGAAGTCCAGAAAATGTTAAGATTAGGGGTCATAGAGGAGTCCCATAGCCAGTGGTCCAGCCCCGTGGTTTTGGTACCCAAGCCAGATGGCAGTGTGCGATTCTGCAACGACTTCCGGCAGCTAAACGACGTCTCCCAGTTCGATGCATATCCGTTACCCCGAGTAGACGAGTTGATTGACAGACTAGGAACAGCGTGGTTCCTTTCCACCTTGGACCTGACCAAAGGCTACTGGCAGATCCCCCTGGCCCCGGCGGATAAGGAGAAGATGGCCTTTGCCACTCCAGAGGGTTTGTTCCAATACACGGTCCTCCCCTTTGGGTTGCACGGGGCCCCCGCCACCTTCCAGAGGCTTATGGACAAACTGCTGCGGCCGCATCGCAAGTATGCAGCCGCTTACTTGGACGATGTGATTATCCATAGCCCCGACTGGGAGACACACTTGGGGAAGGTGGAGGCAGTGTTAGACACCCTGAGGAAGGCCGGCTTGACTGCGAATCCTGCCAAATGCGCAATTGGACTAGCAGAAGCCAAATACCTTGGGTATGTAGTGGGGAGAGGTCTGGTAAGGCCCCAGCTCAACAAGCTAGAGGCGATCCAGAAGTGGCCACGACCAGTCCGGAAGAAGCAGGTCAGGGCATTCCTGGGGCTGGTCGGGTATTATCGACGGTTTATTCCCCATTTCGCCACCCGGGCATGCCCACTAACTGACCTGACGAGAGCCCGTGGCGGGAAGCCTGGCGGGGGGGGGGGCGTTTGAGAGCTCCCGCCCGGCTCCCCGCAGCGGGAAGCCGGGTGGGGGGTTTGACAGCTCCCGCCGGACTTCCCGCTGGGGGGAGCCGAGCGGGAGCTGTCAACCCCCCCGACCGGCTCCTCGCTGCGGGGAGACGGACAGGGGGGGTTTGAGAGCTCCCGCCCGGCTCCCCGCAGCAGGAAGCCAGGCGGGAGCTGTCAAACCCCCCCCCCTCCCCACAGCGAGGAGCCGGACGGGGGGGTTGAGAGCTCCCGCACGGCTCCCCGCAGCGGGGAGCCGTGCGGGGGGAGGGGGTGGGGTGGGCTGACTCACGGCTGGCTCCATATAACGGACTAATTCGGGCGGGGGGTGTCCGTTGTCACCCGAAAGTCCGTTATTTAATAATTTAAAAAAATTATTAAATAACGGACTTTCGGTTTTAACGGACACCCCCCGCCCGAATTAGTCCGTTATATCGAGGTTTCACTGTATATATAAAAGTCAAATGGTGTATGTATGCGTGTACGTATGTATGTACATATGTGCGCTTACTCCTTCCACACCATTTGAGCTAGAGACTTGAAATTTGGTACAGTTAGAGGTCTTAGGGTCCTAATCAGGATAAGAGTCGAAAATTTTTCAAATCTCACCTCTGACGCCGCCCAGGGGTGAAATTCTTTAAAGCCTATTCACATCAGCTGGGCAGCTGCTGTTCTCTGTAACATAGTTATGATGTCATAATACCCCCTCCAACGGACCCTGCACTCGCTCAGCTCTCTGCCCCCTCCCCCCTCCAACGGACCCCGCACTCGCTCAGCTCTCTGCCCCCTCCCCACCTCCGACGGACCCGAGTTGGGTTTGGTCGGAGGGTAAATGAGGTAGGGGTGTCGGGTTTGGTTGGGGGGTGAGGTGGGGGTGTCTGGTTTTTTCAGGGGCTAAGTGAGCCGGGGGTGTTGGGTTTGGTCTGGGGGGGGTGGGAAGGTGTCAGGGTGGGTGAGGGGTGCGTGTTGGGGTTGGTCTGGGGTGTTGGGGTTGGTGGGGGGGTAAGGTGGGGGTGTTGGGTTTGTTTGGGGGGCTGAGGAGGGGGGTCGGGGTTGGTCGAGGGGTAAGTGAGATGTGGGTGTCGGGTTTGTTTGTGGTGGTAGGTAGGGGTGTTGGGTTTGGTTGGGGGGGGAAAGTGAGGTGGGTGTGTCAGGTTTGGTCTACGGGGAGTGAGGTGTGGGTGTTGGTCAGGGGGTATTCATAGGGGGGGTGTTGGGTTTGTGTGGGGGGGTGAAAATGTGAGTCGGAGTTGGTCGAGGGGTAAGTGAGGTGGGGGTGTCGGGTTTGGTCGGGGGGTGAGGTGGGGGTGTCAGGTTTGCTCTCTGCCCCCTCCCCCCTCCAAAGGACCCCGCACTTGCTCAGCTCTATGGCCCCTCCCCACCTCCGACGGACCCGAGCAATGCTGGGTATTTTCGCTAGTCACAAATAAAATTGCAAATGCATCTCAAGCTACTGAGTCGAGGAGTGTGTGCGCCTCTTGATCAACGTATTGGCTGTCTGTTTTGTTTGGTCTCTGACAGTTTGTGAGCCAGAATCCAACTCCGCACTACTTGCGTGTGGAACGGTGAGTACGACCTGCTATTTTTACCTAACAATATCTCCCCTTAGCCATCTCTTTTCCAAGCTGAAAAGTCCCAGTCTTATTAATCTCTCTTCATATGGAAGCCATTCCATAACCCTAATCATTTTTGTTGCCCTTTTCTGAACCTGTTCCGATTCCAATATATCATTTTTGAGATGGGGCAACCACATCTGCACACAGTATTCAAGATGTGGGTGTTTCCATGTATTTATATAGAGGCAACATGATATGTAACCTTTGTTCTTATGGTAACAAAGTCCTGTGGCTGTAATTATTTGTCATTCTGTCTCTGATTTTAAAAGAATCATTGTATTAATGTATACAATATATTTTCAAATCCATGCAAAAGCTTTCCAACATCTCTATATGTGAGATTATAGAATAGCAGAAATCAGAGCAGGCGAACACCAGTTAGGTCATACTGTGTAGCCATTTGCCAATGAAGAAATGTCCTCTACATAGGGCTATTATTGTTATTAAATAACAAAATTGTTTCGCTGTTTCAATATCCAGGTGCATCCAGTTTCATTAATGAAAAAGTCTTTTGTTCCTCCTGTACACTGGTCTTGTCCTGTTTGACAAATGAATTATGCTGCACTTTCCTCCAGGGTCAGTATGTAATCAGGTATTTCCTTCATTCTTTTCAGTGATTACACCCATCCGTTAAATTACAGAAATTCCATAAAAATGAAGATAAGTATTCATAAGTACACTACTGATGAGTTGAGCTCTAACATCCTAATAGGTGTCATTATATTAGATTATGATATATTATCTCATGTTTCTCATTAAGATTTCATTGTACGTTTCTAATTATAATGATATGCACTAATGCTACTGTAGGAAAGCATGTGTTAACTTTGCAGCTAAAAACCTGTACAGAAGAGAGATTTGTAAAGGCACAAAGGGAAGAGTTCCATTGAAATTCAGTGGGAGTTAGGCACTAACTGCTATTTGTACACGTGAATACATCCCCTTTGGAATTTAATTTAAGCCTAAACAGTTTTTCTGAGCTCAGACTAGTCACCAATTTGGAGAAAATCCTTTGTTTGATTTTAAAAGAAAGTCTTAGATGAACAGTTGTCCATTCTTAAATTACAGAAGTGTTAGTTGTTAATAAAACAACTATGTATTACTTATAGAGCAAGGTAGTTTCTGATTTTTTCCTTGATTGCAACTGTCACTTGAAAAAGTTTTAGAAATATATCTATCTATATATACATATAGATATAGATAGACAGATAGTTGTCTGAATTTTAAACCTGTAAACAAAATCAGACCAAAGTCCTCTTGTTATCTAGTCAACATCAGATGCTGTTTGGACAAAAGCAATATAATTTTCCCCATCCCAGCCAATGATTCTTCTGACCCAGAAAAAGAGTCTAGGTATGAGGGATTTGAAGAGAGAGAGACACACACACATGGGGCAGAGGGGTACTGAGCCCCCGCCCCCCCCTCAAGTTTTGTACTGGATGTCTGCTCACAGCACATGTCCTAGCCCCAGATGGGGCTCTTAACTGCAACACAGCTTGAGTTCTGTGGTGCTCCCAGTTTCCGCCCTTGGGGCAGGAAGTTTGTATGTAAACAGAAACAGGGTGATTAGGATAACAAAAGGCTGGTAATTAAATTAAGGATCATTAGATAATCCTGAAAGCATTGCTGGGGTATTCCAGTTAAAATATAGGAGAAGGAATAAATGGTCAGTTTTCAGAGAGGTAAATAGTGGTGTCCCCCAGGGATCTGTACTGGCACAGGTGCTGTTCAACATTTTTGTAAATGATCTGGCAAAGAGGTAAACAATGAGGTGGCAAAATTTACAGATAACTATCTTGAGTAATTTTGTATCAAGTCACAGATTGACTACAAAGAGTTAGAAAGGGATCTCACAAAACTGAAGACTGGGCAGAGGAAAGTCAATGTTGAAAATGCAAAGTAATGCATATGGCAAAATATAATCCCAATTTTACATACAAAATGATGGGGTCTAAATTAGCTGTTACCTGTCAAGAAAGAGATCTTGGAGTCATTGTAGATAGTTCTCTGAAAACATCTGCTCGATGTGCAAGGGCAATCAAAAAAGCTATCAGAATATTGGAAAACATTAGGAAAGGAACAGATCATAAGACAGAAAATATCATATAGCTTCTGTATAAATCCATGGTATGTCCACCTATTGAATACTGCATGCAGATCTGGTCACCCTATCTCAAAAAGATATATTGGATTTGGAAAAGATACAGAGAAGAGCAACAGAAAATACTAGGGATATGGAACAGCTTCTGAATGAAGAGAAATTTAAAAATACTGGGACTTTTCAGCTTAGAAAAAACTAGCAAAAATACCCGGCGTTGCTCGGGTTTGTAATTGGAAACTGGGATGTAAAAAGACTACAATGCTTTTTATTAATACAAATTTTGTTCAGAAGTCTCATTTTGTCTAATTAATTTCATTCTGGGGGGACAGGGGGAGAGAGCTGAGCTAATGAGGGGGCCATTGGAGGGGGGGAGGGAGATGAGATTTAAAAAAAAATCAATTCTTACCTGAGGGTGGAGAGAGCTGAGCGAGTGTGGGGGCCGTTGGAGGGGGGAGGGGGGAGAGAGCTGAGCGAGTGCAGAGGCCGTTGGAGGGGGGAGGGGGAGAGAGTTGAGCGAGTGCAGGGTCAGTTGGAGGGGAGGAGGGGGATGAGATTTTTTAAAAAAATTGATTCTTACCTGAGGGGGGAGAGAGCTGATCAAGTGTGTGTGGGGGGGAGCATTGGAGTGGGGGGAGTGGGGAGAGAGCTGAGCGAGTGCGGGGGAAGTTGGAGGGGGGGGTGAGAGAGCTGGGCGAGTGGGGGGGCATTGGAGGGAGGGAGGGGGGAGAGAGCTGAGCGAGTGCGGGGGCAGTTGGAGGGGGAGAGGGGGAGAGAGCTGAGCAAGTGGGGGGGCGTTGGAGTGGGGGGAGGGGTGAGAGAGCTGAGCGAGTGGGGGGCCCTTGGAGGGGGCAGGGGGGAGAGAGCTGAGCGAGTGCGGGGTCCGTTGGAGGGGAGTATTATTACATCATAGCTATGTCACAGAGAACAGCAGGTGTTAACCTGCTGCCCAGCTGATGTTAATAGGCTTTAAAGAATTTCATCCCTAGGGGGTGTAAGAGGTGATATTTGAAAAAAATTCGATTCTTACCCTGATTAGGACCCTAAAGCCTATAACTGTACCAAATTTCAAGTCTCTAGCTCAAGCGGTGTGGAAGGAGTAAGGGAACATACATACACGCACACACCATTTGACTTTTATATATATAGATGAGTAAGGGGAGATAAGATAGAGGTCTATAAAATCATGAATGGTGTAGAAAAAATGAATAAGGAAATATTATTTACTCCTTCCAATAACACAAAAATTAGGGATCACCCCGTGAAATTAATATGCAGCAGATTTAAAAGAAATAAAATAAAGTATTTCTTCACAGTCAACCTGTGGAACTCTTTACCAAAGGATGTTGTGAAGGCCAGAACTATAATAGAGTTAAAAAAGAGCTAGGTAAGTTAATGGAGGAAAGGTCATCAGTGGCTATCAGCCTGATGGGAAGGGATGCAACACGATGTTTGCCAAAAAGCTCGAAATGGGCAACAAGGGATGGATCACTCGATGATTGCCTGGTCTGTTCATTCCCTCTGAAGCACCTGGTATTGCCCACTGTTGGAAGACAGGATTCTGGGCTAGGTGGACCACTGATGTGATCCAGAATGGCCATTCCGACATTCTTATATATAACCCATATGGCTCTTCCCTCCACCGTAACCCAATAAACCCCACTTCCCTCCCAGATCTGAAAAAGAACCCAGGAGTCCTGATGGGTTCTCTCTCTCTGCAGATTTAGTAAGAAAGTAAAAATATACTTATTAAATATATTTATTTAATTTTCTTTCTTTTATATGGGAATTAGATACAGTGCTCCTGACAGCTAATTGCTAAGTTATCTGCCAGAACAAACAAACAAACAAAAAACCCTACAATTTTCAAATGCCAATGGAATTATGGTTCAAGTTACCTCCATACACACACCAAAACCTGAAATGGTCTCCCTGGGAGTGCACCGAGATAGGGAGGTTATAGAGGATGGCAAAGGAAAAGGCACAAAGATAAAACTACGAGCAGAATTTTTTTTTTAAATGGAGTAATTAGTCTGGCATTAATGATGGAGCAAAGGGGGAGCAAGATGGGAAGTGATAAGAAATAAGAAAACGCTTAACATATGGGAGAAGTCTTGATGGCAAACACAAGTATCTTAAGCTTGATGTGATAAGTAAAAAGGAACCAGTGGAGGGATTTGAAGAGGGGAGTTACATGGCATAAATTCTGGGAAAAGAAGATTAATTTGGTTTCCTGACTTGAGATAAGGAAGAACCCAACTACTGCATCTGAACATCCCCAGAACTTTGCCTTTGTGGTCTTTCCTGAAATTTGAGACCAGAGCTGAATTTTGTGCTGCACTTCTGAGTATTAGTTGTTAGGGCATAAGCTTATAGTTCCACTCACATTTTCTCTTGGTTTTCTTAGTCTCAGAAAGACCTTAATTGTTGTTCGATATTCTTGGGATGATTTATAACAAATTAAATAAAATTGGTATTTTCATAATACCTAACATTGTATGTAATAATTGCAGGTTGCTCTGGATTCCACCCTAAAGATTTTTACACGTAGCAAGAGAAAATATAAATGCCTCAACAAATAAGTGGAAAAAATATTGTGAGTTCTATCTCCTGTATTTTTAAAGAGATATAATGTGTTCAATATTTCATTTTTTATGCTTTAATATTAATCTGTTGCAATTACCTGTGGCTGTTTTAAAGTATTCTTTTAGATAGAGTGAGACAATTCTTTTCACTTTGCATTATCTACCTTTTCATGCCTAGAGGACAACATTACACTGGGAAAACCTGGACACATTCGTCAGTTTTGCAAAGCATGTATTCTTATTTCATTACTATTGCAGATTCCATAAGAACCTTGGATGAGGGGGTAAAATGAAAAACCTTTTGCCTGCAAATGCACTTATTTCTAAGAACTGACAGCCAAAGTTATTGTTAAAAATGTTAATAAAACAGCACGTATGCTTTGCCTACAGTAATGTTGCTAAATGTATACTCTCAGATGTTATATGATATAGCAGATATTTAAAGTGAAACTGATTCACTGACAAAATAGTTTCAGCATATAACCCCACTACATCCCCCCCCCTTAAGTACATATGTCATTAAGTCATTTATGTGCTAGAATTATGTGAAGATTTGTCAGAAACATGCACATGAGCCAGAGACAAATACAGGATTACAAGTATCATCACATATGTATTACTGCTATGGAAAATTTGTTACCTTAAATGGGGTCATCCTAATTTTTTTTTAGCTTTAATGTATTTGAAAATGTTTATCGCCATTTTATGATCACAAACTGATGGAATTAGATGTTAGCATAAATTATCTGATATAGTTCATAACTGACATTTTCCTCCAAATGTCTGCTAGAAAAATAACAGATGTAACAGTAAACATTGGTTTATTATATAATGAAAACACCCAAACTCTGAATTATTTATTTTACTCTTGGCTCATTTGCACTAAATTTTGCTATGGAGAGGGAAGAATAGACTTTCAATTTGTCCATTCATGCAACTCCTATTTATATGCAGAAGGTCTGTGAGACTGGGACCTGAGAATGCTGTAGGGTAGGTGGATGGGATATCATGTGCTGCTTGCAAGTCAAATTCAATTTTTTTTTAAAAATGCCTGCAAATTTTGGCTTTGTATTGATTTTCTCCCAAATCCACCACATTGTTCAGAAAATATACCACATGTTAATATCTCTAATTATCTTATTCTAGAGAGGCAGTGTGAGCTAGTGGACAGAACATTGGATTGTGACCTAGGAGAGCTGAGTTCTAATCTTGGCTCTGCTATTGGCCTGATGAGTGACCTTAGACAAGTCACTTCCCCTCTCTGTGCCTTTATTTCCCATAGGGATAATGGTACTGACGATCCTTGTAACACACTGAGAAAAGTGCTATAAGAGAACACAGTATTATTAGTGTTTTCCCATTGTGTTGATATGAGACACAATCAAGTTGCATTTGAAATTCTTGTAAAATGTTTTCTGAACAGCTCCTTCTTTTT
The DNA here is from genome assembly GCA_032164245.1 of Sternotherus odoratus. Taxonomy (NCBI): domain Eukaryota; kingdom Metazoa; phylum Chordata; order Testudines; family Kinosternidae; genus Sternotherus; species Sternotherus odoratus. The sequence goes on along the minus strand of JAVMKO010000001.1, from coordinate 154,922,479 downwards.
ATTCTTCTTTGTTGACATCACCACTGTGTAGAGGTCACATGGCACTATATTAAAGCCACTGGAGTTGATTGCATGACTGGTGGGAAGAGGCAATGTGGATTCAAGATCTATGCTTGTACAGGACCATTATTAAGGTATTTATTATTACTATTATAGAGTAAAAGGCTACAGCAACAGCTAACAGTGGCACAGTTGCACCCATACAAGAGAGAGCTCTCCTGTTCTTAACTACTCCAACCTGCATTAGCAGTGGTAGCTTCTCCTGCTGATATAGCGGTGTCCACACCGGCTCTTATGTCAGTGTAATTTATATCACTGGGGGGGAAGGATTAAATGATTTATTCACCCCCCTGCGTGATATTAGTTTGTTATGCTGACATAAATTGCAGTGAAGACATAGCCAAAGATGATTTAATGATTCCACCACCAGATCTGGATGCCCTCAGACAGAATAGAAAGGAGACAGAGGTGCAGTTATCCCTGAAGCCATTACAGTCATAAAGTACAACAGCTGACCAATATTTCCATAGAAGGGACCAGGATGATGTCATAATATTTAGAGAGGTGTATGTATATGTGTTGGGTGTGGGGCTAGCAACTCCACCCTGTAGGAAACCACCTTGCTACTGAAACGCCAACAACAGAGTTGGAGTGCTATGTGGTTGGTGGCCCATACCCCGCCTGGGGGGTGACGGGCAGAGAGAGAGAGAGATGTATAGGAAAAGGAGAGAAAGAGGGAAAACAAATTGTATGTGCATACTGCCAAGAAAGACAGTTACTTGGGTTTCCAACTCTGACATATAACACGGCCATCTATGGGCCACACTTGGTGCCTCATCATTTTCATGCTCTAGAAATCTGGCAGACTGGCCATAAAACCAAATGTAATATGAGGTTTCAGATATAAGGGAGAAAGAGGCGAGCCTCCAAGCAGAGCCCATTTGGCAAGATCTTATTGTCTGCCCCATCAGTGGCCCCAAAACTGCTGTTCAAATGGAAGAGAAACAGGAGAGTACAAATTCAATTCACATTACCAAATCCAAGGCTATTTATAAAATGAGGATTATCTAATGTTTGATCATTAGTGAAATGCCTGACTTTTTTGTATTAACTTTTCAGGAGATGTAGCTCTCAGGAAGGAATTACCTTTTGACTACTTGGTAATGTGATTTAGATTGTGGAAGTAAAATGCAAGTTATCAATTAGTTCATTTTCTTCTGAGCCTCAACAGCAGATAAACTAGAAAGAAAACATAGGTCACATGAAGAATTAGAATAAGAGAGGAACACCAACATGGGGAGAAGAGATACAGCTGGAATTCATTAAGGGTACATAAAGCCATTGTGTAAATGAAGGCAATTGCACTGACAAAATTTAACCCAGACAGATATTATAATATGTTCATCATAATATTACAACTAGAGCTAATTGAACAGTTTTCATCAAAACTTTCTCTCAGAGAATTTTTTTTTAAAACTCTAAACATGACATCTTCTGAAGGAATGTGACAGAAATACTATTTCTTCCCCCTTTTAGAATCAGAAACTTGGATCTGTGGGGGTTCTGTACTTATCTTCCTCTATCACTGTGAGAAGGAGTGAGCAATTCAAACCAACAGTAGGGAGACAGACTGAAAATATTATTAATTATATAAAAAACACTATTAAATTGGACTGCCAAATTCTTCCTTCAGATTCCAATTCTGCCATAATGATGTCCCTGGGAGTTCTATATATCAATGCAACAGTAGAGGTTTTATATCTCAGTATTTAAATAGATTTAAACCTACTTTGTGTGAGATGGAACATTACTACAATCTCAGTTGGTACTCTTTGAGACTATGATTTGCTGCACTATTGCTGGGTCTTTCAACATTATTTGAGGCTATCTAAAGACTTCCAACTGAACTCTAAGAGAGCATCCTCCAAGCCTAGGAATCTATCATAAATGTAACAGGGAAAAGAGAGAGAGATAAAACAGATTGTAATAAATATGCTTAAGAACTTCAAAGCATAATGCAAATAGGCATGCATTAGGTAAAAGCTAAAGAATCAAGGTCAACCTGCCCATGTAGATGAATATATAATAAATATAAGAAAACAAGCAAAGTCCCGGAGTACAAGTACAGCAGTGCTCATACAGATACTATATGCAGGCACAAATCACTGTGTAAGATGTAAGATGTAATTACAGCTAGGCAGGAACTGGATTTTCCTATTTTACAGTAAATAACACAGTTTTTAATTATTTTTCATTCATGAAATTGAGTGAAACCAAAGTAAAATAGGTTGATTGAGAAGTTTCATATTTTATTCAAAGTTTCAATAATAGTAAAAAATTATTTGTTTTTCATAATAATATATAAAATATTTTTTGAAACAGAAAGGAATTAAAAAAATCCCAACCCCCAAAATGTTGCAGACTGAAAATACTGATTTGGAACTTTTTCACTTTATCAAAACATTTCTTTCATTTCTTTCCTGAAACAAAGTTTTATTGAAAGTGAAATGTTTGCATAAAATGCTTCACTTTCAACAAATCAGCATTTTCTGATAGAAAAATGTTCTGTCAGAAAATTTCTGACCACCTCTCCATATAATACAGTACATAGGATATACCAGCAAACGTTTTACGTAGTTGAAATTGATGAGATCAGCTCTTGTGTGACTGTTTTATGGAGAAATAGGGTGGACTTGTGGTTAGGGCCTTGGACTGAGAGTCCAAACTGAAGTCAACAGCAAAGTTTCAATTGATTTTAATGGTACCGTGATATGACCTTGAACAAATTACTTTACTTTTCTGTGCTTCCATTTCCCCATGCATCCTTTGTCTTACTCATTTAGACTACTGCTCTTCCAGGCAAGGACTCCTCTTATTATATGTTTATATAATCTCAACAGTTTAAGAGCTTCCAGGTAGTACTATAATATACATAATCCTTTTAATATATTATTCATCATCAAAAATTGAAATACTTTTATTAAACATATCAGAAGCACTCTACAGCAACACACGTGTTATGCTTAGAAGCACACAGAATCTTTTAAAAGAGGATAAGGAAATACGCTGCGTTTATTGAGAGTACAATTTAAATATTAAAATCAGCATATGTTTCCATTCACACACACCAAAAGGTTTTGCAGCTGGACCTTATGGTTACCAGTTCTTAGTGTTGCTCGGTCAGTTCCGGTGGCCAGCTGAAACTGTGGATGAGGGATTGGAGCTTGGCCTCTGTCCGGCACATTTGAAGCTCCGATGTTGATGCACAGCAAATCCAAATTCCCATGGCAATAAACGCTTCTTTTAGTGATATGGACCCTACTATATCACACCAGAGCTGTCAATCATAAGGTATCCAAGGTTATTCCTAATTAGCATAATTTTGAGTAGTTACCTTGTCCCTCTCGCTCAACTCCTTATCTTGTCCTTGAGGTGTATGCCTCTACTTTAAAGTGGTCAATCTGCCATTTGTGTGATTCTGCCTCTCAACTCCTCCACTCCCCTCTTGACCATCTGGCCTAGCTGTCTTCTCAGTTAATTAGTATAGCATACATTCTTCACTCACACACCAAACAGTAAACAAGGCAATAATTGCAGCCATAAAACTTCTAAGAACAAGCATTAACACAATCAGCAAAGAATAAACTCAGAACAATCTATTCTTACTAATTCAAGGCTGCAATTTCTTCTTACTAAGGGTATGTCTTCACTACCCACCGGATTAGAGGGTAGAGATTGATCTTTTGGCGATCGATTTATCACATCTCGTTAACATGTGAAAAATCGATCGCCAACGGCGCCCCCGTCGACTCCGGAACTCCAGCTTGACACTAGGCGCAAGCTGGAGTCGACGGGAGAGCGTGCCGCCGACCGCCACTGCCATGAGGACGGCAGGTAAGTCGGCCGAAGATACGCAGTCTACAGCTATGTTATTTACGTAGCTGCAGTTGCATATCTTGGGTGAATCCCTCCCCCTAGTGTAGACCAGCCCTAACTCAAGGCTGCAATTTCTTCTTACTAATTCAAAGAAAGCAAAATGGAGTACAATTTACTCAAAAATTTGGTAGCTTTTGGCCTATGCACATACATCCCAACAACCTTTCAGAAAATTATTTTATACGATCAAGGGAAATAGTAAACAGTGTCCTTATATAGATAAAAGGTGGGAAATTATAGGATAAAAGCAATGACATAAAGAGCAGGAGAAAACATGTGCAGTATTAGTGAGCAAAGTGGGGAGAAAGAGAGAGAGGTACCTGATGTTACACATGTAGGACATATTTTTCAACCAAAGAGACTAAAATCAATCACTGAGTAAATGAAGGAATTAACTCAAACGGCAACACCAAACCAGAAATAAGAGATGTATGAGAACTATCAGTTATTTCTCCAAGTTTATTCCTACCCTAGCATTTGTAAAACAAGCCACTAAAGGGTTTGATGGAAAAGCAAATACAATGCTAGTGGGCAGAAGTGTGGGAGACTTCATTCCAGATTAAAAGATCAAACTGAAACAATCACTAATATTAAAGTGTTGCCATCCAGACAGGTCCAATACACTATCAGTTGCCCCAGTACTTATATTATCAGAAAGAGTACCTGCCTTTTCTGAAAAGAGCTATGCGTTAGTGCAGGTCAGAATTTTTCTGATAAAACAATTTAATCAGAAAAGCTTCTTAATCAAGCTGAAAATGTGTAGCAAAAATGGCTTGGGCCCAAAGAATTTTTCAATGGAAACCTGCCTGGACCCCAGCCAGCTCAGCTGACAGGCTGCTGTGGAGACTGGGAACCTCCAGGGTCTGTGCTTGAGGGAAAGGCCTACTCTTCAGGGTCTGCTTTGCTTCCAGCAAAGTCCACAGCTCTGGAGTGGTCCTGCTACTCACGGTAGTAATGCAACTATGAAGAATGTCCAAATCAGTCCTCAGCTTCACAGTTCTTGGAGAGTCCATTTCATTTCCTAAACATTTGTTTTAATTTTCAACTTGCAGGAAATTAAAAAAAAATCATTTTATTTTGAATTGTGTATCAGAAATTCTGTTTTTGGTCATCTCTATTGTGCATAGAGTGAAAAGGAGCTGTTTGCCACAATATTTTATCAGGTACAACAAATTCAGTGTATATATATACAGAATATGTCCCATATTGTGCTCCCAGTTACTCTAATAATTTCAAAGTAACTTCATTTTTTTTACAATTGCCTCAGTTTAGCCCTGAACACAGCTCCAGGTCTGACCAGAGATAAAATATTGATTTTCTAATGTAAGTGTTCTAGACTTAGATAAAATAAGAACAGGTTTCAAAGTGGTAGTCATGTTAGTCTGTGTCTGCCAAAAAAAATTGAAGAGTACTTTTGGCAGCTTAGAGACTAACCAGTTTATTTGGGCATAAGCTTTTGTGGGATAGAACCTACTTCTTCAGATGCATAGAGTGAGACATACAGTGGGAGAAAATAAAAAGATGGGGGTTGACATACCACTTCTAAGAGACTGATCAATTAAGGTGAGCTATTATCAGCAGGAGGGGGGAAAAAACTTGTTTAGTGATAATAAGATGGCCCATTTCAAACAGTTGACAAAAAGGTGTGAGTAACAGTAGGGGGGAAACTTAGCATGGGGAAGTAGATATCAGTTTGTGTAATGACTCAGCTACTACCAGTCTTTATTCAAGCCTAATCTGATGGTATCCAGTTTTCAAATTAATCCCAGTTCAAGTTTCTTGTTGGAATCTGTTTTTGAAGATTTTTTTGTTGAAGAATTGCCACTTTTAGGTCCGTTACTGAGTGATCAGAGGGGTTGAAGTGTTCTCCTACTGGTTTTTGAATGTTATGATTCCTGTTGTGAGATCTGTGTCCATTTATTCTTTTGTGACTGTCCGGTTTGGTCAATGTACCTTTCAGAAGGCATTGGTGGCAGATGATGGCATATATCACATTGGTAGATGTGCAGGTGAATGAGACCCTGATGGCATGGCTGATGTGACTTGGTCTTATGAGTACTCATCTGGCTCCAGCAATCACTTAAGTGTCTTCACTTAAGCAGTTCGGTACTGTAGTTTTAAGAATGCTTGATAGAGATCTTGTACGTATTTGTCTCTGTCTTAGGGACTGGAGAAAATGTGATTGTACCTTAAAGCTTGGCTGTAAACAATGGATTGTGTGATGTGTCCTGGATGGAAGCTGGAGGCATGTAGGTAAGTATAGCAGTCAGTAGATTTCCAGTATCGGGTGGTGTTTATGTGACCATCGCTCATTACAGGTGTGGGCAAATGTTTTGTCCTGAGGGCCACAATGGGGTTTCAAAATTGTATAGAGGGCTGGGTAGGGAAGGGTGTGCCTTTCCGAACAGCCTGGCCCTGTCCCCTATCTGATCCCCTCCCACTTCCCGCCTCCTAACCCCCCCCCCCCCCCGAATCTCTGACCCATCTAAACCCCCTGCTTCTTGTTTCCTGACCGCCTCATTCCAAGACCTCCCACCCTAACTGCCCTCACAGGACCTCCACCCTATGCAACCCTCCTCTCCACGCCCTGTCCCCTTACTGCTCCGACCCCTATCCATGCCCCAGCTTCTTCTCTTTCCAATTAGTTGCAAATTTTTAAATACAATCGAAAGGAGACAAATTGGCAGAGAAAAATGCAAAAGATTCAACCCCAGCCAAAAGAAAATGTACCACACACTGCAGCATTTTCCACATGTATAGCTATTTGTATCTTCCACTTGCAGTCTTTACCAAAAGGCCCTCTGATCCCTCAGCATATCCCAGGCATGCTATGGCAAATAGCTGCTTCTGATTTATTTTGGACTGACAAGGATCACTGTCTGAACAATGCTAAAAATTCTGAAGAACTTTGAAAAATAATCAAGCTACAAGATACAAGCAATGTCACAATAACTGGCAAAATGAAACAAGGTTTTGCAAGATATGAAATACTGGGGAAACTTGTCTAAGATGACCTAAATATGCCAAAGAAGAGTTCCTAGATACTTTTTCAAGAAGAAATGATTTTATACATGATACGCATTCAACAGATTCCTACAAAACACAGTGAAATGGGTGAGTTGGCAATAAGTTGTCAAGAGTCTTTTCAGAAAGCAAGCCATGACAGAAAGGATCCATATTTAGCTTAATTGAACCTGAGGATTCTTATTAAAGGCACTGACTTTCTATTTATGGGAGAAGAACTAGAAGACTTCTTCCTACAAAATATATATTATTTACTGCTGTTAGCTCTGTTAAGTGTAAACAAAAAAGATAAAAGGGAAACTTTTCAACAGAACCAAATGAAAGAAATATTTTAGTAAAACCACTGCATTTGTAATGACCCTAATGCAATGAGATATCATCAGCCGGCATTGTGAAGGTAGCAGAACCTGCTGAGAACTCAGGAAACATTGCCGGATTTATTCTTGTTAAAGCAAATTAAGGATGCTGAAAGGATCTGTTGCCATGGCATTGGGTAGGACATAAGAAAGTAGATAGAGAGATAGATACAATTAGATTCCTCCTCCACTGGTCACTTAGAAATTTGCATTTTTCCTGAGGTGAGGGCAGTCTAACCTGTGTCCACGTTTTTGAGGCAGGCATTGGTGATGTGGCAGCAACATACTCACGTGCACACTCCCCAACTGCCACATAGCGATCAGCAACAGTATAGGTCAAGTATGCCCTTCCCCACAATCACAGGGATGGCTAGAGCATGAACAAAGCTAGAGTGGCAGCAGCAGAAAGTTCCTCTCCTTCATTCCACAAAGCAATTCATCACATTACATTTAATATAACCACATTCCCCTCCCTGGTAGAATGCTCAGAAGAAGGAGGCCAGACTGATCACTGGTGCCCTTTAAATGGTTCTGTGTGTTTATGTGACCATTGCTTGTTACAGGTGTGGGCAAATGTTTTGGCCTGAGGGCCACAACAGGGTTTCAAAATTGTATAGAGGGCTGGGTAGGGAAGGGTGTGCCTTCCCAAACAGCCTGTCCCTGCCCCCTATCCGATCCCCCCACTTCCCGGCCCCTGACTGTCCCCCTCAGAATCTCTGACCCATCCACACCCCCTGCTCCTTGTTCCCTGACCGCCCCCTTCCGAGATTCTTGTGTTAGTGTGTGAGAGGGGAGCTGCTTCCGCAAAAAAAAGCATTTCACATAAAATGTGATGGAAAATGTGAAATATTATAAATGTTTTAAACCAAATGGTTTATGTGACAGGATGGATTGAGGGGAGGAAGGAGAGGCACAGAAAAACCCAATAACCTCTGGCTGAAAATGAGCTTGTGCAATGATAGCAAGTATGGAGAAATACCACCAGGGTAATCACAGGGTCATGTGTATCGTGGCATATTTGGAGCCACTCTGTAATAATTTCTGGATATAGTATGTTCATCTAGTTATTGGGCTATTTACTGTCTGGATATATTGATTTAGTATAGCTGGAAGCTGTCAGGAAAAACAAATAGGAAGAAAAAGAATGGCTCAAGTTAAGCCACTTCTCAGCAAACACTTAAAGAATTTTAAGAGACAACACCAGGATAGGGAAAAAGGCCTTGCACACACACCAAATCAAAATAATTCTGGTAGGTTTAAAAAGGAATATTCTCTCAAGGGAGGTGAATTATTTGGAGGAACCATGCTGAGGCACAGGCATTCCCTTGAGGTATCTTAGGAGGTTAAGCCTTCCTAGCTGACCATCTAGGAAGAGTGAGTGTCACATCCCCCTGGGGTAAAACCTAGACTGTGGGAGCACTGAAGCCCCTTAAAATCTTCAACCTGGGTTGTCTCTTACAATGCTATCCTAATAACAAGGACCAAACCCCTATAGCTGCTGTGATCACTCCATCAGTACACGGAGGTACACAGCCAGCTGAGTTGCATGAATGCTCTCTAAGACAGTCATAAATTATACACTCACCCAATTTTCCCAGCCCCCAAGCCTTGCAGCCCAGAGATATTATCTTACACTACTTTCCCACCAGCCACTAGAAAGATCCTTGCTGTGATGTGGGGGTTAGGTAAACCCCCTCCCCCCCATTGTGCATATGCTCTCTCTGAGGCCTCTCTAGTATAGTGAAGTCTTCTTGAAGGGCCATCAACTTGTCTGGCTGGTCCTGATGTAAATCTGTCTTGTCAGTGTTAGTTTGCTCCTTTGTTGCCACTGAAAGGCTGGCAGTGAATGTTTCCCATTTATAGAACAAACATACAGAAATACTTCATAACTTCACATATTGTGATAGTACATACATTCAACAGGATAGCAATGTTCATCAGATAAAGACTGTTTAATTGATACCTCACATGACACACATTGTACATAGCAGAGTGGTAAATATGAGGGTTGCGGGGTGCTATTTTGAGGTATAGAGTGTCAAACTTAGCCTTTAGATAAGCTAGACATGGGTATACTTGTTTTAAAAACCTTTTTCTTTAAATGCTTTGTTCCTACTGTTAAAAAAATAAACAAACGTACTTTAGTTTTGGAAGGTGGTCTGGTCATTCTATTCATCACTAGTCACAGACTTTCAAAGGGAAGTACAGCAAGTGCTCAAACTCAGTCAGATGTACCGAGTAATTATGATTGATACAGAGGGCACTGTAGCCAGGGCCTTGTGTCAGAGTAGAAAAACCATGTGATTCCGCCCCAACAGAGGTAAAGACACAGGGCCTGATGGATTGGATTTGGAGAGAGTTGATAGGGGACAGAGGTGCAGCTAGTCCTGTACCATGACAGGTATATCAAAGTACAGCAATGGGGAAAAGGGGAGAAACACAATTAAATAGAAATGAATGCCTATAGATGCTTTTTGCTCATCCAAATATTGATTTTTTCTTAAGTGAAAATCTGCAAGGCATTGACCCATAACATATGAGCAAAAATAAAGTTCAATGTCTGAGCTATTTACAGGAACTTTAGTCATATGTCAGAGCAGAAAATGTGTAGACACTGGCTCAAATAAAGAATGAGCAGACATGCTTCTTCAACCAAATTTAAAGCAAACCTTATTTAAGGTTCCAAATGTTTAACTAACTTTTCTATATCCCCCCACCCCACCCCCTTTTTATGTGTTTCAACACTTCCAAGCTGCTATTGGTACCATGAGAGGAAGTACCAATTTACAAGCCCCAGTTCAGAAAAAAACATTTAGTTTTAAGCATATGCTTAAGTCTCCTGGCAGACAATGGTACTTAAGCACATGTTTAAATGTTTTGCCTAGTAGGCGTGGACCCAAACATGCACTGAAGCAATTTCCTGAATCAGAGCGTTATTGAGGAAGTCCTTGCAGTTTGGTGGTTCAGGCAAAAACTGGAAACTTTACAAGAATGCCTTACCTCAGGAGATCACAAACCTGATTTTGCAGGCTCATGAAGTTTGGATAAGCATCCAGACTTTAGATTGCTTATTTATTCTACATCCCTGAACCTTGCAAGGTACACACAACTGGAGTAGTAACTAATTTTTAATAAAAACTGCAGAAGAAATGTTAGTACAATGATCTGATCAATTAGACTTTAGTGTATCTTGTAAGAGATCTGGGAAGTCATAAACTGCCATGATAATGACCCACAAACCAAAGGCCTTAACAGAGCTATTATCATTTATCTTATCAACAAATTAATATACTTAGAGATTAAACTGTCCTCAACTATATCTCGTTGCCAATAGCAAAATAGAAAAATACATTCTCTAGTATTATACTCTGTAATTGTTATTGTGCTTTTATTTTACTATTAATTGTTTATCATACCTTCATAGGGGATCCCTGAGACCAGAGAAGAATAATTTTGTATCTAACCTGTGTCCCTTTATCATGTGCATAATTTTGTATATTCTTGCTAATAGCTGTTATTTAAATAATCTGAGGAGATTACAAGAAGACCCCCTTAAAGACAATCTCATGTACTCTGGGTTTAATAATACTATCTAAAAATTAAAAAGGAAGAAAATCAATCCTGAAAACAATTGCTTTGGAATAATGTGAAATGTCTGATATACTCACCAAAGCAAAATAATTTAGTTACTGTAATAATTAAACTATGCACTTTGTGCATGTCCTATTTTTGTATAGATAAAGTTTAAAATGAAGTTCAGAGACATTCATAAAATTAACTGAAGTAGAACCCCTATTATTAACTGGAACCAAGGATTTCATAAAGCTGAAAAGTTCATAAAATTGAACATCATCAAGCTACAGCAGATACCAAGTATACATTAATGTATTAAACATTTACTGTAGATAACAAATGGTAAAAACTGTATATCGTGTGCCTGAACTTTCTTTGTTTAAAAGACCTGTATTTTTTCTTTGCTACCAAATCTCTTAATTTTTTCAAACTAGGTATTTGAACAGTTGAACTTTGGCTTCAGTATTGTACTCAAATTCAGTGTCTGAAAGTTTGTTTTAGTGGCAGGAAAATCTGCTCAGATACCTCGTTGTTCACACGATCAATTTTCATAAAATTGTTCTGCTGTGATCTTCCATTTGTGCCAATCAAAAATGTTTTCTGTGAGCTATAGGCCAAATGTATTGACTCAGTGAAGTTACATCAAGGATGCATTTGGCCTGGTGTTTCCATGTCTCTCATGTCTCATGGCTAATTCTATCTAGTAATATTATCACCTTCTGTTTATATATATCAAAAGTATCAAGAGTCTGCATTATGGGTGATATGTATACTGCTCTCTGTCTCGTCAAACCTCTTGATGTCAATGGCGCTTAGAAGCATGGATAGAGGGGATAAGTATATAGTTTAAAGTCTAATTCACCATATGTTTGCAGGAACCATGGCCTTCTTCCCCTGAAAACCAAGGATCTTATTTTCCTAACATATGTAGTTCAATACCTAGTCATAATGAAATGAGTTAACAGTGGCAGTTCTACTTGAATGTTCTTCATTTTGTGAGTTTAAATTGGTAATGCATTTTCTAAACACAGTGTGGTGGCTTATTCCACATAAACCCTGAGGAGAAGAAAAATGTGTAATATATACTGGTCTTTAGCTCAACAGCTTCATTTTTTGAAAAATAAAAATAAAGAGAAGTGTAATACATTACATATGATTCACAATCTGGAATCAGAAATGCCCACTTTTGGAAGGGCTAGATCATTGAATACCCATAAGCTTTTAAAAATTCCATACATACCACTCCACCTTTCTCATATTCCTAACCTTCAATACATGACACACATCATAAAGTGGATAAAAGGATCACCAGATAAATGTTCTCTTTCTTTCAGGTCAGTTACCCCGCTTAAAGCCATCCTTGCAGTCATCACTGCAGTTATTACCCTCTTCTCCAGCTCACCTTTCCACCCACCACCTGCAGCACTACCAGACCCCAAATTCCCTACTATGTTTGGCATGCACGTAAGCACAACTCTTCCCTTAGGAAAACTGCTACCCTGTTTCCCCGAAAGTAAGACATCCCCCGAAAATAAGACGTACTTCCAGTTTTGCCTCTCGCTGTAATATAATGTAATGTAATTTTGGGAGCAAAAATTAATATAAGACACTGTCTTATTTTCGGGGAAACACGGTAAATGCTGATTGCCCCTGGCCTTCCTCTCTTCTGGACTTCATCCATCTCATTATTGTTTCTCCTTTAGCTGCTGCTCCAGAGAGCACTTCCAAAACTACTGCCTACTACACCCAGGTCACAGGTGGCGAATAGTTCTGAGTTTTTGGCTAAATTCATTATAAATTCCAAACAGAATTGTGAATTACAATAAATCCAAGAGAATGTTAGTTTACAAGATTTCTCGTTTCTAATTTTTTTTGTAAAGATAAAGTATTTTTTAGATCAAGGGTAGGCGACCCATGGCACGAGTGCCGAAGGCGACACACGAGCTGATTTTATGTGGCACTCACACTGCCTAGGTCCTGGCCACCAGTCTGGGGGGCTCTACATTGTAATACAATTTTAAATGAAGCTTCTTAAACATTTTTAAAACATTATTTACTTTACATACAACAATAGTTTATTTCTATATTAAAGACTTATAGAAAGAGACTTTCTAAAAATGTTAATGTATTACTGGCATGTGAAACCTTAAAGTAGAGTGAATAAATGAAGACTCGGCACACCACTTCTGCAAGGTTGCCAGCCCCTGTTTTAGATGATGAAGATGACCTGCACACAGGCAAAACATATGATGTTTTGTGTATCACATGGAAAGAAAGAAACAGTGGAAATCAGTTTAGAACTAGGTTTCCTAGTCTTATGCAAATCAATTTTAACTGCCTGATTTACTTTTGAGCAAACTTCAACAGCTTGAAATCTATAAAAATTGCCATAATAAGTTTGTTTAATCATTTCTGAATCTGTCCCAATATCCTTAAATGTCTTATTATCAAACAGAATATTTAAAGTTTTTCAATGCCTCATGTGGTTTGTTTCTCCCATTTACTGTCAGACTGAGGAAAAAGTATGCAAAGAGAGCACAAAATTGCACACTATTCAGGCCTTATACAAGAACTGTAACACGTTCTTACAAATAAAACACCAGTTTGCCATTTCTGTTAAAACAGAGATTGTATAACAAGACTAGAAAATGGCACACATTCCAGATTGAAATTGTCACACTGTTTGGAATGGCTCACAATCAAGAGTGCCTACCTCAGGGCAGCCTGTCAAAAATAGGGCAGACATCCAAAACTGGTGGCAAATTCTATAATTGGATTTCACCAGTGATAAATGTGAATTCCTGGATCACTATAACAGTCTCACCATGGAGCTCTATTTTTCCACCCAGGCAAGCTGCATTTAGTGATAAATGGTCACTTACACACACAAAAATCACACAATATTCAGGCTGCTTCCAATCCCAAGAGGATAGTCACTTACCCCGTGTCAATTAGTTCCTTAGATCTTGCAGCAGAGACAATGCCTGTAGCCAACCCTGTAATAAAGGGTATGTCTACACTATCCTCTGGATTGTTGGGTAGCGATTGATCCCCAAGCACTCTCCTGTCAACTCCTGTACTCCACCGCCGGAAGAGGCACAGGCGAAGTCAACGGGGGAGCAGCAGCATTTGAGTCATTGCCGCGAAGATGCCACAATACATGGCTAAAGCGGGCAAACATAGACACAAATGAGTTGCAATCTAAATCCTAAGAGTGACAGAATTGTAGTGTGTATCAGTTAAAGTGCCTTTCAGGGTGGACCCAGGACGTAACCTCTGGGGATCTCCGTCTTCAGTTTGGTGTCTCCGGTCCTGTGAGAGTTCAACTACTAAAAAGATGGGAAATTTTCCCGTGTCTTTGTTTGATGTCCTTCATTCAGGCTCCAAGTCCATAAAACAAACTTCTTTGCACTTAGTATTTCCAAGGCGTGATAGGACCATTAACAAATCTTTTGTACAGGAATGTAGGGTCATTTTTCACTAGTCTTATGAAACAAACACTGTTGCTATTACAAATAAACTCAAACACCCAAAGGGTTGACATAGGACATACCAAATATTCCCCAGAGTATTCATTACCATCAAGTGGAACTGAAATCACTCAGAATTATGCTCCTGTTTCAGTGTTTGCAGGATCAAGACCTAACAGCCATAGAGTGTTGGCTTTTACTACATTTCCCCCCCCTCCTGTTGGGCGATGTTGTCTTGTTTCATTATAAAATGTCACAAGGTTGCACTAACTTACAACAGTTAGGAGAGCAAGAAGGCTCATGGAAAGGATAAATATTTCCCTCCCCTCTTAAAATCTCCAGTTATCCACCATTGTATTTCACATATTTTACATGCCTTTGAAAACAATGGTACTCATTCGAGGAAGCATTACTGTAAGATATTTTTAAAACAGTAATTTAATTATTTCTCTTTTTACAAGTGTCCAAGGTCAAATTCTTGTTAAAATTCAGCTGGGGAGGGGGGGGGAAATATGTTATAGGAAAACGGTTTTAATTTTTAGTCTTGCTTAAGGTTGCTTCTGTAGCTGTTAAGCAACTGTCAGAGCATCCTCAGTCCCATTGACTTGGCGTTTTGCAGGGCCAACCCCTTAGTACCCAATCAAGCAAACACTGCCATGTTAAGTCCCACTGACATCCATGGGGTTGCTAAAGCAGGATGGTGGGTTGTAAATGTTTTTAGGACAGGGACCTAAGAGAACTAAAAACAGGGGTCGGGGAGGGGGAGATCCTTAATTTGAATGTGAACATTCAACAAGGACATTTCAAAGCAATAATTATAAAATATGTGAAAATGTGTCCACATCTCCATTGATATAAGCCACTGTGAAATCCCTGAGGGCTGCTAGTCGAATGCTAATTGCAACAGGAAACACAATTTTGACAATGTCTGTCAGGAGAGGAAGACACAGAAGGAACAGCAGGAGTATTGACAAACAATCTGTACTCTTGGGATATATCTGGGTTTCTGGAGGTGAGAAAGTGTGCTTTCCATAGATGCACAAACTAACTGAAAAACAATTGTGAAATTTGCCTTCAAAATATAAACTGTAGAACAATCTCTGCTTCCCCCTGTGCATCGTTCTGCTAGGAGCTGTGATCCGTATGTCCTGACATTATCACACTGACAATATCACTAAAAGGTTCTCCTTCCTTCTAAATCTTTTTACTCTTATTAACTCTTCCCTATTTACCCTTGCCCCTCTGAGACCCCAGTCCAGTAAAACATTTAAGCACATACATAAATTTAAGCCTGAATAGTGCTGTATAAGTCAATGTGCTTAAATACGTTTGTGTATTGGGATCAGAGTGCTTATTACTTTGCTGAACTGGAGTTGTTTAATCTTGCCCTACATGGATCTCTGCTCCTCTTTGGATTTTATGTACAGTAAAACCTTGATATAACGGACTAATTCGGGCGAGGGGGTGTCCGTTAAAGCCGAAAGTCTGTTATATAATAAAGTAGGTTTTCCGAATGCGTATGTTAAAAAATTGACAAATTAGTTAGTTTACCTGTTTTCACTTATGTAGACACGTTTGTGTAATTAAAATTATGTATGTATGAAAAGTTTAATTACACAGAAAATTTTTCTATACAGTAGACTCTCGATTATCCGGGATGATCGGGAAAACCTTAATCCCAGTTAATAAAATCCCAGAAAATCACGTGTCTACTGTGGGGGGGGGGGGGGGGGGGTTCACCGGCCGCCCTGGGGGTGGGGGCTGGGGAGTGGGGGTGGTCCCACCACCTACCCCAGTCAGCTCCCCTGCTAGCCTAGGTGTAGGAAGCCCAGGCTGGGGGCTGAGACCCCGGCTGGCAGGAGCCTGGGGGGAATCCCAAAGCGGCAGGAGGTTGAGTGCTCAACCCGCCGCCTTTTTGGGCTCTCTCCCCAGGCTCCTGCCGCCTGCCCCAGTCAGCTCCTGCTGCCAGCCTGGGTGTAGGGGGGGCGGGGGTGTCCTAAAGTGGCAGAGAGCTGAGAAGCGGCAGCGGCCGAGCTCTTAGCCCACTGCTGCTTTAGAGTTTCCCCGCAGGCTCCTGCTAGCTGGGGTCTCAGCTCCCGCTGCCAGCCTGGGCTTCCTACACCCAGGCTGGCTGCAGGCTGAGACCCCAGCTGGCAAGGGGCCAGTGGGGGAAACCCCAAAGCAGCGGCAGGCTGAGCGCTCAACCCGCTGCCACTTTGGGTTTTCCCCCCGCTGGCCCCTTGCCAGCCGGGGTCCTGCCTCCTGCCCCAGTCTGCTCTCATTGTCAGCCTGGGTCCCCTGCACCCAGGCTGTCAGCGGGAGCTGAGTGGGGCAGGTGGCAGGAGCCTGGGGAGAGAGCCCAAAGCGGTGGCGGGCTCAGCACTCAGCCTGCTGCCACTTTGGGCTTCCCCCCCAGGCTCCTGACAGCCAGGGTCTCAGCCCGCTGCCAGCCTGGGTTTCCTACACCCAGGCTGGAAGCAGGCTGAGACCCCAGCTCCTAAGGGGCCAGTGGGAGAAGCCCCAAAGCAGCGGCAGGCTAAGGCTGAGCCCGCCGCCGCTTTGGGGCTTCCCCTACCGACCCGTTTAGACATCCTGGTTAATCCACAGCCCCGTTAACCCGCGCCCGGATAATCGGGAGTCTACTGTAACAGTGAATTAATAACAAAAAATAACCTGTTAATTTAATTATAAGCAAATCTTGGTTAAAAGGATTTTAAAATTAACAGGGTGTTAATTTTCACATATGACATATGGACTGGAAATTTTGTCCGTTACATCCGAAGTCCGTTAAATCGAGGTCTGCAAAATCGAGGGTTTACTGTAATGTCCTCCTCTGATTTTGCAATCTATCTATGGTACTCATATATCCTTCATTAGCAGAGTCTTCACAATCTGTAATGTATTTATCCTCACAACATTCCTGTGAGGTAGGGAAGTGCTGCTATTCTATTTTATAGATAGGGAACTGTGACACAGAGTGATTAAAGGCCAGATTTTAAATTGTTTTTAGGGTTCCTGACATCCATGGAAATCAATGGGAGTTAGACAGCTATAAAAACCTTTGCATATTTGGCTTTAAATGACTTGCTCAAAATTACATGGGAATGTCTGTGCAGATCCATGTAAAGAGACTTCTGAAACCCCGTAAATCTTAGCCCATTTGCAAGCAAGCAATTTGGGTTCCCAATTACATTTGTAACACCTTTCCTTCATGCTGCATATTGGTGGGAATGACATTCTTCAGAGACCAAGCCAGAGTGAACCCTTCCTTTAGTTTTCTTGCTTTCTTTTGATGTTTTAGGATGAAATATGAAGGATTTCTTTCCCCTTAGTTTGAGTGTGTACATATACACATACACACACACACACATCTCCATTGATACAAGCAGCTGTGAAATCCCTGAGGGCTGCTAGCTGAATACTTATTGCAATAGGAAACACAAGTTTGGCAATGTATATCAGGAGAGGAAGATCAGCACTGCACACCCTACAACTGCAGCAATGTTTAGAGATTAATAAAAATTAGCATCACTGATCACTGTAACTAACATTTGCTAATAAGACCCTTCTGACTCCTGTTACATTGCCAGTTAAGTACTGTACAATACAGCTTGCTGCAGTGAAACAAATCATCATAAAGTCAGCAGGAGTCAATGCAGCTGAAGTAATACAGTATGTACCATTGCTCTATTTAAAAAACAGAGTTTTCATGTCGTTCTTATATGGTTTCCTGGAAATATTTTACTGTATAAGAAATAACTCATGTCAGAACTGGTATGTCAGGTTTCAGATGAGCAGAGAGATAAGAACTGGCATCTGCAACCAAAAAGTCAGTGACCTTCTTTTAAGTTAATTGTGGATACTATTATTAATCTTGCAATTGAATACTTTTTCTTTACATATTTAGAGTTAAACTCTGAAGGGTTAACTCATATGGGTAGTCAGGGGCGGGGGGGGGGGATGTCTACCCCCAGGCCTAATCCTCAGAGTCCTCAGAAGTATTGAATATTCTTAAATTTTAGTGACCTCCAGAAGAATTCAGCACTTTTCAGGACTGGGCCTCAGACTGATAATGGCTTCAGGATGTGTCATCTGTCTATTCTTCCTAGGTTAAAAATTGTCAGAGAATAAATTATAATCTTCAGACTTTTTAAACTTTACAGAGGCCAACCTTAAACTCCCCTTAGGACTTGTCTACACACACACAGACCATAAAAGCAAGCTGGGATCACATTTGATACTCAGTGAAAAGTTCCCCTTTTGACTATGAGACAGAATTGATAGTTACATTGTTGAGATGACAATCAATAAAATCTTGTCCCTAACTGAAGTCAATGGAAAAACTTCCATCGACTTCAAGGGACCAGAATTTCATACAAGTAGTTTCTGCAGAATAGCAAACATGGAGGGGAATTTGGACTGTGTAGAGCCAATCAATGTTTGTTTTTGCTGATATTTATAACTTGGATGCAAAAAATTGCTTCATGTTTTCAACTTGCCATATAATATTTTAATGTAGCAGCATAATTTTTCTTCTATGACTTTCTTCCTATTATACAGGTTATCACCATGTTTGGCTACATTCCCTCCCCCTATTCCCTCACTTTTTAACATTTTGCAGGAAATTACTTCATAATTTCGACTACAACAGTTAACAAATAATGTAAAATGTCTATAATAGAGAGGCTTAAGAGCTTCCAAAGAGTATTACAGTAACTACTGTTCAGCTGGACTTATGCACATTTTTTGATTATGGGAATGCCATCAGTTTGCGGTCAATTGGAATATTTCTGGCAATTGTAGCTATGTTTTTATGAGGAGGATCTTAGAGGCCTTGGAGTATTAAACATCAGAAATGAAAAAGTTAATAATAAATAAATAATAGCACCATAATGATGATTGACATTAGGAAGCATTACATTAAAGCACTGAATAATAGCTCCCTGCTATGAATTAACTTGATAGTCACAGCAGCAGACAAGATTATTGGATTTTGACCCCTTCCAAACAAGGTGATATGGTTTACTTTGAATGCTTTTGCTTATTTATTTTAAAATACAATAAAAACAAAGAAAATTAAAACTCAGAGAATCACTAGAATCAGGGCAACCACAGGAATTATACTTAAAGTTTCAAATACCTTGGTTCAAAGGGAAGAATCAAACCACATGCTCAACCTTTCCTGTTTTATGTAGGTGTCTCAAAATTACTCTCACTGAAGTAATTTGGAATTTTGTTTGAGTATAATTTTAGGAATAGATACTGTAAAACTGTAATAAGAAGGCATAACAGGGCCCAATCTTGCAAGATCTCCATGCACAGAACTCCCATAAAGTCAAGGGCTGAAATCCTGGCCCCACTGAAGATAGTGGCAAAATTCTCATTGACTTCAATGGAGCCATGATCTCACCCAATAGGAGTTCTTTAAATAAGGCCTGCTTCTGCTGCTATGAAGAGAATGGGAATTTCATGGGAGTAGGATCAGACCAATAGAGAGTTTGTAGAATTGTCCCCAGAGTAGGATGAGGACAGAATGTCAATCTACTCAGTGGATTTCCTTGTCCAAACTATGTAAATCAGTTCAAGCCCTGTTATGATTTTAGCACTTTTAGAGTGTTTTAATACCTCTGTCTCATGGATAGCAAACTCCAGAATCTCTCCTGAAGTCTGTTTATGTGCATTTCTTGTTAAAATGCCTAGAGTACCAAATACTCATCAATTTCCCTTATCACATCATCACTGTGAGGTGCAGTGATTTTTAATAAGAAATATGGCAGTTGTGCTTAATGTAGTAGTGAATCAAATCAATGTACCCAGTACACACAAAACAGTGTTGTTATAACAGGGCACATCATAATGAGGAAAGAGTATACTTGAAATGATAAACTTGGATGCAACATTTTATATCATGAGGAAATTAATTCAGTTCCTTAACACAGAGTAAGTACTTTTTAAATCAAGAGAATCATTTTAGAGGTATTTTGCCATCCTGTCTTGCAGACATACTGCAGATCATTTTGGATACTCAGTAAGCAAGGTAGGAAGTCGGTTCATACCATTTTCTATTTTTCAGCCAGTTAACAAAAGATTCCTGTTTTGTGAAGATTCAACCATTATAGTGAAATGTTTATTGCTTACACATGTAAACCACTTCAGGGTCAATTGAAATGCAAACTAGTCAGTGAGGACTCATCATTCATATTAGTTCTCTCAGACTTGGTATAGTTTGTTTTATATACCAAGAAAACCAAGAGTTCATCTATCACCCACTTTATGGTCTGTAACAGACATTTGGGCAGAAAGAGAAAGAGAGGAAGGGAGGGGATAAGTAGTACATCATCAGCATATACAGCTATCAGGTTGTTTTCCTCTGTTGTCTATGCCTCATATGATGAAAACAGTTTCAAAGTACTCAGCCCAAAACATCTATTTGAGAAAAAAAGCACATAAGAGAAAAATGGACATACTTAAATATTAGAAAGATGTGATGTCCTATGTTTTTATGTACAGTCTAACAAGGATAGATTTTATAGGTGTTTTGTTTTGCTTGTAATATTTTTCCCTCTGGTGAAATGTTCAGAAGGATTAGGATGGAGCTTTAAAATTAAAATAATAGCAAGTGAAAATCTATCGGTGATGCAAAATACATTTTCAATAGTCCTTGAATTAATTGCTTTGGAATATTCAAGATGCAAATGAATGCAGATTTATTATTAGGGCTGAATGCTCATAGTGAAATGTTTATTGCTAGCTGGTGACAATAGTTTGCAAAACATGAATGTTTTAATTTTCCTAGGAGACCCAACAAAAGGAAATTTCTATAAGGGGCTTCATTCAGGAATACATAAGGATAGCCAAAGAATTTTTTATTAGTTTTTACCTAGCTATATCTCTGAAGCACTATTTATGTACATAATACATTAGATATAGACAAGATTGCAATATGCATTTCTCTGTTCTTTTGTGATAAGAGTATTGATGCATTCAGCAATGCAGAGACCTCAGAGGTCAGTAAAAGACTTGTCTATTTTTTTAAATGGTGAAACTACTCTGTAACGCTGTTTCTATAGCTTTTTTATAAAGAACAATTCATTTTCAATTAAGTCTTAATTAATTGTCCTTAGATGATTGTATAATTAGAAGGAAAAAAGTAATACTTTTCTCTTAGTACTATGCAAATATTGTGAGCTAAAATATATAAATGCTGATCAAGCACATGAGGGGCCTGGTGGTATATGATGGAAAGTTGGAAGGGATGAGATCTAAGATACCACAAATAATTCTTTCCTGGGTGTCTGGCTGGTGAGTCTTGCCCGTATGCTCTGGGTTCAGCTGATTGCCATATTTGGGATCGGGAAGGAATTTTCCTCCAGAGCAAATTGGCAGAGGCCATGGAGGTTTTTCGCCTTCCTCTGCAGCAGTGGGCATGGGTCACTTTTGCTGAAGGATTCTCTGTACTTGAAGTCCTTAAACCAAGATTTGAGAACTTCAGTAGCTCAGATATAGGTGAGAGGTATATTGCAGGAATGGGTGATTAAAATTCTGTGGCCTGCATTGTGCAGGAGGTCAGACTAGATGATCATAATGGTCCCTTCTGACCTTAAAGTCTATGAGTCTATGAGCTTTTAGTCTAGAATTTAAACACATTAGTTTTCCCAACCTCGTTCATGAGAAACTAATCATGTTTAATACTCTAATGATTAGTGAATACTCTAATGAAACTAGAGCTTTAGAAAAATGTTTCTAAACTCTTAAACTAACATCAGGGCTAAGATCTTCAAAACACATAATGGTATGTCTACACTACAAAATTAGTTTGATTTTATAGAAGTTAATATTTAGAAAGTGATTTTCTACAGTTGATCATGTGTGTTCCCACTCAGCGCATGAAGTCAGCAGAGTGCGTCCTCAATACCATTGCTAGCATCGACTCACGGAACAGTGCTCTATGGGTAGTGTGATAGAAGAGGGTAATGGAGCTGTGGTAGTGTGCTTGAGGGGAAATATGTAAACTCAAGGCTAATTAAGGTGTGGCTCCCTGTAGACTATGGGAGATGGCGGCAGGTTAATTGGAGCACCTGCAGTCAATTAAGGCCCTGCTAGGAAACCAATAAAACACCCCAGCTTCAGGCAGAAAAAGGAGGAGGAGGAAGGATAGAGGACTGGAGTTTGAAGGTGTACTGCAAGACTTGGAGAATCAGAGAACCAAAGAAAGGGGGGACCCTGCCCCAGCTGGGGAGGGAGACTCCTTTCACCTGCTCTCAGGATTGCCTCCCCACTCTGAACTCTAGGGTAAGGATGTGGGGACCCGCATGAAAAAAAGAAATAACCTCCCACACTTATTTTACTAGCTTAAGTTAAAACTTTTCCCCCAGAACACAGGCTTCTCCTATGTCTGGACTTGGTACCACTGCCACCACCAATTTAAGCCCACAAAACAATGGGTTTGGGTAAATTGGAACCCTTCCTTTAGTCCCCCCAAAACTCTTCCCTTTACCTGGGAGAGGCTTGAGACCATTCCCATCCTCTTGGCTAGCTTCACATAATTGGCTAGATCATCCCCATGCAACATGGGAATGGGATAATCATCATAGACTGCAAAAGTCCACATTCCTGACCAGTCCTGGTACTGGACAGGTAAATTGGCTGTAGGTAAGTCGAAAGACTCCGACTTGAAGGGTTGAATTGTTACTTTAACCTTTGGGTTGATTAGCTTGGGGTCCACTAAGGATTGGTGGATAAGGGACACTTGAGCTCCAGTGTCCCTCCAAGCTGTAACGGTCTTCCTGCCCACTCTCACATTTTCCCTTCGCTCTGAGGGTATCTTGGAGATATCTGGGCCTGAGGACCTTGGGTGTGACTTCGGGGTAATGCACAGTATTTGGTTGGGGTTCTTGGGGCAGTTGACCTTAATATCCCCTAGCTCATTACTTTGAAAACATCGCCCCGTGGACTGGTCATTTGGGCGAGGTTGGTTGCTGGAGACTGATGGGGTGGACCGATTAGGTTTCTGGGGTTTTCCTTGGGATGTAGGTGGGGTCTGGGTTTGCCCCCTCTGATAGAACGTGGTCCCAGATTGCCCCTTCTGGGATTCACTCCCACTGCTATGCGATTTTTTCTTCTCTGCCACCTTCACCCATTTGGTTCTAATCTCCCCCGCCTCGAGTACAGTTTTGGGTTTCTCATCTCGGATGTACCTTTCTATTTCCTCAGGAACACCCTCTAAGAACTGCTCCATTTGCATTAGGAAAGACAGCTCTTCATGAGAGTTAGCCTTTGCTCCTGATATCCAGGCATCCCAATTTTTTACAATGTGGTAGGCGTTTTGGGAAAAGGCCATGTCCGGGTACCACTTGAGGGCTCTGAACCGCCGACGGGCATCCTCGGGCATTATCCTTATTCGGATTTGGGCCTGTTTTTTAAAAAGTTCATAATTATTCATGTTTTCCTAAGGCATTTCAGCTGCCACCTCTGCTAAGGGTCCACTGAGCTGTGGCCTCAGCTACACCATATACTGGTCTTGAGGGAGGTTGTACCCCAAACAGGTTCTCTCGAAATTGCCTAAGAAGGCCTCTGTATCATCGCTTACCTTGTAGATGGGGAATTTCCTGTGATGGATAGCGGTACTTGGAAAAGCGTTGCTAGGCTTGGCTGGTTGATTCGTCTCAGGCCTTATCGCTGCCATCTTCAGTTCATGCTGTCTGTCTTTTTCCTTCTCCTGCTCAGCATGCTGTCTCTCTTTTTCCTTCATCTCCATATCCCTTTGGTGTGCAGCTTCTGCCCGTTTTTCCTGTATTTTGAGCTCCAATTTTTGCTCTGACATGTTCCCTTTGCTCTGACATGTTCCCTTTGTCTCTCCTCAGCTTGGAATTTTGCTAATTCTAAATCCTTTTGACCCTTACCGCCTGTCATTTTAGTCTTCCTGTGGTTAACTTAACTACTATGCTGATAATTAAAACAAAGAAAGAAATAATCACTCGCAAAATTGGTCCAGGGTGTTACCTTTCTGCCTACCAGCAGAGGGAGAAAGTCCCCACTAATCTGATTTCAGTCTCAGAAGAACTGGATTTACCAGTCTCCCCCCCCTCACAGGCACACACACACAGGGACCCCCTGGGGTGGTTACCTAGCACTTAATGAGCCTATTAGCTATTCATAGCTCAATAGACCTTCCTCCAACTCTTGGATGCTCTTATCTGGAAAAAAAAAAACTGGTCAGACCTGTTGTTCCTAGCAACTAAGGACCCTGCTAAGTTCCCCACTGAGAGGTCATTAGCATTCCCAACTTAGAAAAAAAACCTGCTTGTTTAAAATGACTAGAATAAAAAGGGAAAATAAGCAATATTTTCTGTAATACTCTTTTTAGATTCACAAAATGTAATCCCACCAGTGCCAACCATGTCAGGATTGCCTCCCCACTCTGAACGCTAGGGCAAAGATGTGGGGACCCACATGAAAAAAAGAAATAACCCCCCAAGCTTATTTTCCAGCGTAGGTTAAAACTTTTCCCCCAGAACACAGACTTCTCCTATGTCTGGACTTGGTACCAATGCCACCACCAATTTAAGCCCACAAAACAATGGGTTTGGGTAAATTGGAACCCTTCCGTTAGTTCCCCCAAAACTCTTCTCTTTAACTGGGAGAGGCTTGAGAAACAAAGAAAAAAAATCCTTCACTTTTCTGTGAGACTTGCCGATCCAAAACCAGGATCTATCCAATGGAAACAAGCAGTCAGAGTTTTAAAAGAAAGATTTTAATTATAGAAAAAAAAGAAGGAATGTATAGAAATCAATAGAAAAAACCCACTTGCATCACCCAGCATCACTGATCCCTCCCTGCGAATTCTTCCTCTGCTAAAGCTTAACAGTATAAGAAACACCATGGATCAATTATCAAGTGATACAGTTCAAGCACATAATTCACTTACTACTGAACTTGACTTGTTAGAAGATTATAAATAGGTTGAGTAAAGATATAGGTGTGGTTCATCCCATAGCCGGAGCGAACAGAGCAAGAGAGATAACCCCAAACTAAAAACTCTCTTTGTCTCCGAGGTTGATTAGCATCTCCGGTTTGTCATCTCCTCTCAGGTTACTTTCAGGTTAACCCTTTACAGGTAAAAAGTAATTCTAGGCTACTTTATACTTATGGCACCTGCATCTAAAGGACTGAACGTACCTCACCTAAGGGGGAAGAGGGCAGGAACCCGCTGGGGTTGAGAGGGGCTTGGACTCAGAGTGAGGAGCAAATCCAGACCCCTCCTCTGTTTCCCTCCCTTACTGCCTTTCTGGACCACTAACGTGACCATCGGCATCCCAAAAGCAGGGGCAAAGGGTGGCACCTTAGCTCCCTGCCAAGAAAAGCACAGGACCCACCATACTACCATCGGCCATTTTGTCACAGTAGTTATCCTACAGTACCCGCTGTCTCCGCTACCCATTGGAATTCTGGGTTAAGCTCGCAATGCCTGATGGAGAAAAGACATTGTTGCAGGTGGTTTGGGGTACATATTTTCAGTCTCCTCTCCCTTAATCCCTCCCTCCTTTGTGAAAGCAATGGCAGAAAATCATTTTGTGTCTTTTTTCCTGGGCTACCTATGCAGACGCCATAGCATGGCAAGCATGGAGCCCATTCAGTTGACTGCTGCTGCTGTGAGTGTTGTAAACACCTCATGCATTCTCCTGCAGTATGTGCAGAACCTGGCTAGGAGATGCCAGCATGAAGATGACTGTGACCAGGGCTAGGAAACTTGGATAACCATTTCTAGTTGCATTTGACAGGAGTTGCATACCCAAGTCACCGGGGTGATCAAAAATCTTATCCTACAGTGCCAGTTCTTCCATCCTCTGAATATGATGCAAAGCCTCAGTCATTGGGAATTTTTCAGTTGACTTTAATTTGGATCAGAGCTCCTCAGCTGCAAGAATGAGAAATGATCAATTCAAATTAGTGACAATAGAACCCAAACATCTTCCCTGTATATGACACATTTAACAGAAATTCTGTTTGAAAGAGAGGGTTGTTTTGGGTGGTTGGTTGGTTGATTTTTGTCTTTTTGTACATGGGTGTGGCTTTTTCAATTATTTAGATTTTTTTAAAAAACCCTTCCTCCTGTAAAGCCAAGTTCTCTCATATTGTGAACATAATTGTAAAGAGCAACACATCAAAATAGCACATCTCATACATGCTGCTCCTTCTTTTATCCTCTTGGGATCTGTGCCAGGGAATTTCTTTTCACTCATTCCTAAGGGACAGCCTCATTGGTTGGAGGTTACCACTTCTCCCCTGTCTCTGGGGATGAGGCCCTGGCAGGGAGTTATTTTTTTCTACACTGACATACGTTCTTTTCTCCTTTTTGGGACCTGAGAGAAATGGAGCCCAAATTATGGATTTGGCAGGGTGAGGTGGGAGGGGAATCTTCATCCCAATTAGCACTGATCAAATAATGACATTTCTATCATCTGAGAAATTCTGATATTTCATCATTTGTTTGTGTTCTGAATCAGGATGAAAAGTCAAAATGTCAACCCTTTTCATGGGGAAAAAAATTGAAACATTTCAGCTTGGAATGGAAACATTTAATTCTGGCCAACATAATCTCTGAATTTACCTGTGCTGCCACAGTGCCTCATGAAAGCTGTATTTCTGAGTCCTTCATGACCCCATTGTCCCTATGGGACCTTCTCCTAGCCAGACTACATCTCCCATGGTGACTGGTGTTCACTCCCTTTGGCTGACACTATGTGCATTATGGGATTTATTCTGTTTAGAGTTTACTGAAGAAATATTCTGCCACAATTGTTCTTTCCGTGTGAAAATCTTTGATTTTGATTACACTATTTTGTGCTTGGAAGATGCTGAATTCAAAATATTTCCTAATTCCAATTCACCTCAGATATCAGCCTGAAATGGGATGTTAGGGAGGGGATCTTTTTCACTGGTGAATGAATCTCTGGATAACTCCTTTAGTTCCTGATATTAGCAGATAATTGCAAAAGCAACAGCTTTCCTGGTATTTCTACTTCATATGAATCAGAATCAAAGTCCAAAGGTTTTACTTCCATTCATAATATCAAACTTTGGACTTCACTTTTGCCTTAGGTTTCAAACCATTCATCAAAAATTGGAGGAACAGGGTGTTAAAATATCAAGTTCCCAGTTTTGTCCCTCCTCTAATTTTAAATAGAGATTTTTTTCAGTGCCAAATCAATACTTGGTGTTATGACTTTATAGGGGATGGGTGGGCAAAGGGTAGTTACTTTTGCATGCTAACGCACAAAATATCCCCGCCTCTCTAGTTTAATTAAGAAAATCTCATTTGCATTTCAAACTCTCCATTAAAACATATGCATATTCCTTACTTCCATTTGGAAACATAACAAAATTGTTCTTTAAAATATGTTTCAAATTAGAAATGCTATTTTAATAAACAGTTGAAGAAAGTATTTTCATTTTTCCATTTTTTTTAGTGTGAACCCTTTCCACTCTGATTCCCATAAAAATTCACTGTAAAAGTTTGAAAAGATTTTTATAAACTATTTGCCTATTTTCCCCAGACATACAATTTATAATTTACTGTCATGTGTTTAATTGCTAATGAAGTTCAATAAGGGTTATGAACTACTTGGAGTGATGTTATCTATACACACATGTGCACACACATGTATTGCTCTTTTATTGGAGAAAAGCAGAGCAAGGAGGTCAATCTTGACAGTATTATTTGAAACTACTGGATTATGTGGCAACTGTAGTCGTTTTCCAGCAATGACTGAAGAGAGGTACCATTTAAAGCTTTGTTTTTTTATATAACTTGGAAGATAGGTCACATCTATGATGGGTGAAAGTCTGACCCCACTGGAGTCAATGAATGCTTTTTTTGTTGTAATTTATTTGAATAGGGCTGGCACTTCACTATATATAAATATATACATATATAGTGTATAGATATAGATATATAGAT
Source organism: Sternotherus odoratus (assembly GCA_032164245.1). NCBI lineage: Eukaryota > Metazoa > Chordata > Testudines > Kinosternidae > Sternotherus > Sternotherus odoratus. The sequence continues at coordinate 154,894,160 of JAVMKO010000001.1, read as the reverse complement.
ACAGATATAAAGAATACTTCATTTTGGACGAAGCAGCTGTTTTCCAATTTGCTTATGCTTAACTGTACAGTCAAAATGAGTGAGGCACAGCAGGTAAAGTAAATTGCCACAATGAGACTGGTTCAGAATTATTTAAACCTCCAAGTGCTATTTCTCATTCAAGGATAAGTACAGAGCTCTCCACATCTTGAATACTGACTCATGTCTTATACCAGCAGCTAAATTGCAGATTCCTCTCTGCTATCCCAGGCTCCTCTCTGACACCACAATAAATAATGTATGTGTGTTTGTGTATATACATCAGGGAAATAATGTTATCATTACTGTCTCTTCAACTGTCTCTTCTTAAAAAATAAACAAATAAAACCCTCCACATATGAACCAACAGAGGTGAGAAATGACCTTTCTTTTAATTACCTCTAGTCCTATCCAGTGCAATATGGCACCTGTACATGAATGTCCAATTGTGTATCATTATTTTCAAAACATTTTAACTTTCCAACCCTGCAAAGGTTGCCATCACTTCATATGTTCTCTCTCTCTGACATCTGCATGTGAAAACACAAATGATAATGACTTTGTCCTGTCATACACCTACCTCCTCCTAGCAGTATAACAATTTTAAACCCTTAAAGACTCCCATCTGCCAGTTTGCTTAATCCTATTTATAGGCAAAACCAACATGGGACAGAGGTAGCTAATGTAATGTATGCCATAATCCATGGGGAGGAATCCCACCCATAACAAATCTTAATACCTGGTCACACTGAATTTTTTAAGGTATTCTGGCAGTTTTGTCAATATTTTCTTGATCAGGAGAAATGTTCTCAAATTTCCAAAAGCTTCCATGTCCTTGCTGAAATAGTAAAGGGTCTATAAGTCATTGCCAGGCTTACCCAATGGTTATTTATATATTTGTATTATTTTTTCCATATACAACAAATAAACCACAACAACAGATTCATCACAATAAGAAATGTAAGTAAAGAGGGTTAAGATAAATGGACAGGAGGGGAAGCAACAACTCTATCTTTAGGCTCTCTGTTTATCATAGATCTCTAAAAAAGTCAGCCGAAATTGCTTTGCATTTTTAAGGCATTCCCTTTCTGCAGAATCTCAGTCATTTGTTAGCTGGAAGAACAGCAATACCACTGAGCCAGGCATCAATATTTAGTGGGGTTTGACTTTCCCATTTTTGCAGGATTAATTTTTTTAGCAATCAAAGCCGCACATTGAAACCATGCTGCTTTGTTACCAGAGAATCTCCAGGTATCAAAATAATTCCAAGAATGATACTTAATGGTGAGGTTTTCCATAATAGCATCCAATATCAAACTGATCCTTTGGTCCACTTCACAACATAAATTCTTGATACAGCAGCACTCCCAAAACATATGAGCTAAGATAGCACCAGGTGACTTACATTTCCATCAGTACTCAGCATTTATGAAACCTTTTACCATAAACCTATGTGGGGACCAATATACTAAAAAAAGTACTTTTCTTTGTCATTCAGTTGTTAAAGGAAATGGTGTTCAGTATGAGCCTCAGTTTGTTAAAGATTTCCTCATGGCCCACACTGTATGGGCCCAACTCATATCCATTTAAGCTGAAAATTAAGCAAGAGGAACCTTCCCTACTCCCTAGAGATAATTTTGCATGATTATTTTACAGCATGAGACAGGGGGCCCTGATTCTTATTTCCTCTAAATCTCTTGCACCCACTGGCAGTGTAAATGTGAATTTGGTCCAAGATATGGGGTTATTTCTGGTTTCACAGCTACCCCTCTTTTTAGCAAAAAAATCTCTTTTACTCAAGAGTAATTTTAAAGTAGTCAGAAAACTGTCTCTCTGTTCCCTGGGTGCTCTTCTCTTCTGTAGTATTGTTGTGCTATTCATCTACCCTTCCTGGAACTGCTACTTTAAAATCAGTGTTAATGTTAGTTCAAATGAATAGTATTTAACATTAATCATCAACAGGCTTTTCAGTGAAAAAAAAAAGATCAAGTCACTGATCAATTCAAATTCATTAGTTATATTTTTCAGATTAAGATAGGGTTATGTCCAGCATTTTATCACAACTCTGATTGGCCTATGTGATGATTGGTAAAATGAAGACACTTACTTTTCAAAACCCTATTTCTTTTAAAATCATATATGGGTGTTCAGTAAAAAAAAAAAAGAAATTACTATGGCTCTTCCACCCTGAACATGCCCAACCCCATCTGATCTGAGAAGCTAAGCAGGGTTGGGCCTGGCTAGTACCTGGATGGGAGACCACCTGGGAATACTAGGTGCTGTAGGCTTCACACCTGGCAGTAGGTATAAAATGCCTCCAACGACAGATAGAACGACACATTGGTTGGAGCATACCCCGGTTGTATCATTGGTTCTAAGTGGATCCTGCCATAGTGTGGGAATAATGCTAAGAAAAATACACAGAAAAAGAAATTAATTGTTTTTACTGCAGTGCTACACTCTGTGTGTCCTGAGTTACAAATCAAAAATGTAATGTTGTCAAAATACTAAACATTCAGCACCACATATCCAAATTCTACACCAATTACTTTTATGGACCATACAGTAATACATCATTTTCACTGGAAAACACACTCAAAATATGTTGCTTATGGTCACAAAAATTTAAACCTCATGAATAAGAAGATATTTTTTCTTTACTTTCCACTCTGAAACCTCTCTCCACCTCTTCTCTCTTCAGTTGCCTTAGAAGCTGTTTTTACTGATTACAGATCTCCCAAGCTTTCAGGTTTTTAATGCCTCTCAAGAGGGACTGGGATGCTGTGTTAAAAAGGAAACACATGCACGAACCTTCCTAAACCGACCTTCCAAAGAAACTCTCTTCATTATGTAAAGGTGTTATCAGGAGCTCCTCTCTTTAGTTTTAAGCTGAGCAATGGGGCACCAATGCTAAATGTTTCTTTCTCCGAGTCAGTGTATTATTTAATAGACAAAGTCTCCTTTCTCTCTTGGACTGTATATATTTCATCTGTTCACCATTGTTAAACAAAAGAAGAGGGAAGGTGACTGCTTTTCTAATGAGTGTGTCCCTTCCCCCCCCCCCCCCAGGGGAAAGTTTCAAAAGGACTTCATCAAAAGAGATAGAGAGTTTGGGTTTTTTTAAACCAATCCAAGGCATTACTAAACTGAAACATGATTATCTTGGAAATCAATATAAAATTTAGCTGATCATACAGCACAAGCTCCTCATCTTCAATACATAGCACATTGCCAGCTTTACGGTTTGAGAGGACATTGACATAAATGTGAAATGAATAATAGTTCATATTATTAGAGGCTAGCTGGTCTGCTGGGCAAAGATAACAAACTAGAACCCTGTGGATTCTTTAAAATCTTTGTTGTACAAAGACTGGCACATGTCACTGGCTTTTAGATATGATTAATAACATGTAATTGCCGGAAAAAAAGAAACAAAGACCACACAAAGCTGTATTAACGACTGCAAAATGATTGAGTAAAATAAATTCTTTATCTTCAGCTCTGTGAGTAATCATAAACATAATGTTCATGTGCTGATTTTGCACCACTTTTAAGTGAATTGCTATGTCTAGATTTATCTTTAAAGCAAATATATCATGGTTAGTGAGTATATGTCCTCTTCTGATGTGGAGTATATTTTAAGGTTTGCCTCTACCATTCTGTTTCAATAAATTGTATTTTACAGTAAAATAAATGCATAATCATGTTTACCACATACAAACCTGCATCATTACTGACTAAAAAAAGGCATTGTGTTATTTTTTTAATTCAAAACTTGCAGTTAAAGTGTTTAAATGTGTAGGTAAATGAAAAACTATAAAGCAAGCAATATGCCTAAATATATTCTAAAATATGTAACTGTCAGAGGTAATAATTTATAAAGTAAGAATGTAGACATTTGCCTGATAGATCTGAGGGGCACATTAATGGAGCACAATGAAGACAGATAGCTCCATTCTAATACTATTGAGCAGACAGTCGCCTCATGAAATGCATCTCTGCCAATGCACATCAATCTCGCCATGATGGTTGCTTAGATTAGACAGGGAGAAAGTACTCCTGTGAATCCTTAAAAGGCTATTTCTGTCTTTTGTAAAGTTGTTTAACTTTGTTTTCATTTTATGGGAATTGTCTGAGCTTTAATGCACACAGGAGCCTACAGATCTATCCTCATAAAATCACCTGAAAATAGTGGGTGTTACAGAAACATAATTTACATCTTTACTGATTTACCCACCCAGGCTTATCCTGCTTCAGATTATTTTTTTTTTTCAACACATGCATAAATCTATTAATAAAAAAGGAGTGCCATTTATTGATCTGATACATTTTAGATAGTGATGCTGAAAGCTAACCTTTTATACTCCACAAGACAATTGTTTTAGGTTTTTGAAACTAATATTTATATGTCCATGAGCAAACATAAAACTACTCTGCTTGGCCAGGAGTTACAAACTTCCTTAAAAACAACATTCATGGACTGCTAGTGGATGTGCTTATAGTGTGATTACATTATTGATAATCTGAAAGCAAACATCCAAACATATTGCTATCATTCTCCATTCCTTATAATGCTCAGTAGCAACATAATGCAAAATATGGCTGCCTGCATTTTATAATAATTTGTTTTCAGTCTTGCTAAGCCCACAGTCACACAAAGTGAAAATAAACAGTACCAAAGTTCAAACTATACCCTCAGGTTTGTAAGTAAAAATAAATACAATCTATTATTAAAGACACCATTATCAAGATACAGGCTGTTTGAAGAGTGCTTAGGTATCCAACAATGGTTTAAGGATAGGTAACCAAAGTTGTCAAGGTAAATTAGTTTTAAAATGATCATGCTATTCTCACTTCTACAAAGAGTCTGTCATTTGGGAAAGTTTAAAATTACAATGTCGATGTAGAAAAACAATGTGTGTTGATTATTTTTATATAACTTTCCTTTGAAAGGATTTCTTATTTTTCTCCCATCATGAAAATTCTGTAACCATACAGAGGGCTAGAGTTTGATACCTTACTTACCAGGAGCCACACTGAGGATCCCAGTGGAGTAAGGAGCTATTTAAAATAAGTACAGGAATCAGAATCTAATCCAGAGAGCACAGCCATCTAGGCATAGTGGCAGAGGACAGGAAGTGAAGAACTTGTGCATTCTAATCTAGGAATTTATGCAACATTTAACCAAGTCATTTTTCCATCTCAGTTACCTCTCTCTAAAATGTACATACCAGTATTTACTAGCCTAACAGATTTTGTTAGGACTCAAGATCAAATCCTGCTCTAATTCACTTGTGAAATCACACTGACCAAAGTCAATTGGACACCTAGCAAGAATCAAGCAAGCAGGATTTGATCCTAGTCAAGTTGTGAAAAACATTGTATAAGAACAATTTTCAAAAAAACATTGCTACAGTTTCTAGATCCCCCCCACCTCCACCAAGCAAAGTACAACTGTGTTCCTCAAGAAATTAACAAACCACCAACTGTTACCACCATGCCTATGTTTGTGATATTACGATCAGTTATTACAGCAATGTGCTGGAGGTGTCTCTTGAGAGCACCTTTTAAAAACTCTATCATGGATTTAAAGGGAAGGTCACTTTGATTCTCCTCCCTCTGATGAAGTTCACCACCAGTACGCTCTTTTAAAAAACTTTGTAATGAAGGCAAAGTGACAATGTATATATCTTCCATTCTGTGCATCTGATGAAGTGGGTTCTAGCCCACAAAAGTTTATGCCCATATAAATTTGTTAGTCTCTAAGGTGCCACAAGTTCTTTCTGCAGATACAGACTAACAGGGCTAGTACTCTGTAGCCCCACACAATCACCTGAAGTCTTCCTAGTTACGCTTAATTAAGCAGTAATCATTGCTATTAAGTATTGTTGGAAACATCTCTATTAAGCAGATTTCCAAAGAACCATTGAAGTGGTGGTTATTTTCCATCTTGTTAATGCAGGCGAGTCACATCTCAGGCACATTTAACATGCACAAGTTCAGCTTTGCACAGTCGGCAAAAACAGAAAAAAAAGAAGAAAATCAACAATTTAAAACTGCATCTGTAGTGCGGGCAATTCCACCCACCATTCAAATCAATGAGAGTTTCACTATACATGGTTTTTGCTTTATGCGCTAACCGCAGAACGGAACCTCCATGTAAAACTAGACTCGCCTGTACAACAAACTTTGGGTCGGATCTTACTTTAACAGAACTCAAGTAAGTTCTAATGCTAATATGCTAATATGAAACCGGCTTTTTTTTTAAAAAAGAGGACTATGCAGCTTTCAGTAACTTTCATTCATAAAATTCAATTAACAAATAGACTTTGTACAAAACTGAGAATTTACCCATATTATCTGAAATAATATATCAAGATTCCCCACACTGCCAGGGCTCACAATTTGCTGATGTTCATGTTACTTTTGCTGAGCTCAGACTTTGAGAATATTGTGCCTTCCAAAGCTTGTCCCTGAACACAGAAGGGTTGCTGTGCAAATGGTCTGATTGAAATCTCTGACACTCTCTGTCAGGCTTCTGAATAGCTGCCTGGCTTACCGTCTGCTGACAGCATTATTTTTTAAATATATGCTCAGTATTTACAAAGCACACATCTCAAAAATGAATTCTCAGTCTATTGCAGTGGTTCTCAAACTTTTTTTTCCATAGACCAACTGAAAATTGCTGAGGGTCTCGGTGGACCACTTAATGATCTTCCCAAATGTTGTTTGTACTGTTAGCTAACTATTGTAAAGCGTTTTGAATAAACATGTTTATATACATAAAAACTTAATAATAATTAGCTTTGTAGTTCTTCAAATAAAAGCACACAACTCATATTTTAATATCGGTAGTCTTACCTTTCAAATGCAATGGATGTGCCCTCTCTCCCCCACCACAGCAGCACTTGAACTGGGGCTGGGAAGTAGGAAGGTCTCTGCCCGGTAGCCGCAGCCCTGGAGCTTGGGAAAGTCGTCTCTTTCTCTTGCCGCTGCATCCCGGCATGTCCCAAATTCTCCCCCTCTCTTCTCACCCCACTGTCCCTTCCCACCTACTCTTTATTACCTCCAAGGTCACCACCTCACCTTACATGTGCATCTTCTCCAGACTCCAGGCACCTAATTAGTGGAGCCACACATTTTGGTGGCTGGCCATTCGTTCTCTCCTGTGAATACACCAAGGCATGCATCTTAGAGGGAACTATCCATGGACCATCTGAATGGAGCTTAGTCCACAGATTACTGTTTGAGAAACTTTGGTCTAGTGTAATTGCATAATAAAGGCTTCTGCATGGCATTCCTCAGAATCTTTAAGCTACCCAGTACAAAATATGACAGATTTTTATCTGGTGAGAAGTATTTAGTCTGTTTCTATTTGTCATATGGAATATCTTGATGTTCTTAGATCAGCATTACCTTAGCAATTGTACTCACTTCAGTGCTTTTGGCTCTTGTTTATCCCTAAATGAGAAAGATAAGTTCCAGTGCATTATTATTATGTAATAAATCATATTACTTCCCAACCTGTTAAAACTTAGAAGCATATAATGAACCAACATAGTTACTTCTTAACAATTTATGCATGTTAATTTATGGTTTGTTTGTTTTTTACACAACTGTCTATTAAGTGTAGTTAGTATAAGACACATACCATATCAAAGTATAACTATCTACATAGTGATCATTCAATAAAGTTTATAAAAATATTGTAAGCTTCATATAAAGTGCTATCTCAAAAAAGCATTGTAAAGAAAACTAGATGTACTACTGAACTGTAAGAACTTGTTGTATGAAATAATGCTTTTTTATACTGAAACTGGTCACTTTGGTATTCCCTAGGTTTTTGCACTGTCTCTGTTCAATCTTTGACTTCAGAGCTGCTTGAACCCCACCCTAAGCTTCTCAAGACTAGCACAGGAGCTAGAACACTAGTGACCTAAAAAGGGAAAAGTTTTCAAGGAATAGTATTAACATTCTTCAAAAAGGATGCTTTTGGAGCACAAAAACACTTCAGGAAAGAAACCCACAACTCCAAGAAAGATAACCTTTTCTCAGCATATGGTTAGGTTCATCATACTGTTCTCTGCTTTCTATTTTTTTTTCTTACATGAGCACAGCAAGGTACTGTGGATTTTTTTTCCTACTGAACAATTATTTTTCTTGCCTCACTGTTAGCTCCAGCTCCAGGTTTCTTCTGGTTTGGAGTCTTTAGGTTTCTGCTCCCATTTCATGTCAAAAAAGGGCTAAGATAACTTTGTGGTTTCTTTTTTAAAAATGACAAATTTTTAGCTCTGCTAAGTAGAGGATACATTGACCTGATTACTCCTGAGAAGCTTAGAGGTTTTCAGGAGCTATTGCCTCACCACTGCATCTGAAGCTTCATAGAATCAAAGAACTAGCATAATTGTGCTTCAAAGCATCACAGAAGCCATGCTGTACAGTAGATGTTCAAAGTGAACCATCTTGCACAGAACTTTTATTCAGACACTAGGGTGTCTCAGAGATTGGAGTTGGATGCAGAGTTAACATTTTGAAAAACATAATAAGCATGGACACAAATACTGAAGAGGTGTGAACCCAGGGGATATGGCCTCTCAAGGAACTTCCCTTGTATAGGGGGATTCTTCAACAGTGCAGAGCTGCTAGAGTGGCCACCATTGCCACCCCAAGTCCTGTGGCTGACACAAGGGATTTGAAGTGTGGCTAAGGAAAAAGGCATGTGAGCTAGGCATCCTGACTTTCTTCCACCCTTACCTTCCAAATGGACACTTTATGTTGGTCACCTTATCTTGCCATCATTTATATTGTCCTCTTTTGGACTTTTCCTGCAATTCTTGCTCAGCAGAAGTACACATGCTAGTAAAGGCTGCAGGCCTCAAAAAAATCCTTTTAAAGCGTTTTCGGATTTATTTTTCGAAAGCTTTTGACAAAGTAGAGTTGACTCCAAAATGAAGAGATGAAAGGAAGCAGTTAGTAATATTAAGAGTCTTGTGATAATAGCAGCAGTTCCTTCATATTAAAGTTAACTGTAGATGCCCAGGGCTTGACGATTCAGTGATATTAATAGGAGCTTTCCCTTAACATAAGTACACATAAGTGGGTTCAACAGCATTCATGTTCTAATACCATGTTGCACTCAATAGTTCTAAAATTATCGTGTCAAAGCAGGCCATAAAACACATAGTGATATTTTATGTACGATTAATTAAGATACTTTTCTCTTAAATTACAGTAAACCTATTTTTTTCCACTCAGAAGGCTGACAGCTTATAATAAAACAATTTAAAGAACATGAGTTCAACTGAGAAAAAAGTACAGATGTCTACTGTCTCAGGGTGCTGCATGTGTTCATTCATTGTGTCCATGGGTCAGATAAAGTTGTGCAATGAAAACTGAAAAGTAGATTTTTTAAAAAAAGTCTCCAAGTTCATCTGGGCTGAATTTCTTTAAAAAACAATGGGAATTCTAAATGTGAGGTGAGAAACAAAGATGACAAGACACTGGCAAAAACAAAACTAGAATAATATTAGCTGAAACCTTTCCTGGAACTATCAGAGGGGCTTGATGCCAGACATAGGGATGAAATCCTGGTCCATTTAAGCCAGTAGAAAACCACTCATTGACTTGAGAGACCAGAATTCTACCCTACATATTGATTCTGAGACTGATTCTGAAGTTAATTGTGGAGTTTGGTCTAATTTTGGTCTGCAGGTTTGGGTTCTTAAGAAATCATAAACATCAAGGGCATGGTTAGATTGGCGCTTTATAGTGCAAAAAGCCTCCAGGAGCGCTATAACTCTGTGACCATACACAGTCAATGCACATTTTGCGCATAAAGTCTCCCTTTAAAGCGCAACTTGTAAACCTCCTCTCCAAGAGTCATAAGGCTTTTTGCGCTAGCCCTGTAGCGTGTTAGGGCCAGTGTAATCAGTCATTACGCGATAAGGGATCTCTGGCATGCCTCTGAGCCATTTAAGGCAATTAGGAAGCCATTTAAGGCATTTGACGTGTTCAGTGTTGTTTTGCAAACAGAATTAGGAATGCGGAAGTTCCTTTACAGAACTCCGCTCGTAACAGAAGCAGTGAAACTGCTTACCGATGGAGCTGTGTTGAGTGAAATTCAGAGCCTGCTACTCTTCCATAGAGAGAAATCAGTGACAGCCTGAACTTGTCTCCCTCCGTACACGTTCCCCGTTCCCCCTCACCCCCTCCTTTGCAAAGCACGTTGCACCCAGCTGAATGCTGGGATAGCTGCCCATCATGCACCACTCCCGGTGCCATGGCAGCAGCATCAAATGTGGCCACGACATAGCACTATGGTTATAGCGCGTCCCATATAGCGCAATAGGTAAACGCGCTATAATCCTGTAGTGTAACCTTACCCTAAGGCAGGGCTTATTCTGTATTGAGCCATGTCCTATAAACTATCCACTGACAACAGAGCAAAGATTAAAAGGATTCTTGGCCCCTTGTTGCTTGCTACTGCTGATAGCAAGACTAAATATATTCCCACATAGTGCTTAATACTAACCTGATTTTGAAGCTGGAAATCTTATTGATGTCAAAAGCTGTTTTGCAGGTGAATATACTGGAGTAGAATGTTACAGCCCCACTTGCCTATTTGCCCTCCAAATAAAAAACACGTCTGAGGCTAGCCCAGACCTTGCATATTCTCCCATTCTTATGTCTAAAATTACAGGACAAAAGATAATGTATGAAAGCATTTTTTTTAAGACTTGCAAGGAAGAGAAAGCCTGTGGGGATAAAGATGAAATGTATACAGCTTGCAAGGTTACAGAAGCACGTTCATATGATTTTGCTTGCCTGACAAACAATGTACCACGGTTCCAATATTAAGCTCATACTTTGGCACCTCGGAGTAAATAAGTTCCTAGGCAGTGTGCAGGAGTGATGTACTACTTTGCTGATGGACAGTATTGTTGCTGTTGGCCATTGCAGTAGTTATTATGGAGCAACATTAATAAAACCAAGGGACGGTTAGAGCTGGGAAAGCTGTAAAATAATATTTCACATTAAAGAACTTTCGGAAGCTACTTTCTGGTCCAATTTAGTGGCAAGGCATATTTCTTAAGAATGTATTTTTCTTGTCTAAAAATAGCCACGATAAAGAACAAAACATAAATTTCTTGCGTTAGACACCTGTGCACTTGTGATAGCTTTGGGGCAAATGCTTATTAAGCAACCCTAGCATGAACGGTGCCAGTTTAGAACATCATGTAAATACTTTCTCATTTGCTGCATATACATAAGTATGTAAATGAGATTACCCAAAATGACTTAAAAACAAATCAGTGCAACTGTAGCTTATTAAAAGAAGTCTGAGGTTACTCTTTTTGACAAACAACAAACTTCCAGCAGTGTTGTTCTGAGAAAGGGACGCCAGCAATAAACATCTAGATCCGTTCCTCACCAAACTTTAGGGAAATGTCTACAGATCTGAACTAATTTTGCAGCTTGGGCCCATGTCTAGGTATCACAAAAGATGCTTTTTAATGATAAAGAAAATGTTTAATACCACTTTAATAATAATAGCAACTAGGTGAATCTTTATTTTTAAATTTCAATTTGTGAATATTTTTACAAGCAAAAAGTTCTGTCTGGTTCACATGATTTGTTTGGTCATCGTTTTGTTATATCTGAAAATCTTTTGGATATTTGTGAATTCCAGAAATGTCATGAATTGCATCATTTCTTGGTTAAAATTTGCTGTTAGTTATTTGTTGTTATCCTCTTTAAAATGTTTCAGTCATCCAATAAGTGAGCAGAATCATAAGAACCATGTAACTTAAGTTATCAGCCACTCTACATAAATAACAAAGAGTGAATAGCTCAGGAAAAATGTTTGCAAACAGTCTGTAGTATGAAAAGTAGTTGCCAAAACTACTACTATTTGGGTAATGGTTGTTAATAAATGATGGTATGGGTTCTGCACAAGACTGGGAAATTAGGAGAATTCACTAACTAAAAATAGGAGCAGATTAATAACATATTCCTAATGATTAATTAAATCACCTTAATCAATAACTCATTTTACTTTTATAGCTTTCCAACCCAGAAGCTCACATACTTGGAAAGCAGTCATGAATTTACCCTTACAGCACCCATTATGCAAGTAAGTCACTGTTATCTCCATTATACATGTGGAGAAACTGAGGCCCAGATTTTTAAATGATTTAACTGAAGGTCAAAAAGTAAAACTTTGGCAGAGTTAGGAAAGGAAATCAGATCTCCTAATTCCTAGTCTTCTGCTGAACACACACAATAATTTAAGTATGGATAAGGAAACTTGGACATTAATTCCTGCATAATTTATTAGGTCCAGCAGCAAATGTTGATTTTTAGGTCCCAATTATATAAAAGCATATGCATGTGCATAACTTAATTCCTGAGAGTAGTCCTGTTAATTTTTCTGGGATTAGTCACATGTGCAAAGTTATGTATATGCATAAGTGTTTGCAGGATGTTTGTTGTAATATACGGTAATATTTCAGTAACATGAATCTGAAATCACTCACATCTATCTATGGAAGTGTTATTTGGGGCATAAACAAAAATATTTTAATGTCCTAAATTAGACAAGATAAATTATATCTATAGTAGATATGATAGACTATCTATGATAGACTATCTATGATAGACTATCTACTATAGATAAATTATATCTATAGTAGATATGATAGACAAAATAATATTTCCTCACAAGTCAAGCACGTTTTCATTTTTAAATTATAAAATATACCCTGTAGAGAGGCAACAAATTATCAATCTGAAGTTATGGACACGTTTTTCAAGGTATAAAACATTTTGAAACACATTCATGATTAGCCAAGTAATTTGTTCACTTATGCTGCAATTTAATGAACTTACCTTTTGTAAGCTCATTAGATTTCTGTTTTCCATTAATCACGATTAACATTTTGTATTTTTCTTTTGATTGCATAGATAACATTTTAAAACCACAGCTCCAGTAATTAATTAACACTTATGCAGGTCTTAGATATGTAAATGAATGTGAGAGGTGAGCATTTCCTGTTAACTTGAAGTTTACTTTTAAGCATGACTGAGTCTTTGGAGTATTATTTTCCCCCCTGGGGTTGGGAATTTCTGATGGAAATTCAAGTTGTATACAAGCAAGGAGAAATGCAGCTGTTGCAGTAGGATAGAAGCTCAGATCAAACATTTTTCAGTAGGGTGAGCAATCTGAAGAAAAAAGCTATTGTGTAAAGATTCCAATATATTTCTTCTTTTTGAAGCTGACCACAGAGAGCAATTTATTGAGCAAGAGTAATTCTTGTGGAAGAATATGGAAACACTTTTCCAGTATTTGCTAAAATTGCTTGTGTGAGAAAAAAAATATCATGTGTGAAATAGTATGAGAGAGCAATTCTATTTAAAGGATAATTGGACAAGATCTGAATGAAGCTGTTTAGAACTTTGGCACCAACAATGAGATTTTGGACACTTGGCCCATTAGATCAGTGAAAATACAACTTTATTTCTCTATTTATTATTCTTGATAGTTCTGTGGGGATCTGCAGCTCCATCTGAGGATTGTAATACAAGGATGTTACCGTTTTTAATGTATTGAGCTCTTTCATAAGTACAATGTCGCTGCTGTAATATGTATTGCTCTAGAAATGTAGAGGGAATTGCTTTAAATCCTATCCTATCAAGAAATAGTGCTATAAGGATTAATGTTTAAAGGGATTAGTACACTTGTTCTTGCTAATTTTCTTCACAGTATATTTACTATTTGGTAATTGTAATGCATTATGTGGCCCAGGCATGCAATCCTCTCTCAAAATGTTGAGAGTCTGGAGGGGAAGCAGAAATTAATTCCATCCTGCAGCTATGTTTGCTCACTGTAGACACAATTTTAACTGAATGTTAGAAATAGAATGTTAGAATTCTAACAATGTTTAATATAAACATTACAAAATAAAATGAATCTGAGCCTGTGAGATGATATGCAGTCACTGTGCACTCTATCTCCCATGATTTACATGGGAGTTATGCTAAACACGTATCTCTCGGCTCAAAGGAAGTGATCAATAGAAGAACCAGGTAAATTACAATTTATTGAGTGAGGGGTAAAATTCTGAAAGCAAATAATAGAATCATAGAACTGAAAAGGACCTCAAGAGATCATCTAGGCCAGTCCCCTCCATTCATGCAGGACTAAGTATTATCAAGATGAGGGTCAGCAACCTTCAGCACATGGCCTATCGGGGTACTCGGCTGGTGGTCCGCGAGATATTTTGTTTATGTTGACCTTCTGCTGGCACGACCCCCCCACACTACCCCTCACAGTTCCCAGTGGCTACAGTTCATCATTCCCAACCAATGGGAGATGCGGGAAGCCTTGTGCTTCAGGTTACCAACCCATGATCGAACCCATTCCTGACATGTGTTTGTCTAACTTGCTCTTAAAAATCACCAAGGATGGAGACTCCACAACCCCCCTAAGTAATTTTTTTTCAGTGCTTAACCACCCTAAGAGTTAGGAAGTTTTTCCTAATGTTCAACCTAAACTTCCCTTGCTGCAATTTAAGATCATTGATTCTTATCCTCAGAGGTTAAAAAAACCAATTTTTCTTCCTCCTCTTTGTAACAACCGTTTATATACTTGAAAACAGTTATCATGTCCCCTCTCAGTCTTCTCTTTTCCAGACTAAACAAACCAAATTTTTTTCAATCTTCCTTCATAACTCATGTTTTCTAGACCTTTAATCATTTTTGTCACCCTTCTCTGGACATTCTCCAATTTGTCCACTTCCAGATATGTGGTGCCCGGAACTGGACACAATACTCCAGTTGAAGCATAATCAGCAGGGAGTAGAGTGGAAGAATTACTTCTTGTGTCTTGGTTACAACACTCCTACTAATACATCCCAGAATGCTGTTTGCTTTTTCTTGCAACCACGTTAGACTGTTGACTCATATTTAGCTTGTGGTCCACTCTGACCCTCAGATCCCTTTCCACATTACTCCTTCCTAGGTGGTCATTTCCCTTTTATATGTGTGCAACTAATTGTTCCTTCTAAATAGTGTACTTTGTCATTATTGAATTTCATCCTATTTACATCAAATCATTTGTCCAGTTTGTCCAAATTTTGAATTTTAAACCTATCCTCCAAAGCACTTGAAGGCCCTCCCAGCTTGGTATTATCCTCAATCTATATAAATATACTCTGTATGCCATTATCTAAATAGCCGATGAAGATATTGAACAGAACAGAACCGGACCCAGAACCGATCACTGTGAGACCCCACTCAGTATGCCGTTCCAGCATGACTGTGAACCACTGATAACTACTTTTGGCTTTCCAACCAGTTTTGAACCCATCTTATAATAGCTCTATCTAGGTTGCATAGTTTTTTTTTTATGAGAAGGTCATGTGAAACATTATTAAAAGCTTAACTGAAATCAAGATATACTATGTCTACCACTCCTCCGTCCCCCCGCCCCCATCCACAAGGCTTGTTACCCTGTCAAAGAATGCTATCAGGTTGGTTTGACATAATTTGTTCCTGAAAAATCCATGCTGACTGTTATTTATGGCCTTATTATTTTCTAGATGTTTGCAAATTGATAGATTAATTATTTGCTCCATTATTTTTCCTGATACAGAAGTTAAGCTAACTGGTCTGTAATTCTCCATGTTGACCTTATTTCCTTTTTTATAGATTGGAGAATCAAATGGAGAAACTGGAAAAGAGACTACTTCTGCAAGTAACTGCTCATGTGTGAGAGTAAGGAGTCTAAATCTACTCCTAAAAATTTTAGAAGGGAAAGTTTGGTTGTACGTACAAAATTATACAATCCTCATTTATTGCATATGTTTAATGGTAAAACAGTTTGCCGTCATGTGCATCATTAAAGAGTTTGTCTGTTTCACTTGAAGTGTAAAACCCTGGAATGCCTAAAACATGGAATTGCCAAAAGGGAAAAAAAAAGAGATACTTTATTCCTGCCAAAAATGGTTAATGAAAACAAACAGACTGACTCCGAACATATTTCTGATAGAAGCAGGAAGAGTCTGATAGAAATATTTCTTTCCTCCATTCCACTAACCAACTATATGTATCCTTATGGAAAACCAAAATATGCTTCCAATTCCATTAATGTAAATCTTGGGCCTCCATTCTCCCTTCTGCTACATGGTGTAGAACAGATCATACCACAAAATCCCCATTAAAATGGACCATGACAGGAAGGGAAGGTTGTGTTTAGGGAAAATGCATGTAAGCCAAAATTCTCAAAATAAGATGACTACAGTTAGGCTCCTGAACCCATATTTAAGAATTTAAGTAAGTGATCTGACTTTCAAAGGTTCTGAGTAATTACCAGCTCCCATTGACTTCTGCTGGAACAGCTGGGTACTTAACACTTTTGAAAATCAGGAAATTTATTCAAATACATACGTAGGGATGTATGAGCTTAATTTTATCAATCTGGTTTCCAAAATGTTGGCCCCACTTTGAAAAATCCATCCCATCACCCTCACTACAAGACTTCATCTTTTCCTGACACACAAACTCCATGTATTAGAAGTGGAGCATGGTAAAAAGGAGAATGGGAAAAAAGGTCACTTGAAACAGCAAGTTCGCCTTCCTACATGGTTCAGTTTCCATAAGACAACTAGAGATTAGTTAACAATGCTCTAAGCCGCATAAACTCCTCCTTCATTCATTGCAACCCCGTGGGAGGGGACAAGAGAAACCAGTAGAAGTTCAGGAATCAGTGCCAGCATAGATACTGGTTCTGCTCTGCTTCTGTTCTTCGGAGACAAGAGAAATGCAGAGGGAAAGCTCTTTTTGGGAGCTGGCTAGAGATTCACTGGTTGTGGCACATTGCAACTCACCCTGGTCTCTGGTTACTTGCAGTGAAACACCTGTGTAATTTGTACTGCCATCTGGTTCTATGATGTGGGGAAAAGATTAGACAATTATGTAGCACCCTCCTCTGGTATACAGCTAATCAGATAAGGTGTCTGGACTCTGGCCATTGGGCCACACTGCACTGATACTAGAAGCGCAGTATATGGACTCTGGCCGTTGGCGCCCATGACCCCGATCAAGGGGTGATTGTGTGAGGACAGACCATTAGGCCACATTGGTCCTCCTGCAGAGAGGTGGGTGTGGGGGCTGGGGAGTAGTAAGGGTCTGACGCCCCATCCCACCCCTGCCACAAAGGGCCGCTGCATGGCCAGATGTGCCACAACATGACCTTGCACTTTTCACTGTTAAATTTCATCCTATTACTAATACTCCAGTTTACAAGGTCACCCAGATCTTCCTGTATGATATCCCAGTCCTTCTCTGTATTGGCAATACCTCACAGCTTTGTGTCATTGCAAACTTTATTAGCCCACTCCCACTTTTTGTGTTGAGGTCAGTAACAAAAAGATTAAATAAGAATGGTCCCAAAACCAATCTCTGAGGAACTCCACTGGTAACCTCCTGATAGTTCACCTTTCAGTATGACCCGATGTAGTCTCCCCTTTAACCAGTTTCTTATCCACCTTTCGATTTTCATATTGATCCCCATGTTTTCCAATTTAACTAATAACTCCCCTGTGGAACCATATCAAATGCTTTACTGTTATCAAGATAAATTAGATTCACTGTATTTCCCTTGTCTAAAAAATCTGTTACTTTATCTAAGAAGATGATCAGGTTGATTTGGCACGATCTACCTTTTGTAAAACCACTTTGTCCAAATTACCATTGAGCTCAATGTCCTTAACTACTTTCTTCTTCAAATTTTTTCCAAAATCTTGCATACTACAGATGTTAAACTAACAGGCATGTAGTTACTCAGATCACCTTTTTCCTTTCTTAAAAATAGGAACTATGTTAGCAATTCTTTCATCATACAGTACAACCCCTGAATTTACAGATTCCTTAAAAATTCTTGTTAATGGGCTTGCATTTCATGTGCCAGTTCCTTTAATATTCTTGAATGAAGATTATCTGGGCTTCCCAGATTTAGTCCCATTAAGCTGTTCGAGTTTGGCTTCTACTTTAGATGTGGCAATATCTACCTCCATATCCTCATTCCCATTTGTCAACCTATTATTATCCCTAAACTCCTCATTAACCTCATTAAAGACGGAGGGAAAGTATTTGTTTAAATATTGGGCCCCACGTAGATTATCCTTAACCTCCACTCCATCCTCAGTGTTTAGCGGTCCCACTTCTTCTTTCTTGTTTTCTTCTTATTTATATGGCTATAGGACCTTTTACTACTGGTTTTAATTCCCTTTGCAAGCTCCAACTCTACATGTCCTTTCACCTTTCTCATTCAACACAGTGCATAAGTATGAACAAAGACTCCCATAACCAGATATGTACTAGATAACCAGATATGAATTGGATTCAATTCACAGTTGCAATAAAGTTTCAGGTTAGTTCTTATTTTATCTGAACCTGTTTACCCATCCCTAACATATATTTGATTTAGAAAGTAGAACAGAGCAAACTCTTGCAGATGTAAATAAGATGAATTGTGTATTTTAGATTAGAATTTTAAGGAAAAAATAACCAAACATATTCATGGATCAGCAGTATTGAAAAATGGCAAAGTGGTTTGATGTGAATTAGGAGCTTTTGGTGTGGCACTGCAAGAAAAAAGGCATAACAGACTTTAACACAATGGCTCTTCATTACACTGTGTGATGTGATAGTTTACAATAGTCAGCACCATATTGTTCTGTTAAAAATATATTTTTGAAGCGTAGTTATTATAATTTCAATAAATACATAGCAAATAGCCTGGTTCCAGAATGCCTTATCTAACACAATATCAGTTTGAGTCGTAAAGAGTTGTTTTTCATTCGTAATCTATTTCCCATTTTTGTGAGCTTTCAATGGGGGTGAGGGAAATGGTTTCTTCTATCATACTGCTTTGTACTCTTATACGAAATTGCTAAGTATTGACTTCAATTTCCATTTCATATATTGCAATACAAACATTTCAAATGCCAGGACTGAAAGCAAGGATATGTAAAATTGTAAAAAAACTAATTATTGAAAAAATATCATTTAAGAATGATATGTATATGCAGACTAAAATGAACAGAAAAAAAGCTTTGTAAAAGTACCCACTTTTGAAATTTTTTTTCCTTTAAATTTAGCAGAGTCAATTTGGAAAAATAAGTGGTAGTATTCAGCTAAAATTTTGCTCACAATAACAATCACTTCTCCCAATCACAGGGCACCTAAATATATCAGCTCAATCCAAAGAAATAGTTAAATTGTCATCATGAACCTTTTCCAGTTCACAGCAAATATATCATTACAAAATTAGGTACCTTTCCTTATAACTATGGCCTACTGACATAAACATGAATAACGTAATATGGATGAGTAATAACTATTGTACTCAATTAAACTACTCAGGTGCATAAATATTTGCAAAATAGGCCATATATCGGCAATAAAAGCATTGCAGTAGAAATCCAGTAATATTAAATGTTAGTAGATTTATTATGTGATTTGAGCCTGGATATAAAATTTTACTGAATGTTTCATTTCATTGATGCATTAGCTATTGTTTCAGCAATTTCTTTCCTTCATATCTCTTATGTCCATTTCATAAGTAATGCATACATGGTAGGGATCAGTGATATAATCCCTTTTTAAAGTCCATGAGAACCCTGCCAGTGACTTGCCCATATTTCAGAACCTAAGCAAATGAGGACACTGTTATATAAAGGACACTCTTCTGCTCTTTTACACCTACCAGCATATTTTCCAGTGTTTTCTGCTCTCCTCTGCACAGCTTGACAGGTGTTCAATTGCCACTGCAATCAATACACCCAAAGTTTAAAATGCATGGCTGTCACAGAGGCCTCCTCAATAACACAGTCCATCTGTAACAAGGGATGGTTTAAGATAGTTATTGTAATAACTTAAGCTGTCAATAGATTCTTTATTTTTGTAGGTTTCTAGATACTCAGAGAAGAATAACTGGGAAGATTGATCCCCTTTACTTATTCAAAGCAGAGGGCTGCTCTCTCTTATTTATAAATTTAATCAGAGCACAATTTGAAGGGAGACTTGCAGTTAGGCATCTTATTCTTTTTCTGTCTTTCTGAATGAGAAAGGGTTAAATTTTGGTTTCATGTATTGAGGAACATTTAGGAAAGCATTTCCTTCCTTCCCCCTCTATCCCCTTTTCTTGGGGCACAAAAGTAAAAAATAATTCCCTTAATGTAGGGAAGAGGGGTGAAGAACCCTCCATGTATATTTTTGTTTTTCAAAAGGCAAAAAAAAAAAACCTTTTGAAAGTTTTTGAAAGAAACATTTCCATGATTTTATTTTGGTCATATTTGGGGGTGAGGAGGAGCCACAGAGTAGCTGTAATTCCTAGAGCTCTACAGCCAGAACACCTTCACAGGACCTTGGGGATTGATATGAGAGCTCCACAACCTTTAACAGGTTGTAGGATGAACTTCTCCTTCAGTCCAGATGAAGTCCACTGGTAAGTTAGGAGGATAGGAGTAGGGTCAAGAGCCTACCCTCAACATCCAGTTAGCCTAGTACAGTGCCTGTGTCCCCAGTCTGATTATATTGGCCCCCACACAGGCATAAATGCATTTTATGCAGACAAGTGCATAGGAACAAAGAATATACTTATAGGATGGGGAACAGTATTTTGTAAAGAAGTGACTTTGAAAACCATGCATGGTTCATGGTGGACAACCAACTGAATATAAACTCCCTGCATCATACTGTAGCTAAGAGGGAAAATCCGTTCTCACATGTATAAGCAGACCAATATCAAGTAGAAATAAAGAAGCATTGTCATTACTACTCTATACAGTATTACTCTATACAGTGAGACCATTCCTGTAATAATGTGTTCAGCTGTCATGTCCACAATTAAAACAAATGTTGAAAAAAGACTAGAAAGGGATCAGAAAACCAACCACAAGAGTTATCTGAGGGCTAGAAAATCTGCCTTCCAATTAAAGACTAAAAAAAAGTTCAATCTATTTAGTTTATAAAAGAGGTGACTTGATCATGGTCTCCCAGGCCTACAAGGTGGAGTAGATTTCTGACAGTAGACAGCTCTTTAATTTAGAAGAGAAATGTATAACAAGATCCCCGTGGCTGACTCCCGTAGCTAGGAAAATTCAGACGAGAAATAAGGCACACTTTTTTTAAAAAAAATGAAGGTAATTAACTAGTGGAACAATTTACCTAGGGATGCAGTGGAATTTGCCATCATTTGAAGAATTTAAATTAAAATTGGGTATCTTTCTGAAAGAAATGCTCTAGCTCAAAAGTTATGGGCTTCACACAGGAATCCCTTGGTGAAATTCTGTCAGTTGTGTTATGTAGAAAGTCAGACTAGATGCTTGTGATGGTTCCTTCTGTCCCTAGAAGCATTTAATCTATGACCTTACTCCTTGTGCATTCCCACGGTGCCAGACACCACATTTGGTCTGTATAACTGCAGCATTTTTATATTCACTTGAAATGATCATTGAGCATCATATTTTGTCATTAAAAACACACCCCAAAATCCCAGTCCTCTAGCTGTTTGTTGTTGTTAGTCAGTAAAATAGGATGCTTTATACTCAAAATAAATGATTCATCGGGATTTTGGATATCTGTGTGCATTTAGTCACGAGGAACAAAGGCTTTTAAGGCTTTGGAGCTATCATTTTATGAAATGAAAAACAACAAAGTGTCAAGAGTCACTGACTATGATGAGCACAGTTACCCATATGTCGTTTTGTTCTGACTTCATGGGTAATGCTGATGGAGAATGATTTTTAAGAATTAAAAGGGGGGAAAAAAGATTATCCTAACACTTTAACAGAACAGGAAAGGTCTGTGGAAGCCTCAGGCAACTGAAGTCCTATCATCTACAAAACTGTGTTCTGACAGCAATCCTCTTTTTGTGTTGTGTTCTGCAGTAATGTTACTTTTAGAAATATTATAGCCACCACTTTACCTTGAAGCTATAGAACTCTCAACAGTAAAAGCAAATGAAAATGCTATCACAATTTTCAAACTCCCTCCACCTTATCTACTGTTGTGATGCTACAGAGTTTCAGATAAAATAGAAGTTAACAGAGTTTGGTAAATTCAGCCTATGCATCGGTTAGTACTTTATTGGTTTTTTAGAAAAAAAAATCCCATTACAAATATTCTTATTTGGGGGTAAATGGAAGAAACACATTATATTTTTGAGGACAATCAGGAAGTGAACATTTTATATTAAAGTTAAAAACTGTTTGAAATCTTTGCAGTATTGAATATTACAAGGAGGCTTTTTTTTAAAAAAAAAATGGGAATCTCATTTTCTTTCAAACAATGGAAATTACATCCAAAGTAAGTCACGCTTGTGATAGAAACCCACTAAGCATGACAATGTAATGTATAGACAAAAATATCAATGGAATACCAACATTTTATTATTAAACTAAAAACCAATTTTCTCCATATCACTTACAGTGATAAAATTTGTCTGCAGACAAAGGTAATTATTTCATATTGATACTGAATAGATAAGTACAGCAATTTCACAATATCAAACATGAGCAAAATGTTTCTTTGTTTTGGTTCTGTTACTGACATAAACAGTCTTTCAATGATCTTGGGCTAAGCCAGGGATCTACAATGTTGGCACGTAAAATCACAGGGTAAGCACCCATAGCGGGCCCCTCCGCTATGTTTACCTGGCGTTTCGCCGACCGCAGCTCCCACTGGCCGCAGTTTGCTGTCCCGGTCCAATGAGGGCTGCGGGAAGTGGCGTGGTGCTGCCTGCCACTTCCCGCAACCCCCATTGGAGCGGGACGGAGAACCAGGGCCAATGGGAGCCGCAGTCAGCGAAACGCCAGGTAAACAAAGTGGTGGGGCCCGCTAAGGGTTCTTACCCTGCCGTCCCACATGCCAGTGTTGCCAATCCCTGGGCTAAAATCTGAGAAAATATCCTTCCTTCTGCTAGTTACTAGAGTGCGATGATTTCAGGTCAAAACCATGCAAAAGTCATTGCTTCATTGAAAACCTGGCTAAACCCTATAGCCAATATTTTCCAAAGGTTAGGAAAGTGCAAATAGTCATGTGGGCACACATCTAGAATCTCAAGCTGCAGTTGGACACACAATGGGTTTTAAGAATAGGTATTGGGTCATAGCCAAGTGGCTTCTGAGGACTCAAAGACTGTTATTATTAAGCCAGCAAGGGCAAGTTAAGGTATTCAAGCAGCAGGCACTCAATAGTTATTCTGCAGACTGTGCATCCTGAAAAGAGACAACATACTGAGTAAGGAGAGATGGAGATAGTGATAGAGGAAGATAGAGACAGACGGATACACACTGGATTTGTTGGACATTTGCAGGACAAGCATATGGAATGAGGGCAGTCAGCATAAGGTAGAAGCTATGGGCTAGATCTTGTACCCTTGATATCGTTAGATATTTCACCGTTGACTTCAAAAGCAGCAGGAGATGATCCTGTGAGAGGTGATGTCAAGAATCTGGGGCACAGATTTTCAGTGAAGGGATCACTGAGGGAGATAGTGGTGGGAAGATAGATAGCCTCACCTCAGTCCCTGGAAAAATCAGAGCAGGTCCTCAAGGAATCAATTTTTAAGCACTTCAAGGAAAGGAAACTGATGAGGAACAGTCAGCATGAATTCACCAAAGGCAAATCATGCCTAATTTAATTGACTTCTATGATGAGATAACTGGCTCTGTGGATGAGGTGAAAGCACTGGATGTGTTATTCCTTGATCTTAGCAAAGCTTTTGATACAGTCTCCCACAGTATTCTTACCAGCAAGTTAAAGAAGTATGGGCTGGCTGAATGGCTGATAAGGTGGATAGAAAACTGGATAGATTGTCGGGCTCAATGGGTAGTGATCAATGGCTCCACATCTAGTTGGCAGCCAGTTTCAAGCAGAGTGCACTGAGGGTCAGTCCTGGAGCTGGTTTTGTTCAATATCTTCATTAATGATCTGGAGGATGGTGTAGCTTGGACCCTCAGCAAGTTTGCAGATGACACTAAACTGGGAGGAGTGGTAGATACACTGTAGGGTAGGGATAGGATACAGAAGGACCTAGACAAATTAGAGGATTGGGCCCAAAGAAATCTGATGAGGTTCAACAAGGACTAGTGAAAAGAAAGAAAAAGAAAGAAAGAAAGAAAAAGAAAGAAAAAGAAAGAGAGAAAGAGAGAAAGAAAGAGAGAAAGAAAGAGAGAAAGAAAGAGAGAAAGAAAGAGAGAAAGAAAGAGAGAAAGAAAGAGAGAAAGAAAGAGAGAAAGAAAGAGAGAAAGAAAGAGAGAAAGAAAGAAATTCTGGAAAATTAGAAATCTAAAAATATAAAAAATCTAACCCATTAACATTTTGAAAAATGATTCCAAATTGAAACAGAAACAATTTTGATTTGTTTTATTTTTTAGAGTAATTGAGTCTGCACTATTTGACCAACTCTACTTACTAGCATACACTATGTACCCAGTAAGTGTTCCCAACCAGCACTATGCAACGGAAAATGGATACTTTTGAATATCCTACTGACCAGTGGACACTTAAGAAAGCTGGGTGCAGCTGAATGCTAGTTCAGAAAATTTCCAAAGTACTCAGATTTCACTTGTGCTTCTAAATGGGAACAGTGCTCAAGCTTTGAACAATGTAGACTATACTGTGTAGAAAATTCTCCTTTAAGATTCATATTCTAGTTTTGCAATCCTGAGCCAAAATGTGAAAAACTGCTTTAATATCACTTACAAAAAATGACCATTTTCTTCTCAATCATTCAGGTGGTCAGGAAGTCACTGCACTGTCCCAGCAGGACAGATGTGGCTCATGAGAGAATACTGAAAAGTATTAACCCAGCTTGCTTCAGTAGGGGAAGAAGTGACCTTTAGAAAAAGAGAGAACAGTGCCTGGGAGCACATCATATAATGGTGCAGTTTTGAAAATCCTAGTGGCAAAGCACCCAGCTGGCCGTGAGTATGTAAACAGCTAGGTCACCCAGGACTGGCAGCACATTTTCAAAGAACAGGCACCACCTATATTCTCTTCTTTTTTACTGAGTGTCAGAAACTAACCAGCCAAATCCTCTGCAGGGCACCTAAAGGAAAACCTTTGAAAATTCCCCTGTATATTTTCAGTTGGTGTTAATTAGGGGTTTGCGGTTTTGATCGAACCCAGACTTCAGAGTGTAGCTCAAGGCATATGAACTACGAAAACAAAATAAACCAGAAAACCAGCAACAAAACCAGATCTTTTACAATCCCTGCAAATGGAAGCCATCATGTTTAACACAACTCTCTTATTGAAACAGCCTTATGAAAACATTAGCAATATTGAAGAACTCAAACCGGTACAGATTAGTAATTCATTACTCTGTTTAATGAAAAAAATGAGGATTACAATTTAAGTGGTACTTTTGTTAAATAAGACATAAGTAATAGAATTGTTTTTCCCCTTCAAAATACGCTAAATGAATGAAGCTTATTAAAGGAGTCTAAAAAAGCATCTTAATCTTTTTTTCTTAAATGAACACTGAATCTAAAAAACCCACAAATTGGAAAAAAAATTCTTCTTGAGGATGGGTTTTGTACACCAAGTTGCAGTACAGAGAGACTCTGTATTTATATAACAGAATCACAGAAATTATGAGATGGTAAAAGATGTATTAGATTATGTAACCTAATCTATTTTTAGGCTTTTATACCATGTTCAATACCATACTATGAGGGTTCAAGAGGTCTTTGTTTCTCTCTTGCTCTCTGATGGAAATAATCGTTTGCACTGTATGATTAATTTCCCCTTCATAATATTCTCTCGTATACACTTGGTATTTTATTTCATTACTTACATTGAACAATTGACTCCTTGACTTTCAGGTGGCACTGCTGTTAGTCCCTATTGAAGCCCTCTCTCCTCCATGCCCTGAATGATCTGCTTGTAGATGTCAACATTTCTATGGCTGGATCAGAGCCAAGCCTGCACACACAGGCACTGATTCAGTGGTTGCTCTGGGGCTCAAGCAGTCATGGGAAAAAAAATAGGGAGGCCTCAGGAGAAGGGAGTGGAGAAGGGGTGGGAAGAAGCGGAGTGAGGGTGGGGACTCGGGGAGGATGAAAGGTGGAGCAGTCACTGGGAAAAATAAGCCTGCACAGATCCATCACCGCCTGTGTACTCCAGGCAGGAGCACATCTGCAGTGGGTGTAGCTGGCATGGCTAGCTGGGCAATTGCTAAGCATGCTCAAGAGTTGCTAGGTTTGCTTTCCAAGCAAGGCAACTAGGAAATGGAATTTCACTAATTCACAGGACTTTAAAGGGGAGGGCAGTGGAGTTCACACCAGTAACCAGAGCAGCCAGGACGGGGCATTATGAGACACCTCCTGGATGCCACTAACAATCAATGTAAGCAACAGAGTGTCTACACTGATACTGTGTTGACCTAACCAGAGTGATTTGGACTCTGCCAATTGGGGAGGTGGCATTATGATGTCTGCATAAAGGGGCAGTTACGGTGGCAGGAGCAAAATGTAAGCGTAGACACATACACAGCTATGTGGATGTAAGTTACCTTGTGTCGGCTTAACTGGGTGGTGTAAACCAGGCCATAGATTCCTCAAGTGAAATCAACTATAGGCAAAAGTTTGTAAAATTGTTTGTAAAATTGTCTAGTCTCAGGATTTTGCTGGCATAGATGTTGAAAAAAAAATAATCTCTAATGCACATTGTTATACCAGCAAAAGTTTCTACTGAAGATCTGACCAGAGTTTATTTATATAGTTTCTTCTAGTCTATTTTAAAATGATTCACACAGTGTGGCTACCATCCTATCCTCGGAATATTGTACAATAATCAAACATACTTCACTAGTAAGATAAGATTCTCGATATTCAGCCTAAATGTATCTTTGATTAACTTCAGTTAATTACACTTTGACATTTACACCCTTCAAGTATTTGAAGACCATTTGGTCTGCCTCGCTCTCACAGTCCAAGCTACACATATTTAGTTCTTTTAATTTTTCTTCATAAGTCAAACTCAAAAACCCATTAATCATTTTTATTGTTATTTTCTGAATTCACTCCAGTTTGTCAACATCTTTCTGGTATTATGAGCACCTGAAAATAAATGGCTATTACAGGCAACATTCACTGAATCTTAACTATTCCACTCTAGTGGTTTGTGGGACACTATAGTATTTTTTTTTAATCTGTATTTTCCCTACAGTGTTTATTTTCTCTTTCAAAAGTATTGGGAAAAGGGAAGCTTAGTTACAATAAAGTATTTCCCATATCTTAGGCATTTCTAACACACATTAGATAACACTTGTTACTCTAAGATGATGTCCTCCTATCTATAGACAAGAGAAGCACAGACATATTCATAATATTGGAGTTCACTGCAGCAACAACCGATCAACAAATATTCATATTCTACTCCTAAGAAGCTATGAAGTGGCTTGAATAGCCAAGTTCCTTCCTTTCATGTGGAACCCTAAGGTTCATTACTGAGAATTGCTGTTCCAGCTCAAAAGATCTCAACCGTGGAGTCACACAAGGCTGAGTCTCTTCCCTTAGGTTATTCAACATACATATTAAGCCATTGGGAATGCTGGCGATTGAACAGCGTCAGAAGCATCAAAGCACCAGTATCATGCTGACAACACCCACCTGTATGTCTCTTACATATCAGTCAAACAGCGCCACGTCCCAAGTTTCTTAGTGCTTATTTGAAATCAGCACTTGGATGAAGAGCAGCTGGATAAAACTAAACTCAGGCAAGAATAAGGTAGTGCTGTCAGGAAAAAGGAACAACTCTCATTTTATCATTTGTTTGTTTATTAAGGGCTTCTGATTTAAATTAAGTCAGTCCACAGCCTGGGAGCCCTTTTGGACTCTTCACTGCTATTTCGATGCCTATCTAGCCACACTGGCAAAAAACAGTCGTCTCTATCCAGACACCTAGAAAAGTGTGACCATTCCATTAGACACAGATGTCATCATGGCAATCTATGACTTCCATGCTAAATTATTGCCACTCATATCTGGGAATGAGAATAAGCACTCTGAAGAGCTCTAGCTGGTGCAAACACAGAAGACCATCTAATTAGCAATACAGGTAGTTGCAATCACATCACTCCAGTGACCCTATTCTCTCAATGCATAGAGTCCAGTTTGAGGTTGATCGTAACCCTACATGGAGTTGATCCTAAACATGAAAAACTGCCTCTCCCTATGCAACCGTGACCTCCCACAATAGTTATGTTCCAGTGGTACAGTTAAACTGTGGAAGGCTTATTAGTCTAGCAGCCTGGACCTTCAAAGAAGAATGTCTGGATGGTAGACACTCACTTCAAAGGGATAAGAACAACAACAGACCTCACCACGTTTGGGACTGAATGCAAAACTGATTTCTCCAATTTAGTTTACAATCCAAATATTCCTCATGCCTCACAATTACATACACATTATATAAATTAGTCATGCTACTTCTACAGGCTGGGAATGAAACAATATTATTATTTCTATTTTTAGATACTTGGGACCTGCTCGGATTTTAAAAAAAATATTAAGGCTAATGTTAAAAAAATATAATACATAGGTTGGGAAAAGAGTGTCTTTACATCTGGGTATAGTACTTAGATTATCCACAAATACAAAGTTGGTTTTTAAAAGCCATATGATACGTAGAGTACATAATCAGCAATAACCCAAATTTTGGTGAATAGATTTAACAATACAATTTAGATATTAGAATCTGAATATTCAGGAACATCACTCATGAAAATTTGTATGGAGATTTGGTTGTTGAAAGCAAAATATATCAACGAGTGGAGATTGTCCCTTAGTAATTGAGAATTAGGTTGGTTGTCCATTTCGAACATACAGTTCAGAAGGAAAGTATTTGTTACTTTCCTGAATGCACTTCTCATTGGCACTTCAGCTCATCCCTCCTGGTATTGCTGATGTCCAGTGATGTGTTCTATGCAGATGTCCCTCATCCACCTCATGGTGTCTGGCACCGTGAGTTAAGTTGAAAACAATAGGGCTCAGGGGGCAGTCTTGCTTCATACTCCTATGGGTAGGAATTTCAGGCATCTCTCCTTCCATCAAGTGGATGGTGGTGGTACAGACTTCATACAGTTTCCAGGCAGTTGGAAAATATTAAGTCAACAACCAATACAGGACAAAATATGAAAAGGTATAATAAGACTATCTTGATAAATCAGCCAAATCAATTCATTGCCATGGACTCCTGGCTATACTTAATCATTTATTTCAGAAAGAAAAACTGGATTGGAAATTCATCAATCTTTTCTTCTTAATCATTGATATTAGTATTATTTTGTTCCAAGTATTTTCTGAGGGTGTGTACAATTGTAAAATGTTCATATGACATAATTTGTTTTGGCAAATTTGATGAATAACATCACTTGTGTTATTCATTTGTGATCCGAAGGGAAAAAAAGAAAGAGCTAAGAGAGAATAAGTTGAATATATGTTATCTTTAGTGTGTTTTTTGGGGGAAAATACAGTATTTTAAAGGGGATTCTCATTTTAACAGGTACTCTAGTACATAAACATCACCCTATATGAGCACCATTTCTTTAATGGTAGAAAGATAAATGTACATTTATATTAAAACTGAAAGTTGCTTTTGCTTGTTGACAGCACTTTAAAACACAATCAGTATCAATCCTTTCTAAACAAACAGTCTCCATCTCAATGACTGCTTTAGCTCTCCCATTCCTAGATAACACACTAGCAGCCTGTTTATGTAGTGTCAGAAAGACCAAGGTTTTTTTGTAAAATTTCTTAGATAGCCATTGAATAGAATAAACTATTATTTTTCATGTATGTGATTACCATACCAAAGTCATTACATAGACAAATAGAAGTGTTTCCTACCATGTATAATTTTGTTTGATATTTTGTACCCTCTTATCAAGTATAATATGTCATTGATTGGCCTGGGACTTTTCTACTCCATTACAAGTGTTATTTATAGGCATTATAAACAAAGATGTTACTAACAGCTTAAAAGCAATTTGGCTGGCAGGTAAATTTGGGTGCTCACTCTCTCTTTTAAAACATCCTGGTAGCAATAATTTGAGAAATGCTAATGTACCTTTTCCCCATAGCCAACACATGGCATATTCTGACTTGAATTTGACATTGTGAAGTAACGCTATGATACTGTAATGCAATCTATATCATGAAAGCTGAACTTTCAAATGTAGAAGTATGTACCAAAACAACTGCATTCAAAAATAAAACAATGTAAAACTTTAGAGCCTACAAGTCCATTCAGTCCTGCTTCTTGTTCAGCCAATTGATCAGACAAACATCTATATCTATCTATATGTTTGTATATATATCTATATCACACACAGTATAAATTTTAAACAAACAATTTAATACTATACACAGTAATGATGATTGTGAAGCTTTGTTGAGGTGGTGAAGTCAGAGGGTGAGATATTTCCCAGGGAATACCTTACTGCTAAATGATGAACTAGCAATTGGGTGATCCTTCAAGGCTTAACTCATTGTTAATATAGCCTCACATTCTACATGGCAGCACAAACAGAAGGCGGGGAGACAGCATGGCAGACAGAGACAAAGACACACATTCTGTGAGTGTGAGAGAGACAGATGCATGCTGACCCTACTCTTAAGTACACTGGCTTGTTAAGTAGATCAACAAGCTGAGACTGAAGCTGCTGCCAGGAAGCTTGCTCTGTCCTGAGACCTGTCATATATACCTGCTGTTCTGTGGAAGATGGGATAAGTGGGGGTTCAGGAGCAGGGGGACACCCTGACATTACCCCCCCCCCCTGTTTCCACACCCCTGCACAGAAAGCAGGAGGCTCTGGGAGTAGCTCCAAGGCAGAGAAGAGAGGGACAGCTGAACAGCCAGCAACTGATAGCCTGATGGGTGGCTTCTGCACAGGGAATTTAGGGGAGTGGAGAGCTGATGGGGGCTGCAGGTCAACCCTGGTTCTGAGCCCCCACCAGCTAGCTGCAATGAGTTGCTCTTTCTTCAAGCAGTGGACAAAGCAGGCAGATGCCAAACAATGTTATAAGGGGACACTGCACAACTTTAAATGAGCATTTTCCCTAACTGATCAGCAATGTAACAACGAAACAACTTTAACCGAGATGATTTTACACAAGGAGTTACTGTACTAATGGATTTTGCTCAAACTTTCTACAAAAATAACCCCCACAGAGTTGATTGTAACCTAGGATGGAAAATTACTGTCAAGGAGAAAATCTAAGTTGTGAGTGTTTAAAAACAGGTT
Source organism: Sternotherus odoratus (assembly GCA_032164245.1). NCBI lineage: Eukaryota > Metazoa > Chordata > Testudines > Kinosternidae > Sternotherus > Sternotherus odoratus. The sequence goes on along the minus strand of JAVMKO010000001.1, from coordinate 154,862,824 downwards.
TGCAATAAATGTTTATATGTAACCTTTCCTACAGTAACTACTTGAAAGTGCTATAATGTGTTAAGAATAATCTGCTTTCTTTTAATGTATACACATTTAGTTCTTTTATATCTACATTAAATATGCAGTTATGATGCTCCAGTTAAACTATGACAAAGACAGCCATCAACTTACAAATGTCCCAACTCTGAGAGAAACAGGAGTTCATTTGTAATATATTTGCAAACTGAAAAAATAATGGACCATAGCCCCTGCTACTGTAAGTCAGTGAAGCTCTGTTGACACTATCTGAGCATCCGGCCCAAAAAGTGCAGAAAAGTTACTAATTTACTTGGATATTTCCTACCTTGGTCTGAACCTGTCAAGGTTTATAAGGAAGAGGAGGATTAATAACAGGTAAGCAGAAGAGTTTGCCATCTATATTTCAGAGCTATCATCCTGGTCAGAATTTAAATGAATGGTTAGGATATTCATCACAGTATTTTCTCGTTCTTGAGGTGCAGAGTAAAAGCTAACTCACCAAGGAGTACCAATGGGAAGACTATCTTAGGTAATGCTGGAGAAGGCATATTAATGGATTTTACAGTTTTGTCACATTAGCAAAATAGTTCACTGGATGTTCATCATACTGACATCAGAGGGGTAGCCGTGTTAAGGCACAAGCTGGAGTCGACGGGGGAGCATGCCGCCGACAGCCACCGGCGTGAGGATGGCAGTTAAGTAGGCTGTAGATATGCTGACTTCAGCTACGTTATTAATGTAGCTGAATTTGCGTATCTACAGATGATCTCCCCCCCCTAGTGAAGACCAGCCCTTAGTCTGAATCTGCAAAAGTGACAAAGGCACACCTCCAGATCACCTGCTGGAAGTGGACCTTACCCCCCCCCCCCCATTTGAATTTACCTTGCTTTCTTGCCTGCATATTTATGCCTGCCTCTGGAGATTTCCACAACATTCATCTGATGAAGTGGGTCTTAGCCCACGAAAGCCCATGATACCTAAGATCTGTTAGTCTAAGGTGCTACAAGACTCTTTGTCGATGATACTGACAGTAACTTTGAAAGGTAAAAGAACTATTTTATAGGAATCTTGCATTTTTATGAGACCTCCATGCTGTTTTGTCAGCATGGAGGTCTCATAAAAACAGTAGCACATGCTTGTCTTGCAGTTTAAGGCACCTTGGAGAAGTAACCTTAAGACTTGCTTTTGCTCTGTTGGCCCTGTGCTGCTCTCCAGGTGCAAGAAGAGGTGAACCATTATATGCAAAATTGTTTTACTAATGAAAAGGTTGACAGAACACTGAAGAATGCCACAAAAATTCTGAAGATGTCCTAAAATTGTGTGATTTTTGTATATGTAAGAATGCTCACTTTTTTCACCTACCCTTGATGTTAAGGAAGTTTCTTTGGAGGAACTTGCTAGTTGTGTTTTGGTAAGACATTTACCTTCCTCTCTCATGCAGAATGGTTCAGCAGCAATGCATGAGCAGCTGCCTCTCCGCTGGGTAAACAGGTAGAATATGCAAGAGTATCGCAAAGAAACAGAACTCTATTAGGCTCTGCAAAATTTAACAGAAGCCTTCTAAGTATGCTCAAATGTAATTTTTCAATTGGTTAAAACTTACTTATTTGTCATCCACTCACGTCTACTTGGCTCCAGTTAGCAAAGGCACTAGTAGTTAATGAAGATAATCAGTCATTTTTGTTTTGCCTCTGTTTTAAAAATCTAGGGTAGTTAGATTTTTTTAAAAAAATTGAAATATGTTCTCTCTTCCTTCCCTCACCCACACATACACTTTCAAATATGTCTTGAAGAGATTTTTGCCTTTAAAAAATACTTTGGGAAGGCACCAGGCATGTGAATATTTCAGGAAGCTATGTGTGTTTTAAAACAGGGATTTTCAACAGACACTGCCTCTCAAACTTAACTATAATGGCTGTTATCTGATCATAATCATGAAACAGACATCTTGAAGACCTCCACTTAGTGCTAAGGTTCATTCTCCTACAAACAGCTTGTTTTAAAGTTATGGGAAATTCTCTTAATCTGTTTAACTGAACAGTGATACTTTAAGTTTATCATTGGCCCAAACATGTTTTTGTCCACTAAATTACCAAAATATATAGTTATTAAAAAGTTATGGCACAATATTCATTGCCTGCACAGCAAAATATTTTGGTGATTTCAATGTGAGGTCCAGATGCATAAGCAATGTAGGACAAAGCCAATAATGTTTACACAACATTTTGAAAATAAAAGAACTGTGTGTTGGGCTTTATTATTGGTGTTAATAAATAATCGTCTCTTTTTACTGCTTTCCTACAGCTGGTTGTTGACTGAAAATTTGCAAAATGGGGGAAAAAACTGTTAAGAATGTAGTTGGGAAAAAAAAAAACAAGAAGTTTTGCCCAGCTGTGGTCATCAACAGAGAGAGAATTTGCTTTGAAACAGACATGGTATTAAATTCACACTCTAAATAAATTGGCAAGAGAAGGCTCTTAAGCCTTAGAGGGGTATTTGAAGGATCTCTGTGAGAAAGAAGAAAGAGTAAAGGAATACAGCATAGCAGATGCTTATGAATCAAGAGGTTATTAGACATAGAGAGGAATTAGAATGATGTGTCTGTTGTCACTTAGCAGTATACAATTTCATACAATATGCTGAAGTGCATAGAGCGTAGGGGTATGATTGAAGAAAGACAATAGGGAAAAAAGAATGATCCATAATGAGTAGCTCATTGTTCTACTCAATAGTAACATCTTTCAAATTAAGATGGTATTTAAATATGCAAATTACTAAAATCAAAGGCATTTAGTTGGCCTAACATGAGGTTCAGAACACTTAAAAAAAATAAATTCCACTCTTGTACATTTGTTTAAGATTCCATAATGTAGCAGTAATCTAAGTATAGCAAATTTCTTTAAAACATATTTTAAATTCTCCTATTAAAAAAATATTGGTTAGCTGTGGTGGATTGATTTTCCCTTCTTTCTTTGATAATTGTCATGAAGGCCAGAATGCACACAGCAAATAATTCCTTTTGTTCAGCATCTAACATTAAAAAAAAATGATTTTTAGGGAATTTCACTGCAGCATTAATGTACTTGTCACAGAAACCTAAATAAAATAGTTCTTAAGCAAATGCAAGAATAAGAAAACTTTTGTAGAAGTCTGGAACACTATTAAGTGTTCTTATAATATCTATAAGCAGAAAAAATATTTTTGTTGCACAGAGATTTTGGGGGAAAGAGCATAGGTGTAGTTTGACTTTTATATTTGTTGGGGCAATTCCAACCAGGCCAATGGGACCGTGGTTCACGGGGAGAGATGGGAAATTCCATGCTTGCCTGAAGCTTGTCCACCCATGCCTCCCGCCAAACTACAGACATGGAAAAGAGAGACAAAAAACTTCGACAAACAAGACCAGATCTTCAGCTGATGTCAATCAGCACAGCTCCAATTACTGAAGTGGAGTTACACCATTTGACAACAGTTGAGGATCTGGCGTACAACAGCACAGGAAAGTAATAATGAATAATGATTAGAGATAGGAAATTGGTTCACACAAACTTAAGAATCTACCCAAGACTTACAGTCAACTTTTAGGTAAAAAATACTAACTCTGTTTTTATGTATCACTATTTTCTGTTTCTTTATACTTTTGAGTTCTGACCATATCTGGAAGTGGTAGCTCCCAAATCCAGGAAGGAAGAAGTAATTATTATATTTCAGGCACTATCATCAGCACAAAGAACCAGATATCTCACAGAAGCTCGGCTGTCATGAAATTTCAAGTCCAGTTTTGAAAATCCAAGGGAGAGATGGATGACTGTCTGGTATTCCTGGGAAATAACACAGCCACAAAAAACATTGTAGGGTAAATCCAGTCTGGGGCTATAAAGGGCTCCTTACCACTAGTGTGGCTATGCTGTCCAAGCAGCAGAACTGGATGTGGAAGTGAGCACTTTCTGTTCTATTTCCCATGCTTTGTGTATTCCTTATGATTCTTAAAATATGTCAGTGAATATGGATCATACTATAATCACATACTCAGTGTGTGAAAGATACCTATATTGAGTATATTTCATGCAGATAAGTATTTTTACAAGGCAGTCGTCTATAAAAGAAAACTGAAGTATCTGAACAAATATTTGGAAACCCTCAAACCAGAGGTGTCCCAGTTACTCTGCCTCCAAACACATGAAGTGCCTTCTGAAGTATGGAGGTTGGAAGGAGGATTTTAACATGAATCTTCATCTTTCGGCAGCAGAACCACTTTGTTTTTCACATAAATCCTTCCTTCCACCCTCAAGGCAACTTCGACAATTCTACAGAGGCACATCATGCTGTGTTTCAATTATGTCCTCACTTTTGGGTAGATGGAGAAATCTTTAATCTTCACATCGTCTTTTGCTATACACTCAAATAAGGATGAAAACATTACCAAGATACATCTGATATAGAACTTGCCATCATCGGGGATAACCTAACTTGCAGACTGTCTATCCATTAAGGGCTCGATCCATTACATCAATGGTAAAGCTCCCGCTGACTTAAATGGGGCAGGAATAGGCACTATTCCCAGTCTTTCATAGTCATCATAGTGATATTCCTAACAATTCATATCACTATGATGGCCGATTGCTACAGTCCATTAATGCCAGTCATAAACAGAAATGTCTCTAAGGTATGGGAAGCCTATTAATGGATAAATTTATAAGGCTGATAAAAAGTAACCTATAATAAGGATCTTCTCAGTTCATAGTGCTTCATCAAATATGCTCAGCAAAACAGCCAGACAATGTGGCCTCATTCTATACACGTATCCTCCCCGGGGATGGGTCTGGTTTGTTATAGTATATTTAACCTAATGAATGCTAATAAAGAGAGGCTTCAGTTTTGAATACTTCTCAACTGGGAGCCCTCAATTATTTTTGTGCCACAAAGTGTTTCAGATTACAATAATAAACAAATATAATGAATATAGGAACATTTAACATGCTTAAATGTTCCTGTTAAATCAAGTGCTATTTCTCTATTAACATTTTTTGCATACACCGTGTTTCATGGTAATCATTAGCAAAAGGTGTTCTAATGTTTTGCCTCCTTGAACAAACATTGACCCCTCCATCACACTGCATTTGAAACATTAATTAAGTCCTGAAGGAGTGATCTGAATTGTAAATACTTATTTTCTCCTTCCTCCCTCATGCCCATTATTCTGATATAAAACACTATACAGAAGCATCCTCACTTCAGAAAATTTACTGTTATTTTCATGCATTGGGACACAGCCCTTTTAAATGTGGTTCTGTTAAATATGCATGCACATTTTTTCCGCTACAAGTCCCATATCTGATGTTGATAGCCTGGCATTCTCTGAAAGACTGGGATCATTATGAAGCAAAGTACCACAATAAAAAATAAATGAATATAATGAATAAGGAAAGGATGACAAGATGGTCCATCACAGGTACACTGCAATCAGTATATTGACCACTTTCAGAAAGTAGCCTCATGTGTTCTAGAGGAGATACAGAGACCTCAGGATACAAATCTGGAGAGTGCTGGAGTTTCATTTAATTATTAATTTACAAATACCCAAAAATGTCAATCCAAATGTCACATGGCAACGATAAACGATGGCCATAAAGTGCCAGAAATAAAGGGAGAAGATGAAGGAGGAGAGAGAGGGGAAGAATAAGGGTGATATATAAATCTTGGCAGTTGTGTTTATTTTAAAAAATGTTTTAAAACTCCCCCCCCCCCATTTCACTTCTTACATATGGATATTTTAGGAGGGATTAATATTAAGAGATGGAAACCTCCAAACAAAACACACTGTGAAGTTATTGGTTTCGCATTTTTCTCTAAAAATATGGAATTGTTCATCTGTGTTACACTATTTCAACATTAGACAGCATGTATGTTTTTGTTTGTTTGGTTTTTTTGAAGTCTTACGGCTACCAAGAGAGTATTGGCTGTAAGCAGCAATTCCAAAGGACAATTTTTGTCCAGGACCACTTCCTCTCTCACCGCTAGCTTATCATGGGGGGGGGGGGTGTTTATAATAATTCATCTCTTACCGTACTCTGTGTTTCAGTGTAGAAGTTGCATGGTATGGTATGGTAACAAACTACAAGATCAGTTGTTGAAAAGTGATGTGAAGTAAGTTTGCAATGGTGCAGAGATACAATAAGAACGGTACTAAGGCTAATAAATACAGACCAAAAGCAGAGACCCTGCTTTAGTGCATTAATACCATTCAATATAACATTTTAAATAGAGCTCATAGAGAGTCTTTAAACAATTTTGTGCCAAAAATGTCCCTTATTCAAAATTAATATTTTTAAGAAAAACTGTCCATTTTCCAAACTATCATTAAAACATTTTATGAATTTTGCCTTTTCTCTCCCCATTCTTATTTTTTCTCTTTTCCCCAATTATTTTAAAAGAATCAATTTTATTTTTAAAAACACAGGACATTATGGAGCTGAAAGTGTTCTAAATACAAAGACACACATATAACTTTACATTAAAAAGTTTTAAAATTAGAACTGGTCAAAACAGTCAAAGTTGTTTTCCATCATCGATGCAGGATATTTTTAATGTCTTATGACTTTTTAAAAGTTTGGAACAGCTTCCGTTTTAAACATTTTAAAAATTAATAATACAATTTTATATTTTCCAAAGGTTCTGAACAGTGTCAACTCATCCTAAAGGACTGCTCCTACTACAGGAGATGAAGAGAGGTAAAATGGAAGTCTGAACAATTAGCTCTTTGAAATCATCTGTGCAGAGCCATTTGCATCATATCTAGAGGAATGTGCACAGTGCTCAGTAATGTGAGTCTACCTCAATGCTGCACTGAAGCAAGCAGGAGATGAATAAGGGAAGGACGAAAGAGAGGAAGATGAAGAAGTCAGTGCACAGCCAGGTCACCGTGGTTTAGAAGCTATTTTACAAGGGCAACTGATACAAATACCAGCCATTTCCATTTTTAAAAATATATTCCTGCTGCCTGCCACTTTATCTGAGCGTGCTGAACAGCTGACCTTGGGAGAAAGTGAGAAGAGAAGCTGTCATGACAGTCAGACACAGACATTTTTTCAGCAGTTCCCATTAAATCAGCTGTTCAATGCCTCCAGACAGGGCCGGCGACAGTGGGGTACTACGGGTAGAGTTGTACCGGGCCCCGGACTTTAGGGGGCCCCCGGTACACAGCAGTACCCGTAGTCATCCCCCCTTGTCGCCGGGCCTGGAGAGCGGGGAAGGGGCGGGGAGGCGGCGCGGCTCTCCTCCGGAGCGGAGGAGCGCGTGTGTCCCCGACAGGAGCAGTGAGTCCAGCCGGCAGCAGCAGTGCAGTCCGGGGGAGAAAGTGTGCGCGGGGGGAGGGCGGGGGAGCAGCAAGGGCGGCTTGCGCTCCCGCAGGACCCCGCACTGCCGCCAGCCGCTGTCGGGGGGGGGGGGGGAGAGCGCCGGCTGGGATGGGGGCCCGGCTGTCAGCTGGGGGGGGGGGGGGGGGGGAAGTACCATCTGTGCTGGGGGGCCCAAACGATCAGAGTAGGGGGCCCCCAAATTTCTGTCGCCGGCCCTGCCTCCAGATGCACACTGGGCACCATTTGTTGCTGGTCTGCCAATCTGCAGACACTCCCTCTCTGAAGCTCACAACCTCATTCAGCTGTGAGCAACCAAGCACTATGCTTGGCAGCCCTACTAGTGGCTCAGCACTCTCATGACTGTAATCCATGGATAGCCCTTGCTTTGTTTTGGATTATGGGCCAGATCTTAGATGTATTTAGGCACCTAAATATGTTTCATGGTCTGGAACTATTTCATTGCAATTAACCAGATAAAAAGAGAGAGTAAAGATGATCATGGTAAACAAAGTACAAATTCAGCAATGACTGGCTTTATGACCACTCCCTTTTGGCACTACAGGTAGAGCTCCTACCCACACAACAGTCAAATCTCCAGTGCAGTGAAGGGCAGAAATCCACTCATTAAGTCAACTTTAGTACCGGGGAATGAACTAGAAGTTACAAAAATGAGATATCCATAGTGAGGGAAAAACGATGGGGAAATTTTGTCTCAATACACTGCAGCTTAAAAACTGTTCATATTTAAACTTTTTGTTCATTGATTTTCTCTTCTAAAACAATAGAAGTTGACAAATAACAAGCACAGTATCACAGTTGTGAGAATCATTTCCTTGCACTACAGATGGATTTTGCTGCACCTGCAAAATTACAATGGAACTTGACCCATCTTGATCTGCTGATCTATTGCGGCTTGTCATATTTGCTTGCTCTGCTGCTGTGCAAAGAATCTCATGATATTGAGAAAAATCCCCTGTGTCATATAAACTTGCCTATTTCAGACAAGACAGAGAAAATTCCATTCTCCATTTTTTAATCTTTTAGTGATTGTAAAATTTCTCATTCTATTGCTTGTGAGGCTGAACAGAAAATGAGTGCTCACATAATTATTGTACTAAACAATGCTGGTTAACATTTTAAAACATTCTAATTCTTGTTTTATACAAAGCTGAAAATATAAAACAATTAAAATAGGTCCTAGGGGAAGAATGGGAGAGAAGAAACATAAGGGACTGGACATACCGAATAACACAAGGATTCACTATTATTGGCTAACAGGTATGTCAAATGCTCACAATTCCATTTATCTTTCAGATAGTATCCATCTGCCATTCCAGAGGTGTCTGTACTGATGAGAAACCAGAGGGGTAGTCCCTAATAACTGTCAGCATTACCAGCCATGCACCACATGATCTCATATTTCAAAAATCCACATTTACTTAGAGATTTTCAGACTCTGCAGTACGTTAGACACACAAAGAGAACAGGTCTCTTTTGGCTCCATGATAAAGAACTTATCAAGCTCTTATGTTATTTAAGGATATTAGCGAAGTGTGGAATTGTTTCTTTTTTAATCTAAGTTCTTATTGGATACCCCTGAGTCTTCAATGTTTTAGAACATCTGGAACCCTTCACTTTCAGTAATGCTGTCTTTTGGGTTTTGTTACGATCCATCTTGTGCAATTTGTTCCAAAATACACCCATGCTAAAATAGGGGTTTCCTTGGTTTAACAGAGATTTGCATTTCTCAGTTGTAACTAGGCCTAACATGACACTCATGCATGGCCTCATGTGTTTAGATTATTTTATTCTTTAGACTATGCTGACATTACAGAATAAAAACATATGCTCATTTCTAATTGAATACCTTAATAATTCTGCTCTGTGACGCCAGTTATTGTTTACGGCTCAACTACATTTGCTGTGCTTATTCAGACATCTCCATAATTTATATTGTACATTATTTTAAACCAATTAAAAACTTAGAATAAAAATAGAATGTATCCTTCATCACTCTGCTGAGAATGTGTAAGAGTAAGGGGTGTAAAAGATCAGAAAGCTAAAGTTAAGAAATGGCAGTGTCATGAACACTAATGAACGTTATAGGGCCTGATTCACTGCAGTGACTCCCCCTCCACCCCCACGGCAGCAGTTATTTCCTAGGGCAGAGCAGCACAGGAGCATTCCAAGTTAACGATCTGCTCTTTGTTCCCCAAAGGGAGCACCAGGCTCAGCTGTCAGATACTTCTTGGAGCTTTGAAAGGGGACAAGCGCATGCCTGCAGGGCAACAGAGATCAAAACAGTGTGCAAAGCCGTCACCACAGGCATTGTGGGATACTGGTGGAAGCCAATTATGTCAACAGAACAAACAGTAGTGTCTACACCAGGGATGGGCAAATTTTTGGGGATGAGAGCCACATTGGGGTTCAAAACTGTGCGGAGGTCTGGGTAGGGAAGGCTGTGTCTCCCCAAACAGCCTGGCCCCACCCCCTATCTGACCTCCACCTACTTCATGCCCCTTGACTGCCCCTCTCAGAACTCCTGACCCATCCAACCCTCCCCCCCCCCCCCGTTCCTTGTCCCCTGATCGCCCCCTCCGGAGACCCCCAACTCTAACTGCTGCCCCAGGACCCCACCCCCATCTAAGCCCTGTGTTCTTTGTTTCCTGACTGCCCCCTCCCGAGACCCCCCACCACCCCTCATGACCCCACCCCCATCTAAGCTCCCCTTACCTTTGTTCCCTGACTGCCTCCTCCCGAGATCTCCCCACCCTAACCACCACCACCACCCCAGGACCCACCCACCCTAACCACGGGGCTGGGAGCACGGGGCCACTGGCACCACTCCCCCGGCCTGAGCTTGCAGGCTGGATAAAAATGGCCAGCGGGCCGCGTATGGTCCCCCAGCCGTAGTTTCCCCATCCCTGGTCTACACTGATGCTTTAACTTTTCAGCAAAAAACTTTATTGAGATGGTTTTATTTTGTCCACCAAACAGCAGAGTTTTGCTGTTTAAAGTAGCTCTGTAGTGTGTACATCTTACCCGTTTTGTCGGCGAAAGGCAGCTTTTGCCAGCAAAACGTTGTTGTGTAGACAAGGCCTTCTTTGGGTTTTAAACTACTGACACTATTTTTTTAAAGCAGCAAGTTTTTATGTACTTAGATCTTCTGGGCACTGCTTGGGCTTTGTCTATACCATGAAATGCACTCAAGTGGTTCTTGGTATAACCAGAGTACCTAGGCACTTCATTCAACAGGCAAAAATGAGAACAAAAAGTCCTTATATAAGTTATAAAACAGCAACGAATGTAAACAAACAAACAAAAAAACCTACTGGTGCTTTCTAATTCATTTCAATACAGTGTCAGTCTCATCACTGCATCCCTCACATTTACTGGAAGACGGAGAGGTTGCATCTTTCACAAAGGCAAAGTGCTTAGTATGCTCCTTTCCAGAAGACAGTGAAAACAGAAGGGGATGTCCTGGCTCACATTCCAATCCTTAACCTATATTTTGAAACAGTGTCATTGTTGTGAAACCAGCCCCTATCAATCTGCTGTGATATTACTCTGTACATACTCTTGTGCTGAGCTCATTATTGTTAAGAGCTCCCTGGAAAAAGCTGCATTCTGGAAGCCATTTGCAGTCCATAACAATAACAACTTTTATTGGTTCTGAAAAACAGACGCATTCCCTCTGCCCCAAAACCTAAAGATTTACAACAATACATGTGTGGCACTGACTTTAAATAGTAATTAGGTGCAAAACTTATGTCTTTAGTAAGATGGATCATCATGGAAACCAAACTGTTGTCTTTTCCTGTAACTCACACTCATTATAATTACAGTTCAAAACACTCTTGGGATTTTAAGCCATTAGTATTTAAAAACAATTATGTTAATTTAGGCATGCAAATCGTAGCAATTACTGTTGCTTCCTATATGTTTCCACATAATCATGCAAGTTGTTTCTTTTACTAAGGTCAAGACTGAATTTTCCATTTTAAGGCAGAGAATTTCAAGTCTTAGTGTAATTAAACTAACTTCCATAACAAATTATTATCATTTTATTGAAGCATCTCATATATTGTAGCTTACAAGCTTAAGTACATGTCATTTTAGCCAGTTGTTTGTGAGGATTCATGAATAATATTAACTTTTTATTGCTTCCTTGAAGGGCAAACTCACCATTAATTAATCTCCTGTTCAGTCATTGGAATACTATTTATTAAACTTAACATTTTTCCTTTTCTACCATCTTTGACAAACTGTAATATACTTATATAATATAGCTATGACAGTACATTTTCCAATGTCATACTATAGTTATTCCTGCACTTGTCTGTATATGGAAAATCTCTCTTGTATTTCAGATTAAATTTGTATTCAACAAGCTTAGTCTGTATCACTTGATGTATTATAACACGTTGTTCCTCCCATAGATTCTTAAAGGAAACCTTTCATATACTTTCAGCCCAAAATGTTGACCTACTTTAACAGAGCATGGCAAGAAGCAAATATCAGAAATGCTGACAGTTAATATGAGTTATTCAATGTGAGAGTTGTATAAACGTAGAGCTATTACTTAAAAAAAAAAGAACTCCACAATTTGAAATGTTATAGAAGAGCTGATAGCACTGCATATACTTAAGATTGCCTGAAATTTCACATAATAAAACCAAGTTTCATCCACTTCTAACTTTGTCAAACTGTTACTGTTTAGGCCCAAATTCTCCATACAGCTGCCTGCCTCAGGATGACTTTTTCTCGTATTGTATTAATAAGTGATTTGCAATGCCACACGCTACACATTTTAAAATGGATATACTAATAGCTACCTATCTGCCTGCAGTGCTGAGAGTTGCATCTAACAGCCAGAACATACAAACTGCATTTGAAAATTGGAGTATTTTTTCTGATTCAAAATGTGGCTGAAGAACTGAGCCTATGGTGCCAGTTCCAAGGACAAATGAAGGATTTTCTCTCCAGGGCTGTCATTTGAATAACTATCACAAGCACATGAAATAATACATTTAAATTGTTAAACTCATATAATGTGGATTAGGTAGAAAGGTGTTATGCTCCCTTTCCCAATTCTATTACATCTGTACACAGTATTAGAGCCACATGGAAAAAACATGAAAATGAAGATAGTGTTAAACTACTCATTTTTCTCAATTTTTTTTCTGTACACTTAGAACCTTAAAAATGACTTTTCTTTATTTTACAGTATTTTTTCTTTGCTTAGAGAGCACATGCCAACATAGATCTGTTTTATATTCTCATTATCAGCAGTTTTAGTACAGATCTGGGAATAGGAACATACAAACCTTCTGTCTCTGCACGGCATAAAGCTGCACAAATCTTAGATGTATGAAAAGTACAATAGCTTGTATGTGTAACATTATATTTCAAAAAGTGACATTAAAGGAATGTCAAGGTCACAAAGTGAAACACTCAAATTAGGAAATGCAGCCCCCTTCTTCAATTACACTCACATATCATTTTTTTTCCATAGGACCCCTAATGAGAACCCGTATTTCATATCATAAAAGCTTTTAAACAGAACTATAAATATACAAAAGCTTTATTTTGACAGAATAAATCAGTTCGTTCCATGAAGAGTTTACAGTCCGATAGATATTACAGAACTGCCATGGATGAAAGGAAAAGCAAAATCACTATCATTTAAGGCAAGTTGAAAGTTTACTCTGGCTAATTCTGCCAAAACATTATTTTGTAGAATTTGGGGCTTTCTAGATGGTTATTTCCACACAGGCTCTACTAACTTAATCAAATCACTTTTCCCTGAAGACTTCTGATTTATTCTGTGACCATCATTTAACTTCATGGCACAGCATTGAACACACCTCAGTTATTTAATTCCTTTAATACTTTTAAGTAGAATTAGAGTTCTGAGTTTGAACTTGACATTATTTAAAAGGACCTTAGGCACAGTTAAGATTTTGCTACTATGTGCCAACTCACCACCACCATAAGCAGATGCTTTGGCTTAATAGCTCAAACTGGAACTGAAAGGCGTAATACAGTTAGGATCTTTTCTTCTTAAGTACACAGTCTTTCTCACCTCAGACTTTAACAAAAAGTTTGGGTAACATTCCATCAGCTGTTTTACTTTTATTTCTGACTTGGTAACAACAGGAAGCAAATGTTCAAAAAACATACAGTAATTACTGCATCTGCATGATGGAGTGGTTAGCCATTTTAAATTTGAGGGTTGGGAGTCTTCCAGGAGGAGATAAAGTGAGTGGACAGCACATACCTTATATTCTACTTTTATTTACAAGCATACATTTTCAAGATGTACAGCAGGAAAGCAGGATTCAGTAGTTTTAATAAACACCACCATTTAGCTGTTTACTGTAAACAATACTGTTTACATGTTGATCCCAAAGAGCTTACAGATGGAGAAATTAAGGCAAACAGATTAAGAAATTTGCCTAAAGGGGCACAGGCTGGTAGCAGATTCAGGAACAGAATCCAAGTTTCCTGGGTTCTAAGTAAAAAGTGTTCCACCCATAGGATCAGCCCGCCTAAGAGTTACAGAATGTATCCTCCCATATATGTACCACTTTCCAGCAGGTCTTTGCCCAGGACTCTTGCATTTCCAAATACTTTACTCTTAATCTGTGCACTCCGTTTATTAAAGAGCATTTGGTTTAAGATGCCTGGAAAAGAAAACTCACCCCTTTTCTGGGTCTAGGATTCTGAAATTGCACATCCATTCTAGAATGCCCTTGTTCAGCAGCCACTCTGACAGTTTCCCTGCTGGCCACCTGCTCCATTACCAAACCTCCAGTTAAAAAGAAATACAAAAAAACAAACACCTCCAAATAGCGATGAGGACAGGGTAGCTCTGGATAACTGGTAAGATTTAAACAAAATGTGTGTTTAAACACAACCAAATACAAAGTTACACCCATATCAAGGAGTAAGAAATGCAGGACAATCCCTACAGAATGGGGAACTGTATCTTGGAAAGCATGTTCTCTGAAAAGGAATTGGGGGTCATAGCGAATAAGAAACTCAACATTAGCTCCTAGTGTGATACTGTGACAAAAAGGGCTAATGCGATCCTTTGATATATAGACATTGGGGTAGTGAGTATGAACAAGAAGATTGTTTTACCTCTCACAGCATTAGTGAGACTGATACTGGAATAGTGGGTAAAGTTCTGGCATTCACATTTTATAAAGGATGTAGAAAAAATGGAAAAGGTTTGATCTGAAAGCTGAAGAAGATGCCTTATAGTGAAAAATTTAAATAGTTTAATATGTTTAGCTTTTCCAAAAGAAGATTGAGAGGTGACTTGATTGCAATATACAAGTACCTCCACTAAGAGAAAATATCAGATACTACTAAAAGGTTGTTTGATCTAGCAGAGAAAGTAATAAAAAGAAGCAATGGGTAGAAGCTGAACTGAGACAATTTTATTGTCATTATTCATGTACTTATTTAACAACGAGAGTGATTAACCACTGGAACCAGCTAACAAGGGAAGTAGTAGATTTTCCATCTCTTGAAGTCTTCTAATTCAATCTGGATTTCTTTCTGGAAGATGTGCTTTAGCCAAACATAATTTATGCTTTAATCAAAGATGAGTTATTGGGCTCGGTATGGGGCAAATAGGTGAAATTTAGTGGTTGCGATATGCAGGAGGTCAGACAAGATGATCTAATGGTCCTCTTGCCTTAAAGTCTGTGACTCTACACATTTATTCACCACACAAAGATCTCTCTTTCCCTTTCTTCTAGGACATTAAGCAAAACATCTAAATCCACTAGGAATCTTATGTATAATTTCATGTAAGATTGTATTATTTTGGGAACCTTATTCATACAAGATATATAAATAAAGGATTGTAAAGATTCCCGATGGGATTTATAGTAAACATCTCTAGCATATATAAACTATACCTGCTTTTAAACAAAATACCATTTGTGTGAGAATAGTTGTAAAATGAAAAAGAACAGTGCATTTTATGACTAAATTATTGGGACTATAATAATAATACTTAGCTCTTATATTGCTCTTTTCATCTACAGATCACAAAGTGCTTTTCAAAGGAGAAAGCTATCAGAGTAAGAAACTTCCTATCTACCTGTGAGAAAGCCCAACCTGTTTATTCTTCAAGCTGAGTCCCTCATGTAAATTCGCTCTTAACTGGCTACCAAGAAAGTTCTCTAGGCCAGGGCAGGCCCTTTAGCTGGTTAACTTTGAACAGACATAACTATTTCCCTGACTAATTCCAAGTACCCACCTCATCACACAGCTGGTTTAAGAACAGATTTGTGTGAAACAGTAAGATGCCACTATAACACTGTTAAAGTGTTAACATACCAGGTAGTCAATTTAATTTAGTTAAAGATCTTTAAAACCATTTGTAAACCCCCAAAGGGAAAGATAAGAACTCAATGCAGGATGCACACTATGTAAACATTTTCTTCCTTCCTTCTCTTTTCTTCACTTACATTCCAAAAATAGAACCCTTGACATTCTTACCCCAGGGGAGCATATTTTTGCTTGAGCTGAGACTTCTCTGGTACTAAGAGAGTAGGTGCACATTTACCAATGGACTTCACTTTAGATTATGGAAGAGAACTTGCAAGAACTACTATGAATATCCTCACACATCACCAGCTGGTGCTAGGAATGCAGCAATGCTTCCCATTTGGGATTGGGAATTTTCCCAGTATTAGTTCTGTGGTAGGTGTTTGGTTTGATTCCTGAGGTTTGTAAAGGTGGTCATTACTGCTGGATTTTAAAGATTGTCTACAGAAATGAATTTATTCAGGTACAGCTACTCCTGAATTAATCCAGCTATAGATACTCTAAACTCAGAACAAGAGAGCAGAATTAAACTAAACAGCAACAAGACATTCTTGTTCAGAATAACTTCAGATTTAGACAATTTCTTACTTCTTCTGGGCCAGAGGAAGCGAATACGGAGTTTATTTTTTTTGAATGAACAGTGAAAACAAAAAACTGATGCCCGGGAAAGAATAATTCAGGATGGAAAGATGACTTGGGGTGATTGCATGAAAAGAGAGAATGAATTAAAAACCTAATTTCCAGCCTCTTGAACTTGATTCAAAGTAAGAATTTAGAGCTATTTGAATTTTTGCTCAGGCCTATTTTCTGGCAAGGACTCTATTATGCTTAAAAGTAGGCCCTAAGTATAGTAGGAGACTATATTAAGTGTAAATCAAGTTAATTGATTTTTTATGGAGATTTAAATCAAATTCCCCTGTTTTTCATCCCTATGGTAGCCTTGAGTCTTTACTTTTTTCTTACTTTCCTCTCCTCACTGATTTTATGGGTGTCTGGGACCCATATCTCTCATGCACAACAGTAATGTGACAGATTTGCCATAGCTTCTCAATGATCCAATGAAACTTGCAATGCTTTACTCTTGTAAAAATGCCCCAGAAAACCATTTCCATAAATTCTTCCTTTTAAAAGTAGGTTATTGTTCTCTTTTAAATTAACTATCATTTTGGATTCTTCTTTTAAAAATTATCTAAGATGAAGTATTTTATATGGAATTTTCAGTACATTTTCAGTTATCATCATCAACAGATTTTAAGACTAGCATTTCCCCCCTATTTATAATTTAAAGCTTCAATATTACCAAGATCTGAATAGAACTCTTAGATGTTTTAAGATGGTAACCCTAATAAGACGGTAGTAAAACATGAACTATTATTATTACTGTTTTTATTATTTGTGCCTAGAGTCTCCAGCTGAAATTGTCTCAATTCAGTGCTTTAACCATTGGATTGTGCTGCCTCCTCTCATTCATGTCTGCAGAATGAACAACTGATATTTGTAAAGAAACACTGAACGGTACTAACTTTTATTAGTGGTCACTAGCCTAGTGATTGTCCTAGTGCATTTCCAAGATCATTTGTGATTCTAGATCTATCAGAAGTGACTTGACATCTTTACATGCTGCCATAGATAATCAGCCATATAATTTAAGGGATAATCCTTTTGGCCTAGACTGTGAATCCCTTACACCAGAAGTCCTGCTGATTTAGATGGGACTCTTCATGTCAGTAATGCACACCACTCTAAGGGAGTCACAATGACCCTTTATGACAGCTAATGTTCTATATATGGCACATGCCAATGGTGAGCCTCCATTCTCTAAATGAATTAACATCAGTTGAAAAATATCACTTTGAATTACAATGGGATATATATTCCCCAATTGGATATAATTTACTTTCAACATGTGGATGTTTTAGGTAGTTTGATTGTTTTAAGTTATTGGGGTGCAAATATTTTTTTAAATTGTAATTTTTTTCAGAATTGTTTTGTTTCTCCAATCTCTTGTTTTCCGAAAGACAAATATTTCTTACCATTTGATTTCCAGGATATAGGAAAGCCAGTGCCAATCCAGGTAAAGAAAAGTTTAATGTTGAGTCCTTCTCCCCCTAATTTCCTCTGTTCTACTCCCCAGTCAAGATCTGAACTCCCAACATCTAGACACACAACCAATTTCCTATGCTCAGTAAGTGATTGGATGGGAGTCTGTTCTGTCTCTGTGACATTCTGGAATGCAATTCTATGTAGAGAATATGGCTCCAACCAGTGCAGACACTGGGTGTGTGATCTTATACAGCAGAGAAAATTATAGAAGAGATAGGATCTGTCCATGGTGGCATGGGGACAGAGACTGGAATTAGCAGGTGGGGAAAAGAAAAGACTTCATCCACTGCTCTCAGAGGAAGAAAGAAACTTCTGGAGAAATCAATTAGTAGTATCAGTGTCAAAGTTTGTTGAGGAACTCCAATCCAAAATACTCTGTCTAGAAAATATGGTCATTACTCCTTTAGTGGAATGAGCAAAAAGGCATTCTGCAAAGAGGCCAGATATGGAATAGATCCAGAATTAAATACCTCAAAGAGGGTGAATAAAGATGGGAATGTATTCATCAGGTTAGAGTGAAGTCAGTAATCCTTCAAATTATTTTTGGTATCAGAGAATTCAGCAATGCCTCATTAAAGCTTTTGGAATTCAGATAAGAATTAGGAAACAATTTAAATGAAAGGATAAAAATATCTTTGGGAAAAAATAAACAAATGCAGAAGATTACCTTTTCTTGGTAAAAGACTAGGTAAGGGGTCTTTTATGCCAAAGCTGTCAACTTTCCCATACATTAGGCTGAAGAAGAAGAAGAAGCCGGGAAGAAGCAGTTAAGAGAGATCAAGTTAGATGCTTCAAAGTGCCCAAGTAGCATTCCTGGTGCTGCCAGTCATGTTGAGTCTGTATGTGCCCCCCAGTGAAGGAGGGCCAGGCAGCACCAAGCAGACCAGTCCTGATATGGGTAGTTGCAGCAGATTGGAAAAGGAGAAGCAGAGATTCCCTCTCTTGTTTCTTTTTTGAATGCTCTATGACAAATCTACAGGCAGATTTGGAAATATGGAGTGAGGAGGGTAAAAGCGAAGCCCATGTAGCAGGCTCTGGCAGGGAGACAGGAAACAGCTGGGGAGCAGAGTTGGGGAGGCAGACTGTCTCTGTCCAGCCTGGCACCCTCCTGACTAACCAAAAGATGAGAAACATTGCAGTGTTGCCACCTGCTGGAACCACACCCTGAATTGTATAGTCTGTGGTTTACAACATGGGAAAATGCCTATGCAGATTTGTGAGAGGGGGAAAAAAAGGCTTGAAAATAGCCAAATTATTTTTCTTTAAAAAATACAGCACACAACCATGCACATTTTTTCAATAAACATTTCATAAACATTTTAAACACAGAGTCATTGTGTGGATGCCCAGAAGAAAAATAAACTGAAGATTTAAGAGCCTCCAGGTACTCATTGGTATAATAGATTATAATAGGTTAAAAGGAGTCTTTATTATCCAGTGGGCCAAAACACCCCTTACTATCAATTTGTAAAACTGTAAAAGCTCCACTGGAGATAATATGACTCTGAAAAAGTTCCTCATGGATTAACCTAATGATTCATAAATTGTAAATAAGGGGCATTTAAATTTTGGCTTTTGGAAGGATGTAGTTCTAGGGGGCTTTAAATTATAGTTGTGTCCATTGGAAGGAGTCCTCCCAGAAGTGATGATCATATATAGTACACCACAGGGGCTTGATCCTAAAATCTTTATGCAGGTGAAGATCCCAGAGGCTTCAAGTGTAATTTTGCTGGCTTAAAAACTGAAATATTTATGTAAGCAGAAATACAATAACTAGACACAACTAGATCAGATGAGGATGGTGCTTCAGCCTAAACAGTCTTTCATTTTATGGATTTAAAATAGGAACACATTCTTGCTGACTTCTATTGTTTGGAAACCAATTGAAGTTGCATGGGATGGATGACAGGGCAGAATTAAGCCCATTGTTTTAGAACTGCTTGCTGTTTGTGTTTCGAATATACAGATCTGTCCTAACATCTCAGTATAGTTGAGAGAAACAATAACTATCAGAGAAAATTCTTGTATTTTTCTTTTCATCCTTCAGCTAACAGTAACAAGGATTTTTTTCCCCAATCCACAGTTTTAATTCAAGGAATAAAAGTATATCTGGTGTTGTACCATGCTAAGTATTAGATTTGTAATTAAAATCAGCCATGAGCAAATTGTAATGTAAAATGAAATTGTCAGAATTTGTCCAACTAGTTTTCATTTTAAGAAGCCCCTGGAATAGATTGATTTACAGCTATTAAACAACTATAAATTACTTTAAGTGTTGTTAAAAGTCTGACTTAATTAAACAAAAGTAGGACAATTCAATTAAGATTAAGCTATGTTCTTACTGTTCCATTTCTGGTTGTCACTATGTATCGCAAGCAGTATGATCCTTTATTGGGGGGGCATGAGAACACTGTGATATGTCAGATACTCCTTCGGAAGAGATGCTGTGTGCACAGTATAAACGGGTGAGCTAAAAATAGAAACTGGAGCCTGACCTCTAACTCATTCTTGTGGGGTTTGATTCTCTTCATAATACTTGGACATAAACCATTTTTGGCTCAAGCTTTTCTAATGCAACTGCTCAAAAACAATCATAAATTAAGGGAGGGAGACACATCATAATTTCACTGTCCGGCAAATTACATAATTGAAAATAAGGGTCAAAATTAAAATGTTTACAGATTGTTAACCAAGATTTTGGTATCGTTCATATTGCTGATGATGAACACTGAATTCTATGTAGCCTTTCCCATCTGTATATTCCCTTTCTCTGGAAGCAAAGTTTCCCATGATGATTGGCCCCTGCAAAGAGTGTCACAAAGCACAGTTCCAGACTTCTTGTGCACCCGCCCAGAGGATGGGCACAACGTGGGGGGAAGTCCTGTCCCCATTGAAGTCAATGGCAAAACTCCCATTACTTTCAATGGGGCCACGATTTCAACCCTGGTTTTCAACTTTTAAACAAAGGGATCGAATAGCAATAGATTTCAAGTATGAACTCATTTTCAAGTGTACAGTAAATATTTTGGACTGGTTCCATACAATAAGTGGAGGGAATCTTTTCACAAAAAAAATTTAAGTAAAGACTTAAAGGACAAACCAGAACAAATAACCCTGTCTAATGCTATATAAAAGTCAACAAGACTTTTTTATTTAAAGCCTGAGTAAGCAATACAATATAAATGATGTATTACAGGTATCCATTATTTAGTGTGCTCCTAAAATTTTGAAATGTTGTGCATTTAATGAAAGACAGTCATAGTTCTTAATCAATGAAAAAAATCAGCAATATCATGGCTGCTCATGGAGGAGTGTTACACCTGTAATAAGAAGTTTCTTTTTCATGCAATTTGCTTGTCCTGTAATAGCCATTCTATGGGGAAAGATTTCATTTTGTTATTCCCTAGACTAGTATATCACCAGTCTTTGTCATGCTTATATGCTTTGTTGGAAAACATGACCAGAATTTTAATGTGAGATGTACCAAAATGCCCATGTGAAAATTGTATTAGAATTGTTGAGAGTATACTTATGAAGATATAGGTACTGAATGGAGGGAGTCCTGAACACACTGATGACAAGGTAGATAGCTATTTCTCTGTGAAATTGATTATTTGCCAAATAATAAGTAATATTTTAATATTAGCCCATTCCAACTGAAAACATCTAGGAGTCTTAATAGAAAATAACTGAAAACAAAATTACAAACCAACATAGTAACCTATCCCTTTAAATAATACAAGAGACTAGCTAAGAAACCCTCTCACCCCCATCTAAAATATACAATATTTATCCCATTTTGGAAATAATTACAGTTAATATGGAAACAGTGGCTATGGCAAACAAATCTCTGTTTTCCCATTCTCTGAAAATTGAAAGGCAAAGATGAGCAGTTTCTTCCCCCCACTAAAGTTTATGCCATACTTAGTCTTTATTTCCAGAAAAAACTGCTTGGTCAAATACAATACTAATGAAAATGAGGATTTGAGGAATGGTGAGGAGGGAAAGAGAACTATTTCTAGAATATTCTAGAACTACCATATTACCATGAATTATAATAACCCCTAAAATAATCTTTTTTTCAAATGATATTTGCAATTCCCAATCTTGCCCCACACGTAATAAGAAACACTTTGTAAAATAGCCAGCGACCATTTTGTATCTATGGTGAGTTGATAGGTTGAGATTTGATGGGGATGACAATGGCAAGGCTGGAAGCTTTGCACAGATTGTTTCTACTAAGGGGACAGAAACTAACAATATTTGCATAAATTAAAACATATTTGCAGGATTCTATCATTTAATTCTTATCCAGTCTCCAAATGGGTTAATTACATTGTACACAGGAAAACAGAAAGTTTGGAAGCTATGCAGAGGGAGAGATTTCAATGCATTGTCTCAAATTCTTATGAGTTGGTGCGAAAGGAATGGGCTAGTCTGTCAAAGTGTCCAGGATATGTATTTCCTTTTATCTACTTCAACTGGAACAGATTGTTTTCCTTCCACAGTGTTTGTCCCGTGTTCCCCCTCTGAGAGCACGTTTATCTCGATGGTCCTTTTATCTGAAGCACAGAGTGTTCTGAGCAAGCAATTTGTTGTTACCTATGCCCTGGCATGTTTGTAGAGATAAAAATAATTAGGGAGAACTTTCAATATAGGCTGGGACTTTCAAAAGGTGCCTAACTCTCATTATCTCCATAGAGGAAAGTTAACCAAGTTAGAAGTCTACGTTGTGGCTGGAGAGAATGAAAGAGGAATAGGAGGCAAAAATCGTTTTACCTGTAGATACAGAAAAAACAGATCTTCAAAGGAAACTGTGCCTTGTAAAGGACTTTGGAGAAAAAAAAAAGGTCAATAAATTAGATATTTGTTTCTTAGGAGTCATCATAGAGAGAAAGGATCATCAATTAAGAATATGAGGGACCAGAAATGTGTGGCTTTCAGTGATTCAGTGTTAGCAGAAGAAAATTGTGATTTCAAAGGTGATACTTTGATAACTAATCTGAAAATGGCAAGACAACATAGGGTTGAAATCCTGGTCCCCTTGAAATCAGATGGGTGTTTTGTCATTAACTTCCAGGTGGCCAGGATTTTACCCAGGGAAAAGTTCTGGATGTTGTTAAAAAGATGAATAAATAGCTGACTATCTGATCATGCAATTTATAGAAATAGAGAGGTTAGCAAAAAATCAAAGAGTCAGCAGACTCTTTGCCAATATTTAGAAATATTCAAATTATACCTAAACTGATAAATGAAACAAAAAATCCTAAGAAAATCTTAAATGGCCTAAAAAAGGAATGTGAGACCTACCTTGGATCTCAAACTTCTTCCATACAACACAAATCCATGCAGCTCCAGGAGTCCATTACAATTTTACACTAATACAATTTTACACCAGTCTGAAAATGGGTGTAATGGATATTGCAAAGTGAACTTGGCAAGATTCCCCCTTTCCCTAAACCCCTACTTGCAATTCCTTCTTCAGGACATTGTTTCTTCTCCCAAATGCTCTGTTCTTCCTCATCCTTGCAGTCTCATTTCTTCTTTCACCCAATCACAATTCATTGATGTTCTCTGTTACTACCCCATTTAAGCACGTCCCTTACTGACCCTGAAATACTGAGATCTGCTCCAGCAACAAATAAGAGTTACCAATTGTAACCAGCCATTATTACCACAATGGCCATATAAAACACCACAATCTAACTCTGACCCCCTCCTGTTCACGCCTAATTCAATAGTCCAGTCATTCATCTCCTTCACAAATGCCTGACAAAAATAAAAGGCGGGAAGTGAGGGTGGGCACCATTGGATGCAGTGTCCAAAGAGATGGAATACATAAGGGTAAGTCTGCACAACAAATTTACATCAACTGAGGTGCCTTAACACATCTGGCGAAAATTCACTAAGCTGATGGGAGAGAGCTCTCCCATCAGCTGAGTAGCTCCAAATCCACAAGAGGCGGTAGCTACATTGATGAGAGAAGCTCTCCCACTGACATAGTGCTGTCTACCGGGGGGTTAAGTTCAGTATAACTACGTCACTTGGGGGTGTGGATTTTTCAAACCCCATGTGCAATGTAGTTATACCGAAGTATGTAATATAGACCAAGCCTAACACTCAAACTGTGACTTCCATGAAAGACAAATTTAGTAGAAGCAATAGTTGGTCTCCCTCATTGGCTTACTTAGTGCTGTAGACCATCACATTTTTAGTCAAGTATCATCTGTATTCTGTGCAAAATACATCCCACCCCTCCTACTTCCAACACCCTCCCACACGGAGTAAATTAATTCACTTTATGGTTATTTGGGGTTAATCTGCTTTAGCCTCTGATTATTGTATAGCAGCCACAACAGCTTTCTAGAAAATTTCAACTATGGTTATCTTCATTTGATGATTGACTTCAGCTGTAGCGCTCTCATTTAAGCTATAGCAAATTGTATGGCTAAAGTCTATGCATCAGTAAAAGATTGTGCCCTTGAGATTAAAAATTAAAATGAAAAGCTTCAAATAGTACAAAGTAAGGAAGGCAAAGAAGCATGTAAGTACAAACACAATAGACAAGTGTTAAAGGGGAAAGAATGATCATCCCTCTTAGGGGAGATATCAGGAATTTACAGAAAGGCGATAAGGAAATAGCAATAATCTTAAACTGTCCTGTTCATGTATTTATACAGATGAAAAGAGTGATATCTGCATAATTCAGGAATCAACTGGCTAGAGACAAAAAATAATGAATTAGAAAGCTGGCAGATAACTTTGAAAATGATTGTTAGAAGATTAGAGCCTCGTTAAAAAAACTGACAAAGCAATAAAACTAGACTTCAAGCAAACTTTTCAAAGCATTAAAGAATGGTCATAGAATGGGAAAATATTGTTAATATACAGTTTTCCTCACACCTAGTGATCAAAAATAGTTTTTCATTAAACCATTATCTGAAAAATGACCTAGGTCCACAACCTGACCTTGGTTACACTAGTGAATATCAGTGTAGTTACTCTGGATTTACAGTGAGAAAGTGAGGTCAGAGTGCATTTAATAGGGGTTTCCAAGGATAAACCCCCACATTTCCAGACTCTACTACTCTTACTCAAATATAGTGGTACCCTATTCCACAAGATGCCCCAATTATATAAATGGAACTACTTGTGGCATGTGGTACTACACATTTTGAATAAGGGTGATATAATTCGATCCTTATTAATTTAAAAGAAAACACTTGGGATGCTGCAGAAAATGAAAATTGAGCCTGATGCACAAATAAAAACTAGCCACTCGAAAAAATGTTGGGAAACAAGGAATAATCCAAAAAGCAGAATCTGGTGCAAAACTGATACCCAAACAGAAGAGATATTGATCATTGAAGTCCTTTATATTGAGTATAAAGGACCTCAGTGATATTTTGTAGACAATCATATTGAAATAGAGGTAACATAATGCTGGCTATAATCAGGAATTGATTATATATGATTCCTTATATATCCCCATTCATAACATTCCCAAGTAGCTTCATACATATGTTGAACAGAATGGGGGACAAGGACACCATTCAAGGGAGAATGTTAGTTAGGGTTCTATGACTGATCTGATTGTGTGCTTGTTCAAATGGACAGATAATTACTATTAAAACTGGGTAATTGTGTTCCAGAAATAAAACTTTATTTTAAAAAAATATAAACTTTCTAGACTTAACATTTCTCTAGACTTAGGAAGATAACCTTCAGAAATGTGAATTGAGTATACACCAGTCAGTTTTGTCTTCCTGTATCCTCAAAAAATCTAATAAAAGAGATGTGTGAACTACCCTAGTCATCTCAATGCACTGTTAAATATGAAGCCAAATTATGACAATTTCCTTCATTGCTAATGTTGTTAAATTGCTGATCACTTAAGTGGAAGATATTGATGTGAGGTCTAATGAGAGAACTAGTTGCTGTCAAGGGATTGTGGGATAGGGTATAAGAAATTTAATTTTACATGAGACCACTTGTTTATTCCATTTAGATCCAGTAAGGGCATGCTCCTGTGCTGTGCTGGCGGCCATTTCTTTAGCTGTTGGCAAGAACTTGCCCCCCTTTGACACCATTCACTTCAATGATTTGTGAATTTTAAAGGCTAAGAATATGTCTTCATTGTTAGATAACTTTTTTTACTATCTTGACTTAGCTAACAATTGCATATGTTAGTCTGGATAGTGCACAAAGATTTGTTACAGGACACAAAAATATGTGGAGTGTGCCTATTAACATACAAACATGGCAATCAATTAACTCAAGTTAAAACACTCTACTTTAGACAAACCCTAACTGGGACCATTTAAATGCTAACATTATGCACCAACCTTAATTTAGCTTTTATAAAGGCCAGTAGATGATTTGAAAAACAAATCCTATATTAATGCAACTCTAAAGTTACGCCTATACTACCTGCTGAATCGACAGGTAGTGTTTGATATATCGGGGATCTATTTATTGTGTCTCATCTAGATGAGATAAATTGATCCCTGAATGCACTCCCCATTGACTCTGGTACTCCAGGTTCACAAGAGTAAGCAGAATCGATGCAGGAGCGGCACGGTTGACTCAATGCCGTGAGGACGGCCAGGCAAGTCGTACTAAGATACTTAGACTTCAGTTATGCGAATAGCTGTGCCAATCCCTGAACTAGATTAAATATAAATTTATGCCATTAAAACATACTGGTTGTAGGACACAAACTATTTTTTGTTGAAGTTTTAATATTTCTCATTTTGTTTCCTAAAGTTCAATTCTCTCGTCTTGCAGCTGATCTCATGCAGATAGACCACTATGTCCACAGGGAACCCCAATAATTTCAATGGAACTCCACCTGGGCCCATTCCTGTAAGTACAGTGGCAGGATCAGGCAATAGGCAATTTGAACAATGGATCAATCTTGACATATATGCTTTCCCAGGATGAAATAGTTCATTATACAGAGTTTCTATGGAGCTATTTTGAAGCAGAATAAGGAAATAGCAGATTGGTTAAGGAAAGGATAATCATTGTGGTTAAAGGAAAGAATATCATGCCTCATTAATCTATCAAAGTGTTTTGAGGATTTTTAGCTATAGTGGGCAGAGGATGCAGTATATATCATGCATTGTACATAGATTTTTCTGACAGCATTTGATAAAATTTGATCTTTGAAACTATTGTATAAACTGCAGAGTTATGGAACACTGCAAATGGAATGTTGGCCCCAGGGACTGAAATTTTGCTGCAATGCAAGACACATGTGTGGCATATAGAAAGTATTTTCTGTTTTTTGTTTGTTTGTTTAAAGCCACTTGTAGAAAGGAAATATCAGTGTTCGGAAACTGCTGCTGTTTCTTTTTTGTTTTTTTTTAATAGAGTTTCTTTTAAACCATAATAGTTAATGTTGTGACAGTGTTTCCATTATAAATCTCTAAAGGCCCTATGAACATTGCTGTCTTTCTAGACATATACACATAACACAATTTGAAAAAGCCAGTATGCTTATTTTTTTTAAGTAAAAAGAATGAAGAGAAAATAAGTCAGTGGTTTATTATATTTCCCTGTGCCATTATGACACAAAGGGGACATTGATTTTTAATCTGAAATTTTCACAGGACATTAGGTTATATATTGTGTAGTATTTGAACAGCTTTGGAGGAAAATAAACCTTGAAACCAAACTATTGCACTCAAAAGAAACAGTTAGCCGATCACCACGATCTGTACGTATCCTGCAAATATTTCGTAAACATTTCATAAGGATTTTTAGCACGCAGATTTTTCAAAGCAATTAAAATCCACTTGTAGCATTGCTATTGATACAGAAAGAATTCTGAGGCAAAGTGTGACACTTTGTGAGCTCATTTAATTTTTCTATATAACCAAAATGCCCTAAATGTTGTTTAAGCCATATTTTTTAATAATTCCCATTGAACTGTTTAACAGTGGGTTCTGATTCTGAAAGATGTAGACAGCGTCCTACAAGGTGTTGGGCAACTTTAACTACCCCGATTCCAAAGGGTGCCTAGCATCTTACTGGAAGCACTAAGCACCAGATTTTTAAAGGTATTTAGGCACTTAAAGGTACTGATCAATGCCCAGTGGGATTCTCAAAAGTGCCTAGGTGGCTACCTCCCACGTACCGTAATTCATTTAGGTGCTTATTATTATTTTTTTTTAAGGCCAAAGGCATGTGTCTATATCTTCAAACACCTAATGACATTTAAAATGATGATACTTAAGTGTCTAAGTCTCATTGAAAGATGGTGGGACTTAGGATCCTAAAACTTTTAAGGTGGATGTTCACGAGGAGTAAGCCTTCTATCTTTAGACTTTACCCCTAGTTTAAAAGTAGCAATTATATTTAGTTGTGCCAATATGCTATAGTTCTATGGAGAATTACTTTTTTTCTTAGAAAAAATGATATTTGGGATGGATTGTGGCAAAATCTACTTGAACAGTGACATTAAGAGCAGAGTGCAGTCTTAACATATTCATTTTCAGGAAAATGACTAAAGTCTAAGTACAACAGAGCACTTTCAATATAAGGATGGTACTGACTCCCATGTAATTATTTTTGTTATTTTGTATATCACACTTTTAATACTTGAATGTATATGTTTAGTTATTCAGATTATATCTGATATTTTCATGCTTATTTTCCCACAAGTAAAGCTTGAAGCTTCCAGGGGCTGTTCAATAACTTTACAGCATTAGATCTTGGGGCTATGAAATGCTCCTCTTTGATTTGAGGGTGGAATTGGACTCTTTAAAAACTGGTTTAAAAGCCTTTTTATTTCATAAGGCATTGGCCATAGCATGCTGATTTCCTTTTTGGTTTTATACTTCTTTTAACTGGTGTGTCAATCTGTTAATTTTTAGTCATTTTTAGACCACAGTCCAACAAAAGAAGTTTCACTAGTGCTGATTGTTTTATTTGAATGTAGCCCCCTGGAAGTCCAGATGACTCTACCAAAGTATGCTATGCTATTTATAATAAAGTAAAAACAAATAAGGCCCCAATCCTGCATCAGAATCTACTCATACACTACACACATGTACAGTCCCTAGTGTATATTATACATATAAAATGCATTAGTATCATGGCGTGGTTTGTATTTAAGATAGTATTTAGAGTTCCATTATTTTCAACCCCATTGAGACTTTTGTTTAGAACAATTTGTAAATTTGTCTGCTTGAAAGAGGCCAAGGGAATAATATTAGTTCTTTAGAGATTTAGGAAAGATTAGACAGCTTTAGATCAGGGGTGGGCAAACTACAGCCCATGGGCCACGTCCAGCCTGAGGGCTAATTTTGTCCGGTCCCCTGAGCTCCCGGCTGGAGAGGCTAGCTCCTTCCCCCTCCCCCTGGAGCCTCACTGCGACACACAAGCAGTGCTCTGGGGGCAGGGCTGAGGGCTCCATTGGATCAGCCCTGCAGTGTGCCTGACTCCAGACCAGACACGCTGTTCTGAGCAGCATGGTAAGGGGGCAGGGCTGGGGCCAGGGGCGGGGGATTGGATAAGGGCTAGTGGGTCTCGGGGGATGGCGAACAGGGGGATTAGATAGACCATGGGAGTCTCAGGGGGCCTGTCAAGGAACAGCGGTGTGGCTAGGGGTTGGGGCAATCAGGGGACAGGGAGCAGGGGGGCTGGATGGGGTGGAGTCTTGGTTGGTGATTAGAGGCAAGGAGGGGGTCTCTTAAGGGGGTGGTCAGGGGACAAGGAGCAGGGGGGCTTAAATAGGGGGTGGGGTCTTGGTGGAGGTGGTTAGGGTTGGTGTCTCTGGAGAGAGTAGTCAGAACAAGGAGCAGGGGGGGTTGGATGGGTTGGGAGTTCTGAGGGGGGAAATCAGGGGGCAGGAAGTGGGAGGGGGTCGGATAGGGGCAGGGCCAGGCTGTTTGGGGAGGAACAGTGTCCCTACCCTATGTCACAACCTGGCCCTCCATACAATTTTGAACCCCAATGTGTCCCTTGGGCCAAAACATTTGATAAACAGTTTACCAGAATTTTGAAAATATTCCCCTTCAAAATTCTATCACCAAATAGACTTCTGAAATTTCAGGTCAGTTTTTCCACACATTTTTTCCAAAGCATTACAGAATGCAGATTTCACACCTAAGCATGTTGTTTTAGTCAGAAACAGGAATGTTTGTATCAAAAGAGTAATAGCTTGAAATTATTTATCATTTTTTGCCATTAATTACTGAATCCCTGTCAATAAGCCAAGCTTTAAACAATCTTCTTCAGGCCATTTGGTGAGATCCTGTCTATAACAGGGAAGATTGCTAATTAAACTTTAAGAATGTCTTTACATCCTGAAGTCCTGAGGTGAACTGAGGTGTTGCTCTTTATTTGGTCAGGGTACATATTGGGAGTCCTGTTATGCGTGAAGAATGGATATTTCTTTGAGGAAGTGCAATAGGCTCATCGGTCCCTAAATATATGTAGACTCATTGGGGAGCAAAGAGCACTCTGAGGCTGAATATGGGGGAACCACCATGGTGAAGGGACAGGATGACTATGGATAAAAATGTGTTTGGGATAGAGTAAATCTGGAGAGTCCAGGTAGAGCTGTGTAGAGACGAAGAATTCTTTTTCTCAACAACTTCTGAGGTTGTGAAATTTGTTTCTATTCCATGTTGGAAGGAAAACAAAAATCTTTCAAATGTTTCTATAAAATGGAATTGTGTCAAAATGACCATTTTGGAATTGAAAAGGTCCAGTTTTCATTTCAGGGCTCTCTCTGAAAATGACCAAAAATCATCCCTTAAAAATCAAGATGTTCCCCCAAAACATTTTGGTTTGACAAAACAGCATTTTTTAATTAAAATAATCCACCTACCCCCATGCAGTGTTGTCACCATGTCACTCCATCTCAGAAGCAGATAGGATCATGGAATAGGCCACTCAAATACCCTTAGACAACCTGTTTCAATACAGAAATAAAACCCACTCCTGTCGCACACACCTAATTGTTACCTACCACCCCACACTGGAACCCATACAGGATATCACCAAACAGCTACAACCTATACCTGATGGGGAGCCTATGGGGAGCCCATCATGAAATAAATTCCCCTCTCCCCACTTCTGCTTTTCAAACCACCCCCAACCTTTCAAAGCTTATAATCAGAAACAAGCTCCCCATAGACCAGGACACACAAACTCAAAGTGACACTAGACTGCCTGAACAAAAGGTGCAAAACCTGCAGATATATCTCCACTGATACAAAGATCAACACTACCTACAATACACCTTTCAAGATCCAAGACATATGCCTATCAACTTCTTATGTACTTCATCCAGTCCCTTAAATGCCTCAACAACACCTATGTGGGTGAAACCAAACAATCACTATTCTCTTGAATGGCCTCACAGAGGAAAATGATAAAAGACAAAACACCGCATCACCTATGGGTGAACCCTTTTCATAAAATGATCACTCTATATCTGACCTATCAATCCTCACCCTCAATGGAAACCTACACAACACTTTCAAAAGACAAGCCGGGAAGCTTAAATTCATAACTTTGTTATAAAAACCATGGTCTTAATAAGGACCCTAGATTTATGTTTTTTTAGAACAATCTGTATCCCATAAATCTCCCTTTTTGTCCAATGACTACAGAGGTGTTAAAGAGACAATTCACCATGAACAGTCCCATAGAATATGTGCTAAGTTCTTAAGCAAAACAATGTGCTCCGCCTTTCATTTAGCCGTGATGCTGGGAGTACTGTTCTTAGTCCTGAAGAAGAGCTCTGTGTAGCTCAAATGCTTGTCTCTCTCACCAACAGAAGCTGGTCCAATAAAAGGTATTACTGTACCCACCTGTAAGCGGGCCTCGGACCGCCCTCTTCAAAATATCGGCCGGAGACTGCTTTGTGGCTTCACCAGTGTCTTTTATTTCTATATACACAGTGCACAAACCCCACCACCTATATACAGCTTCTTACCCAGTTCAGGTTTAGGCCCAGCCTTTCGCCTCAGGCTGGCTTCAGGGTTAACTAGCCCCTTCAGGCTTGCTGCCTCAGCTAGTTGACCACCCTGCACCTTCTCTTTCTTTCACTCTTTCATCCTACCTCCTTCCTACCTCTCTCTCTATCTCCCAGCTCCACAACCCACACTGGCTTCCTCCCTAGCAGGCCTTATATACCTGTGGAGGCTGCCAGGTGGAGCCCATCAAGCCCTCTGCAGCGCAGAGCTACAGCCAGCTGGCCAATTAGCCTGCCTCAGCAGGCTGCTTCCAGAGGCTTGTGGCTTTTTCAGGGGTAAGGAGGGAGCAGGGGCTGACTCAGCAGGCACTGAGTCAGCTGCCTGCTACACCACCTTTTCCACCTAGCTCTTGTCAGGGGACGTAAAAAATGATGCAGGGTATGGAGTGGCATACACTGCGTGTACGGGATGAAGAAGACATTGATAATCCTTGAAAGGTTTACAGGGTGAATGCCTTAAGCAGATGCAGATCACCTAACATTTGCAATATAAAACTTCCTACTCCTACTTCTTTTTCCACAATGTCAAGCGAAAAGACAGGTACTGATGACTTTAACACTCCTGGAAGAGAATAGGAAAGGATAGGTGGTATAAACAATCACCAAGTCCTCACTAGGAGGCAACAAAGTACAAGTCATGAGGGGAACCTTGGTTGCAGGAGTATGAGAATGTCTGGGGAAGGCAGGAGAGTTTAGTTGTAAGGCATCTCAGGCTATTCTGAAAACATCCCCACATTGACCCTTAGAAGGAAGTTGTATTTTTTTTTGTATATGTATGATTAGTGTAATGCAAAGAGAAATGCATGATTTGTTCAATCTATTGCTTTAATAGGTATCCTCTAAAATCTCATTAAAGCTCTAGTTGTCATACATTTTCAGCAAATATCTGACAAATGTGTTTAGAGGTTAATATTTTAGCTGTGTAATAAGTGGAAAGCTGAAACAGTGGGTTAAGCATGGGCTAGAAGCAAGAAAGAAAGGGAGTTACAAATGGAACCTTTTCAATTTGGCCTAAATGAGCAGAAAATCATGTGTAAAATGACTAAATCCTTCATTCATAAAGAGACAATATGGAGGATAAGGGTGTGCTTTGAGGCACAAAGATTTTTTCCCCATTTTTAATTAAAATATTTTAAGATTCAAATCGAAAATAATAAATTCCAAGTACAATAGGATTAAACTCTCAGATATGTCTAAAGGAAATTAGCCTGAGTTCAGCAGAGAAATAGACTGATAATTAATGTGAGGAACTATATTCAATTCTGCTAATAAATTCCCAATAATGAGGAATCTTATAAATGTGAAATTGTTTCCAACATGTTATAAAGGAAACTTCTAGCTGTGAATAAAATAAAGATGATTTCATTATTTGTCCTTTCTTTATGAAATGACATGCAACATGATTTCAATAATTCATTTAAATCTTTTTTAGAATGTAATTTACATTTACCTTATATTTTGCTTACCCCTCATTTGTATGCATCCTTAAAGATTGCTTACCCCGCATTTTATATACATTTAGATCAGCTAGCACACATCTGCTTGGCTGGCCCCCCATTGCTGCAGTATCCATACACCTCTCAAGAAGTTATGGATTTCTCCTCATAATGTCCTTTCCTGGAAGGGAAGCATTATCAGCTCCATTGTACAAATAGGGCATTAAGAGCTGTCAGGAAACAAAATGATGTGATTAGCCCAAATTCACACTAGAAGTTTGTGACAGAGCCAAAAACTGAACTCAGAGCCCCCAAGTAGTACCTTAGCCAGAACAGCATACACTGGAGCAATGGGGGGGGAGGGGGGGGGAGAGGAAGGACTGTTAAGTTGGAGTAAGTGTACATGTGAGGGTGGGGAGCACATGGGGCAGGGATCATAGAAGAAAGAGACCTAAGTGTTTGTAGGGCACATTGATGGGGATGGAGTGGGATCGTTCAAACTAACTTTCAAGAAAACAAACCCACAGATTTCCTGCAAGGTGCAGTTTCCAAACCCACACTGCAAACTGAACACTGAAGTATTCACATAGCAGTATGGGTAAGCATAGTAATCAGCACCTACAAGTGTAAAATCCCTCAGCTGCTAGTGAGCACTGTCTGCATATTTCTGAAAAGAAAATCAGTAACCTGTTACTTCTATTGTATAGTCTTGTGGTTCATGCACTGGCATTCAGGCAATCTGGATTCAACCACTGAGTCCCCACAGGCCTCCTTGGGTAAACCATTTACAGCCAGATTATTAAATTATTAAAAGGTACTTAGATGCCTAACTCCCTTTGAAATCAATGAGAGTGAGGCACCTATTTACTTTTAAAGATCTGGCTCTTAATCACTCAGTTACACCATCTGTAAAATGAGGAAAATAATATTTCCTTCCTCTCATCCTAACTGTCTTATCTAGTTACATTTTCAGGTCTCTTTGTAGGTGTATGTACAGTGCATAAAAAAATAGGGTCTCGAGGTACTATTGTAATTCAAATAATAAATACACAGTAAATGGAAGCAAAATAGTTTTATATCTATAAATATACCAGTAACATACTCAATTCTACAACTATTATTTATATACAGTCAGATGCTAGTTTCTCACTTTTTGTTTTTCCAATGATCTATCTTAGACCATCAGCACCTAGTGCAATAGAGTGGAACCCAGACTGATGCCTCTAGCTGCTACTGTAATACAAGTAGTAATTAATAATAATAGTGCATTTATCCCAAAGGAAGATCTAGGAGCAATCACATGGTGTAATTAGATATTACCTTATTTGTGCCACTGCACGTGATATAATTAAGTGTTCCCTTTGTATTTTTCAATAATACAGAACTGTTTGATACTATATATTTTATGAACTTATATTCATGCTTTTTTCTGAATTTGTATTGCTTGTTGAATTGTTTATTCATATCAATAAAACCTAAGATCAAAAAGAATAAAGGTGATATAATCATGCACTAAAAAAATCAGTATAAGCTTTTTTGTAACCCTCTATAGCAAGTAATGTTATATTGTCTTATGTGCTCTGTCTTTATATTTTTGACATGCACTGCTACTAACCTAGTGACTCTTGTAGTGCTTGGTTCATTACCACCTGACCTCAGAAATACAGTATAGAAGCAATTCTCCAAGAAACTACCATAACCTTTCTACATTCATTGGGCTATGACAGATTGTGTTGTGTTCTGTACATTTTTTAGGGCTGCGACTTGAATGAAAAAACAGGTGGTCTTGATTTTGGACAGAAGATGTGTTCTGTAAGTGACAATTGCCATAGTGAGGACACTGATGCTGTACCTACAAAATCTGTGTACACACGCACAAGCACTCATACACTTTCAATCTTACTTGCCCGTTACCTAAAAGATCATTTAAATTTTATAGCAGAGCTTTGCGGAGTGATTATTTAGCAATTTGTGGAGGGGTTTATTACAAGATGCTTCTATGACTGATTTATCATATATGTATAAAAGGCTTTGAGCTCAGCAGGTACTTTGAAGGTGTTTTTGTTGCATCTTGTTGATATCAGAACATGCCGTTACAAATCTGCTGCCACAGATGTAATTCACATGCTAACAAAATGTGTTGAGGATCTCCAAATGGACTAACTGTTTCACAAATGCAGATGGAAATGCTTCGATTTCCAGACAAGCCGTCTTCCCAGAGGGGAAATTAACAACTGCAGAAAATCTCAAAATATGAACGTGCACCAAGAACAATTTGTTTTTAGGGAACGTTGTTCTCCTTCAAAAAAATGACCAGCCTTGTCAAATGCCAATAATGTGGCTTAAATCTCATTCCAAATGTGTGTGCGCGTGCACATGTGTGTGAGTATGTGAGAGAGAAATGTTAATAGTACTAAAAGTTACACAATTAAGATCTTTCAAAAATATCTGAAAAGATATTTTTAGTAGGAAAGCAAACCTTCTTCAGGAATGCTGATTTCAATATAAATGGCCTGAAAGCTGATGTACTTAAAAACCTTAACATACAAGAAAACAAATATTCCTACAAAGGTGCAATGTCAATCTTTACATCAAAGTGCTGGTGACAAAACACATTTCAACTATGAACGTCATTTCAGTTTTAAGTTTTAACTGATTTTTTTTAAAATAAATATTTTCAGTCTGCAACCTTGGATCCCTTGTGCATTTTTCATGGTTCATGGGCCCTTTAACTGGTATAACATCATTATACCTGGCACTGCTGTGGAATTCTACATGTCACCTTGACCTTCCACTATTTAAATAGTCTTATTAACTGTTTCTGTCTGTTATTATCTTTCAAACAGTGAGTATTGAACAAAATATATACTTTTTGTTCTCTAATATTATACATTGTATTAGAATACAGTGTTATCAAACATGAGGGCTTGGACCAGCCTATGGTGAAATATTCTGAGCCCATCCTACCAGGCTCCTCCAAAAGCAGTAGCAAAGTATAGATCTCATTAATTGGCAGAATTGCCTACTAACTAATAGGGAATGCAGGACCAACCAGAATTTAGATCTCTCTGGGAGTGGCACTGCTGGAGAAATGTGCTTCCAGGTGACATAGGAGATAGGATTCAGGTGAGGCTGGCACTGGGGAGTGATCCTGGATACTCTGCATTGCCTTTTGCATTTGAATTTTGCACACAGCTGTGTTATACATTATGAGGCAAGATCTGAAATAATCCTTAATAATAATCCATGACAGAATGCTAAATTTATACACACACACACACAAAGGAGCAGCCAGCAGAGGCAGCACCCATGGCAGAACCAGTACAAAAACAGTTGAATGCATCTGGAAATCACACCATGAAGCATCAGCAGTGAAATATGTCCCAACCCTCCTTAGCTGAAAGGAGAAAAGTATATCCCTATCCCAGAGGGCACTTGATGTGGCAATAGGTATTCAGCGTGAGCCCTCACCTATCTGTCTCCCTGCCCAACTGCCCTTCTTCTCTCCTTTCCCTGCAGACCTGCATCCTCACTCCAACGCTGAAAACATTATTCACTTCAGAGGCCATCACTCGTTTATGAACTTTTAAAAGCAAATGTAATTTATTCCATATCCCATCACCTCTGATCTATCATGTATGTATACACTTAGAGTAATGGAGTAAAATTCCTCATGAAAGTTGCCTGTGGTTATGGATAGAGTCCACTTTTAAAAGTAAATGTCTTAACCATTTGCTAATATTTGTTCTATATCTATATGTAAATATAAATATATTTTATATGTATACATACACATAGGAACACAAATGCACACACACATAGAGAGACAATCCTTTATCATTTTAAACATAATCCTGTCTTCTAGTGGCTTTGAGAGGATGTTTCATTTTTACATCTGTAAATGATTCTCTCTTCAGATGGTAAGTCTTGGTCAGGAATAATTTCCTTTTCTCTTTAAATATTTCCCTAGAGAACTGTGCTCATAATGGAAATGCTGGCACAACTGTAGCAGAAATGCCAAACACTGCTAGAATGTTTTGATCCATTGTTTCAGCAATTATGCTACTCAGCATTGTCAAGTCTCTTTAAACCTGAACCCAAATCCTTGAGATTAGCCCTTCTCTCCATCAAGAGACAGCAACAACTATTTGGAGTCCCAACAGAAACCAATGCTATTTTGGAGCAGTTTTTATATTTGCACAGTAATACAAAATTCTTAGAAGAGCAATGCTTCTTACGAGAAGTATTAGAGTAGTGAATAAATATATAGTTATGTAACTGTGTCGGTTTTTGTTTCATACATATTTATGAGAAAAGAGCTCATGATTTTCTGTGAGAATTCACAAGTTCACAAATTGGTAGGGGAGAAATGTCAAATTCTGACATTTGTCATCTTTTGGAATTAAAAATAGTGGATCTGTCACACAAATATGGACAGGTATAATTGTGATTTTCTAATTTTGTAGCAAACCAAAATGTCAGCCTTTCAAACACATTCTGCCTTTCATTTCCCAAGTAATATTGGCACTTTTAATTTGGAAAAATTATGTATTATCTGTCCTTCAAATTGAATTTGAATTGGGCATGGCTCAATTTTGTTGCTAGAAACTGGGAGAAGGAGACAGGCCAAAATAAATGCTCTCCGACATGTTATCTAGTCACGTCTCCTAATGGCTTTGAAAGGAAAGGTGCCAGGTCTCTGGACCATCATCAGCTGGTATGTAAAATGAGTTAGTAAATCTCAATTAAACACAAAAACTGTACTTCACAACTCACAGGAAGCCCATCCCCCACCTTACTGGCAATCTTACCGCACAATGTAAGGCTTGAATGGAGAAGAAGAAACATCACTTCAGACCCTGTTTAGGGTACTGTGATGAGGCTGGGCATACTGGTAGTACTACCTAGCAATTAGGTCACTGGGACCAAACTCTCCCATCTCTACTGTCTCTTTCCAGCAATCACTCCAACTGTGTGGTGGTCCCCTTTTTGGAAGGTAGCAACTTGGCCCTTTGACCAGGTCAGTCAAGTCCTCCTGGCATAACAGAGGCCAGAGTCCAATGTCCCCACATAAGAAAGGGTCTTCACACCACCTCCAGGTCCCTGAGGGTTGTGTGCCCTTACTTCAGGGCTTATGTAAGAACAGCCATGCCAGCTCAGTGCAATGGTCTATTTAGCACAGTATCCTGTCTTCGGATAGTGGTCAATGCCAGGTGCTTCAGAGGGAATGAACAGAACAGGCAATCATCAAGTAATGCATCCCATCATTCACTCCCAACTTTTGTCAATCAGAGGCATAGGGACACCCAGAACATGTGACTTGCATTCCTGACTATATTGGCTAATAACCACTTATGGTCCTATTCTCAATGAACTTATCTATTTCATTTTCTCCCAGTTATAGTTTTGGCTTTTACATAACCCCCTGGCAACGAGTTCCACGGGTTGACTGTGCCTTGTGTGATGAAGTATTTCATTTTGTTTGTTTTAATTTGCTGCCTATTAATTTATTTGTGTGATTCCTGCTTCTTGTGTTATGTGAAAGAGCAAGTAACACATTATTATTCACTTTATCTGCACCATTCAATAGTTTATAGATCTCTACTATATCCCCTCTTAGTTGTCTTTTTTCCAAACTGAAAAGGTTCAGCAAAGGTAATTCTCTCCTTGGATGATCTGTTCCAAGTCCCTATTTCTTTTTTCCATTTACTGTACCTTGCTCTCCCGTCAACTTAACTCTCCCATCAACTTACGTTATGCTTCTTGTTCCAGTGGAGTATTGGAGTTGATGGGAGAGTGATTGGCGGTCGACCCGCAGCTAAATCTGTAGACCCGCTAAATCAATAGACCCGCGGCCTAAATCAACCTCTGGTAGCTTGACCGCTGCATATCGATCCTCCGGTAAGTGGAGACAAGCCCTTAGAGGGATGTCTGCAATTTTTACAGCATTTTTTGCTACTTTGTCAATCTCCTTATTCCTGTTATACGAACATGCAGTGAAATGCATGCCATTTCAATATTAAATATCATCTATGCCAATTATTTGCAACAATAATTCATTAATTATATCCTTTTTGCTATCTTAATTTCCATTTTTGTCAGCAAGTAAATCTGATAGTGACTCCGACAAGATGACAACTGAGACAGGTCACGTGGCCAGTACCCAGTATAATGCCAACATTATTCTTGCTCCTTCCACCATAACAACAACTACAGAATTTGATAGTTTAATGCACTTCTTTCCCAGTGTTGGGACACAGAATGCTGTCCCCACTCCCATTTTCCCCTCATATTTAGACCCATCCATAAATATGTATCACATACATATCCATTTGCTGAATTTAATACATTTAGCTTTCCGTTTCCCCCTTTAAATTTAATTATTTAATTACACATTTATATTGGGTATGTGATTTTTCATGCCTAGTGCATTCTATCATGTCTATATATGTTAATGTCTTCTAGGTCTTTCTTTTCTCTTAGTTTGTCTACATTTTAATCCTATTGACATGAGACATTTTTGGTAATTTTTCCCCATGCTCTCCATTGAATTAACAGCATTCTTCAAATATTTTTTTTACCAATTCCTTTTTTCTCTGTTTCCAAAAACTTTTGCCCAAAAGGTAATGTCCAGTAATTTTATTCTTATCGCTATGGACAGTTCACCAGTTTCCATCTACATTACACACAAAGGTGTTGTGATGAAGGCACTGCATGCAACACGTAATGCCAGGGGTTGGATTCTGTCTAGCTTCCTTAGGTTCATTTTTGATGCTGAGCTATATACTTGGCACCATTGTTCAATATTTGGTCTTATTAATGCTCTATGATGCATTACCATTGCTTTCTTTTCCATACCATAGGAAGTTCCAGAAATACTTTTAAGTATACTGAGGTTATCTTTACATTTAGCTATAATATTTTCAGTGTGATCCTTCCATGTTAATTTGCTATCAAATGGCACACTGAGGAATTTGTAGCTTTTAAACACACCTATGTGCTATCCATAGAGATTTTACAGTGCTTTAAAATTTTTCTTTTAATGAAGATCATCCCTTTAGTTTTGAGAACTGAAAATTTCTAGCCTCACGTCTCCCCATTCTTCACTTTTCCTAAGTGTTTCAGTAATTCATTTTTCAGATGTTTTCTGTTTTTAGCTTGTATAGCACAATCTGGAAACAAAAATATGCCACTGTAACTGGGCCTCAGTGGCTCACAACAGAGGATATCAAATCCAGGACAAACTGCTGAAAAATAGAGCATATAGACCCCAAGACAGTGGCTAATCCCCCATAGGATATACCAAACCAGCCTCAAAAGTAAACTTCTGTTTCACCACACTAGCTAACAAGACAACATAAATGCAGTTTCTTCAGGCATTCCAGTTCTTATATAACTATCAAAACCATTGGATTCAGAGGTGAGTAGTTCTTTACAACCAATCTAATCAAATAATAGGTTCTTCTAATCCCAAAGGACCAGCCACATACCCAGGTCAATATATAACTTGTATCTGACCCCAAAATCACACTGATGCCAATCCTTTAGTATCTAAAATCTAAAGGTTTATTCACGAAAAGAAAGAAGGAAAGTTGAGAATTAAAATTGGTTACAGGAATCAAATCCATACAGTAATTGCAAGACTCTTGGTTCAGGCTTGTAGCAATGATGGAATAAACTGCTGGCTTAAGTCAGATCTCTGGCTACTTCCAAATCATTGGAAGGTCCTCAGTCCATTGGTTAGAATGCTCCCATTAGTATGAGTTCATAGTCCAGAGGCTGGAGCAGGATAGAGGAAAATGGAGGTGTTTTCAGAGCCATTTATATTGTCTGCCACATGGGTGGAAATCAATTGTTTCAAACAAGAACTTCAGCACAGGTAGTGGAGAATCACAGATGACCAAATAGTGTTTGGAATCACATGGGCAAGTCACATGTTCATGCCCAATTTCATTCAGTCATTGCAGGAAGCCATTAGCTATATTCCAGACAGAACGTTTATATGACAGTACACTCAGTGTAGATGGGCATCTCCCAAAGTCCATTGTCAATCATGTGTTTCTTGATGAGTCACTTAATTTTAATAGTCCCTCCAAAATGTGCTGGCTAGTTACCTTATGGGTGGTACCCCAGGAGCAAATATTTGAAATCCAGGTATAGACCCAATACTTATAACTGCTAACACAAAACTGGTACATGCATACAGATAGCATAATCATGACCAGCAAATCATAATCTTTTCATAGACACCTCACTTGACAACCTTTGTACAAGATTTGCTGCAAATATGTAACAGTGGTTACAATAATGCTCTATATGGTCATGTTGTATTCAGATAACATCGCAGCCTATTTCTGTACTCATCCTTTTGGGGAGATTTTTTATCATTACACTGAATAAGTAGGGATGATGACATTTCCCCGCAGAGTGCCGTTTGTGATTGTATATATGCTAGAGTAGCCTCCCTTGATTCTGAGCCACATAGTTCTTTTACTTAAATAATCTTTGATTATGATATATATTCTTCCTTTTATGCCTGTGGATGCTATTTTATGCAATAAGCCATCTCTCCATAATGTATGTGGCAAGGTGTCCCCCCTGGCACCCCAGATTCAGGGTCTCGAGCAGCTCTCCCTGGCTGAGTCTGGCTCCTCGCCGGCTAGGGAGGGCCAACTCCCTCCTGGGGAGGGACTCCTTCCTGCTTCTCTGCCTGCTGGCAGCCTTCTGGGGTGGTTCTCGCTCTCCCTCACTCTCTTCTGCCTCCACAAAACTCACTCTTCCAACTCCTCCTGCCTCCAACTGCACTCCTCAACTCCCACACCT
Source organism: Sternotherus odoratus (assembly GCA_032164245.1). Classification (NCBI taxonomy): domain Eukaryota; kingdom Metazoa; phylum Chordata; order Testudines; family Kinosternidae; genus Sternotherus; species Sternotherus odoratus. The sequence goes on along the minus strand of JAVMKO010000001.1, from coordinate 154,820,741 downwards.
TCTCTGGGGAGGAGTCTCTTTTAAAGGGCTCTGGCCGCCTCCTTAACCGGTCTCAGCTGGCCCTGCTTCTGCCTGTGGCAGGCTTGCTCAGCTGGACCTAATTTACCCTGCAGTTCCCCCTCTCTCCACAACCAACTTTGGCAGTCTCTAGCCCTGGGTTTACCACATGTATCATATACTTTTTCAATAAGTAGGCAAGCTACTATCATATTTTCATTTCATATACTTTTTGTGCATCCATCTCTACTTTTACTATATGATCAGCTGCACTCCTTCCACTCTTGAACTCACTTTGCCCATTGTCTATTTCTCTCCAGATATGTTGTTAAAAAACTTTCAGTCGCTATTCTGTCTGTGGCTTTACACATACATGACATAAGGGCAATTGGCCTATATGCAGCAGGTCTTCTTTGTAGCTTCCCTCATTTCTATACTGGGACAACTTCACATTTCCATTCCATTGATAGCTCACCGCTTCCCCATATATTATTGTATAGCAGGTATCGGCAACGTTGGCACATGGGACCACAGGGTAAGCACCCTTAGCGGGCTCCGCCGTTTTGTTTACCTGGCGTTTCACCGACTGTGGCTCCCACTGGCCGTGGTTCACTGGCCCGGTCCAATGGGGGCTGTGGGAAGCTTCATTACAGCTTTATTACAGCTTCATTCAGTATTCTTCATTACATCTTCCATATCCCCACAAGTATAGCTCAGCCAGATCAGCTGAGCTACCTACCCAGCTCTCCAGCAGTCCCTCTAATGTGCCAAAACATTAAGCAGCCAGCGAACAGCATCCCAGCCCATGGCCTGCCCCACTTCTGAGCTGTGTTGGGAACAGGCTGTGTAGGTGGAGTGGGGTGGAGACACCCGCGCCTAGAACTGTTATTTAACCCCTTCATTCCTAGTGTGGGTTTTTACACCCTCTAATGTCACAGGGACATTTAGGGTTTGCGTAAATATAGGAAAATGTACACTGCTACTGGCTGCTCTATATCCAGCGTGTGGATACAACAGGCATTCAGTTCCCTAGGGTGTCCATTTACACCTTGTATTAGCATTGGATTCACATGAAAAATTTACAAAAACAAAGAAAAAAAATTCTAGGTTACTTGAAAGTTAAGAATAATACTTCCTAATGAGCAAATGACTAGAAGTTTTTCTGTGTCTCCACTTTCTTTTCCTCCTGACTGAAACTCATTATGTTTAATACACTCAAGCAAACAAGACAATCTGCTTGTAAAATCTAATTCAAGAGAGATTTCTCCATGGCTTTAGGGTTACAAATAATTAAAGAAAATTCCAGGCCCATATAAGTGAAAAATGTATTCTCTCTAATTTTCCTGTCCACTTACAGATTTCTAACTTGCTAGTTTCATTTGCAGTAGGCATACAAAAGCACATATCAAGGGTTTCTACTGATTTGAGAAATGTATCATAGTTTAAGGGCCATTGGGGAAAATTTGCAAATTACTACTCCAAATTAATCTATCAAGAACACACAGTGATGTATGCAGGTTGGAGGGGTAGGTATGGTTAGGGAGGAGGGAGAGAGAGAACAAACTGACTGGGAAATCAGAAATAACACACAATTATGTGAAGTGGAAAATATGCACACAATTTATTGATGGACAAATCGGTTAGGGAAAAATAGCCCAAACATTTTCTCATCCCCCAGACTAATCAAACTAGATTTTCTCTTTCCATGTTGAAAATAACGTCCCCCATACCCACCCCACTTCCCAGAAATGGCTATTGGTCATTCCTCTCCAATCTGGGATTCTCTTAATCATCCCTGACTCACTCTCTCCTTGAACTACTGAAGCTCTTTCCCTCTCAAAATCCCACATTCCAATAGGACATCTACCAGCCTCCTCCTGCACAGGGAGCCTCTGGCTGATAAAGGAACCTCCAGGTTGAAAACATCCCCTAAGGAAAAAGGGGAGCATACAAGGCCTCTCTACAACTCCCTCAACCAGCAACCTGTCATTTTGTGCCCCCTGACGGAGTTTCCAAAACTTCAGGACCTCTTCTCTATCCTGTATAGGTGCTCCATAGGGCCTATTGCTGCCTGAGGCAGTAACAGACTTAATGGCTCTTGCAAAGGGAAATTGGAGTCTGCAGAGGTCTAGACAATAGGGAGGAGAGTGTATTTCTATAAGCATCTTGTTCCCTTCTAGGCCTCTTCATGATCCTACAGCAGAGTAGTTAAAAAAACTCTTCAGTCTTTACTCTCACTTTCCTCCATCATTCTGACCATCCCCCAAGATCAGTTAGGCTGGGACAAATCTCCTCTTCCTGGGACTAAAACATTATTAAAGTTTCAATGTGTTGCCAATTAACTTTAGGACTCAAACTGCCCCCGATAAGAATACAAATATAACAATTCCAGCATCTTTACCAATTATGCTTTCAGTGTTTGGAAGAGAAGCCGAAACATTCCATCTCTATAATAAGGTGGTCAAAATTAGTCTGATAGGTAAAAAGGAGACCTAAGTGGAATAAAGGTTATAAATACAGGTTGAAAGGATTCTCACACCCAGAGAACACTACATAGCAGTAGACTATGCTATACATATGTCATAAGTGTAAAAGTGCTAGAGAGGGTTGTTCTGCCTGTATGGGGTTAATGTTACCTGAGAGGGAGTGATGTAAGAGCCCCGGACCACGAGGCAGAGAGGAGGGAGTTTTAGTTTGAGTTTTTCCTGCCGTCCCAGCGTTGGCAAGAGACCCATTTTTCGCCTCTAGCTATGGAGGGAGAAAACTTCTACTTTACTTCCTATATTCATAAGTAGCTGTTCTGTGAGTAATATGTTGATTTCCATAATTTTCTGTACCTATTTAGAGCGTCACTAGCCTTTTCAGAGGGGAAGTTAGAGAACTCTAGATTGTGAAGTTGTATTGTAAGTGTATGCTGTATTCTCTTTTCTTTATTAAATCTTTTTAGTTATAAAGAGCATTTGGTTTATTTCCCTTAGAGTTCTCTCTGCTTTCAGGCTGGAAAGGGAGGGGGGAAGGGGAGTAGGTCTAAGGACAAGCTCACAGTGTATAAGCTGGAGTGCGGCATCTGTCTCTCTCATCCTTCAGGCTAGAAGGGAGAGGAGGAAGGGAAACAGCATCTGAGTGTCCCGGCTCTCAGGAGAGAGAGAAGGAGTGTGTGGGAGTCCGGGTGCCCCCCCTCCAGGGTCTTGGAGATCCACCCAGATGGTGGCAGCGATACCCCAATTTCCCAGCTGGTAGAGTGTGGGGTTTGGGGGTGTAAAGACTTAACTTAGGCTGGGAAACAGGTTGTAGTTATTTGGTCTGGCATAGAAGAGACCCCTCTTTGTACCCCAGGTTCAGAGAGAGGGAATAGACACTCTTACAACATATATGTCTGAAGTTGTTGAAAAAAATGTTATGGTATTGTAGTCTGAGAAATTGTAAATGATCATGTATTTAAAAACTATATCATAATGGGGAATAAATATTGGATAACAGGCTTTTTAATATAGCAGACAAAGATATTACAAGATGCAATGCCTGGAAGCTGAAGTTAGATAAATTCGGGTTGGAAATAAAATGTAATTTTTTAACACTGAGGTTAATTAATCGATGGAACAATATACTAATGATTGACATGGATTCTCCATCACTAGAAATTTTTCAATCAAGAGCTGATATTTTTTCTAAAATATATGCTCTAAATCAAACAGAAATTATTCAGGGGACATTTTATGGCCTGTGTCATCCAGGAAGTTATACTGGGTGATCATAATGGTCCATTATGGTCTTAAATCTATAATGCACATAAAAAAGAGACAAGTTCCATGCCAATTGTAACATGGTCATTTTCTTACTTCTGAATTCTGCAGCTTCTTAACAGGTTCTGATGGCATTTCCAATGTTTTATTAAGAGATAAAAAATCCAGACTCTGGAAATATTTGGCTAGAGACTATCAGCATGTCCTACCACATATGTCTACACAATATAAGGTATGCTTCACACTGACCCACTTCAAAAGATAGCTTGTGAATGAGGCAGGGATCCATTTACCCCAGACTCACATTTTCCTAGTAGGTACACTAGTAGTAACCAGATAAGTAGGTGATCTTTAGTACATGTATTTTAACATCCAAGAACAATAGCTTGAAATAAATGACGTAATCTATGCTTATCTATATAGATCTTTAGTTTTGTGGTTGTAAATCAGACCTCCATAATATTTTGAATGTTTCCTTAAATTGTAATTGCATACAATCTAGTGTAGTTATTTTTGAGTAAAGAATCAAGATATGAAAATTTGATCTAGAAATTGATAAAGGATTGAAACAAGTATTCTGAATACAAGAGAGGGGGAAAAAAGCAGAGATAACTCTTAGCATGACAGCTGTATGGGTAGACAAAATCATTCTTAGTCCTATAAAATTAGCAGACTAAGGTCTTTGTCTAAGGAAGGTCACATAATGACGGGAGAAGGAGAGTAAATGGTAGAGCAAATCCCTGTAGAAAGAGTTATCCATCTCCAAAACTCCAAACAGATACCTCAAAAATTGTATTGAAGAAGCTATTTATGGACTGATTTATCTCTCTCAAATATCTAATACAGTGAACAGAAGTTTAATAATGATTATGATTTATTATTTCTGCTGGAGCCAAGGTATTGCACAGCTGATGCTCAGTGCTAGTCTTTAAATAAAGGGCATCGACAACACAATTTTTATTAAAACATTTCATATGGAGGATGTTATTAAGATTAATCATATTGCTTATGCTTTTGGTCTAGTGACTGTAGTGAACATCTTTGAATTACAAGAAGAAATTATAGAAAATTGAAATATAACAAGTAAATACATGACTGTGCTTGACTCTACTTGACCAGGCTTCAAACAGCTTTGGCCCACTCTGTCCCTAGATGGGGGGAAAACAAGGAAAACACATAAGGGACTCTAAATTCAGGGTCCTATACAAAGCCTATTGAAGCCAATAGAGTCCCATCCATTTCAGTGGTTTCTAGACTAAACCAGCTGTGGAATTCTCTTGTGGAACTGTCACTGTGTGTTCCATCAGGGTGAAAGGATCTGACTCCTGAACAAAGACTAGGTGATTCAGAAGCACTATGTCTCCATGCTCTCCATTGGATTCTCCTGGTAATTAAAGCTTGTTGCCAGGGCTTGCCCTGCCGTTCATTGCTAAGGCAGCATCCTTCCCTTACCAGAGACACCTGCAAGGAGGAAAGCCACAGTTTCTGTACAGATGCCCCATGCTTTCAGTTGATACTTTGGAACTTCAGAGAATCACAGAGTACAATGAATATACACAACATTAACACTGATACAATTATCCAATTCCAATTAAAAAGTGAGTGGAATATTTATAGATTTGTTGTATGGATGGAGCATGGAAAACAATGGTCACAAAGGCCGGTCCCCATCTATAGAACAATCTCCACAAGTAGACTTCCACAGGGTCTGGGGGAGGCAGAGAATGATGCCACATAAGTGGCACTCTTTGCTTCGTCAGTCCTAGGCAGGGATCAACTGGAGTTTTGTCCTGTGGAAGCAGACAGGACACTTTTGAGGTAAATTTATTAGTAAAGGGTTTTTATTTGTTTGGGAACATGGAAAAGGGGAGCTGGAACATGCAAGTATTCTCTGGTTCAGACAACACCAAATGTAAGGGATAAATAAATAATTGAATTTTTTTTAAATCAAAAGATACATTTAAAGTAAGAAAACATTCTGATCATGCTCAATATCCAGTGGGGCAAAACAAATTCAGAAGTCCATTAATGAGGCAGTGATAAGTTTTTAGATCAATGAAAGATGGCAACATAACTCTCTTTTAAAAGATCTATCCAAATCCACTTAGAACAAAATTTCCAAACAATAATGAGTCTGAACTCGTCAAGACAATTATGTATTGTAGAACTTTAAACTAGGCCAAATAAGGCTTCACAGACTGGATTGGCCCAGAAACTGTTATAATTATGGCTTAACAAAATCAACTGACGTCCTATCAATCTGGTGACTTGCCTTGAAAATTGCCCCTATTTTTCTCCATGTATAAACCTTCTACAGTATCTTAAGAAAAGCAACTGACTACCACTAATGGATTTTCAATCACATATGTAAATCGTGACTGACATACATGGCAGAAGATTCTCTATCAGGTAAGAATTCTAGCTTTCATAGAGATTGGTCTTCCTTTTGAAGTATAAAAACAGTTTTATCCTATTATTATGACTTTCCCAACAAAGTACATTACTTAATAATTGTAATTTAGGCATCCTTCAAAATCCTTTATGTTTCCTACAATTATCTTTTGAATATCTTTCATCAACTTAATTGTTCCAGAAGAAGACTTGTCACACATGGAATATTTATTTGAAATCATGCTGCTTCAACAAAGATTTAGAACTTTGATAACTCCTTCATACAAGAGAAAATATGTTGTTTCATACTGTACACATACACTTTTTTTCCCTCACCATAAAGTTACCAGTAAGCAAATGAAAACATTTTAATGATGTGTTTATCAGACAGTGCAGGGACTGCTGCTGATTTACAGTTCAAAAGGCCTATTTCTGAGATGTACTGAACACCTGCAACTCCCATTGGCTTCAATGGGAGCTGTGATTGCTCCTCTGGTTCAGGTACAGCATTTATGGTCCTTTAATGTTACTTTCCAGTGGTACACCAAATTTGTTTCTCAATGCTATATTTTAAAAAGTGTTATAGAAATAAGAAATGGAAAAGACCTTTAGCAAAGTTATCTAGGGACTGATTTATAACAATAATTAGGCACCTAAACACAGTGCAATGCACCTAGGAACCTAAATTCTTAGGTGCCTAAATTCCTTTGTAAATTCACGGTCCCTAGTACAGGTCCTTACCTTTGAAGGGCTTCCCCCCATGTAAAACATTTATAAGTACTTTATAAAACTGGGACATTTGTTATATTGCAGGTACACTGCAATTACAATGAAATTATAATGCATAAACACTAACAAGGAGGAATAGGTTGAAGGCTTTTGTCCTAGGTTTAAAAAAAGCACATTGATAGAATGATAAGTAATGTATCATAACTGAAACCAAAAGATTAATAAGTAATTTAGTCACTTAGTTAAGAAGAGAATAACAAAAATGATAAAAGGTTTAGATGGGATGGTCTTAATTCATTCAACACAAGTCTGTTAAATTATTAATTATGGGGCAGATCCTTGGCTGTTATAAAGCTGTTATTAGCTGTTATAAACCTGTTATTGAAGCTCTGGAGCTATAATAATTTACCCTGTGAATCTGTCCTCCTAGGTATAAAGAGGCATAACTAGTGTAATTACACTGTAACTACAGTATAATGAAGCTATTCTTTAACCAATGACAGTACAATTATAGTCATTTTATTATACAATAATGTGATGTAGCATTTAGTATGCTCAGTTGTGCACAAAATGGAAATAAAGACAGTTGCAACTCCCTGACTATTAGAAAGAGGTCTGCAGTTATTTTTTTTTTGGTGGTCCCACTATAGTTCTAGACCATTTCTTTCCCTAGGTTTCTAAGCCACAGCCAACATACTTATATACGTTTTGCCAATATCCAAGTATGTGTGGGTCAGGTTCACTGAGTCACAGAAATGTAGGGCTGGAAGGGATAACGCAAGGACATCATGTGTTGAGGCAGAAACAAGTGAACTAAGACCATCCCTGACAGGTGTTTGTCAGACTTGCTCTTAATAACCTCCAAGGATAGGGAATCCACAAACTCCCTCATAAGTCTATTCCAGAATTTAATTACCCTTATAGCTATAAAGTTTTTCTAACGTCTATCTAAAGCTCCCTTACTGCAGATTAAGCCCATTACTTATTATCCTTCAGTGGACATGGAAAATAATTGATCATCTTCCTCTTTATAACAGCTCTTAACATTTTTGAAGACTGTTATTAGACTCCCCTGCCAATTTTCTTTTCTCAAGATTAAATATGCCCAAATTGTTTTTTAAACTTTCTTCATAGGTTAGATTTTCTAAAGGTTGTTGTTCTCTTCTGGTCTCTCTACATCTTTTGCAAAACAAAAAGAAACTTATTTCAAAGAGTACTGGAAAAATCCACTTGTACTATAACTGAAGCCGGTGATGATTTTTGAAATAAAAAATATTGGCTATGTCCAAACAATAAACAAAACGGAGCACAAAGAAGAATAGACTGGAACATATTTGATTAAAAAAAGGAAGCATAATTGTTGAAAGCAAAGTAATATTGATTGAAATAGAAAATTAGAACAAAGGCAGGGTAAATTAAAGCAAACACACGAAAAGACGTATAGTCAAGGGACTAGATTAGAAGAAGTCTTGAATAGCACAAAGACACACTTATAACCCAACTAATTAAGTATTATACCACACAACCTGCTTTGAGACACAAGCAATGAACACTGAAAAATGCCAATCCTTATTTCATAAAGCATGTATGAAGACATGGGAGAAATAAGCAAATAAGCAACCAATCCTGCAAACATTTACACATGCAGGCATCATGTGTCAGTTGGACTACTCTTAGTGCATAAAGTTAGAGCTGTTAATAAGTATTTTCCAGACTGGGGGTATAAATATCAGAGAAGATTAATTCCCTGTACTACAGGAATTACTGTGTGAAAAGTTGTTGATCTAGTCAGGGGTTCTCACACTGTTGGTTGGGACTTCAAAGTGGGTCACAACCCTATTTTAATGAGATCGCGAGAACTAGCGTTAGACTTGCTGGGGGCCAGGGCTGACGGCGAAGCCCAAGGGCTTCAGCCCTGAATGGTGGAGATCAGGATTCGGCTTCAGCCCTGGGTGGTGGGGCTTCGTTTACAGGACCTCCCCACTTGGGGCTGAGGCCCTTGGCTTCAGATTTGGCTCCCCCACCTGGGGCTAATGCTCTTGGGCTTTGCCCCCCTCCCACCCATGATGGCAGGACTGGGATGGGCTCAGGCTTCGGCCACCAGTTCTGGGGTCATGTAGTAATTTTGATTGTCAGAAGGGGAGTACAGGGCAACGAAGTTTGAGAACCACTTCTATTTTAGTATCCTACCACTGACAGTGGATAGGACTGTTGTTTCAGAGGAAGGTACAATGAACCCTTCAGTGGACAGGTATGGGATCGGTAGGCAAAATTGCTCCTTACTCCCGATAGTTAAAGTTTGCTCTATGCCCTGAAGCATGAAAGTTTATATGTCTCCCAAAGCTCCGGTTAATCATTAAGCACTGTGCTGCTTCCTGCAGCCCACATTGGACTGGGACGACAAACCGAGGCCAGTGGGAGCTGTGGTCGGTGAAATGGCAAGTAAATAAAGTGGTGGGGCCCACTAAGGGTGCTTACCCTGTGGTCCTGCATGCCAAGGTTGCCGATCCCTGCTCTAGAGTAATGACCACCTAGTCAGGAGGTCTGGCATTCTAATGCTGGCTCTGTATGGCCTTGTGCAAGTCACTTCTTCTATCTCAGAGTCCCCTCTGTAAAAAGAGGATAACATCATTTGCCATCTATCTGTCAGAGGTGGAGTGAGAATTAGTTAATATCTCTACAGTGCTTTGAACTTAGTACTATAAAAATGCTAAGCATTATTAGTCATATTTGTGTGTCAAGCCACAGCTCAAAAGCTGGAAGATCCTTTTCTTGATGTTAGGATTTGCTATATGATAAATAAGGCATACAAGATCAGAGAATTTGTATTTACCAGACACCGATGTACAACATACTGCTGCAGAATGAACTCAGCTGATCAAAACCTTTCCTACAGGAGAAGTTCCAGAATGTTCTCTAATTTTCAAAATGTTCTAACATTATCTCCAAAAAACTAGAACACGTGTGGAGATGCTGTGGTTCTTTCTTCAAGTATGTACTGAACTATTTCTAACAGCTTACAAAATATTTGGTTGATACTGACCTTTAAAAAGTGCTTATGTAATTTGATATCGCCTTTTAAATTGTAATACTTTCTTCCATGTGTGACAAATTACTGTCACTATATTGATGGGTCCCGCGCTTTCTCTTCTTGTGGGGGGATTCAGGGAGCCTATTTCTTGCCCCTGAACAGGGTATTAACTGTCCCACTAGTATCCTAGAGGGGAGAAGTGGAGAGGGAGGGACCCGGGCCCACCCTCTACTCCGGGTCCCAGCTCTGGGGCCCTGAGGATAGCGGTAAACCACTTGGATTAGCTATTCCTTCCCCTGGGCTACTTCCCTCTCCTACCCTTCAGCTTGTGGGGGGCTTCCTGCCCTCTGCACAAGCCAGGTGTTCCTTTACTTAGGGTCTGGGTCTTTCTTAGCTCACCGCAGCACTTCTCCAAACTCTCTTCGCTCCAACGCCTCCAAACTGCCCACTCCTCCAACTCCTCCAACGCCTCCAAACTCCGTCCAAACTCCCTCCCCTGTCTGCCTGAAGCAGGGTTTTTTATTAAGGCCTTAATTGACAGCAGGTGCTCCAATTAACCTGCTGCCTGATTCCCTAGTCTACAGGGAGCCACACCCTAATGAACCTTGAGTTAATATATCTCCCCTCAAGCACTCTGCCACAGCTCCCTGACCCTCCTCTATCACACACAGGAGAAAAATGGCATTCTGTTTCTTGTAAGGGAAACAAATATTGCCTAATTTATGCTACTGTACACTGGGAATAATTTTTTTCTTACTTGTAAAATTATCTGTGGCTTTATACAGACACCAAAATCCTCAGGTTATACATATGGCATAGCTAAGAACTCAAGTTATGCTCCAAAATCACAAGTGTCCACTGTTTCACTTAAAGTTTTGGTGTCTTATTGGCAGGCAATACCACTTGCAAGATAAACCCTTCATTAATAATGGAAATTATGAACCATAAAAGGTAAGAAACTTCCTACTATTCTTTAGCTGTAGCCTCTGACTACTCCCAGTGCCATGTGAGTGGTTTTTTTTTTTTGGGGGGGGGGGGTGTTGGTTCTATTACCCAACATGCAGTGCCTCACAGGAAAGCAAAAAGAATGCATAAAGAGCGTACAAGAAGTCTGACTTCTCTACATTTCTTGGTAGACTTACTTATAGATCCTCTCTAAATTCCTCACTGAACTAAACCACTGTTGAATTAACCTAACAAACTATAACAAATACAATAATTAACTTAACCCTTCAGGTGGCTTTAACACAAATGCAACATGTCTCAATCAGACTCTTAGAGCAGATCAGGAAGATTGCTGAAACACCCAGTTGTAAATCCTCATTGGGCAAATCTTTGTAACAGACTGTCCAGCCTCGTAGTCAATAACACAATCTCTTTGTGAATTATTTTCTACTTGTATGTCTGCTCTAATTTCCACTTGTGTCTCCCCGCCTCCCACCCTCTGCTACAAGTTCTCAGGTATCTTGAGCAGATGCTTAAGGTTCCTTTTTAAGATTTTCCCTTCATCTATGATCACCAAAAATGCAAGATAACTCTTCTTTGAACACTGTATCTTTAACTAGCCAGTGCTTGTCTTGCCAAATTCTCTTTGAGTCTTGGTTCTTTCACTTTGGAAGCGGTCTTGTTCTTTTTGTTGTAAGTACCCTGGAAGAGTATAAAAGCTTCATCCAAGCAATAAATTGAAATCTGAATTTTGCTAACATGAAAAGGTAAGGGGTTCTTTAAATTCTCTCAAAACAGAAAATCACCAGATCCATGTCTATTATGAACAAACTGATTCATATATACACGTGTGAGAAAACTTTGTCCAACTGAATGGCAAGAGCTTTAGCTAAAATCTTAGCAACACAATTGATTAAAGCAATTGGCCTGTAATTACTGCATAGTCCAAGGTCCTTTCCATGTTTAGAAACAACTGAAATTACATCTTAGTTTAGATTATTGGGGAGAATTTGCTTATTCTTGGCCTCATTGAACATATTCCATAATCTAGGTATTAAAGTATCAAATAACTTTTGGTCAATATTCAATAGTGAACCCAACTGCTCCAGGAGCCTTTTCAACCTTCATTTATTTTACAGACAGAGTCAGTTCTGTAATTTCTCGTGAGGCATCTAAAAGTTCCTTGAAAAGTCAGAATGCTGTGGTAGAGACAATCCACACAAAAAAGGCAATTTTATCTAGGGCATCTTTACTGATTCCCTCTTCCGCTAAATATAACTTTGAATAAAACTGTTGAGAATGTATTAATATAACTGTTCCGCATATAATTTATTTGCACTATCACAAAGAGCAGCAATCTTATTTATGTTAGCCTTTTGTTTAAGTTTATCTGCCAGCTGCTTGCCAGCTCTCTTGCAAGAATCCCAATAATTTTGTTTCAAACAGAATAAAACAAACTCAGCTTTTGGGGACAGAAGTTTTGTTGATTTCATAACTTAGACTGATGAGAGTTCTGAGGTTCTCTGTGGAGATACTCATACTCCAAATCCAAGTCTTAATTTCCTTCACCGGGTATCTTGGAGGATTCAGTAGTTAAGTGAAACATTTCTCAGAGTTGGATGATGGGGAGTTTGGGGATTCCTTGTGGGTCACTTCAGAGCTCAAGCAATCTACATCCACCTTGTTTGCAACATCCTCTGGTGTCCTTGGCCCTCCTCTTTGATTTATATTGATTCTAATATCTTCCTTCCCATCACAACGATCTCTTTCAATGAGTCAAAAAATTACAGCACTACAGGTGATGTCAGAATGTGCTTTGGTATTCATATCAATTGAGGAACCTTGTGGAAGTGATGTCTTAGGTGAGTTACGGGAGCTGTATGGCAAGGTATGAGCTTGCTGACAGAAGTTAGCATGTCTAGCATCCTTTTAATTCTTTTTTTTTTTAATCTCCAGGTCTGAGCATTTTCAGTATTGCCTGAATCTTTGATTCACTGGGCAAGATTCCCTTTGACGTCAATCTCTCTCTCACACATATGATATTTGATTGAAATTTACATTTGGACTTCTTTAGTTTAGCAGTTACTAATGAGCGAACACAATCTGTTGGGTCTTCTGTTCTCTGTATGATACCATCCTATGTCATGTTTCACAGCTCACATGCTGCCTCTCTCTTAAGGTTTTTGGAACTTTTCAAGTAGCAAGTACTACAGACCCTGCATCTTCTGTTATCCATATCTTGTATATTGACACCCATTCTTGTGACTACATCTTCACGTCATGCTATTAATACTTGTATATCTGGTTCTATGTTGTCTATCCATCAGTACATTGCATATATCCTCTTAATGAGACCAAACACCTTACATATGTCTAAGCCTAGATAGGTTGTTTGTCTCTGTGTACCATCACAGAGTTATTTGATCATTTTCCCTTTGTATTTAAAGATCAGTGTGCATCCTCCCAACACTGGAATTATTCCTCCATTGTAGCCTTTCATGGACACTTTTGACTCTTCAACTTTTATATGCTCCTTACATCTTTCTATTTCAGTCTCTGTTGCTACATTTACACGTGCTTCAGTGTCTATCTTTTATGCCTCATATGTGGCATTTGTGCACATTTTAATTAGCCGATCTTGCATTTTCAACCTCCTCCACTATTCTTCTTAAGCATAACTCTTTCATACCACTTGAGGAATCCCTTTCTGTTACTAATACGTGCACTTTCCTGCTGTCTCTGTTCACTGCAGTATAGTGATTGGGTTTATTACAATTTCTGCATATTAGCCCCATGCTGGGCATTTCCCTGTACTCATGCTGATTGCCACATAGCTGTCATTGTTTCCTGCTTTACATGTTTTTATCCTCGGCCAATTTAATTTCTGTGCACTTTTCCCTTGATGCATTAGGTATTGTTCTTTCAGTCATGATCTCTGTGCTTTTCTCTGTTCTTTTACTTGTATTTCTGTTTGTTCTGCTGCTGGGCATATGCATCTTGCCTTTTCTAATGTCAGCTCCATCTCCCTTAATAACCATTCATGAACTTTTTCTTGTTAGACCCATGGATAATCTAGTTTTTAATGATAATGTCTTAACATTCTATATTTGCAGTATTCACTTTTTAGTTTGAAGTTCTTGACAAACTCTTCTATTGTTTCCCTTTCATTCTGTGTTCCCATCCTGAACATACATCTTTTCTGAGTAAGATTTTTACTAGGGACACAACGATTCTCAAACATTTTCATTGTTTCTGCAAAGCTTTCCTCTTTCCTCATCACTGTATGGAGAGCATGTATACATCATAGGCTTCTATGCCTGCCATTGCTAAAAGCAGAGCAATCTTTTGCAAAGGTGTTTCTTTGCCTCTGTGGCTCTAATATTCATTTCAACTTCCTGCTTGAACATTTTTCAGACATCTTCAGTACTTCCCTTGATTTTCGGTGTTTGTGGGGGAGTTATCTGCAGTTACACAGCATCGGTAGCAGCCATTCCAATGAGTCACCAAGCATTCCATGCCTTCCATTCTTGGTAACATATTGTGTCTTACCGATAACTGATCATTTTAAATATAAATCCTTTATTAAGAATGTAAACCATGCACAGCAGTATAGTAACACATCACTGCTCTCCAGATGGAATCTGCGACTGCCAAACCCTATGCTCCTTTTGTTTTTCTTTTACCCAACCAACATACAGTGCATTTTGGGAAGACAAAATGTCGGCATAAAGAGAGTACAGGATGTGTGGCATCTCTGCACTTACTCTATGGCACAAAGCAAATTTATTAGTTGCTATTGGTAATAAAAAGACTTATATCCTATTTTCAGGCCTGCTACAGTCAGGGGAAAGGGAAGAATCACAAAATTCAAAAAAGTAGGTCTCATTCCACTAAAAGGTCAGTGGTGTACACATACACTCAAAAGCAATTATATTAGTAGAGATCCTGCATGTGTGTGTATAAAATGTAAATTGTGAGAGAGACAATTCACACAAATGTAGGGTTCAATTAATATATATCTTTACTGATGTTTTCCTATTGTAAGAACAGATTAGTTCCATATAAAATAGAGAAAAAATAGCCTACCAGTTTAAAGTTTTATATTATTATCACCACCACATTTCTGTGTGTGTAAGTCACTCCCCTCCCCTCCAGACAAGTATCCTTCAACTTTCAAAATTGGAGATTAGATGCAGAGTATGTAATACGTTCAACTGCGGATCCTACGGTTCTCAAAACTAGTCAGCAAGGTTTGCTTGATTAACTGAGTATGCGCTCTGCCCTCCTAACACCAGAACAAGCTGATTTTCTAGTTCTACCAGATTTTTAAAAAGCTAACTGAAGGTTCAGGTTATGTGTCATTATTGTTAACAGATGTATAAAAGTGATTAGCTGAGATAACAGATAAAGATTGTAATATCCATACTGTTCATCCATCCTCTTCAAAACAATCTACAGTGAGTTTCCATTAGCTATTTTAATAACAACCAGAACTGTGAATTGCCCATTAACATATAGAACTCTTCAGCTTTCCTGTTATAAAAGATTTAAAAATACTTTAAACTCTTGTTTAAATGTAAACCACTAACATCTACAGTTACTGTTAATATAGTAACACTAAAAGTTAATGTCTAATTACCAAGCGCTAAGATTTAAGAAAAGACTTTTATAATATTTAGAATTCCCATGCTATTAGCTTTCAGGAGATACCCGAACAGTATTCTCAGGGTCCCACACGTAACTACAGGAAGGATGTTTCAACCACCACCGTTACCATAATTGGGACAACCGGTTCCTAGAAGACAGCCATTCTGTCACACTGTTTTCTCTCATGCACTCTCCCTATGGGTTGAATGATTGCCACATGGCTTATGTGACTAGAGAAAGTTGTGTTGGATGGTCATATACTGGATCTCTGTAGGTACTTTGGTTATCAGTTGATGACCTATTGGGTTTTATATAAATTGTGGAATGTATGATATGAAGAAAAATGCAGAGATCAGAGTTAGAGATACAGGATGGAATTTTCAAAAGTGCCTAAGTGAAAAACAAAGAGCACCTTCACTTTCAATAGGACTTGTGAATCTACCACTTAGGCACTTCTGAAAACCTCACACACAAACTTGAACTTGTCTGCTTCAAAAAGATGAGGAGTTCAAAATAACTTCAGTTACTTCACATGCTCATGAGTCCACTGGACAATTATTGTGGTTTTACAATTACACCATCTTACTTTTTAAAACACTCTCTCCCCTCCCTTGTTGTGTGAAAAAGCCAGAACAAAAAGAACAAAAAAAAAAGGAAACTGACTCTATTGGGGAAAGAGCAAAACTGACTTTAAACAAATGGTGGAATTTACAAGGGGGACTTAGGTGATGCAATGAACAAATAAATAAATATGCATTGAAGCAGGGAGACTAGAAGGGGGTCTCCCCACTCTCAGGTGGATGCCTTAAGCACAGGGCTACAGTCATTCACTGTTTTTCTGGATTACTGAATATTTTATTTTTTGTACTCAGTGGAACAACTCCAATAAGAGCGATTGAGGGAGACCTGCCTCATAATATCCCACAGCCCAGTGGTTAGGGATCCCCTCTGAGTGAATGAGACAACCAAATTTCAATCTTTCTCCACATCATACAGAGTGAATAATTGTATTGGGATCTCCAACATCCTGGGCGACTGCCCAAATCATTGGGCAAAAAGTTATAAGGAAGGAGGGGAACAGCCACCTTGTCCTCCAGCCATCTTGTGTTGGTTTAGATGTTCCCTGAGCATGCCTACTAGATCAGAACCAAAAGGCAAAACATGGGAAGGGAGAGAGAATTTCCAGTTCATTAATCCTACCGGGGCTTAGGTGAGCATCAAGGTGGTAGGAGGTGTCAGGAATGATATGGCTCTGAACATCCCCAACCACTGAAATTTAAGTGCATTTGCACCTTTACTAGTGGAACTTCAGATGACTAGGGACTCTAGGGTTAGGCAACAGCTCAGTGTGCGGTTTTAGTGTCACTCAAGTCCTCCTTGCAAATCCCACTCAAAGTGTTATCGAATGTTCAAACTAATATAAATAGATATTTAGAAACAGAGAAACAAAATCCAGTCTTTTTAAATTATAGTAAATTTAAGCATTATTTGTAACAGTTGGTAACAAATTTAAAGAAATGAGGAAGCCCAGAGGAAGAAATAACTGAATTCCACTTTTTCTGGTTGAGGTATTTTTTGTTGTTATTTATTTGTAGATTTGGTTTCATTTTTTTTTTTTTTAGATGGCCTCAAAGTCACAAAATTAGCTCTGGATTTCAGGTGTGTTTGGATATAGAGCAGGGGTCTCCAAACTTTTCAGCCCAAGGGCCGCATTAGCTATCAAATAGCAGTTCGGGGGCCGACAACACACTCGAGGTCCAAATAAAAAAGAATCAAAACATGGATGTTGTTTTTTATTATTTATTTAATATTATTTTATTCAGTTATTATTTAATAACACATTGATACACTACACATGAACACCTGTTCACTACACATGAACACTACACATGAACACCTGTTCACCACACATGAACACTACACATGAACACCTGTTCACTACACATGAACATTACACATCAACCCCCCAACTGACCCACCCAGCCAGGTCTCTCACCCCAAAACCTCCTTTCCTCCAACCCCCCCCCCAATGACCCACCCAGCCAGGTCTCTCACCCCAAAACCTCCTTCCCTCCCACCCACCCCCCAACTGACCCACCCAGCCAGGTCTCTCACCCCAAAACCTCCTTTCCTCCAACCCCCCCCCCCAAATGACCCACCCAGCCAGGTCTCTCACCCCAAAACCTCCTTTCCTCCAACCCCCCCCCCAAATGACCCACCCAGCCAGGTCTCTCACCCCAAAACCTCCTTTCCTCCAACCCCCCCCCCAAATGACCCACCCAGCCAGGTCTCTCACCCCAAAACCTCCTTCCCTCCCACCCACCCCCCAACTGACCCACCCAGCCCGGTCTCTCCCCCCCCCCAACTGACCCGCTCAACCCGGTCTCTCCCCACAGACCGTTTCGCCGCCTGGCAGTGGGTGGCTCCTTGTTTCGCCCCCTGTAGCTGCGTGGCGGTGCGGCGCGTCCCGGCCCCAGCTCTGAGCCGTCCCTGGCCGGCGGCGGCAGCCGAGCACGCGGCGCGTCCCGGCCCCGGGGCGGCAGCCGAGCACGCGGCGCGTCATGGCCGGCGGCGGCAGCCGAGCACGCGGCGCGTCCCGGCCCCGGGGCGGCAGCCGAGCACGCGGCGCGTCATGGCCGGCAGCGGCAGCCGAGCACGCGGCGGGTCCCGGCCCCGCGGCGGCAGCCGAGCACGCGGCGCGTCCCGACCCCGCGGCGGCAGCCGAGCACGCGGCGGGTCCCGGCCCCGCGGCGGCAGCCGAGCATGCGGCGCGTCCCGGCCCCGCGGCTGGCGGCCTGCGCCGCGCTTCCAGGCC
The DNA here is from genome assembly GCA_032164245.1 of Sternotherus odoratus. NCBI lineage: Eukaryota > Metazoa > Chordata > Testudines > Kinosternidae > Sternotherus > Sternotherus odoratus. Next base: position 154,802,443 of record JAVMKO010000001.1, on the reverse strand, counting down.
CCAGCGCGGAGCCGTCCCAGCGAAAAGCTCAAAAGAGCCAAAAATTCCCTAACTAGCCAAAAAGATCTCCGCGGGCCGGATGAGAGGGCCTCGCGGGCCGCATCCGGCCCGCGGGCCGTAGTTTGGAGACCCCTGATATAGAGAATTGATTTGAGTCGATCTCTAGTAATTAAGAATATTTTAAGGTCTTATTCTTCTTCCCTATTACTACATGAGGACCTAAATCATATAAGAAGCAAAATCAAATTGAGGAAGCTATTATTAAAGTATGTACCTGTACAAAAGAGATCAATACTCTAGTAACTGGATAGGGACTCAATGAAAGTTTTCAAAGAATCTCTTCCTCTATTAAGCTTTTCTTTCAGATTCCTACTTTGCATATGAGCTCCCATGGCAAATAATGCACCTGTTATTCAGTACATTTCTACCTATAACATATTGCAAATAGAAGAATAGCAGATTTCACAATGTCAGAGTTAACAGGAAAGTAGGAATCATATACTCTAGGAGAGAGATTTAATGGCACCAAGGAAATTAAATCAATACAAAAGAATAACCCATTTAAAAATGACATTACATTTTCAAAGCATTTAGAATAATACAGTGTAGCCCTCTGAAGTAGATAACTAAAACTAATATCTCTTATTAAGCAATAATTTTCCAATGGAACCAAAATAAATTTAATAATCTCGGCTATAAAGTGAATATGTAAAAAACAATATGTATAAAAGATCAATTTACAGTGAACAAGGAAGTAGCCAAAGCATAAATATTTGAACAGATTATTTATCAGTGACAAGACCAGGCATTTACAGAATTTCTTTGCAAAAGTACCAAGCAAAACTAGGAGTATTTGTTTACAAATTATTATCCCAATCCAGCCTTCATATCAGTTGTTAAGACTAATTTTGCACTCACCGGCAATGACTTTAATAGGACTCCAGGAAGACACACTAGTCTAACCCAGGGCCGGCGACAGGTGGGTACTACGGGTAGAGCTGTACCGGGCCCCACACTTCAGGGGGGCCCCGGTACAGCTCTACCCGTAGTCATCGCGCGGCTCTCCCCCGGACGAGCGTGTGTCCCCGGCTGAGCAGTGAGCCCGGCCGGCAGCAGCGGCTCAGTCCGGGGAGAGAAAGGGCGGGGAGGAGGGGTGAGCAGCAAGGCAGCAAAGGCGCTGTCAGCTGGGGGGGGGGGAAGGGAGCGCCGGCTGGGCTGGGGGCCCCCCAGCCGCTGTTGGCTGGGCTGGGGGGGCCCGCTGGGCTGGGGGGGGCCCAGCCGCTGTCGGTTGGGCTGGGCTGGGGGGGGCGCTGGGTTGGGGGGGCCCCAAACTATCAGAGTAGGGGGCCCCCAAATTTCTGTCGCCGGCCCTGGTCTAACCACATACATTTGATTGTAGGATTGGGTCCTATGGGTAGAATTGGTTGAAAATATTTCTACTCAACTTTTTTTTCATTGGAAAATGCTTTATTATTAAAACCAATTTTTTTGTGGAAGTGTGCTGGTTTTCACAAAATTTCTGTCACAAGGGAGAATCGGGTACAGAATAGAACTTAAAATTTCACACACACACACACACACATATTAACACAAGTGCCCTAACCACTGAATTATAGTATTAGTATTACACAGAAACCCATTCTCAAGAACATAGTTTGTCTTAAATTACTATCAAGTTCCTGGGGGACTAAGAAATATTGGGGGATTTACTAGAGAATGATACAACTCGTAAATGTCCTTGTGATGAGTGATTCACCAGTCATTGTGTGGGGTGTAGCATTATAGACTTCTTTACACCATACCTCACCAATCACCCATGGTGGCCCTTTTTATCTTGTGACTCGGCCCCCGGGCCTAGTCTCATTTCAGTCTTGTCTCTTTCACTTTAAGTCAGTGTCTCATTCAATAGTAGTTCAGCAGCCCTGTGATAGGTCTCCAGCCTGACTCTGAGCCCCCTAGCCCTTATGACCCTTCTCTCAGGCCTTTACCAAGCCTTTCATTGGTGACCTGCATGGGAACCCTGTCCCTTCCTCTACCCTGTGTTGTATCCAAGGACCTGTTTAGCAGGTGACTGACCTTTGCATCTTCAGGCCTCCTGCTTCTTCCAAGAACTTCTTCCTACTGAGGCTTGCCTGGGGAGAGAACTGTAATGTGTCCTAAGTGAAAAACAAATAAACAACAAAATCTGGAATATTAAATCTTTAACCATCAAGGTAGTACAAAAACTGGCCAGTGGGACCTCTACCTGCCTCTAAGCCTTCTTTCCAAGCTCTCCTAGGCCTCAGAGGAAAGGCACAAAACTAAAATAGTCCAACCATGGTCCTGGCCTTTCAGGAGAGACCTCAAGAACTGTAGCCTGGCTCAGTGTCCTCAGGGCTACTGGGCAGTGTTCACAGGAACCCTCAGACAACCATCATTCTCTGTGTTGCTCCTGTCTGGGACCTAATAGAGAGAGGCCCCTTCTTCACTGGTTTTCTCTCTCTTAAGGCTCCTCTACCAAAGCTCGCATGCCACACAGATGGGGTGGGGGTTGAAGCAGGCTGTTTGACATACACATTAATGCTGAATTTTATGATCAATGAATACAACTAGATAAATTAATTAAAGCAACTGCTATTCAAAGTTACAACAAATACAACCCGCTGCTGGAATAGATTGACAGATTAAAATAAGATATTTAAATAACAGTTTATGATTTCTGATGGTTAGTATTTTTAAGTTCCATTTGTAATCAAGGCTCCACAGATGTATTATTTTCTTGGCATCTAGTCATTAGTAATACTTTCAATTAAATGGAGATTAACCAATGTTAATTACAGTGCAGCTCCTATAGATGTACAATACAGTTCATGCTAATAACTTAAGAGGTAAGTGAAATTCATTATGTTGTAGTTAATACCCCCAAATTAAAAATGATTTGTTTCTCTCTTTTATAATTTTGCCTAATCAGAATTATGTAGATTAAACAACACAAAACAACAATTCCAATCAGCAGTTTTAGGGATTTTAAACTGTGTTAAAATGCAGAGCTAAAACAATGTCAAGTGGACAGATAGCACCATCTAATGAAATGTGAAGCTCTTCTCTGGGGCAGAAGCTGAAATGTATTTCCATTAAACAAAATAATAAATTCAATCAACCAGAAAAATTATGGTGTTCCTGCTCAACTCCTCAAAACTGCTTCCATGGCCAGATAATCCTCCATTCTCAGAGCACTTTTACAATAAATGCAACTGAAGAACTCTAAAACAGTTACATTAAAAATTCAAACTATCCTTAAATTAATAAATTTAAACATTTAAATTTAGACTAAGCATGACAGATTTTAACTCAAAGAAAGCTGCCATTGGCCTCCTCCTACACAAAGACCTATAAAACCATTTGAAAATGGAGACTGAAAACAAACTTCAGTAAAACTAACCAATAATCTATGCATAAATATTGTGGATGGCATATTGAAGTTAATCAGAATTTTGCCATTTACTTAACATAGTTAAGCCTGGTTCAGCCTGATTGGACTAACCTTGTTATCTCTAACCTGGTCCTTGCCTCTTATATATTCCTGCATCTGGATACTTCCACTGCATGCAGCCAACGAAGTGGGTATTAGCCCACAAAAACTTATGCTTCAATACTTTAGTTAGTCTTTAAGGTGTCACAGGACTCTTTGTCACTTCTGCAATTCCAGACTAACATGGCTACCTCTCTGATTCTTAACAGAGTTGGGATTGCATCTTCCTGTTCCTCCTCTCCTCCTGCTCTCATCATTGACAGAATGTGATATAAACAAGGACTTTAGAACAAACAGAAGGTTGTTGCATTACTACAGTAGATACTTTTTCAATCGAATATTGAATAATGGTGTAGAGCAGCATTTTTCAAAGTTTGGGTCACCACCCAATACTGGGTCATGGCATGTAAGGCACTGGGTCACTCTGGTCAACACCACAAACCAAGACATTAAATGTCCGATTAGCAGTGCAGCTAAGGCAAGCCTACCTCTTCCAACACCATGCTGCGATCCAGAACCGGCCAGCAGTGGGTCTGACTTAGAGACAGGAGGTGCATGGAGCTCAGTGCACTGTCTCCGCCCTGAGCACTGGCGCCAGAGCTGGGGGGGGGGGCATTGCCTGTGGGCGAAAGCCACATGGAGCTCCTGGCACACCTTCACCTAGGAGGCGGACCTGTTCCTGGCCACTTCAGGTGTACCACGGTCCGTGGTGCCAGGACAGGTGGGACGCTCTGCCTACTCTACTTCCTCTTCCCAAATCTTTTGAGCAGTATGCATCCCCCAGGGAGTAATTAGGGAGCAATTCTTGAGCTTGTCAGAGAAGAGAGACTGCAATTCTATACAGCCCTTCTACAAGCCATGCAAGGTCAAAGGGAGATTTCTTACTTCTTCAAACCTCCTTATCTCATGCATCTGTATTGTTGTGGAGTCCATTCCCTAGGGAGCATAACACTTTGTATTGTTCTCCTATGACACCTTTAGCCAACCTTGGTAGGGGTCTTGTTGAGCTGGCAGGAGTTGCATCCAGACATTTCTTTATTAGTGAGGACAACAGAAAAAATGAGAATGTTGTTTGTTTCTTGTAGGAGTGTATGTATGTGTGTTATCTCTACATCAACTAAAAAAAGATGTGAGAAACAGAGAAAGTAAATTCCTAAGGGAATTAATATAAATGGCAGATGTACTCTTGAAATCCAAGACCTTGTTTTCATTCAGATATTTTTACCACTTAAAGCAGAAGACAGAGGATTCCAGAAAATCCCTAATAGACTTCCCTGGCTATCTCCCATTGAAATTTATACAAATATTTCAGTAGGAGCTTGTTTCGGTTCATAAAAGGAGGACCATTAGACATTGTTCTTTTTAAAACTGTTGCTATAAATTTTCACCCTGTACTCATATTTATTTATTTTATACTTTGTACTTTTAAAGCTTCTTGGGCAAAATTATGAGCTGACAGTGAGGAGAAGCAAAAGAATTTTTAAGGAACTTTAGGGGACCAGATCTGGACCTGATTCAAGTTGGAGCAGCCACTGAACTGTTGTCATTTAAACCATATGGAATGGTCCCTTAAATGCTGTTGCACCAGACAAAGATTGAGTATAATGAAATCAAGGCCTTTCCCCTTCCCATATCTGGCTTTCACTGGGGAGAAGAGGACTAGGAGGGGCTGGCATAGCTGTCAGTCCAGGATTCCCTTCACCCCATACTTGAGAAACCTTCAGTTGCCATTTTGGGCCACTTCATTGCCAGGTTACACTCCTCTGATTGCACAAAATGTCTGAGGATTTCACTCTTTCTCTCAAAAAAGCTAAATTAACCCCCCATGAGGTACAGAATATAGCTGGTTGGAAAATGACTTTTTCTGCCATCGAAAACAAAACAAAATCTCTTTCAACTAAATTTGCCATTGAAAAAAATGTGACTTTTTGATAAAAATAAAATTAAAATAAGTAAAAAAAATCCCAAATATTTTCAGATATAAACTGAAAAATTCAGGAATGGCAGTGCCTCATGGGAATGGGAGTTCTAGCATCTAAAATGCCTATTTTCCTCTATGGGTTGAAGTCCCTGGGAAAACTACCTAGCCTATGATATACCTTCTTGCTCTATTGGTGAATCATTGGAACCCCAGAGTCATAATACATCCTGAGAGATAAAGTTCAGAAAGGGAGCACAAGGTATCCAAACTATAGGTCCCATGAGACATGACGAAAAGTATCTCCAAATAGAAATGTTCAGTTTCCAGCCCAAACTTATCAGGTTTTGAATATTCATGATTTTGATTAAAAGACCAAATATTCTGTGGTAAAGACATTGTTTGTGAAAAATTATATTTAGCTAAAAATGTTATTTTTTGTGGAAAACCAGTATTGAGAGAATTGTTATGATGAGCCTTAGTATAGAAATATTATTAGCCCAGTTTTACATGTGGGGAAAATGAAATATAGAACAGTTAACTACCTTGGATCAAAGTAATACAGAAAGTCTGCAGAGATATTGGAAATGAACTGTACCATACCCACAAGAAAAAAAATGGTATTTTACAGTGGAGAAGAAAAACAAGATTGAACCCTGTGGGATTTGTTTACTTTCTAAAGGAAAAGGAGCTAACAGAAATTTGGTTCAGAGGATTTTCAAAATTTTGCATGCAGCATCAGCAGCTCTTTTATAACATTTTTCTTTTTACTTAAACATCTAACACAGCTGGAGAAACAGTGTTTATTATTTAATATGCAGCTAGGGATTTACACTGCAATTTGTTTTATGAAGCTCAACTTGATACATTTTCAATCTTCCACACAAAAAACATGTTAGAGTTTTTCATCTGAATTTTTGAAGTCCCTCTCTATAGATATTTAAGAGGGGAATGAAGCAAAATAAATTGAGGATTTGATTACAATATACAATACCGTATACAATACTTTACACACACAATTTTAAAATGTAATATGAGAATTTGTAAATATTTTAAAACAAATGCTAGAGGGCCAAGTCATTTGTGCATTTATTAAATACCACAAACCTCCCTGTTTTTACAATAGTCAACTGTTACAGCAAGATATCTGAAATTGAATAAAAAATATGAGACTGTTCAAATAAACTTTTCATCCATAAGATTATATAGAGAGAGAATGCTTTAGATGTGATGTATATTAAACTTATATCCATAAGAGTGTATCCTGTGTGGATCATTCATTTCAATAGTGAAAGATTAAATATTTGTTCCCGTAGGGATGTGGGGTTTTTGTACTTCTTGAATTATGATTCTAAGGAACACTTAATTTTAAAGTCTAAATCAGCAGAGTTTAACGTACTAAGATACAGTAATAGTTTTTTTTCAGAAACTTTTTCTATTTTTAACTTTTTTAATTGTGAGAGGCTGGCTTTAGATCTCCATCCATAATTTCACCTTTAAGATTTATGTTCTGAATATTTCAGGATCAGTCATTGACATTTGGCTATTCTCAATGGACTGCAGACTTGCTGAAGGTGTTAGTAAAGTAAGAGACAACATAACGTACATCTACAATAATGGTGCTGTTCAGAGTACAAACATTGCACACCCAGATAGCACAGGTATAAACAGCCATGTAGATAGTGAGCCATGACTTAGATGAATAGAGTTGAGTTGAATGTCTTACACACCTGAAACCTAGGGTATATTCCTGACATGGTTCTCTACTCACCCAAGCAGTGCCACCTATGTCTAAAATGCTATTTTTAGTAGTATGGTGTCCTATCACATTCACCCAGTCAGAGACTTTCCTTGGGGTAGTGAAAGACAGTAGCAGCATGGAGCTGCCAGAGCCTTTCTCGACTGCCTCCCTCCTGCAAGAGCCTTTCACTGCTGTGTGTATCCATCCATTACATGCATGTATGCAGTCTGCCTTTTACTGTGGCACATACCTACACATACCCTACACACTACCATAAATGGAGATAAGGCATAAGAGCATTGAGCCTGATTCTTGTGTTTGTGTCAGATCTCCACCCTGCTTAGGGTCTGTCATAAGTATGAAGTACCTTAGAATTACTGTTTTACCTGTGAAGGGTTAACCTGAAACAGGAGAGGGGATGACGTAATCAGAGCTGCTAATACCTGGCAGACAAAGGGGTTACTTTCACTTTTGTTCCCGGGCTTTTTCAGTTCTCTCCGCGGCTGCTCGGAGTGTGTCTGCATTCCCCTGGCTATGGGGAGGAATCACATCTATGTTTCTATCCTATATTTCAATAATCTTCTAAGAAAGCCAAAAGTCCAGCAGTAAGTGTATTCTTGAAATATATCACTTGAAATTGATCCATGGTGCTGCTTTGTTGTTCACGTTAACAGTGGAGAAATTCCAAAGGAGGGGGTTAGGAGGCTTAGTATCTATTGATTTCTGTATAAGGAGTTAATGCTTTTCTCTTTTTATTTTATTAAAATCTTTCTTTTAAGAACTGTCTGTTTGTTTCCATTGGGGTGATCCTGGTTTGGATCAGGCACGTCTCACAGCTAGTGAGGGTTTGTGTTCTCGGATCTCTCCCAGGAAAAGGGGGGATGTTAAAATAGGGGTTCTAATTTACCCTAACCCATGGTCTTGGGGCTCAAATTAGTGATGGCAGCATTTTCCAAGCCCCAATTGGAGAGGTTTGGGTTTTGGGGAAAAAGTTTTAACCTAAGCTGGTAAAATAAGCTTGGGGGGTTATTTCTTCTTTCATGCGGGGTCCCCACTTCTTTACCCTAGAGTTCAGAGTGGGGGGAGATACACCTTGACAGGGTCTGTGTCAGGAAAGAGTCCAGTTAAGGGCAGGAAGAATGTTGCCAGAAGGTTGGTGGGAATCAATGGGAAAATCAGTGCAAATAATGCTGACCAGCAGTGACCCGGGTTTTGTTGCAATGGAACATGATTCCATTGGAGTAAAGGGGCTCTAAGAGTTTTGGAGGCAGACAACTCAATCTTTCATGGCAATAATTTCCACAAGACAGCAACTCCCACCACCATCACCCAAAAGAAAAATCAGTAGGAAATTACATAAATATTTATTCACAGATTTTCCAGGGCCATGTGAGATTTGGGGGTATATGGACTCCATTATATCTCATTCAAGTTTCATCCAGAATCATCCTGCACACAATGTCAGATCTTTCAATTTAATGTGAAATTTTCATACTCTTATTTGCCTACTTCCAACAAAAATCTCCTTTAGTTGTTTTATTCCTTGATCAATAAATTATACGTTTAAGTCATTTTCATATTCAAAATCAAAGCTGGAGCAAACGTCTGCATAAAGTGAAATGTGGTATAATTATGAAAATAAAAATGGCAAAAGTCCAGAAAATTTATAGCAATACATTAAATATAATATCTGGTACCAATCAGCCAAACAAACATCAAGTACATTGATGTCAAGAATGACTTTCACTGCATGCATCCGACGAAGTGGGTATTAGTCCACGAAAGCTTATGCTTCAATACTTTAGTTAGTCTTTAAGATGCCACAGGACTCTTTGTCACTTCATTAAGTACATTGTTACTTTTGCAATGTGTTAAGCAACACATGCATTGCAATAATAAGATTCTGACAAGAATACATGAAAACTGAGACATTTAGAGCTACATTTTCAAAAGAAGGAGTAATGGATACAGCCAAGTATCAGATAATTGTGTGCCTAACTACTCAGTTGTGCATTTGGTTGCCCTGTTTCCTGTATAAATGTATCTATGCATATCTAATGCATCCATCAGCATAGCAACTAGCCACCATAATAATGAATTAAACAAAGTATATATTTAGCTAATGATGTCATTTGTGGAACAGAAATTCTGAAAAAAAAATATTTGGAAATGTTGAAACATTTAATTTTGATATTTTTGCTTGAAATAGAACATTTTGTCATCCCCTCCACAAGAATAGGGTTTTGTAACGTGGCAGGGGGGATAGGTTGGGGCCACAAAGATGGCTAGTCAGTGACATTGTACAAGGATTCCTGGCCTATTGCTGAATGGCTCAACATTAGTTTGGGGGATTTCCTTTACTCAGTGTGGACCCCACCCTGAAAGAGCATTCCTTGGGCAATGGCAAGGGGAGAAAGATATGGGAGCACATCTGCTGGGGAGCAGTGCTGCCACTGACACAAGGTTCAGTTGGGAGCAGAAAGACAGTGATGTGCAGACAGGAGCCTGACCTAAAACAGGAATCATGTGATCAAGGTTTATGTGAGCCAGAAAGCCAGCCTTTTTACTGGACTAGGAGGAGAAATCCTACCTCCACCATTGGAAAAATTTCAGGAAAACTCCAGAAGTGAAAATTCAAGGAGATGCTTTGTTTCTTACATGGGAATAACACATATAAGAAGAGATTTGGCTCTGAGTGAGTTCACCAAAATCACAAAAGAAAAATGTGGTAGAGCTCCAATAGAGTTCAGATTTGACTCTCAGTTGTTTTCTTTAACTATAAAACCTTCATATATCCCTCTTTCCTCACCATTCACTTCTGTAGCTGAGATTAACCTCTGGGGGCAGAAGTTCTCAAACTAAGGTCCAATAATTTTTTTTCCTAGGTAGGGCTTGAGAGTTCTTGGAGTTTCTTCTTCCTCAAAAGGAAAGTTAACATTTTGAGTGTGTTTGTCTTAATTTAGTAAGAGCAAATGTGAGGAGGGTCATCAAGTCCCCTTCACAGCCTCACAGAAAAGTTGGAAAAGAAGTCTTTTGATTAGAAAGTTTGTGAAATAGTGCACTGGAGTAGAAATCTTTACTCACGAACTCCTTTTTATAATCATAATAAATCATACTCAAGATTATTTTAATGAGATTCCTTCCCCTTAACAGAATTCAATCCTCATAACCAGTGCATATGACGGTTTATCTTTGCAATGATGCATGGGTGTTAATATCACTTTGTATGATTCCTTGCACTTATTTCCCTAAAGACAGGGTGAAGTTATATCATGTAAGCCACAGAGGTGAAACAGCTGCTTAAGAAGATGTTTACAAATGTTACCCCTACCAGGAACAGTTTAATTTTAGTGGTTCTTTAATTAATAGCACATTAAGATGCATAATTCAAAAATATACCCAAGGAATTAATTCATTTACAATAAGAATTTCATAAATAATATAAATAATAAACTTACAAATGTGTAATTGGATTTTTAAATTAAACGTTTTTTACATTTGAATAACAATGTTTGTTATCTTGCAGACTTGACCCCCTTTTCATGATATCACCTTTTACCTTCACAAATACAATGAGCAGTGGCACTTACAGATCACCACCACAATACAAAGAAGGTGATTAGCCTTGTGCCTACAGAAATTTAGGTCAGTTATTCATTCATTACCTGAATCTACTCAGTACATTTCTCAGAGCCTTAAGAGAACAAGACGATGTTAGAGTACTTTATTAATGTTATATACATATTACATCCAAAATTAAAGGAACCAAAAGTTAGGAATGGTAGCATTGAGGTTGATTTTGCAACTATAATTTGGTCTCCTTGTGTATATGTATTATGGTATAGTCTAAATACATGATCATATACTAATTTATCCACCGCCCCCCGCCTCATTCAGTCCTTTCCCTGTTCATGACCTCCTTTGTTACAGTACCTTCCCTGTACGTGTTTTCTCCTCCCCACTCTTAATTTCTCCTTCCATGGGTCCTGCCCATCCTTTTCCACATGCCCCTCTCCCAAATCTCATAAGAACATACATAAAACCATAGGAATTATACTGAGTCATACTGGCTCAGCCCAAAGGTCCATCTAGCCCCGTATCCTATTTTTCAGAAATGGCTAATGTCAGACACTACAAAAGTAATGAACAGAACAGATAATCATCAGGTGATCCATTCCTGGTCGCCCATTCCCAGCTTCTGGCAAAGAGGCTAGGGATATTATCCTTGCCTATCCCAGCTAATAGCCATTGGCGGACCTATCCTTCATGACCTTACCTAGTTCTTTTTTGAATCCTGTTAAATATGTGATCTCTGAATATTCTCTGGCAAAGAGTTCCATGGGTTGACTATGTGTTGTGTGGAGAAATACTTCCTTTTGTTTGTTTTAAACCTGTGCCTAGTTCTTCTGTTAAAAGGAGTGAATAACACTTCCTTATTCACTTTTTCCACATCAGTTATGATTTTATAGACTTCTATCATATCCCCCCTTAGTTGTCTCTTTTCCAAACTGAAAAGTTCCAATCTTATTAATCTCTCCTCATATAGGAAGCTGTTCCATACCCTTAAACATTTTGTTACCCTTTTCTGAATCTTTTCAAATTCCAATATTCTTTTCTGAGATAGGATGACCACATCTGCACGTTGTGTCTCAATGACATGGTTGTGACAATAGTTGTTAGCATGGCCAAAACAATGTATTTTCACCTACCCTTATTCTCAGAAAAAACTGAACCATTTTAACTAAAACTTTTCAAAGAAATTGAAGCCTGAGGCAGACACCTGGCATGGACAATTTCAGCCTAAACAGTAGAATCTAAAAGCAGCTAAAACCGGGGACTTGTAAAGAAAAATGTCAGGCACCCTTAACTACAGGCATCATTACCCAAACCACTTATAATATATACAAAGACAGCAACTGAGACATACATCCTAAAACCTTTATCAATGAAGTGAAGAGTAGATATGTTCAATGTATAGGGCTGTAAAACCCCTTCAAAGTCTTAATTTTAATTACTATATTTGTTATCATGTTCAATGCAATTAAAGGATTTCCTAAAATGAACAGAGGGAAATTGTCTCAAAGAACAAATTCTGAAGAATATTTGTGACTACTAGCAGAGGAAGGAAAAAATATCACTATGTCTTGTTATTTATTTTTTTAAATTATCTTTTTATTTTCCATTCAATGACAATATGGTTACACAAATAAATGTCACATTATATTAATAAAATTAGAATCTATCAATCAAATATGCTTGAAAAATAATAAAGCTTTATTGACATCTTGCTAAGATAATTTACATCTGATGACTCTACCCCACTGGCCTCTTTAGGAAACCTTTTATGAAAGAAATAGCTAAAGCTATTACATTATCTAATCTGACAGGTAGTGAAGTCTAATCCCTCCACTGTGTAATGCAGACAAATGACAATTTGAAATACTTAACATAACTAAAGATGTGCAGATGTTGAATTAGTCATTTTAGGAAAGCATCTGACTAATACCCTCTTGCAAATATCTCATCTAAAATGACTTTGCCAATTATTCACATTTAAATCCTTCTCTTATTGCAGGAAATGACTCTACGTTGTCTGAAAAATCTTTAAATAAAGGTGTTTAGTCAGTATTTCCATCTATGTGCAGATACAGCAAAACCCTTTCCCACTCATACACACTCACAGATTTCCCTTTGTGAATAATCTGGCAACATATTCAAAATTGCAGAGAAAAGGATCGGATTCTAATGCCACTGTTATAGGGGATAAAGTTATCTTAAGTGCCTCCTATTGACTGGGTGCATTGCTGCAATCCTTTTTCCTCTACTCCTAGTGTCCTCTGTAGGCTGCCAGCTTCACTAGGAAGGTCGTCAGTGGCTCAGCCCTCCAGCTAAGTCACACAATCAAAATTGAATGATCCCCTCTTGGGGTATCAAAAGCCCCTAAACCAAAAGCCCTCAACCTGGTCTTCATCTCCTATCTCCAGGCCCTTTAGATCCCATCCTTCTTGGGACACAGGCCACTCCCGCACCAGCTGGTGCGAGGTACCAACTGAGGGACCCTGTAAACAGCAGCCATGCATCGCTGCCTCCAGTTCCCTGCTTCTACTCCCTTGGCCTTTTCCCACATAGCCTCTTTCTCTTCACCCTGAAATCAGGGCTGACATTCTCAGATCCTCTTCCTCCTTGCTGAATGCAAAATGTCACCAGAATCCATCTTCTGGCTCTCTCTCAAGCTCGTGTGATCAGTGAGCAGTACCCTTCTTTGCGCCTTCAGTCTCAGCCAGGAACTGACCCTGCTGAGCTCTGATTGACTGTTTCCATGAGGCCCTATGTGGTCCCTTTTCCCCACTGTCCTACTACACCCTTCCATAGTTGGTTATGCTGATTTTGTGCTGGAGAATTCCAATGAATCCAATGACTTATTTTCTCTAGATTTTCACCAGTGTGATATCAGACTCAGGCCCAAATTATTTACTTTGAAATCTCACTCTCCTAATGTGTCCCAATTCCTACTCTAGAGCAGGGATCGGCAACCTTGGCACGTGGGACCGCAGGATAAGCCAGCACCGTGCCACTTCCCATAGCCCCCATTGGACCAGGAAAGTGAACCGAGGCCAGTGGGAGCCGTGATCGGTGAAGCACCAAATAAACAAAGCAGCGGGGCCCGCTAAGGGTGCGGTCCCGCGTGCCAAGGTTGCCGATCCCTGCTCTAGAGTATTGTGATTTTAGCAAAGAAAGTCTCCAAGGTCTCAAAGATTTCATTATTTTGAGGCACAGGTTGGTTTTATCTCTTACATGGATCAAATTCCCTTTCATCTGGAATGTTCCCCATCAGTTTCTTGATGGCTTTGTATGATTAAGTATCATCCAAGTTAGCTAGACAAATTCTTCCAGTGAAGACCAAAACTAACTCTCATCAGTCACCACCCAGCAGATTCATATGAAGAAAAAATTGTGCAGTTCTCACAGTCTCAAGTCTGGTAATTTCTTTTGACCTTGAAGGTTTAGTTTGCATAGAAAATGGATAGCTCTTTAATAAACAGAGGAATAACACTATTCGTCAAGAAGGAAAACAACCAAGAACAATGAATAACCCACGTGATTGTGATATTTATAACTTCAGTGTTATAAATACTCCATATTATCAGAAATACAGAGCAAAACCTACTATACATTCTGTGCCTAGAGACCAATATTTAGTTAGAAAGATAAGTTCAGAGAAGCATGATGGTGAGCTCTTGGCACCGTAACCTCAGAAAGAACAAGATGTCCTCTTGCAGAAGTGATATGCATGACAACAACAGCAGATGAATGTAGTCAGGCCCCAAAAATGGAAGGCCTACTGTTCACTGCCTCCTTCCTTGCCACATTCCATAAGTGCCTAAAACCTCAAGTACCTGGATACAAGATAGTGTGTGTGTATATATATGTTACACAATATAATATCATATCATATCATATAATATATATATAATAAGCAGATATATAATAAGCAGTGCTTCCCGCAGACCCCATTGGAGCAGGATGGAGAACCAGGGCCAGTGGGAGCCGCAATCAACGAAATGCCAGGTAAACAAAGTGGCGGGGCCTGCAGAAGTTGGGTGTGTTGGGCTTTTGAACCTCATCCCTTGTAAATAATAAGAAGATTTATTACTCTATCAAGATACAAGAGTCAGACACCTGAATGCTTCCATAGTGCAAAACCACAGGGCATAGATAGGGCACATCAAGATTAGCTTTGAATGTCTTGAAGCACAACTTGACATAAAGCTTGTGTGGTGAATTTCTTTGCAAAGATTTGGGTGAATATTGTGTTAATGACAGATATCACACTGGCAGTGCATATGTACAATATTTCATAAGAACATAAGAACATAAGAACGGCCATACTGGGTCAGACCAAAGGTCCATCTAGCCCAGCATCCTGTCTACTGACAGTGGCCAATGCCAGGTGCCCCGGAGTGAGTGAACCTAACAGGTATGATCGAGCGATCTCTCTCCTGCCATCCATCACCCCCCTCTGACAGACAGAGGCTAGGGACACCATTCATTACCCATCCCGGCTAATAGCCATTTATGGACTTAGCCTCCATGAATTTATCCAGCTCTCTTTTAAACCCTGTTATAGTCCTAGCCTTCACAGCCTCCTCAGGTAAGGAGTTCCACAGGTTGACTGTGCGCTGTGTGAAGAAGAACTTCCTTTTATTCCTTTATTTCCTTTATTAACATGCCTTTGGTGACATGTGAGTAATCTATGATCTGATGTCACATACTAGTGCAGCCACGCATCAGTGTGATGATGCCTTGCCCTCTTGCATCAAAGCATATATTCAATGATTTAATAAATGTATGAAGGGGGTTATAAGAAGGGGTAGCCTCCGATAGCAGGGCACAAGACATGATGATCTAAGAGGTGCCTTCAATCCTATGTTCCAGGATCAACACTTTAGCTTCATATATTGACATTAATTCATCCTTTTATGAGCTGTCTTATGTTTGGTCCTGAATATTTAAGGAAATACCTTTTCTGTATGGAAGCTCGACTTAGAACATCAACAGTTTACCTCAAGGAGCATCTAATTCTCCCAAAGGCAACAAAGCCCTGCTTCATCCTCTCTGGCAGAGTTACTGTTCTGTCAGGCATCCATATGACAAAGCTACTCAGCATAGGGTCCGCAAAGCATTGATGGCTAAGCACAGTAGCCTAATACACTTCAGATTGTCTATAGTGAAGAGTGCTTTTATGCCATGACTTATGACTTGAGACTGTAAAACGTCTAATGTTCTGCTTCTCTGGCACAGTTCATGGCACCAACAATGAATGAAGTGTCAAAGATCAACAAATATTTGATGCTTCTTGTCTGGAGGCATTAGAGTTTAGATGATTTTATTGGGTTGAGTAGCTCCCTGGATATGTCACCCAAATCAAATATATCAAAGGTCACTTCACTGAAGCAATACCATGTAGACTCAACAGTGAGCTAAGATCACAGTAATGTTTTGGATATATGGTGTGCTTTATGGCTACACTGACACACATCTTGTGTTTAATAGATTCAAAGATGTGTTATCCAAGTCAATTTTACACTAACTGCTCAACATACAGTCTGTAGTATGTCAATATTTCTAATTCTTGATACACCTTCATAACAGACAATGTCACTCCTTTGCACCTAACAGCAATATTATATCTATATTTATTTAATGATGCTTTAACTTCAGCATGAAGTCTGCAGCAAATAGATGCTTCAGCTTCTAGGTACAGCTCTATGCCAATGACAATTTATTTGACCTCCACGGCTCTGATAAAGCACAGTACTTCCTATGCCGCAGGACTGCTCTACACTGATTTCTCAGCATGGGTTATCTGTGTATTACAGTTCAGTGGTGCCAGTTTGCTGATTCCACTCACTCCAACCTGCATAGCCTGAATTCTTCTTGATTTCAGTATAGCATAGTATGTCAACAACTTATCATAAGAAAACCCTCCAAGTTTGTGGGACAGCTCTGCAGTAATGCATCTCCAATATACAAAGGTCTCAACACAGAACTTGCTAGGCCCAAACTCACGTTTAACATGGGTCACTTTGAGAATCTCCGAACTGTCTGTTACAGCTTTCCCCCTACTCCATTTTGTCTGTTACAGCTGTCCCGTTCTCCATTTTGTTTTTGCTCTCCTGTGGCCGCCCCTCCCTGGCTGTTAAAATTATTTACCAGGGCCACTGCCCTTCTCAAAGGGAGGGCCCCTTAAGTTGTTTACAAAGAGCCATTGCCCTTCTCAAAGGGATGGCCACTTGTGCTTAAGTGGGATAACTGCCCTGTTCAAAGGGTTGGTCCTGTTATCACCTTGTTAAACCTGGGCTCGGTGTAGGGCAAGGCTATGTCAAGCTGTAAGACCAATGTGCTTTGAGATCCTGGGCATGAGTCATAGGCCTCATGTGCTTTTGAGTCATGAGGCATGCCCAGGCATGTCTCTACTCACCTGTAGTTTTTCTCTGAACTCCTCCCCTGTGACAGAAGGAGCCTATCAGCATTACTGGCAGGGAAACTGCCTGAGTTTGCTTTTAAGAACAGGCATTTTGAAACTAGCATCAGAAAGGTTCCTGCATTGCTACCTGGCCTGATCAGGCAGGGGTTCTGGGGGGTCCTTTCTCCGCTCTCGTTTTATTATTGAGCGTACCCCCGTTTTACCCCCCCGCTCTCGTTTTATTATTGAGCGTACCCCCGTTTTTAACCCCCCCGCTCTTGTTTTATTTTTGAGCGTACCCCCGTTTTTAACCCCCCACCCCACGAAGAACGAATTGCTGCCTGAGAGACCTATTGCTGATCAAGACCGTGCTGAGCCCTCCTGGTTTCTTCTGATGTTGATTGCTGCTTCAGTCTTTGCTGCTGTCTGGGGACTGGTGAGAACCTCTCTTCTGTGAAACTTTCTATACTTAATCACTCTAGCTGCTGGCTCTGTTTCCGCAACACACAGACTTAAACTCTGTGTCTTAAAACCTCTCTTAAACTCCTTGCTTAAAACCTCTCTTAAACTCCCCTTGGTCTGTGTCTTAAAACCTCTCTTAAACTCCCCTTGGTCTGTGTCTTAAAACCTCTCTTAGACTCAAACTAAACCTTGGTCTGTATCTGTAATCTGTTTCCTGTGCCTTCCTGGACTGTACCTGGGCACACACCACCCTGCCCTCTGAAACTCTGTATCTGTAATCTGTTTCTTGCTTTGCAGCATCTTTGCTGCTAGAAATAAGCCTGTGCCTTCCTGGACTGTATCCTGGGCTGCCAGCTTGCAGCCATCCCCCTCCCCCCTTGGAGCTGTATCCTGGGCACACACCACTCTGCCCTCTGAATCTACCCCTAGTACAGGGGTCGGCAACCCGCGGCTCCGGAGCCGCATGCGGCTCTTTCATCCCTCCGATGCGGCTCCCTGTGTGTGCTAATTTTAACCGTCCCGCAGACTGTTTTCTATGCGGCCCGCCAGCACTGTCCAACCAGTGCGCGGAGCCGCAGCCGAAAGAGAGGGGCGGGGTCAATAAGAGGCGAGCGGCGGGGGGGGGAGAAGAACGGAGGCGGAGCCGGGGCCGGGGCACGAGGAGAGGCGGAGCCGGCGGAGAAGTGCGAGTCGGGCCGGGGCCGGGGCAGGAGGCGAAGCGCGGCGGAGCCGGCGGATAAGAGCGAGCCGGGGCCGGGGCCGGGGCCGGGGCACAAGGCAAGGCAAGGCAAGGCAAGCTGGGGGAGGGGGGGGAGGAAGAAGAGCAAGAGCACGGCTGGAGGGGAGGGGGAGGGAAGAAGAGCGAGAGCACGGCCGGAGCGGGGGGGAGGAAGGGGGGGGAGCGGGGGGGGAGGAAGGGGGGGAAGAAGAAGAGCGAGAGCACGGCCGGAGGGGGGGGGGGGGAGGGAGGGAAGAAGAGCGAGAGCACGGCCGGAGTGGGGGGGGAGGGAGGGAAGAAGAGCGAGAGCACGGCTGGAGGGGAGGGGGAGGGAAGAAGAGCGAGAGCACGGCTGGAGGGGAGGGGGAGGGAAGAAGAGCGAGAGCACGGCTGGAGGGGAGGGGGAGGGAAGAAGAGGGTGGGGGAGGGAAGAAGAGAGTGTTAGTTCATTTTAAATGACAAAAGGGTTTTGTGGCTCCCAGTGTCTTCTTTACTGTGGGAAACGGGTCCAAATGGCTCTTTGAGCAGTAAAGGTTGCAGACCCCTGCCCTAGTATAAGGTGCACCCATTAGGTTAGATTTTGTCTTTTAGTCTAGATAAGTTGTAATTTCATTTTGCATAGCTGTAGTTAAGTTAGGTTTAAGAATTGTTGCATTGTGTTTTGATATTTGCTAATTTGTGTAGTTTTGGTTAAGTTAAATCATAGATAAGATTTTGCTGAGTTTTGTATAATTGTCTCTCTGCTGTCTGCTCTGTGTCTCCCTGAGTTTAAATCTCCCCCCACCACGTGCTCCTCTTCCCCCATTCCCCAACCTTTACTTCTCTGCTGTTTCTACTTACAGCCTGTCTTCTCTCTCTCTTTCTAGCATAAAACCCCATTGGTTACCCCCTTTTCTCTCTAATACACCTCACATTTTACATTTACATTGTTACCTGAAATTGTTGGTTGTTTAACACATTTTATCCATGCTGATAGTTGATTATATGCTGCTGTGACACACTTTTTACATAGGAATTGTTAGCCACCTGTTACATTTATGCTTCAGTGTTAATTGGTTGCCTACTGTATTATACCCCACTGTATTGTACCCCACTATTGAAACCCCCTATCCCATTTACTAAAAGAACACCCCCCCCAACTGTCCACTTTAACAAACCCCATACCCCTCACTATTGAATCTTCCCTGATTTTGCATTTTCTTAATAAAGTTTATTTTGCACCCCACCTGTGTGGTAATTGCTCCCCAAGATCCCATATACCTGCTGGCAGGGACACAAACCAGATATATATATCAGATTGACCAGAGTCTCATTTAAAATTCTCAGAAGACTTGAAGTGCTACATTTTCACTCAGAGAGTTTTAAGGTCTCCAAGTGAGAAAGACACCATCAGTTGTCTACACAGAATTATTTGGTCCTGAATATCTCTTCAGTTCAATCAAGGATAAAGAAGAAGACGACAACAGACAATATAGTCAGAATAACAGAGAGACCCAAAGAACCATACAAAATGGAGTAGATAATCAACATATTAAAACCAAAAAAAATTTCATAGGACAATGATGCTCCTGCTCAGATATATGTCAAGGTTACTGAGGTAACACTTAAGAGTGGTTTCAGTGAACCTGAACTGAAGTGATGTGGGAAAACATCACCTCTGGACAAAACCCAAAACTTGATAAGATATGAAGTTCTTCAAATTAAACCTGTGCTCAAATAATCCAGTTTGGAGCACTGAGGTAGACTGCAAACAACTGAAAAAGGACAGAGAATATTATCCAGACTAATGGATTAATGGAGAACTGGAAATAGCTGTGATGGAGCAGTTTCCATAGAGATCTCCTTTGCAGAAGACAAATTAAGGAGAAAATTCCACAGTGCTCCTAAGGACTGAAAATCTTCCTGTGCATGACACAATGCCTCAAACTTCCCAAAGTCTTTCATAATTAGTGGTTTTCTGTGAAAGTCACAGCAATCACTGGAATGTAGTTAAGATGATATCTTTGGAGAACTGGGGAAGGATACATACCTCAGAACAATAAACTATGATTGATTGTATAATCATATACCTCTGGTGTACTTGTCAAGTTCTATAGCTTAATGTTGAAGCTCGGATGAAGTGAGCTATAGCCCACGAAAGCTTATGCTGAAATAAACTGGTTAGTCTCTAAGGTGCTAAAAATCTTCCTCATTTTATTTACTAATGTGGCTGCATTATAGCTAGTACAAATGACTGAAATGTGTCAGTGCTGCCACTAGGTTGTGCACTGGTACTCTTCAAGAAATGAAGAAATCTTCTGAAGAAGTCACATATTTATCTACTACAATTTAAAATTAACAGGATACCATCTAACATTAGTACATTAGTATAAGTAATATACCATTTTTACATCTGATTCATGTAATGTATGAAATGGAGTTATAATGGCCTGCAACAGCTTGGAGGTCTTTTTTTTTTTAATCATCTTGATGATATCATGCCTAGGATTTCAGGACAATTATGACTTTGCCTAGTGGAATTCTTCATTGTTAAACCTACTGTATTGTATAGCATTTCAGCCCATTGTTATTATGTGTAGTAGTAAAGATACATATAAAAATATGTATAGTGAACCATACTGATAGTTAAACTCTGTTCTCTAAATCACAATGTTTAGCATTTTGTTAAATACAGTGGTCACCATCATTAGCACCTATTTCAGTTCTGATAATTATTTTATTGAATAAACCTTACTCTGGAGGTTCAATCATGGAGCAAGTACTCCAAAGCAACCAGTGCTAATTACTCTGTGATTAGTCCTCCAGAGTGATATTTAAACAACATGACAAGACTGACAAAGGGAATTAAATTACAGTATTATAAAAGTAAAGATTTTCTTGAGAGTGAGAAGGGCCTAGCAAATTGCTAGTTCATTTAGCAGTAAGGCATTCCCTGGGAAATAGCCCACCCTCTGACTCCTCCACCTCAACCAAGCTTCACAATCATCATCACTGTGTACCAGTATTAAATTGTTTGTTTAAAACTTGTAGTGCATGTGTGTATATATCAGGGATCGACAACCTGGGCATGCAGGACCGCAGGGTAAGCACCTTTAGCAGGCCCTGCCGGTTTGTTTACCTGGTGGTTCGCTGATCACAGCTCCCACTGGCCACAGTTCACCGTCACCATCCAGTGGGGGCCGTGGGAAGCGATGTGATGCTGGCAGAAAAGGCAGAAATGTTCAAAATTATTTCTGTTCTGTATGAGGGGGGATAAGACGATATATCAGGTGATTATGAAGAAACAGAAGTAACTCAGGAGGATGTTAAACAGCTGTTTCTCGAGTTAGACATTCTTATACAGCAAGTCATGATAACTTGCAATCAAGAATTTTAACAGGTTTAAGATTAGCAGCTGTGTTAGTCTGTATCCGTAAATAAGACGAGGAAGACTTTGTAGCACCTTAGAGACTAACCAGTTTATTTCAGCATAAGCCCACTAAAGCTTATGCTGAAATAAACTGGTTAGTCTCTAAGGTGCTACAAAGTCTTCCTTGTCTTGTTTAAGAATTGTAGAAGATTTGGTCAAGCAGCTCACTGAATCAGTAGTATTGATCTTCAAGAACTTTTGGAACAATGGGGAAGATTGAGAAGATTGGAAAAAAACTAATGTGCCAATATTTTGAAAAGGGTAAACAGGACAACCCAGGTAATTATGGGCCTGTCAGTCTGACATTGATTGCAGGCAAGACAATAGAGAAATTAATAAAGAATTAAGGAGGAAAATATAATTAAAGCCATTCAGCATGGGTTTATGGAAAATAGATATCAAGATAGTTTGACAGAATCTGTCTTTTATGAAATTACATGTTCGGCTGATAAATGTAACAATGACAAAGTAACATACTTAGGTTTCTGTGAGGCATTTCACTTGGTACTGCATAACATTCAGATTAAAAAAACTAGAACGATACGAAATGTACATGGAACGCATGAATTGGATTAAAAACTGGCTGATAGGTTTAAAAATCTAATTATACACTGGAAATTGTCATTGAACAAATATGCTTCTAGTGCGATCCCACAGGAATCAGTTTTTATCTCTATACAATTTAATATTTTTATCAATGACCTGGGGAAAAAACCAAAATTACTGATGAATTTTGCAAATGACACAAGTTAGGGGAACGATAAATACAGGAAAAGATGGGTAAACTGACACAAAATGGATCAGAGGTTCCCAAGCTTATTTGGCCTACCGCCCCTTTTTCAGATAAAAAATTACTCAGTGCCCCCCTGAAAATCTACCTTCTTTAAGTGAACAAACAGAAAGATGCAGTGACAAATTTGCTTTATGTTATGTATCTATATTTCTACCTACGTCCTACAACATAGTAAGAAAAGATGTTCTTGCAAATAAGACATGTTGAAGCTTAAAATTATAAAATTATTTATTGAAATCGACCATAGTAACATTTGCATTACACACAGAAAATTATGATAACGAAGGATAATATTTAAATAAAAATCACAAATAACATTAAAAATAATTCTGAGGATGAACCTGGTGCGCTGCTATCAATTTGTTAATATTCGGCTCTATCTTTGTCAGCAGCATTCTTAAATCACCGCGATTAGTTATTTGCAGTCGGCTTCTTTTTATAGTTAATTAATTTGCTAATAATTTTATTCAACGCCCCCCAATTTGGAAAATAAAGTACCTAATCACTACGACTTCCTATGTTATACAACAGATGAAACATGTACGAACGGTTTTTCAAAATTTTCTTATCTTCTCCTCTTTCTTTATTCTTTCACCGGCCCCTATTTTTATTCAACGCCCCCCAATTGCACCTGAGGCTACTATCGCCCCCCTGAATCGTTCCAGCGCCCACCAGGGGGGCGGTATTGCCCACTTTGGGAACCACTGGTCTAGATCAACAGGCACTTCAAAAGGTTTTAAGGGAAAAAAAATCAATTCTATACAACCAGAAGGATAACATTGTGAGAAAATTCATGAAGACCTGAGAAAAAAGTTAAATTCTAGTGCCCAATTCTGATCTCACTTTCTACCTATGTAATTTCACTGAATTTATTTGAGTTACTCTGGATTCACTCGTTATAACGGATCACAATTTGGCTGATAGTGAGGCAAATGTTCAAAACACTATGTGGATTCAGAAGCAAAACTGCCTTTGACTCGCGTGGGATTCACAATGCAAAAACCCTGAACATGCACAGTCAAACTATGCAACAAAAAGAGCGTATGCAATTAATGGACCCATACACAAAACAATAAACATGCTGAAGACACAATTTGATCAAAGGGTTGATAACACAGCTCTTAGAGTTGCAAAACAAATGCACATTTTAATGTGTTTAATTTTGGAACAACACAAGTCATTTTTTAACCACTGTTCTGACAAAAAAAATGTAGGTACAGACAATGTACATTACGCATTTGCTGCAGCTGCCAGTAAAACACAAAAGATTGAACATAGTTCATGAATATTTACTACTAGGCAATTTGATGTTTATTCTATTCTGAAATCGCAGGCTTGCTGTTTGCTTTCCTTCAAAAGATTACTTTTGTGATGTGATTTTGCAGCACAATTACACAAAATGTAGTGCTATTTTATTACTCTCCAAAAGCTTTACTAAATCTCTGCTTCCTTTTTTAGAAACCAACTTTATTTAGACAGACTGCAAAGGAACAATGACAGAAAATGCACTGGCACTTTAAACACTAACCTCAGTTTGCAGCATGCCATATTTTTGTACACTATAGACATGGAAGAGAGGGCACAAGGTTGCCTGATTCCCAGACTTATAAAGTGGAGTCTCAAGCAGTCTCAACTTCTGTTATCTTAATTTCATATCATGGCTTCTTCTTGATAACTGTAATATTAGAAAAGCATTGAACACCACTGAGCTCATACAACAAATGTTTTGTAAAATTAAAGGTGAACAGAAATCAATATAACTTCACAAGATATCTGTTAAGAATCCTGTGTTTCCTCTGGGTAGTTGACATGGCTAAGCTCTGCAACAGAGTAAGACAAAAGCTATGCTGTATTTCTTGTACAGCTGTAGTTGGTTATAATGTCATCAATTGTTGCAGAGTAAGGGCACTGAATCTGTTTTGTTAGTAAATAAGGATATGGTACTGCAATCCTTATTCTTATCCTCTTCTTAGGGCTTAATTCAAGGAAAAGACATTTCTCTGACTTCACTAGGTTTTAGATCAGGTCCACTAGCTGTATTACTTTAGTGGGACTGTGAACATGGGTCTGTTTGTTTGTGTAATAAGTAGAGTGCATTTAAAATTTTCCAGTGGAAGGGTTTTCTGTTGGAAAACACGGATTTGACAAAATTGAAGTGTTTTGCTGGAACATATTTAGTTAACATTTTCAAGTGTAATTATGTAAACATTCTGTTTAAATGTTTGTGGTATAGTAATACAACAGAGTGAGTAAGGTAATACCTTTTATAGCACTGTGAATAGGTGTGCTGATGGGACTGTGCCGTGAGATACTGGTAGGGGGACATAGTCCCACACACTCTACTGGGTTCTAGTCAGGGCCCTCAGGCAAGTGGAATCAGGCTTCAATTCCTTCGCCTTCGGTACCATGCACTCTGTCCTACCGCCCTTAGTTGCCCAGCCTGTAGATCTGGTTGTCCCTTCTCTAGGTGCTGCCTCTGGAGGGGCTTCTCAGTAGCTTGCTGAGTGTCCATTTCCATTTCCTACTTGCTCCATTGGCTGCTGTCCTGCTCTCTCCCATTCAGCTCTTTTATTTTGCTGTGAGGCTGCCAATCAGCAATGGCTGGCAGTTTCTGCATTAACTCCTTGGTTGCCAGGACCGCATAGGGTATATACATCCCATGACAGATCTCTTCCCTGTGGCCAGAAGTAGGAGAGTTCTCTTCCTAAGCATTTCTTCTGCCTTTCCTGGAGAAGAAATCTCTGTACTTATTTTGGTGGCCAGGGTGATCCTTTACTGAGAAAGTGTATAGTTGTCTTCTGAAATAAAACCTCATTACTCTCGCATTTGTCTTTGTAGTTCAGCCATTTTAGTGGAGTGTGGTTGCTCAGCAATTTGAAGTAGTGGCATAGTAGATAGCACCTTATTGTCTTGACAGCCTATTTCACTGCAAGGCACTGCTTTTTGACTATTGAATATGCTTTCTCACAGGGGAGTAACTTTGGGTTTAAGTACAATACTGGGTGTTTCTTACCATCCTATTCATGAGACAGTGCTGTGCCCATGACAAGGGGTTGGTACTGATTGATTACACAGAACCTCTTTAATCCTTTGGAGGGCCATCTGGCATTCATTAGTCCACCTCACTTTTCAGGGGGACTAAGTCACATTTTTGAGGAATGGTGTCAGTTCAAACAATCAAGACACAGCATTAAGAAGTCCTTGAGAAAATCTTCAATTCAGTTTCCTTTGACCAGAAGAATGATGACTGCAATAGGAGATTGCATGAACAGAAGTACAAAGTGAAGAAAGATGGTCAAAAGCTATTTATACTCCACACCCTTTTCTTCTGAAATCAAAGGGTTTTTACCTCTTGGTCTTCTTGTGAAGCTAACCAAGTCATTTTTGATATATTCAATATCATTGAGAATATTAGTGTTGAAATAGAGGCTGTGATGTGATTACTCACAGACTTTCCTTCAAACTCATATAATTATAAACAAAATCTAAAGCTTTGCAAATATAAATATTAAAAAGAATCAAGGGGTCTTCAGAATAGGAGTTCTGCCCAGTTAGAAATAGATGAGCTAACCCTTCAGAAAAGGAACTACGCCAGGAAATATGGGATTGAAAGAATATTGGAGAGAGGATCATGCAAACCATTTGTTTGGGGAGGCTAGTTCTTATTGAATATCCTAAATAAAATTATTGCTTTGAATGTTATACAAATGAACATCTTTAACAAAGGGACATTAACTTCTGTTGGGAAAAGCTGTTAGGCTTTAATCATCTTCTTAACTTCTTTATTTTTATTCTACACTCATGTAATTAGGAAACCAGAAAAAAAAAAGCTTCAGGTTAGGCCTGTCTGGTATTTCTCAACAGGCATCCTTCAATGCCCTCTTGTGATAATTGAATTATGGGTCCCGGAAAACAACCCTAAAATCATAGCAATTACAAGCTTGGATCAAACCTGCAGACCTAGGATTCCAGTCTTCTCTCTCAGATAGTGGCCAGTACCAGCAGTATTAGAAGATGCTGTAAGAAACCTAAGAGATACCTTTGCAATCACTTCCAGTGGCTTGTTTCTGCTGCAAATCACAATGGTTTATATTCTTGATATTAAATTAAAAAATATCTCATTTTACTGTGGCTGTTTTCCTTATCCATTTAGATCTCTACCAGTCTCCAAATCCTGCTTTGCTCTCACCTCTGTGATATATTGTGGCAGTGAGTTTCACAGTTTAATTCCCTTTGATCAGTTTTAAATTCATTGCCTTTAAATTCCATTGAATGTCTCCTAGTCCTTGTATTATGAGAGAGGGTAACCATGATTATCATCTTTAAATCAGTCATTATTTTTGTCCCTCTAACATGTTCCCTCTTATTCACCAGTTTTTCCAAATTAAACATTTCCAGTCTTTTCAGCCTGTCTTCATAAAGGAGCCTATCCATGTTTCTGACAAGCATCATCACTCTTCTCTGGAGTCCTTCTATTTCTACTATAGATTTTTAGAAACAAGACAGAAATCAATATAATTTTTCATTGGAGACATTCCCTTCATTTAGATTATGCCACTATTTGTTTCAAAATAGTTTTCATACATCATAACTTAGTTTGCTTTTTGGTGACCCTTACACATTAAGCAGAAGTTTCCAGTGAGATGATCATGACACCATGGTCTTTTTCCCCCATGAGTAGTTACATTTAGTTTAAAACACAGACGTGTACACGTAGGCCAAATGATTCTTGCCAATGTGCATTAGCTTGTGTTTGTCAAGGTTTCATTTTATCTGCCCTCATCTTACCTATTCTACATAGTTTGGTAGATTCCCTTTGAAAACATATTGACCAGCTGATTTTGTCCTTCCCACACACTCAAAGGGAGTCTATTTTTCTTCTACTGGATCAAACCCCATTCCTACAGGGTCAAACTCCAACCCATGTGCACTGCAGAAGTTTTAGATAATTTCCCCCAGATATTCTGGGAGCCTGAATGGTCTCAATTGTCCATTTATCTTCTAATTTCCTCTATTTACCTTGGGCTTTTCTTTCTTTCTTTCTTTCTTTCTTTCTTTCTTTCTTTCTTTCTTTCTTTCTTTCTTTCTTTCTTTCTTTCTTTCTTTCTTTCTTTCTTTTTCTTTCTTTCCTTCCTTCCTTCCTTCCTTCCTTCCTTCCTTCCTTCCTTCCTTCTTCTTCTGGGGGGTACAAGCAATCTTTTTATTATTTTTATATATTCCTTATGAAGTTTATGTGAGACAATTCACTAGAGTGGAAGGAGATCCTTGGGATTACTGTGAAATGTAGGAGAGAGATTTAATTCCCATTTCCACTACAGACATCCACTACAGACATCCCAGCATCTCTTCCACTGCTTGCATCCGACGAAGTGGGTATTAGCCCATGAAAGCTTATGCTTCAAAACTTTATAGTTAGTCTTTAAGGTGCCACAGGACTCTTTTTTACCTATCCTAGCCTTGGAAATTTCTTTTTCAGCTAAACCCATTTGTCTGGATTTGCTAGAAACACTGATATTTATCCTCTTCATTTTCTCACACTTTCTCTTCCCAGAATATTTTTCTAATCATGAAATGGGTCTTTCATGCAGCTTTAATTTCCTTTGCATTGAAAGAAGCAAAATACATTCTTCTTCTGGCTCTCAAACCTTACTGAAGCCTAATAACCAAACGGAAGGGTAATTAACTTTTGATTTTAAGGTAAGCCGATAAAAGCTTGTTGGACAAAGTTTGAATCTCTGGTAAGCTGATTGCTATGGCTATACTCGCAATATATATTCAGATTTGTAAAACAGTATGATAGAATTAATGTCTTTCAAATGACTACTTACTTTATCTAATTATTTTGATTGCTTCATTTCACTTTAAATAACACCACTACCTAATTTTACCTCTTACACTATTCAGGTTGCTTTCTGGGCCCAATACAAGACAAATCCTAGGATTGTGATAAGATTTGAGGTACAACAAAGATAACTCTTTTCAGTCAACTGGGATAAATTTTTTGCTAGTTTCCACCATTATTTTTAAATTGTTGTGACATAAATGATTTACTTCCAGGCCACATATAAATTAAGTTATGTAAAACAATATATTACTCATTGGCTAAAGATCTCTCGGAGGGTTTTTCAAAAGCAGGTCACTAGTATAGGCCTCTATTTAATATTAACTAACAGTGAAGAGTAATCAATTCTTATTAAATTATAATATACAGTACTTCTTTGTGTTAAATTCATATTTAACAAGTATTTCCCTCTCTGCTAAACTTAGACAACATAGTAAAATCTCTCAAATTCATAATTCTACATCTGTGACATAGTAACTGTTTCTTTAACAGACACTTTTGATTATATTAACAAGACCAGATTTACTCTTAAGAGCAAATATCACTTCTTTTGAATATAGAAGTGGAAGCCAGATCCTTACATTTAGGACTTCCTTCACATTTATGTTTATGGTTCAGTGCTCTAGAAGCTTTTTTTGTTTTTGATTTTTAACATACTTTAAATACATATCACTGGTGACAAAATGTCCAATGAAAAGACAAACAAAACATATGATCATACATACCATCATGGCCTAACATTTAAAAAAATGATCCTAAGTATATTATACAGGCTCAACTTAAACTGATCAAATTTGGCCCTATAAGGTACAATGCAAAGTTTAAATTTATGGTTGAATGAAATGTTAAAAACATGGATACAAAAATAAGTACTGAAGGCTGCCGATTTAATTTCTAACAAATTGAATTCCTTCAAATTCTTTTTAAAGGATTACCTGTTTATATCACAAGATAATTTTGATAGATTATTACAGTCAATTATACAACGGCAATTAGGCAATACATAGAAAAATATACAAATGTTGCTAATGAGATTTGATTAAGAAGTTCAGTCATAGGAAACACCTCACAGGCAATGTAAAAAAGTGGTTTAACTCTGTCATATCAGCTGACACTGGTGGTAAAAGATAAATGGGAAGCTGAGCTACATATTTTTTCCTAATTTAGAAATTGAGAAGAACTTCGGAAGAGAGTCAGAAATCCATTTTGTTCTCTCTGTTTACAATAGTGAAATAAAATAAAAAAATAAGTTACCCTAATAGCTTGTCCATATAAGGGGTTGTTTATATTGGGACACTCAGGAAAGTTAAAGCAAACCAACTAAAGATGTGACGTTAATGCACACTATTTGGATGCCCTCATTCAGGAACAAAATGGTTGTTTGCTGTATCCTCCTACAAAGATTGGTTCATCCAAACTTTATTAAATGTCCCAATGTAGATAATCTCCATAGTACCATTATCCGTTATTCTTCAAGTGGCCCCATTGATTCCAATGTAAAGATATATTCTCACATGTGCAGAGAAAGTGCACCTGTCTTCCCCCTTCATGGTCAACTGCAGGAGTGCCAAGTCAGGTGTCAGCCATCACCTGTCTCTGGGGAGGGACCAGATTCCCACTCCTTTCTGATCAAGGGTTTTAATGTAGCAGTCCTCAGCCATACACAGCAATATCCCAGAGTCTGTGCTTTCTCTCCCAAGGGCTATGACCAGATTATTGCCATAAATTACAAGTTACCACATGGTGCTCTCTCAGAAGAGTACATTTATTTTAAGGATAATAACATCACAAAAGAAAACCTATAAAAACAATAATTGGAATTAAACACACCAGAAATCACCCATCTTCCACATGGAGAGCCTGGTGGGCCAATATCCTCCCAACACTTTCTGTAAGGATTGCAACCCCATTTAAAGACAGAGTGTCATGTCCATTTACTGAATCAAAAAGAAGTTCTGAATCATAGAAGTGTAGGACTAGAATTGACCTCAAGAGGTCAGGTAGTCCAATCACCTGTACTCAAGGCAGGACTATATGGAAACAACTAGACCATTCCTAATGTCTATTTAAACTCAGCCTTCAATACCAAAAGCCTTGCTTTGTCCCCAGGTTCTTGAAAACAGGTAAACACAGTCCCTCTCACTATTCACCAGGAAGTCAGGCTTCAAAATCAACCTGAGAATTTTGCAAATTACCCCCTAGTGATTCCAGATTTGACAGGACTGTGGCCTGGCCCGTGCTGCTTCCTACTGTTCCCATTGGCCAGGAATGGCCAGTGGGAGCTGCGAGTGGCCAAACCTATGGTCACTTGGGTAAACAAAACATCTTGCAGCCAGCCAGGGGCTTACCCTGGCCAAGCCACGGAACAAGTTTGGTAACCCCTGCAGTATTGTATACCTGCACTACTCAAGGATGTTAAAATGTATTACTGGCACACAAAACCTTAAATTAGAGTGAATAAATGAAGACTCGGCACACCACTTTTGAAAGGTTGCCAACCTCTGTTTTAGAAGATCATTAAGTGGTCCGCCAAGACCATCAGCATTTTTCAAGTTGTCCAAGGAAAAGAAAAGTTTGAGAACCACTACTTTCAATTAACTACCACTTAACCAAAATAAGGAAGCAGATTGACTTTGGATACCTCAGGGGCATTCTGTGCAATGAATATCTTGGGGAGAGCAAAGCACCTAAACACTGAAGTGATAAGAGGAGGAGGGCATTGTGTGCAATGAGAGAGTGTATTGCTGCAAGAAGATCTTAATAGGCGAGGAAGATTTGCAGCATGTGTCACTGCAAGACATTATTAATAGGTAGGGTAGGTTTGCTGCTTGAATAGATACAGATATGGAAGGTAAAGAAATAGGTTCCAGATCCCTAAGTAAAATTAGCAGTACTGTACAGTAACTCCTCACTTAACGTTGTAGTTGTGTTCCTGGAAAATGCAACTTTAAGCGAAACAATGTTAAGTAAATCCAATTTCTCCATAAGAATTAATGTAAATGGGGGGGGGGGGGGTTAGATTCCAAGGAAATTTTTTCACCAGACAAAAAAACTATATATACACATACACCGTGTACATTTTAAGCAAACAATATAATAGTTTACACAGATGATGATTATTGTGAAGCTTGGTTGAGGTAGTGGAGTTAGAGGGTGGGATATTTCCCAGGGAATACCTTACTGCTAAATGATGAACTAGCTTTTGGCTGAGCCCTCAAGGGTTAACACATTGTTGTTAATGTAGCCTCTCACTCTACAAGGCAGCACAGCAGACAGGCAGAGACACACACCATGTGTGTGAGAGAGATGCACATTACCCCTTTAAGTATGCTGACCCCACTCTTAAGTATATTGTCTTTTTAAGTGGATCAGGAAGTTGAGACAGCAGCTGCTGCCCCAAGCTCTCTCTTTTTCTCTCCATTCCTGTCCCACCCTGCTCTATTGGAGAAGGGGTAAGCTAGGTGCAGGAGCAGGGGGCGAGGGAGATACCCTGACATTCGTCCCCCCCCCCAACCCCAGCTAACAGGAGGCTCCCGGGACCAGCTCCAAGGCAGAGGTCAGAAGCATCACATGGCAGTGGGGGGAAGACAGCTGAACTGCCGCCAATTGATAGCCTGCTGGGTGGCTGCCACACAGGGAACTTAGGGAAGCGGGGAACTGATGCGGGGCTGCCGATCCACCCTGGTTCCAAGCTCCCACAAGCTAGCTCCAACGGGCTGCTCTTCCTGCAGGCAGTGGACAAAGCAGGTGGCTGCCAAACGACTTAATAAGGGAGCATTGCACAACTTTAAATGAGCATGGTCCCTAATTGATCAGCAACTTAACATCAAAACAATGTTAACCGGGGCAACTTTAAGTGCGGAGCTGCTGTATTACCAGTTTCCTGAATAAAGTACTGCAAAATACCTTTCCTATGCAGATGATTTGTGGGGGGGGCAAAAGTTGGTCCTTTTATTAAATTAATATTAATACTAACAATCTATGCTGAAACAGAAATAGAACACAGAGACATAAATAACTGGTTAAGGCATGTATTGGATTTGTTTATTAGTTTTTTCACCTCTAAGTACCAATGAAGGTAGATGAAAGACAGATACAAAACGTCACATATCACAGCAGCATAGTATCATAAATGAAAACAAAATGTCACATATCACAGCAGCATAGTGTCACAAATGAAATACAGCCTCAGGTGTCTTAACAACAAATTAAGGATTGTTGTACACATTACTGAGATGACATCAAAGTAGCACAAATTTCTCTTGCACATAACTTGTTCAGTGCATGAAGAAGAGAAGGGCTCGTGTTGTCGCCTCCTCATCTGCTTTTGCAGGTTCTGCACATACTGCAGGATAATGCATGAGGTGTTTACAACACTCACAACAGCAGCGGTGAGGTGAGCAGGCTCCATGCTTGCCGTGGCATCTGCAGGAGAGCAGAGTTGCAGCAGAAGTGGTGGATGATGACAGTTAGCACCACACACATTTCCCAAGGAAGAACACACGTTCCTGGGAGCCCATGACAGACAACATGGAGAAATTCGCTATCGAGACAAGAGCTGGAGAGCAGAGTTGCAGCGGAAGCCGTGGATGCCATGAGAATAAATATTTATACAGAACAACAAGAGGACCTGCGAGGTGGATTCATAGAACCAGGAGAGCAGAGTTGCAGTGAAAGCAGTGGGTGGATGACAATGATTAGCAGTTGTACTGCACAGTCTGCTGAAAGCAATATGGCATCTGCACTGAAAAAAGGCACGAAATGATTGTCTGACGTTGCTTTCATGGAGAGAGAGGCAACTGATGACATGTACCCAAAACCACCCACAACAATGTTTTTGCCCCATCAGACGTGGGGAGCTCAACCCAGAATTCCAATGGGTGGCAGAGTCTGCAGGAACCGTGGGATAACTACCCACAGTGCAACATTCCAAAAGTCTATGCTAGCCACAGTACTGTGGATGCACGCCGCCGATGTCATGCACTTACTGGGGACACAAACAATCGACTATATAAAATTGCTTCCTAAATATCAACTTATATAAAGTCGACCTAATTTTGTAGTGTAGACATACCCTAAGATCATACTTGCCAAAAGCCCCAAGATGAACAAAATGTAAGTGTTCACCCGTCACAGCTTTTCTGTAACTGTCATGGCTTTTTATTCCACCATCTTGTGGTCCTGCAAGTCATTACTCATAGGCAACTCCCTCCTTACAGAAACTTCAGGAAAGGAACCTCTTCTATTTCCAGTAGCAGCTGTTCCACACTTCTCTCCCCCACAAGGTTCTCACTCCAGTACATAATGGCACTTCATAGTCATACATGAAGAAAATGACTAATTATTGGGCCACAAAAAGAATGAGAATTATTTTATAGTCTAGTAGTTTGGGCATTCATGTGGGTGAGGAAAGACTGACATTCAAGTTTCCAACCTTTGCTTTACAATTCAGACCAAGTAATTTACCAATAAGAACGCAAACTTGAACATTCTCAGAAAACAAACTGTGCTCAAAATAGTAAGTTCTAAACTTTGGAGGATGAACTGTATTCTTCATAAAGGTTGAATCTCTTCTATAAGGGAAATAGTCCGCTCAACATTACACACACATATGTGCATGTGAGTATGCACACTTCTAAGAACAATAGTCTATATTAGTAACCTAAAAGCCTTCAATTTAAATATAATTGCTTCAAGCTAGGATCAGTATTACAGATTATTTTTTTAATCCTCTTTAGTTTGCTTTGTTTTAAGATTTATGGTTATAGCACTGAGGATCTAAGATATATTTATAGCAGCATTTGCAAGCACACACATGATTATCTCCTCCTAGTCTCATGTTTGCAATTTCTACATAATCATTTTAATTTTGTAATTGTTTAATTGTTACAGTGTTTTCTCACTCAGATCCATTAGAGCAACAGTACATATTCCCAACAGTTTTTATAATTCTCAGCTTCTAAAATGCCTTAGCAAACCTTATACATTAGAAAGTCTTCATACACTATTTCAGTAATTATTCTTGTTTGTTGTTTTGTAAGAAAAAAATGTATTTTTGCTCAAAATACATGCGGGCTCTTGCCCATAATCTCTGTCATTCTGATGTATATTTCAAAGGAAATGTATAGCTAGGTAACACTACTGATTTATTATCTGCAGTATTTTTCAACTATAATTTAATAAGCTGCTAATTATCAACTATTTTCTACATCTTACCAAAAAAGTCAGCTGAACTTAAGTTTAATGAGCTGTCATCATCATCTTGTTGTTCTACTGAATGATGGGGATTTTCAGTTACACGGATTAATATAACCAAAAAATCTGGCAGCTGGCAACTAATAATTAAAAATTTGCTCTTCTGATCAATAAAGACTCATTTGTTTTACCAGTAGTTTTATCTAGAGAGATAAATGTTGCTTTTCTCTTTCTCTGGAATTATGGTGCCTGTTGTTGCATTAAAAAATGCAACAAATAAGATTTTCCAAGTTTCCATAGGGCTTTGAACCTAACTGGGTGTCCAGCATCCTGAAGAGTTTTGAAAATCTCAGGCAACAGACAATCTGACTATGGCTACACATAGCCATACTACTACATTGGTCTGTATATTATTTAGGACCTAGAGATGCGCAACAAGAAAAATAATTAAAATGCTCAAAAAAACAGCCATTTACAGGTCCCGCGATGCACCTTACTAGAAATACAAAATAGCACTTTTATCCATAAAAAATGATTTCCACTCTTAGCAGATGTGGACGTTTCAGATGCAGACTTTTCTCACTGCACTCTAATACTGAGGTACCATGACTCCTACTTTTCTTTTTCACATGCAGTAGGAGATTGTATTATGATTGTATGCTAGATATTCCAATGCAGCCAATGAGTTCTGTTGTATTTTGTGTAAGTTCTTATTTTGCATTTAGCACCATAGTATCTGAGAACAGACAGTGGTTATGTTACAGTGCAAGAACCGTACTAAGTAGATGTCAATATTTCCAGCAGAAAAAAAGGGATTACTTTTTTGGTTGTTACAGAGTCGACCTGTGTAGCCTGGAGCTCAGTGACATACAGCTCTGTCCTATTCAGTGGGGATTCCAGGTAACTTTTCTTTTAGATTGAACTGGAATATTGCATGAACTGCAAAATTAAATTTTTAATCACACTTATGAATAGTTCCACTTTATTTTTACTATAGAGTTCAAAATTTGACAGAAGCATTTCTTGATTTTCAATCTACTCTCGCCTGCCTTAATATTTTACACTGAGTGTACAGTAAGTCTTCCTTAAAGTACATCAGACTTACCTGAAGAAATGGCTCCCTTTGGGCAAATAGGTACAAATGTCTTCAGTGAGGACTGGTGACTTCTGGTATTATTGATGTGTTTCTGTCTTAATATACACCAGATTTATAAATGTGTGAATATAAAAATATGCACACATACAGGGATTATTTGGAGATGATCAAAATAATCCTTATAAGTAATCAGAAGGAAATGGAAATATTTTCAAATTGCTACATGAAGTTTTAGGCCCTTCTGAGACTCTTTAAGATGCACTCAGCTCACATTTTCAAACTTCTATGCAAACATAGGGGTTCAAATTTATTTTTAATAATAATTAAAGTTCAGATTTTCATGTCATTACTTATGGTCTGGATTTGAGGTGTAAGCAAAACATCCACTTTCACAAGATTTCAGATAACATTTCCATGAGTTGCTAACACTGTGAAACTGACCACTGAAGTTTCACTATCTAAGCTCAGTACAGTACAAAGGGTAAGCATACTCCATGACTATGGTACTTAAAATTCAGAAATATTAGGTATCTTAATTATTATTTTAAATATTGTACAAGGAACTTATTAAAATAAAGCTGTTTTCTCTCTCCTTCATTATAGAGCTGTCTCACTAGTTTATAGCTATAGATTTAAAGAAACAGAACACATATCCATATATAAATTAGATTTTTAATTATAAGTGTGACAGGGGCATGCTCTGTCTCTGTCCTTTGATGCCCCAGAAATTGGTCAGACCCGCTTTTCTTCTACTGTGAAGGCTGTATTTTATTCTAAACCCTTCCATCAACACCAGTACAACACAAGATTGGTTTTAACCCCTACTTCCTTCAACCCTTCTTTGCTAGAGCTTTAGGAGGAAAGACTGTCTCTCCCTCTCTAGGGAGCTCTTTCATTCCAGTCTCAGCTAGCCCTGTCCTCTTCCCATTTGTAACACTCCCTTCTTGGCTTTTATCAGGGTTTTCGGCTGAGTTCTAATTAGTTCCTTACCTCCCCAGCCTCTCCTTGTGATTAACTAATTATTCAATCAGCATCACTGGGGGAACTAATTGAGGCTACAGTGGTCAGAGTGCTGGCCCACATGTCAGATCTCAGCACTCTGTGACAGTAAGACAATTTCTAAAAACATATTCTTATATATATCTTTATGAAGCAGGCCTTCATATTCCAGATTTACTATCACAAGAACAGTGGTTTGCCAATTGCACACACTCCTGGATCATGACAGCAGCTGTGCAGATGGTGATATGATTTATTTAGTTTCAGTACCAAGACAGATTTCCAAAGAGGCCTTGTCAGTGGAGGACACCTTGTTACGGGACTCAATCTATACATCTCCCAGCAAGTTTCTCCCTGCTCTCTCCACAGCTGGTTTGACTCACTTTTGATTAATATCAATCAGCTCCATATCCCTTGAAGGAGTGAGATTTGCTGGAGATTTTCCTCACTATCCCCCTGATCTGATGGGCTTGCCACAAGAGCTGGTCAAAAGGTTTTGTTTGAAACTTTGACAAAAGTGATGAGTTTTTTAAGCAGAAAACGTTCACAGCAAGCTGTTTCTCTCTCTCTCATTCTGTTTTCATTGAAACAAAAATAATTCAAAAGTTTGAAATTACGTATTTTCATACTTTTTCAATAGAGTCATGTTAAGTTATTTCTCTCATATAGCTAATGGCTGAATCACAAGAAAGCAATAGTTCAGTATGTGCTGGCCTTTCTAGATATATCTCTTTAAAATGTTTAAGTATCAATGTTTGACTTAATTTTATTCCCAAAGGGATTTACTCTGGAATGTTCACAGTGATATCTTCACCCAGTTTGCAATGTGACTGTCAGGCTTAGATAATGAAAGTGTTTTTCCTCTACAGGACACACTACACGCTCCATTGTTTACAGCCAAGCACTGAGGTACAACCGCATTTGCTCCAACCCCTCAGACAGAGACCAACACCTACAAGATCTTCACCAAGCATTCTTAAAACTGCAATACCCACATGAGGAAGTAAGGAAACAGATAAACAGGGCAAGACATGTACCCAGAAGCCTTCTTCTGCAAGACAAACCCAAGAAAGAAACCAACAGACCACTACTGGCCATCACCTACAGTCCTCAGTTAAAACCTCTTCAACATATCATCAGTGATCTACAACCCATCCTGGACAATGATCCCTCATTTTCACAGGCCTTGTGAGGCAGGCCAGTCCTTGCCCACAGACAACCCACCAACCTTAAGCAGATTCTCACCAGCAACAGCACACCGCACCATAATAACTCCAACTCAGGAACCAATCCATGCAACAAATCTCGATGCCAAATCTGCCCCCATATCTACACCAGAAACACCATCACAGGACCTAACCAGATCATCCACACCATCACAGGTTCATTCACCTGCACATCTACCAATATAATATATGCCATTATGTGCCAGCAATGCCCCTCTGCTATGTACATTGGCCAAACTGGACAATCCCTACATAAAAGGATAAATGGACACAAATCAGATATTAGGAATGGCAATATACAAAAGCCTGTAGGAGAACACTTTAACCTGCCTGGGCATACAATTGCAGACCTCAAAACAGCCACCCTGCAGCAAAAAAACTTCAAAACCAGACTTCAAAGAGAAACTGCTGAGCTCCAGTTCACCTGCAAATTGGACACTATTAGGTGTGGACTTAACATTAGCTGTGAATGGCTCACCAATTAAAAAAGCAGTTTCTCCTCTCTGGGCGTTCATGCCTCCAGATCACCTGCTGAAAGTGGGCTTCACCACCCCCACTGAATGAATTTAACTTGCTTTCTTGCCTGCATATTTATGTCTCCCTCTGGAGATTTTCGCAACATTCATCTGATGATCCCTAAAATCTGTTAGTCTATAAGGTGCTACAAGACTCTTTTTGTCACTTTTCCTCTACAGATAGCCCTACAGAAAGAAAGAAAGAAAGAAAGAAAGAAAGAAAGAAAGAAAGAAAGAAAGAAAGAAAGAAAGAAAGAAAGAAAGAGAAAGAAAAGGACTTTGTGTCAAACTAATAACTAATAACATAGGCTATTTGTCATTGACTTGGACTCAAATCTTTAGTTATTTATTAGTTAGTTATTTAGTTATTAGTTAGTTATTTAGTTAAATCTATAGTTATTTTCCAATTATGTAGCTTATTAGTTATTAAGTTAATTAGTTATTAGTTGTTAACTATTTGTCAATTATTTAGCTAATTAGTTAGTTATTAGTTAGTTAAATCTTTAGTTATTTATTAGTTATTTGCCATTGACTTGGACTCAAATCTTTCCACATGTATAATGTAAATTACTCTTGTATGAGAGGAAGAAACCATTTTAACTTCAAAGGTGACCCAATCAATATATACAAGTAGGGCCACGACAGCAAAATTATGCTTTGATCTAAATAAGCTGATCCTACATACAGACTTCCCCGCCACCCACAGTTTTACATTTTTCTGAATTTTCTTCTTTGATCTTCTTAAACTACGATTCTGAACAGTTAGAAATTGTTGATGTTTCCCAATATTCTTTAGTTAAAAATAATCCTTGTCATTCTCTTCTCTCCCCCATAATACATACATAAGTATGCAATACGATTCTTCATGCTGATAGACTCTTGTTTGCTCCTGAAACACCTCATAAAAGCAAATATGGTTTTACAACACTGCTATATGAGCCCCATTCCCTCCCCATCCTCAGCAATTGACTGTCCAGTATTTATTACTCAGTTCCACACTCTGGTCTAGCTCCCCATGAGGATGAACACCAGTCTGTTTTGTTTGGATCCAACCACTGGATGACACATGTTTCCAGGCTAGCTGGGTATGGACTGGGTCCAGGCACTGCCTCTAAGCCTCTCTTCACACTCTTGGGGTGCAGATCCTCTATCTAGTACCCTTTCCTGAGATATGGGACTCTCCAGATTAATTGTCCTAGCCCTGAAACTACTGTTGGCCCTTTTAAGCCTTTCCAGTATTGACTGTGCACTCCCCACAAAACTGTGGACCCTCTGGATTATTTGTTAACCCCTTCAGGGGCACACTACACCAATTTAAAGCAAGGGTACACACATTTTGCACAGGATTTCTAAAGCCACAGTCATTATTACTCTCAAAGCATGCAAGGGTTACAGACCTTTAGATAGAGCATCAAAAAAGTATACATGGTCTCATGAGTCTATGCCCCATAGTCTTCTGAGAGTCCTTAGACCAGTTGTGAGGTGAGTGGGCCTCTCCCAGCTACTCCCTCCTGCATAGTCTTCCAGGTGTCAATGAAAAAACAGGTCGTGAGAAGATGGGGTCTTGGACATGTGACACTTTGTTAGGTGACTTCCTGAGCAAATTCAAAACCCTTATCAGGTGATTAGTTGCTTAACTCTAGTCCCCACTTGTATCCCAACTGGGAAAACAATTTTCCCAGGATGGCAACCAGCCTAAGGTTCTGGGATGAATGGAGGACCATTTGAATGGAGGACCATCAGGACTGATGACACTTAATATCTTTACATTATTATCCCCTCTGCTAAAGGTAAGGAGTTCTTCTGTGATTTCAGAGTGCCAGGGTGTTACATTTTCACATCAGATGATTATGAGTGTGCTCATCACCACAGTGATGGTCTGTGGCCTTCAATTTAATTATCTGGAAGGCCTCCTCAGATAGTTGTGGATAGATGCTGGATTCCCAGAGCCAATTGTCTGCTCAGCAGATTGGTTGAGGGTAGAAGTGAACAGGGACCAGGCAACCTCCATATCATCTGGCAAATTAGCAAGAGCTGAAAATCTGTTGCTGATGTCAATACAAACCCTGTTGGCTAAACCTGGCACAGAGTGCATCAATGTCAAACTTATTCACCATCACAGCAGAACATTAGCTATATTGTCAGAACATCAACATCATACTGGTGACCACTAGATGGTGATCGGTGTTCACTGCTCATACACAGCAGGATATAGTCTACAGGAGGTGAAAAGATGCCTATCACATGTAATGATGTTGTGCAACTCCTTCTGAGTGACACCATCATGAACGATATATGACATTTGTTGTATATGTCGCTGCTTGAATCATGACACAAAAATGGAAAGATTCTGAGAGGCACCGATTGTAAGCAAGTGATGACAGCTATCATTGGGTATGCCTGAACCATAATCACCAATGACTTGTTCAAACCCGGTTCGCAGGGAGCCATTAACTGCATTTAGCTAAAACTGCCCAGGGTTAATGAGAAGGTGCTGGAAGCATGACATATTCCATGCGGGGCCTTTAATTTGGGAAGCCACTTGACCCTGGATCTGACAGAACTTGGCCTTCAATGCTGTTAGCAAAAATTATTTTGGGTGCTTTTGCTGAAGGAGCAGAGTGTGGGGTTAGGGATGCATCTTGAT
The DNA here is from genome assembly GCA_032164245.1 of Sternotherus odoratus. Lineage (NCBI taxonomy): Eukaryota > Metazoa > Chordata > Testudines > Kinosternidae > Sternotherus > Sternotherus odoratus. The sequence goes on along the minus strand of JAVMKO010000001.1, from coordinate 154,761,404 downwards.
TACATGAGAGGGGTTATATAGAGTTCAAAATGAATTTTCAATTTGTGGGAAATTGATATTCAAAATTTATTTTTGTTCCAAATTTTGGAGGATGTGTATGATTTCAATGGGAACATTTGTATATATGTTTGTATATCTATTATATTTAATACAAGTGCTTAGAGCTTCAGTATTGGCACTTCTGAGGGGGAAAAAGAGTGTGTGTGTGGGGGGGAGTATCAGTGATTTTATCCTTCAAAACAAAAATTATTGTAACACTGAGAAATGTGTGTTAAATATGTAATTTTGACATATGCCCTTTTTTGGTAAACAGTTACTAAGGCTCTCTCCTACCATCCTTTCTCCTAGCAGTAGAAGGAAGCATAGACAAAGTAGTGTCTGATTCATATATAGTCTACTGAGGTTTCATTAACAATGTGTCCACCTGTTTCCACAATTCCTAGCTACAAATTGCAGGCTGCTATTCTTAATAATGTCTTTTAACTATGTAGAAAACTGGCCACATTACATGCATTTGTCTCTCTCTAGTATATTCCTTGCCACATTTTTTCCCCTCAGAATATAACAGACAAATCCACTTAGATGTATATGTAAAGGACTCTGTGATGACATAAAACTGGTTTTAATTCCCAGATTTCCAGCTGGTTTGCTAATGAAATTGCAAGTGGTGTGTAACAGCACTGATGGTGTTTGAAAATGACTGGTTTAGATTTTTTTAAAAAAAATACCATCAAACAATTTTATGGAAGGAGCCATGTAGTGCTGGGTTACTCTGTGTAATAACTTATTATACAATGTAGAAGACTGTAAAAACAATAATGTTGAGTTCAAGCATTTAGCACACAGTCCTACACTAAGGGCCCACTGGGAGACAACCTCTCTTGAGCTTCCCAGTTACACTACGGTTTTGGGAAGGGGGTGGGGTTGTAATTTGCTACCTATCTCTAAAAAGTGTGGTTCCCCCTTGCCTCTATCCCCCATGGCCAACTAACTCCACTGTGCAGTGGAACCCAGAGCAGTGGATCCCAGAGCACTGGATCCCAGAGAAGTAGATCCCAGGCTCTGTCTATTCAAATCAAAATATTAACCTAAAATAGTTTATATCTAACAAAACCAAACCAAACCAAACCAGAAAAAAACAGTATTCCAAGCAGAATTTTGACCATGAAAAGGGAAAAGAACCAAAGAATCCATGAAGACCATTGGGACTTTGCTGTTGCTATTGAGTTTATGTGGAAGGCACTTCAACTATAGTCAGGAATGGCAATATAAAAACTCTAAGACAAATAGATACTCTCCCACCTCCTTGACAGAAAGTTGCTCCGGGAGTATGCAATTGATGGCAACTAAAGCTGCCCCAAGTGTTTCATCTGAAACTTTTTTCCAGCAAAAAAAGTGTAGATTGGGTGGATTTAGGTTGGATATTATGGGGAAAAAATCACTAAGAGGGTGGCTAGGCACTGGAATCGGATACCGAGGGAGGTGGGGAATCTCCATCCTTAGAGGTTTTTTAAGGTCAGACTTGACAAAGCCCTGGCTGGGATGATTTAGTTGGGGATTGCTCCTGCTTTGAGCAGGGGGTTGGACTAAATGACCTCCCTTCTAACCCTGATATTCTGATTCTATTATTCTAATAGTTTTTTTTTAATTTGCTTTTGGGGGGAGTGGACTAAAAAAGGAAAAAATATTTTGCTTCAGCATTTTTCAAGGTGAAATTTTTATTTTTTAGGTCAAAACTATTTTTTCTTTAGAAATTCCTTTCATTTTTTTAAATGTCAGGGAATTAAAAAGTAAAGAAATGAATATGGGTCAAACAAAACATTTCATTCTGATTTTGACTGATTTTTATTATTTTTTTAAATAAAATTTGTTTGACCCAAAACATTATTGTTATTTTTTTCTTTTATTTCTTGGAATTTCCAGCGAATTAAGAAATCTTATTCACACAGCTCTAGTAGCAACCTCTATGTCAGGAACTCAGTTGGTCTGGGCCAGTTGCCTAGCAACCTAAATAACTTGGCTGGGCCCAATAAATGAGGTGCGAAGGCAGATGTCTTGTCCTGCAAGGACAAGTACTGTGTGGTGGAATAGGAAGCTCACAGTCCTTAAACCTTCCCACTTTGCCTTTGACACCATCACTGATCACCCTACTGACAATTACCTATTTCTTGCTTCTGAGTGACACATTTGTGGCACCAATCTTCCAAATTAAGAACCACAGGGAATTCCTCAGAGTCAAAGTTTCACTTACAACATAATCTTCTTTATTGGAAGGATTGTCTCTATATTCAAGAGGGCAGCTACTGGCTTCAGGTATGAAAATTGTGTCACGACTCATCCATGGTGGGACATTTCAGCCAGTTTAAAACCCAGACCCTGGTACTTCTGGTGGTATAGGTACTAGGTACTTCTGGTGGCCAACCTGGGAACTGATGGTATAAATTATGTTAAATCATGGGCCTTCTGTGCTCATAAAACAAAACTATGAGCCAAGCCTGTGGTCCTCCTTCAGCCCCTCCTCACACCTCTATGTCCTTGGCCCACTACCTTAATGGAATTTATTGTTGAGATACTGTGCTTCCAAGGGCACTCAGTTATGGTGACATTAGTGGACCTCCTGACAAAGTTGGCCCATTTTATTCCCCGCTGTACTATTCAGTCTGCCCATGAAACCATGCAAGCCTTCCTGGAGCATGTCTTTAGATTCACAGAATGGTGACATACATCATTTTGGATTGAGGCCCCTATTTTTTTCTGAGTTTTGGCAGAAATTTATCTGCCTTCTCAGCACCAAGACTCTCAATTCAACCGTGTATCTTCTGCAGACATGTGACCAAACAGAAAGAATCACTGAGTCCCTGAAGTAGTATCTCTGCTGTTTCTTGAATTTTCGTGAGGCTTCCAGGCTTCCACTGCTATGTTTAGCCACATTCCAGTACAAAACCTTGACCCAGGCTTCAGTCCAACAGAATTAATTCTTCACAAACTTTGGATTTTTCCCTGATTTTACCCAGACCTACCTGAATATTCTGCTATCCCAGCAGTTGCGGACATAGTCCACCACCTCCAGCAAACACATAAGTGTTATGCCAATTGAAAACAACAAGCTTCCGCTAAGCTTGCAGCATGTAATAAGGTTTGGATCTCAACTCAGAACCTGAGAGCACACCATCTTTAAGCCAAGCTTGGCCACCCATACCTGGTTCCTTTTTGGACTGTTGAACAAATAAATCCAGTGGACTTCAAACTAACTCCCAGAATCCTTCAAGTTGCACCTCTTTTTTCATGTTTCTCACCTCAATTTCTTCATCATTAACCTCTTCTGCACTTCCATATCCAGTATTGTCCACCGGCAGGAAGAATATAAAAATCCATCAGATCCTTGATCCTGATTTGTCAGGGGGAAGCTTCAGTATCTGACAGACTGGAAGGAGTATGGAACAGGAGAGAGGTCCAGGTAAACTGAAGAAAATGTTTACACTCCCCATCTCCTGTGGGAATTTAACTAAAGGTACCCTGACAAGCCAGGGCCAAGGGTCCCTAAAGGGATCTACTTTCAGGATCTCAGCTGCCTCTGGAATCAGTTGGCTATCAACCTAACAAGCTCAGCTGGAACCAATAAACCTGAAATAAGTGACTGAATTCCTTGTTTGGTCAGAAGAGGCAACAGATCATCATTTATGCCCTGTAGCAACACCACCATGGTGACTAATCAATGCATTCCATGCCCACAGCTGTGCTAGACCAGCTTTTAGCTTTCTTTCCATCCCTTCATCCACCCTTGCCTGCTTCACTCCAGTCCTAATCCATGTCTGCCTCTGAATGCCTGATTTCTATCTCCTGGTTCTGACGACTGGCTTGTCTCCTACTATGATTTCAGCATTGTTCTTTGGATCAGTTGACTTGTGGCTCCAACCAATGGCTTGACTCATGACCATGACCTGTCACAATTACTACAACTGAAACAGATTATAAATAGAATGTTCCCTTTTTTCCCAGCTTGTTTAGACTGGGTAACTTTCATTGTTTCTTCTGAATGGTCAGTTTTCCTATTTGGGTCATTCACCCGACAACAGATAGGATAAAATATTTATTAATGTAGTGTGACGGAGTCAGACCAGAAGGGTATAGCAGAGTGCTGGAAGGCAGGTATATCAGCCTCAGGATGCGCAGGTCTCTGTTCCCTGGATAGCCAAACAAAGGCTACTCCAGGCCAATCAAGACACCTGGGGCCAATTAAGAAGATTCTAGAAGGTAGTGGAAATAGCTAGCCTGATTGGGACACCTGAAGCCAATCAGGGACTGGCTGAAACAAGTTAAAAACCCTCCTAGTTAGTCAGGTGGGTGTGGATGTCAGTAGCTGTGAGAGGAGGTTGTGCTGTTGGTGAGACTGAGTGGTAGACAACATATCATACGCACGGAAGGAGACTTGAGGTAAAGGTGAAGAGAAGTTTGAAGAAGCGGGGGACTGCTGTGGGGAAGTAGCCCAAGGAATTGTATTGTGTTTGGTGCCTAAAAGGTCAGCCATCTTAGCTGATACTATTAGGGTCCCTGGGCTGGAGCCCGGAGTAGAGGGTGGGCTCAGGCTCCCTCCCTTTCTACCTCCCCTAACTAATCACAGTGAGCCTCTGAGGCTAGCACAAACCACCTGGAAGTGCAGTACCCACAGGGGGAAGGCCAAAGCTTTGCCACAGTAGGAAGATATGATTTTAAAACCAAAATGGTAGATTGATTCAAGGCCAGGTGTAGTATATGAAGCTACTTTTTACTATTATATTTCATATTGAGAGTTTTCATTGGTGGCATTCAAATGCTGAGATTAATAAACACAGTCATTTTTTTTTTTACTCCTGAAAACAACCAATTGGACAAAAAAAGTTAAATACAAAAATCACATTACTACAGACTTCACAATGGTAAGCATAATTAGCTCTAAAGATTCCAATAACAATGTTAAATCTGCTGTGTTGTTCTGACACATTACACATTACACATTGTGTAATTTGTTTTTTCTAGTAATAGGTGGTGCTTAATATATTTCTACTTAATTTTGTAAGTTTTTCATGGTGGACAAGTTAATGTTGTCTCTGGAACGTTATTTAAAATTTCCTGATTTTTGTGATCTTTAATACAGAGTTAATGATGGATTTAATATATAACAATATAGGAAAGAAGGTAAATTAGCTAATCTTTTAAACTATATGGTATTAACTGTTCATGACAGGTGTAAACGTCTGACCCCAAATGGCTGCAACTAATGGCTGCACTTCATGCTTTCTTTAAAGAGGAAAGATCAATAGAATGAATGAATGAGCCAGCAGTGAAGCTGTGGGGTAGTGCAATAACTTTTCTTATCCTAGGTTTTTATTGTTGTCTGTGTACATATTCTTCTTGCCACTCTCACTAATTGGAATTCAAGGTGTTTTAAAAATTTAAAATGGGTTTTCTTTCAATTTGATTTTATACCTCCTTTCACCAAATTAACAATTAGCAGTACTACAAAAGAGCTTTAAAAAGGACCCAACTTGTCATATAAGGCCACTAAAGCTTGAGGCCATCATTTCCCTGTCACCTCTTATGCGCAGATATCTGCTTTTCAGAGAGCTCTCCTGTGATCTTGGGAAGGACACCAAGGATGAAAAAGGTGGGTTGATTCCCATGTACCTTCTCTGAAGGAGAGATGCGCTCCACACATGGATGGTCCTTTAATCTGTGGATCTTGGGGGAAATGGGTCAAACCTTCCTGGAGGCTGGCAAGAAATGTGCACATTGTTTAGAAATGAAAAGTCTATGTGCAGGAGACTACCAAGTAAATAGCATCAGAGGGTGTTGATTTTGGGGACACACTTCTGATCTAGATTTGATCCAGTGCTAAAGTGGTGAAAAGGTCCACATCACCTTTTTATTTCTGTAAATCAAGGCACACATATCCCATTACTGAAAAAAATATTATTTTGTGCCAGACAGCCATCTGGAGTATTTTGTCATGGATTGATCCACTGACTAAATAAATGTCCGACGAAGAGGGTATTAGCCCACGAAAGCTTATGCTCCAATACTTTAGTTCAGGGGTCTCAAACATGCGGCCCGGGGCCACATGCGGCCCGCAAAGCCCTTCCCTGCGGCCCGCCAAGCTTCCTGGCATCCCCCCTCCCCCCCGGTTCCCCCCATAGCACTTTGCAGGATGGAGGGGCCAGAAGTGGAGGCTTCTCTGCTGCCTGGCTGGGCCGCGCGTGTTTCTAGCTCTGGACTTCCTATATTGCTCTTGCTTTGTTTGCCAAACAGCTGTTGGTGGTGCCTAGCGCTTTCCAGGAGGGAATGGGGAGCTACGTGCTCAGAGGAGGAGGTGGGGCAGGGGTGGGACCTCTTGGAAGGGGTGGAGTGGGGGCGGAGCCGGGGCAGCGAGGGCAGGGTGTGTGTCAGTGGTGCGGCCCTCGGGCCAGTGCACTAGTCCTCATGGAAGGGGTGGAGTGGGGGCAGAGCCGGGGCAGCGAGGGCAGGGTGTGTGTCAGTGGTGCGGCCCTCGGGCCAGTGCACTAGTCCTCATGGAAGGGGTGGAGTGGGGGCAGAGCCGGGGCAGCGAGGGTATGTGTGTGTGTCAGTGGTGCGGCCCTCGGGCCAGTGCACTAGTCCTCATGCGGCCCTCATGGTCATTTGAGTTTGAGACCCCTGCTTTAGTTAGTCTTTAAGGTGCCACAGGACTCTTTGTTACCTCTAAATGTCCTTAGTTTTCCATGCTGCTAGAGAAAAAAACACCAATGCTCCATAAGGCTGTTGAGTATTATCTGCACTCTCTCTCTCTCCCCCACCCCCATTTTCTTTTAAAAGGGAATTGTTGCTTACTGCAGCAATTGTATGGCAGGGAAGAAAATGAATATATCACAGGAGAAGGGTCAGCTAATCCTTTATAAGATGGAATGTCTGGCAACTATACTTACAGACACTGATATCAGATAATCTTTCAAGATGTTTTCCTCTTCCCATTGATTATTTGAAAATAATGCAGTTTATATCATACTATCTCTGCACAGGCAGCATCATACTGTAGGAATTTTGCATTTGCATTAGCATGGCATTCGTGATCAAAATACAAGATCCACGCTGTTTAATCTACTTTACTCTGTCTTCTGAAGCAACTACCCTGAAAAAAGATTTAGATTATCAGAATAATTTCCTCCACGATGGAGAAAAAGCCTCATATGGAAACATACAGGGGAAAATGATACTTTGCTCATACACTTATAAAATAGCATGTGTCTCATGCATAAGAAAGTGATGCTTTGAATACACAACTTTTTTATAACTGTTCACCACACACAGTTATATAATCAATGGTGAAAAGGTGAGAGACCAGTGTTGATCTATGCTTCTAAGTTGGAATAAATGTGAAAATGCGGCGTGAGAAAGATCACCAGAACAGCTGAGACTTTTTTTTTTCTTCCTGTTATCTCATCTTCTCCTATTTGTCTTTCAGTGTCTTTTATCATGCTTTAGCAGTAGTGAGTTCTAATTAAACAAACCTTGCTATAATTCCAGGTAATCATTTTTCCAGTATGAACACACAACCTACACACAAGCTTAGAGCCCAGTGGATTGTTTCACCTTATCACTTACTGGTACAAGAGAGTCTGACGCTGGTAGGAATTACAGCTCGTTGGAAAATTTTCCATCAAAACCCTCACCACTTTTCCAAAGTGAAAAGTGAGAAGGAAACTGGCTGAAAAGTTCACAATCTTCCACTCAAACTGCCACCCAACCACTTCCCTGCCAATTCTAGTAATGCTAGTTACTGCAACCTTTCATATGTTTATATATAATGTTTATTTAGGAAAAAAAATGTTAGTTGACTTATTCCCTATCAGGAACTTGCAAAATATAATTAATTTTGTTTCTAATTTTAAATCACATCAAATTTCTAATGAAATATACTACTCTTGGAGAATACACTATAAAAACAGGCACTGAGTGTGTCTAACATGTATTCAAATGCCTTCTTTTTGTAACTGATTTTAAACCTTGTGGAAGAATACATTTATATCCTCATTTCTCAATGGTTTTCTTTGTCCCTTCTGGTTGAATAGATTTGTGTCTATGCAGAAGCAAACTGGGCAGGGTTTACAGTTAAACAAAAATACAGTTTGTTTGCTAATCCTGAAGGACAGAGAGAAGGTGAATTGAAACAGTAAACGGTGCAGAGTAAGTCATTGCTGTGCATCTTTGTCTCAGTGCTTTCAAGTAGTTGAAAAATATAATGTTTATTTTCATTTAGTGGTGCATTGAATTTAATTTGGTGTCACTACTAGCAATGGCAGCAGCATTTGTCAAATTAACCTACCCAATATATTCTGTTGAGAAGAATCATCATATGCATATATGGTCACTATCTACTAGAGTTCTCCTTCCTGATCCAATATAGAAGGCTGGTAGTAAAATACCTTCTATCTTATCAATGAAATAGAAGCATATCTATCTATCTATCTATCTATCTATCTATCTATCTATCTATCTATCTATCTATCTATCTATCTATCTATCTATCTATCTATCTATCTATCTAAAAGTCAAGTGGTGTATGTATGTATGTATGTATGACAGCGAACTCCTCCCGCACCGTTTGAGCCAGAGACTTGAAATTTGGTACAGTGAGGGGTCTTGGGGTCTAGATGCTGGTAAGGGTCGAAAAATTTTCGGATCTCACCTCTGACGACCCCCAGGGGTGAAAGTCTTTCAGGGCCAATCACATCGGCTGGGCGGTTAGGTGGTGATGATGTCATAATACCCCCTCCAACAGACACCACACTCGCTCAGCTCACCGCCCCTCCCGCCTCCAACGGAACCCCGGAGATCCCTCAGTTCTCAGCCCCTCCCACCTCCCAACGGAACCCCGGACTCCATCAGCCCTGTGCCCCCCCCCCACCTGCGAAGGTCCCCGGAATCACTCGGCTCTGGGCCCCCTCCTCCCCTGCGACGGATCCGAGTTGGGTTTGGTGGGACGGTAAGTGAGGTGGGGATGTCGGGCTCGGTCGGGGGTGAGGTGGGGGTGTTGGGTTTGCTTGGGGGGGTCAGGTGGGGGTGTCGGGTTTGGTCGGGGGGTAAGTGAGCCAGGGGGTGTCGGGGTTGGTCTGGGGGGGTGGGAAGGTGTTGGGGTGGGTGAGGGGTGAGGGGTGGGTGTTGGGATTGGTCTGGGGGGGGAAGGTGTCGGGGTGGGTGCCCAGACCAAACCCAACACCCCCCCGGCTCACTTACCCCCCGACCAAACCCGACACCGCCACCTCAACCCCCCACCAACTGCAACACCCGCTGTCCAACCCCAACACCCACACCTCACCCACCCCGACACCTTCCCACCCCCCCAGACCAAACCCGACACCCCCCGCTCACTTACCCCGCAACTGAACCCGACACCCCCACCTCACCCCCCACCTCACCCCTCTACCAACCGCAAAACCCCCTGACCAACTCCAACCCCAACACCCACACCTCACCCCTCACCCACCCCGACTACTTCCCACCCCCCGAGACCAAACCCGACACCCCCCCCGGCTCACGGTGCACTGTGTAGCACACAGATTATTAAATACACTGTTCGGTTGGGGGTGAGGTGGGGGCGTCGGGTTTGGTCGGGGGGTAAGTGAGCCGGGGGGTGTTGGGGTTGGTCAGGGGGTGTCAGCTGTCTTCCCCCTCCCCACCTCCGACTGACCCGAGCAGCGCCGGGCACTTATGCTAGTATATATATATAAAAGTCAAATGGTGTATGCGTGTATGTATGTGCACTTACTCCTTCCACACCGTTTGAGCTAGAGACTTGAAATTTGGTACAGTTATAGGTCTTAGGTTCCTAATCAGGGTAAGAGTCGAAAATTTTTCAAATCTCACCTCTGATGCCCCCCAGGGGTGAAATTATTTAAAGGCCAATCACATCATCTGGGCAGCTGCTGTTCTCTGTGACATAGTTATGATGTCATAATACCCCCCTCCAACGGACCCCGCACTCGCTCAGCTCTCTGCCCCCTCCCCACTCCAACGGACCCCGCACTCACTCAGCTCTCTGCCCCCTCCCCCCTCCAACGGACCCAGCACTCGCTCAGCTCTCTGCCCCCTCCCCCCTCCAACAGACCCCGCACTCGCTCAGCTCTCTGCCCCCTCCCCACCTCCGATGGACCCGAGTTGGGTTTGGTCGGAGGGTAAGTGAGGTAGGGGTGTCGGGTTTGGTCAGGGGGTGAGGTGGGGGTGTCGGGTTTGGTCGGGGGGTAAGTGAGCCGGGGGTGTCGGGTTTGGTCTGGGGGGTGGGAAAGTGTCAGGGTGGGTGAGGGGTGAGATGTGGGTGTTGGGGTTGGTCAGGGGGTGTTGGGTTTGGTGGGGGGGTAAGGTGGGGGTGTTGGGTTTGTTTGGGGGGGTGAGGAGGGAGGTCGGGGTTGGTCGAGAGGTAAGTGAGGTGTATGTGTCGGGTTTGTTTGTGGTGGTAGGTAGGGGTGTCGGGTTTGGTTGGGGGGGAAAGTGAGGTGGGTGTGTCAGGTTTGGTCTATGGGGGGTGAGGTGGGGGTGTTCGTAGGGGGGTGACGTGGGGGTGTTGGGTTTGGATGGGGGGGTGCAAATGTGAGTCGGGGTTGGTCGAGGGGTAAGTGAGGTGGGGGTGCCGGGTTTGGTCGGGGGTGTGAGGTGGGGGTGTTAGGTTTGCTCTCTGCCCCCTCCCCCCTCCAACGGACCACACACTCGCTCAGCTCTCTGCCCCCTCCCCACCTCCGACGGACCCGAGCAACGCCGGGTATTTTTGCTAGTATATATATACAAATCAAATGGTGTATGCGTGTATGTATGCATGTATGCGTGTATGTATGCGTGTATGTACGTGCACTTACTCCTTCCACACCGTTTGAGCTAGAGACTTGAAATTTGGTACAGTTATAGGTCTTAGGGTCCTAATCAGGGTAAGAGTCGAAAAAATTTCAAATCTTACCTCTGACGCCCCCCAGGCGTGAAATTATTTAAAGGCCAATCACATCAGCTGGGCAGCCGCTGTTCTCTGTGACATAGTTATGATGTCATAATACCCCCCTCCAACGGACCCCGCACTCACTCAGCTCTCTGCCCCCTCCCCACCTCCGACGGACCCGAGTTGGATTTGGTCAGAGGGTAAGTGAGGTGTGGGTGTCGGGTTTGTTTGTGGTGGTAGGTAGGGGTGTCGGGTTTGGTTGGGGGGGAAAGTGAGGTGGGTGTGTCAGGTTTGGTCTATGGGGGGTGAGGTTGGGTGTTGGTCTGGGGATGTTGGGGTTGGTAGGGGGGTGACGTGGGGGTTTTGGGTTTGGGTGGGTGGGGTGAAAATGTGAGTCGGGGTTGGTCGAGGGATAAGTGAGGTAGGGGTGTCGGGTTTGGTCGGGGGGGGTGAGATGGGGGTGTCAGGTTTACTCTCTGCCCCCTCCCCCTTCCAACAGACCCTGCACTCGCTCAGCTCTCTGCCCTCTCCCCACCTCCAACGGACCCAAGCAACGCCGGGTATTTTCGCTAGTATATATATAAATAGGCATTTGTATATGTATTTATAACGTGTCAGTCAATGAAGTTCCTAAGCATTGTACCATTTAGCGATTGGAATTCATATTATTTTGGACATACTGGAAGAGTCATGGTGAAAACACCATGATCTGGAATCTGATAGGAATCCAGCGTGAGGCATGAAGCATTGAAGTGGTATGCTCTCATTCGTCCATCTGTCTTACCTTGTACACCCTTGGTTCCTATGTGGCCTTCACAATTAACCCAAGTACAATACATTGCTGTATGGAATATAGCATGAATTTCTATTGCTATAGCTGCAGCTGCCAGGAAATAATTCAGTCTCCTGCCTTCATAACTTAGTTAATATAGTCAATGAACCAAAGTGTTGCAGGGAGAAAGTGGGAGAGATGGCACTTAGGAAGCATTTCATTAACCGTGAGCTGCAGTTTCTAACTAGATTAACAACAAATTTGTCCTACTACTGTGCCGCTTTCTTCACTATTGCATTCTGAACAGTCTGGATACACGAATCTTCATGAGTGAACCAAAACTGTCGTCTCAACAACCAGAAGGACAAAAAACACTGACACGACTGCTTGGGTTAGGTGATAGTCAGGGTTGCAGTACATATGACCTGGGCCTGAGGTCATGTCCTAATATCAGGTCCGGCTGTGTGAAAAGCATGTCCTGGGAGAATTTCCAGGGTTATCTTGATGTATTCTAATTCAATCTATTTGAGGCATGTTTAATTTTATTATTTTATTTTACTAATTAACTGGTTGTTAAGTACTTAATAAAATTATACTGGTCTATTCTTGTTTGGTTTTAAAAAAAATATTTCTTGCCCCTTGCACTTTAATCTCCTCAGATATAATAGCTGCAATATGTTTACAGATAAATTCATTGCCTACTCGTGCACATTTGTAAAACCACTACACATTGTCAATATTCATTATTGAAATTCACTGTATAGCTCAGATGGAAATTACAAAGATAGATAAGTATCAAAAACCAAAGAAAATTATATTTGAAATAATTATGTACAATTGGACCTCTGAAAAAAGACCAATTTTGAATAGCCATCTCAAAATTACAAAAATGCTGACCAGGCACACAAGACTATGCTAAGTTGGAGAAAAGCTTCTTTGAAAACTACTCTAGACAGCTTGTATTTCAAGTCCTCTCAACTGACAGATAACATTTAAAATAGTTTCAGCTATGGCTGAAAATGACAGATGAGCTGAATCAGTTTTGTGAGAGACTAAACTAATGCAATGAGAAATTATGTTCCTCCTGCAAGGGAAAGGAGTAAAGAGTTTGAATTCTCTTTTGAAAAGATGCTTACTATGGTAACAACGGCTTACCTTATCAGAAAAAAAAAAAAAAAAACCAAAAAAAAAAACATTAAAACAGGATTTCCCCCAGCAAATACTTGGCCAACTATAATTCAACACTTGGCTATTTTGATGTTGTGTAGGTCACCACCAACGGGGCTAATCCTCAGCTGGTGTAAAATGCCATTGAACTCAATTTACATCAGCTAAGAATCTGCCCCAAAATATTTAATATATATTGCCCCTACTCTTTTTTCTTCTGATAACTGCTATGGTAACTGACCCTTAATGCCCCTTCCTCTCTCCATAACACAATTAAACAGGAACTATTTATAAATTGAAATACAATGATCCCCAAACATACTACATAGGGTTGCAGTATTTGTCACAGTTGATATTACCTATCTTTTCCTCTGGATTCAACAAATGTGCCTCTAGTAGTAGAGTGGCCACTACAGGAAGCTCAACACTCAATCTTAATTTAAAGAGAGAGACAGGGTTGGGAAAATCATAAAAAAGAGGCTATGAAAGGTCTTTCTGTAAAATCAAATAGAGCTCAATCAGAGGAGTAGCTGGTTTGTCCATTAATTGTCAATGAACTCGAGGTCCAATGAAATGCTACAGCCCAAAGTGCAATAGCATGTTCACTAAAGTGCTACAGAAGCACTGTAGGAAGAAGAAGAAATAAGCAACTCTCCCAAAATAAGTGAAACGTGGTCCTGTGATTTAGTTTTCAGGACAAGTGCTAATGTGCATTATAGAGAGTCCTATCAGGCCAACAAGGATTTGCACCAAGCTTTCTATTGATTCATCCATGAGGTAATAAAAGCAGTGATGTAGATCTGATTAAGATAGACAAACAGAATACATTTTACCAATCTGACGTGAGGAATGCAAGGACAGTCTACCCACATACAGTAGTTGATTTACTATCAATAGGTGACCACAGCACCTAAAATAACCCATTATTCTTCATGATTAAAGAAGGAACAATTCAGTTAGGATCAAAAGAAATAGCAAGTGACAAAACCTCAAGAGGGAAGTTTGGAGACAAGAAATGAAGTTTCTATTTTATAGATTAATCTTGAAGACATTTAACTGATTTGATGATAACAGAGCATATAGCTTTTATATCACGGTTTCTCAACCGCAGGGGGGGGGGTTGTGACCCTCCTGCGGGTCGCTGAGCACTCCCAGGGGGGTTGCAAATTCCTGGCGCCGTTTAAAAACTGCCAAATGAATTACTTCCACATTCGGCGGCTTTTCGGCAGACATACCGAGCTATTTTGGGAGTGCTCGGCATGTTCACCGAAAATAGCCGCCTAATGCAGTAGTATTTTATTTGGCGGCTTTTCGGTGGACATACAAGGGGCTACTGTGGCAGCTGAGGAATGAAAAATGGGTCATGGTTCTCAAAAGTTTGAGAATCGCTGTTCTATATCAGTAAGAAGAGAAAAATACATTTTGATATCTGTGTGAAAATGAAAATCTAAGTTACTGCTGTGAGTAGGATGACCAGATGTCCTGATTTTATAGGGAGAGTCCTGATTTTGGGGTCTTTTTCTTATAATGGCTCCTATTAACACCCATCCCCATCCTGATTTTTCACACTTGCTGTCTGGTCACCCAAGCTGTGAGGAAAGTTTCCCACAAAGCATCATATGTGTAAATATATATATATATATATATATAGAAAGAGAGAGCGAGACTAAAGGCAGAGTCCAAAAATCAAGAAATGTAGTCCATGACAAGGAACATGAATAGAATCACATACAGGAGTAAGAACATAAAATGAAAAATAATTATAACCTACAAAATGCTTGAGATAGTCAAGTAATATTTTGTAATTAACAGAATCAAATGTTGGTAGCTCATCTGGAGCAAGTTGGCATGACCATTTTATACATACACACAGGCATTATTAAATGTCTTGTTCAGAGTCTGTAATATAGACAGACATGAAATCAGACTAAAATGTTTGCAAAATCTTGTTTTGATAAAGAGAAATCAATAGCAACATCACCACTTTATAATATACTTCTCACTCTTTCTCACAGAGAGCCTGATTGGAATATATTTAGCAGTATCTCCTACTATTATATTGTGTTTAGTAAATGGGAAGCTTGCAGTCTCTCATATCCCTGGAGTCAACTAACCATGAGTTGAAACAGACATTTCAGTAGTCTTCTTCATCAAACAAATGACCTAAAAATGAAGCTAGTTTAAGTAACATATTGAAGAGCAGAGGTCAGAGTCCATTCCAGTAGCCTATGAAAGAAAGTCTAGCTGTTCAGATTTGATTCTAGAGTAGGAGGTAGAACTAATATTCAATATTAAATCTGTCAGGATACAGTGACAGCAGATGTAACTATAGAGGATATACACATTAGCTATCATACTACACAGGGCAGACGGAATGGGATAAGAGGAGGCACCAAAGTTTGCAGTAGGGAGGACAGATTCTCTATTCACTAAAAGTTAGTGATTGTCTGCTTAGAGAGTAAACCAAGACTAGTGAAGATATAATTTACATTTATTGTTGTTACATTCTGAGGTGCAATCCAGACAAGTGAGGGGCTGTCACCCATGCCCTACAAACTAGGGTGCCTCACAATTCTTTGTTGTTATACATCTCAACCTGGGTTCCTCACAAACAGCCAAATAACATGCAAGTCACACCCAGAATGTGTGTTTATGGCCACAGCCCTCTTCCAACAACTCTGACCCCAGAAACCGGTTAGCAAACACCAGCCACACACTGGATTCTAGCAGCCCCACAGTTACCCCAACAAACTCCCAATCCTGGATTTTCCCTCCTCCAGTATTCTGTACTATACAGCTGTCTCCTGGACAGTACAGCTATATTAGGTCAATTGCCCCCCTAAGAGGATCAATATACAACAGTTTGCTACCAGAAATTGAGATAACAACACATCCAAGCAAGTTTATTTAACTACAAAGAGATAGATTTTAAGTGAGTACAAATGTAACGAATTAAAGTCAGAAAAGGTTACAAGAGAAATAAATATAAAATACTTTCTAAACTTAAACTAGAAACCTTGGTTCAAGGTTAAATTCTTTTCTACAGTTCCCAGTAACTTGCTGACAAAGTTTCAGGTCAGGATCTGTTTCTAAAGTCCATAGGTTGGTGGTTTTTTGGTTGTGGTTGTGTTTTGTTTGTTTTTGTCTGCTTAGGTGAAAGAGAGAAATAACTTGGGGTGACTTTACCCCTCACTTTTATAGTTCAGTCATCTTTTGAAATGCATTTTCCTAGAGTCTGATGGTGAAAGAGGCTCCATGCTATTGTTTGCTAAAATGTCCTGAAATGTTGAATGATAAGATATGGGACTATCAAACTGAAACTAAGTAGGCTATGGCAGGAAAATGGATGGATGGATAAATTCTCATGCCATCTATCTGACCTCTGGAGGGAAAAAAATCATGATTATGCAACGGTGAGCTAAAAAGGTATTTGTGATGCCTGCTGAAGTTGTGTGATTTAAAATACTTTGAATTGTTCAGAAAACAAAGCTAGTCTTTCTTTGCTCTGTAAGCATTAGGAGAGTAATTAGCTCTGAAGTGTACTAACACTTTCCAAGAGTGTCATATGCAAATATTAGACTGATTGATATATACAATTCACAGTCTCTTTCCATCAACTTTCCAGCCATTGACTTTTTATTTGCATTGCTATCAGCTATTTTTTGTATCAAGGACAACAGTTAGAAACAATAATAATCTATAAATGGGATAAGGCAATGTTACCAAGCATACTTAGGAAAGGAGGCGTTGCATAGCACTATAATATCATTACATGCAGCTCCAAATAGCAGGCACCAAAACAAAATTATTAGTCACAGAATGAATTTTTTAATGAAGTCTCACTAGATACAATAATTAAGTGATCAGAAAAAAGAAGATGCAAAGCAAGTGCCTAGCAAACCTAAAGAAATCTGTGGATCAAAAGTTTGGCTTTTAATATGGATAAGAACATTCATAGGCTTAACAAGCGAGAAAATGTCTAAAAGCATCCTAACATCACAGGCAATGAACACAAAAGACAGAGTCAAGTTCTTAGAATGGCTCAAACCAGCTCAGAAACCTTCAAACATAGATATACCACAGCTATTTTGCTACCTGCTGTTAATAGGTCATTATGTGAGTTTCTTTTCTCTGGTGCTTGCAATAAACTGGATATTTAAAAACAAAAAAAAGAATGAAAGATCTCAGACATGTCACATAAAAGTATAGCAAGAGTGAAAATAGTACATGAATCCTTTTATGGACAGCTATAAACCTAATTAAATGCCCTTAAAACTACTATCCTAGATCCATTTATAGCCATAGGCAACTGAATATGTCAAATACATAGTGTACGTTGTAGCTATATTATTATTCATGTCAAAATCTTCATTATTTATATTGTAGTGATGTCTAGGGATCCCAATCCTAAACCAGGGTCCCTTTGTATTAGGTACTGTAAAAAACACAAAACAAAAAAGTCCCTGTTCAGTGACCTTACAATCCAAGTACAAGACAAGAGATAACAGATGGATACAGCAGCCAGGGGAGATAAAAAAGCAATGAGACAAATATATTATAGCACCTTTCATCTCAGGAACTCAAAACATTTCACAAAGATGAGCCTAATTATCCCCATCTGCAGCTGAAGATAACTGAGGCACAGAGAAATTACATGACTTGACATTGGTGATGTAGCAAGTCAATGAAACATTTTAGAAAATAACTCACTCCAGTTCTTTGTCCCTTTCGAGCTATTGGGCAATTCTTTCTCCATGTATAATGTACAGAAAACACAAAGACCTTGCATTAACTTGGTACCTTGAAAGGTGTCATAAGTATGAAATAGCTTAGAATTACTGTTTTACCCGTGACGGGTTAACCTGAAGCAACCCAGAGATGGAGATGACATAATCAACGGGGAACAAAGGAGAGGGTTTTACTTTCATTTTCTCCTGCTTTTTCGTTCTCTCCTGGGCTCGTTCGGAGTCTGTCTGTGCGTTCCCCTGGCTATGGGAGGAATCACACTTATGTTTCTATTCTACATTTCTATAATCTAAGAAAACAAGTCCAGCAGTAAATGATTTGTAATCTTGAACTGTGCTACTTGACAATTGGTCCATGGTGTTCTTTGCTTTTAAGTTAGCAGAGGGAGAAATTCCAAGGGAGGGGGTGAATGAGGGTGGTGTGATTCAAGGAGTTTTTATTCTCTATTGATTTCTGTACCAGGGATCTGTACTTCTTTTCCTTTTATTAAAATCTTTCTTTTAAGATTCTGTCTGTTTTGTTTCCATTGCATTGATCTTGGCTTGGATCAGGCACGTCTCACATCAAGTGAGGGTTTGTGGTCTTTGTTCTCAAATCTCTCCCAGGAAAAATATACTTTTTATATATATATATACTTTTTGGTTGGGGGTGACACCGAAAGGAACACATTTGAAATACAGATACATAGTTAATATTCCTAACTCCAGATACATAAATAATACAGGAATACAAAGTAAATAATCACACTCGGTAAATCATAAACTTTCCAATGATATCTCACAAGAGACATCTTGCATCAAGTATATCTCAGTTATGTCAGATCCATATTATAAGCATATTTTATAAAGAATATGGAGTGAAATGTCACTGTAGCTAAGTGACATTCATATTGAAATAGTAGTAATTACACATCTATTTTCCTACTTCACAGTCATACAATAAATACAATGCAAAAAAACTTCAAAGGTCAGCCTCTTTTTGATATGTAAAATAATTTCTTTCCTAATGGCACAGTAGGTATTATTGTCCAGGGTCCTCAGAACTTCAAAAACAGCCCTTCAACTGCATAATTAGAGCTCTACAAGATGGATGAAGTAATATCTTTTATTGCACCATGTAGGGGGCCTGGGTGGGCTCCCTCCAAGCCAGAAGGGAAAGAATCACTCCCTCTGCCTGAGTGGGCGGGGCCAGAGAAAGCTGGCTCCACCCCCAGGAAGGGGAGGGGTGGGATAGGAGGTACAAAGGGTGGGGCTCGTAGCTCAGTCAGGGCAGCGCTAGGGAGGGAGATAGATGAAGGACGCGGGCTGCTCCTTCCACACCTTGCTGCCGAGCCACGGGAGGCCCTGGACCCAGGGAACCCTCCTCTACAGGAAGGACTGGGGTTTCCCGAACTGCCTGCTGCGGAGTACCCCGAGAAACTGTCAGAGCTCAGCGGGGACCCACGCCTGCCAGAGATGAATGCGGAGGGAGAACCGGAGCTGCCAGGGGCAGAGTACCCCGGGGGACTTCCAGAGCCCATCAGTACCCCGTGGTTGATGGAAGCGGACGCTGAAGGGGATCCAGAGCTCCCCGCGGCAGATGACCCTGAGTCCTGCTGGTGCCCCCTCGCCTGTGAGGTACACCCCCAGACTTCTGCCAGCACTCCCCTTCCTGAGGGGCGCACCACGGACCCTTTGCCGGCACTCCTCTGCCTGAGGGGCATGCCGTGGACCCTTGCCGGCACTCCCCTGCCTCAGGGGCGCGCCATGGACCCTTGCCGGCGCTCCCCTGCCTGAGGGGCACACCGTGGACTCTTGCGGGCGCTCCCCTGCCTAAGGGGCGTGCAGTGGACTCTTGCCAGCCCAACTCCCACCCTAATTCCCCGTGCCTGGGAGGTGTGGCAGTAGCTCCCCACCGGCCCCAGTGGCTCGGAGGACCTACTGACCCGCGTATAATTGGTGGAGAATGCAGGCACGATCCCTATCCCTGCAGTAAGGGATTAACGCGGGAAGGCCGCTGAAGCTCCCTTAATCCAAAAATGGATATGGAGAGGCTTATTAAGTTCCTGGCCGATAGCCAGCAGCAGCAGCAGCAACAACTCGTCCAGCAGCTGAGCACCCAACAGCAGCAGTTGCTTCAAACCTTGGGGGTCCAGCACCGCGAACAACAAACCCAGTGCTTCCAGTAACTCGCAGCCCTCTGGCCCGCCTTGGGGGGTGCTCAACTGCCCCGACCCCTCCGGCCCCTCTGATCCGACTGGCCAAGATGGGGCCTGACGACGACCCGGAAGCGTATCTCGTGACCTTTGAGCGGGTTGCATCAGTGGCTGGCTAGGCACCTGACCAATGGGTGACCCCCCTCGCCCTCTATATGATTGGGCCCGCTCAGAAGGCGTATTGGGGACTCCCGGATGATGAGGCCCGGATCTATGCTCGAGTAAAGGCCGCGATCCTGAATGCTTTCGATATCACCCCGGAGACATTTCGGCGACAGTTTCGGGGAAAGGCATACCCACCGGGCACCCGACCACGGAGAGTGGCCCAAGAATTAAAGGATGCCGGTTGCCGATGGTTCCAACCTGAACGTCGGACAGCTGCCGAGGTGACTGAACAAGTTATCCTTGAACAGTTCATACATATCCTCCCATCCCAGGGGAGGGCGTGGGTATTGCGGCATCGGCCACAGAGCCTGAATGCCTCCATCACCCTTATGGAAAATTTTCTAGAGGCAGAGGCCCCAGTCGGACCAGCTGCCCGTCCGCCAAGCTCCGGCCCTGGCCCACAGAGGCTTGAGAGGGGGTTGCCATGCAAGGCCGATGCACCACCCCGTACCCGCCGACCAGATGGCCTCTGGACTGACTCTCCACGGCACCAGGAGCCCCCACGACGCCCCGCCTCCAGACGCCTGACCCGGCCACCAGGTCCCAGCCAGCCCCGGGGCCCAATTGACGTACCTACTCCGCTGGGGCACCCAGAAGTAGGACCTTGCTTCCAGTGTGGAGGATCCGGTCACCTGCAAAGGGACTGTGCGGTGATGGATTGTGACTTCGGCCAGGTGTACACCGGGGAGCGGCGGGCCCATCCTCCCTCGGCAGCCAAATTGACGGCCCCCATGGAAGTCGCTGGGACCCATGTGGTGGGTCTAGTTGATTCTGGCTGTGCACAGACCCTTGTCCACAGGACAATCCTCCCGAACACTGAGTGGACCACTGGGGAGGTGCGGATTCAATGCATACATGGAGATGTGAAACCGTACCCCATGGTGCAGGTTGAGGTCACAGTGAACGGAGCAACCCAGCTAATGAACGTGGCCGTGACATCATCCCTTGCCTACCCGGTTGTCCTGGGCCGCGACTGGCCAGACTTTGTTGAGGTGCTCTGATCCCTACCCCCAGAAGAGGCATTCGAGGGGACCCCACCTGAGGCAGTGACTGATCCCGAAGCGGGGCCCAGCAGTGGGGTTGCCGCAGCTCCCACACCTGAACAGCACGATCCAGAGTAGGTGGGGCCTCCCCCTGACCTTGCGGACTTTAGCCGAGGTCAAAGGGAAGATCCTACGCTCTGCTTTGCCTATGAGCAGCTGGCTCGGGTAGATGGTGAGGTGGTGGCTGCCCAGCGCACCACCCAGTGGCATAGGTTTGAGCTCAATCACGATCGCCTCTATCGCATTGATCGAGACCTGCAAACCCAAGAGGTCCGGATCCAACTTGTGGTTCCCCGAATCCATCGTCAGGCCGTCCTGAAACTTGCACATGACATCCCACCTGCAGGCCACTTAGGGGCAGAAAAAAACATGACAAGGGTCCTGGCCAGGTTCTTCTGGCCTGGGGTCTACCGTGAGGTGAAGGACTACTGTATGTCATGTCCAGGATGCCAACATGAGACACAAACTGGGGTCCGGAAGGCCCCCCTGGTCCCGTTACCAGTCATCGGTGTACCATTTGAGTGGGTAGCGATGGACCTGGTAGGGCCTCTTCCAAAAAGTAAGGCAGGCCACCAGTACATCCTTGTCCTAATCGACTACGCCACTTGTTTCCCTGAGGCCATCCCCTTCAGAAGTATTACAGCACATACCATTGCCGCCGAACTGGTGAAAGTCTTCGCCCGGGTGGGCCTTCCTCGGGAGCTACTCACTGATCAAGGGACCAACTTCACCTCTAAACTGTTTCATCAGATGTGTGCCCTGCTAGGGATCAAGAAACTGCAGACCTCGGTCTACCATCCCCAGACTGATGGGTTGGTAGAACGCTTTAACCGAACCCTGAAGGTAATATTGCGGTGCTTCCCCCCCCAAAGACCTCCGCCATTGGGACAACCTCCTCCCCCCTTTGCTACTGGCCATTTGAGAAGTCCCCCAGGCATCCACAAAGTTCTCTCCATTTGAGCTCCTTTACAGGCGGTGTCCCCGCGGGGTGCTAGACCTCTTGCGAGAAACTTGGGAACATACCCCATCCGCAATGCAGGGTCTCCTCCACTATGTCTTACAGCTGCAGGGGCGGCTGGCACGAGCAGGTGAGCTCGCAAGAGAGAACTTAAATGCAGCCCAAAGGGCCCAGGAGCAGTACTATAATTGGGGTGCCCAGGCCCGATCATTTGCACCAGGGGATCGAGTACTCCTACTGCTCCCCTCTGAGGAATCGAAACTCTTAGCTCGCTGGCAGGGCCAGTATGAGGTCCTCCTCCAAGTAGGACCAGTCACCTACAAAATCCGGCAGCCAGGGCGCCGTAAAGAAAAGCAAATCTATCATGTCAATCTCTTAAAGCCTACTGATTGCCCCGTACCCTCCTGAGACAGATCTAGGGCCACAACCTCCCGAGGAGTCAGACCAGGGTGAGCCCCAGGTAGCAGAGACACTCACCACTGAGCAGCGAGAACAGGCTCTTTGCTTAGTGAGGGCCTTCCCCCGGTCGCTCACCACAATGCCTGGATGGACTACTCTTGCCTATCACATGATCCAGACCGAACCCGGGGTGGTGGTTTTGGAGGCGGCCCGGCCGTTGCCTCAACGAATGAGGGATGCCATAGAAGAGGAAGTCCAGGCAATGTTAGAGCTGGGGGTGATCGAATACTCCCAGAGCGAGTGGCGGAGTCCCGTCGTCCTGGTCCCAAAGCCAGATGGGAGCTGGCGATTTTGCACTGACTTCCGGAGGGTAAACGCTGTTTCAAAATTTGACGCCTACCCAATGCCTCGCGACGACGAGCTTCTTGACCGGCTGGGAGAGGCCTGCTATATCACCACACTGGACCTCACGAAGGGGTACTGGCAGATCCCCTTGGATCCCAGGTCCAAGGAAAAGACGGCGTTTGCCACCCCTTCAGGACTCTATCACTTTACGTGGATGCCTTTTGGCCTCCATGGGGCCCCAGCAACCTTCCAGCGCTTGATGGATCGGATTTTGCAACCCCACACCAAGTACACCGCAGCCTACTTGGATGATGTAGTCATCTATGGCAGCAACTGGGAGGAACATCTCAACCAAGTAGCAGCTGTCCTCCGGGACCTACGTATAGCCGGACTTACTGCCAATCCAAAAAAAATGTCAAATTGGACGGGAGGAAACCACGTACCTGGGGTATACCCTGGGCCGGGGACAGGTATGGCCCCTCATCGGGAAAGTCCAAGCGCTCCAGGAATATCAGGCACCGACCACAAAGAGGCAGGTGCGGCAATTCCTGGGCTTAGCGGGCTATTATCGCCGGTTCGTACCCCACTTTGCAACTATTACTGCCCCCCTGACGGAACTCCTGACTAAAGACAGCCCCTGCCGAGTGCGCTGGTCGGCCGAATGTGAGAGGGCCTTTCGAACCATCAAAGGACAACTATGTGGTGAGCCAGTACTCTTCAGCCTTGACTTTCGTCGTTAATTCATTGTCCAGACTGATGCATCGGGAGTGGGGCTTGGCACTGTCCTCTCACAGGAACTGGACGGAGAGGAGCACCCGATTGTCTACATAGGCCAGAAGCTGTTCCCCAGAGAACGGAATTACTCCGTCATTGAAAAGGAGGCCCTAGCGGTTAAGTGGGCGGTCGACGCGCTCCGCTACTATATCCTCGGGGCCCCCTTTATACTGATTATGGACCACGCACCCCTGAAGTGGCTCAATAAGATGCAGGACAATAACGGCAGGCTCATGCGGTGGTACCTGGCTCTGCAGCCCTATGCCTTCACAATTCATCACCGAGCAGGAAGGGACAATGCCAGCACAGACTTCCAATCCCGCCTAGGGGAAGGTGAGGATGCCAGTTCCAAAGGTCGGGAACTGGATTTGAGGAGTGGAGTATGTAGGGGGCCTGGGTGGCCTCCCTCCGAGCCAGAAGGGAAAGAATCACTCCCTCTGCCTGAGTCGGCGGGGAGAGAGCAAGCTGGCTCCACCCCCAGGAAGGGGAGGGGTGGGACAGGAAGTACAAAGGGTGGGGCTCGTAGCTCAGTCAGGGCTGCGCTAGGGAGGGAGACAGACACAGGCCGCGGGCTGCTCCTTCCACACCTTGCTGCCGAGCCACGGGAGGCCCTGGACCCAGGGAACCCTCCTCTACAGGAAGGACTGGGGTTTCCCGAACTGCCTGCTGCGGAGTACCCCGAGGGACTGCCAGAGCTCAGCGGGGACCCACGCCTGCCAGAGGCAAACGTGGACGGAGAACCGGAGCTGCCAGGGGCAGAGTACCCCGGGGGACTTCCAGAGCCCAGCAGCACCCCGTGGTTGATGGAAGCGGACGCCGAAGGGGATCCGGAGCTCCCCGTGGCAGATGACTCTGAGTCCTGCTGGTGCCCTCTCACCTGTGAGGTACACCCCCAGACTTCTGCCGGCACTCCCCTGCCTGAGGGGCGCGCCATGGACCCTTGCCGGCGCTCCCCTGCCTGAGGGGTGCACCGTGGACCCCTGCCGGCGCTCCCCTGCCTGAGGGGCGTGCTGTGGACTCTTGCCGGCCCACCTCTCACCCTTAATTCCCCTGTGCCTGGGAAGTGTGGCCAAGGCCTTGCAGGAAGGCAGTAGCTCCCCACCAGCCCCAGTGGCTTGGAGTACCTACTGACCCTTGTACAGACCACCTTCTATTGATGGAATGAACAAGCTTTCAAAATACCTTTTTTTGCAATGTTATAACTATGTTGGCCCCAGTATATGACAGAGACAAAGAGGGTGTGGTAATATCTCTACTTGGAGCACATTCTTTTGGTGAGCAGAGACAAGCTTTCAAGCTTACACAGAGATCTTCTTAAGGACCTCCATTTTTAATGCTGATGCAGCACAGATTTTGCATGAAGAAAAATGCCCTATTAAAGATAGATATTTTGATGTACAAATGCTTGCTACCTATAATTTTACTCTCTCATTAACTTGCATCCAAGAGTTTTAAAAGAGCTTGGAAAGGAGCTCTCTGGACCTTTAATGTTGACATTGAATAAGTCTTGGAAAACTGCGGGTGTGACAGAGACTTGAAGAAAGCTAATGTTGTGTTGTATTTAAAAAATGGTAATCAGATGACCCAGGTAATTATGGGCCTATCAGCCTGAGATTGATCCCAGGAAAAATAATGTAACAACTAATACAGGACTCCATAAAGAACTAAAGGATAATTATTTCCATGCAATATGGATTGGTGGAAAATACATCCTGTCAAGCTAACGATATCATTTATGAGATTACAAGTTTGGTTAACAAATGTAATTATGTTGATGTAATACATTTAGACTTCTGAAAGGCATTGAACTGGTACAACAAAAGATTTTGCTTAAGAAACTAGAATGACACAAAATGAACATGATACATGAAATGGATTACAAACTGTCTGTCAGGTCTCACAATGGATATGTTTCTAGTGAGGACCCTCAGGGATCAGTTCTTGGCCCTATTCAAACATTTTTATCAACATCCTGGAAGAAAAAAAATCATAAGTGATAAAGTTGGAAGATAACACAAAGAATGGGGGAATGGTAAATAATGAAAAGGAGAGGTCATTGAAACAGAGCGAACTGGATTGCTTGGTAAGCAGGGGACAAGCCAGCTATATACATTTCATTACTGTCAAGTGTAAAGTCATGTATCCAGGAACAAGAATGTAGGACATACTTAAGGATGGGAGACTATTCTGGGGAGCAGTGACTCTGAAAAGGGGTCATGGTATATCCAGGACTGGCAACCTTTGGCATGCAGCCTGCCAGGGTAAGGCCCCTGGCAGGCCAGGCCGGTTTGTTTAACTGCTGCGTCCACAGGTTTGGCTGATCACAGCTCCCACTGGCTGTGGTTTGCTTCAGGCCATCGGGGGCTACAGGAAGCTTTGTGAGCCAAGGCATGTGCTGGCCACTGCCTCCCACAGCCCCCATTGGCCTAGAGTGGCGAACTGTGGCCAGTGGGAGCTGCAACTGACCAAACCTGCAGATATGGCAGGTAAACAAACCAGCCTGGCCCACGAGGGGGCTTACCCTGGCAGGCCATGTGCCAAAGGTTGCCAATCCCTGTGGTTTATAATCAGTTGAACATGAGCTGCCAGCAAGATGCCATGATCAAATAGACTAACGTGATACTTGGATGTGTAAATATGGTACTATCAGGTAGAGAGGTTATATTATCTCTGTTTGGCACTGGTGTGACAGCTACTGGAATGTTGTGTCCAGGTTTGGAATCCACAATTCAACGAAGATGTTGCTACATGGGAATTGTTCTGGGAATATCTAGAAGAACAATTAGAGGGATGGAAAACCATGCCCTATAATGAAAGACTGAAGCAATTTAATTTAATTTAGCTAAAAAGGGAATTTTAAGGGGTTACTTGATCATAGTGTATAAATGTATAAGTAGCTACTTGGAGAATATGTATTTGATAATAGACAAATATATAACAAAATCCAATTGCTGGAAGTTGAAGCTAAACAGATACAGACTGGAAACAAAGTGCCATTTAGTTTAACGAAAGTGAGGAATACTTGTAGCACCTTAGAGACTAACCAGTTTATTTCAGCATAAACTTTCGTGGACTATAGCCCACTTCATCGGATGCATAGAATGGAACAGAAGTAAGATGGATTTATACACACAGAAAGAAGGGAGAAAGAAAAAAGTTGTACATTAGCATACCAATTCTAAGAGGCTGTTAAATCCGGATGGGCCATTATCAGTAGGAGAAAAAAATACCTTTTGAAATGGATTTCTGTGTCTGCACGAGATAGGAAGTGTTAAAGGTAAATTAACTTTGGAAATGCAATTAATTACTGTAATGAGAGAACCATTCACAAGTCCTATTTAGCCCCTGGTTAATTGTGTCCAATTTGAAAATTAATTCCAGTTCCTCAGTTTCTTGTTGGAGTCTGTTTTGGAAGTTTTTCTGTTTCAAAATACAAACCATCAAATCTTTAATGGAATGGCCTGAAAGACTGAAGTGTTCTCCTACTGGTTTTTGAATGTTATGGTTCCTGATGTCAGATTTGTGTCCATTTATTCATTTACATAGAGACTGCCAGGTTTGGTCAATGTACATAGCAGAGGGGCATTGCTGGCACATGATGGCATATATCTCATTTGGTCGATGTGCAGGTGAATGAGCCTCTAATGCTGTGGCTGATGTGATTAGGTCCTATGATGGTGTCAGTTGAGTGGATATGAGGACAGAATTGGCATCGGGCTTTGTTACAAGGATAGGTACCTGGGTTAGTGTTTTTGTTGTGTGGTGTGCAGTTGCTGGTGAGTATTGGTAGTGGTCTATCTCTCTTAGAATTGGTATGCTAATGTACAAATCTCCCCCCCCCCCTTCTTTATGTGTGTATAAATGCATTTTACTTCTGTTCTATTCTATGCATCCGATGAAGTGGTCTATAGTCCCCCAAAAGCTTATGCTGAAATAAACTGGTTAGTCTCTAAGAAGCTACAAGTCTTCCTCACTTTCCTTACGGATACAGACTACCACCATTCTTGAACATTTAGTTTAACATTGAGGGTATTTAACCATTGTAACAATTTACCAAGGGTTGCTATAGTTTCTCCATCACTGGCAATTTCAAAATCAAGAACATTAAATGTAGTGCCTTTTTTCATACATTTCTTTATGTATGAAACAGCTTCCTACCCTCTTTTCCTGTGCCAGCATGTTTCTTTCTCCTCAAAACCCACTTCCTCTCATGAAGCCTCTTGACTACCATTATAAAGATCCATTCTGTGACTGGCAGCAAAGTGACTGAATATAGAGTTTTGTACTGCATTGTACCCATGATCGCCTAGAGACTGTAAACTCTAAGTCAGGAATTCTGACAGAGATTCAGTTTCTGGTATGGATCATATATCCCTATAGAAATAATAATTTCAAGGATTGTTGTTAGACAATTTGTATTTCTTCTGTGAAGTTCAGCTCAAAATAATCCCAACCCTTTTTAGTGCATCATCTGTGACTACTGATGTGACACTCATTAACCAGCATGAGTTATTATAATAGACACACTAACAAGAAAAAAGTAAACTATTTCAGTCATTGAACCAGAACTTGTTGCTTAATAGCTGAATCTGAGCTAACAAAAAGGCTTGCAAGCTATCAACTGAAGCAGCAGGTGTCAACAATACAGAAGTCTCCTTTTTAATGCTTTAAGGGCATAGTCTAAAACTTTACTGCTTGGATCATGAAGTTAATGAACAGCTAGAGCCTTAACAGAAAGAAATGATTAATATCTGTATAAACCATAAATGAGCTTGGAAATAGAGTACAGCAAATAGGGGTGTAAGGTTCTATTTTTCCCTCTAGGGCTTAAGCATTTGAAAGAAATTCCTAACTGTGGTAGACCCAGGGCAGACAGCTGCCAGAAAGGCATGTACTTAGAAGGGTTACTACAGGGAAATTGGGTCCAGCTGAGCAAGGCTGCCACAGCCAGAAGCAGGGCCAGCTGAGGCCAGTTAAGGAGGCTGTCAGAGCCCTTTAAAGAGACTCCTCCCCAGAGAGGGGTGTGGGAGTTTGAGGAGTGAGTTTGGAGGCAGTAGGAGTTAGAGGAGTGAGTTTGGTGAAAGCAGAGGAGTGAATTGGAGGAAGCAGGGACGGAGAGGCTGCTGGCAAGCAGGGGAAG
The DNA here is from genome assembly GCA_032164245.1 of Sternotherus odoratus. Lineage (NCBI taxonomy): Eukaryota > Metazoa > Chordata > Testudines > Kinosternidae > Sternotherus > Sternotherus odoratus. The sequence goes on along the minus strand of JAVMKO010000001.1, from coordinate 154,732,768 downwards.
AGAACAAAGGGTCCCTCCCAGGGGGAACCTAGCTTTCCTAGCCTGCAGGAGCCTGACCCTGAGAGAGAGAGACAGAGAGTGGGCTGCTAAGGAGCAGTGGAAAAACGGGGTCTGGTGCAGCCTGGTCAGGGCGCCAGTGCCATGCCAGAACCCCAAAGGACTTGAGTCAGGGGAGCCGAGGAGCCACCTTGTCACATAACATACTTCATTTTTAGCTGCCTTTTTCTGCACTGGCTACTGGAGGAGTGTCCAGACAGCTGGGGTTGTGTCCACTGATCACTGCTAGTTGAAGCGATTCACAATGGGAGACCTATGCCTGGTCTCCACTATGGCTTAACGTCAACTTTAGCGTCATTAAGTCGAAATAAAATGACACCCGTCCTCACATAGCTGCCATTTGCGTCGATTAAAGGGCCCTCAAAATTGATTTCTGTACTCCTCCCTAACAAGAGGAGTAGCGCTGAAATCGACCTCTCTGGGTCGATTGTGGAGTAGTGAGGATGCATGGGGACGTAATTGGCCTCCAGCGGCTGTCCCAAAATGCTCCATTGTGACTGCTCTGGACAGCCTCACTGCTCCACTGTGACCGCTCTGGACAGCACTCTGAACTCGCTACTCTGGCCAGGTAGACAGGAAAAGCCCCAGGAACATTTGAATTTAATTTCCTGTTTGGCCAGCGTGGCGAGCTCACCTGCACAGGTCAGTTGCCATTCAGAGCTCAGCAGCACAAGCCACCGCCATCCAGAGCTCAGCAGCACAGGAGACCAACCAGAGAAAAGGAGCTGCAGCATGGTCCACGCGTGAGGTGTTGGATCTCATCGCTATCTGGGGAGAGGAATCCGTGATGTTGGAACTCCGCAAAAACAAACGGAATGCCAACACGTTTGCCAGAGTCTCCAAGGTCATGCTGGAAAGGGGCCACAACAAGGCTGCGTGAAAATTAAGGAGCTGAGGCAAGCATTCCAGAAAGCCACAGAGGCAAATGGACACTCTGGGGGACCGCCAAGGACATGCCAGTTCTACAACGAACTGAATCAGATAATGGGGGGGCGCCCCCACCACCGTCGCACCGGTGTCCGTGGACTCCACCAATGGGGTAATCATCAGGCATGAGGAGGATTCAGATGACGACGGAGGTGATGAGGATGGAAATATGGAGGAGCAGGAGGCAAGCCGAGAAACCCTGTTAGCAGACAGCCAAGAGCTGTTTATCACCCTGGAGCCATTACCCTCCCAACCCTCCCAAGGTGGTACCCCAGCTGGTGAAGGAACCTCTGGTGAGTGTGCCTTTAGCGATAAGATGAGTCATGATTTTAAAAGGAAGCATTTATTAATGATTAACTTTCCCTAAGGACTTGGCATGCGTTCATTGCTGGTCCAGCTACTGGAAAAGTCTGTTAATGTATTCGGGGATGGAGCGGAAATCCTCTATGGACATTTCCATGAAACTTTCTAGCAGGTAGCAATGAACCTTTCACAAGAGGTTTCTGGGGAGAGCTCCCTTATTTAGTCCTCCATGACAGGAAACCATTCCATGCCATGCAATTAGTAAAGAGTCTGGTATCATTGCGTAACACAGCATTGCAGCATATGGACCGGGCATTTGCAGAGACTCCAGAAACATCCATTCTCTATCTCTCTGAGAAATCCTCAGCAGAGTGATGTCATTCATGGTTGCCGGTTTGAGATACGGGACTGTAAGTAGGGGGACAGATGTTCCCACTGGGCTGCTCACACGAGGTGGCTGTAAAGTAATCTTCCCCCTCCCGTAGCCCAAGCAGCGTGGGCTGCTCGCAGTTCTCCCAAGCAGCCCCAACACCCCCTCCCCCGCAGCCAGCCCATAGTCCAAGCAGCGTGAGTGTGTGGGCTGTTCGCGGCTCTCCCAAGCCGCCCCAACGCTGCCCCCCCCCCAGCCAGCCCATAGCCCAAGTAGTGTGAGTGTGTGGCTGCTCGCGGCTCTCCCAAGCAGCCCCATGCCCCCCCCCCCCAGCCAGCCCGTAGCCTGGGAGCCATGTGGTGGGGGGGATAGGGGAGTTAAAGAATATGGCTTAGTATGGCCGCCTGCATGGTGATTTCAGTAGCCGTGTTGAGGCTGTCTCCTGTTTGTGATGTTTGTGTGAACATGAAAGCCATCCACTCCATTTAGGTGCAGAATGTGACCTTGTACAGAAAGCATATCAGCTCTGTGAATACTGTGTTTCACCGTTAAATACTACTCCCATTGTGCTGCAAAATGTATCTGTCTAACTTTGTCCCTTTTTTGCCCACAGCAGCTGCACATTTATCTCTGCATCCCCCTTCATGCCCCTCACGCAGGCTATCGCCAATAAGGAAGCGTAAGAAGAAGACGCATGATGACATTTTTAATGAACTAATGCAGAACTCTCACGCTGAGGCCACTTGGCAGAGTGAATGGAGAGAAAAAATTTTAGAGTCACAAAATACATGGAGGCAAAGTCTTTTGGAGTCTACACAAGAATCCAGGGCTGCATCAGAGAGGTGGTGGGAGTGCAAAGAAAGGTGGGTGGATGCGATTCTGCGGATAATGGAAGACCAAAGCGACATGCTCTGGTGTCTGGTGGAGCTTCAGCAGGACCAAAGATCACCTCTACAGCCTCTGTCTAACCATCTCCCCTCCTCCCCAAGTCCCACAGCCTTCCCACCCAGACGTGGGGTGAGAACACGGGGGGTGGGTGGGGGGGAGGAAGCTCCGGGGACTGACCCACTCTACCCCACAAGCCAGCACAAGCAGCAGCAGGCTGAGTTTATCAAAAATGTTTTAAAAGGTGCTGTGTCTTGCCCCCCCACTGTCCTCCCCTCATCCACCACCCCGACTGCTGGTTTCCCTCCTCACCCACCCTTTCTGGGCTACCTTTCCAGTTATCCCCTGTGTTTGTGAAGAAGCAATAAAGAATGCATGGTTTTTAAAACAGTGAATTTATTTCCTCTGCAAGCGTTGGGGGGGGGGGAGGAAAAGAGGGTGCAAGGATGGCAGGCTTAGGGCTGAGCAGAGCAAGGGAGTGGGTTCTCAAACGCCATCTTGGACACTCATAAAACTGGTTATCAAGGCATCTCTGAGGCGCAGCACCTCCTGGTGCACTCTTCTACTTTCCCTGCTGTCTGACTGCTGGTAAGAAGCAGACAGGAGATTTGCCTCTGCCTCCCACCCCACCATAAATGTCTCACCCTTGCTCTCACAGAGATTGTGGAGCACACAGAAAGCAGCAATAACAATGGGCACATTTCTGTCGCTGATGTCTGAGCGAGTAAGTAATGAACGCCAGCGCACTTTGAGGAGGCCAAATGCGCACTCAACTGCCATTCTGCACTTGCTCAGCCTATAGTTGAACAGCTCCTGACCCCTCTCCAGGGATCCTGTGTAGGGCTTCATAAGCCAGGACAATAAGGGGTAGGCTGGGTCCCCAAGGATAACGATCAGCATTTCTATGCCCCCCCCCACACACAGTAATTTTCTGGTCTGGGAAGAAAATCCCTTGCTGCAGCTCTCTAAATATCCTAGAGTTCCTCAAAACACGAGCGTCATGAACCTTTCCCAGCCATCCCACGTACAGGTCGGTGAAACGTCCCTTGTGGTCAATCAGTGCTTGCATGACCATAGAATAATACTCCTTCTGGTTTCTGTACTCTGCACACTCATTGTCTGGTGCCAAGATAGGGATATGAGTCCCATCTGTAGCCCCACCACAGTTAGGGAATCCCATTGCGGAAAAGCCATCTACTGTAGCTTGCAGGTTTCCAAGGTCTATAGCCCTGGGTAGCAGCAGATCGATGATTGCTCTGCTTACTTGCATCACAGCAGACCCCACTGTAGATTTACCCATCCCAAAATGATTTGCGACTGACCAGTAGCTGTCTGGCATTGCAAGCTTCCAGAGGGCTATCGCCACTAGCTTCTGAACTGTGAGGGCTGCTCGTTTTGGTATTCTTGCGCTGGAGGGCCGGGGAAAGCAAGTCACAAAGTTCCATGAACGTGCCATTACGCATGCGAAAATTTCTGAGCCACCGCGAGTCATCCCAGACCCGCAGCACTATGCGATCCCACCAGTCACTGCTTGTTTCCCTGGCCCAGAATCAGCGTTCCATGGCATGAGCCTGCCCCACTGCCACCAAATTTGCCAGATTGTCGGATCCCCTACTTTCAAAAACGTCAGTGTCCCTGTCTGTGTGCATGTCCAGGTCCATCTCCTCATCACTGTCGTCAGTTTCCGGAAAGCGCAGTTGTCTCCGGATTGCCTTCCTCTGCAGACGATGCAGTATAAACTCCATAACAATGTGCGAGGTCTTCACAACGGCCAGTACAGCAGCGGTGGCCTCAGCAGGCTCCATGCTTGCACTGCTATGGCGTCAGCCAGGGCCGGCGACAGGGGGGTACTACGGGTAGAGCTGTACCGGGCCCCGGACTTTAGGGGGGCCCCGGTACACAGCAGTACCCGTAGTCATTCCCCCTAGTCGCCGGGCCTGGAGAGCGGGGAAGGGGTGGGGAGGCGGCGCGGCTCTCCTCTGGACGAGCGCGCCTGTCCCCGGCAGGAGCAGTGAGCCCAGCCGGCGGCAGCAGCGCAGTTCGGGGGAGAAGGGGAGGGGGGGAGCAGCAAGGGCGGCTCACGCCGCTCCCGGGCTCTCGGTCCTGCTGCCGCCAGCTGTCAGCTGTGGGGGGGGGGAGCGCCGGCTGGGCTGGGGGGAGGGCGGCTGGGCTGGGGGGGCCCCCAAACTATCAGAATAGGGGCCCCCCAAATTTCTGTCACTGGCCCTGGCGTCAGCACAGCACAGAGAAAGGGCGCAAAATAATGAGATGCCTACCCACAGTGCAGCACTCGAAATGGTGCCTGCTGGGGACTCTGGGAACTGTGGGATAGCTACCCACAGTGCACCACTCGCTATGTTGACGCTTGCCACAGTTGTGTGGACAGACGCTGCCAACTTGCCTTGCTTTGTGGGGATGCACAAAATCGACTCTAAACTGTCTGCTTTCAAAAATCGACCGCAAGGTAATCGACCTAATTTCGTAGTGAAGACATACCCTTAGATGCTAGAATCAGAAAATACTGTCAGAAGGGGTACAAGAAACAAGAAAAATGGAACTCCATTATGCCATTTTTAATATTTAATTCTATTTTAGATATTTTGAAAGATGTTCATGAACTTGGTATCAAAGATCAACATTTGCTCCAGAATCACACAGTAAGGAACAATGATGAAAACAACTGGCTTGATAATGCTGGTATTTGAATGCAAAGGATTCTCTGAGTGCAAGTACTCTATTATTTGGGACCTTAGGAAAAAATTTAAAGATGTTTGACTTAGGATCCAAGGAGTCCACAGATTCCACTGAAGCCAATCAAGTTACAGGTTTAAGATTAGCAGCCGTGTTAGTCTGTATCCGTAAATAAGACGAGGAAGACTTTGTAGCACCTTAGAGACTAACCAGTTTATTTCAGCATAAGCTTTCGTGGGCTATAGCCCACTCTAATGAAGTGGGCTATAGCCCATGAAAGCTTATGCTGAAATAAACTGGTTAGTCTCTAAGGTGCTACAAAGTCTTCCTCGTCTTATTAATCAAGTTACAGGTGCTTGGCTTCTCTGTAAGTCACACACAGAGCTGTGGGGATGCTGGCAAGCCAAGTGCCCGCTTATACCAATGTTCCCATGCTTCACTTGAATATTGAAGAGTGCATAGCTGGAATCAAGTTGGTTCACCCATATGTTAGTATTCTTAAAATAGGTATTAGAGTTATAAAAATGTGCTTAATGTTTAGACTTCATTGAATGCTTGTAAGTTGCTGCATGCAGTACTCTCAGTTATTACATATATCTTCTATCCTATATTATAAGGTAATATCTGAGTGTCTGCATTGCTTCTGTAATTATGTAAATCACCAGACAGGAGAAAAGCATTAACTAGTATGAAATGCTAGTCACAAACAGAAGGGGTTATGTCCTGCCTAATAATATGTCCTGCCCATTGACAACAGACAAATTATTGTGGAACACCAAAGAGGAAAAAAAAACTTTACTAAATGCTCTTCTCCCACCACATCAAATGAAGAGGAGTTGTCAAGTGACATCATTCCATCTGCTGAGTTTGCAGCTCAAAGAGTAAGGGGGTAAGGAATTTTTAAAAAGCACTGCCAAAGAGGAACTGTATCTTTATGCTACTTGAACTTTTAGGAGCAAGAGTTACTCGGCATAAGCATAAAGATTCCCAGTGCTTAGCCCAGGTGAGCCCTGAAGGACAAATAGTACTTGCATATTATAGACGATTGTATTACTTTTTGAAATCCGGCAGCATGGTAGAAATTGCACATCTAATCTCTAATGTGACCTCAATGGTAGATCGCTACTGAGACTTGATGGACACAAGCATAGGTGCTGGAACTAGGGGTGCTTGGGATGCTGCTGGACCCCCCAGCTTGAAATGGTTTCCATTATACACAGGGTTTGCAGTTTGGTTCAATGGTTCTCAGCCTCCCTGCTATAAAATTTTTGTTCCAACACTCCTGGACACAAGTGTGCTGAATCCAGATTGACACAAATATGTGCTCATAAATGACACTATCAATTTGAAAGTGCATGTTGAGAGTGAATGTTATTCATTTCTGACAGTGAACCAGAACTCAGAGAGAAAGTTGGGCCTATGTTCCTCACACCAATCAGTCACAGGAATTTCCGATGAGCTGTTCAGTTTCACCTGCTGTCAAATCGATGGCAAAAGGCTTGCACTAAAAGCGATTTTGTACCCAATCAAAATTTGTCATGTTCAAAAGGAAAAGGGTGCACACTGTTCCTCCGGCTGGCTGAGATGTTCAGACATTACCTGTGTGGGAGGTGGAAAATTTCATTGTCAGCCAGGGACTTACAAAGCTGCAGAAAGGATTCATACTTTGTCTTCAATAGATTATTCTTCCAGAAAACAATTTTCTTCATGGATTCTGTGATTCAATCACTGAACTGATGGTTGTGAGTGTTCTGTCCTTGCACACTGTATTCAGTTCATTCAGTTGCCCAAATATGTCTGACATAGGCAAGATGACAAATCTTGCCTTAGTCAAGTGGAAGATCAAATTCTTTTTGCAGTCCACTGCATAGGCACACAGCTCTTCTCTCATTTCAGAACATAATTCCAGTACTTTTTCACTCGAGAGCCAATGAGCTTCAGTGTGCAGCACCTCCACATCATGACTGGATCCCATTTCCTTACACAGTTTTGAAAACAGATGCACACAAAGAGGCTGAGTCATGATGTGGTTCACAATAGTTGAGACCTGCTTCCAAACTTCACTTAGCTTTTGTCTCAGAACATTAGATGCCAATCGTTCTCTGTGAATCATGCATTGAGTCCACACAGGAGACGGAGCACCCTGTTTTACCAAGGCATGTAAGCCTGATTTATGGCCTGCCATAAATGGACTCTATCTGTGCAAAACAAGCCCTGACATGGCATATTTTTATCTTGCACATAGCCATTTAGCACATAGAGCATTGCTTATTCCATCTCGTGCTTTGGAAGCGGGAAACAGAATAGAATGTCTTGGAGAATTCCATCCTCCCATATGTATTTTACAAAAGCCAAGAAATGTGCAGTGTGCCCTTAGTTTTCACATCAACTTGAAGAGCAAAGTATCAGAGGGGTAGCCATGTTAGTCTGGATCTGCAAAAGCGACAAAGGGTTCTGTGGCACTTTATAGACTAACAGAATAAGCTTTCATGGATGAATACCCTCTTCGTCGGATGCATGAAGTGACGAAGTGGGTATTCACCCACGAAAGATTATGCTCTAATACATCTGTTAGTCTAAAAAGTGCCATAGGACCCTTTGTTGCTTTTGAAGAGCAAAAGCATTCGTGTTTTTAGACTCTCCACCAGTTTGTTTTCCTGATTGTCTGCTAACACCTCAATCCTCCAATTCACTGTGTTGTTGGAGAGCAGAATGGTTTTGAGTTTGTTTGCCTTGATTTCCCCACACATTACATTTCAACATTATGATTGCAGCTGGCAAAATCAAAGTCTCTTCAATTATGTGAGGCTTCTTGGCCTCTGTGTTTCAATAACTTACCTCAAATTATGCCTTTTGAGATTGATCAGAGATGGACATGGTTCTCCTGAATAGCAGTTGATAATGCAAAGGTTTCTTTCCAGCACTGGAGAGGTGTCCTTGGTTTTCCTGGTTGTTCCTTATGAAATATTTCCAAGTGTTGTTTCAGTTGATTAGGCTTCATGGTTATATTATATTATATTATATTATATTATATTATATTATATTATATTATATTATATTATATTATAGCTTCATGTTAGATAACACCATGTGGCAGAGCAGGCATTTTCACCTTCTCTCTTTCTTCATCTAAACTCAGGTGAAGCTATACTCAAATAAATCATTTTCATATATGTGAGAATGTTTCTTGGACTCTTGGTTTTTGTTCATAACTGGATCACTAGACTCACTGCTGGAGGCTGAAGCAGACAATCTGCATAAAAATAAGTCCATTATCACAAATGAGAGGCATTCACTATTAAGCGAATTAGGCCAGGACTTAGGAAGACTGTGTGTGGTGATACGGGGGGCCGTAAAGAGACAATGACTTATGCTGATTCTTCACCAAGTGCCAACGAGGTATTCAGTCTGGGATAAAAGAAGATATGGGACCTGCCTTAAGGAGCTTATATGGCACTGCAGATTCCCATCTCAGAGAAAGACTGTCACAGGCTCCTACCAGCTCAAGCAGAGAGGATGCTTTGTTGATAAAGCTGCTGCCCACAGATAAGGATCATCTGGATTCAAGTCCCATAGCTGGATAATTGCACAACCAGGTGGTGAAAATGGCCAAATTGGCATCCACACAGTCACCTCCGGACAGTCAACATATCTGGACCTGCTCCACAAACACTGTTCCAGAAGGCTGTCAATTTGATCTTCAAAATGTCACTCTCTGCACAATGGAACCCCACATCATTGTATGTGCAAGGCCAAGCTCTGCAGAGGCCGCTATTTTGTAGATTGAAAAGGTGGCCCCCTGCTGTGGCAATTGGAGCAAGTCCGGATGCATTTGGGGGCAGATGGGCCAAATCTGTCCCATTGGACCTGTGACCTCATTTGCTTATGGCACAACTCCATTTGGGGTCACAATCTACAGTTTGGGAACCACTGCATTAGACATATCACCATGGCCTTGCCTACATGTGCAGTGGCTTGGAGATTACAGACTCTATGCGTGTTGCTACATGCTTTAGTGAAGGCAGGCTTTGGCCACATGTAGATACATGCCACAGTGAAAGGTTCTGGCACCTGGGAGATACTACACTACTAAACATAGTATAGACATGGGATGCATTGCTTAGCCATGTAGATTCGTGTATAGTACATAACTAGGTTTCAAATGTGTTGGGCATTCTACTCTACTCTACTAAGCAGTGACTCACTGTTTATAGAGCTATTCATACCTGTACTAGCTGGCTATGCAATATTTACACACCACAGTTAAGTGTGAACATACACTATGAGAAGAAAGCAACTGTATGGTTTTATAAACCTCAGTATATCAGTAGATTTAATTTTATTTCCCAAACCAATTGGAAACTAATATTACTGATTTTTACTCCAGATGTTTAGAATCTCATGAAAGGCTTAATATATTCATCAAATAATTTGATTAATTTACTCTTATTGATTGAATAATTTACTAGATTAATAGCATTAAACTAGCTCTAGACCTGGTTGCATGTTGCCAACAATATACATCAGATGTCAAATATTTGATATGAAATATTTTATTAAATACAAAGACATTAGGGGCAACAGTTGCTAATTTGCATGTTCAGCCTATAATATTTGACCAAGTTAATTGGCCTGTAACCATTGTAATTCTATAAAATAATTTTTGCTTCTCTTAGAATTTTATACTAAAAAAATCATTTCTTTTTCTGAGTGTTTGCTTCATTGTTTGCCCTTCTAGTTGACTGAAATAATCAGAAGCTATTTGTTTAAAATGTAAAGTGAAAATATGGGTACACCACAGCATCTTGAGAACTCAGTGGTTTGTAGACCTAGAACTACTTATTAACCATTCAAAACAAATTTGTGAAATTACTTTTACTCAGTGCAAAACATGAAATATAATTAGATGGTTAGGAAACGATAGACGTTCAGACTGGTAAACAGTGCATATTGCACTCATAATTATCCTTTTATTCATTTTCTAATTTACACCCTGGGGAATTGTGTGATTACACTCCTGCAGAGGTTTTTTTATTTACATAATTAAGTACACAACCTATAATTTGTCAAGTGCCACATTATGCTATATAAAGCCTCTATCAACTTTTTTTTTCTTTCCTTCCCTGGATACAGCTATTAGCTTCAGTTTGCCCTGATACACCATTTATGCCTAATCTTGTAACTCACAGCTTCTAATTATATGCATCATCATTCCAGTGATAGTCTTCCTTTGCAAAGCCATAAGGATAGAATCTTTAAGAAATTAATCTACACAAACTTGTCAAACAGTGCTACATTAAAGCATCCGGTACCAAATGGACCTAAACTACATTTGTACTTAAAGGAGATTATGTACTTTAGGTGGTCATCATTTACCCATTTTTCACTGAATGTCATGATTCAGTTTCAACCAGTCCTTTATTATAGTTCATGTGCATGTAAGCTAAGCATCCAGGACTTTCATACATTTCAGGGACACTTCTCCTTAGGAATTTATATGGCACCTGACACACACACACTTTATCATAGTATTGGAATGCTCCATAATCTAATGTATTTATCCTCACAATATCCCATGGAGTAGAAAAGTGCTATTATTTGGGGAACGGTTTCATAAAGAGACAAAGTGACTTGCCCAAGATCACAACGGAAACCTGTGGCAGAGCAGAGGATTGAAAACTGAGCTCTTAAGTCCCCAACTAGCACTAACCACTGGCCCATCCTTCCTCTCTAAGAAAAACAACCACTGAAAGGTGCCTAACAACTGTGCTGCATCCTCACATCTCCCTTTCCCTCTAAGCCTTCCTCTGTGTCAAGGTTCTGAGCAAGGGGGAAGGTAGATGGACAAAGCAATAAGTAACGCAAAAATAGGTCCCAGACACATTGCAAAAGAGACCAGAGACTTCACCATTGTATAAACAGTAGTTTTCCTGAAATACCCTGCACTTAGTTAGGTGTGTTCTTGTTTGGGAAACAGAAAGTGGATTCTGCTGATTCACAGAAGCAAATGACTCCATACCATAGTTAAGTATAAGAAAAGGGGAGAGGCTTTTCGGACAGAAAACTTAGAATGTGACCTGAGTAGTCCTAGACAGAGCTAATCCTAGGGAGATGGATACAGATTAATTTTGTGGTTTATCAGAGGTTCTTTTTTTGTTACAGATATCATAAAGAGGGTGTTTTTGGACTTTCCAGATTTTGAAATATGATTTTACGTTAGGCTGGGAAATATACCTGCTCAAAACCATGTTGGCCATAAATTAGGATATAATCCGGTTTTTCCAACATGTTTGAATGTGCAGTATAGGCGGATTCACTATCCCTAAATTGCTATGAAAACTATCTGGAAATGGATTTTCAGTTTCATGGGAAATTGTGAATTTGAAAAGGTTTTTCTATTAAAAACAAATCATTTCAAAATTTCCTATGAAATGAGATCCCGAAAAAAATATGTTTCATACCAATCAAAACATTTTGTTATAACATTTAATTGTTTTTTTCTAATTTTTACTTCTTGGTTTTAATTTTTTTAATAATATAAAATAAAAAGCTTTTTAAAGACATTTCAAAACAAATCAAAATATTCCATTCCATTCTGGAAATATTGAAATGGCATGTTCTGACATTATCAAAATGCTTCATGTCAGGCATTACCAAAATGAAGTTGCATCAAAATTGACATGTTTCCAAAAAACATTTTGCTTTCAGCTCTAGAAAAAATCTACTAATTCTAAGCCAGACTTCCTCCTTCATATATCCTTTCATTTTAACTCCTTTATAAGGAAGTTAATATTGTCCTGAAGAGAAATGAACAATGTTTGGACCAGCCAGAGATAAGATGGACACACTGTTCAATATACCCACAGTGTGAAAATACTAGAAAGAGCCTTGAAGAAAGAAACAAGAGGAGAGAAATAAAAGAACTAATCTAAGGATCCTGATTTCCATGCAGGAACAGAAAGAAGTGACCCATGCTCCTTTGTGGATAATTTAATTCCAGAATAATTAAATCTAACACCTGAAAGGCTTTCTGAACTTTAAAGAACCAACAGGGTGTTTTCCAATGCTACACATTTAAAAGAAACCCCACAAGCTTTTATCATTAAAATGCTAAGATTCCCTCATGTTGTACAAATAATGGAAGCTGTTAGATCACCACCACAGTATTGAAGAAAACTAGCATGTTGCCTCCAAACAGGCTTGAATTAGGAAGTTTTATTTAAAAAGTAAGTTTTCTTAAAATAAGACTTTCATTTAAAGTCTGGTTGCAAAATATAGGACAGTAGGTCTAGCAAAATGTAAACTTGCACTTAAAAGTGAAAACAAGTACTTTCTGGGCTAAGTGATGCAGACAGATTTATTAATGAAAGTAGCCCCACTGAAAATATGCAATAATTACTTGTTTAGACATAAGTGGCATCTAGAATTCATTCTTGTTTGGATGCACTTTGCTTTATCATCATTTCTAGTGAATGAACTCTGAGCTGTTCATTCTGTTTATAAGAGCACACTGATAGATATTAGGAGGATGTTCTGGGAGATGGTATAGCATGTGAATGGAAATACATCCATAAAATACATTTCATATGATGAGAACCAAAATTTTCCTCTCAGTCTAAGATCTCCTTGAAGCCAGTGCCATTTTAGATAGAGATATCTGTATTGGTTTTGTTAAGGGAAGTAGGATAAGAAGCACTGAGAAAAACAGTGAATAGTATTTCCAATAATATTTCATATTTTAAAAAATACATTAATTTAAAAACTATTTTTTTCACAATTTTGAAGCAGAGCCAGGCTAGTTTTTAATTGTGAAATCATCTATTTGATCAACACCTTTTTCTGCACTGGCTTTTATTACATCAGGCCCTGCATGCTGGGTGGGCCAAAGTGCTGTGACAAGCAAGAGAGAGAAGACCAAAGCATGCTGGTCAATAGATGGTAAACTTGCTGGCTGCAATCAGCCAGTTTCTCAATCCAGGACACTTGCCGCTAAAGAAATTCAGACTTTCTGAGCCACCACAGTTAAAGCCTAATCCCGCAGGTCACAGAATAAACGTGCATCATGACATTAAAATAAGCACTTATAAAGAGGAGAAAATATGGAGGTGACTGGGAGAGAGACAGTGTGGCCAAAGCATATAAATTCAAATGCAATCCTGTGAAAGCAAATAGCATGTACCAGCCATTTTCAGGATGATCTGTTATTTTGACTGCTGAATAGGAATAGTGGCTCATTTGAATGTGCTTAAGAAATACACTTATTATAACCTGATACCATCAGCAGCTGTGAAAGCCAGCTGCTAACAAATATACTTCAGAACATGCAAAGTTCTAAGAAAACATATCTCTTCTCACTGCCAGCTTCCTGATGGTGAATGAAGAGCATAATATTTTTTCTGACCATCAACTAGTAGTGCTTGCTTAGCTTATTTCAGTATATTAACAATAATACATAGCTGCTATATAGCACATTGAATTAGATCTCAAAGCACTTTTACAAAGGAGGTTTGTATCATTAACTCCTTTTACAGATTGGGAAAATGAGGAAAATGTAGGTGAAATGGTTTGCTCAAGGTGACCTCGAAGGCTAGCAGCAGAGACAGGAATGGAACCCAGGACATCGTGAGACCCAGTCCAGTACTCTATCCACACTGTCTCCCCTTTATTAGATCACAAGCGTTAGTTCATAACTAATAAAGAACCAAACTCAGCAACCCTGACAGTGCCTCAACATTGTGCCCTCCTCAACTCCCATAATGAACAGCGGTAGCATATCCACATGAAAACATTTCCATTTTCTACTAAAATATTTTGGATTTTACACACACACTTTAACATTTTGAAGTTTTCTGCAGAAAGCAGATCATTTTACTGAAAAAAATTATTTAGTTGAAAGCCAATTTTTCACTGAAAAACGGTTTTGGTGGAAATTTTTTGACTAGCCCCAACAAATACAAATACATGAAGAGACCATGTGAGGCTGAAGATCTGAGGCAGACGTGAGCAGAAAGGAGTTAAGGGCAGGGTGGAGGGCATAACTGGCAGACAAAAGTCTTAAGAGGAAGCATAGCTGTATGCAGAGGAAGATTACAGCTGACTGGGTTGAGGGAAAGCCTTTGAGAGAGAAGAGGGAACTTTTTGATGTGTTCACAATAAGAGTAAATCATATAAAGCTTGGTTTGTTTAGATATGAAACTTATGGAAAATTGGGATCTATACACAAACATTTCAAAGTCAATTTGGAGTGGTTCACATAAGATCAGTACAGAATGATACATTATAGCGATAGACAGAGGTTGGTGTCTGGGGACAATTCTAGTATGGCATTCTTTGCATTAAAGCAACACAACTATGTGTTTTAAAACTAAATTATTGTTGTGTAAAGATTACATAACTAACACAAGGGAAACAGGAGCCTGCTGTTCACATTCCATATTCTTGCAATCCAGATCCTGCCCTCCAGTATGGAGGGTGACCCTCTGAATTTACACCCCTATATCCAAACACAACACACTGTTCTACTAGAGCTGTGTGGCAATCAGATTTTCCATTTTACGGAAAATACCAAGGTTTCAAAATTTGTTTTAATTCCACACAAGAATGAAAACAAAAAAACAGTTCAAACGTTTGCCATTAAATGTTTTTTTTAAAAAAACTGGGGTCAATATAAATGTTTTGATTTTATAGAAGAAGAATATTTCATTTCTATTTCAACATTTTAAAAATATTTATATCAAAACTATATGTTTCTAATTTACCAGTTTTTTCCTTCAACCTTTTTTCCCGCATCTAAATGAAATTGCGTCTAAATATACTTGTGCTGCCAAGGTTTTGATTTTGTCAAAATGGCATTTTTCACAGGAGAAACATTCTACTGCATCCCTTCCAAACAGTTTATGTTTACTGGATTTTAGTCAAGATCAAAAAGTAATTCAAATTAATAATTATTTTTAAAAGATTTAAAGATTCAAGACTGAATTAAAAGATTCAAATGTCATAATTTGTCTGTTGAAATCAAAGTCCTTCCCAGAGATGTGTTATATATTATTTTCCAATTTACAGTTAAACATAAACGTCTACATAGCTTCATTCTCACCCCAAGCCCTTTAAAAGGTTTTACAGCTTGTAAAATACCAGACATATATTTCTTTGAAAAAGCTCCATGGTGCTATATACTATGGATATAGTAGCTAACTGACTGTTCAAATTGTTAACTTTTTATGCCAAAATGTTATTTTCTGGGATCGTTAAGATTGTAATGAATTCAAGATGTTGAATTCTGTTATAAAATTCATTCAGCATGAAGAATAGACACACACTCGCACAAAAGCAATAAATAACTGCAATTGTCTTGTTGTTGTTGCCAGCTTTCTACAGGATTGTATAACAGTTGTATACAATAGTATGGAGGTTTTCAAATCATTCCAGTTGACATGAATGCACAGGAACTGTAAATGAGAAAATGATTTTGTTCCTTGAGATTAATTAGCTGAGGAGACTTTGTTTTTATTTTAAATTAATTTATCTTACAAATGAATCACTGCTATAGTGCAAAATAAATAAATATTTCCCCCAGGTTTAAGAGCCATTCCATTTTGAATTAAAAATGGCACTTTTAAAATAGTAAATGCTAAATAATTATTATTCAGGAGGTACATAACAGAAGGCACAGCCCATGGGGGGGCAAAGACAAAGATAGATTTAAGCAGATTCCGAACTGCTGCAAGAGCAGAATAAAACAGGTGACCTAGGGGGCTGTTGTAAGTAATACCAACCTCTTCAGTGCTGTCTATCATTTTGTGACCTAAGAGCCCATCAATGCCCACTGGCAAATGATTCAATGTCTTGTAACATGTGGCCTATAAAATATGCAAAGTAGAAATTAGACTTTGGCCTAAAGTTGGCATAAGTGTAAAGAAGCATGGGCAACTGACTTTGTGAGTAGAAGTTAGAGGCAAGTTGGAGATTAGTAAGGCAGGAAAACAAGTGAGCAAGGAAATGACCCAAGGTTATGTTGCTGCTCTGTTCTGATTTTAGTTGGTTTAAGCAAGGTTTTTAGTGGATATTTTTGGGAGTTGTAAATGTTTCATTAAAATGCTATCTATAGTCATAGCATAGGAAAGACATTGGTGCAGACGTTAAATTTAAATAATGTGTAATGTGAAGAGCCAGTAAAGAGGTGGCAGACATACACTTATTGTAAGGGGCAGTTTAATGTTAATTATAATGGATTATAAAAGGAGTAGTCTTTCTAAATTGCAGAAGAGGTCTAATTAACATCAAAGGATGCTGTTGAGTAGTACTGGGATATCAGCCTGTACTTCACTCTGTCATCAGTGGACTGATCACAGATGTATACAGCTTTCCATCTTTGAATCTAAGTATAATCATAGTGTTTAAGTGTTAATTGCATGCCAGATTGCTTAACTAATCATTTTTCTTTTGTATAAAGTTTAGCTGTATCATCCAGGGTGTTGCCTGGTGGTCCTCTACTGAATAATTTTTCTATAACCAATCTAGAGGCTCAGACATGAAAAAGCTAAGTTAGCTTTTATGACATCTTTATCCTTAAGAATTTAAAATTAACTGGGAACACTTCAACATAAAAATTGAAAAAGGTTACCAACAGCACCTCCTATCAAGCCTGAAAATCTAATAATTATGGTCATGATCCTTATCTATATGATCTATGCGCTGGCCGCTGCTTCCTGCAGCCCCCATTGGCCTAGAGCAGTGAACCGTGGCCAGTGGGAGCTGTGATTGGCCGAACCTATAGACACAGCAGGTAAACAAACCATCCCGGACCGCCAGGGGGCTTATCCTGGTGGTCCACGTGCCAAAGGTTGCTGATCCCTGGACTATTCACATGCTGAAAATGTGAACATTTTAATTAAAAATTAAAAATCCCACAGAGCTCACAAGTTTTTTGTGAAAATTTCAGTTTTGGCCAAAAAGGTATTTTCCATTCAGTAAAATTAACCCCAACAAGAGGTTTCAACAATGCTGGAGGCATGAACTTAAAGGTCCCTGGTTTGCACTAGTGTAGTTCTTTTCAAACACAGTGAACACAAAAGCACTCTGGTGCTCACTGCTATTTGTACACCACCTTAGTTCAAAATGTGAGGCGGCGTAGATATGCCCTGTCCCCACTTTTTCAGGGCAGTTTAGCACTCATTCTTTATTTACAATGGAAACATTAGACTTGTGTCCCCAATAACTGGGCTGAGGGACATTTGTATGACTTTTCACTGTAAATGCTTGAAATAGAAAAAAATATGTATTCAAATTCAGAGAAAGATGAGATGTCCCTAAAAACAAACAGTATGTTCCAAATGGGTTTGTTCTCCCCGGACCCCCACTTCTGGTGAGCATTCCTGCCCCTCTCCCCACTTTAGTTTTTAGGCATCTAATACTACTTAAGTAATTTCCACCCACCCTCATGATTTTTGTTCTCTGTGTGATGTTTGGTGTTTCATTTTTATCTCTTTCATTTTCCCTGTATTTAGATGCTCATCTCCTTAATGCAATGTGCACTTATCATGCTGCCATAGATTTTGGTTTCTGAGTCCGAAGATCCAATATGTGAGAGAAAGACATCTAGTTACACTTTGTTATATCATCATTCTATTCTTTAGGCTTAGTGCCTTCTGATTATGTTCTCTTGCCAACACAGATTTTCAGTGCCAGCCCAATGTACCTTACTTCAGGACCTAGGCTTCCCATCATCTTTCTTCCCTGAGCCCTCAGTTACTCTCTGTGTTCAAGGAGTTCTAGCTGCTCCTGACTCTGAGAAGTCCTTCTATCTTCTTTCTTTTCTAAATTAAAAGGTATGCAATGCAACTGGCATGATGTCATGATGTGAATTTAAGTTTTAGGATAAACACTTTCCTTTGTCATTTCAGTAGAAGTCACAGTAGTCAGAATAAAGAAAAGTCAGGCTACAACTTCAGCTTTAAGAATAGGCAGCAAAATTAAATTAATAAATAAAAGATCAAAGTGTGTGTCAAGAAAGTAGTACCTAGGATATAGAACAAGTTAACATATTTATTTAAAAAAAACCTGTATGATTGGGTCAGTCAGACTAGGCCACTCAAGTTGACCACAGGATTTTTTAATGTTTGCTTAATAAATCTAATTCAATTATTTTTGCTCTTTACAATGACCAGCTTTGGAGATTCATAAAAATTGGGATCCAGATCCAAGCCACTTTGTTGTTCTTTTAAAAACTCCTCAGTCATGATTTGTAGTCATGATCATTGGTGATTTGGAGACCAGCTCCATTTTATGTTATAACCAAAAGTTCAAAGGAGGGGCTTATATGTTCAGAAGATAGGAAATTTCAAACAACAAAAAAAGGATTTTTCATACTTTCTTGTTGAAAATCCTGAATATCATCCTCTTTAAGTAAATGTTCTTGTATTTATATGTGTCTGTAGGCTAGTGAAGAATAACATCATTGCTTGGCTGACTGCTCTGGCAAAATATTAATTTAAACTACAATATTTTCAAAAACAAACACATAACTAAGTATATAGATAATAAAAGGTTAACATTAGACAGCAATCCCCAAATCCTGGTTAAAGCTCTCATTGGCCATTTCAGCAGCCAGTATGTCAAATTAATATCATCAATGTTAAGCAGGCTACATTTTTACTACTGGAGGCTCTGAATCAGAGAATCGATTCAGAGCCTCCAGTAATTGTATTTAGTATTGCCAAAGAGAAAGTCCCAATTAGGCATGATGAGAAAGGATTAGGGTATAAAGGTTTGAGGGTTTATTATATGAAGAAGATGGCACAAGATACAAATTCAAATAATAAATACAGAAGTTTCAAGAATCAAGTTTACCTGCTTTAAGAGCATTGTAAACACCCATTTTAACATCTCTGATATCATGCACCTAAGGGCATGTCTTCACTACCACTTTAATTCGACCTTAACGACGTTAGGTCGAATTAAACATGTACCTGTCTTCACATACATGCTCTTAACGTCGATGTAAAGGGCCCTCAAGATCGATCTTGGCACTCCAGCCTAACCAGTGGCATAAGGCTAATCTCGACGTTCCAAGCTCGACCGTGGGCTAGTGAAGACGGAACCCGACATTAATAGCCTCCAGAGGCTGTCCCACAATGCTCCATTCTGACCGCTCTGGACTGCCTCCCTACTGCTCCACTGTGACCGCTCTGCACTGCACTCTGAACTCGCTGCTCTGGCCAGGTAGATAAGACCCGGGAACATTTGAATGCCATTTCCTGTTTGGTCAGCGTGGCCAGCTCACCTGAACTGATCAGTCGCCATGCAGAGCTCAGCATCACAGGAATCCATGATGAGCTCATCTACCCTGGAGACCAGCCAGAGGAGAAGAGCTCCAGCATGGTCCACTCGTGAGGTGCTGGATCTCATCGCTATCTGGGGAGAGGAATCCGTGATGTTGGAACTCCGCAACAACAAACGGAATGCCAACACCTATGGAAGAGTCTCCAAGGCCATGCTAGAAAGGGGCCACAACAGGGACACCACACAGTGCCGCGTGAAAATTAAGGAGCTGCGGCAATCGTTCCAGAAAGCCAAGGAGGCAAACGGACGATCAGGGGGCGCGCCACGGACATGCAGGTTCTACAATGAACTAAATGCGATAATGGGTGGCGCCCCCACCACCATCGCGCCGGTCTGCGTGGACTCCACCGATGGGATCATCGTCAGGGAGGAGACTGATTCCGAGGAGGACGACCATGAAGAGGAAAATATCACGGAGCAGCAGGAGCCCAGCGGAGAACCCCTGTACCCAGAGAGCCAGGAGCTGTTTGTCACCCTGGACCCAGTACCCTCCCAAGCCTCCCAGGGGGGTAAGTGTTTCTTTTTTAAGGGATTACATGACACGTGATTTTGTAAAGTAAGCATTTATTAATGAGTAACTTGCCCTAAGGACTTAGCGTGCTTTCATTGCTGGTCAATTTCTACTCAAAGAGTTTGTCAATATACTCCGGGATTGACCATAAGTCCTCCGCGGACATTTCAAGGAAGCTATCCAGGAGGTAGCGATGAATCCAGCGCAGCAGATTTCTGGGGAGAGCTGCCTTATGTGGTCCCCCGTGATAGGACACCAACCCACGCCACGAAAGTAGTAGGTTGTCTGGTATCATTGAGCAGGCTACCATTGCGGCGTATGGACCAGGACTTTGCATGGAGTCAAGGAGCATGCGCTCCCTATCTCTCCGAGAAATTCTCAGCAAAGTGATGTCATTCAGGGTTGCCTGTTTGAGATACGGACTGCAATTAGTCGGGAGATAAAGAGTCCCAGCTGCAAAGTACTCTTTTCGGCTGAGGACCGACGAACCGAACCCCCCCACACACGAACGCTGACCGCCGCCCCCCCCCCAGCCCGTAGCGTTAGCTGGCAGGGAATCCGAGCCGTCTGGACGCAATTGCTTCCGCTTCACAGCCAACGCGGACCGAACCCCCCCCCCCCCCCCCCGCCCGTAGCGGTAGCTAGCAGGGAATCTGAGCAGTCTGCACACGGTCTGAAGAGCCCCAAAAAGACCTTAGCCCTTAGCGAGAGATTTTTTGGCATTTGCTTTGCAGTTTGCGGTTTCAGTGGGAGCCAGCCACGCGGTGGGGGGAAGGGGGCGGGGTTACTCTACAGTATGCAAGCGCCACTTTTAACTTACCATGGCCGGCTGCACGGTGATTTCAGAAGCCATCTTGGGCTGAGGCACGCATATGTGTCTGAGATGCTCTGAATTTTCTGAGAGCTTGTCAGTCAGTTTTAGGTGTACAACATGACCTTGTACAGAAATCATATCAGGCCTCTGAATACTGAGGTTACAAATGGCATAGTACTCCCATTGTGTACAGTCCGAGACTGCATCTGCCTCCTAACCTTGAATGTATCTGTCTCATAACTTTCAAACTTTCTTTTCCCACACTCGCCCACAGATGAACAAGTATGTCACAATCCCCCGGCCTCCTCCCGCCGTGCACCACAGATAAGAAAGCGTAAAAAGAAAACGCGAACACGCGATGAGATGTTCACTGAACTCGTGGAGAACTCGCGCGCTGAGGCAGCCCGCCAGACGGACTGGAGGGAAAGAATGATAGAGTCCAGGGATCGAGAGATTCAGGCAAGGGATCGAGAGATTCAGGCAAGGGATCAAGAGAGAGAGGAAAGGAAGCGAGAGAGAGAGGCAAGGGATCGAGAGAGAGAGGCAAGGAATCGAGAGAGGCAGGAATGGAGAGCCGCTGAACAAAAGAGGGTAGAACGTGAGGAAAGACGCATGGATGCTTTCCTCCGCATAATGGAGGACCAGAGCGACATGCTGCGATCTCTGGTGGAGCTGCAGCATGACCAAAGACCACCTCTGTAGCCCCTGTGTAACCACCTCCCCCCCTCCCCAACTCCCATAGCTTCCCCACCCAGACGCGGGTTGAGAACACGGGGGGGCAAGCTCCGTGGGCCGCTCCACTCTACCCCACAAGCCAGCAGAAGCAGCAGCAGCAGCAGGCTGACATTCTCGGAACACTTTTGAAAGCTGCTGAGTCTTGCCAACCCCTCCTCTCCACCCTTCCCCCCCCCTCCTTTGCCCGCTCCTCCCCACTGCGACTGCCGGTTTCCCTCCAGGATACCAGGACAGTGATCCCCTGTATTTGTATTTCCGAGTAACCAATAAAGGAACCATGATTTTTCAAACAGTGATTTTATTTTCTCTGCAAGCATGGGGAGGGGGGAGGGAAAGCATGGGGAGGGGGGAGGTTAAGAGGGTTCAAGGGCAGCAGGCTTAGAGCACAGCAAGGGAGCAGATTCTCAAACGCCATCTCGGGCACTCATAAAACTGTCTTTCAAGGCGTCCCTGAGGCGCAGGGCCTCACGGTGGGCTCTTTTACTTTCCCTGCTGTGTGGCTGCTCATAAGTAGCAGAAAGTAAATTTGCCTCTGCCTCCCAGCCCGCCATAAACGTTTCCCCCTTGCTCTCACAGATATTGTGGAGCACAGAGCAAGCAGCAATAACAATGGGGATATTTCTCTCGCGGATGTCTGAGCGAATCAGTAAGGAACGCCATCTCCCCTTCAAGCGGCCAAATGCACATTCTACGGCCATTCTGCACTTGCTCAGCCTGTAGTTGAACAGCTCCTGACCCCTGTCCAGGGCTCCTGTGTAGGGCTTCATAAGCCAGGGCATTAGGGGGTAGACTGGGTCCCCAATGATCACGATCGGCATTTCGACCCCCCCCACGGAAATTTTCTGGTCGGGGAAGAAAGTGCCTTGTTGCAGCTGTCTAAAAACCCTAGAGTTCCTGAACACTCGAGCGTCATGAAGCTTTCCCGGCCACCCCACGTACAGGTCGGTGAAACGTCCCTTGTGGTCAACCACTGCTTGCATGACCATTGAGTAATATCCCTTCTGGTTTCTATACTCGGCGGCCTCGTGGTCCGGTGCCAGGATAGGGATATGAGTCCCATCTATAGCCCCACCACAGTTAGGGAATCCCATGGCGGCAAAGCCATCTATTGTGGCTTGCAGGTTTCCGAGGTTTATAACCCGGTGTAGCAGCCGCTCGACGATTGCCCTGCTTACTTGCATCACAGCAAAGCCCACTGTAGACCTACCCACCCCAAACTGATTCGCCACTGACCGGTAGCTGTCTGGCGTTGCAAGCTTCCAGAGGGCTATCGCCACTCGCTTCTCCACTGTAAGGGCCGCTCTCATTTTGGTATTCCTGCGCCGGAGGGCAGGGGACAGCCAGTCACAAAGTTCCATGAAGGTGCCCTTTCGCATGCGGAAGTTTCTGAGCCACTGGGAGTCATCCCAGACCCGCAGCACTATGCGGTCCCACCAGTCTGTGCTTGTTTCCCTGGCCCAGAATCGGCGTTCGATGGCATGAGCCTGCCCCATTGCCACCATTTTTGACAGATTGTCAGTCGCCCTACTTGCAAAAACGGCAGTGTCCCTGTCGTCCCCGCTGTGCACGTCAGTGTCCCTGTCGTCCCCGCTGTGCACGTCAGTGTCCCTGTCGTCCCCGCTGTCCTCGTCCATCTCCTCCTCACTGCCGTCGGGTTCCAGAAAGCGTGGTTCTCCCCGGATCGCATTCCTCCTCTGCAGACGGTGCAGCAGAAACTCAGCAACCGTGATCGAGGTCCTCACAACAGCCATTACTGCAGCCGTGGTGTCAGCGGGCTCCATGCTTGCAATGCTATGGCATTAGCACGGCGGAGAAAGGGCGCGAATTATGGGATGCCTACCCACAGGGCACCGCTTGTAATGGGGGTGGGCGGCGCGGAAAAAGGGCGCGAAATTTGGAAATGCCTACCCACAGTGCAGCACTCGAAATGGTGCCTGCTGGGGGATCAGGGAACTGTGGGATAGGTACCCAGAGTGCAACGCTCGTCATGTCGACGCCTGCAAAAGTTTTGCGGACAGACACTGTCGACTTGCTGTGCTTAGCTGTGCCTAGTGAAGACACACAACATCGACTGTATACCGTCGCGTTCACAACATCAACATAAAGAAAATCGAACTACTGCTGTAGTGAAGACATACCCGAAAAGTAGCTCCTAACTTCAGTCAATGTAGCTATTCTTTCCATAGTGCTTCTGAACCATCTTTCTCCAGCATTAAGGACTCCTTGGGACAATGGTCAAAGTCAATGATTTAAACAAGCTAGAACTAGTTCATTAGTTCATTGGTGTGAGAAATAGTTTGCTTCTGACCCAAAATATTTTACATTTATAACAAAGCCAAGTTTGAAAACAAAACAGTTCAACCATATAAAGAGTTAGAATTATAAAATCCAGACACATTGCAAAAGAGAGACCCATTTAAGTGATGAAGTTAAACAAGATATACTTAAAAATAAAATTATTTCTCAGTGATCCCCCACTTTTAGGGATATAAAATAGGAATAATGGTAATTTTAAAATAATGGAAGGGAATTGGCCACTTATCATAAATCCATAGGTAGCATGCATGGTCCAGAACAGTCATAAGGTGGAGATGGAAGAATTTCAGATATTGATTGGCAACTAGAGAATGGTTTCATATTGAGGACCTGAAACATAAGAAAAATCTGAATTAATCATTAATTTAGTTTGCCAATTTGTCATCTAATTATTTCTAATACATACATGACCCACCTATAGTAAGTCTTGCCCTTTTTTATTTCTCTTCACTACTTGCCTAACACTCTCATATATCTCTTCATTTCTGTAAGGATTCTACATTCAAATTCTTTATTTTCCTTGTAAACCATATTAAAAAAGTTTCTGATCTATATTCTCTCTAATTTATCAGTTTTTTTCCATAGAGAAAGATACCCAGAATAATACCCAAACTTCCAAGTAATGCTTCGTCAGAGTGGGAGCCGCAGTCAGCGAAATGTCGGTAAACAAAGCGGTGGGGACCGCTAAGGGTGTTTACCCTGAGGTCCCGTGTGCCAAAGTTGCTGACCACTGATATACAGGAATTATGTGTCCTCTTCTCTTACATTTCATCTTATGTTACAATGAGAGAAATGAGAGAGACCAATGGGGACAGATCATAAAGCATCAGGGTCAGGGTCGGCTCTAACTTTTTTGCCTCCCCAGGCAAAAAAAAAAAAGGCAGCTGGAG
Source organism: Sternotherus odoratus (assembly GCA_032164245.1). Classification (NCBI taxonomy): domain Eukaryota; kingdom Metazoa; phylum Chordata; order Testudines; family Kinosternidae; genus Sternotherus; species Sternotherus odoratus. Next base: position 154,707,929 of record JAVMKO010000001.1, on the reverse strand, counting down.
GAGCACCGCTGGAGCAATAAAATAAAATAAAATAAAATAAACAAACAAATAAATAAATAAAAGTGTGAAAGGGCGGCATGGTCCTAAGATTGGCCACAATGCCACCCCTTACAGAGTGCTGCCCCAGACATGTGCTTCTTATTCTAGTGCCTGGAGCCGGCCCTGATCAGCATCATTCAGAAAGGAGGCAGAGAAAAGACAATGAGATAGCTCATTCACATGAGCTAGGATTGTGGACTAGGGCCACATACCAGAAAAAAATGATTGGGAGCCATTGCAATGTTTCTGACTTGGTCTTTTTCCGGTAACAAATCTATTTTCTGAGGGGAGGAGTGAGGATTGTGGGACAACTAGACAACTCCCCAGATATACAACCTTTAATAATAAGCCTGTATCTGAAACCATAGAGTGAATGGGCATTGTATGACCCCAAATAGTAATTATGTGATACAGCAGACAGTGTAAAACAACTGTGCATTTTATCTACATCAGGGGAAGGCAACCTATGGCACAGATGCCGAACGCGGCATGCAAGCTGATTTTCAGCGGCACTCACACTACCCTGATCCTGGCCACTGGTCTGTGGGGCCCTGCATTGTAATGTAATTTTAAATGAAATTCTTAAACATTTTTAAAACCTTATTTACTTTACATACAACAATAGTTTATTTATATATTAAAGACCTATAGAAAGAGACCTTCGAAAAACCTTAAAATGTATTACCGACACGTGAAACCTTAAATTAGAGTGAAAAAATGAAGACTCGGCACACTACTTTTGAAGGGATGCCGACCCGTTATCTACATCAATAGCCATTAACTATTCCATTAAACTATTCTAGAAACACAGTTACAGAGATTCAGTAAATCTCATACTTATTCTTCCCATACTACTAGAGCCTTCCTTCATGTATCCGTAACAAAAAAGGCCTTAGAAAAACATAAATCAGGATTCCAGCTAGCAAAATACTCCTGTGGTATGTATTGCCTGCAGCCATTCCACCTCAGATGGTGATCTTGTCAGATCTCATGAGCTATGTAGGGCCAGGCCTGATCAGTATATGTATGGGACACTTCCAAGGCAAACCTAGATGTTGTGGATTATTTGATAGGTGGCATTCATTCCTTTGAGGCTGTAGGCACTGTGCAAATGGAGTTTCCATCTTCTAGTTGAAATAAAGTGGGTCCATACCATTCATGTTTAAACATGCCATAAGCAGTTTTCACAAGACCAAGGGTGTGTTAACTCCAATGTCTTTGATAAATTCAAGTCCAGGTAACTACTGTAAATCAATATTAGCTCTATGTAAGGAACATTACCGTATTTTTCGTCTTATAGGACGCTCCGGCCTATAAGACGCCCCCTCTTTTTTTAATAAAAAATCCGGACAAAAAAAAAAAAAAAAAAAAAAAAGCGCCTCGCTCTCCCGTCCCCGCCGCGCGGGCGGGCTGCCGAGGTTCCCCCCTCCCCGCCGCGGGCGGGCTGCCGAGGTTCCCCCCTCCCCGCCGCGGGCAGGCTGCCGAGGTTCCCCCCTCCCCGCCGGACCAAAATAAAAATAAAAAAAAAAAAAAAAAAAGCGCCTCGCTCTCCCGTCCCCGCCGCGTGGGCGGGCTGCCGGGAGCGTCCCGGTTCCCCCCTCCCCGGGGACGGGAGAGCGAGGCGCTTTTTTTTTTTTTTTTTGGTCCGGCGGGGAGGGGGAACCTCGGCAGCCCACCCGCGGCGGGGAGGGGGGAACCGGGACGCTCCCGGCAGCCCAGCCCGCCCGCGGCGGGGAGGGGGGAACCTCGGCAGCCCGCCCGCGCGGCAGGGACGGGAGAGCGAGGCGCTTTTTTTTTTTTTTTTTTTTTTTTTTTGCATTCGCCCTATAAGACGCACCAACTTTTCCCCCCCCGTTTTGGGGAAGAAAAAGTGCGTCTTATAGGGCGAAAAATACGGTAACTTAGAACTGGTTAAATAAGGGTTATGAAATTTCAGGGGTTAACAGTATGTTCCTGGACCTAGTAGGATATAGTATGTTCCAACAAAAACATTGATTTGATTCTCAATTTCATTAGGCTCTAACAGCATCAAGAAGCCTTAAAGCAGAGGGAAATGATCCCTTGCAACTACCTCTTGCATACAGCCTCTCACATAGTGTGGAGCAGTCATAAGGGCTGTACATCACCATACCTTTAGGTCCTGGGGTGTGTGCCAGAGTGCAATGCACCCTGGCTATTGTCTTCTTCCAATAGTGGGGCACTATTAGAAGCACAGCATAAGCTATTGCAGCTCCAGGCCTGCACTACTTTTCATGGCTGAGCAGGTCACTGAAGTTCCCCTGAATAAACAAAGGTGGATTAAAGCTCCCTTCAGTGTCTCCTCCCAAACTTCTCCAAAGGTAGGGATAGAGTAATTGAGAATCAAGTTCAAGTAGTATGCTGAGACAAATATTCTACATGTGACAAAAGCATTTCTTAGGGCTTCCCACAGAAGGGTCCTGTTATTTTCCCTAGCACTTAATATGTTGGAGAAGGTATTCTTTGGGTATGAACTAACATTATGTTTAAAAAGGTGCAAAGGCAGGAAAAGAAATGAAACAGCACAGCATGCTTGAGCATAAAAAGAAAGAAAGAAAGTCAGAAGTTAAGTAGCATATGAGTAAGGATGTGTGTTCAAATAAAACCTGTAGCTATAGAGTATAGCTTAACAACAAGACTTCATGTAGCTGCAAAGGAAACAAAGTAAGAGTTTGGTTGGAAAATACAAAATGAAAATGGCTAGGGCTAGGAAATAGGAAAGTTCCTGATAGAGTCTATATAGCACAGGTAAAGAACCAGTAACTCAGTACTTCAGTAAGAAGCAGAATTACCGAAGAGTGCAAGGCTGAGACAGCCATATCTGCACCTTAAAAAGTATTATTTGGGAGAGGCCCCTATTTTTTCTACTATCTTATTGCAACTCAAGAACAGTGTGTGCAACTACCTTTAAGTTTCTTTTAGACAGTGACTACATGCAAGAAGTTTTATGCAAAAAGGAGGCTCCCCTCTCCACACCATGGAAGTTTAAGATGCAGGGTTGAGGTCAGTCTTATAATGGAAATCACACAACAACCTCTATTGCTACTCCATTCCTGTATTGCAAAGTTATTAAAATATTCCTCTTCTATGTAAATATATAAGGGGTAAAATCCTGGCTCTGTTGCAATGACGTAGAGTTTTGTCAGTGACTTCAACAGAGCTAGGGTTTCATCCATAGTTCCTCGATTTTAACAGCTTTATTTCCCAATAATCACCGCTGAATATTTAGATTGCTTCCTAATAATCCCCAAAATATTTCTAAGTGTTTATGGGACACGGTAAGCATACTATGAATCTGGAGATATGGATGCAAATGGATTGCCTAAACATAATTCCCAGTCTATATTTGCCCACATTATTATAAAATACCATGCACCAATGTCATAATTTGTCCCTGTGGTAGTCTGCTCAGCAGGTTGGCAGGATTATTAGGTTAGATGCCATGGTTCTTTCAGGAAGGTTGCACAGACAGTGGCCAATTATGCTATACCTCTTTCTACAATGTTACCATTTTCTCATTGTCCCAGATTAAAGAGTGTATCAAGCAAATTTTAGCCTTGTCCTAGAAATCAACAATGACTGACAACTGTCAAAATTGCAACATTTAGCAGATGTCCATTTATGAGGAACAGACAAGTATTATGACCAATAAAGTATCCATTCTACCAAGAAAATTTCACGGTAGAATGGCTATTTCTTTAGTTTTAATTTATTCTCTTTTCTTTAGCTCCCCCAACGCCAAGAATTGCTATGATTATTACTAGGGCAAGAAGAATTTATTTCAGAGTAGCAACCGTGTTAGTCTGTATCCACAAAAAGAATGAGGAGTACTTGTGGCTCCTTAGAGACTAACACATTTATTTGGGCATAAGCTTTTGTGCGCTACAGCCCACTTCATTATGCTAGTGAATTAACTATGAACTCTTCTTGGCATTTGCCAATAGAAGTGAACCTTTTGTGAGTTTCCATTCTGTTAAAAATGACCAGAAACTCTGCTTGCTCTTTCTCACACCCCATCAACACCTTAGTTATGAGCTTCCAAATGTCCTGATACTTAAATGGATGGCAAAGCAATTTTCCCCCCATCATTCTTGACCAAGGATCCTTCCTTCTAACCTCCACAGGTTTGCTCCTACCCCTTTTGCTGGTTTCCTTGTCTTTTAAAAAATAATAATCAGAGAGTCCCTGAATTAGTTTCCTGCTTCTAGATGTCTTCACTGTTACAACCTAGAATGTTTGTCTCCGTGTAGCTATGGAAACAATGTTAAGATGTTGCCATCATCTGCCAGACAGTGAAGGCAAAGCATTCTGGAACAGAAGTGGCAAACCAGAAAACAGCAGGAAACAAACTAAGGTACTCTTATTAAGGTGACAAACTATAGGGGGGTAACGAAGCAATGAGAAAGGGCAGCGCCTACTCATTTCGGAAGAGTAATTTATATAAGAGAGAGAGAGAGAGAGAGAGAGAGAGAGAGAGAGAGAGAGAGAGAGAGAAATGAGTGAGTAATTCTACTGATGGGGGTTTAATCTCTGGTTAGGTAAGAAGAAAGCATCTGAGATTGGAGAAAAGGTTTCAAAATAAAAAACGAGACAGTGACAAAGAATGAGTGGGTGTCAGTTATCCAGCAATCTGGGGCAAGACAACCTGCTCTGCCTATCAACAAGAATAAAGCAGAGTCAGACAATAAATCACCTGTCACATTTAGGGCATGTCTTCACTAGGACTTAACGTCGACTTTAACGACATTAAGTCGAACTAAACGTGTACCTGTCTTCACAGGCACGCCCTTAAAGTCGATTTAAAGGGCCCTCAAAATCGACTTTATAACTCCTGCCTGACGAGAGAAGAAGCGTTAAAATCAACCTCTCTAGGTCGATTTTCATCTAGTGAAGAGGCATCTGACTTTAAGCCTCCGACCTCTGAGCAGCCCCGCGGACCCCCCGCCTGCCCAAGCAGCCCCGCGAACCCCTCCGCCCGCCCAAGCAGCCCCACACTGGACCCCCCCGCCCACCCGAGCAGCTCCGCGAAGCCCCGCACCCGCCCAAGCAGCCCCGCGAACCCCCCTGCCCGCCCGAGCAGCCCGGCACCGGCTCCCCCCCCTCGGGTGTGTGGGGGGGTACGGCGCGGGGCTGCTTGGATGGGCAGGGGGGTTCGCGGGGCTGCTCGGGCAGGCGGGGGGGTACGCGGGGCTGCTCGGGCAGGCGGGGGGGGGGGTCCGCGGGGCTGCTTGGGCAGGCAGGGGGGTCCAGCACTCCCGGCACTGTGGGCTACCTACCCACAGTGCAATGCGGGCTATGTCGACCCCTGCAAAAGTTTAAGGACAGACAGTGTCGACCACTGTCGACCTGCTGTCCTGGTGGGGACACACTGATTCAATTTTCTAAATTTTCTAAGTAGACTTTAGAAAATCAAATTAAGTGAAATTGACCTACTCCTGTAGTGAAGACATACCCTTAGATTTCAGATAGTTAAAGAAATGGAGGACAAATAATTACTTTAGCAGCAACTGTGTGATGTTTCCCCACCCACTTAAATATGAAGAGTGTTTACAATTTTCCCATCTTGCCCGTCTTTTACTATCTTCAAATATTTGTATATTATGGACTACAGTTGGCTGGCTACCATGAAATGACATCACATCTAGGTTTGGATGGTATCCTAATGACCTTTTACTATTATTACAGTATAACCCCCTACAAGCCCCTATTGTGATAATGTCCTTATTATTCTGGGCACTGTACTTATACATGGAAAGAGACAATCCCTTCCCCAAAGAGCTCAGAATCTAAATAGATAAAACAGATTGAGCCTGGGAGAGAGAAAGGACCAGCCCCACTGTCACGAAATAGGGAACAGAGAAATTAAGGCTCGGTTTACATTATAAAGTTGTGCTGGCATAGCTATGTTGGGTAGGAATGTGATAAATGCATATCCCCAGCCTAGACAACATAGCAATGCCAGCAGAAACCCCAGTTTAGACTTAACTAAACTGACAGAAGAGTGCTTCTGTTGGCTTAGCTAACATTATTTGGGGAGGTGAAATTATTATACTGGCAAGAAGACCATCATCTGTCAGCATACACCACCTCTACACTGGGGGGTCAATGCCAGCATAGCTTTGGTGACCCAGCCTCTTTATTGTAGGTGTGTCCTCAATATCTTGCCCAAGGACACTCAGGAACCTTGTGACAGAGCCAGAAACTTAATCCAGTTTTCTTGAGTTCCACTCTTGTGCCTTAACCATAGGACCATCCTTTCTGCCAAAGGAATTATTTTCCCTCTTTCCCTTGTATCTCCAGTTCCTGTATTGTACATGTGCTAGGGCGTGCACCATAAAATGTTCTCTTTCTTTGTTTTGCTATGGTTTTGCACCACACTTGACCATTTGTTTTACTTTAAGCAAACAGCTTTATGTTAATAGTCACTTTTCTAAGCCTTGAAAGGGTCCTAATGGGGCCAGTGCAAAGCTGGAGATACTTAATTCCTGTCTGGGGAGATTGTCTACATCTCAGTGCTTTCATCGGTGATTGTGCTTTATTTAGTAGCAATCAATTTACACCCTTCATTCATCTCTGAAATTTGGCCTTTTGGCAGTGGATGCCAGGGAGGAAAGAGGAATTTGTCATCAAGAATGGTTGTTTAAAATAAAGGGCTAGACTCATCCAGTGTTTCTGAATGCAGGAACACACAGTTCTAAAGCATACACTCCTCCCTGAATTCAGAGGGATTCTCTCTAGATTCAGGTACCCATTGGGTGCCCAGGCGGAGGAGTGGGAGGAGAGGGAGTGGAAGGGAGGAGAAGATTTATTGCCTTTCCCTAAAGCCTGTTGTAGAGAAGCATGTTCCAGAGAAGTTTGCAGGCAGCGGCATCTCTCCCAACACAAAAGTTTCAGGGATTGGGAAATAGACCATTTTCTTTCAGAGGAAATTCTCCAGAGATTTCTTCTCCAGCCTGCCTCTGTCTCACAAATCCTCTCATAAATCATAATCTGGACATGAGTTATATCCCTTTCAATATATGATTCACAAAATCCAAAACCTCTCAGATTTCTCCCAGTCAGAATTTTTTACTCCTCTCCCACAAATATTTTTTTTAAAAAGGAAAGCTGCAAGTTCTCTCTCTCTCTCTCTCTCAATCACTCTCCCCCCCCCCCCCATACTGGTACCTCATTAGGAAATGACCCAGACAGACTATTAGATACTCAGATACTCACAAACAAATTGAACACTGAGCAACTGATTTCACTGCTTTCTGAGAAATATCAAGAATATGTTAAAATAATGACAGTAGTCACTATAGTTACTACAACCCAGAGTCTAAAGTAAATTTTTAAATATATGCAATTCAAATGGTTGTATTGCACAGTCTTAAATTACTGTCTGAACTATGCATTAATTGAGTGCCTAACAGTGTCATAAGTGCATTTTAAAGGGTTGTCATTTACTAAATTCTTCAGTTTTAGGGAGGAAGTGATTAGATACATTCAGGAGAACTGATGTGAAATTATGCATTCTTTTTAGATCTGTTACTGATTATCAAAGAGATTTAGAAAATGTTGCTTACTTTGAAAGAACAAACTTTATTCCGAAACCAAACAAAAAAATGGGGAAAAGTGTTTAAAGTGAGTGAACAATTAAAATACATTAATTAAAATCTTAATAAAAGGGAGACTGATTTTATTAAGATCAAAGGAAGATGTGCCAAGACCCAAGAGCAATAATTTATAGAAGAAAAATGTTATTTTATTATCAGGTAGCACTGAACATGTCATAGTTTAATCTTCACTTGAAGAGTTCAAGTGTATATTTTATTTGAAAAATACAGAATCATGTATTTTGATTTTTTTAGCATTTCTTATCAACCTATTGTTTACATTAAACTTTGTTGAAAGAACTGTGATTTATTTTAATCTTCTTCGGAGTTAAATCTAATATCCAGTACATCAGACACATCGTGTATGACTCATTTTTGAGTGATTGAAGAAGTTATTGATAAGGTTATTCATCCTAAATCAGAGTCTGTGTGAGGTACATTAAGTAATAAACCATATTTTGAAGTACAGATGGAAGACTACAGAACTGAATTTAGAGAGCCATAAAACTAATATAACAGAAATTTAATTATTTAAAGTTAATATTCAGATAATTCTGGATAAAGGTTGAAAAATCTAAAAACCGCATTCCAGCAATAAGATTTTCTAATGGAAAGTAGAGAAGAATACAATATTTAGTCATAGAAATGACAAAAATTAGAGGTGATTGAAAACTAGGGTATTTTTCTCTATGGAAAATTTTGACGACAATGATTTATTTTTCATTTTTGTCAACATTTTCCACAGAAAATCCAGACTTTTCATTGAAAATCAAAACTCAAAATAGTTTGGCTGAAAAGTAAAAATCACAGTTTTGGGGCAACATACTATGCCAGTTTGCATGCCATTTTCAATTCACTAGTGAATCGAAACTCAGCTTTCTGTCAAAAACAGTTTAAGATGGACAGTTGTTTACCAGCCCTAGCATAATTTTCAGAGTTCCGGTTGGAGGAACAAGGGGTACAATATTACTTTGCAAAATGTGAATTGTGAAAAAAAGATTAAAATCAATCACAGATGGAAATAGAGGACCAGAGCCTTAGCTGATGCAAACAAGTATGGCTCCATTGATTTCAATGGATGTATGCCTATTTACAATTGGGTAGGATCCAAACCACTATATTTATACCTCATTGAAAATGTTGGCCTAAATATATAGCAAATTTCTGGCCCCTTTACACCTGCCTGATTGGTACAAATAGCCTGGATCTAGCCCCTCCTCTCTGGTTCAGAAAGTTATTGAATGCATTTCTAAATTTAAAAAAAAGTTTGTGAAACTGAGAATATACTGGGAGTTGTAATTAAATTGGAGGTGGTCTTATGCCAGGTGAGAATAGAAGCTTTGATACAAGGAGTTTGATTCTGATGTCAATTATACCAGTACAAATAAAGTCTGTTTAACTCAATGGAATTACAATAATACATAATTGATATAAGTAAGGTCATAATCTGGACATCAACATCAGGAGAGTCTCTTCCTGGAGCGGGACAGTTTCACCCCCATACAGCAATACACAAAGAAGACTGATGCACCAGTGGTGCTTTGAACAGGCACAGCCATCTGTGTGTGTTGAACCTTGCAAGAGTGGGGCCGTTGTGAGCATTTTTCTTTTGGGATCTCTCATGTTGCTCTTTACCAGAAAAAGAAGAAGAAGAAAAAAAAAGACAAGATACCCCATGGTGTAGTTCCAGGTAAACATTTCAATATTTAACTCAGATTAGGGCTGCTCTGTCAATTATTTCCATTACATTTACTTATGCACATTTATTTTACTTTTTTTTTTTGTAATAATGCTGTTGTATTATTTTTTCTGTCTTCCTGTTATTGTGGATATTGTGAGCAGGAAGAGACATAAACAACCTAAAAGATCCTGGGTAGTTAGAAAAAAGTTACATTTTAAAAAAGGAAAGTTTGGGAGAAAAACTACTACAGCAACTGTGTATTAACAATCCAATGTGCTTCATACCCACCCATCCATAATGTGCTCTCCAACAGGTTTCTGCCAAAGAGTGGCTAAAACAGCAGAAGTGACAGAGAGTCCTGTGGCACCTTAAAGACTAACTAAAGTATTGAAGCATAAGCTTTCGTGGGCTAATACCCACTTCATCGGATGCAAAACAGAAGATATACCTTTCTTTTGGAGAATGCTGTCTGTATTTTTAATCTTTCAGGGATCAGATATTGTGAACTCTTTCCATTATTTTTTTTATTTTTATCTTTGCTTCATCCTATCACTTTTTTTTAATTTTGTATTATTGCAATTAATTCTTGTTTACTTTTCTATTTCAGGAGGGACATTTTAATCTTGAAACATTTCAACAATCATAAAAGAAAAGAAGGGGGATAATAATTAAGTTTCCCCTTAACAGTGAATTATTTAAAAAGAAAGATTGCAGCATTCCTTGAAATTAACAGCAGCCAGAAAAAAGCTTTTGCCTGCCTCTTTTGGATGCATAACTGCTCCTAATCATCTGGAAGCATCAAAGACAAGTTGTGGTTAACTTTTGGTGGTTGGGACATAATATTTTACTGTTCCCAATTCTAAATACTAGGTAATATGGGAAGGCCAATATTTGTCAGAGCTTATTACAGAAGCAGAACTTGCATTGTCTATCATGCCCATGACAATGTGTTTTTCTTCCATGAAAGGGAACACAGATAACTTATCTTTTGTTAATACATTTGAGAAGTTGCATGATAAAAAAATACCCAGTGGCCCAGCAACTTTTCTCCTTCTGTTGGGCACTATTGTCTTAGGTAACGTGAAAAATGTTATATGTACTTTGCATTGCCCTTTCTTGAATTTGAAGGGCTTGAGGGTACCCCCACAGGGAGGAATTTTCAAGCTCCTTCCTGGGTCCAAGGTCTTTTTGGTTTGTTTTCCCTACATTTACCAAGCCAAACTCAGAGAAAAGCTGTAACCGTGGGAATTTAACATTAGCCAGGAGTAGCAAGTATTAATTTTTAAAATCCTTATGGGCCTCCACCTTCTGTATTCAAAGTGACAGAGTCGGGATTCAGCCTTGACAGTGTCCAACAGGAAAAATAAATCCTATTGCTTATATAGCATAAGCAACTGTGCTTATGCTAATAAGGGTATATTGATCTTTGGCATCTTTAATTGATGTGAGGAGATCCCCTCTTGTATTTTACAAAAGTAAAAAATACAATTGGGTTGCATGGCACATTTACAAAAGTAAAAAATACAATTGGGTTGCATGGCACATTTATATAGCATAAGCAACTGTGCTTATGCTAATAAGGGTATATCGATCTTTGGCATCTTTAATTGATGTGAGGAGATCCCCTCTTGTATTTTACAAAAGTAAAAAATACAATTGGGTTGCATGGCACTAATAATAGTGTTATTATTGCTTCTTTAATGTATTTACAGAGAGTAATATACAAAAATCAGCATTCAAACTATAGCTCATATATATGATAATTTGCATAATTACAGACAACTAGCCTATTTTTGCTGTAACAAATAAAGGTGTCTTAGTGACTCTGAAAGTGCTGTTCTACCATGCAAAGTGTTCCTACTCAATAAATTTGATCCCTGTGTATTTCTGAGCAACATTTCTTACTTCCCTGAAAAAAAGGGGCTTTTGAAGGGTTTTTTTAAATCCTGTTAGTGTTGAAGAGCCAACACTGTTAACAGACAATAAGCTAGATTCCATTCTTTCTTACACATCTCAAAATAATTGTTCATTCTAGGCCACACCAGGCACCATGGAAATCAACAGGAATTTTGCCATTGATTTCAGTGGGCACAGGATCAAGCCCTATACTTCACTCATTCATACACTTACACATGTGAATAAAATTAAGTATTTGTGTAAACGTTTGTGGGACTAACTTGGTCACAGTTTTGTAGACACTTAAGATACATAAGTATTCCTGAGGACCTAATTTGGCTGCCAGACATGTACTACTGGTGATGGCATGAAGGAGAAAAGAGCCCAGGTTGAGTCTGCAGTGTTAATATGTAGAAAATTACTTTTAACTGATAACTGAGCACATTTAATCTGCAATAACAGACAGAAACATAGAGCACTTCAATATCGGTTCAGGTTATTTTAAGAAATGTAGAGAACAGAACAGAATTACACTTCATATAACTATTTTTTAGAATTTAACAACTCCATAACCCTGCATGTTTTATTTTTATTTCAGGGAATGTTGGTGTGGTGGTGGGGGAGGGCCAGTTTCTGATGCCTCTTCCCGAATGCAAACTTCATTGTTTCAAGTTGGTGGCTTACTTTAAAATCCTGATGTGGATGCACTCAAAATCTTGTGAGGGCACATCATTTTCACAAGTTTTAAGCTACCTTCATTCTGCTCCAGTCCTTGTTTAGCAGACATAAAAATTAAAAACAAATTACATCATAGTAATACCAAAAGCCCCATTCAGGCTCAGGTTCCTGTTGCGTTGGATGCTATAAATAGAGACATGTTTTGTTGTTCCTTTTAAATGCATAAAAATCTGATCCTTCAGTTCACTGTTCACAGATGTAGTCATGCACCTATGCAGAGCCTCATTGATTTTAGTGGGGCTCCAAGCAGTAGCACACTGGGGCCTTACATTTTAGAGACTGGAACCCAACTATCAATAAAACGTAGCTTTATTGAGGCATTAACAAACAACAATAATTATAATTAAGAAACCTTGAGGCAAATTAATTAGAATTTAAATGAATTAAAATAGAAATATTATGTAAATATACTGGAGCTTTGAAGTATCAGTATCATATGCATTATGAGAAACTGGGGGAAAAATATACCAGTCTCAAATCCTTGAGAGACTTTAATTTAATATAATTAATTTGTCAAGATTTGTAATCTGGAGGAGAGGTAGAACTAGCTTCCGCAGAATGGAAATATCCTCTCAGCTTTTCTAGCTATTTCAACACCTCCCACTCTTCAACCCTGAAAGAGCTTTTTGTGACCTGGATCATCATCAACTGTTCACTTGCTGGCTAAAAAGAGAAACACACGGCATTTCCCCATTGAACAGAGCTTATTAGTATGACACTAGACTCAGCCCTTTATAAAACTGACAATTCCTGTTGACCTCTGAAGTTAGAGACAAAGTCTGTGCAAGAATCCCACTTAAATACATATTTCTTTATTACAAAGATTTACAGTACTTGAATACTTATTAGTAGGGCCCTACCAAATTCACAGTCATGAAAAAATACATCACGGACTGTGAATCTGGTCTCCACCCATGAAATATAGTTGTTTGTGTCTTTTTACCCAATACTGTAAGGTTCTCACGGGGAAGACCTGTGTTTCTCAAATTGGGGGCCCTGAACAAAAGGGAGTTGCAGAAAGGCCATAAGGCTATTTTAGGGGGGTTGTGGTATTGACACACATACTTCTGCACTGCTGCCTTCAGAGCTCATTGGCCAAAGAGCGGCAACTGTTGGTCAGGCTCCCAGCTATGTAGGCAGTGCCCCGCCAGCAGCAGCACAGAAGTAAGGGTGGCAATACCATACCATGTCACCCTTATTTCTGTGCTGCTGTCTTCAGAGCTGAGTGGTCAAACAGTGGCTACTGCTGCCTGAGGGCCCAGCTCTGAAGGCAGCAGTGCAGAGGTAAGAAGAGTGGCAAATCATAGCACACTATCCTTACTTCTATGCCGCTGCTGCTGCAGACAGTGGCTCTGCCTTCAGAGCTGGGCTCTAGGCTATCAGCTGACAGTCTCCAGCTGCCCAGATCTGAAGGCAGCACCACAAAGCAGTGCAGAAGTAAGAGTAGCAGTACCACAATCCCCCCTACAGTAACCTTGCGTACTCCACATAACTCCTTTTTGGCTCAGGATCCCTATGATTACAAAACCATGAAATTCCAGATTTAAATAACTGAAATCATGAAACTTACTATTTTTAAAATCCTATGACCATGAAATTGACCAAAATGGGTTGTGAATTTGGTAGGACCCTACCTATTGGGCAAATAACCATGAAGTAATAATATCAAAACATACTTGACTGAAATAAAATACACCGGACCTTCGCTAGAACGCAAGGATTTGAGATCCATGCCAAGACCCACGTTATACCAGGGACCACGTTAAAATGAAATTAAATAAAATGACCATGTTCTATTTTGGGATCCATAGCCGTGACTGCATTATAGATGAATTTGCGAGGGTCTGGTGTACTTATAATAAATATACAAGAAGCTGCCTTTGATTCAAATCACTTCCAGGCCTGGACAAGGCCCTCCACACATGTGTATTTATAAAAGACCTGATCTTAGACATACTTACACAAGTGAGTAACCTAGCCCCACTGAAATCAATGGAACCAGGCCTGTGCATGTACAGGATTAGAGTTAAACTGATTTTGACAAGAAACAGAAGTTATCTGAAACTGCATGCAAAATACTTCAATCTAGCATATTCTCAGTGGGCTAACTCCCAGAAAATGCTGAAGTACTGACTCCCCAGTACTTGCTGCAAAAGAAAAATTGCCATAAACATCTACTAGTCCAGGGATTGGCAACGTTGGCACATGGTACTGCAGGGTAAGCACCCTTAGCACCGCACCACTTCCCGCAGCCCCCATTGGACCAGGACAGTGAACCGCAGCCAGTGGGAGACACAGTCGACGAAACACCAGGTAAACAAAGCAGCAGGGACCGCTAAGGGTGCTTACCCTGCGGTCCTGCGTGCCAACGTTGCCGATCCCTGGACTAGGCTGTTAGATATGGCAATCCACATCTTCAAATTACTAAACTGATGGTGAAATGGACTAATGACTTGCAATGGCCATTAAATGTAGATGGGTCTAAACTCTGGACCATTCTTAAAGATTCAGCCTGCTTGTACTATAAAACAATTTGATGTAGAAAGTGAGAGAAAATCAGTTCAGGGATTTGAAAAGAGACTGAACTCCCCTGAAGGGAAAGGCCATAGGAGAGGAGTCTGATATGCTTAAGGCACAAGATAAACCTTTTTAAAGTACTCTCTTTAAAGTGTTCTTTAAAATAATAATTGTCCAGCAAGTTGCAGAATAGAATGTTATGCAGTGATGCCAGCATTGCTTGAAGGTAATGTTTGAGACTTTCAATTTCTATCTCATACAATTTTTTTTTTAAAGAATGCCTTACTAAAGATCTCCTAGAGGAACCCCTGAACTCACAGTTCATGATTAGAACAGGACAGAAGGGTTGTGATGAAACTTCAAACCATCAGAAGGTAGCTTATTTCAGCTAAACTTGAAATTTAAACTATGTTTGTCAAAATGTACAAATGAATTATAGTCAACATAGGCCTAATGTCAAGGGAACCTGAACAGATTGATATTTTTCCATACAAATCATGAGAAGTGATTTTCTTTGCTTATATTTAAAATAGTTTTGATATGGATCTAGAATGGTTTCAAATTACAGCCTTAATTCTACTCATGTGGACCCCATGTGCAAATGGAGTCCATATGCAGGATTTAGTCATTGATTTCAATTAATCTTCCTTTGGATGTATGATTTTTTCTCATGAAATAGACTGTAGATGTATAGCCGAGTGTGATAAACATTGCAACTGCATGTAGTATCTTTGGGGGAACATGTTGTTTCAAATGTATGAATGGTTTATGTACCAGTGTGGGGCAGAGACTGAATGTAACTCGTGGGGGGGGGGGGGAAGGGTAGTGGGAAGGAGGGCTGCCACAGCTCTTCCTGCAACTGAGAACAGAGAATGTGGGGGGGGGGGGGAGGAGGTGGGTAATTAAGGTGAATCATTCAGGTTGTGAACACCTCCTGGGGAGGCTTGCCTATACTGATTCCAACTGGGTTTCCCAGAGGCCAGGAGACAAAGAAAGGGCTTTTGGGATAGTCTGCATTTAAACTGTGTCAGGGCCACTTTTCTGCATCAGCAGATAGACAGGATCTTCTGTCCAGGGTGCTCCCAACACTTGCAGAAGGGTTGAAAAGATGCTGGCCTACTAGGGACCCGTAAGATTGCAATGTGACTTCTCATACGTTTAGTGTGTTTATGTTTAAATCAATTGTTTTATTACGTTTTTTCTAACATTAAGAATAAAAGTGCTTGCTTAGGAAACGCTTTGTGATAACTTGTATCTAACAGCAACACCCTGCTTGTAGCTTTCGGAGAGAAAGCAAAGCATAGGGCCTTCCATTAGGCAGATTGTGATATTCCCAGAAAGCCAGTGTAAGGCAGGGAGTTGTGCAGCCCTAAAACTCCTGGTCAGAAGGGAGTGGGACTCTGGATCCTGTCCAGACGCTGATGATAGCTGAGATCTGAGACCGAACTGGAGAATCCTGGAGTGGACCACATACTAGGTGAAGGAGTGGAAGAGAGGGGAAGTGGGGATACAGGTGCAGTCAAACTGCAATTCTGACAGCTGCACCTATAATTTTACTTGCAACTTTGTATATAGTGCAAGAAACTCACTCTGCTGAACTCTTTCTTTATTCATTTAACCTTTTCTAAAAATGAAACAGTTTCTGGTAGCTAATATTTTTTCTTTTAAACGTAATTACATAGTTATTCATTCAGTTTTCATGCACCACTTGTTATCTAAAGTTTTATGCCTTCACTATGCTGATAGATTTTTTTTTAAAAGAGCTATAATATGCTGTCATAGATTGCGCTAATTTAGAAAAGATCTTTGTAAAATACACCTTCACCTAGACTAAACAAATATTTCTTTAAACTCTGAATGAGTGGTGTCTTCTTCTTGAAGAAACCTTTACATTGGTAGCAGACAAATAGGAAGCCAGGGATAAAAATATAGAAAAAGTAATCAAATAATTATAATAGAATCCAATTTGTCTTGTTTACAAAAAAAAAAAAAAAAAATCCCAACCCCCAAACAAGGTACAAACACATTTTGGCAACTGCTAAAATTATCTTTGTGACCATATTTTTAAAAGGAAGAATACACCGAATGATCAAATTAGTCACTATGGCTCTGATACTGCAATGAACTCTGAAGGGATAGACCACAAAAGCTTGAATAAGGGAGTAATGCAAAAGGATCCACTAATGTAGTCAGTTGTGCCTGAATGAAGTCCGACGAATGCCAATGAGACTCTTCATGACTATAGAGGCCCTGAGGCAAAATCCGTTTGTGGATCAGGGTCTAAGACTGTGTTATTTCTCTGGCTGACAAAGTGAAACAGATTTTGGTGAATAGTATAATATTGTGATGAGAAACACTCAGTGAATAGCATTACATTCAAATTATTTGATAGTTTTTCCACTTACTGTGCCTGAGGTGAATGACAGAACTGTTTGCAGAATGGAATTTCCATTTGATGAGAAATTCCAAAATTTTGAAATTTATTCATGAGGAGGAAAAAAGCCAGAATTTGCAGAAAAGTATTATTTGGGACCTCTGAAACATTTCAATATTGTCAAAAGGTTATTTTAATACATGTGACATTTTTACTTGATTGTTTTGATATATTGAATTTAAACATTTAGATACATTTATAATATTATCTTATAGAAACAGAATATCTAACATAATTGTAAGACAATATAAAATATATTTTAAGACAATATAAAAGTCAAAATAAAATGAATAAAAATTATAAATGTGAATCAAAACTTTTTGACATTATTGAAACAAATGAGAATGGTGAAATGATTCAGTTCTTTTCACTGAAAACTTCATAACTAACATGTTTCTCATGAAAATAGGAATAAAAAATTCTACTAGTTGTAGTATATGTAAATATCAAATAGAAGGAGCACCATCTACTGGCGCATAAGAATATGTAACATTGTTTATGAGTTTATAGGATCAGTCAAGTTATTATTATGCTTCCAAATGCCTTTCTGATTTACACAGCTCTCCTCACACACAGTCATATAGGAGTTCTATTTGTGTGCGTCTTCTGTTGAATCTCATTCAGGCTGTCCAATCTATAAGGGACTTTTTGTTCCATATTTATGAGACGCTTCACAAACCAGTATCATAACTGAGGCTAGCATTTAGGAGGAAATCTTGCCCCCCAAACACTCCACAGCTGTAAAATGGTAAAATACAGCAGAATTGCTGTGGTTTCATGGTGTGAAATGGAGAGGTTATGTATTGGTATTTGTAAGACTCTGTGCATTGAAAAGCTGAGCTCTGCAGGAATCTTCCCAATAGGCATACATCAGGCGACTAAGGGTGGGGATAAGTGGGAAGGTTTGTGACAGGGCTGTGGAAAATGGTAGAAAAAATGGGTCATGGCGTTTGGGATAGGGACAGCATTTCAACCTTCCAACTGTTGCTTTTATTATTATGGAGATGCTTGCTGCGGCTACTTGAGTGCTGCTTCTCCTCCTCTCTCTGGAATGAATTGGGTCAGCCCAAGAGCTCTCTCACTTCCTGCAGACTCTGAGAGGGTTAGTGAATTGGAGCAAGCTGCTTATATCTCCCCTTGTGTGATTGTTCTGTGTGACACAAAAGGGCACCTTCACACAGGGCAAACTACAAACCACTAAGAACTAAAGGAGGGCAATGTAATGAATGCAAGTTATGTGGGTTTATGGGAATAGAGCCTGTCACACTAACTTTAGATCTTTTTTCTATAGAATCTAAAGAATATAAATGAAGCCTTTAAGTAGGACTTTTCTACATGCATATTATTCCTCATTAAAGAAAAATATGTAAAAAGGCCATTGGTATTTGCTTTGTTAACCACTATAGAAGATGCCAATTCTCTGGTCTCAGACTCCACTAGTTTAGCACTTGAGGTCTCTGCAGTGTTAAGTGATTATTTTTCAATACTGTTAATTCTATTACTCCATTGGTAAAGAATGCATGACTTGAAATATGGCAGTCTTCATGTTGACCATGAGATTAAATGTTTGATTGATAAAGGCAACAGTTTTGACATCATCTACTTAGACCAGGGGTCTCCAAACTACGGCCCGCGGGCCGGATGCGGCCCGCGAGGCCCTCTCATCCGGCCCGCGGAGATCTTTTGGGCTAGTTAGGGAATTTTTGGCTCTTTTGAGCTTTTCGCTGGGACGGATCCGCGCTGGGGCCTGGAAGCGCCGCGCGGGCCGCCAGCCGCGGGGCCGGGACGCGCCGCGTGCTCGGCTGCCGCCGCGGGGCCGGGACGCGCCGCGTGCTCGGCTGCCGCCCCGGGGCCGGGACGCGCCGCGTGCTCGGCTGCCGCCGCGGGGCCGGGACGCGCCGCGTGCTCGGCTGCCGCCCCGGGGCCGGGACCCGCCGCGTGCTCGGCTGCCGCCCCGGGGCCGGGACGCGCCGCGTGCTCGGCTGCCGCCGCCGGCCAGGGACGGCTCAGAGCTGGGGCCGGGACGCGCCGCACCGCCACGCAGCTACAGGGGGCGAAACAAGGAGCCACCCACTGCCAGGCGGCGAACCGGTCTGTGGGGAGAGACCGGGTTGAGCGGGTCAGTTGGGGGGGGGGGGGAGAGACCGGGCTGGGTGGGTCAGTTGGGGGGTGGGTGGGAGGGAAGGAGGTTTTGGGGTGAGACCTGGCTGGGTGGGTCATTTGGGGGGGGGGGGTTGGAGGAAAGGAGGTTTTGGGGTGAGAGACCTGGCTGGGTGGGTCATTTGGGGGGGAGGGTTGGAGGAAAGGAGGTTTTGGGGGGAGAAACCTGGCTGGGTGGGTCATTTGGGGTGGGGGGTTGGAGGAAAGGAGGTTTTGGGGTGAGAGACCGGGCTGGGTGGGTCAGTTGGGGGGTGGGTGGGAGGGAAGGAGGTTTTGGGGTGAGAGACCTGGCTGGGTGGGTCATTTGGGGGGGGGGGTTGGAGGAAAGGAGGTTTTGGGGTGAGAGACCGGGCTGGGTGGGTCAGTTGGGGGGTGGGTGGGAGGGAAGGAGGTTTTGGGGTGAGAGACCTGGCTGGGTGGGTCATTGGGGGGGGGGGTTGGAGGAAAGGAGGTTTTGGGGGGAGAGACCTGGCTGGGTGGGTCAGTTGGGGGGTTGATGTGTAATGTTCATGTGTAGTGAACAGGTGTTCATGTGTAGTGTTCATGTGTAATGTTCATGTGTAGTGAACAGGTGTTCATGTGTAGTGCTCATGTGTAATGTTCATGTGTAGTGAACAGGTGTTCATGTGTAGTGTTCATGTGTAGTGTTCATGTGTGGTGTTCATGTGTGGTGAACAGGTGTTCATGTGTAGTGTTCATGTGTGGTGAACAGGTGTTCATGTGTAGTGAACAGGTGTTCATGTGTAGTGTATCAATGTGTTATTAAATAATAACTGAATAAAATAATATTAAATAAATAATAAAAAACAACATCCATGTTTTGATTCTTTTTTATTTGGACCTCGAGTGTGTTGTCGGCCCCCGAACTGCTATTTGATAGCTAATGCGGCCCTCGGGCTGAAAAGTTTGGAGACCCCTGACTTAGACTTCTGGAAGGCATTTGGCATGGTACCACATGGCAATTTGATTTAAAACTAGAATATAAAGTTAACATGACATACATTGATTGGATTGAAAACTAGCTAACTGATAAATCTCAATTGTAATTATAAACAAAAAATAGTCATCAAATGAGTGTGTTTCTACTGGAGTCTCACAAAGATAGTTCTTGGCCCTATGATAGTTAACATTTTTTATCCGTGATAGGAAACAAAACATAAAATCATCACTGATGAAGTTTGCAGCTGACACAAATTGGGAAAGTGACAAATCATTCAGAGGACTCAGATCAGTCCAGATCTCTTGGTAAACTGGGTTCAAGCAAACAGTATTAATTTTAGCACAGCTTAATGTAAATGTATATATCTAGGAATGTAGGCCATACTTACAGGATGGTAGACTCTATCCTGGGAAACAATGGCACTGAAAAAGATCTGGGGATCGTGGTGGATAACCCACAGAACATGAGTTCTCAGTGTGACTTTGTGACTAAAAGAGCTAATGTGATCCTGGGATTCATAAATAGTAGAATTTTGAGTAGGAGAATGGGTTATTTTAATCTCTGTATTTGGCACTGATGTGAGCTCTGCTGGCATGTGTTGTCCAGTTCGCGTGCTCAGAATTCAAAGAGGTTGATAAATTGGACTGTGTTCGAGGAAGAGGCACAAGAATGATTAAAGGATCAGAAAACATGTTTTATAATGATAAGCAAAATTGACTGAACTTCTTGAGTTTAACAAAAAGGTGAAGGGGTGAAACGATTATAGCCTATAAGAATCTACATGGGGAACAAACATTGAATAATGCGCTCTTCATCTAGCAGAGGGAAATATAACACAATCCAACAACTTTAAGCTGGAGTTAGACAAATTCAAACTGGAAATAAGACATACATTTTTGACAGCAAGGGTAATTAAGAACATAAGAATGGCCATGCTGCATCAGATCAAAGGTTCATATAGCCCAGCATCCTGTCTTCTGGAAGTGGCCAATGTGCGGTGCCCCAGAGGGAATGAACAGAACAAGTAATCATCAAGTGATCCATCCCATAGCCCATTCCCAGCTTCTGGCAAACTGAGGCCAGAGACACCATTCCTGCCTATCCTGGCTAATAGCCATTTATGGACCTCTCCTCCATGAATGGATCTAGTTCTTTTTTGAACCGTGTTATAATCTTGGCCTTCACAACATCCTCTGGCAAGGAGTGCCACAGGTTGACCAAGTGTTGTTTAAAAAAATCAACTTCCTTTTGTTTTAAACCTGCTGCCCATGAATTTCATTTTGTGGCCCCTAGTTCTTGTGTTATGAGAAGGAGTAAACAACATTTCCTTATTTACTTTCTCCACATTGGTCATGATTTTATAGACTTCTATTCTATCTCCTCTTAGCCATTTCTTTTCCAGGCTGAAAAGTCCAAGTCTTATTAATCTCTCCTCTTATGGCGGCTGTTACATACTCCTAATAATTTTTGTTTCCCTTTTCTGAACCATTTTCAAGTCCAATGTAGCTTTTTTGAGATGTGGGAAGCAGCGTAGGCTGAGGGATCTGCTGGCTGCTGCTTCCCGCAGCCCCCATTGGCCTGGAGCGGTGAACTGTGGCTAGTGGAAGCTGCGATCAGCCAAACCTTCAGATGCAGCAGCTAAACAAACTGCCCTGGCCCGGTGAGCCACATGCCAAAGGTTGCCTATCCCTGATATTTTCTGTCTTATTATCTCTTAATGATTCCCAACATTGTAAATGATTCTTAACATTCAATTAACCATTAGAACAATTTACCCTGGGTTGAGGTGAATTCTCCATCAGTGATGATTTTTAAATCAAGACTGGATATTTTTCTATTAATCTGCTATAGGAATTATTTTGGGGGATGCTCTATCCTGTGTGTTATATAGGGGGTCACTTTACATGATCACAGCCGTCCCTTCTGGCCCTGGCATTTCTGAATCTATGAACTTTAAAAAGAAGCATAGCGGGGCATTGATGTAGCCAAATCAGGCCCTATGGAACTTTGAAACCCTTGAGATTCCAGACCATATTAATTTCCAGTGACATATTTTTACTATTAACAAATACAAGAGTTTGAGGGATTTTTTAAAATTCAATTTGCACTGTAATTGAAATGTTCAAAATTATTTTGCATTATAATATAACTAAAAGAAACTGATCAGTATTCAGTATAAATGGAACATGAAACAAGTTCACACTTTCCTAATTCAGTGTCATACATAAATTGCTCCCAGGCCAGAATATGAAGTGGGACTGAAGGGAAATGGTAAATGCATTTCAGCTAAGTTCTCACACTACAGCTAAATAGTTACAAGAAAATTAAAGCCCCAATGTGTACACATTTTCCAGAACTCATCAAGAATAAATTGCTTTCTTTGAAAGGACTTAAAACGCTGCTAGGACTATCCTTTTCTGTATTTAAGCATTTTGTATTTAATAAAAGTTATTTGTCACCAGGCCCTTGTAAGTTACTTTGCATTAGATAAATTAATTAGGAGCTCACAGTTCACATGATATTATCTGTTCGGCTATGCTTACCATTTCTTCCAATTGCTACTATGACTCTCCCTAAAGGCTCTTTAACAAAATGAAAGATTCTGAGAACATTTTTGCTACAGAAAACTAGCAGTTATTTCACTCCTCTGAGAAGTGCCATAATGTGACAGGAAATCCAAGGTATAATTAGAACAAATACTAGTACAAATCCTAATGGAAATAGGGATTTATTATGCGTAATGCCCTTCAAAAATCTGATTCATGTGGTGTCCCAGATTCTGATTAAAGTTAAACAGATGCACATGGCTTCACTTTCTGACAGTCTGTCTTGTTTTAAAGGTACAAATTTAAATGTGCACACTGATTTGCAGAGTGTATAAAATTGCTACACCTTTTCCTATTTGTTGGAAAAGGGGTGGGGTGGAAAGGACTGATCAATATAAAATTACTATATGCAGCTTAAATTATAGATAATTACTTAACATGGAACAAAGATATTTTACTAAAAAAAACCCCAAAACAATAAATTCCTCCAGAACCAGATGAAGATCTACTTTTCATTTAAAACTTGCCAGTTAGGCCTTGACTCAGTAAGGTACTGAAGCATATGTGTACCTAAACACATGAATAGCCCCACTGCCTGCTTGGGACTGCTCAGCTGCTTGAAGTTACACATGTACTTAAGTCAACTGTAGAAATGGGGCCTTCCACATACAAAGCCAGATGATTCCCTTCCTTAAGGGTGTAGAATTTCATAAATCCATAGACTCTAAGGCCAGAAGGGACCATTATGATCATTAGTCTACACCTCCTGCATACACAGGTCATGGAACTTCACCACCAATTTCTGTATCATATCCATAACATCGTCATGTCTCTTCAAGCACCTTTTGCCTAAACTCCGATGTCAGCAGTAATGTTATGTAGAGTAGGGCCACAATTTTATATGAACCTTTCCTGGCATGTTTTCTGATAGCTGGCCCTTTCCTTTTGCAGAGACACACAACTGCAGTCCTAAAGTGAACATTGTGTTGCTACTCGTTGCAACACACTCCTCATTCCACCAGGTAAATACTCCTATTATGCTCTCCTTTTCTCATAAGTGGGGAGATGATATACACTCACACATATTACCATGTCTCCAGTCTAGATAAAAATCTGTTTCCACAAGTTTACTTGCTTCCTTAATCTCATATTGGTACTCAAACTCTGTTTTTCCATGTTGACTCCTAGGCTGTTATATTAATTTTATTCATCTGTGGTTGTGGTGTTAAGTAATACCACATAGTAATTTAAGTGTGTTAAAACTTTAATGCTAATCATCCAGGTTAGATGAGTGATTAGCATAATTGACTAGTAGATAACATAACCCTTCAATAACTCAATAGTCAGTTATTCCTGCTCCATTGTTGAGGGAGGGTTGTTTTTTTCTTTTTTGGTTATCTGGAAAACAATTTTTCATTCATGTGTAGGACAGGATATTCCAGTCCTTCCACTTCAGGTTCTTAGTTCTGTGCTGCTCCTATTAAAATGTTAGAGGCACTTGCTTGGAGAATAAAAGTTTTCTCAAAAACCTGTACCATGTAAAACAGAAGACCACTACACCTGTTTGGTAAGCTCTGAAAAAAAAACTTGCTCAAATTGTGCAGTTCCCTGAGATTTAAACTCCTTTAAACTTCTCTTTGGTACAATTTGTAAGTACAGCATCAGTTCCAGAGATAGGGAATAGATCTCCAGGAATAGCTGACTAACCATATAAAAGGTTGCACTTTTCTCTTAAAGGTAAGACTTCAGACTGCTGTAATTTGAATAAAAAAAAATCACTCACTGATTCCCAAAAAAGAATCCATAATCGTTTTTTCTCTGTGCACTAAAGAACATTTTTTGAGTTAATTGCAACACTTGTGGTTAGAAGCTTTCAAACTACTATTCATAGATGTAACAGACATTAATTCCAAGTGTTCTCAAAGACTGCCACATCAAAGTAATTGGCACAGAATTCAACACTTTTTTTAGCTTTTGGAAGGTCAGTTAGAAATCTTCTTTTTTTCAGCAGTTAAGCCAAGTTAGCCAGTATATGCAGTTTTGAAAATGTCTAAGGTATGAGAGGAAATATTTATAATGACTAAGTTTTAGAAAATATACATGGGAAAACTTTTATTTTTTATTAAATTTTGTAAAGTATATTTTAAATTATTTTCTTAGCATCTCACACATTCAAACCCACAACTTATGAAAGCCATCTATATCTGTTCAATTTCCTGAACTAATACAGCAAAAATGTGACATACCACAAACTGCTGCATCAATCTTTTGGTGATATTACTACACAACTTCATGTGATATGACATGACTTAAGAACAAGATATGATGCTTCACCACTTGACAAGTGAACCTTGAAAATCTGAAAAGACAATTCTTAGTTTGAATATTGCAAGCAAAACATCCATCCTTGGGACTGCAGACTCACCACCAGAGAGGCCAGAACTCCAGGGAGAAGCAATAGCTTTTGGGGGCATACGTGTATTCCTTCAAGGAAACACAAGGATCCACATTCCTATCTCTACCCTATTCCCTTTCTGTCTGTCAGAGGGTTGTGCAGCTGAAGACTGGGTGCAAATATCCCTGTTCCTTGACAGCAAAAGGCCTCTGACAGGTTAACATGTGGTCCGCCTTCTAGATCTGATTAATTAAAGAGTTTGTTTTTTTAAAAAAAAAACATCTCTACTGCTTTTTTAATTCAGGGAAAGCCACTCAGATGAGGCCTGCTTCATCTGTAAAGTTTCGCCTTAAGAGCCAGCAAAGAAAATGAGAACTGCTAAGACTTTTTTTTTTTGAGACAGGGAGTACTGTGACCTCCTAAATCAGCAATTGCTATTGTCCCACATCACCTGAGTACATCTGTAGTTGGTTTGGTGATCGTGGCATTTACACAGATGACATAGTCCTTAAATAATGACATAGAACTGCGAGGAACTCATATTCAAGGAGCCCAAGGAATCTGACACAAACATATCCAAGGGATTAGACAACCATACACTCACAAACAGGAAAAGCAGCAGCATAGTTCTGATTTTTGTTCTAGTTCTCTCTAGGGGCTGGTCTTCACTATGTGTGTGTGTGTGTGGGGGGGATGTTAATCGACTGAAGATACGCAACTTCAGCTATGTTAATAACGTAGCTGAAGTCGGCGTATCTTCAGCCGATTTACCTGCCGTTCTCATGGTGGCGGCGGTAGGCTGTACACTCTCCCGTCGATTCTAGCTTGCGCCTCTCAGCGAGCTGGAGTTCCGGAGTCAACGGGGGCATCACTGGTGATCGATTTATCGCATCTTGATGAGACACAATAAATCGATTGCCAAAAGATCGATTGCTATCCGCAATACTGAAGACAAGCCCTAGGAGAAAAAGAAACATACCATGAAACCACAATTCAGGAGAATTGGGGATTGGTCCTGCTTTGAGCAAGGGGTTGGACTAGATTGGGAGAATTGGGGATTGGGGGTTGGTCCTGCTTTGAGCAGGGGGTTGGACTAGATGACCTCCTGAGGTCCCTTCCAACCATGATATTGTATGATTCTATGATGACTTCCATTCATGGGATAAAGAACCTGCCAAGAACATAAGGAATGGCAAACAAATCTATTATGACACGAGGTCAGGAAGTGGTTACACACTGTGGGAGTTTCAGAGTATGTATGTAACACAACAGCTTATTTGGTATCAGTGACTGTTATGATCATAGAATCATAGAATATTAGGGTTGGAAGGGACCTCTGGAGGTCCTCTAGTCCAACCCCCTGCTCAGGACCAATCCCCAACTAAATCATCCCATCCAGGGCTTTGTCAAGCCTGACCCTAAAAACGTCTAAGGAAGGTGATTCTATCACTTCCCTAAGTAACCCATTCCAATGCTTCACCACCCTCCTAGTGAAAAAGTTTTTCCTAATATCCAATCTAAACCTTCCCAACTGCAACTTGGGACCATTACTCCTTGTTCGGTCATCTGCTACCACTAAGAACAGTCTAGATGCACCCTCTTTAGAACCCCCTTTCAGGTAGTTGAAAGCAGCTATCAAATCTCCCCTCAGTCTTCTCTTCTGCAGACTAAACAATCCCAGTTCCCTCAGCCTCTCCTCATACGTCATGCGCTCCAGGCCCCTAATAATTTTTGTTGCCCTTCTCTGGGCTCTTTCCAATTTTTCTACATCCTTCTTGTAGTGTGGACCCCAAAATTGGACACAGTACTCCAGATGAGGCCTCAACAATGTCGAATAGAGGGGAACAATCACGTCCCTTGATCTGCTGGCAATGCCCCTACTTATACGGCCCAAAATGCCATTAGCCTTCTTGGCAACAAGGGCACACTGTTGACTCATATCCAGCTTCTCATCCACTGTAACCCCTAGGTCCTTTTCTGCAGAACTGCCGCCTAGCCATTCGGTCCCTAGTCTGTAGCGGTGCACGGGATTCTTCCATCCTAAGTGCAGGACTCTGCACTTCTCCTTGTTGAACCTCATCAAATTTCTTTTGTCTCAGTCCTCTAATTTGTCTAGGTCCATCTGTATCCTATCCCTACCCTCCAGTGTATCTACCACTCTTTCCAGTTTAGTGTCATCTGTAAACTTGCTGAGGGTGCAGTCCACGCCATCCTCCAGATCATTGATAAAGATATCGAGTAAAAGTGGCCCGAGGACTGACCATTGGGGCACTCCACTTGATACTGGCTGCCAACTAGACATGGAGCCATCGATCACTACCCGTTGAGTCCGACGATCCGGCCAGCTTTCTATCCACCTTATGGATTTTAACACCTTGTGTTAAACACCTTTAAAAACCTTGTGTTTTAGGACCTCTGTCTATAGTATATATTGAGCTCCAATTAAAAAAAAAAGAGCCAAGAACCTTCTTCACTTAAGATAGCTGAAAACAGAGGAAAGTTTAGACATAATATTTCTATATTTTCTGGGTCTTTCCTTTATTCTCCTTTAGCGAAGTGTCAGGCTGCTACCGTGAGTTGAATTTATACGTTTATACAGCATTACTTTTTAGACTCAGTCGCTGGATCTAGTGACAGAATTGGGACAAAAGTACTGCAATCTTTTAGCTTGTTTACATGGGAAAACCCATGAAAATTAATCCAAATTAACGGAATGTGTGAATTTAAAGTGAATTAGTTAAACCACATTAAACCCCTGTGTGGACATTCTCTTTCAGACTTAAGTCACCTTAATTCAATCTATCTTAATTCACAAATTAAGCAAAACTCAAAAAAGGCCCCTTTTAGTCTGAAGGAGAATGTCCATATGGGGGTTTAATGCAGTTTAATATACTTTAAATTAACAACTTTAGTTAATGTGGAGTAACTTTTATGATTTTTCCCGAACTGTCTACTGAAGAGTTTCTGCTTTTGCAGTCTGTGGTGCTGTAGACAGGCTCATAAATTCCTTTGAGATCACCAACTTTAAGGACAACTAACTGCTATTTAATCATCCAAGAATGGGTAATATGTATTAACAGTAACTAAAGGAGAATAAGGTTTCTTACCTAGTAATTGTGCTTCAAGTGGAATAACAGAGATCCATATTAAACACCTTCTGATTGCTTTTCCTTCAGAATTTTTTATATCTTACAGTATTTACATGGAAAGGAACTAGACTGGGCTCCTTCTGTAATTTTCCACCTAATGTTCAGTTCCATGAAGGAGCAAGCATATGACCCCAGATCGTTTTCCCATAGATGAGGATCTCAACAGGAATGCATGTGCTCCCTAGAAGGTGAGCACATAAGTGACATAATCCACTCATCTAACTGGAGTTATTAGGTAAGTAACCTCTATTTTTTTACATGTTAAATCCTCAAGATTCTGGAAATAAAGCAACTTCTGACTATGGGGATTTAGAAGGAACCTGTCTCCATGAATGATTTTTCCAGAACTGTCTACTGCAGCCTTTTGCAGTCTGTGATGCTGGCTATTGTTGGGGACACCGTATGGACTATAGCAGTGGTCCCCAACCCCCGGGCCGCGGACCGGTACCGGGCCGTGGATCGATCGCTACCGGGCCGCGGACGCGTTCCCGGAAGCGTCCGCCGAAAAGCCGCAGTTTAACTTTTCGGAGTGAATTCGGCGGCTTTTCGGCGGACATACAGCCGGTCCGCGGCGGCGAAGAAAAAAGAAATCCGGTCCGTGCCGCAAAAAAGGTTGGGGACCACTGGACTATAGGAATCAGTGCTCTGATCCAATATGGCATTTCTTATGTGTCTCTGAAAACCCTTTTAAAAACTAGCAGGGCTGGAAACTCAATATTTTTAATGTATGGAGGAAGTGGTTACTGTCTAGTATCCCATAACACTTACATAAAAGCTTGGGTTTTTAGAGTAAATCTGTGAATCAGCAACACGGTGGGTAATCCTCCATAGTATTTAAGTTTTAAAGGGGTTAACCAATATTTACCTATATGTTTCAACCATGCATTCAAACAGCTCATCTAGTCTATTATTCAAAAGGGGAAAAAGTGGTTATAGAACCTCTGTTTTTCAGTGTATTTTCCCTGTAACATCAAGCCATTTTCCTCATTTTTCCTCAGACATTTCAACTATCTGCACAAGGCATGTGCACATTGATTTAAATACTTAACAGAAGTGGATTTTCAACTTTTTATTATCTTATTATGTTTTAATACCCAATAAAAAGATTGGAAGGATTGTTTTTGTTTTGTTTTTTCACTAGCCTCAACAAAAATGGAAAATATACAGAAATGATAAGATGATGTCATAAAGACAGGGAAGTTACACTGGAAGGTTTTCTGATCTCCTTGTACATACTCTGTTGTCAGAGTATTTGCAAGCAGGCACGAAAGCATGAAAACATGACAGTAAAGAATAACAGATAATGATTTGAGTCAGTTGGCTCAGTGAAGAATTCGATCATGAAGAGAAGAAATTTGAGGCACACAGCTGGCAACGTAGGGAGCAGAGTGTTCAGACGAAAGCATGGAATTAATAATTTTAGTCATGGCAGAATGGATAAATAGCACATGGTATATAAACACTGTTTTGATTTTCTTTGCCTATAAATAAACGATACTTTCTAGATCAAACAGAAGAAGGTGCAGTTCTTAACAGTAAATTCAAACATATTAAGTTTTCAAAATAAGTCTTTTGCTTAAAATGACGGTGAGGTATTTTAAACAAAACTATCTCTGTGACCCAAGGACCTTTTGAGAGTAACTGGCAGAAGGCACAAGAGTGCATAATGGTCACATAGTCTTAATGAAAGACTGTCACACTGGTCATCATGATCATTGTGAGATGTATAGAAAATATATGAAAAGTTCTGTATAAATACTAAAAATATATTCTCTATGTCTGAAAGTTAAGGCGCATCACACGAGCAGTCCCTATACTTCTGTCAGGCAGCGGGGAAGAGACTTCTCTCATCCTGGCTGATCATGTGCAAATTGAGTATTGAATGGTTCATAATGGATGCCTATTTACAAACTGAGCAAAATGCTGATCAATATAGCTGATCAGCAGGAACTGCAGGGGGGGGGGGGGGAAGCAAAGGTTATCCTGTTTAGGAGTAATGAACTTTTGAAACTACATCTGGGATGCTGGTAAACCCCCAGGAATTCCTTCAATCTGCAAGGACAAGCCACTCCCAGGATTGTTTTTATGGGAATATATCAGCCAAAGTGGTTGGAAACACTGGTAAAGGGTTTTAAGCTCTCTTGTAGGACATAGGGGAATGCCTTCTTAGTTAAGTTTCGGCTATAGAATGTATGTTGTGATCTTGGTTTATATTTGTTTTGTTTATAGATCGGTTTCCAGTATTCTCACTCTCTATCACTAAAATCTCAGTTCTTTGATCATAAATTTATTCTCATTTTCACCTTAAATATATCTAAGTGCTTCATGTTAAGCAGAGCAAAGATCATTAATTGAATTGTGCAATCTAGCGTGTATTATTTCTTTGGGAACAGTGAATATGAGAGTTCTGCAAGTGTTTAGTGGAGCAGGGAATTAGCCCTCCAGGGGCCACGCCAAGGTGTTGGTGTGTGCCTATTGACAACCTGCATAAAGAAAGCAAGGCCCACAGAGGCTTGATAGGCAGGATTTGTGTTGCCATGGGCTAGTGGATTCAGGAAACTGATCAATAGTAGGCACGTACAAGATTTCTTCACTCTAAGGGCAGGGGATAGTGAGTTGCCTCACAACTCTGAGTACCCCTGGAAAGAGTCACAATATCCTTGAAGCATCCTGAGAAATCTGAACTTCTTTGTTGCTCTGCTAGAATGGCATCAAAAGCACCCCTAAGGAAGGGTATGACAGTGGGGTTTAGAATGGAATGGTTTTATTAAGGCTTTCTTTGTACCATTTAGGATATCACTCACCTTTGAGCAGCTCTCTCACCTTTGAGCAGGAGCTCAGCTCATTACCTCTGTAACTGACTCAACCAAAGTCTATTAGGGCATGGTTACACTGGCGCTTTGCAGCGCAAAAACCCTCCTGTAGCACTATAATTTTCATAGCGAACACACTTCAAAGGGAGATTTTGCGCAAGGACTCCCTATTTAAAGCGCAAGTGTTAAACCTCCTTTTCCAGAGTGATAAGCCTTTTTGCGATAACGTTATAGCGCAGGGGTGGGAATGTGGACACCCATGGGATCTCTTGCATGCCTCCAAGCCATGTAAAGCCATCAGCAAGCCATTGAAGGCTATCAGCAAGCCATTAAAGACAATCAACTTGCCATGTAAGGCAAATGATGTGAGGTGTTGTTTCATAAAAACGGAAGTAGCTTTGCAGTTTCTCTCTAACAACTCACACAGCAAATAATCGGTGAAAATGCTTGCGGATGGAGCTGTGTGTCTGAAATAGACAGCCTGTCAGTTTTCGCTAATGAAAACTAACTGACAGCAAGATCTCATCTCCCTGTGAACAACTTCCCAGTTCCCCCTCACCCCCCTCCTTTGCAAAACAAGTTGCACCCAGCTGAATGCTGGGATACCTGCCCTATCCCGCAACTGCTACTGCCGGCAGAAGCACGACAAATGTATCCATTATTTTGTGCTACAAGGTTTCAATTTGTACAGTCTCTAGCGCGATACCTATTGCGCTACATTGGGAAGCGCTACAAATAAACGCGCTACAATCTTCAGTCTAACCATACCTTAGAGTTAGATATAATTATTAGTGCAAACAAGAGATGGACAGGAGCTACCTACATGCTTCAGAGAATCTGAAGCAGAGACCTGGGAGGGATTGCAAGCTACCATGATACAGCTCCTCTTATAAAAGATACCTCATCAGTCATACCAGTGCAGTACTCAGGAAAAGTATTCAGGAATCTGGACTGGTAGGAGACTAAAGAAGCACAACGTGTCTGGATTCTGGATAATTAGTGCAGTTAAAGGAGAGTAGGACTAGGAGACAGTATGAGTTAGGTGGCATTAGCAGTCCTTGATCATGTTAAAAGCATTTGATTCAATATGTTAAAAAAGATCAAAAATAAAAAGTTGTACATGCTCATCTACCTATTAACCAATTCTACCAATTCTTTGACCAAGTAACAATTTCTTCAGCTCTGATTCATGCTTAAGAAGCTTCATTTTAGGTATTGGGTATTTTAAGAACCCAAGCACATAAAAATCATTGTAAAACTAAAAACAAACATTTAAAGCTTGAATCACAGCCAAAGAAACTTGCCTTTAGATGTCATTGTGGATTTCCTTTGTTTGGGAAACACTTGGCAGACAAACAATTGCCTTGTAAACTAAAGCACCTAACTTCTATTACCCTTTTTATTATCTCCTTGTAAATTGACCATGTAGCAGACTTTGGAAAACACTGCTAAAATGCCTAGGCATTTACATGAATTTAAAAACCAATTTAATTTGACCATGACTGCTTCCCATGCAAGCTTCCCTGAACATCTGAATTATTCACATCTAAGCCTCAGATCTAGGAAGTTTAAAGGGAAGGATCTCTCTTCAACCTAGATAGGGGAAAGGGAGAAATACCAATTCTGGCCAGTATCATTTACATGAATTATAATGTTACTTACCTGTAGTCCCATCTACTGTGTTTTGTTACTTTGGTTGGGATTTGTTCAGATTATTTGTCAGCCAACTGTTGCTGTAACTCAAGAAATGGCAGAGGAATTGTGCCAGATATGTCTTGGAGTAGGTAGGTGACTGACTACACAAGTAGCGGATTTTGGTTTGTGACCTGCATTTAAGTTCAATAAGATATAAAACAGAGGGCTTTATCCTAGAGACCAGGAGCTGTAATCTACAGCCTGTTTTGTTCTGGGCTCCCTACCTGAAGATTCTGAACCCTGATGGAGTGATACCATGGGGGTGGACTGAACCAGGCTGACCTGGCAGCAGCAGCATAGAACTGACTTCACCCAAAGATCTGACCAGACAATCGGTGGCCAAGCTGATGTCACAAAATGGAACTAGGTAGCATTTAAAGTAATCCCCAACTGGCATAGGGGATATTTATGACCTTATGTCAGTGGCATAATTTGGAGCCAGATGTCAGGAGCTCTTAGTGGGTTGGGGACAGGATTTCAGAATCAGGGACCTGGATGCAGCTCGCCCAGTCACTGTTCTGGGCAGAGATAATCTGTCCCTATTAGAACAGTAGAATAGTTTTGCAATAAGATACCCAGATAAAAATACAAATCCTATTCATTAATATCTGTACGCTCATAAAACTATTGGATCACTTTGCTTTGCAACTACACCATTAAAGAAAAATGAAAATCTAATCCTGCTATTGAAATGGTAAAATATATAGTTTATTATCTTAAAAGCAGTATTATGGGCCTGAAAAATGTTTCAGCTAATGACTGACTAGAGTAAGGTCAAACATATTAATTCCATAACTAAAATAAAATGGAAATATCTGATGTATTATGCATTTATAGAGTACTCCATCATAATTTAATAGGTCCAACTCCTGGGCATATTCTTCATGTACAGTGTAAAAATGTAATTGTCTTGATAAATGATACTCCAGGTATCCATAAATGTTATTGATTTTGCTAAAGGTGGGTTGAAAAAAGCATTTTCTATGTCTACAGGCAACCAAGTTTACAAAAGAACACACTTAAGATTCTTTTTTTAAAAAAATTACTTCATTTTGAGTGTCATAACGGAATAAGATCTATTTCTTTAACATAAATGTCTTAACTTGAAAACACCACTGTCCTCTCTGTTAAACTAAGTCAAGTTCTGTGCAATAAGCTTGCAATAATTCTCCAAAAGCTGCTAATGGTATTCTAAATTAAGTTATAAAAGGTTTTCCTGAACATTTTGTCTTCTAGTTTTGAGAACTAGGAACTTTTCGTCTTTTGTATGGGAGTTATAGAAACACCAGTATCAAATCAGATAAAATCTATGAGTGTCCCTAGATCCTATAAATCTGTATCTTCCCCATATTGTCACCTCTCTAGTCCTGATGTGCCAGTAGTACATTTTAGACAGCTCAAAAATCAAGAATATGATTTCACTACCGATAGTCTTATCTTCCCTCCTACTTCAGTTATTGTAGGTCATCCATAAATAACAATGGCCTGTAAATGAAACTGGAGAAGAGGTGACTCAGAAGCCATTCTGTTGATAATGGAGGACAAACGATTGTTAAATTCTAGAGTCAGGGAGGTAGCCGTGTTAGTCTGGAATAGCAGAGGTAACAAAGTCCTGTGGCACCTTAAAGACTACCTATAAAGTTTTGACGCATGAGCTTTCGTGGGCTAATACCCACTTCGTCGGATGCAGGCAGTGGACGAAGTGGGTATTAGCCCACGAAAGCTCATGCTTCAAAACTTTATAGTTAGTCTTTAAGGTGCCACAGGACTTTGTTACCTCTGTTAAATTCTACTAATCCAACCGCAGAGTGATCTGTTTGAGAACACAGTATCCCCTCAGAATCCTCTGGAACTCAAAAACTTCTGTTAACCTCCAAGGTATAACATATTTCTTGTTATTAGTTAAATATAAGTTCTGTAGTAAGTACAATGCTAATGCTTTTGTAACCTCTCCTGTCTGTATTGTCTCTCTCAATCTCTGCAATTGTTCCCTATTTCCGTGTGTTACAGCATTTGTGAGAGTAAACAGGGAGTATTTCCACTGCTTTTGACTAGCAAGATGTGGGGCAACTGAAGTGTGCCCAACGGGATAGATACACCCTGATCACAACACACAAGCAGAAATCATTGCGCCATGACATAATAATATTAATCAGATTTCTAACCGTAACCCTTACTTTAGCTATGAACACTTGACTTATAAAACAAAGACACTATGACAGACAAGCTAACCTACATTGTGCAGTTAATCTATTGTCAAACTTCTTTTTCACAGACAAGCCAATATGCAGTATTACATCCAGTTAAAAATGTGGCCTAACACATGTAACACCACTGAAATACAGGTGGCAGTGAAGTGGAGTAAATGACGCTATACCAGAGTTGAATATGGTAAATGTTTACCTTTCTTTCTTTTCCTAGGAGAAATACTTTGGATACACAAGGATTATTTCAATCTACTTTTGAGACTAACAAAGAGTACATTGTATCCCTGCAGTCACCAGATTTTATTTAACCAACTCAGATTGTTTCTGAAAAAAATAGAAATTCTCAACTATTAATATTTCTTCCAGATCAGTTAACATGAAAATCATCTGGTATTCTGACAGTCAAGCCTTCATTCAGTGGCCTTACAAAATATTCTATTCTATTTTATGGTGGTTTGCTCGATATGAAGTTCAAATGTGCTATTAAGATGACTATATAAAGCTGGTTCCCACTAGCTCTCTGATGTACTTAATTCATTCTCTGGGCACACTCAGAGAGCTCTTACTTTTGTTTACATACTCATCAATCATTTCTTTCATCCACTAAAAACCCTTTTCTAATTCCTTAGTGATCTTCAACAGATTTTTCATTTTGTTCCACTTTATAATAGGTCCCATCTTGGCTGTGTAAGTTTTGTAAGACAATTCTCAACTTCCCTCTTATTTTCTAAATCCAGCTCAGATCATTTCTACTATAATGGAATTTAAAAACTCTAAAAATGAGGCAAAAAATTACTAGAGACTATCTAATCATGACCCTTAGGTCCTCTCTACTCACAAAGTTGACCTATTTAACTAAATTAGTTTGTTGCACCTGTTTAGTTAAACCTGTGCAACTGCGTGTAAACTGTACGTTGCTTTTAACCTGGTTTATATCAGTTTAGCTTGTCTTTGTTATTTAGGGTGATGAGTGCTAAGTCCATTTTAAACCAAAATAAGAATGTCTACACACAAACTACACATGCAAACTTAGAATGATTCTCCAACAACCAGTTGATCAATTATTTAAAAAAGCGTATTTGGAAGCAAAATCATTCTTCCTATTGAACACAATGGCATATTCATTGTGAGAACTCTTTCCTTTTTTGTAAGTTACAAATAAACAAACATATACATAAAAATCCTCAATGGATCGCATCAGAAAACCTACAACAGAATTCATAACAATTAGATGAGACAAGATCTGTGTTTCAACATCTGAGACACAGCAAGTGAAATAAAGATTAACAGAGGTTGTTACCTGTTTATTGAAATACAGAGGTACCTCTGCTGTGACCAAGGAATAGAGACAAGATAATTAGGGATTCCTCTTGGATTAGTTTATCTGAGATAAGGATTAGCATTGAGGGACTGCTGCTTACTGTAGGATTGTTGGCTTATGTGCCAGTGGTTTTATAAGGTGTTATAAATATATTTGACATGTTATGGTCAAAATAAATTTGTGGCTGGTAAGCTACTTTTAATCTTGAAATGGGATATGCCTCAACATAGAACTGCAACAATTGATGGGTTCAGACCTCATCCTCCACTGGGATTTTCCTTCTCGTCATTACCTTAGTTTTGTAACATGTACCTTAGATACCCCTTCTTATTTTGGGCAAGGATGGTGGGGCATCTAGCATGACAATGGCTAATTCTTTGTTTACTACCTTCCTTTTAGTCCCTCTAACCCCCATTTGTTTGTGGGTGTATTTTAAGGAAGGGTATTTTATCATCTTTTCACTATATTGTACCTGATTTTTTTTATTCTATCGCATGACACTCAATGTTTTGGTGGGGAAAGGCAGAGTGTTTTATCTAAATAATTATTTTAAAACAAATGCATTCTCATAAGAGTGCTTTTAAGCCTTTTGGCATGTGAAGAACTGACTTTTAAAAAATGATACACTTTTTCGAAAGAAGTTTGTCATTTTGTATTTCATAGCTATTAGATTAAAACAAAGCATTTTCCTGGAAGTGGAATAAAGAAATGTGATACTGTTTTGAACACATTCCTACAGGTGGAATTGAAAACATTTCCATTACTACTAAGCCATTTCAAGTAGTTCTTCAATATAAGGGGAAACGCCATTCACTGAATTAGTATGGTATTACATAGAGCTGTAACAATTTGTGTAGATAATGTTATTTGGATTCCAGTAAATTACATAGTGTGACAAGGTGGCTCCTCGAACTCCCCAGACTCAGGTCCTTTGGGGCTCTGGTGCGGCGAGTGCTGTGCTGGCACTCTGCCTAGAACGCACAAAAAACGGCTTTCCTTCCCCCTTAGTAGTTCTCTCTGGCTGAGCTTGGCTTCTCGCTGGCTAGGAAGGGCTAACTCCCTCCTGGGAGGGACTCCTTGTCCTGCTCCCCTGCCTGCTGGCAGTGTCTCTGTCTCTTTGTCTCTCGCTCTCCTTCGCTCCCCCTTCCTCCTTAGCTGGGGAGGAGTGTTTTTAAAGGGCTCTGACAGCCTCCTCAGTTGGGTTCAGCTGATCCTGCTTCGGCCAGTGGTAGCCTTGCTCAGCTGGACCCAATTAACCTGCAGTTACCCCTCTCACCACAACCCTCTCTGGCAGTCGCCTGCCCTGGGTTTACCACAATAGTAATAATAGGAAGGAAACATTTGCCATTAGTAACACAACTTACACAAAGTATGTTTAAGATAAATTGTCATACCTTAAATGATTTAGAATTTTATTATAAAAATTTGAGACTGCAAATGAAAATGAATGAAGGATCATTTTTTTCTCAGTACATTATTTTGCAACTTATACATTCACATGCAAAGTACCTGGAAGGAATGGTCTTACTAAGGTAAGTTGAATGTGTATTATACCATCATACAAAGTATTTTTCCAGTTTCAGCTCTTTAAAAATACTTTAGAATGGTTATGTAAAATTAGCACTATCTTACTAAACAGATCTGGCCCTCCTATGTAGTGAGAGTCATATCTGCTGAGTTTTGTGATATAATTAAGTTTTACTACTTTATGCTCCTGTTAGCCCTGTAGAATCAACACAGGTATACCAGAAAACTTGATTCTACTCCTTCTTGTGCACATTTCAGAAGAATTCCAGTCAAGCATAACTGTACAAAGTTAACAGTACTGCACAAGTGTCATATTCAGAACATAATCTGCAGGACTCTTATTATAAGTGGTGATGCATGAGAAACCATGCTTGACTTTCAGATCCCATGTAATATTTGTAGGGGTGGCTGTTAAGCAAAACCAGGTCAAAGTCTGCTCTCTGTTACACGGGTTTCATTCCAGAGTGTCTTCATTAAAGTTAATGGAACAATTATACTGGTGTAATTAAGGTCCTGATCCTGCTAGTTGATCTATAGGGAATGACACACTTCATGAAGTCAGTGGGGCTCCATGCAGGCACGGGGACTTGCACTCACAGAAAGATTGCATGATCAGGTCCTGAGAGTATAGTTTGGCCCTACAGAATTTTAAATGAAATGGCAATAACTACAGAACAGCACATCACCAATTTTTGCAGGTACTATACAAAAACCAAAACACATTATAAAGCACAGTTCTATTAAAAGAGTGTCTTTTAGCTGTATCTTTAACCTGCAATGCATAGCATTAGATGTTATATTTGGAGAAGCATCTGCTGCTTCTAGCATACTGGGCAAGTGGTTTGCTGATGTTGAAGTTTTTTCAGTTTCTGTAATTAGCACTTAATGCACTGAGATGTTTTTTCTACTTTCTAGCTAAAAATCTGAAAAACTTATGTATGAATGTAAAGGCATTATGAAGTTGGCTTAATAGAAAGGGCACATTTTAGTTTCTTAGTAAATAAGCTATTACATTTATAACTAGAGCTGATAACTGATTTTTCAATTTGCTGGCAGCTAAAACGGGGTTTTTTTGTTTGAACTTTTGGTGAATTGAAGTGAGCAAAAAGTTAAGTTAGTTTGGTTATTTTTCATAAAAGCAAAGGACATGAAGGACTAGTTTCACAAATATAGCAGCAGGCAGTGGTGTGTAGGTCTCCCTCAATCTCTCCTTCTGCAGCCATTCCAGTTTGTATGAAATAATTGTCTGTGAGAGAGAAAAACACCCACCCCTAATATCCAAAGCCTTGGGGACTAGAGCACCAAGCCTGAATATTTGACATCCCAGGTGAGTGCCCTAACTACTGGGCTAAAAGTTATAATGGAAGCACCATGTCCTTCTCCAGTTTTGGCTTTTCAGGATGATTTAGATAAATATAGGGGGAAAGGAAGCATTTATGCCTCTTATATTTCAAATGCTATATTTCAATATCCTACTTTAATTCCCCTGTAAGGGACAATTCTAATAATCAATAACAGTACATTTTAAAATATTTTTTTCATCCACTTCTTTAAACTGTAGTGAATAGTCATTTGTAAAATATACCAAAATATTTCTCTCCAAATAGAAGATGTCCAGAAATTTTTTTTGCTATTGACTAGATTTTCAGAAATGCAGAGCACCCAACAGATTCCATAATTCTTAATAGGAGCTCACTGGGGTGCTGAGCTCTTTTGAGAATCTCACTCCTGTGGCCCAGCTTATGCTCCAGAAATCTGCACACAGAGGGTACTCTATGCCTGTCTCCCTATGAATCTAAAATTATGATTATGTAACTATAAACAGCTTTCAGGACTAGTCAAAAAGGAACATTAACCTAGGCAGAATATTCATTTTCATGCCTTTAATCCTCCTAAACCACAGGACAGGGAACTTCTGCCACCTGTCAAGAGTGATATTGGCCCTTACGGGAGAAATATTTTTTTTTCTTTAAAGTTTTAGGATGTGCGGAGCTATTCACACCTAATAATATCTCACACAAAGGCTTTTAAAATCAAAGGCAACATCCAAAATTGTCTGCCCTTCAAGATCTGTTCCTAGAAATGGAATATATCTGGCTTGGAACAGTTAACAGTAAAGTCTAAAAGGTCTCCAAACAATCATACGGAAGAAAACAAAAGGGAGTTTGTTTATTCCCCAGTCCCCAGAAATAAAATGTGATAGTCAATTGTTTTGCTTTTAGCATCTAGTACAATAACACAAACCTTCAGTGGTTACATACTATCTTTCCAATTTTGCCTTAGATAACTATCCATTATGGCCACTTTTCTCTGAAGCTTCTTGCACTGGCAACTGTCAGACAGCATACTGGACTAGATGAATCAATGGTCTTATCCAATATGGCAACATTGTCTGTGTTTTTATGGGGGGCTGGACAATGGAGTAATTATTTAGGAGCTGAAAACAGGTATTGGGGAAATGAAACATCACAAGAAGATTGCATGGCACAAGTCAAGTGAGTAACAAATATACAATGACATATTGCAGGCTTAATGGGAAAGACAGAGGAATACTTTATTTGGTGTAAGAAAACTCTTAGAGGCAAACTAGGACAACAGGAAGGTGGACTGAGGATTCCAAAATGTCAGAAGTTATTTCATTTGTATCTGTCATAAGAATTGAGTTTAAGCTAAGCAAAGCTAGATTTGGAATTTATGAAAGCGAAGGTAGGTTTTGATAAAGAGTTGATTAACTTGGATCCAGGTAATTGTACAGGACAAGATACATCATAAATCATGGGGGTTTTGAAGAATAACTTTCTGAACCACTGACATTTGAAATGATAATATGATTTTACTCTTTAAGAAAAGAAAAGTGAGAGAAAGGGAGTATGTGAAACTGGCAACCAATGCCATATAAATAAATCTATTTAAAAAATGATAGAACCATCACTTGAAAAACATTAAAATAGTTTAGAGAATATCATCATGGGAGCTGAACACAGGTTGATTAGAGGAAATTCTTGCCAGACTAACTAAATTGTTTTTCTGTTGTGAGAGACATGGCACACAAGGTAATGTCTTTTATTTATTTATTTTGGTATTTTGTTGTAGATGACTATCTCCAAAACTAGCAGAAAGGCACACAGTTGAGTTATGGTGGATTTCAAAGACATTTTATATTATGCCACTGGATATCCTAAGGGGAAAATTAAATCACGTTGACTTGGCAAAAAAATACAATTAGATGGATCAAAGTCTGGTCATCTAGATCAATTGAAAGTAATTGCAAATGATAGTCCATCTAGTTGAGGAAAAATGTCCCTTGTTGTCCCACACATATCCATATTGTGTCCCATTTTGTCTAATATATTTATAAATTACCTAGAAAACCTAAACAAAGAACAAATTGAATTCAGACAATTATAAGCTAGGTGGGCTGTTAAACACCGACAGAGCAGGAAGAGTAGAAACACAATAGAATGGACAAGTACTGATGAAACTGAATGTACAATAATACTATGTATGGTAAGTCATTCTAGGACCAGATTCTGATACCCTTATTCATGTTTGGTTGCAACTTACTTACTCTACAGGTAGGGCCACTGACTATTTGTGAAGTCAACCTTTTCTTATTTTCCTACTGTATTTAACATTAAGGATATAAACAACTGGCATTTGTGAAACAGCATGTTTAAATATCAGCAGGATCCTATTTCAATAGAGAATATAAGCATATGCTTCACATAAGGAACATGACTGATTTCCATAGGACTTAATTGTTTGGATGTTTTAGTGAATTGGGGTCTAGAATATGGAAGGAAGGGACTTAGAATACATTATTTGTGTAGAAGATTCCAGAATATTTGTCTAGGAACTTTTGTCTTCTAGTCATGCTTCTGTCACTAATTTGCTTCACATTGAATACTCCATGGTCCTCCATGGAAGATAAGCACATAGGTAAAGACCTGCACAGATACAAAAATGTGGATCCTCATCCCATCTGCATCCATCAGAATCAATGTGCATCTGACCCATGAGCTGCTAGCTGTCTTTTATGTGCATCTGCATCTGTGCCAGCAGCAGCAAGCCATCTCATAAGGGCTAGCGAAGGTGTGGGGGTGAGGGGAAAGATGAGTGAGGGAGGAAGGTTTATGAGTATCAGATAGACCTCAAGTCTAAGAGTTATAAATCTCACATTCAGATGAAGTTAACAATCATGCTTATATGAGGATTAAATGCCATGAAAATGTGCTAAACAAGTAACTCTTCGGGGAGAACGCAACAAACGGTAGGGTACATCTGTTAATTACAATTTGGTATACACATATCACTAGAAACAAATCCTGACCTCGTATTAAGGCAAAAGTCCCACTGGAGACTCTGTGGGAGTTTTGCCTGAGATATGTGCTCAAAATCCAAGCTAGACATTTTTACCAATAAAGAAGAACCAAAGAATTTGGAATGGAGGACTCAGTTTTTTATCTCTACCAGTTTTCAAAATATGCTATATTTATATATTGAATATATTTGATGTGTTTGAAGAGTCATTCTTTTAAATTATCAAATTATATTAATTTATATGCTCTATCATCAAATAGTGAATTGAGATACCTGGCAAAGAATTTAAATCTAATACTTTAAATTGCTTCACAACTCCATTTTGTCTTTATAATTCTGTATAATACTGTATTTATATTATATCATTAGTTTTCATTTAAATTATGGATATTCAGCTTTAAAGAATATTGAATTTTATTTATTTTCTTTGGGATATATTTAATTATCTTAATTCAGACCTGTGACCTTCTGGCATCATCATTAAAACAGATTGATTCTCATTAGCATTTTAATGTACAATAAATAATCTTGTACCATTTAGGGTTTTTTACTTTATTTTATCCTTTTCTACACAAACCCTATAAACCTATTTTCCATGCATGTGCAACTTTTTTCAAAGATTTTGGGTTGGGGAAGGAGTGGGAGAAAGTTTGGATAGTTCTTTTACTATCAACTCATTTTTGCTTTATTTTCCAAAAACTCCAGGTTGGTTTCTTTGCACACACACAATAGGGAGCGGAGGTTCTCAAACTGTTGTCCACAGAACACTTTGGGGTGTCATTAGATGCGTTACTGAAGCACCTATGAATGATAGTGCCTGATAGTTGAGCCCACTTCAGATCTCTGAGGTGGCACCCAAGCCCGGACCTCAGAAATTGACCTACTGGACTCTAGAACCCAAACATCTTGTTTAGCATTTTGATATCCTTCTTTGGTACAAATTCAACCATGTTCTAATTTAAAGGTTAAACCAAAACTGGAGGCTAGCAAATACAAGAGGACAGAACCAAACCACAACATGTCATGCAGAGATTACAGTATCACCAACTCTAGATAGTCAAAACTGATTACTTAAATCAAAACAATTCCCAAGGCTGGCCCATACATCATGAGATTTTTAAAATGAATTTTAAGGTGTTTTCTGATTTTTTAACTCCCCCTGATTACCTTTAATGTATGTTAAGCAACTTGTGCTACTAATATAGTAGAAAGACACCATTGACCAGGGCACCCTTAAATCAATAAACGTAGTTCCCCAGCCCACATCAACTCTTAACTCAAAATCAGTTTACCTAATGAGAAGAAACTAAGAGCAGAGATACAAAATCAGAGGCCATAACGAGCTTATCCTTATCTAGTCTCTTTAATAACAGTCCTTTTCATTGTTCAGGAGCAGTGCAGCGAGAGACATGAAAAGGGTGATTCCCAAGGTTGAACTTTACACTTATACTATGGCTTAAATCCCTTAAATTGACAATAAGCTTCACACCGTTCACTATCAAAATTACACCATTTCAGTAGGACAAACAAATTTTCAGGCCACAATGAGTTGTGACCTTTGAGAAATGAGTTTGGTGCAAGTCCAGTCCCCTGCAGACAAGCAGTAAAATCTACCCAAATGGCAATCACCACTAAGATATTCAGATTCTAAAGTGCTGGGTTCTACTTAAATATATAGCTATATAACTAGGCAGATGCAGGATACCAGATCCAAATGCACTGAAATATCTGAAGTTCTAATACAAGCTCATTTATACTGCTAACAAACTTCTAGCTTCCTCTTCCGGTGTGATATTTTTGTATTTTCATCAAATTACTCTCTGGAATGCACACTCCTATTAATGCATGCATAATTCAATAAAAATTCAGGCTGTTGAACTTTAAAACACAGAGATGTGCCATTATGCTCTGGGAATTCACTTTGAGAAACTGCTGGCATGTAATTCTATCATTTAATTCTTCTCCTTTAATTCTATTTGTTGATAATTTCTATTATTTTATACTGCCAAGAAGTCACTGATGTTTATACCACAGAGACCGTGTTATTGATATTAGCTGTGAAGGCAAATTAGCTCAAGTTCTGTAGAGTACCAGCTTAAAAACTGAAAGCTACTTCAGTATATTAAATTACTTTATTTAAAGGGGAAATTATTTTGCATAACATTTTCATTAGTTAAAAATAGCTGAAGATATCTTTGCTGCTTTAAAGATTTTTTTTCCCCATAAATCAGAGAGGTAGCCGTGTTAGTCTGGAATAGCAGAAGTAACAGAGTCCTGTGGCATCTTAAAGACTAACTAAAGTACTGAAGCATAAGCTTTCGTGGACTAATACCCACTCCGTTGGCTTGCATCCGACAAAGCGGGTATTAGCCCATGAAAGCTTATGCTTCAATACTTTAGTTAGTCTTTAAGGTGCCACAGCATTCTGTTATTTTTTCATATTTACTTACATATTTACAGACTTAATAAAATATAAACAATCTCTGTAATAAATGGAATGAATTACAGACAAAAAAGTGAGTATAAAGGTTTTACTAATGTGACTACTTTAAAATAACCCATCTTTTATTTCACAAATGGTTAGGTGTAATTTGAATTTGTTTTAAAGATTTCACCTAGATGCGCCCCACTCTGCTGGTCTCCAGCCGGACTTCAATTGTGAGTTCTTTGGGGCAAGGGCCATCTTTTTGTTATGTCTGTATACCGTGTCTAGCACATGTAGCTGCACTGTTACCATAACTGTCTATCACCAGTGCTTAATTTATGCTGGTACTTGCTGGCCAACAACTCTAGGCTTGGCAATTC
This sequence comes from Sternotherus odoratus, assembly GCA_032164245.1. Lineage (NCBI taxonomy): Eukaryota > Metazoa > Chordata > Testudines > Kinosternidae > Sternotherus > Sternotherus odoratus. The sequence goes on along the minus strand of JAVMKO010000001.1, from coordinate 154,663,133 downwards.
ACAGCCCCAGGACCTATGGGCTCCTGGCCAGCAGCCATCATTCTCTGGCCTCACAGCTCTGAAGGCAACACCACTACTAGCAGCAACACAGAAGAAAGGGTGATAATGTACCATTCCATGCTACCCTTACTTCTGCGCTGTTGCTGGCGGCGGTGCTGCCTTCAGAGCTGGGTGCCCAGCCAGCGGCCACTGCTCTCCGGCTGTCTATCTTGAACCCCAGAACCTCTTTCATTACAAATTACGGTAAGCACTATCAGTGTTCAGTCTTGTAGATCTCCTTAGCAAAGTCGATATTGCAAATGTGAAGCTAGATCATAAACTGATTATTATGACTGATATTATCTAGTGCCACTGTGATTCGGAGCAAATACTGACTATTGAAAAAAAACCCCAAAAAATAACAGTAACCCCTCCCTTACTATCATGTAAGTTAATGTTGTTTAGCTGTTACGTCACTGATCTATTAGGGAACATACTCATTTAAAGTTGCACAATGTTTGTTTATAATGTTGTTTGGCCATGGGTGGACAGGCAGCCTCACTATCAGATCCCTTCCACCCCCCAGTGCTTCCTGTCTGCCAGCAGACATGCACATCAGTAACTCCCTCCTCCCTACCTGTACCTCCCACCTGCAGCAATCAGCTGTTTCATTCAGGAGGCTCTGGAGGGTATGGGAGGAGAAGGAAGGCCACAGCATACAGCCTCCCCCCTCCATCCCTGCAAATCCTGCCCATAGCAATCGGCTGTTTTGCGACATTCAAGAGGCTGGGTGTGAGGGTGGAGGAGCAAGGATGTGGCATGATTGGGGGGAGGGGGTAGAGCAGAGCTGGGAATAGATAAATGCTTCAAACCTGTAAGTAATCAAGAATAAATTAAGCTCTGTATAATACAAAAACAGAAAGAAGTGAAAAATCACACTGTTATAGCCATAGAATGCACTGAAATAAAAGTACTCGCTTTGTCCACTTTAAAGTATAAAAATGTTTAAGTAATATCGAAAAATGTCAAGTTCTTAACACATTTGCTAAGACAAAGAAAAAGATCTCTATTTAATATATACCACTACAAATAGATGCAATTTGTTTCTAGCACAATCTTTTAAGTGGAGAAATTATTGTTAAGATGGCACACCAACAGACTTCCGAGGTAAAGGTATAGAAGGTTAGCCCACTCCCACATTTTACATAGGATCATTTTGGCTCCCTCAAACTTCAAGCCAGTGGGCTGGAGAGGGTGGGAAGCTATTAAATGTCAAAGGGTGCACTGAATGGACCCCTCAGAAGTGGGTATGACTATCTCTACCAGCCACCTCGGAGCCTTGCAGTAAAAGTGTCTTTAAGATCATGTATGTAAGACAAATTAAATAATGATACTAAAGTATTGTATAATAGACAATGTGTTTGTATCCACTCATAAGCAGTCTTTTAGAAAAATAGAAGTATAAGCAGCATACCTTTAGATGAATGCAAATGTAATGTCAGTACTGTATTTACTAAGAACCAAACCTATTACCGCCCACAAATTAAAGTCACAAGTTGTTGTGGAGACTGACTTAAAGTTTTCCATAAATTTGGACATTAATTGGCAAGAGTTAACAAACAGTTTGCTAAAAAGCAAATAAGTACCCCGATTTTTAGCTCAAACAAGGAATAAGATAAAGAATCGTACTATTGATGTTATACATGCCAATGGAAATATGTTACAAATTGCTACAGCTGAAAAAGAAATTACCACTTATCACTAGTATGACATATTTTCTGGATAGTCCCCTACTACCATTGGTATTTTATCTGTAATGTTACATCCCCTTTAGGTTGTGTTGATTCTAATTTGTATGTATTTAATTGAGATGTGTAAAATGTATTGTTGAATAAAACGTATGCATGCAGTGCTGAAGCCACAAACCCAGATTGCCTTGCAATACATACTCTTAAATAAATTACAAAAAAAGTGAAACTGGCGATTAAAAATCTTAGTGTCAAAAGGGGGCTTATGTTGTATAAAAGCTAGATGAAATATAAGAATGAACAGTGAATACTGTTTCTCTAGCTCAGAGTGAAAACATCAAAGATAGTGATAACTGAAATGAGCCTGTGTTGTAACTTGCAAGGCCAAACTAAACTAATTGTACCAGCCAACCTAAAACAGAAAGTCTGTTTTCAGAAAAAGATAAGTGACTTTGTAAAACTGTATGTGGAGACTGCTATCCCTGTTATGCTTTGCTGTTTGTTTCTGTATTTGTGTGATAAATGGGCCAAACAGACTATTTTCCCTTAGGTGGTAAAGGGGTAGTGCCTTAGGGACACAAGTATGGCCAAGTATGGATGCCCAAGGAAGTTCATCTCATGGTCCAACAGTTCCATGAAGGCATGCAGGCACGAGTCCAGGACAATGGTGAATCATCTGAGCCATTTCCCGTTACAAATGGTGTGAAGCAGGGTTGCATCCTGGTACCTACACTCTTTAGCATCATATTCTCCGCTATGTTGACCGATGGTTTCAGAGATGGAGACGTTGGAATTGGCATCAGGTACCACACTAACGGTAAGCTGTACAACCTAAGGAGGCTTCAGGCGAAAACCAAGGTCATGACAGACATCATCCGAGACTTTCTGTTTGCTGATGACTGTGCTCTCAACGCTGGCTCAGAAGCTGATACGCAACGCAGCGTAGACAAGTTTTCCAACGCCTGCACAAACTTCGGTCTAATCATCGGTACAAAGAAGACTGACGTCTTGCATCAACCAGCCCTAGGGAAGCCCTATGTTGAGCCCAACATTACTATTAATGGCCAGAGACTCAATGCAGGGAACAGATTCACATACCTTGGCAGCACACTGTCCCAAAATGCCACCATAGATGATGAGGTGAATATCAGGCTCGCTAGAGCCAGTGCAACTTTTGGCAGATTAAACACCAACATCTGGAATAGAAGAGGCATCACCACCCAGACCAAGCTGAAAGTATACAGGGCGGTTGTTCTCCCTACACTGCTCTATGCCAGCGAAACCTGGACTGTGTATCAGCGCCATGCCAAGAAGCTGAACCACTTCCACACAACAAGCCTCAGGAAAATCCTCAACATCAAGTGGCAGGATAAGATCCCAGACACTGAAGTACTCACCCAAGCAAACCTGCCCAGCATCTTTACCATCTTGATGCAGTCGCAGCTACACTGGGCAGGGCATGTAGTCCGTATGTCAGATCATCGGCTACCAAAGCGACTTTTCTATGGCGAGTTGCAACAAGGACAGCGGTCTCCTGGGGGTCAGAAGAAGCGCTTCAAAGACACTCTCAAAGCTGCCCTTAAAGCATTTGACATCAATCCTGACTCTTGGGAACAGAGCGCAATGAATCAGACTACATGGTGCTCCTTCATGTATAAAGGTGCCGAATCATGTGAGGCCAAAAGGACAGCTGCAGCAGAACAAAAGAGGCAAGCCAGAAAAGCCCGTGCCAGTAACCCTGCTGGAGATGTCCTCCTCATCCCCTGTCCTATCTGTCATCGGACCTTTCGTGCAAGGATCGGCCTCATCAGCCATCTGCACACACAGAATCGGTCCCAGCTATACACAGATGACTGAGTGGTCCTCATCGAATCGACGGACGAACACACATGTGCACAATAAATTGAAATCCTGGGTCCCCTGAATTAATTGGAAAAATTCTCATTGGCTGTAAATTCTGTACCCATTGAAGTTAAAGATTTTTATTACATTTTCCAAGCATTAGCTACTTGTGCTGGATTTTTTAGTTCAGTCCTCTTCACACATTTCTGAACATCGGGAATATTTTTTACATGAAGAACACATGAGTAACTACTAGAAAGGGTATTTGCAGTATTGGACCATTATATATCTGTATCTATTAATTCAGATTTCAGTGAATTTAAATGATGCATTCTATTACCACCATGGAAACGATAAGAGATTAGATATGTCTGGGGAAAAAATGTGAAGAATAAGTGTGAAATGTTCTTTTTTGTTCAACAGCGGGAGTTATGTAGAGTAGACTGGAACAGTAAGATTATGTTCTAAGAACAGGTGTAAATTGCTGAATGTTTTATTAAAAACAGCAATAGGACCTTCCAGTTCATAAAGAAATTCAGTTACATTCTGAACACTCAGTTTGATTGCACTGATTGAATAATAGGCTGGTAACATCCTGAACAGCTGCGTAAAAGGAAAACAATAGTAAAACTATTTCTACACATGCATTAGATGGGAGGTAGAATAAAAACCCTAAGGTGCTGTAAATATTGTAATGCCTATGAGAATGAAAATGATGCTCCATCAACTTCTATACTATATTTCATTTTTGCTAGAGAGGTCAGAAAACATGAGAAAATACTACATGAAGTATTATAACTAAAATTCAGCAAAATCATTAGGTTATTGAGAACAGAGACAAATAATTCTACTTATATTTTATTGCTTCTGATAATATGCATGCGTTACAGGGATATTATTTGAAAATTATAATTTTATAACTTCCCAAGAACTCCATCATTTAGGTCAGTTTCCATACTCTCTGCCTGAAGAGGATGTGGGAGAGGGAAAGAAAAAGTGGAGAGTCAGTGGGAGGAAATGAGAAAAATCTATGCCAGGGTTTTGAGCTAGAACAAAAAACTACAGTTTTCCCCTTAGAACTAATAACCCCAGTGTTTTTGATGGTTGGATAAAATGCAATGAAAAGTGGAAGAGGCAATGGATTTGTGCAGCATAAAAAGATCTATGCTCTCAAAGCAAACTTTTCTTTTGAAATTTCTTGACTTAACTACTTGATATCATCTTAATGTTGCAATATCTTCAGGGTTTTGTACTTCATTTCCTAGGATTTACAAAACACAAAAATGAGGGAAAAAAAAGATAGAAGTCTGGAGGCAAAAAGATCAGCTTGTGAAGTTCCTTTCTGCACTGTTATTAATCAGAAATGTTAATTGCTTTGAATAAATATACACTTGTTCCCAAACTTGCAACAAGTTCCACATTAGTGATATGTAAACAATGAGTGCATTTCAACAGTAGCACCAGAGGTTATTTGAATACCATATGCTAAAATATGTATTGTGAAAAGCCTTTAAGGATAAATGTGATTGACACCCAAAATTAATTCAGTGTTAAAACATATTCATTTAAAACCCAGTGTTTACATCCTTAGTGATCATATCTCTAAAAAAAAAATTAGTTTACAAAACAAAAAAAGAAAACATGACTGTTTAAGAGGCGTAAGGCATAGAACCAGCCAAATACCTCGCATCATGGTTGACTATGGGTTTTATGAATAAGATCCTCTATTTCCCTTAGCAGTTATAACACTTGAAAAAAAATGTTTTCCTTATATGTATTGGTGCAACTCTCATTAAATAAAATGGTTTATTTGATGTGCTGAATACTTGTAGTCTCATGGAGAACAGTGAGAATTGTTCGTAGGTAGCAACTCTGAAAAATTAGGCCACAAGGGGTATTCTAAATCAGATTTATTTGTTGCTATTTTTATGCAGCTACAAATTAAGGGGTAAGTCTAATACTTTAAAAATGTTCAGTCAAAAGATGTACATTGGGCCAATTTCTTACATCTCAAAGACTGAGACAACTCTGGAGGTCAGTTTGGTAAACATAGCAATGTGGTCAATAATATAGTTTGGAGGTTTGATTTTTTTCACTAAGTTTCATTTTCCCCCCCAAATGAGAGAGAGAGAGAGAAAAAACATGAACACAAACAATATTGGCAACCAACAAATGCCACATAATTAATCTGATATGTTGCCTGATGTTACAGTGTTTTTATTTATTCAGGAAAAAACAAGCACTTAGGGTTAGCAGATTCTCAAATGACAATTTTATGTAGACCATCAAGGACAGAAATAAGTGTAATGCTATTAAAAAAACACCCACAGTATTTTTTTAACAAAACTTTGAGTAGAATTTTCTTTAAAAACTAATAATCACCCTTAAAGTTGCACTACACATGCTCTAAAAATGTACTCTCTTAATAAAGTTTAAAAGTTCTCAAAATGTACATAAAATTGTTTTAATAAGCGCTGCTAGCTCAGAACACATTGACACTGGACAATGTCATAATCAATTATGATCTTGGTTCACATTTACAATATAGACTTTGTTAATGGGGTGTAAAAGAATGAGCAGCGATCAATATTTTATGGTAACAGTGCAACTACATAAAAATGGGGTTTGTAATATGAATTTAATACTTGGGAAAGGTGCCAGATTGACAGTCCTGGATAATGAAGTCCTAATTTATTAATGCAAATGGTACAGAATGGCCAAAGTTACTGCAAGCTTCCTCACAGTCCTTCATCAATGTACCTATTGTGAGATCACCTTTATAGATGAGAGAGTATTTTAGTCTTGTTGGCCTAGTCAGTCTCATTGCCTCTCTGCAAAAACTGACAGCTAATTCTCCAGTCCCACGAACACTTAATACTAGCAATAGTGCTTACTATATTCAATAGTGGCTAATCCTTCAAACATTTTATTGCCAGGAGGAATGCACAATGGGACTACGGCGTTGTCTGCACTAAAGGGAAAAGTTGATCTAAGCTATGCAATTTGAGCTACATGAATAGAGTAACTCAAATTGACATAGCTTAGACCTACTTACTGTGGGGTCCACACTACTCAATGTTGATGGAAGATACTCTCCCGTCAACTCCTCTTTACTCTTCTCGATCAGATGTAGTACAGGAGTCGACAGGAGAGCGATTGGCAGTCAATTTAGCAGGTCTTCTGTAGACCTGTTAAAATCAACCGCCACAGTGTCGATCTTCCAATAAGAGTAGACAAGTACCTGATGCCAGTATGTGATAGATATAATTGAGAGTTTTCTCATGTGGATATACCATTTGTTGAATTGGAACTGGATAGATATCACCAACTCATTTAAGGCAGGTCAGTGACAAAAAACAACTAAGGAACTACTGATCTGGGTTACATCTGAACCTGCAACATATACATGAAAGGTTCTGTATAAAATTTAAGAAAGAAATGTGACTTTAGAATAGTTGGGGAAGAAAATTCAATAGCTCTACTTTCTTTCTTTTTTAATATATAAAGAAAAATATAGTCCATCTTATATGAAAGATAGAAGCAGGATGCACTTTCATCTTATTAGCTCTAATGGTTGCATTTGTATCTTGTGCCACCTGAATTTATATTAAATCAAAGCATGCAACAAATAGTCCAGAGACCAAAAAATTGTCCAGTCTTTCACATCTTACAAATATGAGCAAAAATTGCATTATGTATATATATATATATATATGGTATTTGTGTTTTTTATTGTGTTTCACACATGCACACAGAAAGAAACTATCTGCTGCAGAGTTTAGTTTAACATTACCTACTCTACTAGGTATACTAGCAGTTATATATATATATATATATATAACATTACCTACTCTACTAGGTATACTAGCAGTTATATATATATATATATATATATATATATATATATATATATATATATATATATATATATATATATATATATATATATATATATATATATATATATATATATATATATATATATATATATATATATATATATATATATATATATATATATATATATATATATATATATATATATATATATATATATAATCTATATCTGCTAGTATACCTAGTAGAGTAGGTAATGTTAAACTAAACTCTGCAGCAGATAGTTTCTTTCTGTGTGCATGTGTGAAACACAATAAAAAACACAAATACCATTAAAAGATATACTAGTAAACTATGCAAACCTATGAAAAAGACATGAAAGGAGAGACATTTTACATTTATCATCTGAACAAGTACTTCACGTAATGTAATAAAAGAACATCTAATAAAACAACTAAGCACATAATCAGACAATGAACTACATTCAGAACTACCTAGTAATAAAAGAGGAAACCAAAATGTATTGTCTCTTTTGGGAACTTGATTTTCAGATTCTCTCTTTCTATTTAAAAAGAAAGAAGGCACTTTGTGCAAAGGCACTTTGTGCACATATCTGACATTGTTAAAATTACAGATTATCCTATATCTCAAGTGAAGGAGGCACTAATCTCAGATCATAGGGATTCTATTCCAAATCCCATTTTGGAACAGATTCCTTGATTTAAGACCACTGCTCCTCTTCCACACACAGATAAAAGTATATATGGGAACAAACTGACCCAGTCTTCCTCCAAACACTCCACAGGTTAAGATATGTGACTGTTGGACCACTACCTTGATTTAGTCTGCAGCACTAATGGACGGGCCAGGAAGTTTAGTTTGAAATAAAAACAGTATCTCAGAATAAATGGGAATATTCAGTTTCCTGTATCTCTACTCATTTTCATGAAGCTTTGGTCCCTAAGCAAGTAAGATGCTAGCACTGGGGGGGAAAAAAAAAACTTTTCCATGGAAAGAAGATCACGGAGTGACTTAAAAAAAGCACTCTGTCCCTGCCAGCAGGTATATGGGATCTTGGGGAGCAATTACCACACAGGTGGGGTGCAAAATAAACTTTATTAAGAAAATGCAAAAACAGGGAAAATTCAATAGTGAGGGGTATGGGGTTTGTTAAAGTAGACAATTGGGGAGGGGTTTCTTTTAGTAAATGGGATAGGGGGTTTCAACAGTGGGGTGCAATACAGTGGGGTATAATACAGTGGGGTATAATACAGTAGGCAACCAATTAACACTGAAGCATAAATGTAACAGGTGGCTAACAATTTCTATGTAAAGAGTGTGTCACAGCAGCATATAATCAACTAACAGCATGGATAAAGTGTGTTAAATAACCAACAATTTTAGGTAAAAATGTAAATGTAAAATGTGAGGTGTATTAGAGAGAAAAGGGGGTAACAATGGGGTTTTATGCTAGAAAGAGAAAGAGAAGACAGGCTGTAAGAAGAAACAGCAGAGAAGTAAAGGTTGGGTGATGGGAGAAGAGGAGCACGTGGAGGAGGGAGATTTTTAAACTCAGGGAGACACAGAGCAGACAGGCTGCAAGTTGAAACAGCAGAGAAGTAAAGCTTGGGGGATGGGGGAAGAGGAGCACGTGGAGGAGGGAGATTTTTAAACTCAGGGAGACACAAAGCAGACAGCAGAGAGACAATTATACAAAACACAGCAAAATCTTATCTATGATTTAACTTAACCAAAACTACACAAATTAGCAAATATCAAACACAATGCAACAATTCTTTAAGGCTAACTTACAGGGTACAATGCAAGCAATTTCCTAAACCTAACTTAACTACAGCTATGCAAAATGAAATTACAACTTATCTAGACTAAAAGACAAAATCTAACCTAATGGGTGCACCTTATACTAGGGGTAGTTTCAGAGGGCAGAGTGGTGTGTGCCCAGGTAGAGTCCAAGAAGGCACAGGCTTATTTCTAGCAGCAAAAGTGCTGCAAAGCAAGAAACAGATTACAGATACAGACCAAGGTTTAGTTTGAGTCTAAGAGAGGTTTTAAGACACAGACCAAAGGGAGTTTAAGAGAGGTTTTAAGACACAGAGTTTAAGAGAGGTTTTAAGACACAGAGTTTAAGAGAGGTTTTAAGACACAGATCAAGGAGTTTAAGGGAGGTTTTAAGACACAGAGTTTAAGAGAGGTTTTAAGCAAGGAGTTTAAGAGAGGTTTTAAGCAACAGATCAAGGAGTTTAAGAGAGGTTTTAAGACACAGAGTTTAAGAGAGGTTTTAAGACACAGATCAAGGAGTTTAAGGGAGGTTTTAAGACACAGAGTTTAAGAGAGGTTTTAAGACACAGATCAAGGAGTTTAAGAGAGGTTTTAAGACACAGAGTTTAAGTCTGTGTGTTGGGGAAACAGAGCCAGCAGCTAGAGTAATTAAGTATAGAAAGTTTCACAGAAGAGAGGTTCTCACCAGTCCCCAGACAGCAGCAAAGACCGAAGCAGCAATCAACATCAGAAGAAGCCAGGAGGGCTCGGCACGGTCTTGATCAGCAATTCGTTCTTCGTGGGGTGGGGGGTTAAAAACGGGGATACGCTCAAAAATAAAACGAGAGCAGAGAAAGGACCCCCCAGAACCCCTGGCTGATCAGACCAGGTAGCAGTGCAGGAACCTTTCTGATGCTTGTTTCAAAAATGCCTGTTCTTAAAGGCAAACTCAGGCAGTTTCCCTGCCAGTAATTCTGATAGGCTCCTTCTGTCACAGGGGAGGAGTTTCAGGAAAAAAACTGTAGGTGAGCCTAGAGACATGCCTGGGCAGAGTTCTGGACCATAGGTGTGAGTTCCACCTCATGACTCAAAAGCACATGAGGCCTATGACTCATGCCCAGGATCTTCAAAACACATAGATCTTACAGCTTGGACATTGTCTACCCTACACCGAGCCCAGGTTTAACAAGGTGATAACAGTACCAACCCTTTGAACAGGGCAGTTATCCCACTTAAGCACAAGTGGCCATCCCTTTGAGAAGGGCAATGGCTCTTCGTAAACAACTTAAGGGGCCCTCCCTTTGAGAAGGGCAGTGGCCCTGGTAAACAATTTAACAGCCAGGGAGGGGCGGCCACAGGAGAACAAAAACAAAATGGAGTAAGGGGACAGCTGTAAGAAACAAAATGGAGTAGGGGGAAAGCTGTAACAGACACACTCAAACAGCAAGTATTAAAAAAGGTATCACAAAACCCATAATATCCACAATTTGCTGATGTTATCAAGGCTGAAACAGCTGTCACACAGGAGGTATTTGTCAATATTTTTTCTTGAATAGAGCTGTGAATAACATAATGGATTTGCTTAATGTACAGAGGACCATGATTTCACCACTAGTTAAAAAAGTGCATGTAGTTCCAGGTTGAAATGAAAACCAGAGGAAAAATTAGCTAAAGCCATATGTGTAGGCGTTATGATCTAAAATCATGCAAAGTCCACAGAATTATGTAATTAGAGGGGGATTTATAAATAAGATCAGATTTGCTTAAAGTATGCTGGTTTTACCAAGAGAGAAAACTGCATAGGTTTTTTTACAACACAAGAGTCTCATATATCTTTTCTATCAGCAAAATTCTGCATTTCTTGTATCTCCACTAATGCCTGCTTTGGTGCAGAGACTGTAAGCCAGCAACACATTTGGGCCTTTGAGTTTGAAGTTTCAAACTAAAGTCTACAATTGAAGGATCAGCAAAATCCATGTTAATTGGTGTGAGTTTAATGCCACTGAATGAAATTCTAGTGGGTCAAAGGATCAAAGAAGGTATGTAGCCTTAATTATATTTCTGTAAAATAATTGCTGAGTTTTATTTATATATTAGACTATAGATTTGGGAGTCTACAATGCACAGATATGATATATAGTTAAAGTTAGCACGAAACTATAAGGACATAATATATAAGTCTAGATTTATGTCTATAATGGAATAGTGTAAAGGTCATATATAGGCAAGACGTACTTGTGTGTGTAAATCACCTTTCCTACCAGCCCATTTGCTGCCAGAAGCTAACCTAAGCAAAGACCATGTTTTTTTCCCCCAAATCCAAACTGACCAAACTGTCTTACATTCAAAAGGTTTTGTGTCCTTTAAGTTTCCAACCAACCTGAGGAGATCAAACCAGCCAGCTACATCACTGGTGACCCCAAACTAATAGATGATTCTGCCACAACTATCAATAGAGGAATTTTTTGAGACAGAATACTTAACAAGACAGTCTGGCATTTCATATCCAGCCAGAATTCATCCGCATTATACATTTTGAAGGTGTTGGAGCCTTTAAGAATATCTAAGGTACCACCTGAGAAACAGAAAACAGCCTCTTTTTAATGGTCAGTGAAGAATACTGTTAACAGAAACTCTCCATTCAGAGAAGAAAGCCTATAAATTCCCAGAAAATATGAAATTGTCTGTCTGGTCTTCAGAAAGCTTATACTGGATGCAGAAAATCTTTTCGTCTTCCCATTGCTAGATAAAAGCTTTGACAAAGTAGTAAAAACCAAACTCCATCACCACATCTTTCAACATTTTGGTTGCATGTGAGCTGAGCTTCAGCAACATGGAACAAAATCATCATAAAATGCATTCTTAGTAGGTGAAAGAGTATCATGGGCATGATAAAAACTGTACCTTGTGCTTTTCTGATCTCTCAACAATTGCTGTTGCATTCTGCAAATTTCTGCAATTTCTAAGTCTTTATGTTTAAAAAAACCCAAAACAACTAGTTGAACTTTCTTCATTTGCCAAGACACAGCCATCAACATGAAGACAGATGTCATGCTGCCCTTTTCATTCAACCTTGTAGAAAATGATCTCCATCCAACAGAGGTAGGTAGGAATTGATTTATTCCCCTCACTGATGTATGAATTTCAAAGTCCTAATACTAATAGTATTAAGTACAGGAACTTTAATTTCTTTGTAAACAAAGAAGATGAGTCAACAGATATCCGTTAATGTTATATTGTTAAAAGAAGATAAGAAAATATAAAAGTTAAGAATTTCACAACAATGTTAATTTAGTTTGGTAATGTTGACCATCCTGTTTATCTTATTGAACTTATTTAATAGCAGTAAAACTTTCTAGAGCTGTTGCTCAGCCCCCAACTCACCCCAGAATTAGTGAGAGTTTCATAAAAGGAGGGAGACTTCATGATATGGATAAACAAATAGATGGGAAAATTAATGGAAAAACAGCAGTAAGATATATATAAGCACAGGTTGTTGCTACAAAGCCCATGGTTCACCAGGGTTTACTTATGAAAAGTAGAAAAAATAGAAAAAGAAAAGGCCAAATTCATTATTCTCACTCTAATTCTACATTTCAATTACTTGCTCAGTATTGCCTGTTATATCTTGGGGGGCAACAATTTTAGAAGGAAATAACTTGAGACACAGAGAGCTGTAAACCTTAAAAGCAGCCATTTATTGCCAAACACTGAACTAACCAAAAGCCAGAACTGGCTGGGCTATCCCCTAATAATCCAACTCAGTTTTCATAGCAACAATAAGATTCTATTACCATGACAACCAAATACACAACATATTCCTCCCCCCACCCCACCCCTTAAGTAAAACAAACACTAAACTAGAGAAGGAAGGTATACTGCCTCCGTTACCGGCTAACCCCCGGGGATTATTTTGCCCTGTAACTATAAATTCGCCCTAGCTAAAGATCCAGCCATTAAGGAGGCCTTCTGTCTATGGTGGCCTTCTGGTGTTGTTGCACCCAAAAGTGTCTTGGGCTCAAGCCTGATAATGGGCTTGGGGTTCACAGCATGAATGGCTGCAGATATCAGCTCGTTTCAGGCAGGGAGATATCTCTGCCACTGGCAGTAATGGAGAGGGAAAGTCAGGAATGGTGACTCTTGATTTGGTGTCTTGCCAGAAGTGGTGAAGTTAAGCAACTCAACTGAAGATGTGTCCTGAGGACTGGTATGACCTGGCAACAGCTTATCTACATGTTGCCGCCAAGTGACACCCTCTTCAGTCTGGACTGGCAAGGAAACAGATCCTGTTTGAGTGATGACAGTGGCAGGGACACATTTAGTTCCAGAAGTATAATTCCAAGCCAAAACCAGCTATCTGGGCTAAAGGTTCGGTCTTTTGCTCTGAGTGCATGCCTGATGACTTGATCTTGCTGCTGATGTTGCACAATTTGTCCAGTTCAGAAGGTTTCAGCAGATCAAAGCAAGTGTCCAGCTGTCATCCCATCATTAGAAAGGCTGGAGATGCCTTGGTCATAGCATGAGGAGTGTTTCTATAGGATAGTAAAGTTTCCAGATGTTTTTGAATGGATAATTGTCCCCTTGCTGATTTCAAAGCTTGTTTCATTGTCCGCACAAATTTTTCAGCTAATCCATTGGTCGATGGATGATATCATGCTGAAGTGATGTGGTGTATCCCATTTGCCTTCATAAAATTTGAAACAGATGAATTGCAGTCCATTGTCGCTCACAAGTTGTTCTGGCAGACTGAATAACTAGACTCCCCATAATTTTTGGATAGTACCCTCTGCAGTAGTGGATTGCATTATAGAGACGTCTGGATATTTAGAATGGGCATCTACAACCACCAAGAACATGCTTCCTTCAAGTTGGCCAGTGATGTCAACGTGAATACATTGCTATGGGTTTTCAGGCCAGCCCCATGGGTGCAGAAGTGCCCACTGGGGTGCATTCCTCACACCCTGACATGACATACAAGCTCTTGCCTTCTCTTCAATAGTACTGTCCAATCCAGGATATCCAAAAATAGCTTTGTGCACTTTTCTTCATGAGCACTCTTCTACAGTGACCGAAATATAGCTGTTCTAACATCTGTGGTGTTAGTGATGGGGAGATAATGTCACGTCTCCCCACAACAAGCAACCAAACAGGATAGATAACTCTGTCCTCTTGGACATGTAGGAAACAAGGTCAGGTGAGACCAGAGAGATTTGTTGAGATGTTTCATGCATTACCACTGCATGCATCCTGCATCATCACTGCACATAGTTGATTTCCCATATTTGAGTTCATGTGTGTACGAAAAGCAACAAAGCCCAACATTGCATGCAACCAACAGCTAATGGGGGAATGCCTGTGTGGGGTCTAAACCAGACCCTATTCACCTGTTTGGAAAGAATTTTATCAGAACAGGTACTGATGAAACTTCTGAATTCCAAAAATGATTCCTAATGCCTTATGTTCAATTTTTGCATAGTTAGTTTCTGCTTTACTTAGAGTGCTTGAAGCAAAAGCAATAGGTCCCTCTTCTCCTGAAGGCATAATGTGTGACATGAGTGCTTCCACTTCATAAGGGAAGGCATCACAGGCCAATTTTAGGGGTAAGGATGGATCAAAGTGCATCAGAGCTTCAGGGTTCAGCAATGCACCCTTAGCTTTGTTAAATGCCACATCACAAGCTTCAGTCCACTTCCAGGCCTTGTTCTGCCCAAGGAGTTCACAAAGTGGTTTTAGCAGTGTGGCTACCTGTGAGATGAACTTTCCATAATAGTTGAATAATCTTAGAAACGAGCAAAGCTGACTAACATTTCGAGGCAGGGGAGCCTCCACAGTAGCCTTAACTTTTGCAGGGGACTTACAAAGGCTCTTAGCATCAATGATGTGTTCCAAATATTTAACAGAGGCCTGGAAGAATTCACACTTGTCTTTGTGGACTCATAGGCCATACTCTTCAAGTCTTTGTAGGATAGCCTCTAAATTCTTTAGGTGATCCTCCTCATTCCTTCCAGTGACCAGGATGTCATCCAGATAGCACTGGACTCCTGGGAAAACACACAAGATCTAGTCCATAGCCCTCTGGAACAGGGCAGGAGCAGATGTTATTGTGAAGGGTAGGCAACAGTATTGATAAAGCCCTTTATGCATCACAATAGTCAACAGCTCTTGGGACTTTTCATCAACATGCATCTGTAAATACACTTGACTCAGATCAGTATTACTAAACTTTTGTCCCCTGCCAGGCCCATAAAGAAGTGATCTATGCAGGGAAGTGGGTATTGCTCTGCATACAACTCCAGGTTGACAGTGATTTATAATCATCAGAAATCCGGAGGGAGTTATCTTTCTTCACTATTGGAATGATAGGAGTTGCCCATGGACTATGGTTAACAGGAATTAGGACTCCTTTTGTGACCAGATGTTCCAGGTCCGCTTCAACTTTTGGCCTGATGGCACATGGCACAGTGCTGGGTTCAGATATTTTGGCTCACTGTTGGAATCACTGTGACATTGAAAATTGAACCTCTTAATACTTCCCAGATCCTCTCCAAAACCAGCAGCATATTTCCTTAGTATAGTGGTTAGATCAGTTTCTTTACTCATTCAGTGCACGTCTGTCCAGTTCAGCTGAATCTTCCTAAGTCAAGACCTACCCACTAAGGCTGGGTAATTACATCTCACCACAAATAGTTGCAATTTAGTAGCCTATCCACTGAGTTCAACTGTAACATCAGTAGTGCCCAATGTGAGCACAGCTTCTCCCATATATGTATTCAGAACAGTTTTCATTGCCTTCAGTGGAAGATGCTATAACTTTTCTTTATACACAATCGCAGAGACCAGCAAGATGGCTGCACTGGTGTCCAGTTCCCTGTGTATAGGTTTGGCGTCCAACAATGTGGTTATCCAGTATTAATGTCATCCCACTGCTAAAGACAAAAAGTGGAGTGGCATTTCTTGTCATGAGGTATCTCCTTGGTCATTCTAGGTTTGCTCTAAGATATGCAGATTTCTCTTTTTGGTTGGCCAGACCACAGCCCTCTTCTTTTGTTTACAGGCACACTCAATGTGTCCCTTTTTGCCACAGTGTCAACATACCAGGTCCTTATACCAGCATTCTGATGCATGATGATCCAGCTTACCACAGTGGTAACATTCCTTACTCCCCACAGTTTTGTGGGTAGGTTCTTGTGACACCTTATGCACCCCACGGGTTGCACCAATGTATTGCGCCTCCTTTGTAGCCAGTTCCATGGAGGCCACAATATTAACAGCCTTCTGTAAGGTTAGCTGAGCTTCTGTCAATAGGCACTTCCGTATAGCTTCACTGTGCAGGCCACACACTAACCTGTCACAAAGGGAGTCATTTAATATTTCCTTAAATTGACAGTGTTACGCAAGCTTTTTAAAAGTTAATACAAATTGTACAACTTTTTTGTCTTCTTTTTGGTCTCTTTTGTGGAACCTTTATCTTTCAGCAGTTGCCAGTGGTTTTAGAGAAAAATGGAACCCCAGGATTTCCATAATGTCAGTGTAAGATTTGATCTGAGCCCCTACAACACTTAAGAATATTGGCACCTTTTTCTCTTCTGTAATGTCCTTTGCAATAACAAAAAGCTCAAAATGCTCAGTATATACATGCCATTGCACTGTAGTGTCCTCAAAGGTTCTAGCAGCACCATAAGTGTAGCCACTTTTTATAGTTTCAGTTTGCAGTCAGTGCAAACAAACCAGTTCTCAACCCCTTCCAACAGCAAAAAAGGTGGGGTTTTTTTTTGTATCTTGACTTCTACTTCCTTCTGTTGCTGGGGCAGCACAGGACCCCATCCTCATCACCCCAATGTTATATCCTCAGGGGCAACAATTTTAGGAAGAAATCACTTGAAACTCAGAGAGCTGTAAACCTTAAAAGTGGCCATTTGTTGCCACACACTGAACTAACCAAAAGCCAGCCAAAACTGGCTGAGACATCCCCTAATAATCTAACTCAGTTGCCATAGCAACAAGATTATATTACCATGACAACCAAATACACAACATTGCCAGCTATAAAAATATACAGGACAGGAGCTAAAATGAAAGATGAGACCTACAGGCTAATTATATTGTGTGCAAAGTAGGAAAAGGACTGCTTGATGGCTTCTGCTATGCACAGATGAGAAATCAACAATCTGCAAATCCCAAAAGAAATGTGTCTGATCCTATGAACTGATCCTGGTGTTTAGATAATATGGTGATGAAAGCCCTTGGAATATGAGGAAATGCGAAAGGGATGTTCTCTTGCAAGGAGTTAAGAGTCCTCACCTACTTCTTATATCAGTGGTTATTGAGTGACCTAGAAAGTTGCAGGAGCATATCATCAGGGAATTGTAGGATCCAACAACCAAGATGCAGGAGTTGTTGCACTGACTTCCATGGGACTTAACTCATGTGCAAAGTTAAGCATGCATGCGTCTGCAAGATAGGGGAGCAATCGAGCCAATACTCAAATACCAAGAGAAAGAATGGGAAGAGAATGGGGTGACAGGGTGAGTCTTTTTTTAAAAAAAGTTGTTGGTAAACTAAGACCAAAGTCCTTGGATTAAACATCTGACAGATAAAATATAACTTTAAACAAACTATATATTACAACCTTAGAGGGCAAAACGGATAAAGACACTGAACAAACAGGTGCATTAGAAACTGTATAAATGTATAAACTATTTTAAGTCACCATCAAAATGTATTATCTGTTAACAAATATTGAACATAATGAAACTGCAGGATATCAACTAAAAAGGAAAAAAATCAATAAAAATGAGTGGGAGAAACCTTTGTTTCATCTTATGTGGATGATTAGGGAGTCAAAGAGCCATTGCTGCACTAGTGAAGTGGTGGTGGGGGTGGGGTGAGAAATAATATCCTAAACCTTAACTTCTGTTCTATGAACTTAATAGCCTAGATTTTTCGAGACTGACTGGTGATGAAGCTACCTCAATTCTTGGGTTTCTCACTTAAAGATGACAGTTCAAAATATGTATTGAAGACTTCTCATATTCTATTAAATCCCTTAGTATTTTGTCATAAGGGACCTCTAGGAGTCAGACAATAGTTTAGCTTGCAAACCCATTTACTTTTTAGGCTTTGTGTTGAAACGGATATAAACAATTTAAGAGGTGATCATGTGCCATGGTAGATGGACTGAGGCAAACAGTTCATTTCCCACAAATCACTGAGCGGCCTATCAGATGGTTGTAACAGGAGGCTTATTGCACTGCGGGGATACCAAAACATAAAATCTATATATATAAAAGTCAAATGGTGTATGCGTGTATGTATGCGTGTATGTATGTGCACTTACTCCTTCCACACCGTTTGAGCTAGAGACTTGAAATTTGGTACAGTTAGAGGTCTTAGGATCCTAATCAGGGTAAGAGTTGAAAAATTTTCAAATCTCACCTCTGACGCCCCCCAGGGGTGAAATTATTTAAAGGCCAATCACATCAGCTGGGCAGCTGCTGTTCTCTGTGACATAGTTATGATATCATAATACCCCCTCCAACGGACCCTGCATTCGCTCAGCTCTCTGCCCCCTCCAACGGACCCCGCACTTGCTCAGCTCTCTGCCCCCTCCCCACCTCCGATGGACCCGAGTTGGGTTTGGTCGGAGGGTAAGTGAGGTAGGGGTGTCGGGTTTGGTTGGGGAGGTGAGGTGGGGGTGTCGGGTTTGGTCGGGGGGTGAGGTGGGGGTGTCGGGTTTGCTCTCCGACCCCTCCCCCCTCCAATGGACCCTGCACTCGCTCAGCTCTCTGCCCCGTCCCCACCTCCGACGGACCCGAGCAACGCCGGGTATTTTCGCTAGTAGAGAATAAATGATAGTCCGTTTGAATTATAAGGCTACAATATCATCCTGGGGTCATAAGTAACACTAGAGACCAACCAAGTAGCTCTCAGATAAATTAAGGCATTTTTAGTTCTATAATCAGTTCCTCTTTATCTGTTAGGACAAGGTCTAATAAAGAATTTCCTATATTGACTACTATGCTTTTTTAATTAGGAAATTATCTATAATGTTTTGAAATTCCAAGGATGTTTTAGTATTGACAGCACAAGACCTCCAGCATATGTACTCGAATTGAAGTCTCCCATGTTCATGCAGTTCCCCCCCTCCACACCCATCTACAAATTATAGATGAGTGCAGGAGGAGACAGTCATCCCTCTTCTGAATTATCTGATAGTACATTGATCCATAAACATCCAATGTCATTTTCTTCTGAGTTATCAGTGACTCAGAAAAAAGTAATGCTATTTTTGACAGAGTGCCACTCACTCTCCCCTTTTGCTCACTCAATCCTTCCTAAGTAGATATGTAAACTTTGATTTTAATGTTCCATCACATAACTAGATAGAATGTATGCTAATAAAGGAGCAGTTACAATTCCTCTGGTCTTCAGGCTCCTAGCACTTGTCTATATGCAATTCAAGATTTTTTATCTCAATATCCTTTAGTTTTCTGATTAGTTTTTTTCCTCAACATCTCAATTTTTGCTCAATTTTGCTCTGAGTATGCATATCTGCCATTTTTACCCTCCCCTTTCGCTATTAGTTCAACCCCTCCTGGCTACTCTAATCAGCCTATCCCCAAGGATACTGTCCCTCTTTTACCTGGCATTTTGCTGACCATGGCCCCCACTGGCCGCTCTTCGACGTTCCAGTCCAATGGGGGCTACGGGAAATGGCGCGGTGCTGGCCGCCACTTCCCGCAGTCCCCATCGGACCGGGATGGAGAACCGGGGCCAGTGGGTACTTCAGTCAGCAAAACGCCAGGTAGACAAAGCAGCAGGGTGCTAAGGGTGCTTACCATGCGGTCCCGCGTGCCGACATTGCCAATCACTGTTCCATGAAACCAAACCCATTCATCCTAAGCCACTTACATAGGCAGCTGTTCACTTTTCAGGGGTTATTATTAATAATTTTGGTTGAGGTAGTGCCAAAATTATGTTTGGAATTTGGAGCCCCACTGAGCTGGGCATTGTGAAAAGCACCTTCTTGGGATACATAAAAACAAAACAAAAAAAATCTGTGGCATGGGCGTCTCAGTGCCTGGGTTAATTGACTCAGGCTCGTAGAGTCAAAATAATAACGTATGCATTCAGGCTCAGACTGGAGGCTGGGCTCTGAGACCCTCCCACATTATATTTCAGATCCCTGGCTCCAGCACAAGCCCAGACATCAACATTAACATTGTTTAGCTCTTTACTGTGAGCCCAACTCAGTTAAGACGGGCTATGAGACTTACTGACACAGGTTTTGCTGTTGTTTTGCTGTGTAGACATACCCTGAGAAGACTTGGTCCCTGCTCCAAAGAGTTTACAATCTAATTCACAGCTGCTCTTTTCCTCTTGACATACAGGTGTGTGTGTATATATATTACACATACACACAGATTATTTGCATCAGTGTAGCTAAACTGATGTAGCAACACAGGTGCAAATCCCCAGTAAAGATGCACTTGTATAATAGAGCCATGCAGCTAGACCATGTAGATATCCCCTTTATCGATAGTCTGGGTATTTAAACTGAGGGACTAAGACAATCTAGTTGTCTAGACACACCACAACACAGAGCCCCCTCTGGCTCTGTCCCTACACCATAGACCCATTCCTGACTTAGACACAGAAAAATTCATATGCTTGGGTGGTTGCTGGCAGGGGCAATAGTATTTACTCACCAAAAAGGAAATGAAGTGTGTGAGAATTGGTTAGTTAATATTGAAAGGTCTTTAAAGTTAAGAAGCACTAAGTGGATGCTATTATTTTTAATTGGATAATATTTATTAATTTATATCTCCAGCAGTAGCTGAATCCCTCTTCAACCACAGCTCCATAGGTAGATTTAGTGACAAACATTATTTCTACTGTTACTCGCAGAGTTGCGACTCCATAGGACAAACTGGATTCCTTGATTCATTCTATATTTAATTTGAAATACTGATTCCAGAACAGTCACAATATTCCTTTTATCTATTTGTAGCATCCTTTTAGGGTAAAATGGGGGGGGGGGGGGATGAATTTGTTTTCATCAGAACATCATTTGTCTGTACCATGGGGGGAGGGGGGGGGCAGAAGTCTACTGTGGAAGAGCCAGGGTGTGAAGGAACATCTATATATTCAGATTTTAATCTTATGAGAGCATTAGTGAATGCCAGCTACAATCTAAGAGAGAAGATGGATACCATTCACATGTGCCCTATCACCTTCACATCCGGGTCTGTGCTTATATCATCTGCAAACCCTAACATAAGTTATTCAATAACTGCACTGTATAAACTATAACTACAAGATTTCCTGCACTTTCCTCTCAAACCACTGGAACTGGTCACTTTTGGAGATGGGATACTGGACTAGAAGACCACTGTTCTGATTCGGTATTGCAATATTATGTTCCTCCAATCCATTTCCTTTGTGGAGTTTGTAGTTTAATCAAACCTCTACCATATATACGCAATTGCAACTGAGTCAAAATAACAGTATATCAAATCTCAGCAATAGTATGGATAGACCAAAAATATATATAAAATCACATAAATATAATAGTAATTATCCAAAACTCAATTTACCCTACGGTTCTGAATTATTATTAAAGAAAATAGGCTCTCTTCTCAGAGACCATTTTTACATACCAGTTTCAATACTCCGTGTGCTCAGATCATCCCAATAGATACCTTCTTTCCCCTCAAAAATCTTATTTTGATAGGATTATGGCTGCAGACACAGACTTTCTAAAGCTTCAATCTGCTTGGTGGTAGGACCCTTTTAATATTATAACCATACACCTACTCACAATGGCACACATACCTTGATCAAACAAAAATATACATCTTGACAACCATTATGCTTAATGGGCATTGGGAAAAACAGGAATGAAATATATATAAGGTTTAAAAATACCTCTTTTGGATTGTTTTCAAGTGGCATTTAAAAATGTCTAGATAAACCAATAATCAATGAGCTCCTTCAAAGGTCTACCTCTTCTTTTCCACCTTTTCACAGAGTTTATTTTCTTCCTTCCCTCTCCCCTCAGGAATTAAAGTCACAACTGACAGGGTTTTTGAGCTCCCTTTTCATTTGAAATTTCCACCTAACATTTCATCTTCACTTCAGAAGGGTGAAAGATAGCAACACTGAGGCAACGAGGGAAGAGAGGAGGGAATTAAACTGTCAAACATATTGTGTCAAAGACAGGTAATTTCCCCAAAAATCTCCTTTTATACTTTAATCAGCAAAGGTACAGAAGTGTCTTCAAAACCAGGATAGCCTCAATTAAACAAAATAACCTGCAAACTATTATTACTTATTTGCAAAAGATAAATTATTATGTGGCAACTGGATGAAAGAAGAGAGTTAGAAGTGGGAGAAAGACTGTTTTAAACATCCCTCTTTCTGTCTCAAGAGCCAGAGAAGAAAGTTTGTAGCTCTTTCAGTCATTGTTAGCTCACTTTCTCATGTAAATGATGAAGTGTGAGTTGTTCAGTATTACAACTAAATTTGCCTTAAAGAAAGTGAATTAAAGCAACAAACTGCTACTCAAAAGACATTTGGGGAGAATGGAGAGGAAAGGGCCCAAATAGTCCAAGGAAACAACAAAAAGCAAAAGGTAGGTGGGAATTAAAATCACATAACCAAAAATAGTAGAAATGTGTATATACAATCCTTTCCTCATTATTTTCTTAACACTTCAATTGGACTTTCTGTTATTCCAGAAAGCAATAATAAAAATGTTTTGGAAAAGGTTAATTAAATTTAAAATTAATGAGCCATAAACAAATAGCAATAAACCACTTTAGGATATGCATTAGTAGGGCATTAGTTCATTTCTAGGGTAATGGAAGACACTTAGCCTTCTGCTTTATACTTCTTTTGAGGTGTACTCCAGTAGTGAATGGACACCCTGTCATGGCATATTGATACTCTAATCATACCTTTTCTGTGGCTTCCAGAGAATTCATTGCTTCCCAGATCTCCATTCCTCTTTATGTATCCCAGGGATCAGCCACCCTGGCACGCAGCCCCCCAGGGTAAGCACCCTTGGCGGACCCGGACCATTTGTTTACCAGCCACGTCCACAGGGTCAGCTGATGGCAGATCCCACTGGCTGCGGTTCGCCACTCCGGTCCAACGGAGGCTGCAGGATTCATCTGGAGTATGAATCCCATTGGGAGCTTGGTGTCTGGGTGTTGGAGACAGGAGCATTTCATAAGCTGTTTTCAGTTAAGTCTGCAACTTTGGGGGTGTGGTTCAGATCCTGGGTCTGGGTTCCAGCAGGCTTGTGTGTCTGGCTCGACAAGGTAGAGTTCTAAAGGCCCAATCTGGCAGGGAAAATGCACTCAGAGGTAGTTTCAGCACATCAGATGATAGTGCCAATGGGGTCTCTGTGACTGAACGCATCACACTATGCATCAGTGCAATAATTGAGTCTGGAACCAAAAGCACCAGTGCCATCCGGGAGAGTGGTAAGGCCAATAACAGGCAGATTTAGGAAATAACTAAGGAGGTTAAAAGTTAAGACTATAAATTAGAATTTAAAAACAAAAGTAATATTCATAGAATTTCAGAGATCTATAAATAAATACATCTACCAATTCTCTCCACCCTCTCTTTTCCAGCAGCTTTAATGCTTACACTTGTAAACTTAGTTACTTTATGTCTTACAACACTGAATTATTTGTTATGGCAACATAATCTCAGAAACTGAATTGTAGCTGAAAATTAGGTGCATACACAAAGAGAACTTTGGTTGGGTGTATGTATTTTGTGCAATATAGCCAGCATTTTTTATAATGTTAAAAACATGTTATATTGAAAACAAGTTATATTGCAATGTACTGATTTGACTTTTTTTGTATAGGAACAGAGTGTGATTATTTTAAGTTTCCATTTACTTTTCTTATTAGTCTGTTAAAGTATATTTTATAATAGCACAGTTCATGTCTCTTCTATTCTTGAGAAATATTTGAAAAGTGAGTATTCACATGTAGTGAAATCACCCTTTAGTTACATTCTTATAACTTCTTTAAAATGAGACAGTTGATATTAACTTTTTGTCCCGTTTTTAAGGCCTCTCTCATGATTTTCAGCCATCTTCAGGATTGTCTCTGTTTATAATTACAGCAGGATAGTGGAGAATACAGCAGTCACGTTTCTTAAATGTATCCTGAACTGCAGTTATGACATCTGGAACTTGCCTGCTGGCTTCTCATTATAAATTAGGAAGCCCTTTACTTTCTGTCACTTCTTTTCTATGTCTTAAACAATTTCTAAATGATATCATCTGAACTGGCTTCATGCCTTTGGGAAGCTTAAGTTAGTCTTGAAGGAGACACTTTGAATCAGGCCATAATTCTTATTCACCTTCTATTTTCATCAATTAGCCAGATTCCAATTTCCTGAGATTACCGCTTTTTTCAAAGTCATTTTTGTTTTTGCATTCTAATGATTATTCCATATTCTCTTGATCAAAACCTTCACTTTCCTGTGCACTGATCCCCTCTGTCCCCCAAATAAACCAACAGGCCTAATTTCTTTCCACATCCTGGAAGTTGTATGAAAACCGCTCTCTTGATTTTAAAAATTAAGGTTGGGTAAAAGGGAAGCTTCAACTTTGTCATTCACCCCGCGCAATGCATTGCCCAACATGTCAGATCTTATTTATAGTTAAATAGCTTTGAAAGAATTATACACAAGACAGTAACTGCCAGAGAATTACATAGGAAATAATTTCCTCACATTTATTTCATCAAAGTCTAGATTTCTGTGTTTATATGTGAAAGGTTATAGAAATCTGGTTTGTAATAAGAAAGAGCACTGTGATTTAATCCACTTTGTTTCAAGTGGATGACATTATTCTGAAAGATGATGGAATGACAGCTTTGAAAACTAAAAATGGTTGTTGTTTTTTTTTTCCACAGAAAAGGAACATCACAAACAGCAGCTGTGCACACTTACCTTCCCCATTATAAAGGTACATTCATTTTTCTCTGCTAATAGACTTTAGTTAAAATCTGACAGGATCTAATCTACACACCAGTGCTATCTGTTTTGAGGCCATCAACTCAGTTCATTTAGGCCAGTATACAGGTGTTACCTTTAATCGCTAGCAGCCTGTGGTAGATTTGATCATATGAGTTACCTACAAAAGAAAACCTCCAGGCCATTGTGTGTACTAAAAAAAATTGCACTAGTTTAATTCAACTATTTTAAATCAAGTCTAGTTAATCCAGTACAAACCTTTAAACACACACAAAGTGGTTTCTCATTTGATTAATTTAGCTTGTTTCAGTAAAATTACCAAATTCAGATGACTTTATATACCAGGTTTAAGTGCATCCACATTAAGGATTTACACCTGTTTAATTAGATTGATTTAAAACATTCAGTTAGACTTTTCTAGTATAGACAAAGGCTCTAGGCCTGGCTACCAATCCCCTAAAACACAAAGGGAGAAACGAATTGCTAGTGACAGTTGTACAATTATATTGTTCACTGATTGCATCAGCAAGTTACACAAGCTATAGATAGCTTTTTGCTCTCTTCCTAAAATTGCCATGTGATAATGGCACCAAGCAATTATCATATTACTCAGGATTGTCAGTTTTCCCTTACACCCATTTTATTGGCATTCCCTACTGCACATTTCATTCCCTTTATGCAAAAAAGCACTACTTATGCAAACAGTATAGTCATAATTACAAGCATATTTTAGTCTTAGAAAGTATGTTGCAATCTTATTGTTCTAAAATAAACTCAAAGTATCAATAGCACAAGGACTGACAAAGGGAGACAATCACTTCGTTTGAATTTCAACTTTGGTGACTGATGAGTTAATTGAGATTTCTAGGGATTTCATATAGCTCCCCCCACATAAAATGACCAGACATACTCCACAAGGACATTTCTAAACCAGCAGGTAAAATAATGTGTTGATGTGTGGTGAAAATACTTATTTTTATGCTTTATTTTTTGCTACCTCTCCCAGTTCTCCAGTTATTGTGGCACCATTTTGTCTGTTACAGCTTTCCCCCTACTCCATTTTGTTTCTTACAGCTGTCCCCTTACTCCATTTTGTTTTTGTTCTCCTGTGGCCGCCCCTCCCTGGCTGTTAAAATTGTTTACCAGGGCCACTGCCTTTCTCAAAGGGAGGGCCCCTTAAGTTGTTTACAAAGAGCCATTGCCCTTCTCAAAGGGATGGCCACTTGTGCTTAAGTGGGATAACTGCCCTGTTCAAAGGGTTGGTCCTGTTATCACCTTGTTAAACCTGGGCTCGGTGTAGGGTAAGGCAATGTCCAAGCTGTAAGATCAATGTGCTTTGAAGATCCTGGGCATGAGTCATAGGCCTCATGTGCTTTTGAGTCATGAGGTGGAACTCTGCCCAGGGATGTCTCTATACTCACCTGTAGTTTTTCTCTGAACTCCTCCCCTGTGACAGAAGGAGCCCATCAGCATTACTGGCAGGGAAACTGCCTGAGTTTGCCTTTAAGAACAGGCATTTTTTAAACTAGCATCAGAAAGGTTCCTGCATGGCTACCTGGTCTGATCAGCCAGGGGTTCTGGGGGGTCCTTTCTCCGCTCTCGTTTTATTTTGAGCGTACCCCCGTTTTAACCCCCTCCCCGCTCTCGTTTTATTTTTGAGCGTACCCCCATTTTTAAACCCCTCTCCCCCCCCCATGAAGAACGAATTGCTGATCAAGACCGTGCTGAACCCTCCTGGCTTCTTCTGATGTTGATTGCTGCTTCAGTCTTTGCTGCTGTCTGGGGACTGGTAAGAACCTCTCTTCTGTGAAACTTTCTATACTTAATTACTCTAGCTGCTGGCTCTGTTTCTTCAACACAGAGACTTAAACTCTGTGTCTTAAAACCTCTCTTAAACTCTCCTTGATCTGTGTCTTAAAACCTCCCTTAAACTCCTTGATCTGTGTCTTAAAACCTCTCTTAAACTCCTTGCTTAGAACCTCTCTTAAACTCCTTGGTCTGTGTCTTAAAACCTCTCTTAGCTAGATAAGTTGTAATTTCATTTTGCATAGCTGTAGTTAAGTTAGGTTTAGGAAATTGCTTGCATTGTACCTTGTAAGTTAGCCTTAAAGAATTGTTGCATTGTGTTTTGATATTTGCTAATTTGTGTAGTTTTGGTTAAGTTAAATCATAGATAAGATTTTTCTGTGTTTTGTATAATTGTCTCTCTGCTGTCTGCTCTGTGTCTCCCTGAGTTTAAATCTCCCACCACCACGTGCTCCTCTTCCCCCATCCCCCAACCTTTACTTCTCTGCTGTTTCTACTTACAGCCTGTCTTCTCTTTCTCTTTCTAGCATAAAACCCCATTGGTTACCCCCTTTTCTCTCTAATACACCTCACATTTTACATTTACATTTTACCTGAAATTGTTGGTTGTTTAACACATTTTACCCATGCTGTTAATTGGTTATATGCTGCTGTGACACACTCTTTACATAGACATTGTTAGCCACCTGTTACATTTATGCTTCAGTGTTAATTGGTTACCTACTGTATTATACCCCACTGTATTGTACCCCACTATTGAAGCCCCCTATCCCATTTACTAAAAGAAACCCCTCCCCAATTGTCTACTTTAACAAACCCCATACCCCTCACTATTGAATTTTCCCTGTTTTTGCATTTTCTTCATAAAGTTTATTTTGAACCCCACCTGTGTGGTAATTGCTCCCCAAGATCCCATATACCTGCTGGCAGGGACCTGACTGATGAGTTAATTGAGATTTCTAGGGATTTCATATAGCTCCCCCCACATAAAATGACCAGACATACTCCACAAGGACATTTCTAAACCAGCAGGTAAAATAATGTGTTGATGTGTGGTGAAAATACTTATTTTTATGCTTTATTTTTTGCTACCTCTCCCACTTCTCCAGTTATTGTGGCACCATTTGTTCCCTATTTACTGCTCCCAATATAGTGGCATTGGCAGGTACTCATGAGGCATCCCACTGTTCTTCATCTTGTTTTACTGCTTGTTCAATGAATACATGGAGCTACCAGAAAGGTTAGTGAGGTGCTACAGGCTGCCATGCTTTCATTGTGCTGATGACACCTAGTTTGATATTTCCATTTAATCACATCTAGCTATGGGTGACAAATGCTTTTTCAGCATTTAGTGGAGACTGGGGCATGGGTGAGAGCTTGTTGCATGAAGCTGCATGCAGATAAACGTCTGGTGATGCTAGTAAATATGGGAAAGAAACCTAAGGTTATGGTGAGGAGCATCTCTGTGCTCACCTTTAGTAAAGGTATGTGCCTGCTATTTATTAGTGGAGTTCTGAAGCTGAGGGCATTGTTGATCCTGCAGTTGTCATTAATCATAAAGAAGCAATTTCCAGGAGAGAGTCACATCCTCATTGGAGCAGGAGAGTGTGGCTTTCAGCCATGCATCTTGCTCCTATAATTTATTCCTTTGTCACCTCTATTAATTATTGCCCAATGTAAAGCACATTACTGTATCTTAAATCAACTTGGGACCTAAGCTTGTGTTAGTCTCTCTAGAAAGCAGTGTCTCTCATTTGGGAAAACATCTTATTGGTTTGGAGCAGAAAACATGTAAAATCATTTAGTTTTACTGTATATGGTTTTCATCCTTAACTGTTAATTGCCTTAGGTTCACACAAAGTGTTTGTAAATCTAGCTCTGGTTCCAGGATTTTTTATTAAAATGATCCATTCACCGTTATCCCACTTGGATCCCGATCCGGCAAATCTTTTAGCATGTGCATAATTCTACATATGAGAGTAAACAGTGAGGCTAATCACCTGCACGATGTTAAGCAGGCAAATATGGGTATGTCTACACTGCAGCTGTGAGAATGCTTCACAGGACAGGTAGCTTACACATCCAATAGATATGTTTGAACAATAATAAAAATAACAGCATAGACATGGGTGGCATGGGCAGTAGCTTGGGCTAGCTGCTCAAGTAATTACCCCGGGTTCCAGGTAAGTTTGGACTCAAAAGACTAGCATGAGCTACTGTCTCCTGTGATAGTTCTGGCTACACTGCTATTTTTAGCTAGCTCAAGCAGAGGTAGTGCATGTCTGCTCTAGGAAGCACACTCCCATCTCCAGTTTTTCCTAATGTCTAACCTAAAATTGCAGAGAGGGCAGTTAAGCCCATCATCCTGATTCTTGTCCTATCCTCAGAGGTTAAGAAGAACAATTTTTTTTCTCCCTCCTCCTTGTAACAACCTTTTATGTACTTGAAAACTGTTATATCCCCTCTCAGTCTTCTCTTTTCCAGAAGAAATAAACCCATTTTTTTCAATCTCCCCCCATAGATCATTGTAACAAGACTTTTGCTTGTCCTTGCCAGAAATCAGCCAGAGATCACCTGAGAGTATAATCACCAATACCTTTTTATTTGCAGTGTCAGTTCCCACCACCTTCTATGTACAATCTGCTCAACCCAGCACCCTGAGAGACAGCTAGCTTCCCCAGTCATCAGGAATACACAGCCTTTGGCTCTTCCCTTTCCTCTCTCCC
Source organism: Sternotherus odoratus (assembly GCA_032164245.1). Classification (NCBI taxonomy): domain Eukaryota; kingdom Metazoa; phylum Chordata; order Testudines; family Kinosternidae; genus Sternotherus; species Sternotherus odoratus. Next base: position 154,633,411 of record JAVMKO010000001.1, on the reverse strand, counting down.
ACAACTTCCTTCCTGCCAGCTTTATATAGCTCCCCACTAATAAGGCCCACAGGTGCAGTTCCTCAATCAGTTAGGCATGGAATACCCAGACAGCCCCAACTAATACCTATTACTTGGAGCTACGCTAACAGAGGCCTGGCTCAGGACTTCCTGGCCAGCACCCTGTTACAGTCATGTTTTTGGGATCTTTAATCATTTTTTGTGGCTCTTCACTCGACTTTCTCCAGTTTGTCCACATATTTCTTGAAATATGGCACCCAAAACTGGACACAATACTCCAGCTGAGGCCTAATCAGCATGGAGTAGAGAAGAAGAATTACTTCTCGTGTCTTCCTGACAATATTCCTGCAATACATCCTAGAATGATGTTTGCTTTTTTTCAACAATGTTATACTGTTAACTCATATGTAGCTTGTGGTCCACTCCAGATCCCTTTCCCCAGTACTCCTTCCTAAGATGCCATTGACCATTTTGTATCTGTGCAATTGATTGTTCCTTCCTAAATGGAGTACTTTGCATTTGTCCTTACTGAATTTTGTTCTATCTACTTCAGACCATTTCTCCAGTTTGTCCAGATCATTTTGAATTTTAATTCTATCCTCCAAGCACTTGCAACCCCTCGCAGCTTGGTATTATTTGCAAACTTTATAAGTGTACTCTCTATGCCATTATCTAAATCACTGATGAAGATATTGAACAGAACTGGACCCAGAACCGATCCCCTTAGGACCCCACTCATTATGCCCTTCCAGCATGACTGTGAACCACTGATAATTACTCTCTGGGAATGATTTTCCAAACAGGTATGCACCCACCTAGTAGCTCCATCTAGGTTGTAGTTCCCCAGTTTGTTTATGAGAAGATCATGTGAGACAATATCAAAAGCCTTGATAAAGTCAAGATATACCCCATCTACTGCTTCTCCCTATCCCCATATCCCAAGGCTTGTTACCCTGTCAAAGAAAGCTGTCAGGCTGGTTTGACACAATTTGTTCTTGACAAATCCATGCTGACTGTTATTTAGCACCTTATTTTATTCTAGGTGTTTGCAAATTGATTGCTTAATTATTTGCTCCATTATCTTTCTGGGTACAGAAGTAAAGCTAACTGGTTTGTAATTCTCTGGGTTGTCCTTATTTCTCTTTTTATAAATGGACACTATATTTGCCCTTTTTCCAGTCTTCTGGGATGTCTCCCATTTTCCATTACCATTTAAGGATAATTGCTAATGGCTCAGCGATCTCCTTAGTCAGCTCCTTGAGTATTCTACAATGCATTTCATCAGGCCCAGGTGATTTAAAGACATCTAACTTTTCTAAATAATTTTTGACTTGTTCTTTCCCTATTTTAGACTCTGATTCTATCTTATTTTCAATGGCATTCCCTATTTTAGATGTCCAATCACCACCAACGTTGTTGGTGAAAATCAAAACAAAGAAGTCATTAAGCACCTCTGCCATTTCCACATTTTCTGTTATTGTCTCCTCTCCCCCCACTGAGTGAATGGGTCTGCTCAGTCCTTGGTCTTCCTCTTGCTCCTCATGTATTTGTAGAATATTTTCTTGTTTCCTTTTATGTCCCTAGCTAGTTTGATCTCCCTTTGTGCCTTGGCTTTTCTAATTTTGTCCCTACATACTTGTGTTATTTGTTTATATTCATCCTTTGAAATTTGATTGAGTTCCACTTTTTGTATGACACTTTTTTGAGTTTTAGTTCATTGAAGATCTGGTTAAGCCAGGATGGTCTCTTGCAATACTTCCTATCTTTCCTACACAGTGGGATAGTTTGCTCGTGTGCCCTTAATGTCTCTTTAGTCCTGAAGAGAGCCCCTCCAGATTCCTTATTAAGATTTTAGAACCACCAAAGATTAAAAAAAAACTGAATTCAAGAATCCTTCCCAGCTTTTGCAATGAGTCCCACATATGGGGAGGAGGAGCTTTTGGAAATCTAGGAACATATTTTGCAGTCACTCTATTCCTCTACTACCAATTGAGTTTATTTGGGATCCAGCCTATACTCAGTATTCTTCTGGGTATTTTTATACTGCATTTGTTATTCGTAGTATGCTAGCTCAAGCAGAGACAGCATACTGTAAATAGCAGTGTAGCTGGGGGGAGCACAGGCAGCAGTTTTTCCTAGCTACCTGAGTAGAAACCTGCCTGGACCCCCAAGTATAATACTATTTATAGTGCACTAGCTATAACAGAGTTAGCATATGCCTGTCTACTCAAGCTGGGAAGCATGCTTCCAATTGGATGTAGATGTACTCTTTGCATGCTTCACTGATAGTTACTAGAACTATTTGTTGATAGATGCTTTGATAACTTTTTTTTAATGAAAAACCAAAAGTAAAAATGTGAGGTTTTTTGTTGTCCCCTTTAACCATTTACCCTTTACTTTGTTTCATTTTACTACTGGAAAAAGGAATACATAAAAAGGTTGAGTGGGGGGTAGGGAGGAGCCAAAAGAGGGCAAAAATTAAACCCAATATTGTTTGCATTTCAGTTCCACGGTTTTTTCAAGCAAAATATTTTAATGGGAAACTTTGAAGAAACTTTTTTTTTTCAACATGTTTTGGGGATAGTGGGGGGAATGGCATTTTTACCAGCAATAATAATTACATATCTCATCATCATATCTATTCTATAATAAGCTATTATAGATTATTATTATCTATACTAAGTACATATCTCTTCGTTTGTTTGGAATATGCAGAAATAGTTGTCTTTACCTTCCACATAAATCTGACCCAATCAGTGTTTCCAGACAATTTTTAAGAGGAGCTAAAGCAATGCTTTATACTGATGGTTTCAACCTTTTCTATGGGAAAGTCTACCTCTTTTTATATTATGTGCCTTGATGGCCATTTCAGGATAGGCCACACGTGGATCATTTTGCACATTGTATTCATATGCTATCAACCAGACCACATGGCAGTTTAATGTGGCAAGAAAGCAGACCGTGCATACTGTATATTATTCCTGGCTTCCTGAGAACAGAAAGACTTAATTAGACTGTTAATTTGCACACCTGCCAGCTCATGCCAGTATAACTGGATGCAACAAAGCACAGACTCATCCTTCCCAACTACCCCAGCCCTCCAGTGCCTAGAAGCATTTTTTAAAAGTCACTGAACACAATAGAAAAGGACTTGAAGGTTCCGTAGCACTGTACTGGGAACTTCAAGTTTAATACTCAGTGTGCATATTTCTAAAAATCCAATGCATGTTTTTTTTTTAAATATCACTGCACATCTATTTATTTGTCATTGCACATTATAGACCCTAGAGTGGCTGGTTTCATTTTTGGCTTGAAATAGAAAATACATAAACAATGGATGGTGGGTGTAACCTCACTCACTGAAGAATGGCTCTTCTTGCATGCTTAAGAGACATTTTCCTTTCAGAATAAAGTTTATGATATCAAAATTCAGATCAAACATGAATGAAAAACACTGCTGTTCATACTCTGATCCCCACAACCTTCCACTTGCTCACATACACAAAATATGAAACCTTGTCCTGCTAGGCACAGCGCTATGATAGCAAATAAATAAAACCTTCATGAGGCAACTTTCAAAAGAACCTCAGGTCTTAGTTATAGCATAGTCTGAGGCCCTAGATGAAGATTACAATTGGAGGTTATTCTGATAACTGATCAGAAATGCAGTGCTATTAGTAAAATCCCTTCAGATCTGCTATTGGATTTAATGAAATGGGATTCTGGTAAAAATTTGGTAGTCTAGAATGACATTGTGGGGGAAAAAAGGCTCCTTGAGTAATGTTTGCCTGTAAAAAATATTTTTTGCTTTGAATACTACAATAATGGTCTAAACCACTCAAACATCTCTCTACACTGACCCCATCATTCTTTCAGGTAACTATTGCAAATTTTATAAGGATAGAAAAGGGAAAACATGTGTGAATAAAATATAAACACAACCAAACCACTCTTCAGAAGTCAAGTCTCACCCCAGGGAGACTATTTAGAAGTTCCAGTGTTATGAACTTCAGAGGGAAACTAGCCCTTCCTCCTCCAGTCAGGTTGTGGTGATCCACAGCAGAAGCTGTGAAGCTCTAAAATTAACTATAAAAGTATTTATTGGAAGCTAATTTTAAGCATCTATATAGTTTCTGAAAGTAGAGCTATGCCCAAGATGCAGCACTGGATCTAAAGGCCCCTGACTTTTGTGAAGGTTCAGATTCTGAAATTCTTCAAAAGCCTGTAACATTCAAAAAGAGTGAAAACCTTAAAATTGTGTGAATGGTGTTTTAAAATGAAATGGTGGGGGGGGGGGGGAATAACAAAATCTATCATCCTTCCATTTCATTTAAAAAGTCCCCCTTTATAACATAATGAGCACGGGCATTCTCCTTTTTTGGGTGTGATGAGATATGCACATGCAACTCCCCAACCCATCCTCACTGGAAGGGAGCCTCAGACACCTCCATGACAGTATCCTCCCACTTGGCCTATCTGCAAGTCTGGGTCCTCACAAAGAGTGGTTATAGGTTATAGAAATGGTGATGGGGAGGAGGAGCTGGTCAAACATTTTCAAGATTTCCCAAGATTTTGAAATGACATATTTTGCAATTTTTTTTATATAATCCATGCTAGAAGGCATTTTGGAGGTGGGCTGTGGAATACACATCATCTCATCTCTAACCCCATGGCTGAGACCAGGGCTGTGTTTACTTTCTTGTGAATCCCTCAACACCAGGAGTCATGGAGTTTATTGCATCTGTGCTGCCCGAGGGCTGAGGTGGATACAGAGACTGTATGGAACCATTGGGCCTCAGCACAACAGCCCCTGGCCTGTAATAGATCACCAGGATCTGTGAGGTGTGAGGACAGATCCCATGATCTGTTTCATAAACCCCACAACCCTACATTGGACAATGTAGAATTTCCATTAGAGAATCTTCATTGCATACCAACTGAGCCCTTCCTGTGGGTTTTGTTATGGGAAGGGATGGTGTGGACTATGGTTTGGGGTAACTGTGACTAAATGAATTCAAGTTCCCAGAAATGTGGGTGATAAAATGCTTTTGAGTGAGTTTATATTCAGTTTTGAGTCTCATTAGCCAAGATGTATGTGGACACTTTTGTCCATGTGAAGGGTCATCTACCAAGTGTAGTTATCGATCTTAATGGTCAGTTAAATCTTAGTCTAGTCCCAGCAAGAATTCATCCATATTAATCACAATGCATTATTCAGCCACCTGTTATAAAGACTAGAGAAATGAAAGTCCCTTTAGTGTCTGTTATCAACAGATTTCACTGTTCAGCACCTGTTCTCAATATAATTTGCACTGGCCTATGCTATTTGTCCTTCATTTTCATGATTAGCACTAAATTCTCCCTTGAATTTAAGAGCAAAACATGTTGTCATATTCATTCACTGATGTACAGTTATTTCACATTCACTGAGGTAAAGATATTGTAAAGACAATTCTGATCAGTTCCCAGCCAGTCAGCATAGGCAAGAAACTCCTTGCCCACACCAGCATTCAAATACTACAAATACTACTTTGGTCCTGAAGGGAACAGGATTATCGGGGGGGGGGGGGGGGAAGAGATTGTGGTGTGAGCACAGGAGGCAAGCTTAACCAGTCACTAAACCAGAATTAATACTATGAGCTTTATTTAACCAAGCACAGTCATGCAATCCAGCTCAAACTTTGGAGGAAAAAAAATGTTGCTATATTTGCACGATTTTCTTAGTACCAAATGGAAAAAAAAAATCCACAATGTTGAAAACTTCATAAAATGGCTCAATTTTTACAAAGAAAGGAATAAACAAATTTCAATGGACAGTAATTTAACTGCAAATATGTCCTCCTGCTGTAATGGCTAGTACATCTAATGTAATATCATGTTGGCTACATAGCCATCATCAGTTAATAAATAAGAATAAACACAGAATAAATGAAATTGCAATAAACAACAAAATAAATGAAATTGCTCTTTTAACACTTCTATAACTTTTTGGCCACAAAAGATACTGCATTAGCACATATAATAGATAGTTTTATAGTGTAGCAGATTCTGCAGTTTGGTTGCAAGGGTTCACTCACATGGATCCAGTTGAAGGATTGGGGCCAAAGAGAACATAGAATCCCATTTCTTTCATTCTCTGTTTCCTATTTCACCCTGCATATATGCTTTAAAATCATTTGTTGATTTTTTTAAAAAATAATTCCATTAAGTACTCTATTCTACTTACAAACATCTGCTCGTTCAACTTGACACTACAATGTCACCTCCAGAAACATTCAAGAGGCAATTCTTCCTGAAGCTACAATTCAGTGCAGCATTGGACAGGAGGATAGATGGGCTATGGCAGTGGAAAACAGATGCTTTAATAAAGATATTAATTGATCATATTTCACATCATGCTGGCCTATTGCAGAAGTAAGAAAAATGTATCATGGCTGTCAGATTTGGATCTGAATATTCATCTAATCTCCAAAAAATGTTTGCCTGTCAGTTTGGGAGGAAATGAGCATCATACCAATTTTGTATTCGTATTTCCAATTAAAATCTACAAAGAAACAGCTTTTTATAAAAAAATAAAACAAAACCAAAACCAGTATTACTATGAGAGTGGCAAGGTGGCAATGGTGGTTAGGACCTGACTTGTTATATCTCAAAATGATATGATTTCCTTGGGTAGAATTGCTTCCTGGCATTTCACAGGGGTGTGGAATGACAGCTAGTAAGACAGATAATTGAGTTGATTAATCCTTAAGTAAAAGATGCTATTGTACTCTTTTACTTATCAATACAAATTAGTTTTGATTTTTGTCTTTCTATTAATTTAGTACCTAGTTCTGATGGACAAAATTTTATACAGTCTCCAACTTGCTGCTGGCAAAAGATTCTTCTAAATTTTAGGAATCATAATTTGGATTTCTTGTAGCTGGATGCTTGATGACCCTTCTATCAATCAATATGCATGAACTATATTTTATTTTATCTGTAAAATGCTGCCATAACTTCACTTCTCACAACTTTGTGTTAAATTATCTTCATATATGAATGAACTCACTCCCATAAAAGTTAGATCTATAGTAACTCATTTGAATTTCAGAATGCTTTAAGTAGGCTGCATAACAAATCTGCCTTTTGGGTTTCAAAGTTATGGAACCATTCTATCAACTGATAACTAATCTTCATATTGTCTATTTTCACATGACAAGTGTATGGGTACCTGGAGTTGACACAGTGTTATTGAACAGTTTCCTGCAGTGCTGTAATTGCTGACTATGCAATATTATTTAAAGCTGTTAACTTACCTTCTTCTCTATGCACCATGGGGCAATCTAGCCCCACCTTTGAGGCCTGAGAAGTGTACATAGTAGTTAGTGCAGTTTAGTTGCATAAGGGAAGGAGTTTGATTCAGGGGACCTTGTAGGGGTCTGTATGCCCTCCATAATGTAAATCCCAGTACTATAAAGACAGTCATGGGGGTGGGGCAAGAGAAGCCATTGCTTTATGCAGCCTACTACAAAGACACCAAATAATTATACTAACATCCACAGTTCATAGCATTGGGAGAAGGTAAGTAGGTGTTGAGGATGTTTGGAAGGGGTAGTGAGTGAGGTAATGGGCCAATACTACAATAGTATCATGCCTAGGGAGAGGAAGATGAAGGCTGTAGTCATTAGCCTCTGGTGTGCTTTAACTGTAAGAGTGATCAGCTGTGCGCTCACAGGTGGAAGAATAAAGGCTATGCATTGTTAGGTGGGTTAACTTTTCATTTCCTTGCTTTTGCAATTTTGTATAAGGTATTTTAGGAGTTTGGAGCAAATATTTGTTTCAAAACAAAATTTAGTGTAAGTAATAATATACTTATTTTTATTTGTCTCTAAGAAATGTCTTTTCTTAATTATAAATTTGAGATATTGGCCTCTGATACTTTTAGTGTGACCAGATAGTAAATCAGGACAGTGGGTGGGGTGGGGGGTAATAGGAGCCCATATTTTAAAAAGCCCCAAATATCAGGACTGTCCCTATAAAATCGGGACATCTGGTCACCCTAGATACTTCAGAATCTCCTTCTTTATTCTAATCCAAACCTACAGAAGCATTTTAACCAAAAATGAATTATTAGAAATGTTCATGCTTTAATTTAATAGACACATTATATAATCAATAATTATTGTGTAGACCTTTTCATCCAACTAAATTTGCCCAGGCATAAAAAAAAACTGTTCACACAGATTTCTATTGAAAATAATCTCATAGCTAAATTATAGCTCCAGTTGCCTGGTGCAAAGTCACACAATCAAATGAAAGCTGGGGCTTATTCTTCAGTTCCTATTCTAAATTGAACTTATGCTTGATATCACTCCACTAAACCAACAGAAATACACCATGGTTAAATCTGGCCTCTAGATAAAAAGAAATTTACCCCTAAGATTTTTAGAGAAACTTGTACAGTGGACATTAAATGTTAAGAGCTGCAAGAGAGAGAGGAGAAAGTAATGTATGTCCCTAGGAGGGTAGACAGGAAGTGAAATGTACTCTTCAGTGCAAACATAATAGTTTTGAAGTAACCTCTTCGTTTAACACAGATGGTCTCATGCATTTTCTATCTAAGACAATGTCATCAATAAGTGATCTAAAGTGACGGACTTGCGCCTATTGTTATTGCCAGGACGCTTTCTTCTTTTCTTTTCCAGGCCATTCTCCCTGCTGATTTAAACATCAGGGAGACGACAAGCTTCTGTGCTGTCCCTCTAATTAGTACCCAGGAATACCATGGTGTAGATCTTAGATTAACTTGGGGAGGGGGGAGTGCACTGAGTTAGTTGCTCACTCCCTTGCTTGCCAGAAGTAGAAGATGGTAAACAGGAAGAACAGCCATCTTTGGAGAAGGGAGCACCTTGTATCACTTTGCACCACTCCCACTGGCCCATTTAAGAGAAGTATTAATAGGTCCAATCCAGCACTGCTGGGTGAGGGCTGGCTGCTTTAAAGGCATGGGGGTAAATTGTGAGGGATCTTCTAAAGAGAAGCCCTGCATAAAAGAGAGATATGAGCCCCTGCAGACCCTTCTTCCAAATATAGCCATGGTATGGCAGTTATGAATATCACAGCTAATCATGGTATTTGAGTTTACACCTCCATGTGCCTCCTAGATCAAAATCGGAGAATAAAGAAAATAGAATAAGCAAAACCTGCCATATGCAGTTCAACACCACTGATGACTTGAACTTGGGCTGAATTTTGCACAACTTGTTTCCAAGGTCCTTGCTTTGCTGTGATTATGAGTGCTTTTAAAATAAAAGTGGAGATAATCATGCTATATTTCTTAATTTATAAGGGAAATTAATTTGCTTTTCAATACCCTAGATTTCTAGCTCTGTCTCTCATAGAAGAAATGTTTATCTTTCACAAGAAAGATGTTTTGTCATTAACATCAGCATGCATTCCCCCTTCCCCCCCCGAACTCTCAATGAGTTGTTCCTGAATCAAGTTATTTTCCCCATATGACATGGTTTATACGGAATGCTAATGGTAATGAAACTTTTCATTCCTCAGTAAAAACAGATGAGAAGTTTAATAAAGGCTAACTGAAGAACCAAACACGGTTACTCCTTACTACTTCTTTATAGTAGAAACATAGCCCCCATTCAAAAAAGCAGTGAAGCACATACTTAAGACAAACCCTATTCAGCACTTAAACATACCGTAAACTTTAAGTACATCATAAAGTTAAGCATACACTTAAGCACTGCTTTGAATAGGGATGTATTCCTGAATCTGTGTCACAGGCATTGTCACAGTAGATCAGACCAATAGTCCATTTAGCCCAGCATTTTGTCGTCTCCAACAGTGGCCAGTATCAAGATAGAAAATAGCATATAGCTAGCTAGATCTCACTTTGTTTTCTGCTTCTGTTATGTATTCAAAATAACTGGTCTTCACATTCCTCTCTTTACTGGGGGACCTTGGCATCGTTGGAGATTCGGAAAAGTGACAGTATATGAGGGTGTAACTCAAGCTGCAAACCCACCCCCACCACTGTTAGTTCATCCAGCTGGATAAGGAAAGGTTGCAGCTTGAGCTACTCTCTCATGTGACATCACTTTTCAGAACCTCCACAGATACCAAGAATCCCCAAGAAGGACAGGGAAGCATGAATAGATATTCCTGATATTAAAAAGCAAGAAAAAATGTTTGAGTCAATTTTTACATCCTGATAATGCTCCTTAACTGCACTCCAGAAATCAAAACTGAAGGAAACCATTTTTAAAACCCTTGCCAGGGCTTCACCAAACCTTTTAGGTAAAGCTAAAGGGCAGAGACAAATTCCAGTTCTAATCTCGCACTAATTTTACCCCAGTGTAACTCAATTGACTTCAGTGATGTTAATCCTGATTTACATCGCTCATGTTTGATTAGAAACAGTCCCTCACACTATCTATAAGAATCTGCCTTGTCCCGAGGAAGCTATTCTCACTAGGCTATCGGAATCCTTCTTTCTGCTTTATGTTAAGATCTGCTATAAACCTTACAAATGCATGTGAACACACAGATTTTATACCAAAGCGTTTACAGTTTAAGATGGTTCCATTGGTTATTTTTAATTTTCCAAAATATGATTCTAGTTTTCAACTCCATTGTATGGCTTCTGGGAAGTTCTTTTCAAATGCAGTGTAAGGTCTTATAAAATGATATTTCATTTTGAGATGGTCTCTTTTAACTTAATCAGTAAATCACAAGAGTATTCTGAAAGAAAATGGGAGAAACTGAATCCCATAATTACTAAAAAAAGTCAGACCCCTAAAGAGATTGCTCTCTGTCAAACTCTGCATAGAAATGTGGCAGCTAGTGCTATTTAATCAGTTCATTTTATAAAAAGCATACAGTCTGATGGTGCATTTATGGTAAGGTAGAAAGAAAGCATTTTTAATGGTCTGCATGTGACAAAGTCTATATTAATCTCTTTAGCTGAATAAAACCAGTGGTATTTAAAATGCAGGCCAGTTGTATCTTCCTTTATGTGCTGTAGATATGTGGGACTTCTTTATTATACAAAGAATTCCTCCTTGTCAAACTGATCTTTCCTTTTTTTTCAAGATTTTCATTGAATTAATATTTAAAGGTGCAGTTTTCGAAAGCATTCATCATTAGCTGAACTCATTCTAAAGCCTCACTCTCACTGCCCTCCCCCCCCAATACTGACTGATTTCAGATGAGTGAAGCATAAATATTAGTAGCACATTACCTCCAATCTGATCTTTTGCTCCAGTTTTAAATGAATGAAGCACAGGATTCATTTATGAGAGTTCTCTCACTATGATCATTGAACAGTTCAGGTAAACTGATGCCCTCACATAAGCACTGATCCTAGAATGAGCTCCATGTGGACATGCCCATGATCTGCCTTATTGACTTAAGTCTCTAGAACTGAACATCTGAGGGCAAGTACCAGTAAACACTCTTTATCTCTCAATGTGTTTCCCTTATTAGTTCACAGAGCCTGAGTTTGCTAACATGAAAAAGCCCTTCTGTTTACTCAGACTTTTGCTTGAGGAATGAGGAAGGATAAAGTTATACTCTACTTTATTACAGGGTGAGTCTATAGTTAGTTTCTTATGATTGTGCATAGAATGCACAGAATTGTTAAAATCTGTCAGATGCCATGAAAAGTAAAAATATGCATCATATTTCATACCCTGGGACAGAGTGTGGACCCTAAGATTTATTTGAGTCTAGCCTTTATGCAGCCATGCAGGGGGTTAAGTTGAGAATAAAGTTTTTCCCCAGTTAGGCAGAGCTAGAACTGCTCAGATCATAATTCCTGCTCTTGGAGTACTTTTATCAAATGTTCCTTTTTTATATGGGAAATCGCTCATGTCAGTCCAAAAATTACCCACTTTCCACACAAATTTGGCATTATCTCTTGACATTTATTACATTAGAAACAATGGATCATGAGACTGAGGTTATGGAGATATTTACTTAGATAAAATGACACCCATGGCATTTTAAGGTTCTTTCACAATTTTTTTTTGTGTGTCCCTCATTTTTGGTCTTTGTCACACATTGCACTCCGCGTGGTCTTTAGCAGGTTGTGAGGGAGAAGGTGAGGATAAAAGGGCTTATGTGTCATATGCTCTCCACCAGGAAGAGCCAGGGCTCCATCCTTCCCTTATGCATCAAGTAACAAATCTGGTCTGTAAACATGGGATGTTGTGAACCAGTAGGAAGTATGCCTGTCTGAGTTACAATACCTACCCATGCTGCACCTGGGGTGCTGTACCCACTCATTACCCCTTACTATGAGCAGAGTAAAAATGGTATAGTCTAGCACACTGGTAGAAATAGTTGCACTAAGGTAATACAATCTAGATTTTCAAATCTTGGCACTCTTGTTTGTAATTTGATAGAAACGGGATTTTATGAGTAAAAAGAAGAGAAGGCTTTTAAGCTTGTGTTTACATGAATGTTATTTTTATAGTGGTGTTGACTAAATGCACTGTGCACTACTAATAGGTTTGATAACGAAAGGGTCTTGAGGTGAAAGCAAATTAGTGTAATTCATGAAACACTTGAAAGTATCCTGATATTATTAAGAAGCATGAGTCATAGATGAGGAGTGAAGGTTAAAACATAGAGTTTATGAATTTTTACTTAGGGCCAGATTCTGAATCCTGTGCACACACTGACAAGTATTTACGAAGGCAAGTATTCCCACTGGCTATGACGGGACTGCTCTAATGAGTAAATGACACTCAGTGGGAGTGGGAGTTGCAGAATCTGGCCTATAATTACAGAAATGTATGTTGTGTGTGAAAGAAATGAAAGATGAGATCAACAAGTCTGCATTCTAAACTTCAAAACTGATGTTACAATATATTGCCATTAATTTACACAAACCACAGACACCTCCATTCCTCCATGTACATAGTCTGAAATCGCAGCCTATTTTAGCCATCTCCTCCAATTCCATTCATTGGAGTCCATACATCTCTTCTGACAAGAGGGAATCCTGTAGGTGGTTGGCATCAACTCTATGACTGACCAGTGTGAAGAAGAGTATAAGGCAGTGGTTGGCAATCTGCGACCCATCAGGGTAATCCACTGCTGGGTCACCAGACAGTTTACATTTGCACGGCCACCCGCAGCTCCCAGTGGCTGCAGTTCACCATTCCTGACCAATGGGAGCTGCAGGAAGTGGCGTGGGCCACAGGGACATAATAGCCACCACTTCCCACAACTCTCATTGGCCAGGAACAGTGAACTGCTGCCACTGGGAGTTGCAAGTGGCCTTGCAAATGTAAACAAATTGTTTTGTGGCCTGCCAGCGGATTACCCTGATAGGCCATTTGTGACCTGTGGACCACAGGTTTCCCACCACTGGTATAAGGAATATAAGAAATGCTGATTGAAATCCATGGCCTGGATTGCCTCCTTCCATGGAAATATACACAGAATACGCACATACATCTGTGGGGATCCCCTTTCTGGTTATCTCAAATGCTCTCATGGTTCTGACAAACCACATGAATCCCAGAATTGTCAGGAGGCCACTTTAATTAAGTGAGGTTGTATGAATGAGTGAGGTGTGAAGGAGTTCTCTCAGCACTGAGAAGTGACTGACACATGGACAAGACAAGATACCTGCTTCTGCTACCAGCTAAAGGCATTCCCACTCAGCTCAAGCCATTTAGGCTTGCCTGCCTCCCAAGTGCCAGACAGTTGCCATGGGCACCCTAGCTGGCAGCTGCTTTTTGAACCTTTCTTAAAGGAAGGGTTCCAAGTGAAGGTGGAGATATAGAAAAATGTAATACAGCCACAGGCCTTCACTTTTTGTCAGTTTCCCTATGAGGCTTAAACAGAGAGACAATGAGGATATGTCTGCAGTGCAGTTGGAAGTTTGCCCCACAGCCCAGATAGATAGAGATGTGCTAGCTCTGCTAGTTCACTAAAAAAAGCAATGTGGACCTTGCAGCACTGGCAGCATGGGCTAGCCTCCCAAGTACAAGCCTGACTGCCTGCCCCCCTGAGTCCATGTCTCCACCTGTGCCACAACCTTCACACTGCCATTTTTAGCACATCAGCTCCAGCACAGTTAGCCAATCTGTTTACCCACACTGTGAGGAAGACTCCCAGCTACACTGTCAATGTACCCTAAGGACTCATTGGCACACCCTTGCTAAGATGGTGGTCCACAACCCCACATAGGACTCTTGTCAAGGTCAGAAGTAGAATGGGGACATTGTGCTTTGGAGTGATTGACCCCAGTGATTAAAGTAGATTGAAGCAGGAGGGGAGCTCTCATTAAACTAGTCAAGGAGGGAGAATGGTGAGGGAGTGTTGCCTATCCAACCCGTGGAGACAAAGGGAGTTCTTCTTTCAGCAGCAGTAGGGGAGCTATGTTCCCTCCACTCCCCCGTACTTCAACTCTTCTGATTCTCCCTTCCCCAACCTGGGACATGGAAATCTTGGTGGATAGTCAATATCATTCCAATTGGGAGGACAATTGGGCCTATGTTCCCATAATGACACTACGTTAGAGCCTTGATATCCCAGTGCACAGCCGATGAAACAGAACAGATATGTGTTTAAACAGGGTTAGAAGGGTTTTCTGAATAACTGTTCATTTCAGTGGAGGTGGCATTAGGGATTAATTTGGCTCAGTAGGTCTAATTTTCTCTATATATATAACAAAGGTGTCTAGTAGCATGCCTTATCTATTAGGCAGGTTTTCTTACTGATTTTTCATATTTCCTCAGTGGCATGATTTTGTCCTTGTAGATAACGTTATAAAATGTTATAATGAGTTCTCTGACTGCATCATATAAGATTGTAATCTCTCAGTACCTGCTTTGGAGACACATTAGCCATGGGGGAAAAAACAAACAAACAAACTAGTCTAATATGGAAATGATCTCATTTGTTTGTCACACATGAGTTCATTTGAATGACATTGCAAGGATCTGGAAAAAAAATTCTCTCTTTCCCAGACATGCGAGGCGGATTATGGCACTGCAATGTACAATTTGTTTTCCACTAAGGGATTCAAGCTGCACCACATAAGCTGCAGAGGAAAGCACAGAGCTTGGTCCTTGGCCATGCAGGAAAACTTTATATTATTCTGGTAGCAAAATGTGTCTTTTATCCATTTTAGCTGGTCTTTGGTGGTCCTCCCACTGTAGGATGCAGATGATGAAGAGGTAACTTACTGATCCAGAACAATCCCCCACTTGAGACTACCTCAGGGGCTGTACCCACCAGGGTCAAAGGGATATGTCTGGGATGGCCTTATATTTTTCTGATCAGTGACTGTCATTGGGAGACCCATTTGCCCCCCTCTCACTAAGCACATAAAACACAACACTCAGAAAGATTAGCAAATAAAGAACTAGAGGGCAGGGAAAAAAGGAATTGAAACGAATGTGTAATTTTCCAGTGATTTCTCAAACCTTTTCTACTGTGTACCACAACCTTGCAGATCTCAAGTATCTGAGTAGCCAGTACCGTTGGAGCTGTCATGAAAGGTGATATACTGAGAGGATTCCCTGTTCTCAGTCAGATTTTTTTTTAAAGTCCCAGCTTTTAAATCCAAACTCCCATTTGGCATTCATATTTTCCACATAATTCAGAGAATCAAAGAATAATAAATTATAGAGTATCTCTTTTCCAGCCCTATCTAATGCACATTCCAGTTTCCTGGGGACCTGACATGTAGGCTGTAACAATGTTCTCTTATTTCCCATTGTTGGATTAGAACTAAGGTTTGCAGCTTGGCAAGCATTAACCTTCAATACACCTACAAAGTAGCTGCCTTCCAGGGAGGTGGATTGTTAAGAAAATAGGTACAAAAGGGTACTAGAAAATAGACATTGAAATAAAGTGTTTTTATATGCACAAATTCAATATCAATTCACAGCAAGTACCAACAACTGAGGGTGACATCTAAGTGACTGACCCTAAAGAAGCTAAGGCATTTGAAGAATGTGAACTGTTGGCAGAGGAGACAATAAAAATGAAGAAGGAGGTTCATTTTTTATTGCTTGATGTCCATCTGTCAGTCCTTTGGATCGAAGGACTTCTTTTTTTCTTGGGACTAAGCCTAAAGTGATTCTTTAAGTGGCAAAGTGATTTAAGAAGAGGAGAGAGAAAAATGGGGTTTCATGTGCATCTGCCAAATGTCGAAGGGATATAAAACTTCCCCAGGTACTTAGAAGATAGAAAGGATGTTTAAAGGAGAAAATATAATTTCTATTGTAATCAGTTAAATGAATGTTGGCACTGAAACAATTTATTTGAAAATATTAAATAGTGAATTTATATAGTGAATGAGAAGTGCTAGCCTCATGGCCACAGAGATTGAAATATTCTCTATATCCACAAGATATATCCAAGTGTGGGCATCAGCAGTAAAAGCATCCCTGCAGTACTCCATCAATGAAGTGTACTTCAGCCTTGACCTGGAAGGACAGAGAATTTCCCCTCATCAATAAACTGTGGACACAATTGACAGCATTTAGAAAACTAAATAGTTTTTTTAAATTTGCACTCACGAAATTGTGAGCGCATTTATGTATGAATGCACAATTGAAAACAATCAATATATAAAAAAAACCCAAAAGTGTGTGCATGTATTTGTCGCTCTCTCTATACATATGGTAAGGCACACATGCACATTTATAAAATAGTTACTGTGTTCTGCTGGACTTTTGAATAAAGACACTTTTCTTTTTTTCTTTTCTGTTTTTAACTTTCAACTGTAAATGGCCATTCTCTCTCCCTGAGTTCTGCTGACTAATATTTTGAAATGTTCACACTAATTGACTTCAGAGAATTGAAATAGACAGGACATGCTTTTTACAACATTTTCTGTCAGAGCTGGTTAAGGGAAGTGGCTTTGAAGCACTTTTAATTTTTGGAAAAGTTGGAGAAAAGACCCTTTGACCTAGAAAATAGGACAACAATAAGTTTGCATAACTTTCTGCTTTCTCCAATTCACAAGAGCCCTTCCAAAGAACATTGCTTTCAGGATACCTAGCATTCTATTTCCATGGGCAAAAAAAAGGGA
This sequence comes from Sternotherus odoratus, assembly GCA_032164245.1. Classification (NCBI taxonomy): domain Eukaryota; kingdom Metazoa; phylum Chordata; order Testudines; family Kinosternidae; genus Sternotherus; species Sternotherus odoratus. Next base: position 154,616,352 of record JAVMKO010000001.1, on the reverse strand, counting down.
AGTCATCACAGGAGAGAAGGCATTAAAACCAAGTTCAGCAGCATCTGATTTATGTGGACTGTATTCCTGATCTGACTGCCCTTTGTAGAGAGATGTTCCATCTCCTTCATTCTCAAACAATTCAAACAAAGTGAAAGTGGGTGAGAAAAAATGCTTTGTCTGAGAGGTACCACATAACAGTTGTCTGTCTTCCCCTTGCAGTAGAAGAAGAGAGATTCTTCAGGTTATGATGGGCCCTAACCGGAATTGGGGAAAGCATCCTAACAGGATTACAATGAGGAGGCAGCTGAGATGGCGTAGTGAATGACTGGGGGTGTGGGTGAAAAAATGAAGTGGCTACCCTTCAGAATCAATGAGATGGTTTTGATCTCCTAGGCCTGATTTTAGCATTGCATTGCCAGAGCAGATGGGGTCTTTCCAGGCTTGACACCATACTTACCCTTGCGCTGCTAAGATTTAGAAGGGAAAGGGGCTCTTTCTCTTGCACTGTCTCAGTGTATGAAGAGGAGGTTAGTATGATGCATCACAAAACAGAATGTAGTAAATTGTTATCCATTCCCACTCACATAGAAAAGAGGGGAGCAGGACAAGAATTGTGACCCTCTGGAATTACTAATAATTTCTTCGCAATGTTCCTCATGAGATGAAACAGTTACAGGTTTCCATTAAGCAGGGCTGACCATAAAGGCTCAGTTTAGCCCCTTACATCAAATATGACAGTGGCCTTTATTTCACATATTGGTGAAAAGTTAACATGAGCTCTTTCTGGCACAGAGAGCTACCACAATTGTTCCTTTTCTCTCTCAAACACAAAGCTTCCAAACATTCCTATCCTTCGAAAAATTACATTATTTCACTGATATTGTGACAAACTGTGTGGTATAATTTTTCAAATATTAATTTATTCCAAAATAAAACCTTTATTTTGAGTTTGGGGCAAGTTTTCAATCCATATTTAACTCACTGAACATATGGTATAATATTGTTTTCCAGGATTACTTTATATATTTCATGGTAATTGTTTGTAACTTGCATCAAATGTTTTTGTCTCATGAACATTTTCTTGAAAAAATAATTTTAATTAGCTTGATTATGAGACTTACCAAATGTACTGAAAAGTGGCAGCACTTTAATAAACGCTTTATGGCAATGTTTCAATTTGAAATTAAGTATCCAAGAGGATACCAAAGAGATTTCTGTAAACCCTAGTGTTATTGACCATCTTTATTCACGATCTGGAAGAGGTGGTAAATAGGCTGTTAATTAAATTTAGAGAGGATACCAAATTGGAGTTATTGCAAACATTCCTGTGAATAAAGCCATTAAACAAAGGGATTTTGAGACATTAGAAAAGTGACCAAGAAATGAGTCATTAAAAATGCAATTTATCTAATTTTAGGGGGGGAAAGTGAGATACAGCTAGTCAATGGGAGGGAAGTATTCAGAAAGCTGAAAGTCTGAAAGGGCTTGAGGGATAAAGTATAGAAAACTTTGGCAATGTGATATTGGCTTTTCACAGATGATTCTGATCTGCCCTGGCAAAGGAATATGTTTGACCCCCCCAAAGACTTTTTTTTTTGGGGGGGGGAGGTTTTAAAAAGAATGTTTCAGGTTAAAACATTTTGTTCAACTTAAAATGAAACAAAAGTTAGGTTCTATCTTTTTTGTTTTTCATAAAAGACAAGTAAAAATCTTTAAGTCATTCTGAGTTGAAAAATTTGTAATGTTTTATTTCAAATATCTTTAAACAAAACCCATTATCTTTTTTCAGATTTTTTTAGCCCAAACAATACACAAAGTTAGCACAAATTTATCAAATGTTTCAGTTCAGCCAAATATGCATTTTTCAGGGAAAGGGGCAGATTTGTTAGATTTCCCCCCCTGGATCTAGTGATAACCTCTGACGAAACCCCTGCACTAAATGGGACATTTGATAATTTTGCACTGGCTCCTGGAAATAGATGAGATGATGTAGTAAGTCTCCTGTTTCAAACCTCTATAATAACTTGAATGTTAGCACCAGCTACATTCTGACTTGTGGTTAAACTCTAAATCTGAGTCCACATCCTTGAGGCTCAAATTAAACCAAAGTCATTAATATGGGTATAATGGGGGTAAGGAACATATGCCACACTAGAGAAAGAACAGGTTAACAGATATTTATGCTAGGCTACTTAAAAGACAAGTTGATGCAATTTTGGAATCATTAGTGATCATCTTCTAGAACTCATGGAGGACAGGTCAGGTACTAGAACAATCATAGTACTATCTCTAAAAAGGGAAACAAAGAAGCCTGAAGGAATTTTAGGCAGGTAAGTCAAACTTCCATATCTGGAAAGATACTGGAACAAATTATAAAACAATCAATTTGTATGCATCAGTAAGCACCCAGAATATAACAGGGTGATAAGTAATAGCCAAAGTGGATTTGTCCAGAACAAATCAAGTCAAACCAATCTAATTTCGTTTCTTGAAGGAATTACTGGCCTATTGAATGGGGGAAGGGGAAGTAAATATGATTTACCTTGATTTTAGTGTACATGACTGTTTCATAAACAAACTAGGGAAATGCAGTCTAAATGAAATTACTATAAGGTGGGTGCACAACTGGTTGAAAAACTATACAAAGAGCAGTTATCAGCAGTTTGCTATCAAACTGGGAGGATGTATCTATTTGGGTTGCACAAGAGTCAGTCTTGGATTGGTGCTATTCAATATTTTTATGAGTGACTTGGATAATGGAGTGGAGAATAAGCTTATTAAATCTGTGAATGACACCAAGATGGACGGGATTTGCAAGCACTTTGGAGGACAAGGTGAGAATTTAAAATTACCTTAACAAATTGGAGAACTGATCTGAAATTAACAAAATGAAATTCTATAAAGACATGTGCAAAGTTTCACTTAGGAAGGAAAAAATCAAATTTAAATATGCAAAATGATAGCTAGGTGGTAGTACACAGAAAAAAAAAAAGATCTGGGATTTATAAAAGATCTGGGTAACAAAGTGAATATGAGCCAACACTGTAATACAGCTGCAAAAAGGGCTAATATCATTGGGGTGTATTAACAGGAACATTGTACATAAGACATGGGGAGTAACTGCCCTTCCTTACTCGGAACTGATGAGGGCTCAGCTGAAGTATTGTGTCTGGCTGCCGTACTTTAATAAAGAAATGATTAAATTGGAGATAGTCCAGTGGAGAGCATCAAAAATGATAAAAGGTTTAGAATACCTGACTTATGAGGAAAGGTTTAAAAAATGGCTATATTGTGTCTTAAGAAAAGAAGATGGTCGGGGATCATATCATAGGTTTGCTCACCCCTTTAAGGGGAATTTGGGCCAAGGCTACCCATGACAAACCAATTTAAGGTAAATAAGTCCATCTAGGCTGTTATATGAATAACAAGCACCTGGGCCCGCTAAAAGACCATCAGGGCTCAGTTGCAGGGAGTTGTTCATAGAGCGATAAGGTCTTTTAAGGGAGAGGCACTCTACAGGTATGTCTACACAGCAAATAAAAATCCACGGCGGGCGCATGCCAGCCAACTCAGACTTGTGAGGCTCAGGCTGCTGGACTGTTTCATTATTGTGTAGACTTCCAGACTCAGGCTAGAGTCCAGGCTCTGGGACCTGGGATCCCACAATGTCCTATAGCCCAGGTTGCAGCCCGAGCTTGGAAGACTACACAGCAATGAACAGCCTTGTTGCCTGAGCCCCACAATCCTAAGTTAGTTGGCCTGGGGTAGAGCTGTGGGTTTTTCTTTGCTGTGTAGACATACCCTTAGACAACCACAGACCCTAAGAGGAGAGACTACAGACCAGAAAAGCCATGACTGAGCAACACAAGTTTCACGGGGGAGCATTGTGCAACCCCTGAGCCCAAGGGAAGAGACTTTATTTCAAATTTATTTTGATTTAATAAAGTAGAACCTCAGAAGGGGAATTTGGTTTTTTGCTCTTTTGGATGGCGTGCAGGTTTTAAGGGGACCTGAGAGAAGGAAAACTGACACAGGGAGTGCCAATAGCACCACACTCAGCTAGGGTGACCAGACAGCAAATGTGAAAAGTCGGGACAGAGAGTGCGGGGTAAAGGAGCCTATATAACAGGGGTCTCAAACTCAACTGACCATGAGGGTCGCATGAGGACTAGTCCATTGGCCCGAGGGCCGCATCACTGACAAACACCCCTCCCCACCCCCGCCCCCACTCCACCACTTCCATGAGAACCCACCCCTGCCCCACCTCCTCCTCTGAGTGCGCTGCTCCCCACTCCTCCCCCAGAAAGCACTAAACACTGCCAACAGCTATTTGGCAGTGGGAAACACCTGGAGGTACGCAGGGGGGCATGTGGAGCTTGGCAACTGCAGGAAATCAAGTGTGGGGAGAGAAGGGGCGCGGGGAGCTTGGTGGGGCACAGAAAATAACCCTGTGGGTCAGGTGTTTGAGACCCCTGCCTTAGGTGAACTACTCCACCGCCTACCAAATTGGAGCCTCATATTCAGCCTGTGTTACACCTACAATTATACAAAAGTATAGCCAAAAATGAAGAGTAATATAGTGTGCTATTAAATTTACTAACTTTTGTTATTAACGTCTTTACTTCTGTTAAAGCTCACTCCTGCACTGGGCTGCACTCCTGCTCTGCTTCTTCCAACCCCTTCCTTGTTCCCTTCAAACTCCTTCCCTAAAGTCACTGGACAGTGAGTCTGCAGCAGAATTAAGAGACTAGGATTCAGTTCCTGACAGTGTTCTTAGCTACCCACTGTAGGATCATGTTTGCTGCATTTGTTTTAGCCTTGTAACTATTTATCTGTTCCTCTCTTCCTTGGCACAAGGCTTTGATACAGCAATTAAAGCAGTGACATATGCAGGCACTTTAAAAAAGCACTTTATGCTGGCCCTAGGCTATGGGCTGCAGGGTGCCACTCCCAGAATCTCCCTCCTACCAGGGGAGGGGAGGAAATCCCCTGTTCCCCCTCCTCCTCAGGCAGCCTCCTTTGTGAGGGCTCTGGCCTGACCTGCTGCTCTGCTGGAGCTACAGCCGTGCAGGGGAGCGTCCAAGGGCTGCAGACAGCCAGGAAAACCCGACCCCCTTCCACCCCCTGCCAGGCAACTTGAGGGCTCGGCCCTGACATGCTGCTCTGCCCGAGCCGCAGCTGCACTGGAGAGTATCCGAGGGCTGCAGCCAGTTCTGGAGCCGACAGAGCTGCTGGAGGGGAATTGGAGCCTGCCCTGGTGAGAAGTTTCCCTGCCGGTGGAAAGCAGTGAGCCCGAGAGTGCCGGTGCTGGCAGCACAGCAGGGAGGGATGTTACGGGCTTGGGTGTCTGGGAGGGGACAAACTTTCCTCAGCCCTCGACCCTCCCCCTCCCCCCCCCCGCGAGTTGTTTTCTGCGGCTGCCAAGCTGTGCTCACCCCACCCCACCCCCGCTTCCCCGCTGCTCTACCTACCACCAAGCAGTTCTCTGGCAGCATAGCAGTTCTCTGGGAGAGAGGGGCTAGGAGCGGCAAGTGGGGTGGGGGTGGGGAGTCTGGCGGGGCCTCCTCCCCTCTGCGTGAGACTTGCCACTCCTGGCCCCTCCCTCGTGGAAACTGCTGTGCCTCCAGAGAACTGCCTGGCGGTAGGTAGAGCAGCCGGAAGCAGAGCACCGGGAGTGTGGGGAGGAGACGGAGAGCTTAGCGGCCCCAGAAAACAACTGGGGAAGGGGGAGGGGGGCGTGGGGAGCTTCATGGGCCACAGGGAAGGGCTTGGTGGGCCGCATGTGGCCCACGGGCCACGTGTTTGAGACCCCTGCATAAGAAAAAGACCCAAAAATCGGGAATGTCCCTATAAAATCAGGACATTTGGTCACCCTACACTCAGCAAACACGGTGTACTACAAAGCAGAATACCCTATAGCAGGAGAAATCTGATAACAGTCTTCAGATACGTTAAGAAGTGTTACGAACAGGATGGTGATCATTATTCTCCATGTCCACTGACAGAGGACAAGACGTAATTGACTTAATCTGCAGCAAAGCAGATTTGAGTTAGCTATTCGGAATTTTTTCAAATTTAAGGATAGTTAAACTTACAAGGGAGATTGTGAAATCCCCATCAGAGTTTTTTTTTAAAAGAACTGGTTAGACAAAATATCTGTAGGGATGGTCTAGGTTTCATTGGTCCTGCTTCATAGCAGGGGGATGATCTAGATTAGATGAGCTTTTGAGACCCCTTCCAGCCCTACATTTCCATGATTCTATGTTCCATAAATTATTCTTTTCTTCACTTTTATACCTGTGTTTAATAAGAATCGATGCAGACAACTGAAAGTTTCTGAATTTTTTGTTTGAATATATTAACTATGTATTGTAGTATTACAAGTCAGAGCATATACACAAGTAATATATGTTACTGTTTACTCACACAGTATAATCCACTTTGTTCTATTTATATACACAGTATGATCTACTGCATTGTATTTGCATAAGGATCTGTTCTATTATGTGAACTACATAAATCAAGGTCATTTAAAATGTAGCTGAGCCATAACCATCATCCCCAATGTCAGAATTCTCCTTGTTCATCTTTTACAGTTCAGTTTGTGACCAACAAACAATAAAAGGAACCATGAGTTCCATAATCCATTTTTATTAAAATTCAAATCTTTCTGTCATATCTAAAGATTATAATTAACCACCATTATTGTGTGATGTATAATCACCATTATTTTTAAGATAAGTCAATTGTTCTGAATGGGACTTAAATTCCCCCCTTGTGCTGAAGGCTAGCACAATGGCTATGCTCCATCAAGTCTCACAAACTCTCAAAAGAGGGTTTCAGAGGAATGTAAGTGGTGCATATGCCTTCTACTGGCCTCTGCATGGGGGTGAATTTCATTGTCTGTGAACAAGCAGTTGCTTGTCTTGCTTTTGAGGAGGAGATCTTAATCCAGTTCCTAGTGGCTAGCTATTACTAATACAAATGGCATTAATTGGCACCCTTAACAGCTATTTCATAAACTCATAGACTTTAAGGTCAGAAGGGACCATTACGATCATCTAATCTGACCACCTGCACAACACAGGCCACAGAATCTCACCCACCCACTCCTCCAATAAACCTCTCACCTATGTCTGAGCTATTGAAGTCCTCAAATCACGGTTTAAAGACCTCAAGATTTCAGTGGAGAAGGTAGGACTGAATGAAGGGAGAAAGTAACCTTACCTCACCTGTAGAGAGAATTTCCTTCCAGGCATTACAGGGCAACATGGGGTGCTTTGAATTGGTTGAGCCCGTGTTGTACCTATTCTGTAGAGTAATGAAAGATCCACTTTCCTGCTCTCTCAGTCTCATGTTTCATAAGCAGGATGGGGCACATTTTCAAAAGGCACAGATGAGAGATAGTGCCCAACTCCTATTGGCTGACAATGGCATTTAACTCCCTTTTGTAGCTTTGAAAATCTCCCCCTAAGTTCACAAAGTATACTTTAAAAAAGAAAAGAAAAGAAATGAAATTAAACAATATCATTGCATGTGATTTTTTTCTTCATTTTTTTAAAGAGCTGTGCTGAGCAAACATAATGGGCCAAATGCTCCTTCTAGCTACACTGGAACAGTTCCATGGAAGTCATAGGACATTCACCAGAGTTTTTTCCACAGAGAATTAGTGAAGTGAGTGGAGTTGCACCAGTGACACTGGGGGGAGAATTTATTCCAGTTTGTGATCTCAGAGACTCCATTTTGAAAATAAATTCACTTTTATTTTCACACTGGAAAGCAAGTGTTTCCATTATGGCACTTTCTTCAGCAATCTTCTTTTGTTTTTCAAGCTGACTTGAGGACAGACAGATCACACTGTGACACCTCAAATCAGACTGCATCACTTTTGCTCTGCCATGTTATATTTCAGAGGAGAGTACAATGCGACTCAAACAACCTGAGATATTGTCACAAAAAAGATGGAACTCAGGAGATCACAAAATTATTGTTTTCCCAAAACTTTTTTTTAAATAAAGATCTCAAATAAAAATGTATCTGTAGAATTTACTCACCATGATGGATGTCATTTTTTTTAAAGAAATGTGTCATTTATTCACTATGAGACATTACAATTTGTCCATTGTCAGGGTAGTGCTGTGCTGCCCAGTAGCAGACCAGGAGGGTGATTGTGGTTCAGGCAATCACAGTCTTCACATCAGCCTCCTTTCTGATCTGGGGAGGGACTAAGCTGTATTGGGTCTATACCTGACATAGTGTTTACTCTCCAGCACACCAGCATAGTCATGCTGCTGGAGACCCTGGGCATAGAACTAAGGCTCTGTCAATTCCTGTCCCTTCCCATATATTTGAAAAAAAAAATAGAATATAACAGCACTGTGAAAACTGCTTCCTCTTCCAGGATACTAACCAGCACAATAGGGCAGAAAGGTATGTATGACTCAGTTGTATTATTAAGGGTTTACACTATACTTTCAAATAAATGTTTCAATGAGGTACGTTCGAAATAGCATAAAATGTGCTTCAAATGAACCCATGAATAATATACTAGTTATTGATATTTCTGGTCAAATTAATTCATGCTGGGCATTTGGGATGGGCAACTTGTGCTCTTCACTAGCTTGAGGACTAATTTGCTCCAGTGGTCAAGTTTTTCCCAAGAGCTATCAGTCCCACACCTCTTCCCTGGCTACATCCTGAGCTTGGCATTGCTCCCACATACATGGAATCATGGGGTTGGGGAGGATAGAATTCTAATGACAAACTTTATACTGATTTCAGAAAAGAGCCATGCTACTACATGATTTTAATATGTTTAAGAATAACAAATACTATGCAATTGAAAAGATTTTATAATTTGAGCAATAAACCAATAAAACACAACTTAGATTTATCAAGTTACAATCATTTAAAAAAGCATTAGATATATGTGGGTCAAGTATTAAAATGTCTTCCAGGGAAATTAACAGGTCATCATTACAATATTGAGATTGTCAAGTAAATCCCCCAGGAAAAAAATGGATACACCATTTTCTGGAACTCAAAAAGGTGTGAATCATTATTGTAATGTGCTGAAGGGTTGGTGTGGCCTTTATTCACCTCAGAGTCTTATGCTCTGATTGTCATATGATCAAACCTTATTCTTTTTATAGGGCTCTAATGTCTTCATTTTTCTGTTCTCCTCTGCTAGCTTGCCTCTAGCAGTGTTAGGTAAAGGAGACTTGCTCTGAAGAGAAGTATGACTATTTGTCCCCAGGTATGACAATTTTAGAAAATATTCAGAATAACTTGCATGTGCATAGTGTAACACATTCCACCCAAGAGTATGAAAACACTTAAGAAGCATAAATTAATTTAGCCTGACAGGGTCTTTGAGAGGAAAATATTCTCCCCTGTGGCAGATACAATAATATATGGACAACCCTTATTGAATTAAGTTAATCCTCATTGAATTAAATTTAGGTATTTTAGGAGTTTATTCTATTAAAATGCAAATGTTTATGTTCTATTGAGGGATCACGAGTATTCCCTAGAACTAAGAATAGTGTGGACTGGTTAAGCAAGTTCACTCAGAGGGAGCACGGTGCAGTAGCCCTGAATTGTGATATCAATTTTTTTACAAATGGAGAATCTGAGGTCTTAAGAGGATAAGTAATTAACTCAAGGTCACAGTGGAAGGATGGCAGAGCCAAAACCGGTTCCAAATATTTGCTTCTTCTCTGCCTGGAGATAGTAAAAAATGATCCCTGCTTTGAAGAGTTTACAAAGGGCTTACATCACACAGTAGGACTCCAACCAGGTTTTGCCATGGGGGTTAGTGTAATAATACTACACTAATTCATGCCTAGTACTGTACTTCTAGTTCTTCCATGCTGTGTTGGATAATATATATAGTAGAGTTCGTTGAAAAGGTTATATATATATATATATATATATATATATATATATATATATTCAACAAAACATGGCTTTTGACTAAACAGAAATTATCTAAATTGTTCAGGTGTTTGCAGATACCCTGCCACAAAGTATTTGTTCTTTACAACAGAAAAGACACAACTCCCCAACATTTGGTGAAATGTCACTAAAGAAAAAAAAATAGCTTGTTTTGAAATTTCACAAAACAATTAAAACACATTGTTTCTCCACTTCTGACATACAGTGAATGCATTCTATTGAACAAGCATCTTGTTTATGAATTTTTCCTTTAAATTGCTACTTGTAATTCTCTTCTCGCCCCCCTTTCCAGCTGAATATGAAGTGGCTTTTGTGTAGCCTGGACTGTGAGAGGGTGAGAAAGAGAATAACTGTGAAGATCAGAGTGAGAATTAAACATGGGTCGACCGTTGCTGTTTTAGCAATACAGTAGACTCTCGATTATCTGGGATGATTGGGAAAACCTTAATCCCGGTTAATAAAATCCCGGATAATCAAGCGTCTACTGGGGGGGGGGTGGTCGCCGTCGCCCTGGGGTGCGGGGGTGCGGGGGGGGAAGGTGGTGGTCCCATCACCTGCCCCAGTCAGCTCCCGCTGCCAGCCTGGGTGTAGGGAACCCAGGCTGGCAGCGGGAGCTGAGACCCCGGCTAGCAGGAGCTTGCAGGGAAACTCTAAAATGGCAGCCAGTTGAGCGCACAGCCTGCCGCCGCTTTGGGGTTTTCCCCACAGGCTCCTGCGAGCCGGGGTCTCAGCTCCCGCTGCCAGCCTGGGCTTCCTACACCCAGGCTGGCTGCAGACTGAGACCCCAACTGGCAAGGGGCCAGCAGGGAAACCCCAAAGCAGCGGCAGGTTGAGCGCTCAACCCCCCACCACTTTGGGGTTTCCCTCCGCTGGCCCCTTGCCAGCCGGGGTCCTGCCTCCTGCCCCAGTCTGCTCCCGCTGTCAGCCTGGGTTCCCTGCACCCAAGCTGTCAGCAGGAGCTGAGTGGGGCAGGTGGCAGGAGCCTGGGGAGAGAGCCCAAAGCGGCGGCGGGCTCAGCACTCAGCCTGCTGCCGCTTTGGGCTTTCCCCCCAGGCTCCTGCCAGACGGGGTCTCAGCCCGCTGCCAGCCTGGGTTTCCTACAACCAGGCTGGAAGCAGGCTGAAACCCCAGCTCGTAAGGGGCCAGTGGGAGAAGCCCCAAAGCAGGGGCAGGCTAAGGCTGAGCCCGCCGCCACTTTGGGGCTTCCCCTACTGACCCGTTTAGACATCCCGGTTAATCCGCAGCCTGGTTAACCCGTGCCCGGATAATCGGGAGTCTACTGTACTATCTTTTGCTAAGGCTATTGATGGAAGGCAAGCAAAACAGCAGTCCTGGAAACATTATAAACAGATTGTTTCTAAACAGCTGTAATTACAGTAGCTACTCCCATTCTGTGGAAGTTTTGTTTTAAGTACTCTTTCTGAGATAGAGCAAGAAATTCACCATTTTTATCATAGAATTTGTCCCTTAGAATTTGACCAGACTGGAAAGTGCTCAGATTATGAAAATTATTCTTTCTTTGTTACAAATATTTCTATATAGCCATGTGATGGGGTTTATAAATCTAATGAGAGAACCAAATGGGTTAAGGAGCCATTCTGGGCCCAGGTGACTCAGCCCCCCTGAACCTGCAGAATATGCACTGATAGAAGAAAGATCTTATGATGGAGCTAGGCAAATCCGATGGAGGCAGATGAGGAAACAGTGCAGTTCTATTCTGAGTGTTCCTGATTAAAGTTGCCACAGATGCTTCTGCTGGGGAGGAAGGGATTATCAACTGACCCTTTGCTTCAGTTACCCTTTTTTTTCTTTTGCTATCTAGAGTTGGACTTTGAGGGAGTTAGGTGGATGGTGAGAAGTAACCCTGGGAGGTAGTGTTGAGTATAGCCTGATTCCCAACATTGTTTTCCTCTCATAAGGCTCTGGGTTGGAGACCAGTGGAGTGGGAGGGCCCTGGATCCCCTACCAAACACCCTTGCTATGTAGGGACATAAACCTCACTTCCACCCATCCCAGAAGGAAAGAGAAGATAAGAGATGCTGCAAGCCATATGGCTAGGCTGAACCACCTATATGTCCCAGGAGATACACTGAGAGTCCTTCCCTCTCATAAGGACTTAGGGCCCTCTAGAATTTGTTGAACACAGCTACTCCGAAAGTGCGCGGCAACGCTGGCCTGACTGGAGGGCTGAGTTGCCATTATCGAAAGGTGGACTGTCCCAATACTAGAAGAGTAGCCAGCAGGATGTACCAGAGGCCAGAAAAATGTTACTGGTGGCCAATGACCTAACCACTAGATGATGCCACCAGTAAGCCAGGCATCCTGTTACAAGTCCAAATTTCTCTTTTGGACTGTCTATGTATAGTAATGTATTTCCCTTCTTTCTGATTCTAGTTTTATTTAAAAGAATGTATAATTCAATATTCCATAACAAGATTTTGGACTAGTATTGGTAATATATCAATACACTGTCTAGCCATCTACAACAAAAAGAATAAAAGAGATACTTCATTTATAACAGATACACAGAAGAAACCTTAAACATAGATGCTTCAGTGTATTTTCCACAAACCCCACAACTAGGGGAAAAAAGTCATAGTGTGTTCTAGATTTTAACAGCATGCATTTAATAAGCTCTTATCCCCCTTCATGTCACTATGTCTAATTTCCCCAGCTTCTACCTATACTTAACTAAATTTAAATTCTTCAGTGCCAAATTGATGGCTGGTAATGCTAAAAGAGTGATGTTTAACAGCTTTCCCTCAATATGAGAAACTCCCTTGTTGCGTATAGTGAAGTAAGATTCTTCTTTATTACCCTATTAATTAACCTTCCCTTGTACCAAGGGAAAAAGCTTATTCACCTCTCCTGACAGTGAGATAATTTCATTCGTAGTTTTCTAGTAGTACTCTGAAAAACTTAGAGTAAAAATGAGTGATGGCTGGAAACCATGTCAAATGAAGTAAATTTCCATTTTTAAAACATTTGCTAATAGTATATTTCAACTTGTTTTAATGTTATAGTCCACAAACTAAATATTTAACAATATTTTTGGACAAAGAAGAAAAATAGTGCCTATGTTTCTCACCTTATTCTCCTTATTTAAGGAACCATTGCTTACAGAAATATGGTCCTGAGATGAGGATTTGGATCTGAATTGCAATGAGGTTCACAGAAGTCTTCTTAGGATCAGGGCCTTAGATGACTCCTTTACCGGTTTCTGCAAAGGCAATGTACTCTGAGATACCAAGGGGAGTCATAGCTCTTCTCTTGAGCATGACAACTGGGAAAGTGACATTGATAATGGCTCCTCGAGTCCCATTCTCTTCTCTCTCCTCTCACCACACACACTGACTGCAGCTGTACACGAGAGCCATCAGAACAGTTACATTTGTTTTAAAAGGTCTGAGCATGTGCAAAACGTAATGTTAGCATGTATTATGCAATGAGATGTTACATTGTATACTATGAATTTCTATTGCTAATAATACAGAACTTGCACATATCTTAACAGGTACATTGACTATAAAGGGAGGACAGTGTCTATAGCATCTCAATAACATATTTATATCTATACAGAGACAAATATATTAAAATCACAAAAAAGTGGAGAAGCATGATAAAGAAGACTTAAATCCATAAATAGAAAAGAACTTAAGTGATCAGGAGATATCTTTTTCCTTACATCATCCCAGAGTCCCATATTACTGCAGGTGTTTCAAAACAATAGACAATATTACTGTCCTATTCTGTAACAATGGGTATGTCTTCACTACAGGACTAGGTCGATTTCCCTTAATTCGATTTTCTAAATTCGATTTTAGAAAATCGAATCAGGGTGTCCCCACCAGGACAGCAGGTCGACAGTGGTCGACACTGTCTGTCCTAGAACTTTTGCAGGGGTTGACATAGCCCGCATTGCACTTTGGGTAGGTAGCCCACAGTGCAATGCGTGCCAGAACCCCCCCCCCCAAGCAGCCCTGCGGACCCCCCCCCCGCCCGCCTGAACAGCCCCCCTGCCAGACCCCCCCCCACCCGCCCAAAAGGGGGGGGAACTGGCGCGGGGCTGCTTGAGCGAGCCGGTCAGCTGCCTAGTCAATTTCACCTGAAATTGACCAAGCAGCTGACCCGCTCGCTCAAGCAGCCCTGCCCCGGACCCCCCGCCCCCCGCCCGAGCAGCCCCCCGCCCCCCCCCCGCCCACCTGAACAGCTCCCCCGCCGGACCCCCCCTGCCCGCCCGAGGGGAGGGGGAGCCGGCGCGGGGCTGCTTGAGCGAGCGGGTCAGCTGCCTAGTCAATTTCACCCCCTCGCTCAAGCAGCCCCGGGCAGGGGGGTCGGGCGGGGGGGCTGTTCAGGTGGGCGGGGCTGCTCGGAGGTCAGAGGCTTAACTTCAGATGCGTCTTCACTTACTCACAGTAGACATAGAGAAGTTGATTTTAGCCTTACTTCTCTCGTCAGGCAGGAGTTACAAATTCAATTTTGAGGGCCCTTTAAATCGACTTTAAGGGCATGTATGTGAAGACAGGTACACGTTTAATTCGACCTAACGTCGTTAAGGTCGAATTAAAGTGGTAGTGAAGACATGCCCAATATCCAGGCACAATAGGTGGTTATTTATTCATGTAACATTGTTTTTGTTTTTTTTTTTATCTTCAAGAACCTAATACCATGCTGTCACTGTTGTAACTCTGTGTCATTGCTGATGAGATTTATCTTGACATGTCTTAAACAAAGTGCTCTAACAGTGAACTGTTCTGTGACACCAAAGTAATTGCATATTGTTCCAAACAAAGCCCCCCGCTCCAACAAATTGATCTGCACATGTGCAGGAGCCTGACTGAAGAGATCACTTGTAGGATGAGGAACAAAACAAATGGGACTAATTGCAGTAGTAAGTGCCATGTTCATTAGCAAGTGTGTGCAGGACTGAGCTCTCTGGAAGTACTGCAATATTTCGAAGAAGGTATTTGCCAGGACAGAAGTAAAAATTCTGCAGCACATCTGTGCCAAGATGCCCGTGTGTATGTCGCTAACAAGTTACCTATCCATCTAAAATACTCAAAACTACTTTTTCAAATGAGATGTTTAAGAACTGCATTTAGCTCACGATATCCTTGGGGTTTTTTAAAATGTTTGAATCAAGTAATTTTATGTTCCAGTAATGAACACACTCTGTTCCTTTTATTGCTTAAAGCAATGACCCAAGTCAATCAGTCAAATGTTACAATTAAAAACTACTTTTATTGATAAATAAAGAATGATTTTCTGGCATGTTAATATTTGTGGTAGTGCCAAGTCTTCTCCCACTGCACAGGAAATACCCCTCCACCCTGCAAGTGATTAGCAATATAGTCTGGCACCACATACTGTATTTATTTGCAGGTGGCCAATTAGCCATGTAACAAACCACTCAAAGCAATAATTGAGCTATTTTCTGGTGTGAGTAAATAAGGAAACCATTAGAAGTAGATTTGCTTATGTATACCTACAAAAAGCCAAATTGTGTTTAGCACAGGTGGGCATTTGGGGGAGGGTGCAAGTCTCTGCTTTTTGTGCCACCTGAGCAGTAGCTGGCCACAATTAGCCCTGCATTACACTAAGCACAGGGTTTTCTCCCTTCTAGCATGTCTTGGACCTCAAATGGTGAGAAAGGGGTAGAGATGAGATTGGCCCATGGTTCTGCTCCCTTTCCATCAACTAATAGATCAGTAGGCTTGATCTCTCGCAGGCACTTTCTGGAGCTCCCCATGAGAAGTGTGAAGCTGGATGACACTCTGTGTGATGAGTGTATAACTGCTACTGTTTAGCATAAAGGATAATCTCCAGGTATAACAAGTTAGCCCAAAGAGTAATCTCCAGGTGTGATGAATGTTGTAGAATTCCAACGGGCTCAGCCAATGGGAATAAAGGAGATAGAATGACCTTCTCTTGGGATCATCTGATAATTGGTGCAAACAGATCAGTGGGATTATGGATAGAGTGCTGGATATGAGTAAGGTCCTGATCCTGTAAGCATTTATGCACATGGTTAACTTTACGATTGAAATCAATGGAACTATTCATGGTAATATAAATAAGATGAGGAAGACTTTGTAGCACCTTAGAGACTAGCCAGTTTATTTCAGCATAAGCTTTTGTGGGCTATAGCCCACTCCATCGGATGCTATAGCCCACAAAAGCTTAGGCTGAAATAAACTGGTTAGTCTCTAAGGTGCTACAAAGTCTTCCTTGTTTTATTTACGGATACAGACTAACACGGCTGCTAATCTTAAACCTGTCATGGTAATATAGTTAAGCATATGCATGAGTATTTGCAGGGATTGGTGCCCAAATTTGGCTACAGGTGGGACTAAATGATTTGTGTGCTCAAATATCCATTAACCAAGTGGCAGACACAATACCTATGATCTGATCTTCTAAATCCCTACTCATATGAGTAGCTCTCATCCCACTGGATTTGTGTGTAAGGGATTATAGAATCAAGACTACATAATAAAAATCTCAGATGGCACCATAGCTCCCTCAAGATTCCCTCTGGCTGTTATTTTAACAGCCTGTACATATGAATTTTTAAGATTAGATTTTCTTCAGTGTGTTATGCTTTGGACAAAGTCTTGAATATTATATAAACAATCAAATCACTATGAATTACCGTCTCTGATTTCTGGAGTCTCTAAATTCTCCTCACCTTAGGGCGCATTGTTTCATTCTTTCATTGGAGTAAACCTATATCATTTCTGACTGTGTAGTTAAAAAACCACAGGCATTATCATGCTGTTCAAATAAAAAGATAACCTCCATAAAGGGTTTGAATGCACTAAATGTAACTTTACTTTCCCAGCATAAAAACTGATTTTTTGTAAACAGGATTACATTTTCTTCTATGTGCTTTTGGAGCAGAGCAGTCAATTAAATTCATTCTAACATGCATGATCTATGAAGCAATTGTAATTTTGGTTTCTGTCTTGAAACAAGTTCTGTTTCATTAGTGAAGGGCAGGAGACTCTTGTACATGAGTAACTTCAATAACTTTTACCTAGCCCTAAAGAAATGGAACATGGATGTGTAACAAGTTAACTGTGTTTGTCACAAACTGCCTCTTCACTCCTAATTTCCCCTTCTCCATTGTTACCAGGTGCTGATTCTCCAGGGAAAGGGGTTTGCTGACTCACTGCTGCAGCTGACTAGTTACCTCACCCAGTCATATCCTAAGCACATCACACCTGTGCTCTGCTCTACATTGGCTTCCTATAGAATTTCTAATCAAGTTCAAGGTCTCTGTCTTTACGTTCAAAGTGCTCCATGGCATAGGCCAAGGACATCTAAAAGACTGCCTAAAGCTCCAGGATGTAAACCATGGCCAACAAGTCCACTTCTCTGGCACAATAGACCTCTCAACAATAAGAGTAAAGCTGGTCTGTCTGGGAGACAGACCTTTCTCTGGGGGGGCAGTCTGAGACTGTGAAAGGAACTCCCCCCATTAACTGAGGACCATCATAAACCTGGTACAGGGCATATTTCTTTGGCCTCGCCTTTTCCCATACATATACACTACACACCACAACTGGTATATTTATTTACTAATTAATAAATAATAAAAAGCCCTACCAAACTGAGACACTTCACTGCGTGCACGTCTCCCTCTGATGAAAGGATGCAAGAACAACCATGATAGATATATAGTCACATTGCTTAATGCACTCCTGGAAGGTGCTTGGCTACTATGGTGATGAGTGTGGTATAAAACCTTATATAGAATACAAGGAAAGTGGGAGTAACCCTCAGGCAATGTGTGTATGTGTGGACAGATATGTAATTTGTGGGAAAGCTGGTCCTGAGGGAAATAACTGTAGAAGATCATTAAAAGAGTGCTGCTGCAGTGGTGCTCGGAGCCTTCCTCATTGCAATGACTTTTCTTCTTTCAGCTGGCACTGTCTGCTGCTACACACGTCCCTCTTTCTAGTTCCTGATCCACTACTCACTCAAGTAAATGGAAATCTTCCAATTTACCTTGTTGTGCCTGGAATCAGGTCCCTATAGGGAAGGAAAGAAGCAGCTTCCTTAGCTTAGAGCAGAGCTTTCCAAACTGTGTGCCGCGACACATTAGTGTGTCGGCGGCAGTGTGTAAGTGTATCGCACGGAGCTCCCTCTGCTTCCCTTGGCCCCTCCCCCGGAACTTCCTAAAGCAGCTAATGTTAAAGTAGCTAAAAGCACTACCTGACCAAAACTGCTGGAAAGCAAGCTGCTGCTGCTGCCGGCTTGGCCAGTGCTGGCCAGCAGAAGGGGGGCGGGAGGGGGCTGAAAGCCCACTCTCCTCCCTCCCCCCCCAGAGACAGTCAGGGAAAGGAGGACTGCACCACGGCCAGATGCAGGTGCCGGCAGCAAGAGGGGGGGAGGGGGAAGAGCCCAGAGAGCCTCCCCCCCGCAACCTGGCTCTGCCCCCCCAAGGGTACCCCGGCCTCCCCTTGCTGCCCCCTTACACCTTCTCCCCGGGAGCAGAGCGTCCCTTCTCTTCCGTTCTGTGCAGCAACATGCTGCCTCCATTGCTGCAGGGTCCTAGTGCCCTCCGGCTTCTGCTGCCTGTGATGGGGGTGAGTGAGAGTGCTGCTGCTGAGGGGTGGGGGCAGGAAAGGAGGAAGCTGACCCAGAGCTTGCTGCTGCTGGCAGGGAAAGGGCTGGGGGGAGTCCTCCTCTCTGGCGTCCAGTCCCAGAGCAACCTGCCTACACCCATCCCAAACTCATCCCCAGCCTGCCCTACCCCAGAGCTGACACCCCAGCAAGAGCTTATCCCCCCCACACTCCAATCCTCTTATTCCACCAAATATTGAAAAGCTGTGTTCATCCCATCAACCTTATACATCCCATTAAAATGGTAAGTAGTTATTGGTGTTATTCAACTTTTTTTAATTCTTGCACATATTTACATACTGTTACTCATAAATGACAACAATGTATGTTATTATCTTACAAATCGTATATTTTTAAAAATATAAATGAAAGGTTTTCATGAGATATGTTGTGTCCCCAATACATTTCGTTATTACAGTTTATGTATGTGTCCATATCTCTTATAACGGGTTAGTTTAACCTCCGGTTTGCTAGTAAAACTGAATTACTGTGTCGCGAAATGATGCATGTCTAAAAAGTGTGTCACCAACATGAAAAGTTTGGAAATCTCTGGCTTAGAGTGTCTTGCTTCTCTTCCCTTCCTCTCCCTCCATCCAATGGACACATGCAGTTAGAACCATCACATCTATGCAGGCCTGCCACTCACATTGAGAACATGTCATATGTAAATGCCTAATGGATCTAAGGACCTTTTCCCCTCAGATGGCCTCCCCTTCTATGGTCATATTGGCAGCTATGTTTCTACTATTGGTCTTTATGGTGCTGCACATACCCGGTGATTGCCAAGTGGCAGATCTTGGTACTGCAGTGAACTGTTACTTGCAGCTTCTCTCATCACTTTCTTTCCAAGTTTTGAATCATGATGTAGCACAGGTCTTTGGCCTGGCTTCTCCCTCATCTGTGGCTATTAGTATCCCCCGGTGCCACTGGCCTTTTAGTTGTTTTGCTCTAAGTGCAGGAGTCAGAGAGTAAACAACAGACTCATTTGATGATAGTGTGTGGCACAGATGGGGAAAGTATTGCAATTTGATTATATAAATGGGGTCCGGAAGAAACCTGGCTTCTTTGTAAACTTATAATAAATACAATTTCCTGCTGTTATCAGACTGTGATCCTGGACAAATCCAGATAAATCAGAAACAACTATTTGTCCTGGCTTGTCTGGATAAGTGATTGATCAGAGTCTTTTTTTTTTTTTTTTTTTTTACAGAGCCTTTTTGCAGAAGTTACAGATGGCACTATGTTTGAAAACAGTCTGCTAGAATATGTGCTGATTCATCCTAGGACAAAATAAAAATATCTCTTGCCTTTCTCTGTGCCAAGGTAACTGCTGTGAATTCACATCTCATAAAAACAAACCACTTCTCTTTCTTTTTAAAAAGCATATGCTTATGTTTATCAGTATTTTGTTTTCTCCATGTTTTCTGTATCACAATAAAAGGCAGGTTACTCTCTCTCCCTAATATTAAAATTGTGCTCATATGTATATTTCATAGTAATGCAGGACTGGAAGGGACCTCAGATGTCATCTAGTTCTTCCTCCCCATTTCATATAAAAGCCTTTTTTAAGGGCTATATCCTGAAAACTGATGAGTGCTCTCAATTTCCATCAGCTCACGGGACTGGACATCAAATGTAATGGCCATTGACAAATATATATTTTAAATCCTATTCTTTCTTCCCCGACATTGGCTTTTCAGGTGTTTAATGTTTGTACTTCTTCTGTCCCTACCCCTTTTAATCAAAAGAAAATTTTATTTTTGGAGCTTTATTGAAAAATCCAAACATTTTTGATAAATAGTTTCCCCTCTCTCTCAAGAAGCTTGTTTAAACAAAAAAAAACAAAACATTTTTTTCTTTTTTTTCCAGGGAGGCACAAACATTTTGACAGAAAGTCTTCATAATAAGCTCTACTCTTCAATTCTGCAAAATAATATGTTTTGTTTCCTTTTCTGTTCATAAGTCGGCATCTCGGATGTTTTGAAATCTTACCCTAGTGGTAGTTTTAAGTACTTGGAGAAGATCTTTCATATCATTATTGTACATCTTGAAGAGTTAAATTATTATTATTCATGAAGAAAATAACATCATATCAAAATTAGATGGAAGTACCAATTTTGATATATCATCATATATGCTCATTAATTAATTCTTATATACACACACACAACATATAAAAATAAATTATTTTCAGTAACTTGTATCACCAATGTTTATGGAGCTGATTGGGGGAGTGGTAAAGGGATATTGTATGGTATTTTTCATAGGAAAAAATAACTTTTTTTCCTATCAGAAATATTCGCATTAATCATTTTCCAAACAGTTCATTTAATCAATTATAGAGTTTATCTAAGTGTTTTTGGGGTAATATCTAGACCTACGTTTTCATTTCTCTACCTAGAAAGAGAACACTGACAATATAAATATACATGTGGGTGCCCGATGAGGCTACAGCCAGGTAGAATGGAAGAGTAGGATTCAGGGAAGTATGACTCTTATTGCGGTGTGAATTATGAACTTTGTCATCAATCACAGATAGTTAAGGCAATACAAGTTAAAAAGTGGAATCTGATTGGCCAACGAAATCTAAAATTTTATCTTCCCTTGAATACAGAATTCTTACTTGGTGTCTGGGCAGGAAGGAGGACACATCAGATGTGGCCCTATCCTGCTCTGCCTGACTCTCCATAATCCTAATCCATCCCATCCTAACCCTCCCCCATTTTCATTCCCATTCTGCAATCCAACCCTCCTTTCATGCTCCTTGCTTCACTTACCCTGGCTGATACAAAACAAACTCTCGCTCTCTCTCACACACACCACTTCCCTACAACAAAATTAAGTAAGTGAAGCATTTGTAAAAGGGGACAGTTGACAACTCTGTGAACTGAAGACCTCTCTTTATCCAGAGAACAGGAACAGCACAGACAGCAACAGCAGCAACAGCACCAGAAGCTTGCCCTGTCCTGCTTTGTTAATTTCCCTACACTTTGAAATGGAGTGGCCAGTTGTGGTGTTTCAGATGCTGCTTGTAACTCTTAGGACTGGGGGACTGTAGGACAGGAAACAGGAAGGAGGGGGGAGGAGTTGAGCCAAGCCTGAGTTAGAGCTACAGAGGGGTGCAGCAGCAGCTCTGTAAAGAGGTTTCACTGTTGATAAATAAAGTCTGTTGAAGTTTGTTAGTACCTTGCCTGCTTGATACAACACCAGTGGTGATAAAGTAGGCCAGCCTCCATGCCCACTCACTCTGTAGCCTCTGTGCTCAGGCTGCCAAAGGGGGAAAGGAGAGGTCAACTCTAATGATATGTTTTGTTGCATGAATACCTGTTCACTAGGATGAACAAGTATTCATTGAACAAAACCAAACATCCCTGCCCCTTCCCTAAGGCCCTGCCTCTTCTCTGAGGCCCTGCCTACTCCATTCCTCTATCGCTCACTCTCCCCCATTCCTTCACTCACTTTTGCCAGGCTAGGGCAGGGGGTTGGGGTGCAGCAGATGGGTGAGGCTGGGGGTGCAGGCTCTGGTGGGGCTGGGGACAGGGCTGGCGACAGAAATTTTGGGGCCCCATACGCTGATCGTTTGTGCCCCCCCACCCTCCGGGTCGGTCTCCCGCTGCCCGCGGCCCCCCGCCCCGGGCCAGTCTCCCACCGCCCGCGCCCCCCCGGCCCTGTTCTGACCCCGCGGCGTGCAAGGGGCACGGTGCCCCCGCCGCACAGCAGCATGGGCGGCTTGCTCCCTGCCCCACGTGGGACAGCGGACCCGCCCCAGGCCCCCAGCCCACGCCCGCTCGAACCTGGCGCCCACCGGCGAGAGGCTCCTGCTGCGCTCGCTGCTGCTGCTAATGCCGCTGGGCGGGGAGGAGGGAGCCCAGCAGCCCCCTCCCCAGGCAGAGGCAGGACACGCCCCGCTCCAGTCACGTCCCACTCCCCCCGCATGAGCTCTCCCCCTCTGGGGGCACAGAGCCGCCGTGTGCTGGGGCTCCGCGTGGCCCGGCCGGGAGAAGCAAAGGGGGGCGGGGGGAGGCTGCTAGGCGCCGGGGGAGGGGGCTGATGAGTGCTGCAGTGGCTGTCCGGAGCCGCGCCTTGCTGTGCAGGCCCAGCGACAAGGGGGTACAGCTGCGTACCGGGCCCGGCCCCAGACTTACGGGGCCCCCCCTTAAGTCCGGGGCCCGGTACAGCTGTACCTGTTGTACCACCCTGTTGCCGGCCCTGGCTGGGGATGAGGGGTTTGGGGTGCGGTGGGGTTTGGGCTCTGGGCTGGGGACAGAAATGAGGTGTTCAGGGTATGGAAGAGGGCTAAAGGCTGGGGCATGGGGATGGGGTGCAAGGCCAGGGTGAGGGCTCTGGCTGGATGTGCGGGCTCCAGGGTGGAGCCACTGATGAATGATTTGGGATGCAGGAGTGGGCTCCAGGCTGGGGATGACTGGTGCAGGAGTGTGGAGGGAATGCAGGCTCCGGACGAGCTGTGGGCCCTGAGGCTGGGCATGAGGGGCTTGGGGCTTAGGAGGGGGCTCAGCGCTGGGATGGGAGGTTGGGGGGCTGAGGTTCCAGTGGTGCTTACTGTGGTTCCCAGGAAGCTACCACCAGGTCCCTGTGGCCCCAAGGTGCATGAGCAGCCAGGGAGTCTCTATGAACTGCCCTCGTATTCACAGGAACCACTTCCACAGCTCTTAGACACAGTTCCTGGCCAATGGGAGCTGCAGAACAGGTTACTGAGGGTGGGGGAAGGGCATGGAGCCTCCCTAGCTGCCCAAGGTCCATGAGCCTAGTGGCCCCAAGGACATGGGAGCCACTTTCAGGAGCCACACAGAGCTAGAGCAGGCAGGGAGACTGCCTTAGCCCCAGATGCCCACTGCACCACCAACTGGACTTTTAATAGCCCAGATGGTGATGCTAACTGGAGTCACCAGGATCCCTTTTCAATTGGGTTTTCCAGTCTAAAACTGGATGCGTGGCAACCCTAGATCAAGAAAACCAATCAATTAAAAATTGACTAGAAGATGTTGGACTTTAGGTAATTCCCAACCTGGTTGGATTTCAACCAGCATCGTACATTTTGAACCCTACCTATTTCACTGCTAATCCCCTGTGCAACCTCTTTAGAAACAAGATATTTAAAAGAAATGTGTCTTGCATTTACTGGTGCAACTTTGAATACATTTCCACAACCCGAATAAAAGCTGAGAGTGAGCATTTAAATCATGCTCACTCACCAACAGAACCTGGTCCAATAAAACATATTACCTCACCCATCTTGTTTCTCCAACATACTAGACTGAAAATAATAATCTGACCCTCTGTCATATTATTTCTGGTAACAACTGCAGTAAGGACAATACTGAAAAAAGTTATCCTGGGCTGTATTAGACTGCCAGTTCAAGTGTGGTAGGGGGCTGAGCCAGCCCTCGAGTAAGTACCACTGCTTCGTTTTCCATTGTGTAGATACAGGGCTTTTAGATCAGGCTCATCTAGCAGAGTTGGTGAGGGTTTTTTTCTCAAGCCTTTCCCAGGGAGGGAGGTATAGACTTGGGGGGATTTTTGGAAAGAGAGGGGGTTCTCTGACCCTAGTTCTTGGGGGTAATGCTTGGTGGTGGCAGCATACTGTTCCAGACACAGGAGAAACTTGTGTCTTGGGGAAGTGTTAACCTAAGCTGGTAAAATAAGCTTAGGGGGTCTTTTCATGTGGGTCCCCATATCTGTACCCTAGAGTTCAGAATAGGGAGAGAAACCCTGACAAAAAACATCATTAAAGTGCCTATTTTATTTAGTTTCCTGTGGGGTCATGACCGTTTTGATTTTAAAATCTCATCATTTCCCCATCTCATCTTTTCTTTCTCAGTTTCCCCCTTCTCATTTTCCCATCCTGGCTGTGTTCTACCCCTCTTCAGGGTTCTGCTGGTAACATCTGGGATAGCAGAAAATTTAGAGTGTCTGCCCTTTCTTAAGAACCTGAGGGTTTAGGACATTGTAGTTCTCACTGGCAAATCAGATTACCCATGGTAAACTCAAAAGACAACAGAGAGAGACATGGTGTTGGAACAAGAGAAGGAACAATCCACTGTCTTTAATTATATGCTTTCTGGGACATACAAGCCATTTGAAAACTCTGGAGGTGCAGGTGCTCTATTTTAGCAGTACAAATGTTCACATTAAATGTGTTTGTACTTTAGAAGCCAGCTAACATACCTATGATGAACAAGTCAATAAAAAAGGGTATTTTGAACTATAATTTTATCAGTCATCTACTTCTTGTGTGTTTGGAGTTAACAGCTACAGATGCTGGATGAACTGTAAATGAAGTTAAATAGAGCCTATCTTCCTTCGGGGTCTGAACTGGTATATCGGCTGTGAGCATGGCTAACATTAAAATACATTAAACGAGGGTGGTGTACTCTCTTAAACTTTTAGCCTAGATCTCAGAGCACTCACCAGGGATGATGCTGGAAATAGAGAACTTGAACTCTGGTCTCCTATATTGCCTGAGTGCTCTAACCACTGGGATAAAAATATAAGGTGGGCTTTACCCCCAGAGCCATCTTGGGTGGAGTGAGGCAGGTAGCTAAATCACCCTCACAAAGAACAGCTTAAGCACCTAAACTGCCTGACTCCAGTTGTGGGTCACAAGCAGAGACAGGCACCTGCCTTGAGTCTGGACCTAGGTCCCAAACTCCCCCTCAGCAGCATGCTGGTATTTGTGGATCACATTTTTAGGTGGATCTCTTTCCCTATGCATTGTATAGGGAGCCTATGCACCTAACTCAGGCTTTGTGGATCCCAGAGTCTGGGATTTTCTAGGTGCCTAAAAATTAGATGTTGCAATACTCAGTAGTTCCTTTCGGGATCTGGACCCTAATCAACAGCAATAGCTGCATTATCAATTATGAGTTACCCACACAAATATCACAATATTAGTTTAATATCAGGAGATCAAAATAATGTCTTTATTTGCCTTTCAGTTTTCCTCTTTATAATTCACATTTTCAAGTTTTTCTCTATGATGATGTCTAGACACTTTCATTTACAAAAAGTAAGCGGAGATTCTGATGTAATCATGTGATTCCAAGTACTTGCTGTGATACTTCTCAGAGGTAATCAGTGTTTTGAGGCACCTAACTATCACCTGACCTTAGCGTGAGGAAGTCTTGACTGTGCCTGATGTGGATCAGCAATGTGAATTCACAAGCCTTTAGCAACACAAGATCTGGCTTCTAGGCATGTCTCTCTATTAGTTAGTGATAGGCTGATAGGCACCCTCCCCCAACCCTACCCCACATCCTTTGAGTGAGTCAACGGGGAGTGATAGTGGTTGACTCACCGCCATGAGGATGCCGAGGTAAGTCGACCTAAGATGTGTGGACTTCAGCTATACTATTCATGTGGCTAAAGTTGCGTATCTTAGATTGACACCACCCCCCAGTGTAGACCTGGCCTTAGAGTTGGTATGGAAACCTCCACCTTTTCATGTTCTCTGTATATATATCTTCTTACTGTATGTTCCACTCTATGCATCTGATGAAGTGGGTTCTAGTCCACAAAAGCTTATGTTCAAATAAATTTTTTAGTCTCTAAGGTGCCACAAGTACTCCTCATTCTTGTTACTGTGACAATGAGGGATGGCACTCGCTATAGAATAGCAGCAGCAGGAAACTACATTTCCTTTGTTTTGTTTTTTATCTTAATTTTGATTTTTAAATAAGGTCTCCCCCATCCCCCCAGACCCTTTTAAAAAACTGGTCCCTGGGCAATTGGCCTCTTTGACTCCCACACCCCAACAGCAGGCCTGATCCCCTGGCAGTTGGCATTCAGAGATTCTTGGATTATACAGGGCTTTAAGAAAAACACCAAGGAGCAAGTCCTCAGTTGATGTAAATTGCCATGGCTCTTCTGACTTCAGTGTTTGGCCCTCAAATGTTGTGAGACTTGTGCTAAAATCATAACTCACAACGGTGGAATAGAGCAGTATCTTAAAGACCATCACAGAGTTACTCAGTTGGTATAACACATTCTATTCAGAATAGCAAATTGGACAAATGACTGCTCTCAAATGGAGAATGTGGAATGCTGTATAACTCACAGACCTTCTGGGTGTGGTGCCATGTCCCTTCTAGTGGCATGAACACCACTTAGAGATTGAGTCTCTTGCAGCCTTAACTAATAGCCATGTGGCTTTTAGCTCATGCAGCAGAAGCTCACACATTTAGCTTCAAAGGTTCCACATTCAATCCCACCTACCGCCGACTAGGGTCTTTCAGGGTTGCAAGTGGGAAGGCTGTAGTGGACTATATGCTGTGCCACTATATGGGACAGAACAATACACCCAGGAGGTCTGTGGGTTACAGTTGCATCAGTGTAATATCTCACTTGTTTGAATGCAATGATTTTATATTGCCTAATATCTATCCATGTGTTCTTACAAGATTTGAGACTTAATATTGAGAAAGCAACTTGAGAGCTGTCTTTCGCCTCTGATCCTGTGACTGGCTCCACATGTGCACAGGGATCTGTATAGACAGAACCTTTTGTAAGAATGTGGGCTTAGCTAGTAAGCTTCAGTGGTGTTAGAAAATAGCTCACAACAATCAGATGCGTTCATCAACACCCAGGGATCATGTAATATTTCTTAGTGAGAATGAAAAAAAAATGGACTAGCATAGATTGATCTGTGAGGATCACCTTGGTGAATTTCTGATGGAGTAATCAAAAATGTCCATTTCTTTTCCCATTTCTATTATTAGCCTGTTAGAGTTTAAAGTTAATTGGTACAAATAAGGTCCTCTTTTGAAATACTTGAAATAAATCAACAAAGTCCCTTTCCAGGAATTAAGTTATTGTGCAATAGATTTCACCATGGTGCTCTGGGGAATGTGGATTGTTACTGCTTTGACGTGTTTAAAATTTATGCATGTTTTCAGTTAATCTACATTCAATGTTTCTTATATTTTTTTCCATTAGTTGATGCTGACGTAACAAATAAGTTAAACAAATAAAAGGCTTAAATCTTTTCCTTTAGTTAAGCAACATCACTTCTATGACTTCATGAGACAGGTAAAAGAATGGAACAAACCCATTACATTTCTACTCATTCTCACAAGAATCTGAGCACTTCTAACAAACTGCAGAATTTTGCATAGCTAGCCCTAAATTCTGTAAACAAACAAATCATTTCCTACTTTTAGAACAGTGGAAGAGTGAGCTTTGCAAACATAGCTAGCTACACAGTTGACCCACACTCCTCACCTCAACCTAATAGCTTCTGATTTAATTCATTTTAAACTAATGGGGGAGGGGGGGGGGAAGAGTACAAGCTTCACATAATGTAAAACGAGCAACCTCATAACCTGATTTTGTTTCAACATCCCTCATTAACCTAATTTAGTCCCTCTCTGCTTCATATCATAGCTAATCTAGGCTCCAACATGCAAAGATTTGCACAAGTTTAATTATACAGTGAAATTAATTCAATTGCATAAATCTATGTACAATGGGCACTAGCATTGGAAGACCACTCAGACAAGGTTCATGTCTGTATTTTCTCTGTAAGCACCATACATACCTGGCATGTTATGTGAAAATATTAATTATAGAACAAATAAGAAGGAACAGAGTCACCAGACATGTTAAAGATTAGCAGCCATGTTAGTCTGTATCCATAAAGAAAATGAGGAATACCTGTGGCATATTAGAGACTAGACAGTTTATTTCAGCATAAGCTTTTATGGGCTATAGCCCATTTCATCGGATGCATAGAATGGAACACACAGAAGTAAGATGCATTTATATACTCAGAAAGCATAAGAAGTTGGAAATGCATCTTACTTCTGTGTGTTCCATTCTATGCATCCGATGAAGTGGGCTATAGCCCATGAAAGCTTATGCTGAAATAAACTGGTTAGTCTCTAAGGTGCCACAAGTACTCCTCATTTTCTTTAGAGTCACCAGTCTATCAGAACACAGAAAAATTCAAAAGAGAAAACATACAACATTATTCTGAACTTCATAGTGTTGGGTTTTTGAGAGAAATATTGTGCATCATCATCCAAGACTTCTGAGAGCCCTGCTTCTACTACTAGGAAGAAAGACAGGAGTCTTACTTTAAATTGAATCTCAAAACTTTCTTTTGTTACACAACTTTTCTTTTAGCTTTCTGCTTTGCAGGGGAGATGAAGATTAACAATGTACTCCTTATGATGAAATCTCCCTGGACCAGCTGTGGTGTGGGAGGTAAACATCAGAGTACCAACTAACTAAGTAGCAATCCCATCACTCATTTTCAGAATTTCCAATGTACAGTTTTACGTAGGGCAGGTTCATGAACAACAATCTATTAACATTGTTTGTTAGGAATAGTATATATACAAGAATGTGTCTGAATTAATTGTATATTTTGGTCTGTATCCCAAAATGTGATCTATGTGCTTGACTGCTAAGATTGTGGTTGCACTAGAAAAGGGGATTAAATAGTTTTAACACCCTCCCCTACAGAGGTCATCAGGATCACCAGCAATTACTAGCACCTGGGATTTAATTGCTTCCATTAGCCATCTCTGAACCCCAGCTGGGAATTAACCCCCCATTTAAGGCTATGAATGGCTCACTAGCGCTTCTTCTTGGGGGCACTATCATTAAATAATAGAAACAGAGATGGGGTGCAGCAGAACAGGGTCACGGAGCACTTCAGAAGATCTATACAGCACCACAAATTTCCTCTTCCAACATCATGTCTGAATTTAGGCCTGATTATGCAAACACCTAAGCAATGCTTAACTTACTTATATTGTAAACTACTTGGGGCAAGAGATTATCTTTTCGTTTTGTTACCATCTAGTCCCTAGTACAATGGTATCCTGGTCCATGACTGGAGGACTCTTAGGTGCTAATGCAGAATATGAATAACTTCAGTCTTGTGCTGAACTAGTTGAAAAACTTTGAATTTAGAAATTAGATTAAAAACAAGGTAAAAAAATTTTTTTGCCAACTGAACTACTTGGAAAATAATCATTCATAAATATTGGGCTCAAACTTCTCTCTCACCTTCTGTTTTTTGTCCTCAACTTTTCCCCAGAATATTTCCCTTTCTATCTCCCACCCACCACATCTTCCTGACCCCTTTTCCATCCTTCATTTCCATCTTTGTTCTGCTAATCATTAGCTGTCCTCTCAAACCACATTTTAAGAATATGAAACTGATGATCCAGCTGGTAAATTACTATGGAAACTTGCAATAGCAGTGGTCTGAAGCCTGAAGTGTACAAGAAGTTACTATAGTAAACCTGCAGAAGTGACAAAGAGTCCTGTGGCACCTTAAAGACTGCATGCATCCGACGAAGTGGGTATTAGCCCACTAAAGCTTATGCTTCAATACTTTAGTTAGTCTTTATGGTGCCACAGGACTCTGTCACTTCTGCAATTCCAGACTAACATGGCTACCTCTCTGATTGTATAGTAAAAATAAAGACATTCATAAACCATAGCCATGCCTTATTATACTAACACAATTAGTACTACGTACAACATTTGGGCAAAATCCATAGCTGATATAAATCAACATAGATCCATTGAAGTAAATTGAGCTACACTGATTTGCGTTAGTTGACAATTTGTCCCTTACATTTTAAGTCTATTACAGCGTATAATTCTGTTATTAATTTGTATTATGTCCAAAATATTTCCAAGCACTTTTCCATCTGCTTACTGTTCAAATGTTTCATTTTCTTCATCCTGCAGAGATGTGAGAGGACAGTATGGGACCTATGAAATATACTTACTTTGATGGGTTTTATTTAACATTTTGAGTTCCTTTTTACTGCTGGGACTCAGACAAAGGCCTAAGGAAAAAAAACAGTAGGGGACTTTTGATACCAACGTTATACCTCAAATATCAGTAAGAATACAAAGAAGGCAGTTGTTCAATGGTGATAGGTAGGACACTTCAGTAGATGTATTTAGACCATCACATGGGTCTTGGGTAAACAATAGAATAAAAGGAAAGGGAAGAAATCTGGATAAAATCAAATTCAAGAGGGACTATTAAAGCTATCTTTACAAATATTGTGAATAACAAAGGTTCCAATTCTTCCATGCTTGGTCATACTGAGTAGTATTTTATTCTTTGAGTAGTCCCACTGAAATGCATCAGTGCTCACAGAGCATGGTACTATTCAATCTGAATAAGGGTGGAAGACTTGTGACCAAGACATAATGAACCTTTTTGTGATAAGTGTGGGGATAATTATTAATCATGTAGCCGGATCTATCACTAACACAGTCTTTTTGTATGGTAAAATTATTAGTGTCCTTTTGATTTTTTTTTTAAATAAACTGTGAAAAATCTCCATCTTCAATTTATTTCCCTCCCAGGAGATTTAAGGTTCAATCCTGGAAGACCATGAGGTCCATGGACATTCCATATGTTACAGTCTTACAGTTGTATGCTTAATTTAGGTTACAATTCCAAATCCATTTCACTTCTCCATAGTCTTACTTAATTACTTACTCTGTTCACTTTGCTCTCCAATTTTCAGTCAGCATGTATAATTTAATGAATGTAGTCACAACGTTAATACACAAATATTATACTTGATCCGTTATGAGCAGAATTTCCTTGTATAAACAGACCATACAATATATGATCAAATGTTCCATGATGAGCTTGCTTTTAGGCTGAGAGGAAGCATGGAAACTTTCAGCCTAAAAGAACAATCACTTCACTATGTTACAAAGGCTACAAAATTGAGATTTGGAATGAAAAAAAAAAATCTCTTCTGTACAGGCACTAAGACATAGGACCAAGGAGAAAGGCATACTATGAGAAAACAGACTATGATGGTAGCATCACTACTATTAAGTTTTAATACATTGCAGATTTTTTTGTTCTATTCATTCAGACAATTTCACAGACTATGATGTGTAGGGATTATGACTTGTATGGTTTAGTTAGTTTCAAGTTTTGCCTCTAGTTACATTAGGAGGGTGAAATTAGTTCTGAGGTCTAGTTGTACATGGTTTAGCTCTTGAATTAATCCTTTTGATTTAGGAAAGTTTGCTGATATCCTGTAAGTACATAAATCTGATTACTTATGCCAACTGAAAGCACATTATTCATTGTTTGGCACTTTCCTTGTCCCCACTAACTCATAAACTTCACAGACATTGGCAGCTCTGGCAATGCAATGTGATGTGCAATTAGTACTAAAACTGAGCCAATTATGTTCCTTTCATGGTGTTACATTACATCATAAGTATCAACCAATTCAATTTCAGAGAGCTGCTGTAAAAATAATTTTGTGTTTTGCAAGCATCTCAAAATGTCATTTCATAGATTGATCACAATTTTGCTAAGGTCAGTCATATCTCATCTCAAGATTTCATTTTTCAGAAAATGTGTGGGAAAAATAAAGGCAAAAACCCAGGCACAGTTACCACTGAACTTCCAATTTGCAGTACAATGAATTTAATGGGTGTTTTGTCCAAGCAAGTACTATGCAAAAATAAAGGCCCAGATTGTCCGTCCCCCCCCCCCGCCTCCCCTATTACCCTTTGTCATAAGATCCAGACCTTTGTGGGGGCTTTCTCTATACACCATATGGAAGGGGAAAAGAGAGATGTCAGCTGGTTCTGTGGCATTGTTCTCCAGTACATCCAGACCCTGATGAGTATTTTGGGACCCCAGACTTATTTGGAGGAGGTGTACATTTGAGTGAGCTGAAGGAAGAAATGTGGAGATGAACATTACTCTGGCCTTGGCCTTCCAGAGAATTAGTGAAAAGGACAATACTTTTCTAGGCTTTTCCACTGAGTATCCCCCTCCATCCCATGAACATGGGGCTCTCTGTAACAAAGGAGCCCTCTACTCTGAATAAGGTGAAGACCCACAAATGGACTTAAGTGTTGCAATGCTGAACACCTAATTAGGCACCTAGGGGAAAAAAACAAACTAAAAAAACCCCACAGGAACACATTTCATTTCACAAAGCCTGAGTTAGACACCGAGTCTCCCTGTACAATGAGTGGGGAGAGATAGGTTCTTTCAACTATGATCTATAAGGCCAGAGTGTGCTAAGCCTGTCCTCTCTCAAAAATAGGCACCTAAGTCTAGGACGCAGAGAAGTGCCTATCTCCATTTAGCAATCCAGGAATGAGAACCAGCTGCCTAAACTGAGGCAGTTTAGGCACTATGAGGCATTTCTTGCAGGAATATATACGCTTTGCTCCACACAAAACGTGTGGAAGGAAGAGGTGCTGGTATCCATCATACACCTTTTTAGCTCAGAGGTTGGCACAATATCCTGGGATATGGGATATTTGGGTTCAATTCCTCATACTTCCTGAGGGGACTGATTGTGTGGCTCTATTTTTATTCCCTTGTATTCAACTGCCTTTTGTACAGAGATATTTGAAGCAGGCTCACAGACAACATTTCTGTTCTAACGTCCAAGGGTATGTCTACACTGCAATTAGACACCTTCAGGCCACACTTATGACTTCTGTCTCAGTGATGCCTGGCTTGGGGTAAGGGACTGTTTAATTGTGACATAGACATTCAGATTCGGTCTGGAGCCTGAGCTCCAGGACACTGAGTAAGGACGATCCCAAATCCTGGTCTCCAGCCCAAGCCCTGCATCTATACTGCAATTAAATGGCCCCTTAGTCCAAACATGTGATCCCAAGTCAGCTGACATGGGCCAGCCACAGGTGTCTAATTGGAGTGTATACATACCTCTATTGTGTATATAATGACACTAGAGAGAACGCTTTGCAAGAAGCTCATTCGTTTTATTAATCACATCTTCTGTGGTTAGTTTGGGAAAGTGATGTAGGTTCATTCGTTTAAAATGGTTGGAACATCAGAGTCTCTATTAAACCATAGAACACTGGCATTATTCAGGCAAGCACCCAAATTAATGCTGAGAATGTTGTGCATTCTGTGTGCAAAACATGCTTAATTAAAATTACAATAAAGAAGCTATCTTTAAGCTTTTTAAATTAAAGGTTTGTTTCAGAAAGGAATAATATTTGCTCATAATTTTAAAATGTCTTTGTTATGGTTTCCCCCTGGAGTGCCGCTGGGAACTGGGGTACCGCTGAAATCTCTGAGTCACTAGCATGGACTCCCTCTCAAACGGTGCTATTGTGATAAGCTGTAGATTCGCTCCCAGTTCTACATTTCCACCAGCATTCACACAGGGTAGGGATACACCCAGCTGCAGTTACATGCAGACTCTGTCCAGCCATTGGATGAACAAACAATAGAGAGGCGAGATCCAAAATAACCACCAGCTTCCCAGCCTAGGACCCAGTTTATTAACCACCCTCGGACGCAGCTCCAGCATCTCTCATTATGCCTCACCCCATCCCCTCTAGCTGGGGCACTTTTCTGTTCTGTTCTATTCTCAACTCTGGCTCTAGCTCCCACCCAGAAACATTGGTGAGCTCACTTGTCCGTTGTTCCCCAACCTTCAACCCTCTCTGGCCCTTCTGCTTCAGTCCTCTGGCTCAGAGAGCAAACAGTCATCTCCCTCTTCTTCTCTTAGCCTTCAGCGCCCTCTAGCCATGGTTCCCTGGCTCAAGGAAGTTTGGGGAATCTCCTCCCTGAAGTTCTCAACCCAGGTCTACTCTATTTCTGAGCTCATGCACTCCCACTTGCTCTTTCTGGACTCTGGGTTCTCAACTCTCCCACTGGCTTTAGGTTGTCTTTTATGTATAACTCCAAAGGCTCATCCGCACCCTCCTCATTACACCAAACTAGGAATCGGGCTTAATTTCTATTAAGGGGCCTGCTACCCTGTTAAAGCAGATTTATTTATTTCTCTTTGTATTTTTACATTAGTGAAGTAGGGAGGGGAAAAGGTCTGCCAAAGAGCTCTTGATTTTTCCTTACACATTTAATAATTTATTAATAAACTAAAATTAATTATTACATCTTGGGGAGATCTTGTTATTTAGATTTTAAGTTTCTCAGGCATATATCACATCATAGTTGCATGAATGTGCATTCAAAAGTCAGGAATTGCCAAAAACTATGTCTAACTGTGACTCTGACCTTTTGTCTGTATATCATGATATATTTTTCTCAAATAATCTCTCCCCGCCCCTCCCCCCAAAAAAACCCCAACAACCAAAGAACCCAACCATATGATATTCAGTTTTTTTTTTCTCCAACCTTAAAGCTTCTAGAAACAATAAGGATTTACTTCTCTGCCAGGGCAACACAAATGTGCCATCTAACTTCCAAAGAAATCTCATTGCCACATAAGCTTGATTTGCAGCATATCTACTAATATTAAGGTTAATGATCAGAATAGCCAAAAATGTATTAATTAGAAATCAATACTGCAATAAAAAAATTGAGGTATAGAAATAGATTTTAGTCACTTACGTTTATTCATTTAACACGAAGACAAAATTTTGTGCATCATGGTGGAGGATAGTAAAGAATGACAAAATTTTAAGCCTAAATTTTGCTTGCTGAAGATAAATCTTACCTACATGATCAGGAGACTCCAGACTCAAAATGGGAAGAG
This sequence comes from Sternotherus odoratus, assembly GCA_032164245.1. Lineage (NCBI taxonomy): Eukaryota > Metazoa > Chordata > Testudines > Kinosternidae > Sternotherus > Sternotherus odoratus. Next base: position 154,581,265 of record JAVMKO010000001.1, on the reverse strand, counting down.
TTTGATGACAAAAGAAAGTTAATTTGTTTTTAAGAAATCTTTTGAGAAATGTACTGTGTATTATTGTGTCAATAAAAATTGGCTATTGCTTGGAAGTGGCTCTACAAGTGGCAATAAACTGGTTAAATCATCCACAATTTCCATTTACTTGGGGTATACTTTTGTTAAGTATTTCAAACTCTTTGAACAGTGAAAGTAACGGAAAGTGATGAAGTAGAGGACCATGTCTGGGGACTTGCTTATATAACTGTGTGTGCACTGTAGAAACATTTTGAAAATATATGGAAAAGAGAAAAGGAAATGGGATGGGTGACTCATTACAGCAAAGATCCAGTGAAATAGGGCTTTGGGACTGCAGAGAACAAACCAACTATTTGTTTTATTTTCAAGCTGTGTTTAAAATGGTTGTTTTTGGACCCAGCCCTATGGGATTCACATTTTGTTTTCATTAAAGTTTCAGTAAGACAGAAGATATCATTCTTACCTCAGCTTGCTTCAGTACAACAAAAACAATATAATGTAGAACCACACCAATGTTGGAAAGTATCTATATGAATTTTCTCCTAAGCTACAAAAGGCAGCTAAAGCAATAGAAGACAGTCTTTAAGAAGTACTGGTCTTACCAGCTTCAGACAAAATGAATTTTTCAGCCATCACATACCGTTGCTCATCATCTGAAGATATAGATTCTCCCACAGCCTCAAACCCTTAATACAGAGCTTGTCAAACTTGTACTGGGAAAAGGATTTAATGAAATCCTTGACTGCTACAGAGCCCGAATGCTGACATAGAAGGACCTCTGAAAGTAGAGATGGAATAAAACTCTTAGAAAAGGAGCATGTTTGCAGTGTGGTTATAGCTGTAATGGTCCCAGGATATTAGAGAGACAAGATCAGGGAGGTAAATAATTTTATAATTGAACCAACTTCTGTTTTGTGAAAGAGACAAGCTTTTGAGCTACACAGAGCTTTTCTTCTAGAACATAGTTTCTGAGATATTGGATACATAGCATGTCCAAATAGGTAAAATATATTGATTTCTGCTCTTGTGCTTGTACTTTATGTCTGCTAGAGGTTATTACTACTTACTAATCATTAATGACAGTATGCAGCATAACATAATGATAGCTTAGGACCATTAGGTTATGCCCAAAGAGGTTTACTATTAAGCCCTAAAAGTCTGGTTGTCCTCTATAAGCCTTCTCTCTCTTCTTGTGGACCCATGTGGGACTTGGGGAGAATGCTCAAACTAACACTCTCTTGTCCTGATTCAAAGTTCATTTAAGCCAGTGGGAATCTCTCCAGAGATTTTAGTGGACTCTTATCACTGGGGCAACAGTCAGATTAGGGCTCCTAGCTATCCTCTAAGCCCAAAACATTGTGGGGAGCATTCTCACTGAAAGATATGGTGGTATATGGACTGTCTAAGGGAGAAAAAGTACAGCAGCTAAAACATATTCCTCCAATCAGTACCCCTGAGGGGATTATGCCTCTATTTGCCATACAGAAGCAAAATGCCTCAGGCCTCAGGCTACTTTTAGTTGATTGCTAAAGCCCTGTATATCTTGTCCCTCCCCTATTTGGCAAGTCAGAATTTGTCCCACTGTTTTCTTACCAAAAGAATTAGGACCATGAGATAACCCCCTCAACTCTCAGTCACTTGTAATAATGAAAGTGAACAGAGCTCCATTCTGAGTTCATGAGAGAAAATATCTGGGAACACGCTAGGCACTCTCATGAGGATTTATGTTGCTTTATGCAGCACGAAAGAGATGGATAATAAGACCACTGCTGAGTTATACAGCACAATTAAAGCCTTGTCCTCTGGTTATAGTACAGTAGGTCTCCTTTTGTTGCCGTCTATGCTGCAAACTTTAATTAAGACTAAGTTGGATTCACATACCATATTTCTATTATAAGCCTAGAGTGCCCTGTTTCATTTTATAACAGCATTTTATGAGCCGGGTAATAAGGGTGACAAAGTGGGTGAGGTAATATATTTTATTAGACCAACTTCTGTGGATGACAGAGACAAACTTTCAAGCTTATTGAGAACTCTTCTTATCTCACCTTGTCTCTTTAATAACCTGGAGTCAATACTGCATACAGGTAATAAGGCTGGCTGATCAGGTGAAACAGAAAGACAGAGAGCTACATTTAATTTTTAAAATATGGGACAGGTAATGCAATAAAATTGACTCTTTTCAGATGAATGAGATATTTCAGTGATAATGTGAATGCTTAGGAGACAGACACCACAACCAGAGGGGAGACAATTGCCAAAGATTTACATTGTCTCAGTGATGTTGGGCAGAGGATAAGGATGTGGAAGAGCCATTAAATAATTAACATTTAACAAAAAAAATAAGTTCAGAGACCACATGAGAAACACCCAAAGCTACCCTCACAGGCAACATGAGAAATTAACTCCTTCTACAACAACAATAATAATAATAATAATAATAATAATAATAATAATAATAATAATAAGCCTTGCACTCTGGGACAATATTGTTATCCTAGCACTAAGATTAGCTAAATCTTAACAAGAATACTTTCTGAAGCAAACTGACAGAAGCCTCCAACAAATAGCTGTTCTCAAGATCAGATGTTGACATTTTCATGACCAATCATGACCAATACTATGCTGAGAGGGGAAAAAAAGCAGGGAAAATTCTAGCATAGCAAAAGCCATAATTATAGCCCTCTCCTCTACACAATCTACCTCCCCTATCACTAAACTCAAATGAATAGTCTAAGAATTTATATCATCTACAAAAACATACTCTACAGAAGCTAACATATAAACTTCTTCTTTGAGGACCAATTTCACACAACTTTCAAAAACACAATAAAACACCATAGATAAAGCTATCTCCACCAAGCATATAATAACTACGATTACATCTATGCCAACTGATAAACCCTCTGGTTTTGACAACTTTCCTCCAGAGTTCAACAAGACCTCCTATGCCCTATGATGCATTTAAGGACCCATTCACCAAAGGTCACCTACAGCACTTAGGGATAAAATGATATCCTTAAGCCTGGTTATCTCGTAAAAGGTACAGAAGCAGGCATTATGCAGCTGCAGTTAACTAAGCTGCTCTCTTGAACTCTCTTCCTGCCCCCATCCCCATCCAATGACTATTACAATGATTGACTAAGGAAGAGACACTCTGTAGCCCACTGGCTAGAGCACCCAGATGAGAGTGGGAGACCTGGTTCCAGTCCCCCTGCTTCAATCACTCTTTCATTATTTGGCCACAGTGGAACAGCTTCAACAGGAGACACTGAGGAGCCTCACATACCAGTATCCCATAATTCAGTGGTGGAGGGAGCATTTGAAAAGGGGGGTTTCCTGGCGGAGTAGGGGCAACTGAACCTGGGTCTCCCATATCCCAGGCAAGTGCTCTAAACAGGGTAAAAGTTATAAGCTGGGCAGCAGCACTGCCTCCTATAGCTGTTTCATGTGGAGTGAGGGAGGCACCTAACACCTTTTCACCTAAATCTCCTGACTCCAGCCAGCTGCTTCCCGTCTGTGAATTGCTAAGCAGTGATAGGCACATCCCTGAAGCCTGGACTTAGGCACCTATCTCTGATTAGTAGCACAAACCACTCTGGTTAGTATCTCCCATTGTCTGCCTTAGGAGATGACATGCCTAGTATATGCTGGCTTTTGTGGCTCATATTCTTAATCACCTATCTCTGCCCATTCACTGTATGGGGAGTGCAGGCACCTAGTTCAGTTTTGTGAACTGAGTGTTTTTTCCTGTGGTTTTTTAGGTGCCTAAAGGTTAGGCCCTGTGATGCTGAGTGTTGCAGTGGCTACATCATAATTGGATTCCACCCAACATGACTCTCAACTTTACTATGCTCGGTTATAAATGCCAGAAAATGTAGAGCACAGACAACAGCAATACACATATGCTGAATCACAAATGGATTTCAATGTAAACATGAAGGGATCATCGCTTGGATGCCTACAGTAGGCAGATATGGGATAATCTGCCTGGCCCACTAGTTCTCATCCTGCTCCCTAGTAGTTAGAGATTACCCTATGCCCTGAAGCAAGCTTAATACCTCTTCCAAAATTTCTATAAATAATTATGACAAATTATGATAGCCAGGTCTGCCTCCATTCCCATTGAATCCTCGGCCTTTCTATTAGAAGAGCCAAAAAGGATGGTGCTTACTGTGAAACTGGGCACCAGTCCACTAGGAAATGGATGAGACCAATAAACCCATTTGTCATCTCCATTTTTTTAAACCAGTGCTACGGTACTGGACATTAAGGAATGGGGACAGTAAGAGTTATCTATTATAAAAACATATACATTCTTTCTTATTATGATGAAGATCTTTTGACAAAGGTCTTCTATGTTCAGAAAGTTAGAAAGTTCCGAAATGAATTAAGGTGGTAGCGTCTGTAAATATGAAGAAATGTAATCAAGAAACCCACTTACAAAACAAAACTAAGTGTGCAATAAAACAAATTGTGGATACTTTAATAAGTGCATTCCTAACCTACTTAATAATGTACTTTTAATAAATTTTAAAGATCTCTGAATTAACTAAAGAAACTAATGATTAGACATTTTCCCTAGTGTAAAGAATTACAAAATGGTTGCCTTGGGCAATGAAGATGATTGACTGCACATTTGAGAAATTCAAAGTACTTTCATGTTCTAATTTTTTGTGTAAAATTACCAAATAGTAAAATTGTCAGTATTAAGTTGTTCAAATAATGTCATTCCAGTTCAGTTGGGAAGAGACATTAATGCTAGAAAATGATAAGGAGCCAGTTATCCTGGCAATAATATCCATTGGGAAGAGTCTTTTCTACATTATTTTGTAAGATGATATTTAGGAAGTATCATTTGGAAACCCCACCTCCACTCCCAGAATTAACATGGCAATACAAGGGTGGCCTGCTCAGTTATATTTTAATGAATACAAACACTGTTGGCCGGATCCTCAGCTGGTGTAAATTAACATAGCCCCACTGAAGTCAATAGAACCATGGTGATTTGCACCAGCTGAGTTTCTCACTCTGCCTATATAGTAAAACAGCATAACTCGCTGTAAGTTACAGACTGTTCCTGAATGGACACAAGATGACAAATTTTACTGTAATTTACTCCATGAGTATTATAGCAGAAATTAGCATAATAACAGAGGGTGATAGCATACCTTCCCACATTAAAATTAACTTGAGGATGCTAAGGGAGAGAACTTCTCCAGGAGTCTGTTTTAACAGAATACCTCCCTGATAATTCTGTCATGGGGAAGAGCAAGATTTTTCTCTCATAAAACAGTCCATTACGCTGCCTCCAAATCTGGAAGATTCCAGGGATTCAACAAGACACTAGGGCTATGTGTATGAATGTCCTCTGTGTCCATATTGGCTCTGTGTCATAGGGTCCCACATCCTAATCCCCTTGGCTACCACTGCCCCAGGGACTTTCATAGGAGAATTTCTCTCTCTTATTGGGACTCCTTAGGAAAGTGATTATGGTCCTCATGCTTCAGAAGAGGACATACTAGCATAGAGCTGATGAGCAGTAGCTTGCAAGCTTGGTAAACTTCATAAGAAATATTGCTGCTCTAATGTCTTCTGCACATGCTTGTTTGGAAGAAAGGAAGAGGGATATAGTCATCGGATAATCTGTGGCAGCTGGTGGTAGAAGAGGTAGCCCGGGGCCTGCAGGAGGATCTGGTTCCCAATATGGATGTCTTATAGTCCACAGGAATGAAGCCTGGTTTCCCTAGACAACCTTAGGCTCTAGCCCCATTTCACATCAGATTGATCAGAAATCACACCCCTTCTAGAACAGAAGACAGAGAGTAAATTATGTGAGGAGTTTCCTGGCGACTTTGCTCATCCCATGTAGGGTGACCAGACAAAAAGTGTGACAGATTAGGACAAGAAGTGGGGGGTAATAGGTATCTATACAAGATAAAAACACAAATATTAGGACTGTCTCTTTAATATCCAGATATTTTGGTCCCCCAATCCCACAGGTTTTGCTGTGGAAGAGGAGGCTCTATTACATCCAGATATCAGACACGAACAGTTGCATTCTGTAAAAAGAGATGTATAGAAAAATTGCATCACATGCCTAGATCTATTAACATTTCAACCTTGAATACAAGTTGTACTTGAAGTAAATAGAAATAGCCTTCCACTGCTTGCATCCAATGAAGTGGGTATGAGCCCAAGAAAGCTTATGCTTGAAAACTATAGTTAGTCTTTAAGGTGCCACAGGACTCTTTGTTACCTTGAAGTAAATAGTTACCCTTCCCCCATTTTATCGCCTTGTATTTTTCTACAACCATTCTTCTTTTTAATAATACATGTTTTCCTAGGTAGTTATTTAAATTGTTAATTATCATAATTTAATTCTCTTTGAAATTTACCTGGGAACTTTGGAGTCTTGAAAATCTTTGTCAATAAATTCTTCAATTAAGAATAATCTCACTTCTTAGCAAATAAATGCATTGGGCAAACACACAAGATGCAAAGAACAATCGAGTAAGTGTGGTGGTGGTGAGGAGAGGCTTCCTTCAGCACATGTGCTTTCACTCAAAACTCAGTGGCACCTTAAGTAAACTAGGGATTGAAAAAATCCATGAGGTCAGTCCATCAGTAATTACTCAACTTGGGATCAGTTGTTTAAGTCTGTCAGTTGTTAAAACATTACCCATGGTGGTGAGGCCTAAAACTCATCCTGTGTCTAATTTTGTGGCTCTTTTCCTTGTTTAAAATATATGGAATTTGACTTTCATGAAGGATTTATTTAAGCAAAACCACTTGAACCTCATCTCCCTAAATGAAACAATGCATATAGCAAGATTTAAGAGTTATAGTTGAAACACTTAGGATAATTTCTACTCCATATAACATCTAGCACTGCCACTTAGAACCTGGAAAACAGGTTGCTATAACAATCTCATTTCAAAACCACTGGTATATGTCTTACTCATGCTTTACCTATTAATATCTGTGCATCTATTATGTATCCTTTCTAAACCTCTATTAATTGGAAGACAAATTGTTCTCTATAAATATTTTTAAAAGCTTCCATAAGCAACCATATTTTGCCTTCAAACATCATAAACAACTACATGCTGGCCCCTGTTACATATATTGTAAAATCTACACTATAAAGAATAAAGCCAAATTTACATTTGTTAGCAACAGGTTATCATTCTAATCGATTTTTTTAAAGGGATCCCAAACAAATAGGGGAACACTGATCTGGTTGTTCACATTTGATCTGTAGGTTAAAAACAAACAATCCACCTTCCCCACACAAACATTTTCTTCTTTTCATTTTTCCAGTAATCTAAAATATTCAGAGAAATATTTTTCCACAACAAATTAAGTGTAATTTGCTTTCCATGTTCACTGGAAAAATTAAATTGCTATAATCTAAAATGTTTTTTTTCTTTTAGACATAAAAGTAGATCCCCAAACTTTTTCTTTGTGTTGTACTGATTTGCAAAGCTGACTACTCTAAGTGTGAAACTGATTACCTAAACAACAATGCATCTCCTTAATCTTTGACATATTTTTCAAAGATACCTTTCCTTCCACATACCACATATTATCATGTCTTATAGTTGTTTCCATAATGCTGGAAGATGAAAAAAAAATAGCCTGTGTCTTCAAAACAAAAATACGGAACAGCTCATAGATTTAGTTACAGAAAGACATATGCCAGTAAAATGACTGTATTGTTTTACACCAGGAAGGACATTAAGAGAGAAAATTGCTAAAATGGTCAATTTATATATATTCCAATTGTGTCCTCAAATAAGTAAAGGAAGACATAGATCCAGATAAATGCCAGAGACTTCTTTTCTAATATTAAGGGTCAACACAAATCAGATATCCAAACTTATCTAAGGAAATTGGTCTTCAACTGGGATACAGTTAATATGGGAAAAACTGTAGCTATTGGATTGCATTGGGGGACAATATATTGCAACACTACACGAGGAGGATTCCAGGAAGGGATTGTGTCTCAGTTAAGGCTGTCAATCAATCACAGTTAACTCAGATGATTAACTCAAAAAAATAATAATAATCATGATTAATCACACAGTTAAAAAATTGAATACCAATTGAAATGTATTAAATATTTTGGATGTTTTTCTACATTTTCAAATATATTGATTTCAATTACAACACAGAATACAAAGTTTAGAGCTCACTTTATCTTATTTTTATTACAAATAGTTGCACTGTAAAAATGATAAACAAAAGAAATAGTATTTTTCAGTTCACCTCATACAAAGTACTGTAGTGCAATCTCTTTATCATGAAAGTGAAACTTACAAATGTAGGGTTTTTTGTTACAGAACTGTACTCAAAAACAAAAAATGTAAAACTTTAGAGCCTACAACTCCACTCAGTTCTACTTCTTGTTTAGCCAATTGCTAAGAGAATTGTATTTGTCCTGCTCTGTTTTACCCGCATTCTGCCATATATTTCATGTTATAGCTGTCTAGTAACATGACCTCACACATATTGTTTGTTATAAGAACACCATCACTGCAAATTTGACAAAATGCAACGAAATTACCTCTGTGAAATTTCTAAAGATAGCTATAGCACTTGAGCCAAGATTTAAGAATCTGAAATGTTTTTCAAAAACTGATAGGGACAGGATGCTGAACATGCTTTCAGAAGTCTTCTGACTCAGATGATGAAAATGATCATGCGTCAGTCTGCACTGCTTTGGATTGTTATCGAATGGAACCTGTCATCAGCATGGATGCATGTCTTTTGGTGGTTGAAGCATGAAGGGACATATGAATCTTTAGTTCATTTGTTGTGTAAATATCTTGTGAGGATGGCTACAGCAGTGTCATGTGAACACCTATTCTCACTTTCAGGTGACATTGCAAACAAGAAGCAAGCAGCATTATTTTCTGAAAATATAAACAAACTTGCTTGTCTGAGCAATTGGCTGAACAAGAAGTAGGACTGATTGGACTTGCAGGTTCCAAAGTTTTACATTGTCTTATTGAATACTGGGGGAGTTTGTACATACTTCTATATGAATAGGTTCAATTTTCATGATAAAGAGATTGCACTACGGTACTTGTATTAGGGAAATTGAAAAATACAATTTATTTTGTCTTTTACAGTGCAAATATTTGTAATAAAAATACATATAAAGTTAGTACTGTAAACTTTGTATTCTGTATTATAATTAAAATCAATATATTTGAAGATGTAGAAAGCATTCACAAATGTTTGAATAATTGGTATTCTATGATTGTTTAACAGTGCACTTAATCATGATTATTTTTAATCATGCAATTCATTGTGATTATTTTTTTAATCGCTTGACAGCCCTTGTTTCAAGCAACACAGTCTGTAGCACCTGTAGGTCCAACTGATATCAATAAGATTTGTTAGCCTGGTTCTCAGAAGTGTCCCATGCTATCTATTTTCAATATTGCTCAGAACTCGGGAAGTTAGAGAATGTCGTTAAATTTTGCCATGAAGCAGAAATATCAAGCCACTTGAAGAAGTCAGTTCCATTCCTATCAGCTACAGTGAGGTATGCTAATCTGCAGAGGGAGGAGAGTTGCTTCTTTTAATGAGCTCTTTGCCCCGTAGATCCTTCTCCATGCCTACATTACTCAGTGATTGAATGTGTCATTCACAGCTATTGAATCAGGCTAGTGAATCAGACATGGTGGAAAAATAAGAAACCCATTCTTTCTAGTCTAAAAAGTTAATGTATCCTAAGGCTGGTATAACTTGTCCTTTATAACAAAGAAGGTATGCCAATATGTTAAAGATGGCCTCCCACTATATCTCCTCCTTCCCTTTGTCTGAGATAAACATTTTGTAAAACGTGTGTGTGCACGGTGGCATAAGTCAGCAATGAGGGATTAGAGACATCTATTTGTTTTCCCATTTAAATAAAAATCATTATACAGCCTGACAGCACAGTACAGTGCTGAGCTGGTGTACTTTGAAATGAATTCACTGGGGGACAGAGAGACTGGAATCCTCCTCTTGGGAAATTAAACACCTTCCATTTGCAATCTGTTGTGTTATAAAGGGGAAAAATGTGTACTGGGTGTATTTTGTTACTCCTGAGGTACAGACATTGATGACAGTTTTTCTCCAAGCTAGCTAAGGCTGTTCCTATAGTGTAGATTTAAGTTGAGTTATCTACACTTGAGATACTTTAGCTAAAGTGAGAACAGCTAGATTACAAAATAGTATTCAGCCTTGCACAGTGATTGTGTGAGCCACTGATGCAATAGTTTTATTTGTAGCCTATACACTCTGATGAGCCAGCTAACTCAAGTGAAAACCACCTCACTGCTCATCTTAAAGTGTGTGTGAGGATGGAGACTGAGATTAGGGGCAACTCTTGAATTATAACTGGAGTTAAGACTGCAGTGAAGAGAAACCCTTGGGTGCATGTTTCTAACATCTGCTGTGACAGGATCCACTCCAAAATGGAACATCTGGAGATGCCCAGATGTCATTTCCCTGCACTCAGTTGGCACAGTATATGGCAACTGTTTGGGAGGAAATTTAAGATTTTGCATTGCTAAGAGAAGTAGGGCAACAGAAGAGATGGCTCAGAACTATCTTTACTGAAGGTAAACAAACCAAGCTAGTGAATCAGACATGGTGGAAAAATAAGTAAATGGCCCAGAATCTGTAGCTAGGGAAATCAAGGAGTCACCAATATTTTGAATGACTTCTTTTGTCTCTTTGTGGGGGGGTGGATCTAGGTTTGTTTCCTGGCCTCTGGTGCCTCCTCCACTCCCTACTAATCTAGAAACTGCCCAGAGAGTGCTGTCCCCTGAGAAAATTAATACTACAACCTAGCCAGGAGAGTAAATCCCATTACACAGGGGACAATAAAGTAAATAAACCAACTCCCAGCAAAGAAATGAAAGACCAAAAAATAACAGCATAACAAACAGGGGAACTTTATGGGAACAGGGAAACAAGATCTGGGATAGAAAGGGGTTAAGGTTAACTGGTAATTAATAAACATTAATAAATAAAACTAGTCTCCTACTTCCCAAAACTCAAGTTCCTGTAAAATCCAGCTCTCTCTCGGGCACCTTTAAAATGTAGGTGGTAGGGTGATTTGTGTGTCCTGAGATGGTGTTGCAGCACTGTGGCATCAGGCAGCTTACACAAAAATCCCTTTACTTTATTTTCTTCTCTTGTCCTCTCCTGTCTCTCTCTTTTTATGTATACAGTTTCCCTGTTATATTGGGTATTGCTGTATATAACATAGTGAGATGTTCACACAGACACAATAGGTCAGATCCTCAGATTCTAAATTGGCAGAGCTCTGTTTTGACTTCCCAGGAGCTTTTCTGATTTATACTATTTTAGATCTTGGCATATTTTATGTATATGCATCTATTACTGTAAATATACTGCAACTATCCATCCATCTGGTGTTCACATATCACTAATGCATTTTCCTTAACTGCCCACTATTGGGAGAGCTTGACACTACACCACAGAGTCAGTTTGCAGATTTAAGTCTTACAGAGAGTGAAACCAAGACATTCACTCAGCTTGTAAGTGCTGGCGATGCGAGTGGGGTTCTAAATCAAAACATTATCTAACAGAGTCTCAAAATGTTAAAAAATGGTGGTATTAAAAAAAATCAATACCATTGGATCAACCCCAGCAATATTTACTCTTGGATTTTTATGAGTTGAGATGTTCTACACACAGGCCATACTGTGATGTTTTTTATTGTGTTCAAGAAGCCTAATAAATTAATTAAAAGTTCATGCACTGTAGTGATTTTGAATTGTGCCTTCAGTTACTTATTGCCATCTGCTCACACAGGTACTGTACCTATATTACATTGCAGCTCACTTAAAACAACTGCAGGCACATAATGCATTAGCTGACTGAGATGTTTTGTTAATGGCTGACTGGATATGAGCCTGTGCATTTTTTCATACACATATTATATCCCTACAATTTAGTTTATACTCTTAAACTGGATTTTACTGGACAGGGCAACACTGTTCATCAATGTAATTTTTTTAAAACAAATATATCCCTAAATAAGTGTTATCTTTCCTAAGCCACCAGGAAGGTCATGCGTAATCCATGCTTACTTGATGTGACATTTTGTCCCACTCTAGTGACCCCTGGTCCAGCTAGAGATTGAGTCTGATTCAGCTTTGGGGAATAGGCATGTGGCTTTTAGCTCATGCAGTAGAGGCTCATGCATTAAGCTGCAGAGGTCTCAGGTTTGATCCGAACCACCAACAACCAGGATCTGTCGGCGATACAGACATCTATTTACTGTGCCAGAAACTCACTTCACTTAATTTACAATTTCCCACAGCTGCACTTAATTAAAATTTCTCTCTCTCTCCCTCTCTCTCTCTCTCTCTCTCTCTCTCTAGTGATTTCTAGCAAATGGAATTTCATTAATTTGGATTAATGCCACATTGAGCATTGGAATTCCTTATCCTAATATCACAACCCATACTTGGAATACTTGAGGGTTAACTGGAAAAAAGGTTGAGAGTCTAAACATATGTTACTATAACAATAGCAACACAGGTTTCCAGGAAGACAATGCAGTCCATTGCATCAAGCCTTTGAAGAGGCTTCTAAAGTGACACAGTAAAAGGCAATTCAGAAGCTGTCAACACAATCATCTGTGAAGCCTGTTAGTAAGTAGATGCTATAATGAAAGAATGACTTCTGCACCTTATTGTGTTTGTATAGTTACATTCTGTGGAACCATGGGTGTCCCAAAAGAGAAGAATGAAGTGCAGTTCAAGAGCAGTGCTTTAATAGCGGTTTAAAAGCATCCATATACATGTTTTAGTGTTCTCTGTATTCTGATAAAGGTAAAAGGATTGTTGCATTTAAATCCAGCCAGGCAGTATTACCATATAGTTCTCTTGGAGATAAGTGCTAATACTTTTCAACTAACCAAGTGACCAGTATAAAGTTTTATTGGAGTGCGCACACACATAAACTAATGTACATCCCTGCATCGGGACAAGACTGGACTGCTACCGTTTGCTAAAATATAAGCTTTGGCATTTCATTTTTGTAAGGTATTTACTGTTTCATAGGTCCTCCTTAACTTAGCTTTTTTAGAACACACATTTAAGGACCTTTCTGTGGAACTACTGGAACATCCCCAGACTTCAGTATTGAGGCTGCAACAGGCCCATATGTAATTTCTATTAAATGCCATTCAATAATTTTACCACAAACAAACAAACAAACAGGTTCCATACCTTGAAGTCCTCCAGGCACTCATTTCACTCCACAGCCATAGTTGTGAATCCACACTAAATTTAGACTTAAAAAAAACGATAATGGTATGTCAATCAATCACTGGATTATACTTGGGGCAATATCAGGACATAGCAGGTCCCAGGAAGTACACAAAGATCAAGAGCTGCAGGTGACTTCTGGGTAGTAGCATGCGGTGTGTCTAATGTGATTCAAAATAGACTTGTTAGCTTTTAAGGCATACTTAAGTGTCTGTACAAAGTTATCCATTGAGAGTTTGCAAACATTTAAAGAGATAGGACATCACATAATTGAATCCTTTTGCTAGCATAGCTATGTTGGTTAGGGTTGATTTTTTTCACACTCTTAATAGACAGTTATGCTCACAAAACCTTTTAAGTATAGATCAGTGTTTTTTAGATTGGAGAGAAGTGATCCTTGTGGGAATCCACACTAAAATGGCCAGTTTTTTGCCATTAGGACCCCTTTTGCTCATTCCAAAATGAGGGATTAAAGTTTTCTGAGCATGTTCCCATTCAACTTACCACAACTGGAGTGGAAAAGGGCTGCCCAGAGGATGGCAATGACCTTTTCTAGCAACTTTCAAAATTTGTTTTTGTTCTGTGTTGAAAATAAAATAAAATCTTTTGAATGTTTTCAGAAAAATGGAATAGTGTCAAAATGTTGAGGATTGTTTAGTTTTTTTCTCAGTTGAACTCTAAGTCTTTTTATTTAAGAACATAATAACATAACATAATAACATAACATTTGAATAGGCTTTTTTATATCCACAGCTTTATAGTCACTTCTGACCAGAAATAGTCAGACTTTCATGCTCTATACTGAGAAGGTAGGTCATTGGCTTGGGATATGGAAAACTCAGGTCTGAGTCCCTGCTCTCCCTGATTCAATATTATCTCATCTCATCTCATCTCTGGCTAGAGATTGTGAGTCTCTTTCTGATCAGAAGTGACCAGAGAGCACTGGACCTAGACTACCTCTTTGAAATTGATACGTCTCCACAAATCATTTAGTTTAAATTTAATTTAATTTCATCCCAAATGTTCTGTCCCATTACACAGCAATGCTAGTATGTATGCATTCCCCCTGTTCACGAGACAGAAGAGGTCATCTCGTCAATTTCAACAGCACTGTCTCTGTTTTATTTACTGGCTTAAAACTCAGTTGCTACAGGAATCTAGGATACTGGTAGGTGATAGGTAGTTAGGGCAGGGACTTTGCTAACTGCTCAATTAGTCTGCTTGGGAATGTGACACTTGGACTCTCCAACTCCCATAAATTCCTCTTTTCTCTCACCTAATCCTCTCTGCATAAGAGATCACAAATTCCCTACCATTATTCACACTATTTTCTCTGTGTGTGCAAGCTAGTGACCTCCAAAACCTACTTCCATCTCATAATGTCAGGGGTCCTGTTGTCCACATTTCAGTCTTTGGGAACCAGTGACATTAAGCCTGTTCCATCCAACCCCTTGCACACACAAATGGAATGTCATCAGGAGCATTCAGAGCTTGTCCACTACCCCATCTAGCAACAAGCAGAAATATTTAAGCAACACATTTACCCCCTTTTTGAGCTGATGTACTACAGCAATAGGAAGTTGTTGTACCCACAACCATGATTTAAACTTTTTTTTTGTCAGTCCCAGAGCCCATAGCTAGTAGGAATGGACTAAACTGTCTTCTGACTCCTAAAGTTGGTTGTTTCAGATGAGATTAGTGTATGTGCCTATGCTCCACAGTGCCTGTTTGGTGGAGGTTTTTAGCTCTATAATGAAACAGAGATTTCAATTTCTAAGACCCTCACACTTGCACCTATCCACAAGCATGATATTACATTGCATTTTAAAATAGCTCTAAAAAGATAATCAAAAGGCATAACAATGTAAAAATAGAGATTAAAAGGGACATCAGCAGAAACGGTGGCAGTAGCAAGGGCAGAAGCAGAATTATCTCCCCTAGAATATATTTAAAATATAGGAAAATTGTCTGTCTCAGAGAGGTTGCCTCATTAACCTTTACCTCTGCAAAGCCAGCCACTATTATGCTGCTGCCACAGAAGATATTATTTGTATAAGATTATTCCCTTGCAGGCATCTATACAAGGATGTTATGCCATGGGGGGAAGAAAACCAGTCAGATTAGAAGTCCTTGAATGGAAATCGAATTGATTAGTTACTCGATTTGGACCCTACTTAGTTAATAGAATGAAGACTCAGAATTAAGATTTCTCTTATCAGAATCTCTTCATTAGCTACTTGCTGGTCTGTATTATGGCTGTGTTAATTTTTTTACTCATTTTACTCATACATAATCTTCAGTTTATTTATTTCTGCCTCACTTAGAAACATGGAAGGTGATGACAGGAATGATAGTTTATCACTTTCCGACCCTTGCCATTTTGGTTAGCTTTATAATCCCTTGCATGGGAAGAATTCAACTTTCTGTTCCCACTCTCTGATTAATACTTCAGCTTTAGTTTAGGTTTAAAAAGGAGAATTTGCACTGGATTAAACATACACACCCTAAAGAAAAAAACCAACAATCAGAATTTATACTTCCTATGCAGGACGATCATCTATGGTAATTATTGTAGTATTTACTGTCAGCTGTCAGTCTTCTTTTTGTTCCTAATGTTGAAACTTAATTTGTTTATTTATTAATTATTACATTTGGACTTGTGTGGCTTCACTTTGATTGTGGAAAGACTTCAGTTGCTGAATTTCTGTTTTAATGGAAAAGGACAAAGCCACTGGTGTTTTCTCTTTGGGATTCTGGAGTTGGACCCAAAGTTTCAGAATGATGGTTAGTGGAATACTTGCCAGTGGTCCATAAAGAGCTGTCTGGCCATTTGGTGCTGACTCTTTTCGTTGTTTCTAGGTGCCAAATTTCATTAGGAGACATCTAAAAAAACATTATATATTTTTACTATGACTTTTCTATCTAAACAACTGCTATAGTTCCAATATTGATGTTAGGAGATCATGAATTTAGGAGAGGGAGGCAGGGGAGAATGTCTATGACACAATTTTCCTATTAAGAAGTGAGCAACACTATGAAAATATTTGAGGACTCATGGACTCTAGGAATAGGGAGTATCTTATACTTCCAAAGTTTTTCCTGTTCACTCACAGTAGCCCATACCATCACAGCACCTTCCCTCCTACCCAGGTCTTGCACTTCTGTAGTACCCTCTCCTACCCAGGCCCTGCATCCTCATTCTATTTGCCCTACTTCTCTTCCAACAATCTCCCTCCCAAGTCTGCAACCTTGTGTGGCCCTCGTTAAAAGACTGAGTTCAATCAAAATAGGATGGGGAGCTTATCAATTTGGATGATCTTATGTTGTCATGAGAGTGGACATCACGTAGTGAGGTGACAGTTGATCATCTTGTGTGATGGGGCATGGCTTATGATATAAAATGGGGACAAAGGATTATATGCATCTTGAGAAGAATCCTTGAGTGAAATCCTGACTCAAGTGTAATCAGTGGAGATTTGCCATTGACTTCAATGGAGCCAACCAGGATTTCATCCAATGTCTCCAAATATATCCACAGTAAGGAAAGAAAATTGAGAGAGAGTGAAAGAAAGAGAGAGCATGCACACATATTCTGGGGTTCCAACAGTTGGAAGAAAACTGACTAAACTATCTGGTGTTCTCTGAATTCTACCTTTAGAAGGACAGCCAATGGCCAGATCTTCGTTTTCCCCTGGAAAGTGAGTTGAAGGCAACAGATTCTCTGTTTTCCACATCTCTGCATAAAATAGGAGGCAGCTATTTCTATTAATTATTAATTATTATTTTTTTAAGAAACAGATAGGTGTCCCAGATTGTGGAAAACAAGTCTTTTCCAATCAGGTGACAATGCAATTTTTTGTAATCCTGGCATTAGGTACCTAACTGAAGGTAAATATTTTATGCCATTTTTTTCCACAGTTAGTACCAAAAGACACTGGTTTCAAGTACCTTCTTTCAAATTAATAGCACCTTCTAAAACAGAGTTCTGCAGAAATAATCCTTAACGTAACTGTAACAATTATGTGCTCCTTTCCAAATAAATCCTCGAGTCTCTTGCCTTGCCAGTTCAATATTCCTCAATCTTGTTAATATTTTAGTACACTCTACTTCTTCCTCAGAGATTCCTTTCCTGCCACTCTTCTTAATAGGCCCAATAGTTTCCAAAGTGTGCTCCTGATTTCTGTGGTGTTTCCACATTGATAATGAAATTAAATATATGTAGCTAGGTCCAGATCAATGAAGACTGATGTAAAGAATTCATGTGTAGTGTCTCCACAGTGACCTTATCTTCCTTGAGTGATCTTTCGGGACCTCTATCATCCAGTGGCCCCACAGATTGTTTGGCAGGCTTCTGATTATGATGTACTTAAACAAATATTGTGCTGTTAGTTTTTGTGTCTTTTGCTAGCTGCTCTTCAAATCCCTCTTGGGCTGCCTAATTATACTTGTACCTTTGACTTGCCAGAGTTTATATTTCTATTTTCCTGAGAAGGTTTTGACTTGCAAATTTTAACAGATTTCTTTTTGCCTTTACCCCTTTCTATTCTGTTGTTTAGCCATGGTGGCTTTTTTAAAAAAAGTAGGCTATGCATTAATTTCAGGCTCTACTATAAAGTTTTTAAATAGTTTCCTTGGAACTTGCAGGCATTTCTCTAGTAACTGTTCCTTTTTCATTTCCATTTAGCTAGTCTCCTCATTTTTGTGTAGTTCTCCTTTTTTAATTTAAATACTACTGTGGTGGGTTCCCCCCTACAAGGACATTAAATTTAATTATATGATACTAACTATTACTAAGCAGTTCAGATACAGTCTCCTCTTGGACCAGATCCTGTTTTCACTTAGGACTAAAGAACTGCCCCTCCACTTGTGGGTTCTAGGACTAGTTGATCCAAGAAGTCATTAAAGGTGTCTGGAAATTTTAATCTTTACATCCCATCCTGAGGTGACCTTGTAGACTGGCTAGATCAGTGGTGGACAACCTGTGGCCCATGACCTGCACATGACTCATTAGGGTATGGCACACACACAATCCGTTAGGATATGGCGGTCTGCAGCTCTGAGTGGGTGTTGGAAGCAATGGCCAGCACGTCCTTCTGGCCCATACTGCTTCCTGCAGCTCCTATTGGCCAGAAATGGTGAACCAGGGCCACTTAGAACTGTGGGCTGTCATGAAAACGTAAACAAACTGTCTAGCATCTCAGCAGAGGATTACTCTGATAGGCCACATCTGACCCATGAGCTGCAGGTTGCCCACCACTGGGCTAGATCTTGGGGGAGGCCTTATTTCTCTGAAGACAGGATTAGAGAGGGAAATTAATCAGTAGGACGAAAACAAGAGGTCTGTGCTAATCAAGATAGGTAAAATCAATAAATTAAGAGAAAGGGAGATTGTCATAATTCCAAATGGGATGTTTGTGCTAACTAAGACAGGTGAGTAACTAAGTAAGTCATAAGATGAGAGCGATTGTCATAATTCCACCAACTTTCGGCGATGCCTATTATAGTGATATCCTCATTTAATACCAGGCATTCAAATTCTCCAGTCTTAGTATTTAGATATCTAGCGTTGTATACAAACATCTAAAATTTGCCAATATTTAGTTGTGTGCCTAATCAGGTAAAGAATGTAAGTGAGGCCAACCAGGACAAAATAAAGATGTTTGTACACCAATGTGAGGAGCCTAGGTAACAAAATGGAGGAACTAGAGCTACAGGTGCAAGAAGTAAAACCAGATAGTATAGGGATAACATAAACATGATGGAATAGTAGTCATGACTGGAGTATAGGTATTGAATGGTATGTGCCGTTTAGGAAGGACAGAAATAAAAGGTAAAGGTGGTGGAGTAGCATTGTATATCAATGATCATGTAGACTGTAAAGAAATAAGAAATGATGGAATGGATAAGATAGAGTCTGTCTGGGCAAAAATCACATTGGGGAAGAAAGCTACTAGATGTGATAGATGGATTCCTTCATGAAATAGTTGAAGGGGACAATCTTGGTTCGAGCGATTATGAGCTAATTGAGTTCAAACTGAATGGAAGAATAAACAAAAATTGATCTGCAACTAGGTTTTTTATTTCAATAGAACTAACTTTAAACAATTAAGGAAATTATTTAGGGAAGTGGATTGGACTGAAGAACTTCTGGATCTAAAGGCAGAGGAGGCCTGGAATTACTTCAAGTCAAAGTTGCAGAAACTATTAGAAGTCTACATCTGAAGAAAAGGGGAAAAATCATAGGCAGGAGTTGTAAATGAAGCTGGATGAGCAAGCATCTCACAGAGGTGATGAAGAAAAAGCAGCAAGCCTATAAGGACTGGAAGATTCGAGGGATAAGTAAGGAAAACTACCTTATTGAGGTCAGAACATGTAGGGATAAAGTAAGAAAGGCTAAAAGCCATGTAGAGTTGGACCTTGCAAACCAATAGTAAAAGGTTCTATAGCCATATAAATAGAAAGAAATCAAAGAAAGAAGAAGTGGGACCACTAAACAAGGAAGATGGAGTGGAGGATTAAGGATAATCTAGGCATGATGCAATATGTAAACAAATACTTTGCCTCAGTCTTTAATGAGGCAAATGAGGACTTTAGGGATAATGGAAGGATGACAAAGGGAATGAGTATATGGAGGTAGATATTACTACATCTGAGGTAGGAAATATCTCTTTCATCAATGTCTTAAAGCAAAATTAACCCACAAAGTCAATTCTCTCTCATGTCAATCTCACTGTTTCATTATGTGTTTTATTAATTCGATGATTTGATAGTTTTAAACCCATTGATTTATTGATGCAATCCCAATAAGAACCTTGAGTTTATTGCTGTATTTGTTCCATTTTTAATTAGCTTAGTGAAATTAAAATAGTTTGGCTTCATTGTTTTACTTCTTTAATTTTATGCTTGATTTTTTATTCTTTTTAATAAAATCCATGAAAACACACAGAACAGGTTTTTATTTCAATTTTTAACATGGGCCAAATAACTACTAAAACAAAGATTATATAGCTAAAGTATTGTGCTCAATTTCTAAATTAATACTTTTATCCCTCACAACTAATAGCATGCATCCTAGAGTTCCGATTTCCTGAGTACAAAATCTGCAGACTCAGATTTATGATTAAATATGATCTGGAGAAACAGGGCTAGCTATCCAACTTAGTGGAAAAATCCTGATCTGGTTCCCTGACCACAAAGATCCAGAGAGCTACTGAAGTAGCCAATCACCTTAGGGGTGATCTCTCTATATCTAGATTAAAAATATAATTATAGTACAAAGTAGCAGTCACAGATATGGTTAAAAACAGCAAAAATTAAAATCAAGAAATGTGCCATAGTTAAAAAAAAACAACACACAAACTACTACCCATGTTCACACATAGTGAAATCAAAGATCAAGTTCAGCCTTTATAAAAGGTTGATATTGCTTATATTAATAAATAACCGCAAATGATTTCATCTCAAAGGAAATCTGAGACTATTAATAGGAACATTAATACCCCTCAGTGTGATAAGTAAGAAATAAGTGATTGTGGCACCTACGGCATGGCAACTAGCCTTCCCTTTATATAAGGATAGTGTCTACAGCTAAGTGGGAAACACTTTTTCCATATTGTGGGAAAATCTGCCATTTCAAAATGGTTTGTGTTCTGAAACTGAACACACATAAAAAACAGATTTCTATTAAATGAAATGCAAAATTGTCAAGGGTCTATTTCCCCACTCTGAACTCTAGGGTAAAGATGTGGGGACCCCGCATGAAAGAAAAACACCCCCCCCCAGCTTATTTTACCAGCTTAGGTTAAAACCTTTCCCCCAAAACCCAAACTTCTCCAGTTGGGGCTTGGAAAACTCTGCCACCACCAATTTGAGCCCCCAAAACCTGGGGTAGGGTAAATTGGAACCCCGATAGTAACACCCCCAAAATCTCCCCCTCCCTTTTTCTGGGAGAGATTCAAGAACAAAGACCACAAACCCTCACTTGATGTGAGACGTGCCTGATCCAAACCAGGATCAATCCAATGGGAACAAACAGTCAAATTCTTAAAAGAAAGATTTTAATAACAGGAAAGGAAGAAGTACAGATCCCTTGTACAGAAATCAATAGAAAAAAACCCTTAGCATCACTCAACCTCCTGACTGCCTCCTTTGGAATTTCTCCACTGCTAAGGCCAACAGCAAAGCAGCACCATGGATTAATTATCAAGTGATACAGACAAGCAACAACACACTTACTGCTGGACTTTGGGCTTTCTTATAAGGTTATAGAATTGTAGAATAGAAACATAGGTGTGAGAACAGCACAGACACAGCCTCCCACTGAGCAGAGGAAAGAACAAAAAAAGCCCAGGAGCAAAGTGAAAGTAAAACCCTTTTCTTTTGTTCCCCGTTGATTACATCATCTCCCTCTCTGGGTTGCTTCAAGTTAACTCTTCACAAGTAAAACAGTAATTCTAAGCTACTTCATACTTATGACAGAATTAATACCTATATTTGTTTGGGTCCATCAAAATATTTCATTTTAGTAAAACTGAAAAGTTTGGTTTGATTTTCAACTTTTTAAACTAAAAAAAAAAAATGTATTGTGTTTGAAAAAATGAAACACTTCTTTTGGGGGCTTTTGTTTTGAGACAAACTGTAATGAAAATTGGCATTCTTCAAAATACATCAGTTCTTACAAAATATATTTTGTAAAAAAAAAAAAAATCAACCAGTTCAAAAAATATTATCCAAATTCTGGGTCCACCTACTGGTAGGAAAGATACACTGACCATTATCTGGACTGGCAAAGAGTGATTATGAGGAAACCAGAATAATCAAATGGAAGTAGAATAATAACAAACTTATGTATAAGATCTAAGGTGAATTTTGAGGAAAAACTAGGTCTAAAACAGGACCTTGCCTTAATTTTTTTTTCTTTATCAATATGCACGTAAGGTGATGATGATTTATGGAAATCAAAAAGACTTTCAGACTAAACATTAGCCATCAAAACTGTTTTCATTATGGTTAGTTGCTTATTTTTTATATACATCATGAATATGTCTAAATTCTTTTAGAGAACACACAACATGCAATGTTGCATAAATATAAAAAAGATCTTACATATTGAAAACTACAAGTGTTGCTGATGCTTTGTCTTTTTTTTTTAAATGGCATATTCCATTTTGTAGAGTAACAGATTGATTGAGTAAAAGGACCTATTTTACATAGCTGCAGAACTTGCAAGTTCGATTCTCATAGCTACAGGTTAAATCAATATAATCATAATTAGTATAATGCAATTATTTCATTTGAAAATCTGGTAGCACTTACTACTAATGTAAGTAATGAAAAGTGGCAATCTCCCTCTTACAGTGAAAAAATTAATTAGATTAAGAAAGAAATATTGTTCAAATTAAGTCTGAATGGTGAAAAATAATGCCAATCTTAGGATTGATTCCTTTTAAAATTAATAGAACTGGAAGTTGAAGTTGTTATTTTGTTTCTGACCAGAGATTATTCAAATCTGGAAACTGAAGTCCAGATTCTTCTGAACTGATTTATCTGAATTTCAAGGAGTTCAGATTCAGATCCACACCCTCCTCCTCATCTGAATCTTCCCTTGGAATTTCCACATCTGACCCAGAATTAGAAAGAGTTTATTTTCCCATAACGGTTCACAAGTAGCTGAAATTCCATGTTGGCCCAAACTGGTTAGAATGTAAGAGCAACTGTGAAAGCATGATTTTCACCATTTGAGGCCAAAAATCTTACTCTCATGCTTTTTGGCACCATGAAATCCAAACCTTTCTTCCAATTCAGTCTCAAACACAAAGCCAGATATGACCTCCTTGGCCCATTTCTACTTCTCACTAAAGTGAATCTAGAGAGAATTAGAATATTTCTATAGTTCTCCAGCTCATCTAACTGTTTTTTTATAATACAATTGCTGATGTAGTACAAACAATATGTTGCAGGGGGTTCTGATAAAAATTCCATCATCAAACAGAAGAGAGTTTTGAGGTGATTTCACTGATACTGTTTGGGTTCAACCGCTCTGTGGATACTGCTAACCCATGCTGACATAGATCATTTATATCTGAAAGTCATAACAGGACTTGATTGGCTCTCATTTGAGAGAACCTGGAACATGTCATTTGTGGCTTTATCATGTGAGTTATGAGGGCATCCTGAACTCATGCCAATAAAGTATTTATACCACACCATGTGTTTCATACACAAAACTGCAGACAGTAGATACATAAGCATCACCACCACCAATTTACAAGTAAGGAAACTGAAATCCATAAGAGAGAATAATTAACATTTGGCATCCTATCCATTGGGCAACACTGCCTCCCTGTAGCGTCGGGTTACTAAAAATGATGAGTCCAGTTGTACAATCCTTTGAGGGAGATAAGAGACTTGCACATTCTAAAAGACTCTAAACATTTTACTACAGTATCAAAATAAAGCCCAAAGGTTTTACTATACCACTGGAGTGGTGGGAAGAGAAAAAGAGGCCTACTAACAAAGCAATACTAACACTGGGAGACATTATTAAAGGCTGGTACTGCCATCTTGTGTCTGTAGGTCTAAGCTATACAGTATATTTTTATGCACAGTACTTTGTGGTAGCTATTATTAAATTCAAACATTCTGAACAAAAAAAAATCTTCAATGATTATAAATAAACTTTCTGAGAGGATAATAGTGGACTTTTGATAAAGAAAGGGTAAACAAAACAGAAATCTGTAATAAAATGGCTATTTAAAAAGGAAATATGTATGTATGTATGTTTTGCAAGAGTATTTAGTTTTCCGTGACATTTACTCTGAGAATTCCTCTGGAGTAGGAGAGTTAATTAATAAAACTGCTACAGGTAAGCGATAAGTTACTACCATTGTCCCACCCAGAGCAGGGAAGGAAGGAATGTGGCACGGAGATGCATTTGAATCACATCACCCAGAGAAAATAGTTTATATACCACCATGTGCTCAGGGTTCTGACTAAACATATGATCTAACTATTCTGCACTCCCACTCCTGTCAAAATCAATGAGTCACAAAGAGATTTACCAATATTTAGATTTTGGAATTTGGGATGAGTGTATTTGCTAATAAATTGTTTGTACCAGGATTAGAGCTGGTTAGATTATTGGGTGGGGATATTTATACATACATACATATATACACATATATATACACACATACATATATATATATATATATACATATATATATATATATATATATATATATACACATATATATACACACATATATATACACACATACACATATATATATACACATACACATACATATATACACATACATATATACACATATCATTTTTGATTGATCTGCAAATTATGCATGAACAGTGTCAGGGTTCCTTCCCCACTCTGAACTCTGGGGTACAGATGTGGGGACCTGCATGAGAGACCCTCTAAGCTTATTTCTACCAGTTTAGGTTAAAAACTTCCCCAAGGCACAAATCCTCCTTGACGTTGGACAGTACTGCTGCCACCACCAAGTGATTTAGACAAAGATTCAGGGAAAGGACAATTTAGAGTTCCGATTCCCACAAAATATTTCCCCCAAGCCTCTTCACCCCCTTTTCTGGGGAGGCTTGAGAATAATATCCTCACCAACTGGTACAGGTGAGCATAGACCAAATCCATGGATTTTTTAGGACATTGAAAATCAATCCGATTCTTAAAAGAAGGAGTTTATTATTTAAAAAAAAAATAGAATCACCTCTGTAAACTCAGGCTGGAAGGTAAAGTTACAGGGTAATAACGGATTTAAACACAGAGGACCCTCCTCCAAGCTTAGCTTTAAAGTTACAGAAAACAGGAATTAAACTCCCTCTTAGCATAGGGGAAATTCCCAAGCTAAAACAAAAATAATCTAACACCTTGCCTGGTTCACTTTCACTTTGTAATCTTAGAGACTCGTTTCAGAATTATCTGTAGGAGATGGATTTTCCTGCCCTGGTGCCTCTCTGCTTCCGAAAGAACACACAAAGAGCACAAACAACCACCCCCACTCAGATTTTAAAGGATCTTCTTTCCTCATTGGTCTTCTGGTCAGGTACCAACTGGATTATTTGATCTTCTTAACCCCTTACAAGTACATGATTCTGTACCTCTGGTGATGAGGGATTTTATATACTGCATACATAAAGGTTGTTACCCTTCCCTTTATATTTATGACAAATAGGTTGAAATTTTTATGATGATGCTTGTTATTCATAATTGTTAAAAATAATTGAATAGAACAAAATTCACTCTGTTCATTATCTGGTCACTCTGTCTTCATTGCTGACTGCTCATCGCCTTGCCTCTCTCCTGCACAGTGGCAACCACTGTGGTCTGTAATGGTAAAAAACCTTCACAACATCACTTTCTGCTAAGCCCTACAGTGAATGGTGCCATCAGAAGGCTGGGGTAAAAAAAGTAACATTGCTCTTTGGGATATCAGACAGTTGGCAACCCTGGACATACCTAGAACTATGATCATAATGTCTCATCTAGACATCTGCCTATCACTAGAAGAAAAATAAATCTGTTTTTCTGAAGGAAAGTGATACATTTTAAATTCCCTTTTGCTTGTCTTTTAAGTATTTCTACTATGTTATTTTAATCAGTTAAATAACATATTTGGAGAATTTTAGAATAATACTATGTTAAAATACTTCAGCTGTAATGGAAAAGCACTCATACACAAGAGTTCTACATAATACAGACAATACATCTGGATGTTGCAGTGACATATGTCATAGCAAAAAACACTATTCAACTCTTTAGCCATTTATTTCATAAGCTAGAGATGATATTTGCGGTTTTTTCTCAATCTGAAGAATGAGTTTACTGTGGCTGAAATAACCTTGGTTATTGACTGAGGTTTCAAATGACTCAAATACCAACAATGAAGTATAAATCTGATGAAATAAATTATATATGCTGGAATTTTGATTTCCTTCACCACCAGTTGCATGCCATGTACTGCTAGTAATGAGGTAGACAGCCAGGAACTAAAGCATCGTTCTCAAGTAATGAGCCATTAGCTAGTAGAGAACCTTCAAAACAGCCTTAATAACCCTTGGCTAATTTGAAGAATATGAAGTTGGGCTATTTCACGTGTAAGAAGGTAAATGATCTGGAATTTGAAATAGCACAGAGTTTGAATTTCCACTGAATGAATGAACATTGCCATTTGGAGATACAAAAGCAATGCAGCAAATATTCTTACTGAAATAGCATCCAGGAATGCAACACAAACACTGCCATTTCTCCAGCCACACAATGGAAGGTGAGTGGTGTTAGTATAATTAACTATCTGAAGTAGTGTTCTTAAAATGCATAACCTTTAGGACAGGGGTGGGGAACTTCTGGCCCGCAAGCCTTATACGGCCCGCCAAAGCCTTCCATCTGGCCCGCGCGTGTCCCTGGCCGGCGGCTCCCCCTGGCACTTCCCGGCCCCCTTGCCAAACGTGGAGCCACCCCCGCCTGGCAGCGCGGGGCGGCTCCGCGCTCGGCGAAGAGGCCGGGAAGCGCCTGGGGGAGCCGCCAGTGCCGCGTGGCCACCATTAGCCGGGCAGGGTAAGGAGGAGCCGCGGGGAGCTGACGGTCAAGGGGGTGGGGGGGACGCTGGGCGGGGAGGGGGGGCAGGAGACTAGGCTGGATGGGGTGGGTGCGGGAGGGAAGGAGGTTTGGTGGGGGGGAGGCTGGGCTGGGTGGGTCAGGCATGGGGGGCAGGAAGCTGGGTTGGGAGGAGGTTAGGTTCCGTGGGATGGGCCGGGCCGGGCCGGGCCAGGCAGGGGTGGGGGAGGAAAGGTAGCTAGATCGGGGGAGGCTGGTTGGGGGTAAAGGAAGGTCACCCCCTACACCCAGGCTGACAGTGGGAGCTGACTGGGGCAGGCGGCAGGACCCCGTCTGGCAAGGGGCCAGTGGGGGAAACCCCAAAGCAGTGCAGGGCTAAGCACGCTGCCTGCCAAGGCTTTGGTGTTTCCCCCGCTGGACCCTTGCCAGCTGGCGTCTCAACTCCCATTGCCAGCCTGGGCTTCCTCGGGGGGTGGAGGGGGGGAGGGGGGGCGACCGGCCCACGAATGACATTATAAAGGTCCAAATGGCCCTTTGCAGAAAAATGCTTCCCCACCCCTGCTTTAGGAAGACTTGGTACTACACTTTTCTTCTCCCTGCCCTATACCTGTCTCTTGTGCTTTGATGCAATTTCTCAGGAAGCAATAAGATTCACAGGTTTTGTACACATTAAGTCAGATTCTTTTAGATCAGCACAAAGGGGTCATCAATTTGCTCTAAATGGGCATCTGAGTATTCCCCCAACACGGAGCAAACCCTGATTGTTTTTATACTGGCTGTTTGTGATATGCCGCTCACTCCTAATCCCGCGTGGCATGATGAATGTCAAGATGAGGAGTGTGGACAGAGAATTCTCTGGCCAATGTAATGAATCCTTGGGGACTACTCTAAATGGTGGTAGGGGCTGAACCAACTCCCATATGCCTCAAAGAATGGAGGAATGCAAAGATGATAAATATTTTTGTGCCATCTCATTCCCCCACCTTATTCCCAGCAGCTGTACTATAACTGGTCGGTGCAGTTGAAGCTCTGGGCTGGGATGTGCACCGTTGTGTGGTTTTATGCTGATTTCCCTGCATTTGCATCATATCTTTCTTTTAAGCAGCAAAGCTAAATAATATTTAAAACAGGAAAACATTTAATCAAGAATGATGTAAGATGTTAAAAGTTTGGAGATGCAAGTGTCCTGTTGCCAAGGCATGTGCATGGACAATTAGTACCCTTCTTCTCTACCTCCTCCCAGATTAGGGATTGCATTATTAATTAAAGGAAATATTGAGTTTGGAACTGAAGTTCTTTTATCTATATATATATAAGTCAAATGGTGTATGCGTGCGTGTATGTACGTTCCCTTACTCCTTCCACACCGTTTGAGCTAGAGACTTGAAATTTGGTACAGTTATAGGCTTTAGGGTCCTAATCAGGGTAAGAATCGGAAAATTTTCAAATCTCACCTCTGACGCCCCCTACGGGTGAAATTCTTTAAAGCCCATTCACATCAGCTGGGCAACTGCTGTTCTCTGTGTCATAGTTATGATGTAATAATACCCTCCTCCAATGGCCCCCAACTCGCTCAGCTCTCTCCCCCCTCCAACGCCCCCCCCCAGTCGCTCAGCTCTCTCCCCCCAACTCGCCCCAATGGCCCCCAACTCGCTCAGCTCTCTCCCCTCCAACGCCCCCCACTTGCTCAGCTCTCTCCCCCCCTCCAACGCCCCCCCACTTGCTCAGCTCTCTCCCCCCTCACGTAAGAATAAATTTTTTTAAAAATCTCCCCCGCTCCCCCCACTCCAACGGCCCCCACACTCGCTCAGCTCTCTCCCCTCGCCCCCCCTGCAACGGACCCCGCACTTGCTCAGCTCTCTCCCCCCTCCCCCCTCCAACGGACCCCGCACTCGCTCAGCTCTCTCCCCCCTCCCCCCTCCAACGGACCCCGC
The DNA here is from genome assembly GCA_032164245.1 of Sternotherus odoratus. Lineage (NCBI taxonomy): Eukaryota > Metazoa > Chordata > Testudines > Kinosternidae > Sternotherus > Sternotherus odoratus. The sequence continues at coordinate 154,552,415 of JAVMKO010000001.1, read as the reverse complement.
ACTCGCTCAGCTCTCTCCCCCCTCACATAAGAATCAAATTTTTAAAAAATCTCCCCCCCTCCCACCACTCCAACGGCCCCCGCACTCAATCAGCTCTTTCCCCCCTCCAACTCCTCCCCCCACTCGCTCAGCTCTCTCTCCCCTCCCTCCCTCCCTCCGACGGACCCGAGCAAGGCCGGGTATTTTTGCTAGTCTATTAAAAGTGGACTAGTTATGGTACACATTTACTCATTACCTCATTAACCTCCCCATCAAAACAAGAGTAAAAAGAATTATTTACCCATCTGTAAAAATTCCAAACAATGATCTTCACCCTTGCTTTCTTGAAATGAAGTTTTATGCAACATCTGCAAGCCAGTTTCATCTGTATACATGTAAGAGCATGCAGCAGTTGAGCTGTGATTGTCCCAGTGTTGATAATCTAATGTTTTAAGATGATGTAGAGCACTAATACCATGCTCACTTACAGCACTGGTTGACAGTACCACCACAAGCATTTTTATTAATTTCATCACCTTAGAAAACAGCTAACAATTTGTCTGAAGAGAAAAATTTCTGATCACTGACTTCAATGATCTTTCTGTAAGGTGGTAATTTTCTTACAACAGATGAAACTGAGCAGTCAGTCTATCATGGTTGAAATTTGAACAATACACCTGGAGCTCATCTTGTAACTGTATTTCTGTGAGGTTTGAAGTTAAGAGAGTTTCCGGATGTTGAATAATTTTGTATCCTTTGTTCTAATCATGACTGAACAAAGTGAACATAGTACATTTACTTCAAAATAACTGATTTTATAATGGTTAATATTTAATCTGAGTAGCTGGTCTCTATTTGGATTTTATTTGGTACTTTTCTCTTTCTTGGAAGCTCAGGCACTCTTACTTCCAGATTTTAATGTTTCTGGTGGGTTTGTTCCCAGAATAAATTGTAGCTTTCATCTGGAGTGAAGTGAATTGAGTTTCATTTTCATAAGAGATTGGCCATCTGTTGATGAAACATCCAACACTTACACAGCTTTGGAGGGATTGTTCAGCTAGTGCAATACTCCAGAAAGTTAAATGTTTCAGGATCTTTCACTACATCCTTTGCAGCCTACTAAGTAGCACACAGTGCAGCTAGTTCTCAGAAATTTAAGCCAATACTTCTGCATAAAGAGACAAGCATGTTAGACATATGACATGAATGCCTGGTGATGTACTTAATACTTTATATCTTATGTTCTGAAACATAGCATCCTATTTGCCAGTAGTTTTTTAATTAATTTTCTGATTTTGTAAACAGTATCTCTTAGTATAGTATGATGTCCTGGCAAATTCAAAGCGTGCCCACAGCATAGCATATATATTGCTCATGGTTCCCCCATTACAGTCTGATTCCAAAACCTGATACTTGGCACCATGACAGTATTGTCTGAAACACTGGTTAATCCTCTGATTTAGACATATTGATATATCTTTAATTGCTGAGATTATTACTTCCACCAACATACAGACTACATTGTCCAGCCCAATGAACTCTTTGTAGGCATTTGTGTCATCATCCACATATCACAGGTATAAAATTGCTTGCAATTTGCAAGAGAAATCTGTTGTTTCATCTACCATAATTCTATACCACTTTTCCATAAATGTTCTCTGAAATATCTCTCATGATTGTTAATCTTCAGATTTAAACCTATAGGAGTGTCAGCTGGCTAGACTCATTCCAGGTCTCCCTCGAGAGGGGGTTCACGAGTGCTCATGCACAGAACAGAAGGATCAACAGACTTTATGAGAAAAGGAGGGAAACAGTCAGCCTGGCTGCAAAAAGAGTGGAAGAAGCACAGATGAGTAAGCCTCCCCAAGCCCATAGAATTCCTCATTACAAGGCCCTTATTGCTGAGCTTTTTGCCAGACAGAGTTTGCTGCAGAGAGACTTCAACCTGCTGACTCCTTGGGAAGGGAAAAAAAGGGACTTCCCAAACAGCCAGTACCATTAGAGGGCTTTAGCCCTCTGGGCTGAAGAGAAAACACAATATCAAAGGGTTGCCCCTGCTACAATAATTAGGGTAAAATGATATTCAACCTACTGTTTATTATTTTTTAATTTAGCCCTCCAAATTAAAAAACAGTTGTCTGTGTCCTTGAAAAGTTTTGGGTAGTCTTTCAATCACTTCAAGTGGAAAAGCTGGCTGGAATTAAGTCATAATTAACCATTTCACGGGGGTTCCTTTAATGCAGTTAGGAATTCCATGCAACATGCCAAGCACAGCGGGTTTAGAAATAATTTGACTTCAGCAGAATTCATTCCCAATAGAGGAATATTAATAAGGATCTGAACAGTGTGATTTCTCAAGGCAACAACAAAGAAATGACAAAATATGCCAGAAACTCACTTATTAATGTGAAGCCATACATGTTTTTCTTGCATCCATGATGGTTTCTGTTTTATCCTTTGCCGCTAAATACAATGATAGCATCCTGCAAAATATAGCTTTAGGAATATTCCACTACATGACAGCCAGCATGTTAAAATTCATTTTAAAACAACCAATTCGGAATGATGTTTCTGATTCACAATTTAACATAGGTAATTTAGGATGACAAATTTTTCCCCTAAAATTGGACCGATTTAAAAATCGTCAATTTACAGTATGGAAATAAGAGAAAAAGAAAGAACAGGAAGTGTAGCCATCTTAGTTTACCTAAGGACAGAGCAAAAGGAGGGACTAACCCTAACCACACAAGAACTGCAAGAGATTGCTTTACCCTTGCTTTAGGAAGATAAGGGTGGAATGCAGACAGTGAGCATGAACCGTTGAGATAAACAGGCTCTCAAGAAGGAATATGTATAAACAGAAAATAACCATTAACCATTGATGTATGTAATGGGAAAGTATAAATAGTTGTCTGTAAGCTACTTGTTTTTGAAGATCCCTGGAAGGAGAGGGGGACCTTCTGTCCAACCGCTATCTTCCCTTGCAATTGTTCAAAATAAACTGCCTTTGATGTGTTGCTAACAAACTCAGAGTGAGGACTTGTTTTCTTCCACAACAATAAACAGCAAAGCCTGGTACAATGGAGATGACACACAAATCATTGAACGTTTACCTTGTGAGACCCTAGAATATTAACATGAAATCACCAGCTACTTGCCTTGGCTACCAGTTGTTCATGTCCAGTTGCTGTCTCTTCCTTCATCTCTCCAGAGCTCTCCACTCACATGTGGACACACCCCCAGACAAGCTTATGAGACCAACACATCCTTTATTTTCCTACTCCCAGAGGAGACATTAACAACGTCACATACAGTGGGTAGCAATAGAGAGTGACTGTGCAAGCTGAGTCACACATTCCGCTCCCCGTCTCCACCTTCAGATGAATAAAAGTACCTCACAGCTCAGAGCTAGTGTCTGACTCGCTGTCTTCAGCCTCAACAGGGCTGCACTGCACCAATTCACATTCAGAAGGTTCTCTTTATAAACTCTTAGTTATAAATTAAGCTTCAATAAATTATTGTTTTAAATTGTGAATTCTGTAGTGAAAAAAATCTCACTGGTGGCTCTCTTTAGAGCACGCCTGCACAACTCGGAAAGCAGCGAGGGTCATATTACTGCAAAATAACCAGCTGCAAGCCAAAAAAGCCCCTCCCTCTCCCTGCCCCCATCTGCTTCTCCTTAACCTCCCCCCCCCCCCTGCTTGGCTTGCCCCACCCCTACTCTCCCCCCTGCAGACCACACAGTGAGTTCGTGCAGGCCGCATGTTGTGCAGGCCTGCTTTAGAGTGATGTGTAGCATTAATACAGCCTGGCCTCTCCTTGATATCACAGTATGCTAAGGGCTGGCCTTTAAACATAGTACTTGAACTTTTCCATTACATCCTTTTTGATACTCTAAGTTGTCATCAGGGGTGTCCGAGGCCCCTGCTGTAATGCAACTTTTCTGCAAAAAAGTGTGCCACTCACACTCAGATAATTCAGGCCCCTTCCCCCCCCCCTTTTTTTGCACCTACTCTCTTGTGACAAAAAAGAACGTACTTCCTTACAAGTGTTATTGTAACAGATGGGAATGAGGCAGACAGCCAGGAAGACCATGTACATTCAATCAACATGCTGACTTTTAGCTGAGAGGATTGAAATGGTTCTAAACATATAAAGCTTATCCTTAACTTCAGCTGAACTCACTCTTTTGGCTTGAACCTCCCTGTCATAAGTATGGAGGGTGCCTTGCCTGGGTTGGGCTATGTTATCTAATACAGTGTGCCTTGCCTGGGTGGGGGCTATGTTGTCTGAGACAGGTGACGTGGGAGTTTCTCTGCCATGAGGGAGGGAGGAGCCTCCAGCCCAGGAAGAAGGGAGGAGCAAAACAGTCAGTTCCATCTTGGCTGGTCTCCAGGGAGGAGGCAAGGGCCAGAAGAGTTCCATCTTGGTTGTCCATGAGGCAGGAAGCTTGCCAGGCAACATGGGCAAGGGTCCAGGAGTGTGTCTCTAGCTATGGAGATAACTCTCTTTTCTTCTTACATTTCTGATTAGCTGATGTGAGTATAACCATTTGATTCTTCTATTAAGCCGTGCCTTTGGGGTGTTCTTTCCTTTTCAGAAGAAAGTGGGGACCCCAAATGTAAAGTGTTTGTATGTCTGCTTTAACCTTTTTCTTTATTAAATCTTGTTAGTTATAAAACCGGCTGGTTTATTTCCCTTAGGGTTTTTCTCTGCTTCCAGTTTGGGAGGGGGGAAGGGAAGGGAATAGGAACCAGGGCAGCTAGGGGCCTAGCTGGAGTGTGAAGACTGTCTCTCCTTACCGTCAGGTTAGACTGGGAGGGAAGAAGCAGTTTCCAGGTGTCTGTCTCTCAGGTAGAGAGAGACAGGGGTGGGGAAAAGCAGCCTTCAGGTATCTGACTTTGAATCCCAAGGAGGGGTAAAAAGTTGGGGTCTTGGGGAAGATCGGGGGCCCCTCCAAGGTTTTGGAAGTATACTCGATTGGTGGCAGAGATTGGTAACCCTAAGAACCCCACTGGTAAAAAGGGGGGTGTCTCGGGGTGTAGGACTTAATTTCGCTGGGAAGCAGCTTGGTTAAGTGGTTTGGCTAGTGAAGAGGCCCAGCCTTTGTACTCAAGAGCATAAAGGCTGGGGTACCAGACTCTACACTCCCCCTCAAAGAAACAACAACAAAAAACAACCCACTAGTCTTCCTCCTCTGATCTGAAAGACTTCATGGCTTTGCTGAAATCCAGCTTGGGATCTCAGCAGATCTAGTAATCGTCACAGGCTCAAGGGCCATCACCAATCCTCGGAAATTCAAGGATATCTCTGTGGTCATTGTGTAAATATGCACACACACACAAACGTTAACACTTTCTGAGGACTACAGAATCCCCTAAATGCACAAAAACTGAACATTTGTGAACAAAAGTTTAGTTTTTTACAGAAAACATTAAGGTAAGCTGTAGGCGGGCTGGGGGGAGGGGAGCGTGAAGCTGCTGTGCTGAGGGGCAAATAAGGTATGAATCTGGTCGTGGCAGATAGTGAGCATACCAAATCTAATTTGTCCATAGTTCCATTCTAAACGTCGAAGAAAAAAAAAATAAACTAACCTGTAGCAGATCATTTTAGCCTCCTTCTCTGACAATGTTAACTTTGAAATACCTAGCAGATAAAATTATCTTGGAAGAGACCCAAGTCTGCTATGGGTTCTCTCAGAAGAGCTAAAGAAAAACAAGTGTGACCATGTAAGGGTTCCATTATTCAAGCTTTTTCCAAGGCATGCAGAAAACTGTGTTGTATTGGAAAGTGGAGGTGTATGCTAATACTCCAGGTCTAGCTGCATGGTACCAGAAGATATTTTAATTGCACTGTGCCCCAGGCACAGTATATATGAAAATCATCTGAGGTACAATTACTTATAAAACTCAAAACCAGTGTAATATTTTCATTTCCATGGTTTCTATCATATCTTTAGGGCAATTAAAGCTAATTAAAAATACAGAGAGTCAGGAAGTTCACATCTGGTTTGACAGCAGTCACAGCAAGTGCCATGGGATGTTTTCATGTTCCTACAATACTGACTTTGGAGTTCAAAGCAGATGAGAGACAGTCTATCGCAAAACACAGAAACATTAGAAGAATACATAAGGACTCTGTTTTGCCATTTAAGTATACAGTGAGGAGATGACGGGAGGGAGAGAGAAACTGAACTGGTGGCAGTTTTAAAAAGGTATCATGCCTGGGATGTGCACAATACCTATGGGAGTGCTGGAGGAACATACACTGTAGCTGCCACCACTCAAGTCTTTCACAGAATTTCAATTCAAGAGCTCAGCTCTACTGTTGGACAGTGTGCAAGAGGGGCAGGCTATAAGACTGCACTAACATTAGTACTAGATTTTCTGAGTTTTTGTATTCAGGGAGCACAGAACTAGGATTCTGGTTACCCTAGCACCAAAAGGCATAAGTCTCTAGGCATCTGTTACAAGCTAAGTCTGGCACTGAATAGTCCATTATTAATAGTAAATTAATATTCTTCTTTATTTTATGTGTTAAATATTTTTAAGTATCTAGATCTGGGTGGCTTCCAACTAAGATTAAGGTAAGCACTACTCAAATAATGAGAAATAAGAAATACCCTATTATGGGGGAAGGGGGAGGGACAGGGGAAGGCTAGTACAAAGAAGTAGATAAGTATCTCAGAAGCAAATACACATGGTAAAAGCAATATTTAAAGAATGAACTACATTAGTTTTCTAAAAAGAAGAGAGGGCATCAAAGAGACTGATTGATAAAGTCTTTGCAAGCCTTTCACTTTTTTTTTGTTTCTACCAAAATATCACAAGAAAAGATCTTTTCATGTTGTGTTTTGTTTTTTAAACAAACTGATTATAAGCACAAAATATAGTTTGTGAGAATGTGCTCTTGGGATATTTCCAGTTCATTGTTACAGATCTAGAAATTCAGTAAAAACATCCAAAATAGCTTATTGAAGCCAGACATTTGGAAGTTCACTTATCACTGACAGAAGTTCTTGGAGGTTCTCAAAGACATAGCTAAAGGCTTTTACTCCAAACATCTGCTTTTGTAAGATGTCTGTATCTCACTAGTAAAGCAGCAGGCCCAACTTCTTCTCATGTCTTTCCACTGCAATCACAAGATTCTCCAGTGTTTTGCCCATAACATGGCCCTGTCTGTGGGACCTGTGAGTTCTTCATAGTGCACTGCTCTCCAGGAATGGCAAATCAACATCTTCTGTGTACTGTTTCACCACAGTTACATGTGCCTCCATAGCTGGAGTAGCCCCTCTTCCACATGTTGACTTTTAACATGCCAACTCTTGTTTGGCGGCTATTTAAATACCACCACATCAACAAAATCATCTTTGTACCCTGGGGAAGGTGTTCAGCACATTCCAGTGATGTGGCTGTCAGTGATATTTTTAAAGCAGCTTTTTAGGAAGCTTTTCTGTGATATCAGGCAATTCACTGCGATGGCATGGCCATGTAATGGATGTCTGGTATCTTTCAGTTGTCTTAAATCACTGCACTTTGCCAGTTTGTTTACCTGGCGGTTTGCCGATCATGGCTCCCACTGGCCACAGTTCACCATCCTGGTCCATTGGGTGCTGTGGGAAGCGGCACTGTGCTGGAGCCATTGGGAGCCATGATCGGTGAACTGCCAGATAAACAAACCGGTGGGGCCCACTAAGCTGCTTACCCTGCAGTCCCGTGTGCCAAGATTGCCAATTCCTGCAATAAATGGTAACATTTTGGAGGGGGAAATTGACAATAGAATTTCAAACTCTCCATTCTGAAAGAGCTTTTTGCTTAAAGTAGGAGAAAAAAAAATACAGTGACATAATTAAAAAGAGAAAACTGAAAAGTTATCAGAGCTTTTGGTTACATCTCAACTTAAAAATAAGAGAATTCAAAGCCTGTGCTATAGTCACTCTTTTCATAGCCAATGTCCTTTAAAGCACAGCAAAATAAGGAATAAACATTTTCTCCAGTGGGTCTTGATTTTGATGACCAAAGGGATTCCCTATCCCAAAAGGATTAATGACATCTCTTAGATGTCTCCTTGATATTTTTCTTCTCTCAGAACAAGTGAATGGCATTTTATTTTATTTGAGATCTACCCCTATTTGAGTGTTCTTGTGAACAGAAAATGGGGGAGCAGGGGAAGATGTGCCTTAATTCATGTGTTTTTTTCAGTAATAAAGGTAGCAACAATTTTCCAATATCCCAAAAAGAGAAACAATAAATCAAAGGAACTGTTATTCACATAAAACTATTTTTACAAGTTTATATTCTTTTTTTTAAAAAAAGGCTCCCTAGTAACTAGTAATTGTCTTAGATCCTGATCTGGCAAGGTACTTAAGCACCCATTAATCTTTTTAAGCATGTGCTTTACAGTCCCAGTTCCTTCAGGCTTAAGTGCTTAGCTGACTCAGGGCCTCATTGAGGAAGATATCTTGTTTATGAGAGGAACTGGGAGTCTTACAAGAAGCTCAGAATCAACAAAAGTAGAAACTGAGTGATATTGTTTACATTCTGACTTCTAGGCATATGTTTGACAACATATTCCCAAAATCCATAGAAAGGCTTTGTGCTGTTTGTATTGCTCAGAGGAAGAAATGTGGCCTGTATCATGCTAGTGTTGAAGGTCTTTGAGCTGCTTATGGATGAGATAAACATCTTAAGTATCCCAGTGATTACTTTTCTTAGGCTTAAGTACACAGCTTTTAAAGCAGAAGAAAATCCTGACATAAAGAACAGTTTAAAGATCGGTTTCCACCCTTGCCAGTCAAAACTCAGAGAATCAATTAGGTTAGGAATTCAAAAGACCTTGATGTGAAAATGACTGCAAAGGCTGTTCGTTTATAAGAAAACATACTCAGAGCACTGGAATCCTATAAGATAATACAAATTAAAAATAAAAGTCAAACCCCAGCGGAAAGTGAGTACAAAATTGAAGCCCAGCTTCTAACCATGGAATGATATGGGAGAATTCATAGAGGTGACATGTTAGTATAGATGTTTATCTAGGGATTACATCCCAATGTAAAGTTTTAAATGGCAAAAATTGTCTTGTAGTAACATAGCCAGAAAGAAATCGCCTATAATACCAACAGGGTACACATTTAACATGAGTTGCCATCATACTCCCAAGCTTTCTAACAGGTACTGACATGGTTGTGGGATGTTAAATTTCTAGGTCAGCCTTAATCCAGTCCAGTATAGTATTTCTGAATGTTTTGGTGGTATACAGGAAGTACATGGACTGTGAAAAGGGACTGGTAGAATTAATTAAACCATTATTTTGTGATGGCAATGGGTCAGAGTAATGTAGCAGCAATGAGGCAGAAAGATTGTTTACTTTTTAAATAATTAAATGCACTGTTGCTTTTGAGTAGGGGAGACGTTGTAAATTTCAGCTAGACACATTATGCCATATTGTAAATATCAGATATTTTAGGGGATGGGGAGTGTTCAGATGCAATCAGTTAAGATTTATAGTTGGGCCAACCTAACCCAAGACACAGCTTAAACAGCAAGAAGACCAGAAGACTTAAAATTTTCTGGTACAATACACAATGACCTAATTAACCTCCAGAATTAACACCTTCCAGAATGGCAAATTTACTGGTCTAGATTACATTCCTACTGAACAAATAAAGTTCTTCAGACCAGCAAAAATAACTGATTTCCAAGCTCTTTAGTACATGCTCAGCCACATATAAAGTATCCAAGATCTGGTGAGCAGATGTCATGGCACTCCTGAAAACAGGCATTTTTCAATACTTTTCATATCATTTTAAATCTCCTATCACCATTCGTTGAAAAGTACTTAATCTCACAGCAAGCTGGATTCCAGATGGGCAAGTCATGCACTGGTCAAGTGCTGAACATCAGTCAGTAACATCATTCAAAACATTCATACATCAAAGATGGCTCTGAAAACGGTGTGATAACTGGCACTGTTTGTGTCAACTTTTCAGCAGCATAAAACACAGTGAATCAGCAAAGGCTCATCTCTAAAAGTCTAGGACATGATGAAAGATCACTACTGGTACAATCAGTGTGTAAGAGGGGTACACTGGTCTCTGTGCTCTTGAGCACCGAGAAAAGGACTCTTAACTAACCAAAACCCACTTAATTTAGCTGCTTCCCAGCCCAAATTAAGTCCCACACCCTGAGACACCCCCCTTTTTACCAGTGGGGTTCTTAGGGTTACCAATCGCTGCCACCATTCGGGTATACTTCCAAAACCTTGGGGGGGCCCCGAACTTCCCCACCTTAACTTTGTCCCCCTCTCCGAGGGCCAAAGTCAGACACCTGAAGGCTATTCACCTCCCCGCCTCCTCTCCTCTCATTGAAGAGACAGGCACCTGGAGGCTGCTTCCCCCCTCCCCAGTCTAACCTGACGGTAAGGAGAGACAGTCTCCACACTCCAGCTATGCACTTAGCTGCCCTGGTCCCTATTTCCCTTCCCTTCTCCCTTCTCAGACTGGAAGCAGAGAAAACCCTAAGGGAAATAAACCAGATGGTTTTATAACTAGAAGATTTAATAAAGGAATAGGAATGAAACAAAGATACAATACACTTTACAATTAGCTCCCTTCTGAAATGGAAAGACACACCCCAAAAGGCACAGGCTTAATAGGAAAATCAAAATCACTTACATCAGCTAAGTAGAAGTATAAGAGAAGAAAAGTTGAGCTATCTCTATAGCCAGAGATGCTTGTTGACTGTGGTCCCTGCCTCTGGCCTCATGGCCAGCCAAGATGGAACTAACTTTTAACTCCTCCCTTCCATCAAGGACTTGAGGCTCTGACGACATTGCTGTCTCAGATAACATAGCCCCACCCAGGCCTTTACACTTATGACACAGTGTTAGAGAACTGATGTTTTTACATTGAAATGTACAGGAAATGAAGCCTATGACAGCTTGCCAATATTTTTCAACATCTATACAAATGCCCCATTGATATATCTCAGCACCAGAAGTTTTATCTACTCTGATGACCTGTGTGTCCTTGCCCAAACTAAGAATTTCATCCAGACTGAAGTTATGCTGACATCCATGTTGTCTGGGTTTTCAGTTCATTACACCAAGACCCAATTTCACACTGATCCAGCCCAAACACAAGTGAGTCTCTTCTTCGCTTTGGAGTTATGAGGCCAATAGGCAATTTACCATCATCTGGAATTGGGTATCACTTGCCTGCTCCTGGAATCCTGCCTACCTTAAGTTGATGCTAGACCATACTCTCTCCTTCAAGACACACATGAAGAAGATGAAAGGCAAAGTTAGAACCTGGAATAACATACTCAGGATGCTTGCAGATTCCAAATAGGGACCGAACCCAGCAACATTAAGAAAAACTGCTGTTGTACCTAGTTATTCAATGGCCAAATATGCATCTCCAGAACAGGAAAGATCAACTCAAGCAAAGATGCTGGACTGTGTTTTGAATGACAGCTGCTACATCCCCAACAGATGTGAACATCTATTATGTGCTTGCAAGAATCACTCAACTGGCTATCAGGAGATATCTGTGGGAAGCGGCGGACAGCACATCCCTGCTTCCAGCAGCCCCCATTGGCCTGGAGTGGTAAACTGTGGCCATGGGTGCTGAGATAGGCTGAACCTGCGGACGCTGCAGGTAAACAAACCAGCCTATCCTGCCAGGGGGCTTATCCTGATGGGCTGTGTGCCAAAGGTTGCCAATCCCTGATATAAAATATCTATAGTGTTTTCTCCTATTCAATAAAAAGTCATGGTGCAAGGGACAAAAGCATACAACATCCTCTTCCAGTATATGGTGAAATATAGTAATGGTCATCATGCAGTTCATAAGAGAATAAACATTCACATTTTGTGAAGTACATTTGGTCAGCAAAATCTATATTATACATCACATTGCATTCACTAAAGTGCAAAAATGTAACTGATATAGGCCTGTAGTATTTGAGGGATTCTGTTTTATCTAGTATTTCTTGTTATGGTGCAGACTTGACTTAAAGGCTTCATACTGTTCTTACTGGGAAAACTCCCACTAATTTCAGTACTGTAGGATCAGGCTTAGAAGGGCCCAATTCAGTAAAGCACAGACTTAATTTGGTGCATGTTCTTAAGTCTCATTGACTTCAATGGACTTTGAGCATGTGTTTACATGCTGAGCTAAACTGAAGCTTAAATAAGAGCATACCCTTGAGTAAATTACACCCTTTGTAAATTAAAGACTAGTTTAGTGTGCCATTGAAAGTTTTAATCACTAAATACTCAATCCTGAGGAAGGCTCAATGACTTCAGATCAATGGGAGTTGAAGGTACTTGGTACTTGGCAGAATCGAAAGTGAAGGGGCATTTTATTTTTTGTAATCAAACTTCGTGTTTTGTATTTTCTCAGGAAAAAAAATGGCATTCCCTCCACTGCAGCCCAACATTCCATGCATAACGGCTTTTAATACTGCTCAATGTAAAATAGATAAAAGTTACTAATCCAAACAAAATATAAACTAGGTAAATAGTATGAAATAAATGCATCCCCACAATTTGCTAGAATTAAGGGTAGATTAATATATCACATTGATTAGGAACAGATGGCTCATTAATTAGAAATACATATCTGCCCACAATCACTAATAATGTCTATGAGATCATGACTGACATGACACACAATGCAATAGATGACTGCTTGTACGAAATAATCACCCAATAGGATTAATCATTCCACATTAATTCAAACATTCTTAATTTTTATGCAGAAATTAAAAATGAAATTATATTGACTGAGGGAGAAGCACAGAAAGAAAAGATGGACTTTAAAAAAAAAACAAACCTGCTCTACTTTGTCTCCACTGATTAGAGGAGGTGAATAATTTTGAACTAGATCTTATGTTAATTTCACATGTTCCATTTGTGAATTATCCATCAACAGATCATGGTTTTCTCAGATCTATTCATTATTTGAAATAATTCCACAAGCACTTTCTGAAAATAGTTCCAGGTAATTATGTGAGGAGATCCTCATAGGTAATATTTAAAATGCGAAATCCCTTAATTAAGTTATATGGGCATGTTTCTGTAATTTAGCAAGATGAGTATAGCAGTAACAATGAGGTTTATGGTGGAAAGATATGTATAGTCCTCTAGAACAATACAGCTCATAAAGCCCCAATTCTGCAAAGCATGTAAGTCCGTGCTTAATTTAATGCATATGTTTAAATCTTATGGAAATCACTGTGACTACTCTTTTGCCTAAAGTTTAACATGCACTTATGTGCTTTAATGGACTGGGGTGGTATGCCCAGAATCAAGGCTTCAAATGAATCTCAAAAGGATACAGATAAAGCTGAAGCACAACTTGTAGAAAAGTTTTAAAGAACATTAGTAAAGAAAAAATGTTGCATCATATGCCTAGCTATAGCAGAGAACATTCTCAGGTTTTCATTTTCTAGTTTGTATTATTTTACACTTATACCCTGTACTGGAGGTGAAGAGGTATAGTAGCAAGTTGACATGGCACCAGCAGTGGTTTTATAGACCACTATTAAATATTATATGGATGACAAAAGGAGCAATTTATCCAGCTGCTGGAATTGAAGGTCTATTTGTACTTCTAATAACCACTACTTGGGGAGTTAAAAGATGTTGGCTGGAATTAATATGGTTTCCCTACTCATAAAAAAGTAAGTAGTCTCACTAGTTTTCATGGACATTGAGCAGTTCATAGAGTGACAGGAGGTCTTCCAAGATAGGTATCTATATCAAGATACCTCAAACAACTTTATAATACCCTTTGTGGAAATACATTTAGTTTCCATTTATCTCCTCCATCACAACGGCTGAAAGAAGAATGGCAGCATTTTAATGAACCCTAAGCCACTAACTGTACCATCTCCCACAGCGTCCATTTTAGGTACAGCTTCTACCACAATACAGAATTAAAGTCAGTATTACAGCAGGGATATGCCAGTTTTCTGTAATGACAGCATTATGTCATGAAAACTTTTGCTTTATATCAGAACTCCCACTATGAAGATAATTTTTCCTGTTGCTAAATCAGGTTTTCCAGATGTATTTGATGTTAGCAAGGCTATGCAGCATGTGACATTTTACTCTTTGCCTATCTAAAAGCCTTCCATAGAAGGAAAAATCAGAATGTTTAAGGCTGAAGTCACATCAAGAATTTTTTTTAAAAAATATAACTAGTAAATGCCAGTTTAAGTCATTCAGGTAAGTCCATTATTGTAATCTTCATCCCTTACTAAAAAAAGATAATAATGATTTTTTGTGCCGTGAGTGGTGGTGTTATAATAAACTCTGTTATCCTGGTGTATTTAAGAATCTGTCAACATCTTCATTATAAATCTACAAGTATGCTTTTTGAATTCAGATTTAGCATTTGAGGTGTCATCCAGAATAAGACCATAAAAATGTCAAGTTGTATTAAATCAATGGTGCCCAAACTTTTCCTGTCATGCCACTCCTTGTCAGTAATGGAATCTGTCTGTCCCCCTGTCCCTCCCATTAAAGAACAGTTGGCTCAGCAGAGGAGCTTGGGCTGAAGGCAGAGCTGGGGAGAACTGAGGAGCTGGAGCTAGAGACGGATCTGGTCTGGAAGGCAGAGAGAGAATGAGGGCAGAGATGAGTTGGGTCCAGAGCTGGGCTGGAGACCGAACAGAGCTGCAGGTAGGGGCGGAGCAGAGGGCTGAATGGTGCTGTGTCTGGAGGCAGAGCTTCAGCTGGGGGGCAGAGTGGAGCTACGGCTGGGGGTGAGTAGAGCTGTGTCTGGGAGAGGAGCGGAACTGAGTAATACTTCATCCCCAACCCTCTGTGGGGGCTGGCCCAGGGCCTTGTGCATACCCAGCTGAAAGTTCCTCTATGCCTCCTAGGGGGATGCACCCCACATTTTGGGGACCACTGTATAATATAAATCATATAGTCAAGGACTCTTATGTTAAATATATATAATACACACTATCTTTATACACAAAAACAAAAGTGTAAGTGTGCAGATATGTGCATGTATGAAATACGTTTAAAGTCTTTGTTTTCCATGTATACATTTTTAGGTGTGATTAAAAAAATCAGGAAATGCATTTTTGTACTTTTGCAAACATGAATTACAAAGACTAGTTATAAAGTGACTGTATTAATCTGTATTATAGAAGAGGAAATTTTTGACTAAGAGGAATTTTCAGCCAGGTCTGGACTGCCTGGAAAAATTGAGTAATTGACTCAAATTAAAAAGCCTGAATTGGATGATGATTTTTTAATAAACTTTGAAAATGTGAAAAGCATAAAGAAATATGTAATCATTACTAGAGATGGTTTGAAAACTTTTTTCCCCCATCCCTAAGGATATTAATGACTTTTTCAAAACACTGAAAATGTTTTGGTGATTTTCAGTTTTCCCAGAGAAATTTTGATGAAAATTTGTGTGAAAACCCAGGTTTCTCCATCATTTCACTTCATTTCACTTGAATGTGTTGCAATCAAATGCAATGCTAGATTATTTTTTTTTCCTGTCCATGTGTCACAGGGTCTGTGCCGGTCCTGTGTTATCCCTTAGCCGAATAACACCCTTTCTTGGTGCAGCACCAAGTGTCCTTTATTTTATAGTGTTTATACTTGTGGCTTTAGTGCTATATACAGTGCTCCCCTCAATCCCCTGACAGCTACCCCACTGTCTTAGCTGCTGGATCTCCAGGCCCCTTTCTAGCAGCAAGGAGACAGTGCAACTGCCTTCTCTTCTCTACCTGGCCTGCCCTTCTGACTGTGAGTCAGTGGTTCTTATAGCCCTAACAGCTCCTAGCCACATCTGTAGCCCTTTAGCCCTGCCTAGCTCTGTGAGCTAGCACTAATTAGGGCTTCCACCTGGGTCTCTTGCCAGCTACGGCCAACCCCTGCCCCGAGCCTCCTGCCAGCAAGCAGGGTTTACCTGACAGAGGCAGGGCATTCTAGGGGTTTTCACCCCAACCCTGCCATACCATGAAATAAAGAATATTGAATCAGAAGTTTAAGATTATTTTTCAAAGAATACAAATGTATTGGGAATACATTTCTATTACTCCAGACACAGAAAACAATTCTACATATCAGACAAGTTGGAAAACAAATGAAACTTTAAAAAATGGGGGGGGGGGAAAACGCTGTAATAATTGACTAAAACAGAGTAAATGGTAATACCTAGAGAATTGTTTCCCCTTTTAACTCTGAAAGCTATTTATCATACCTAGCAGAAGTGTTGGTAAATCAGTGGTTGGCATTTTCCCCGAGGCAATAATGTACCAGTGTCACAGCATGATGTTAGATGGCATTATACTGCTGCAGATGCTGCCTTTTAGATGTGACATGAAACTGAAGCCCTGACTACTGGTGATCATTAACCCCCCACTACAGTTTCTGAAGGAGGAGTGTTAATCTAGATGTTTTGTATAAAGCCCAGTTCCATTCAACTGTATAAAATAGGCTTCCCTTCTTGGCCTAAATTATTTCACACTGTGCATTGTTAACAGTTGCTGTGTTTCATCCCACAGGTGCTGCATTTCAGTGGGGATAATTCTCATTCATTTACACACAAATCACCCTGTTCCCCTGTCATCTGAATCTCTTCAGGAATGCCAGAACTGGATAAGTTATGGGCCCTTCACCATTAAGTGGTATCCCTTCTATAATATAAATAAACAATAACAGCAAGGTGCTGATCTCCATGTGGTTAAATAAATCTACACATACACACATCTGTCTCTCCTCACCACTTCAGAAAGCAAGCTTCAGGGAAACCAGATAACATAGAAGCTCCTAATCCCCCAGCCAATAAATCCTAGAGGACATCTGACCTTTGGATCTTTTGTTTAAGTGGGGTGCAGATCACTGTGGCTCTACACTGCACTGAAATCAGTTGCATTTGCAAAGGGCTTTGTCATTCTTCTGGATGAATACTGTCATATCAGTGTACATAATAATTAGACTATATTTCATGCTCAACAATAATATAGCTGACCCCAGAGTGAATTCACAGTAGGTGTTCTTTTTCTACTAATAAAGTATTGTGTTCTCACAGTAAGACATTAGCAATGCTCCTGAATTAAATTACAGTCTTGAATTTACTCAGATATAGAAATATAAATAGGTGACTGAATCAAAATAGAAAAAATCATGTCACAAATAGGAAGTATGTAGGATGTTTGTACAACAGCTTCCCAAAACATCCTTTAGTAGAGGAATGTTTCAAATTTTGGGGTAAAATGGAAAGTTTTTTTTTTTTTAATAGACTGAAGTTGAGATTTAAAATGAAGGAAGTTAAATGCCTTTCAAGGACAGTGTTCTGGTTAGCACCTGTTTCTTGAAATGCAGTGTTTACTCTTTACAGTAGATAACACGGGTATAAGTGAAGGCAGAATTTGAAGTCTGAGGGCTGTACAAGTATAATCAAACAGATTTTGGACTAATGTAATTTTATTACACTGCCGATATTACAGGTGATGGACAAATATCATATCTTGACTTTCATATCGCAGAATATGGAACTTGTGCTCACATACAGATAATTACAAAGCATAACGAGCAATGTTGGGAAGAAACATCAAGAAGGTAGGTTCCTTGAGTAGTACAGTTTGGCAACATTAGGACAAAAGATATGGTAGCCTGGAGAAGCAGCAGCATTGAGAGTTGGAAAGCCTTGAAACAAAGAAAAGTCTGAGGCCCTGTTTAAGCAAGATGTTTGAGCATGTGCTCAAAACATTAACTTCTGTTGGACTACATATGCTTTAGGCTAGGCACATGCTTAAATAACCTGCTGAATCATAGCATGAGAGCACAAAGAGCCTTGAGAAAGGAAGGAAGCTGGAGAGAGAATGACAACCAAGAAAGAAACACGCAGAAATAACCAGATACAGAAAAGTTCAGCTGCTGACAGAAATAAGTAAGATCTTTAAAAAGATCCTCACAGACAAAAAGGAGGATGAGACCCTCAGGGCTTAAGGGCATGGACATGAGAGCAGATTTTCACTTATTGTGCCATAGGGAACCAATATGATACTCATAATTAAGGGAGTTCATTCCCAAAAGGGCTCTGAGTACAGGAGGACTTGTCGTTGCCCTTAGTTGGATCAATTAATTTAGAAAGGTTCTGGACTGGAGGAATCAGAGCTTTTGGTAAAATGAAGTACACCACATGATTGTCATTCTTAAGAATTCCAGTGCCAGATAATCAGCTGGTGTAAATGGTGGAGCTCTGCTTATTCCAACAGAGTATTACAATTTACCTCAGTGAGGATTTCATCCAAATTAGCATGAAGGGATCTAAGTGCACTTTGAAGGAGACATTGTGCTTTGGCATGCCAAAAAGAGGAAAGGCATTTGGGGGCTACTGGAGGTTTTCAGAAAGTCAGAGAGACAGAGAGAGTGAGAGAGCAGGGAGTCGGGCTCCAATTAGAGCATCACCAAACAAAAGGGGGCCCAAGGACTTTGGGATTTGCAGAAAAGAGGAACGAACCGGCAGCTTCCGGAAGAAGGTACTGAGGTAAGAATGACTGTGGTCTTTAAGTCATTTGGGTAACCACTGAAACTTTAGGCTGCATATCTAAACCAAACCTCAGAGAGGTAGCCGTGTTAGTCTGGAATAGCAGAGGTAACAAAGTCCTGTGGCACCTTAAAGACTAACTATAAGGTTTTGAAGCATAAGCTTTCGTGGGCTAATACCCATCTTCGTCGGACTTTGTTACCTCTGCTAAACCAAACCTGTGATCCTTTTGAGGTTTTCTCACTTCCAGTCAGAGTGTGGGTTGTTATAGAGTTTCTATAACTCTGAACTCATTAAAAGATTTTGAGATGAAGTACTATTGAATTTGGAACTTAGTGTTTTTCCCATCCAAAAAAATCAATCAATCAATCAATGTTCTGCCTGACGAAGTGGCTTTCTGTTATGCTACAATATATTTGATGCTGATCTTTGAACATGCACTTGAGTTTATGCAGACTCCAAGATTCATCTGGTCCACTAGCTGACTGTTTTCTTCACAAGCTGAAGTTCTACTAATGCCACCTTCCATAAAGAACTTCAGTCTTTAAAAATAATTTTGTTTAGCCCCTAAAGAGGAAGGGAAGGGGATCAAAGATAAGAAGCTTTGATTCAAGTATGGGAAATTTGTCAGCTGCTAGACTTTTGTGTTTAATTTTTGTTCTTGAAAAATTGAGGGTGTGATTTAGTGTTCCTGGCAGAGGAAGAACTTAGAGTAGTAATATATTAAAGACAAACTGATAGTAGGCATTTTACAAAGATCCCTACCCTTCACCCCAGAGCTCTACTTAAGTATGGTCAGCATAATCCTGACCTCCAACAGCCTGACTATTCCATTCTGAGCATCTTCTTAAGCAACAATTAAAAAATTGGGCTTAATTCTAATCACATTTACTTCATTTTATAATATCAGTAGCTCCTTTGAATCTGGAATGGTACATTTGATTTACATGACCATAAGCAAACCCAGATTGAGACCATGAACCAACTTGCTGAGTGGTTTTGTAATGTGCACAAACAGTAAGTCAGTTGTGAGCAGTAAAGAAAGTTTACATTTGTAACATTGAATTCATGAATTAGTGCATAAATGAAGTAAATTGTTTTTCCACTAATTAATATATGTTGGCCCCTATCTTTTTAAAGCATGTCCTTAAAGCAGAAGCCCTAATCCCCCTTAAAGCTGGCATTTAAATTTGTTGGCTCTCTGCTTTAGAATGTGTCAGTGGAGTTCCACACATATTGAGACACAGCATTATAGACATCTTTACAATGTGCTATGCTAGAAAGAGTGGAAGCCGGCTGATCCTATCCACACACGCAGAATTACAGTTTTCAACACTATCTTGGGTTTGAAGTGTGTGATAATGACAACCGATGTCAACCACAACAAGCTCTGCGATTCAAATACAGCATTAAACCATGAAGTTTTGATGTTTGTCTGATTTTCATTCTGAAACCAAAGTTATTTAGGTTTATCTATCCTTGTAACAAAAAACAATAGACATACATTTTCTTCATAAGAAATTTAACTGTAACAGTACGTAGTATATGCATTGAGCAGGGTTCATTCCATCTCTGTTTCTACTGATACCAGTTAATGTTCAAAGATTTTAAGAGAATGTAAAAAAGATAACACTGTGACTATTATAACAAGGGTAAAATATCTGTAAATGTCTGAAGACAAGCTTTCTATCTCAGAATGTTGGGTTTGTTGTTTCTTTATCTCATTGCTCCTATAGCAGGACCTATATTTTATTGAGAAGGACCTGGGAAAATAGAGTGTACAGCCAAGGGACTTACAAGTGCCACTTTACTTGGCATACACTGTTCAATGAGGAACACTAAAGGGATTAAGAAAGCAGTTCTGTATTGTCTCAGAGGTACAGTAACATAACACCAGGCTGCATTGTATGACAGTTACTATGGTAACTATTCCTTCCCCTCCCCATTGAATAGCATATCCCATTGTAGAAGAAACCCAGCAATTTGAGAGCCTGCAAAACAGAGGTGATATTTTACTCCTTGTATTTTGAAAACATTTTCAGTTTTCTAAAGTTTGCATAATTTGAAAATTGTACCGTTTGGGCAGGATTGGTCCCAACCCTTGTGGTCAAAGGAGTTATGAGGTGCAATGAGTATATGAGTGCATTTGGGAGTAGCATTCATGCAGCACACAAACTCCAAAAGGGATGCAACTAGACTGTAAAAAAAGACTGGAGCAACGGTGGGTCATCTTGCCATACTGGGCAGCTCTCCTGGTTGGTCTCAGAGGGGATTGAATATTGAAATGTCCAAAGCACAGGTCTGAGCTTCCCAGAAGCTCCAGGTCACATTTTGCTTGTTGCTGCAGGGCCAGGAGAGGAATAATGAACAAACAGATTCATTAGAGGTTCAGGTTTGAACATACAATTGCTCTCTGACCCCAGTTCAGCAAAAGCTTCTAGCTGAATCCCTTCCATATAATTGTATGTGCAGATAACATGAAACAAATCCAAAAAATATGAATCATACATCTTTTCCTAGAGATCCCAATCCTGGCATCTGGCTAGCACAACCTGTCTCTTCTTGTAACGTACCAGCTGGGAGCTAACTGTTTTGATAAACTACTGCCAAACCCTGATAGAAAACGAATGCCTGACCCCTCTGGCCACTGGCTAGCTCAGTAGATAGAACCATTTCATAGGGACACCATTGGTGCAGGATGAAGTAGATCTTTGGAGTCTTTCTCAGGCAACAATGTCCTCTGGAGTTCCAAGTGAGATAGTAAATATGTGCACTGCCCCAGCATAGAATTGCAGCTATTTGTCACAATTCAGCCCTTAACGTATTGATTAAATCTCTTAAAAAAAAAGTTTGCAACACAATGAACAAATGTGTAAACAGTTGAGCCATTATATACAGAAGAAAATAATTTAATAAATTGCTAAATCACATAGGGGGCTGGAGCACATGACTTACGAGGAGAGGCTGAGGAAACTGGGAAATTGATTAGTCTGCAGAAGAGAAGAATGAGGGGGGGATTTGATAGCTGCTTTCAACAACCTGAAAGGGGGTTCCAAAGAGGATGGATCTAGACTGTTCTCAGTGGAAGCAAATGACAGAACAAGGAGTAATGGTCTAAAGTTGCAGTGTGGGAGGTTTAGGTTGGATATTAGGAAAAAACTTTTTTACTAGGAGGGTGGTGAAGCACTGGAATGGGTTACATAGGGAGGCGGTGGAATCTTCTGTCTTAGAGGTTTTTAAGGTCAGGCTTCACAAAGCAATGGCTGGGATGACTTAATTGGCAATTGGTCCTTCTTTGAGCAGGGGATTGGACTAGATGACCTCCTGAGGTCCCTTACAACCCTGATATTCTATGATTTTATACTTTATCTTGGAAAAGTGAGTCTGTAAAAGCAATTACATTTTGTAATGGATTGATGATTTAAACTAAAAATAAGCTATTGAGCAGAATTTTATTATGCAGTATATGTAGTAAAAAAAACCAAACAAACAAAAAAACCACTATTTAACTCAAAGTGAAAATAATTCCCAGATGTAGACCAAATCATCTGCTGGAGAAAATGCATGTAGCTCTGTGGAAGACAGTGTGCATTATGCTGATATATATCAGCTAAGAATCTGGCCCTGTATAGTTTAATTACAATGCATTACCATTAGGATGAAGAAGTGCATAGATCAAGTTGGATGTATGTTCATTGCTGTGCAGAAAAGGAGTGGGAGAGGAAGTTCATAATCTCAGTTCACATCTCTTTTCATACAATATTTTCCAGAAGGAGTGAGCACTGATAGGCTGTCAGCTCAGGAATGATCCATCCTATTAGTGACTACTGGGAAAGTGGAACGAAGAAAAAACAAAAGGGACAGAACTGAAACAATTAAACTGAAAACAAGGAAAGAATCAGAAGGACAAGGTAAAAAAAAAAAACAATGCTTTGGAAGGAACTACAAAACAGAAAAAGGGAGGACAGCAGAGACCATAGATAAAGCAGGATGATAATAAATAAGAGGGAAAGGAAACTCTTGGATGAAAATCATGAAGTATAATATGTTTAAATTTGAACTTTACTTCTACTTAAGAAGAGTCAAGAAATTCAATAAACATTGAAAGAGGAGAGTGATGGAAATTGGAAGTGGATGGGTGCAAATATTTATTCACAGCTGCCAGAATGTACATGCATCCCAGACATAATTTTAGGATACAAGATCCATTCAAATGGAACTGATCACCAGAATAAGTTAAACATGTCAGACCAGTAGACCAGACCACGTTTCATGAAAAAAGTTCACGGTATTGTTCTGCACTGAAAGATTAAGTATACTTATCAAATATACACACTGACTGTGAAATGACCAAACAGAAGGTAATGAATATATGAAAGATACAAAAGAGCATAACCACATTTTGAATTATGAGAGCCACAGTTTAATATAAGAAAACGAAGAATACTTGTAGCACCTTAGAGACTAACCAGTTTATTTCAGCATAAGCTTTCGTGGGCTATAGCCCACTTCATCAGACGCATAGGGGGCTATATCCCATGAAAGCTTATGCTGAAATAAACTTATGCTGAAATAAACTAGACTAACACGGCTGCTATTCTTAAACCTGTCACAGTTTAATAAGAGGCACTGATTCTGTTCTAAGAGCCGTCTCACTCCTTTAGGCCTTCACCTGTTCTAAGCATTCATTTTTTATTTTATGATTTTAAAATCAAGTTATAGCCATCTAAAACTGAAATCTTTTTTTTTAAGCACACAAAATTGTGGTGGGCATTTTCCCACTATTTCAATATCACTTAAAATACCAAAATATTTTGATATTTTTTCATAATGTTTTGATTTTTTTTCAGAAAATGATTTTCTTTCCCCAGCAAAAAGTTTCATTTTCAACAAAACTTCATTTTTGGACAAAAATAAATGTCAAAACAGTTTAGTGACTATAGATTCAGGGAGAGTGCTTATTGGAACTAGGATATCACGACAATTAACTGTTTCAGGTCTTCATGCAAGAGAGATACAACAGTTTGACAATGCACATTTGGCTTTAATGCAGAGGGTTGTCAATACACTTTTGGCTACATCAGGCTCTCAATGTGCATGCAGAACTCTCATTGACATCAATGGGAGGATCAAGAGCAATATATGATTGTTAGGCTGTGGTATGCGAGGTTCCTATTTTCAGAAAACATTAAGTCTTGGGTTTGAACAGTAGCATTCTGGTATTGTCCAAAATGCGTGGATCCTCAAATTCTGCATATTAACAATGTATCGACAGCAGATTTGCTAAAGGAAGTGAGGATTGGACAAAAAAAGAGCTGCTTTAGCAAGAAGCAGCAGAATGTGAGCCAGCGTATTCAGTATGGTTATAGTTGACCCTGGAACCATTCACTCTGGAGTTTCTTTAGATGTCTAACCAATAGGGAGTTACTGACTATGTGATATTTTGCACATCTTTCAGCTAAATCCAAGTTCAATTTCAACATCCACCTGTCAGGACATCATATGGATTGGTGACACTGCCTGGGGAAATGGGGTCCTGAAATCAATGACTAGACTGCATGGATCCATCTGAGAAGATTATATATCACTATTTATTATGTTATCAACTGTCTCCTCTACTACCATGTTTGAGAATACTACGGCTAAGGGATTGTTTGCATATGAAATGTGAATGTGGGTTACAGAATTGCAAAGCACCCTGAATATCTTAGGCTTTTTTTTACATCGTGCTTATCCCCATGATCTATAAATATTCAGAAAAGGCCTTAATTTTGTTGAACGGCATGCCCCAGCTACAACGGCACATCCTGTTGCACAATAAATCTGCTATGTAATACAGTGGTGAGGCATATTACAATATATAGTATGTAGCCCTGTGCTGTAACAGTAAAGAAAAGAAATAGGATCTATATACATATACATTTTTTATTTCTTGATTGCATAGGACTTGATTTTGTAACCTGCATATGTCTAAATGTATGTGTAAGAACATCTCCACTATTCTATGACTTCTTTACATGACATAATAACCACAACTGCACTTACAAATTGGAGATTGTGGATTTGTACATGTGCACATAACAAGTTAAGCATTAAAATAGCTGGCCATTTGCCAAATATCCAACTTGTCTTGTAATTGTGGTATCAATATGAACAAATTGGGAACACTTCCATTTGCAGTTTAGAAAATTAAACCCACAGTATTCCTTGGTCCTTGTAGCGAAGCAGCAACTCACCCTGCGGCGCATCCTGTGGTACAGTCCGGGAATTAGCTTCTTCCAGCTTCTGGAGCGCCCTCTGCAGGCCATAGTCCCGCTTGCACTCTGGCCCTGTGTCCCTCCCGGACCCTGGTGCCCTCTTCCCTAGGGTGCTGCACCCATGCAGTACCCCTTCAGTCTCAGGGTCTCCCCTCCCTGGGGAACCCCCACCCTCTATCCCCACCTTGCCTCAGTCTAGAAAACTGCCAGTCACCACTTACCCCTGTTCACTGGGGCAGACTGCAGTATAATTGCCACTCATCACCGGCAAGGGCGGTTGGCCTGCTGCTCTGCCTCTGTAGCCCTGGGCTGCCCCTTGCAACCCTAGTACCCCTTGTTGGGCCTTCCCCTAGGCCCTGCAACCGGGGGGGTTTCCAGGCAGGAACTCCCCCAGTTCCTCTTGCCTTGCCCCAGCCCTGCTTCACTCTGGGTACCCTGTCTAGCTTCCCCAGCAGCCAGGCCAGTCTGCCTTTGCAACCAGAGGAGATTCTCTCTCTCTTAGCTCCAAACTCTGAGCTCTTTTATCAGGGCCAGCTGGGCCCTGATTGACCCAGCCACAGCTGGGCTGCTCTGTCCAATCAGGCTGGAGCTTACTTGCTCCCAGCCACAACCCTTTCCTGGGCTATTTTCAGCCTGTTTCTCCAGGAATGGGGCAGTGACCCCACTACAGTCCTACAGTAACACATACACTCTTCTTTGCATCTCAAGGTCCAACTGCTGGACAATGACCAATAATTACAGACACAGAAAAATAAGCATCAGGAGATGTCTGACTAAATAAAATAACATGAGGAACTTTTTTTGTAATGTGATTTACCATTTCCTCTGTAAATAACTTATATTGAAAGGCTGAGTTAAAAGCAGCTTTGTGTGAGGCAGAGATAAGTTTGGATCATAAATGAGACTTTTATAGAGACATGCTGTTAGAAGCTCTTCAGTTTCATCCAAAGATTGGTTGTTTCGTATACTGTATAATGTTAATTATAGTTACTGTGCTGCTCTGTTGCACCCAGCAAAGAGATGAAAAATCATTAGGAAGACCTTTTAAAATTAATCTGTCAGAATAGGGTTTATGGTAACTGAACACACACACTTCATGAAATCAAAGAGCTGACTGTCATATACATTCGGTTGCCTTTGCTCCATGATGTCATCCACCAATTTTTTGCGTTAAGAGCATGCATCTTCAGAAGGCTGGAATTTGACCAATTTTTTGTAGTTTTGTTCCTTTGTAGGCACTCTCCAGAATTACAGAGAGAGGCTTCTGTATGCTCCTTTAGGATAACATTCAGGCCATAATTACCTCATAGATGTGGACTTGTGGACACTAGGCAGTTTCCCATGCTATGCAGACACAGAAGCAGCTCTTCATTCCAAGGTTGGGGCCGGAGGTTGGCATGGAGGTGTACTTGAGGAGTATATCCCCTTAGATGAACTATGTAAATGTTGGCTTGAGACTTAGAAACCACCATAAACCTAATCCCCTTCTCAGTGAAGAGTAATGTATTTTGCACCAGTTGTCCCTGGAAGTTACTGTGTTTGTTGAGATAGATATATATATATATATATATATATATATATATATATATATATATATACACACACACATGTTCTTTAATGCTACTTAGAACAGAAGTCTCAAGTTATATATATATATATATATATATATATATATATATATATATATATATATATATATATATATATATATATATATATACATACACACATTCACTGCCCTTTAATTTGAGAAGGAAATGCATGATATATACATTTTTGCTAGGAGAGGTAGTTGCCAAGGAAAACAAATATGGAAGAAGCCATGTAGCCCAAATTATAGTTTGCTGGAAAACACATACATTACAGAGTCTAACGTAGGAGAGCAGAAGGGACCCATGAATGAATAGGTATAAAATTGTCACCATTATCAATAAGGCTACATTTATGTTACAGAGCTCATGTAATCTGTGACTTCCAGAGACCTCCTTGACATTTTCTGCTTCAGCCCCTGGGGCCGAGGGATCGGGTGGGGCCCAAGCGGGGTTCCAGTGATGGGCAACAGGCTCCTCAGAATCCCCTTATAGGGTTGTAGCAACAGGCAACAGCCTCGTGTGTCAGGGGAGGAGAAGGTCCCATGAGACTTTTACTAAATTAAGTTAGACAATATCTTTGCTTTAAGTAACACCTACTGCTCCTTCTGAAGTCAGTGGGTGTTCAGCACTTCTAAAAAAAATCAGATCACTTTAATTCATGTGCCTTAACAGAGATTTAAGAGTCGAACTGTAGGTGGCCAAGTTGAAAGATGCCAGGGTATGAGTTATTAAATCCTATAGCTTTTACCTGATGTTGTTCCCTGCCAGTCCATTCACACAGCACAGAAATAGAAAAATGAAACCTTAAGAGGGAGTGGTGAATAAGAAAATTCAAGCACCGCGTGGTGCCTTTCATGAGGGATAATAAAGTGCAAATCAAGTGATAGTAAAAACTTAAGACTTCTGTTCCAAGTAGCATTAAAAAACATGTATGAAATGTCTGATCCTTTAAGACAATGCCATCACTTGAACAAGATAGTTATTATGGACAAGAATGATCACAGGAAGCAGGCCAGACTAGGAAAAGTGAAGGAGAGGAAGGGTATAGGTTGGAGTGCTGCAGAAAAATAACTGCTAAAGATAATTTGGGAAATGTGATTCATGACTACTAATTAGGGAGAGAATTCTTGTTTACATTCAGAGTCTTTGAAATTATTTTTGAGGCTTGGATAACAAGAGAAAAGTGAGTGCGTGAGGAAAAGGTACAGAGAATTATGCTTGTACCAAACAATAAAACTATGTACCATGAAGGATAATTTGATAGCTATTTGCTTCTCATGATTCTCAGATAATATAATTATCTGTTAAAGAATAATTTGTTACTCTTTGGGTATGGCAAATTAATACACTACTTTATTAATTGTTTTTTTTATGGCTATGTCTGTACCATCCTTTACATTTATTCACTACATATTTATGGAACACTTTTTTTGAAGAAGGAAAAGAGTAAGGGGCTGTAAGTCTAAATATTTTTACAATATACCTGTTCATTTCTTTAGTTTGTAGAATAATCTATTTCTGGTGAACACTTACAAAGCTTCAACTGATCCTCTATTCTTTCTGAATGTTAGTCTACAGCACTCAGGAATACAGAAAATGTTTTCTGGGGTTGCTCTGAAGAATATTTAGAGCACAGGGAAAGACCTTGCTGTTCAAAACTCAAGTAGGATATGAGTCTTCACAAAAGTACCTTTCTAAGTCAACCAAGAAGGCATATGCTAAAGAGTTCTACAATTCTCAAGATCTTTCTTTACCGCTGAAAAATTGCTCAGATAGTCAATCGTTGAAATTAGCTGAGAGGTAACATCTAAACTACAAATGATGTCATTTAAACCTATCTTCTAATCAGAGTACATTATCAGTCCTTAAAAACTCCAATTTCAATTAGAGCAGAAAACATTTACAAGTGTTAGTAAGGGAAGCAGATTTGTCATTTAAATAATATTTCAGTTTATGGTACAGAGGATCACCAGAAATAAGTTTCTATTAGGAATGATCAATACAGTTTGAGCAAACTATAAATCTGGCCTCAAAACTTCACCCATCTCTCTGACAGACCCCAAACAATGGCTTGAAAGCAAAACCAGTTTGAGGAATTTTTCCTCTTTCACTTGAGCAGATATCTTGGCATGCACTGTAGTCAGTCTGCTCCCCTTTCCTACATTAGAAGATGAATCAGCAGGCCGGACAGATTTTCAGTGGGGCCTTCCTGTTCCATTGGCTTGTTTTCACTGGGCTGGGTTTTTTACAATTTCATTTTGTCTCTCTTCAAAGAGAAGAAATGTATAAGATACAAGTGCATACAGATTCTCAGATATATGCTCAACTTGCTAAAAATGAGCTTTCACTTCTTTCTACACTTTTATTAATAGCAGATCAAATTCAAGTTACATTTGTTTGGACCAAGACTTAACCAATCAAGCAGAACATGTACAAAATCCAGTTCAGACTGGAATATGCTTCTTTCAGGGTATAACCCACACATCTGAGCTCTGAGGTACAGATATGGGGACCGACATGAAAGAGTCCCTAAACTTATCTGCTACCAGCTTAGGTTAAAACTCTTCCAAGGCACAGTCTTCACCCCCTTTCCTAGGGAGGCTTGAGAATAAAATACCAATCAGTTGCCTTAGTAATGTGAGCACAGACCAACCCCTTGTCTAAGGACTTTGGAAACAAATGGTTCTTTTAAAGAATGGTAAATTTTATTTAAAAAGAAAGAAACACATCCAAAAACTCAGGCTTTAGGGATTAAACATCAAAAATAATGTTTCTTGGGGTTCAACTTAAAGGTTATAAGAAAAACAAAAGCACCTGGGGTTAGCACAAAGGAATCCACAAACCAAAACAACCAAAAAGGTACCTAATCACATCTGTCTTAACTTTTCCTGTGCTACTGATTTCCCATACCTGGCTTGAAGCTCACAGCTTGTTGCTCCCTTCCCCTCTCTTCAGGCTGAGATACAAAGAAGAATCCCCACACTCAGCAGTTTTTCCAGTTTAAGAGAGTACAGCCTCCTATGGGTTCCCTTGGTGAGGGGGCAGCTCAGATTAAGCTTCTCTTAACCCTTTACAGTTAACACAATTACAGCTGCTAAGGAGGATTCTATAGCTACTGACTGGCGGGGTATCCATAAAATGATCTGTCCCCCTCATTTATCACAGTTTCCAAGGGAGGTCGTGGAACCTCCATCACTGGAGGTTTTTAAGAACGGGTTGGAAAAAACACCTGTTAAGAATGTCTTAGTTTACTGAGTCCTGCAGCAGTGCAGAGGGCTGGACTTGATGACATCGAGGTCCCTTTCAGCTCTACATTTCTAGGATGCTATAAAAATAAAAATAACCAAAATATAACAGGATGATTTAAACCCTAAGGGATTTAAAGGGGTCACTTTAATCTGTTGTATGCCAAGTAATTTTATTTAAAAGATGACTAAAAAAAATTATTTAAAGGAAAAAAGAAATGTCAGACTAACTTTTAATAACTATAGCTCTTACTGCCAAATCAGAGAGGTGACTCCCAGTAAGTTAGTCACAGGGTGTTTGTTTTGTTTTCAATACCACATATTTTTGAATTGTTTTTTTCTTTCTGAGTTGGATGTAGGAGTTGCTTGAGCATTGTCAAAAATTAATTAATATAAACATTCTATTCTTACTTACTGCTGTTGGAAACCATTTAGCAAGGTCATATGATTCCATCTTGGTACATAAAGCATTTTACTATCTACATAGGAAATATATTAAGAAATATTATTAGACACTTTACATTTAGCTAATATTACTTGGATCTGACTTGTCCTCGTTGCACGGCGTCTTGATTCCGCCATGAACGCAAATTGACACCACTCCACCTTTGCCTATCTTGAGCAAGTCGATGCCATCTCTGCCCAAACATCTTGACCATAGGATCCTCCCAACATCGTTGAGGACGACCACGTTGGCGCGGTTGTCCTCGCGGAATCCATTCTGTTAGCCGTATGGGCCATCTGTTGTCCTGGAGTCACGCTACGTGACCAGCCCACCTGTGCTTATTTTTGTAGATTGACTGAATCACATCCTTAACTCCACTTCGTTGTCGAATTACTACGTTTGGAATGTGGTCTCGAAGGGAAATTCCGCACATTCTGCGCTCCATGGCTCTTTGCGTGACTGCTAATTTGTCTTCATCGGACTGTGTGGTGCTCCAGCACTCTGAACCGTATGTCATTGCTGGAAGCACGGTAGAATCAAACAATTCTTTAAGCAGTCACATGGGGATCTTTGAGTCCAACAGCGAGGTTTTAATTCGATTAAAACGGCCCCACGCTGCCTTTCTCCGTCTTACGCACTCTCCATCTAATTTGCTGGTCTTCGCTAGAAGATGTCCGAGGTACACGTAGGCGTCCACTTCTTCCAGCACTTCACCGTTCAAGAGTATTCGTCCCTCTGCACAGTGATGGTTTCACATCCACTGTGTCTTCGATGCGTTCATTTCCAGCCCCACTTTGTGTGAGCGCTCTTGCAGTTGTTGAACCTTTGTTTGCAGCTCAGTGGTGTCATTGGCGAAGATAACACAATCATCCGCAAACAGAAGGTGTGTGAGGTATTCTCCGTCCACATTTATGCCTCCATTCCAGTCAAGTTTATTGAAGAGCGACTCCAGTGCAGCTGTAAAAAGTTTTGGCGATATAGTGTCGCCCTGGCACACTCCTCTTCTGATCTGGACGTGACATGGCTCATTGAACAACTGAATTTCTGTGGCACGGTCACTGTTGAGTTTGCAAAGCAGATCAACGTAAGCCGGGTTTATTGCATGATCATGGAATGCGTTAACAATGGCTGCGAACTCGACAGAGTCAAATGCCTTTTTGAAATCCACAAATGCAACACATAATGGGATTCGATATTCCCTACATTTTTCCATCAGCTGTTTCACAGTGTGCATTTGGTCGATAGTCGAGAAACCCGTTCTGAACCCAGCTTGTTCTTTACTTGTTAGCAGCTCCAGATCTTTCTTTTTCTGATTGAGAATAATGTGAGTGAAGACTTTGTAGACTTGTGAGAGAAGGGTGATCGGTCTGTAGTTAGAACGGTCTTCCGGATCTCCCTTTTTCAGCATCAAAATTGTTTTGGACACTTTCCATGCTGCGGGAGTTCTATTGGACGCAACATATTGACTGAAACGTATAGCAAGAGCTTGATAGAGATGAACGCCTCCTGCCTTAAGATGCTCCAGTCTTATTCCATCCCTGCCTGGGCATTTTCTGTCCTTAATGCACTCAGCCACCGCCTGGACTTCTTCCCACATTACTTCCGGGATTTGTTCGCGCTTAACACTGGACAATTTCCTATCAATGCTGATGGAAGAGGAGTACAATTTGTTGTAAAAATCTGAACAAATCGCATTCATTTGTTTGCGGTCAGTCGTCCTCATTCCGTTAGCATCTTTGAACGCGACCGGGATGCGTTGTTTGAGTTTGATGTCATGTTCTGCCACCTTCAGGCTTTTCTTACTTCCAACAACTTCCCTCAACTTTCTTCTCCTATAGTCATCGTAGTCTTCTAGCAGTTTCTCTCGGATTTGCTTGCAAAGCATCCTATACATATCATCGATTTTCCCTTCAGCTTTGAGCTGTGCTCGCTTCGCCATTAGTTGGTTAGTTTGGCTACTCACACGTTTTTTTCGAGCGGATTTCACAATTTTACTAGACTCCTTAACGGTGTCTTGGATCTTTTGAATGAGATCCTCATAATCCTTGTCAATATCTTCTTTCACATCTCTTTCTAGATTTCTTTTGGACAGCTTTTCAGTGAAAAGTTGGGCATTGAAGAATCGCTTCGGGGGAGATCTTTGAGCTCTTTTGATATGTTCTTCCTTCGTAAGGCAGATGCTCAGCTTAGATCTCAGCAACCTGTGGTATGTGCCTGAGCATATAATGCAGTCGCCTATGACGGATACATCTGAAAAAATCCTTTTCGTGTCCGTCAGTACGTAATCGAGTTGCTTGAGGGTCGTCCCATCTGGACTTCTCCATGTCCATTGCCGCTTCTCTGTCTTCTCGAACACGGTGTTCATAACATGAAGACGATTGCACTCTGCAAAAATTGCCAAACAATTGCCCCGTTCACTGCGATTTCCTCTGCCAAATTTTCCAATATAAAGCTCATTGCCTTCTTTCTTTCCGATAACTGTATTAAAATCCCCTTGCACGATTGTGTAAGTTGCTTTGCTTCTCATTACTGCTTCTAATTCTAGATAAAATTGTTCCACTTCATCGTCGTCTGCTTGCTCTGTCGGACTGTATGCCTGAACAATCTTCAGTAGGCGCGTTCTATCAATTTTGAAGTTGAGAACTGCAACTCGTGGAGAGAGTATGTCACAGCTTTTCACTTTATTTAGCTAATATACTTACAAGTAATGCATTTCACAAAGGTGTTTGTCATTTCAGCACCTAAAAAAATAAAAAAAAGGTTTTAAACATTTCCAGCTACATATTATATAGGAATTTTAAAGACACATACAGAAGTTTTTCCTTGGGAAAAAAATGAGTGGTGATGGCAGACATGTCTACACTTACTGGGGATCAACCCTGTGGCAATCAATGCATAGTTCTCCCTTTGACTCCTGTATTCCACCGAATGAGAAGCGTAAGATAAATCGATGGTTGAGCATCTCCCATCGACCCACTGCGGTGTAAACACTGTGATAAGTTGGCCTAAGCTAAGTTGACTCCAACTATGTTATTCATGTTGTGTAACTTAGGTTGACTTATCCCTAAGGGTAGTGTAGACAAGGCCGGTGACAGTCCAATTTACTACCCAGATTTATTGCTTTGATGCACATTCCATTTGAAGAATCCTGCATAAAGAACTTATAGATATAAACACATAATCAGGTCTTTCCCTAAAACATGAAAGACTGACATGGTTTGTTTCTTTGAAATAGGAATTGCATTTGTATCAAGCTGCTACCTTTAAAAGGAGGTGGTGTCCTGGTCTAGCTAAGACACCGTTTTGTCTGGTTTGGCTTTTACCCAAGGTTTTTAGAGTTCTAGTCCATTTGTTATAGCAATTAAATTTCTATTCAATATTTTGTACACAGCACATATTTCAAAAATAACTTGTTTTAAATGTAACACAAAATAAATTAGTATAAAGGTTAAAGCAAGGTAAAGTTTAAAATGCATCATTTATGTATGTATAACAATACTCTTGGAGTAATAAATTTGGTTTTATGGGTAAGAAAGGGTTACTTTCCTGGTATTCCTTTGTTTCTTGGAAGACAGAAAGTGGAAAATTCCTGGAATGTCTTTGGTTATCATGAATATTTTATATACTCAAAGAAAAATATGTATGCATGTGAGGTATTTTTTTCCAAGCACCAGAGGCATGAATATATTATAAATACTTCCAAAGCTTTGGTAAAGGCACAAAAAAGTTTGAGGACCTAATTTTTTTTAATATAATTTTTTGCATCATTATTGAGAGTTCTACCCCCTGAAATACCTTTGGAATGAATTTCAAATAAAATGTTTGTCAAAAGATTTTCCAGTTGTTCTCCAACGCTATCTTTATTTGTCATGGTGCTCTGCCAGAGGAAATATAATCAAGATTATGATCCATAACAACCAAAGTTAGTTTTTGATAAGGATTAAATGTGTTTTTCCAGATTATTTTGTGTACAGTTTACGTAGCTGACACACGTCACAACATATGACAATACTTTCCCCACCGTTGATATTATGCTTAAATTGATATCTTCAAATTCTGCTCTTAACTGACTTC
This sequence comes from Sternotherus odoratus, assembly GCA_032164245.1. Lineage (NCBI taxonomy): Eukaryota > Metazoa > Chordata > Testudines > Kinosternidae > Sternotherus > Sternotherus odoratus. The sequence goes on along the minus strand of JAVMKO010000001.1, from coordinate 154,518,297 downwards.
ATTTATGGTGCACAAGTTACAGATAATTCTTAGAGACAGCAAGATTTGGCCTAATGTCTGTTAACTGATGTATTGCAAACATTTCCTTATGTTCTTTTATCCATAAAATAGCATAAAAACTCTTATCTTAAGAGCCGCTACACAATTCCTTTGACTCACATTAAACACATTTTACATGAAACATTTTATTATATGCACATTAAAAAGTTTCTAGGGATTCCTTTACTTTAGTACAAAGAATATTTTTGTATCTTGGTTTCTGTGGTATTCAAATTAAAGGTCACTGGGCATAAATCTTACTATAATCAAAAAATTAGTTGAACAGCTAAGAACATCATTCAGCAAGATTTTCTCACCATATTATTTCTTATACATCTTATATGTATGTGCAGTTAAATCTAGACCTCATTTATTAAACTGACAGCAAAAAATTAAAATAACTTAATTACATTTAGGATTATCTTCTCCAAATTGAAGAATGTACCTCCCTACCCTCTGGGTAACTGTGAATAAATTCCAGCCTATTAAAAAGTCAATGAATCACCAATGTTTTTCAGAAAAATTATTGTATACCTATATAAATATTATTCTAGCAGTTTACATTTCTAACTGTGAAGCATAAACTTGGAAGGAAACACATACTGAAACATAGCCTCATGTGGCCATTAAATCTGGTCAAAAACATAACAACAGTTTTGTGAGAATTTTCAAATTCAATTTTGTTCTGCAATAGGGAAAAATATCAAGTTTCCCACAGAACAAAAATTCCAATGGTAGCGATTCATAACCCATCAAAAGGAAAAACACTGATATTTTTGAGCTGAAACCATGAAATGTTGATATTTCAAACTGATTTGCAACTTCAAGATCTTGATACACATGAGGAAGAGTGAAAATGGCCATTTTGTTCCATAACTCCTTCAATTATTGGCATTGATATGGTAGAGCCACGATAACAGATTCTTGATTGAAGAAGCACTATATAGGAGTGCTAGACTTTTTCTCATGCTGTGCTTCTTCATGAAAGACTGTTGCTTGTTAGCAGTCTCCTGCTGTGGGCTGCCAATTTCATAATTCAGAGAAGGAACAATGCAATATTGTCTATATTCAGAACAGTGCAAGAAGATGACTTTTATTTGTTTGTTTTAAGGAAGACATCTTCTAATCTACAAAGTTTTCACTACCACTTGTTGTCTTTAAAGAAAGTCAGAAAAAACAGTCTTTCTATGATGAAATTATTGAATCAATGATGAACATCTGCTGAGTGGGCCAAAGAGTGGTCCAAATGGTCAGTGATAGAAACACCAGCATCAGATCAATTTTTCCTTCCCCCAAAGATTTGGGAAGGCATGGGAGAGGGAGGAAGTACAACCCAGCAGTCCTACAGACAATGCCATTGTGAGATAGTTATGTCTACAACATTATAGCCTTTTATTTTATTGAAAGTGAATTTTTTAATGTGGTATTACACCACCGAGGGTTCAACTCTGGCGGCTACTGTTTCAAGTTTACCAGAATGAAAGTCACTTCTGATACTTGTTTTAGAGGTACAGTCTCTAGAAACACAAAGATCAAGGGTAGCGATCACACATATATTCACAAGTACAAGGTCTAGTCTATTTTACAAGTTTCATTAAAGTTATGATTACCCAAGCATACATAAATTCTATAAAGACCTATGCACGAGTTACAAATATAGCTATAATCACATCCTTAACAACAGTGTTAGGCTCTGATAGGTCTCTCATGGCTCGTTCATTAGTTAAGGTATGGTTCCTGCTGGAGTCTCCCATATGGAGCTCAATTTTCCCATTCTGGGCATCCCCTTTTTATCATATTATTTTGTCTATATCTACATGCTGTGTATGTCCATAAAAGTGTCAACCCTATTTTCTCTTATTGGTCTGTGTCCCCTGGAAACTTAAGAGACTCCAATTTTCTGTAGACTGCGTAAGTTCCCTTTATTCTCCTTAACACTGACACACAGCCTGTATGTTGTTGTTAAGCCACATGTTGGAGAGAGATGTGCCTTTACAGTATTTTTACAATCTAATATTAATCTTCTGGGTAATTTTGCACAATATTATTTTGCACCTCTTTTCCCATAATCTTATGGCCTTGGGTTATTTTCCAGTCATTTATATCATCCTTTCTTAGCTACAAGGCCTAAAATAGCTAAGCTAAAATCATGCAGGCCTCAACCTATAGGTTCTTGTGTTTCAGCTTGTCTTACTCATGTCTAATACTTGGTTCCTCCTAATACTGTTCAATTTTATACTTTTATAATCCTACAAATTAACTCTAATTAACATTATATATATATGAGTATGTGTGTGTGTGTGTGTAATAAAATGTATTGATTAATCATAACATCATAAAATAAATGAATAATAACTAAAATCAAGCAAGTCTTTCCTAGAAACCCCCCACTGAACAAACATCCTAGCCAAGAAACTGCAAAATCCCAGTAGGCGTATATCTATATCTTTAGGCAGCTAAATACCTTCACAAAACTGTCACTAAGTGCTTTGCAGGATTAGGGCCAAAGCCAATAATCTTAATGCAACTGTGAAAACACCTTAATTGTAATTGGAGGGGGGAATTCTCAAAATATCACGAACATGGAGTTTTGTCCCTCTTATTCTTGATTAGTGGTCAAAATATTGGGCCAGCTTCTATTCCATTACACAATTCATTTTCAGTGATGGCAAAGGGGTCCTCCAGGTGTAACTGATCATATAAGTTGATTTACTAAGAAGGATGAAGAATTGTCTAGAGGTTAGAGTGCTAGCATGAAACTTAGGAGACTATCACAGAGATTTCTCCATTACAGACTTCTTGTGTGACTTTGAAGAAGTAACTTAGTCTCTCCGTGCCTCAGTTCCCATCCATAAAATGGGGATATTAGCATTTTTCTTCTTCATAAGGGCATGGTGAGGATAAACACATGGTTCTTAGATACTATAGTAATGAGGAACTTATAAAGACTCAAGAATAATGTCATGTTTCAATGATGTCCCCTTTTAACTCCCTCTCACAAACAGCTTTCTTGTCCCCATGCCCCTCCTCCCATAAACAAGCCTATTACCTCCCTTTGTAGCATTTTTGGTCCCCCAATACCTTTCCACTGAAGAGGAATGGATCCTGTGAAAGGGAGGAATGGGCAATATAGCATGTGATTTTGTAACTAAAGATTGTTTCTTAACGTATAAGCACAAGAGAGCCAAACTTAGGTTGTACAGCAACCATAAACCACATTTCTTAGTTTTTCAGTACTTGACTTTTTAACCTTAATAACCTTCTTTTGACATATTTTTCCATTTAATTATTATAGCAAGACAATTATCATAAAAAGCTCATGAAACTTGTTCACAAAAAAGTTAAGACTGTCTCCTATTTTCCACATTGTAAGGAGGCAGGGGGTTTTCTCCCCACCTCTGTACATTGATTCATATTTGTAAGAGTTCAAGATATGTTGCTGTGTTCTTGAGGGGCAGGGGTTGAAGCTCAGGATCCACATAGGCTTGTAAATGCAAAAGGAAGAAGATTTAATGAGGGTTGAGCTTACTTTTTATATCCTAAAATACCAGTGGTGCAACTGGGAAAAGACCCTACAAGATACCGCTTCAAGTGGTGAAGATAAATCAGTGAGTTGTCATACCTGTCTCCCCACTGACAGCATAGGAAATAGCATTAGCACTGAGAACAACTAAATCAGTTTTGGACTGTAGACTCCCTTCCCCAGTTTTCAAAGCCTCACTTGCATGATACTTGTGCCTGAAGGTCAGTTCTAGGTCTAATACTAACAACATCGAAGGTTGATTAAGTCATTGCTCAATTGCCTGGGACATTACTTAGTACTGAAGCGCTCAGACAAGTTCACATCACTTTGAGATTCAAAATCAATTTTGTGCCAAAGACAATTTCATGTCACAATGACTTCAAGTAAAGGCTTGTAAATATGGGAGGGTCTGATGATTAAAACAAAAACAAAAAGAAAGCGCAACATTGTCCCTATCTTGTGAGAGAATAGCAACATCAGCAGCAAAACATTTCTTATAAGTGTATGGACAAGGCCTGGGAAAAGGAAGAAAGAAAAACAGTAAAAGAGAGCATGAAGAAAAAAAAAAGTGATTCATGTTCCCCACTACATTTCCTCTCAGCCATTTGTTAAGCATTTCTTTCCACTTTCCTTTTCTTCTACTAACATTGCATTTCTAAATAATATATGTTGCAGGCTCCCTGTGGGGTGCCATCTGAAACTGAGGTACCACTGAGCCCCTTGACCCACCAGTCCGGGCTCCCTCTCACATTGTACTGCTGTGAAAAGCTAAAAAGCCCTCCAGCTTGCACTTTCACCAGCATACATACAGGTAGGGGCACACCCAGCTGCAGTTACAGGCAGGCTCTCTGAGCAGCCCCTACATGGGAAGGCTACTTCCAGCTCCTCAGGCACACCCCCCTCTGGAATATAAACCCAAATTATACTGTCTTGCACTGAACAGGGTACTGTACAGCATAATATCATAAAATTTGCTCCTTCCCACAATGTGGAGAGGAATATGCAACAGCCTTTTGCTCCTGCATTATAATTCCCACACACTTCACTTCAACTCACTAGTTTAGATAAAGCAAAAACAAGTTTATGAATTACAAAAAATAAATTTTATGTGATTATAAGGGATAACAAACAGATCAAAGCAGATCACCTAGCAAATAAACAAAAAATGCAAACTAAGCTTAATATACTAAATTGGCTATGAATAGCAGCTTCTCCCCTAAGAGATGATAGAAGCAGGCTACAGATTCTTAATGGGCAATCTGCACTTGCTCTACAGCTTGGAATCTCCAGATGTTTCATTCACAAGCTAACAATCCTTTTTGCCTGGGTTCGGCACTCCCTCCCGCCCCCCAAGTTCAGTCTTTGTTCTTCAGGTGTTTCCAGGAGACATTTTGTGTGGGGAGCAAAGAACACCAGATGATATCACTCCCTGCCTTATACAGATTTTGCATATGGTGGGAACACTGTGTTTCAAAGCTTGGTTTGCAGAGCATGTCAGTGGAAAAACATGACATCCAAGATGGAGTCTGGAGATATGTGGTCTGATCACATGACCTTCTAGAGTCATAGCAGACATTACTTGGAGGCTCTCTGTAGCGTTTTCAGTAAGGCTACCCAGGTGGGAGATAAGCTTCTCCTAAGGCCTATTGTTTTCTTTCCCTAAAGTGCCATTGCTTTGAATAAGTCCTTTCCCCACCCACTATGTATAAAGAAAACATCTTGTCTAATGGGTGTTACCCAAGTGTAACTACATTTTAAATACAGTTACATAGTAAATATTTATAACTTCAGATACCATACCCTGTCCCAGAAAGGAGCGGTAGAGAAATTCTCCAAGCTGCCTAGAGTGTCTGTGGGGAAATATTCAGATGGGAGAGGTTGCAAGGAGCACCCAATCAGTAAACAGAAGGGCCCAATAAAAGGAACTGACAAGTGGCTAAACTGGTGTCAGAAAGGGTGAAGAGTCTCCAGAGAGGATGCCTTGAGAGGCACAAACCCATATGAGGGTTAAGGGACTATTTGAAGACTATCCCAGAAAGGCCTGTGGGAATTTTTAAAGGCTTATCCTGGGGAGGGCTACAGAGATACTGACAGAGAGGTACAGTGAAACCTCGATTTAACGGACTAATTCGGGCGAGGGGGTGTCCGTTAAATCCGAAAGTCCGTTATTTAATAATTTTTTTAAATTATTAAATAACAGGACTTTCGGATTTAACGGACACCCCCCTCGCCCGAACTAGTCCGTTATATGAAGGTTTTACCGTCAACCCGGCTGCTGGGACCCGGCGGGAGCTGTCAGCCCGCCCGCCCCCGGCTCAAAAGCGCGGCGGCCGCTGCGCGCGGGCAGAGAGCCCGCCGGGTCCCAGCAGCCGGGGACCCCGGCGGGCGGGCTGCTAACTGCCGCCGGGTCCCAGCAGCCGGGGACCCCGGCGGGCGGGCTGCTAACTGCCGCCGGGTCCCAGCAGCCGGGACCCGGGCGGGCCGCAGTAGCCGGGCTCTGCCGCGCTGCACCATCGCCGGCGGCGTGCTGGGGCCTGCCCCCTCCCGCTCGCACGTTCCCGGGGCCGCGGGAAGCTCCAGCCCAGCTGCCTCGGCCGCCGATGACCTCCCGCTGCCGCCCGGTGCTGCGCTGAGGACTCAGGAGGCGGCGGAGCCGGGAAGCCCGTATGGCCGCTCCCAGCGAGCGGGTGGCGAGCGCAGCTGCCCCTGCCGCCACTGCGGGCCGGGGGCTGCCGTGAGCCCGGGCAGGGAGCGGGGACTGCGGCTCCCGGGACCCTGCAAGGACACTGCTGCCGGGGGCCAGGCAGCAGCCCGCCCCCGGCTCAATCCGCGGCAGCTGCCGCGCGCGGGCTGAGAGCCCCGCAGGGTCCCGGCTCCCGGGACCTTGCAAGGAGGGTTACTGCTGCCGGGGGCCAGGCGGCAGCCCGCCCCCGGCTCAATCCGCGGTCCCCGCTCCCTGCCCGGGCTCACGGCAGCCCCCGGCCCGCAGTGGCGGCAGGGGCAGCCGCGCTCGCCACCCGCTCGCTGGGAGCGGCCATACGGGCTTCCCGGCTCTGCCGCCTCCTGAGTCCTCAGCGCAGCACCGGGCGGCAGCGGGAGGTCATCGGCGGCCGAGGCAGCTGGGCTGGAGCTTCCCGCGGCCCCGGGAACGTGCGAGCGGGAGGGGGCAGGCCCCAGCACGCCGCCGGCGATGGTGCAGCGCGGCAGAGCCCGGCTACTGCGGCCCGCCCGGGTCCCGGCTGCTGGGACCCGGCGGCAGTTAGCAGCCCGCCCGCCGGGGTCCCCGGCTGCTGGGACCCGGCGGGCTCTCTGCCCGCGCGCAGCGGCCGCCGCGCTTTTGAGCCGGGGGCGGGCGGGCTGACAGCTCCCGCCGGGTCCCAGCAGCCGGGGACCCCGGCGGGCGGGTTGACGGTAAAACCTTCATATAATGGACTAATTCGGGCGAACTTCGGATGCATCAGACTCTGAAAAATTTTGTCCGTTGCATCCGAAGTCCGTTAAATGGAGGTCCGTTAAATCGAGGTTTCACTGTACTGAGATAAAGATCTTGTTGAACTATATATCCTAGAAGGGAATTGTTTGTTTCACTCGAACTGTGTGTGGCTCAGATGGAGGCTGAATCACTGAAACCCGCTTGAGAAACCACTGAGAGGGGACATTGCAAACTGAGAGAAGTGTGTCCATGCACCTGGCCAGATGGTGCCCATGAGAGGCCATGCACCAGGCCTTCCTTTCCACTAGGTTGCAGTCCAGAGATTCATGAATAGGCAGTCAAGGCTGCCTACACAGACTCCTTGCTACCTCTCTGGAACAATTCCTACTTTGCATGTCTTGGGTGTTTGCCTCAGTATCTTCCCAAGCTCCTCTCTCTCTAATCATCTTCTTCAGACTCACTGCAGAGCTCCTTAGCACCTCTGCTGCAGGAGGGTTTCTCTGCTCACAGGGCAGTCTGATTCCACAGGAGTTTTCCTACTCCCTGCAGGCCCCTCCACCAGCACAGAATCCTCGGCAGACTCACAGCCTCCTGCTCTTTCCCAACTGCCTTGGTCTCTCTGTTCCTTCAGGGATGTGCTGTCTAACTCGACTCCCTCACTCCAGACAGGCTTCTCTCACTGACTGAGAACCAGAGATTGGCTTTCCTGATCCAGCTCTAAATGAGCCAGGTCCAGCTCTTTTAACTCCTCCCTCTGGGTCTGACATTTACGGCAGGTGTAGTGGGGTGAAGCTGATTGCACCAACAGGCTCTCATGGGGTATGTCTACACTTCAATTAAAAACCCACAGCTGGCTTATGTCAGCTGACTGGGGCTTTGGGTGGAGAGGGAGAAGCAGGGGGGGTACTGTTTAATTGTGCTGTAGACACTTGGGCTGGAGTCTGGGCTCTGGGGGACCTCAAGGGACTTAGCCTGAGTTCCTCAAGCCTGAGTCTGCTGACATGGGGCAGACAGGGGTGTTGAATTGTAGAATAAATACACATACTCATTAACTCCTTTGGCGTTGATATACACCATCACAGGACCTTCATTGTCCACTCCTTTATTAAACCTTTACCTTTAATTTTTCTGCTCAAGGATGGTTTTTTTTTTCAATTTGAGCAAAAAAGGTTAATTTGATAAATAGAGAGGGGATATAGGGGTCGCTTTTAATGAAAAAGACTGAGTTTTAAAATATATATTTTCATGGAAGGGTAGAGCAGTATGAAATGTGACCCAAAGATAAGGTCCAATCATGCAAGCAAGTCCACAAAAATGGAACCCCTTCAAGTAAGACAACATTAAAGTAAAAGGAGCATCACAAAGGAAACACTATAATAATTAAAAAAACCACAAGCATTAAAAAAACACAATTTTTAAAATTTTAAAAAAGATTTTTTTAAAAGAAAAAGCAGCCCAAAACAAAAAGCCAAGCGACAAGTAACTGACCTGCCCTGCCCCAAATATTATATTAAATAAATAAATTATTTATACCAAAACCTGGAATAAGTGGTATCACATTCTGGATGTTTTGTTACAAATCACCTGGTCAAGAGTTTTGAAAGATACAGATACAAGCCTTAACTTTAGTAATGTGATCCTGGGATTCCAAAGGACTACGTGATTTAAAAAAGAAAAAAGAAAAAAAATGCCATTTTTCTATAATCATGATTCCTATAACCTTTGATTGAGTTACATCAGAATCCTAAACACTGTACCTATTAAATGAATCAGTGCTGCTGGTATGCAGCAAACAGTTTGAGACTTTGGGATTTGTTAAATAGGGCTAATGAAGGACTTACTTGAGAAGTGTTTTGTAGGGAAGATTAAAACAGTCCCACAATAACTATTATGAAAATAGTTTGGAATGGAACCTTCAGAGAATCAATTTGGGTTAGAGCACACACTTAATTTTATAGATTAACAAAACCCAAAGCAGTAATTGAATGTTCATCATTCCTCAAACATATTTTCACAGTCTATCCAAAGTCACCCTGACAGCCCCAATAAAATAGGTCAATTCATCGAAGGAGGAGGATGCATTCTCAGCAGTTGTGGAATATACTCATTTTGTATGCTGTACTAGCTGTGAAGCTGGTGATGGAGCCACAGACAGGCTGGGCTTTATTTTTGCAAATTACAGATGTCCAACCAGCTCTAGAATTCAATTTGTAGCAGTAGCATCTCTGTCAGCTTGTCATTTCATTTGTTCTGTTTCTTTCTTTGTTGTCTAGTGTAGTATTGACTTTACCAGCAGCATGGGTAGGTGGTGTGCAGTCAGGCTGCTCCCTGGCACAATTCAAAGGAATTTTGCTCTTACATATATTGCATAGTAATAAATTCCTATGGTGTTTGTCTCAAGGACCTGGATGGTTATATGTACCCACCCCCACCCAAAAAATGGAAAGACATTTTGCTAGATTATTTTATATTGGATAATAAGACATCGCACCTCTATGAAAGATGTTCCCAGCATAAAACTAGTAAAGAAATGTGTCATTGTGCTGCACATATTTATAGAATTTTTAATTCTATGATCCATGCATTTTCTTATGCATGTTCAGTGTTTTGAGTTATCGGGAATGGCTGGAGGAGTATCGCTATACCACAGTAATGAGCAAGTAAAATGGCTCCCTGTGGCAATTGTCAGATGGACAGACTATATCTATGCCAGTTTATGCCATCTTAGAATCTGAGATTTCAATATCTCCTTTATGATGCCCCTACTGGTTAGAGTTTTGCAGGATGGAAACTTGTCTCTGAGTTAAAGATTGGCTTAAAAGAGCAACATTCTACACAACCCACCAAATATGTTCCACACACCTTTCTCAGTAAAAGAAAGTGGATTCCTCAGAGAGTCACATGAAACTAAAAAAAATGGTCTATTCATCAGCAAACCGATTCCACATAATTATTATGTGTCATTAGTAAAGGGTTAGAAACCACAATGAGGGAAGCCAGGGCAACCATTAAAATGGCAGAAAAATATATTTGACAGCTGTGTGGTAATATCATAAGTTATGGGAAAAATATTTCTCCCGGGGTTTGGAAGTTCAATGCAGAATTACTTGCCACACTATACACAACTACTCACTTTAAAATAAAACAATTGTGATATAACTTCAATTTAAAATCATAATAATTTTAAACTTTTTTCAAACTTAGATAAAGTTGTAACGTTCTAATAGGTAAAATCTAGTAAAATAATTGTCTTGAGTAAGTGAATGACAATATTTTTGGATCCTTAGAAAGTGTGTTTTATTTTTGTTTTGTTTGTAATCACTCCTGTCTCCTTTAATCTTGCTTAATATCACTTAAATCACTGTTCTTTATTAATAAACTTATTTTATTACAAATCCATGTGGGTGTAATAAAGTGAGCCATGAGTTTTCAGTTAACCGAACAGGCTGGTGTGTAGTTTGGAGGCAGCAAACTTAATAATGCCTCTGAGTGTCAGAATGAGAGGGCATGAATACTACAGAGAGATGTCTCTGGGAACTCAGGAATTGGGGTTCACTGATTGTTACATGCAAAGCAAGGTTAAGATTGGCACTGTGTCGAGGAGTTTGCTGATGAAATGGACAGACGGGTATGGCAGGGATCTGACACACAGTTTAATCGCCAACAAAGCTCACTTTTGTTAAAGCAGAGGTTTAATACAATGGCTTAGAGTTCTGGGTGTCCTGAGAAGAATGTCACACCCATCCACTCTGATGAAACTACACATAAGATGAGAAGAAATCAAATGTGTCAGTATTTGCAGGATCAGAGTCTTAGACTTTAGTTCCAATTCTGCCTGTAGCTTTCCCTAAACCCACTCAATGCACTTGCTGTTTCTCCAGCCTGCTGTAACACTGCTCTAACATTCACTCTCAGACCTTCTCTCTTCCCTTGTGATATTTTCTCTCTGCTTTCTCTTGTTTTACTTTCTTAATTTCCTGTCTCCTCCAGTAGCAAGGTATGAGTGGCCAGATATAAGTCACAGATGGGTATCACAGAAGTCAATGGCTAGGCAGGCAATTTCAAAATGAAGGGTCCACAAATTTGATTCTCAGTACAATTGCCTTGGCAGCAGGCCACCATGAGGTCATAGAGGAAAATTCAATAAAATCACTGTCTAAAAAAAATGTCTGGTCCCTTCTAAACTAATATTTGGTGATTTGCTTTTTGTCTTTAGAGACCTATTCTTTTCACCATCTATGAAATGGCTGTGCAGAAACACAAGAAAATGGACTCCTTAGTGATTATTCATGCTTGTTTGAGAATGAAAAGTGAAGAAACTTTACACCTTTTTTTTTCAACAAGTAGAATATGTAACGGCGACTTCCCTACTCTCCAGCACTGAGTTCAAGCAACCCTTCTGGGAATTTAAACTTAGTCCTATGGCTAAATTAAGAAAACTCCATCTTTCCTTCTCACAGTAAAACATCCCCCCCCCCAAAAAAAAGAAATTAAAAAGGTCCAAACAAGCTATTATTTGGCCTCCTTGGCTACAGTACTCCCTCCTTGGGGGGTTTAAGAAATCTTCATGCATGAGAATAAGGTAGGATTTCCTCCATCCTTTCTGGAAGCCCTGACTCCGAGCCTCAGATATATTTTTTCTTTTCCTTCAGGCTTTTCCCTTGAGATGTCTCTCAGCACATGTCCAAACCTTCACCAGTTGCTGCAGGGCTCACCAATCTGGATGCAGGCTTTACCAACACTTTTCTCCCTACTAAACAAGTCGCCACTACCTAAGGTCCTTGCCCTCCTTCCTAACATCATATCTTCCCCCAATCCTTTCTCAGGCATTCATCCATAGCCCCTCCCAAATTTCAGCCTCCACATCCCACGAGGTCCCAGTCACAATGTTGCCAATTCTCACAATTTTATCATGAGTATTGTGATATTTTGTGTTTTTCTTAAGGCCCCCAGCTCCTAGAATCACATGATTACAGGACAATATGAGATTTAAAAAAGTTTCTAGCCCATCTGGTGGTAGAGAAAACATAGGTGCTGACCAGCTGGGCCCCGCCAATCAGCACCACCCTCTCCCACACAGTGCCTTCTGCCAGCTGCAGATCAGTTGTTCCATGGTGTGCAGGGCATCCGGGGAAGGATGGAACAGGGTGGAGATGCAGCGGGGGCAGGGTGGGGGTAGGACATGGGTCAGAGCTGGGAGGGCACCCCAGCACAGTAGAAAGTCAGCGCCTACGAGAGAAAAGCTTGAAATCCTGAATCCTAAGGGCTCAAAATCCAGAAGACAAATAAAAAGAAAACATTTATTATTTTTCAAATCCTCATTATTTTAAAATATATAATGATTTGCAATGCTTGGAGTTGACTTCTGCAGTCACCTTTACACTGGAGAAAATCTCAAGTGAAGAGGTTCTGAAACTGGGGATCGGGACCCCTCAAGTTATTAAATGGGGGGGGTCAAAAGTTGTCAACCTCCACTCCTAACCCTGCTTTGTCTCTAGCTTTTATAATAGTGTTAAATATATAAACAAGGCTTGTTGTGTGAAAGGGGTCACCAGTACAATAGTTTGGGCACTACTGCTCTTTTAAAAAGAAAAATACACGTTAGGTCCACTAGGAATAGATTTACAGAAACAGGGCCAGCTTCTGATATCATTTACATCTGCAAACCTCCATTGAAGTCACTTGAATTGAATTCAGCGGAATCACGTGTACAATGGGGCATAATTTGACCCTCTAAGCATTGTAAGACATATTAAAAGTAGATTTAAAAGTGTTGCAGGGTGGTCCTCTGAGCCTTAGATACAAATCATACTCACTCCAGGCCACATTCATTGCCACGGTGCATTATTATACTTTTTTAGCAGGCCATTGTCTGTTGTGCTGTGTACAAATCCCAGGCAGTATTGCCTCTTGCTTCTGTGGGGAAGAGGAGGAAAGAACCAATACTAACAGCAGTCAGGCTGTCTAGCTACTTTCCAGGCTTCCTTCCTCTTCATTTATCTGCTTCCAGCTGCTGCGGTTGCTCCCCCCTCTAATTAGCTCTTCAGCTGTGGTTCCACTTGCTAATTAGGCCTCAATTTAGGCCCCAGCTAACCTATATTGGTGGGGATTTCAATGACAGAGTACTGAGTCAGCTCCTGAGTCTGAAGCCCTGCCATACATGTTCAAAATATGAAACAGCCTTTATTCAGTAAGTGATTTGCACAGGAAATGTAGCAATCACAAGCACCCCTCTTTTCCCTTGTGTGGGAAAAAGTAGTAAAATGGAATCTTGCCAAACAATGTTAGGCTTGTGGACAAAATGAAAATCATGTTTAAAACAGGTGTAGTTGGGACTATCACTGCGAAGCGGAAGGATTCATATGCATATGTTGAACCTTGGACAGCTCCTCAACAACCTAAATGAAAGCACGTTAAAAACCAAGTTAAAAAAAACCACACGCACCAAGAGATGGAGTCAAATTGAAAAGAAAAGCCACTCCCCCATTTGGTAACTATTCACTTGTTATTGTTACAAGAAGAAACCTTTAAGATTACTAGAATTGAAAGACATCAGAGAAACAAACTGATTCTTTTTTTAAATCCCCAGTTGGTCAATAGTTTGACAGCAGGTCTTTGTGATATTTGTGCCATAACCCACAGTAGGGGTTGGAGTGCTGTCTTGCCTTAAGAGGTGCACTGGGGGAGGCTGAGCCTCAAGCAGACTCTTTGGGGCTACTCTGTGCACATGGGAGGGTAGACATTTGCTCAGTCGGATCTGATCTTGTCCCCACTGCAGTGAATGACAAAACTACCATTGACTTCTGTAAGGTAGCACAGGCAACACTCTGGGTCAGTACAGGGTATTCCAAGGACTCACTTCCTCCCTGACCCTCTTTGCCCCTTTAGCATATCCCACTCTCAAGAGTAGAGGAATGGAGTTGAAGCCAACAATTTCTGCACTCTCTAGAACACAGCGGCTGCTATTGTGTGAGGCAGTTGTGCAGTCACACAGGGTGAGAAGTTTTTGTTTCCCCTCTGCAGCCACTCAAGAGCCTCTCATAATCTGGATCTTAGTGTAAAGTCAGTTTTACTGTTTTGTTGATAGTGCATATCCTCCAAGCCCCTTCAAGAGTGTGTTTACCATTAACAGTGGCACAGAAAAAGTGTGTGGGGGGGAGGAGGGGGATAAAGAGGAAAGACAATTCTGAGCATGTTTGATGAAGCCATCAAACAGACCCTTGTATACATAAACAAGGGAGAAGAAACACCCTTAAACCAATTTTTTAAAGTAATTTAAAAAAATCAAATCAGGATATACTATTTAAAAAGTTCTCTGTCAGAATATTGGTCTATTAAATTAATAAAGATAGCAGTATCCCTTTTAGAATGGTTTCTCCATTGGTTTAAATGGGACATCCAGAAGCAACAGCTTCCCTCTGCTGTCATAATGACAAACCATGAAAAAGAAAAATAGATCAAAAATTTACAGAACTATGAAAAGAACAAGACTGAGAATTCCCTTTCTAGAGGAGAATTGGAATTGACAGACACACGGGAAAACTCACAGAAATCACTATGATTGAGAAGATCAAGACAAATTGCATTGGATAGAACATGCTGCCATAATGGCCAATGGACTAGTATGGACGTGGGAAATCCTAAGAAGACAATGCCCCAAAATAAGCTTCTTGAGCTGCATCACTTTTTAAATTAGTATGTATTTAAAAAGTGGTAACACCCACAAGTCTCATACAAGATTGGGATCCAGTTGTTCTAGGTGTTGTACCAGTGTTGCCAATACTCAAAATGTTGCAATAATCTCAGTTTTCATTACAAAGAAAGGAAGTTTCTTGCCTTCATGGTTGCAGAGGAAAGCTTGAATATGTGATTATAATGTTCCCTAAAGTCTCAAAAAACAGAAAGCAAACAAAAAGAATACCAAATGTACTCATTTTTCTAAAATCTCACTATTTTTAACTCTAGGATGCATGAAGACTTTGTAACGGTTTGCATGTAGGGGCGCTCTCACCCTCAACACCAGGGAAAGGGTACTATCGGTCAACACACTGCTATCGCATACCGAAGCTATCTATTGCATACCGGAGCTCTCCGGTCCTAACTGTTTGCTAGGAATATGCAATACTAATGAAGCAAAACAAGCTATTAGCTATTCATGAGGTATGCATGAGATGTAAATGTGCATGTGTATTTCTATGCCTACGTTCCCCTGCATAGTGGGCTTCACCCTGAGCATTGCTCCAGTGCGTCGGGCTTTCCCAGTCTCAGTGGCAGCAACAAAGGGAGCCCCCGTTGTGGGTGTGTTACTTTCTGCCTTCAATAAACTCACCACTTTTGTTTATCAGCTGTGTGTGTGCGCCTCGTTCTACGGGACTCCGAGTACCCTGCAACATTAACCCAGTACCATGATTTTGGGCAGCCCTGTTTTGTTGGGCTTCGCAATGCTGCTGTACAAACAGATAATCAAACTGAAGAGCGATTCAAGTGAACTTGGAAGAACTATATCTTTAGTCCTGCTACTGCTGAATGAGGAAATGCTAATGTGAAAGGTGTGTTAAAAAATATGTAGGTAAGAGAGGGAAGGTAACCTGAACACAAAATAGACTTCTTGTGATTCTTAAGGGAGATGCAAGGAGGCCTCATTGTGAGCTCCATCAAAAACAGGTGATTGGAGACTCGCCAAGTCTTTTCCCTCCCTAAAAGGCAAAGTCAAGAGAAGGCTCTTGCCCCAAGCCACTTGAAGGAGAGCCAAAGCATGGATTTAGTAGAATCTTCATTCCTTTTCTACTGAATTAAGGACACTTCCTTCTGGATGCAGTTAAGAGAAAGGGCACAGAAAGGGGGAGAAACGTCATCATCCAATGTTCAAGTTTTAGATCGCACAATAGGAAAACAGCCAAAAACACTTTTGAGATGCTTGCACAACTCTGATTGCCAAGGGTTTCACGTCTCTTTTTTCTCCTACTGTTGGATTTATGGCTTTTTCCCCTTTGTTTGCAGATGCAATTAACCTAATACTGAAAACTTGAAAATCCAGAAAAATAACCTGCTGTGGCTGTAGCAACTAGCAAGTACTTACTAACTTACCAACTAGCAAGAGTTGGATGAATACGTGAATCCTCAATTTGGTGGCAGTTCTAAAAAAAAAGAAAAAAAAATCCATCCAGGCTGAATCAAATTTGATTTTTTTTCAGACTTTTTTTTCAGACACATCAATTAAGGGTCTGTTCCAAAGCAGGGTTTTGAACCTGGGTTGCTAACTTCGTAGGTGAGTCCTCTAACCACTGGAGGAGGGAGAAGGGGAAGCAAGGAAAAGCACAACCAGCCCTACACCATCTTCTTCCTTCTCAGTCTATTTTGTGAATGGCTGAAATTGTATGTGTCAAATCTGCAAAGTTTTGGGTCAGCCCAAAACCACATTTTTCATTGAATAAGCTATTTGTTTGAAAAATTTTGCTCAGCTCGACTACACCTGTCACATCTTATTGGAAGATAGATGGTTTCACACCATATTTGTATATTTTATGCGAGTAAGTTTCATAGTGAATTGGCTTCTCAGCTCTGGGTTCTTGGTGTGTACATACTGAGATAATAAAAATTAGCATATTCCAAAACAGAGGGAAATGTACCTGCTTCATGAACTACCAGAGTCTATTTATCTCTTTGTGTCTCATTTTGAGGAGGATGGGGAAGTATGAATTACTAAACTTCTGTCCATTATGTTGCATCCCACAATAAAGAAACTTCCCAGCCTATTGTTAACAAAAGGAAGTCATTCACTCTTGAATAGGTACTCTGTCTCTCCAATCTGTGGTAATTACTATGAAACCCTGAAGGAGATTACCTAGATTCCTGGGAATCTGTGGGCATTACATCTATATCTCTGTAGACTCTCTCTGGGTGATGTGTTTGCTGGCTTTATCCTTTCTCTTCATGCTTCCACCATATGCCCCATGTCTAAGCATCTTTCTAACATGAGATTACCTTCCCAAAGCAGTTGATCCCACAGGTGGTGATCCAAAGTGGCACAGGCTATCCTGTACCAATTAAAGAGTCTGTCAAGTCCCCAACATTGCATGTAGAAGCCAGCATGCTCTTCACCTCTGAAGCTCAGGCCTTAGCTATCATTATTTAGATGGCTAAAATTAGAGTAATTGTGGTGACGGGGAGAAAATGCTTGCCTGCACAGCAGGGGTTAAGGAGAGCCTTTGGGACCAATGAGCCCCATCTGTTGTCTTGCAAACAATGCCAGGCTGGAGGTGGGAGAAAAGGAGACAGCCAGACCCAGTTCAGGTCTGACTGGTGAAGAAGCAGGAGCTAACTACCACCCTATCTGAAAGGAAAGATCACTAGTCCGCTGGGAACAGCAGCCATCAAGGAGAAGCCAAGGGAGACAGTGGAGGAGACCTAGGAGCCTTCAGCACCTGAGGTAACAGCTTGGCGACATTATGGGTTTGGCTTCACCAAACTCATGGCTGCCCTGCCCAAAAGAGCCTGGGACTGCAGCAGGGTGACACCCAAGATCCACTAGTTGAAGACATGGGTGGTAAGCCTCCCCAGAAAATTGGACCATAGAGGCCATGCTCCAAACTGAAGGGAGCCTGGTAAGAAGTAGCCCAGCACAGTGGATTTAGGCTTCCTGCTCCGAGTGCCCCCTGTTATGGGGTTAACTCACACAGGGTATTGGGCTGAGATATGGTGGAGTGGGAAATCCCCAGTCCTCCTACCCCGCACTTACTGAAAAAAGAGGAGCCTTAACCAGGGAAACAAGGGGCCAGAAGTCAGGCATGCCAAGCACTAAGCTGTCTGGCCCTCCAAGTACCCTGTTACAGTCACCCACAAGCAAAGGCTGATTTGGAACATTTGAATCAAGGTGCCTAGTTCATTACAGTCTTCCTCTTTTGCACCTCTTTTTGTGTTTCTCAAATCTGCATGTGTTTTGCACTTCTGAACCAGTACCACAGATACCTAGTTGGTAGTTAAAAGACTCCACTCTCTAGGGCCACTAACCCGAGGTCATTTTTTAAAAAGACCATCCAACTTTAGAGAAAGATCCGATTGAAATGGCATGAAAGGGGAAAAAAAGTGCACTTAAGTTTTTTATAAGGCTTGTAAAACTGGAAGTTTTCTAAGGAAGAGTTTACTCACAGGAGGGAAGCAATGGAAGAGCAGCACAGGAGGTTTGTTCCAAGCTTCTACAGCTTACCTTTTTTGTAACTACAGTAAATTGTACAGCACAAAGATTACAAGATTACTTTAAGCCTGTTTCAAGAATTGTTACAAAAGGCTCCTTTTTCCCCCTGAGATTTAAGGATAAGTGAAGGAAAGAGAAAAGGAAATTTTTATATAGAGAACCTGGTTTAGTAGCACTGATGATGAGGAAAATGTGTGTGCAGCAATCAGCATGTGTAGAGGTCTAAGAAAAGAAAAGCAAGGAGTCACTCAATGCCCTTGAACTTCTGAGTGGGATTGGCATCCATTTCATTCTGAATCTTAAAAAAGGAGCTTCAAAATACAAAAAGAAAGAAAGAAAAAAGATTATTCTCAGCAAGTGCGTTTGCTCTAGTGAAACTACTAAGCAGAAACTTCAGAGTTTGTTCTTTTGTCTGAAAAGTTGTCAGAGAAAACCCTATCTCTAATTGAAAAACAGATGAGCAATCACACTAACATTCTGCAAATTCTTGAAGTAAAGAATAGTAGGGTTTTATATTGTTTTTCCTTGTGATAAAATCTTTTCTGCCCCCTTCCCAAGATAAATATGTAAAATACATCTGTACCTAAAATGCACAAAACAATTTTTGATTCTTGCTGTTGTAAGATCCACTCCCAGTAGAAAGAAATACCTTTATGCTCCATATGTATCTCTCTCTCTCTCATTGCCCGTCACCCCATATGTATAGGATTGCATTATTTCAATGCTTTTGGAAAAATAAGTCTTTTGGGAACTAACAATTTGATTAATGCTACATTTCATTTACTCATATTTGTCTATAGGTGTGCAGGTTTGCTGCCAATTTGTTTTCTTCTTGCCTTTTATGACATTTTGCCTGAGCATATATATATGCACACATGATCAATTCTCTGTTCAAACCACAGCTTTCTCATTTAAACAAAAATATAAAAATCTGGGCTTTATTTTTACCTGGATGAGCATGTAACGGGAGACATGAAGGAGGTATATATTATTACTTTTCCACATAGAAGAAAGAATAATTTACTTATAATGGAATACTGGTTTGTATCAATGTTATATTGCAAATGACACTGTTAAAAAAAGTATGGAAACAAGAAAAAAGAATGGAGCGTTCCAATAAATTGAAGAAAGGAATAAGGAAGAAATGCAGATATTTTTTCTTGCACGTTCATCACATAAAATTACTCTGTTGTGACTGTGTTATGAAAATTAAAATAAACTTTAGCTTATGGAGTATTGAAAATAGCTGTTTTTTCCCCCTAGCAGTAATGCCTGAGCAAGACCTAACTCAGTAGCCTGGAAAAGAAAAGGACAATAATGTGAAGTAGGAATCTTTTAATTCACACCTCCAGTTTACTCGTGGGGAGTTATGGCACAACACTTTGGTGCACGCTACTATTCACACGTTCAAGTCCAAACTGCAAGACAAGGCAAAACTCCTAATTTTTCTGTTCTAACTCCTGTTGACCCCATAAACTGCCCCAATCCTCCCTCAGAGGGAAGCAAAGTTTTAGTGACATAATTACACCCCCACCTTCATAATTAGGCCCATCCAGTCAGGGAACAAAACACCATATACTTACGATGACCATTCAAGCACCAGCAATATTTCCTAGTGTATACATATGGCGAACACAGTTTGCAAGAGATCCATAGTCTGAAATTTGTTTGCTTCTGCCATTCATTGAATTATTTTTAAACAACAAACATTTATGAAAATCAAGACAGCCTCACAAGCAACTAAATTGTTGGTGTTTTTTGTTTGTTGTTTTTTTGCAAATAGCTCACCTAAATCTAACTTGCAGTTAAATTCTTAGGGGTCATGGTGTGCAGGATAGTGAACATAATGAAGTTCCTAGACAGACACAGATGTGTTACAATATTTAATTTGTGCATTTATCTGTGCATTTAATCACCAATGTACCAAGATTTTGGTACTTTTGTTTTTAATTAGATGAAATTTCAGTAGCAAATCCCGGTAACTATTTCATACATTTAACAAGGCAACAGAAAAATGACCAAATAACTATTTTTTTTTTAAAAAAGGATCTACCATTTTGTTCACAGCAAATAGGCACAGTGTTTGAACGAAGAAACATACTAAAGGACAGATGAAAGAAACTGCCATTATCTAAGAAAATAGTTGGGTCAAGATAAACAAAGTTCCAAACAAGATGTTCCAATTATTTTATCTCATTTTTCATTGTGAGAAGTCACAGATCAATGCTAAAACCTTGAACTCTGAGCTTCATGAAGACTTAAAGTAGCCAACTCTGTAAATTTACTGATATCCTAGTAGAACACCTTACTTTGAAAGTGCATAGAAGGCCAGTTCTATTGAACTGTTGCTGTTTCAAGCCACAGTAGAAAAGTAAAGTAATTTACAAGGATTTCTGAGTTATATCTAACTGTACAACTGTCTTCTAAACAGCTCAATTTGACTCAGTTAGGATGGAACACATTTAATAGCTCAAGGCGTATTAAAGAAAGAATAGTAGCATTTTGGGAAGTTTTATTGCTCTCAAGTCTTTTCTTTTTTATATTTTTAATTCAAAACATAAAATTGTTTTATATTACTGAGCCATTTATGCTGAATGTCTCACTAAAGCTTTGAGAGCTTCGAGACCATATAAATTTATATTGGTCTAATAAGTAAAAATATATGTGAGTTCTGTAATCGTATAATTGCTTTGGGGTGGTGAGATGGCCATTACTATCCCTTTATACTACATGTGATTAAGAAGTGTGGATAATAAAAAGTTTGCTGAAAATGACCTCTGCATCTAATTAAGGGGGCCACTTCCCAGAGATATTTGCTTTTTTATTTGCTGTTGTGTTACTTAGCATATCCTAGTATTTCAGCCCTTTCCTTTATCCTATTTCTTTTAAGCAAACAGGTCAAGATTTGCTTTCACTGTCTTTCTTGTAATTGGAAATATTTGAAAACAGAGTTTGAGGAAACCCCTCATCTTTTTCTGGTCATCGCACTGAGATCCAGTTCAAAATTGGTCCTCCTCCCCTCATAGAACAATCAGCCAAACTAAGAGTTATTGATTCATTCTGAGCACTGACTCCACACTCAAAAGTATTGGAAATAATGGACCAGAGTCACATTTTGTATAAATTAAAGATGCTCAGTCCATGTCAGTGGAATCATGCTGATTTACTCCTGGAGATCTGGCTCCATTATTCTGACTCTCCTCTCACTTACTCTATTAAAGTCAATGGCTTACACTAGTGTGACTCCTCATTATTCACCCAGGGTTAATAAAGAGTAAAGTCAAATATATATTTTACCAAGAATTAACTATGTGAGTAACAATATTCAAACTAAAGTATAATTTTAAAAATATCATGTTTTCTACCATTTAATCTTTTTTTTCCATTTCACTTTGCTGGGTCAGTAAAATCAGAATGATCAATTTCACTTGTTTAATCGAGTCCCCTTTTTTGCCATTGTATATTAGCACAATGCTATTCCAACTGACACTCCAATGCTGGAAAAAAGTGTTTAAGTGAAAAAAACAATATTTTTCCTCAGGAGAGGATTATATTTTTGAAATTCAATGAATACATTTATTTTCTTATTAAGTTTTGTAATTCAACCATCTCCCCTTTGTTTTTCTTTTTAAAAATAAACCTACATTTTGGCTCTAAAAACCTATGTGACAATGTCATCTAAAATGAAAAAGTGGGCAAATGCACAAGAACAATTAACAGGGTGGTATATCTGGGACCACATTTTCTTCCTGTTTTACATCAGAATGTGTTTAGGATGTACCTGAATGCCAGAAAATGAAATTGCTAACCTGGACAGGAAAAAGAATGGGGCATGTGACTTCTCCAGAGAGGGCATGGCAGTTAGAGTTTCATGAGATTTGTGATGCCAATTAGCCGCATTACAAATTTGACAATAGCTATAGAATTAGTTAGTAGGAGAACCAAGCCTGTAGTGACATAGATAGAGGAAACTAATATCTGATGATAATCTGATATTTTTGGATGACAGCAAAGAGGAACTGGTAAACATGGTATCAGAATGGGGAACCTGTGTTTGAAGACCGTGGTTTGAAGGCAAAACCCAAAGAAAACCAAAATTATGCAAATGGGAAAGGTGGAAGAAGAACTGCTGACTTGAAGTCTCAGGAGGGATGCTGAATCACAAGAAAGAATGTGTGTATTTGGGAAGTATACTTAGTGCCATCAGAGAGAGAAAGAGAGAGAGAGAGATCTGGTGACCTGAAAAGGGTCCATTTGTGCATGAGTTCCAGAAAAAAAGGTGGCAGCAGTTCTGTGGAACCAGCAATTAAATAACAAAGTGAAAGGAGAAGTGTACATAGAATGTTCAGTCCTGTCATGGTCTGGAAACAGTGAATATTATGGAGATAGAAGAAAAGATAATAAAAGCAGTAGAAAACAGAATATTGAGAAGAATATCAAAGAAGCAGTTGGCAGACAGAGTGTGAATGGAAGAAATTGGGGGGAGATGAAATAGACTGAACAACACACATTTGAGATGACTGGGCATGTGATAAGAATGGGATAAGAATGACAAGTGTAGACATGGGAGGAATGAAATAGTAAGAAAGGACAAGGAAGACTGGGGATACGATGGAAAGACTCCAAGAGAAGTTTGAAGAGAAAAGGACTGGAACTCGAAGACCTATGAACTTATTCCCTGGACTGGAAGAAGTAATGAAGAATCCTGGCCCTTCTGACCTCAAATAAGTGGGGAAAAGAGTCAAGAATTTAAAGACAGATCATGACACAAAGAATGTTCAAAGATCCACAATCTGTTCTTTTCAAAGTCAATGTCTCTGACTGCCCACCAAATGATTGAGGGAAGAAGGGTTATTGTGATGATTAGTGTTCCCAACAGTTTGGAGGTGAACATTTGGTTTGGGGAAACTCTCTAACTTCTGCATCCATTGTAAGAGTTCTCCCTTCCTGGAGTCATGAAGCTGGGGAAAAGGGAGTGGTCAGTGGCTCATTTAAGCTTGTCGGGGCCTTATTTGCCCAATATATTTTCCATTCATTGTCTAGGAGGAATGTATCAGCCTCATACAACTTTCCTACTTAGGAGCTTCCTGAGTGAAGTTGGATTGTTTCAAGCAAAGCATCAGACTAGGATAGGGCTTATAGCCTGATTATATTTATACCCCTTTTAAAGTACAATCCAGCATACAGGAGTCTTAATGAAATGAGAATCGGGCCCTTTAAGTGATAATGAATTCTCCACATACTTTAATAAGTTCCAGAAGCTCATTGTTAAAACTCCATACCATTTAGAATATTTTATCTTTAATGTCCAATCACTGGATCTCGATATGTCTGTCTGCTAGATTATAAATCCCTCTAATGTCAGATATCTTCTCCTTCTGAAGGTGCTTTTAGGCCAAAATCAACCAAGTCACCACTTAAACTTCAATGAACTAAAGAGATTGAGCTGCTTAAATCTGTTTCTATAAAGTGTATTTTCTAGACCTAGCATCATTTTTATTGTAGTTGTTCTTTGAACATTTCAGTTTTTTCAATATTCTTTCCTTATATGGACACAATATTCTGATAATTGCCTCACCAATGTATTTACAAACAAATAGTATCACCTCACTAATCAGTTTTATAGTTCCCTGTTTATAAGTATTCCTTACATTTTTCTGTTTATACATACATGGATTTTGCAAGTCCATTTAGTTTCCGATGTGCCATGGGATCCAGTGTTCAGCTGGTTATCTACCATGACCCCTTTTCAGAGTAACTGCTTTGCAACGTCTCCCAGCCTATAAATACAGCCAATATTGTTTATTCCTAGGTGTTTTCTGTGTTCAGCATTATGTCAAGTTCCTTGCAGCGGTGGATACATCACTTACCTTAATCAAATATTCTGAATAAAAATGAAAAGCTACTTCAAAACTCTGGGGGTGGTTTTTTTGAGGAGGGGAGGAGTTCCAATTTTTTGATTGGGGTTCATTTGTCCCTGTGTGCCTATACTTTGGGTCCATTTATATGAAGTATTTCACAAAGGGGAAATAAGATACCAAACAAGAATTTAAAGTAAACATAAAATCCAACATCCAATTGCCACTTTTTATTGTCATTTTTATCTGCAATTTTAAATGTTAAGTAATGTTGTGAGGTACTTTGGATTTTGCGAGACAAGGCACACACACGTGGTTGTAGAAAGTAGATGAGTTTATTAGAAGGCCTCGGTCCCTCGAGTAGGCATTGAGGGGCTCAAGTCTGTCAATGCGACTGCAGAAGGGGTGCCTAGCACCCCGGAGCCGTTGCTAGGAAGGAAGAGCCCACAAGCAGATTACTAGGGTGGGCTTAAGTACACTCACACATTTACATCTCATACATACTCATGTCTCATTTGCAAGCGGCAAACTGATTGGTTACACGCTGTCCTGCCTCAGTTTCCCCATTTAGGTTCCCACGCATTCGTTCTCACACAGACAGGGTAAACACTCATACAGCTGGGAACTTGCTCCCAAGTACATACAGATAGCAAACCAGAAAGAGCAAAAGGGAGGCAGACAGAAAACAGCAGGCAGCTCTGAAACTGTGTTCTTAGCTCTTCTTCCCAGGAGATAATGGGTTGCCGTTACCTTGAGCGCGCTGTTCATGTCTCAGTGCCCGTTCCAGGGGGGGGGCTGAGGAAGCGCTCACTACTGCCAGGCCCTGCACCGTGACAATGTCTTGCGCGTACTACAAGTAAAATTTTCAAATTAATTAAAAAAATTTCTTGTATCCTAACGCTAAAATAAGTTAGATATATGCCTATATAGATTAATGTTTAAAGTAAACTTTCTGTAAAAACTGCATACATTATTAACAACTTTTGTTCATCTAGTACATTTTCCACTTTTCTAGTAGTAGTAGATGATATCTTGAGCTAACAAAAAAGAATGTAAATCTTCAAGATCCATGAATAAAGAACATTTTGGGACAATGCAAAATATTTTCTCTTTCAAATCCCTCCCTCCTTCTACCCCTTTGACAGAAGATCTTCCACATTTTTACAAAATCCCTTTCAAAAAATTCAGTGCAATGTTGGATATATCCGTAAGGTCGCAGGATAGTCAGTATATTACAGCATATGAACAGATGTCTAATTGCCGTAGACTGCTTAAAGAGTTAACAAAATCACTGTGACCACCAATTCGTGCATTCAACATAGGCATTAATAGCTCTTTATGTGGACTCTTATTTGCGGGCTTTTCTCTATTTCCTGAGGCTCAGCTTGTCCCTTTGTATGGCAGCATAAACAAACTCCCTGAAAAGAATGTCAGTCTCACCTAAATGTCATCACCCTGGCAATGGTCCCTTGGTATCAAACAACACCATTCTAACTTTCCCTTTGTATGACATGGGTTACAGCAAAACAAAACACAATTCTATTATTTTTTTCAGCTCTTGTAAACCCTCTTATCAAGGATTCTGTACAGGGAATTCTCTTCTTTTAGGCCAGATTCTGCAACCTATTATTTACATTCAATAGTACCTTATTCTGCAAACACTCCTATCTAAATGAGTGAGACTATTCACCAAATATCAGTGAGTGGTAGAATCTGGCCCTAAAAATTAAAAGCTATGTTCAGAAATATCCATTGTTATTTACACTGAATTAACAAAACATTTATTTTATGCTTAATTGCTTTTAATCACAAATATGCCTTAGAGCTACAGTTGCTCTTCTAAGCCTACTGCTTTTTGATTCCTTTGGTAGTTTTTCCAAATATAGAGAAAATTTAAATCAAAGGAAGTGAGGCAATTAAAAAGTAATGACTTGAAAACATATTTACTACTGTTTTCACCCCAGAGTGCTGCAAGTGCTTTTGAAATGTTAACTTCTAGAAATTTTCATCAGTCTAGCATTTGCAAACCCATAGTAAGAAAATATGTCCATGAAAACTAGGAACAAAATAAAGGGCATGGGAAACTTTTAATTACAGTTACAACTCAAGAATACATATTGTCAATTATGAATGGTATAAAACTGATTTTATACAAACTGCATATGCATTTCTGTTTCATGAAATCCTAACAAAAGGGGCAGAAAAACAAACTGAAGACATGTTGTTTAATTGTGCCACTCCTATAACCAGCTGCATAGTTTATTGTCTGTCAAGTTAGTTAAACTTTATAGCAATGAATTCGCAATTATTGTCCCATGCTGTCTGTGCAGATTAGGAATTCTCATAGTAAGGGACAACTCCTTAGCCCATTTATGTGACGAACAGGGGCACGGAAGTTTCTGACAGACATATAACCAAACTTTTCACCAGGTCTACTGATCCTGGTATGGTTGGTGATGGTGTGAAAGCAGGACAGAGTAGATATTCCGCTGCACCTCCGGAGCGAGATATAGATCTCCTTTGGCAGGTATGTGTTTATGTCAGGGAAGTGGGATCATGCACATCTTCTGCCTCCCCAACTAGCCCTCTATGCAACCTACTCCTCTCTCTCATCAGCTTCCCTGAGCTCCATGCTGGAGCCACAGAAGTTACCTCAGACCTTAATCTGCAGAACCCCCTGGATTTCAGTGTTAAAATAGGAACACAATGAATGGTCTGAAGTAGGGTGGCATGGGGAAGGACTGTGTCCCTCACTTGATTACTATGGGTGAGGACCTCCTTGGTTCCTGTCATCCTCCAGATCTAGACAGTTTGGAATCATGGACTATGCTGTTGTTCAGGAAAGAGACATGATAGATGTTATACAACCATTCTTGCAAAGGCCATTTTCCTATAGGATACACATAGACTTCAGTGGCTGTGGTCTTGTCTATACACAAAAGTCCCCCTAGCATGGATGTGGCCATACCAGTCAAAGAGCTAATAATGGTATAGCTTATTCCCGTACAGGGAGAGGAGTACAACTGACTAATATAAGGATTTTTTTATGTTCATGTAGCTGTGCTAAGTAGTATACCAGTATAACTATTCTGGAAAAGAAATTACACTCCTAACTGAAATTGTTATACAGGTACAAAATCTGTGTGAAGACAAGACCTGTTTCTGCATAAGAAATATTTCTGAAATCTCCCACTTTTCTGCTAGAACTGCTGCAACTGCACCTGTAGTAGCAAAAATGGGATAACTAATGTAGACAAAGCATAGGCCTTGTCATCTAACCCTGTTCTATTGATATGGGGTAATAACTTCTATTTTCTATATGTTTTTTCTCTGATGCTTTTGTCCTAAAAATAAATGTACTGTGCAGTGGAAGTGGTAACTTGTAATTTCTGGCAATACTAGCCCTTGGAAAGAAAACAACATACAAGTTCTGGCCACTTGGCAGACTGGCTTGCTGGGGATATCACAGTGTATGGCAGAGGGTCATGTATCCTTAAACACTTGGTCAGAAAGGAATAGGAAAAGGGGCCCTAACCAAACATGGGACATGGCTGGAGACTTAAGACTTGATGGGGCACTCCTTGAGTCGACCAATGAGGGGGAAATAAATGTTCAGATACCTTGAAATTGAGACAGGAAGTAAAGAAGGCTATTGTCCATAGAATCCAGCTGAGTTTCACAGATGCAGAAGGCTCTGTGTTGATAAGACAAGACTCCAGGTTCAATCCTCAAGAGATTCTGCTGTCTCACCTAGAAAATGAGCTGTTTACTACTTAGTAGCAATATCTATTTTTCCTCCTGTTATTACCAACATTAGGAATCCTCTGCCTCTTTTCTATCTCCTCAGTCCTATTGCAGATAGTCTGCTCAATTCTACACAGAAATTTCAAATAGAAATATCTGCAAATATTGTAAGCGTCTTTTAAGTGTAAAGAAATAAACATAGTAACTGGAAGATTGAGCAGCGTGGGTTTCACCAGTGACTTCCTCCCACAGTACAATTGTAGGAAACTTACTGTGTCAGATATGAGTGCCTGATCTTAACAGATGAATTTTGCCTTAGAGATAGGAAAAATTAAAAGGACCTTATCAGTTTGTTATGAAGGTGATTTACTTCATGATTCCAGATATGATCATCTGTAAAATATGACCACATGTATACGGATATGAAAATGTATCTATGTAGACTTTGAAAATGTCCTTACTTTGAGTAATAAAGTCCATGGACGAATTGCAATGGGTTATTTAAGTCAGTTTGCAGCTGTGGAGCAATACTAGACCTGTCAGTCATTGAAAGCAGGAAAATACCCTACTCCCTGAACTTCCCTCCACTTGAGATGACTTCTACAGCCAGGCTACTTTCCTAAGGTACAGATTAAGATAATTACACTTTAAATAAAAAGCACAACTATTTATCTTAGCACATAGGAAGGGAATATTTTCCCTTACAAAATAAACCTGAATTTTTGGCTGTAGACTTCCACCCCTGTCTCCATTTGTCTGTGGGCGGGATGGACCTATGGACATTATTAATCAAAGAAAAGAAATCTTCAGGTATGAACAAATTTTCCTATTCTTTATAATGATGATGTCCAAACATTTGGTACTATGGGATTATCACAGCAGTGCGCTTTCAGGGTGGGGAACAGGATCATCCTTTAAATATGGACATCCAAAACAAAAGTAATATATCTTCCATCTTTCCCTCAGTGCTAGGTTATAGGAAAACATCTGCTGAAAAAATTACATTGGTTAGAAATCAGATGATAAATATGTAGCCTATACATATATATTGAGGGCCAAGTGACTGCCTAGAAGATCTCATTAGGAGACTTGGCTTCTCTGCATTGAGTTTGTCCATGGTCCTACAGATTCAACATTGATTTCTGACAAAAGAAAGAATATTTCTTGGGAACATTACTTTGGGAATGAATACCATGACAATTTTTATGACTTCTTGTCTGAAAGAAAAATAGAATACTGAATCTCAATAAGGAAAACTTCCAACTTCAAAAACTCATCTGATTGGAGATATTAACTATCAGGAAATCTAATTTAATGGAGGACTCTTATTACAGAGTTCAGCTGGGATTGTATAGTAAGGACCAGAAGGAGGTTTCAAGGTTGTGCTCTATGACTGTGTGGTAATTGTCCTAAGGAAGTGTCTAATGCCAGGACATGTACAAAAAACTGTCTTTTCTTGAACAAGCTAATAATATTATGTTACAAAAACTTGACCTTTTTGCTTGGACACTCATACACCAACATTAAAGTTTTCCTATAGGTACTCAGAACTATAATTTACTTGTTTAATGTAGTTAACTATGGACTTTGCACCAGCCGCTAGAATAAGATTTTTGATTATTTCTTTCTATGGCCCCTGAGAATGATAATACTTTCATTCAAGTATCCAGTTTGAGCCTCTCTGGTCCTGAACGGGGGATTTTATTTTATTTTGCAATCTAGCTCTAAGGTCAGACCAATTGTGTTCTTTGTCTTGTTTTGAAATGAAAACCCAGTAAGTCATGTTAACTGACAGGACTAGAATAAATCAGCTAATCCATGTAAGGACCAGTGCTCTGAGATCTCAGTAGATAACTGGGTTCTATCCAGTAGACATTGTGTGTTCTCTCTCTCACACTAGTATCAAATCCTTGGATTGAAACAAGATCTCAGTGAGACCTCCTCGATTATTGCCAGCTGGTATCTGGCATAAGAATCAATCTGCCTGGTTCACTGATGGGTGGATCCCTTAAAAAATGGCTTCTCTACATTCATCAGTTGAGGGAGCAGAGAACTGATAATTGTGATCTTGATCTTTGCTGATGTATATAATAGGGTGATATGTGGAGGAGACAACAGTAATTATTTGGGTATGTGCAGGATACTAACATTCTCAACCGGTTTCAGTAAATGCAATTCAAAAACAACATTTTCAGTGGGAAATTTTGAATTTGCCAAAATACTTTGTTTCAGGTTGGGTTGACCCATATTGAACTATTTTAGTTCATTGAACTGAATGGAAATATTTACTTCTGGGTCTGTTTCACATTAATCTCTCTTTTTCTGAGCTGCCGCAGTGCCTCATGAGTACATTCTCCTGAGCTGCCATTTTTCTATTAATTCTCATTCATTCCATTTTAGCTACCAACACCTAGCACTCTCAATCTGCCTTTGCTAGCAGCTACCATTATGTTATTTATAGCCTCCAGCTCCTGCACTGACAGGGTTCCCTCCCCACTCTGAACTCTGGGGTACAGATGTGGGAACCTGCATGAAAGACATCACAAGCTTATTTCTACCAGCTTACATTAAAAACTCCCCCAAAGCAAAAATTCCTTGCCTTGTCCTAGAAGGGTATTGCTGTCACCACCAAGTTATTTAAACAAAAATTCAGCGAGGGGCCACTTGAAGCCCTGTCTCCATCAGAATATCCCCCCCAAGACCCTTCAGCCCCTTTCCTGGGGAGTCTTGAAAATAATAAACTAACCAACTGGTTACAAAAAGTGAGCACAGATCAAACCCCTGGGTCTTTAGGACACTGCAAATCAATCAGGTTCTTAAGAGAAGAATTTTATTTTTAAAAAAGTAAAAGAATCACACCTGTAAAATCAGGATGGAAGGTAACTTTATAGGGCAAATAACAAAAGATTTAAAACAGAGGAGATTTCCTTCTAGGCTTAGCTTCAAAGTTACAAAAAAAAAAACAAAAAAAAAAAACAAAAACCCCAGAAATAAAACTCTCTCTTAGCATAAAGAAAAAAACAAAAACTAACATCTTTCTTTGCTTTATTTACAATGTTTGGAATCTTAGATGTTTATTTCAGATAGGGTTTTGGGAGATGTTTTCCTCCTGCCCTGATCCCTCTCTGTCTCAGAGAGAACCACACAACAAAGAACCCCTCTTTCCCCCCCCCCCCAAAAAAAAACCTCCCCCCACAGATTTGAAAATATCTTCTTTCCTTATTAGTCCTTTTGGTTAGGTGCCAACCAGGTTATTTGAGCTACTTAACCCATTACTGGTAAAGGAGAGATTTTATGCTACCCTTAACTGTATGTTTATGACATGCACTCTTACCCAAAATGATATTAAAAAAATCATTGCCTTCTCTGCATCAAGTCCATTAGGCCTATTAATAGTAATGTTTGGCCTAAACCAACCACAACTAGCCTTTCTACACATCTCCATGCATGCATTTTTCAAAGCTCTACTCTTCTTATGCTCTGGCTCTATCATCCACAACAACAAACAAGACGTTTAGAAAATAGGAGGACTTCACAAATCCCTCCCAGTCACTTCCTCATGCCTTACCATTGGTAGTCTAGCACTTCGAGGCATGAGGAGATGATTGGGACATCTGCAGTATAGCTGCAGTATAGACATAGCCTAGACAAGGGTAAAGGAGGAGACACAGACCTTGCCATTTGCCTCTGGCATTTCTTTGCCTTGCTTTCTCCCTAAAGTGCTCTGGGACAATAGCCACTGAAAATAGCTCAGAAGGGAAAGAGGCACCGAGGGGACAATTTCCTCAAAATTCAAATGCAATCCTAAACCAGGGCTGTGAATTAGACCATTGAAGAGACAAATTGTTAGAAACTTAAAATAAAGGTTGCAATTTCTGTCGGAAAAGCTCTGCAGGAAGAAAGGCCTGACTGAGCTGCTGGCTTCTGGGAAGGCAGAAAAAATAGGAGGGAACTTCAGAGAGTGTACATTGTCATGCTGCTAGTGACTGCCAGGTCTGGTTTTGTGCCCAACTGCAACCCATTATAACTGATTTGTGGAATTTAGCATGATGAATAATTATAATTAAGTGTTTAATCCTGTTCATACCAAAATCTACTGCCAGGCTTTTTTTTTTTTTTTTTTTTTGTAGTTTCTGTTCTGACACTGACTTTCTCAGCATGTTAGAGAGTCTCCCTATCTGTTTATAATTATGTCATGAAATCCTGTCCATCATCAACAGACTCTGGGAACAATAGTCTCCAACAGTAGACTCTGTTAATATAATCTTCCTACTTTTTCTTCTTTAAAATCTTTTTTGCCGGATGTTCATGATTTTGTAACATTGTGAGTCCCACTGTAATGATAAACAGTAGATGAAAAGAAAGCAAACACTATTATTTAAGTCCTGTCTTTTTTTCTCTTTTGTGTGATCAATCATTAAATAGTAAAAGGTCAGGTTATGAGTGAGGTTCAAAAAGAAAAAAAAGAATCAGATTTCTTAAGGATACTCATGAAATTAAGTGGTCAGCTTGTGAAGATAGGGGAAGAAGAACTGTAGATAAATGAGACATAGTAACAAATGTTGTATTCAGAGAATACCTATATAATTGGAGAAGTACAGTAAACCCTCGATTTAACGGACCTCGATTTAACGGACTTAGGATGCAACGGACAAAATTTCTAAGCAAGTCTGATGCATCCGAAATCCATTTGTCGAGGGCTGGCTGCCGGCTCCCGGCTGCAGCCCGGGTCCAGACAGCAGGCGGGCTGTGGAGCCCCGGCTCTGTGGCGGGTGGGCTGCTGCTCCAACAGCTTTTTTTTATTATTATTATTAAATAACGGACTTTCTGATTTACCGGACACCCCCTCGCCCAAATTAGTCCGTTAAATCGAGGTTTTACTGTATGCTATAAATATCACCTTTCAAGTGTGAATCAATCAGTATTGCTTTTCAGTGTGTTTTAACTTCTGAATGAATCTACAGATTTCCTGATAGGAAATTTTCATTTTTGTATTCTTACACTTTATCACATTGTCCTTGTCTGTATATGAGAACTGAGGTGGGGGAGAATATGTATATAACAATATAGTAATTTTGTTACTAATGTCTATTTTAAATCTTTTTATGTGTATGAAGTAGTACTTATTCAGTTATAAATCATTGTTAAAAAGCAGTCATCTGAACAGGTACTGTTACACTTCTTTCTTCTTTTGTAGTCATCTGACATTTTGCTTTTATTTTATAGTGTCAGTACAAAAGCTTTGAGCACATACATCATTGAGCACACCCATCATCACATGAGTTTGGGCTTTTTCAGAGGGACATGTGAAAATTTAAAAATGGATATTTCTATAGTTTAGAAATAGTCCATCCTGGACAATAATCCCTCACTTTCAAAAGCCTTGGGAGGAAGGCCAGTCCTGGCACACAGACAACCTGCCAACCTTAAACAAATTCTCAACAGCAACAGCACACTGCACCACAATAACTCCAACTCAGGAACCAATCCATGCAACAAACCTCGATGCCAACTCTGCCCACATATCTACACCAGCAACACCATCACAGGACCTAACCAGATCAACCATACCATCACTGGCTCATTCACCTGTACATCAACCAATGTCATATATGCCATTATATGCCACCAGTGTCCCTCTGCTATGTACATCGGCCAAACTGGACAGTCCCTACGAAAAAGGATAAATGCACACAAATCAGATATTAGGAATGGCAATATACAAAAACCTGTAGGGGAACACTTCAACCTGCCTGGACACACTATTACAGATTTAAAGGTCACCATTCTGCAGAAAGGGAACTTCAGATCCAGACTGCAAAGAGAGACTGCAGAGCTTCAATTCATTTGCAAATTCAGCACACACACTTTAGGATTGAACCGGGATCTACAATGGTTGGCTAATTACAGACATTGTTTCTCATCTCTCCATGTCCACACACCCCATTCAAATGCTAGACGAATAATCCACACTCCCTGATCGGAGATAACAAGCTGGCTCAGCTTAATTGGACTAACCTTTTCACCTCCCACCTGGCTCTTACCTACTTTTCTATAACTGCCTGTTTGTGAACACTTCTACTGCCTGCATCCGACGAAGTGGGTATTAGCCCACGAAAGCTCATGCTTCAAAACTTTATAGTTAGTCTTTAAGGTGCCACAGGACTTTGTTAACTCTATAGTTTAAGTTGCCCACTTGTTGACTTTTAGGGCACAATGGGGATGAGAGAGTGACTCTGGTTGTGAATAATGACAATCATTTTCCATTCAGCACTTTCTTCCATTTGATAAAAAAACTAAGTGCTCCCTCCTGCAAGGTGTTGAAGACATTAGCCTCAATCCAGCAAAGCAAGTAAATACATGTTTAACTTTAAGTACATGAGTAATCCTACTCGTGTCAATGGGACTACTTATGGTTAATATTAAGCATTTGTTTACATGTTTTTTTCTGGACCAGGGCATGCAATGTAGTTGTAGCCATGTTGGTCCCAAGATATTAGCAAGACAAGGTGAGTGAGGTAGTATCTTTAAAAGAACCAACTTCTGCTGGTCAGATAAATCAGCTTTCGAGCCACTCAGAGAGCTTGTTCAAGTCTTGGAAAGGAAGGCCCAGTGTCATAGCAAAATGCAAGGTGGAACAGATTGTTTAGCATAAGTAGTTAGCACATATGGTAAGGGACTATTCAAGGTAGAATGGCCTTTTGACAGCTCTGCAGTCCTAGGACAAAAAAGTGGGTTATAGATTGTTGTAGTAAGCCATACATCCAATGTCTCTGTTCAGTCCATGATGTTTGGTGTCTGTCAGGCAGTGTAATGAATTTAAACTCCCAGGATCATCTTTTGAAAATGTTTCAGGATGAGGACTGATATGTCAGACAAAGATTGATCGCTTTGTGAAAAGTGTTCACCCACAGGTGGTCGGGTGTTTTTGTCTGTTACCATGTACTTATGCTAAACAATCCATTCCACCTTGTGTTTTCTGTGATGCTGGGAGTTCCTTGCCCAGACCTGAAGAAGAGCTCTGTGTGGCTGGATAGCTTGTCTCTCTCACCAGCAGTTGGGTCAATGAAAAAGCATTATCTCACCCAACTTTTCTTTCTGGATTGGGGCAAGACTTCTTAGCACTTTGCAGAATCAAGCCATATGAGTATATAGAAAACAGAATTCCAGTGGGGCTACTGCTGGCAACACATGTCAAAAAGGCCTTCAATCATTTGATTATTATTTGCAAGATAAAGGAGTTCCAACCATCACGTCTAGAATAGTCATTCATAGAACATCTAACTGCAACTTATGATATTCTAGTTTGTACAACTAGAATCATAGGGTTAGCAATATCTAGAATAGTATCAAATCAGTGTTTCGTTCTCCAAAAGCATGTTACATATGCATCAACAATGAAGGGTAAAAAAAGTCTTTCCTGTGATGAAAAATGAACATAAATAATGGCTTTAAGGCATTAGCAAAGTACATTTAAAATTGTGTTAGATAACAAAGAGGATTAATCACATATGTATTTTCATGGGATAGGATAAACAAACATAAGGGCTATCAATCCTTACGGTTGTTACCTATACACCTGCTGAGAATGTACATGCAGCTCAGCAGGTATACATCTCCCTACCTCATCTCCCTCTGTGCAGTAGAAGGGCTTGAAGGATAATGACTAAAATGCTTATCTTGTTTCATCTTCTTCTAACAATTCGTAATATAAATTCAAAATAAGGACAGAAGTGGCTGAATCGGAAGGTGAAAAGAGAAGAAGGTCAAATCATTCCATCAATTTTTAAACAGAACTCCCCATGATACATTTAAATTGGTATTTTATTATTGTTTAACAGGTAACTTATACTGGTAAAATTAGATTGCATTCCTGACTGGTGTAGCATTACTGACCAAACCCCCAGTGTAGACCGTACTAGGATGGCTGGAGGGCTTTTCCTCTCAACAGAGATACTGCCTCTTGGGAAGGAGGAGTGCCTATGCTGACAGGAAAACCACACTAGCACTGTCGGTATAGACAAGTCCTCGGTCCAGTTTCAAACACCCTTAATCCCATGAGTCACTACACTACTTCAGTAAAAAAAAGCACTGTTTTCAAGAGGGGTTTATTCAGAGGGACATGTGGAAGTTTTTAGATGGATAGTTCCTTAGTTCAAGGTGCTCATTTTTTGGATACTTAGTGCACAATGGGGATGAGGGGGAGAATGGTCCTACTGACAGAATTTAAAGCAGCTCTGGAACTGCTTTTAAACTCTGATAGTGGATAATGGCCCCTAATGCTGCCACCAGCTGGGGATAGCCAGAGTTCAGTGTGGTCCAGAGACATCCTGCAGTGCATCTCCCCATCCTGGCGTGCCTCCTCTGCTGAGATAGTGAAGTAGGGGTGGTACTTTAAATGTATATCCGCTCAGGGGTTGTCTACACTACAGAATCTATGGTGGCACAATTATGGTGCTGAAGCTGTTCTGCAGTAACACTGTAGTGTAGTGTAGTGTAGGTTTTTTCCTGTTACTGTAGTTAATCCACTCCCTCAAGAGGTAGCATCTAGGTCAACAGAAGAATTCTTCCATTGACTTAGTAGCATCTGTAATGGAGCTTAAGCTGTCTTAACTGTATCTCTCAGGTGTTCATTTTTTTCGTGTTAGGTGTAAACTCTTCCACACCAGGGAATTCTACACCAGGTCCTTAAAAATGAAAACACCAGCTAGTAAATAATTTCCATAAATAATTAATACATTTTAAGGCTGTGGGAAAAAACGAACAAAAAAAAACATTTCTTTTGGAGCTTCTCGTCATACCTCTCTTTCATATACTGGGTTAAATTAACTGCCCCACTCTGCTTCTTTTGTGATCCTCAGGTGTAAGAAAGGAGATGGAAACTGTTCACACTGATCTTCTTCAGAATTCCCAGGTGAGGATGGTCTCACTGGGTACACATATGGGTTCTTGGGCATCTACACCACCTGTACTTCATGTCAGGGTGGAAATATGCATGTGAGGATGTACCTGAAACACACTGTGCTCTAGCTATCCATATCTGGTGGATCCATGGGGGGACCATTATCAGCTATTACTGTATAGAGCACCTGCAGCACTGCTCTAAAGTCTTCTCTAGATGGAGTTTGTGTTAAACTGATGATGGAGTCAAGGAGCCATAATAAATGATGGAGAGAGAAAAGGATCTGAACCACTATATTCTGCTGTTCGTGGATATGAAAATTTCTCATCAGCACCAATGGAATATGGAAGAGTAAAATATCTGAGTAAAAAAACAAACAGTATGCTGATCAAACATCTGGTATAACTAAGAAAACTGGTATGTAAAATTTGCTTTCCTTAATTTTAAATAAATATGGATATGGCTCAGGTTTCTCATAAAATATTAATTTAAAATATTGCTTAGGTAAGTAGACCATTCTGACTCTCACGTACAGTGCAAAATTAATTATGTTTAGATGCTGATATTCAATAACATTCAAACATGTGAAGAAAGTTTACATTATGTTATGAGTATATGATGTTTAGGTTTGTTGCATTCAGTTCACATGCTTTCTATACTAAAATTTAGAAACTCAGCATAATATTTCAGACCCTATTTTTCCTGCAGAGGACTGCATTTTAACATTGGCATTCAAGAAGGCAACCAAAACAGCAAAGATGCTACTTGTCAAAGCAACCCAAAAACAATCCGGTTTGATTACAATACATTATAATAAGATTCATGAGCTTGTTTGTGGCCTACCAATTTTATTCAGATACTCAAACTCAGCTAGTTGCAAGATACTGAGTCACAGATATTAAAAGTATGATAGTCACACAACTGAATAGAACATCCATTCTATTAAGACCAACAGGTTTGCCTTTTAATTGTTAAAGAATAAAACCTGAGTAATTTTTCTGACAATCTTTCAGTTAAAGTGCATCTATACTTTCAACAAGGACTAAAAACAAATAGAATTCTCTTACTTAACAGTTAGTTTCCTATATGTATTTATAATAATATTTGCTTATTTTAGTAAGAAATCGTAGCTCTTGCTGGATTTTATTGATTCTTGTGCCCCCTCAACAGAACAATTTACTAATGTTTTTAATGAATTTGACTAATGAGGTGCACTGTGCAAACCTCCTGACACCAGTGGAACCACATGAGAGTCTCTGAGTAGATCATTTGAAGTAAGTGGTATTGTACAGAGATGAATGAGTACAGAATTAGGCCTATAGAATCTAATCTTAGAATATAGCTACACTACAAGTACTACAGCAGCACAGCAGTTGCACTGCAGTTAATGCTATTTGTGCAACTGTAGTGTAAACATTTCCTGCAGTGACAAAAGGGTTTTTTCCATCACTGTACCAGATCTATCCAGCTGAGAGGCAGTAGCTAGGCTAACAAAAGAATTATGTCTACTTAGCAGTGTCTATACTGGGGTTTAGATTGGCTTAACTATATCCCTGAGTAACATAGCTAGGTCAACCTAAGGTTTAGGTATAGAACAGGCCTTAATCATATTACGCACAATTCAAGTTTATTTGCAGCTTCTAAGGTGTGTTTGCAGGTCTGGCATTAAGGAACAGGGGGAAATAATCATACATGCAAATTGAGCAAACTCAATCACAAGTTATTGAGGAAATTCAAGTGAGCTACATTTGTGGAGTTTCCATTTCCTTGCATGTCAATGACCCAAACAGAAGAAAAGAGGCTCTGTAGTTAGTTAAGTACAGGACATATAAACTCAAGTGTCTGGAGACATGCTAGTAGGCACTAACAAGGAGTGTTTTAGAGATCCTCTTTTCAGTCTTCAATACCTCTCTATACAGAAAGATATAAGTCATCTTTATGTAGCTTTTAATAAACCAAACACACACATAGACTTTCAAGAATAATTGGAGATATTGTGCTAAACAGCTAACAACAAAAATCTAATCTGCTCAGTGTAGAATTAGCAAAAAATACCTGAATATATCTTTATTCCTTAAAAGGGTTTGCAAGTGAAGTGAATTGTAATAAAGCATCATATTTTATTGCACGTACTTTCACTAATGTGTAGCAAAATGTGTGTTGTAAGAAGACAAAGAACAATAGCTTTTCAGACATACTTTATATGCTCTTGTGGTTCACCAGGGGAAAAAAAGGAGGAAAATATAGCTTGTTAAGGGAACTGATATTGTGCCCTATCTAAATAGGCCAAATACATCTCCTAACATTTTGAATGATGATTGTATTCTTGGGATTATACCCATTTTTACAGAAAACACCTCACAATTTATCCCTAACACATGCACAATACAGCTGCTACACTTCTTGGCATCCCTGCTGTTCTGTGCATCTCTATCAGAGACAAGCAGCACATGAGCTTCATATTGTTCCTCTCTGCATTTTCATTTTCTGTCCCGCAAGTCACTGATCCCACAACAGCTTTAGAAATCATTAGATATACAACCAAAGCAATATGACAGTAGAATCTCAAAAAAAAAACCCAAAAAACAAAAAAACCCACCACTCTAACAAAAAACAAAACAAACAAACAAAAGCACCTTTCTTCCAGGGAAAGTTTGACTGTTGTAATGACACTTAAGAATCTCTATTTTGTTAGTATTTTTTTGACAGACCCATAAGAAATGGATTAAATGGTGCCAATCAATACCCCATTCTTGGAATTCAGCCTCAAATAAGTGAGGCAATCCATTACAGACTATTTCTTACTTCTACAATCAAGCACCTATTATGACCGAATACAATAGTAGCCGACACAGTTTAAGGATTAATTGTTCCTTATTAAACAATGTTGATTTTTAACACACAACAGTAGCATAGTAAGTGGATTTTTTTGGCACTGTTTTCCTGCATCAAATGAAAGAAGACTCAATTTATACAGTAAGTACTAACAAATCATAACCATGGTGCAGTTTTTATTGGCATTGTATTTGCAGTTTCCTGACCTTCTAAGTGCAATGTATTATAGAAATAAAACAGTTTTGATAAAACCATAGCTCTAGACAAGATCAAAATCTCTTATCTAGAATTGTGAAAAACCTCTAGTATATGAATGTCAAGAGCTTTTTAACTGATTGGCAGTACTAATGTAAATCCTCTTTGCCAGATACAAATCTTTTTCTGATCTCAGTGGGGATCTATCTATTGGAGGTGAAAAATAGTTTCTGCATCAGAAGTTTAATGCTGTTCTTTACATGAATGAAACAGAATATGAACCAAGACCTCACCAGAACACCACAATGAAGCAAATAACTAATGAGCTGCTTCAGTTGTCATTACTCCTAACTGATTTCCAATTTACGTAAGTTACAGGTGCATAATAAAAATGTTAGGTGTTATGTACATAAACCTGATTTTTTTTATATCTTTTAGAAGATAAAAATATTTTATTGAGATCTTTGAAAAACTTCAAAATTTTGCACAAATAGTTTAGCAGCTTACTAAACCCTGGGCTTGAATTCTGAGAACAATGTGCATGTGTTAGGTATAAATTGTGAGATGCTCTCAGTAAAAATGGGTATAATCCCAAGACTACAATCATCAATCAATATGTTTGAAGATGTATTTGGACTATTTAGAGGCACTCCTTGCTCTATATTAGTGAAGTGGAGCAATCAAGCATAGAACTAGGACAGAGTGGAGAAGTAACAGTCAAGAATAGTTACTGTCTTTGGAAATAAATCCATGTAAGAGTTTATGTTGCAAGAACATCCTGAGAAGAAGCATTTGTGCCCATTATACACAGTTCCTTCCATATGGCAGGGGAGGATGGCACAAATGTTTCTAGGAGGCCAATGAGTGACCAGTGACACAGAGGGATGGGTCTTCAACAGACTTTGAATCAATGGCTCCTGCTTCTTCTCTTGCCCCTAAAAGTAGCAGCTATCTGGTGAAATTCATAGTTTCCCAAGTACTTTCTCATTCTCACCAATTTTTTTTTTCCATGGGAGAATATGATACAGACCCGAAATAGTTTTAGGAGGAAGCTCTCCCATTCTGTTGTAGTAG
This sequence comes from Sternotherus odoratus, assembly GCA_032164245.1. Classification (NCBI taxonomy): domain Eukaryota; kingdom Metazoa; phylum Chordata; order Testudines; family Kinosternidae; genus Sternotherus; species Sternotherus odoratus. The sequence goes on along the minus strand of JAVMKO010000001.1, from coordinate 154,477,500 downwards.
ACTTTGGGTAATTCAAATATGGGATTTCTTACCTGCTAAACCTAATGGTACTATAGACTCTGATACCTGTCACTTTTCACTATCTATACAGTTGCTGTTATTTTTTTCAATCATTATGGTAAAATGGCAGAAATGTTGTCTGTATGGCACTCGGACAGTATTTCCAAGACAAATAACTGGTGAATCTTCACAGGGACTTACACCTAGAGGGTATGTTGAGGTCTACATATATTTAATTATAACCTTTTGGGGCAACTGTTTTATCTCCTTCTTTTAGGCACATTGGAAAAACTAATTAAGGATTACTAAACCTTCACAGTTTTAAGTTTCCAGTAATCTTTCCCTTCTAAAATGATTAGTCATGGATTTCATTTGAGAAAAAATAAAGATCCTGTAGGCAAAGCAGTCACAGCACAGTGTGGCTCAAGCTCTGAAAGTCAAAGATGGCAACCTTGAATAAGTTTGTAATTGCCTTCCAGGTTCATTAACAGTGGGGTAAAGAATTTAGCTATGTGAATCATAAACACCAGAAGGAAGTTTAATGTAGAGATAAATGCATATAAATTCAGAACAGAGAAATGTATAGCTAGTCTGAAGTAAAAGATTTATTACTTTTTTTTTCTTTTAAAGTTTGGGTTATTCTTTTGTGGTTGGGATATATCCTAGTTTTGACAGAGTGGTTGAAGTTCAGTTCACAGATTTGAGTGACATATTGAGGCTACAAACATAAAAATACTAAAAAAAGGAACGGGATCAGATATGGTCAAAGACTTTTAACAATTTACCAGTTTTTTTTCTCCAGAGGCTAACAAAGCTTTATTGCACACAACATGAAACACCTGATAATGGCAAATGCCAAAAAGATGACCAGCTTTAGCTGGATTTTCCAATCCATAAGTCATCACACTATATGACAAAGAAGTGTTCAAGACTCAAAGTAATAATATGTCCAGGTAGGGGGGAAACTGAAGGCATTGCTTACTTAAATGCTTTTTTTAAAAAAAATTGTTGTTTAAATGAACCATTTTACACAGATTTTGCCTCTGACTATATGTAAACACAGAAACAAGACACCCCCTCCCCAATGCTTTTACATGGGCTACTTGGATCTTGGGTCTAAGTGAGGCTATTTTTCTGCTTATTTGGTTCCCAGAGCAAGGCAAGTAGGTGGGGAATATATACAAAACGTTGGGTCCCACTCCCTTTGTTTTCTAACCAGAGTTTGTGAGGGTCTCCTAGCAGGTTTCAGCAGTAAATTTCCATCTCTGCAGAGCAAGGAGAAACCATGAAATTGTGACTGAAAGGGGGGACATTGCATTACTCTTCACTTAGGGCTGTGCCTAAAGTCACACTCTAGCTGCATATGTTTACACCTTTGTATTTTTTTTGAAGGGTCTACAAACACAAGCAAAACAGTAATGATTTATATTTAATTATGATGGCCCACATCTGAATGAAAAGTCCTTGTATCCAGGGTATGTGCTGAGGTGTTCTTTGGAAGTCAGATGGAAAAGGAACGTGAAGTATGAAGTAGCCCCCATGACACTGTGCAAAATCTCCATTCCATGATGACACAAAGAGTGACCGGAAAGCTGGCCTGGGTGGTGTGGTGGAGATGTGCATCATTTTTGAGTGATCCCAAATCCTGCCTCCCCTTTTCCCATTTAATAGAACCCCACCAACTCAGTGGCAGGCAGGATATCTGCCCTCAGAGAGCCTCTTGGATTTGCCCCAGGATGAATGAATCATGTTATAAGCCTGATCTAAAAGCCCAGTGAAGTCAGTGGAAAGTCTTCCATCAGTTGCAATGGGCTTTGGAATGGAGGACTATTAATTGAATATAATGTATTAGGATAGACATAAAATGTAATAAAGAATGGTCTTTCCTGAGGCTTCCATAACACAGTGCTAGAGGTTTTCTAATGTTGTGTGGAGAATGTGTCAGAGTGGGGAATATCTCAATGTATTATTAGGGGTATATATTTGACTATTGGAACTATATATAATTGGCTGACAAAATGTGACTCCTTTAACTTAGCATTGACCCCATGCATGGCTTTTATTTGTACAGGTCTATGAATCTATGCTGTGCAATTCATGAATAGATTGTCTGCCAATGGAAATGGCATAGGGCAGTGATGGCGAACCCGTGGCACGCGTGCCACTGCCGGCACGCCGAGCCGTCTCTGTGGGCACGCCGCTCGCGAGCCAGATGTGGCTCTTTTGAGCCTGTCATCTGGCTCGCGCGGCGCTCTCTGTCCGCGGGGCGGGGGAGGCGGTGTGGCGCGGCGCGGCGCTCTCTGTCCGCGAGGCTGGGGGGCGGGGGAGGCGGTGTGGCACGGCGCGGCGCTCTCTGTCCGCGAGGCTGGGGGGCGGGGGAGGCGGTGCGGCGCGGCGCTCTCTGACCGCGAGGCTGGGGGGCGGGGGAGGCGGTGCGGCGCGGCGCTCTCTGACCGCGAGGCTGGGGGGCGGGGGAGGCGGTGTGTCGCGGCGCTGCTGTGACCGCGAGGCTGGGGGGCGTGTCGCTCCTCTCCTTCCCTCGCTGGAGTCGGGTCACAGCAGCGTGACCCAGCAAACAAGTAAGCGCCGGGAGGGGGGGAGTAAGCGGTGTGCAAGGGGGTGTTGGGGGAAGGCTGGGCTGGGAGCGGGGGTAAGCGGTGTGGGGGAGAGACCGGGCTGGGTGGGTCAGTTGTGGGGGGGGTTGGAGGAAAGGAGGTTTGGGGGGGAGAGACCTGGCTGGGTGGGTCAGTTGGGGGGGGGGGGGTTGGAGGAAAGGAGGTTTGGGGGGGAGAGACCTGGCTGGGTGGGTCAGTTGGGGGGGGTTGGAGGAAAGGAGGTTTGGGGGGGAGAGACCGGGCTGGGTGGGTCAGTTGGGGGGGGTTGGAGGAAAGGAGGTTTGGGGGGGAGAGACCTGGCTGGGTGGGTCAGTTGGGGGGTTGGAGGAAAGGAGGTTTGGGGGGGAGAGACCTGGCTGGGTGGGTCAGTTGGGGCGTGGGTGGGAAGGAAGGAGGTTTGGGGGGGAGAGACCGGGCTGGGTGGGTCATTTGGGGGGTGGGTGGGAGGGAAGGAGGTTTTGGGGGGAGAGACTGGGCTGGGTGGGTCATTTGGGGGGTGGGGGGGAGGGAAGGAGGTTTTGGGGGGAGAGACCGGGCTGAGTGGGTCAGTTGGGGGGGGGTGTACAGTTGTTTTTTTTTTTTTTTTTTTTTTTTTTTTTCAATTAAAAAAAAATGTTTAATGGAAAGCTCTGTTACTGTGTTTTTCTTTTTAAACAAAAGCTGTTAATTAGTTTGAAAAACTGTATGAATTGTTTTTTCTAAACTAAAACCTCGTTATTTAGGTTTAATTGCAGTGTTGGCACTTTGAAAAAAACAAGTCGTTTTGGTTTGCAGTTTGGGCACTCGGGCTCAAAAAGGTTTGCCATCACTGGCATAGGGGAACAGACATACCTGTGACAAACTGAGTGCTGGAAGCCAGAGAAAAGCAAAGCATTAATCCACATTCAATACACTCAGAAAAGTGTTTATTCCCCACTTGTACAGCTGGCTGATTTGGAGTAGGTTTGATTTTCAGGGTTGATGTGTCATGCAGTATTAGATGTATTTCAGCAGCTACGTATAATACAGCAGCTATTTGAAATGTTAGAGAAGACCCTATTTTTTCATTGTTTAATGACTCACTTTTCTTCTACAATGAACACTGACCTACTTTACAGTGTGTGGGCCTAGGGAGTTATTACCTATACATTTTAGAGCAGTTAAAAAAATTGGAGAGCCAAACAGAGGAGACGGAAAAGCAACTGTGCATCCTTTGCTTTGTTTATACAAATACTGGTTTTTCCTCAAGTTATGAGCCATTGCCAATTCTAAACTGTTCTTCCAGAGATGTTAAAACAGTGAAGCCTCTCAATCTTGACATGGTAACCTCAGAAAAATAGGTACTCTACTATACTGGTCACAGTTAGGATTAGTATTAGTGATTGCAAGTGAGCTATCTTTTCTTATTTGAATAATTGGGTAATTTGGCCCACACTGAAGGACCTGTAGAGCTAGTGAATTTGCAAAGAATGTTGGACTGTGCTTTTCTTTAGGATTTACATTTCTACAGAATCCTTTTGGAATGGGGTTATAGACTGGCTGGCTAGATCAGACACAAAAGGGAAAACAAGTAAATGTATCTTATAGCTGTTGTGAACTTCTATGGTTGTTGATCAAATAAATTCTGAACAAAAACATAGTTACCATCCACATATTGTGGTGTGGGGCTGTTCTGAAGATTAGTGGCATAAAAAACAGTTGTGAGTCTGCCTTTATCAGTTTGTTATCAAAAGAGGCTGCCCTTTAAAGGGAATATTTCTGGGACTAATATTGCAATGTCAAAAGAGGCTGATACTATCTTCTCAGTCCCGGAGTACACTGTGGTGGCTTTGCATGACAATTGCTTAAAGACAGTAGTGGACTACAATTACAGAAGTTCACTGTTTATTAGTAGTTCATTCCAACTGCTTCTGTGTTCTTGCTTTCACAAAGCTGCTTCATCTGAACAGTGCTTTCACACCACTGCTTCATCTGAACATTTACATATTACTGTTGCACAAGTTAAAAGACATGCCATGTTTCACCACTTTTCCATACAAATTCTATGTAAAAATAGACTAATGCTATATATAAATTTATACACAATATGGTTTTCAACAAACCTTTATCAAATCAGTACCTTTGCAGGCATACAACTTATCCTATATCTCCAGTGAAGCCTTTCAAAAGCAAAATGAAAGTATTGGTTATAAATATAGTATGACTTTCACTGTATATTCAGAATTCATTAAACAAGTCTCAGGTATTTTATCTATTTTACCTTTTGATTTAAAAATACCATAAAAGACAAAAAAAGAATATTAGCAGATTCTTCTCTCTTCCAAACTTTCAAATTGCTATTTCCCATGGCTTTAACTTGAGTTTATAAATGGCAGCATCTCAGAGGTGGAGGGTAATTTCCCTTAAGAGCCAGCTAATTTATAGCTTTCAACACACCAATGACCCTTGCAATTTGGCTGTTGCTTCATTAATTCCTCTACACCTGCTCCATCTATCTTGGGGGGAACAGGGGGAGGAAAGATCAAAGGCATAATTCACTTATAGTACATTCATTCCTAAAACCATTGTAAAGAAAAAAAATGAACCTAAGGCTGCAGAGGTGCTGGTAAAAAAATATGAAAATAGAGTGGCAAATTGACACAGCTAATCTATCACTGTCTTAGAGAGGAAAATCCAAAATGATCCCAGGTATAACTCTACTGAGGTCAAGAGTTACATCAGAGATGTGTTTGGCTTGAAGTGCTTGAGAGCCCACATATTTAAAGAGGAAGTTCTGTTTGCATTTTAGGGGTTGCATCTTTGCTTTACACATTCAAGACCTTAATTTGCACCAAGTACTTCAAGTCCACTTGAAAATAAATAGAGATTTATCACCACACATTTTTATTTTTTAATTACCTAACTGAAGAAGTAGCCACATAAAATAATAAAATAAAATAATACCAAAGCTAACAGTAAAAATGTTTAAGATATTTCTCAGGGAAAAACAACTTTATTTTTCCCCCAGAAGACAAAAGATAAAGATTCTTTCACCAGACATGCAACAATTATTTCAAATATGTGTGTGATATTATTGTAAGTCTCAACTTCTGCTTATATTAAAAGGAAACCCTAATGTATTTAATTAACAAATACAAATGCAGATCTTGTTGTGAGAGGTGAAGTTTGATCAGTTATAATTATACCGAAATTTGGTCAGTTCAACCAGATGTCGTCACCAGAAATGTATGGCTTTTATTCTAAGAGAGAGATGCTTGCCATGATGTTTGGATCTTGATTCAGAGCAAATTCTGAATTTTCTCCAAATTTAGGGTAAGAGTTGTGATTTGGGAAGTCACTATTATATTCAAAGCAGACTCGAAAATAGTAGAGGTCTGTACACTGTGAGAGAAAGTAATCTAAATTGAACTCAGAATTATTTCCATGGATACCACTGAGGTGCATCTGGGGTGGGGAACGTCCGGCCCACGGGCCGTATAAGGCCCGCGAAATCATTTGGTCTGGTCCTCTGGCCCTGCTCCAGGAAAAGGCGGACACTAGGACCCTGAAGCCCCCTAGGCAAAGGAGCGGCAGGAGAGTCTCTGCTCCCTGCTGCACTTACCAGGAGCATTGGCTACATTGTGGCCAATGGGAGCTGCAGGCAGGGACCCTGCCCCCAAACAGCTTTCAGCCAATGGTAGCTGGCACCAGTACTTCTAGCCGGGGCAGCACGTGGAGTGCAGACCCTCTCCCCTGCGGCTGCTGACCCTGGGAGCCAGGCTGGAACTGCCAGCTAAGCAGTGGGGGCTGCAGGTGGGAGCCGGGGTCCTGGGCCCCAGCCCACAGTGGGGCTGCGCCCAGAGTTTAGGGGAAGGAGGTGCCCCTGACCTTCAGCACGGCTGCCTGTGCCTGGCCCCGGGAGAGGAGGGAGGAGTCTCGGTGTCCCTGACATGTAGCAGGGCTGTGCCCGGCCTTGGAGCCAGAGGGGGGGGGCTCGGTGTCCCTGATTCGCGGCAGGGCTGTGCCCTGCCTCAGAGGGGGGGGGTGGCCCTGACCTGCAGCAGGGCTGTGCCCGGAGCCAGGGGCGGGAGGCTGTGCCTGGTGCAAAAGGGGGTGGGGGTCTGTGCCCCGGAGCCGGGGAAGGGGGGGTGGTACTTGGGGCAGGGTGGGGGTGGACTGTGGGCGGGGCCTGAGTGTGTCCCGATATTTTGGTTCTGTGATCTTGTCACCCTAGGTCAGTGATGGCGAACCCGTGGCACGCGTGCCACTGCCGGCATGCCGAGCCGTCTCTGTGGGCACGCCGCTCGCGAGCCAGATGTGGCTCTTTTGAGCCTGTCATCTGGCTCGCGCGGCGCTCTCTGTCCGCGGGGCGGGGGAGGCGGTGTGGCGCGGCGCGGCGCTCTCTGTCCGCGAGGCTGGGGGGCGGGGGAGGCGGTGTGGCGCGGCGCGGCGCTCTCTGTCCGCGAGGCTGGGGGGCGGGGGAGGCGGTGCGGCGCGGCGCTCTCTGACCGCGAGGCTGGGGGGCGGGGGAGGCGGTGCGGCGCGGCGCTCTCTGACCGCGAGGCTGGGGGGCGGGGGAGGCGGTGTGTCGCGGCGCTGCTGTGACCGCGAGGCTGGGGGGCGTGTCGCTCCTCTCCTTCCCTCGCTGGAGTCGGGTCACAGCAGCGTGACCCAGCGAACAAGTAAGCGCCGGGAGGGGGGGAGTAAGCGGTGTGCAAGGGGGTGTTGGGGGAAGGCTGGGCTGGGAGCGGGGGTAAGCGGTGTGGGGGAGAGACCAGGCTGGGTGGGTCAGTTGTGGGGGGGGTTGGAGGAAAGGAGGTTTGGGGGGGAGAGACCTGGCTGGGTGGGTCAGTTGGGGGGGGGTTGGAGGAAAGGAGGTTTGGGGGGGAGAGACCGGGCTGGGTGGGTCAGTTGGGGGGGGTTGGAGGAAAGGAGGTTTGGGGGGGAGAGACCTGGCTGGGTGGGTCAGTTGGGGGGGGGGGGTTGGAGGAAAGGAGGTTTGGGGGGGAGAGACCTGGCTGGGTGGGTCAGTTGGGGGGGGTTGGAGGAAAGGAGGTTTGGGGGGGAGAGACCTGGCTGGGTGGGTCAGTTGGGGGGGGTTGGAGGAAAGGAGGTTTGGGGGGGAGAGACCTGGCTGGGTGGGTCAGTTGGGGGGGGTTGGAGGAAAGGAGGTTTGGGGGGGGAGAGACCGGGCTGGGTGGGTCAGTTGGGGGGGGTTGGAGGAAAGGAGGTTTGGGGGGGAGAGACCTGGCTGGGTGGGTCAGTTGGGGGCGGGGTGGTGGAGGAAAGGAAGTTTGGGGGGGAGAGACCTGGCTGGGTGGGTCAGTTGGGGGGTTGGAGGAAAGGAAGTTTGGGGGGGAGAGACCGGGCTGGGTGGGTCAGTTGGGGGGTTGGAGGAAAGGAAGTTTGGGGGGGAGAGACCGGGCTGGGTGGGTCAGTTGGGGGGTTGGAGGAAAGGAAGTTTGGGGGGGAGAGACTGGGCTGGGTGGGTCAGTTGGGGGGTTGGAGGAAAGGAGGTTTGGGGGGGAGAGACCGGGCTGGGTGGGTCAGTTGGGGGGTTGGAGGAAAGGAGGTTTGGGGGGGAGAGACCGGGCTGGGTGGGTCAGTTGGGGCGTGGGTGGGAAGGAAGGAGGTTTTGGGGGGAGAGACCGGGCTGGGTGGGTCATTTGGGGGGTGGGTGGGAGGGAAGGAGGTTTTGGGGGGAGAGACTGGGCTGGGTGGGTCATTTGGGGGGTGGGAGGGAGGGAAGGAGGTTTTGGGGGGAGAGACCGGGCTGAGTGGGTCAGTTGGGGGGGGTGTACAGTTGTTTTTTTTTTTTTTTTTTTTTTTCAATTAAAAAAAATGTTTAATGGAAAGCTCTGTTACTGTGTTTTTCTTTTTAAACAAAAGCTGTTAATTAGTTTGAAAAACTGTATGAATTGTTTTTTCTAAACTAAAACCTCGTTATTTAGGTTTAATTGCAGTGTTGGCACTTTGAAAAAAACAAGTCGTTTTGGTTTGCAGTTTGGGCACTCGGGCTCAAAAAGGTTTGCCATCACTGCCCTAGGTGTAGGGAACCCAGGCTGACAGCGGGAGCTGAGACCCCCCGCTGGCAGGAGCCTACGGGGAAACTAATTTTTAAGTTAATAATTTTGTATGGCCCGCGAATGATGTTATAAATATCCAAATGGCCCTTGGCAGAAAAAAGGTTCCCCACCCCTGATGTAGACCCTCTAATTACAGGACTGGCCTGGTCAAAATAGCATATCAGACATAAAGTTGGCATTTCAAGCAGAGCAGAAATAATCAGATCTTGTTTTTTTCCCTCTATCAGTGCCTAGAAATCATCCAGGGATGATTTCAGGATTGGAGAAGATTTTCTGGGAGCTGAAGTTTTTTTTTTTGTAAAAATTGGTTTCAAATGAATTACAGAGCTGGTCAGGAAATGTTGTTCCTGACAAAAAAAATTAATGAAAATTAGAATGTTTTTCTAAAAATATTTCTTCGAGTTTCTTCCAGTTTTCAGCAATCTAAAAACAATTGGCTATTGCTTTTCTTTTTTTAAATAAAACTCCAAAATATTTAATCAAAATAATGTTTTTTTTCTGATGGAAGCTCCTACTTTGATGAAAAAGCCATTATTTTTACTGATTTTTTTTAATGAAGACATGTCCAGCTCTTGTGTATGACTCCAGAGATATAATGAGGATATTTATGCCCAAGGGAACATAAGTAATTGAACCTTTCAGAACGAGGGTTCAGGCTTAACAAGTTCTGATTTACATGACAGTTTCCACTGATGGTAAAATGGCTGTGCATAGTCATGGACTCTACTCTGGGGAGAAAGAGAGAGAATACGTAGTCATAGAGTATTACATAGACTTTTCCTAGGAAAACTTTTCTCCCTGTATGTGCTTATGTATCTATGACTATGCAAAGTACTCTGCTGTAGATGATGCTGAATTTACCTTATTTAATATTTGTGCAGGCCAAATTCTCTCTGATATAGATCTGTACAGCTGCATTGAAGTCAATGGAGTTTCACCAATTTACTCCACAATAGAATTTGGCCCAACATAGCCAATGGAAATATTGCATATTTTTAGTCTGTGAAATCAGTCCCATTTGTAATGTCATATTAAACAGAGGTATGGTGAGTGTTTTCCTTCAATAGATATGAGATAGAGATCCATAAGAGGTTTATAAGGGAAATAATATATTGGTTGATTAGAGAATTTCTGAGTAAAAGGACCATTCAGGTCAGAGTTGGGAAATGTAATATATATTTATATATATAAAATTGAAAATCATACACAAAGTGCTATTAGCCCAAGATCATTTAATATTATGATAACCAACTTCCGAAAACAAATAAGTGCCTGGCTAGGTGTCACTTTATTTGTAGGTGATTGCGCCCAATAGATTAGGAATAGGACTATTGTGATGGCATAGAAGAGACTCAACAAAGCTTTACGAGAGACATCCGGCATGGGAAATACATGGAGTTTCAAGTCTTCCATTGCTACATCTAGAGAATTTCTCTTTACAAAAAAGAAAGTTAAAAAGGAATGTAACCTGTACCTGTATAAAAAAGAAATAGATATAGTTAAAAGTTTTAGATTTTTAGGGGTAATATTTGATTTATATTACTTTGGAAAGATTGTATAAACTATGTTAAAGATAAATGCACAGGAAGGATTAACCTGCTTAGAAGTCTTGCTGAGGGGGTGTCATAAGTGTAAAGTGCTGGAGAGGGTTAATGTTACTTGAGAACAAGTGACGTAAGAGCTTCCCTGCCATGAGAGAGGGAGGGAGGGGTTTTAGAGTTAGTTTCAGTTTGGGCTTGCCATGCAACATGGGCAAGGGTCCGGGAGCCCATCTCTAGCTGTGGAGATGACTCAACTTTCCTTCTTATATTCCTACTTAACTGACTGTAAGTGATCTTTTGACTTCTTAAGCCTGTGCCTATTTGGGGTGTCTCTGTCCATTTCAGATGAGAAGTTAGAGAACTCTAAATTGTAAGCTGTACTGTGCCTATGTTCTATGCTCTTTTCTTTATTAAATCTTTTTAGTTATAAAAAAGGTTTGGTTCTTCTCTCAAAGAAATCCTAGCTTGGATTTGTCCCAGTTCCCAGATCTGTGTGTCTAAGAGAAAGGCTCGCAAGGTGAAAGCTTCAGGGTCGTTTCTTATCTCTCTTGGTAACAGACGGGAGGGAGAAGGGACGGCGATACAGTGTGGAGGATCCCTTTTTCTCAGGGAGAGATTAGGGTGAGTTGGGTGTCAAGGTGCCCCATCCCATGATCTTGGGTGATTACTGAGTGGTGGCAGAGTGGGTAACCCCAATTTCCCAGCTGGTAGAGTGTAGGGGCTTGGGGGGGTGTAAAGAATAACTAGGCTGGGAAGCAGAGTTATTCAGTCTGGCAATAAAGAGTCCCTTTCTCTGTACTCAAGAGCACAGAGACTGGGGTACCCCCTCTCACAGGGGGAGTATAAGAAAACAATTGGGGGGAGTATAAGAAAACATTACCAATGATATACAAAATCATAATCAACTATGGCTGCCTAGTTTTTGGGTCAGCATCAAAATCAGAACTTAAAAAAAATGGATTTAATGTAAGTCCAGGCACTGTGAATTGCACTGGTCATTTATTACAACTATATGCATGCCCCAGACAGCTTCTAGTGAAATTCCAGTTACACTATGAATGGAATACTGGTGCAGTGAAAGACTTAGTGTCAAAAAGTTTTCAGAATGTTCATTTAAATGTGACAATAAGAACATAAGAAAGGCCGTACTGGTTCAGACCAATGGTCCATCACATATGGGTCCCATTGGTCATATGGGACCCATTCCAAACCCCTAATCATTTAAGTTGCCCTTCTCTGAACCTTTTCTAATGCCAATATATCCTTTTTGAGATGAGGAGACCACATTTGTACATAGTATTCAAGATGTGGGCGCACCATGGATTTGTATAAGGGTGATAAGATAACCCCGTCTTATTCTCTATCCCTTTTTTTAATGATTCCTAACATCCTGTTTGCTCTTTTGACTGCCACTGCACACTGCATGGACGTCTTTAGAGAACTATCCATGATGACTCCAAGATCTTTTTCCTGATTAGTTGCAGCTAAATTAGCCCCCATCATATTGTATATATAGTTGGGGTATTTTCCCCAATGTGCATTACTTTACATTTATCCACATTAAATTTCATTTGCCATTTTGTTGCCCAATCATTTAGTTTTGTGAGATTTTTTTGAAGTTCTTCACAGTCTGCTTGTGTCTTAACTATTTTGTGTCTTAACTATCATCTGCAAACTTTGCCACCTCACTGTTCACCCCTTCCTCCAAATCATTTATGAATAAGTTGAATAGGATTGGTCCTAGGACTGACCCTTGCAGAACACCACTAGTTACCCCTCTCCATTCAGAAAATGTACCATTTATTTCTACACTTTGTTCCCTGTCTTTTAACCAGTTCTCAATCCATGAAAGGATCTTCCCTCTTATCCCAGGGCAACTTAATTTACATAAGAGCCCTTGGTGAGGGACCTTGTCAAAGGCGTTCTGGAAATCTAAGTACACTATGCGCACTGCATCTCCCTTGTCCACATGTTTTTGACCCCTTCAAAGAACTCTAATAGATTAGTAAGACATGGTTTCCCTTTACAGAAACCATGTTGACTTTTGCCCAACAATTTATGTTCTTCTATGTGCCTGACAATTTTATTCTTTACTATTGTTTCAACTAATTTGCCTGGTAAAAGCATTAGACTTACCGGTCTGTAATTGTCGGGATCACCTCTAGAGCCCTTTTAAAATATTGGCGTTACATTAGCTATCTTCCCGTCATTAGGCACAGAAGCTGATTTAAAGGACAGATTACAAACCCTAGTTAATAGCTCCGCTATTTCACATTTGAGTTCTTTCAGAACTCTTGGGTGAATGCCGTCTGGTCCCAGTGACTTGTTACAGTTAAGTTTATCAATTAGTTCCAAAACCTCCTCTCGTGACACTTCCATCTGTGACAATTCTTCACATTTCTCACCTACAAAAGACGGCTCTGGTTTGGGAATCTCCCTAACGTCCTCAGCCGTGAAGACTGAAGCAAAGAATTCATTTAGTTTCTCCACAATGACTTTATCATCTTTAAGTGCTCCTTTTGTATCTCTAAATTTTCACAAAAATCAAATTTTTAATTTCCCAAGCAAATATTCATGCTGGAAGTGCTTCACCATACTTCCAGTTATGTGAGAACAGAAACAGCATCATGTAACTCGGGGATCGGCCACATTGGCATGCGGGACTGCAGGGTAAGCACCCTTAGTGGGCCCCGCCACTTTGTGGCCCTGCCACTTTGTTTATCTGGCGGCTTGCAGATGTTTATGAACCCGGCTTGCATCCGATGAAGTGGGTATTAGCCCACAAAAGCTTATGCTTCAATACTTTAGTTAGTCTCTAGGGTGCCACAGGACTCTTTGTTACCTCAGGATACTTGAGATGGCATATGCTTCATTCATATAGATTGGGTATGCTGGTTTCTCCATCAGTCATTTTAGAATTTCAAAATAATTGACTTTTATTCTTTTGTCAATAATAATAAAACTGGATCAAAATCAGGAAGAGATAAACCTTTATTGATTTGGTCTTGAAGCTTTTCCAGCATGTTGGCATCTGTCCTTTCTATCTCTGCTGTATCAGGACACTTCAAATGCAGCCTGTTTTCTGAAGTTCCTGCTACATTTACAGAAACTATTCATTGTACATTAGCCAGCTATGACAATACCACAGTTGAAGGCTCTCTGTTTATTCACATCATAGATATTGTACTTGAGTCACTGTCTCTGCTTCCTGCACTAGAAGAATCATTGGAGCCCTCGTGAGTATTGTCCTTGGGGAAGATAACATGTTCTATCCATTGCAACCCTAACCAGGGATTCCTCCACCTACAGGAGGGTAGCTTTAAAGTATAGCTGGTGCTCCATAGGAGACCCATTATTGGAAACTACACAAGAGATATACTTTCCCAGCTTGAATCTTCCTTGGTTAATGCCACCTCCAAATTAGTAGCACTGTCCTGCAGCTCCCGTGGCAAAGTTGGATATAGTCTCTTTGTTCAATATGAACTCCCTTTCAGTTGGACTTCGCTCTACTACAATCTGTTTTCTAGGTCTATGATGATGGAACTTGGAATAAACTTTTACATAATTCAAGTCCACTATTTCAAAATGATATTATTGTTCACTCAATTTGTTTTCATTGTCTTTTCCGAAAGAAAAACTGAGCCTTTGTTATGTTCTCAGCAGGACTGTGCATGACTAAATTATCAAAGTTCAAAATTTTGTATATGCTGCTTTTTCCTTCATCAAAAATGAGTCTTTTCTGACCACAAACCTCAACAACAGAATTTCCAAGCTCTGTTCATTCTGTTTAATTCTAAACATAGAAGATAAGAATTAGTCTTTGCTTAGGGTATTGTTAAACTTTACCAGTAATATTAGAATTAGATTCATAATGTCATTGTGCTGAAACCCAGATGCTGATTTTCGATCTGGCTGTGGTGAGCCATTTTCATTGTTACTGCCTGAATTCAGCAAGAAAGGAGGAGAAGTGATTCTATATTTCTGTAAACAAAAGCTGTGGTGATGGTAGTTGTTTTGTTTGCTTTTTAAACAAATCTTTCCTTCTACAGGTTTTCAAACAGAACATGGCTGCATTAAACATAAACCAACTGGGCTCCATAGTGCCGCAATCCTAGGCTATATATGCATTTCAGTATTTAAAGGCCTTGTCTATACACCATTTAATACCAGTTCATCTATTTTAGTTAAGGATGTGATTTTTCTACCAAAATAGTTAAATCAGTGTACCGCATAGTGCAATCCTTTATATTGATGTAAGGGAAGCTTATACTGGTATAGCTGCTTCCCCTTCAATACAGTAAGTAGGTTGTACCACTTTAATTATACTAGCTTAGTTACAAGGATACACACTTGTGTGTACGCAAAGCCTACATCACTTAGGCATTTTTGAAAATGCTACCCCTTAGAAAAGCAAAGCATTTCATTGAGAAAATAACTGGTGCTCTTTAAAATGTTTGTTTTCACTTAGCATTAGATGTACAGTTTGCTGATCTGGTCCATGGCAAAATCAGAGTAAGAAACTTTGAATTTGAGAATTCTGTAGAGCTATTGTTCCTTCTCCAAAAGGGACTCAGGACAACTAAGATTCTACTAATTTGTGGTTAGAGGGGCAGCTTTAATGTAGCTGTCACATATATCTGTGTGAAAATGTACCATCACATATATCTGACCCCATGTGGAACAGTGATGATAAAAAGACTAATGACAACAGACTCCTCAGTAAAACAATAATGATCACCTTTGATTATGAAATTAATTCTAAACATAATATGTGAAAGAATACCCCACTAGACAAAGTGAAAGACCGTGAAAAACAAAAGTGATCCGCTTGTTGTGAAATGCTGATGATGGGTTTCGTCAGAGATCCCAAATGCACCGAATTGTACAAAAAACTGTTTGTTTTCAGAGAGACTGTAAGATTTCCCAAATTCTGATTTTCATTTATTATTCCTTTCCTATCCACGAAAACTCTGAAATCCAGTATCAAGAGGCCTGTCACCAAAGCAGTAAAGACCATCAAGGACAGGACTAACTGCAAAAGGCATTTTTGTTATAGGAACAAAGAATGTAAAAAGAAAAATAAGTGTCTAGACATACCCTGCTCAAATGACCAGACAGTCCTCTACAAACAGAAGACAGAGAAATAAAATGAGTCAGATTAGCTTGTCATGGTGAAAAGGGAGGCAACAGTTCACAACAATATAGGTCACTGCAATTTTATAATATAATGTATAAAAGAGAAATTCAATTTAAAGAAGTAAACTTCATTTTTAGAGTTGTTACACAAACATTTTGTTCCATTTTGTTTTCTATTTCAAGAGATATTACCAATCCATCAGTCCTTATTTAAAATATTAGGAATGTTTCTCTCCTGGCAGGATAATTAAGAACAGGAGAAAAGTGGTCACATTAAAATAGTAAATAAAACTGATTTTTAAAATACATTTATTTAGTCCATACTTACTGTTTGTGATTTTTACCTTTTCAAACAATTTATCTTTTAGAAGAAAAATATGCTCATGTTAATATAGCTAATGCAGGACTTAGAATGCTATGTTCAGGATAATTTTTGAAGTTTATCAGATTTTACAAAAATATGGATATAAAAGTTCTGAGGAAAATGAAAAGTTTGTGTGTGTCCTAAATCCTGTTAATAGTGTACTTTGCAAAAGAGACTAGTGGATTCCTCACTCAGAACCTCTATGGCATCTGTTTTCTTTTTGAAGAAAAATAATATTCATGTAAATGTCTAAATAAAATAATTCATAGTGTAAAATTCTTTTAATCCAATAAAGAATTTAATTGCGCCTGAGACAGGTCTGCTTGATAATATATCTCCTTAGAAGACAATTCACTCACAGCAGCAAGAACAAAAATGGTGAACAAGCAGGCAAGTACATTGGGAAAGCAAAAAAAGTATAGTAATCCATAAACACAATGGACCTTTTCAAGAAAGCATACAGATCATATACCAGTAACATATGAATCACCACATTCTCAGAGGTTCTAACCAATTAAGTACAATCAATATTTGAAATCAGAAAATGTGTAAAATTAATCAACTTTTCAGATGGTATAAATTAAATATTCACAGATCTATACATTGAATTTTTAACCAAGCAAATAGAAATTGAGTAATATAATTCAGGGATGGGAAAAAATGATTAGATTATATTGTCCATCTTCTTATAATGTAGAATTATTCTCTGACGTAGATTCTCAGTCTTTTTTTAAACATCTCTAGTAATGGGATTTCTACCAAAATTTTGCTATAATCTTAAATATCTAAAATTATTAATATCATCCTCATATTCATATTCAGCCTGAATGTTAGTTCAAGGATCGGCAACCTTTGGCATGGCTGATCCCTGAACTCGGCAACCTTTGGCAGCTATATTATCACAAGAAAACAATAGGAATGGGTGGGTAAAATTCCATGGCCTGTGTTGTGCAGAAGGTCAGACTATTTTATCATAATGGTCCCTTCTGACCTTAAAGTCTGTGAGTCTATGAGCTAAAGCAGTGCACACAGTGGTCTGATGACATCTCAAACAACTTGAATGTTGTCACTATTACACTGATGTTAACAGATCTCTTGATACAGATGTACAGCTTTGTAACTCTTATCTTCTTGTTAAGTGTTTATATACCAAATTTTGGACATGGTAGAACTTCAGACCATCATGTGTGAGCATGTATTTATTTAAACCCATAGGTCTTTAACACTCCCTTCCCCACAGCAACCAGAGGTCTTTACCAAAGCCAATTAAATTCTCATTCCACCTCATTCATAACCAAATGTCTCTGTAATCTGTGTTCAGTCCCACTTACTTTACTCATGTGAATATTTCTACTGAAGCCTATGCCTTTATTCATATAAGTATGGGGAACCAGATTTAGCCTTGAACATTTCTACAGCATTCTGATCTGCAAATAATTAGCTATATTGTACTCCTCATTTCCAAGTGGAAGTCCTCATATAAATCTATACAAAATTCTGTCTGAAAACTGATGGCATAGCAAAATACAGGATTGTGTCTCTCATACTATACTTAGGATAGGTCTACACTGTAACTAACTGGTTTGACCATGTTAACTAAGGCTTGCAGAGGTCAGGCTGTATGGCTATACAATAGTGGTATAGACACCCAGACTCAGGCTGGAGCCCAGGCTTTGGGTTCCCACAAGGTGGGAAAGGTTCCAAAATCAGGCTCCAGCCTGAGCCGGGATGTCTAAACCACAATTGTATAGCCCCACAGCCTGAGCCCCATGAGCTGGGTCAGCTGTAGGTGTTTAATTGAAGTGTAGCTTTACCCCTAGAGTTTAACCTTATGCTTTATATGGACATGTTGAACCACAAGGTATCTTAGATTCATATTTTTTTTCCTGTCAGTCTTCCCTATTCTTGCAAAGTTATCTTGTATTTTAATATAGGAAATTTAACCAAGATGTAAACCAGTTTAAAACAAGAGAATAATTGGCAGGCCAGGCATTCTTACATACAAGCTTATTGAATCTGATAGCTTGCTTCCTCAGGAAATTCACTAGTGATAGATGTGATAGTTTAATTTGCTCTAGCAAGTGGCAGGATAATAATGTTTTTCCTCTGATAGTACTAAATGGCTTTAACTATATGAAATTGTAATATCCTCTAGGCAAAATTACTGGGATGAAGGAATTTTTAAAAAGTGACTGGTGATTTGAAGAAGACTTATTTTCAGAGAGGCTGAGCACCTACTATGTGACCATAAAGTGTCTCAAATTAGTTAACTCAAAATTAAGGCATCCAAAATCAGTAGTCATCTTAAAAAATGATGCCAATATATATACAATTAAGGTAGTGTATGTTAAAATATGAAAACTCAGCGACGCATCCGTTCGGTCCTGTGTGACCCTACACAAGCCTGTATTCACACCATATGTATGATTGTAATAATCTTTGTACAAAAGATGTCTACTGTGGTATCATATTAACATTGATAATTAATTAATAAGTAATATTCTTGCATTATGTATGTACATGGTGTATTAAGAGTTATGGATGTAATCTGAAATTATGACTAAATCATGTTTAAAACAGGCATATCACAGGGAGTTGGTAAACAAGTCTGCCCTAGACAAAGGAATGTGTTTGATTCTGAGTCATCGGATAAAAACAATGAAGGTCTATTTTTACATATTAAGTAAACAAAACTAACAAATGATATGGAGACAGCATGCCAGCCACATTCAGAAGGAGAGAGAAGCTTGGTCTGGGTTTTACTTTTTACTTTTCAAAGAATCCATTGCAAAAATTTGCAGGTCTGTAAAGACAGGGGGCTGAACTCCAAGTGATAACCAAGTGATATATTAAAAAATCTAAAATTGAAAAAAATCAAAAAATCAAAAATCTAAAATTTATGATAAATTAAAATTGGTATTGTATTATTGTTTAACAATGCAATTAAAGTGGGGATTAATCACATTTTTTTAAATCTAGTCTGTTTTTTTCATTAATCACTTTGAGTTAACAATGAGTAATTGACAGTCCTAGTAGTATTTTTCTGTTTGACAAGCAGCAGCCAGATATAGAGGTGACAAATTGTCTGACTCAAAATCTGCAAGAGATTCAGGGGTATCTTTAGAGTTCTAGAATGGAGCTCAGATAATTCAGTCAAATATTATTCACAAAATAACTGATTGTTGTCTTGATTGATTAAGCAACATCCAGGTAAGACAAAGGAAAAAAAAATGTTTTCAAGTAAATAGTTGATCTGGTGATTTCAGGAGAACGTCTCTCTTTATACTTCAACAAAGTCCATCACATCTTGATGGACATCCGCTCATGAAGGCTAATTTACACAACAAGACAAATTCCATACTGTTTTGCCTCCCATGCTATTTTATTAAATCCACTGAAGATCGAGAGTATGATGTCCTATGTTAAGCTTATGTTCCAGCCTCATCATTATGTCAGTGATTTTTATGGCATAGTTTTTCATAGCTATATTTGTATTGCCTAGTAAATAATCAGAGAGCAGCGTGATTAGGTCAGCTGACCAACCTCTCAGGAAATTGACCATTCATAGAGCTTATTATGACTTAGGAAATACCTTGATGTACGTTCAGATCGTTAAGTGACTTCTGCTCTGATACACTTGTTCTCATGGTTCAATAATGTAACCATTTAGGATCAGGTTCCAATACACTTATTTATTAGCTCGTTACTTCACAAGAACTTTTGGAATAAGACATTATTCAACTTTTATAATGTCAGATTCTGACCCTTAATATTTGTAAACTTTAAGGCCTTGATTTATTTAGGGTGAAGATTTAATCTTCCTCTTTCAAATCTAAATTATAATTTGAAGTGAATTTCTTCTGTAATTAAGGTCACTTTTTAAGTTTTAAGTACTGATCTAGAGTCATTTTGGTTGTAGAACATACCCCTGCAATAAATGTTTAACAAGCTTCAAATAAATGTTTTGAATTGTTGCAACCATGAATATTTTGGCTGCAATAAAGCAAGAAAAGTTGGAGGGACAAGCAGTAAAAGTTGTTTTTTTTAGTCTGTGGTAACATGTTGAGAGATGTGCTTCCTTTAACCTAAATCAAATTTAAGGAACCTGATATGGTACAGTACATACAACTCTAGTTTTATAATAGATATAATGTAAGATGTCAGTGTAAAATGGTGGAAATATCTCTCTATATAAAAGTCAAATGGTGTATGTGTGTGTGTGTGTATGCGTGCATGCGTGTATGTATGTTCCCTTACTCCTTCCACACCGTTTGAGCTAGAGACTTGAAATTTGGTACAGTTATAGGCTTTAGGGTCCTAATCAGGGTAAGAATAGAAAATTTTTCAAATCTCACCTCTTACACCCCCTAGGGGTGAAATTCTTTAAAGCCCATTAACATTAGCTGGGCAGCAGGTTAAAACCTGCTGTTCTCTGTGACATAGTTATGATGTAATAATACTCCCCTCCAACGGACCCTCCACTTGCTCAGCTCTCTCCCCCCTCCTCCCTCCAATGGACCCAAGCAACGCTGAGACGTCTGAACAAAATTTGTATTAATAAAAAACATGGTAGTCTTTTTACATCCCAGTTTCCAATTACAAATTCCCCGAGCAACGCCGGGTATTTTTGCTAGTTTATTAATAAAGAAAACTTAAATTGCTAAATTTTTATATGGTTGTGGTAGAGTCTGCATTATTATTTTATTAGGCAGTTGCTTAGTTGGTTATACAAACTGTTTACTACAATTTTAGATATCTACTAGATCTGGAACATAGCAGACAATTTTTTTTCTGATTTGTTGAGTGATCTCAAAACCAGGAAGAGGTTTCTATAGATTTTTCTATATATTTTCTGATTTCTAAGCCTGGAAGATGTGTGAGACCTGCTTCTTAGTGGACATAAACTGTAGTTCTTGATGATGAGAAAGCTAAGATAGCCAAAAGAAAGCTTGTATAACTGATAGTTTTACAGAGGTAGGTAAAACAACTTCTGTTAATAATTCAGAGTCAATTTGTCTGGGATCTGCAGTACTAGAGACAAGACAAGTCATCTGTTGAGATACTCCATTCGGTCTATATGTAGGGTTCATTTTAGGAACAGAAAATCAGTTATTTGGAACATTAGTGATAGTTAATGAAACCCTTCCTCACTTTCAGTACCTTACTTTGCAGACTTCTTGTGAATTGTAGGTACTACTCAGAAGTATGAGTGTCAGAATCTATCCCTTTATAATTTCTTCTCATCATATTATGCATTAAAGGCCCAGTTCTTAATAATGCCAAATTCTCACAATTCCCACTGACTAGTCAGAGACAAGGGCATTCAGTACCCCTCAAAACTTGACCTTAAATCTGTAGTATTAGTTAGCTTTATAAACCATTTTGGGATACAGCCTGTTTGAAACAAAAATTACAAAATATACATTTTTTCGGTGTTGTACACTGAGGATAGCCTATTTTCAGAAGTAACCATTATTGACCTAATTCTGTTTCCATAGAGGTCAATGGGAGTTTTACAGTAAGGCCAAAGCAAAACATTTTTGAAAATCCAATGATGAATATCTGTTTATTTAAAAGAATAATAACCACCTGAAATCAGGCAGCTGCTTATTTTCTTTTATTACTGATTTTTTTAAGTTTACTAATAGAAACACTGTTTCTAGCTTTTTGAAACTGGAAACACTGTATTTTCTTTAAATCCTCCACATCATACACCAAAGCATGTAATAGGAATGAAAATTAACTCTAAGGACTCTTGCTATCAGAAAGTTTGCTTTGCTAATAATTGCCTTTTTAAATAAAAAGCAATAAAATAATCATTTCTGATTAAATTTCTTTTTTCCCCTTTAAGAAGGAGAAACTCCTATATCAGCACCAGCAATGTGCTGAATTAATCAATAACAGTGTTTTGTATCCTCAAACATATAAGCAACAAAGTCAGCAGCATGAAGAATGAGGCAATTGCTGGCAGAATGGGCAATTATAAAATTATACCTCATAAAGCCATGGTAATTGTTGTTTAATACATTAAACTGTTTCTTTTTTAACTGTATTTATCATAAATGTATTCATAGTATACATTCAGGTTGGGGGGTGGGGGGGATCAGTTAAATCATCTGTGGCTAAGCAATCTGACATTGAGACAGATCTTTAGCTTCTGTAAATTGACCTAGATCTGCTGAAGTCAATGGAGCTGTCAGTTACACCATCTAGGGATCTGACCCATTCTTACTGACATGAACTCTTTCCTCCTTTTTTTCAGTCACCTGCTTATGCCCAGTGTTAAACTGATCACTTAGGAAGTACGTTATCATGAGAACATATTATCAGAGAATTTATTGGATTTCTATTTTTGTCTTCCCCTATATAAATGGGAAAGAATAACTGATTAGGCACAGGTAGATATGTCGGACATGATCAATTTCCTCCATGGGATGGAGATGGGCATTGATAGATCTTGCTCTTTTGCATCATCTTTCACTATAATACATTTGTAGTTTTCTAGTCAATCTCTGTCATGAAAAGGGATATGTGCAAGGTGTTCTCAAAGACTATTGCCTTTAAAAAAAATAATCCATGAGTTTGTCTCATTACCACCCGATTGAAAAAGAGAAAGTAGGGAAGGTAATATATTTTATTGCATAAATAAAAAATAAAATAAAATATAATATTTTTGATTGGATCGACCTTACCTACCTTGTCTCTCATATCCTAGGAACATGTCTACAAAAACACTACAAACAATTATTACTTTTGTGGTCAGTTCTGTTTGTAGAAAAAAATCCCTTTATTTAAAGTAATGTTTTGTCTGTTTACCCACTTGGTTAAGTGCCTGCTTGTTATTCATAAAGAAAACAGACATTTTTTTCTTCCCTGTGCATGGCTGATTTTGATTCCCCTTTGGGTCTTCCACAATGCCTGTGATGCAAATCATGTTCCATCAAGATAAAAAGTTGACCAGAAGTATCCGGAAAGGAAATAGGATAATTCTGGTCAGCTAATTAAAACAAGATATTCTTTCAGTACCTGTTAACTTTAAGTACTTTCATAGCTTCTAGTGCATGATCCAAACTCTGTTGAAGTCAATGGAAATAATATCATTGACTTCACTGGGCTGTGAATCCAGACTTTAAATAAGAATAAGTCTGTAGAATAATAGTGGGCTAAAGGAAAAATAGTACATGACTAATTCTGGAGATAGACTAAAAGAGAATTGTTCAGATCTGGAGGGAAGAACATTGGCTTGCTAGATCTCATTCCCCTATTTTATGTGTGTGTGTAGAGGGAAAAACATTTACTGCCTTAACACAACTGTAACTTGCCCAATAAGTTTCTGTTTATATTGTTCAAGGTCTTTGACTTCAACGGGAATGACACGTGCCTCTGAGAAGAGAATTTGACCCTAAGTATCCCCCTGTGGAAGTAATAAACTTTGGGACTGGTAACAATAGTCAAAAGAAGAACTGCATTTTTCTGGATGGGGGAAAAGAACTCCCACAGTAGCAGCACAAATAAAGAATTGATTAGATGTTGTGCCCTGGAGAAACCCATTTAGGAGAAAAGGGAAGTGTTTACAAAATTACATGACATTAGGAACTTCTTTGGGGGACCTCTTGAGACTAACAAATTGACTCAATATGTGACATAAACTTGCCCCCTGTTAAGTCCTAAACTGTGTAGAGAAAAAAAAGAAAGAGAAAATATACAGTTGTGTGACCTGTAAACTTTAGCACTAAGCAATAAAGGAAAAAATAACAACTGCGGGTTACAAACACAGAGCTAGATTCTGCCATTCTTACCCATAATGACTGAACCTAACTCTGCCCAGAGGTCTGTTTCAGTCTTAGTGTATTCATTGCAATGGCTGGGCTAAAGTTTTCAGCCAAAACTTTTTCCACTAAAAAGTGCACATTCAGCTTGACCAAAACATTTCACAAATTCATGTCTAATTCACCAAATTGTTTCAGGCAGTGTTTTCTCACAGAGTGGAAGGACACCTACTTCAGGAAGTACCCCTGAGAGAGGAAGTTCAGAATGGGAGAGGGATTCCTATCTGAACAGGAATAAGTGAAATAGCTTTAGAATCAGCAGGAGGAAGGGAGCTGCCTATGCCCATATTCCAGTAATAAACAAACATTACTAAATTAATGCCTGTGTCATTGTTCTGGGGATTTTGCCTGTTCATTGGAACCACAAATAAGGAGAGCAAGAGGTCATGCACATAGCAGGGAAGGAAGAAAAATGGCAAATGACAGCAACAGAGAAGGTGATGTGCAGCAGGGACAGGAAGTGTGACAGATGTGTAGAGCTGCTCTGATTTATGTGACTTGTATGTGACCTGGTTACTGGGAGGTTTACTTTATGAACATGTTGGTTTAGTTTAATAAGGGTGTTGTTAAGAAGCAAAACAATGACTCAAGAAAAGCCACCCTATGTCAACATTTCAAGATTGTTAAGAGACAATGCCTGAGTTATTGACAGCAGGAAAGAATCAGAGGTGCAGCTAGTACTGTAACCATTACAAATGTCTGGTTTGTCTCTCCCAAGCAGAAAGACAGTCCATCAATATCCAGAAAAGTAGTAGAAGGGAACACCAGATGCAGAGAACTCAGGCACATGCATTACATGTTCATATCAAACAATGGAAGAACCACTGTAAGACATAATCCCTCCTATTGTCAGTAGAAAATATATGGCAGGGAACTATTTTGTAATGTTTAATCACATCTGGTTTTGCTGTTATTTAAAAAATATTCTAAGAAATAAGGCTTCTTTTGCATCCAGTGAAGACTTTTTCATGATCCAATACCATTCACTCAAGTTTAAGAAGCCAAAGAGACTTTGTTTCGGAATGGACATGGTGAGAGCTACAAAAGTAAAACAAGTTGAATGCCCTGAGTAGAAGAGAGAGAACACGGTAAAAATACACTTCTGTGAGTCTTTGTATTTTTGAATAAATTGTTTGTCTCTGACTCTTTGTTTCTCCTTCTATTTGTTTCCTTATTGTAACATTCTATTTACATCCCTGCTAGTAAATGAATTTGCTAAGCTGGGATCAAAGCTGAGAGGAATACTGGGGTTCAATGATCCAGAGTGGCTGCAGATACTGCCTCCAATGATGAGGGGAGAAAGGTGGATGCTAACAACCCCCTTCAGCTTCCTGGGATTTGGGTGCAAAGAATGGAAGGGGGACTGCAAGACCTTGGTTGTTGAGGCATGGGCAAGGAATGAGACTGAGGATAATGTAGAATTGGCTCTAGCAGGCCTTTGGGAGCAGGTCTCTAGGACAAAAAGGGGTGATGGAACAGGTTTATTGGTAAAAAATAAGGCCTCTTTAGAATAAAGCAAACTTTTTGATGAGTCAGGAGGTTAAAACAAATCATGTTGCCCAGTTGGGGGAAAATTGGATGGGGTGGGTGTCCCCTCAGAGGGAAACATTTGTGGTATAATTTATTAAAGATGTTCTGAAAGCCTGGCCACACAGCACAGGACTTGAAGCAACATGGACTAGTGACTTGTTCCCTCCAGGACTGGGGGGTGGGGTGGGGAGGCGGCTGGGGAATGCTTTGTGACATGTTTGTATGGAACATTTTGTGTAAAAAATATTGTGGGGAAAGTATGGGGGTCCACTTGGGGGCAGGGTAGGTAGAATAAGAATGGCTCTTGTAAAGCTTGTCCCATCATAAGCAGCATCTGGGTGTAACTTTCTGATTATTTTTCTGGGAAAAGAAATACTTTTTTCTCTAGGGAGTATTATGTTCATAGCATACATATAAAAAAGTTTGATTAAAAACACATACTGTTACAGGTTGCAGTGTGTCACTGCATGATTTCTAAGAATTCTGATTGATAACACACACAAAGAGAAAGGAAACAGTTCACTCCCTAAAGTCACCCCACTTTGCTTTAAACTGTGTCTTTCCAGGATCCAGACAGGCAGCAGAAGATACAGTTGATCAGGTCATAGGCTTTTTTACAGGCCCTGTAGCCTGCAGGCACTATGAGGTCCTTCTTCTCCTCTCAAAGTAATCACTTGCAATTCAAAAACAATCCTCAGTACATCAGTGTGCCTCAAAGAGATTGATGTATAAAGGTGATCAGCCCCCAATTACTTCAGAAATAGAGGCTGCAAACAGCGATGGAGTAAGTATAGCTTGCTTATACAGTAGTCTTTAACAACTAAAAGGAGTGTTTGGTGATGTCTTAGCTAAAATATTGCAGCTCCAAAAGATAATATCAGCCCTGGCAGTGTATTCACATCATTTTGAATTGCGCCTGAAAATACGAAACCGTGCAGAGCCAGATCTTGCATATCCAAGAAGAATCATGCCCTTGCACTTTATTATGAACAGAAGCCCATATCCTGCTTGCTTTATCACATCAGTAGTCCCTTTCTTCAGTAAGACTATTAATGTGATGAAGCAAGCAGTGGTTGGTTCATAGTCAGAATTATGACATGGATATGAAAGTTCATGTCATGTATGAAAAATATGTTTTGACAGGACGGCAATGCCTGCATTAGGTCTTCTGATATCAACAGGGTCACTGCTTACCTTTCAAATGAATGGAACATTTTATTTAAACTTGGTTTTCATATCGAAGGATTCTCAGATTTCTTGAATATGCAATCTCACTGCCACAGTACTGAAAATTAAGACCTGATAGTTACAACTTTTTGTAACAGAGAAGTCCCAGAGGTATAGTTGATGTAAAAATAAATCTGGAAAACAATACTACAGCAAGAAAAGACATAGTTTCAAAGTTCAAAACTGGAAAAGTGTCATTTGCTGCTATATAGGAAATGCAGTTTATGAAGACTTGTGATGTGGTAGGAGACAAATAGACCAAAGGGTTTCAGGTTTTAGTGATCCAAGACAAGGATTTCTGGCCTCAGGCATAAGCAACCCACTGATAATTTCAAGCCATGATGTGTTTACACATAAATTCCCAGCTCTGCCTCCTTTGACTGGTTTATGAGAATTCCTCCATCCTCTGTCTCACAAATATACATCAAGCTGATACACAGAGGAGGCAGACTATGCAAACTAATTCTGCTATTACCTTTATTACTACAAAGGGCAGTCACAGAGTGGAAACCGATAGAGATCCCCTGAAGATAGTACTGTCAGCCAGATCATTCCATTGCTATAGTTCACTGCCCTATCTTAAAGCACTTATGATCTCAGAAGCTCAAAGATTTTAGTTACTTTTCAGCAGGGTGTGAGTGTAATGCCTGGTGGGTGCTTGATGTTTCTTTGTAGAATCACTGAAAAGGCCAACTCAAACTCCAAAGCAAACATATGCCAAATGTAAATATCAATTGAAACAGGAAATGGGAATGAGAACAATCCCAAAGTTCTAGTATATCTAATGAATAGAGCACGGCAGGTATTTCTCCTGAAAGGCTATATTACATCCTTGTCAAATTTACTAAAACATTGAACCCAATTCTGTCAGAAACACTATTTTGTTGATCTTCGGTGCAAAAGAAGGTTAACCCATACTTTGAAAACTGATTCCTTTAAAAATGTCATTTTTTCTTAGAAACCCTTTTGTAACAAAAATATGGTGCCCATGGCAGTGAGCCACATTGTGTTTTTACACTTGCCTGGCATATGTTTACTTTACTATGTATTGCTTTCAAGCTGAATGTTTCTTGCTGAGGTAACCTTCAACATCTTTCTTTGCTCTCAACCCTCCCTGCCTCCATTATCCCCAAACAGACTGCAGCAATAAGATTAATACGCACACATGCAGCAAATTTAATACAGATTAAATATATATATAACTGTGTCAGCATCCAGTCTTTCCCAAATTTAATCAACAGTGCCACCAGGTGGTTATATCAAAGCAAAAACAAAATCTCTGCCATAAAAATGATTGAATGGTTAAAAAGTATTTTGAAGCTAATATAACAGATCAATTGTACTTATTATATGTGAATAGTTAATTTTAATGGCAAGTAATGCAAACATTTCCACGGCAATATGTTGTCTGTTATAAAATTTCATGAATGACTTGTCTATCTTGGAGACTTGGTAATCATGAATTTATAATATACAGCCTTGAAAAGGCTGTAATACTATCCAAGGAGAGCATCATACATCATTTTGTTTTGTAGGATTAATTTCTCTGTACCTATCATGTTCAGTTACGAGCCACATCAGTTCTCACAATGTTTCGGAATTCTTATTCTTGTACATAAAGCCCCAATACCAGTGATTTGTCCAATGAGAGTATTGTTCTAAGCAACAGAACATGCATTATTAGTAACTATTATTTAGGGATTTTCATCGTGCACCTTCAAGGATGACTGCAAATACATCTGAATATAATTATATGATGTTGACAACTGAAAATTATTTAAATAGCTGTGAAATAAAAGGACAGATGTTACACTCTCTTCCTCATGGACAAGATTCCATGGAGAAAGAATAGGAACCCTGAAGGCACTTCCTGACAAGGTTTACATCTATCATGCAGGATGACAACCAGCAAATCTGGCAAGACAAGAAGGGAAGGAAGCAGTGGATTTCCACGGAATCAGCACCCCTGCAAGGTAGCTAGAGCCAAGACCATTAAAACCTTTAAACAAAAGGACTCTTCACAGCCAACATGCTGCCAGACAATAATTTGATGTCTGCACTAATGTAGTTAGACCCTACTGAGTTTTAGTAAACAAAGTTGCTATTCTCCAGATATCCAGCACTGTAATTCCTTATGACAAACAGGATCTGTGTACCACCACAATGTATACACAAGGCTTACTGCAGCACAGAAAAACTATTTAAGCAAAAGTTGCTTTAACATTCCAAGTGATCCAGTAATATTGAATTGCTTTCTCATACGTGTGAAATGAAATGCTAGTAGTGACAGCATGCCAATTAAAAAGCCATGTGGTACATCAGTATGTGACCAGCACAGGTGCTACTGTCACTTTTAAATGAAACAATGTGATCTGAATGTCCAATCTGGTACAATTGTTGGTAGAGTTCTGGACCAGATGAGACATACTTTTTATGAAGAACGAGGTGATCTAAAGAGAAAAAAAATGAGCATGATGTGCCTGGTTAAAAAATACAGTAAGCCAAATTCTTTGCTGGTGTTACTTCACTGACTTTTATTAAGACTGGATGCTAGTTTCAAGTGATATTATATATGGAGTGCATATAGCTAAAGGTGGACAGGAAACATTTTCCCATCCATTCCGTACTGGGACAAATCAAAGACCTTTGGGGATTTTTTTGTTTGTTTTTGAGAAAGAATGACGCCCATCCCAGGAGGAAAAACACATAGCTTAATAGTTAGGGCACTCAAGTGGGAATTCAGAGAAAACTTGAATCTGGATCTCTGACATCCCAAGGACATGGTCTAACAACTACACTATTTTCTTTTATGGGGTCTTGCTTGCCACCTCCTGAAATTCCATCCTAAACCTCAGAAACCTTTTCCACTGAAAGTTAAGTCAAACCTATTTATTCCCACAAAAATGTTTTGGTTAAAATGAATTAGCATTGTCTGACCCCTGCCCCACACCAAAAAAAAAAAGGTTAAACTTTCAATCAGTAAGTAATGCAAAGCTTTCCACAACAGTATGGTTTACAAATGGTTCCTTGTGATGGTGCCTCAGTTTAAGTGAAAAAAGGTAGAAATGAGTAAGTATTGGCAGTATTTCTAAGCTATGGCTCTTTTTAAAATGGTAGAACAACAATGTATTTCCATTTTCACTCTGTAGCAGATATAGAAAGAACAAAAATTTCTTAACACAATTAATGCTAATGTCAAGAGGCAAAGAACACAAGCCAGAACAAGGAAAGAACAGGTTAAAAAATATTTAGGTAAGTCAGATGTATTCAAGTTGGCAGGGCCTGATGAAATTCACTCTAGCTACTTAAAGAACTAGCTGAAACAATCATGAAACTGTTAGTAATTAGCTTTGAAAATTCATAGAGGGGTAGTGAGTGAGGTTCAAGAGGACTGGGAAAGGACATAGTACCTGTTATTAGAAATGGGAATGAAGAGAATCCAGGGAAGTATATACCAGTCAGCCTAACTTTGACACCTGGAAAGATAATGGAACAAGTTATTCAACAATATATTTGAAAGCATAAAAGATGAGTAGTCACAATCATGGATATGTCAAGAACATGGCATGCCAAAGAAACAGGATTTCTTTCTTTGACAGGGTTACTGGCCTACTAAATGCGGGGGGGGGGGGGATGGAAACAGATGTGCTATCTCAATTATAGTAACACTTTTGACAAAGTCCTACATAGCATTCATGGGGGGGGGGTCACATTTCCTTAGTTTGCTGTTGAGAAATTACTATAAAATGGGTGCACAACTGATTAAAAAATTGTGCTTGAAGAGTAATTATCACTAATTTGCTGTTAAACTAGGAGGACATATCTAGTGTTGTCCTGCAGGAGTCTGTGCTGGGTCCCGTACTATCCAATAATGACTTGGACAATAGACTGGATAGTATGCTTATAAAATGTGTGGATAACACCAATCTTGGTGGGGTTGAAAGCACTTTGGAAGGCAGGCTATAATTCAAAATTACATTGATTAAATTGGAAAAAAAAATGAAATCAACAAGATGAAATTCAATAAATGCACCAAAACAAAGAAATAACTGTCTAGACTCTAGACAGTTGCAAAACAGACTAACATAATTCTGGGATGTAATAACAGAAGTGTCATATGTAAGAACTGAGAGATAATAGCTCAGCTCTACTCGGAACAGTTGAGCCTCAGCTGAAGTATCACATCCAGATTTAGGTGCCACTTTAAGACCACCACAGGCTCTAGAATTGTTGTTGATGTGGCAAGAGCTTCAAAGGTTTACCTGACCAGCTGTAACCTGTTATGAGTTCTTGACCCAAAAGACCCTCCCTAATTTAAATTTCCCACACCAGGCCTGGAACAAAGATTTCTGTATGTCTTTGCACTACAGCCAGTGGGGTGTGCCTTGCAAAACATGATTAACTTTTTGATCTATGATTAAGGCTGATCCAGCTGAAAATTATATTTTGTTTACACTGGTCCCCATATAGGTTACAATGCATGTTCAGGTACTGTGCTTGACTGTGTGTTTGTCTCACATTGTCTCAAAACAGACTGCTGCTGGAGATGTGGTTATTCTGGAATCACACTGGCTCCCGTGTTTTGGGGCTGTCTCAGAATACAATCTTTTTGGCTATGTCAGGGTTCCTTCCCCACTCTGAATTCTAGGATACTGAGATGGGGACCCTCATGAAAGACTCCCTAAGCTAATTTTATCAGCTTAGGTTAAAAACTTCCCCAAGGCACAAGTTCCTGTGACCTTGGATGGTATGCTACCACCACCAAGTGATTTAGAAAAAGAAGCAGGGAAAGTACCACTTGGAGTGCCTATTTCCCCCCAAATAGCCTCCCAAGCCCTCACCCTTCCTGGGAAAGACTTGAGAATAAACCCCCCCACCAATTGTTACAGGTGATCTCATATTCAACTCCTGGATCTTTAAAACAATGTAAAAATCAGTCCGATTCTTAAAAGAAGGATTTTATTCAAGAAAAAGATAAGAGAATCACTCCTGTAAAATCCAGATGGAAATTAACTTTATAGAGTCACAAAAAGATTAAAAAAAAAACAACACAGAGGAATCCCCTTTAACTTTACTTTCAAAATTACACAGAAAAACATGGATAAACTTCCCTATAGCAAAAGAGAGATTCACAAGTGGGAAAAACAAAGATAAACTAACATGCGTTGCCTGGCTGGACTTATTGGTTCAGAAAGATATGGAGAACATGGATGGATGTCTAGTCCCTCTAAAATCCAAGAGCGAACACACACACAAACAAAGAGCCCAAAACAAAACAAGAGCCTCTCCCCTCACCCAGATTTGAAAGTGTCTTCTGCCTCTATTTGGTCCCTTTGGTCAGGTGCCAGTCAGGTTATCCAAGCTTCTTAACCCCTTACAGGTTAAGAGGAATTTTAGACTACCCTTATGGTTGACAGGCTAAAATTAGGTAGAAAGATAAAAATGATACTGAATACTTCCTTAAAAATTACTTCTCATAACTTTATATTGTGTTATAGTCTATTATTTTGGAAATTCTCCAGTTCATGGAAAGCTTGTCTTCCTAGACCAGTGCATGTAGCCAAGTGATGTTGCTTATATAGAAAAGCAGACTGCCTCTAGTGATAAAAGCTTGACTCAGCAGTTTGGCTGACCTGGCAGCTAAAGAGTAGGTAATGTTTAGGAGAAGAGGGACCTCAGACAAATTTGAAATATATATATATTTTTAGAAATCTTTAATTAATTCCTAACTGGTGGAAACAGAGGTTGCTCTCCTTTTCCTGTGCCTCCTCACATACCCGCTCCTTCCTTTTCTTTCCTTCCTTGAAATTATCATAATTTTTGTTTTGTTCTTTTTTTCCCCTGTTCTCCCCTTATGCGTGGAGGGTGGGTGATAAAATTAAGAAAAAAATGTGGACAAAGTTGGGCAGAGTTCAGAACAAATCAACAAAATGATAAAAGAGTTAGAAAACATGACCTATAAGGAAAGGTTTTTTTTTTTAAAAAAAAAAAAAAGATTGAGGGGAGATAAGTGTTTCAATATGTTAGGGATCATTATAAAAAGAGGACAATGAGCTCCATGCTCACTGAAGATAGGACAAGTAGTAATTGACATTGGGCTAGTCTTCACTACCCGCCAGATCAGCGGGTAGCAATCGATCTGTTAGCGATTGATTTCTTGCATCTGGTGAAGATGAGAGAAATTGATCGCCTGCGGCACCCCCGTTGACTCCGGAACTCCAGCTCGCCAAAAGGCGCAAGCTGGAGTCGATGAGGGAGCGTGGTGCCGACTGCTGCCACCGTGAGGAAGGCAGGTAAGTCAGCTGGAGATACGCAGATTCAGCTACGTCATTCACATAGCTGAAGTTGCGTATCTGCAGTCGATCCCCTCTCCCCCCCCCCCCCCAGTTAGATATTAGGAAAGCTTTCTAACTGCAAGAGTGGTTAAGCACTGACCTGGTAAACTGAGGGAGGCTGTAGAATCCCCATCATTGGAGGTTTTTAAAAAATAAGTTAGAGAAACCCAGAGAACAATGGTCTAGGGTATATTTAGTCCTGCTTCAGTGCTGAGTGAGGGATTAGATGACCTTTCAAAGTCCTTCCAGCACGAAGTTTTAATGATTCTATCTAGTACAATATTTATTTATTTTTATGTACAATAAAATCACTGTTCATAAACAATAAAAAACCCAGCAGAATCTTTGCTAATGTTTTCTTTTAAAGCCAACAGCAAGGACACTGTGTTGCAAACTGTCATAAGTATGGAGGGTGGGGGCTATGTTGTCTGAGACAGGTAATGTGGGAGTTTCCCTGCCATGAGGGAGGGAGGAGCCTCCAGCCCAGGAAGAAGGGAGGATCAAAACAGTCAGTTCCATCTTGGCTGGTCTCCAGGGAGGAGGCACGGGCCAGGAGAGTTCGATCTTGGTTGTCCATGAGGCAGGAGGCTTGCCAGGCAACATGGGCCAGGGTCCAGGAGTGTGTCTCTAGCTATGGAGATAACTCTCTTTTCTTCTTACATTTCTGATTAGCTAATGTGAGTATTACCATTTGATTCTTCTATTAAGCCGTGCCTTTTGGGGTGTTCTTTCCTTTTCAGAAGAAAGTGGGAAACCCCAATGTAAAGTGTTTGTATGTCTGCTTTTTCTTTATTAAATTTTCTAGTTATAAAAACGTCCGGTTTATTTTCCTTAAGGTTTTTATCTCTTCACGGAGAAGGGAAGAGGTAGGGAGAGGTGCATAGCCCCCAGGTATCTGACTTTGGCATCCAGGGAGGAAGACAAAGTCAGGGTTCAGGGAAGGCTGCCTTCAGCCGGGGAGGGTGAAGGGCAGCAGTCTCCACGTGTCTGTCTCTCAGGTAAAGAGAAACAGGGTTACGGAAGGGGAGCAGTCTCCAGGTGTCTGGCTCTCAGGTACAGAGAGACAGAGGGTGAAGGAGAGCAGCCTTCAGGTATCTGACTTTGTCCCCCTCCCTGGGTTTCAAAGTTGGGGTGGGGAAGATCGGGGGCCCTTCCAAGGTTTTGGAAGTATACTCGATTGGTGGCAGAGATTGGTAACCCCAAAAACCCCAACTGGCAAAGTGGTGGTGTGGGGGGAGAAGAACTGTTTGTTTGGCATATAAGAGGCCCAGCCTTTGTACTCAGGAGCATAGAGGCTGGGGGTAACCCCTCTTACACAAACACAAAGGTGTGCCAAATGCATCTGGATATAAGGAATGGTTTGGAACATTTCCCTACAGACTGTGGTACAGCAGACAGAAACAGAGATAGAAAGAAATTAAAATCAAATAAATTCAGTTCTATATTATAGTGCTTAAATAGAATGATGACAGAAGTTATTATA
This sequence comes from Sternotherus odoratus, assembly GCA_032164245.1. Classification (NCBI taxonomy): domain Eukaryota; kingdom Metazoa; phylum Chordata; order Testudines; family Kinosternidae; genus Sternotherus; species Sternotherus odoratus. The sequence continues at coordinate 154,443,396 of JAVMKO010000001.1, read as the reverse complement.
CTGTACTCTTCATTTCAGCTCCCAACACACAAGGCAGTTTTGTAAGAATATTTTCGCATTGTTTCACATTTTTGTAATTTTGGAATGATTCCAAAGCAAGAGAACACTATATTTTATATTGTATTATGTCTCTCCAAGCTCTTATGCAGATGCAGGGGGAGACCCATATTTCTTCTCAGATACAATTATCTTGTGGTGCAGATATTTCATGTATAGGTATCACAGTAACGGATGTTTTGAATTAGATGAAAGTAGATCTATAAGTTCCAAGGACTTTTAGACACCTAATAATGAAAGAGAGGTCCTAATTCAGTTGAATAGTTCAAGTTTTTTTTTTTTAATTAAAGATGTGCAAGTAATAGAAAAAATAATAATCAAATATTTTATTTAAAACGTTGCAAAATTCATCAAACAAGTTACTGGGCAAATCGTATTTAACCAGCTATGATGTAGCAGGCAAAGGGTGCAATTATGGATGTGTCTGCACTTGTAGCTGGAGGTGAAAATTCCTACTTGAGGACAAATCTTTGCTACTTCTGAACTAACTTGCTAAAAATAGATGAGCCGTAGGAGGAGCTAGCCATCTCAAGTGTGTGTCTAGTGTTTTGGATGAGTATATACTCCGGCGTGGCTTGCTGTTTGTGCTGCCACAGCTACACTCTATTTTGAGAGTGTTAACTCAATCAAAGCTCATGTTTGCACATCTACCCAAGCTGGAAATTACATCTTCAGATGTAGCATAGATGTAGTCTTAAACTCTTGGGAGCCTACATGTCACAAAGTCAATGGGACATAGGTTGTAACATGCCTAAGTCACTTCTGAAGATGAGACTTGGGCTCGTAAATAATTTAGGCCTTGTAATGGTGAGTGGATCAACTCCTAAACACCTGTTAAAAATGCAAACCTGTGTCTAAATGGATGTCAGACTACATCTCTTATTGATACAGTCTACAACTCAGTTATCACACCAAAGCCCATTCTCTATATTGCAAAATTGCTATGCCAACCAGCCTCCAGTTTATGTCTGTTCAGGAGATTTGTGAGACTATCATGGGAGTTCTTTCCATAGATTCACCAAACTTTATTGTTTGGAGTCAGTCAATCAGTAGAAAAAGAGCCAATGTTTAGTTTATTTTGTTGCAAAGCCTCTTTCCAGCCCAAGCTGTTTGGCTTACTTGAAGAATTTTATTTTTAAGATGTCTCTGTTCTCTTTTCTCTGTTTAGTTTTGTTTTGGAAGTATCTGAGCCATCTGTATTTTTCCCCCCACAAGGCTGTACAAAATACAATAACTTTGCTAATGCCCTTTATTGGCAGTTCCAATTGTTTTACTCATTTGTATGCTTTTTGCCATCTCTGGACTAGTTTAGTGTTAAAACCTGGAAATCCATCTTCAGTTTTTTTACAGAAGGGACAGTTGTTGCTTTACCCATTGTTCCTTAGGATTGTGTATGAATACACAGTCCACTTTAAAATAAATTGCTGGTGGAAACATCAAAGAGAGGAGGAAGATTTATTCTTACATGCAGTTTCTACCCTGGAACATATGACTTTAGATTGCTGAGGTTACAGTCCCCAAATTGGTAGCTAACTACCGCTATACACTTTGACGATTGATGTTACATACATTTAAATCTGGTGGGTAAATAGTAAAAATTATCCTACAGAAAAATTATTAGTAGAGAGGAAATAATTTCTTTATGGGCAAGATTTCAAAAATAAATAAATGCATAAGCTGTTATGATTCAGAATTAGTTTGGTCAACATGCATGTCTTCAATAATTTGCCAGGAGTTTCAGGGAAAACAAACAAACCAACCATGAATTTGGAGATTTGTCCTCCCATTGCCCACTTTTCACGTACATCTCAAGCTAATGCCATTACTGAAGTTGGTTGCTTTGATAAAATGGTAAGTTTATCTTACTTTTGTAAATATTTTGTTTCAAATAATTTCTAAACCACCATGTATCAGATTATGCTGAAATTTATGCAGGATGATTACATGTTATGTAATTTGTTTCAAATATATGCAAAAATCCCCAATGGTTGGAGATGGAACTCTAGAAGGGCTCTAAGTTACTACAGAGAATTATTTCCCAGGTGTCTGGCTGATAGGTCTTGCCCACATGGATCACCATATTTGGGTTCAGGAAGGAATTTCACCTTGGGTCAGATTAGCAGAAAGCAGAAAGATCTTTTGCTTTTTCTCTGCAGCGTAGGGTACAGGCCACTTGCATGTTTAAACTAGCGTAAATGGTGAATTATCTGTAACTCAAAGGCTTGTTAAACCATGAGTTGAAAACTTCAGTAACTCAGTCAAGGGTTAGGGGCCCATTTCATCAGTGGGTGGGTGAGGTTCTGTAGCCTACCATAGGATGAGATGACATGATGATCCTTCTGACCTTAAAGTTTAGGGGTCTATGTTGTCATTAGGAAAATAAAAATCTTCAAGAACCAGGAGGGTTTTATTAAGGAGGGTTTCAAAGAATTAACACATGAAATTAATAATCAGTTGTTTACAGAGACTTTTAAGGGACAGCAGATATTGCTCCTAATTAAAAGTGACCACCCTCATGTTAATATATTACAAATTTAAGACAAAATCCAACCCATCATATTTTTTATCCAACATTTAAGCAACCAGGATAAAAACAGAGGTCTGTTTTGAAAGTCTCAAAGAAAGTGGACAGAGTTTAAAATATTTGACATCCATACACACAGGCACAATATGTGTAATTATATAAGCACATACAGCTCTTCATTAAAATAATATTAAGGCTGAAAAAAATCAAGCATCCTACATTTAGTAAATACCAGAATTAAGATTGTTTATCTATCCTTACACATGTCCTCTTGTGTGTGCGCTTTGGCTTAGACATGTATGAAGAAAGACAAGGAGCTGAATCCATAAAGAAAGGTAGATGTTGCAATCAGCACAACATTAGGATATACTAATACTGAGTTTGGTGCCTATGCTCCCTATATAATGATCAGGAAGAGAGAAGTACTCAATAATGGGATCCACAAAAGCCAGCACACGCTGTAGGGAGCCACCTAAGTGAGCCAGTGGGAAATTCTGACGAGAGGGGTACATACTAAACCCCACCCCCTCACAGATTTTGGCACCTAACTCCCAACCGCAGGGATACACCTATCTCTGCTTGTGATCCATACCTGTGAATCCTGCTCCTGGAGTTAGTCAGCTTAGGTACTTTAGCTGTGTCCTGTCTGAATGAGTTAGGGTAATGTGGGAAGGGAGTGATCTAGCCTTTGGACTATGCTGATGTGAGGGTCTCAATCTCTCCTACTGCACTTTAATTAAATAATTGAATACTTAAATATTAATTGGGCTAGAGAATGACAGTTTAAAGCCGAGCAGCTAGGGAACTCACCTAAGGTGGGAGACTCCTGTTTGAATTCCTTCTCCTTGTTGGATAGATGAGAGAAATGAACTAGTGTCTCTCACATCAGAAGTGAATATTCTAAGCACCATTTTGTGTGGAGTTTGGCATGCTCTGAGCATGCCTACTGGATTGCACCCCTCCCCTGCATCAAAACAGGTGGCCTTCTGCCTATCATCCCCTTTGTGGATCACAGTGGGACTTAGGCATGAGATAAGTATCCAGACCCCTAGAGAGAGGCAGCAGTGTGCGTGCTCAGAGATAGAAATTTATGTGGCTAAGGAACTTTTACAGTGAACATTTAGGCACCAAGTGTGGGTTAGGAAGCAGCTGAGTGGAGCTTTTGTAGATGACAGTGATGTCTAACACTGGAGTTATATAGCTAAGTCAGTTTGTGGATCTGGCCCAAAATGTAGTTTAATTAGGCTTCAAATTGTATTAACCGAACACATCTTGAAACTATCTAGCAATAACTCACACACTACAGATAATTGTCTCTTAATTAATTGTGTGCATGTGATGGAGGACTGATATCAGTCACCCACCTTCCAGAGCTGCTTCCGATCTGTTGTTGGGACCCCACCACCTTCCTCTCATGTGAGGGTTAAAGGGCTCAGAAAGGGGGTGTTTTCTCATTGTACTAGACACTAGGAGCCCCACTCCCCTTTCTTAGATTCTTTAGGGGATTACTTCTCTTATGCCCACTTCCAACTCCTATTTTTTCAGGGAACCAGATCCCAGTGTAATGAGTACCTGCATTGGACACCTATCACAAGGAATTGATAGCAATTTGCTCAGTTGCCTCATTCCCACTCTAAGTTGGGGTCACAACTACTTCACAGTCCCCTCCCTAACATTGACCAAAAGTGTATCCACCCCTCAGTCAGAGAGGTTTAACCCTTGGTCTCTGAATAATTCAGATACAAAATATATTTTTGGAGGGTAATTACATATCCTCCTTATTCCTAATGTTTCAGGCATCTTCTGGCCTTGTCAAACCCTAGATTCCTGGCAGCCCTCCATTTCTTAATTAATCCTTAATAACAAATTAGATCTAGTTAAGGAAGATGTCGGCTTCCTCAATCAATTGTAAAATACCCTTCCCCCATGCACACCCAATGTGTGAAATTGAAGATGTCCAAATAAGGAGTTCCAGCAAAGTAATCTTGGATGATTCAACTTTTATAAGCCAAAGTGCAATTAAATGAACAGCCTTGAATCCTGCTGAATCCACCCTAGTTGCATGTAAAAGTGTATCTGGGTGGCCCCTTACCTGCAAAGCTGATCTTAACCAATCAATAACTTCTAGACTCCAGTTATTTTGTGTTTGGTGGAGGAAAGGATTTAGGGGGCCCTGGAGCCATGCTGCTGAGTGCGCAGCCCTCTGGGGGCGGGGGCCGGGTCTCCGGGCCCCCACGGGGCAGCAAGTTTGCCTCTGCGGAGAGCCAGACATGCTCCCCTCTCTCCTGGTACAGGCCACTTCAATGCACGCATGGAGCCAAAAGAGCTGCTAGGAGCTTCATGGTAAGGGTGCTGGGGGTTGGATAAAGGGTGGGATCCCAGGGGGGTGGTTAGGAGTGAAGGGTCTCTGGAGGAGGCAATCAGGAAGCAGAATGGGGGGTTGGATGGGTCAGGAGTTCTCAGGGTCCTGTCAGGGGGTGGGGAGCGGTTGGATAGGCATAGGAGTCCTGGGGGTCTTTCTGGGGGTGGGAGTGTGGATAAGAGTTGGGGCAGTAAGGGGACAGGTAGGGATTAGAGTCCTAGGGTGGAAGTTAGGGTGTGGGAGTCTCAGGAGGGGGCAGTCAGGGGAAAAGGAGCAGGGGGGTTGGAGGTTCAGAGGGGGCAGACAGCAGGTGGGAAGTAGGAGGGAGTGGGTAGGGCAGAGCTCCCTGGGTGCACACCCTAATTAAATGTGCCCTGCACACCTATGCCTACACTGCATGTATATGAGGAAACTCTCTCCCCTTTGGGAGGACGCCTTCCCTGGGGTCTGATTCCTCTCTCTGCCCTACCTAATGGAGGGGGGCTCCTTGACCAAAGTGTACCCCGATATCCATGACTACTCTCTGTAAAGGTTCCTATACTACAGATGGCAACCTCATGGTTCATGCGTATGGGCATTGGGGTTCCCCACCCTCAAGTAGGAATCACATGGTGTGTTTTACTCCTTCTCTTCCTCAGTTCTCCTACTTTTGTCTGGAGTCTTAGCCACATCCACATATAGAGTTGTGCCTCCATCTTCCCACTTTCATCTGGGTCTTAGCTGCAGCAACACTCAACTATGCCTCAGTTTCCCTGTTAAGTGAATATGGTTGACTCACATTTATGGGGCTAGGTAGGCTTCCTCTCCTCACAGAGTCTTCTACACAAACATGCATCACTGATGACTGATGCTGCTGCATATACACAGCTCATCACACGGTACACACTGACCTCCACTCAGAGGGAGCTCAGTCTGTGGCCTTTAAATCAAAGATGTTAGAAGATAGCAAAATGTAATATTTCCAAAGCACCCTTAATTATATTATCTTGTGCACATGCATCGACAGTCTTTCCCTGACTGACTTTCATGAGCCTTTTCCTGAAAAGTAAGATGGTAGTAGTAGTAGTATTTCACAGATGGGAAATTAAGAGATTTGAAGCCAATCCTGGGGCGATGGGGGAGGAATGTTCACTAAGACCCCAATCCTGCAAATGCATATGTATGTGTTTAATTTTACTACCATGATTTCAATAATCATGATCATAGTAAAGTAAAGCCACATGCATGCTAACAGGATTCTGTCCTAATTTTGGTGCATCAATGATTGGGCATTTGAAATACTTAAGACCTGATTTTTCAGATATGCTAAGCACCAATGGGTCCCACTGACTTCAGTTTCAACTCCAATTGAATCATGAGTACTCAACATATCTGAAAGTCAAGCCCTCCATGTGTCAACCTGGGTACTCAGATAGTGAGAAACACACATTTAATACTCACCTCCAAAAATATGTATTTAAGAGACTTGTCCAGTGTTATTCAAGATGTCTGGAGCAGAGGCAGGGATAAGTAAGTTCTCATAGGCGGCATTTGAGTGTCTTAATCACAATATCATACCTTCTCCACTGAAGTCTTCTGCATCATTCACCAGACCCTTTCCAACTTCTGCTACAAAGGAGGTCCTACAATCAAGAGTCTCATTCTCTATACAACCCTTCCCCATTCACCATCTATCATGACCACTCTTCCTCTATTTATACATTTCTTAATTTGTCCTATGATTTATAATCAAAATCCACATTAACAAAACAAAATATTTTTAACCTTATAGCTCATGAGACTTCATCATCAGAGAAGTCCAGCTATGAAATAGTCAATTGCTTATAGGACGGTGGGTAACTTGGCAGGATACCAATCATCCAATTTATAAAGCCAGATGGGGAAATTACATAAAAGTACTGGGAAAATAGTGTGATTAAAGGTTAATCTAATGATAATATATCAGATGAACCCATAAGAGGTTCAGTTGAAGATGGCAATAAGAAATTATCATTATAGGTGTACACATAATCAATTAAGGTGACCCAATATATTAAATAGAGTGAGTTCACAAACTTGCTGTGATATGAACCTTAGTTTTAATAAGTTGTTAACCAAGATCAGCTGCATTAGAGGACTCATCCAACAAATTAACTTAAAACTCACCAGTGATAGTCAACTACATAAACTAAAGTTCTACTTTAGTGAAGTTGTAATATAAAATCATCAGTGAAGTCATTCTGCAATGTATAGTGAGAATAATGTAACTATTTAATTGCAGTTCACATTCAATATTGAGAATATCTTATCTTAGTTAGAGCTGTGTGAATAATGGATTTTTTGGTTCACTGGTCATTCAAAAATTCAGGAAAATAAATTGTTTTTGGTCTAACTGAAAGCATTTTAAAAAAATAATGAATCAAAAAATAAAAATGAAAACAATTCATTTCAGGTCAAATAAAACATTTTGTTTCACCCAAAAAGAAACAGTTCATTTTGATTTTGAGTATTAATACATTTTTAATTTTGCAAAGAAAATTTCAAAACAAAACCTACTTAAAAGGGAAAAAAATCTAAACATTAAATTTAAAAAATGTCAAATTGAAACTTTTTATTAACCAAAATAAGATGATTGACACAAATTGACACAAATTTGCAAAACATTTCAGTGTTACCAAATCTGCATTTTGGAGGGGTGGAATTTATCCAAAAAAATCACCCAACTCTAATTTTAATTTCCGAGAGCTCTTGTGATAAACGAAACCAAAAAAAATGTATAGGTCCTAAAGTCAGAGTTTCTGTTCAACCTCCCAATTCTTAATGCTTTAATCCAGTGTTAAAATAAAACAGAATTGGAACCCTGTTGTTAAAAGTTCTATTTAATTCATTGGACTTCTGGAATTAAATCATAAAGCATACAGATGAAAGGCCTGCAGCAGAGAATTAGGATAGGATGAATAGTGCCCCTAAGCAACTAGTAAAAATCACAAGATAAATATGTGTAATGGAAGAATTAAAATAAATGTTATATCATAACTGACTAGCTATTATACAACAGAAGAGGAATAAAAACTATTAAAGTATAAAAGAGACAATGGAAAATGCATAAAACTCAGTGGGAGTGCTTAAGTAAACACATTGCTTACTAGAATGATATAAAAGAGCAACATACTGGATTCCACAATATGCTGGCTAAGGTTATGGAAGGCAATACAAAGATTAAATAAAATATTTGAAAATATGAATGGCACAGTAACATTGCAAGCAGAGTCAATGGGCAAATGGAATAATTTGTGTATCTAAGGTTTATAGCATAGGAAAAAAATGATTTCAAACACCGAATAACAAATCTGGGAATATTCAACCTGATTTCTAAAGCTATTTGTATTATTACAAATATATTAATAGCAGTAGGTGTATTTATTAAATGTATCTGTATCATGGTGATCCCTATAGACCTCAATCAAGGATCAGTGTCCCACTGTGCAAGGTACTGTACACATTTAAAAAAGAGAGTCTCTGCCTCAGAAGCTCAGAGAAATCTGAATTGGTTCTGTAATCAGCTAGAAAGTAAATCTACTAATTAATTCCAAAGAAAAGACAAAAGGCTGGGGATTTTCAGAGGGGCCCAATGGAGTTAGTTGCCTAAATTCCGTTGGAATCAATAGGAGTTGGGGACCTGAATTCCTTTGGATCCCTTCAAAATTCCAGTCTTTGGTTTCAATCAGGATGACATCCTCATCCATGAAAGCAATTACTAACCCGTTTAACTTTCTCGTCTTAAATTGGTGTCATTACAGGGAAGACTATAGATATGTCCGTTATGCATTCCTCTGACAGCAGCATGTAGGGCATGTGTAGCTACACATAACAGATGACAGTAATCTGCGTCCTGCCGGAACCTTTCCTTGCTTCTGGAGTCTGTCCCTGTGGCAGGAAAAGGCTCTTGCAGTGGGTCACTACACCACTAAAAAGAACAGTATAAACAAGGGAGGTGTTGCTTGGGTGTGCAGAGAGCCATGTAGGGCAGGTAGCCTAAGGGTTCAGGCCAAGGGCAGGTGGAGGGTCCACAGCTCCCAGCCCAGTCTGCCTTCTGGCTTGGACAGAGGTGGAACCTCTGGTAGAAGGGATGGAGCCGCGGAGTGGGAAGAGGGCCCCAGGCACCCCATTTTTGGGAAGGCTCTGCCACCACTGGTTGAGGCACATCTTTACTCAGCTAAGCAGTGCTTCAACATCTACACTGCTATTTATATCATTGCCAAGGGTGATTGCAGTGTGTGTACTCTACATGCTTCTGTAAAGAGTGTGCAGTGTAGACATGTCCTTAAAGCTGTCTGGGTACCCTAAATGTGCATTTCTGTACCCTGTCATGTTGTGTTTTTTTGTGTTTTTTTAAATTTAAGGTTAACCTTAACTCTGAAGTTCCTGAGTTTATAATGCTAGTTTTGAGGGTATTACAACATCCATATCATGTATTGAACCCTAAATTAATGGTACATACTCACAACCTTAACTCCATCTAAACATAATTTTATCTGAGGTCTAAGGACCCAATCACCTCCCATTGAAGTGGACAGAAATAGTTCCAGTGACATCAGTGATAACTGGATCTGGCGCTAACAATGTCAACTCTTGCTTTGCACTTTATCCCTCTGCTAATACAAACCAGTACATATTTTAGTTTGTTTGTTTTACAATTGCTGTTTACTGAGCTTAACATTCTAAAGATTTTTTTCAGTTATCGCTAAATCCTTTACCCATACAGTATGCTGAATGGTTTGGTTCTTTGCTCTCAGACAATTTTTCCATGTAGTTACTGAGAACTACATTGCCATCTTCTGAACCATTCACCAAAGCAATCTGAATCCTTTCAAGTTCAGCAACATTGTTCCTCATTATTTGCTCTGTGGTGGAAACTCACTCCATCACAGATTGTGGGAACATAATGAAGATTTAAAAATAAAAATCTACCATGTGTCATGATGTCTGGAATGTCTCTCAACTGGGAGTGCCAAAATCAGGGCAGTCTGTCAAGAAGCAGGGCAAAGCCACCAAACTGCTTATACATTCTATAATTAGATGTCACCAACCCAGTAACAAGTGTAAACTCCTAAAGCATTATAACAGTTTTACCATGGAGTCACAGGCAGCCCTGCTGGACATTCTAATCTACTTTGCCCCCCAGGAAAGCCGGACTTTGTATTGATAGTTGCCTATACCAGAAATTACATCAATATTCAGGTTAGTCGTAATCCCAGAGGGCCAGTGATTTACAAGTGTATTATGATCTCAAATCACAGACAATGTTTGTAGCCAATCATGTAACAAACTAACTAAAGGCTTACTAACTAGGGAAAAAAATGAATCATTTACATTTAAAGCAGATAAACATACACACATAAATGAGTTACAATCTTAAATTCTAAAAGTAATAGAAACTTCTATAATAAGCAAATTTTTATGTCCTTTATGGCTAATCCGAGCCAAGCATCTTGGGGATCTTTTGCTTATGTTTGGGAATCTTTGCCCTTCAGAGTTCAGACAGCATAAAGATACCCATGTCTCTCTAACAGACCTTTTTATTCCCTTCTTTCTAGAGTCCAAGCTGAGGAGAGGAGCATTTCTGCACAACTCCCTCTTCATAGGTATGCCAGGAGCAATCAACAAAGTCCTTGTTCTGGCTTACAATAGCCTATTTAGATTCAATAAGCCTTCCTGATTGGCTAGACATAACCACTCCTCATGGGTGCAAACCAGTATTTCATACTTGGACAACTTTCTTTCCTGACTAGATTTACAGTTTCAAATGAAGCATATTATAGTTCCAGAACAAGCAATAAGGAATAGCATATATAGCATAGGTTATATATATTATAAGTGAGATTAATGCAGCAATTTACGAGCATTTCATAAAATCTAAACATTAATCACATTGTTACAAGTCTAATAACTAGGTTAGCAATACTAACACACAGGTGAGTCAGACTGATTTCCAGCTATGCACTTGGTAGTATTCACTTGAGGCCTATGCATGAGCTGGCACCCGGTCTACCAGCATCAAAAGTAGTATAGGGATAGCTCAGTGGTTTGAGTATTAGCTTACTAAACCCAGGGTTATGTGTTCCCTCCTTGAAGGGGCCATTTAGGGATGTGGGGCAAAAATCTGTTGTTGGATGGTTTAATTGGGGGTTGGTCATCCTGTGAGCAAAGGGCTGGATCTTCTGTGGTCCCTGACATTCTAGTCAATATTTTCAAAAACCACCTTCAGAGATAACACAGTGAAAACAAAGGGTCTTATTCTCTTTTCACTTTTTCCGGTGTAAAGAATTCCACTTAACTCAGTAGTTTTACACTGGGATAAAAACAGTGCAAATGAAAAGACAAATGGGCCCAAGGTGAAAAACAAATTAAAGTGTTTCCATTTTCCAAAAGCTGGAATCAGCATTCAAGATGTGCCTTACACAAGCCTAAAGTCAAATACGTCTAAAGCTAAACAAGAGAAATCTTTTACACAAGCAGTTAAAAGCCTGTTCTGCAGCTCTTAATGAAATAGCACAGATATTGCTACTCACTGGGATTAAGGTTTGCATAAAATGGTCCCATGCACACCATATTATATTCATAGAGAAATAGAGCAATGTCAGAAACATAAAAGCTGTTTATTTTCCAAGCAAGACAAGTTAATTTGTAACAGTAACAATCGGAATTTGCAAGAGAGCCTGTCCTCCATAGCAGCACTGCAACCCTCCACCGTCCACTCCCAGCTACCTGACAATGCAGTGCTGCCAGAGTTCTTAAGGTAATACCCTCTGGCTTATTGCTTTGGGACATATTCCTCCCACTTATTTGGGGTAAGGAGGGGATTCCCTAGCATGAGGGGAAAGTCAATGCTGCATAATATTAAATTAACATTTCTGTGGATTTACAGCCAAATTGTTTGAAAGGCTGAGGAGTGTCTGGATCTCCAGCCTACATCCCTTTCCACCCAGAAATTCACAGAGCAGTAGAGGGCTGTCTATGGGTTCACGGACAGGGGGAATTGTGTTACAGTGGCCCCTATATCATGTGAAAGGGTGAGATTCAAGCACAGAAGCTCCATAACACAGAGAGATATCAACAGGACGATGTACCCCATAGAAGCATAAAAAATGATAGATTGTTGCTGGAAGACTAAGTGAAAATGAGAAAGAAGTGAAAAGTGAGGTGTATAGGGAAAGACATAACATACAAAAATAATTACAAATGAATAACATCACCGTTGATGAGCGCCTGTGACACAGGCTAGGTAGAAGTTATAATAGGGTAAGGAGAAAATGGAAAGGGATTGGGGGGAGAAATCAGAAGATCTGTTTTGTAATTACTAAGTTTGAGAAAGCAATGGGACGTCCAGGAGACATTAGAGACACAGCTGGAGATGCAAGACTGAAGAAAAGAGGACAGGTTAGGAATCAAAATACAGAGATTGTAACTGAAGCCATGGGGAATATAAGCTTGCATAAAGAGAATATATAAGAAGGGAAGAGGAAGGAACTGGGTACAAAACGCTGAGTGACCTCAACAGATAGGAAGCAATGAACTATCAAATAAAACATTAAAGGAACAGTCACTGTGATAGGGGAACACTGAAACATGGGAGACATGAAAAGAAAGAAAGTGGAAAGGAATAGAGTGACCAGTCATCCAGTACAGAAGAGAGCAAGAAGAACAGGAACTGAGACATGCCCTTTACAGTATTAGATATTTGAATATGATAATGCAAATATTCCTACATTGATTATCTGATGAATTAAGAGTACTTGTTATCATGAATATCTGCATACCACATGAACAGTATTCATTTGCAGAAACATCTACTATAATTAGCATAATGCTAGGTAATCCAGTATCTTCCTCTAAGGAAATATTTACACCAATTACATTCACCCATTTTTTAGTCAACACATTTACACAATTATGTAGTATAAGACACTATGTTTGTTAGCCACAACTAGATTACTTGAGGACTCTTATGCTGTCTATATAGAACAGGGGTGGGTAAACTACAACCTACAAGCCACATGTAGCCTGCCAGCTTATTTTATCTGCCCCTCAAGCTCCCTCTGGGGCTTGCCCCACTCCTGTGCTGCAGCTGGGAAGCAGGGCCAGGGGGCGCTCTGTGCATGTCACAGCTCCCTACAGCTCCCAGAAGCAGCGGCGTATCGCCCCCCTCTGGCTTCTACATGTGGGAGCAGTCACGGGACTCTGAACTCCAACTGTGGCCAATGGAAGCTGCAGGGGTGGCACCTGCAGATGGGGCAGTGTACAGAGCTGTGTGCAGAGCTGCCTGACCATGCCTCCATGTAGGAGCTCGAGGAGGGACATGCTGCTGTTTCTGGGAGCTACGTGAGGTAAGGGCCACTCAGAGCCTGTGCCCCAATCCCCTCCCAGGTCCCAACCCCCTGCCCCAGACCCGATTCCCCTCCCACCGTCCAAACCCCTCAATCCCAGTCAGTAGCATCCCAAGCTCCTCATCCCCAGCCCAACCCCAGAGCTTGCACCTCCATCCAGAACCCACACCCAGCCCTGATCCCCCTGCCCTCTGAACCTCTCAGTCCCATCCTCGAGCACCCTCCTACACACCAAATCCCTCATCTCAACCCCCAGCCCAGAGACCTCACCCCCACCCCTGCCCCGCTCCAGGGCCCACACCCCCAGCCAGAGCCCTCCCTCGCTACAACCCCAATTTCATGAGCATTCATGGCCCAACATACAATTTCCATACCCAGATATGGCCCTCTGGGATAGAACACAATCTTAAAAAATCAAAATGCTATCCACAGAAAGATGAACTGAATGGATCTATTATGAAGACTGGGAAGGAATTATTATTATTTATTATTTTATTTTATTATTATTTTGCAGATTGTTCAGTGTACAAGAAGTATGTTCACTGCTGAAAATAAGATTTGTTGCTTGACTTTTGCATATCCAAGAAAGATATGGGAATGGAATGTTATTAAACAACCATTAAAATAGAGCCCTTAATTTAATTTAGAACGATTGAGTGGAGACTCATGTATACTTCTATGTAGGGCTCAGTTTCATAAACAAAAACAGTAGTGTGAACTTTTCAAATTACTCAAGTAATGGAAAGCTATTAGTGTGTGTAAGAAGAGAATAAAATAAGCTTATTAATTAAACGCTATTTTTGAGGGCACCAAGGAGAGTATGTCTGTGAAAATTGGCCTTGTGGGAGAATTAAACTGGTTTAAAATGAACAGGGGTATAGTATTTTTAAACATAATCCTGAAATAGAGCTAATTCAACATTTTATGTGAATCTTTGATTAAATGTGTCAAGGTTGAATCTCTGTGATACTTCTGTGTTCACCTCAATTTATATTTTATTAGCTTTGATACTATATTTTAAAAGTCACTTTATATCTATAGTATTATATGGACAGTCACAATAAAGAACTTAGGCCAGGAGAAGTCTTCAGACCTGTTTTGATCAAATAAAAGGTTTTATAGGGTTATTAAAGACTGAGAAAATTATCCACTAGTTATTTTTTTAAAAAAAGCAGATCTCATAGATAGAATTGTGATCCTGAAATACCTATTGTAGTACTAGATACTTGTTTCATTTAATAGTTTATTAAAGGGTGAATAGTTTATTAAAGGGGAAGTGGGAAGATCTGAGGGCACGGTGGTGTAAAGGATCAGTTCCCAGTCTCAGAAAGACATTATGGCAGGTATTGAAAAATATAAATTTTTGAAGTGTGGGAGTCACAAAATTTGGATCTGGATTTTGAAACTTTGCCAATCGCATCCATAAATAGAAAGATCAGATGACTCTAAATCGAGAATTTTGGTTTAGCCCCATTGTAGAAATGTGGCGGCTGCCACAAAATATTGACTTGTAACAGGGTTTGGATTGTGAATCACTTCCCATTCAAATACACCAATGGTGTTTCTGTTCAGGGATTTGATTTAGGTACAACTCTAATTTGACATAATAAAAGACTCATTAAACCCAAGGTTATTCGTCTTTGGGGAATGCTGGTCGTTCATAAATTGCTTAAAATATGTTGTATAAGTTTCTGCTGGTTGATCACTTTAAAATGCAGTTGTGCTCTGCAACGTGAATGTGTAAAAAATGCCTTGTGGGTGTGACAGGGTTGTGGTGTTTAGGAATACAGAGCTCATCTGTTCAATCACCCAAGGCACAGGTGATAAAACTCTGCATTAAGATTCACTGTAATTAGTAATTAATTTTGCTAGCAGGTGAGGCCAATTAAGTCCAACAAGGCTATAGGAGTTGGAAGCCTGGTTAGGTACTTATAGGGAAATGTAAAGCACAGGTTGAGTTTGCAGTTGAGTGAGTAGTATGAAAGCAAACAGTCTTTCACCCTGAGACATTATTTGGACACTAGCTCCAGGTTCTGCCTGCCTAGCTTAGTCTCCTAACAGTAGGTTTTCATGTTTGTTTATAGTTAATGACTTCAGATCAAATGTGCTTTGTTTAATGCTAAAATGCCTGTCCCTCTTACTTCAAGTCCTGCCATCTCATTCTACTTTTTTCCACCACAGACAGTTTATTTGTATTTACTTATATACTCAGTTACAACTTTGCTGTCTTCAAAATCTACTTTCAGAAGACTAGGGAGACTTGGCCTCATGTAACTGTCTTGAATGTTTAAGAAACAAGATTGTTGTTAATGCACAGAATCCAGCTTACTCTCCCAGAGGTGCTTTTAGCTAAGCACAGCCCACAGGAATAAAAAGCACTAAAACTTTATATAATTACAGGAGTAGAGGATAGGACTGTGATATGTAGAAGGTACAGATTTGTTCTAAAGATGGTACTATTTTGACATAAAGCACATTAGGTACTATCTAGGGGATAAGTGATTTATAAGCTAGAATTTAAGCCATGTCCATTTCTTGTAGGTAAGTGCACTGTCATACAGAACTCTATGCAATTTTATGTTCCCATTTTTAGGATTTTTGGGGATTCATACTATTTTCAGAATTATAGGTATCTTTTAGCATGCTACAATTCTGACTGTATAAACTATATAGGGTTAAAAGAAGGCCATTTACAAATAATTACCTCTATAGACCATCTATGTTATCAAGGGGCTTGTAACTTATGAGGCTTCACAATTCTCCTGTGCCTTATGGTGCTCTATGAAATGAGAACAACGTAGAGCTGTTCAAAACACAATACTACAGCTATTTTTCCTTCTACCAACAAAAAGTAAAATCTATGTATGAAAGTGTGTGTGCTTCAAATATTTCACTTGTTCATTTAGTTGTTAAATTTTTAATTCATTCGTTTAGTTGTTAGATTTTTATATAAATCTTCAGTAGATCTGTTGTTTGGGTGAGCTAGTGAAAAATACCAACACAAACACTTTTTTAAAAATAGTCTTTTACTTAACTTTCAAGTTTGCTACTTATAAAGTAGGTACAGCTGATTTAAATGGGATAAATATATTGAAAAATGTTAGGATTTAAATTTGTGGCTTCAGGACCAGCTGCTAGGTCTATTAGTACAAGCAGGAAGGATATATATAAAAAACAATTACTTTCACCTTTTCTCACTTTTATCTGCTGCTTTCTCCATTGATATTCTCCCTGGTCTCAATCCTGAAAACACTTCCACATGTGCTTAACTTTACTTGCATGAGTACTCCTTTGAAGTCAATGTTGTATTCACATAGATAAAGTTATTCATATGTATCAGGGTTGGGGTCTAAACTAGACTTCATAAAGGTTTGGTTCAGCAAAGTACTTACACTTCTAACGGAAAGTACATTAATAATCCCTTTGATTTATAAGAATACTCACATGTTTAAATGACTTCCTTATATCTTATTGTAAATTATTATAGGGGCATTACTCCCTCCCCTCCCCCCACCAATTAGGGCCAGTGATGTGATCTTTGTGTGAGCTATTTATTCTATTATCAGTTTTTTATTAATGTCTTTTAGTTTTCAGTAAATTTACTTTCCAGAGCAGATTACCAATAACAAGTCATTTGTTTTGGTTTGCATTAAAGTAATGGTTATATGCAAAAGGTTCAGCAGCTGAGTAGGGTGATGTATTTTTCAAGTATAAATATTGTTGGCCTCACCTTTGGAGGCAGGGGGAAAGTTCAAAATAAAGGACAAAGACAAAACAGAAAAGGACTAGGGGGATGAGAGAGAGAGAGAGAAAAAAGAGAAGATGATAAAAGGAGAAAAATCAGAACTTTTCAGTTGAGGGGAGGATAGATGATTTAGCAATTAGGGCACCACTCTTGTTATCCAAGAGACCAGTCTTTAATTCTCTGTTCCATTGGAGACATCCTGTATGACTGTGGTTGGGCAAGTCCTCTGTACTTTTGTTCCCCAGTTGTAAAATAGGTATAATAGCACTTCCCTACCTCACTGGGGTGTTGCAGATAAACGATTAAAGATATGAGGTGGTGGGATACTATAGTAATGGAGGGAAGGGGGCATATAAGTACCTAAACTAGAGATGGAGTAGACTGTGTCCATTGGCTAAAGTAAGAGATAGCACCAGAGGTACAGTGTGTTTAAAATTCCATGTCAAATCAATGAGAAGGAATTTCAGTGGTGGCAGCACAAAGTAATCCCTGCCAAAGTGATGTGAAACATTCCCAGAGAAAGCAGAAACCCAGATGAAATGTACCTGATCTGGGGTCTCAGTCCAAATATTAAAATACATGAAATCAGTTGAAGGATATGCTGAGAGCTTCTCTGTAAAATGTTGTTTGTGACTGATAGATATAGTTCATTTAAATGGATCTGGGATATGGGAGAGAGAGATGAGTTATGTTTACTTTACTAATCAAGCATGTACTATTTTCAGCCCTGAAGAAACAAACCTATTTCATAAAAATCACAATCTGTTTTATCTTGTACATGTATACACTATTAAATGGATGGAAGACTAGATGGCTCAAGGTATGGATGATGGAATCTAACATCTTACTTCTTGTTTGCTCTTCAAACATAGTGCAGGTAACTAGTAACCAAAGTTATCATACCTGCAAAGTTTTGTAACTTAAGTGGAATGATCTGGAGGTATGTTTCCCCTACAATTTTTATCACAAATTCCACCTACACAGTTGACACTAACCAGCAACTTTTTTGAAGGAACAGCTCAAGGGCAGTCTGAAGAAGCTTTCTGATGCTCCTGATTTGTAAGATAAATACAACACATCAGTCTCCCAAGCTGCTAAATTGGACCTTTTCACCTGAATTACATTTATGCACAATCTCCATTTTGGATTTTCTGCTGCTTTTTATTGATCCGTGAGAGAAACTGATTTAGTTAGTAGCTACTGTGTGGAAGGTAGAAAATGTTGTTCAATTTTATATACCATTCCTTTGTGTACTTGAAGGGTTCAGCCAAAAATTCTACAGAATGTGCTCAGGATACAGGTCTTGTATGATCATACTGTAATTCAGAGACATCAAAACTAACATTGTATGGAACAACGTCATGCACTGCTCTTCAGGAAGGACTTATTTCCATGCCAGGTTGCAAGTTTCAGCTAAAAGGCAAAGTTTTAATAATCTGAAAATGGCTTTTTGTATTTAGGGCACTTCCATGAGTCCTCATTATCATAGTATCTAAATAACAAATAATCTTTACTGTATTTATCCTAACACTTCCAGGAGATAGGCAAGTATTATTTATTCCCATTTTACAGATGGATAATTAAAGCACTGGGAGACTAAATGACTTGCCCAAGCAAATGATAGAGCAGGGACTTGAGCACAGGTCTCTAAAATCCTGGTCTCTTAACCACTGGGTCATCCTTTCTCTCTATGGAGAATAGGATCATGGCTCATAGAAAATATTTTACAGTCTTAACTATACTAGCTTTGCTGCTTCTATTCTGAGTTATGCAGTTCCTTCCTTTAATATTATCTTGCACTTACTGTGTACTTTCACGTTCTTGTCCTATGAATGTCTCAAGTGCTATAGTTTCAGACATTACTTAAATCTGTAAACATAGGCAAATATATTAGGGGAAACTGTGGTAAACAGAATTTAAGGGTGGAATCAGCTTCCATTAAAGTTAATGTAGAAGTGCCCATTGACTCCAATGATAAATTATTCAGGGCCTGATCCAGCTATGAAAATTCATTTAATAAGATTTTCTGGACTCTTATATTGACTGAGCCTATGTCATGCTCCTGTATCTTTACGGGGGATATGTATATACAGACTCTCCTCTTATTCTGTCTCATGTTGACTGTCTTACTCATTGAATATATTTTACTAACCTTTTCACCCACCAGCTTAATCTGAACCTATACAGCTCCTTTATTTTCCTTTTCCGATCACTTGCATCATCCCCGCCATAGCTATGATCTTGATGATGATGTCATGTAGGCCAATCAAGTTGTTAAAAATATATCTTTGCGAACAGCAGTGGGCAACAAGTGGATGTGTTGTGGGCAAACTGCTAGCCAGCACATTGGCTTCCTTGTGGCAGTAGCCAACAATGTCTCAGGAGTATAAACCCTCAGTGCCAGATGCTGCTCATGCTACTTTGGTAAGGTAGTTTTTATTTTAAAATACTGTTAGATAAGAAACCTCTCTTACAAATAAAGGGTGGATAACACTACATTTCCTTTCTTCCTTGTGTGATAGGCAATGGAGGTGAATTAACACTACTTATAGGACTATCATTTACCAACCTGCTGGTTTTGTATGACCTTTTCAGCCTTAATATTGTATAATAATGGTTACTTACCTTCAGCTAGCACTTGTCTATTTACAGAAGCTGCTTAACTAAACAGGTTAAACCATTAAAAACTAACAACTTATATTGTGTTAGTTGCTTGGGTAAATGAACTGAATTTAAAGTATCAATAAAAATTCACTGGTTTAACTAAAATTGTTTTTTTAAAACACCTTTAGTTAAACTGGTAAAACTTTGTGTGTAGACCAAGACTTAGAATTTGTAAGGGCTTTAACATCACCAGATCAACAAATTTGTTAGCACCAAAGTGTGTGGAGAGAGAGAGAGAGAGAGAGAGAGAGAGAGAGAGAGAGAGAGAGAGAGAATACATACTATATAGTAAATTCATTATTTTAGTGAGAAAAGTAAATGGAAAGCAGAACAAAAAAAACCAAAAATGACACATGCATTATGGGCTCTTTGATGCTCACACTGAAATACAAAATATATTTGTGTGGTGTAAATACGTCTTACATAATTATATTACTTAGTGGTGATCCTGACAGTCATTGCTGATGGTGGAGAGTTGAAGGTTGTATTGAATTACATGGACTGGGATCTTGATTAGTACAATGAAGCAGTATTTCAAGAGAAATACCATCTGCATTCAAATTCTTGGTTCTGTCGAAAATGTTATACAATCATTCTGTCGAAAATGTTATACAATCATTTTGGACACAGGTTGTGATCTAAAGAAAGATGATTAGGCTCAAGGAAGACTTGACATGTGAAACACAAGTAATGAAACAAAATGGAAAAAAGAAAAAACTCAAGAAGAGATGATACTGTCTTGGGCTTTGTGCTGATGGATTTTGAAGATGACACAATAAATATAATTGAATGTAGCTAATATTAAGTTTAGCTGGTGAAACAGTTTGTGGCATAGGAACTTGAAAAGAGTAGCACCTCCAAATTGTTGGGGCTAGCCAAAAACCAGAATGATCCCAAGGGACTGCTCTAATATATGTATTAGGGAAGCATCAGTTTGTGGGCCATTGCTGAAGTCCAGGGTAACCAAAGCTCACGGTACTGTGGCCACACTACCTCCAACTCCTGAAAAATCCCCTCTTGCCCACGGCCCCAGAATGCCTTACAAAAGAAGTTGTGAATAGGGGAACGTGGCTTGGAGCCATTGCCCATCACCACCAGGGAATCCTTTGTACATATCTGGGTTACTCAGTGAAGAGAATTACAAGCTATGGGCACCTACTGCAAGCAGAAACCAGAATAAAGGCTTGTTGGGTCTGAATTAGAACCCCCAGCCAGGGGGTTGTTGTGTGTCTTCTCGTTATTAACTGTTGTGATGTGCCTGATTATGGCACAATTCATTGAATATATACAGTTCCCTCTTTTAAAAAAAAAGAAGCAGCAGCACAACCAGTTGACCCAGTAGAATTCTTTTTTCTTTGTGGGTATTTTGGGTTTTTGTGGTTTTTGCTATGTACTATTGTCTGCCTACTAGAAGAGGATTAGATGTGACCTCCATAGGAGTCAGTCAATACAGTTTTAATGCAAGGTGCTCAGATATCAAGCTGACAGGCCCAGAATAAGAATTTAAACTGAAATAACTGTTCAAAAGACATGCTGCTGAATTCTGCATGGTTCCTTAGTTTTCTCCCCTTCCATTGGAAATTGTTGTGTTCTTTCTGCTGCACTCTACCTCCTGATGCTGTCACTTGCCCAGCCATTTTTTTTCATAGTACTATGGAGTGATTGTATTTGAAAGGACATTAGTGGTCACCTTTCCCAGCCCCCTGCAGCCCACTGTACTTTATATCTAGCTTTTTAATCTTGTCTTTAATACATCTAAAGATTGAGCAATAACTACTTCACAAAGCAAACCATTTTACTCTGATTGTCCTTCCTGTCAGAAAGTTTTTTCCTATTAACCAAGCTAAATTTATGCTTTAATTCAGCCCATCGCTCGTTGTTTTATGACTAATGTCCAATGTGACTAATTCTTCCTCTTATGCTATTGCCAGCTAATTATTTATATAGTTATGTTCAAGTGTCATTTCTTTAGACTAAAAAAATTGAATTCTTTAATCTTACTTTGTGGGTTGTATTTTATGTAGACCTAAAACAAGATGGGGGTTATCAGAGATTTGTCTTTTCACGGACTCTACAATTGTTAAATAATTTACTCTTCTGTGAGATTTTTTTGAAGCTGACTTAGTAAAAGCCTTTTCCTTTCCCAGGAACAGAGGAATGGCAATAGAACAAAAAGTTCAAAACCAGTTATGTCTCTCTCCTTGAGTTGAGTGGGGTTTACAGAGAAAATAGGACTGTTTGAAATAGTAACTGTAAAACATGATTTCTGAATGTTACTTTTTATTCTGTATCATACTATTCAGCGTTTGCTAACTGCAATGTATCTGAAATGATTAAATGTTAATTTGTAAAAGTATTTTATTAGATTAAGATAAGCTAAAGGCACAACCACAGGTCTGGATTAATACTGCTTCACTGTCTATGATCATTTCTGCCCACAGCAATCATTTTAGAAAAGAGAGAAAAGGCAAAATTAATCGTATCATATTCCTCTGTGGAGCTGTTACACCACCGATAATTACCCTGTGTCTGAGCAAAACCAACGTCTCTTAAGGGTCTGGTTTCTTGTTCCTGCACTCCTGCATCAGGCATAGAAACAGAGTGAAGTAGTGTCACAGTTCAGGGAAATTTCTCCCATATTCCCCCTTCATGGTACACCAAGGGCACACACTTTTAGGCTTCTGGTTCCTGCCTTCTTCTCTCTCAGGCAGAGACCCACATTTCTCTCCTCCTGACTGCAGGCTTTCAAAGCTGCACAGTTCCTAGTCTTACCCTGTGATATCTCCAGCAAATCACACTTTCTAATCATATAGAATCAAAGGACTGGAAGGGACCTCAAGAGGCCATCTAGACCATCGCCTCATGGCAGGGCTAGTTATTATCTAGACCATTCCTGACAGGTGTCCGAAGATTTTTAAGAGCACTTCAGACAGTGATGGAGATTCCACAACTTCCCTAGCCAATTTATTCCAGTGCTTAACCACCCTGACAGGATTTTTTTCCTTAATGTCCAACCCAAACCTGCATTGCTGCAATTTAAGCCCATTGCTTCTTGTCTTCTTGTCAGAGCTTAAGAACATTTTTTCCCCTACTCCTTGTAACAACTTTTGTTACTTGAAAACTGTAATCATGTCCCCTGACAGTGCTCTCTTCTGCAGATTAAACAAACACACCATTTTTTTTCAATCTTCCCTCATAGGACATGTATCCTAGACCTTTAATCTTTTTTTTTTCTTTTTTTTCTCTCTTCTCTGGATTTTCTCCAATTTGCCCACATCTTTCTTCAAATGTGGTGCCCAGAACTGGACACAATCAGCATAGAGTAGAATGGAAGAACTAATTATCGTGTCTGTCTTACAACAGTCATGATAGTACATCCCAGAATTGTAGGGGTGGGGGTGGGGGGGTTATTTTTGGGTTTTGCAACAGTTACACCATTCACTCATATTTAGATTGTGGTCCCTTATGGCCCTCAGATCCCTTTCCACAGTACTCCTTCCTATGCAGTAATTTTCCATTGTCTGTGTGCAACTGATTGTTCTTTCCTAAATGGAGTACTGTGCATTTTTCCTTACTGAATTTCATCTTATTTACTTCAGACCATTTCTCCAGTGCGTCCAGATCATTTTGAATTTTAATCCTATCCTCCAAAGCACTTGCAAACCCTCCCAGCTTGGTATCATCTGCAAACTTTGGAATTTTACTCTCTATACCATTATTTAAATCACTGATGACGATATTGAACAAAGCTGGATCCAGAATTCATTTTTGTGGGACCTCACTCATTATGCCCTTCCAGCATGACAGTGAACCACTGATAAAAACTCTCTGGGAATTGTCTTCCAACCAGTTTTACCCACCTTATAGTAGCTCCATCTAGGTTGTGTTTCCCTAGTTTGTTTATGAGAAGGTTATGTGAGAGAGTCTCAAAAGCTTTACTAAAGTCAAGCTATACCATATCTACCACTCCCCCCCATCCCCCCAGGACTTGTTACCTGGACAAAGAAAACTACCAGGTTGGTTTGGCATGATTTGTTCTTAAAAAAATCCGTGCTGACTCTTACTTATCACCTTATCTTCTAGATGTTTTCAAACTGATTTGCTCCATTATGTTTCTGGGTATTGAAGTTAAGATGACTGGTCTCTAATTCCCTGGCTTGTCCTTATTTCCCTTTATATAGATTATCACTGTTTGCCCTTTCCTAGTCCTCTGGAATCTCTCCTGTTTTCCATAATTTTTCAGAGATGATCACTAAGGGCCAGATATCTCTTCAGTCAGCTTCTTGAGTACTTTAGAATTCATTTCATTGGGTCCTGGTGACTTGAAGACATCTAATTTGTCTAAGTAATGTAATGTCCAATCACCACCAACCTTCTTGGTAAAAGGTGAAAAAAATAATTAAGTACCTCTGCCATTTCCACATTTTCTGTTGTTCTTCTCCCCCTTCCCCCCCCCACACACTGAATAAAGGGCCTGTACTGCCCTTGGTCATCCTCTTTTTCTTTTAATGTCTTTGTACAATGTTTCCTTGTTACCCTTTATGTCTCTAGCTAATGGCCATCTTACACTTTCCTTTCTCACCAGAGACTATGAACAGCATAATTGCTGACAGTTACAAGTCACCATACAGAACTGAAGGTGAAAGCATTAGAGAGAAAACATTAAAAATAAGCAAACCTGCATGCATGTGAAAAAAGGTTACCAGAGGTCACCCCACCTTCACCCTCAGGCTAGGGCAGTTCTTCAGCTGGGCTTTCCCCATGGTTACATGGTCATAACTCAAGTATCAGAGGGGTAGCCATTAGTCTGGATCTGCCAAAGCAATAAACAGTCCTGTGGCACCTTATAGACTAACAGAGGTATTGGAGCATAAGCTTTCGTGGGTGAATAACCACTTTGTCAAATGCATGCCGAAGTGGGTACGCACCCATGAAAGCTTATGCTCCAATACCTCTGTTAGTCTATAAGGTGCCACAGTATCTTTGTCACTTTTTTGCAGGTTCATAACGGTCTCAGATTCAGATCCAGAATGACAAGATAGGCAGTTCACCTGTTTCTGCATACAGATTGGATTTTGCATTACTGGAGGACAGAAACTTGAATAAACTTCCCACTAGTTATCCCAGTAGGAAATCCATTTCACACTCCGTGTCACAAAACACTCTTGCTTGCTTCAATATAGTCCTTTGTGCTCCCAGGCCTCACAACACATCTTTTCCCTAGAGAGGTTACATGCAATCCAAACCCCATAATAATATTTTTTTCACCTTATATACTGGACCCAAAAGATAAGGAATCTAAATTCAATAATTTCTCCCAAAGATATGCAGAAAATTGAAATATCTGTGTCAGTGGAAAAGACACATTAAAGTTAAACCACCTATGCTCTTCTCACATGCTGGCCCCGGTATAACTTAGAGCATCTACTCTTTGATTACCATAATTCCCTACAGATATAGTATAGAGTGGCCCAGGCTCTCCCACACAATCTCCTTTAGCCTGTCCCCATCCCTTGCCTACTATATCCTGCATGCTGGGAACAGAACCATTATAGAATCTTTATACCAAGTCTACATTGGCCACAAGGCCCCCTTTGCAAAGGCTATTTCCATCCTCGGAGGCTTGTTTATATTCCTAGAATGGTGTAATGGAGCCTCAGTGTGACCAAAAATTGAGACTAAAGAGATCCATTTAGGTGCAGGTATCCAAATGGACACCTTTGTAAAAGAGAGTGATATGGAGAGTCTCTCCCCTGCTCACTGCCAAACCATGCAGAGTTCAGTTCTGGTACAAAGGCTTTTGTGCCCCCTCAAATTTTGCAAATCCAGTTCTCTTGGTTAGGTTAGAATGGGTTAGGCTAATAAAATAGACATAACTCTTTATTTTAGTATAATCTCCTAAAAAAACATTTTTCTACATGAACCTATTTAATGCCATCTGATCTGATTTTTGTGGCACCCTGACAACAGTTAATTTGATCACAAACCTGTCCTCTCCTGCAAAAGTTGCAATGGTTTCTATTAAATGATAGGGTTGGAATCTTGCCAGACAAACTTCCCCGTGTTTATCAATCTGCTCATTTTTAAACTTGGAGATTTGTATAGGCATGCAGCTAAAAATACATTTCTTGGCAGTATGTTCATTTGGATTCTTTTCCCTGCAACCCATGAGAGAAAACGGGAGGATTTTCCATCTGTTTTGATCCTCTTATTGTTTTAAATCTCCTTTTCATAATCTTCCTTTTGGAAGTATTTAAAGAGAATATTTGGAGCTGTTTCATACCCAGGTAACAAACCTTCTAGATTGTAATTAAATATGTTCATTGCTTTGTATATTTTGTGAGTTTCACCAGCTTAAATTAAGAACTTCAGATTTTGTGTAATGAATTGTATAGTTTGAGATTGGACTCATTTGTTTAACCAAGACTACTTCAAACAATACTGGTTTAGAATGTAGGGCTGGAGTCTCAGCTTGGGTAGCTTCGTTAGGTTCAAAGAAAGAGCCCAATTTTCACTGGCTGAGAATCTAGTCCTTAAATTTGCCATTATCTGCTAAGCCTAAACTTATTCTTATAGAAAAGACCTCCGACTCTAAGAGAGTAGAACTCTATGTACAGTATATTGTTGCTACAAAATTCTAAAGGGAAGGTTTAAAATACATATATAGAAATGATCTCAAACAATTCAATTGTTGTATTTTAATATTTTATTTATCTGCTCCAAGAAGTTCTACCAAAAGAAAAAAGTAAGAGGGTCGTGAACAAGCAGCACCGATAGAAATTCTTTCTGTAGGGGAAATAGTTTCAATCTAAAAGTTAACAACTCTTATCCTTTGGGACAATAATACACACACATACGCAACTACATTTAAAGAGAGTCAAGTTTCCAAAGTCAAGAATTCAAAAGTTAGTAAATAGCAATATTAAAGTTGCCAAAGTATATGATTATATAATAAAGATAGCATCGGAGTGCAAATACCTGGGCCAACTGGCATTTCTAAATTTTTCAGTGCTTGAATTTGGAACCTTAGCTTTCTTTAAATACAGGGGATTTAATATAATACACTGCATTCCATAGTCTTCATAGTTGCATAATTATGAGATGATGTAATTATGATGCATCTGGTACAAAATATGTCTTGTGACGTGTCATTGAAAAAGTTATGATCTGCTGAATGATTGTCCTATTTGTGTGCCTGTATTTTTGTATCTGAAGTTATGAATATTGACTATGTATCTGTATTACAAATGTGATTACACCAGGGTGACATCCACTGGGCAAAATGCTTCCAGTCTAGATAGTGGTCATGAAGGGCCTACTCAGTGTAATGCCCCATTAGGGGAAACAACGGGACTTAGGAGAAGCTTATCCCCCACCTGGTGAGCCTTCCTGAGAATACTTCAGACAGCCTGTGAGGGATAGGTTAGTGCTTTGAGCATTGGACTGCTAAACCTAGTGTTATGAGCTCAATCCTTGAGGGGGGCATTTACAGAGCTGGGGTAGAAATCTGCCAGGGATAGTGGGATTGGTCCTGCTTTGAGCAGGGGGTTGGACTAGATGATCTCCTGAGGCCCTTCTGATGTTCTATGCTGGCTATGACTCAGCAAGGTATGCAGGGGGATGTGACACTGAACTCCATTATAGTACTGTATTTTTCCACAAATTGGACTGTGAACTGAGTTTGGAATAAAGGGTTCTCGCCGTATGGAAAATCTGCATAAGGCAGAGAGTGACCTAATCTCTTGACCTCATTCCCCACATGCAGGAGAATTCCTCTCTCCCCGTCTACTTGTAGAGTTTGCCAAAACTGTGCTTCATGTTGCACAAGGTTGTGGAGGCTCTGTTCATGATACCTCTGCTCCCAGCATGGAAGAACCATGTAGATTCAGTCTTGATTTCCTTTGGGGAACTGCTTTAACGTATGTGCCAAACCACAGCTTTTTGCTTGTGTCCTGTCTATGCCTATGATTGAACAAAGCCCTTAAGTATATGCTTAATTTCACCCTTTCGATAACTTCACTGCAATTTAAGCACATACTTCAGGAGTTTGCTGAAGCAGGACCTACTGAGGTTTGTTTCTGTGTGATCAGAATTGTTGAAAGCTCATGGCTTTTGTTAAAGCAATAAAATCAACATTTTGACAATGCATTTTATTACTGCACTGCATCATTTCATCACCTATGGGGCTTTTCCATGGCCTAAGAATTTAACCTCAAATATTCTTGTCATTACGCTATGCAGTTACACTGAGTTAATTCCATTAATATTGAATCCAGTTTGATTGGCATCAATTACTTATCCATTAATGGTCTGGTTCTTTGGTAAATATTTTGGAATGGTTCTTTGGATCAGTGTAAAGAAGAGAGATTAATATGTAAGAACCACAGGTCCTGTACAACTCTAACTACATTGCAAGGAACAATAAGTTCAAAATACTGAAACTTTCTAGCCAGCCTCAGGATAGAAATTAAATAAACCAGTATCTCATACACAAAAGGCATTGGAAAACTCAAGGCTTGATCTTGAATCCCTAACTCACATTAACAACCCCACAGAAGTCAACAGTGATCGGCATGGGTTTTATATTAGCCCCTGGAAGTGAGTCCTTTGTTCAAGTACCTCATCTCCAATTTTGTTAGCTTCAAAATCCGTAGAACTCTTAGGCCTGATCCAGAGATGTACTGAGTGGCAGTTGGCATGATCAACACCATTCTGGTAGTGCTCAGAGTTTCCTCCTGCCATTTTGTGGGAGAGTTCACAGATTGATTTCCAGTATAAAAAGATGGGCTTGAAACAGGGAGAAAGACTGACTGATTTCTACAGTAGAATGTATATTGAAGGGGAGAGTTCTGTAGAGGAAGAACTTCACAATTGGCAAAGATGGGAGATAGATGTCTGTTGCCCTCTCACTCTGTGCTAAGAGTACCCTTTCAAGAATGAAAGAGAAATGCCAGTTTTACCAAAAAGGATAGTGGTAAATGACAATTACTGAAATGAGGGACAATGTGTTCCCAGATTCTGTTTAACAAATGTAAAAAAGTTACTGTCACTGAGTCTTGGGTGTATTCCTTTAAAATAGTACACTTTTTAAATTTAATTTCACATGTACAGGTTTTTTTAATCTTTGCAGTGGTGGGTAAACACTATTTCCCTCTATTATACCACCAGTTAAGTGAGACTAAGGAATTTAAGCATTTTTTCTTGCGCGAGGGTCCATTGGGATCCAGTGACAGAAATGTAGTACATAGATCTTGCTTCTAATTCCAATTTTGGTACAAACTTCCTATCTGTCTGTTACTTCATCTGTGAAACAAGGATAACAATATTTCTACACCTCCTTGTGGGTGGTGTGAGATCTATGCTACTTACATTATAATCTTTTGGGGGCAGGCACTGTTTTAGATCGAAAGTAGTTTGGGGTTGGGACAGTCTTTGTTCTGTTTGTGCAGCACCTTGCACAGTGGGGTCCTGGTCCATGATACAAACAATAATTAATAATATACCCAAGTAAAGTTCAATGTATTGTGAAGTTGATACATTGGAAGAAGAGGGTTCAGAATTCATTATGATCTGACAGTCTTTCTAGGCCATGGTACATTTTAATGGGCAGTACACAGTTATAAAGATATTCTAGTTGATCTGTAATGGTTCAGTGGGCTAGGAATTCAATCATAGGTGCCAATTCCATTGCTGGAGCACCCATGAGGAAAAAAGTGTTGTTGCACCCACCAGCAGCCAAATGTCCAGCCCACACACCTCACCTCTGCCTCCTCCCAGAGTGATGTATCTCTGCTCCTCCCCCCTCCCAGAGCTTGTCACCACCAAACAGCTGTAGTAAATTCCAGGAGGGATGGGAACGAGTGGGAATGTGACATGTTCGGGCGAGGAGGTGGGAAAGAGGTGGGGCAAAGGCAGGGCCTTTGGGGAAGGAGTCAAATAGGGGCAGGGCAGGGGTGCAGGTGGAGCATGGCTGGGGACAGAATAGGGTTGAGCACCCACTGGCACCAGAAGTCAGCACCTATGCATTCAATAGCTGTGCCTGTATGCACCCCCATATCTAAGGTTATCTTTGTGTGTTAAACTCAATACTATTTTCTGTAGTACATGCAACTGTGCCTATTTTAAATTGGTCAGAACTTTGTTGCTTGTCAACAGAATGTTTTGGAATGGATACAATTCCATGCTACTCATTAAAAGGAACACAGATGGCAAAATTCAAGTTCATTGGTTCCACTGTTTTAAAATTATACCCAAGCTCATACTTGTATTCAAATTAATAAAATGTCTTTCTCTCCCTGCCTCACCTTCTCAAAACTGAACCAATTAGCTGTGCATTTGCACGAGAGACTTCTATAACCCTAACTTGCTGGATAGGCATCAGATGGTGGTATAGTACTTGCTAGTGTGGCCCTCAGCTTTCCACCGCTTTGCTGTTGTGATACCTTTTCTCCCTTCATTTTTTTTACTGATCACTGGTTTTGTTTTTCTGGGGAGAGGTAGCTTCCTGGGCTGAGGTGTGCTAACTCTTCTCCCTAAATAAGATGTCATGGACATCAATCTGGAGTTGTTTACTCTTCCCCCAACTCCGTCCTCCAGTTTAAAAATATCTTCCCTAGCTGAAAGGCATGAATGATAATGACTTCCACTTCGGAAGAATCTGCTCCTCAGGTTAGGCTGCCAGTGATAATTTTGGAGGAAGGGATAGTTTATGGCTAGTCTTCAAAGGCGAACATTCATAGGTTCTGGGACTAAGGGTGCTGCCGCACTCCCTGGTTTGAAGTGGTTTCCATCATATACAGGGTTTGGAATTTGGTTCAATGGCTCTTAGCACCCCCACTATACACATTGTTCCAGGGCCCCTGCCAACATTGGCTTCATGCAGATACTTCTGAGGTGAAAGACTTCCCTATTCCTTTTTATACTTTCCTCCTCCCCAAAAATAGTTAGCAGCCTCTGCAACTGGAGAGCCCAGCAAATTCACAGAGCCTTTTCATGTTACACAGGAATGGAGGCAATGTGGGGCTGAATAAGAGCCCATAATCAGTTAAGTGTTTGGGTCTGAAGACATTTGTTATTAATTATCTGCTTCTGCAGAACAGCAGGGGAACCACAACACTTTTGAGTTATAACATAAAAAGGTGGCTATCTTTGTCTTAAGATTTTTTGGCAGTGAATTGGAAGGATGTTGTTTTGTTTAAACAGGCATTTAGAATTTGAAGGATTATTATGAGTATTATAACAGAGGTCAAATATATTGCCTGGGCATTTTGACAATATCCCTTTAATATAGCAATTGTCTACACTATCTCTTTTTTCAGGAAATAGCTAGAGTGACGGTCTAAACCAGACTATGCTTAGAATCCATTAATAGTTAACCTATTTGTTTCTCAAAGGCATTTGCCATGATGGGTGTCTTACTCTAAATACTGAACCCATTAAAATCAAACACGAATATCAGGGGAAATGGACACCAAGCTGTTTTTCAAAGAGTTGGGCATTAGTGTTGCAAATAATTCTGCACAGAGAATAAAACAAGACTAGCCAATCATTTTGGAACTCCTTTTCCATATATCAAATAAAAGAATCCCCTCCTTTTGATGTAGATGATGATATACGGGGATATGTGAAAACAGAAATTTAATGATGGAGAGAAGTTTTAATCCACCTAATTAATGCCCTTGCCATCTGTTAGAAAGTACACCCAGAAAGCTAGCAAACTAGAAGATGTCCATTCTTTCTTTCTTTCTTTTTTTCAAAAAGGATACTTTACTGTAAAAGTTGGTCAGGATTTTTTCAACTAAATGTCTGTCAGAAATGCCAATATGGCAAAACAAAATTGTGGTTTCAAAAATTTGACTTGATTTTTTTAAAATGGTCAATATTAATTGTTTGACATTTTCTAAAGGGAAAAAATATCCTGTTTTCAAATTTAAAATGACTTTGGGGTTATGTTTACATTGTGAGTGGTTGTGTGGTTCCTAGCTGAAGGAAATAAACCTGGTCTGGCTCTGATTCAGCTAATGCACTAAAAATAGAATGTAGCCACAGCAATGTGAGTGATGAGAGAGGCCAGCTACCCTGAGTACTTGGCTACCATGTATGACGGACAGCTTCTTTGGGTGACTAGCCTCTCCCTCCACTTGCACTACTTTGGCTATGCTATATTTTTAGATCACTAGCTCAGTCAGAATCGCACCTTGAGCTCAAAGTATATATGACTCACCCTTCATTTTGAAATTAATTACAGTTTTTTAAAAAAGTTGAAATCAAGATTAAACATTCTGCTGTTATCAAAAGAAAAGTAAACCATTTTAATTGGCCTAAACCATTAAAAAAATCAGGTTGCAATTCTTTTCTTTGAGGTTTTAAGTTTGCTCTGATTGGAGATGGGGATTTTTTTCCTGCTATATAGTAACTTTTCGGGGGATAGCCTCTCCTAATATCTATTATACTACTCTGTTGAGTGTTCTAAACTTATCTTCTAACACAATAGCTTCAGATCATCAGCTGTCACTAGCTATTTCTCAGGTAAACTAAATAGATCCTCTGAAGCTCACTGTGGACCTGATCTAATGCCCTTTGAATCCAAAGGAAATCTTTCCAATTATTTTTCTCTAGGCTTTCAATCATGTCCTGTGTTTCCTACTAATATACTTGTATCATCTCACACTGACGCAATGCCATTGAAACTAGGGCATGTAAGAGAGAAATTGTTCTAAATTTCTGTTTTTACCCTAATATTCTTTTATTTTACTTTCCCCTTTCAAATATTTGTGGAAAATGTTATATTTGTCATTTATATTGCTTATCACTCATCCTCGCCATTCTCCTCTCTCTCGTCTAATTTTCTATTGGCATACCTTAGCTCTATATGAGTCATCCTTCCTTAAATAATGCCCTCTAGATGTTTTATCATTCTTTTTAAACCCTATTTTTCATTAGAATAGATTCCTTTATCTGCTTTTTTGTCCAGGTGGGCTAGTTGTATGGTTCCCTGGTATGAGTGACTTGAGTGTGAGGAACCCCTCTTCAACACCGAGTATTAACACATGGATCCAAATTGATTCCTTTCTCAAATCTTGTCTCTTCAAAACCCAGGCCCTTGTTTATATTGGCTAACTTCTCAGCTTTTAAGAAGAAACCTGAGGTTGTAGGCAATCTTAATGGTGCTTGGGAATAATACTGTACTCTGCTCCAGCTTGAGCTCAGACACAATGAGCTGCAAGGGCACCTTAATAACCCATCAAAATGCTACCTTCCAGAAAAAAATATTTCTCATAGTAAATTACATGAAGCTGACCAAAAATTGGAAAATTTTCTGTGGGAAATTTTGATATGTTTTCATTGCAAATAGCAACCATCAGAATATCAAAGTTTTTGTCAGGGGGAAAATAAAGTTCCCAAAATGTTGATTTGGCCTGGCAGGACTACATCTCCAGTAATCATGATCAGGGCGCTGCCATGATACACAACAGCAGCTCAGCCAAAAGTAAAGCAATGGTACATCATAGGAGGTACAGTCTGCTGAGGATCCTGGCCCATACTGGTGAATGGAGGCATGAGGCTCCCAAACCACAATTCAATTTGCCTATGGCACCACAACAGCTCAGGTGGATTCAGAAAATTCCTGACCAGCCCTAATTATAAAGCACTTGATATGCTTGGCAGAAACAGCTACTGAGTGCTATTTATACATTGTAGATAATCTGGAAGCCTACTTAAACTCCCAGAGCACGAAAGACAAAATCTTGAAGCCGTGCTAAATGCTCATTCATTTAGTGGGTATTTCAGGTACCTTGGTGATGTCATAGAAATACCTAATCTGATCTCATGCACAGTACCTCTTCAGAATAAGCACCAAAAGTGTGTACTCACTAAACTGTAGATTGTCTTTAATGTATTGGTAGACCTATAGAAATTTTCCTTACAGAAGGAAACACATGTATGTGGTATACACAAACAGATTATTTGTTCTGAATATATGAGATTATGTAAAGGTATAGTGTGGGTTGGAAGACAAAGTGAAATATTACCACTTTGAAAATAAACAGGACATGGCCCTACATGTAGCATAAAAAAGTCTCATTGTCCTAACAGAATGTATCAATCCAGCGAATAAAATAAGATATAGGGTGGGAGGGGGAATCTATTACAAAGAAAATGTGGACTTCATTAATGAAATCTGTTTCCAGAATTTAATATTAATTAGTATAAATTAAGCAAAATGTTCAAATATATTATTGAAGTTTAAAGATTTCTCTTATTTTTAACTTGTACTTCTGTATTTATTTGTTATACATATGTTGTATGTTATACCTAGAATATTCCTAAGATTTTAAAAATTGAGTCTACAGTTTTTTTTTCTCAAGTATAAATTTAGGCATTTAAATACATAGCTAACATTTTTGGAGCTGAACATTCAGGAGCTCTGTCAACATTCTCTGGAGTAGCTCACTACAATGACTATCAGCCTCAGGGAGGACTGTCAAGAGGCAGGGTTTAAACCCCAAATTGGCTGTACATTCTAGAATTAGATTTCACCAACCCAATAACCAGTGTTACTCCTAAAACACGTTCGCTGTCTTACCATGTAGTCACCTTTGGTATTTCAGTCTATCTTGACACCCATGCAAGCTTGAGTTTGTGATCGATAGTTGTTTTACACCAAACATCATAGTAATATTCAGGTTACTCCCAGTCCCAAAGAATCAGTCATTTGCCCAAGATCAGATGTACTCAATCTCAAACCAAAGACAATGCTTATAGTCAAGCCTGTAACAAACTAACTAAAGATAACTAGGAAAAATAAATGAGTAATTTACAAGGTTAAATCAGATGAGCACACACACACTGGTTAGTCAGGTTTCACAAGATAATAGAAACTTCAGCAGACTCTGTATAACCTTTAGGGCTAACCCAGGGAAAATAGCTGGGGAATCCTTGCATGTGCTTTGAAATCCTGGCTCCGCAGAGTTCACGCAGCCTAGGAATAATATATTCTTCTTAATGGGCATTTTTATTCCTTTCCCCAGCATTCAAGCTGTGACAGGTTGAGGGCTTGGTCATGTACCCTCTTCTGGGCTGTGGGGGAAGCAATCAACAAAGTCCATGATGTCTTGTCTGATGTCTGTAGACCTGCTGTTCTTGGGGATGAGATAACTTCTCCTGTGGCAAACTGGTATGTCACACTTAGTAATGTTACTTCCCTTACTTTGGAGGATTTACAGCTTTAGCAAACATTTTTATAGTTACAGAACAAACATATAAACATTACCTTACAACATGGGGATACCAGTGTTCTAAGTAGGATACATATATGCAGCCATCCCTACAAGCATTTCATAAAGTTTTAAAATACTCTCAACTTTAATATCTACTTTAACTATACTAACACACAGTTAAGTCTGACCGGTTTCCGGCTATACATTTGTCAGTGTTCAATGAGGCCTGGGGTCTTGATGTGATTTATCACCTTATTTGCCAACATCACAAGCTCTCATTTAAGACATTTTGGTAGATTTAGGCGCCTAAATTTTAAGCATATATCTTTGGCTTGGTTTACACTAGCGGGGAGAGCCAACCTAAGATACACAACTTCAGCTATGTGAATAGTGTAGCTGAAGTCGATGCATCTTAGGTCAACTTACCTGCCGTCCTCATGGCAGCAGCGGTTGACAGCGGGCTCCCCCGTTGACTCTGCCTTGCATCTTTTGGCGAGCTGGAGTTTCGGTGTCGACTTTCGGATCGATTTATCACATCACATCAAGACGCGATAAAATCAATCCCCAATAGATCAATCTCTACCCACCGACCCAGCCAGTACTGTAGAGGTGGCCTTATACATATACATGCTATGTATATTTAGATAACTGTCTTATGTAATATATTGTAGACAAGTGTCTGTTTGATAAGTTATTCATTTTCACATTCAACTCCATCTTCATTCTCCTCAGAGCTGTAACCCCATAAAGGGATATCTCTGAAAGTGCTGTGCTCAAGTTAAGTAAGTGAAACTCTTCTTAGAATTAAGGGTCCCCATACATGCATAGGATCATGGTTTGGATATCTTCATCCTCCGTAGCACCTCGCACTATGTAGCATATATAATTTGGGAGAAAACAGTGGTGCTGTATACTGTGTGTTGGTTTTGATGTCATACTTGCTGTTGGGGAACTTTTATAGTGTTCCTAGAAGAACTGACTTTTGGTTGGAAAATTATATTAAAACTTATGTGGTGGGAGATAAGGTGTTCCAGTTGCACAAGCACAGAAAATTGGTCTATAGCAGCTCACTGAGAGCCAGACAGCAGCTAGTCTTGCATCGGTATATAAAGGGTGCTGTACACAGGGGAGACAAGGCTCCTTGCACACAAGACAGCTGTATTCAGATTGGAGATGTTGCTTTAGGCTAGCGACAGCTGTGTCATGAGTATCATCCCTAACCTCAATATCAGCTGTGCTACCTGCCTTTGATTCTGGAGTCATGCCAGAGTCAAAAGGTTCTAGGCCTCAATTCAGAAAACCACTTCAGATACATAAATGACCGCTTGGCAGACTGAAAATGGGGCTGATTCCATGACAAAACTCTTTGGCCATAAATGGAAAGAATGTGCTTGTGACAAAATAGAATGGTTTGGCATCAACTTGCATTCGTGGAAGGACCGATGAAGACAAGCCGGACAAATGTGATTTCAGATACATGCGTGACTTTGAGGGTGTGAATAATCCCCACTGACTGCAATGGGACTACTCTCATTCTTAAATGCAGCCATTTGCTTAACTAAGGCCTTACTTGGCTGAGCCCACTCTGTGCCCTTTCAAAAGGAGACAGAGCTGTATCCCTAGCACCAAAGGCACCAACTCCATTGCTGGAGCCCTCAAAGGAAAAGGACTGCTGGGTGCTGAGCAGCTAGCATGACCAGATGTCCCAATTTTATAGGGACAGTCCCAATATTTGGGGCTTTTTCTTATATAGGCACTTATTACACCCCACCTCCTGTCTTGATTATTCACACTTGCTATCTGGTCATCCTATGAGGAGCCACCTCCAGTCATCCTACCAGAACCTCCCTCCCCTCCCCCCAGCACCTCTGCCCACCAGCAGGCGCCACAGATCAGTGACTCCCCTTCCCTCCAGCCCCTACCACTTGCTGTAGATCAGCTGTTTTGCGGCATCAAGAGGGATGGGGGGGAGGAGCGAGGGTGCTTTGTGAGTGCAGGGTGTGGAACTGGGCAGGGAAGAGGTGGGACGGAGGTGGGAAGAAACAGGGTGGGGGTGGGGCCATGGAGGAAAGGGTGGAGTGGCGTTGGGGCCTGGGCAAAGTTGGGAGGGGAACCACCCTCTGACAGATTAGAAACTCTGCATATGTCTAGCACACCTTCCACCAAAGCTTCTAGAGGAATTCTCCCATCATGTAACTTTTAATCAGACTTTCTAGCCAAAAGGCAATTCTTGTAGAAATGCTGCCAAAGCTCGCTCCCCCCCCCCATACAACAATGCTCCTCTGTTTACATGTTCACCACATCCTGCAACCCCAACCATCTTTCCCCCAAACAGGTAGGTGAATTCCAGCTCAGTCATCTAGAATTCTACAAACTCCAACAGCAGCAAAGTCTTTCTTTACCCTCCCCCACAGCTAGCAGCTTAAAAGCTGCAAGTTACAACCCAGTTCTAAATGTAAATGCCAGTTTTAAAATATGATTGGTGAGGGAGAAGGATTATCTTCAAGTTGATATTGGATTTCTGCATTCATCTGTTCTCCCTCTTAAACCCTTCCTCCTGTCATTATTCATTTTTTCTCAGCCATCATTTTTTCTTTAACTTGTTCGGCACATAATCTATAGTATAACCCTATTGTGCTTCTAAGAGTCCATGGGGAAAACCATGCATTGTTTAAAAAAAAAGTGTATGGTTCTTTTACCCATGTTGGTGATTGTGCAGAGAAATTAAATATTTTTATCAGCAAAATGAAAAATATAATATGGTTGTAACTTCTGATACCATAATACCATCACGTAAGTGATTTA
Organism: Sternotherus odoratus; assembly: GCA_032164245.1. NCBI lineage: Eukaryota > Metazoa > Chordata > Testudines > Kinosternidae > Sternotherus > Sternotherus odoratus. Next base: position 154,405,652 of record JAVMKO010000001.1, on the reverse strand, counting down.
CTTTTACCATGACTTGTGCCACTTTGTGTCATGCAAAAGTGTCTCTCTCCAGAAACAAAGCAACTTCATACTGCCGAGGATGTAGGACAGTTTCCATTCTAAACTCAGTTTTAAAAATATCCTCTCCTTTTATTTTTCACAAATAATCCTTTTGATGAAAAATTTCACATGCTTAGTCTTAGACAAAATTCAACCAAGTTTAATATTAATCAGACTTTCCAGTTATTTATTTATTTATATATACTATAAAATTGTCTACACGCTACATCCCACAAATGGTTGAGTAGAAGCTCAGCTGATTTGGATGATTTATTTTAATTATCCAAATATCAAATAATGTATTTGGGGACACTTGTGAGCCTTATAAGTGGTCTGAACTTGGTGTGCAGAACTCGTAACATATGTGAGACAAGTAGAGCTTGGTGGGAAACATTTTTCCCTTCTGTCAAAAAATTTCAAGATGTGAAAATTCTCCCATTCTGGATCAAGAAGAATCTGAGATTTTTGAGGTTTTTCACAAGAAACAGTGAAATAATAGTCTGGTGGTTAGGTCACTCACCTAGGCTGTGGGAGAGCCAAGGTCAAGTCCATGTTCTTGCCTGAATCAGACCAGGTACTTGATTTTGAATCTGTCACATCCCAGATGAGCACGCTAAACCCTGAGCTATAATCTTTCTGTAGCCCAATGAATACTAACGTATGTAAAGTGGCAAGTTCCCACAGAAGTTTCAGGTTCCTCAAATCTGCAATATCTGACCAAAACCAAACAAACATAGTGCTGAAAAATTCCCAGCCAGCTCTAGAGACAAATAGCAAGTGTTCAAAACACTTACATGCTCTTCGGGCTTTGTAAGTGGCCCATTGCCTAGTGATCTGTTCATGAGCATCATGAACTTCTAAGCTCTATCACAGACACTACCTCTCCTGCAGTACTGTTGTGAGGATTAAATAGATGATGTAAATCAAGTGCTTTGCATGTGAAAACGCCAAATGTTGTTTTATTATGAGCTTTTGGCTGTTCCACATGTGTGAATCTGTACACCCATGCAGAATCCCACCAATAGCAGGGCTCTGTGTGTTTGAAGGGGTACATCCATGCAGAGCACCTTGCAGCACTTGGGCCTCTGACAGCAAACATGGCAGGAAGTGCATCGGACATTGTGGGTGCTCCTAAAAACAAGTCCTATGAGAGAAGGAACTGCTTCAGATTGCTTACAGTGTTGAACTATTGTAACGTATGTGAACTGTCCATGGAGCTTTTCCACTGGGTGCCTGAAGCAGACAGCAGCCTAAGCTTGGGATCTAATATAAGTTATAACAAGTGCCAGAGTAAAACCATTTACTTGTTTTTAAACAAATAGGAACAACATGTAACAAGTTTCTTCCTTAACTCTGTCTTACAAAATTTCTGGATAGAGTGCTTTGTTAATAATCACCTTGAATGCAATATAGCAGATACTGGTTTGACAAAGTACAACACAATGTGTGATTTACAAATTCACAGTCTGTCTTGTCTGTTTAGTTCTGTTCCTTGGGGAGGTACATTATTGGAAATCTTAGGCAAAAGGCAACAAGGATGAAATGTCCTTTGCTAAATGTAGCCCAAAATCATAGAGTACAGTGAGTTCGCTATGCAATTACAATTTTTAAGCTTGGACACAAATTCTTTGTCTGCCATGGATGTCTTAAATCGACTAACAATTTTTTTAACTTTATCATTGGGTTATAAGAGTGTAAGCTCAGTTGACTTTTATTTCACTACTGATCAGGTTAACTATGCCAAATGAATCTTGCTGTCCAGAGCATTGAGCAACCTTATAGCTTTGCCAAGACAAATGTTAAATGCAATTGGAAGCTTAGTGGAAGTGATACACTAGTTGCTGGGAAGCACTTGTTATCACTTCACTCTTAAACAGTCTTGTCTCTTAGTGAAACAGAAAGATTTAAGAAATTGATTGCAGAGAGAGAAAAACAGAAAGCATAACATTGAAAACGTAGCTGGTAAACTTGAGCATTCAAAACTTGAATCATAGCTCTTCTAAAAATCCCAAATAATCAGATTTAAATATAATAGTAAACAACAAGGCTTTTTGGTCTGATTACTGAATTTAAAGTCCTTAAGTGAAGCCACCCAGCCTCAACTGGTGTGTGATAATTTCAGGTTCAGAATTTAGGCCTGTCCACTGCCTGCTTAGTTGGGGACTTCATTTATTCTTTTCTAACACTTGGAGTCATTCTTCTCCTCTTCTAGCAGTCTTCTATCTACTCTCCTTCTTTCTTCCTCCCAGATCCTTTCTTCCCCTCAGGGTATGTTTACACTGCAATTAAAAACTGGCTTGGTTTGAGGGTCTGTTTAAATGTTCAGGCTCAGACTGGAGCCCAAACTCAGGGGCCCCTTCACCTTGAAGGGTCCTGCTTTAGGACCATGTGAGTGAGAGGGTACCACAGTGTGGGAACCAGCCTGAGCCCAATGTCTACACTGAAATTAAACAGCCCCTTAGCCCAAACCCAAGCCAGCTGGCATGGGCCAGCCATGGGTATCCATTTGCAGTGTAAACATACCTTCAGCTTCCTGACCCCTCACCTTCGGCCATTCATTTTCCCATCTTGATCCCCACCCACCATTCACATTCTGCTTTGTTGTCCACTCCACTTTATATTAAACTCTACAGCAGTGGTTCTCAACGAGGGGTACACAGAGGTCTTCCAGGGGCTAACTAAACTCTTCTAGATATTTGCCTAGTATTACAACAGGCTACATAAAAAGCACTAGCAAGGTCCATAGAAACAATTTTCATACGAACAATGACTTGTTTATACTGCTCTATATACTATACACAGTAATGGAACTATAATATTTACATTCCAATTGATTTATTTTATAATTATATAGTAAAAATGAGAAAGAAGGCATTTTTTCAGTAATAGTGTGCTGTAACTCTTTTGTATTTTTATGTCTTATTTTGTAAGCAAGTAGACTGTGAGGTACAATTTGGAGCTACACAAGACAAATCAGATTCGTGAAAGGTGTATAGTAGTCTGTGAAGGTTGAGAGCCACTGTTTTACAGTGTCTCACCCTGCTACTCAGCCATCTTACCTGCCTTCATATCTTTTGCACTCAGTCTAACTTTCTGTTCCTTCATCACATTCCCCTGCCTCCAGTATGCTCAGACTTCCATGGCTGCACCATATTATACAGTTTTACTGCTACTTAGAATAAATAGAATAGGAGAATATTGAAGTAGAACATCCTGTACTTCCCTCAAATTGTGAAACACATGAACTACATGAAAGATTTTCACCTTTAAATGTTTCAGAAGGAAATGTCATTTTATATTGAGTGATGTGACATACAGTATTAGTAATGGAATTTGACAATGCACAAAAGTGACTTGGTTTGGAGTTATGTTACAAACTTCAAATTCTAGCCATTGTTTATCAAAAGAATCTCTCTGGTAAGCAAATCTCTTAGGGGAAATAAAAACTATGGTTTTTTGTTAGCTTCTATGTTAGTTTTTAACAATCCTAGTCTGATTGTTTGATTTTGTGTGAAAATCTTGTGAAATTTGAGTTTCATATGCATAATTAAGTTCTAATGAAATCTGAAATTCAAAGTAAATCTCATGAAGCGTGAAACCCATTAATTGGAAATCAAATAAGCAAAATTGTCAGGTTTAGTAAATGTCCAATATTAAACAACTGATGGTTACAGACAACTCTAAAAAGGCATGCAAGTCTGCACATTTTTGAAAGCGTAATAATAAAAGTAAGTAGTTATAGGCATCAGTCTAGCTGGAATATCTCTAACACTACATCTGTGTTTACATCTGGCTTCATGGTTTCTTAAAGTTGCAAAGGTAATCATTTGAAATCCTTTCTCCATTGCTTAGGTTAAGCTTTGCTGTCGTTTTGTGTTCAGATCAGTGTATAGAACAGATGCTTTAAAAAATGCTAATGCGGTGTTTGGCTTTAATCACTAAGTCGGTGTTTAAATCCAACATCTGGTACTGTATGTCAGCACCTGAAGTCAGTAACACTCTTAGTGATGTACTTGTCTCTCCCAATAAACGTGTTCATTTGAAACTGTCATTGGTAGATGCCATGATTTATTACTGTTTGTGCTGTCTCAAAATAGCACATCCACAACTGCACAACAGAACATTTAGGCCAAATCTATGGCTTCTTTCTGCAGCAGAATGTTTTTTTTTATTTGTCACAGGATTTTAATAATAGACCAGAGCATAAACATAGTTTAGTAATATCATGGAGATGATGTTTGTAGCAATTCTATACTTAATTTCTAATCTCTTCCAACTTTTGGGGTAACCAATTTATTTGCAAATTGAAATACTTAAAATAAGGTTGGGGATTTTTTTTTTTGGTTTTGTTTGGTGGTGTGTTTTTTGGTTGTTTGTATTTTGACAGAGAGAGAGCATTTAAAATATGCCCGATTCAAAATGTTTAAGTGCTGGTTTAAAATTGAAAACATTTGATTTCTCCTCCCCACCCTCAAGGTATCATGATTTTATAGCCTGTCAGTTCTCAGCAGTGACAGATTTTCAGACATCCCAGTGTTGCAATCAGCAGAGGGTGATATTTTTTCATAATAGTGTTGCTTTATAGAAGAAAATTAAAAAGTCTTCATCTTTATAGGCTGGGGCCATAGACAGTAGGAAAGGGTCAGGCTAGACAAAGCAGTTTCATTATTCTTTGAAAGTGTCTGAGCTGTTTACTATTCATTATGATTTTGGATTGGAGGGCTCTAGTTGTCCTCCAGCATATGAGAATGAGTGGAGAGCTTGGGGAGAAAATGGGAACTGAAAAGGAGAATCTCAGGAATGAAGAGATCAGCATCACAGAAGGGAACTGGTGACAGGGATGGGAACTGGAGAGAGGAATTGGGGGTAGGGGGGTAGGGAGGAAGAAATACGGCCTGAACTGTTTAACAGAGGGGTTAGATATGAGAGACTATAGCATGATGATTATAGAGGTAGTTGATGGTGGAAGGGCAGAGATATAGCAAATGTGTATGGCAAGAGAAGACATGAAAATAAAATAAGTAGAAATATCCTCATCTGGTGTAATTACTAATTATACCAGCTGAAGATCTGGCCCCAAAAGAGACAAAATAGTGGTTGTGAGGTAGAGAGAAATGAATAAATGCAGGTTAAAAAAAAGTGGAGAATAAAAGAAGAGTGGGAGTTAGGAAATAGAATTGCTGCTTATTTCTCTCTGACCCTCTCTCAGCTATTATCTTCAGTTCTATTATAGTCCTCATCACCACAATATCTGGGGATCTTTCTGTAGTGGATTAGCAACAAAAATAACATCTGCAACATGCTTTAAAAACTATGAAGCTGTTTCTTGAAAAATATTGGTCAAAATCTGTAGAGGAAAAAGGTAAGAACAAAAAGAGGATGACAATGGGACTTGGAAAACATTGTTGAAAACGATAATGCAATTCAGCAGTGAATACATCAGCACTAATGTCTTTGTTACTGAAATCTAAAGGCAGGAAAGGCAGTGCTCAAGCAACAGTGGGAAGTAATGCAATGATGCTTTGAGTGTTGTGTTGCTTTGATGTCTATGTCAATACTGCAGTAGCTCACTGGGGTGACTTCTCCCCTCCATCTGCTCTGGTGGAGGGGACCGAAGGTAGTTCAACTGGATATGGCACCAAAGTTTGGATGGAACTATTTTTATCTTCCCACTGGAGCCTATGGTAGCCAGAAGGCATATAGTGAAAGTTGGAACTCTGTCAGTTGTAGGAGCATGTGATGCCAAAGAAAGATTCATTTTCTTCAACAAGTTCCCTTCTTAATCAGAAGCAGAAATCTGTCTGGGACTTAATGATTCTGATGCATTTCTAAGGACCTAATTTACAGCTCATTAAAACAAATGTAGGACTTCCCACTGGTTGTACTGTAGACATGGTTGAAATTTTTCCTTCAAAATGGTTTTGGGTGGAAAATTGTTTTGTATATTGATTAAACATATATTTTCACTGACAATATTTGTGATTCATTGAAATTTTCACAGGCTTAATTTCCTTTTATAGAGGTTTCATTCCTTTTTTCAATATTGCTTCAGTCAGATTAGATTATCACAGTTTTTCATCTAAACAGCGCCCTCCTTACAAAACTAGTACAAGGACAACTAAGAATCTGGAAATGGTTGTCTACTTTTAAACACATGGGGCCAGATTCCAATACCTTTATTCATGCTGATTAGCAGCTTTTGAGCATGAGTATTGCTAATGGGATCAGCATGAGTAAGAGTGCCAGAATCTGATCTTTAATGCTTAGATTTGCAGTTGTCTAGTAAAAACTTAGCATAAAGGAGAGAAGCTTGTCTCAAAAAACAAAATAACCAAATGAAATAAATATTCCCACCTTACAAAAATGATTATATGTGGTGAGGGTGGGGTATAAAACACTATGCATTTATTAGTATGATGGAGTATGAAAGTGTACAGCTTTTTTAGGCTGCAGCATTGTGATTTAAAAAAAAACTTATGCCATTTGGTCGTTACAAGAAGAAATGAACACAGGTGCAGTTTAGAGATAGCTGCTTATCCGCACCATTTGGATGGATAAGAATACAACCTAAGCTACAGTAGTCTGAGAGGCCAGGTTTAATAAATATCCCTGACAATTGTAACCTTTTTTTTGGGGGGGGGGGGGTGAAAAATAGCAGTACAGCAAATCTCTTGTCTAATCCTCTCACCAGTTTGGGAATTAATTGGGCTGTGCTGCCTTTTTTTAAGTCAATTTATATTTATCTTTTGTTAGGTGCCCAGAGGCTCCTTGGCATGACACCTCATAAACCAAAAATGTTGTCTTATTTCTGTGTCATTTGATGAAAACAGTCATCAAAACTCAACAATATTTGTTGGGATCTATGATGGTGATTGTGTTGTGGGACGATATGTGAGAATTAGTTGAGTAAAAAGTATTACATGGGGGAGAGGGAAAAGGAAGAAAGGAGATAGGAAAGACTACAGGAAAAAGCTTATGGGTTTTTTCATGGCTATGTTCAAGAATAGCATTTAAGTAAAAAAGAAATATGTTAATATCATAATATATTTTGGACATCAGGTAATACAAAAAGAAATAGAGATTAGGGAGGATAGAAACAGAGAAAATCGGCACCTTCAGGATGAGAGGAAGACATAGGGGAGAAAAAGGGGAAGGAGAGAGAGAGAGAAGGCAGACAACATAAGGGAGAAAGACTGGAATGTCAGTGAATTCAGAGAACTGATTACAGATTTCAGATGAGATGAAAATAAACTATTTCCTTTAAACATTAATCTAGGAACATATATGGAAGAGGTCATTTTTTATTAAACTTATTACATAGCAAAACATGATAAAATATTAAATTTCAAGTGCTCTAAATGTAGGGAATTCCAGAATTAAGATAGCTTGTGCAAACTTAATTTGGCCCCTTTGTACATCTACATTATGATATAATCTTTAATCATCTGGCCATAATCATTTTTTTTCAATAGGACCCAGAATCATGCTGACACATCAGAGAAAATAATTTGCAAAATGAGTGAGATATTGTAAAGATTGAAAATATAACAATCCAGATCTTGGCCCCTGCTAAAACCCCTTGGCGCCACTCTAGCAATGTAAAGATGGCATAAAAAAAAGACTTCACCAGCTAGGTGAGCATATCCTCTCTAATGGGGAGACCTCAGATGGTATAACTGTTTCTATAACACCTTCCCTCATGGCTACCAGAATAGGAGATAGTTAGGGATACATGGTCAGAAAGAGACAATGTGACCAAAGGACAATATATTCCAATAAGATCCCCAGGTGGAATCTTAGCCTTCTGGGATCTGTTACCAGCTAGCACAAAATAGACCAGCTGTGAGACTCGATGTGAGAGTGAGGCCCAAGATTGATTTTCATAGAAGTGATATAAGACTACAAGGCTATGTTTAGAATGAGACAAAATCATCTCTAACGAAATATGATTCAGTGGAGTTGCAATGAATTTGGCGCAATAAGTATTTTTTCAGTACAAGATGATTGGTAGCTATCTTTTTTTGCTGCTAATCTTAAGAGATCTTAAAGGGGCTTGATTTTCTTAGAATGCCAAGAATGCAGTCTCTGGAAAAAATCTGTTCCCTTCAAAGTGTCTCACGTTAGGTCCCCAAAATCACTAGTGACTTCTGAAAATCTTGGTCTGTTTTCAAGGGCTATACATTGAATTTTTAGGATGTCATAAATTACTTTAATTACCCATGTTGAACATTTGTGATCTTTATTTCAAATGAATAAAAAAATAATATTAAAGTGATTTTTGTTTTTAAAAAGCTACAGAGGAAATGATAGGAAAAAGAGTAAATTCAGTGACTAATATGGGGAGAGGGAATATAGAAGGAAGAAATACAGAAACAAAAAACATAGAGAAGAAAATAAAGAACATTGTCAGGAATATTAGTTTTTCATCTTGTAATGTAGGTGGTCACTGAATAGTGGTATCTATCTAGTGTTTGAGTCTCTTTTGATACTATGCGTCGTTTTGCATTGTGTAGCCAGTCTCTGAAAACAGATATCGTACGTGAGCAGAAATACATTTTCTTGCTAAATGACAGGCATTCTGTTATGTTATCATTGTGGCTGCAGTCTGTGCTAGGATGTGTTAGCACTCACGCTGATGGAATTAAATAAGTATGCAACATCAAATTGCAGGTTAAACTGATGTAATGCAAATATGAAGTAATTCCACTCCTACTCTTTTGCTGTAGGAATTCTGCCAGCAGCGTGAACCAGGACACTCTTTTCTGTTGCTTTGAAAACATTTCCATACAGAGTACCTGCAGGGCTAGATGCAACCTAAAATTGATACTCCATACACCTGTGGAGTCACATTATACTGTCGCTTGTAATAATTGCTTACCTCCCCTTCTAGAGCTACCAAGAGATCTTGTTCTGCCTCATGGATTAAGGAGAAAGGGTACCTACTGCCTTTTATTCCTTAATTTTTGTACTCCAGCACAACAGAATATCTAGCCAAGTGAGTATGCAGTACCCAGTTCAGCCTAGGAAACATACAAGACTCAGGTTAGAAAGGTTTGATTCCATGTCACTCAAAATGGCAAATTTATGTGTTTCCTTTTTTAATGACATCATATCATCTCTGATCCTTCATGACCTGGTTTGTTTGTTTGATTTTTACCTGTTTTTCCTGGTAACTTAAGTGGAGATGGAATAAGAATGATCACAGTTGCCACCTTTGATAGTCTGGATACTTTCAACTGTTATCAAAAAGTTTATCATGTACTGTAGGTCTCATGTACACTGCTGTAAATCAGGATGAAATTCATTGAGATCAATAGAGTTGCACTAGTTTAAAATAGGTGTGGGAAGATAATCAAATTCCACACTTCCAAAATATCATGAGTCATCCCATCTGTATTCAGAAAGCAATTGAGCACCTGACTTTCAGTGGCATTTGGGTACGTACCTCCCCTTTCATTTTGGGGGGAATCTCCCCCTATGTGCTTTGATGAATTGGGGTCTATATTAACCACAGTTACTATAGCTGAAATAGTGTAATATGACATTTCATATTGATTTATTTGTGGATTATCTATGGGGTTTCTATGGTATGATTCATGTGACTTTGAATTAATTTATCATATCAAACTTGTACAATGAAAGTGAGCAAGAAAAAATATTTTGTATAAAAGTTTAAAAATATAAAAACACCTCTTCTATAAAGGAATAAACATACATATCATATATATAAATTTACCCTAACATGCTCTTGATGAAACACATTACACAAGGGAAATTAGCAGCCAAATAATGAGAATCCCATATAAAACAAATTCATTTTATTTTCAATACACAGACCTTACTTACATGACTTTTGCTGTCGCTGTCATTTTTGCTTTCCACTGAGGCGCAAAGGTTTATAACGCATGTGCCCAACTCAGTGAAATATGACAAAGAACGGTACATTTATTCATTTTCCTATAATTACATAAAAATGTAACCTACACTATAAATGGAAGAAGGAGCTGTGATACATGGAAAAATAAATCATAAGTGAAGTGAAATTGTCTCCTTCATAATATACATTCACAAAGTGTTAAAACTACAGCTACTCTGCAGTGAGCATTACCAATTACCAGAACTCCAGAAAGTTTCACAGTCACCTTTACCCTGACTTTAGCCCATACAAATGAATTAATAAAACTAATCAATCAAGCACTAAATTCTTCAGCCATCTGGGATCTGAGACCTCCCTTCCCCCATTCAAGATGTTATGTTCATGACTGATTTAGCACTTTCCAACACTGCACTTGGAGACCTTCCATGCACAGTTTAAATGCTAAACTTTGCATATTTTCAACATTAAAATTTTATAAATCAAATATGTGAATGCATCAGGATTAGAACTAGTAACCCTTGTAATACAAAGCACTTAGGCCAGAACATGGATTGCAATAGTCTTTGCTTTACTTCACACTTTGTGTTTTCTTTTAAATTGATAGTTTATATAAGTTTTGCAGTCCATTTTTGAGCTTAATGACTTTTAGGGTATGTCTTCACTACAGCACTAGGTCGATTTCCTTTAAGTCGATTTTTTAAAGCAGACTGTATACAGTCGATTTTGTGTGTCCACACAAAGCACAGCAAGTCGACAGTGTCTGTCCACACAACTGTTCCAAGCATCGACATAGTGAGCGTTGCACTGTGGGTACCTATCTCACAGTTCCCAGAGTCCCCAGCAGGCACCATTTCAAGTGCTGCACTATGGGTAGGCATTTCATAATTTTGCGTCCTTTTTTCATGCCGCCGACCCCATTTCGAGCGGTGCACCGTGGGTAGGCATCCCATTATTCGCGCCCTTTCTCCGCGCTTCGCTAACGCCATAGCACTGCAAGCTTGGAGCCCGCTGATGCCACCGCTGCAGTACTGGCCATTGTGCGGACCTTGCGCACTGTTGTGGATTTTATGCTGTACCATCTGCAGAGGAATGTGATTCGGAGACAACTGCGCTTTCTGGAACCCGATGACAGTAATGAGGAGATGGACCTGGACGTGCACAGCAGGGACAGGGACACTGCGGATTTTGGAAGTAGGGTGACCGACAATCTGGCAAATTTGGTGGCAATGGGGCAGGCTCATGCCATGCAACGCCGATTCTGGGCCAGGGAAACAAGCACTGACTGGTGGGATCGCATAGTGCTGCGGGTCTGGGATGACTCCCAGTGACTCAGAAACTTTCGCATGCATAAGGGCACGTTCATGGAACTTTGTGACTTGCTTTCCCCGGCCATCCGGCGCAAGAATACCAGAATGAGAGCGGCCCTCACAGTTTAGAAGCGAGTGGTGATAGCCCTCTGGAAGGTTGCAATGCCAGACAGCTACCGGTCAGTCACGAATCAGTTTGGGGTGGGTAAATCTACAGTGGGGTCTGCTGTGATGCAAGTAAGCAGGGCAATCGTCGAGCTGCTGCTACCCAGGGTTATAAACCTTGGAAACCTGCAAACTACAATAGATGGCTTTGCCGCCATGGGATTCTGCTATAGATGGGACTCATATCCCTATCCTGGTACCGGACAACGAGGCCACAGAGTACAGAAACCGAAGGGATATTATTCTATGGTCATGCAAGCAGTGGTTGACCACAAGTGGCGTTTCACCAACCTGTACGTGGGATGGCTGGGAAAGGTTCATGACACTCGTGTTTTCAGGAACTCTAGGATATTTAGAGAGCTGCAGCAAGGGATTTTCTTCCCCGACCAGAAAATTACTGTGGGGGGTGTAGAAATGCCGATCATTATCCTTGGGGACCCAGCCTATCCCTTAAAGCCCTGGCTTATGAAGTCCTACACAGGAGCCCTGGACAGCAGTCAGGAGCTGTTCAACTACAGGCTGAGCAAGTGCAGGATGGTAGTAGAATGTGCATTTGGCCAACTGAAGGGGCGATGGAGATCATTACTGATTCGCTCAGACATCAGTGACAGAAATATCCCCATTGTTATTGCTGCTTGCTCTGTGCTCCACAATCTCTGTGAGAGCAAGCGGGGAACGTTTATGGCGGGCTGGGAGGCAGAGGCAAATTTCCTGTCCATTGCTTACCAGCAGCCAAACAGCAGGGAAAGTAGAAGAGCGCACCATGACGCACTGTGCCTCAGGGACGCCTTGAAAACCAGTTTTATGAGTGCCCAAGATGGCGTTTGAGAACCCGCTCCCTTGCTCTGCTCAGCCCTAAGCCTGCCGTCCTTGCACCCTCTTTCCCTCCCCCCTCCCGATGCTTGCAGAGGAAATAAATTCACTGTTTTAAAAATCATGGTTTCTTTATTGCTTCATCACAAATACAGGGGATCACTGGCAAGGTAGCCAAGAAGGGGTGGATGAAGAGGGAAACCAGCAGTCGCAGTGGTGGAGGAGCGGGGGGGAGAGGGGGGAAGACAGCAGCTTTTACAAGTTTTTAGAGAAACTCAGCCTGCTGCTGCTTGTGCTGGCTTGTGGGGTAGAGTGGGTCGGTCCCCGGAGCTCCCCCCCCCCCACGGGTTCTCACCCCGCATCTGGGCAGGGAAGCTATGGGACTTGGGGAGGGGACGAGGGCGGGAGGTGGTTACACAGAGGCTGTAGAAGCAATCTTTGGGCCTGCTGAAGCTCCACCAGACAACAAAGCATGGCACTTTGCTCCTCCATTATGCGGAGCAAAGCATCCATCTGTCGTTCTTCACATTCCTGCAACTTTTCTGCTGCAGCTCTTGATTCTTGCCTTAACTGTAACAATTTTCCCCTCCATTCTGTCTGCCGTGTGGCCTCAGCGTTAGAGTGATGCAGAAGTTCATTAAACATGTCATCACGCGTTTTCTTTTTACTCTTTCGTATCTGGGATAGCCGGCGTGAGGGGCAAGAGGGAGGATTCAGAGATAACTGTGCAGCTGTTGAAGAAAGAAAGGTATAAGGTTATGAGACACATACAGTCGCGGAGAACAATGGGATTACTATGCAGCGGGGAAACACAGTATTCACAGGCCTGATATGGTTTCTGTACAAGGTCATATTCCTCACCTAAAAGTTACTGGATCAGTCAAAAGTCACAGAATCAACTCACGCACAAGAGAGCCTCACCACGGCTGCTGAAATCACCATGCAGCCGGCCATGGTAAGTAAAGCCATACTCTTTACAGCAGCGCTCGGATATTCCAGAGTAACCCCACCCCCTTCCCCCCCACCGCGTGGCTCCCAGTGAACAGCGAAATGCAAAACAAAACCAAAAACTCTCTGGCTTCGGGCTGGCTGCGGAAGCATCTGCTTGTAGGCTCAAAACTCCTCTAACTGCTCTCGCAACGGGCTGGCTAGGGCGAAGGGGGGAGGGCTGGCGGTGTGTGGAGGGGCTTACGGGCTGTCTCGCTCGCTGTGTCCAGACTAATTGCAGTCCGTATTTCAAACAGACAACCATGGATGACATAACTCTGCTTAGAATTTCTCTGAGAGATAGAGAATGCATGTTGTTGGAATCATTTCAAAGTCCTGGTCCATTCGCTGCAATGCTATGCTGCTCAATGATACTATTTACTACTTTTGTGGCGTGGGGCCACATAAGGCGGCTCTCCCCAGAAATCTGGTGTGGATAGCTTCATGGAAATGTCCGTAGAAGACTTCCGGTCAGTACCCGAGTACATCGACAAGCTCTTTGAGTGAAAAGGGACCAGAATAGCAATGAAAGCACGCCAAATCCTTAGGTCAAGTTAATCATTAATAAATGCTTCCTTTAAAAATCATGAGTCATCTAATCCCTTAAAAAAAACACTCACCAGAGTTCCCTTCTCCGGCTTGGGTACCCGCTTGGGAGGGTTGGCTAAGTCCAGGCTTCAGGGTGATAAAAAGCTTCTGGCTGTCTGGTAATAATACTGTTTCTCCGTTTGCATCCTGCTGTTCTGTGATATTTCCGTCCTCCTCCTCCTCCTCATCCGAATCCTCCTCAGGCCTGACCATTATCCCATGGGTGGAGTCCACGCAGACCAGTGCAATGGTGGTGGGGGCACCCCCCATTATCTGATTTAGTTCATTCTAGAACCGGCATGTCCGTGGCGGGCCCCCTGAGCATCCGTTTGCCTCTTTGGCTTTCTGGAATGCTTGCCTCAGCTCCTTAATTTTCACACGGCACTGTTGCACCTCCCTGTTGTGGCCTCTTTCCAGCATGGCCTTGGAGACCCTGGCGAACGTATTGGCATTCCGTTTGTTGTTGCGGAGTTCCAACATGACGGATTCTTCTCCCCAGATAGCGATCAGATCCAACACCTCACGATTGGACCATGCTGGAGCTCTTCTCCTCTGGCTGGTCTCCTGTGCTGCTGAGCTCTGCATGGCGTCTTGTGATGCTGAGGTCTGCATGGCGGCTTGTGCTGCTGATATCTCTGAATGGCGACTGAACTGTGCAGGTGAGCTGGCCACGCTGACCAAACAGGAAATGCTATTCAAATGTTCCCGGGTCTTTTCCTGTCTACCTGGCCAGAGCAGCGAGTTGAGAGCGCTGTCCAGAGCGGTCACAGTGGAGCTGTGAGGCAGTCCAGAGCGGTCAGAATGGAGCATTGTGGGACAGCCTCTGGAGGCCAATAACATCCCATTCATCCTCACTAGTCCACAATCGATCCAGAGAGGTCGATTTCAGCGCTACTCTTCTCGTTAGGGAGGAGTACAGAAGTCGATTTTGAGGGCCCTTTAAATTGACACAAATGGCATCTGTGTGAGGACGGGTACAGGTTTATGTCGAATTAACGTCACTAAAGTGGACGTTAAGCTGTAGTGGGGACCAGCCCTTAGTGAGCACCTTCTCACATGAATAGTCCTATTGCTGTTGATATGATTTAGGGTATGTCTGCACTGCACAGAAAAATCTGCAGTGCCAAGTTTGAGAACCTCAGTTAATGGACTGGGGCTGAGGGCTTAAAATAGCAGTGTAGATGTTCCCCTGGTGAGGGTAGAGCGTCTGGGAGCTTGGGCCCCAGGCCAAGTGGAATGTCTATACTGTTGTTTTTATTCCCACAGTATTGTGGGTTTTTCTTTGCAATGAAGCCATATCCCAAGGAGTTCATCATGATACTTAAGGATTATACAATAAAACCCTATGCGTTTTTTTGAACAATAAGTTTCCTATACTGAAGGCTTTCTTACAAAATAATGAAGGTGTGTGCTCTCTCTCTGTCTCTCTCTGTCTCTGTAGTCTTTTGCTTCAAATGTCTGTGTTTAGTCTGACCATATAATGTCTATCTGAAAGCTGCTTAAGGGTGTGTATGTATGTGTGTTTAATCCTCCCCCCCCACACACACACACACCTGCAAAGTTCCCAAAAGGGTAAAGCCCTATAGTAACTGAGAGTAATTATCCTGGTGATCTGCATTTTTGAGTTCTAAGGGCCTGATCTAAAGCCCATTGGATATTCCCATAGACTTTAATTGACTTTGATTCAAACCCTAAATGCCTTTGTGATTACTGGTCCATTTGTATGAATCCTGAGAGTTGTGGTTACTTTGAAATATATTGTGGAGAAGGATGCTTTGAAGGAGAAAGCATACCACCTTTCTGCTTAGTGCCAATTTCAGAAGATTGTTTGGCATTTCTCTGGTACTGCCCGAGTGGCTGTTTTCTGTTAACTGTAGTTTAGCGGGCATCTGGAAAGGACTGTCCTCTGATACTCACAAAATTTCAGTTTGTTCTCTGTTAGGAATACAAAAAAAAAAATGAAAGTGAGATGGGCCTAAAGATACAGCAATATAGAAATAAAATTCTTTTTCAAGCTTACCAGTCCCGTTACCCTTTCAAAGGTGGATGTGTCTTCATGTCACTTGCTGAGAAATTACACCAAGTATTTAAGCTTGTTTTTGCCTTCTTGTCATTTGATTCTTAGTATTTTTACTTGTTATATTTAACTTACTGCTGAGAAACTAACGATACTGCAGTGGCATATGGCAAGTCATACTTGTAGATACTCTTCTGTTTTCCTGTAACTATGGGAATGATGTACACATTACAGGACTATTCATTTGCTTAGACTGTAGTCACGTTCTCCCTTAATTTTGGAACATATGACCTGTTTTGTGACAATTCATTTCTTATTTACTTCTCCCGAACCACAGATCTAATTTTAAACCTTGGCAATTTTATAGTATGGGTTTTTGCACCAAGTGTTCTCACAAGAATCACAAGGCATCAGGGAATATATCCACAGACGTACACAAATGTGAATTAGAGAGAAACAATGTGACAGTGCAGGGAGACAGTTTGGGGATTCTTAGGAGACTGATTCACACTGACCTGACTGAGTCCCTCTTTAAGGGCTGGTCCTCACTACAGGGGGGATCGGCGGCAGATATGCAACTTCAGCTACATGAATCACGTAGCTGAAGTTTGCGTATCTGAAGCCGACTTACCTGCCGTCCTTACGGCGGTGGCAGTTGGCGGCGCGCTCGACGGGGGAGCTGCAGGCGATCGATTTCTCACGTCTTCACAAGATGCGAGAAATCAATCGCGAAAAGATCGACCGCTACCCGCCTAAGAGCTTCCTGGTAAAATGAGTTTCTGTTGGAAAGGCTGGTTTTCAGACAGTGAAATTAAAGTAGGGGTGATTTGGACATTAGAGGTGACAAAAGTTGTTATATCTAGTCCATCTTTTGTCCTATATTTCATATTTCTGAATTCTGAATATTTAAATGTCAAGTAGTGGGGTTCTACAAGAGAATTATTCCACATCCTAATAGTTCTCATTGTCAGGAAGCTTCCCCAGATACTTTGCTGAATTTTCTACTAACTTCATCCCATTACTAGTAGCAGCCCTTGTGTGAACCTAAATCACTTCTCTTTCTCCTTGGTATCTGCATTTGATTTTTAGACTTCTAATTGCCAAACATTCCCTTAGACATTATTTAGCCAAGCTACATGTTTACTTCTCTTAAACTTTCCTTGTAAATCCCTCTGTGGGACCCACTAATTATTTGGTAGGATTCTCTGAATGCCCTCTGATTTGTCACTAATTGCCCGCTAATGAAGTGGTGAGCACTAAAGGTAGTGTTACAGCTGTGGTTGCATCAGTCATGTATGGTTTGGGCTAACTCCGACTGAATTTCCATTCATTTTAACTGGAGTTGGATCAAGTTCATAGACAGGCACTATTACTTCCCTGTTCCTTAGCTTGATGCCTTTACATATACAATCTGAAATTGTGTTGTCAAAAACAATATCCACTACAATTAAAATAATGAAGTAATGGCTCATCTAATTGGCTATCCCTTTGTGACTTTCAGCATTATTTCTTGGTATTTTCCTACGTCTATTTGGATTATCTTCCCAAAAATCTATTACCATATTTAACTTTGTTTTCTAGACTGAATCTCATTTTTTGTCCCCAGCATATTTTGAAACTTTCTAGTTTCCTTTGTCCAGCCTGCTGTCCACAACACCTGAAAATTCATTAACATGCTATATAACACCGCTCTCCTGGTATTTAAGATGTTTATAAGATGAATCTCCATAGTTCCCCAGTATGTCTTCTAATAACAATATTATTATCGATACCCTTTGTTTACAGTCATCCAGCCAGCTTTCATACCATGTGGCAGTGTTGACATCAACATTGAACTCCATTATGAGGGGCAAACCCTGCTGCTCTCTCCATGGCTCCAATGGCCACCCAGGAAGTGGAATAGGTAATGTCATTGTGCAAGAAGTGTAAGGAAAGTTTTGATGGGCAGCACATGTGCCACAGAGCCACACTTCCTAGGGGCTCCTTGCAGATCAGCATGTGCAGGGAATGGCTAGATTCTACTGCTGAGCAAATACTCCTATCTCATGCTAATGAGATCCATTAGGGCTGCAGCAATACTGTTGCCTCAGGAGTGCAGCAATAGACATGGAGAATGTCTGCAATCACCATCTCCAAAGGGTTAATACATTTTAAAGTGGTCAAGGAGACTTTCTTTCCAGAAAAGTAAATACAAAATAGTAGACCCAAGGGAGCCCTCACTGCCATGTATTAGGACAAATTTTACATACAGATGCACTCATAGAATGATTGTTATATCACAGTGGCTCCCAGGGTTCCCAATTATGGATGAGAGACCCATTGTGCTACATTTTGTACCATCCCTGTTTCAAAGATTTTGCAATGTAAGAATAAGGAGAGAGAGCAGATGGATGCAACAAACAGGTGTACAAGGAAACAATGATAACCAGAGGTCAGAGCACATCACCTACTTAGCCATTTCAAAGATACTCTAATTAACCCCACTGAAACTTAAATTCTTGTATCTGAGGCTGAGCTTAACTCTAAAACTTGAAAAAACACTTTAAGGATATAGTGAAAAAATAGCAAAGAAATTTAAAAGTTTTATCTTGTTGAGGTAGTGGAAAAAAATTTTTTTTGGCTGGGATATAAAGGCTTTTCAACTTCCCCATTTTTCTGTTTGGCGATAAAATGGTGGGGTGAGAACATTTATACTGTAATTTTAAATAGTTTCAACATTTTAGTAGAAAAAAGCAATAGAATAGGTTTTTGTTGTAAAATTAAAATTAGGAACATTCTGAATTACATATGTGCTATCAAAAGTATCAATAAACCTTTTTCTTAAAAAAAGTTAAATGTCCCCAAATTTAGATTTTGTAAAAATGGCTCTTACAAACAGTACTGTTGTCTTTCATTTGGTGAAGGAAAAATCTCTTGGGGGGGCTGAGTCTTCATTTGACAAATTTCATATATAAGAAGAATTTTTTTTGGTCCAGTTTTAAATCCTCAAGAATACAGGGGCTTGTAATAGTGCAGCTCTCTGAATATTAACTACAATGGTGCCAATGGGAGCTACTATAAAGCTACCGTAATAGCTATAGTAAATACAAAAGCAAAAGAGATGAGGACAGAAGATTAAGAAAGGGCAAGTGAAATCTTTAGCTGAATTTAGATATCCAGATTGCAGCAGTAGCAGAGAACACTTTTTGTTGTTGTTTGTAACTTAGTAAGGAGCTTGAACCTTTCATTGCAGATGTGGACTTTGCCTCTGTTACCCTTCCCTTAATTACTTCCAAAACAGATTATTGTAATGGACTGTACTTGATGTAGGGTGTCCAAATAACATGTGTGAAAAATCTGGACAGTGAGTGCGAGTAATACAGACACCTCTATTAAGACAAAGCCCCAGATATTGGGATTGTCCCTATAGAATTGGGACATCTGCTCACCCTAACTAATTGTTGTATCAAAAGTTATCTTCAAAACTTCACTCAGTGTAAAATGTGGCTGTCCCACTTAAAAGGTGTGTTTCTTGCATGGGAAACATTACATTTGCGCTATTATGTGCCCTGAAATCGAATTTATTTGCTGATACAATCAAATAGTTGCTCCTATATATAAGGGCCTACACGGTTTATATGTTGGCTCTGTTAGAGGCCACAATCCTCATATTTTATGGGGATAAATAGATCACCTGCAGCACTGAGCTATTTTCACAATCCCCTTGATTTAAATTTCTAGGTCTGGGACAGTAGTTCATAGGGTGGATCACATCTTAATTGACATTATCTGGACTACTGGCTTTACTAGCCCCTTCCTATTTATAGTCACCTTCAGCAACTTCTATCATGATAAAGTAAACTAGGCAACTCTTTAATGTAGTTTAGTTGCATTTTAAGGTGATTTGCCAACTGGAAACAAGAAAAAACAGCACCATGTGACCAGCCAGGTCTCGGTAGACCTCCAGCAATCTTCAATAATTAGGCGTGGGTCCTGCTTGAGCTTTATTCTTCCATGCTGTTATTACAACAGAAATATTTTATCACCACCAATCAGCATTATTGGTGGAGTTATGCAAAATGTTTTCAACAAATCCCCGAATGGTGGGACTCACCTGGTTTTAACTTTCAATTGCAAACTTGAAATTCAGACCTGGTTCCTCAAAAGATTGTTAAATTCAAAACTGCAGCATTTCTCTGAAGATATTTTTGAGTAAACATGGTTTGACTTGTGGTTTTACATATAAATAGTATGAAAATCACAAGTTTGTGTATTTAATGGAAGCCAAGTACAATTCAGTCTTTTGTTTTGTTTTTAATTTAGATTCACTTTAAGATTTCTTTAATCGTGGGTCAAAATTAAAAATGCTTTTGTAACATGTTAAAGATCAGAAAACAAAAGAACAAAACAAACAATACACTTTTTTGTTTTCTCAAACTCAAATGTAATTCATAGAATCATAAAATATCAGGGTTGGAAGTGACCTCAGGAGGTTATCTAGTCCAACCCCCTGCTCAAAGAAGGATCTACCCCAACTAAATCATCCAAGAGAGGGCTTTGTCAAGCCTGACCTTAAAAACGTCTAAGGAAGAAGATTCCATCACCTCCCTAGGTAACCCATTCCAGTGCTCCCCTCCTAGTGAAAAAGTTTTTCCTAATATTCAACCTAAACTTCCCCCACTTCAACTTGAGACCATTACTCCTTGTTCTGTCATCTGGTATCCTGAGAACAGTCTAGATCGATCCTCTTTGGAATTCCTTTTCAGGTAGTTGAAAGCAGCTATCAAATCCCCCCTCATTCTTCTCTTCTGTAGACTAAACAATCCCAGTTTCCTCAGCCACTCCTCATAAGTCATGTGCTCCAGCCCGATAATCTTTTTTGTTGCCCTCCTCTGGACTCTTTCCAATGTTTCCACATCTTTCTTGTAGTGTGGGCCCCAAAACTGGACACAGTACTCCAGATGAGGCTTCACCAATGTTGAATAGAGGGGAATGATGATGTCCCTGGATCTGCTGGCAATGCCCCTACTTATACAGCCAAAATGCCATTAGCCTTCTTGGCAACAAACGCACACTGGAGACTCATGTCCAGCTTCTTGTCCACTGTAACCCCTGAGTCCTTTTCTGCAGAACTGCTGCCTAGCCCTAGTCTGTAGCAGTGCATGGGATTCTTCTATCCTAAGTGCAGGACTCTGCACTTCTCCTTGTTGAACCTCAGCAGATTTCTTTTGGCCCAATCCTCTAATTTGTCTAGGTCCCACTGTATACTCTCCCTACCCTCCAGTAAATCTACCACTCCTCCCAGTTTAGTGTCATCGACAGACTTGCTGAGGGTGCAGTCCATGTCATCCTCCAGATCATTGATGAAGATATTGAATAAAACCGGCCCTGGGACGGACCCTTAGGGCACTCCGCTTGATATCAGCTGCCAACTACACATGGAGCTATTGATCACTACCCTTTGAGCCTGACGATCCAGACAGCTTTCTGTCCAACTTATGGTGCATTCATCCAGCCCATACTTTAACTGGCTGGCAAGAATACTGTGGCAGAGCATATCGAAACCTTTGCTAAAGTCAAGGAACAACACATCCATTGCTTTCCCCTCATCTACAGAGCCAGTTATGTCATCATAGAAGGCAATTAGGTTAGTCAGGCCTTGGTGCCAGGCCCTTGGTGAATCCATGCTGACTGTTCCTGATCACTTTCCTCTCCTTTAAGTGCTTCAGAATTGAATCCTTGAGGACCTGCTCCATGATTTTTCCAGGAACTGAGGTGAGGCTGACTGGCTTGTAGTTCCCTGGTTCCTCCTTCTTTCCTTTTTTAAAGATGGGCACTACATTAGCTTTTTTCCAGTCATCTGGGACCTCCCCAGATCACCATGAGTTTTCAAAGATAATGGCCAATGACTCTGCAGTCACATCCACCAACTCCTTTAGCACCCTGTCAAAAGTATAAAGTAGCTTAGAATTACTGTTTTACCTATAAAGGGTTAACCTGCAAGTAACCTGAGAGGAAATGCTAATTAACCTCGGAGACGAGAGTTTTTAGTTTCAGTTTCTCCTTGCCTCGCTCTGGCTCTGGTGCCGATGTTCGCCTGGCTATGGACGAACCAACCTTCTGTCTCTAGTCTACATTTCTATACTCTTCTAAGAAGTCAGTCCAGTAGTAAGTGAATTGTATGCTTGAACTGTATCACTTGATAATTGATCCACGGTGTTCTTTTACTGTTAAACTTTAGCAGCGGAAGAATTCCCAGGGGAGGGGTCAGTTATGCTATGTGATGTAAGAGGTGTTTTTCTATTGATTTCTGTACAAGGGGTTTATGATCCTTCTTTTCCTTTTTATTAAAATCTTCCTTTTAGGATTCCGCCTGCTTGTTTCTATTGGATACATCCTGGTTTGAATCGGGAATGTCTTACAGCAAGTGAGGATTTTGGTCTTTGGTTCTCAAACCTCTCCCAGGTGAAGGGAGGAGATTTGAGAGGTGTTACAGGAGGATTCCAATTTACCCTAACCCATGGTTTTGGGGGCTTAAATTGGTGGTGGCAGCATTATTCCAAATCCAAAGTGGGGAAGTTTGGGTTCTGGTGAAAAGTTTTAACCTTAGCTGGTAAAATAAGCTTGGGGGGTTATTTCTTCTTTCATTCGGGGTCCCCACATCTTTACCTAGAGTTCAGAGTGGGGAGGCACACATTGACACACCCTCAGATGCAGCACATGGACTTGTGCTCATCCAGCGTTTCACCTCCTCCCCATGCTGTGGAGCCCAGTGCATATAATAATTACTTGGTTATATCTCATAACTTACATTTACTACTGTGTGATAAATGTTCATTATGTTAAAAACTGTCTCACATCTGCGTTTTAGTAAGTTGATGTTTCCTGTATCTTGAACCTCATGTCACTCAACAACCCAGAGACAACAAGAAAAGATTTCCTAAACTTATGTAGATCCCTCTATTTCTGAAATCAAGTTTCATGACCAAGTAGAATGGAAATAAGGAGAATGGTGACAAGACAAAATGAAAATAGGAACAGGTTCGCTTAAACTGTTCTAGCAAACTTCAGTCCTGACACTGTCAGCTTTTGAGCATGTTATTTCTAATAGTTTTGGAAGGTATACTTGAATAATCAATGTAATCATTATTAGCGCACATTTGCCTGCCAGATAATGTCATCCAAAAATAGAACATGTAATCAGAGTGAACTCCTCTGCCTCAGTGTATTTTGCAGTCTCATATATAAATTCAGGATCATGTCCTGTTATAAAGAATTGATTTCCACCTGAGTTGACAGAATCAATGGATCAAATGCCACACCATTTACTACATGTACAGTAATAGAGTCTTTGTGATTTGTGTTTACAGACCAACTGTTGTTTGTTCTGTCACTAACTGCATTGCAACTGGTAAATTCAGGTTGTAAAAGAAATAGATGAAAATTGCCCAAACTAACAAAATACAACTACTCTTAGTTAATTAAGACTGAGAATCAGGATATACCTTCTAAGTGAGATCATGTCTCATTTAAACCCTGGTTAGTATATGTTATACGTGTAACCCTTCTGCCCTTCAGAATTGGCAGCAACAAGGGCCGGGTTCAGTAAATAGGGGTTCCCTCTCAACAATACAACGCAAACTGGCTCGAGCCCCCACCCAGTGACCTGGGAAAATCCTAACACACCCCTGGGCGCCTCAATGAGGCAATACTTCCCCTCTTGCAAGCACAGATTGGTGTAACAGAAGATCTTTATTAACATGAGGTAAATGACATCACTAAACTGGGAAAAACGCCACACCTAGGGTTCATACACCAACCCGTGAGCAAATTGCCCCTCCCCAGCAAGTTTGGGCTGTGTCCTCTCCTGTGGGTTCAGGAGTCCAGCAACCCAAACGTCACCCAAAGTCCCACAAGTCCAATAGCCCAAAGTCCCTGGAGTCCAGCAACCCCAAAAGTCACCCAAAGTCCCAAAAGTTCAACAGCCCCAAAGTCTCTGGAGTCCCTGGTGGAAAGTCACTCTGCCGAGTCTTACCTCCCAGGCTGGGTGGAAGTGGAGAGCAGAGTGGAGGGTACCTTCATGAGGTCCGAGGCCGACGGCCCAGTCTCTCCGTGGGGTGCTGGTGGCTCCGCTAGTCGCCCTGCTAGCCGACTCAGGAACTGCTCTGCCCGCGGCTCGACTCTGCTCGCTGTCTCAGGAACTGCTCAGGAACCGCTCGGCCAGCTGTCTCAGGAATGGGTCAGCCGGCACCGGGGCTGCTCGGCCAGCTGTCTCAGGATCGGGTCAGCCGGCACCGGGGCTGCTCGGCCAGCTGTCTCAGGAACGGGTCAGCCGGCACCGGGGCTGCTCGGCCAGCTGTCTCAGGAACGGGTCAGCCGGCACCGGGGCTGCTCGGCCAGCTGTCTCAGGAACGGGTCAGCCGGCACCGGGGCTGCTCGGCCAGCTGTCTCAGGAACGGGTCAGCCGGCACCGGGGCTGCTCGGCCAGCTGTCTCAGGAACGGGTCAGCCGGCACCGGGGCTGCTCGGCCAGCTGTCTCAGGAACGGGTCAGCCGGCACCGGGACTGCTCGGCCAGCTGTCTCAGGAACGGGTCAGCCGGCACCGGGGCTGCTTGGCCAGCTGTCTCAGGAACGGGTCAGCCGGCACCGGGACTGCTCGGCCAGCTGTCTCAGGAACGGGTCAGCTGGCACAGGAACCGCTCTGCTTAGGGCCCCCCACTTAAGATAAAGCTCAGTGATTTCCAGCTCTTAAGTGATTTCAGCTCATAGCGGGGGGGCCTTAGTGCAGAGGCACCACCAGACCCAAAACAACTTCAGCTCCGTGGGCTGAAGTTAGACTCCTAAAGGAAGCAAAAGTCAGCTCTGACATTCCACTGGGGAGAGAGGCCAGGTGCAATAGGCCTGTGCGGCCCTCAGACAAGGCCCTGACCACAAGGTCTTGAGCCTGTCTACAGCCTCTCTCAATTCAGTGAGTTTTGGAACCCCTGTCCCTTGTTTACCGAGTGCTACCTAGCTGAAGGCGAGTCCCTCCAGCATGCCAAAGGCCAAATCAATGTCCCAACCCCTCATTCACATAAACATGTTAATCAGCACTCTATCATTCTTGCCCCAATACTACAGAAACTGGGGGTCCCACAGTAGCCAAAGTGATCATTTTGGCTGTTAGAGGGCAGGCCAGGTGTGGTGGGTGTGTCTAAGCAAATCAGGTGTTATTTTCCTAAAGCTACTGCAATTTCTGCAACTCACCACTGGATGTCACCCATACTGACACTGCAAAGTCATTGCAATTCCTGCAATTCCCTGACACTGCTTACATCCGTCTAAACCACCCTGAACACGCCCGATCCCATCTGATCTTGGCAGCTAAGCAGGGTTGGGCCTGGCTGGTACTTGGATGGGAGACCTCCTAGGAGTACCAGGTGCTGTAGGCTTAACATGGGCGTGGGGCTAGCAACTCCACCCCGTAGGGAACCAAATTGCTACTGAAACACCAACAACAGAGATGGAATGATCTGTGGTTGTTGGCCCATACCCCGGCTGGGGGGTGATGGGCAGAGAGAGAGAGTATATGTTATTAAAAGCATCACCAGAGTACACTATTGTAAAGATTTTTTTTAAAATACACAATTGTAAGTATCATATTGTTCAGAGTTGCACTGTTTCAATCTATGAAAAAGTCCAACCTATGGTAATGCTGTCTGTTGTATTGTGTGAAAGCAAGAGGTAGGTGAAGATAAGTAGTAATAAATCTATTGTCAAGAAATAGAAGAATAAGGGCTAATGGTATCATAGTTCACTGCAATATCTTGTGCAAAATGTGTATAAAATCTATGCTTGTCTCATCTGTCAGCACTCTAATCATATGAGAGAAACAAGTGCACATGGGGAAAAAAAGAAAATATGAAGCAGTACAATATATAGTGCATTATCTGATCCACTGTCATTAATGCTTACTGGATTTGCATAGATAAAGATCCATTATATACATGTAGAATATATTCCTAATGTATACTGTGCATGAGTTAGTCAATAGCTGAGAGGATTTTATAAACATAATCTCTACCTTAGGAAGAATGTATGCAAATATGGAGAGAAAAAAAACCCCTAAACAATTACAGGGATTGCATATGCATTCTAAACTCTTGGGAAATAACCCTTTAATAAGGAAGAAATATGGACAATGGAGAGAATTTTTAAAAGCTATTATCTGACTTACAAGCCTAAGATGAGGGGAACTCTACCAGCTAGGGCCTTCCCTACACAACAGGATCTCAAGGGAGGTACTGCTTCCCCACTCAAGCACTCTGCATTCTATTCCTTGACATATATGGTGGGAGGCTTATTTCAGACCTACCCCCTTCTAGAGCAGGGGAAGACTTGTACTGAACTTCCAAGTTGTGTCTCACCACTTCAAGATGTCATTATCTCTTCACAAACATCAAGTTTGGTTGATCTTTGTGGAGGTCTCCATACTGCAGAAGAAAGTTGGGTCACAGTTTTGCCCTAAGAATTTTTTATCTAATCTGTTTTTAAGGTGCCTAATGACTCTATTATCTGTGCAGAAGCAATGCAAACCTAGTTTGTAATTTCCTTTTTCATCTTCACCCTGTTAAGGAGACAAAGGCGCATCAATAGAAACCATGTGACTTGGTGTAATGACCAGTTTGGATGTGACCTACATCCAAATAAATAAAAAGAAACAAAGGCTGCACTTTAGCACAAACTGTGCAACCAGGGAAGGGATTTCTGGCTGCATATAAATGCTTCTTTGATTAGCTGTCAGAATTGTACTCAAAGGTATTTGGCATGTTTTTAAGGACACACATGGAAAAAAAAAACTCTGCACTTTACCATTTGCACCTTACTTCTGACATTTTCACAGTTTAGTGTCTGGCTTTATCCTTTGCATGAATAAATATCAAACCATGTGCTACTTCTTTATGGTTGTTTATAATTTAAAAAAAAAGAAAAGGAAAAAAGAAAAGGAAAGGTCAGCATTTGGTTTCATCTCAGTATGATATTTTGCAAATTGTTCTGAAGTACCCACAATTAGAATAACTAAAATATAACTATAATAATGGAAAATAAAGGCTGAGCTTTTCAAAAATGCTGTATTACTCAGTGAATGAAACTGGTTTGTATCTTGCAGCCAGTAATTGTCCCAAAGTAGATATTTTTTTTGAAAAAATCAAATTTCCTGGAATCTAGTGCCTTTTCTGAGAGTGTTTAGTTGTATGCAGTATATAGAAGCATTCTATTGTACCTATTAATTTTTTGTTTCACTTACATTTGTTGCCTTTTGCATTTTCATAATTAGTAAACTGTCATGTGTGATCTAAACCATTCTTGTTTCAGTAATGTTAATCTCTGGTTATCCACAGAGCCACAATTTGATGTTTTCCTATTATAAATGAGACTGTACCTGGAAGTACCATGCTTTCATTAAATGTCCCTGTTTGAAAAGAGGCATCTTTGAGATTTGTGGACAGGAGATCAATTTTTTTTAATTTTTTTTTTTAGGAAACACATGCAAAATAGATTTCCCACAGGGATTTTCAAAAAGATCCCTTTGCTATCAGTTGCAATATTCTTTTCAGTTTAACTGCTCCTTGATTTCCAATAGAGGTGTTTGCTTTGTGGTCTCTGTGAGTGAAATCTGATCACCAATGAAGTTAGTGGGAGTTTTGCTATTGATTTCAATGGGAGGAAGATTTCACCATTAGTTCTTTATTTTGACCTTACTTATTCCTGCCATCTTAGTCGCAGTCCAGATTGTGCACACTGATATCTCAGGCCTTTTACAGTTGTTACTATGCTCACATATGAGACTTGACTTGCTGCCATTTAAATAAATTGCATAACTTCCATATAGGGTGCCTTAAAAGCAACTTCACAGCATTGGTTTTAAATTTAAATCACTTAGGTCAAGGTCAACCTGGACATGCAAGTAATTCAGCCCCTTCCCTTGGAATTAAAATGGTCCTAGGACATTTAATGTTTATGCTGTGTGTGGTAAATCATGCTTTCTATTGCTATTGATTACTTCTCAAATGGTGCAAATGTACCGGTGGAGCTGTGTTCATTTAAACCAGCTGTGGATCTGACTTCTGAACTTTTACCACTACAGTATTCTGTATCCTCCTGATTACTCTGGTTGTTATGTAATACACAAAATGATAGCAGAAACTGGTATTTCTTCCAGTACTGCAGAGGGAAACATCAGTGTTAGGAGAGCAGGTGTTTTGGGGGAAGAAGGGCCTATTTTGTTTACCTGAGAATGCTCCAGGTGGGATAAAACACATGGACAAGGCCAAAAAAGCAGAGTCAATCATTTCTGTGAGTTATCTGAGACCGAAGCAAGAGATGGACAAGGACATTGGTTGAGCCAAGCAGACTAAAACAGGAAGCTGAAGGCAGCTGCATTATAATACATCCTTAAGTATCAAAATGTTATGGTGAAATACTGAACAAGGCTTGATAGGTTAGATGTCAGATAATCAAGGGGATTGCTTGTACAGGTATAGAAGATCACTTCCTGGGAAAGAAAAGGGAAGATTTCTCGTTGCACTTTCAACACAGAAAATCTGAGGGACATTACAGTGGATTGGATAACAAGGAATTTTGGACAGTTATGGTTAGAATAATCTAAAATGAAGTGTATTATGACTAATTTATGCATTATGCTATATTGTGCTTAAACCAAATTCGTTCTTTGAAGAGCTTGTGGGTACAATACAATATAGAACAAATGTGATTCTAACAGGCAGAGTACTTCAATGTTTCCAGATGTTTTTGGAGAGAGGCTGCAGAGGGGCTGAGACCACCAAATCTATATGACAAAATGTTCACTTCAATTGCTGGCTGAATTGTTGACATTCACTTACTACTTGTTGTCATCCATCATACTTCAGTTATATTTCTAATGTCTTTAGTAATTCCTGTGCTGTTCTTTTCTCTGCTAAGTAATATGAGTGAATTGATGATCAATATTGCATCTGATGGCTATTCTGAAATACTTCATATAGGAGATGTGCTAAACTTTGAATCTCAAACCTTCTTGTGTTTGAGATACAGAATTTTCCATGAAAGTAAGGGGTGGAAATTAATATAGCTTCCAAAACTGAAGAACACTCTGATTCAAGGAGAGAGCCAACCAGCCCTTGAAACAGGAGCAGGAAGAGCAGCAGGCTCATCCAAGATAAACGGGTTGAGTAAAGAAGGGGGAAGGGGTATAGGGAAGTAAGGAAAGGGAAAAGGGAAGTAAACTTTTTCCATTCAAAGTTTGATTCAACTGCAACCTCTAAATGAATCTATGGGGTATCATTCACTGCCTTCTCTAAGAAACATTAATTAATGTGGTTGAATTTATGCAACCATAGACCAAGCCTTGCAGGGTTCCCATAGCTCTAGTCATACCTCTGACATTTAGTGATGTAATAGATGTAACACAACAATCTTTGGTAAGCAATATTCTGGAAGTAGTTTTGTTGTTCGTTACTTTGTTTTGTTTACTCAGGGTCTAATCTTGCATCTACTGAAGTCACCTGTGATGTGCTCTTTCTGGAGATTTTGCTGCTGTTTCCTTTGTTTTCGGAATAGAAAGTCAAGATATTTCTAACTCATTGTATAAGGTTGCTCTATGGAAAAAAAGTTAATTAAATATGTTGATGTTGCCAGTAAATTCATGATGTATGCATGGGCCTCCATTGTGCTTTTAAGGCACAACTCCAGATTGGCAGTAGCCTGGCATTTCTCCACCCCTTCAGGACCTCCATTAGCTTAAGGATTCCAACAGTGTTAATTTTTATGCAAGGGTAAGAAGGAAGGGGGCAGGTATTTTGCAGCCTCCATTTTTCTTGATATCTCTTGAAGCTAAAAACAACCTTGTCTGTGTTCTATGCATATTCTAATGATGGATGGAAAGAGCTGAGGTACCAATGAATTTTAGAATAGATTAAGATCTGAAACAGTCACATAAGAATGGTCATACTGGGTCAGACCAGAGGTCCATTTAGCCCATTATCCTCTCTTCTGACAGTGGACAATGCTATGTGCTTCAGAGGGAATGAACAGAACAGGTAATGCTCAAGTGATTCATCCCCTGTCTCCCATTCCCAGTTTCTGGTGAAGAGCTAGGGACACCAACCCTGGCAGGTCCATCCATGGCTATTAATATGCCATTTTTTATTATTATGTAAGTTTGTTTATACACACACACAAAATATGGATGCAACAAAATGTGTCCTAGGAGTGAACATTGTGACAACTTGCCATTTGCTATGATGTTTTCTAGAGGGTAAAAGAAACCCGTGCTAACAATTGAATTCTTAAATCATCATTATGCCTGTACATCAAAGCTAGTGGACCATTTCTAAACAAATTAAGATAAGAGTTCCCAAAATAGTGTCTCCATATGTACTGTATGAGTGAGTTAGTAATAAAAGTACAATCAATCATTTTTCTCTTTTAAATAATAATTTAAATAGGATCACAATGAGTTTACCCCTTCCAGTATGAAATCAATTAAACACCACACTTCTGTAATTTATAAAAGTTAATCCTACTTTCCATTGTCATTGGACAATAACCCCCGTATGTCTTTCAATAGAGCCGCAACATGAATTAAATATAAATAAAGAATTGATGGTTTCATAAACTGAGAAATACTTCCAATGGTATGTAAAAATACAATACTTTATATAAGGGATTTTTTAAAATTATTTAAAAATCTCATGGAGGGTGCCATATTCATAAACTTGGAGGTTAATGTCCTTTTTTTAAATGTACAGAAAACACTCAGGTCAGCCTTTTGGTGTCTCTGGACTGGGGCCAATACTAGTGTCTTGGGACAAACTGTCAGTTCTTCCAGATCCATATTTCCATTCTTTCAACGTAGCTATGCAGACGGACACCAGCTGAGGACCAGGCTTAATGACATTCAGTGGAAGAATTAAAATATGTATAGAAATTTCCTTTTGGATAACTCCATAATTGGGCTATTTCTCCTTTTTAAGCCTAGGTCTATAAAAATGAATAGTAGTCATTTAAATCAAGTGAGCAAATGCAAAAGATTATCCAGATCAACACACACAACCACAATCTGAATATATGTAATCTAGCTGGAGTTGTGTGTTCTTCTATGTTTGAACAACACCCAATATAATGGACCTGCGATCCCAAAAGGAACATTTGCATACCACAGTGATAAGCATTTTCTATTAATGATATGCTATCTAAATGTTAGATCTGATTTAATTTGTCAGCCTTCAAGTAAGGAATCTTGAAGTTTTGGAGACACCAAGGAAATCAAACTTAGCAGCCTTTCTGTGTGAACTATCAACTCAAATAAAGAATTTGAGGTTCTGACATAAATGGTCAATGACTACAGTGGAAGGGTTAGAAATGAAATATCAGGCAGGTAAATCAGAAAACTGACATTTATATTATTTAGGAAAAAAAATACCACTCTCAACATTAGGGTGAAAAAGACTAGATGTACCAAGATACATAAACAAAAGAAAATGGATTTTCATTTGTAAACATCAGTTATATCAATAAAATGCTAAAAATCTGTCCAAAGAGGATGAGTAGTATAGAGAAAAACAATCAGAAACAACCATTCTAAATACTAGCCATACCTAGCTGTCATTTTATATTTGAATCTGCTCCTAGATAAATGTTTCTATTAATTATTTTAAATTAAGTAAGCCATCTAAAAAATTGAATATTCAGACTCTCTCTGACATACGCAAGCATTCCATTCCGGAATGCCTTGCGTAACTCAAATTTTGTGTAAATCAGAAACACATCTCCAACCATCACAAACCAAAAAAATAAACACCCCAAACCTCTCCTCCTATTTCTAGTTTATGGAACTTTTTCCATAAACTCGTACGTTGGGTTTACATAATTCAGGGAGCATCTGTATTTGAAATTACAGTCCTACATGACTTCTTGTACTATAAGGAACTAAATTCCAGAGGGCTATGAATATTTATAAATTGTTGGGTTGCATAAATAATATTCTTAGATGTTGCATCAAAGGATGTGATTTTGCACAATTTTTGTGCCAGTTCCTGGTATCTGGTTCCATTAACTCCATTAGGATGCAATAGCAGTAGATGGGATCCGATTGCTAAGCTCAGAGGAACATGATTGTGTTCTACTGATTAACACTTTATGAAGTAGGCCATTTTTCGGCTTTGTTTCATTGTACCATAGCTGCAAGAGCTGGGAAATTAAAGCCAAATAGACTTCAGGCTGTACTTTCCATCATGAAAACTAGTCTATGTTTATGTGCATATTACTGTGCACCTATTTAGTTTTCACATCTTTGGTTGTACATTCATGAACTGAATATTTGCACATGAACATGTCTAGGTAATCACACTGTCGTGCTCAGTTTATGCACATGCAAAGGGTAGAGTCAGATGCATTTGCATGCACCCAGTCACAACTGTGTGTGAGTCCTGAAGTCACCTCTCCTCCATCCCACTGTTAAGATCCTGTCCATATTGTTAAAGCATAGCAGAGGATGTGAAGCAAGAATCATACTTGTAGACCTCTGTCTTTTTCATCACCCCTTAGAGGTTTTAAAAGGTTTAAAATAAGTCTTCTCCGGGGCTTTATAAGTTTCCTCATTTTACTGATGGAAATGCTGCCACACATGTAGGGGAAGTGGCTTGGCCAGAGTAGTACAGGAGTCATCGAAAGAGCCACTAGCAACAGCCCAAGACTCTGTCCTTATTCTATTTCTCTGCTGTAATCCTTGCCTCTCTGGGCCCTGCTGTAAAATGGTATAAATTGACTGATTTACCCCAGATGAAGATCTGCCCCTCTGTCTCAGCTTGTATACCACCGTCCCAGTGAGGGATATTACCCCAGAAGAGAGCTGACATAAGATCCCTGTAGATGAAGACATCACAATTCTCTGCTGAGACCCCTGCTGTTGTTGGTCAGTCTATATCAGGAGTCTTTATATGGCTTCCCAGCTCATTCTGCCCCAGAGTTCCTGGCTCACCTTTTAATCCCCAGACTACACAAGAATCATGAGATTCTAAAATATGGCATGAACCCTGGGTTGCAACTGACAGGGAAGCCCCCAGAGCAGAGTCAAGATAGAAAGACAGCCGTAGGCCCAGCATAAAGAATCTGGTCAGCCAGACTTTCTAGGCTCCACTAGTGGATTTTCAAGTAAATAGAGTAGAGCAGGGGTGAGACAAACCAACTAGAAGCTGGGGAAAAAAATACTGTTTGATTCAAGAATAAGAAGGTGATGGCCATTTCACCTATCCCTATCAGACATACAGCATTACTGGACATGTGGGATTACAGTCAGCTCCACACTTTACCATCTATTTGTAGTGTAATTGACCCTACTGTTATGGGGAAAAGGAAGTGTCTGGATACAGTGCACTGCATGGGAAATCACAAACATAAATCTCCTTTTAATGTACATGATCTGCTATCAACGTGAAAAGTCTCAGAACAAATTTAACAGCATCTTGTGCAGTAATGGAATCCCATGAGCAGAGTGGTGTGTGAAAGAATTTCTGTTTATCATTAAAAAAAATGATAGAAGTGACAGCAATTGCTTTTTAATTTGTTGCCTAAGGAGACAAGCATAACTTCATCTAGCATAAAATCCAAAAGTATACCCATGTATATAAAGCTCACTTATATTTTAATTTTTATGGGGCAATTATGATTTGTTCTCTCTGCATCTGTAGCCGCTGAGCAGAAGGAATGGAAAGGCTTGGTTTGAAGTGATGTGTCCATTAAAACACCATATGCTGCTCAGTAAAGGCTCTAACTATAGACAAGCATTCATTCAATATGGAGTTTTAGAGTATTAACATATGTTATAAGGAATCTGAATGTTAAGATATAATCATTATCAGCAATTAGCTTGTGACTTGTCCTGATGTAGCTGTTCAGGGGTATAAAGGGTTTTGTGCAGCACACTGCTCCAACATGGCCACCACTGCTTTCTATGAGCAACTGCATGGACAGTAGGCAAATAATGGTTGGGAATCGGCATAGGGTGGGGGCAGAGAACCGATACAGTAAATTTACTTTTCTCTTTCCTGCCTTCCAACCTGTGCCCTTGCCCCTTGCAGGGCAGAAGAAGGGGAATTGTTTGAAGCTTCGTCTATGCTTGAAAATTGTACTAGCATGACTATATTAATAAGGGGTGTGATTTCTTCTGACATAATTATGCCAGTAAAACCATTAATGTAGATGCAATTTTACCAGTATATGGCATGTTACGCCAGTACATCTTATTTTTCTTTGATAAACCACAATAAACTATACAGGCGTAAGCACCTATATTAGCAATACTGCATCAACACCAGGCGGGATACCTACTAGTTAAAGTAGCAAAACTTTTAAATGCTGACAAGGCCTGAGTTACAATTCCACATGATGCTTCTCTGGGGATGGTACAGCTACATACCACCCCCCAAACTCGGGGCTGATCGTACAGTCTCATTCTGGCCCGTTAGCAGAGGCTTTACTTCATGAATGGTGTACGGACATTTTGTAGCTAAAACCAGCGACAATTAAAAGGGCTGGGATGTTACAAAAAGAATTAGAACATATTTTAGGAGGGGATTCATGCTGAACCATTCGAGGGGCCAGTGAAAGTGTTGGAGGGATTGAGGAGCAGAGAATTTTTTTTGGAGGGGATCAGACAAAGTTGAAGGGCACAGTAAGGTTAAAGAGCATCAGGTACACTGAAAGACACACACAGGGAAAATGGACCTGAAAGAAGGAACCAGGGAAAATAAAAAAAAAAACAAAATATATTGTGTGTTGTAGGCTGGTCACAGTCTGGAGATCCTCCCAGGACAATGGAGTGACAAGCTGTCTGAGGACCTACGCTAGAGCCATGAAAGAGAGTGCAGTCTGAGGAGTCTTCTCCCCTTCTAGCACCAAGGACAGTGCCTGTGGGGAGCTGAGGCAAGATCCCTGAATGCTGCGTTACCAATGTGCCTGATACTTTACAAAAACAAAAGCAACTTAAATGTCACTATTGTATCTGCATATATAAGCATATGAGTGATTTATGGCGTAACTTTGTTTTTATTGAAGCAACAAATGATCTTGGATGCGTTCATATAGCTATTAGGCTAACAGTAGGATGAATTTCACAGTTCGTTTCAAACAGGATTCATGCTAGGAAAGTTGCTTTGCCTAATACAATGAACCAAATAAAAAGCAAATCTAGGCAATAAAAACAAATATTAGAAGATATAATATGAATCCGTTCCACAGCTAACAAAGTGTGTGCAAGTGGGAACTAGTGAATCCATACAGTATTTGTGGAATGATGATAGTATACTACTGTTACTTTTAAAGTTTTAAAGTTTAACTTATAAGTCATATTATTTCATTGAAATCATGATTTTGTTCTTTTGAGGTACACACAGGAAAAGTTACTTGACCTGTATATTATATTTTACATCAACTCTCAATGATTCAGTGTAATTTTCACAAGCTTCTATTCACAAAACAATTGTGCCATCGTGACTCTATTTGATATCTTATGCTGGGTCCAACTCCCTTATCAGTTTAGGTGGAGAATAAGATGATTCTTATTTTATGATTTTTTATTTTTATTTTAAGGTCAAATTGCATTTAAATTAACTACTGTTCCTTCATGCAAAATATGCTAGACTACACTGATACAAATCACTCTTTTCAAGACCAGGCTAACTAGTAGAATGTACAAGTCTTCTATCTTGTCACAGTCATTTGTTGCCTAATGAATAAGCTATTAACCTCATTAATTTGTATTGCTGATGTCTGGTTGTTTAATTTGTTACAATAGTCTTGCTGACTGCCTTTTAGAAACAGACAGCAATAGTAGTGTTCAATATGAGAAATACCCCAAACAGTCATTTCTTTATTACACGTTTTATATTCCCAGTCAAAATCTTTAAGGCAGAGGTAAGATTGTGAAGAGCCAAAAGTTCAGCCTCAAATGTCAACCCTCTTGTAATTGTTATTGGTTGTACATGAATCTTCTAATATAATCCTTGCCCAGTGGGGCAGATCCAAAGCAAGAAGAGAAGGGACACTCTTTTTTAAAAAAAAAAAATCTTCAATTTGAATGTTGCCAGAAATTTTAGTTCAACTTTTGGAAATTTCATTAGGCAGAGAGTTCAATCAGTTCTGATATTTCCACCATATTGGACCAACATTTCATAGCAGTTTGCAAGATTTTTGATTGTATTGAATCCAAATCAGATCCTCAACCCTTGCCTTGGTTCTTACGCAAACTCCATATGTTGCCCTAAATGTAATTCATGTGCAAATAAAAAAAATACATAAATAAAAAAACGTTCTCAGCACATTTCCAATCACAAAATTTGGATTAGGCTAGAACAATCTGTGCCAGCATTAAAGGTGTATGGATTTGCAAGGAGGCTAAGCTTCTTCCCTTTTAAAAAATCATGTCTCTAAGGTATTTCAGCTTAGGTACCCAAAACAATTAGTCACTTTGAAAATGTAGGTATCTATATGAAATCAGTTAAAATGTTAAATTTACCATTTGATAGTACTTCATGAATTTTAAAGAATATCTTCAATGCCTCAGTAACAATAATAATTTAATAAGCTAAGTGTCAACATTTTAATGATGGCCATTTTGTGTGATTTATGGATACAAATGACATTTATGATTGCAGATCAGGTAGTTAGAATTTAGATATTCAACATGTGCATATACAGTTGATTGCCATTACAAAACTATGCCATAAAATTAGGATTTATTGAGTCCCCTTGTTATATAGTGTGCGCAATGCAGTTACAACATAATTATCAGTTTTAATAGCGTGATACTATATTAGTAAAATCTGATCTTTTCATTACAAACATGGACATTGCCTTTATAGCAATACAGTTGGATCATTCTTTTGTATTCCATATAAAATCTAAACACTATGATCATTTGTTTTTAAAAGTTGCAGCCCTCCTGCTGGGCAACATCACAATGAATTCAAACGTATCTATTCTACCGGAGGCAAAAAGTGCTACAGGGAGTATACCATAATGACAGAATACTAATAAAATATGACCCTTGAAAGAGTACAGTATATTCATATGCTCTTCTGAAATTCTTTGGAGATGCACTTCCATCAGAATTTTTCTGGCATTCTCGCCATTGATTTTACTAGTAGATTACTAGTGGCTTTCATCTCAGTGTAGGGAAAATGGTTTTGTCAGTTTAGCATAGCCCTGACCACAGACTCTCCTCTTAAGATACAGTTGCCTCTCCACTTTTCTCTTTCTCTAGGTGACTGTAATTTGCTGCTAGTCTGTACCAGCAGCAAAGTATAGCACACATACTGCACCCTCTAGCCTCCCATTCTGGATCAGTTGATACTGGTTGGCTCATTTAGTGGGAAGAGAAGGGGGTCACAGATAAAATCTCACTTACTTGCATTTCTGGCTGATGGATAATAGCGAGCACACAGTTTTTGTTTGCTCCTGTTCATGCAGACTCCAAGTCCGGTAAGTCCATTTGGAAGCTTAGAAGAGGTTGGAGGAGAGCCTGCAGAGGTGGGTCTCCTTACTCCGAGGCACTCCTGTATTGTCCAAGTCACAATATCTTAGCCAATAAGGAGGCACAAGGTCCAGCAAGACAGTTGTAATCATGCAGGATCTTCAGATATTGACTTTTGTGATATGATTGTGTACACAAGAATTATTCATGCTAGTGCATTGGTTCTCAAAGTGGGGGTCGGGACCCCTCTGGGGGTCATGAGCCAGTTCTGTGGGGGTCACGAGCCCCTGCTGCCAGCAGCTGGCCCTGAACAATGCTGCTGCCGCCGGCTGCTACCCCTGCTGC
The DNA here is from genome assembly GCA_032164245.1 of Sternotherus odoratus. NCBI lineage: Eukaryota > Metazoa > Chordata > Testudines > Kinosternidae > Sternotherus > Sternotherus odoratus. The sequence goes on along the minus strand of JAVMKO010000001.1, from coordinate 154,368,024 downwards.
TGCAGGCAGCCCGTGCCCCTGCTGCGGTGGGCTGCTGGCGCCCCCATAAGGCCAGTCCTGGCCACGGCTCCTGTTGCGGCGGGCTGCTGGTGGCCCGCGAGCCTGGTCCCAGCTCCCACCGCGGCGGGCTGTTGGCGGCCCCTTGAGCCCGGTCCGGGGCCTGGTTCCTGCTGCGGTGGGCTGCTGGCGCCCCCATAAGGCCAGTCCTGGCCACGGCTCCTGTTGCGGCGGGCTGCTGGTGGCCCGCGAGCCTGGTCCCAGCTCCCACCGCGGCGGGCTGTTGGCGGCCCCTTGAGCCCGGTCCGGGGCCTGGTTCCTGCTGCGGCGGGCTGCCAGCATTGCCACGTGCCTGACCTGGCCCCTGCAGAGGTGGGCTTCTGGCGCCCCTGTGAGCCTGGTCCCTGCTGCGGTGGGCTGCCAATGCCTCCATGGGGCTGCTGGGAACCCTCCCTCACTGGCCTCAGAGGGCTGCTAGAACCCCCCTTCAATCTCGACCCCTGCCCTGGGGGGCTGCTGGAACCCCCCCCCATCACAGCCCCTGGCACAGTGGGCTGCAGGCATGCCCCCCCGCCTGACCCCTAGGGGGGGTTGCGCTTAGAAGCCCGGTGTGGGAAAGGGGTCACCACTACAAAAATTTTGAGAACCATTGTGCTAGTGCTTGTAGATTTGGACTTCAGATAAAGGCTATCAGAAAGGAAGCTAATGAACTTCCTCCTTAAAAAAAATAAAATAAAAAATGCTTCTCCCAAAAAGGTTTTATTTACAGATTAACCAGAGTTTTTGTACTATAAATAAAAACAGAGCCCAGCTGTAACAGGGAGATGGATTATTTCAAAAGGTAAATAGTTTTCTTTCCAGGTATGGATTTTATCATCTTTTTGAATAAAATATGTTGGCGTATATACACAAAATGCATTACAAGTATACTAACTAAATTTTCTCTTTTCCCTGCTCAAAAATTGCAATCACTTTATACTAAGGGTCAGCAAGTCTTCATCTTAACTTTCACTTTCCCATTTCAAGTTATTACGATAGGTCCATTTCTAGGTTAGTTATTTTCTTGGTAAATCACTTGAAACACTAAATCTTGTAAAGATCTAACAAAATATTGTTCTTTCTGCAGTCAAATCAATACTCTAAACTCTTGACAGTCCATCAGAAACTGAGGAATTTATTTTTACAGAAATATATGTATTTTTGTTTGCCATTGTAGAGGGCATAAAATTAATAAATTTGTTATCATTCATTCCTCCACCTCAGCAGAAATGCTTCTGGGCTTTATGCCGACTGATATTGTAAGGGGATTTTGTCAATTTTTTAAAAATACTTTGAAGACCCTGACTGAATGTTACTGTCAGTGAAAAGACATACAGCGCGCACATAGCTGGAGTGCCATATTTAGTGTTCATGTGTGGAATGTGCTAATTCTGGACATGGGCACAAATAGGAATCTTGAGGCTAAATCTCTCAAATTTCATTGGGATTTTAATCCTTTGATCACAACTTGCCGGTATAATTTTGATTTAGTCAGGTCACCTTAAAAAATGATGGGGTTTGGTTTCAATAAGACAACAGAACATGAATCTCAAGATGACACTGAGAAAAAAATGTCTAAGAACTTGAACCTTACACTGTATCCAAATAAAACACCATTTCCTCTGCCAATTTTTTTAGTACTGTCATATTGCGCTCTTGAATGTATGTGATTATGATGGTCACTATTGACTTATTAATGGATTGCCAAGGATAACAAAACTGGAGTCAGTGAATTAAACAGTGTGATATGTGCCTCTCCTGTTTTGTAACTGTCAATATATTCGTACACAGCCTTTTGCTATTTCAGAGAACTCTCAAAGATCCTGGTCAGGCAGAAACCTCTTGCATCAGCTGTTGTGGGAAGTTATCTTCCTCAGCCAGGCAGCCTGCGTATCCAAAGTGCACAACCAGCATTTTTCTAGCAGCTGAAGTGGATTTTTTTTTCCATATCACCCTTACATATTTTTAGTTATCCCATTTTCTTAAGGCAAGATGGTGCAGAGTCCTAAGTGCGAACATTAACCATTTTATAAAAATAAATGAGTCATGCTGTTGTCATTTTATCAGAGATAATTGAGTAAATACTGGTGGGTCAAACTATATGGCACTCACTGCTGTCAAATATTTCTGAAATCTTCAGAGTTCCAGAAAAAGGTGGAAAAAGTCACGGCTGTGCCTGCACAGAATCAGATAGCACCAAACAGGCAGTTACCCACTTTTTTTTAACCACAGTAAGTGATTGACATAACTGAACTGGGAGAGACACCTAGTTTTTGCTGCATGAAAATGTCATAGCAAATCTGGAAAATGTCAAATAATGTAGCGAATGTTATTGTTTGGCAGAAATATTCACAACTATATCAACAATTATTTTTAAAGAGTGGGGAGAGATCTGGAGGAGACTTTGGTGATGAAAGCATATGGATACAGTAGCAGTAACAAAAGGAAGCAAGCAGTGTCTTATTGCCTCTTGCCTCAAGCCAAAACCATCACTTTGGAAAGCTATAGTATCCTGCAGAACAAACTAAGGGCTTGTCTTCGCTACTGCTGGCCAAACCCTGCCACTTGTATCCATGCACAATCACCCTGACCTATTTGCTTGGAGAACTTAGTCACACATCACACAAGGGTTGTTTTGTTTTGTTTTGTTTTTGGGGTTTCTTTGATCAAGAGAGGTTAATGGAGAAAGAAATTCAGTCTGTCACAAAGTTACAAATCGATTGTTATGGTTTCTTGTAAACAGTAGTAGAGTTCTCAACCACTCTGGTCACTGTTAACCTTTTCGGTGTCCAAGAAAAGTTAATGCAAAAAAATAGGAAGTTAAATGCAAAATAAAAGAAGATTATTTTTTCCTTGAGAGGAACTTGGTACATCAAAATCTTCAATTTTTGTTTTCACCTTTTTCCTGGGAAATTACTTTCTTCCCTGTCCCCTTGAAAAGGAAGTCAGACTTGTTCAATAAATCTCACCTCTTGTGGTTAATTCAGGTGTAGTAATGCAACCATCTACTTTTCCTCAGCTTTTCGTAGCTGAATGGGAGTTTAATATCCTTCCTTTCCACAGCTCCCAGGGACCACCGGAATGGACAGAATCTTAATGGACAGGACCCACCAGAATGGACAGGATATTGAGTCCTTGATCCCACCATTTTCATGCGAGTAGTAGTTGGCTTCAGTCTACATGTGGTTTCCTGCACCTGTTCTGTACTTGCTGGGGCATGTGCAAATTCCCTATAGCAGGAAAGCTGGGGCATAGAATGCTTTGCTCAAGAAGGGTTTATTCAGGGTTCCCCAAGTATCTGTATATCCCACTGTATTACCATTAAAGTAAATAGGAGATTAGTTCTGATAAGGACTGCAAGATTTAGTCCTAGGTACTTGTAAGATGGTAGATGGTTTCACCAGCTAAGGAAGGGGAAGAAAGTTCCAAACATAGTCCTTTTAAGGCCCTTTCCTCAGAGCTTGTTTATTTGTAGACAAAAATGGCAAATCAGCTGAAAAATTCAGGGCAATATTTCCCTAAAAGGGAATATTCTGTCATTTGGAAGGGAAGAAGACCTATTTTTCCTCTTAGCTTTCCCTTAACCTAGCTTCCACTTCCTTTACTACTCTGCTTGGAGTAGCCACATATCTATCCAGGACTTGTTAACCCACTGTAATGCCTTTATCTTGTCACAGTACTATCTATCCTCATAAATCTCTATCTCTTTTTAAAATATATATATACACTAGACTGGTCTCAAGCAAGGCCTAAGAAGTGACCTCCAACAGGAAATATACTCTGCAATAATATCATAAGCATCATTTATTAAACTTAGCCAAAAAATACATAATTACATAAGGGACAATAAGTTGGGCTCCGCTCATGTTCTGTTGCTTTATCCATAAACCTAAGACTGGAACAATAATAAAACAAGTTGTCAGTTGTTAGCTGATCAAAAACTTTCATAACAGATCCAAAGGCTGGAAATCTATTTAAAAATCCAGCTAGAAATTTGACACTGCTTGTTAATAGTGAGGATAATTAATCAGTGGAACGGTCTAACAGGGAATAGTCTTTATAAAATATAATACTAATTCAAGCACAAGTTATTTGGCTCGGTAAAGGCCTGTATTATGCAGGACATCAGGCGAGATGATCACACTAGTCCCTTCTCATCTTAAAATCATTGTGTCTCAAGGTTTGAAATATTTTATTAGCAATCTAGACTGCTATTAGCATTCAAATAAAAGATGAACAATAAAGCGGTTCTTACCCCACCAAAAAACAGTCAACCAACCAAAACATTCCAAGACAACAACCAGAAAATGGTGGTTCCACATGCACTTGTGCTTTTGTCTTATCACTTCTCCCCAACGACTTTGGACTGCAAAGCAGTATACAGGTGCTCTAAATATGAGTAATTTTCATTCTACTTACTACTATTAATCTTCACAATGTCAGACTCTTCAACATCATCAATGTCACTCATTATCATTACTGCTTTTCTGCAGCTGCATCTCTCAAGGCTCTGATGCCACATTGCTTGACAAGTTAGAAGTACTAATTATTGGGCCATAAGCTTCATCCCTGAAGGTGACCTTGAGTTTTGAACTGGAGGCGTGACTCACTCACAACAATCTAATTGTTTTTGCCATTTTCTTCTTGAGACAGTAGCTAAAGTTTTAACACCTTTCACTTCTGTTGTACCGGGGAAGACACTATTAGAAGGTAGCAATCTGGTTTAGCTTGGACAAGACTCAAAGAATAATGGGTAGACACTGCATTTCAGTATGTGATATGAATGGAACACTCTAGTGAGTTAAATGGGAATGATATGAAATGTCTATTTTATTTAATGAAGGTTTTACTTTTAATATTCCTAGAGAACTACTAAATAAACTAGTGTGAGTAGAAAAAGAAGATGGCTTGGTGGTATAGGTTTCAGCTTCGGAATGACTTATGTCCCTAGGATCCTAAATTCAAATTAACCCTCATGATGCTTGTAGGGGACTCAAGTTCTGCAGATTCTGAGTAGAGGGGGCTTTGTAATGAAACTTTAAAAAGAGAAGGTCTGGCCTGTTCTCTGTGAAAATGAAAGATTGTTCTTCACTAAAGAAGGGATTTTACATTAGTGGTGATATCTCAAATTTCCCTTCCCCTAGGCGGGGCTTGATTCTTCCACATAGGCTCTTATTAAGTCATATATTACTCTGCTAGTACTGATTTAAATGGAACTGTTTTCAGAGCAAAGTACTATTGGACAGAATTGTGCCTTACTGCTAAATATATTAGGTGTTACGCTGAAGCCTTACTACTGCCCCCCCCCCATGCCCATAGGTGGCTGTAAGAGTTTAGCCCCTGATTCAGCTCAAGCACTTAGGCATGGGTTTAGAGTGCATGCTTAACTTTAAGAACATGAGTAGCCTAAATGACTTAATATAAATTTCTGGTGTTCAACACATCTAAAAAGGAGGTAACTTTTCTTTTTTGGGAGCCAACATTGAAAATCTTGGCCAGAGAAATTAGAGACTGCATATCCATTAGCTTATTTACTTTGTTTAAACCTTCAGAAAGAAGGTTGCTTTAATATGAGTAGTGTGGGTATTCCATTGTTTCTCCCCTCCTTTCCCCCTTCCTCCCCCGCAAGCATCTGGTACAAGTGAATGCATGTAGGACTATTTTAACAGATCACCCTTTTGTTATTGGGAACCCATCAGTTCAGCACATTTTTTACAAATGTAACATTGAGTAACCCCTTAAGTAATATTCTAGATGGCTGGCCTTTTTCTTGAATCCCATATAAACCTTTGAAAACTCACAATACAGTGAAACCTCGATTTAACGGACCTCCATTTAACGGACTTTGGATGCAACGGACAAAATTTTTCAGAGTCTGATGCATCCGAAGTCTGTTTCTGGAGGGCTGGCTGTGGGCTCCCTGCTGCTGCCCGAGGCTGAAGCAGGGGGGGGGGGTGCTTGCCGCCCGGCTCCCCACAGCAACTAGGCTTGCTGGCGGGTCCCGGGAGCCGGGACCCGTGCGGACAGAGTGTCCGCTTTGTGCTGCCGGAGGTGGAAGCTGCGGGGGGGCTGCCGCCCGGCTCCCCACAGCAGCTGGACTTGCTGGCGGGTCCTGGGAGCCGGGACGCATGCCCGCCCGCGGCAGCCGCCGCGGATTGAGCCGGGGGCGGGCTGCTGCCTGGCCCCCGGCAGCAATGACCCTTCCTGCAGGGTCCCGGGAGCCGGGACCCTGCGGGGCTCTGAGCCCGCGCGCGGCAGCCGCCGCGGATTGAGCCGGGGGCGGGCTGCTGCCTGGCCCCCGGCAGCACTGACCCTTCCTGCAGGGTCCCGGGAGCCGGGACCCTGCGGGGCTCTCAGCCCGCGCGCGGCAGCTGCCGCGGATTGAGCTGGGGGCGGGCGGCCTGACAGTAAAACCGTGATATAACGGATTAATTCGGGCGAGGGGGTCTCCGTTAAATCCGAAAGTCCTGTTATTTAATAATTTTAAAAAATTATTAAATAACGGACTTTCGGATTTAACGGACACCCCCTCGCCCGAATTAGTCCGTTAAATCGAGGTTTCACTGTACTATAAAGAGCGTACAACTCTAGAGACATAAAAGTTATCTATTAACTGTGTATTGAGTATGTTATGCACAAGCCTCTTAAAGCATCAAGAGGATAACCGTGCTGCATTATATTAGAGGCATGCTTGAACAATTAATCCGGGTTATTTTGAAGCATATTGTATCTATGAAATTCTTCGGTATGTCATCTAGTTTTTCACCTCTTTAAAAAAATCACCTGCTGCTCTTTTCTCTTATATATAGTAGGAAACTTGTCCTTGAGATGTTGTGATTCAGGAGCATAGCTTTCACTGTACAAGGTGCAAGTTCTTTCAAATTATGCATGTCATTAGCTACACTTATCCACTCTGAGAGCTATTAGCTTGCCCAGGTAATACAATAGGAAAATAAATAGATCTAGGATTGATTTTCTAAGCTATGATGGTATCCCAGCTTTTGCCTCACCTTGAAATTGTGCCTTATCTTTAACCTTTATAATTATATCTTGTCATAATCTAAAGGAAAACTGTTTCTGATTTTTAATAATAGCAGGGGAAATTTCAGTAAAGGTGTTTAACTTGGCTTACATTAGTCTCAGTTTTATTGTTATAAATTTCTTTTTAGATAATTCTGTCCAAGATTCCTAAGAGTTAAATTATGCATAATATTTTTAATACAAAGGGATACTTTAAATACCCAGTAGATGCAAAATGTAACATTTTCTGAGTGAGTAAAAGCTGTTGGAACCTTAACAATTCTTTTGAAAATACTCTAAGGGTAAACTATCCTGTCAGCCTTTCAATTCCATCCCAACTTTAAAAGCCGCTTTATAAGAAAGATGTTTTCATGTCATTTTCCATCTTGCTAAGTATACTTTATAAACTTTTGATTTGTAAATAATAGGAACCCAAAAGTTGGACTGCTTGTCTGACACATTCAAACCTTTTGGGAAAAACTGTGCTAAAAATGACAAAGCAGAACTTGTTACCTGAAAGATTTTTGTAATTTTAAGACAGGAATCAGGTTGGGTGGAGAGAAGACAAAACATTTTAATAACAGGTCACACAAATGTTTTTGTTCGTTTGTTTAATTGAGTAGATTTCAGGTTAAAATTGGTTCCAGGACTATATCAGCTTCTGAGTCTCTGACTGACAATATTTGTATAGCTTTACAATCACATTATCCTATTTTAAACAGTCTTTCTCTTCCCTTTGTGTGAAAGATCCATGAAGAGAGGGGGAAAAAACCCTGTAATGACTGTACAAGGGAAACCATGAAACTGGTTATTCACAATGATTGAAACCCTGACCCCACTGAAGTCAGTGGAGGTTTTATCATTGACTTCTGTGGGATAAGGATTTCACTCAAATGGTTGTTTAATGCAAAAAGTAAAGACTTTTCAAACTCAGAAACATTTCTATTAAGAAACTTGAGTCCCTGTGCAACAATCCCATACTTTGATTTCCACTCCCAGCATTACAGAAATTGCTGATGCTCCTTCTGATCGGAATGAGCTACTTATTTTTGTTTATATTACAGTATTCTTTTAGTCTAACACATCCTTACACAGATTTAATTTACCACCACTTTATGTAAATATTTTATAATAAAATACTTTGAATGTACTGTTTTTTTTTCTTTTCTTCCCTATTTTGTTCCCCTTCTGATTGACTTTGACATAGAAAATCCACTGTTTATCCATTGTAGCTTTTTCGCCCAATTTCTTTCTTTGTTTTCACATCCATTTATTTTTTCTTACATAAGATGTGTGCTTCCCCCCCCAATTTGAATGATCTCCTCACCTCTTTACATTCTAGCACTCATTTACTAATGACCTTTGTTTGTATTGTGCAGTCAATATGCTGACGACATTTATTTTGGTTTTAGGTTTTTAATGGTGCTTATTAAACTTGCATTTCAAGGTTGTCGCATTTAGCACTGTCATAAGTATAAAGTAGCCTAGAATTACTTTTTACCTGTAAAGGGTTAACCTGAAGGTAACATGAGAGGGGATGACGAACCAGAGATGTTAATCAACCTCGGCAAAAAAGAGAGTTTTAATTTTGGTTTATCTCTCTCTCTCTGTTCTCTCTGGCTATGGGATGAACCACACCTATGTCTTTACTCTACCTATCTATAACCTTCTAACAAGGCAAGTTCAGTAGTAAGTGAATTGTATGCTTGAACTGTATCACTTGATAACTGATCCATGGTGTTCCTTATACTGTTAAGCTTTAGGAGAGGAAGAATTCCTAGGGAGGGGGTTAGTGATGCTGTGTGATGCAAGTGGGTTTTTTCTATTTATTTCTGTACATTCGTTCTTTTTTTCCCTTTAATTAAAATCTTTCTTTTAAGATTCTGACTGCTTGTTTCCATTGTATAGATCCTGGTTTGGATTGGGCACGTCTCACAGAAAGTGAGAGGAGTTCTTTTTGGTTTTGTTTTTTTTCCCTATCCCAGGTAAAGGGAAGAGTTTTGGGGGGATTAAAGGAAGGGGTTCCAACTTACCCAAACCCATTGTTTTGTGGGCTTAAATTGGTGGTGCAGTGGTTTACTAAGTCCAGACACTGGAGAAGTTTGTGTTCTGAGGAAAAGTTTTAACCTAAGATGGTAAAATAAGCTTGGGGGGATTATTTCCTTTTTTTTATGTGGGTCCCCACTTCTTTACCCTAGAGTTCAGAGTGGGGAGGCAATCCTGACAAGCACTGTTTATATTTAATTTGAATTGGTCTTCAGGGCTGTAATTCCCCAAATATCAGCAGTTGAATTTAGACTTTCAGGATTCCTTTACTGTCCTGAACCTTTATTAATCCTACATTATAAAACTGTCTTTAGTTTACAAAAGATATCCTTATCTAACTTAATAGTAGGAAAAACAGCTATTTAAAAAATCTTGAAGTCTTATAAAGGAAACAAATATTTGTTATGTAATCTGAAATAAGGCAGTACCTTTCATTTCTGGAAACCTGACTTCCAATATGGATATTGTGATTAAATAAAGAATGTTCTGTTGATTCCCAAGTTCCTTGTGAATGTCATGAAGTCATCATATAATCATGGAGTACTCTATGTACTCTAAAGTGGCACAGGGACCTGTTAGCAAAGTTTTGGGTTCCATTTAATTCTTTCAATCTTTACTTTTTTAAAAAAAAACAACAAATTTCCCAGTTTTTGAGTGATCATCAAAATGTAAAATAAAATTGACATACAAGACCTGTAGAAGGGGAGCACTGTTTGGGCAGAGGTCATAGGGTCCAGTAAAGTATAGCTTCCCTCTTGAAATGTGTGGGACATGAAAATGGTTGTGAGTTCAGTTTTTGAGGGGACCATTTAAGGATCTGGGGCAAAAAAATCTGTCCGGGGACAGTACGTGGTCCTGCTAGTATAGGCAGGGGACTGGACTCAATGACCTTTCAAGGTCCTTCCAGTTCTATGAGATACGTATATCTCCATATATTTAAAATAATGGATGGTGAAACAGAATGAAGGAGGAGACAAGGAGGCTTACTAATGTGCAAGCAAGATGGTCAGTTTTCTAATTCCTACTGGCTGAGTGTGCCTTATTCTGGGAGCTTTTTAACCCTATTTCCTCCATTTGTATGACTTTGAAACCACTAGAAGCCTTTCCATTGATCCCAATGAAGTTTGAATCTGACTCTGGGGTTCTGAAGATGATGGGGGAGGAGTGGGGGGGAAAAGTGAAAGCTAGTTTCCTGTGTCAACTCTTTATATTTCTGCTCCATTGAACCTCTAGATTAGACCATTCTCTGTCTATTTTATTGTTGAGTCTGTACACCACATCACTACCTCTTCATTTATATAATATGATCTTTTGGATTTGTCAACTTAAGCACTTATCTTCCTTTTTATTTCTATTCCAACACCCGCAATAACAATGAAATGAAACAATATGAACAAAAACACCTGGCAGACACCTCCCTTCAACAAGCCAAACAAAACAAACATGGAATGCATAGATTAAGCCATTTTTTCCAAATGTGATGTGAGAAGATATTTGGGAAATACGACAAACATGTTCAGGAGTGCAGGAAGAGGAACGCTTTTTATAAGACAAAAATCTTTAAAAGTCTTTTCATATTGTTTTGCAAACATCCCAGAAATATTTCACCACAGGGTGACATGCAGCTTTTGAAATTTCAACAAGATTGCTCTGTTCCTGGGGAAGTTGGGGTGTTCATTTAAGGTTTATAATAGGAAGGTAGCTTCTGCTTTAACTATGGAGCAGTTACCGAGGCTCCGTAATTCCCCACATAACTATCCAGAACAAATGTAAAATTGAGTATAACCATCATCAACAATCTGAAATCATTATTCCATCTAAGGGTACATCTGTACTGTAGATTTAGTCAGTTGAGAAATATCACATACATATTTAGTATGAAAATGTCCAACACCAAGGAATGCCACATCTAAAGCTCTGTATAACCTTAACATTAGGTAAAGGTAAATATTTAACAAGGCAAGTGCCCCCTTCTCTTTGGACCTTTCTCCATATATGTAAAACACATGAATTTTAACAAGGTAGATGACATTTTCTGTTATCTTCAATTCAAGTCCTGCATTTAATGCCAAAACCAAAAACCAACAACAAAAATGTCTGTAACCCCGTGAATAGTCTGGATCATCATGTTTGTTGCTAAAGTAAAACAATTACATAAATTACAAGTTTGCTGCATTCTTTATAAATATTGCACAATAGTCTCTGACAAATATTTGTCTCTACTTATGACAATCTGGAAACTTTTATTGGATGAACTGGTATCTTTAGGAAAATGTGACTTTTAATGTTGCTATGAATTGGGGAAGGGGAATTTGGGAATAATTGGGGAAGGGGAATTGGGGAATAATTAAATCAACCTTGACTGCAGTGTGAATTATAAAATCAGTTGATTGCTGAATAAGAGTCAGAAAGTACTGAATAAAAGAATGGGAGAATATAAAGAAGAGTTTTGAAAATATTTGTAAAGCTAAAAGCAATATTTCCCAGAACTATGTGATCACTTACTGTGCTTATTCATACGGAAGTGACAGGACTTTGAAAATTATCTATTCTACCTGCTTCAGTGCATCTTTTCTGATCTTTTGTTGTTTGTCTGTTCTGGACTATTTATTCAAACTTCATAGTGTGTATTTGAAGCCAGATGTTTCTACTGGGGTTAGAAGATTTCTCTTCAAAGAAAATTTCTACTATTCAGTGAAATAATGAAAAAAAATATTTTTATTCAAAATGGTGCCTTGTAGTAGTTGTAGTTTGTGTGACTTATGCTGCCATTTTCTTCAATGGCCCAGGTAGAAAATACCAGAATAGTCACCGGGTAGGGAAGCTTACTCTATGGCTACATCTACATTATGAACTAGGGGAGTGACTCCTAGCACACAGACATACCATGCTAGGTCACTGAAAGCTAGAATGAGGATAGGCATATCTCCATGTTATTTTTATCTCCTAGAACTGGAAAGACCTTGAAATGTCATCAAGTCAAGTCCCCTGCCTATACTAGCAGGACTAAGTACTGTCCCCCAACAGATTTTTTGCCCAGAATCCCTAAATGGACCCCTCAAGGCTTCAACTCACAATTCTGGGTTTAGCAGGCCAATGCTCAAACCACTGAGCTATCCCTCCCTCCTCCATAAATAGTAGTGTAGTCACAGTAGCATGGCCAGCAGAGACATGGGCTACTCAACCAGAGTACTTACCAACAGGGTTCAGATGGGTTTGTATTTGGGATAGCTAGTTCCTGCTACAATGTCTATGCCACTGTTTTGACTTTGCTAGTGCAGATCAGAGCTAGCATAAATATATCTACATGAGCTGGGAATCTTATGCCTAGCTTATAGCATAGATGGAGCTTATAGACTCTTTGTTAGAGCACTTATCTGGGGAAGGGGAGACCTGGGAACAAGGACAAGCCACAGAATTATAGACCAGTCATCTTAACTTCAGTACCTGGAAAGATAATGAGACAAATAATTAAGTAACCTATTTGCAGCCATTTAAAAGATAAGGTGATAAGTAACACTCAACATGGATTCATTAAGAACAAATAATGTCTGTCCAACCTAATAGCTTTCTGTGACAGGTAACAAACCTTGTGGATGGGGAGAAGCAGTAGATCTGGTATAGCTTGACTTTAGTAGGGCTTTTGATATTGTCTTGCATGACTGTCTCATAAACAAACTAGGGAACTAGATGGAGCTACTACAAGGCTGAATGCCTAAAGTTGCCAATCCCTGCACTAATGTCTCAGATATCTCCTCAGTCAGCTCTTTGGGTATTCTAGGATGTATTTCATGAGGCCCTGGCACATGAAGATGTTACTTGCTGAAGTAATTTTTAACTTGATCTTTCCCTGTTTTAGCCTCTGATTCTACCTCATTTTCCCTGGCAATCATAACATTAGAAGTCCAGTTGCTACTAAAAGTTTTGGTGAGCAATGGACTGCGATACCAGAAGGCAAAAATCACCCAGGAGGGTTCCTTTACAGTTCATGCTTATGTAATTCGATCCTGTTATCACTAAGGATTTTAAAGTATGTTTTATTTTTCAACCATTTTCTAGTCAGTGATATTAAAACAAACAAACAAACAAACAAACAAAAAAGACAGCAAAAACCAAACATGTCAACTTTCCAATGTGGGTAAAATTATATTTGAGATGGACAAAAGAACAGTGGAATGCCAGTTTCTGTCTTTTCAACGACTGGAGTGTTTTATGTATTCAGATTCATAACAGAAAAGGTCAATTCACAAATAAGTAACACCAAAGACACTTGCACACACACCATCCTACTTGAAAGAAATCCTGAGTAACTTACTAGCTGTTTACAGAAAGTGTCCCTTGTGAAATTTGGATTACAGTAAACCCTCGATTTAACGGACCCCGATTTAACGGACTTCGGATGCAACGGACAAAATTTCCGATGCATCCGAAATCCGTTATTGGGGGAAATCCGTTATATGTTGACAGCACCCGCCCGGCTCCCCGCAGCAGGGACCCCTGCGGGAGCTGTCAAACCCCCCGCCCCCCCGCCCCGCAACGGGGAGCCGGGCGGGGGGGGGGCATTTGAGAGCTCCCGCCCGGCTCCTCGCAGCGGGGAGACGGACAGACGGGGGGGTTTTGAGCCGGGCAGGAGCTGTCAACCCGGCTGCCCGGCTCCCCGCAGAGGGAACTGTCAACCCCCCCCTCCCCGCAGCGGGGAGCCGGGCGGGCGGGCTGAAAGTTCCCGCCGGGCTCCCCGCTGCCGGGAGCCGGGCGAGTTGACAGCTCCCGCCGGGCTCCCCGCTGTGGGGAGCCGGGCGGGTGGGCTGACAGTTCCCGCCTGGCTCCCCGCAGCAGGGAGCCAGGCGGGAGCTCTCAGCCCACCTGCCCGGCTCCCCGTTGCGGGGAGCCAGGCAGGTGGGGGGGGCGTTTGACAGCTCCTAAAACCTCTATATAAGGGACTAATTCGGGTGAGGGGGTGTCCATTAAAGCCAAAAGTCCTATTATTTAATGATTTTTAAAAATTATTAAATAACGGACTTTTGGCTTTAACGGACACCCCCTCGCCCCAATTAGTCCATTAAATCGAGGTTTCACTGTATTGTAATTCAATACATTTTAGCTAAACTGAGGCCTCAGCTTCTTAAGTCACCTGAAAGTGTGTTTTGAAATATCTTGGGGGCGGGGGGGGTTGTTTGAATTTATGAAAACATCTAAGCTATCAATAAGATAAATCTTGATGTTTCTTAGCAGACTGTGCAGTAGTAAAACTATAACATTTGCATCCCTCCCCCATCATTGCTTCTTGTCCCATCCTCAGAGGTTGAGAAAAACAATTTTTCTCCCTCCTCCTTGTAACAACCTTTTCATACTTTGAGAGGGGACATAACACTTTTAATCTTCTCTTTTCCAAACTAAACAAACCCATTTTTTTTCCAATCGCCCTTCATACGTCATGTTTTCTAGACATTTTTTTTGCTCTTCTCTGGACTCTTTCCTGTTTGTCCACATCTTTTCTGAAATGTGTCATGAAGAACTGGACGCAACACTCCACTTAAGGTCTAATCAGTGTAGAGTAGAGTGGAAGAATTACTACTTGTGTCTTACTAACACTCCTGCTAATACATCCCAGACTTGTTAGCTTTTTTTTTTTTTTTTTGCATCAGCATTACACTGTCTTTTTATGGAAAAGTCCCCCGCCACTTTTTTTTTTTTTTGCCAATTCTATTGCCTTGTGCACACTGCAGGAATCAATAGGTGAGGTTCTATGTTTTCTGTTATGAAGAAAGTCAGATTAGATTATCATAAAGACCTTTCCGACCTTAAAAACAATTAAATGTGGAGAAAGGGTGGGGTGGGGGGGTTTCTCGTGCGTGTGTGTGTGTGTGTGTGTGTGTGTGAGAGAGAGAGAGAGAGAGAGAGAGAGAGAGAAATTTTCTAACTTTCATTCCTCATCAAAACAAAAACATTTTGAAATTTCTTTTTTGTTGTTGTTGTTGCAAAATTAAATTCTTTTCTGGCTAGCCGTACTATAGTGATTTAATAAAGCAGCATTTAAATAGCTCCTTTAGTATGTCTGCCCACAGTGCTTTTTATATACTCATTCAAATAGATCTCAATCACCTTTGCATGAAGGATACAAAAATGTATAGAAAACCTTACAAAATATATTTTATTACATTTGTTATAAGTGTGAAGGGTGCCTTGCCTGGGTGGGACTATGTTATCTAACACAGTGTGCCTTGCCTGGGTGGGGCTTGTTATCTGAAACAGGTAACGTAGGTGTTTCCCTGCCATGGGGGAGGGAGGAACCTCGAGCCCATGAAGAAGGGAGGAGCAAAACAGTCAGTTCCATCTTGGCTGGTCTCCAGGGAGGAGGCCAGGGCCAGGAGAGTTCCATCTTGGTTGTCCATGAGGCAGGAAGCTTGCCAAGGTAGCTGGAAAGGGCTCTAGACAATCTTTGGCTATAAAGATGGCTCTACCTTTTTCTTATACTTCTACTTAGCTAATGTGAGTATTACCATTTGATTCTTCTATTAAGCCGTGCCTTTTGGACGTGTCCTTTCCTTTTCAGAACAAAGTGGGGAACCCCAAATGTAAAGTGTCTGTATCTCTGCTTTAACCTTTTTCTTTATTAAATTTTCTAGTTATAAAACCGTCTGGTTTATTTCCCTTAGGGTTTTTCTCTGCTTCCAGTTGGGAAGGGGGAAGGGAAGGGAATAGGAACCAGGGCAGGTAGGGGCCTAACTGGAGTGTGAAGACTGTCTCTCCTTACCATCAGGTTAGACGGGGGAGGGAGGAAGCAGTCTTCAGGTGTCTGCCTCTCAGGTACAGGGATGGGGGAAGTCTGCCTTCAGCCGGGGAGGGATTTATTGTGTCTCATCTGGATGCAATAAATCGATCCCCAAGTGCTCTCCCATCGACTCCGGAACTCCACCTCACTGAGAGGCACAGGCGGAGTCAACGCTGTGAAGAGAGAAATCAAAGATCTACAGATGGAACAAGAGGATAGCCTGGAAATTTGGGATAATTTTTTTGAAAATATAAGAGATTTAAGAGCCTAAATCCCATACTACTTAGTAGCATAGGAATCTAAATCCCATTGACTTTCAAAGAAACTTAGGGTCACAAGTGCCTGCTACTTTTGAAAATGGGAGAGGTTCCTAAGTCACTTAGGTGCTTTTAAAAGTTTTAGCTTTGATCTTTTAAAGTAAAGCTATAGCTACCCTGCTTCAAAACAAATCTAACGTTTTCTTAGTATTTCTAGTTACCAACAACCACCAGTATGAAAGGATATCTGGGGAATTCTCAGAGGACTCACTAAAGAATTCCCTACATTGCCATATAAGGCACAGATGGTAGTTGAATTGGTGATTTTGTACCTGCCCTAGGCAAACAAACACAGAAGGTCAAATATAGCTATCTGGAGCTTCTCCTAAATAAGATCTGTCACTTCTCAGCCACTAACTGAATGATTAAACCTCATGACTGAGCAGGTGTGGATGAGAATATTCACTGAATAGAACCTTTTAACTTTCAGTGTCTTTCAATTTTCTGATTCATTTCTGGGTGCTTTGTAAAGCTTTATTATCTCAAAGTTCTGATGGAGGCTTGGGAAAGTGGATCCTTTAGTCAAAAACGCTTTCAGCTTATATTGCCTGAAATTAATTCAAACTATATCCCTGCAGCTATAATAAAAGTAATTGAAAATTTTATGGATAATAATAATATTAAAAAGATAGATTCAAAGCTAAAACTTAGTGTTGGTGTACTCGGAAGAATTATAGCATAGTAACATGTAATATTATAATACAAAACTGTAATATATATATTTATATTTGATATGGATTCAGTTTCATATTTGGTAGGATCTAATGAATACATTCAGTTGAATAAGTAGCACATTATAGATCTATTCTGCTTTTTAATTTAGCTGAGAGTTCCATTTTAGAATGCAATAACCCAAAGGTCAGATTCTGAAAATAATTACATTAGTAGAAATGACAGCAAATGATTAACTGGAATTTACTACAGTTTTTAAAAGCTTGTCTTAATGTCAAGTACAGTGCTGGAGAACCAATAATACTAATTGAATTATGGTTCTAAAGTAATTAGAATTTCAGGATAAACAACTTTATATTGTGTATGTATGACCGTGTAGCTGACTCTGCTTCACTAATGAATAAAGAACCCATATGTTCTGTTTTTAGTGGTACTAGAGGCTGAAATATTTTTTTATCAATGGATAAATCTTTTATAATGGTTTACCTCTGAAAGCAGTCAAAGAAAATGCATCACTTCTGTGATTTTTCATCCACCACAACTTTATTATAATTTAATATCAGAATTTGTATTTAATATCTCATAAGAAACGTAAATGCAAAGGGAATTTTGCTAAATTATGTGTCTATTAGATCACATTTTAAGGCTGTGTCTGGAATTAAATGGAAAGGCTTAAGTCAATCTGTTCGTCAACAGTTCTGGTACCTAATATTTTAAGGTATTGTTATTGTATATTTTTCATTGTCATCAGAGTTGGAGATGAACATGACACAATTTATAACCGAAGATCCCTTCCCTTCCTCCACTCCTTCCTCAGGAGATCTGGTTTTGCTCATGATTTTTAAATTTGGAGGTTGGCAATACTAGCGCGCACACATACAGCCTGAAAAAGGGGAGTGGCTCTACATGGGAAGGACCCCTGTCTCAGGAAGTACTACGGAAGGATGTCCGGGGTGTTTGTATACTTCCTGCCATAGGACAAAGAGAAGCTATTTCTTATTTTTTCACAGCAGTCATTTAACCCTCTTCCAGTAATAAATATATTTGTTTCTCTTGTTGCCTGAGATCTTACTATTACCATTAGTCCAGTGACTTTCCTTGTTTGTGTTAAATCAACACATAAATAGGCTGAGGTCACATAACAATTCCCTGGTACATGAGTGCAAATACAAACTTTCTGCAATGAAGGCAATGAGATTACTCTACTCTGGATTTACAAAATATTTTCAGAATTTAGTCCAACGTACTGGGTCTACATTGCAATGCAGATGGGCCAGATCACATTTCTCCCTAATGTAGAGTTACCTACAATGGTAAAAAAAAGAAAAAGGCTTTCTGTGCTTCCTTCTTTGCTTTAAACTATAGAGTTGTATCCATTGTTTTTAACTTATTATTTCTTTCACTGTTCAGTAAAGCAGGTACATAAGCCATCCACCAGCTGCTAATAAAGCTATGCCTACACTGTGCGCCAGAAAAAAGGATGGGGTGTGGAGGTGGGGGAATTGTATTTCAGCTTCTAACCAGAGCTGAAAGCTGAGTTGCCTTCTCTTTGCTGCTATTTTAACCCAATTTAGTTAAAATGCGTTAGCTAACCTACTTTTTGGGGGTGTAGACCTAATGTAAAATACCTACAGCTATTGTTCTACATTGAAAGAATATCCAGACTTTGACTCCGCTGTAATGTGTGTTAAATCAGCATACAATGGGCATTTATCCTGTTGTGTACGTGGTTTGCTTCTTTCAATTTACTTCTTCCTTTGTTCCATAATCTTTCAGTTTCTGAACACTATTTAGTGACTGATATATATGCATTCAAACATTGTTTGGTTTCATGATATACACATTAAAGAGGAGAAAAATAAGCATGAGCCCTCTTTTGAAATTGTCGTTACTTATATTTTCATCTTAAGAGAAATCATTATATGAGCAGAGGATAGTTTGGGATAAGAATGCCCATACTGGATGAGACCAATGATCCACCTAGTCCAGGATCCTATATTCCAACAGTGTCCATGCCAGATGCTTCAGAGGCAGTTATCAATCCTAATAATTTTGTTGCCCTTCCCTGTACTCTTTTTTTCCAATTCTGATCTATATTGAGATTGGCCAAATAGAACTGAATGCAGTATTCAAGGTGTAGATGTACCATGGATTTATACAGTGACATTGATATTTTCTGTCTTATCTATCCATTTCCTAATTGTACTGAATATTCTGTTGTTGTTTTTTTGACTGCCTCTGCATATTGGGCAGTTGATTCCAGAGAACTACCCGCAAATTTTCAAGATCGCTTTCATGAGTAATAACAGCTAATTTAGATGCCATCATTTTGTATGTCTAGTTGGGATTGTTTTCCAGTATGCATTACTTTGCATTTATAAATATAACGTTTCATCTGCCATTTTGTTTCCCTCTCAGCCAGTTGTGTGAGATCCCTTTGTAACTCTGTGAAGTTAGCTCTGGGCTTAACGATCTTGAATAATTTTGTATCATCTGCAAACTTTCCATTTCACTTTTCCCCCTTTTTCCAGATCATTTATGAATATTTTGAACAGCACTGATCTCAGTACAGATTATTGGGAGACCCTTCTGTTCACTCCTTTCCATTGTGGAAAACTGACTGTTTATTCCTACTCTTTGTATCCTATCTTTAAAATCAGCAACTGATCCATGAGAGGACCTTTCTTTTTATACCCTTACTGCTTATTTTGCTTAAAACCTTTTGGTGAGGGATTTTCTGAAATCTATGTTCCTTATATCTACTGACTCAACCGTGTCCACATATTTGTCATTAACCCTCAGTTAATTCTAAAAATTGGTGAAGCATGATTTCACTTTAGAAAGTCCATGTTGACTCTTTATAAACATGTTGTGTTAATCCCTGTGTCTGATAATTCTATTCCTTGCTATAGTTTCAACAATTTTGTGCTGCACTGAAGTCAGACTTACTAGCCTATTATAATTGTCAACATAATCTTTGGAGCCTTTTTTAAAAAAATGGCTTTATATCAACTATCCTTCAGTCATCTTGTACTGAGGCTGATTTAAGCAATAAGTTATATACTATAGATAGTAGTTCTTCAATTTCATATTTGAGTTGCTTCAGAGCTTCTGGGTGAATACCATCTGGTTCTGCTGACTTATTACTGTTTAATTTATCTTATTACTTAATAAATTAATGTTTAATCTTTTAGTTTCTCCTAGTCATCTTGTCTTCCTTGAGTGCTCCTTTAGCATCTTGATTGACCCGCAGCCCCACTAATTTTTTGACAGATTTTCTGCTTCCAACGTGCATTAAAAATTGCTTTTAGTTTTTGTCTCTTGCTAGTTGCTCTTGGAATTCTTTTTTGTCTTGATTTATTATACTTCTACACTTGACATGTCAGAGTTTATGCTCTTTTTAGTTTTTCTCAGTAAGATTTGACTTCCAATTTTTAAAAGCTTTCTTTTTGTCTCTCATTGCCATGTTTACTTTGTTGTTTACCCATGGTGACAAGTATTTTGTCCTCTTTCTGATTTTATTTATGTATTTGTTTTGTTTGTAGAGTATGCTTTTAGGCTCTGTAGAGGTGTTTTTTAAAAAGTCCCCTGCAGCTTGCAGACATTTCACACTTGTGACAGTTAAATGGAAATTAAAAGAAACAATCTTCCTCATTTTTGTGCAGTTTCTCATGTTGAAGTTAAATGCTATTGTAGTTGGTTTCTTTGATATTCTCTCTCTCCAATGCCCTGCATCCTCCACAAGGATATGTTTCATTACATAATGATCGCTATTACTGTACAGAGTGGTTCTGCTATATTCATCTCTTGGACCAGATCCTGTGCACCACATAGGACTAAATCAACAATTGCCTCTCCCCTTGTGGGTTCCAGAAATAGCTGCTCCACAGTGCAGTAATTAATGGTGTCTAGAAATGGTATCTGTACATCCCGTCCTGAGGTGACATATCCAGTCAGTATGGGGATAATTGAAATCCCCTGTGAAAGGTTATCCCACACTATGGGGAGCCACCTGATATTATGGGGTCCCACTGAGACTGCCCATTTCACCTGCCTCGGCTCCCTTACACTGTCCTGCTGAGCCTAGCTCTCAAGCCTCCTCTGTGACACACATAGGTAGGGACACATCCAGCTGTAGAAAGACAGACACTGAAATCAGCACTGCATGGGGAGGTTTTCAGCTAAGGAATAAGGAATAAGCATTCAAGTGCCCATTTCCTCTGGAGTGTAAAGCCTACATTGTATTGTCTTGCTTTGCACAGAGAATTGTACACTGTAAACTAACTGAAATTCACCTCCTCCCTCAACATGAAGGAAGATATGCACAGCTTTTTGCCCCCCCAGT
Organism: Sternotherus odoratus; assembly: GCA_032164245.1. Taxonomy (NCBI): domain Eukaryota; kingdom Metazoa; phylum Chordata; order Testudines; family Kinosternidae; genus Sternotherus; species Sternotherus odoratus. The sequence goes on along the minus strand of JAVMKO010000001.1, from coordinate 154,346,816 downwards.
TATGAATTTCACAAACTGGATTAGAGAAAACAAAAACAAGTTTATTAACTACAAAAGATAGACTTTAAGTGATTATAAGGGATAGCAAACAGATCAAAGCAGATTACTGAGCAAATAAAACAAACACGTGAATTAAGCTTAATAATGGTTACAAGTAATTTCTCACCCTAAATGTTGCTTTTCTTTTTCTTGCAGCTTAAAACTCCAGGAATTCCTTTCACAGTTCAGACACATTTTCCAGCCTGTGTTCCGTCCTTCCCAACCCCCTCCCCTTTCTCTTTTTTCTTATATGTTTCCAGTTGTTATCAAGAATGAACCAAAATTAATTAAATTCCATGAACTAATAGGATTTACATATGGTGGGAATCCTTTGTTTCCCAGTTTGGTCCTCACCCCCTATTAGTTCAAAAAATACTAGTAGTCCAAGATGGAATCCAGCATCAGATAGCAATTTACATGATCCTGTAGTGTCAAAAAGCCATGAGTCAAGGTTGTTCGCAGCACCCCACAGAACTTCTCAGGAAGATGGGAGATAAGCATCTTCAATGTCCTATTATTCTTCATAATGGCTCATCCAGGTGGATTGCATTATGTCTGGTGGGAGGTCTCCAGTTGAAAATCCACTTGTAATTGTTACATAGTCAATATTCCTAACTTCAGATACAGAAATTGCATGCATACCAATAGGATAATCATATTTAGTAAATCATAACCTTTCCAAAGATACCTCACATGATCCATCTTGCATAAACCACATCATATGTATGCCATATGCATATCAAAACCCTTTAGTTCTGCCTGAAATGCTGAAGCTGGAATGCTATCATGGAGGTCCTAGATTTAAATCTATATATATAAAAGTCAAGTGGTGTATGTATGTGTGTATGTATGTATGTATGTACGTATGACTGCGAACTCCTCCCGCACTGTTTGAGCCAGAGACTTGAAATTTGGTACAATGAGGGGTCTTGGGGTCTAGATGCTGGTAAGGGTCGAAAAATTTTCGGATCTCACCTCTGATGCCCCCCAGGGGTGAAAGTCTTTCAGGGCCAATCACATCGGCTGGGCGGTTAGGTGGTGATGATGTCATAATACCCCCCTCCAACAGACACCTCACTCGCTCAGCTCACCCCTCCCTCCTCCAACGGAACCCCGGAGATCCCTCAGTTCTCTGCCCCTCCCCCCTCCCAACGGAACCCCGGAGATCCCTCAGTTCTCTGCCCCTCCCCCCTCCCAACGGAACCCCGGAGATCCCTCAGTTCTCTGCCCCTCCCCCCTCCCAACAGAACCCCAGAGATCCCTCAGTTCTCTGCCGCTCCCCCCTCCCAACGGAACCCCGGAGATCCCTCAGTTCTCTACCCCTCCCCCCTCCCAACGGAACCCCAGAGAGCCCTCAGTTCTCTGCCCCTCCCACCTCAACCCCGGACTCCATCAGCTCTGTGCCCCCCCCCACCTGCGAAGGTCCCCGGAATCCCTCGGCTCTGGGCCCCCTCCCCCCCTGCGACAGATCTGAGTTGGGTTTGGTGGGACGGTAAGTGAGGTGGGGGTGTCGGGTTCGGTCGGGGGGGTGAGGTGGGGGTGTTGGGGTTGGTCAGGGGGTGTTGCGGTTGGTGGGAGGGTGAGGTGGGGGTGTTGGGTTTGCTTGGGGGGGTGAGGTGGGGGTGTCAGGTTTGGTCGGTGGGTAAGTGAGCCGGGGGGGTGTCGGGGTTGGTCTGGGGGGGTGGGAAGGTGTCGGGGGGGTGAGGGGTGTGGTGTGGGTGTTGGGTTTGGTCTGGGGGGGTGGTGTTGGGGTGGGTGCCCAGACCAAACCCGACACCCCCCCCGGCTCACTTACCCCCCGACCAAACCCGACACCGCCACCTCACCCCCCCACCAACCGCAACACCCCCTGACCAACCCCAACACCCACCCCTCACCCCTCACCCACCCCAACACCTTCCCACCCCCCCAGACCAAACCCGACACCCCCTGGCTCACTTACCCCCCGACCGAACCTGACACCCCCACCTCACCCCCCCCCCACACCAATCGCAACACCCCCAGACCAAACCTGACACCCCCCGGCTCACTTACCCCCCGACCGAATCCGACACTCCCACCTCACCCCCCCAAGCAAACCCGACACCCCCACCTCACCCCCCCACCAACCACAACACCCCCTGACCAACCCCAACACCCACACCTCACCCCCTCACCCACCACGACACCTTCCCACCCCCCCAGACCAAACCCGACACCCCCCCGGCTCACTTACCCCCGACCGAACCCGACACCCCTACCTCATCCCCCCAAGCAAACCTGACACCCCCACCTCAACCCCCCACCAACCGCAACACCCCCTGACCAACCGCAACACTCACCCCTCACCCACCCCAACACCTTCCCACCCCCCCAGACCAAACCCTACACCCCCCGGCTCACTTACCCCCCCGACCAAACCCGACAACCCCACCTGACCCCCCCAAGCAAACCCAACACCCCCACCTGACCCCCCCCGACCAAACCCGACACCCCCCCTCCCCCCGGCTCACGGTGCACTGTGTAGCACACAGATTATTAAATACACTGTTCGGTCGGGGGGTGAGGTGGGGGTGTCGGGTTTGCTCAGGGAGTGAGGTGGGGGTGTCGGGTTTGGTCGGGGGGTGAGGTGGGGGTGTTGGGTTTGTTTTGGGGGGTCAGGTGGGGTTGTCTGGTTTGGTCGGGGGGTAAGTGAGCCGGGGGGTCTTGGGGTTGGTCGGGGGGGTGGGAAGATGTCAGGGTGGGTGAAGGGTGGGTGTTGGGGTTGGTCAGAGGGTGTCAACTGTCTGCCCTCTCCCCACCTCCGACTGACCCGAGCAACGCCGGGCACTTATGCTAGTCTCTTATATAGGCACCTACATTAAGCCTCCAGGACCTCTCTCCTATCTTTTTGTATGTCATTCGTACCAACATGAGCACTGGTTTCTCCACAGCACCACAGATAAATCTGTCTAGATCATGGGTCGGCAACCTTTTAGAAGTGGTGTGCCAAGTCTTCATTAATTCACTCTAATTTTAAGGTTTCACATGCCAGTAATATATATTAACATTTTTAGAAGGTCTCTTTCTATAAGTCTATAATATATAAGTAAACTATTGTTGTATATAAAGTAAATAAGTTTTTAAAAATGTTTAAGAAGCTTCATTTAAAATTAAATTAAAATGTAGAGCCCCCCGGAACAGTGGCCAGGACCCAGCTAGTGTGAGTGCCACTGAAAATCAGCTTGTGTGCCGCCTTTGGCATATGTTCCATAGCTTGCCTACCCCTGATCTATATGACTTGAAAGGTCCACAACCTTTGTGCCTGGCAGGCACTTCACATGCAGTTCTCCTGGTCCCCACAAAGTCAGCTATCTATATATCTAACAATCAAGTCCTATATTACTATTGTTTGTCTGTTCCTAAAAACAGGGGTCTTCTCTCCCAGATGAGTATCTTCAGTGTGAGAGGATTCCATGACATCAGCTGGGAGGAGAGTCCCAACTATGGGATCATCTCCCTCCACTCCAGCTTGATGATGATCTTCCCTAAGGCCTTCATACTCCTCAACACGAGAATGGAACACCAGATGCAGTACAGACTATAGGTATGCCTACACTGAAGTCGGAGGTGTGGTTGCAGCAGGTGTAGATGTACCCAATTTGTTTTGACTTAACTCAACTTCACTGTTATTGTTATTTGAGCTAGCTATCATGGACTAGCCATTCAAATAAATATCCAAGATCCCAGGAAGGGTTGTACATCCTGTGCTGCTAGAGGACCTATCCCACGAGCTGACCAGTTTGAGAAGTATTTCAACAAGCCACACTTATGTTCAGAACTTAAATGGACTTTCAAATGATTAAAGTAACATACCAGCTGCAATGTATCCACAGGCTTTTATTTTTGCATTTTCAGAGGGAAAGCGATTAAAGATGGATGCTGCCATCTTGCAGTTAGTAAAGGAAACTTAAAATGCACTATTCACACACTATGCAAAAAAACATACTGAATACTGATTTTCCTTGGCTAATTCACAATATGCCCCAACTACTTTGCATATGACTTTGACATGTCTATATTCACTACATATTTAGACAGATTTTGTCTGATACTCCATATACATACTGCACACACTCTTTGTTCCTATGGTTAATACATCAGTAATGAGGCATTTACATGATTAATTATTGATTCATACAAGTACATGAAATATCTTACATTCATAAAATGTGATATGGATGTACTCGGTTTTAGTTGGAGTATCTGAATACCTGAGTTGAATGGCAAAGAACTCAGACTTTTTTTGCAAACAACATTATTGATTTTTAACCACATTTTCTAAAAGAGCTCAAAGGGATCTTTACAAAGCTGCATCTTTGAATAGTGGCTACAGGAAGCCTTCCAAATAAACAGTTATTCTATTGTGGATTTGTGTACATAAAACTGCCATTTCAGGCTCAAACCCATCATATTTGAATTGGATGAAACAACTTTTTTTTCCAGATTTCTACTATATTACTAGTTATACTGTGTTAAACCTATTTCTTCTTATCTGGAAAATTTTGCTTCATTAGAGTAGGTTACAAGGGTTCATACAGTAATTTTCTTGTCTTGATTGCCTGTCTTTGTATATAAATGTCAGGTAACCTTGAATGTCTGAGATGTTTCCTTTCATATTTTATAACATGCTCTGTTGTTTATGCCAGTTAAGAACATGCTATTCAAGATACTTGTATGCCAGCTATTTCTTGTAACACCTGGTCAATTTTTATTGCCAGATGGATGTGATGATGCATAACAGAACACTACAATGTTGAAATAAATATGTCTTTGAGGATATTATTAGTCAAGTATGTTGTTGATTCTGTCTTGACTTGAAGCAATGAAAATTCGTATCACAAATCAATTTGTCAGCTGTGGTCAAGCTACATTTTGCTGAAAGTTTTTAATATCTGTGTTAGCATTAATATTTTCCTTACAGGTTATGGAAAATCATCACCATTTTAATGGCATTTTTATAAGCACTGAATGAAAATGGTCTATTCATCGCAATCTTCTCTGGAATGAAACCATTCTCTTATATATAAAAGAGCTTTCTCCATTCTTGACTCCACCTTATTAATGTAAAAGGAAATTATCTTGCTTTAAGGGACTTTGGTGAGTAACTTTCAGATGAAGCTTGCTTTTTACATTCTTTATTGTGGCTACTTTGTTTTGAAAATTACTCTGAAAGTACTTTTGGAGCTGGTTTAGTTTTCTGGTTATTTCTGTAAATATGGGTTGCATGGATTAAAGAGACTGGAGGTCAAACTTGTTCATCTCATTATCAGATAGCTAATATTGTTCCCGCAAATAACAAGGTTAAATTTATGTGAGGCTACTGTGTTGTATATTTCTGACAGGGTCCCTGGGGTGCAATCTGGAGTGTGGGACCCCTGAGCCCTCTGTCCCGCAAACCTGGGTTGCCTCTCACACTGTGATGCTGATGTCAAGCTACCAACCTCTGACAGGCACTGCGCTGACAGAGACATCCACAGGGCAAGACACTCTCAACTGAGTTACATAAATCATTTCCCAGCAACTCATGAACCATCAGTAGAGGGGCTCTAGCCATTTCCCCATGCCACCCAGCTCCTCAGCCTGGCACCCCAGAACTGTACCATCTTGTGCTGGTCAGAAGCCTGGCCAGTGTAAGTTCATTACTTAGTTCACCACTTCTTCCCAGGAAAGTGGACGCGCACCAGCCTTCGTAACCTAGGCTCACATTTCCCAAACACTTTAGACAAACTCATTGGTAAAGGATAAAACATTAAAATAAGTTTATTAACTACAGAAAGGTAGATTATAAGTGATCCTAAGTGGTAGGCATAAAGGTCAGAGAGAGCTATCTTAAGAAAATGAAAGATAAAAATGCATTCTAAATCCTAAATTTTGTCTGAGCAAAAGTTGAATCAAACAATGTCTCCCCCTGACAGATGGTAGAAGCAGGTTACTGTTCCTCAGTACACAAGTTAGGACTGCCTTCCAGCCTGGGACTACCCTCCCCCGGGTCAAAATCTTTGTTTTCCAGATGTTCTTCCAAGTGTTGAGATGTGGGGGCGGGAGAGAGGCCAAGTGATGATGTCACTGTCTCTTGTTAAATCTTCTTTCAGCTTGCTAGAAAGATCCTTGCTGTGATGTGGAGATTAGGCAGCCCCTATTGATCAGGCAGTCTCCACTGCCTAGGTGCTCTCTCTGAGAAGTCTCTGGGCTTACCGTAGGAGAGTGGATTCCCCATCAGCACATGTCTTGCTGTTCCTTTGTTGCAACCGAAAGGTTGGCTGTGGGCATTTCCCAGCCTTACAACATATTTCAGTAATGCATCTAGCAGTGCTTCATAACTTTACATATAATTGCACATAGAATTCAAGAGTTTATGAATATTTAACAGACCAAGATTTTTAAAATGACACCACACAAGGCAAACTTTAGACAAAACATATGTCACTAGGGTGAATATTGGGTTTCCAGGGTGTTACTGTGTGGTACAGAGTGCCACAGCATTCCACTCTGATTAAAATATATTTTATTCAAAGTTTATGTTAAAAATACACATATACACTTTGTTTGTACAATGTTCTAAAAATATTGTCCACATAAGGAAAAACCCTCAGAGATTTTCTGCAATTTATCACAGTTCTTTGAGCTTTTTTTTTTTAAAGTACAGATATAAACATTTTTTTTTCCACAAGGTCATTCTTAAAGTTTTCTGAGTAATTACATGTACCGGGACATGGCATATCAGACTTCAAAATCCATATGTAATAGACTGCTATTTTCTGTGGCATCCACTTGGAAATGTTCATAGAGAAACAAATGAATAATAGATTGGCAAGGCCCACTGGTCTAATTCATACCATAAATATAAATGCTGGAGGCAAAGTGGGGTTTGGGGTCGAGGCTGACCACTTGCAATTCCTCCCCTCCCCATGTAATAACCTCACAACCCCCAGTTTGAGAATCCCTGATTAACATCTTTGAGCCACCACTGTGATCATTCAAAGCAGTAGTAAACCTGGCCAGTTAAGGAAGGTTTCTGGTTACTTTGTGTTCCTGCATCACTACAAAGCAACTGGAACAATCTGATGAATAAAGCCCAATAGATTTACCTTATAAAATAGGCCTGGTTGTACTGGTCTCAAGTACCCCTTGAAAAGACATTTCAAAGACAATAAAAGCTAAAGGAAAACTCAGCTATTGACATAATCTACACCCCTCTTTAACCTTTGCGGGAGGGTGTCATTTTCTGCTATCAAGGGAAGGTTAGCTCCTGATGGACATTTTTTCCATTGATAACAAAGATGGATTATTAAAGCTAGAAGTTGGCTACTTGTTTGCCTCTCACACCTAACTCCCTATTTAGACTTCTAATAAGAAATGGCCTGGTTTTCAAAGGTGCTCAGTACGCAAGAATCCTGATGAAGTCCAGATAAATAATCATATTGATGTATAACTCTTTCTTCTTGAAGGGCAATACTGTTTCATTAATGGAGTGAGGTGTTGTGGTGGTGGTTGTTTTGCATCGGAATAAATATGAAAGAAAAATGTAAACTAATTGCTTTGCTGTCATACAAACACCTGCTCTGGAGACCTTTATAGTGACTTAGCTTAGCATTTTCAAAGAGAAAGGTGTGAACAATTGTATATCAAATCAACATGAGACAGTACAGTAGGCTAAAGCTTAACTGGGGTAACCTGGCACACCAGTAAAAAATAAATGTTTCCCAAGTTTTTTTATGCTACAAGGAAAAATTCATCATTTTGTCATTATACAACCCTTCCAAAGCATAGCTTTGCTTTTATTTTCCCATGTGATGTATCACATTAATTGAGGTTCAAAATTAGGGTGACCAGGTGGCCCAATTTGATAGGGACAGTCCTGTTTTGGGGGTCTTTTTCTTACACAAGTGTCTATTTAACTTCCACCCTTGCCCTAATGTTTCACATTTGCAGTCTGGTAACCCTATCCCAAATTAGTACCGTATTTTTCGGCGTATAAGACGCCTTTTTAACCCCCAAAAATATCCTCAAAATTAGGGGGGGCGTCTTATATGCCGAATATATTACTCACCGGGCAGCTGGAGCTGGGGCGGCTGCAGGTGGCTCGGTGGGCGGGGCGGGGCGGGGCTTCCCCCCCGAGCCCACCCGCATGTGTTCGGGACCGGCGGGGAACGGGAGCAGCTCGGGCCCCGGGGTCCCTGGGAGCGCCAAAATCAATTGGGGGGGGGGGTGGGGAAGAAACCCACCCAGCTCTGCCAGGCTATTGGCAGAAACGCCGTGCAAAAAAAACAACTCAAAAACCCCAAACAAACCCCGGAGAGGAAAGTGCTGTCGCGTGATTTGAAAATGAAACCGGCTCGAAGTGTGCGTATTATCACAGATGGGGGGGGGGGGGGACACGACCCTCACCCCAGCCAGCCACCATCACCCGAGCCCTGCCGAAGCGACCCCCTCCAGATCGCGAGCTCTCAGCTCGGGGGCAGGACCCCTTCTGTCGCTGCGGCTCCTCCTCTTTCACCCCCCCCACCAGCGCTCAGCTGTTGTCTCCGGGGCGGGGGGGTGGTCCACCATCGGCTCGGAGACCTGCTGAAGAAACGGCACTCCCCTCCCCCTCTCCCAATCAGGGAGCCCGCGCGGCGGGGACGGGAGAGCGGCGCTCCCCCAGCAGCCTGCCCGCGCGGCGGGGACGGGAGAGCGGCGCGCTTTTTGTGTGTGGTGGTTTTTTTTTTTTTTGTCCGGCTTTTTTACTTAAAAACTCGGGGGGCGTCTAATACGCCGGAGCGTCCTATATGGCGAAAAATACGGTATCTCAGAAAGCCCTGTAAGAAGGGTAAAGAGAAGGAAATAACCCAGTTTCATAATTAATATTCCTCCCTCAAAAATCCCATTTCTGTGGTCTAATTTTGTAAGAGCTTTTGTTGAGCAAATAAAGGCAGATCTATTTGCCAACACAATTACTGTATTAGTATTTAACCTTAAAACCAACAGTGCTCTGCAAAGAGTTTTGAGATATCTTATGGACAGAAGATGCTGTTAAATCCTGAATCTTTTGTTCTCTTATATGAACTTTATGGATAATTTATTCCAAATATTTAATGAATAATGGAAAATATCTTGAGCATGATATATCTTCATTAAAATTAAATAGCCAGTACATAGAAAGGAAGAGGGTGAGTGGAGGAGGAGAGCTTTCAGAAGAGGGGAGGGAATAGAAATAACAGCTGCTGGTGCAATTTGTCTCTGGGTAAGTCTTTTTAAGGATCTTTTCTTGCTGAAATATTTACAAGAGGGAAGATTCTAATTGCTAAAAACTATTTGCATCCAACTTTGCATGAGCTGTATTGAATGCTCTAGGTAAAGTAACTTCCAAAATCTATTTTGTACTTACTTTGTCATTCCTCAATAATTCCTCAGACAAATTCATGGATTTTTTTGAATGGAATATTTCATATTTAATTTTGGACCACAGCATTTTTTTCTAAGTTGAACCTGTCAATTTTTGTGTCACTTCTGTATGGAAAACTCATGTGTTCAGACTTCCTCTTATGTTCAGATTGACTTCTGTGCAGTTATGTGACTTAGATGATCTGTTTTCTTAGCACCATATATTTTTAAACAGAGAGAGCTCTCTTTATCTGCTGCAAGGACGGATGTAAAGAAAGATCCTACCATTTTGTGTGCATGCCAGATGCAGAATATTGCATGGTGAGTCACTGTGTTGTCTCCAATGGTGACTTTATATTTCTTTCATTCTTAGTTGTTTTCCTTGGTGTTCGTTTTGGTCATCTTGACTCCAAAATATAGTTTGCTCTCTGTCTTTTGGAAAACATAACAAAGAAAATTGCAATACAGGTGGGTAAAACACCTCCTTAATCCATCCCTTTTCAAAAAGGCTGAAGACTAGATAGTCCTTACAAGTTGCTCTGATTGTCAACAGATTCATACACTGTCAAACCAAGAAGTAAAATCAGTTGTATGTTGAGGGCACTACAGTGAATGACTAGTTATCAGCCTCCTCCCATTTAAATGCCTTTTAGGTCAAGCATCTCAGCATACTGCTCCTTTCACAGAAAAATAAAACAGTCTTTGAGTTAGCCAAGGCTCACAAAAATTAGGAGTTCAGAGGTTAAAATAGATATTTTCAATTGTACCCAGGAACAAATTAGAAACCAGTGAAGATCATGGAGACCAGGGATAATGTGTTTCCTGTAAAAAGCACAACTCATGAAGCAAGTTGTTCCATTCTTGTTTCTGAATGGTCTCTAGGTGTACCACTTCACAGAATATTTTGCAGTAATCCACTCCTGATGTGACAAAGTCCTGGCTGATCATAGCAAGATCTGCATTGGACACTAATGACTGCAAACTTTTCCTCAGAGCAGATGAGGGGGGAAAACACCTAGGTTGGCACTGCTAATAAAAAGCACCCTGAAGCATCTGGATATCCAACCATGCTCCTGTACTATGACCCTGAGTGACAAACTCTGGGCATCCTTCCACGTTCAAAGGATCTGAAACAAACACCTCCACTTCTTTCAGATTCTTCATCAACATATAGTTCCAATAATTATCTGACTAGTTTAAGCCAGCAGGGCCCCTGATAATTAATATTTTGGATATGTATGATTTTGGTTTGCTGCTTATCCAGGACCATTGACACAAATAACACAGACAGAGTAGAGAAGGTCCATAATTCTTCTTTCTACAGTGTACTGCATTCTGAGGGTTTATATTACTAATTATTTATTAATTATATTATTACTTTCACAATGCCTCTTATAAACAAACTATCCATTTTATTTTAAAAATATTTCTAAATGTTTTGAAGAGAAAATAGATGGATATTGGGAGGACACAAGGAAAATGTGTGAAGAATGGTTTTTAAAAATTAAAATAGTTAATAAAGGTTTAGGGAGCTCACTTTCACTCTTTCCATTTTACTGCTATTATTTCTCTACCCATCTGATAAACTGAACATTGGAGGCTGCAATTGGTTAGAAGTTCATTTGGAAAACAGTCAAAATTATAAGATAACCTGAATAATGAAGTTCTGCTTTCTGCGAGTTGAGAGACAATCTGTACAATAATTCAAAATATTTATGACCGTTGTCAATGTTTTGTCAACAAGGCCTTGAATAATGGTTCTCTCATTGTTATTTTCTGGTATGTCCTGTCAAAAACTGGAATCTAATTATGAATATTCAATTGCTGGGGTTTGTGTAAGAAAGCAAAATGGAAGAAAATCTAACACCTGAATATGTGAATTTTTGAAATGCAGAGATTGAATTAACCTGTAAAGGATTACAAAGTACTAGGGGGGAACTTGGAGAGATTTTGGGAACCCTTGCTATAATGTAACATGTGTACAAACTGAAGTTTTCTCAATATCACCTGTACAAATTCATGTCAGATTTCAGATTTCTCCATGCACTATTAGTGAAATAACTTGAGGAAAAAATCTATCTTCAATTTCTTTCCTGAGTGAGTGAGTGATGTTTCGCATTCCTGTCGCTGGATCTGTTTTTCACACTTTGTATTTAGACCTATGTACATGTTTTTGCAAGTTTTAGGGGGCAAATTTAAGGTTAGTTGGGACAGTAAAAATCAGAGTGAGTGGTGAGGATTTGTAAGGCAGTGGAGATAAGAATATGTCTCTTACCTGTTGATTTCAAGACCTTGTAGTGTGTTGTGTGTTTTGTTTTTAATATGTGCATAATTTTTTGAAAGAAAGTGTAATTATTTTGGGGGTTTACTTGTGTTCAGCTGAAACACACTTTCCTTCTTAATTGTTTTTTTCATAAAATTATTTGTTTGTGACTAGTATGTTCGTGGCAGGTGCAAAACCATATCTTAACCACCAGACTACAGTGCTCCTCATCCAAATAAGTTCAAATCTCTGTAATACTCAGACCACCTGAAAAAAAAATTTAAAAATAAATTAGAAATTCACTCTGGTAAGAAATAACCGCTAACACTGTTTCCATAACTAAATGTAAAATCAATTTCTGCAATGTAGTTTTTCCTCCATAAACTCTTCACATAAAGACCACTAAATAAGTACATAGATACAGCACTAAACTTGTATATACACATAAACACAATAATTCTCCATTCAGATGTTACATCTTACAGCAAAGAATATTATTGTTCATCTTAACTTTACATGGCAGATGCTCAAATATAATGATAGTGGCCATATAAGTCCCTAGAGGAATATGACAACCTCAGATGCAAACTGACGTATATTTATTATAATTAGAAAATGTGCATTATCAATTTAAACTTTATAGTTAACATGAGATTTTTTAAGTGTCCAGTATCAATTTATTAATATGTTAATTCTCATTTAATAGTATCCATTCAAAGAAATATTTATACATCAAAATCAAGGTAACAAAAATAAGTGATTAAAAAATCCACATCAGAAATTATTGTTCTGTGGTGAACAAATTTGCCTTTCCTTATAAGTATAATTTGAACAGTATAAGATTTATGGTGCCCTTAGCGTTCTCTTCATTGATTTAAAGTGCTTGGGTGATGTAATGAGCGGAAGATTACTGTGACGGAAATCATTAGGGGGCGCAGTTATGTTTCTAAGTCGCCTCCAGGGTAACACATAATTAAGGTTATCAGCTTGGGAATGGCCTTGTGTTCCTGTTATCTCATGTGTATGTGTCTGAGAAGAGCTTCTCAGCTGTGTGAGCTGTTTACTTGGTCTGTGTGAATTTCAGCTTGTGTGAAACTAAACAGGTAAACTGAGGCAGGATTGCAAAACAAAGCAGGACAGCGTATAATCAACAAGTGCAGGACAAGGTGTAATTATTAGGTGCTTGCTTGCTTGTTATTCATGAGACATGTCTATGTATGAGATGCAAATGAGCATGAGTATTTCTGTGCTGACACACCCTTGTGTATCGGGCTTCTTCCCTGGGCATTGCTCCGAAGTGCCAGGCCCCCATTCTGCGGCCGCGCTGAGAGGGGCCCCCAGCGCCAGAGGGCCGGGACCTTCAATAAATTCACTACTTGTTTCATCTAGCCACTGTGTGTGAGCCTCATTTCTATGGGACTCCCTAGGGTACCCTGCAACAGGTGATTACACAGATGTTACTGGCAAAGTCAGTTTTTTGACACAAGGAGTTACTTTTTGAATATTAATAAAATTACAGCATGTTGAGCTACTATCTTTAGTACACAGGAATGATCTTAAAACAACATATTGAAAGAATTAGAAGCAAAATCAGATCTTTAATTCTAGCTGTATGGTCCATATTTTAATTAATTTCTTTAAGTAGTTTGTTATTTTTTATAATGAAAAGTCACCTTTTGTATTTTGGTTCTGGTTGCACACATTTTCTCTTCCTCCTTGCTGCTTAGTTACATTATAGTGGTTGCCTTATCACACAACGATCCTTCTAATCTGAAATGTGGCAGAGGTGGTCCCAGATTATTCAATGGAAGGTGTAAAATCTCCAAATATGGACAGGTATACAATAACATACGTATGGGGGTAGGGTATTTCCTAATCGTTGGTTGTCACTAGTTGCCATCATGACCTGAAGCACGAGAGCTAATATTCCATGTGCATTTATATCCTACCTAATGTAATTACCGGTATACATGTTCTTATCCATATAATGGCTTTATATTACTTAAATGCTACTTAGTTATTTTCCTTTGGTATTTGCTTGCATGAATTTTAAAGATGTTGCTTTAATTTCATTGGCTATTTCTCTGTAATATTTATTACTTCTGTCTTGTTGCTTCCTGGTCTGTATTTGCCATTTAGATGACAGTATTTAAAATATTCAAGAGAAGAAAACTGTATGAGGATGTTATAGTTAGAGATGTTCTCTATGCTTACTCAAAGATGGTTCTACTCTTTATAGCCATTGATAAAAGCAAAGAGGGAATTGAAGGGAGCGCAGATCCTTTTGTTCTCTCTGGCTTGAGTAAGGAGTGTTCACTCACAACTTGCCCTCTGTGCAGGTCTGCTGAGAGCTCCTTCTTGTGTTCTGATATACTCTAACCACTGTTTATAGTTGAGAGTAAAAATGTGCCATTCTGTGGTTCTATAGTGACTCTCTATTTTGAAAAAAAATACCTGCCGCAGACGCGTTGCCTGAATTGCCTGAACTTTATGTAAAAGATAGTGTAGAATCAAATGAAGTAAAAATCTTAAATGAATCCACATCTTCCATAGAATCACTATGGATAGTAATTTCATGCTCTAATAAGAACATAACAATAGGGCTCTATTATCGACCACCTGATCAGGACAGTGATAGGGATGACGAAATGCTAAGGGAGATTAGAGAGGCTGTCAAAATAAAGAACCCATTAATAGTGGGAGACTTCAATTATCCCAACATTGACTGGGTACATGTCACCTCAGGACGAAATGCAGAGATGAAATTTCTTGATACTTTAAATGACTGCTTCTTGGAGCAGCTGGTACAGGAAACCACAAGGGGAGAGGCAACTCTAGATTTAGTCCTGAGTGGAGCGCAGGATCTGGTTCAAGAGGTAACTATAAAAGGACCGCTGGGAAATAGTGACCATAATATAATAACATTTAACATTCCTATGGTGGGAATAACACCTCAGAAGCCCAACACTGGGGCATTTAATTTAAAAAAGGGGAACTATGCAAGAATGAGGGGGTTAGTTAAACGGAAATTAAAAGGTAAAGTGACTAAAGTGAAATCCCTGCAAGCTGCATGGACTTTCTTCAAAGATACCATAATAAAGGCCCAACTCAAATGTATACCCCAAATTAAAAAACAACGCCAGAAAACTAAAAAAGAGCCACCGTGGCTTAACAGCCAAGTAAAAGAAGCAGTGAGAGAGAAAAAGGCATCGTTTAAAAAGTGGAAGTCTAATCCTAGTGAGGTAAATAGAAAGGAGCATAAGCACTGCCAAATAAAGTGTAAGAATGTAATAAGAAAAGCTAAAATGGAGTTTGAAGAACAGCTAGCCAAAAACTCAAAAGGTAATAACAAAATGTTTTTTAAATATGTCAGAAGCAGGAAGCCTGCTAAACAACCAGTGGGGCCCCTGGATGACAGAGATACAAAAGGAGCACTTAAAGATGACAGAGTCATTGCAGAGAAACTAAATGAATTCTTTGCTTCAGTCTTCACGGCTGAGGACGTTAGGGAGATTCCTAAACCTGAGCTGTCTTTTGTAGGTGACGAATCTGAGGTATTGTCACAAATTGAAGTATCAGTAGAGGAGGTTCTGGAACTCATTGATAAACTTAACTGTAACAAGTCACCGGGACCAGATGGCATTCACCCAAGAGTTCTGAAAGAACTCAAATGTGAAATTGCGGCATTATTAACGAGGATTTGTAACCTATCCTTTAAATCGGCTACTGTGCCCAGTGACTGGAAGATAGCTAATGTAACGCCAATATTTAAAAAGGGCTCTAGAGGTGATCCTGGCAATTACAGACCAGTCAGTCTAACGTCCGTACCGGGAAAATTAGTTGAAACAATAGTAAAGAATAAAATTGTCAGACACATAGAAGAGCATAAATTGTTGGGCAAAAGTCAACATGGTTTCTGCAAAGGGAAATCGTGTCTTACTAATCTATTAGAGTTCTTTGAAGGGGTCAGCAAACATGTGGACAAGGGGGATCCGGTGGACATAGTGTACTTAGATTTCCAGAAAGCCTTTGACAAGGTCCCTCACCAAAGGCTCTTACGTAAATTAAGCTGCCATGGGATAAGAGGGAAGATCTTATCATGGATTGAAAACTGGTTAAAAGACAGGGAACAAAGGGTAGGAATAAATGGAACTTTTTCAGAATGGAGAGGGGTAACTAGTGGTGTTCCCCAAGGGTCAGTCCTGGGACCGATCCTATTCAACATATTTATAAATGATTTGGAGGAAGGGGTAAACAGTGATGTGGCAAAGTTTGCAGATGATACTAAACTGCTCAAAGTAGTAAGGACCAAAGCAGACTGTGAAGAACTTCAAAAAGATCTCACTAAACTAAGTGATTGGGCAACAAAATGGCAAATGAAATTTAATGTGGATAAATGTAAAGTAATGCACATTGGAAAAAATAACCCCAACTATACATACAATATGATGGGGGCTAATTTAGCTACAACCAATCAGGAAAAAGACCTGGGAGTCATTGTGGATAGTTCTCTGAAGGCATCCACGCAGTGTGCAGCGGCAGTCAAAAAAGCAAACAGGATGTTAGGAATCATTAAAAAAGGGATAGAGAATAAGTCGGAGAATATCTTATTGCCCTTATACAAATCCATGGTGCACCCACATCTAGAATACTGCGTACAAATGTGGTCTCCTCATCTCAAAAAGGATATACTGGCACTAGAAAAGGTTCAGAGAAGGGCAACTAAAATGATTAGGGGTTTGGAACGGGTCCCATATGAAGAGAGATTAAAGAGGCTAGGACTTTTTAGCTTGGAAAAGAGGAGACTAAGGGGGGATATGATAGAGGTATATAAAATTATGAGTGGTGTGGAGGAAATAAATAAGGAAAAATTATTTACTTGTTCCCAAAATAGAAGAACTAGGGGCCACTCAATGAAATTGGCGTGCAGCAGGTTTAAAACAAATAAAAGGAAGTTCTTCTTCACACAGCGCACAGTCAACCTGTGGAACTCCTTACCTGAGGAGGCTGTGAAGGCTAGGACTATAACAGGGTTTAAAAGAGAGCTGGATAAATTCATGGAGGCTAAGTCCATAAATGGCTATTAGCCGGGATGGGTAATGAATGGTGTCCCTAGCCTCTGTCTGTCAGAGGGGGGTGATGGATGGCAGGAGAGAGATCGCTCGATCATACCTGTTAGGTTCACTCACTCCGGGGCACCTGGCATTGGCCACTGTCGGTAGACAGGATGCTGGGCTAGATGGACCTTTGGTCTGACCCAGTATGGCCGTTCTTATGTTCTTATGTAAAGTTTTGTTAAATTGTAAAACTGATTTGGTTGGTATGCAAATTAATCAGCAGAAAAAGTATTATACATAATGGTATATATGGAAGTAGGAAATAGCAAAAATCCCCTTCTCCCTCCTATGAGCTTTGAATGTGCACTTCTGCCCCAGCCGATAACAGAGCATTTACTGGCTAGAGCACACCAAAGAAATGAAAAGAGCCGTGTGTTAATTTTTTTCTGCAGGAGAAGTCAAGCAAAATTATCATACACACTATTTTCCATGAAACATTTGCTTATTCTTGACTCTGAGCTTATATATGAGGATGTCTCCTATTGATATTGCCACTGAGACCCTGCTGCTTTTAAATGTTGTTCACATTTTTCTTGTGAGGATCCCTGGCCCCTGATGCCCAATAGGCAATAACTTCTGACTTGAAAATATCTCACTAGATATGACATAAGTAATTATCTCATGGATGTGGAGAAATACATACACAAAGCAGTTTCCTTTGACCAAAGGCAGCAGTGGCATACGAAAAAGGCCATTAAAAAGTTAAGTTGTTATAGATATTTCCTATGTTAATCATAGACCAGTAATAAAATGAGTAGTATTATTTTATTATATTCATAGAATCATAGGATTGGCAGGGACCTTGACAGGTCATCTAGTCCGGTCCCCTGCACTCATGGCAGGACTAAGTATTATCTTCTAGACCATTCCTGAC
This sequence comes from Sternotherus odoratus, assembly GCA_032164245.1. Classification (NCBI taxonomy): domain Eukaryota; kingdom Metazoa; phylum Chordata; order Testudines; family Kinosternidae; genus Sternotherus; species Sternotherus odoratus. The sequence continues at coordinate 154,329,139 of JAVMKO010000001.1, read as the reverse complement.
TGCTGTTTGTCTAACCTGCTCCTTAAAAATCTCCAGTAAAGGAGATTTCACAACTTCCCTAGTGAATTTATTCCAGTGCTTAACCGCCCATACAGGATTTTGTTTCCTAATGTCCAATCTATACCTCCCTTGCTGAAATTTAAGCTTCTTGTCCTATCCTCAGAGGTTAAGAAAAACAATTTTTCTCCCTCCTGCTTGTTCAATCTTTTACATTATTATAATTAATATTGTTTCCTTTTTATAATACAGTAGTATGCAGAATTTCCAGTCAAATGATTGGAAAAATCAGTTCCCAAGGCCAGTTTTCAGTTCCCAGGAGTCTGGATTCCCCTCTGTCAGATATCAGAGCAGGGATCAGTAATACGGAGACAGCCGTGTTTGCATTGATAATGATCATCTTCTGCCCACTGCAAAGTGTGTGCATTTATACTCCCCCTACTGGACACCTCTGGTGCTATCTGATACCTTTTTGCTCACCAGATTCACTTGTCCTACTTCCAGGAGATGGCAGGGGTACATAGAAACATACTTAAGTAGCTCAGGACCAAGTAGGAGCATCCTTATGGGCAACTGTTTCACCACCTTCAAAAGTCCTCTTCTGCGGACACAAGACAGCATTGTTTCCCTCATCTACATGAATCTACTAGAGGAACTGGTGAGGCAACATCAGCTGAAGTGCTGGCAAATACACACCCATCCAGCTTTCTAACTCACTTACGTCAAATATAACCAGCACCATCTCTCAGCCTTCGCAATGCCTAGCTGAGGACAGTGCCTGGATGCTGAGCAGCTGCCTGAAGCTGAGTTCAGGCAAGATGTAAATCATGCTGGTGACAAGAGGGTAATAGTGTTTCAGAGAACTTTCCTCCCTCAACATTTTCTTCTTTTGAGGCCATTTGCCTTCAAATTCTTAAATTTTGTCATCTGAGGGCCTTTTTGGACTCCTTGAGGGCTAGTCAAATACCCATGTACAGGAAAAATATTCACTTCCAGTGCTGGCTGGCCAAAGTACTGCTTCTGATCTAAGCAGATGACAAGCATGTGTAATCTTTAGGCTTGATTAGTGAAATTCATACATCTTGGTATGAAGCTACAAAGCACCAGCTGACACAGAATGCAGCAGCCCGTCTCTAGTTGAGCAAAACAGGTTGTTTTGAGCTCTATTTTTTTTCTCCAGGGCTCCATACTTTGGCATACCTCCTGTCATAACCATACAGCTAAGGGTAGGCTAGAATTCTCCCTTACCTGTAAGGGGTTAAGGAGCTCAAATGGCTGGCACCTGAACAAAAGAACCAATGGGGAAAGAAGATACTTTCAAATCTTGGGGGCGGAGGGAGACTTTGTTTGTGCTCTTTGTTTTTGTGGGTGTTCGCTCATGGGACTGAGAGGGACCAGACAGAAATCCATTTCCACCAAACAATCCTGAAGAAGTATCTAATATTACAAAAATAGTAAGAAAAGCCAGGCAAGGCATGTTAGGTTATCTTTTGTTTTAGCTAGTGAATTTTCCCTTTGCTAGCGGGAGGTTTATTCCTGATTTTGTAACTTTGAAACTAAGTCTAGAGGGGGTTCCTCTGTGTTTTTGAATCTTTTGTTACCCTGTAAAGTTAACTTCCATCCTGATTTTACAGAGGTGATTTACCTTTTCTTTAAATAAAATTATTCTTTTAAGAACCTGATTAGGACAATGAAAATCAAAGACCCAGGGGGTTGGGTCTGTGCTCACCTGTATCAATTGGTGAGGATATTATTCTCAGGAAAGGGGTTTAGGATTGGGGGATATTTTGGGGGAATAGGAACTCCAAGTGGTCCTTTCCCTGAATCTTTGTCTAAATCACTTGATGGTGGCAGAATACCATCTATCCAAGGACAAGGGATTTATGCCTTGAGGAAGTTTTAACCTAAGTTGGTAGAAATGAGCTTAGAGGGTCTTTCATGTGGGCCCCCACATCTGTACACCAGAGTTCAGAGTGGGGAGCGAACCCTGACACCTCCCCATTAAATACAATTAGATTCAGAGACCATCTCTCCATAAGTTTGACCACTTACAATAGTGTGCTTTCTCGCTCTCCTTCCTGTTGATTTCACACTGCCACCTATTATCATAGTGTCTGAAAGCCTTCATATAAAATCAATAGCAATGTAGAAGTTCTTAGTGGACCTCATGAAGTTTTTGCCACTTCTCCCTTTTTGGTGCAAACTCTGCTGGAGATAGATTATTTAATTAATTTACTTGCTTTGGAGGAGAGAGTTGGTAGGGAATTGGAAATAGAGGTATTTGTATTGTGAGCATCACTTATGATGGAAAAGCTTCTTCAAACAGAGAGGTTATTGTGGTGGGTTTTTTTTTCAAGATGAAAATTCCACTGGAGCTGTCTTTTTTTTATTAAACAGCCAAGAAGAATGTGTGAGACAGGAGACCTCTTTCTCATGAGTTGGACCAAAATTATATAAGTCGCTATCAGAAGATTTAAAAACGGCAAAGACATTGTCATTTGAAATTAAACACACATCTCATTTTCTCAATTTAAGTTTTGTAAAATATTTTTCCCATTTTTTTAAAAAAAATCTTATAATCTACCTAAGTAAATCTAAAAGGAAGAGAAAAAGATTATTTTAAAAGCTTGTTAGGATATTCAAAGTATTGTTGGGAATAATATAAGAGGATAGAGTAAACTTAGTTTGAAGAATGCTGGAACACACAGGACCATCTTGACAATAAAAGGTGCAGAAATAATGTAAAATAGGAAACAATTTGGGTGAGATTTCCAAAAAACATGTTGTATTTGTAAAAATTTCAACCTTTTTCTGTTGATGGAATGTAGGGAACTCAAAAACTTAAGAATAGTGATTTGGAGGAATGGTGTGACTGTTTTTAATGCAGCTTTAATTAACTGTTACATAATCTTCCCAACAAAAGGAAATGGGGGAAAGGAAAGGTCAAAAGGATCATCATAATTATTGAGTAAATACACCAGAATTGGAAATGGGAATTGTATAAATATGCAAAAGTATGAAAGGTGAAACTTTTCCCCACTAAGAGAACTTGCTTTTTCTCTGACAATTTCAGAATTCTCAGGTTCAAGTACTTCTGTAGCTTTTCTCTTGTCATTTTTTGGTTGTTAAACTGTTACGCTGGGATATCCTTGCCTTTTTTTTTTTTGTAGAATGATGTCATGAAAACATCTGCCAGAGCAGATGTGTCCACTCAGCATCTTGTGATCATTATTATACTACACACCGGGCCTACTATATATTTTGCAAACATTCACAGAGTAAAGCTCATCCTTCTCCTTCAAAAGAAAAGGACATATCTACTGTAATCTCTGGATTCTAAAGAATCTCATTTACTTAAGAATCTATCCTCCAGGGTGCTGAGCACTATGGCCCAGATCCACCAAAGCACTTAAAGCACATGATTAACGTTAATCACATAGGTAGTCCCATTGTTCTAAAAGGGATTACTCACATGCTCAAAGTTAATGTTTTTAAGAGCTCTATTGAAGGAGGGTCAAAGTGCTCAACTCCATTTGCAGAAATCTGAAATTCCATCCACTAGAGGGCAGTGATACACCCATAGACTACACATTGTGTCCGTCTCATGAAGTTAAAGCTTCTCCTCAAAAATTTGTTCGTGAGTTCAACGCGGAAATGAGGCTTCCAGCCATGAATGGCGGGGGGGGGGGGGGGGAGGGGAAGGTTTAACAGTAATCACTGGAGCCAATAGAAAATAACACCTGCCACGAGACAAGTTTATATACCCATGACAACCCCTTTTCCAAACCCCTATAATATAGTTACTTAGATACTACAGTGAGGTGTGCTGTATGATGATCTACCAAAATACAATAGACTAGAAAGTTCTTCAGGTGATTTACATAACTCCATTCTGCTTCTGGTGTATGTGCTCCAAAGGCACCAGAATTGGGGATTTTTCCCTTAGGAGTGAGCTTTGGGATGGTGCATGCTCCCTCATCTGCTATAAAATCACCAATGTATCCCCCTCCAAGCAGGATGACAGCACACTCTACAAGGTCTCAAAGATGTAAAATAAAAAGCTCTGAACCTGTTCTGTAATTGTTGTTTTTCAAGATGTGCTGTACATGTCCATTCCATGATCCGCCTTCCTTCTTCTGCATATCGGAATCTGTCCAATACAAAGGAACTGAGGGGGACCTGGAGCACTTTTTCCCTTTACACCATTATGCAATTGTGGCTGGAGGCATATGTGCCACACACAGCAGGTACCACTAAGAGAAGAATCTCTCACTGTGGTACACTGGACACACACACACCTGAAGTGTAATGGACACATGCATCACATCTTGAAGAACAATAGTTACAGAACAGGTTAATATTTTTTTCATAAGTATTAGTTTCTTAGTTATGCTTATATGTACTTCAAAGGCAATAGCCAGATGCCAATATTTATGACCCTCTGGCCATCCAGGACTTCATATTCATCACTATACTATGCCATCAAGAATTGTTGGTCATACGTGGGTTTGGAATTCAGGTCTTTTATTCCAAAAATAGAGGTGACTACAGTGTAGCTAGCATTGGTCAAACTGTGAAAAGTTAGTCTGGTGTTTCTGGTTGGCAAATTGGTTAGGGACTGATCCAGATGTTCTTCTAATTATCCATTATATTCAAATATTCACCAAATATCTTGTCTGTACTTTGTCAAGATAAAGGATGTCTTGTGTACTCTATTTTTGAAGCATTCACTTTTTGTTATTCATACTATGTGATTGTTCTTCTAAATGGCAGGCACAAGCAGGGTCCAATGCAGTTGCAACAGGAAACTCCATTGTTGATCAGGCAAACTTCCTGTGCACCTTTCTGGCTTAAATAGGATTGTTGGACCAATTGGTGGAGCCAGGCAATCCTCCAATCAGAGTTACCTTTGGTGGTGCTTTGGCTGGGCCTATAGTCCTAGTAGCTGCTAAGCACGCCAGATTTCAGTAGACTGAGAGTGGAGACCAGGATGCAGCAGTTGTCTAGGAACTCCCAGAACTGGTTTGAAGACCCAGGATATCAAAAATAGTCTATGTGCAGAAAATTGTTCATAGAGTCAAGGATAGATTATGACTTTTCCTACTTTCACATGATATATGTTGGTATCCTTTTTTCTAATAACATAAATTGCAAATGAATAACTGATCCAGAAGAAGACAAATTGTGTTTAAATGGCTGCTTTTCATTTTATGTAATCATTGTTAAAACTCAGAGGCAATTTCTGAGAAATGATGCACCTTTAGCTTTTTTGTCAGCATTACAAATATGCATTACCCTGGGGTTTAAACTAGCCCTATTTCATGTGCAAATTGTTACACTTTATAAAATGCTGCCCTCGAATTATAAAATGCTTCTATATGAGAATACATCATGACAACTGATGTATATCTCCTACCTCATTAGTGCTGACATTTTTTATCTTTAAAAAGCTATTTCATTTGTGTAGATTGGGGAAAAGAGGCATTGGATGCAGTTAAGGAGCTCTAAATATGTGTTTATATTATTGAATGAATTTATGTGCAATGAGCATTTTCCCTGGAATATGTTGTAAAGAGGATGTAAAACTATATATAATCAAAAATATTTTACATCCACTGTTAGACTGACCAGAAAAGTATAAAATCTTTGGGATGAGGTAAGAGAATTCCCATTGTTAGAATAACTTTATTTTAACCTGTTTCCAGTCAGAATCTAAACTATATATACAGTTTCAGGGTTTGTTGCAAATGCTGTTTGGAAGATTCAGCTCCAAAGTACTTTTAAATTAAAAATGAGCCTACTTTCCCACTCCTTCAAAGAGAGACTGCTTGGCTAGCCTAGTATTTTCCATGCACAAAGGTTTCATAGACATCCCCTACTTCCAAACCATCTTTTCCAAGAGCTAAGGCTATATAATGGCTACCATGATGAACACTTCCCACCTTGCTCTGTTTTCTGAAAGTGAGACACAACCAGGTGTCAACACAATCTCTTATTATTTACGGGATAGGGAAATTTCAGCCTTCCCTGTTCAAGAGATGTTGTCCTTAAACTGTAGACTGCTTCCCTCAGTCTACTTCATCTTTTTTCAGTGATAAGGCTTCCTTTCCCTTTTAGACCCAAACTGGCCTGACCTGAGTGACCTTGGCTGGAAAGTTCCACTGAAGTCTCAATGGCTTATATAAACCTTTATGTGCACAATGTATACAGGGCCGGTGACAGGGGGACCCCCATCTGCTGTCGGCTGGGCTGGGGAGGGCCCGGCTGGGCTGAGGGGCCCCCAAACTATCAAAGTAGGGGGCCCCCAAATTTCTGTCGCCAGCCCTGAATGTATATGCCATTGCACCCTCACAAAAGGCTGCAGTTCATCAGCCATATAAATATGGGACTAAGTTCTATAAGTAATGGATGAATGTTCCTTCTCAAATTTGTACTAATTTGCCACTGGCCCTCAAAGTATGTTGTTCTGGTGGCATACATTTCCAGCTTGCCTCTTCACAGAGTGACTTGTCCCCACAACACTAATAACTTTCCAGTGCTTTCTACTTGTAGAGCAATTCCAGATGTGCTGTGAAGCTGAGTGGTGGTATAGATCAGGGGTGGGGAACCTCCAGCCCGGGGGCCTTATACGGCCCGCCAAAGCATTCCATCCGGCCCGCGCGCGTCCCTGGCCGGCGGCTCCCCGAGGCACTTCCCAGCCCCTTTGCCGAGCTGCCCCCGCCTGGGGCGGCTCCGCACTCGGCAAAGAGGCCGGGAAGCGCCTCGGGGAGCCGCCGGCCAGGGACGCACGGGGGCGGCTCCACGAGGCGCTTCCCGGCCCCTTCGCCGAACGCGGAGCCGCCCCCACCTGGCGGCCCGGGACAGCTCCGCACTCGGCGAAGAGGCCGGGAAGCGCCTTGGGGAGCTGCCGGCCAGGGACGCGCACGGGCCGCCAGGCGGGGGCGGCTCCACGAGGTGCTTCCCGGCCCCTTCGCCAAATGTGGAGCCGCCCCCACCTGGCGGCCCAGGGCGTCTCCGCGTTCGGCGAAGAGGCCGGGAAGCGCCTCGGGGAGCCGCCGGCCAGGGACACGCAGGGGCGGCTCTCCGAGGCGCTTCCCGGCCCCTGCGCCAAACGCAGAGCCACTCCCGTGCCGAACGCAGAGCCGCCCCTGCCTGGCGGCCCGGGGCGGCTCCGCGCTCCGTGAAGAGGCCGGGAAGCGCCTCGGGGAGCCGCCGGCCAGGGACATGCGCCAGGTGTGTGTGGGGGGAGAATGGGCTTCCTACGGGGGCGGAGGAATGGGCTTCCTGGGGGGGGGGAGGAGCGGCCCCTGAATGACATTGTAAATCTCCAAATGGCCCTTGGCAGGAAAAAGGTTCCCCACCCCTGGTATAGATGATGATGGTGTGTGTTTCCCAATTTGGCTTTGAGTCTCAATTAAAAAACAAATACAACTACAATTTTGTATCTCTTCTGAATATTCACATACTCAAAGGATACATCTTTAGTACAATTTCCTGGAACCAGGCAAATATAATGTAAAATGTCACTTTCCATTGTCAGCAGAAATATCAATGTTCTAATGCTGAAATCTGTAAATTGCAGATCTTGTCAGAAACAGCTACATATTTTAAATCCTCATACAAGAAACAATGGGGGATAAATTTGCACTTCATATCGGAGATAATGCTATGCTGCAATTACATGAAAAACCTACAGTGGAAAATGGGATGCATTGGCCAAGAATACACTTTCTCAAATTGCACAGCTATGTTTCCAGAATTAGTGACTCAGCATCCCTATTGTATTTTTTTTTTTATGCATAGTGTTCCATTAACTAGGAGCACTGTTCAGGAATAGTATAAATATTATCTATCTTTCATGATATTTCTCTATTTACCTTCACTATTTCAAAGTAACAAGCAAAATAAAAATGGCTGGGGAAGAAGCTGTAAGTATTGATTCAAGGAAAAATCCTTTATATCTGGACAGTTTGAACTCTTACAAGGAAGTGTACCAGATGCAAACTGGAGATCCTTAGAGATAATCTAGGAACCCTGAAAAGATTTTTGGGAAACTGGCAGTTTACGATATCACTGTAATTTTTAAAATGGTGGCAATCTGTGACTCACTCGTGTATATAATTTCCTTGCTTTAACATCTCAGTAACTCTCATTTCCTCTTGTTAGCTTATAAACGTTAGTTAGTTAGTTTAATATAGAATTGGCTACCAGCGTTGTCTTTGTAAGATCTAGAATCTACATTTCACATTTTCCTGACTAGTGTATGTTTTTTAAGAGTCTGCCCTGAGTTCGGGCCTGAGCCCTATCACTTGGGGCTGAATCCTGAGCCCTGCTGCCTGAGTCTTAAGCATGTAACTTTGCTTTGTGGGGGGCCCTGTGCCATATGGCCTTGAGCAATTGCCCTGCTTCCCACACCCTAATACTAGCTCTGCTCTTGGGACCCTAACCCCCAAAACTAACCGTGTGATCTCATGGTTAAGGATTACTGATCTAGGGTACCAGTTGATCTGGGATAAGATACTGGCTTCTTGGGACCGAGAGGAAATGATTATGTAGTTATGACAGTAAATTATTCTAAGTAAATTTACACCATCATTTGCTACATGTTTCTCTGAAGACTTGTCTAGTATTAGACTTATTTTCCTAAAATATCATGCCATTGTTCTCTAGTGCAATTCCATCAATGGTACAGCAAGAGAAGCACTCATGTAGACAAAGTATGAATGACCATCAGCTTTTTAACCAGCTCTCGTCCACTCAGACCCCTTCTCTATCTACACTATATTGATGTCATCTTCATCATCTGGAACTAGAACTCTGGAAGAATTCCACCATGATTTCAACAGCTTCCACCCCACCATCCACCTCTGCCTAGACCAGTCTACACAGGAAGTCCACTTCCTAGACACCACGGTGCAAATGAATGACGGCCACATCAACACCACCCTATACTGAAAACCTAATGACAGCTATGCCTACCTTCATGCCACCAGCTTCCATCCCGGACATACCACACGATCCATTGTCTACAGTCAAGCACTGAGGTACAATTGTATTTGCTCCAACCCCTCAGACAGAGATCAACACCTACAAGATCTTCACCAAGCTTTCTCAGAACTACAATACCCACTATGGTGGAGCTGAGGCTGCAGCTCAGTGGACCCTCAGCAGCGTTGACAGCTGAAATGCCTCAGGAAAACATGAACAATTATAAACTTTTTAAAAAACAGGCCCAAATCCAAATAGGAATAACGCCTGAGCATGCCTGTTGGCGGTTTAGAGACCTCAAGTGGAATCCGCACATGGCCTTTTCCCAACACGCCTACCACATTGTAAAAAATTGGAATGCCTGAATATCAGGAGCAAAGGCTAACTCTCATGAAGAGCTGTCTCCCCTAATGCAAATGGAGCAGTTCTTAGAGGGTGTTCCTAAGAAGATATAAAGGTACATCCGAGATGGGAAATCCAAAACTGTACTCGAGGTGAGGGAGATTGGAACCAAATGGGTGGAGATGGCAGAGAAGAAAAAAGTGCATAGCAGAGGGGAGTGGATCCCAGAAGGGACAATCCAGAACCATGTCCTATCAGAGGGGGCAAACCCAGACCCCACCTACATCCCAAGAAATAACCCCCCAAGCTTATTTTACCAGCTTAGGTTAAACCTTTTCCCCAGAACACAAACTTCTCCAGTGTCTGGACTTGGTAAACCACTGCCGCCACCAATTTAATCCCACAAAACAATGGGTTTGGGTAAATTGGAACCCTTCCTTTAATCCCCCCAAAACTCTTCCCTTTACCTGGGAGAGGCTTGAGGAAAAAAACAAAACCAAAAAAACCCACCCCTCATTTTTTGTGAGACTTGCCCAACCCAAATCAGGATCTACCAATGGAAACAAGCAGTCAGAGTCTTAAAGATTTTAATTGAAGAAAAAAAGGAATGTACAGAAATCAATAAGAAAAAAACCCTTGCATTACACAGCATCACTGACCCCTCCCTGGGAACTCTTCCTCTGCTAAAGCTTAACTGAATAAGGAACACACTGGATCAATTATCAAGTGATACAGTTCAAGCATACAACTCACTGCTGAACTTGACTTGTTAGACGATTATAGATAGGTAGACTAAAGACATAGGTGTGGTTCATCTCATAGCCGGAGAGAACAGAGCGAGAGAGAGCTAAATTGAAACTAAAACTCTCTTTGTCTCCGAGGTTGATTAGCATCTCCGGTTCATATTCCCCTCTCAGGTTACCTTCAGGTTAACCCTTTAGAGGTAAAAAGTAATTCTAGGCTACTTTATACTTATGACACCCGCACAAGGAAATAAGCACACAGGTCAACAGAGCCAGATGTGTACCCAGAAGCCTGCTGCTGCAAGACAAGCCCAGGAAAGAAACCAATAGAACACCACTGGCCATCACCTACAGTCCTCCGTTAAAACCTCTCCAATGCATCATCAGTGATCTACTGCCCATCCTGGACAATGATCCCTCACTTTCACAGGCCTTGGGAGGCAGGCCAGTCCTGGCCCACAGACAACCCACCAACCTTAAGCAGATTCTCACCAGCAAGAGCACACTGCGCCATAATAACTCCAACTCAGGAACCTATCCTTGAAACAAACCTCGATGCCAATTCTGCCCACATATCTACACCAGCAACACCATCACAGGACCTAACCAGATCAGCCATCACTGGTTCATTCACCTGAACATCTACCAATGTCATATATGCCATTATATGCCACCAATGTCCCTCTGCTATGTACATCGGCCAAACTGGACAGTCCCTACGAAAAAGGATAAATGGACACAAATCAGATATCAAGAATGGCAATATACAAAAAACCATTGATAACACTTCAACCTGCCTGGACATACAATTACAGATTTAAAAGTCACCATATTGCAGCCAAAAAAACTTCAGGACCAGACTGCAAAGAGAAACTGCAGAGCTGCAATTCATTTGCAAATTTGGTACCATCAATCTGGGATTGAACAAAGATTTTGAATGGCTTGCTAATTACAAAAGGAGCTTCTCCTCTCATGGAGTTCACACCTCCAGTTCAGTTGTTGGAGGAATACCTCACCCTCCCTGATTTGAGATAACAGGCTAGTTCAGGCTGTTTGGACTAACCTTGTTATCTCCTACCTGGTTCTTGCCTACTTATTTATACCTGCCCCTGGACACTTCCACTGCTTGCATCCGACGAAGTGGGTATTAGCCCACGAAAGCTTATGCTTCAATACTTTAGTTAGTCTTTAAGGTGCCACAGGACTCTGTTACTTCTGCTATTGCAGACTAGCATGGCTACCTCTCTGATTCTTGACAGCTTTTTAACAGCATTATTTAGGTGGAATTATATAAAAGGATGACATATTGGCCCCATTGAAGTGAGTGGAGGTTTCACCACTGACTTCCGTGGGGTGGGGATTTTGCCCATAGTGTTTTAAAGAGCTGCTTGGAAAAAAATCTGATAAAATGTTGCTAATTGAGTGCAATTGAAATGTTTTCCAGAGTTCTGACAGAACCCAGGCAGAGCACCCTGGGACTGAGGACTCCAGAAGTTGTATGGTATGCACCTCCAGGACATCTCCACCTGGTGAACTGCCTCTTGGCAGAGAATTTTAAATTACTTTTAGTTGTCTTGCTTAATGAAAATGAAACCAAATTTTGAAATAATAGAATCCTTTGCAGAATTCTGCAAAACAGAATGTCCATATTCTATTATTCCATTTTAGGCATAACCTAGTTTACATCAGGTTCCCATCACTGCTATCTTTGATGGAGCTATTCAGAAGTCATAGCATGCAGAAGTCAAAAGTTTTAAGGAAAAAAATTATGTACACTCAGTGACAGGGACTGTTGATTCATAATTGTGTGGAACTGGTAGCCAAAGCAAAAGATATTAAATCATTTCCAGGAGTGAGTATATTTTTTTTTCTCAAGCAAACAGTTATAATGGTAGTTAAATTCTAGTCTATTGCAAGTTGTATATCTATCCACAGCTAGCTTTTTGTTGTTAGTAGGACTGCACAAAGAAAAGTTCCACAGTAAGGTCTGTCTTTTGTGTTGTTTTTGTTAACATTGACAGGATATTTGGTGCAACTTTGTTTCTGGTTCATTGGCATTATATGATCTCTTGTGACCTGAAGCTGCAAAGTCACTTCAAGGATGCAAGAATAATGAATCTTGGTTTCACGTGCAGTAAAAGTTGGAAGCAGAAAAAGTGAGAAAACTATTTGCATATGTGGCTTAAAAAAGGGGGAAAAATGAAAGACTGCATCATCTGTAGGTGACCAGGAAAAAAAGACAAACAAACAAACAAAAACCACCACATTTTGGGGGGAAGCAAAGTACAGTTTGGAAAAGATATCTTGGAAACCTTTGACAAAGTTATTAAAATGCTTTCAGGCTTTTCTTCTCCCTGAGACTTTGTGTTTTTTAATAACCTCAAAATTAAATCTGTTTTCTTTACACTGGTTAAAGGAGGTTTTGAAAGCACACTGAAAAATAGTTATCATTTTCAGTTCAGCTTATTTTGCCTTCTGTACTTAGTTTGTTAGAGCACCACCTAAACTAAAACAAAGCCAAGAGAAATCTTTTATCCTGAATCTCAGGTATGTAACATGGTGGCCTTGTTTGTGCAATGAGCTCTATGCAGATGTACCCACATTGAGAACACTCCTGGGAGTTATGCAGTTGTGTCTCTGGGAAATTTTACACCTAAAATGTATGACCACATATTATTGCATAATACCTCTTAGCAGAAAAAGTCTGTGAAAAATGTCAGATCACACTGGAGGTCAAGGGATTGATTTTGCCTGAAAATGCCACAAAAAAGGTCCCAAATTGCAAATATACCAGCAAAAGAGAGAATAAAAGATTTTTCTGGACAGGTATTTGAAGATGGCAGAAAACTCTTTTGCAAGATTATTCTGAACCATCACAGGAAACTGACAATTTCAAACCACCTCACTAAATCACAAAATCATTTAAAAGAAAAGCTGCATTGCAGGGAGAATCACAAAAAAATGCAGCATACACTTTGTCCATTTCAACACAACCACAATAGCACAACCTGAGCACTGGATGTTGTCCATGACTGGGTCTTAGCTTCTGCCTTTGAGAACATATCATAATCTAAAATGGACCATCCTTTCGTAGGCGAGTTTCTGAACACTTGAGTCAAGAATGGTGGTGCAAGTCCAACAGGTTACCAACTTCAAGATGCTTATCTTACAGTTGTCTGAAACACCAAGAGAAATAAACTGAAGGACAAAGTGAAGGATAACTATGTGTAGTTATATTCAATTAAATGATTGAAAATGAGGGTCACTATGTTCTTAACATTTTACTCTGACCCCTGGTAAAAGATGGTACTGGGAAGGTGTCCTATCTAGCTGACAGACACTTCATGCAGAAGAGAAATCACAGCACCGTGTCTCAAGCAGTCATTCCGATTGCAGAGTTACACAGTTATTTATCACATTGTGGTTTTCCTTGACATGGACAATGCTGCATACATCAAAAAACTTACAAAACTGTACTGTCTGGACTATTTCCCAATAGCATCCATATAACATGCCTTGCTCATATAATCAGTCTGATCAGGAATAGTTTTTATAAGCCATTTGAGGATGCCAAAGTTCTCGTAAAAGTTTTCTCTCAAATGTTCTTTATGGCAGGGGATAGGAAGGGGAGGTATTTAAATTACCTCAGGCAAAAAGCTTCCAGTGCAACCATTGATCACACCCAGTAGCAACTAGATGGAACAGGTGGTTTGCTGCTGTTCAGTACCAAGAAATGCACTTTCAATATTATCATGGTTTTGTTAAAAAAAGAAATGGGAGGGGTGTGTGGCAATTCGGCACCACATTTGTTTCAGGAACATGAAGGAATGTTTTCAGATGAAATCCAATGTTTAATGCAGAAGATTGCACTGTGTTTTATCAATCAAATGTGCAAGCCAGTCATTGACCTATTGGCTACATATAAAAACCAGAGGCTGTGCACTGTCTTTGCTTTTGAGACACAGTTTTTAGAGGAAAACACTCTCAAATTTCTCAGGGCTGAAGATTTCAACAATGTAACAACTGATCAAAGCAGCAAGTTAGTGGATTTCTTTCATTTGGCTGTTGACAATTTAGCTGACAAAGTACATCAGTGATACTGAGAGTGGTCATTCCACAATTAAGTTCCTGAAATTCATAAGGAATTTCAACCCCAGAAGAGTTCCTTGAATGTCTCACATCAAGGAGGATTACGCTTCAATTATTACGCTTCAATTCCTGACTTCAGTGACAATTCAGCAGAGGAGTTTGCTTTGTAGTGGAAAGGTGGCACCCGACACAATGCAGAGCACTCCTCAGTCAGGGGAAATTGGAAGTGCTACGTTTTGATCATCAACAGATGACCATCTTCTGAATTTGAAAACCTTAGCTTTCAGATACGTAAATGCTGCAACATTTTATGCTTAACTCAGCAACTTGCTGAGTAATCTTATCCTCTCCAGTCAGAGGGATTCTCTTTCAGAAGACAAACTGAAAGAGCTGGTGTTCCTTTATTTCAGTCTTGGAATTTAAAAGACTTTGTTCTGAATAAATATACTGGTTTAGTCTAATTGATGCTTTATTTTATTTTTACTTACTGTGCTCGCATTTTGATAAGCAGTATATAAGAAGAATTAGATATAACTGCACAATAATTATGTTACATTGCACGGCACTGGAGATACTGCAAAGTCTCAAAAGTTTGTTTTATATAATTGTTTTTGTTTTGCACTTGGGCATTGAAAAGCTGTGAGCATCTAATTTATGCATGAAAAGGGTCACTTTGCTGAACATTATCAAAACTAGTCTCAATTTAGCAAGTTATTATTTAACAACTTTACTTAGTTTTAAATATCACATCTCCTTGATCACTTCTTTTTATTCAAGGATGATAAAGCATGACAGTAGATTCTTTGATAAAATATGTTATATGTGCTATAGAAATACAAAATTCCTGCATAAAGAAGGTTAAAATAGTGTTGTGTTTCATTTAACTTAAAAAAATAAGTGTTTAATTTTACATAATTTTGATGATTTTCTGTGCATAATTCCTTGGGGTGTAACTGAGCACCATGACTTCACTGATGCTTTGTATGGGCCCAGGGCTCTACCTATACTGAGCCAGATCAGGACCTATGTCTATAGCAAATTAAAAAGAAACAAGCAGCTTATTTTGTAGAGGAAGTATGATCTTGTTGTTAAAGTACTGGGAGAAGGTTTTCCATGAGAATGCAGTTGGATCCAATATGATACATGTGTGCATTCAAAGGGGCTCTTCAACCATTTTACATGTCAAAGTAGGTTAATCAAAACTGGAAGACATTTGAATGTCATGTGGATTAATGTTGGCAGGAAAAGGTCATTTAGAATGTCTAGTAGGGCCATTAGGTGGAGTGAAGATTGGGGAGCTAACAAACAGCAACCCAATTTAAAATAATCTATGAGAAAGAAAGTAAATAAGATGAACTTGAAAAAATATCAGAAACAATTTTCATCTGCAGGACATCAAGAGAAAATATTAAGACTAGTATCATGAATGCCAAAGGGACAACAAAAACAACAGTTCAGAGTCCAGAAATCTTGCAAGTTTAAATGCAACCTTTTCAATTTTTTGCATGCATTAGCGGTAGATTGTCTGCTACTGTGATAGGATAAAACCTGCCTCACTGTCCAAAGAAGGGGGCTGAGGAAAAGTTGTGGTCTGAGGCCCTTTCCTGCTGTTCTTGTGGAGCATGCTTGGGCTGGAGATGGGGTTTAAAAGCCAGGCAAGCAGCTCAGTTGGGAGGTGGCAAGCCAGCAGGGAGGAGGACTGCCCTGGGAGTTCCCAGAAAGGACTGGAGCTGAGCCTGCAGCGAACCAGTGAACAGTGGAATCACAGACCCAACAGCTTGGATGAGGGCTCAGAGCCCAGCAGATGATGCTCATCGGAGACCAGCAGCAGTTGGATGGGAGATGGGTGAAAGTAGGAAGTGGCTTAGGGAAGCTCACTGGAGGCTGATGGCATATGGAGAAGTATAAGAAGCTGAACCAGTCGTACAGGGCCCTGAGTTGAAACCCAGTGGAGCAGTTTGACCCTGGGTTACCCTACCCCACCTGAACTATACCTACTAGGTGGGATGGCCACCATATTGAACTGTTGCCACGGGGAGGGACTGCTGTCCTTCTGAACTGTTGCCATTTGGCAGGAACTCTCTGCACCACTGTCACTGATCACAGCAATAAAAAGTGAAAAATACAAGTAAATATTTATGATACTTGCCAATTACTATAAAAGTTTAGAATTTCAGTAGTTCAGAGATTATTTTGAAGTTAGCTGAAGGTTTACACAAATCAACTTCTTACTTTCAACCAAACCATGAAATCTTGGGCTAATTGTAAATACTAAAGCTTCATGTCAGGTAGCAAAGCTCAAATCTTTTGAGAAAATAGGGGAAACGTAAAGTCAATTAGATTCTTTGAAATATAATGTGACATTTTTTCTCTGAATTCGGGAATTCAGATTTGTCATTGGGGAATGAAAAGAAGCAATCAAAAAGTCAGGGTCATCTGGAAAGCATATGCCAAAGTTACCTGAAGTAGATTTAACTGTCAGTGACCATTTGCATAATGGCCTTGTTCAAGAGGGACAAGGCAAGCAACGTGTTCATTCAGGAACATTTTCATGATTTTCCTGGACAATCCCTCCTCTTTTGCTTTGAATATGTGTTTTTAAGTGGCATAATATTTAAACCTGAATGCCAATTGTCAGTTTTTACAGTTATCTTTAAAATGAAAAAAGCCCTGTTGTGTGGTGCACATTGTTGTTTTTTTACGGATATCAATGCTTATGGCTCAAGGAATTTAGGGTAAGTTTTTCAAATGTGCCCGAGTGAGTTAGTTCCCTTTAGTTTCAATGGGATTTAGGTACTAAAGTCACTTCAACAGTTTTGTAAATACCAACCACAGAGCTTGATCTTATTCTAGTAGATGTCTGTGGATACAATTGTCTCCATTGCATAGAGCCTGCACAAGGACTATGTTCCACTAATACTAAAAATCATTGAGGTCAGCAAAGAACATAGAACTCAATCCTCCCTCCTTCCCCCTTTGGTAGAAAAGAGACAGAACTGTGGATAGGACATTTCCTTTAAGGACCTCTTTTGTCTCTGTTACTCACTTCTCAGATTTGTCCAAGAACCACCCAGAATTATGGACCTTTAAGGGCCTGCTTCAGAAGTGATCAAGCTGATGGGAGAAGTGGCACTGGGCTATGTTTGACTGCTTTGATTACAGGCTGGTATGTTCAATTCTTAGGGCTATCAGCCTAACACTATATAGATATGCATGTAAGATATGTTCTGGTGTCAGAACACCTACAGGTCATGTATTAGGTGTCTCTCTATATGAAATTAAATAAATAGGGTATTAGTGGACTTTGAGAGGTGAATATACCTTCTTCAGTCTCCCTAGACAGGGCTGAATTTCAGCCAATGTGAAAATTGCAATAGACTTCAGTGGTGGAGGAAAAGGCCCTTTGTTCTGAAATATTTTCATAATCAGTCGATCACATTATCTATTGGGCCTGATCCTGCAAGCCTGGCAGTCAGTAAACTCACTGGTTTTACTGGGAGCACTGTCTGGGTAAGCAGTGGAAGATCAGGCACTTTGTGTTACTTTTTTGATGATAGGCTATTAAAAATAAACTAAGAAGACATTTTGCAGGACAATAAATACTGCAACAGTTATGAATGTTTTTGTGTGTTCAATATTTAAAGCCCATCATGTGGAACTTTAATCAACCAATAGACAAATTTGTTTTGCTAATGTCATGAGGTAAATGGTGGAAGATAGAGTAAGATTAGTGTTTAAATGTACTTTTGGGTTGTTTTGCTTTCTCCTTTGAGATGCAGGCAATACATTATGTATTCTATTTTTAAAAAAATTCAGTGTCTGTGACACTATTAGTAGCAACAGTACTTCTCTATCCACTGAAATGCTGCTAGGAGTTGAACACATTATATATTTGTACTGGTAATTGTTCCTATTGTTATTACAATAACTGCTGTTGTTAAGAATTAGATTTTGCCAAAACTTCATTACTCGAGGTTAAATATTCTGTGCTGAAAATAATTATTTTATTTCATTAACACGATCATTTGGATTCTTACATACATGACATCAAGCAAAACATTGAAAACCCTGCTTCATTTATCTATGCAAATGCTGGTTGTATTTCTTTAATATACCAATCCAGTAAAAGAAGATTTGAACATAAGAGAAATGGCTCTACAAGTCAAGTTAGTTACAAAGAAATAAGCAAAATAATGAAGCCTATCTAGTTTCTTCACCTGTAGTAAACAAATCTAAATTTTCAACACGAATAGTATGACATTCAATGAACACCAACATGTTAAATATAAAATAAATAGCTGCTTTTATAAAAGTGGAATACCCAGCTAACTGTAAAACAACATTTTATTGCCTGAAAAACGAGGCAAATAAACTTTACAGGCCCACAGGGATGCAGAACTAAGTGATTTGTTAGAGTAGAATGGAGCATAAGACTATCAAAGATGCATTTTGCTTCCCATAATTGTATTATATGCAATAGTTAGAGATTCCTATTATTGTAACTATAATGCACTGTAACTTATTTTACTTCCCTTTTAAAAATGCAACACATAATGTACTGTGGGCATGTATCAAAAAGTAGTTCACCTTTAAATTAAACTAATCTTTGACTTATTGCTAGAGAAATTGTCTCCACTAATAGCTTAAGGAACTGCTTAAAAATGCCTTTGGAGATTTTCATTATAATATCATTTGTGAATTCTATTAGTCCATTCCAGTTTCAAAGACCTCAACAGAGAGTATTAAGGAAGAGTAGTAAGGACGTAATTGCCAGAGAGTAATAAGGAAACAGTGTTATATAATGGCTACAACATGAGACTGGGAATCATGGATCTTATGGTTGACTGCACTGGCTTTCTGTGTAGTCTTCCGTATGCCACTTACGAACAATTCCAGTAATGGTCAGATGTATGGGTAGGTGCATCCAAAGTGACTGGAGGTGCTGATCTAAAATTACTCCAGTAAAGACTGCACTCGTGGTTGTATTAGACTCCAAACACTGTAAGGTTTAGGGAATGTCACGCTATATTGTTAATTAGGTAAAATGTAAAACTTTATTTTCCTTGAGACTATTTACTGTTGGAAGAATCCATGGAACAAGCAAGGTTAATGGAGTTTCTCTGTTTGTTTTTAAGCCATGGTCTAGATGCCATATTTCAACACTAACATATTTCTAAATGTACTGTAATTTCAATGGTTACTAGCAGATACACTTCAATTTTCTAAACCGTATGTTTTTATTTTCTCTCAGAAAATGTTGATATTGAAGAAGCATATTTTCTTTTTTTAACCACCTTTTTTTTAGTCTCGGCAGATTTTGCAGGTCACCAGTCTAGATTTCTCTAGAAATTCGGGCCCTCATTTTGCTGTGAAGGAACATTGCTCATGGTCAATAGATAGCGTCTTTCCAT
The DNA here is from genome assembly GCA_032164245.1 of Sternotherus odoratus. Classification (NCBI taxonomy): domain Eukaryota; kingdom Metazoa; phylum Chordata; order Testudines; family Kinosternidae; genus Sternotherus; species Sternotherus odoratus. Next base: position 154,309,569 of record JAVMKO010000001.1, on the reverse strand, counting down.
GAGGCTCTTATAAAGTAATACTGTTTTGATAGAGAAAATACAAAACAAAATAGAATAGTGCCAATGGCCAAAAATAGCATTGTCAAACAAACAGTGGCAGCCTATTTCCTAACAGTCACTTCTTTCCAAATCAAGTTTTCTTCTTGCACACTGTAAATGGTATATTGAAGGTGACCCTTTCTAAGTACTTTATAGGTCCATATGATCTACTTTTCTTCTGAAACTCTTTTTCTTTTCATTATCAAAAAGTCCATTTCATAGTAGACTTAATTGAATTACTGCAATTTTCCTCTGCTGTTGTTTGAGGAAAAGAAAATGGTGTCATAAGTTGTGACTATTACTGAAACCCATTGTCACCTACAAATATAGACATTAGAATGATATAACTAATGAAACCATCCTTGAAATAATAAGATACAAAGCAACAATTGGACATTAAAATTGACTTAATATCAAATCAGCTTGTCACTAGGACATCCTTGAAACTAGGAAGATGTATCGATTGTCTTCAGTGCTTATAAAGACACAGCAATCTTAGCTTCAAATAAGCCACATTTGCTGTAAGGGCCCAGAAAAGTTATCTCCTCAGTAAGTTACAGTACACTGAAACTATCATTTTCTCACTCTCTAGGGCTATAATTCTTGAGGTAATGTATGTGTGTGTAATGGGGATTTGTAAAAAAATATTAAAAGAAAAGAAATGCTCTGAGTATGAAGCTGTCTTGTCAGAGCCACACTGGTAACAATTTAGGGATTCTGGGACTTGTGGCTTTTCTCCTTTTGAAAATGAGATTTGTAAAAGTAGGTCTAAACTACAAAGTTAGTGGGTCATATCTGTGTTTCCTCTCATGATATCCCACTTTCTTTTTAAAGGCCACCTCCACCACTTGAATCCTCACAATAAAAACATACTGTACATCAATACATTTCCCATAGAATCAGGGAAGAATCATTTTCCATCTCTGATTCTTCCCACCTGTGCTTGGAAACCAAACTGACTGTGGAATACTGGAACGACAGAATAAATCAACAGAGCAAACAGTAGCATGCCTGCTATTCAGAAAACAGAATAAAATCAAAGTAAAATGAATAACCCTTATCCTAATTCAGTGTACTAAGAACAAGTCACAGTTTTTCAGGATAGCACTGGAGTGGGCAAACATTTTGCTCCAAGGCCCACATTGGGGTGGGGAAATTGCTTGTAGGGCCATGACTGCATGGCTCAGGGCAAGGGGTTGGGGCACAGGAGGGGAGTGCAAGATGTACAAGGGGGTTCAGGGAAGGAGGCTGAGGTGCACAGTGCAGAGGGTTTCAGGGCAGTCGTGCAGGAAGGGGTGCGGCAGGAGAGAGGGGGCTCAGGGCAGGAGGGGTGGGTGGGTCACGAGAGGTTTGGGGTTGGGGTTCTGCCTGACGACGCTTACTTGGAGCGGCTTCAGGGTGCCAGCATTGCCAGGGCAGACTCCATGCCTGCCTTGGCCTTGGCCCTGACCATGGCCCTGTGCTGCTCCGCTCCAGGAAGTAGCTGGCACCATGTCCCTGCTGCCCTTGGGGGCGGAGGCACAGAGGGCTCTGTGCACCTGTGGGTACCTCTCCCAAAGCTCCCATTGGCCGTGGTTCCCCGTTCCCAGCCAATGGGAGCTTTGGGGGAGGTATCCACAGGCAAGAACAGCATACAGAGTTCTCTGCTCCCCTTCCCCAGGGGCCGCAGAGACGTGGTGCCAGCTGCTTCCCAGAGCGGAGCAGGGTCCGCAGCACCACAGGAGTGGCAAATCCATAGGCTGGATCCAAAGCCCTGAGGGGCTGGATCTGGCCTGTGGTCTGTAGTTTGCCCACCCATGGGATAGTATCTCCTAGATGAAGTTTGAATAATTCTTCTGTTGCCCCAGAACTGGTAATACATCAGTAGGAAACTTCTAAGGAGCAAGTCTTCAGGGAGTTGGGGTACTCCTTTGTGAGTATATTGTTAGCTGTGGCAAAGGGTGCTCAGATAGTATATTGATGAAGGCCACATAATTGCCAAGATGGATGGTGGTTGGACAGATAAGTACCTAGAGGACTGATACCGTGTTTCCCCGAAAATAAGACAGTGTCTTATATTAATTTTTGCTCCCAAAATTACATTACATTATATTACAGCGAGAGGCAAAACTTGAAGTACGTCTTATTTTCGGGGGATGTCTTACTTTCGGGGAAACAGGGTAGATACTACCTCATCTTTTAATGAGTAACAGCGTATCTAAGATACGTTGCAGTGCCCTACGTTAACATTGGGCAACTGACATTGAAAATAATTCAATAATAATAATAATAATTAATAATTCAATAATCTGAATGTGATTATTTAATTTAGATTATCTGAATCTGAATAATTCAATAATCTGAATCCCTTCTGGAAGGATGAGGGAAGAAGTGTGGTGGAGTTCCGCTACACCAATCCTCTATTAATACATGGTCCATCAAGGCCCTTATACCAATAGTGTAAGTGACAGCTGCTGCTAGGCTGGGGCTAGCACAAACTGGGTCACAGGGCCAAGGAACCATAACATAGCAGAGCTTAGACATGAATAGGGTGACCAGACAGCAAGTGTGAAAAATCGGGATGGGGTGGAGGGGCAATAGTGGCTTATAATAACAAAACCCAAAAATCGGGACTGTTCCTATAAAATTGGGACATCTGGTCACACTAGACACAAGGAGGGTCTGCTTCATATTATTTAAAAATTTGACCAGAACTGAATTTGATTTTTTTGTCCATATATTTTCCTCCTTAACTGTATATTTAAGTGCATAGAACAAAAAATGTTATGCTTCCCACTGTGGATAGCTACTGAATTATTAAAGGTGAGTGTTTGTTCTGAGACTCAGAATACCAAAATGGTTTTTTTTTAAATAGGAATGTTTATAACTTTATTTTCCCTGCCATTAGCAAATGCATTTGTGAATAATAAAGATGTTTTGGGGAGTTGCTACCTGGGAGAAATAATCCCCTTTGGATTTACAAATATCCAGTGGTTGAAAATTGAAATCAGGCACTGAGCAGGCAAAGAAATTATAAAGCACAAGCAGTTTTTACAAGTCTGTGTGCTAAAGGGGGATATGGATAAAAGTATACCCTGAACTTTATACTGTTTATCCATAGCATTTGTACAATCGACATAGGCCCTGCTCCTCAGCAGGTATAAATCAGGGCAAATGAAGTGATGAACTATGCTAATTAACACAAGCTGAGGATTTTGCATGCAGTACATCTGCAGCCAGACCTCTATATTGCCTTCCGTAGAAGCACTTCTGGTGTCAGCTCTTAAATGATGCCAACTCTTTTGCTGACCCAGGACTAAGACCTTCTCTCTGGTGACTCATTTGGCCTTGGGATAAGCTATCCATATTATCCAAACATCCCTATTACTTGAAACAGCCAAATAATTAACCCACTGTTGAGTAAGACTGGGTATTTGGGTTATGGGAGGTTCAGATAATCAAGTTACTGTTTGTAAGCCAAATAGAATACAAAAGGACAATTTTTCTTTGTACTGTCTATTAACAACAAGTTTTAAATCTGAATTTATTCTTTCAGGATAAATAAGGCTCCTGCCTCCAAATGTGTTATTGAATTAGCTAATCCTAAGAAAAAGACATTGTTTGTTACTATGGCAACAACAGTTCTGTGTATTCATTCACTTCTTTCCTGTCAGTTACTGCTTACAAGGAGGAAAAAATAAAAAGTCATATCAATGAGAACTCTAATATTTATAGATTTTTATATTATTTATCTGGCCAATTCAAATGAGTATGCTTTTAAAAAAATCTAGCATCACTAGAAAATTTAACTTTAATGTGAGAAGTTTGGGGATTGTTCTTGAATTATATGCTGCATTGATTATTTTAACACACAGCAAGAGGTGTATTTTTTTTCATCTACATTGACAGGCATAGCTCTTCAAAGAGTTTATTTTATCTCTTCTGTTAGAAGTTCACTCCAGTGTCACTTCTGGCAGAAACTTAAAACTCAAAATACAAAAGAACCAGCATGTCTAGGTTTGTCTTGCAGAGATAAGATTTATTGTAGAGGGTGCAAAGAGGTACAAACATTCTGCTTTCTGCTTAGAATTAGGGATCTTCATGCCTCAGATCTCCTAACTGAAAAGGAACCAAAAATATTAACTGAGAATTTACCTTTTCCCTACCACTGTGTAGGAGCTAAAACCTGTAAGATGCTGAGTACCTGCATAGATTTTAAGGCCAGAAGGGCCCAATGTGATAATCTAATCTAGTCTACTGATAATCTATAACACAAGCCACAGAACTTTCACCAGAATAGTTCTTTTGAATTAGAGCATATCTTTTAAGGGGAAAAAATCCAATCTTTGTTTAAAAAATGCCAGTGATAGAGAATCTGCCACAGACATTGCTAAATTATTCCAGTGGTTAATTACCCTTACTGTTAAAAATGTATACCTTATTTCCAGTATGAATTTGTCTACCTTTCATCACCCGTGCCATGCACGTAGATTAAATAAACTCTTTGCTCCTACTCAAGAGTCTCCTATTTAGGCATCCCAGGATCTCATTACTCTTCTGGCCATAGTATTGCACAAGGGACTCATGTCTAGTTGATTATCCATCGTAACCCCTGAGCCTTGTTCAGAGTCATTGCTTCCCGGAATAGATTTCCCATTTTGTATGTATGACCTAAATGCTTTGTTCCTTGATGGGTACATTTCCTTTGTCTATATTAAAACACATGTTGTTTGCTTGTGCCCAGTTTACCAAGTGATCCAATCATTTCTCATGAGGCCTGATTCTGCTCTCGCTGAAATAAAGGAGCTATTGGATAAAGCCAGTGCATTTTCCACATGTCAGAGTTCAAGGTAATTGCACCCATATTCCCTCTCCCTGGTCCCCCAAGGGCAACCATTCTAGGCTCCCAACTCCTCAGCTATTACCTTTCTTGGCCAGGCCCTGGCATCTCTCTACTTTTGACCCAGGGGATCTTTAAAAGCTTCACAGTTCCCTGCCTACATTGTGTTACTTTCAGCAAACCCGGTAGCCTGGAAGGCCACTGTCTGTGCTTTGCTTTCTCTCTAGAGGCTATGCTCTTTGCTTTTCCCACATTAGTTACCACACAACTTTTTCTCAGCACGGACATTTATTCTTGGAGTGAAAGCATTACAAAAAGTATATTTACAACACACACACAAAATCCCCTACACATATCCTTAAAGGGTGATCAGAAATCACCACAGCTCCATCCTTGAGTTCTGGTAGGTGTCAGTTCTTCAAAACCCACAACTAGGTTTTCCCTGTGGTTACAAGTTCATTACTTTGTCTTAGATTCAGAACTAGAACCCAGTCTGGGCAGTTCAGCTGTTTGTTTATACAATGTGGGCCTTTGATCTTGTCTCTAGGAAAAGGTAATCAGCAGAAAATGACCCACTCCTCAGGGTATAGATTCAAAGCCTAGGGTTTCACATAAACAGAGTTGGGGGGATTTTTAGTAACCTTTCCCTAGGTATTTCCCATGAAATCCACTTCACACGTACTATTGCCAGACTCCATTCTTTTTTTGCACATTTTCAATATAGTCCATCCAACTCTAGGCCTTGCATCACATTTTTCCCCTAGAGAGGTTACATGCAATCCCAGCCCACAATATTACACAAACTTTGTGTTTAATACACTGGAACCAAAAAATACTTAAACTTAATGCAATAAGATCTCCCAAGGATATGTAGAAAATTGCCATATCTATCATGCTTGCCAGTGCAGGATTGTTCACTTCGGTATGTTTTCTTGTGCTTTGTTCATTCTGTTTTAATTTCCCAAGCAATAGTGTGTTCATTACTGATGAAATTAAAGTGCAGATATTTAAAAGTATTTTCTGAAGTGATTGGTATTCAGCATCTCCTATTATGAAATTATGGCTAGATTTTTCAAAGGAACTCACCACCTAACTTGATGAGCTATTTAGAAAATCTGGCCTCATGTATGAGTGTTGAATAATTAGAAAATCTGGCTAGTACTGTTAATAAATGTTAAGTTACTTGCAACAGGGTAATGGTATTAGTTGGGGATGAAATAAGTTTGCAGAGAACCCCATCCATTCATTTCAAACATATTTATATTCCCCATTCTAGCTAAGTAAATGCCTTAAAGAATTTCCCCAAACATTCAATTCAACAAATAATCAAATTCACTAGGAGTGTATTCACACCTCTTTTGTGTTTTTCTGCAGACATTCTAGTGAATGAATTAATTGACAAGAATATTCAAAGGAAAATTCAGTAAGTGAATATTATAAAACATTAATTGTGAAATGTGATCTCTCAAACCTGAGCGTTCAGCTTAAAAACATGAATGCTACACTCATTGAGTCAAGGCCCAGAACAAATATCTCTTGTTCCTACTCAGAACTCACCAGAGGAGTTCAAATTGTTTGCAGAATCACTTAGTGAAGATTTTCAAATAAACAAATTTAAGAGAATCATTAGCTGCATGGAGAGAGAGGTTTTATGGATGGAAAAAATCACTATAAACAATTCACTCAGGTATACTCCCCTTCATTAACACAATCTGAAAATTATAAGAGCTGTCAGTGAAGCCAGTGAATTTTATTCATTTTACATTTGCCATCAAAAAATCCCTTACCTCTTATCTCCCATTTACTTGATTGCATGTTTATTAGCACAAGTGATTTCCACCCCACTGTTAAATTGTGGAAATTTAAATTAAATTGGGGGGGGGGGGGAAAGCCTGTTTGACATAACAATATATAAAAAATGTATTCCAGCTGGCAGCACTGGAGATTATAATAACTGTCCTCTATCTCTCTCTTGATAAAATCATTTCTTACCTTAGATGAGGAAACAGGGGAAGTATTCTAAGTGTACATAGTCTAATATGGCTATTTCAGTGGATATTGTCTATAATAATGCAGCATAAGATGTGCCATAAAGAGGGGGAAATGACAAAATTCTAAAGTTACTGTCTATATTGCTGACAATGTAATTTGCATTCTTGACAATGTTATTTTCCTTTGTCAGCCATTGGGATATGTCACCTTTTTAAATTCAAAGATAGATAGATGGGCATTTTTATTTTTTTCACATGACCCAGATTGCACCAGGTACTCAAGAGGTATGAGAAGGAATTAGGGTGATAAACTGGGAGCATTCTTACACAAACCTCTGGCATATCTGGAATGCTAAAGGCAATGCAAGGAGGACAGGTGTGGACACAGATAAAATGCTTCCACAGCTGCATAGGAGGAGCTGTGTGTAAATAATAATAATAATAATAATAATAATAATAATTAATAATAAAAAAATCTGTCCTTAAATTTATCCCTGAAGTGGTACCTACCAAATATTTGACAATTAAATTACTGAGATGAATAAGGCACTACTTGAATGGTGGGATAATTGTCAAATAATTGTGGCTGAATTGTGGATAAGACCTGGAAAATTGTGAAAAAGTAATAATGGACTTTTATTAATGATGGTATTTGGAAAAGCCAGAGAAGGCCTATTTATATATGAAAACAATATCAATTCTCAAGTATTATGTTATGCCTGCTATTATTTTTGAAAACCAGACATTTTGAAGCAACCGTATTACAGTCATTAATGCATGGGGCTGACAACAGGACCCTCACCATGAGCTGTTCAGGACTGACAGTGGGAGCCTGGGCCATCAGCCCCACACAGAGTGGGGTTTCTTGTATCAGTCACTCAGCTGACAAAATTGTGGTGGAAGCCTAATATAGCAGGATCCACAATATCGCAAATTAGAGATCAATGTTTATCAAAGCGAACACAGTCATGAGGGCACGGTTACCTAGTTCTCATCCCTTCTCCTTTTGTTTGCCCCAGCCTGTTGTTCCTCCTCATATGCCTAGATTATAAACAATTTTGGAGTATGGACTGTCTCGTTACATTTGTTTACAGTGCCTCATGCAATGGGGACTCTATGCAGTAATTTAATCATTATGTCTGAATGTGCAAGAATCTGGAGAAAACAGTAGCCAGAGCAGCCAGCATTATTAGTCCTGAAAGTCCATTAGAGTTTCCTTCCCAGTTGCATTTCAAACTCCTAGCACCTAGTCATTAACATCAGATTGGTAAAGATACTGTTCAGTATAAAAGAGGAAGGCCAGTTTCCCGGACTGGCCTTTCCATGATGTGAACTGAGGCAGCTGCCTCAGGTGTCAGACTATGTGTGGGGACACCCCTAGGATCCAGAGTGTCTGACAATTGTGACTGCTGCTGGTGTATATATATTCTCTCTGCTCTAGATGCACAGAGATGTGGAGTGCTGTGCTGAAGGAAGGAAGCACAAGACACCTTTTAAAGTTTTGGCCCAAGTGATGGAGCATGGGGGTGTCATTTGAGCCCCGCCTCTGGTGTTAAAATGTTGTGGGACGGCCCTGCCAGTTTCTTTCAAAGCAATCCAAGCATTTCAAATGAGACAAGTGATGCTGGCAAGCCATCAAAGAACACAGACTTAGAATACAAGCAATGAGAACAAGTGCTTTTGCAATCTGGTATTTTTCTAATGATCACTCAAATAAATCTTGGAAGCAGTTGAGCTCAGTTACTGTATTTCTTCTTACAGTTTCCTCACATAAAATGTTCATTTCATCTACAAATTTATGAAACCAAGCATATAAGAATGATGTGTTACCTCATTTAAATTGAATAGAATCATGTACAACTCCTCACTGATGTCTGGGCCCATGGACATCCAGTAAACTAAACCTCTTACCACTAATAGTACATTGGAAAAGCTTCCAATCTGATATCTTCTACCAAAGAAAATGTTACAGGAAACCTGAAGGTTTCCAGAAAGTTTCAACAGTAAAGATGGGTAGGAGGGGAGACAGAGAGAGAGAGAGAATTACAGGCAGGACTATTTTTCCCATCTATCCACACTCTTCTTAGGGTTCAGATAAGGAGTAAAAACAAAACAAAAATGGGGGTGAAGCTTAACTGAGAGGCTTTCAATGGCATTTCTGTGTAAGGACTGAACTACTGGAATCACTCCACGCTACAATGGGCAAAGAAGATGTCATCAATCTTCTCACCCAGAAGTCTTTCCACTGTCTAATTAATTAATTCCCCCCCCCCGACACTTTCTCTCGCAACACTAGATATACTCCCATTAATCATAATCACAAATCTCTTTGCCCTATTTACTGTCACTGATTATCTGGTTTGATAAACGCTGAATTGCTTTCACAACAACTCAAATACCAATATATATTGGGCCACTTCTTACACAACTTTCTTTTCTCTCGTCACTTTCTTAACAGTTTCCATTCACTTCTGTGGTTCTTGCTTTGACAAATGAATATTTCAATAATAAAGCTAAATTAAGGAAACCATACCTTCCAGCTACACAGTCAGATTGCTAAAGTTAGGACAAATATGAGACTAGCATTTTAAAATCAAAATAAGTCTTTCAAATGTATATCAAATTGAAATAGTTAATACTCTCCCAAATGGAGAAAGAGGAAGTCCAATGATGGGAAACCAACCTGTCACACACAGATAATGTGCTACATTGCACAAGCACTAGCTGTTTAATGGCTGTCGAGTGGAGTGAATAATAAGCATACAGTAAAATTATCTGTATTCTTTGAGTGTTCTACCGACGTACAAATATCCCAATGGGCTTAAGACTGATTTTTCTTATTAGGTCTCTTCTATGGTAAGAACTCTTAAGAACTCTGACCCTATATGCTTATGGAGAACCCACATCAGTGACTGAATCCCCAGATACCACAGGCGACTGCTGGGCAGATGGAAAATATGATGGGCCAATCTCGTGATAAATCTCTTGGCCAGAAATGAAAAGAGCATGCTGTCAACAAAATAGAATGGTGGACATTGACTTGCATTCGGGGAAGGACAGGTGAGGACAAGCCGGACAAAAGTGATATACCTATTCTTTTTTTTTTATTCAGCACCTGTTGCCAATCAGCTGCACTTACTGATTTTTACCATCTTGCACCACATTGCTGACTGAAGTTTCAGCATCTTTGTTTTCCTTCATTGCCGTTCCGATGGCTTTGATTGACACTCATATACTATCTTTGCCTGTGCAGTGACAGTGGTGGAGTATATGTCCTATGTTCTTCCAGATACTGAGTACTGTATTTTTGTCAGTAAATATGTGGAGAGGTGAAGGAATATGAAATGAATTTCAAACCAGAGGTATTCACTCTAATATACAGAAGTGTGAAAAAATCACGTGTCTGGTGAAAAATCATATGGTAATCATTTATCTCAAATTTTCTATTTGGAAAAAAAAGAGGTTTTGTTTTTTAAAAAATTCCATTTTTAGCTGAGGTAAAAAAAAAATTTACCATGAAAATTGCACCTAAATATCACAGAGTTTATATAGACATAAACAATGGGACATTACAAAATTTAACCTTAGAGAAAATCTTGACATGTTCTTCCAGAGAAATCATTTTTGCAGGAAAAACCCTTTTTTGTTCTCTGTCCAAAGTGATGAAAGTTTGAGTTGTCCAAACAACCTGATAGTTTCTCATGATTCTATTCTTGCAGTCATAGTGGTAGACAATTAGCAGTTTCTGAACAGAATGGATATGTGAAAGGTACAAATATATGTTAGTAATATTTAATGATGAACATATCAACAAACAGAATGCATGTCAGCATCCTTGAACCACACTTCGAACAAGAACAAAACATATGCTGTAGCATGGGTTTCTATGCAAGAATAAAAACTTAGTTTAAAGTTCTTGAGGCCATGTCATGATATTCCTATGGTCTTCTAGGTGCTTACATATTGATTATTTAATAATTTGTTCCAATATCTTTCCAGGTATCAAAGTTAGGTTGACTAATCTATAATTCCCAGGATCCCCTTTGTTCCCCTTTTTAAAGGTAGATACTATGTTTGCCGTTCTCCAGTCCCTTGGATCTCACCTTCCTACATGAGTTCGCAAAGATAATTGCTAACATTTCTGATATTGCTTCAGTTAGTTCCTTAAATACCCTACGATGAATTTCATCAGGCCCTGCCAACTTGAATACATCTAATTTATCCAAATATTTAACCTGTTCTTTCCTTATTTTGGCTTGTGTTCCTTCCCCACTGTTGTTAATATTAATTGTGCTGAATATCTGCTAATCATTAACTGATTAAATGAAGACTGAAGCAAAATAGGCATTAAATAGCTCTACTTTCCTTCATTTTTCCCTTGTTCCTAATGTATAGTTATCTCATTGCCTTTTGAATCCCTTGCTATGTGTAACACATTTTGTGCCTCAGCCTTTCTGATTTTGTCCCTATATGCTTGTGCTAATCTTTTGTATTCATCATTAGAAATTAATCCGTGTTTACACTTTTTGTGGGATTCCATATTTTTTTTTCAGGTGGCTAAAGAGCTCCTGATGACTTTTTACTATTCTTCCTGTCTTTCCCTCAAATCAGGATTTGCTGTTGTGCTTTTAATAATGTATCCTTGAGAAATGGCTAGCTCTCTTCAGATCCTCTTTTCTTCCCATGGAACCATACCTACCAGTTCTCTTTTGTCCACTTTTTTGAAGCGGAATGTCCTTATTCTGCTGCTTTCTCACTCCTTCTTTTCCATAGAGTCATGAAGCTGACTAGGTACTTAAGACATCTTTCTCCAGTGATGTCAATATGAGCTTTGACACTGATTTTGATGAGAGCAGAGTTGCTCTTAATGTTTGTCCTGCAAAGCCATTGGAGAGAAAATATTCGGGGGTGGGAGAACAGATAACATTGCAGAATAGGTAAAGCCATCTGTTTACCTTTTCAAAGAAAAACAGATATTTTTAAACAAGCAATGAAATTAATCTGTGTTTAATTCAAATAAGTAACATTGCATATTTGCATTTTCTCACATATTGTTATAAAGTATGCTTCAAGGTCATTTAATCATCAGTGATTTTCAAGCTAGTACCCTGTCTTATTAGATATCATGGGGAAGCTGTTCATATTCCTTATCAGATGCTCATTAAAACATACTCCTAGAGTAACCTTGATTTCTTGTTGCCGTCTCTTCAAAAAGCCTTCTGTTGAGAAAATTTCCCTTTTATATACTTTTGAATTGTAAACATTTGTTTTGAATTTAATACATGTTTAATTTTTATAGATACCGTATATACTCGAGTATAGGTCGACCCGAATATAAGCCGATGCACCTAATTTTAGCACAAAAAGCTGGAAAAGTTATTGACTCGAGTATAAGCCGAGGTTCCCCCTGCCGAGTTCCCCCTACCCTGCCGCGGGCGGGCTGCCGAGGTTCCCCCCTCCCCGCCGGACCAAAAAAAAAATGTGCGCCCCGGTTCCTCCCCTCCCCACCGGACAAAAAAAAAAAGCGCCTCGCTCTCCCGTCCCCGCCGCGCGGGCGGGCTGCCCTCGTTCCCCCCCCCCCGAGCCCGCCGCCCGGGCCGGGCCCTGCACTCACCCCTCCCCGGGGGGGGAACGGCCCCCGCTGCGCGGTAGCAGGGCTGGCTCGGGAGGATCCCGGGGCGGTTGGGCCCGGCGGCTCCGTGCCGCGGCCTGTCACGGGGGCAGCCCCGGCCATTGCGGGCGCGACCCGTCCTGTCCCTGCCGGGAGCCCGCCCACGGCGGGGAGGGGGGAACCGGGACGCTCCCGGCAGCCCGCCCGCGCGGCGGGGACGGGAGAGCGAGGCGCTTTTTTTTTTTTTTTTTTTTTTTTTGTCCGGCGGGGAGGGGAGTTACCGGGGTGACTCGAATATAAGCCGAGGCGGCTTTTTTCAGCCCAAAAAGTGGGCTGAAAAACTCGGCTTATACTCGAGTATATACGGTAGTTAATTGCTGATGTTCCAAAGGCAGATTGGTAGCAGTCACCTTGAAGTTTTCTTGCATGTACAGCTGAAGTCTGTTACTGAAGACTTAACAACATATTCTTTCTCATCGTGAAAGATACTAATTACCTTTTAATTAGTTGTTTCAATAGGGTGCTGAAGGGACCCATAGTGATTCAGACAATGAGAATACAGGAAATCATTAATAATGTTTTCTTTTCAAAACTTCTTGAGTGTTTTCTTTCTTTGATTTTTGTTTCTGTTCAGCAATCTACAAAGAAAAGAAAAAAAAGAAGCCTAAGGAATATTATGCTTGACTGGGGGCGGGGGAGGAGACACAAACAAAAAAGAAACACTTTCACATGCTGAGAACAGCAGTTTATATATATTTTTTACTTGAAAGCTAGGAGGCAACACATCTGACCTGCTATACTGTTGTTTTATAAGGAATTTTAATATAAGGAAATTTTAAAACAAATCTAGAGCAATTAAATTGTAGTTGGATTGATTTTGGTGTTAATGAGTGAATGTCATAGCAAAAAAAAATCCTTTTCAGACATAAATGTGCAGTTAACCAGCATTTTGGCTTTGATGTCTGTTGAAATTGTCAATTTTGCACTGAAAATACCCTTCTCGGCAAGGGAATAGAATGTTGTGGCATGTGTTACTCTATTGTGGTCACCTACTGCCTATTGCTTGGATTAGACTTTAGTAATGGCCACATATGTTTCCTGTCAGATAGAAATTTCCAAACTGTATATATGAAAGCTCTTGCTGGTAGCTGTCCCACACTCCTCTCATCTTTCCAGAGATGTTGGTGGGGGGTGGGGTAAGTGTTCATAATGCAGAGAGGGAAATTCATGGGCTCTAGGGCCTAATGAAACTCTTGCTGAGGTCAGTGGGAGTCTTTTCATTTATTTTAGGGAGTACTAAGTCAGGCCCATCATACTGAGTGAGTTTGCATATTTTCCAGAAGATGATTCCTGTGCATCTGTAGGGAGGACAAGGGCATGGAAGGCAGCTGCCCACTTGGTCATGCTTACGCAGAATGTCAGAGCCCTGGAGCATTCATTCAAAGTTTTTGTACCAGCTCTCATGAGTCCACTGGCTTGTTTTTGACTCTTGTCTGCTCCTGTGAGCAGAGGAGACAGATATGACCCAGTATGTTTAAGTTAAAATATTGAAAACATCAAATATTCAAAATAAACTTACAGTTCAAAAAAACAAATGAGTCATTCGAGAAACTGGAACCTTATGTTTAAGTAATGATGTGCTGTGTATAGCAAGTGGAATGACAGCATTTTTCATAAGTTAAATATATTTTCCCCTTGGGGTAAGACCACCATTTGCTCTAATTTAATCAATTTAATTAAATGAAATAGAAGAATAATCCCTCAGGCAGGGCATGCTTCACTTATGAAACTATTCCACTGGAAAAAAATGAAATTTTAGCTTTTTTTTCCTCTCAGTAGATGTGAGGAGCGTATTTAAATACTAACTGCCAGAGCTAATGCAATTTCCCAGCTATGTTAAAAATGGCAGCTTGTCCTGCTTTTGTGGCACAGAGACAGGATGAAAGAGTGAGCACAGTAAATATGTTTGCATAAAAAGTTCCCTTTTTATTGTATGCTATATAATTTCAAAGATTAGACTTCTCAGTAAATTTGAGCAACACAGTATTAGTTAATGACCAGATGTAAGTGGCATACTAAAAAGTCTCAGAAGCATTTAGATTTTCTTATGGGTTTGATTTATTGTAGAAGTGCAGATGGAGGGCTCTCACTGTGAGATCTTTGTTGTTGTTCAACAAATCATTATGTGAGTGGTATAGTTTTTCCATTAATGCTGAAGAGTGTTAAATAGACTTATTTTACATTTAGATGATTGTTGGTTGCAGTGTAGAGATTTTAATTGATTTTATAATTATCAGTTCTGCTATTCATATTTTAAATGGCTTTTTAAAGGCAATCTGATGGGGGGAGGAGGAGTAAATGTCTACATTAGGAGACTCCAGATTTCTTTAGACACCAAGAAGGGAGGATAATTTATAACATTTTACTAAGAAAGACTTGGAAGGCTATGTTTTCAAAGGTTTTGCACTACTAAATTGGACACTTGTGTCTGAAATAAAAGATGCAAGTGCTCTTGATGTCCTCTGAACATTTTCAAAGATACTGCAAGGTTGGCTTTACTGAGTTGTTCCTGTCAGGAGGGGTGTAGTAACCCTGACCTAGAGATTAATAAACTTGCCTAGGTGTTTTCAAATGGGCATATGTGAGAACTGTGACTCCAAAAATGTGTGGCAGAAATTGCTAGGCATTTCCACCATCAGAAGACCACCTGCACTGATAGAGTTGAGTTGACCAAACAGAGTGAGACATCTGGCACCACTTTGAGGTTGCTCAGCAAATCCACATCAAAGTGTTCGCAGTTCACATTACAGTCAATTTAAGGGAAAGGGGAGGAGGAGGAAGACTAGAGGACCCACAGATTGAATTACAGCCCAGTCAGATCCTTTACAATGGCATTTGATATAGTGGATATAGGAATGTGTCTGGAGAAGGTATGGGAGAGTTACAAAATATCTTGAAAATGTCTTAAAACTTGGAGGTGTTCTAAAAAAAGTCACACACATGCATCCAAGAGCAATGCTGTACCCATGGTGTATATGTCAGCATCTTCTAAGCATCCCTGACAACCCAGGACATTCCAGGAACTACATGGGGATACCAAAAATTTCATACAAACAAAACTTATTTACATCTGGCTCAAACAAAATACCAGTCAAGCATGTAAATAGTAAATTGGTAATTTCTCTACCTTTTTGTTACCTCTCCTATCCTTTGCAACAGGCTTGTGGGGTTCCCATATTGAATAGGTTCATCTCTTCTCTGCTATTTTCAGTGGTTATAGAGCTACACCCTACCGTTTTCATCAGATGCACATGACTTAATCAAAATACTTGCATTTTTAAGTGCAACATAAAATGAACACATAACACTCAGTAACAGTAAACAGTCTGAATATATAGACAACAAATGTTAGAAGAAATACCAGCCAGATGGAGACCATCACAACAGGTTCTGGAAGAAAAGGAATCTGTAAATAAAATATGCTCTATAGTACCATATAAATCTTAGACAGAGGGAGAGAGTCAGAAATCAGAAGGGTCCAGCTGGTAGAATACCGTTTGTCAAATTATAAATTCAGTTAATAATTCTTACTAGTTAGACATGTTGTTTGATGAATTAGGATTATAGACCATATTTAACCAGTTTCTTGGTAGAGGGAGAGCAGACACCTGCTATGTGTGACTGCCTCAGGTTAAGGTAAACGGGGCTAGAATACTGAGAAAATATTCCATACAGTATATTACAAGGTAAGTGAGCTTACATGCTGTCTTTCTCATGTGCCTACCTATTCTTCCCACCCTCTCCCCTAGTACCTACATCCCCTTAGTAATGAGTGGTGACTTACTACCAACACACAAGTGGTGATAGTGTCTAGGAGAGAGTGCTTTTGTATTCAGGGGTCCTAGAGTGACCCAATCCCAATTAAGCTGTTCCCCTTTGTGTTGATCTCACCTGTAAGGAAACATAAGTACAATTGCATATGATTCTGTCTGAGTTTTCTGATTCTGGTTCTGATGTGAACCTGAATGGTATTACTGGATTTAGGATGTCTCATGATACCTCTGATTTAGTGTTCCCTGTACCATTAGGGCATGGCCTTGTCTTGGATTTTCATAAAGTGCATTTTTTAATGCACCTCTCCAGCCTATGAAATCCAGTATTGCTATGGTCTCACACCTGTGTGGTGGCGCTTAAAGAAGTAAGGAACATTTGTTAATGATTGCTGTTTCTAATGCATGGTGTTTATATTCTTCTTCCCCAGTTGCAGTCCTGATCCTGCAACTCCCGCTTTTGCCAAAGTGCTTGGTTGAAAGGGTCAGGGTCCCTCTTTTGCCCCTGTTCAATGTTAACAATTTCCTTCTCTTTCATACTTTTGCAGTGATGTATCTGGCCTGGAGTGAGGAGCTAGTGTGGAGGTCTCCCCAAGAGTGACTACCACCTAAATCATTCTCCTGCATTCTCCTGCATCTCCTAGTGAAGGTATTAGGAGCAAGGGGGCAATACAAAGATGTTCTTTGTTCATGCCTTGTGTGGCCAAAGTTTCACATGGTGGTGGGGTGGAAAAGGAGTATCCTTTGCTGTAGCCATTTTGTCCTTCCTTGGGCCACTAATTCTGCCTAACTCGCTCCATTTCCTATTGTTGGGAGTGTGTGAAGATATCACTGTTTCCATCTCATCTGGTCAGGCTGGAAACCGCTGTGAGTGGCCCTCACTCTTTCCCTATGGGTTGTGTCCCTATGTGCATTTTTAGAAAACAAACAAAAACCCAATAACTCACATTAAATGTTTTGACAGATATAGAATGTGGTCTCCACATAAGGATTCAGTTTTGAATATTTTAACATTTAGCCTACAGTATATGCAGCTTAAACTCCGCCATTGCTTGGTCCCAAGGCCAAGATGTGAAAGGAGGAGGGTTTTGTGTTGGGATAGCAACCCACCATGTAAAAAACGAATGTTACAGAAACGTCAACCAAATCTTCAGCGAATGGAGAAGAATGGTTGGCTCCTTATGCTCCACCAGGAGCGAAGAGGATAAGGAGGAAGGATATGCAGCTTATACTGAGAAGTAATATTACAGAAGTGAAGTGATCTATTAAGAATACAGATGGGGATACAATCTTATTGGCTCAGCAGCATGGACAAAGCCAATGTCAGTACTACCACTGGGTGGTGTCATTGCAGCACATGTAGGTACATCAAAGCTAGTTTGAGTGAGGATAGCAGCCAAACTATGTCAGCAGGGGCAGCAGCCCTGAAGTACGTTCTGTATACATGCTGCCACCTATGCTGCCATAACTTCACTGTGATTGTTACTCAAACTAGCTTTCATCTAGCTAAGTGTGCTATTGTCACACCTCCCAGTGGCAGTGTAGACATACCCAACAAGAGTTACTTTGGACTGTTAGTCTGCATCTCTAACAGATCAGCAGTGCTTCTATCATTACCATATAAGGACCCTTCATTTGTGATGGCAATCTAATTTCTAAGTGCTTCAACAGAAAAATTACCATCAACAAAAATCATGTGGCTGGAGTCATATAGAATTATAGATGATGGAGCGCATGGAATATTGAGCTGTACCTGCTGTACACATTCTGTGGAGCAAAAGTGGATTTTATTTCCTACTTCCATTAGCCTGGCCTGGCACTTCTCAAGAGCAGTAAATTAATTTTAAAATATCTAAATGCTATGAATGGAAAACTTGGTTTTCCTGTTTGTGGGAAATCTGTTGAAAATATGATGAGGTAAGTTATAACTTATTCTTCAGGCATAGACAACTATTTAATTAGACATTGTATTAACAATTCAAGTTCTGACTGAAAACAAACCATTTATGTGCCTATATCATGATATTTACCTAATATAATAGTATTAGGACAACTCTTATGTTTCTAAATACCAATTCCTTATCTGTATAGAACAGAAGATGTAAAACTTAGTTCTCTATCTAATGTCCCCAACATCAAGAATAACCTTGATTATTAGAGTGTAAAAATATGCAATGAATATATCCTGCCATCTTTGTATTAATTACATGCTCTATGTGTGCTTGTGGTGTCCAATCTATGGAAAGCAATTTTGTTCTTTATTTAGGCTTTCTGAATGATGCTTATATTAGTATAATGGGCAACATACTGAGATGCTAATAGCTTTCCTGCAGGTTTGTTCTTTGTAGCTAAACCATTTTAAATATAATTTGCATGATTCCTATCTAGCTTAAGACTCTTGCTTTGAAGAGGGGTTTTCTGGCTGGGGAAAACTTTACAATATATTATAATTAAACTTAAATTCATTTAACTTCTGTGCATTATTCATAATTTCCCTTCTTTCTTTTGCTAATTATCAAAGATATCTGTGTTTAAATAAGAGACTTCTTCCCATACCAGTTTTCTTCTACTTTTAGACTGTGGTGAAATTGTAATGCCCACAATTTCATCTGGGGTTAAACAATT
Organism: Sternotherus odoratus; assembly: GCA_032164245.1. Lineage (NCBI taxonomy): Eukaryota > Metazoa > Chordata > Testudines > Kinosternidae > Sternotherus > Sternotherus odoratus. Next base: position 154,290,654 of record JAVMKO010000001.1, on the reverse strand, counting down.
TTGGTGTTCTGTATTACAGCTAATGACACTAAATTACATCATCAAGTACTAGGTGAGGATTAGTTGTGCTAGAGAAAGTTCTTAAAACACAGACCTCTCAAATAGCTTTCAACGGTAAGAACAAGAGATCTATGATATCTTTATCTTTTGCTCTCTGTGTGCTTCCCCTCATAAAAATCTATTTTTATCTCTCTAACTTAGTCTCCACCTGCAATCTCCTTCAGCAGTCTCTCTCCCTCTAACACACACCTACTTCAAAGGCGTCAGGAGTGATGTGATATGGTCATAGTTTCCCATCTTGTCACTTCTGGCATTTTACTCTTCAACTGAACTGCAATCCAGTTATCTGTTTCCTCTCCCTCCATGTCACACTCTATTCCCTGTGAAACTAAAAGGGTGAATATCTAGTGGTGTCCTACAGAAGGGTCCGCTGAGGGTCTGATACAATTCAATATTTTCATTAATGGAGTGGAGTGTATGATTATAAAATTTGAGTAAGACCAAACTGGGAGGGGTTGCAAGCTATTTAAAAGACAGGATTAGAATTCAAAATTTTCTTAATGAATTGGAGAATTCATCTGAAATCAGCATGATGAAACTCAATAAACTCATATGCTATGAAGTGCACTTAGGAGGGAAAAATCAAATACAAAATGGGGAATATGTGGCTAGGCAGCAATAATGCTGAAAAGGGTCTGGGAGGCATAGTGTATCAAAAATGAAATATTGTATATGAGACATAGAATGCTATTGTCCCACTCTGCTCACTGGCATGGCCTCAGCTTGAGTACTGTTTTCAGTTTTGGGTACCACACTTTAAGAAAGATGTGGATAAATTGGAGAGAGTTCAAAGGTGATAAAAAAAAATGAGAAATGGTTTAAAAAACCTAACCTATGAGGAAAGGCAAAAAAGAATGGGGCCTGTTTAGATCACTTGATAATTACCTTTTCTATTCATTGCCTCTGGGGCACCTGGCATTGGCCCTTGTCAGAAGCTAGGATACTGGGCTAGATGGACCTTTGTTCTGACCCAGTATGGCTGTTCGTATATTCTTGAGAAAAGAAAAATGAAGAGAAAGCTGGTAAGTCTTAATTGTGTTCAGGGCTGTTACAAAGAGGACAGTGGTCAGTAGTTTTTCATGTTCATTGAAGGTAGGATAAGAAATGACAGACTTAATCTGCAGCAAGGGAGATTTAAGATAGATATTAGGAAACCTTTTCAGCTATAGACATAATTAAGTATTAGAACAGGTTACCAAGGGAGGTTGTGGTATCCCCATTCTTGGAGATTTTTAAGAACAGGTGAGACCAACATTTATCAGGGATATTTGAAGAGCATTTGGTCCTTCCTCCCTGCAGCAGTGGTGGACTAGATGTTATCCTGAGGACACTTTCAACCATACGTTTACATGATTCTGTGTGGCTGTCACTAGTGTTCACCCAGTCTCTGTGTTCTTTTCTCTTTTGACACAGCCAGGGGTTGAGATTCAAGGGGGTAAGTTTCAGGTATACAGGGCTAGGGGGTGTACAGGGTAACGCTTGGTTGGGAGGGTGTCTGGGTCTGGTAAATCTTGGTTGGGAGGATGGGGGAGCAGCTCCCCCATATAGTGACCTCTTCCCCCCCACCCCTGCAGCTGAGGAGAATAGTCACAAGAAGCAGGGAGGATGCTGAGAGATTCCTGCAGCTGAAGGAGATTTGGGAGGAGGGCGGGAGAAGAGCGGTTTGACACAGCCCAGCCACTCCTTGCAGGGGAAGAGGAACTCCTCCAGCCCAGCCTGGAATAGCAATTGATTCTGGTTTAAGGTAGGGGCCACTGGCTGGGGCATCCCCAGCCTTGAGATGATTTACATCTCTGCCAGCTGATCCGGGTACCTGAAACAATGTACCTGAGCAGCTAGGGAGTGGTGCATGACTGCTCTTGCAGCTTCCCTTTACTTCCCTCTCATAAAGTTATTTTTCTCCAGGGAAGCAAATAAATCTGTGGGGAACATGAATTCTGCACATGCAGAGTGTCCCAAAATTCCCCTAGGAGTAACACTGTGTATTTGTAATAATTGTTCTGCAATAGTGTCATTCGGTTGGCTTTAAAAACCTTGTTAAGGAATACTTAGCATGTATAGAGCACTGTTATAAAGGTAACTAATTCTCACCAGACTTCACCTTTCAAGGACGTGATGATTATTGTTACTTTGCAATCATTGAAGCAGACACATGTTTTGTGAGTTGCCAAAGGCAACAAAGTGAGCCATTGGCAGAGCTGGGGCAAGAATCCATGAGTCCTGTGGTGCCTCTCATCCACTCATAAATTGTTCTGATCTTTCCATGCAATGTTTTGTGAGGAGCTTTCCTTCTTTTAATTGAATGATCTACCATACTAGTAATTCTACTTGAAGTTGTTTTTGTCTTGATTTACAGCATCCACATTTCCTGTTGGCTGGAAACTGCTTTAAGGCAAAAAAATAGTAAATTGTGAATCACCAATAAACAGCTTATTCTGTCCACTGTATCATGAGGAAATTGATTTTTTTTTTTACTGATAATTACTATACCACTACTAGGAATTTGTGGTTTATATAAAATTTCTTCAGTAATATAAAATATTTCTCTTGTACTTCTAAACAAAGTTTTGATACACTCTACCTCCCATGCCTTTTATAGATTCCATGTCTTTTATAGATCTAACACATCAGATGAAGCACAACATCTTGCATCTTGATAGGTAGCTACAGTAAAAACAATCTGTTGATCTCCCTCTAATAACTCTCTTGGATAATATGTTCCTGATACAGGAAAGCACTTAACCATATATTTAAATACATCCCTATTTAGGAACGCTCTTGAACATATGCTTAACTTCAACCATGTGCTCACGTGCTTTCCTGAATAGAGATGTTTTCCTGTCTAATTCTCTTTTTGCTCTGTCTGTAGATACAGTACTTTCATTTCCATCATTAAAGAATATTTTAACTGCATAAACAGAAGAAATATTGCAAGATCTGTGTAAAAAATTGAATTCTAGATTTTGAATTTCAAATAACGAATCAGGGTCAATGAAATTCCAGAACAAATATTTCAAAATAATTGTAAACAAACAATTATTTTTTTTAAAAAATAGCAAGCTGTATGCTAGGTTCCCTGCCAGCTGTTTGGCTGCACAGCAGGCTATTTAGGGCTTAGCAGGTTCCCCAGCCCGGCCCAGCCCTTCAGGAACTGCCAGAGATAGGAGCCCCTTCACTGGCTAGGTCCTCCAGAGATGCTGCAGCTGGGGAGAGGAATCCCTTCCCTGGCCTGGTCCGAACCGGCCCATCCCCACTGGAGCTGCTATGGCCGGAATAGGCACCCTGCCCTCCCAGCTCTAGTGCTGCTATGGGGAGAAAACCCTCACACCCCACCAGAGACCTCATCCCCATAGTCCAACCCTCTGATCCAGCCTGAGCCCCTCTCCAAACCCCTCATCCCCACCCCATCACATTAATTTTGTTATGTGCATATAACAAAATTCATTCCACACATGGAGGGAAAAATTAGAGGGAACACTGACTGTAAGGGAAAATTCCAGAAACTACAGAGATCTCATTCATTGAGTAAATTACTCATTATGAATTATTAATTCAGATTTAATTCTTACATCTGAGAGGTCCCTTCCAGTTCTATGTTCTTATATTTGCTATGAACATAAGAACATTTAGAAAGGCTTTAAAATATGATTTTCTGTACATTTTTTACTCTTATTGTATATAGATATGGATTAATCAATATGTAAGTTTATTGGGTTTACATCAATACTAGGTCATTGTTTTACAGTTTATTACTCATACTGGCTAGTGAAACCTAGGAGTTAATGGACAAAGACTTATATACTCCCTCTCTGAGCCAAAGCATGTGGCAAGGAATGCAGTATTGGAAAAATGTGGACCTCTACTGATTCATTCTGTTCTCTAGTATGCAGCACCTTTGGGAAGAGGTTACTCTCTGAAAAGGCATTAAAAGCACCTGGGATCCAAAGAGGCCCTCTAAGTCCAGAGATCATCATAAGATGTGTGCCTGGACTCCTCCCTCCATAGGCTCCTGTAACTATAATGCCATTTACTATAAGCATTTACTGTACTTTTTCCAATTCTAATATTTCTTATTTGAGATAGGGCAACCAGAACAGTACAAGTCCCAGCATAGATTCTGCTGTTTACCTGTCTTCATTAAGAAAAGTGACCATAGTCTAGCCCCATTTTTGTTCTCTCTTAGCCCGTTACTGATCCATGAGAGGATCTTCCCTATGAGCCCAATACTGCTTAGTTTGCTCAGGAGCCTTTGGTGACATAATCTGAAGCCTAATCTATAGATTCTGTAATAATTATATTGATTACTTATGAGTTCTCAGTATCACTCTGAGGTGTGATGGATTCTTGTCCCAAGATCAGGTCCAGTATTATTAAAATTCCAGTTTTATAGTTGGAAACCACAATGTTGAAATACTCACACTATAGGAACCCTTCTATATTTAGAATAGTTTATTAATACATTTAGCAGAGTAACAACAATCCAATTGATTAAGGTAAACAGAGATAATACAGAACGTACATCTGAACTTCCTACTCACACCATCCCTTGCAAAACCACCTGAAATGTTAGCCATTATCTTCCTTGTCATCATCACCTTCCTCATCATTCTGGCACTTCCCAAGGGCTATGTTTCTCTCTCTTCCCACACACAGGCCAGGATACAGCTTTTATAATATTGTAAGGTGTGAGAAGATTTTGTAACGGTATGCAAATACAGAACGCTGTCACGCTAGACACCAGGGAAAGGTTACTCCCGGTCAAGGCAACATACCAGCATTATCTATTGTATACCAGATCTCTGCAGCTGCTAACTGCCTGCTAGGACTGTATACCAGAGTCCTCCAGCTGCTAACTGCCTGCTAGGATTGTGTGATACTAATGAAGCAAAACAAGTTATTAGCTATTCATGAGGTATGCATGAGATGTAAATGAGCATGTGTATTTCTATGTCTCCGTGCCCCTGCCTAATGGGCTTCACCCTGAGCATTGCTCTGATGTGTCGGGCTTTTCCCATCTGAAGGGAGCCCCCATTGCGGGTGTGTCACTGTCTGCCTTCAGTAAACTCACTACTTTTATTCAGCAGCTGTGTGTGTGCCTAGTTTCTACAGGACTCTGAGTACTCTGCAACAAATATGTTATGCTGATGCCACTACATCTAATGCATATTCATGAGAGGTTTCTCCCCTCTTTCTTCTCTATCTCCTCATCCTTCTAATGTTGTGGTGTCATTCTCCTATAGGCTAGTTTATTAATGATCTCAACTTATTATCACATATGTCAATTTGTTGCCACGGCACTTTTGTGATCAGACATGTGCAGATGTTAGGAAAATTTTGACAGAACTCCCCCCTACACACTCTATTTTCAGTTCCCTCCAAACTTAGGGATGGGGAGTAGGCCATTTATCTGTGCCAAAGTTCATAAGCCTCAAACCTTATACTAACTGCTGAAGGCAATGTTTTACAGGATACATGCCTGTAGTTTCTAAACTGCTGAATATAATAAAGTCAGATTATAATGAAGGCAAGGCAGTGAATATAATAAAGGCAAGAAAACTCTGTGCTACAATTTTTAAATATGACTGTCTAGTCTACATTGATCACAAAATCATGTTTACTTTGTGTTAGTCAACATGTCTTATAATATAGTGTTATTTCCCAGTCAAGACCACAGAGTGCAATGGAAGTAAATATCTCCTGAGGGAGCATTGATGTTGTGTAACTTTTTACATGGATCATTCACAGTATTTTGCTGTCTGGGCATAATCTGCTTAATATAGCTCATCCTCAGATAATCCCTTCACCCTCTGCCTGCTCAGATTATGCATCACGAAGATCACTATGGCTATTCTGGTAAGGGAACATCCTGTGTAGCCACTTCACCTTTATACAGGGCTACCCCATGGCATTTACACAGATGTGTTCCCTTCTATACTGGACAGCAAGGAGGAGCCTAGGAATTTATATCAGAAACCAGCTACTAAAACTTCTAAACTCTTCAGTTTAATATCAGTAGGAGGTACTGTATATTAAAGATGCTTGGCATACATTCTGACTGTGGCTGCTATAAATATCTGAGGTGCAGAATCATGGGACTTTTTTTTTTTGCCACAATATTACTACTATCAACTTTTTTAACACTGTGGCCAAATCCTAATGGCAGTAAAGTAACCATGATTTGGCCCTATATATTTGGTTTTAACTAGTAGAGAAGTATTTATAGTTAATTTTCAAGTATCCTTTCAAGTCAAAGACCCCTCTGAACTGTTTATAAGTAACATTTAATGTGTATTTGAAAACAGTGTGCAGAATGTATAACCTGACCTCAAAAAATCACTTGAGTTGGGAGAAGACCTGTTGTTGTAATTAAGATATTTTCTAAATAATCCTCCTTCAGCTTTGACTCAATTATTTTAAATTATCAGTGTGGGGAGGAATTCCTACTATTCTTTTTTACCGTGCAGACTTATGCTACGCCTGTTTCTTCAGAATCCTTCTAATCAGAGCTGTCACTTTAGAATCACAATTCACAATCAAATACTAGCATTGGTACCCCCCTGTCCTTTCCCCCCATTTTCCTGGGGAAAATGACCAATTTGAAACTAATATACTCAGGCCTGCACCAGGGACCACTATTTAAAAATTGTAAGTCACATCAATCAATGTTTCTAGCATATGATTTCTCCAACATGCTTCTCGTCTTTGTCCATGTGTTTTCTTTGCTTGATATTTCAATGGTTTAACACTAGTGTTATAAGAACTCAGATGTATTGCAGTAAACTGTAGATAATGCTGCAAAAAAGTCATACATTCAGAAATCAGATGTATCAAGATAAAAGAAATCTACTGAAATAGAAGGCTTATATGATAGAAGAAGAAAAACAAATTATAAAAGATTGTATGAACTCTGCTACATAAAATACACTGGCATTTCAAATCTTCAAAAATGAAGGGAAATAGTGTCTGTTGTAAGGATTTTCATTGGGAACAGTCTTTAACAGAAAGCCTTATTTCTCTCAGGAAAACAGAGTAAAAAAGAAACAATTGCAATAATTAGATGTTCTGATTTTGAATTAGCAGAGAATATATATGTACAAGCACAAAAACCACTCTGTCAGATAATTTGCTCAGCACCTTAGTATCTGAATATCTTATAAAATCTAGAAGTAAGACAGTTTCTCATTCTTGGTCTGTCACCCCATGTTGTTGGGGAAATTATCGCTGTTGCTTTTTGATTGTTTGAAAGGTAAGCTTTAGTGTGGGGAGACATTTCTATAGCTATGTGACAGACCATCTGTCCAGAAAGCTCTGTTGCCAGTGCACCCTATTCTCACTCATAAATTTGACCAATATTCCATGTCATTGAGGTCATGACTAGATGGTGAATGGTTCTACACGTAGCCTGATTTGCTTCCACAGAGAGCTTTGATAATTAGGACCAAAACATTAAATTTGTATAAGCTTGGTGCAGATCATCTGGCTGGTGTACTCTCAACTTGTGTTGCTAAGTAGGTGAACTGCTGAAATCTGAACCAATTGAAGTTTTAGGGTTGTCATTTTCATTTGGATGTAGAGTGCATTGCAACACAGAAGCCCAGGGGTCAAGAACACATGACTTTGATTTATGAAAAGCATGATTTATGACCTTTCCAGTATGCCTTTTTTGAATCTGTTTATGTTCTGTCAGCACTCGGCATTATATGCAGGTATTTCAGCGTTTCTTCTGCCATGCTGCACATCAAAACATGTGTGTGCATACTGCAGTATGACTGTAATGTGCACAGCTGGGTATGTGTTTTATCCTCATTAGTGAATAGTACTCTAGGTAATGAGTTAAACTCCAGAAAAAATGTCAGCAGTTAAACCAGCCCATGTAAGATATTCACAGATCAGTGTTATGGGCCTGACTAAATTTGCTTCATGCAGCTAACCCCGGCCTTTTGGAAGCATGAGCAAAGCCCTAGACTGGTCCTGGGCCTGAGCTCTCCCCAATGTCCCTGGGCTGGATGGTGATGCAGGGGGAAGTCCAATGCCAAAGGAATTGCTGGTGGGAGCCCTGCAGGGGTGCTGCTGCTCTCCAGGGCACTCGGGCGCGTACTGGCATTGTCTATCCTCCATGCTGCAATGACTGTAACTGTCAAATGTGTCCACTCTGGAGATAATAAAACACTCTTGAGTGTGAAAAAAAAAAAGTAAGATATTCAACCAACTGTGGTTCTTTGTAAGTAGTATTCATTTCAGCTCTTACAACAATTTTTGCATGAAATTAATGACTATGGCCCAGATTCTGCCCTTCTGTTTTTCTGGTATAGTATCTATTCCTGGAGTTACCCCAGAAAAAGGGGCTAGCACCTAAGTATGTTTATTTGAGATAGAGAGAGAAAAGCTCACTTAAGGAAAAGCTGCCAAACTGTCATAAATTTCTCTCACTACCTACTATCCCCTCATGTCTCATACGGGTGTTGTGGTATTTCCTTAAGAACAGCCATACTGGATCAGATGAATGATCCATCTAGCCCCATATCCCATCTTCTAACCGTGGCCAAGTGCCAAATGCTTCTGGGGTAGTGAACAGAACACAGCCATTTTTTGAGTAATCCATCCCTTATCATCCAGTACCAGCTTCTGGCAGTCAGAGGTGTAGTGACACCCAGAGCTAGGGATTTCACCCTGAGCATCTTGGCTAATAGTCGTTGATGGAACCGATCCTCTATGAACTTATCTAATTATTTTTTTGAACACAGTTATACTTTCGGCCTCCACAGCAGCCCGACAATGAGTTTCACTGGTCAACTGTGCATTGTGTGAAAAAGTATTAGTTTTTGTTTGTTTCAAAACCTGCTGCCCATTGATTTCTTCTGATGACCCCCAACATCTTGTGTTACGTGAAGGGGTTAATAACACTTCTTTATTCACTTTCTCCATGCCATTAATGATTTTTATAGATCTGCATCATACCCCTTTTAGTCATCTCTTTTCAAAGCTGAAGAATCCCAGTCTCTATCCTGGTATGTACCATATCCTCAATCATTTTTGTTTCCCTTCTCTGTACTTTTTCCAATTCTAATATTTTTTTTTTGAGATGTAGCAACCAGAACTGTATGCAGAGTTCCAGGTGTGGGCATACCATGTATTTATATAGTGGCATTTTGATACTTTCTTGTTTTATTATCGATTCCAGGGATTGGCAACCTTGGCATGCGACCCCCCAGGTAATCACCCTTGGCAGGCCCGGTCGGTTTGTTTACCTGCCATGTCCGCAGGTTCGACCAGTCGCGGCTCCCACTGGCTGTGGTTTGCCTCTCTAGTCTAATGGGGGCTGCAGGAAGCAGCATGGTGCTGGCCGCCGCTTCCTGCTGCCCCCACAATTTACCTCTCTGTTCTGAAAACTCACCATTTACTCCTACCCTTTGTTTCTTTTCTATAAACTAGTTACTGATTCATCAGAAGACTTTCCCTATTATCCTAGGACTGCTTTTTTTCTTTAGAGCCTTTGGTTAGAGACTTTGTCAAAGGCTTTCTGAAAGTCCAAGTACATTATATACACTTTTCCACATGTTTGTTGATCCTCTCAAAGAATTCCAATAGATTGGTAAGGCATGATTTATCTTTAGAAATGTCTTGTTGACTCTTCCCCAACATATCACGTTCACCTATGTGTCTGATAAGTCTGTTCTTTACTATAGATTCAACCAGTTTTCATGGTGCTGAAGTTGGGCTTACTGACCTGTAATTGCCAAGATCACCTCTGGAGCCTGTTTAAAAAATTGGTGTTACACTAACTATCCTCCAGTCATATGGTGCACAGAGAGATTTAAGCAATAGTTTACGCACCACAGTTAATAGTTTTGCAATTTCATATCTGAGTTCCTTCAGAACTTTTGGGTGAATACCAACTAATCCTGATGATTTATTACTGTTAAAATTCAGTTCGATCCAAAACCTTCTCTACTTAATACCTCAATCTGAAACAGTGCCCCAGATTTTTCTAAAAATTGTGGCTCACGTGTCTGAATCTCCCACACATCCTCTTCACATCTAATGCAAAGAATTCATTTAGCTTCTCCTCAACAACCTTTTCTTTCTTGTGTGCTCCCTGAGTGCCGTATTGGTCTAATGACCCTTCTGATTGTTTGACAGGCTTCCTGCTTCTGATGTGTCTGTTACAGCTTTCCCCCTACTCCATTTTGTTTCTTACAGCTGTCCCCTTATTCCATTTTGTTTTTGTTCTCCTGTGGCCGCCCCTCCCTGGCTGTTAAAATTGTTTACCAGGGCCACTGCCCTTCTCAAAGGGAGGGCCCCCTTAAGTTGTTTACAAAGAGCCATTGCCCTTCTCAAAGGGATGGCCACTTGTGCTTAAGTGGGATAACTGCCCTGTTCAAAGGGTTGGTCCTGTTATCACCTTGTTAAACCTGGGCTCGGTGGAGGGTAAGGCAATGTCCAAGCTGTAAGATCAATGTGCTTTGAAGATCCTGGGCATGAGTCATAGGCCTCATGTGCTTTTGAGTCATGAGGTGGAACTCTGCCCAGGCATGTCTCTATACTCACCTGTAGTTTTTCTCTGAACTCCTCCCCTGTGACAGAAGGAGCCCATCAGCATTACTGGCAGGGAAACTGCCTGAGTTTGCCTTTAAGAACAGGCATTTTTTAATCTAGCATCAAGAAAGGTTCCTGCATGGCTACCTGGTCTGATCAGCCAGGGGTTCTGGGGGGTCCTTTCTCCGCTCTCGTTTTATTTTTGAGCATACCCCCGTTTTAACCCCCTCCCCGCTCTCGTTTTATTTTTGAGCGTACCCCCGTTTTAACCCCCTCCCTGCTCTCGTTTTATTTTTGAGCGTACCCCCATTTTTAACCCCCCCACCCCACGAAGAACGAATTGCTGATCAAGACCATGCTGAGCCCTCCTGGCTTCTTCTGATGTTGATTGCTGCTTCAGTCTTTGCTGCTGTCTGGGGACTGGTAAGAACCTCTCTTCTGTGAAACTTTCTATACTTAATTACTCTAGCTGCTGGCTCTGTTTCCCCAACACACAGACTTAAACTCTGTGTCTTAAAACCTCTCTTAAACTCCTTGCTTAAAACCTCTCTTAAACTCCCCTTGGTCTGTGTCTTAAAACCTCTCTTAGCTAGATAAGTTGTAATTTCATTTTGCATAGTTGTAGTTAAGTTAGGTTTAGGAAATTGCTTGCATTGTACCCTGTAAGTTAGCCTTACATTGTGCTTTGATATTTTCTAATTTGTGTAGTTTTGGTTAAGTTAAATCACAGATAATATTTTGCTGTGTTTTGTATAATTGTCTCTCTGCTGTCTGCTCTGTGTCCCCCTGAGTTTAAATCTCCCTTCTCCACGTGCTCCTCTTCCCCCATCCCCCAACCTTTACTTCTCTGCTGTTTCTACTTACAGCCTGTCTTCTCTTTCTCTTTCTAGCATAAAACCCCATTGGTTACCCCCTTTTCTCTCTAATACACCTCACATTTTACATTTACATTTTTACCTAAAATTGTTGGTTATTTAACACACTTTATCCATGCTGTTAGTTGATTATATGCTGCTGTGACACACTCTTTACATAGAAATTGTTAGCCACCTGTTACATTTATGCTTCAGTGTTAATTGGTTGCCTACTGTATTATACCCCACTGTATTGTACCCCACTATTGAAACCCCCTATCCCATTTACTAAAAGAAACCCCTCCCCAATTGTCTACCTTAACAAACCCCATACCCCCCACTATTGAATTTTCCCTGTTTTTGCATTTTCTTAATAAAGTTTATTTTGCACCCCACCTGTGTGGTAATTGCTCCCCAAGATCCCATATACCTGCTGGCAGGGTCATGATGTACATTAAAAAGCAACTTTTGGGGGGGAGGGTTGTTTTGTTTTTTGTTTTTGTGTCTTTTGATAGTTGCTCTTCAAACTCTGTTTTGCCCTTACAATAATTATACTTTTTCACTTAACTTGTCAACGTTTATGTTCCTTTTTATTTTCCTCAGTGCAATGTGACTTCCAGTTTTTAAGTAGGGTGAACAGATGTTCCAATTTTATAGGGACAGTGGCAAAATTTGAGGATTTGTCCTATATAGGTACCTATTACCCTCCGTGCCTATCCTGATTTTTCACACTTGCTCTCCGGTCACCCTTGTTTTTAAGGATGTCTTTTTCTCTCTAACCTTTTTTATGGTCTTTCAGATCCAGGTACAGATATTCTGTAGTAGTAAAAATGCTTGAAAACTCTGCTGTCTATTACTGTAGTCTTTAGAACTAAGTGTTAGAATACCTGGTGAATCATCAGGGAGTCTGTTCTCCAAGGATTGTTAAAGTTGTCGTCATTTTTGTTGGAATAGTGCCATCGAGCAATTGGCATAACTCATAAAATGGTTACTCATAAAAAAAAGAAATAAAGTATCAGACTTTTCTTACCTTGTAGAACTGAGACTCCATGAATGAATTATAGAAAATAAATTGTACTTTTATGTTTTTAATAAATGAAAGCAATATTTGATAGTTCCCAATGACAGCAACCATATTTTAGCTTCTAGAGCTACGCATACTCAGCATGTATCTCTACAGTTACCCATTCAGCCTTTTATTGGTCCTGTAACTGTCTCTTGTGAAGTCTATGGGCTTGCTTCACCTCAGTATCTTATATAAAGTGAATGTAAAGTTGGGGTAGAACAGCACCATTGTTGTTCTTTTTGGTAGTATTTCACACCCACTTTCCACAGGTGCAGATCAATGGTCTGCTCATAGTTCCCCTCGCTCTGCCATGGCAATAATCAGAGCTCTAATTATAAGAATGCTCCCTGTACTGCATGATGATCAGTATAGTAAGGACAATGATGGGAAAGTAGACCAGAGATGCTGCTATCTCTGCTCTGCCTTCACGTTAGTAGAGAAGCAGGGTAGAGGTCAGAGAAAAATAAACACTCATTTTTTTTCCCATTAGCAGCCAGAAAGCAAGTCATGAAGGAGAATGTATGCTGATTTGGACAGATTCATTGACTCAGAAATTAATTGCAGTATTTCACACTGATATAGTGTTGCAATATGTTTGGTGTTGCATCGGTTTGTGATTATACTGTAAGGCGAAATCACAATCCAGTTATCTCAACACAATGTGAGGAATTGCAGGATAATAATCCCATAATTATATTGTGGCTTTTTTCTAATTCTAGTCAGCAAAGTAGTAGCTCTCAAGCCCTTCAAAGTTGAATTAACTGAGCTCCAGGTAATGCCAGAACATGATTTAATAGTATGCCCAGACAAAGCCTTTGTGGCGGTAACAAAAGTGAATTCATGTATATCTTAAAACGGATTTACAGAAAGATATACAACTCCTTAAATTAACTGGGGAGTTAAAAAACTGCTAACCAAATAGTCCTCAACAGCTTTGTATAAATTAATATTCTAATAGCCAGTATTATGTTTTTATCATCTCATAATAGTGTTCTAATATCTAGAACACTACTAGGTAAGTCACATACATATGTGTTCACTTAATATAAGAACTGATCTTCCATAGTTCTGTGCAAATGTGTTGCAATTATTTCCTTATGCTAGCTCTCTGTGCTCACTGGATGAAATTCAGTGAGCCTCATTCTCTGTAACAAGTATGAACCACAGATATACAACACCATAATGAGCATTCTCTTGGATTTTTTTTAAATGTAATACTTGTATGTCTGAGAATACTGTTTTGTGATGTTAAACATACTAAACATTAGGTTATATGACTGGGGTCTTAAATTACATTTTGCATAGAGCGTTCACTATGATGTCAGAATACAAACTAAGAAAGGAAATTCTGTCTATAAATTATCTAGATAATGGCAAACTTATAATGTTTGTGGACTATCCTAAACTGGGAAAGGTCACAAGTGCTTTGGAGGACAGGATTAGAATTCAGAGTGATCTTGACAAACTGAAGATATGATATAAATATATAGGATGAAATTTAATAAGAGAAAATGCAAGGTACTACACTTAGGAAGGAATTATCAGTTGCACAAATCAAAATGGGAAATGATGGCCCAAAAAGTAGTACTGCAGAAAAAGGTCTGGGTGGTATTGTGAATCATAAAATAAATGAGTCAACAATGCAACATTGTTGCAAAAAAAGCTACCACCATATAATAATAGGAATGTTGTAAGCAAGACATGAAAAGTAATTCTTCCTCTCTACTCAGCACTGATAAGGCCTCCGCTGGAGTACTATGTCTAGTTTGGGGCATCACGCTTAGGGAAAAGAGGAAAGCAAGACAAATGATTAAAGGTCTAGAAACATGGCCTGTGATGTAAGTTTGGGGAAAAAAAATGTTTGTTTTGTCTAGAGAAAAGAAGACGGGGGAACATATCATTTTTCAAATACATAAAAGGTTATTATAAATATGAGGTTATATATTATTCTTCTTAACCACTGAGGGCAGGACAATAAGCAATTGGCTAAAATGGTAGCAAGGCCGATTTAGGGTAGACATTAGGATAAACTTCCTGTGAGGGTAATTAAACTCTGGAGCAAATTATCTAGGGAGGTTGTAGAATCTCATTCATTAGAGGTTTTTAAGAACAGGTTAGACAAATGCCTGTCAGAGATGGTCTAGATAAGACTTTGTCTTGCCACAGGCTTGGTCTACATTACCAAATTATGTTGGTTTAACTATGTCACTCAGGTATGTGGAAAATGCGCAACCCTGAGCAAAGCAGTTACTTCAGGTGTAGACAACACTATGTCGATAGGAGGGCTTCTCCTGACAACATAGCTGTCCCCTCTCGGGGTGGTGTAGTACCTACACCTATGGGAGAATCTCTCCTAGAGCATGTCTTCACTACGACTTTACGTCGACTTTAACGACGTTAAGTCGAATTAAACGTGTACCTGTCTTCACATACATGCCATTAAAGTCAATTTAAAGGGCCCTCAAAATCGACTTTATAACTCCTGCCTGACGAGAGAAATAGCGCTAAAATCGACATTTCAAGGTCGATTGTGGGCTAGTGGGGACGCAAGTGACATTACTAGCCTCCAGAGGCTGTCCCACAATGCTCCATTCTGACCGCTCTGGACTGCCTCTCTGCTCCACTGTGACCGCTCTGGACAGCACTCTCAACTCGCTGCTCTGGCCAGGTAGACAGGAAAAGACCCAGGAACATTTGAATAGCATTTCCTGTTTGGTCAGCATGGCCAGCTCACCTGCACAGCTCAGTCGCCATTCAGAGCTCAGCATCACAAGACTCCATGCAGAGCTCAGCTGCCCTGGAGACCAGCCAAAGGAGAAGAGCTCCAGCGTGGTCCAATAATGAGGTGTTGGATCTCATCGCTATCTGGGGAGAGGAATCCATGATGTTGGAACTCCGCAACAACAAACGGAATGCCAACACGTTTGCCAGGGTCTCCAAGGCCATGCTGGAAAGGGGCCACAACAGGGATGCCCAACATTCCCGCGTAAAAATTAAGGAGCTGAGGCAAGCGTTCCAGAAAGCCAAGGAGGCAAACGGACGATCAGGGGGTGCGCCGCGGACATGCCGGTTCTACAATGAACTAAATGCGATAATGGGGGGGGGGCGCCCCCACCACCATCGCACCGGTCTGCGTGGACTCGACGATGGGATAATCGTCAGGGACGAGAACGATTCTGATGAGGACGACAATGAGGAGGAGGAGGAGGGAAATTTCACGGAGCAGCAGGAGGCCAGCGGAGAAACCATGTTAGCAGACAGCCAGGAGCTGTTTATCACCCTGCAGCCAGCACCCTCCCAAACCTCACAGGGGGGTAAGTGTTTTTTTTTAAGGGATTACATGACGCATGATTTTTTAAAGGAAGCATTTATTAATGGTTAATTTGCCCTAAGGTCTTAGCGTACTTTCATTGCTGGTCAGTTTCTACTCAAAGAGTCTGTCTATATACTCTGGGATTGACCGGAAGTCCTCCACGGACATTTCACTGAAGCTATCCAGGAGGTAGCGATGAATCTTCCGCAGCAGATTTCTGGGGAGAGCCGCCTTATGTGGTCCCCCGTGATAGGAGATCATCCCACGCCACGAAAGTAGTAAGTAGTCTGGTATCATTGAGCAGGCTAGCATTGCGGCGAATGGACCAGGACTTTGCATGGAGTCAAGGAGCATGCGCGCTCTATCTCTCTGAGAAATTCTAAGCAAAGTGATGTCATTCATGGTTGCCTGTTTGAAATACGGACTGCAATTATAGGGAGGTAAAGATTCCCAGCTGCAAAGTAATCTTTTCTGCTGAAGACCGACAAACCGCCCCCCCAAAAAAGCTCACCCGCCTCTCTCCCCCCCCCCCAGCCAGCCCGTAGCGGTAGCTAGCAGGGAATCTGAACAGTCTGGAAGCGGTTGCTTCCGCTTAAGATCCAACGCGCACCCAACCCCCCCCCCACCCCCCCCGCCAGCCAGAAGCGGTAGCTAGCGGGGAATTTGAAGAGTCATTTTGTAAGCGTTTGCCTCCGCAGAAGAGCCCCAGCCAGCCCTTAGCGAGAGATTTTTGGGCTTTGTTTTGCAGTTTGCGGTTCAGTGGGAGCCACGCGGTGGGGGGAAGGGGGTGGGGTTACTCTACAATATGCAAGTGCTGCTTTTAACTTACCATGGCCGGCTGCACGGTGATTTCAGAAGCTGTGTTGGGCTGAGGCACGCATATGTGTCTGAGATGCTCTGACTTTTCTGTGAGCCATTCAGTCACTTTTAGGTGTAGAACATGACCTTGTACAGAAATCATATCAGGGCTCTGAATACTGAGGTTGCAAATGGCATAGTACTCCCATTGTGTACCGTCCAAGACTGCATCTGTCTCATAACCTTGAATGTATCTGTCTCATAACTTTCAAACTTTCTTTGCCCACATTCGCTCACAGATGAACAATTATCTCAGAATCCCCTGTCCTGCTCCTCCCGCCGTGCATCGCAGATATGAAAGTGTAAAAAGAAAACGCGAACGCGCGATGATATGTTCAGTGAACTACTCGAGAACTCGCGCGCTGAGGCAGCCCGCCAGATGGAATGGAGGGAAAGAGCACTACAGTCAAGGCAGGAGTCAAGACAGGCAGCAGAAAAGAGGGAAGAAATGTGATTGCAGCGACAGGACCGCAAAGAAAGACAGATGGATGCTTTGCTCCAGATAATGGAGGACCAAAGCAACATGCTGCAGTCTCTGGTGGAGCAGGGCCAAAGATCACCTCTGCAGCCTCTGTGTAACCACCTCCCCCCTCCCCAACTCCCATAGCTTCCCCACCCAAATGCGGGGTGAGAACCCGGGGGGGGCAAGCTCCGTGGACCGACCCACTCCACCCCACAAGCCAGCACAAGCAGCAGCAGGCTCAGGTTCTCTGAAAACTTTTAAAAGCTGCTGTGTCTTGGCCTCCCCTCCTCTTCCCCCTTCCCCCCCTCCTCTGTCCGCTCCTCCACTAGTGCGACTGCTGGTTTCCCTCCTCACCCACCTCTTCCAGGCTACCATGACAGTGATCCCCTGTATTTGTATTTCTGATGAAGCAATAAAGGAACCATGATTTTTAAAACAGTGAATTTATTTCCTCTGCAAGCATGGGGAGGGGGGAGGGAAAGAGGGTGCAAGGACAGCAGGCTTAGAGCAGAGCAAGGGAGCAGGTTCTCAAACGCCATGTCAGGCACTCATAAAACTGGCTTTCAAGGCGTCCCTGAGGCGCAGCGCGCCCTGGTGCGCTCTTCTACTTTCCCTGCTGTCTGGCTGCTGGTAAGTAGCAGACAGTAAATTTGCCTCTGCCTCCCAGCCCGCCATAAACGTTTCCCCCTTGCTCTCACAGACATTGTGGAGTACAGAGCAAACAGCAATAACAATGGGGATATTTCTCTTGCTGATGTCTGAGTGAATCAGCAACGAACGCCATCTCCCCTTCAGACGGCCAAATGCACACTCTACTGCCATTCTGCACTTGCTCAGCCTGTAGTTGAACAGCTCCTGACCCCTGTCCAGGGCTCCTGTGTAGGGCTTCATAAGCCAGGGCATTAGGGGGTAGGCTGGGTCACCAATGATAACGATCAGCATTTCCACCTCCCCCCCCCCCACAGAAATTTTCTGGTCGGGGAAGAAATTGCCTTGCTGCAGCTGTCTAAAAAGCCTAGAGTTCCTGAAAACATGAGCGTCATGAAGCTTTCCCGGCCACCCCACGTACAGGTCAGTGAAACGTCCCTTGTGGTCAACCACTTCTTGCATGACCATTGAATAATATCCCTTCCGGTTTCTGTACTCGGCGGCCTCGTAGTCTGGTGCCAGGATAGGGATATGAGTCCCATCTATAGCCCCACCACGGTTAGGGAATCCCATGGTGGCAAAGCCATCAATTGTAGCTTGCAGGTTTCCAAGGTTTATAACCCTGGGTAGCAGTTGCTCGATGATTGCCCTACTTACTTGCATCACAGCAGAGCCCACTGTAGATCTACCCACCCCAAACTGATGCGCGACTGACCGGTAGCTGTCTGGCGTTGCAAGCTTCCAGAGGGCTATCGCCACTCGCTTCTCAATTGTAAGGGCCGCCCTCATTCTGGTATTCTTGCGCCGAAGGGCCGGGGAAAGCAAGTCACAAAGTTCCATGAACGTGCCCTTTCACATGCGGAAGTTTCTGAGCCATTGGGAGTCATCCCAGATCCGCAGCACTATGCGATCCCACCAGTCCGTGCTTGTTTCCCTGGCCCAGAATCGGCGTTCGATGGCATGAGCCTGCCCCATTGTCACCAAATTTGACAGATTGTCAGTCGCCCCACTTCCAAAAACGTCAGTGTCCCCGTCCCTGCTATGCACGTCCTGGTCCATCTCCTCCTCACTGTCATCGGGTTCCAGAAAGCGCAGTTGTCCCCGGATCGCATTCCTCTGCAGATGGTACAGTATGAAATCCGCAACCGTGATCGAGGTCCTCACAACGGCCATTACTGCAGCCGTGGCATCAGCGGGCTCCATGCTTGCAGTGCTATGGCGTTAGCGCGGCACGGAGAAAGGGCGCGAATTATGGGATGCCTACCCACAGTGCACCGCTTGTAATGGGGGTCGGCGGCGCGGAAAAAGGGCACAAAATTTGGAAATGCCTACCCATAGTGCAGCACTCGAAATGATGCCTGCTGGGGGCTCCGGGAACTGTGGGATAGGTACCCACAGTGCAATGCTCGTTATGTCGACACTTGCAAAAGTTGTGCGGACAGACACTGTCGACTTGCTGTGCTTTGCTGTGCTTAGTGGGGACACACAAAATCGACTGTATACAGTCTGCTTTACAAAATCGAATTAAAGGAAATCGATCTACTGCTGTAGTGAAGACATACCCCTAGTGATGTAGATAGCATCTTCATTTAGTGCTACAGAAACACAGTTGCAGCACTGTAAGTATAGACCAGCCCTCAGTGCAGCGGACTGGACTTACCGGTAGATGTGTTATTGAGGTCCTTTCCAATCCTACATTTCTATGATTGTATTTGCTACACCTCTTGACTTTAGTGTCAGATCATCACACAAACATTAACAGATTTTATTGTAACTGCTAGTGAGGTAGAGAAGTGTTATCCCCATTTCTCAGATAGGGACTGAGACACAGAATAGAGTCAGAGATTTGATTTGCATTTATATTGTCTTAATTACCAGATGCAGCAGTCATTTCTCACAAATACAGAGGCCACAACAACCTTTATCCTCACTTCAATTCTGCCATAAGCTTATTCTCCCTGTGTGCTTTTTATTAGGATATGTTTGTCAGAGCTCCAATAAATGCATAGCAGGATTCTGTGTTCTTGAATGCATTTAAAGACGGCTTACCGATGATTGCTCAGCTGCTAATTTGCAGGTATATAGCTAATTTAGTACATACTGGTTAAGTCTCTAAGGACTGCTTTTCCCCATTCATAAAAACATGGATAGGAACATGAAAGCTATTCCCATGTGATGGTTAAGCCAGCCTGTTTTGTAAATGGCTTCAGTGTGGTTATGGTATTAGTAGTGTGTTGTCAGTAGTTGGTTAAGACTTTGCCCATGCAGCTTCTCTGAGTGTGAGCTAGAGCACTGATGACCTATTAAAAATCTAATTAAATGAATTCCCTATAATAGGTTCCTGCAGATTCGGGTTGGTATGGTTATTGTTATGAAGGAGTTAGGGAAATTCTGTACTATGCAATTTCTTAATATATTTTTGTAAAAATAAATGTAATAAAAGAAAAAAAATACATCTGAAGACAGATCATTTAACATAATATCCCAATACTTGTTCTCAATAACAACTTTGATTAGTTACTTTTTAAGTGGGATGATGGTGGCTGCATCTCGATATTTTCCCATTGGAACAGCTGACCATAACTGATATTAAGCAGGAATTACTTCCCTTTTTATGCTCATTTCCTCTTCCACTTTCTGTAGATTTAAAGAGCCCTTATGAGTCAATTCATATTTAACAAGCACATTAGCCAAGTAGAAAAGCTTCCTAAGTGAAACTGCTGTGCAAAGAATGGCCTTGGTTTCAGCAGGTTGGTGCCATCAGTCCATGTCCTGTTCAAGGGAAAATAGCTCTAGGGGATGAGAAGTCTCTCATTTACCCATCCACGGCCACATAGCCGAAGAGTAAGTTCTGTTTCTTACTGAAAATAAAAAGTATTTGGGAATTGTTAATATGTGAAGTCATAGGTACAGATATACCTGCTGTGGATCTGGCTCTACTTTTCTATATTGTATATTCCTTTAATTATGGTTATTGAATAAAATGGTTGAAACTATTAGCCGCGCACAGTGTTTGGTTCTGACGGTAGATTCAGGAAGATCTGTGTAACCTACTAGTAAGTTTGAAATATATGTCCCACCTGTGCTGATTTATGGAGGATATGAGTTGTTATAGCCTACAAATATGGAGCCTTGACTCTTTAGCTCAAGGTGCAGTAGGTGATGCTTTTAGCCCTGGAGGTCCCAGGTTTAATCCCCCATATGTCAAACAAAGAACGGCAGCTGTCAGACTTTGTCTGTTTAAGGGGTCAAGTGTGCCCCTTACTCTAGTTTCTAAGTAAGTCTGATGGGAATGAGGACTGACTTGTATAACTAGTGAAGCTAAAAAAAATACCAACCCTAAGACAAAGGACAAAAAAGGACATGTAGCAGCAAAGAGTGCAATAGAGTGAGCCATCAGTTTTGTGTAAGATAATGTCTATGTAGATTTTATCATTTGCTAAATGAACGCTAATGACAAACTGGTAATGAAAGATCTGGTATCTTCTTTTTTCATATCATCTCTTCTTCATGCATTGGGCTCCGAAGGATAGATTTTAGCTTTTCAAATTAATTCCTCTGGAGAGGATTATAAAGACTTTATATTTAAGTCTATGTCTGGTAGACATGCTACATGGTAAAAATCTAGCATAGAAAGGAGAGTGAAGAGCTTTTTTCAGATTTTAATGACAACTAAAAATTACACTTGGGGAGAAATCTTGTAAGAGAAGTAATGTCCCGTGAGGATTTTTAAGGTGCTTGACTTACAGCTGAGCAGATGATTGATATTTCAGTTTTCTGGCTGACCTGAAAATCTGGGGGCAAATTGATTAGTTGTGAATTGAAACAGAATCTTTCCATTTATGTATTTATTATTGAAAAGCCTGCAAAAACTTGTTTGTGTCATACACACAAAAATTGTAAATGAAACCATTTCTAAATGAAATGTCAAAATATTTAATTTGGAAGGTGTTGAAATGAACAGTATTTACTTTTTTGAAATTTTGCCCTCTTTTTTTCTTCAAAGCTATTTGCTAAATTTGACCTGAATTTTCAAAAAGTTTGCAACCCCTAAACTACATTTTCCAGTGAATTTACTATTTGCTGGGGAAAAAATGGCCCAGCTCTAATCTAGATACTAGCAGCTGCTCTCAAAGTCAATTGGAGTTCTGGGCACTGAACATCAGTTTGGAGTAAGCCCCTAGTTCATATGCATTTTATTTTATTGGTGATACAGCTTTGATCTTCATTTATTGGATTTTGACACTAATTGTCTGTATTAAGGAACAACTGCCGCTCCTTCGGATTCATTCAAAACCTCAGTAGAACTGATAGTTATTTTTTCCCCATATGCTTTGATCATCTAGGCCTAATTTCCACACTGATCTCAAGTAAGCTATCCTTCTCTGGTACATTGTCACTATGGCTCCAGGAATTGCCCCTCTTTCCATTTAGTGTTGATCTATAAGCCCCTTTCTAAGCATTCATCGCCTTAAAATGTAATCAGCTGGATAAAGGTGACAGAATGTTCCATTACTTCAAAACTCATATTCACATGATCTATCCTTCTTCCAGGCAACTCTCAGGTATACCTTTGTGAGGAAAAAAGACAGGAAAAGCTATTTGATTTTTTTAGAAGTAATGTCTAAGGTCAGTACTTATTAAAAGCACTTCAACCTGCTCTTTTTGTAAAAGATAGGGTTAGCTGTAGCACAAACCATAGCAGAAATCATGTCTCAAATATTAATCTCCACTTACCAATGATCACTGGCTGTGATGTTCCGGGTTTTGGGAATCAAAAGAAAAATAAACCTTTCAACTATTTAAGTAGTTGACTTGTTCACTTCGTAGTTCTTTAAATCAGGAAAAAGTAACAAACGGTAAAACAAAAACTATTAACTTTTGCAGGAGAACATCATACATTAAGTTAAATTCACTGTTTGAATGCCATTGTGACTCATTTAAGCCTGATTCAGAGAGGCAATGTAGTCCAATATAGGGCATTGGACTGGGAGGCTGGACATCCGGGTTTATTCCCAGGTCAGACAGGCACTGTGATTTTAAACATAAGAATGGCCTCCATCTAGCCCAGTATCTTGTCTTCCAATAGTGGCCAATGTCAGATGCTTCGGAAAGAAAGAACACAACAGGGCAATTTAGTAGATGATCCACCCTGTCACGCACGTCACGCATCTGGCAGTCAGAGGCTTAGGCCTTGTCTACACTACTGGCTGGATCGATGGGTAGAGATCAATCTATTGGGGACTGATTTATCGTGACTTGTCAGGACATGATAAATTGATCCCCAGGGCATTCCCATCGACACTGGAACTCCAGCTTGCCAAAAGATGCAAGGCAGAGTTGATGCGGGAGCCCACTGCCGACTGCTGCCGCCGTGAGGGTGGCACGTAAGTCAGCCTAAGACGTTATTCAGGTAGCTGAAGCGTATCTTAGGTCAACCCTCCCCACTAGTGTAGACCAAGCCTTAAAGAGCACAGGGTTACTTCTCTGACCATCTTGGTTAATAGCCACTGATGGACCTGTCCTCCATGAACTTGTCTAATTCTTTTTTTAACCCAGTTAAATTTTTGGCCTTTACAACATCTCCTAGCAATGAATTTCCATAGGTTCACTGCGCATTGTGTGAAGTAATTCCTTTTGTTTGTTTTAAACTGTCTGCCTATTAATTTAATTGGGTTCATGTGTTATGTGGAGGGATAATACTTCCCTTATTTACTTTCTCCTTTGTGATTTTATAGAACTCTATCAGATCCTTTTTTTCAAGCTGAACAGTTCCCATCTTTTAATTTCTCCTCAAATGGAAGTTGTTCCATACCACTAATTATATGTGTTGCACTTCTCTGTATGGTTCAATTTCTAATATTTCTTTTTTGAGATGGGGCAGCCAAAACTGCACACACAGTATTCAAGGATTTATATAGTAGTGTTATCTTATTTTCTATCATGTTCAAACATTCTGTTAGCATTTTTGACTGCTGGTGCACATTGAACAGGTGTTTTTAGGGCATGTGATGAATGACCGGAAAGGGTTAAATATCCTACAGGATAAATTACTCAAGTTCAACTCATAAAAATGTGTGGGTAGATAATGTTTGTGGTTTTGTGTATTTACATATATAGTAGTAGAGGTCAACAATGTAATCAAACAGTCCTTGTCTATGTTGTATTCTGTTATTTCAGAGACCTTAACATTTTAACAAACTCCAAACACAGGATATTGCTGTTTTCATCTCTCTTTGAAATGCATAGAAAATCATCTGTGAATGGTGGAATAAGAGGCAGTTGCCATATGTTAATATATATGGATAATTACCTGTGATGCTTAGGATATCAATCCACTTCAAAGTCCTCATGAGTGCCTACTGTTCACCGAAGGACTCAAAGCTGTCAGAAGGCCTGAAACTGTATAAAGATGTTTGGGTCCCAATACTTTTTATCCCAAGCTCTGCTTGAGGCTTAATGCAGGAGAAGCCTAAGCCATAAGGACTGAGATCCAAGTCCTGACTGGACTGAGATCCAAGTCCTGACTGGACTTCCCTGAATATAAACATTGGACTATAACCTATTAACTATTTCTGAAAGAACTCTTTGTATCTACAAAGCTCACCATCTCTGCTATGAATCTGAATCTCAAGATTGTACTTATGTCTGTATGTAGATTGATCTTTTAGCTGATGTGCTCCATCTTTTCTTTTTAAATAAATTTTATTTTTAGTTAATAAGAGTTAACTGTAAGCATGTATTTGGGTAAGATCTGGAATATTCAGTTGTCTGAGAGGTTGTGTGTCCTATCTTTTGTGTCCTATTGACTCTTTTATATGATGAATAAGATTTTCAGTAATCCTCATGGTATTTGACTTGGGTTTCTGGGTGTGGGGGCCTAAGGCTGGTTGCTTTAAGGGAACTGTGTTGTTGGCTTCTGGGTAACCAGAGAGCTATCAAAGCTGTTTTGCGACATACACTTTAGTTAATTGGTCTGTAACTCCCTTGCTATTGTCTTGGCTGATTATTTCTCCAATTAGAGACAAGGGGAGTGAGGTATTATCTTTTATTGGACTAACTTCATCTAGTTTAATATAAAAGCTTTCAAGTCTACACAGAGCTCTTCAGGCCTGGGAAAGGTGTTCAGAGTGTCACAGCCAAATCCAAGGTGGAGCAGATTGTTGAGCATAAGGAGAGAGCATTTGAGGTGAAGTGGGCATTTAACACCACAACAGTCATAGGACAAAGGGGGGTTAGTGGGTAAGAAATTTTTGTAATAAACCATACATCCGGTGACTTTATTAAGTTCATGATTTTTAGTGTCTAGCAAATTTGTGAATATAAGCTCCTGGGCTAGTCTTTTTAAGATGTTGTGCAGATTTTCTTTGAGAATATGGACTAAGAGGTCAGTTATGGAGTGATTGTTTTGTGAAAAATGTTCACCCACAGGTGATAGGAAGTTTTTGTCTTTTATCATTTGTCTTTGTGACTTGATTGTCTTATTTAAAGCACATACTTGTTGTTGTGGCATTTAGTGCACTGGGTGAGGAATACAACAGGTTGTGATAGGCCTCTGTAGGACATATGGATCTTGAAGGGTGTGTTGTGAGGGATATTGACCATAGTAACAGTGGAGATAAGTCTGTAGATTTTGCCTCTGTCGTTCTGGCAGATTCTGGTGCTTCTTTGAGTTGGTTCATCTTGGTATGAGGGGAGATTATATCTGAGGGTAGTTTGGCAGGGGGTTGTTTGAAGGTAAAAAGTGGAGGTCCAGAAAAGATTTCTTTCAGAATGAGCTCCCCTCTGAGTATGGATTGTGTTTGTTTGATGATACCCCATATGGGTTCCAGTGTGGGATGGTAGGTGTCAAGTAGAAGAGTGCAGTTCATGGTGTGTGTGTTTTCCTCCTGTACTGAAGAAGATTCTTTCGGGGTATTTTTGGGTGGCTTATTCCATGATGAGGTCTCCTTCTCTGCTGAAGTGTTCTTGCTTAATGAAGGTGGTTTTAAATGTAAGTCGAGTTAAGCTGTTTCCTGGTCTTTCTCTGGTTGTTTTATTTGGACTCACTCATATTTATTGATCTTTTTCCAGTTAATTTCCCTGCCAAGCCACTACCCATTTGAGCATTAATTATCCATTACACTGTCCTCTGCTTTTACCCTCATACTATACTTATCTTTCCCATTTATGTTGTCCTCAATCAGCTCCATATCCTGATCCTTCTATGCTCCATATTTCTAATATCCAAACAAATTGATCTCTCCCTTCTGTCATTGATTCCTCAGCCACACATAATCCAGTCCCACTTCAACATCCTCCAAAGACAACTCCTTGCCTCTAGCAACATCTTCATCTCTACCTGTCTTCATCCACACAGTCTCCATCCCCACCCCCTTCCCTAAGGGCCTTCCCTCAGATTTTATTCTCATCCCAGCACTACCCCTTACATTTCCCCTCTTTTCCTACTGACTCTGGAATGCAGCTGTCCCCATCAATTCTTGATCCCTTCATCTATTGGCTCTTATCAAAACCTGAATCCATTTCTCTAACACTGCTTCTGTAACTACTCTCTCACGGAAGCCTTTCTTTGCATAGTCCTTGACCCAAGTCATCCCATTAGATCTCCACTGTCCATGCCCTAGTCACCTTAAACCAGGAATGAAAGTAAGTTCATACACGAAGGTATGGCATACCAGTAAAAAAAAAATAATTTAAAAATGTGGCAGCGTACTAGTAAGAAAGTGGCCAAAGCATTCAGAACTGGCTTACTTTCATGTGTTTTGGCAGTATAACAGGATAAACTCAGCTAATAAAAGCTGAAAACTCACTGTGTAACATTTCTCTCCTCCCTCCCTCCTCCTCCACCCAGGCTGTTGAAGAGTTTGTAGAGACATAATCAATCACATATCCATTGAAATGAAAAAGAGAATTGTCAACAAAATCATCGACAATAAGTCAAAAATTACAGTACTTGTTGATGAATCGACTATTCTTGCTGGAAACTGGACTATCATCATTTTTTTTTTGAAAGCCAGTACAGATGGAATTATGAGGCCATTTACATTTCCTCTGGACTTGATTGAGATGCAAAGTGCAACAGCAGCAGCCATTAAAGAGGAAATTTTAAAATGCTTGTTGCCTTGTGGGTTCACTAAAGTACTATTATTGGAAGTTTTGATCATCTGTTGCACTGACAGTGAAAATATGATGTTAGGAGTGAAACCTGTGTTGGAAAACTACTACAAATGGCCTTTCCTAATGTGATATTATGGCACTGTCTCAACCATAGACTGCTGTTGATGAAACTTTAGAAGTCATGGGAGGTACAAATGACTTTCAAGTTTTAGGATGCCTTATATCTTGTACAGTCAGTCACCAGAAAACTCACGAACTGCATGCTCATGCCAATGAATTACACATCGTACTTCAAAAAATCAGCAAAGTGTTCAACTTAAGGTGGGTGGTGGTAATGGGAAGAGCAGTCAGTGCAGTCTGGCAAATATATCCTGCTTTGGCAAAACACTTCAAGGCATCCTCCTAAGACTGGTTGAGAGTTGGAATTGAACATTTTACATTTCAAGGACTTCACTCAAAGCTGTGTTCTGTTATTTTATCAGAAACCTTTCTTTAATGCTGGATGTGCTGACAGAACGGAAGAACTTGTCTGAGATGTTACAAGAACGAGACATGACCATTCCAAAAGCAGACAATCTAATGAAAACATACATCAAAAGAACGGAAAGTCTAAAAACAGACCCAAGAGGTCACTCTGAATGAGCTCAGAAGGCTGAACAATCCAGCAAACTAAAGGGCGCTGGAAAAAGCACCAAAATCAACTCATCTCAATTCATTCAAGCAGTCGTTGACAAAGTGAGACAAAACTATTCACAACTGCCTTAACCAAAGCCGATTAAAGCACACATGAAGAAAGAGATTCTTATTATAAGAATTTAATTAATAATTTGTCAGTTTTGAATCCTGAAAAATGGCAAGAGAATCCAGAGAATCCCCAATTTGGAGTAAAGGTAATAAGAGCATTGGCTTACCAACTGCGAATCAATCAACAGAAGACACATTTGGGATTTGTGGAATTCAAGGCTTCTGGAGGAAAAAAATATTTCCTTCCAGTAGACACCCTTGCTGCAAGCAGTGTTGACTGATAAAGGGGATTCAGTATGATGAACAACATGGAGCTTCACCCCACACCCATTGCTGTATGTGTTGCTGCCATCCCAGGATGTACATCTCCCTGCTCCCTTCTGGGAGGCTCCTATGCACTGCTCCCCCACCCCGCATCCTGGCAGGGCAGCAGCTGCTGAGGCTGTAAGTTTTCCTGGGGACACCATTAAGCACCAGCCCGAAAGCTGAGCATTCACAAATGCACTGGCGGTGCACAGTCAGACCTTGCCTCTTGCAGCAGTTCCCGAGGTGTTAGCGGCGGAAACATTGTGTTCCCCTGCCCCTCAAAAGGGCACCAGAACCCTTCCCACTCCAGAGTTCTGGGCTGTGCCCTTGGAGAATGTAGCCAGCTGCAGGAATGGGTGACCGCTTGCTTGCACAAGGACAGTACGTATGTGTATGTGTAACAATGCAGCTGTCACTGATGAGCAGGGACCACAGAAACTGGCCCTCTATGGCTGTTGGCTGCAGAGAGCCAGCTGCTGCCACCACACCCAGCAATGAGCTGGGTCTGCCAAGGTGTAAGTAACCGAGACAAAAACCAGAGCCAACCAGGGGACAGGGGCAGGAGGCTGTGCTGCACCATGCCCAGCACTGCCCCACCTAGACTCTCCCTATTTCCTAGCAAATTAACAGCTTTCAATGATTGTTTAATCTCCTGGGCACATAAAAGGGTGTAGGGGGGCACACCAAGGGTCGCTAGTAGTAGGGTGAAGGAGAAGTGAATGAAGGACAACTAGAATAGCCTGCGTGGAATATACACGACACTTGGAGAAAATGTTGTCAATTTCAGCCTCCTGGGGACACCAAAACAAAACAGAAAGAGATCTAAGATTGTGCCCATATGTCTTAATGACATTTCAGGTGTAATCCAATATATAAATAGGATGGAATGGAAACTGTTTTCTTTCAAAGGAGGCACAATAATTTCTCTAAATATCCAGTTTTCCCTTCCAATCACTTTGTGGTTTTGTCTATCAGGCTAGTTGCTTTTTCTGTGATTCTTTCATTGTTTTAGAAAAATTCTTTGGCCAAAAATAAGACCCGATGACCATGACATCTTCCCACTATGCACTCCATTTAAAAAAAAAAATCAATAAGGAGCTGCAAGAAGTTTGGCCATCACATCCATCCTTTGATGGGAAAGCATAGACTTGAACTTGGGAATTAATGCTGAATCCCTTTGTATTTTTGTGTATTGGATCCAGACCAGAAAAAAACAACAACTGTGAAATAAGCAAGGATGCCAGAAATGGCCCCTAATCCTGTGGGTTGAACCACGGACGGAGCCGAGTTTAAACTGTTATGCGGGTACTCTGGGCTTTTCTCTCAGTCAGTCCCCTCCTCCCTGCTGCAAGCTGGAGAGACGAGGTGGCTGCTGCTGAATGCGAGGCGGGAGTGAGGCACCAAGTCTAGCCACCTTCTGCAGCCTGGCCAGAGGAGTGGAGAGGAGAGAAATATGACAGAGTGAGTTTTCACTTTTCAGGCTTTTATTCCCATATTAAAGTTTTATTAGAGACAGTATTCACAGTAGTAGCTTTAATTTTTCTATCAGAGTCATGCGAAGGGATCCATGAAGTTAAGTGGGTAGGAGAGATGGTTTGCTTGTGATACGACTATACCGGTAAGAAATTAAAGTTACTTTCACCCCTGCCATGAACTCACTTCATCTCCTGACTCTTACTGCAATCTCATTCTCCCTCCCCCCATTACAGTTACTGTATTTCACAGTGGTCTCTTCTCCTCACACTCTTCAGCTTTGACAACCCCAAGTAATGTGGGGGGAATCAGGTTTTGTCTCTCCCACTCCCTCCACTTCCAACATATTTCTTTTCTTCCTTTCCACCCTTTCTCTTTGATTTTCCAACTCTTTCTGACTCTATACCTCTTTCCCTTCAGATAGCTGTAAAATGACCACTCTCATAATTCCTCCTTGTCAACTTTCCTCTATGATTTTAGCACCTCACTCTTCTTC
Source organism: Sternotherus odoratus (assembly GCA_032164245.1). Taxonomy (NCBI): domain Eukaryota; kingdom Metazoa; phylum Chordata; order Testudines; family Kinosternidae; genus Sternotherus; species Sternotherus odoratus. The sequence continues at coordinate 154,260,720 of JAVMKO010000001.1, read as the reverse complement.
TACTCACAACCACTGAGTTTCAATCTTAGCAACTTCAGCAAAGTCAAATCAACTTCCAATCCAACCCTCATTCAGCCTCCTGTTTCCCTGCTCTTATCTCCTTGTCTGACTTTCAATTCTCCTACTGACCAAAATAGCTGTTTACTCAACATTGTGATGAGTGGCCATTGCTCTCTCAGGAATTTCTCATTAGCTGAGTTCCCTCTCTCTGACCACTGACTCTCATTAGCTGAGTTCCCTCTCTCTGACCACTGACTCATCTCCTTCGACATCATTCATCTGCCTCCTGATGCTAAATGATATTTCTTGGACCTTTATTCCATCAATGTATATGTATGTGTGTATAGGTCCACATATTAATTATATTAGAGCAGTAAAAAGAATAACCAATAGTGTTCTATTTTCCATACTCCATTATATAAAATATTCATGGAATATATTTTATTTTAATTAAAACATCTTCAAAGCCAAGTTTTTAGTTATTTCTGTGCTTTGATCCAGTTCAGGGTGACACATGTTGGAAATAACCTGGTCATTTAAGGAATTCATGGAACAGAGAATGACTCCTCTATCTATGTAAAAACGTATTTAAATATTGTAGTGTATAGGAATTAGATATCATCCCTTTGAATAGTCTGTGAGTCTTCTAGTGATACTCACTGTCTACTACCTTTCAGAAGCCGCCAGAGCAGAAGTTTACATAGATAGCTAGTCGTTGTATGTTGTGTATAGTTAGTTAACATGGTTATTTGCAATATAAAGAGCAAAAGACTATCTATCTGATCTAAATTATTGCATGGAGAGAAAAGCGCCAACCATACCAAACTGTCCCTCAAGCTAGCTAATTTCTTGTGTCATTTAGAGGTGTGTTTAAGAAGAGGATAATGGAATTGGGATCAGTTCAAGGAGAGCATTCCTTGCATAAGGGCCAGTGTGCAAGAAAGCACAAAATGGCTGAGTAAGAAGTTGATAAATGGTCAGATAAGTTTAGAATCATTGGCAGATCAGAGGAAGTGTGGGGTAGGAGGTAGGAATATGACGATACTAGAGTAGAAACATGATGAGTAAGTTGTAAAGGGCTTTGAATATTAAGATGGGTACTCGAATGTGCTGCAGTGAAACAGGGATTCTAGTGGAGGGCAATGGGATCAGAGTGGCATGTATGGAAGATAAACTTAGAAACTGTATTTTGAGTGGAATGGATAGGAAGGATGCGAGTATGAAGGGGGCCAGAGAGGAGGAGACTGCAGTAATAAAAATGAGAGATAAGAGCCTGGATGAGAATTTAAATTATTTGTACAAAAAGAAAGCAGTAGGTCTTAGAGTGATTTTGGAGAAAGTAACCGTATGATTTATGTCCAGCCTGGATGTGTGTGTCAGGAATTAAAAATTCACTATAGGTTGTGGACTAGATTATCAAGTAGATGGGGGTATTTTGAGTGACAGAGAATGTGAGAGAGTATGGTATTGGAGAAAAAACTAGGAGTTCAATTTTGGCTATGTAAAGGCGAGGTAGGACATCCAGGAGACATCAGAGGCTGAGAAATTATAGAGGTTACTTTAGTGGATGTTAGAGCCCTCAGGTGTGTTTGGCACAGTATAGGCTGATCCCGCATCATGCTTGGCTGGGACAGTCCATTTTTTAAGCCCTGTCCCAGCCATCCCGACTTCTTTGGCAGAAATGGGCATTTGTCCTGTTTGGTCTTGCCAGCTGATAAAGTGAGCAAGAGGAAACACAACAAATGCCCACTTTTGTCAACAAGAGTTGGGTGTGGTGCAGAGGAACCCTGCAGGGGGCAAATGGAGATGCCAGCCCCGTGCAGGGGTGATGAGGTTGGTCTGCGGGGAGGAAGAGGAAGGAAGGGTTCCAGTGTGTGCAGGGGCCAGCCGGGTTCCAGCAACATCCTTCAGCAGGGTTCGAGTGACTAATGAGTAGTGACAGCCTCAAGCGATGGGGCTGGCAGGGTTTGAGTAACCAGTGACAGTCTGGGCAGGAGGCACCTTCAGCAAGAGCCCCATGGGGGTGGAAGGGAGGGCGAGACTTGGCAAACCCTATGCCAAGGCAAACCTCAATCGTAACACCCGTTGAAGCAGGGAATATCCTAGAGGGGTTCCCCTATTATTTAATTTTTCAAAAGTTGATTGAGCTTTCAAAATACACTGAACTAAATTTCCCAAACCCAGTTGCTGGTTTATGTAGTTCCTTTGATATTTTGAAAATGTATTGGATGTTCCTTATCCTTTGAATTTCATTTTATTGTATTTGTTTTGTTAAATGTTAGTTGTCATTATTTATTTTAAAATGATAAATGCAGTAAAAATGCATTACGCAACCTCAGCTATCAGGAAGAGAATACAGTAACAAAGGGTTTTTGTTGATGATGATTGCAAAGCTATAATACAAGCCTTTTTAGGTACAATTTAAAAACCATTTTTTCCAGAATGAGCTTAGGAGAGAGAGAGATTTTCTCAGATAAATGGAAGTTCTGTGCTTTCCGTTTCATGGAAACAGTTAAAAATTGGATGTGAAAATAAAACATTTTTTGCTTTGAATGTGACTAGTGAACGTTTGTTCCCAGTACTGCAATTTTTAAAAATATATTTAACATTAGGACTAGATGCTCTTAATGAAACTGTATGATAAGTTTTTTTGGGGTTTTTTTTTGTTTGTTTTAGATGTAACAACATTAGAAAAAGCAAATATAGGACATGATGCTGAAAGCTGAATTAGGACCTCTGCTCCCACATGAAGCCCTACTGAAGTCAAAAGGACAGTATGCTATTGCTTGATAGCTTCAAAAAGAGAATAAAGAAATAATTAGCATGCTATAACATTTCACTGGGAATGATAAATATTTACCTATTGTTGGACTTTCAGTTGCTTTTCCTACTGCTTTATACAACAAAATCTGTGACGCTATTCTGCCATCCTTCGATATTATCTCTTTAAAAGCTGAATGGCTTCTGCTGAAATTTTACTTTTCCACTTTTCGTCACTTATCAATTGATGTAAAACTGTTGTGAAATGTAACATCTCTATGCATAACATTGGCATAGAAATACATTAAGAAATCCAGTCACTGTCTTTTATTAACTAAACACAGTATCAGCTTGCTATGCTTATTTTACCACTTTGAAAATTCCATTTAGGTATGTCCTTAAGTACTTTGCTGAATCATGGCCTTAGTTTGTAGAAATGTATCTCTTTCCTTCTGGTAACCTGATTCAGGAAAGTACATGAGCACATGCTTCAGCTGATTCCTATTTAGTAAGCAGAGCTTATTCATGTGCTTGAAATAAAGAATGCACTTAAGTAGTGCCCTGAATAGGGATGCTATCCTGAACTGAGACGTCAGTCTTCTCTGTTTCCTGCCATTCTTAACCAGTTTTCTACCTCTGTCTAATCTGCTCCAGGGTAACCCCAAAACGTTATTTTTAAAAAACAAACAAACAATTCTTTACTAGTAGTCCTATATGGGTGTATTTAGAAAACATAGGCCCATATCATACAAACACTTATGCACATGCTTAACTTTATTACCGTGCAAAGCTAAGCACATGCATAAATGTTAGCATGATTGGGGCCATAATTAGCAGCTGATGATTGTCTGCTGATCAGAATATATGTATCTGTGTCTGTCTGGTTTAGCAATTAATTTATTTTCAAGTGATTTGACATAAAAGTACAATAATCAGCCAAAGCATTCCCAAGACAAGCAGCTGCCAACTTTGGACAGTAAAATCTTTGTTTAGGATCATGAGACCATTGCAGTCATGCTGTTGTATGACTCTTCTCAGAACCTCCTTTTGGTTTTTTTAAATGTATTTACAAGTAATATTAAAAACTGTGAAAATGGTATTTTTAAGATGAGTAAGAGAACAAGTCTGACTGAGGAGTGTCCTCTCCAAAACCCTGCAGTGAGAAAACAACTCACTCAGCTGGAGTTCTACCACCAAGTCCATCATCAGTCAGTCAGTCAAGTCAATGTAATCCTTTCTTTGAGCATTGTTATGTTCTGGTGACTTACCATAAAATTTTGTGCCTCTTGATTTTGGTTGGGAACAGAAGTACCAAAACACTATGAAAGTGATGGGCTTGTGGTACTTCAAGCCTAGTCTAAATTAGGGATTGAATTCCATATCAAAAATTTTGGATAAATATCCAAACTCTTCAATGTTTATCCAAACCAAAGCTAAGACTTTTGAAATTAGGCCATCATTAGCACAAGTTTTCAATCAGTGCCAACACTGATCTGATACATACCAAAATCCTATAAATTAAAGGTTGCAAAGTCAGTTACAAAGCTCTTGTGTTAGAATGTTTTGTATAGAGTGTAAACTGAAAGATTATTCTCTGTGCAATAACTGGTCCTCAGATGATGTAAATCAGTGTAGTTCCTTCCACTGATCATTTTTTTCCACTTACAATAGGTGTTTTGAAAAAAGTGATTACCACAGTTACATAATTAGTTTGAAATCTAGGTAAATGTCGCTTCCATCTCAGAGTTAATTATATCTGAAATGTGTGTGGCATAAAATAGATTTCCATACACTTTAAAATACTCTTTTTAACTTTGTTGGGTAGGCAAAGCAATGAAATAAGTGATTTTGTTGAAATGCCTGCTCTAGTGATTTATTTATTCATTTTGGTGACCTGATACAGATCCAGCTTTAGTTTACGATAGGAAAAAAAACAAGATCATTTAAGACCGAAAGTGTTTCCCACCTACTGTTGTAAATTCTTGATGAATTGGTTTCTAAAAGATCCATATCAGTGCCTCCCATGGAGATCTTCTAAATAATGTATAAGTTCTTGTTCATTCTAATTACTTTGTAATGCCTTGGAGCTCTGAGCATCAATTATTAACATTCTGACTTTAACAAGGTATGATACTCTATTAGCATAGCCTAACAATTATTCTCTGTTCACATCTGACCCTCTAAAGAAGACAAAGCATCTGCTGAGGACCTTAAAATACTTACTGACTCTGACACATAACATTTGCATATTATTATTTAGCTACTGCTGGGCTACAGAGTTCATGTAACATACTTCCATATAATAAGAAGTATGAGAGTTAGTTACAGATATATTTGTTGAATAACCAGCTTAATAAAGCACCAGAAGTTCATAACAGTGATGAGCCCATTTTCATATTAATTTTTCTGGAGGTATTTCAAAGCCCTGTAGTTCTCCAAGAGAATGTATTCCTACATAATATATTTGGAAAATTGAATTTTTAAACTTCACTTTAGGGAGTCACTGAAATTTTAGAGCTTGTAAATCTGTTAGGATTTGCATTTCCATTATAAAAGTGTTCATGTGCAAGTGTAATTATGTCTGTTCTTGGTATTAGCAAAGCATCATATACATACAAACAAAATGTTTCAGTTCCTTGTAAATAAACAAATTGTTCTCTGATTCAGGCAGAGTTTTATTTGCAACAAATCATTACTGATGTGAGCAAAAGGATGCAAAACAATAATATTTACAAATAATGAGCTTGGATTTGCAAAATTATTTACAGTTGAGAGAAACCCATTGCAAGAAGGAATGTATTATAACAGGGATTGTCAACCTTTGGCAGATGGCCTGCCAGGGTAAGCCTACTGGCAGTCTGGGATGGTTTGTTTACCTGCCGCGTCCACAGGTTCAGCCAGTTGTGGCTCCCACTGGCTGTGGTTTGTTGCTCCAGAAAAATGGCGGCTGAGGGAAGTGGTGGCCAGCACCCTTGACCGCACCGCTTCCCGCAGCCCCCACTAGCCTGGAGTGGCGGACCATGGCTAGTGGGAGCGGCGATCAGCTGAATCTGCAGATGTGGCAGGTAAACAAACTGGCCCGGCCTGCCGGGGGGCTTACCTGGTGGGCTGCATGCTAAAGAATGCTGATCCTTGTATTATAAAATGATAGAGAGAACTTCAAAATAAGGAGAAACAAACCCCCTTGCTATAGAAGCATGTGGTCCTCCGGATTTATTCACTACGTTTTTATGTTATATCTGAAAAAAGCCATTTAAACAACAAAAACAATATTAGTTAATTAGAAACCTTTTGCTGATCTTAGGCCTTATTACTAATTGCCTGGCTTGTGAACTATAAAATAAACAGATTTTTGTTGTGTTTAAGGCATGTGCAGCTTAATTTAACTTCATGTAAATTCAGAACACACACAAGCCCTAATACTACAAGTTGTTATGCACTGTCAAGCCCCTGAATCCATGAACAAACTAGTTAGTCTCTAAGGTGCCACAAGTATTCCTCGCTTTCTTTACAGATACAGACTAACACGGCTGCTATTCTTAAACCTTTTGATTTCATGGGCACAGATGATGACTTGGACAGAGCAGTACCACAGCTTTGGTCTGCATGTTAGAATATCCTCTGGCTTGTTTTGTACCCCATACGTTGCTTTGAACCTTTAGTACATTTGGCATAAATGGACAATGCCCCATTTTCATGGGCATTTTATATATTTTTAATGTGTAATGTAATATGTCAATCAGGAGGGGGAAAGGAGGGTTTTTATACTTCAGCCATTGAGATTTACTTTTATTCTCCACTTCAAAAATGTACAAATGCATATACGTTTTTTTGTTTGTTTTGTTTTTTTAAAGCTGGTGCACGTACCAGCACCTAAAGTTAAGGCTGCCCAACACAGTTTTGAGTGCTTGACTTTGCAAACTTAAAGTAGCTTTTTGCATTTCATGCATAAAAATAGTTCCATAAAAAGTTGAGAGACTAAGATATAGACCTTGTAAAACAGAAAATTATGATGTGACCTTAAGAGTGGTGTTTGATGCTTGAAACCATAATTGCATTTATTAATGTATGGTAGAGAGAAGAGCAATTCAGAAGCTGTCCATACTACAGGAGTATTTTCTGTGGTAATTTCCTGGTCCTTTCTAACTCTTCAGTTCAGTTCACGCTCATAAACTCTGACTGTGGTACTGAAGTCCGCACATCTTGATTTAAAGACTTCAAGTTACAGAGAAGCCGTCATTTACTCTAGTTCAAATCAGCAAATCACACACACTGAATGCTGAAGAGGAAGATGATATAAACCCTTCAGGTCTCTGCCAATCTGACTTAAGGGGAAATTCCTTCCCAACTCCAAATATGGTGATCAGTTAGACCCTGAACATATGGACAACACCCACCAGCCAAACACCTGGGAAAGAATGCTCTTTAGTAACGCAGAGCCCTTCCCATCAAGTGTCCCATTTCTAGCCATTGGGGATATTTGCTAACAGCAGGTTCAGATGGCCCATATGCCAATGTGGGCAACCTCATCATACCATCCCTTCCACGTATCAAGCTCAGTCTTGAAAATGTTGTTTCTTTTCCCCCCACTACTCCCTTTAAAAGGATGTTCCAAATTTTCACTCCTCTGACGATTAGAAATTTTTGTCTAAGTTTGAGCCTGATCTTGTTGATGGCTAGTTTATATCCATTTGTTGTTGTTATTTTCCTAAGGACAATGGTCCATTCTCACACACTCACACACATATACACACCCCAGCGTGGGTGTTGGTAACTGGACTGTATTGTTCCAGTTCAGAGCTAAGTTATACATTTTGGTTCTGGTTCTTAACCTCCCTGTGGTCAGGGTAAGTGAGTTTTGATCTGAGTCCCTTTGATTATACTGTTACCTATGTTACCTTTGTTCCTCTAAAAAGCAACCCAGCCTCACATTTGTATTACTTTTATTACAATGCCACTGTTAAGTCAGACAGAAAAGGAAAGGAGCTTATTCATACACACATCCACATGTACCACATTCATACCACCAGGCACCCACACACTTACACAGGCGGAGAGTTACCAGAGACAGCATCGGGAGCAGAGAAGCTGAAGCATGGTAGATCTGGTGTGTCCGCCTGTGGTCGTGGATCCAGGCTGATGACCAGGTCAAGGAGCAGCAGCCTCTTGTGTGTGTGGCTGCTTCCTTTTAGAACTGGGAAACTCCTGTCAGGTACACTGGGTGTTTCCTTCTGTATCCATAAACGAGAAGCATCCTCAGTCCCTGTTCCTTTCATGCCTCTTTTCTTTACAGCCCTTCATAATTGATATAATTTCCCCTGAGAAGGCAGACACACCTGGCTCCTGGCTCGTCTTCCTTGCAGTTCCTCTCCACCCAGTCCCACGTACACTTTCTCATTCACACTCCCTTATCTTCCACACACACACACCCTTGTTCACACTCTCTCTGATGTGATGGGGTATTACAAAGCTTGGCAGTTCATAGAAGTGGTAACTTGAAAAGGGTACAGAGCTTGCAAAGGTTACAAATCTTAAAAGGCTATACTAACAGTAACTGAAGTTACAAAGTCTGCAAAAAAGTTTGCAGAACTTAATGATACAAGTTACAGGTCTTGCAATTGCATTTGAGTCAAGGCTTTACATAACATATACAATATTACATCCGTGATGGTAATTATATATATTGAGAGAACACATATTGGTAGTGTTATATCATCCTTTTATCACCATGAGTTTGTGATGACCTCCTCACTCTCCTGTTAAACCAAGAGTGAATAATGCCAATTATACAAAACTAGGGCCAGTGAAACATTTACATATCTCACCATCTATTCTGCTGTATATTTTACAGATTTTTTTAAAAAATCTTTATTTATTGTAGACTATTTTACTGGCACTGTATTTTATATCCATTCAGTTGTATTGCCAGGCTGTCTTACTGGCATAAATCCAACTATTCAGATCTTGATTACTATTTTAAGATTCTGGGTAAAATGATCCAATGAAGTTAATGAACCCAGATAATTTCTTCTTTTCAGTCATTTTTTAAATTTTGTAGCCTACAATTTAGTCTGACATGGTTTTCTCTCCTACATACTCTCTATACCATGTTCCAAAGTCCTGTTCATTGCGTAAGTAGCATTGCTTGACTGTACCCTTACTTCAGCTTAAATGGCAGTTATACCTAATTGTTATATCTTTCTGTAACACTGTATCATTGCTGATTTATGGGGCGCCTTCCAGCTATCTTACTCCTATTCACTTTTCCCCTCAGTGGTGATGTTGTTTTTAATAGATTAATTGTTCCTAGTACAATGAGTTCTCAGAATGAGTCTTATTCATGTACATAGGGCCAACACACAGCTTATGCACTGCTTATATCCTGGAAAAATCCTCATTCACATTGTGCTGCTGATCCTCTTCACAGCCAATCCACAGCGCTAAATTCCCTGTCGGAGTTAGATTGGATTCATAACATTTATTTCTCATAATTATTTAGGCTAATTTGCAAAGGCCACATTTTGTAACCAAATAGTGTCCTCCTGTAACAAGTACTTGTCAACGTGTATATCAGTTTATTTGCTTACTAAGACAAGAAGTGACCTCTTGGGTCATCAGGTCCAGTCCCACATTTTAACAAATAATTCCCATCATATAATCCTCTTCATAAAGTTATCTAGCTCCATCTTAAAATTAGTTAAATTGCTTTCCCCTCTACTGCTATTGGAAGACTGTTCTACTGCTCTCATTGTGGTTCTAATTTCCAGCCTAAAGATATTCATAGCCACTTTCTACCCATTTGTTCTTGTGTCAACATTGTCCTTTATCTTAAATACCTTTTCTCCCTCCATGCTATTATTATCCGCTTTTCCTCTGAAATATTTATACAATGCAATCATCTCTCCACTCAGCCCTTGTTTTGCTAGGTTAAATAAGCCAAGCTTTTCCAGTCTCATCTCATGAGATAGGCTCCCCAGTCTCCTTATCACTCTAGTTGCCCTTTTCTACAGCATGAATCAGCTTTCTTGGACTTAGATGACCAGAATTATACTCAATATTCGAGATGAGGACTTGCCAGTGCATTTTATAATTGCATTAATATTTCCTATCTCTACTGGAAATACCTCACCTAATACATATTATATGTTGTATCAGTGATTGTTCATTTAAACTGTGGTGCTTGTTATGATTGATAACAGCAACCACTAGGGAGCATGGAGCAAAGGGGTAAGAGTGTGTGTAAGCGGGAAATAAAGTCAGTCTTGCATACACTCCACACATGGTGCAGAGGATCTCTGTCTGCAGGAACATAACAATACAATAAAATATTTCAATAAAATATTCAAATTCCTCACTCTTGGTTTCAGCCCTGAAGCTATTTTTTTATTTTATTTTTTTTGTGGAAAGTCTGTTCAAGCATATTTTAAAAAAACCACCCACAAATATCACTTCAAATAATTACTAAATGACCCTAGTCTATACTACAGTGTTGATCTCTATGTTGTTGCAAAGAGCCCACCATTTCATATATTTAAAATATTTTAATTTTAATGCATGTTTGTGAGATAATTTTAAAAAATTGTTCAGAAGCGTTTCATGTTAAAACAGTGAAATGTTTACAATCTTAGCATCAATGAAAGGGGTAAAATGTAACAAGGAAAGCATTATTGATTCATGGTGGTGACTAGCTGGGTGAAGAAGTCACAATGAATGCTTTGTTCAGTGAATTGAACCCATTTTTCAGTTCAGAAATTCTCAGTGGACCATGATGCTTTGAATGTGTGCTATTTGCAGATATTCAATGAATATTTTGTGTGAATCAGTTTCAACCTACAGATTGCTTCTGTTCACTGAGAATCTTCATTAGGTTATTTGTATCTATGATTCAATATTGAGCTATGTGACTGATAAACAAACAGGTATTTTTTCTTCCCTGATTGGATGACCATTTTGTGAACAAGTGGAAGGCCTCATTTCTTCACTGGTGTTTTTATTATCTAAAAAAAGCCAGACAGCAATTTATGGGAAGAGAAGTAACAGGAGATAACTCTGCTTAGGGAATTTCAGGAATTGTAAGCCTTTTCACCTGTATGGGGGTCAGGAAGGATTTTTTTTTCCCCACGGGACCAGTTGGCAGAGAACCAGGGAATTTTTTTGCCTTTATTATAGCACCTTAATGCCACAGAGGGTTAAGTAAGAATGCAGTTAGTGCCTTTTCCAATTCCTCTATTGAACAAAAACTCAAGTTATCGAGGGCATTGGCTGAACTTACTGTTCTATATTTTCTGTCACATATCCCTATTTGTTGTTGTTCTGGGAAGCAGGTGACTTTCTCATTGTTAATATTTATTTATATGTTGGTAACTCCTAGGAGTCTCAATCATGGATCAGGATCCTCTTCTGCTTGGTGCTGTACAAAACGTAGAAGTATAATACAATCCCCATACCACACATCTTGCAGTCTAAGTATGAAGGAAGACTACTTTTTACTACTTCTTCCTCCTCACTTCAGCTGCTTTTTATTTTTATATTTTTGTTCCTTCTCATCTGTCATCTCTTTGTTTGCAATTCCCAAGTGTATGGAGGTGACATATGAGCATTTCTGTACGGACCAAATGTGTATTTGCATAAGTATCTGTGATGCTTTCTCTTTTGCAAATGAAATTTTTACTCATAGAAGTTGTGACAAATCCTGGGAACACAGGGAATATTTGAAGTCTATTGTATCAACCCAAACAAACTTTAGAATAAAATGAAAGCTGTCATTCTTGAAGCCACCAGAGCACACATTCCAGAATGTCAGTGTTGGCACTCGCACAGCTTAACTGAGAAATGCCACCCACCTGCCTCAGCAGTTCAGGGAACTTGATGGGGCTGGTGGTGAAGGGAGACAGTTCCAGCAGTGACAGAGGGAAATGCTCACTAAGGGCTGGTCTTCACTGCGGGGGGAATCGACTGAAGAGATGCAATTTCAGCTACGTGAATCACGTAGCTGAAGTTGACATATCTTCAGCCGACTTACCTGCCATCCTCACGGTGGCGGCAGGCAGCGGCGCGCTCCCCCGTCGACTCCAGCTTGCACCTCTCGGCGAGCTGGAGTTCCAGAGTTGAGGGGGGCGCCACTGGCGATTGATTTGTCGTGTCTTGATGAGACATGATAAATCGATTGCCAAAAGATCAATTGCTACCCACGGTAGTGAAGATAAGCCTTAGGTAGTTCCTCCCCTCAGGAGTCTCTGGCACCCATTAGCCAGCTGGGGGAAGAGGGGTGGAGGGGTGCTGATTGGCCAGCATTTCTCAGCTCCCAGTATTTAACCCAAAGCAGGGTCCATGTGGAGATTCTTTCAGCACTGTTCCAGTAGCCCCAACCTAACTACCCTGAAGTAGGAATGGGAATCTGGCCTGACTGATGCTGTGGGGATAGCAGATCAGCTGTATGGAGGTCAGGAAGGATATTTTTCCCCATGGGACCTGTTGGCAGAGAACCAGGGAATTTTTTGACTTTATTATAGCACCTTAATGCCACAGAGGGTTAAGTAGGAATGCAGTTAGTGCCTAGCTGAAGCACTTGAGTTGTTTATTTGTCACATCCAGACTGGTAAAGCTTGATGTTGGAACTGGAGGGAGACGGTTTAGTCTCATGGCTACGTTAAGCAATGTTTGTATGTAATAGAGAGTATACAAATAGATAAGTGGACCATTTGTCAGGACATATGGTTTCAGGCTCATAAGTATTTATGACAAGTCCTAGAAGGATAACTAAGGTTGTGTGACAGGGTGTACCTAGCTTTTTGTGGCCCCCCTGCTGGAGGCCCTGACATCCTACTATAACCTGCCCCAGGAAAGGAGCAGTGAAGGTGGGTCCTCCTGTCCTGCCTAGAGAGGCCTTATAGAATCAGACAAGCAGAACTCATCAGGCTCAGAGAAAAGTCGCAGCAGGGTGAGAGCTGGCTGAAACCTGAGGAGTGAGGAAGGATGCAATGACCACAGGAGTTCAACTGGCTGAATTTACAGAATCTGGGAAAGAGAGGACCTGAGAAATTTAACTCTAAGTCATGTGTGAGGGCAAAGGGTCTTGGCGGGAAGAGTCCCAGAGGATGCAGCAGTAACTACTTAAAGGGAGCAGCATGGGACTGCTATTTATATGGTCCCTCGGTGTCAGTCTGTAATAATGGGTGGGTCCAGGTTTCCCCACCAATCATTGGCAAAGTGACCTCACCCTGGGTCATGGGGAAAGGCTCCCTTAGAAGCCTGAGTGAAGGACTAGATTTAAAGAGCCCAGAGAAGGGGTTAAGACCCTGGTGAGGAGAGAGAGTTTGGTGAACTCTGCTATCCAGGAAGGTGACTTGACTGGAGGGCTGAGCCACTTAAGACCTACCAAGTGAGACTGAAAACCTACAGGGAGTCCTGGGGCAGAAAATCTCTGCAGACCCAGATGCAGCATCAGGAGGCACTTAAGTGGTGAATATCCCCTGTTTTAGGCTGTTATCTACTAATCTGAGAAAAAAAATCAGAATGCTATCTGGATTGATAATACTATTCAAAAGGAGATTACATGTAGGTAATTATTATTTGAAATTTAAAATCTTATCCCCTGGGGACTGAGAAGGAAGCCACTACTTTCTTAGCAGAAAGTAAAATAAATGCTTGGGGGGGGTGGTTGTTTGGCTTTTTTACAGAAGTAATATCATTGGAAGACATATTTTATTTATATTCCAATTTTTAATATCTGCTTAAAATGTTCACATCTAATAAAAAATAATAATGCTAAATAAAATTAGCTTAAAAAGTCAATATCAGTTACGATAGCAGGCTTCCAAGAAAAGAAAAAGTGCAATAAGCTGTTGAAAATAGCTATAATCAGACATTAAAATAACATCTTTTCAATGCCTTACCCCTTTTGATGATCATCAAAAGTCAAAAAGCAGGGATTTAACCAACCTTTCTGTAATTCATTCAATAACCTCTGTCTAACCTCTGTCTGTATTCTGATGGTGTGATTATTTTTTATAGTAATCCATATCAGTATTTTTACAGTTCATCATTACTTCATTAAATGTATAAAATGGGTGCTTTGAAAAGTAACTAATACTGAACTTTGTAGTTTCTATCACAGCTCCACCCACAGATAGCCTGTATAACAGAAGCTCATGGTATTTTCACATATGGGAATTTTGAAGTTTACAGATTTGCCAATTAAAACAAAAAGACAACAGACTATAACAAGGACCACTCACATCCTCAATGCAGAGCTAATGGGAAACTTCTAGGCACCTGGATAAGGCTGACTTTCAATTAGTGAGAATTAAAATTCGAACCAAATCTGACAAGTCAGTGTGCAGTGTTCTACTCGCTGAAAAATTGTATAACAAATTCTAGTTTAATGTGACGTTTTACAAGAGTGTAACATTAAGGTTAAGCAATTAAGAATAGGAAAAAAAATAAAATTAACATTCTTACAACATTAATTAGACCACAGTGAATATAATGTATTCCTCAGTAGTACTTTAGTTTCCTGGTTTTCTTGTAAAATGTATACTATATATTACTGTTTATGGCTTTAAATTATTGCGAGTGTTGGGAAAAGCTTAATTTAAACATAATTGCTCAACAATAAGATTTATATTAAATGAAAAAAAATACAGTTAATAATCTATTAGATTGTGGAATTTAATACACACACACACACCCATATGAAAATTAATTAATTATGAAATAAAGCAGAGAGAATGACCATATATATATTTATATATATATATAAAATATCCCACAATATAACTCTATGGTAGAAAAAGGTCTCCTTTGTACTATAGCTGTAGTCCCTTTGGAGTGGAATCAGATTTTAAATTAAGTGCTTTCAGCATTCATTTTCCATTAATAAATCAGATCCCAGCTGTTGAATATTATCTAAGAGGATAGCTTGGATTATTAGAAAAATCAGCATTTACTGCTTTCTTCCATAATTAATTTATTTTCCCACAACAGGTATGTACTGAAATCTTAAATTTACCTTGAAACAGCATATATTAGCACCAAGATGCAGACTTCTACATAAAAAAGAGCTTTATTTGCTATAAACACAGAACAACTGAATTGTAAATTGAGAACTGCAAGTAGTTTAACAAGCCTCTCAATATATGAACTTCCTATAAGGATAGACTCTTTTGCATTTTTTCCATCTTTGTGCCACCCTGCTGCTGATCTTCTTGAACAAGTTCGCTGGCTTAGATATATCTCCAAGTATGTTCATGGTGCACATGTTCACTTAAGGATCAATTAATGATAGACATAAGGAACTCACCATTCCTTTCACAACTAGATTTTTCTACCTATGGTCCTAAGTCTTATAATTCCACCTGTTCTTCAGGAAGTAGGGGAAATCTGTTTTACTTGAATTCAATGTCATTAGCAGTATACTTGCTGCAAGGCAGGAAATCTCCACATAAACCGGAGACTTAAGGCCCTAGGGCATACACTTTTGACTTGTACCAAATTACGTTGTGGGAGCTGTTTGTAAAATACCTTAGTATTCTTGATCAGACATGAACTTTCTTACATGAGAAACAGACTCCCATGGAGCCCCACCTACTTTCATAAGTACAACCAATCATTTGGTGTCCGGTTCTCAAATGTTTTCTAAAGACTGTTGGATGACCATGGATTATAGTTAGAAAAACTCTAAGGCTAAGTCTACACTACTCGTCAGATTGATGGGTAATGATCAATCTTTTGGGGATTGATTTATTGTGTGCAGTACAGAAGCAATAAATCAATCCCTGAGCGCGTCCCTCATCGACCCCGGAACTCCACTGCCGCAAGAGGTGGAAGAGGAGTCGATGGGACAGCATCAGCAGTTGACTCGCCACTGTGAGAATGCTCAGGTATGTCACTTCAGCCACGCTATTCGATTAGCTGAAGTTGCATATCTTAGGTCGCACCTTTCCCCTGTGTAGACCTGGCCTGAGCTAAGGTCACTTATAGAAGTAACTTAAAGGTTCTTTTGAATCAGTGGTCCTTTGTCCTGCTCTGTGACAACTGGATCTGTAACAGGTCTTATGAGTCTAAATTAGCCCTGCAGAGCTCATATTCCTAGCTTTTCTCCAGCCCAGCCAGGAGACCCTGCAGTAACTACATAACCTCTATTCCAGAGCAGAGAGACATAAAGATTGCCCGGAAGGGGCTGGGAACTGAGCCCAGAGAACAGGTTGAAGGAAGCCCTGGCAGAGAGAGAGAGAGAGAGAGAGAGAACCTTTTGTTTGTTTGATCTTCTGTTACTGTGGATGAGGTGAAGTTCTAGTTAGTGACTTGGCAGGAGGGCTAAGCCACATTTCCCACTCCGACCTGTGTGGGGAAGGCCCAGCTCAGAAAAGCAGGCAGCACCTGTAGCATGACTTTCAGCCAGCATTAGGAGATAGGTTATTTGCTATACTCTTAGCTGCCTCTCCAGACCCAGCAACTGGAAAGAGGAGTTTTTGAGACAGATTGAGTCAGGAGGTGGAGGGACATGTTTTGAGCTAGGGAGGTTGGGAGCAAGGTAGGAGGCTGATGTCAAGTGAAGTGGGGGGTAGGGTTAAGCCTTATGGACACACATAGTTGGGAATGGGTTTCTGAATAGATTGTGATTAGGCTGGAGGGAGCATTCACTTAAGGTTACTGAGCCTGGATTGACAGGGGCTGGATTGACTGGATTGACAGGGGCTAGATTGACTATGAGGCTGACTGGAGGGAATGTCATAGAATCATAGAATATCAGGATTGGAAGGGACCTCAGGAGGTCATCTAGTCCAACCCCCTGCTCAAAGCAGAACCAATCCCCAACTAAACCAAGCCTGACCTTAAAAACCGCTAAGGAAGGCGATTCCACGACCACCTTCCTAGATAGCCCATTCCGGTGCTTCACCACCCTCCTAGTGAAAACGTTTGTGTGAATAAACAGGTGAGTGCATGAATAAAGGTGGTCTGTGATGGGGAAAGAGCAGAGTAAGAGCTAGATTGGAATAATAGAGAGGAGAGGCTAAGACTAGGAGAGAACAGCCGAAAAGGTTAGACTTGTGAAGATTTTTCTTTTCCTACCACCTTAACCTTTGCTGTAAAGTGTCCAGGGAATGTGAAAAAGGGGGAAGGAGGAGAAGGTTTCATTTTCTTTCTACTATCTGATTCCCCATTTCTCACCAAATAATTTCTCGCCTCTCTCGTAATCAGGGGTGGGTCTATGGTTTTTGCTGTTCCAAGTGCAGACGCCTGTGGGAAGTCCGCGGCTGCTGCGGATTCAGCGGTGTTTCTGTGGGAGATCCATGGGTGCTGCAGCCTTGACGTCCCTCTGCCAAAATGCCACCAAATCCGCGGCAGCCGTGGATCTCCCGCCGAAATGCTGCCGAAGACAGCGTGACTACCACCCTGACGGTGAACATCAGGCGGTCACCCCCGCAGCTTGCCACCCCCAGGCAAGTGCTTGGAGTGCTAATGCCTGGAGCCGGCCCTGCTCAGAATCCCAGTTACTTTTCTCCCAAATTCCCACTTTGACAGAGGGTACTGGAGAGGATACAGCATGGGTTAATTGTGGGTACTAGAATCCTATGACTTCCTTTGAGCCCCAGTCAATAATACATCTAATTAAAGCTGCTTGGCCATCTCAGACCCTCAGACACCTTGTAAATGCTCACAAACTGTACTTTAATACATTTTAGTATATGACAGAGTACTATAAAGTTTGTGATCAACACATTCTTAATTAGACTAGCAGAAAAAATGATTATCTTAGCCTGTATTTAAATTTCTCAGTTTTGAGGGACAACACTTGAGTTGATTCAATCAGTGACATATTCCAGTACAGTCTTTTCTTGATCACTTTGATTTGTAAATAGAGAAAATAAAATGGTACCCCAAAATATTGCAATAAATATTCTGTGTACATCTACAGGTATTAAACATTACTATTATGATTTGAGTGAGAAATTTTACCTACAGAGCTAACTAAGGAAAATCATAACTTGCATAAAAATCACTTGTAATTAATTGTTAATTACAGAGATGCTCAGAGATGCTTCTGAGTTTTGCTTGATTAAAGAATTTACTGTCAATGTTCATGTTTAAATAATGAAAATTACATTCTAAGGCCTGGATCAACCTCTCCCATAGAAAAACTCAAAGAAAGGGTTGTTGGGGAAGAAATCTAAGAGGATTCTCTAAGCTCCTTCCTATCTTCCTTTTGTGGGAGGATGAGTATAGACTGTGGAACCCCTTCCCTACCCCCAACCTGTTAGAAGCCATGTCTGTCCTGACTAACTTGGTCTGTCAGGGGGGCCCCACTTTCACTGGAAAGTAAAAAGAAAAGTTAGTGAAGTCTGAAGAATTCCTCGTAGTGCCAAAACAGAAATTGTCATCCCAAGCAATTTCACCCACTCCTGCCTCCTGCTTGCTCAGTTCTACCCCCTTACTCCACCTGAAAAACATTTTATTGTAATTTGTCTACATTGCTGTGGTCAGAATAATTATTTCATTTATCAAATCACTTATTTATATTGTTTCATGTTATAAATAAAACGAAGATTCCTCACTCATTTCTATTATACTTCATTTTATTTTTCCTTATAGGTAAGTGGATTTTTTTTCCCTTATGTGGCTACTCATGTTGTTATGAAATCTACTTAAGTCTACCCTCAAGGACACCTCTAAACTGAGTGAGACAGAAATGCATTCTTTACATTTAATGATATCTATATATATAAAAGTCAAATGGTGTATGCGTGCGTACGTGTATGTATGCTGCCTTACTCCTTCCACACCGTTTGAGCTAGAGACTTGAAATTTGGTACAGTTATAGGCTTTAGGGTCCTAATCAGGGTAAGGATCAAAAAATTTTCAAATCTCACCTCTGACGCCCCCTAGGGGTGCAATTCTTTAAAGCCCATTAACATCAGCTGGGCAGCAGGTTAACACCTGCTGTTCTCTGTGACATACTTATGATGTAATAATACCCCCCTCCAATGGCCCCTCCACTCTCTCAGCTCTCTCCCCCCTCCCCCCTCCCCCCTCCAACTCCCCCCACTCGCTCAGCTCTCTCACCCCTCCCCCTCACTCCAACAGCCCCCCCACTCACTCATCTCTCTCACCCCTCCCCCTCACTCCAATGGCCCCCCTACTCACTTAGCTCTCTCCCCTCTTCCCCCTCCAACGGACCCCGCACTCGCTCAGCTCTCTCCCCGCTGCTCCCCTCCAAGGGAGACACCACATCTAAATGCAAGAGAATGAAATTACTTGGACAAAATGAGACTTCTGAACAAAATTTGTATTAATAAAAAACATTGTAATCTTTTTACATCCCAGTTTCCAAATACAAATACCCTGAGCAATGCCGGGTATTTTTGCTAAGACAATATACATGGAAGTTAGAAAATTAACCAAATCACGGAAAATATATTTTCCCCAAACTCTAACAAGGAAAAACACATTAAAATTAATAACTTCTGCAGTTTACACTTACCTTTGATGCTTTTCTGAACTGAAGACAAGTTTTGTTAAAAGTTTACTTTATAATTTATTGTAAAGAGCATTCTTACAGTATGTCTGAGTTGAAAGCAGAAAATAAAGTATTGTACCAATAAAACATAATGTGTCAAAGTCTATTTTAAGGCAAGTACATTTAAAAAAAAACCCACCTAGAATATGGCATTTCCTTTGAGTTTCATAGTTAATCTTTTATCTTCACTAGTGATGAGCAAACAGAGATTTGGTGCTCAAGATGCATATCCAAGCAGGCCACAATTTATATTATTGTCATCTTTGCTCTTCTCCATTCTCATCCCCATGCCAGACTCCTCAGGTTTCCTTTCTTGTCCTCCTGTTCCATGAACTACAATTGACCATCTATCTACATCTGCTTTCCCAATGGGTCCCTGCCATCAGTGAAGCTGCTCTAACTGCTTGTATCCTCTGGGAACCAGAGCAGAGGTGCCCCAAAATGCCTTGCCCTCAAGACCCCATAATTGTAAGATATGAAACCATCAAGCTAGCTTTAAAATAGCTTGTTTTCTTTTCATCACCACTGCACAGAACCATCCTTAAAGTAGGGGAGGTTTATTTGTCCTAATATATATTAAATTTTTGTAAAAACAAAGCGGTTCAACTAAATAAATTGTCTTAGAATAACAAGTTCTCATCCTTCATATAATGCTTCTGATCACAAGCTGTTTGTACATAAGCACTGTAAAATCAGTACTTGAAGCCAGACAGCTGGTATTGAAAGAACAGTAATTGGACTAGAACAGGTACAAATAAAGAAAACTAATTTAAATTCTCATGCAGCATTGAGTACATGATCAAAATATAATTCAAAAAAGAAAGTTAGATATGACAGGCTGTATAGCAGGAAAATCATAGGGAAGTGTAAAAGCCTGAAATACATTACCTCCTTCCTGCAAAAACAAAGAAAAAAAAAACCTGTAAAGGTAAAATAGCTTTATCTATTAGTGAATATATATGTCAAAGCTTTTCTGTGAGTGTTGCCATACTGTGTAGGTGAATGTGTACCTAGGGTGCCACAGTAATCTTAAAAATCATTGTCACGCTTATCAGAGTCTTGTAATCAGATGTTCAATAAAGCAGAAATACTGATTTGTCTCAGCTAGTGTCACGTTATTTCTCCAGATTTCTTTATCCTCCAAATGGCCGGGGGGGGGGGGGGTGGAGAGGGGAAGGGGAAGGAGAGGGGAATACAGGTTTTGCCACATACAAGTTCAAACAACAACAAAATAAACAACCCAAAACACTGATCCATAGAAGACAATGGACGAAATCTGGCCAAGATTTAAGAAGACAGTGCTTGATTGACTTCAGCTGGCTGCTGCCTCATTTAATTGTCCTTTTACTTTAGGGACTGACTGAGGGACTAGAATTTACTGCTTTAGTTTAATCCTTTCATTGATTTTTCAGTTGGGTAATTGATACTGGTTTCATCTTTTTACTTCTTTCATTTTACAGTATTTCAGATTAAATATGATATACTCTGTGTGTGCATGATCACAAGGTGTGTGTGTGTATATATATATATATATATATATATATAATACACATAAAGAAAGTGAGGAATACTTGTAGCACCTTAGAGACTAGTTTAGTTCAGCATAAGCTTTTGTGGGCTATAGCTCACTTCATCAGATGCATTAGTCTCTAAGGTGCTACAAGTATTCCTTGCTTTCTTTATGGATACAGACTAACACGGCTGCTATTCTTGAACCTATACATAGGAGACACTATGTCCTAGTGGATAGCACACTGAACTGAGACTGCCATTGGCTTACTGAGTGACATTAGACAAGACAGTTCTCTTTATGCTCAATTTCCCCACCTGCAAAATAGTGATAATGATATTGACCTCTTTTTTTTATTTTAAAGCACTTTCAGATCTATGCATAAACACTATATAAGAGCAGAGTATTTATAGGTGTTTCTCAGTTGTGGTTTTTTTTTTCCAAATTTCAGTTTTTGACTTAATTTTTTCAACAAATTCAGTTTTCAACTAAAATGCCCCACAGGATTTGATGTTTCCTGTTTTTCAATTTCCTAGTTGAAATGTTTTCAGTGATTGAAAAATCTCCCTGGGAAATTTAAAACAGCCAGTAGAATATATACATATTGATTTTAGTATCTTATAATGTGATCTAGCTCTCTGATCAGGAACAGTCTCCTGTTCTTTGAGTGGCATTGGAGGCATCCTTCATAAAACTGAGGGTCAATATCAGTTGCAGGAGCCAGAAGTATTTCTATAACTAAAAAAGATAAAAAGCTATTTCTTCAAAATAGATGCTATTATTACATCAACATATTCATGCCTAGCATGGGGGGAGGGGCCAGTCCCGCATGGCCACAGCACTAACTTCTTGAATGTTGGTCCCTTTCCAGACAGGCATTTCTGCCTGAGGATGTTAGATGCATCTCAAAAATGCAGGTCTAGTGTAACAAACAGTTGGGAGGACAAAGTAATCATGGGAAGCAGTTGTTAGAAGCAGAAGTGAAGTCCACAGAACAGGAAATTGGGAATCATGGGAAGCAGAAGTGAAGTCCACAGAACAGGAAATTGCTGAACTAGGACACAATGTATCAGGTGTTTTCTTTTCTGGAAGAAGACAAATATGCTGCCAAGAACCCAATGGCAATGAGAATAGGAAAATGTATGTATTGGGGACCCACCATTAGTGGTCATGAGCAAGTTATAGGCAGGGAAGGAGCTACCTTGGGCCTCTTTACTGTGTCAGGACAATTGATTCCACTGTTCAAATAGCAAAGCAGCAGCAGTATAACCACCAAATATTGAAGCAACACTTTTACTTAGCTTTCTACCTTCTGGGTGCCTTCACTGATGTTGTGATAGCAATCAGCAGCAGCATGGGAAGGAACACTAACGTTCAGTTATCATTCTTACTTGTGGAAAAGGCTATGGATCTAACTCTACCTTAGCAATTCTGTAGATGGGGTTATTTAAGGTACTGTGGTTTAGAGCATGAAAAATTGGCCTGAGAGTCAGAAGACCTAGATTCTTGACTTGGTTCTGCCACTGACTTATTGTGTTGTCTTATCCAAGTCACTTAACAGTTCTGTCTAAGCTGCCCTATGTGGGGGAAAATACTTATTCACCTCTCCTACCTCAGGGAAAGTGGTTTATAAAGCACTTCATAAATGTATTTCATTGTGTATAATTACTGGTATTGAATGCACAGTAATGATGGTGATATCTGTGACTTGTGTATCTGTTTAGTCTAAAGTTCAGTGTATCCAGCTCATGGGTCTTTTATTTAATGACAAGCTGACAAAACTGTTATTATTCAGTTTTCTGGTGCCGACTTGGGGAGGCACTGAAAAGTGAACACTACATGTCAGTCACAAGAGATGTTTGGGCCAACTGTCATATGCTTCCACTGTGCATATTACTGCACCTCGTGGATCAATTCTGAGGAAGGATCAGCTGCTATCTAACAGTGTTCCCCTATCTATCCCATGGGGTGCGTCTGTGCAAGTTAATGTTAGCTAGCTCAGTTTTAAATTGAATAGGCCTCCACCCACTGGGTAGTTTTGTGAGACATTCTGTGAAGCACTGACAATCAGAGGACTTGACCAACCTTGAAAATTTCTACTTGTTCACCAGCCGGAGCAAATAATGGTTCTTTGGTATTTTTGATAGATAAGTAAAATGTTACTATTGTGAAAGGTGCATGAGTAGATTTTTGTTCCTGAGCTGGCAGATTTTCATAGAAATCCTGCAAAGTAGCACCTAGCAAATCCTTTGATGTCTGCCTGCTTTGTGATCTGATTCCCCTTTCCACTGAAGGTGGGGAGCCACTGGAGTAGAACAATGAAACTGTATGTACAAATGCAGTGTTTGATTCCACTAAATGGGGGGGTGGGAAACATATGCAGGTGGTGATATGGCCCAAAAATCTGACTCCTCTAAAGAGGTGTATATATAAAAAAATTATGTACATAAATTTTAAACCTAAATAACTTGTTTTTCTATTTAAGCATCACACTACAATTAAGCAGCCCTGCAAGATACTGTCTACAAAGTATACATGACATGGTATCAGAAGTAAACTAGTGCCAGAGGAGAGCAGTAACAGAAGGAAAACAGCCTCAAAGGTTGCAGACAGCAGAAACAACTACAGCAGAAAACATTTCTGGATCTCATTAACATGCCAATCTTCAAGGCCCCAGAAAACTTCAGTTTTGACACATCTTGAGAACGGACAGAATGGAAATAAGATTCTGCATTGCTTTTAAACTCAATGGAAACTGGGGATAATCAGGTATCATCTTTAATCTATAAGACCATAAGAAATGCCGTACTGGGTCAGACCAAAGGTCCATCTAGCCCAGTATCTTGTCTACCGACAGTGGCCAATGCCAGGTGCCTTGGAGTGAGTGATCACAGATAATGATCAAGTGATCGCTCTCCTGCCATCCATCACCCCCCTCTGACAAAAAGAGGCTAGGGACACCATTCTTTACACATCTTGGCTAATAGCCATTAATGGACTTAACCTCCATGAATTTATCCAGGTCTCTTTTAAACCCTGTTATAGTCCTAGCCTTCAAAGCCTTCTCAGGTAAGGAGTTCCAAGGTTGACTGTGCACTGTGTGAAGAAGAACTTCCTTTTATTTGTTTTAAACCTGCTAACTGCTAATTTCAGTGGGTGGGCCCTAGTTCTTCTATTATGGGAACAAGTAAATAACTTTTCCTTATTCACTTTCTCCACACCACTCATAATTTTATATACCTTTATCATATCCCCCCTTAGTCCCCTCTTTTCCAAGCTAAAAAGTCCTAGCCTCTTTAATCTCTCCTCATATGGGACCTGTTCCAAACCCTTAATCATTTTAATTGCCCTTCTCTGAAGCTTTTCTAATGCCAGTATATCCTTTTTGAGATGAGGAGACCACATTTGTACGCAGTATTCAAGATGTGGGCAGACGATGGATTTGTATATGCTATGGAGGAACAGAGTATATCTTTGAATTCTTTGACTTTACTGAAAACAGTCACAAAGCATTCTCCCCTATGTTTGATGCATACATTTTACCTCAGAGAAAACTGGTTTATGAAAAGAGAATGTTTTCACCATAGAATTCAGGAATCAAGGGAAAATCATGGATCTTTTATAAGAACTTTGAATGTATTGACAGATTTTCAATTTTTTTTTGCGGGGGAGGGAATGCAGAACATTTATCAGAGATAAACTAATTATAGATCTTGCAAACAAGAACCTTTCAAAGGAACTACACTCGAAGATAGACTTAACCCAAACCATAGCTATCCAAATAGCAAAACAGTCTCAACTTGTGAAACTGCAGAACAAACTTGACAAACCTGTAAAATAAAAAAGTAACTTTGTAGTTAAACAGATTCATCTTGAATGCTAAAATCCATTATAATAAAAGCCCTGAAGTTATGAGGAAACTCCAGGCAAACTACGGAGCCTTTTAGAATAAATGTAAAAGATGTGAAAAAATTCATAGCTCAAGATATCCAGCTGAAGGTGAAATATGTAACACATGCACAAAATGTGTAACAAATGCAGAAACTGACAATTTGCAGCAGGCTACCCCACTAAGGCAATGACAAAGCTAGCTATGACGACAGAAAATAAAGAGCCATTGTTGTTGGGATCTATCATGTGTGACAGCCTGCTTGGAGAGTGAAACTGAATATTCATGGAAAGAATACTCCCTTTACAACCGATTTGTGAGCAGATGTGACTGTCATCTCAGAAGGGACTTAAAATCACCTTCCACCCTTTATAGCACCGAAATCACCAGACACAGCCTTGCTTAGCCCTGGAGCTATTCTGAACCACATGGGCTAGTTCACCACAGAAACAATTTACAATACAAACGGTGCATTTAGAAGTGCATATAATGAAAGACCAACAACCTTCTCACCTGCACTGCATAATTTGCCTACTGAGAAAAGTAAATGAACTCAACAGAGAAAGTGGTGATACAGAACATTTAAGAGGAGATCCAGTACAAATAACTTTAAGAGACAACACGGAGCCATACAGTGTACAAATATCTCTACCTGACAGACTCATAGACTTTAGAAGGGACCACTATGATCATCTAGTCTAACCTCCTGGACAATGCAGGCCACAGAATCTCACCCACCCACTCCTGTAATAAACCCCTAACTTATGTCTGAGCTATTGAAGTCCTCAAATCATGGTTTAAAGATGTCAAGTGTAGAGAATCCTCCAGCAAGTGAACCATGCCCTATGCCGCAGAGGAAGGCAAAAAACTCCCTGTGGCTTTGCCAATCTGGAGGGAAAAATCCTTTCTGACCCCAAATATCACAGTCAACTAAACCCTGAGCACGTGGGCAAGACTCATCAGCCAGACAGGAAAGAATTATCCGTAGTAACTCAGATCCCATCCCATCTAACATCCCATCACAAGCAATTGGGTATATTTGCTACTAATAGTCAAAGATCAATTAATTGCCAAAATTAGGCTATCCCATCATACCATCTCCTCCATACACTCACTCATCAAGCTTAGTCTTGAAGCCAGATAGGTCTTTTGCCCCCACTGCTCCCCTTGGAAGGCTGCTCCAGAACTTCACTCCTCTCATGGTTAGAAACCTTCATCTAATTTTCAGTCTAAACTTGTTTATATCCATTTGTTCTGGTGTCCACATTGATACTGAGCTTAAATAATTCCTCTCCCCCCCCCTGTTGTTTATCCCTCTGATGTATTTGTAGAGAGCAATCACATCTCCCCTCAGTTTCCTTTCATAAGACAGGTTTTCCATTCCTCAAATCATCCTAGTAGCCCTTCTATGTACCTGTTCCAAATATCTCTCTCTCACCTAAGAAAACAAAGGAACCAGCCCTTTGACCTTCAGGGGAGATCCTGACTTGAGAATTTGGTCAGCCATGTTGCTGGGAACATATTGTAAGGATTTTACCTGGAGATTTTTAAATTTTGTTTAAATTTTGACAACTAGAAATCATTTTACCTTAGTTTATCTTGTAACCATTTCTGCATTTAATACCTTATACTTGGACTCACTTTGTAGTTAAATAAACTTGTTTTATTTGTAATCTGAACTAACCTATTCTGTTTAAACTGAAGTATTTAGTAACTCCAGTCAAAAGAGCAAACTGTTGCATATTGACTCTTTATGTGGAGCAATAGGCCTTTATGTGGGGAAAGGGCTGGACAGTGCAGAGCCCATTTGGGGAAAATTCAGGACAGATATGTTGGCATCCTCCTGCAAGTAGTAACCAGGACTTGTGAAAGCCAGAGTGTCTGGAGTGTTGCGGACAGGCTGCTGAGGTGAGAGTTGCTGGACCAGTGCTACAGCTATTCATAGATACTCAGGGTGGACCTGCATGATAGTCTGTTTGTCAACATCCCAGATTGGTAGCTACAGCAGCAAAGCATTGTGAGGCATCACAATTTGTGGGGCAGGTGACAACACAGCCCTTTACTGGTCTGGGGAAGCACCCTGGAATGTAGCACTTCCCCTTAGGAATCTAAATAGACAGCACAAAGTAGAAACAAACTTCACTGAGTGACCTGTAAGGCACCTTTTCTCTATATAGTTTGAATATAATGGATGGGTGATAGGATTTTATATGGCATGGTTAACATTGCTAGTCCTCTGGAAGAACTTGGCTGGTTCAGGAGCAGACCATTTATTTCACATAGCATCAAATGCCAGTTGGAGTTCTGCAGCAGTTTAAAGGGTATGTCCAGGGAGACTGGATAGGTTGCACTAGGGGAGTATCCACCATATGTCCCCCAGAATAACATGCTACAAGGAACAAAACTGTAACAGAAAGCCACAAAGTTTAATGTGAATGGAACAATCATTATCAGGGAAAGCAGGGAAAGGAGCTGTGGTATGGAAGTCACTGGCAGCAAGGCTATACCGGAGCCCTGCTGCTAGGGGTAAGATTCCCTAAGGCCATGCAAAGGGGATGATGACTGCCTGGGGTCTTCCTTGGAGATCTGCAGGATTTAGGTCTGTTCCACAATTCCTTGACCGACATGGCCTCATCCACTCCTATTTCTCTGAGGCTGCCGTTACCACTTAACTGAGGATGTGATGATCAGATTCTAGCCAGATAGTTACAAGACCCAATTCTCCTATCACACCAGTTTTACGCTAGTATGTATCTCCACTAAAATAAATTCTGATTTAATTTACCGTGAGAAAAGAGTTTGGTCATATTCCCTCTTCTGGATTTTTCTAGGGGATGGTTAACTGGTCTCCATCATTTGGAGAAACTCGGTAGCAAGAATTTTAAAATCAATGTAAGAAATCAACTTGGCCTATGGGAGGCATGTAATGCACTTTGGAATTCTGTAATTTCTTAAGGAAAAACAAAACAGTGTTTCAAGAAGGAGGAAAGATAGTCCTAAAAGATATCACTGTAGTTGCAAAGAGGAAGCTTTAAAATATAGAGGGCAATAGTCCTATAATATTTAACACAATAGTCTGTCCCAAGTGCTTTAATTTCTTTTGTTTGCAGTCATTTCAAGTGCACTATACTTAGTATTAAGTTTGATTATGCAGGCAGCAAACCCACATATTTTGAAAAGCACATAACCTTCCACAAAATGGCCATCTCTCCTGTATCCAGTAATGATTGTATTAAAACCTCATAAAAGCTTGATGAAAAGCTTTACTGCAAGTAACTTTTTTCAGTTAACTGAACAAAATCAGGGCAAGTATTTGTCATGGTTTTGGCTGCAGATGTGTTGAAATGATCACCATTATTAGATGTGGCCCATTATTGTAGACTTGGTTAACTTTCATCCATGTCCAGTATGATACACAGAGTTACATAAATGGGTTTGTATAGCATAGCTATTTCTATCCTATGTAGGTTCTTACCAAGCCCTATGATGGAGTATACAAATCTCACACTGGGCAAGAAGGGGTTAAGGAACTGCTCTAGCTCAGCCACTTCTACCCCCACCACACTTGCAAGGCATGCACAGGCTGGAGAAGGAGCTTAAAAGGGGAGCAGAACAGCTCCTTTATTGGGAGACCAGAGAACAGAACAGACCTTCAACTCTCAGCTCCTGAGGAAAAGACTGACTGAAGGCAGGAGCTTCCCATGCACCCACTGTCTGAAGGCTATGTAGGGAGAACCAGATCCTGTTACATCCTGATAGGGAGTAATTCCCCTTTATCTCCTACTAACACTGTTTATTTGTGTTAATTCCCCTCTGTTTGTTCAGAGGCTGTACTGGAAGGGGCGATAAACTGAAGTGAGGACTAAGTTCCTGGAAGAGGCAGGGCGTCTCAGAGGCGGAGCAGCCATCAGCCAGTGGGGAAAGAGCTACCCTTCAAAAGCCCTCAACATCCAAGTTTTTCCAGCAATGTATCTTCCTTACTCCTAGAAGTTCAAACCCAACCCAAACTGAATTTCTTCAACACATTATCTTTGTATTACTATTATCTGTTCATTTTTACTTACTTTTGAGCTTTCTCATTCCAACAGGAATCCAGACCAAAATTGTCAAGTTGGTATGGGATAAGTTCTTATTGTCATATATCAGGTTTGACAAGAACCCACACAAAAAGGACATTTCATGAGAGAATAGTTTCTCATACTGTGCAAATCTTGTACTGAAGAAACAGGTCCCAATTCTCGGGTATGGCACACTTGCACTTGAAAATAGCTTTTTCAGTTAATTATATTCTATAACTGTGTTAGGAAGAAAACTATTTTAAACAGTGATTCTCTTTGTAGAACGCAATCACTCTCTCTGAAGGTAAATACATAGAGATGGCACAGTACATTGAAAATGATAGGGTGAGTGGATCAGCTGGACAGTCATTTGCAGTCATTCTTTATCTAAGATGGCAGGTGTTCTGTGATGTATAGAGAGCACAGGAGTGGTTATTGACTAAGCATGAGGCTGGGATCTATGAACTGTTAGTTCTAGTCCAAGTTTTGCTGCTGACATTTTCAGTGGCCTTATGCAAGTCACTTTCTCTTTGTTTCCCCTTCTGTAAAATGGGGGCAATAATACTTACCTTCCTGGGAGGTATATTGTAAGGATTAATTAATGATAGTAAAACATTATAAATTACTATAATTGCTAAGTATTAATATGATTAAATAGAGTTTTGTGTTTATGATTAAATAGAGTTTCTCTAGCTGTGTTAGCTACTACAGTAACTCGGGCTATGGCTACGCTAAAGAGATTACACTTAATTAATTAACTTAATTTATCCACCCCAATGGGTGGTGGGAGAATCTCTTCAGCTGCCATTGCATTGTCTACACCGGCTCTTAAGTCGGTGTAGCTTATGTTGCTCAGGGAGTGACTTATCCACACTCCTGAGCAACTTACATTATACCAACATTAGTAGTAGTGTAAACATAACCATTTTTGTCCTTTTCACTACAGAAATGGCTCCCGAGCGAAACATCCCTAAATTTCTCTGACATCCTAGCTCAGAAGTCTTTTTGTGAACTCCCCCACCCTGTGAGAGATCTAAGAACTCAACTAATGCTACATTTAAAAGTCTGTCGTATGTTTGACTTCATTTCCAGCAAGGGAGTTTTAGGTTAGATATCAGGGGGAAACTTTGCAACTATAAGGATAGCCAAGTGGTGGAGAAAGCTATCTAGGAAGGCTGTGGAGTCATTGGAGGTTTTATAGAACAGATTAGACAAACTTCTGTCAGGGATAGTTTAGACTCAAGATGAAATATATCTGCCTCACCATGGGAGAAGGAAGAGAGAATGAACGATATGAACTCTTGAGGTCCCTTCTAGCCGTGCAGTTCTATGATCTCTTAAATTTCATTACATATTGCCCCATTTTTTCCCTTACCACACACAGAAAAGCTGGATTCTTATCTAGGAAGTCCATTAAAGTCAATGAAGCTAAACCTGGGATTTAAGCACGTACTAAAATGATTTGCTGAATGGGGAACCTTCCCACTGAATATTTGGAATTTCTGCTTTATTCTAATGAATGGATAGTAGCTAAAGATGGACATTGGTCTGAATAACCTATATTACTCTGTGTATTTAGTCATTTATTCATTAATTCATTAATGAATTTATGAATTCATTCATTTATTCATTAATTAATTTATGAATTAATTCATTCATTAATTCATTTATTCATTAATATACAAAAAATCTATTCCTTACTTTAGTATTACTACAGTATCTGGGGCCATAACTGTAAAAAACGGCTACTGTATTGTATTTTTATGTGGGTGGAACATGCTTATTTTTTAAATGACAAAGGTATGGTAAATTAGAAGCCATAAAATAGAAAGGGTTTTTTTCTTGTTTTCTGCTGACATGTTTGTGAAATCACCCTGCCTATGACTTGGTACCACAATTATGGGAAGGTTAATGAGGCTTATATCATAAGAGCTGGTCTCTCTCTTTTACATTAACATATGAAATACCCATGCATCTTCAAATACGATGTTCAGAGGTACCATTAATTTCTTTAACTGGTTCAGTCCACATCTAGTTATAAGTTGCTTTAAATTCATCCCAGTACTATTAAAGAACTGTATTTTAAATCAGTCATAGCTTATCGAGGCAACTTATGTTGCCCACATAGAACTGTAGGAATGATTTACAGTAACTGTCTGTACCTCATAAAATAACTAAATGAGTTTTCTGCTTCAAAAGTGCTTAAATCACACTACTTTCTCCATTTATGAAACACTTCATGCTTGTAGCTGCACAAGCTTAGTGGTATCAAAATCTGTTAATTGTGATATGGGTTTTTTATGTGCTCTTTATTTATATTCCTGTTTAGTCTGATCTTCTTTTTATTGTCTTTTCAAAGCTTTATGGTACATGATGGGTTTGTTTATTGTAGAAAGTTTTATCTACATCAACCTTACTGTGAATCATTTGTGAATTGCCTGGTTGGTTGTGTATTTTTATAGCTTCCATTTGTGATGACCTTTCAGGCAGAACATTTGTAACACATTTTTAGGTAGCATTTGTATCATCAGCTTTAACTATAAAGGAAATAACTTAGGATAAATATTCTTTCATATTCCTATTATTCTTCTAGAACTGAGAGCCCCATTGTGCTTGCCATTGTCTACAAAGTAAGACAATGTAAGAGACAGTCCCAGTCTCAAAGAGCTTAGGATGTTAGTAGACAAGCCAACCAAGGGTGAGAGAAAGGAATCATTATCTTCATTTGAGGGCTGGTCTACATTGAAGTTACATCAACATAGCCATGTCTCTCAGTGATGTGAAAAACCTACACTCCTGAGAGATGTAGTTAAGCCTCTAAGTCCCGGAACAGACACTGCTAGGTCAATGGAAGCATTCTTCCTAAATCGTGGGAAGGTGGATTACCTTTCCCATCACTGTAGTAAGTGTCTATGTTGAATTATCACAGGTGTGCAGCAGTAGCACTGCAGTTGAAATCCTGAAGCATTTTACATGTATACATAGCCTTAGAGATGGGGTACTCGGGAACAGACATGTTGAATGTCCCTGAGCGAGTCACTCAATAAGACTGGTAGAAGCACAGTGTCTAAGCCCAGTGATTTACCCACAAGAATTTCCTTCCCTAACTAGAATGCTGTTTTGTTAGAAAATTAATTATTTGGGCAAAATTGGCCTACTACTTCATAGACTGATCAAATCTCTGAAAGAATTAGAATGATGTTGGGGCAAGAATCATCTACCCTGCTCAAAACTTGAACATGAAATAACGTGACTCTATAAACTCAGAGTGATGTACTTATGCAGAGTATTAGGTTTATGCAACTCAGTGATTTCCTAAACCTGACAATGGATAAAAATACATTGATATGGACCAGTGGCAAAATGAGGACATACACAGGCATGGAATTAAGCATCAGGCCTCAATTTTTTTATTAAACTTTAACACAGGCCCCCCACTGTGTTCTCAAGGTTTCTTGAGAATTTTGAGACCTACAGTTTACTATACTTCAGAATAGGCAATACTGATCATTCAGGAGTCGCTTTGGAGGACTGGATATTAAAGGCAGTTTCCACTCTGTCATGGCCGTGATGAAGTCTATTGAATACCGAGATAGGACTGAATTACCTGGGGAAAGGAAAATGTTGACAATCCTGGACAAAGAAGAGATGAAAAATGTTGGCAGCAGTTTCATGAAAGTCAAATTACAATGTTACAACTACATCCAAGACAAAATGAGCTTTGTGTAGTTCTGACTGGTTAACCTGAACTGTTTGGATACTCCTACTATGAGGAGACCTCTTACTCCCTTGGGAAGGCTATGATAGGAAATTGAGGAGCAATAAAAAAGTGTTGTTCATATCACCATCATCCTCTACTATTTCCTTATGCTGCTGGAAGCATATGCATAAAACATGTATTGTAGAACACCTTGGGTAGAGGTGAAAACCAAAAACTATTGTTTTCAAATTTCTCATACATTACATACACATGCATTGACTGAAATGAAATGATAGTGATCTACTTTAGAGATATTGGAGGACCCAGACATGATGAATATCTGAATTACTAATCTGTGCAATATATTGAAATAGCAGTAAAGTTAATTATTGGACTAATGAATGTTCAAGTGCTATAGAAGTCTTTCCAAGAAGTGAGTTATAATGGGATCTCATATATCTGAGTAGAATGATTCCTGGGGTTCCTATGTTTATGATAGATTTCAAATGGTTAAGTTTGAGATCCTTCATAACTAAACATTTTGAAAAGAGCTGACATTTTGTTAATATTGATTCAGGCTTCTCGGTGTCAATGGAGTGAAAAACTATAAAGTTATATTGCTGCAAGGACATGAAGAAAAGATATTTGATTCTTCTATTACTCAATAAGAGCTATTATAGAGTAGGGAATAAAAATGGCAATTAAATTCTTACTTTCTAAGGGGGAAAAATAAACTCTCATTTGGAGACTTGACAGATTAGAGCCTAAATATATACCCAAAAAAAGAATTAGAATGATCAGTCCATCAGAATTGTTTCTAGAAGCACAGAAATTATTCCATAATTGGTACTTTCACTAACTAGATATAATGAGAAGTGGTGTTCAGTTGTATTTAAAACAACAAAGGTGTCCAAAACCAGTATGCTTGTCAGGAAATAGTATAATTGTACTCATTGATGCCATAAGTTAAATTTAGCTTAGAAAGCTAAAAATAATATTTCTTAAATAATTGCAAATTGTAGTTCATTTATATTTTTTAAATTAACTTTCATTTAATAATAAATAAGATCATTTTTTAAACTGTCCCTTTCAATTTTACATGGCTGTTTAGTCTTACACTTGCAAATAATTGCAATATAGCTATTGCTGGTGTCTTAAAGTGCTTTCTCTTATTTTCAGGCACTTGTAACTCAGTGACAAAAATTTCCTTTAGGCAATAATAATAATAATACTTAATAATCAGCCTGGAAGAATTTCTTTGAACTATGTACATTCTAAAAATATAATTTGTAGTATTTTGGTCCTTTCAAACATTTGAACAATTCAGAAATAACTTGAAATTCCTCTGGCAGATGAGTGTCTGTTTTTTGCTTGCTTAAGTTAGCATATTATAAATCAATACAATCAGTTAGGGCCAATCTGCCTTGCTTATTTTGAGGAGAGAGGAGCAATATAGACATTTTCAATAGATGTTGTGTATATCCAATGAAAAACAGAAATAACAACGCACTTGATGTGCTTGTGGCAAAGATCAATTATTTTGACATTTTTTCCCTTTTAAATCAGTATTAACACATTGCATGGGGTTGCATCTTTACAAAAAAGTTTGGATATATTCCAATATCAGGATAGAAATGGGTTTTTATTTTAAACTGGACAATTCCTCTAATTTTAACTATATCAAATATTGGGTTATGGTCATATGAAAATATTGCTGTTAGCTAATTATATACACATTTGTATTTCATATAGATTTGTTTATATATTAAAAATAACCTATGTCAAATACAGGATCAGATTCAGATGAACCTACCCTCAGTAGCACAATGGGACTACTCAAGTAGTAAGAAACTACTCCAGCAATCTGATCAGTGAAGGCAGCAGATACTGACTAAGCATGTCCAGGAGAGTTTGTTCCTTGGACATTTCCTTCTCATTTATAACTACCTGCATTGCCACACACACACACATACACATCAATACTTGGGTCTACTAAGACTTGCTTCCGATAAACATATACAAAAACATGCTCTTAATTGCTAAGAGGAGCCCCTTCACCCAAAGTTTTATCAACTACTTTTTCCTCTGACTCAAAACTTTTATTCCACTACACATCACTTTTAACTTGTTTCTCATCCACCATGTCTAGAATCTATGTATCTACTCTCATTTCTGAAGCACCATCAGCAAAGAAACTCAACTTCTAAAATTCAGATTGCTAATTCATCTCTTCTTCGTTTTACTGCTGTGGTTCCTCCTTTTCCTCTTTTTAAATGCCTAGTTTCTTTTTTCAACCCCAACCACATATACACCACCTGCAATAGAAACAACCTCCATGAAAAGTTTGGACTCTCCAGCTGTGTGAATTGTTTTATAATCCTGTTTGGATTAGCATCAGGGGCCTTTTGAATAGAGGCTGTTGTGGACTGTGACACTATGAGCTGATGAAGGGTTAAAATAATGAATCACAAGGTTTCATGATAAGATGCTGCAGTACAACTAAAGACAATTGAGAACTATGATTTATTTTTCTAGGAAAGGAAGTTGAAGGAAAGGAAGTATGCTTCTAGAACCCATAGTAACAGCAGGCATGTGTACTAGACCTTTTATTGTGAACCTGTCACCAACCCAACAGCTTCCACAATACACACTACAATTCATTACGCTTTATTATATTGAATGTTTCATGTCCTATGTCGTCAGCCAACAAAAATAAAGAAAAACAGACATTAATCAATAACACTACTATAAAAGCAACTAAGGATTAACTTCATGATATTTATATAACATTCTGTAAAGGAGATACATAGGAATTGTCTTACTGTGTCAAACCTGGGGGTCCATTTAGTTTTGTATCCTATCTCCAACAGTATCCAGTACAAGACACTTCAGAGGAAGGTATAAGAACACCTCATAGTGAACATGAAACAATAACCTCTCTGTAGATTGTTTCTTTCTAAACCCTGTCTGCTAGTGCCTGCTTTGTACATGAAGACTTTATAGTCCTTAGAATTCATATATATATATGTTATAGAGGTGTGACAACACCTGTATATAAAGGGTAGATTCCTGTTTTCCCTTACAACAGAGGTTGAATCTGTTTTATGAAACATAAAATGCATCTTCCCTAAATTTGCAGATAAAACTTTATTGTGGGGGAAAATGCATTTGGGGTAGGAGGGCAGCATAATGTAATGGCTAAACTGTTCATCCACTAGGTAGAGCTGTGTATAAAATATCTTTTAAAAATAAACTGCAGCCATACCTGGTGGAGTATTAAGGGACCATATGATGAACACATCTGTGTATAAGCAAGTTCTGTGACAAATCAATATTTGGTATGGAAGTACAAGACAGAAAAGGGGTGGGGAGCGGTTCACCTAAATTTGGTGAAATGGGACTTTCTCCAGGCATGTGTCCTTTTTTCAAAACGTTCTTTCTAACAAACAACTAATTTATTATTCTTCAGACTTCCTATTTAGTTGTCATTAGCAACTACCTTTGAATGTACATTTTCAGAATTAGATTGTAAATGGGAAAAACCACTGTGAATAAATTTGATTCTCTTATTTTACTCACAATTTTCCCATATTCAAAATGGTCACCATCCCCATAATTTGAAATGGGATTGAAGTTACTCATTGCCTCAATAGACAGCCACTACTTTATTAGTGGTGAAGTAATATCACATGCAAAACAATAATGTCCCTCAGTATAGTGCAGAACCTTAATTACAACCTCATGCTTATCCCATAAACACACAAGAAAAACTGACAAACCTGAATATTTGCTAATGTTGCTGAGATTCTAATTTAAGTTTTGTGTTATATGTGAAATATTAATATTTACTGTATTTTCATATCAGTTGGACATAGGAGGCTCACATTTCATTTTCATTTTAAATTAATATGGACAGGAAATTGGCTTTCTAGTTTTACAGAAATTTTTCTTTCTTTTTTTCTTGTTGAAATACCGTCCTGAATTGGAAGTAAAATTGAAATCATAAAAGAATTTGTGCACTAAAAATCTAGGGGGAAAATCACTTAGTCAATCGATGTTTTGGTTTGATCAGTTTGAAATCTTTTTGTTTCAATTCTGACCTTTTATTTTTAATTGTTAGTCTAAAGGCCTGATCCTGACAATATTTATGCATAGGGGTTGCCTGATTAAATCAATTGGACAATTCACCTGCATATTCACATGCTTAAATGTTTGCAGGATTAGGTCACCGTCATAAGATGTTATAACAATAATGATCTCATTCTTTATTTACTCATCTTTTTGAGAGGCTGCTGTCTCTTCTCAAGAGAATTATTCAGGACAACACAGAAATACTGAATTAGGAAAAATACCAAAATGTAGGTACTGTATAATAAAACAAACATGGCGAGTTTGCAGGAAACAGTCCTTGATAGCAAACAACTGAGCAGAATACATTTGTCCAGACAGCTAAGCCTGTTTACACTTAACTGAGAATGCTAGAGGTCTGAAATGCTAGAGATATGAAATGCTAGAGATATGAAAACTGTACTTATTTTGCCAGCTGCATGAGTAACAATATTAAGAGTAACAAATGACTGTGTCTTGTATTCCAGGAAGGTATTTTCATTGCACTCTATAGTTTTATTTATTTATTTCCTACTGTTAGAAAACAGAATGACCATTCAATGGGGAAGACTTAATAACTGATGGCTCTGTTTGAGGCAAACCACTTCTACTCCTCTTTTTGTTTGCTTAAAGGGAAGATTTTAAAAGTTCTCTGTGTTTTTAGTATTTATTTTTAAGGGTTGAAAATACACATGCCCTCTTCAGGTTAGCAGTTAAAGTATGCATATCACCTATAACGGTCTCTCAGAAGCTGAAGACTTGGGAAGGGAATAATGGATGATTTTTTTTTTACTTTAATTTTTGACTTTCATAATTCCTTTTATTTATTCTAGAGCTGGTTGAAAAATTCAAAATTTCATACTGATGAAATTTTTCACTGACATGTTAAATATCCATGAAAAAAAATCAGCAGAATGTTATCCTTTTGTTTTTGACCAGCTGTATTATATAGTATTAGATTCTACCCAAAACCTCTGATTATAACTCCATTTCTAACCATCATTTTATATCTATGTTAATGAATTGGTTGCAGGAACCTTGAAGGGCTTAGTAACAATGGCTACAGTTAGTAAGAACCTGTTGGTCAAATCCTGATTTTTTGTGTGTTTAAATGGTTGTGTTACAAAGTAATGTAATCTGTCACCAAAGACCAAACTCCAGTCCTGTAATCACTTACACATAATCACTTACATAGCTGCTGAAATTTAGACACACATTAATTTTTCATTTAAAATCAAGCACATGAAGAGTCTCATTGACCTACAGAGAAATAATCAGGTTCCTCAAGGCTTGTGTACACTTAAGCGACTGCAGAGGTACAGCTGCACCTCTGTAGCACTTCAGTGAAGATCAGGGGCTCCAAACTTGTTTTGTGGCTTGTTCACAGCTCTTTCTGCAGTTGCTATTGGCCGGGAATGGCAAACCACAGCCACTGGAAGCTGCAAGCGGCTGTACCTGTGGATGCTCAGGCAAACAAAGCATCTCCCGGCCTGCCGGGGGCTTACCCTGAACAAGCTGCAAACCAAGTTTGGGAACCCCTGGAGAAGATGCTACTGATGCTGATGAGAAGTGTTCTTCAGTTGGCATAGGTAATCCACCTCCTTGAGAGACAGTAGCTAGATCGGGGTAGGCAACCTATGGCACATGTGCCGAAAGCGGCATGCGACCTGATTTTCAGTGGCACTCACACTGCCCAGGACCTGCCCACTGGTTTGGGGAACTTTGCATTTTAATTTAATTTTAAATGAAGCTTCTTAAACATTTTAAAAACTTTATATAACTAAACTATTGTTACAGGTTCAAGAATAGCAGCAGTGTTAGTCTGTATCCGTAAAGAAAGTGAGGAATACTTGTAGCACTTTAGAGTCTAACTAGTTTATTTCAGCATAAGCTTTCGTGGGCTATAGCTCACTTCATCGGATGCAAGTTAGTCTCTAAAGTGATACAAGTATTCCTCACTTTCTAAACTACTGTTGTCTATAAACTAAATATTAAAGACTTATAGAGAGAGACCTTCTAAAAATGTTACAATGTATTACTGGCACGCAAAACCCTAAGTTAGAGCCAATAAATGAAAACTCAGCACACACTCCTGAAAGGTTGTTGACTCCTGAGCTAGATCAACAGGAGAACTCTCCCATCAACCGAGTGCTCTCTAAACTGGGCGTTGGGTTGGTTTAACTGTTTCTCAGGGGTGCAGATTGTTAACTCGCCATAACAACATACTTATACTGACCTTCTTTCCTAGCCTAGACCTGTTCTAAAGTTAAGCATGTATGTAAGTCTTTGAAGTCTCAAGGAGTAAGGGCACATACAGAAAAGTGGTAGGCCAAACTATTTATTAGACAGAGAACTCCAATATTTTGCTTGTGTGCTTTATTGAAAATTTCCAACTGTTCATTTTGAACAATGCATGTACTTTCTTGTTTGGGAGAAACTTATTTCTTATGGAAAGAGTTGCATATTAATTGTATTACTCTTTTGTGGCTATTTTTGTCATTGTCACCCTCACACATTTTAAATAAAAATCCCAGATTCTTTATTTATTTATTTGGGGACAGGCTGGAGAAGAACTGGTATTTGTCGGTAGGCCAGGCAATTTTTTAACTCCATTTCATATTTTTCACTTAGAATTTTACTCATTTGGAAGGAAAGGGGGATGCTAATGTTGAGGGTTTTTTTCAATTGTATTTTATTTTACATCTTTAGTCCATGGCTATGATACACCATAGGAAATGTAGTCCAGCTGGAAAGTCCAGTCCATAGAGGAGAATGAGGACATGAGGTACCTGATCTATGCCTCCCATGACGGACCACTGTCTTGACCAAAAATACTTTATATTACAAAATATCAAAATTTTCCACAAGAAAGCAGATACTTTTTTGGGGGAAAATCATTTACTTGAAAACCCAATTTTCTGTCAAGAGTTTGAAAATAAAATTTTCAACCAGCCCATACAATACATTTTTATTTTCTGCCCATACAATACATGTTATATTTTAAGGCCCAATGCAGCAGTACACTGCTGGACCCACACAAGCAAAATCAACATGAACCTTCTTGAAAGAAGCTTGGGTAAAGTCTTATCTGCAGTTTAGGTAAGCAATATATTTTCCTTAAATTCTGCTATTTTTAATTTCTCATGTTCTTTTTAACTAGGTTTTATTTTAACAATCAACATACTTTAAAAACCATCCCCTTATTTAAATAGTTCACTAGTCATTATTGACAAGCAAGCCATCCATTGCTTCACCACTAGAATTATTAGAACAGGCCATTTGAACAATTTGGACATAGTTTTC
The DNA here is from genome assembly GCA_032164245.1 of Sternotherus odoratus. NCBI lineage: Eukaryota > Metazoa > Chordata > Testudines > Kinosternidae > Sternotherus > Sternotherus odoratus. Next base: position 154,220,874 of record JAVMKO010000001.1, on the reverse strand, counting down.
TATCTTCATTTAAGTCATGTCAGTTGCTGTCTAGAACTGCAACATGCAGATAACCCAAGACCTTCGTCAATCAGTCTTGATAACCCAAGAGTCAAACCACATAGGGCTGCAGCTGATAGGTTAACTCACAGCAGCAGGAACAATGAGAGGGGTGAAAAATAGAAAATTTATACTTATTTTTTCTGTCTTGAAAAATCAGCCATGAAAAACAAGGATAATGACAACAAACAGATATATTGATTTTGCTGAAATGACTATATTTTAAAATTGTTCATAAAGAAAAACTATGTATGAATTATTATTTAATATTTTTAATGCTACAAAAAATAAAATTTAAGGCACGAATCTTGGTGTAGCATAGCAGTGCTGGGGAGTAAGTCACCTTTTCAGCCTCTGCCCTCATGTGACAGGGTGTATTAACCCTCTACAGGACAGGTGGCCATTAAGTAACTGCTCTGAGCTAAAGCACCCCCACCACTCCAGCTGCATCTGCTGTGCATGTCAGGCCTGGAGGGAGGATGTAAAAAGGAGAAAAGCAGCTGAGTTGGCAGCAGACTGGGGAGAGAGGAGGCCTTCAATCCTTGGCTCCTGTGGAAGATCTAATGAAAGCAAGAATGCTTGGGTGACCACTGCCCATCGGCCCCCTCTTGCTGAAGGGAGAACCAAAATGCTGAGTGCTTGAAGATGAGTAATAGAGTTTTACCTTTTGGGTATTGAATAGTCTATGGCCCATCAGAAGCTCCCTGAAAGAAAAGTCATACCACATCCTTAGATTACTTCATTTGTGTTTAATTGTCCTTTTGAAGTTTCACAGCCCTGGAGTTTTGCAGGCTTAGCCAAAGCGCTGAGTCTCCCACAATAGGACCGATGTCGTTGACTGCCTGGATATCGAAGACCTGAGGCTGGATGAGTTCAGAGCCCCACATACTCATGGGTGAGTGCTGTAGCAGACCAACTCTGTGGCATCTGATTACCTACATGTCTGGTGATATTGTGGGAAGTCAAAAAGGCTCTGGAAAGCCACTATGTCCACCTGCAAAAGCAGGAGACAAGAATAGTTGTGGATTGGTCAGAATCTTGGCTTTGCCCTGCTATGCTCCCAGTGGCATAGTTACATCAGTGAATTGGGGAACGTATGCTACACTGGGTATATCCCTTATGCGGTTTACTCCCTCCCTGGAATAACAGAGAAGTTGGGAAGAGCTTGTGATATCCCAATTGTCCTGCTTGTTTTCTGCATGTAGACCCTTTCTGACTATTGAAATGGCTTCATCTACCATTTCTACTGATGCACTAATCTGCCTCTCTGTTACTTACTTTTCTCCCTCAATCAAATTCTGCATCTTGGCCTGTCTCTCTCTAACTTTTCCAGGATGGCTTGCCATCAACTTACTTTTGATATGTTCAAAACTGAATTCATTGCCTTCCTTTCCCACTCCTCCTTCTCCTGTGCTACAAGAAACACCACCACCCTCCCTGCTACACACCCTCTTTGACTCCACACCCTCTTTATAGCAGACAATTTAGTCTTTGTCCAAGTCCTACCACTTTTTCCTCCACAAAATCTCCAAGATCTGGATTTTAATTTCCAGACCTTCCACTAAAATTCTTGCCCAAATCTTACTCAACTCCCATCATAAAGTCATGCCTCTTATTTTCTGGTTTTACTGAAACTCACCTCACTTTCTACAGATCTATTCAAAGCTTTTCTTAGATGATAATTTTTCTGGTCCATTACTCTAACTATGGTGTGCCCCTCTGACTTCCATCACTGGTTCTCAGTTTCAGCCTTTACCTTTAAGAACCTTCACAATGTAGCCCTTCCTTATCCTTACCCACTCCTGCATCTTATCATGCCCACACCCCACCGCCTCTGCCCCCTCATTGCCACTCTCCATCACCGATTTGTCTGCCTTTCCAACAGATACCTTTGCACTTCATTCAGTGCTGCTCCGTGTGGATGGAACAGGCTGTTCAAGGTAGTCTATAAGCCCACTATCCCACCTTCCTTGAAATCCTTCTTCAAGACCCACTCTTACTGCCAGATAGATGACCAGTGGAAATGTCTGATATTTCTGTTCATTAATTCAGTTTATTTAAATGGTTTTATATCTGTAAAGTCAACTTTATAAATCTTTTAAAGATTATATGAGCATTAATGACTTGAAACCACATATATGGCCTATATAAATGCAGGTTTCTTATTACTGTTTCCCTCATCCTTCCTCTCTTATTCCTTCCAGTTGTATCCAATATCCATTGACTGTAGCTTGTTTAAAACTGTAAGCACTTCAAGACAGGGATAGTTTTTTTTACTCTGCATCTGTGCAGAGCCTAGCACATTTTGGCTCTAGACCATAGCCAATAACATAATATGGATAACAAATATAATAAATAATATATGGACTGCAAGAGCTATGAATTTGTTTCTGGGAGCAATTCAGGTTGTTGATCTACAAAGCTGTATATAGTTTGGGTTCTGTTTTTGGTTGGGAGGGGGTTTCAGGAGCACAACAGGGGATCCATATCTCTGCGGATCTGACTTACCATTAAACCTTGCAAAGCCGTTTTTCCCCTCTTGCAGAACAAATCCAATTTTAATGCATTTACCTGTCTTATATAAAGATAAACAAGAGATGTCACTTTGTTTTTGGAAGAAGCAATACATCTACCACCCAAATGAATGAAAAATGACAATTTATAAATTGCCTTATTAGCCTTTTGCACTGAGACAGAATGGGATCTTACCAACTGCCAGCAAACAAGGCCTCCTGCCTTGCTAGTCCCTGATGTTGCAACTTGTCACTGTAACAAGCTCACTGTTACATGTTGAGGGCAGACTGAACTGAGGGGCTTCAGATTTACATTTTCTTCAGAGTGCACTGTGCCATGGGACAGTGAAAGGTTGATCAGCCAACCTTCAAAGAGGTGAGAGGAAGCATGTAATTTCAGAAAGAAGTACAGAGGTCGTTTTCATTTAATGTTTTTTTTTATTCCGTTACTGGAGGAACGGGAAACTACACTGATCCCAAAGTCTGGGATTTGCTCTCTCTACATTCCTGGACCTGTCCTGTGAGGAGGGGAGAGAAGGGAAATCCCTGCTAGGTCAAGAGACTAGATCTGGTCTGACAAAGTTTTAAAGATCCTCTGAATCACAAAACCTAGGAAGACATACACTCTGTCATTGAAGCTTGGATTTCTAGCTTAAAATGATATTTTAGAAACCCTTTATCTTTAACATTAGGACATGAAATAGATCTTAAAACAACACCTTTCTGATTACCATTTTGATTTGTTGCCCTCCCCCTGTTCCTTTCCTTGACCCGTTCTTACATTCTGGCTTGATTTTTATAGCTGCTGTTTCAAGAACTAATGCCAGAGAAGCACAGCTAGACCAAGAACTGACAAAGACCTGACATAGATCTAAGGTCTTTTATCTTCCGAGCTGCCAGACCTAGTAACGAACTCTTTCTGCCATGTGTAAGCTTGGAATTCCAACTTTCAAGTGACCTAAAATATTAATCTTTAACTCTAGTGTTCATGAGATATTGGCTGTTAAAAATCCATGTGGGAAAGGGATTTCAAAGCTGTTTTGCTTGCAGGCCAGCACAAATGTTTTCAGGATCAATAAACTTTTCCATGCGTTTCTCCCAGATGACTTATCAGAATGAGAGAAAAATATCCCTGTGTCTTTCACACTTTGCTTTATACCTATAAGGTAGCCAGAATATAAATCTACCAATAAATCATATTTTACTTAGGAGATCATAACCTGGCTTCTTGGCTTGCTTTCAAATCTACAATTTCACCTTTGCTTTATTACAATGGGACATCCTTTAGGTCCCTCTGAGCGTACAGGTCCTCTGAATCAAGCCAGAGTCCCAAGCTCCCAACCCCATTTTGCTTTGTATGCTTTTCCTCTGCTTTCTAATGTATGCTGCACCTGTATGGTGATTGGTTCCTTGCTCATAAATTAAAAGGGTGAAATCAATACTCCAATGAAGCCAAGATTTCACTCATGGATTCTATCTGTCTAGGGACTTATATGCCCTTCACCACTGTAGTCCCTGCATGCCTCATTGCAGGAGTCTTGGCTCACTGTGGGTTTATCCTCCGCTTTTAGTAAGTAAGAGGTGGGAGACCTCCCTTTTCCCGCTCTTTGCTGCCTAGGAGGCAAGGCCCTCTGCTCCCACCCCTCCCTATTCACTGATTGCAGGGATGTGTGAGAGAAGTGAGGAAGCATCTTCCCAGTTAAAAGGGGAGAACCATCTTTTGTATTTCCCACCCTCACTTCCTTTCCCACTCCAGGGAAGCCAATGTGTTAACTCTTCTTTCTTTGTCTCCCCAAAAGAGGATGGTAAAGCAGCTAATCTTGTCTGATTCATGCTGATTGTACCCCTTTCCAGAATGTAGAAGTGCAGCAAGTATTTTTGTGTGGGTCAAACAGATTTTTCCCCGATTTCACAAAGTCATTGTGAAACCTGGGATCCAGGTTTCAGCCCTGAATGTCCTAAAATGTGCAGCATTCTGGAACTCTCTAGTCTCTTGAAATGCAAGTAAGTGTTGCCTATATGATAAAAAACAAGGTCTTTGTTGAACAACAAATAGGGATTTTTGTGTTATTTTTGTGTTATGCATCCAGTAGTTCTGAAAATTCATAGAAGCATCTTTTATTTTTTAATGAAATGGTATTATCCATAAACATTGTGATTGTCATTTCAGACCCATGTAGTAAATGAGTTCTTTTGCGATGCAACTTGTCTCTATGAATGATGATAGAATTTCCTAAACTGCTTTGCTATATTTACTAGGTTACAGCTATGGTTGGGGAGGAAGACATCTTCATATCCTAATGTATTAGTTCTCTTCTTCAGATAAATTGAAAGATTGTTATGATTTAAAAACACTATGTAGACATCTCTGGCTGATCAATAACCTCTCTCCTAAATTAATCTATGAAAGCACAACAAAAAAAATAATTAACCTGAAATTCACAATATATTACCCATCAACATTGTTTATTATTCCATCTCTGGTTAATTTACTTCCTATCTGTATGCTGACAATGATATAGGTTAAAAGTAAAATAGAATTTTTATCTCCTCTTCAAACAATGAGGAATGAAATTCGTCCAGCTATCTGCCTCCTGCATGGTTTATTTAAGTGATGATGTTTGGTTGCACTTGTGGATATTATAGCAAGTACACTCTGCTTATGATGTTGAAGTAGCCCAGCTATTCTGTTTTGATCGTCTCTGGATTATATTCCTTTTGACAAATGTGAACACTTTCCACTGTAGAGGACCTAGTATTGCTGAGCTGAGTGTCAAGGCTATCTTTTAGAAAGCTGCAATATTAAAAAAAACAAACCAAAAAAACCTCTTTTTTGGTTAATTTTGTGCTTTTGGCATACACCTGCCAAGAATAAATTAATGGGTCAGTTTGTCTTTGGATTTGTTGTCTCTGTAGATTGTTGACGAACTGATGTTGCATTTCCTAAGGACTTATACAAAGGTAATTTTGGTCATCTTAGTTATTGTAAATACTCATGAATGTGTCTAATGGATACAGTGACTGTAGATTCCTCAAAAGATATGCAAAATCAGATCTACAGTCAGAGAGGAGCCCAGCACAATGATATGGGCTCAGAATTCCTTTGTAGCTCTCATTCCCTCCTGGGATCTTGTGTCCTAGGGTGGGAGAATGGAGGAGGCAGGAGTCAATGACCTAAAGATCGTCTCCTTCACAATAGGCAACATCAACCCTCCAGTCTCCAGCAGAGCTGCAAAGGAAGGAGAATGAGGGTCATCAGAGTGGGAAAGGAGCTTAGTGGGGACTGCACTTGACATTGAGTAGCAGGATGTGGAGAGAAGAGACAGAGATATGGTGTGAGAGGTTTCCTGATGAACAGGGGCATAGTGGAGTTGTTTGATAAGAACTGGAGGGTATTGTAGGTAGATATGAGGTCAGAGCAAAATATTTTGGCCTAATATCTAGCCCCTAATATCTAGCCCCTAATGTCTAGCCCCTCTGTCATTTATACTGTAGGTTGCAAACTTTAATCCTCACTACACTTCTTTCATGGTAAATGGTATAATTCTCATTTTACAGAAGAGGAAATTAAGTCACTGCGAAGTTAAGAGACATCCCCATACCATATCATCAGTCAGTGGCAGACCTCGAACTGGAACTCAGGACTTCCAAACTCACTTCCCTTTTTTCTGACTTCATGCTATTCACCTAATGTCACTGAAACAGGCACTGGAGTGGGCTTATTCATCATTTAGAACAGATAAAAAACTCCTGTATCTTCACCTGTGAACCAAATTATTAAGATTTATGTACAAAGATAATAAAATATAACAATGAACCTGAAGCTACCTGTATGAAGGCAAATTTAATATCCACTTAGACTTCAATGAAAACAGTGTATCATTTACTCCATACACTTTAACATAGTTAGCATGCTGAGCACTTTGAGGAGCTCATGAATTGGGTTAGCAATGCAAACTGAAATTTTAGCCTGTGGTGGGTGGTTTTTCCCCATTATTTATTTGGCCAGTATGAGAAACTTAATACTACTTTTATTTGCATTTGGGATGATAAGAAAGCAGCAAATGTTCAATAAGCTAACAATCACTTTCTTGATTTCTAATACTTATTTCTGCTAAATATCTTATAATAAATCAGGATGTGCTATAAGAGAGACAATTTTCTGTTGAATGATACTTCTTGCATCTATGGGTCAAAATCTACCATGACTTATACCCTGTGCAAATTTACTGATTACAGTGGGATTTCATGGGGTATAACTAAGGGCATAATTTGACTATAGATTCAAAACTTTATAAACTTATCCATAGAATCATAGAACTAGAAGGGACCTTGAGAGATCATCTAATCCAGTACTCTGCAATTGTGGCAGGACTAATTTTCTAGACCATTTTTGACACCCCGCTCTTAAAAATCTCCAATGATGGAGATTCCACAACCTCCCGAGGCAATGTATTCCAGTGCTTAACCACCTTGACAATTACGAAGTTTTTCCTAATGTCCAACCTAAACCTCCCTTGATGCAGTTTAAGCCCATTGCTTCTTGTTCCATCCTCAGAGGCTGAGAAAAACAATTTTTCTCCCTCCTCCTTGTAACAACGTTTTCGTACTTGAAAATTATCACATCCCCTCTCAATCTTCTCTTTTCCAGACTAAACGAACCCATTTTTTTTCTTCCCTCATAGATCATGTTTTCTAGTCCTTTAATCTTTTTGTTTCTCTTCTCTGGACTCTCTCCAATTTGTCCACATTTTTCCTGAAATGTGGTGCCCAGAATACACCAGTTGAGGCCTAATCAAGAGTGTAGTAGAGTGGAAGAATTACTTTTCATGTCTTGCTTACAACACTCCTGCTAATATATGATGTTTGCTTTTTTTGCAACAGTGTTACACTATTGACTCATATTTAGATTTTGGTCCACTATGACCCCCAGAACCCTTTCCACAGTACACCTTCCTGCACAGTCATTTCCCATTTTGTCTGTGCGCAACTTATTGTTCCTTCTAAAATGGAGTACTCTTGCATTTGTCCTTATTGAATTTCATCCTATTTACTTCAGACCATTTCTCCAGTTTGTCCAGCTCATTTTGCATTTTAATCCTATCCTTCAACGTATGAATGTATTAATTGTGGGTGAGTAAATATCCCCTTGCTTTAGCAGAACACAGTGAATTATTTATTTTTAATGTTAGTAGACAGGAATAGGAAGGATAAAGAACTCATATCAACTATTTTTATGATTAGCTCATGGGGCCCATGTCTACATCAACTATGTACTGTCAAAACAAGTAATATATATATAAAAAAGATGTATGTGAAGTTAAGGGACAGAAGAGAAAAACAAGAAGCTAATTACCTCTTTATATCTTGCCTCATTCTTTTGTTTCTAACTGTAGTTTAGTTGATGGAAGGTTTTAAATTGTTTTAAATAATGAAGAGTAAAAAGACTGGAGAAGAACTTATATAAATATCCAAAGTGGAAAGAGAAAATCTTCTTTATCAGCTGGGTTATGCCATATACTGCTGTTACTGTCAGAGGAAAAAGTTAACTTTTTATGCCCAAGGACATGGTGGTAGGGGAGAGCTTTAACAATGGCTAGGAAAAATCAAGATGTTGCCTTAATTGCAGTAATCCTGTAAACTGCCATTCACAATGGGCCAGATTCCACCCCAGTGGGTGTGGTGCAAGTTTTATTGACTTCAATAAAGTTGTCCCCACTCATTCCAGAGGTGAATTTGGTTAACAGTCTTCATCAGGCTACATTACTAATTCTGCTTGTGTTAATGAGGCTAAGATTTTGGTAAATAAAGTCGAACATGTAAGTCTCATGACTGTCTTCCAGACTGTCAGTTCCATACTGCATTACTAGAATTTTTTTGCATATGGGAATGTCTTTAGCATTTTATTCGAGTGATAAATGTTGTGGTAACAAACACACCACTGTGGGAATTTAATGCTGTAGATCAACGGTCCTGTGTGAGGGAAGGTGTTAATATAATGCTATTGAGTCATAAGTATCATTTTCTGCTTTTAAAATATTCTGTGTTTTTGTCAAACTCTGACATTTTTCAAAATATATTTGGAAAGTATTTGTTTACCTTAAGAAACAATAACCAAACTTCATTGAAGGTACTACTTTTAGTCAAGTGGTACATTTTTCAAAAGCACCTCAGTGACTTAGGAACCAGTGACTAAGACTCCTAAGTAACATAGGTGCTTTTGGGGAAAAAATTACCCCAGCTTAATATTTTTATACTTTTTTAAAAAAATCAAACAAAAAAATTGCATGGGCTGAAAAGAAAGCTGTAACAACCACATTTAACATTGTTTATAGTGTTTTTTCAATTTACAAAGTGATTTAAACATTAATTCAACCTGAAAATGCACTTGTGAGGTAGTATTTTTCTCTGTACTATGGGAAAACTGAAGTAAGGAGACTTAATGACATGCCGAAGGCCAGAGAGGGAGGTGTCTATCAGAGATAATATTAGAACTCAGCTAAAGCTGATAATCTTTCCTGCAAAGTGCATAACTCCTAGGAGTGTCCATAGACCCTGTACACCTATATGGACTCAGTGAAAATCAAAATACTTTTAAATGCTGAGTAGATTTGCATTGTCTCCAATGAAATTGCTATAAAATGCATTGACATTTTTGGACCATTAAAGAAAAACAATGGTATTTTTTCCTATATGGTATTCTGGAAAAAAATACAAAAAACAAAAAAAAGTAAAAAAGTGAGTATTAAATTTAAGGTTGGATTCTGAAAAGATGTCCGGCCACAACTGCTCACACCTACATTACTAAAGGAAGAAGCCATTGAAGTAGTGTGAAGACAATATTAGCTATAACCCTGGTTAATAATGACTTGTCTGCTACACAGCAGATATTTTTAATCAACAGTATTCTTTTGTAATAAATTGTATATTTACAAGAACTCCATTTTCAGTGTCCCTATGAGATAATACATCAAGTTCAGGAACATCAATAAAACTGACTTTAGTGCCCAAGAAAATACTGATATAGCTGCTTGTTTTCAACTAATGCCAATGACTCATAAATAATGTTTCATCCATAAGTATGCCATCAGTAACATGACTATTATCTCCTGAACAGCCTCAATACCAGTAAATCAATTACAAGCTTAAATTGCTTTTAAAATCATGTATTGTTTTAGAAACTGTAGGGAGAACAAATCCTCACTACATTGTCTTCATATAAGTGAATTTAATATATTTCCAATGCTATGTGGATTATATTCAGCAGTATAGGGCTGTTTTTATTATTATATGCAATTCATGTGTTTCTCTTCAATAGAGAGAAGTTTTCCATGGTTCAGTCTTTGACACAGCAGGCATTCGATACTGCCTCACACACTCTGAAAGGCAGGATAATGATGATCACTGTTCATGACTTTCCTTCCTTTCTGGGATGTCCTCCTCAGTGTCTGAGTCTCGGTCAATGCTCACTCAGGGCTACACTGAAGAAGGCATCTTCTGCCGCTGTGTTTGATTGCAATTTCTCTGAAGCAGAGAAGGCTGAGCAGGAAAAGTAAGGAATAGGGGATGATTTTTTTAAAAAAGAGAAAAAGATCAGCAGTGCCTTTTAAATAGAACTTTCCCATGCTGACCTCAAATATTTTTCTGCTCCTCTTAAGTTAAATCTCCCGTATTCCAACTAATGGATGTCACAGCTCCAGATATAGGCACAAACAAAACCAGCCTTTTGGCTTTTTCATGGTAGCAGAGCAGCTCATTTTCAAGGGCAAAAGCGTTCTCCCCAGGACAGTGGCTGAGGAGTTCTTTGGGGCTGGGAAGGATAAAAACAGCCTGTCCAACTCTTGTGAAGGGGAGACACAGAGGTTCCTATGGGAAGAGGTTCTAAGACACCCTCAGTCTTGCGAAGAAGGAGCTTCAGCTCTTCAACAAGGCATGGCATCTCAACCAAACTCCCTTCCACTGCCCTGCCTCTTTGGCCTCCTAACCCTGTGAAGTGTTTGAGCACATTTTACATAGAATCAAAAGCCACAAGATCAAAACCCTAAGGATATTATAGTCTATATTAGCCACAACAATACAGAATGCTGGGGGGCAATAATATTTGGGGGCTTAAGGAAGGAATTCACAGCATAGGGTTGTTTCATTGCTTATATCCACACTGTACATAAGTTAGACCAGGGCCCTGCTTTCATTGAAGTCAAGGAAAAAACTCCCATTTACTTCAGTGTTACAATATCAGGTCCTTAGTAGCTAGAATTTAGTCTTTTTAATATCAGACTAAATAGATGATAATTGCGGGGAGTTTAAGTCTCGAGGGAGGCTGTGCAGTGTACAAGATCAGGGAGGATATTCCAAGCACAGTAGGCAGCATGGGAAAAACTACTAGAAGAGAGAACAAAGGCAATAGGGAGGCAGGTGAAATTAGCAGATGGTAGAATCTAATTGAGAGTAGTAAGTGACCAATGACAACATTCAAGATGGGGATGATTTGAACACAGCCTTTGAACCTATGTTGAGGAGTTTGAAATTGAAGCAGAAAAGAAGATGCAGTGCCAAGGTGTGTACAGGAGATGGAGAGGGACAGAAAATGTTTAATGGGTGAGAAGGCTCTGGGGGACTATCATAAGCTTAAAAAAAATGGGGGCAGCCCCACAACTGCTTAGTCATAACCTCCTACCTGTTCCTATTTGTCTTCCACCATACTCCCTCCACTGTCTGATCCAGATATAATGATCATTTCTGCTATTAAAATAAACTTTCCAAACAGGTTGGAAAATATAGTAGGAAGATTTGGTGAAATAAAAACCCAACCAATCTCACCACACTTTTGCTTGTCTACAGAATATGTGAAGGCACACCTCACCTTTCTTCATAGCTCCTGGTTAAAAAAGCAAGTTTTTTAAGTGTAAGAATCACATTCAGAATTCACCTAGGATTAATGTTTCTGTCTTCTCAAAATAGCCCTTTACCTAACACCCTACTCCTCACTGTCAGTCAACTTGTAACACCTAGATAACAAGGTGGTTTTTTTTCTTCTCATATTGTGCACTCAGTTACATCATGTCAGTCTGGAGAAACTCCATGTATATCAGTGGGGTTTACACAGAAAATGCAGCATTCATTTTCCCCACCCAAATTTAACATTAAGAATGATTGTGGTTATACACTGTTTACATTCATGGACTTAAATTTATTAGTACTGTGCAATAGATCACAAAATGAATGAGGGAAGCTAGGTGGAGTTTTTGACTAAACCCCATCTCACTGTTCCACAACAATCATTTTCTTCCTTGTTCCACTGTACATGTCACATCCTCGTTCTATTGTAATTTAGTAGCTACTTTTGTTTTCTTTTTAAGAAGGAACTGAGGGGGGTGGGAATCAGGAAGAATCCACCTACTATACAAAAACATTGTGAAAAATATTTTCATTACTCTACTTTGTATGAAAACTTCCTGCCCTGATGCTTTGTGTCATGTTTATCTAACCTTTACTGTAAGCTTTGTAAGACAGGGACATGGTACAGATCCTCACGGGCAGTTAGGTGCCTAAGTCTAGCTGAAATCAATGGGAGTTAGCTGCCTAAAAACCTTCTGAGGATCTGGATCCAAGTTCTCATTATCTTTGTAAAGTGCTATACACAACTGCCTAATGATACCACCACTGCTGATAAAGGCAACGTCATAATACTGTCTCTGCTGATTTTTCATCCATGCATTTTCTTCACAGCTGCTTTATTCACTCTGCAAATTTCTCTGGGGACATTGAAAGAACAGTAGGCAAAGCAGCTATTGTAATTTCTGCCAACAAATCATGGTTTGTTTTCAAAAGAGGGGGCTAGACTATGGCTATGGTCAAGTGTAGTTTAAAATCCAATACATTCTTTTTTGAGAGACTGTTGTGCAATTGAGAGTTTTCAAAGAGATGTTCGTCCCTTATTCTGACCTCAAACAAAAGGGAGTCAAGGAAAATACATACCTAAAATCCCATTAAGCAGTTGGCTTTAGGATTGTCTTTCACACCTGATGGAGCCCCTTGTTTCAAAAGAGTCATACGTAGCTGGCCTCTGACAGGTGGCAATGAACACTTGTATTAAAAGCCAGTATAAAGAATTCTGTGCATTGTAGCCTCTCCAACAATTGGCATGGACTATTCACAGCCAGCATGATTCAAGCTATGTCTACTCATCTGTAACAACTACACACCTTTCCTCATCAGAGTGTCTAGATAAAGAGATCAAGGCTGCAATTTATCCCACAATGTCTCTGAGTACATAGTTGGGTCAAAGTTGGATGATTTTAAACCATTAACATACATTTACAAAGCTATCACTGCTTCTTCTCTACATGACTAGGTTCAGAAATGTGTGTATATTTATATGCATGTGCAGTTGGATGTGGGTACATAAAATAAAACTATATTACTGCTGCTGCACATGACTAGGTTCAGAAGTGTATACACATATGCTTGGGTGTGTTGTCATTTTATATGAATCTCAAGTAAAAACCATTTAAAGTACAGTTGTTTTTCTTTGTGTCTTTTTGTTGCTAGTGTCTGTGTCTGGCTTGCCTCAGACACACAACAATGACTGTATAACTCTTAACCCTACTACAGTATAAAAGCTCTTCAGCATTCCCATTGACTTGAATGTGGTTCTCAGCACTATGCTCAGTGTCACTTGAATGTATGTTTCCAAAAAAAACGCAGTTGCAGACATTACTTGAAGATAAACTTAAAGATTTTCCGAGTAGAGAAAGTAGAATCTTGAAACAAGAGTATTCAAAGATCATACTTTGGATGTCTAAATCAACAGTCTAGTTTCTTGAATAGTCTTAAATGTCCCCTCCACTCCTTCCTCCTGGAAAAAAATGTTTTTTTTCCGTCTTCCGTTTAAACTTTGTTCTGTTTGTCTGTTTTTGTGATGTTTTCTTTCTTTCTCTCTTTCAGAGACAGACAGGGGAGGATATAGCAGGTGGCTATGAAGGGAAGTTACATTTTACATCTCATCTGCTTTTTGTATCTACTATTTCACTATTTAAAAGTTTGTGTTGTTTTAAGAGAAAAGGTTTGTGTTAAGATGCCTCTTGTAAATGTCTAAACTGGTTTTATTAATAAACTCTGATTTAGACACATACCAATTTCCTGCCTTTGCCTGCCAATACATCAAATGACAGCTGGGTACAGAAGAGTTACTGCTGGCTTTACAGTCAGCTCCACGCAGTTTTCTTAAAAGAAAAAGAAAGGTTTGACATTATTCTCTGTGAATGACATATTCCTGCAAGACATCTTTATCAACATTACATTTCAAAACAAATCAACATTAAAAATCCTTCATAAATACAAGTCTGCAGGATCTTTCCACATAAATATCAAATTCTGGACCGAGAAATTGAGGAATGACTTTTTTCATATACTGTAAAGTTTGTTTTTCACTTACACTTAAACTTTTCTCTTTCAGTTTGTGCTCCTAAACAAACTACTCTATCACCAAAATACCTGTATGATATTTTGTGTCGCTTACCTGGACTTGAAACTATAGTGTATATGAGCAAAGATCACTTGTGAAGTCAGTGTACACAATAATTTTTGCATTCATATTTACAAGGTATTTAACATGATTTTACAGTAATGTAATTACGACATCCAAAAGCACATCAAGGAGAGAGAGACAAAAGCTCAAAGATTTTTTTTTCTTTAATTTGGAAGTTTTACACCACAGCAAAATACAGTGCAAATCAATCAACAGTGATCAATACTGTATTACACTGTTATCCAACCAGAGCTCTGTGACTCTAAAGTAGGTCATGAAAGACAACTGGGGGGTTGCAACTTTTTGAAAATTTTATTCCAGTCTAAATGAAAGAAAATAAAAATTTACAGAATAACTTTGGGATGTCCAAAACCTTCAAAGTTTGTGAAGTTGGAAAATGAAAGTTCTGAAATCCAATTTTACTACTGAAATTTGATTATTCATATTTGATTAATCATGTTTTAGGACTATAAGCTCCTTGGGGGCAGGAGCCAGGTCTAACTCTTTGTATAGTACCTAGTACAACTAGTTTAGGATCCAGAGTGTACATTGTGATAAAACTGGATTATAGCGTTCATTCTTTGATTCACGTAGGTATGAGAAACAGTTTGATTAATGTCCTGCATATTATAAATTTGATTTTAGATGTAACTACATAAAGGGTGCAAGAGGTTGCAATCCCCTGGCTCAGTCCGATATATTTGGCAAGATGATTAATGTGCCTCAGTATTCCCTTTGGAAAAATGGAATAATAAAGAGCTGTATAAAGCATTTTGAGAGCTACAGGTGAAAAACATTATAAAAATATCAGGTATCATGATCAAAAAATAATAATTAGGATCATTTTAGATTTAACCTAAGCAGTCATGCAGATGAGGAAGGCATCATCTGGAAGTTAATGACTGGCTGAGAGGGTAGAAGAGCTCTGAACCATGCTGCTTATTAACTGAGTTGCCAGGAAAGTTCCAACCTACAAAATAATTATTCCTGTTATGGGTAAAAAACATATCATACTATATATTTCTCTCCTCTGTTGTGTTTACAGTTCTCTGTGCTTCTGCTTTTATTTATAGTTCTAGTCTTTGCCTGCTTATTAAAGAAATCCCAAATACGAGGTTAACAGTAGCCTAGGGAGGAAAATCAAACACCAACATTTAGAACTAATGACCTGCAGCTGCAGCTCCTCTAGTGTTATCTTACCAGACAAGCCAGCTTTGGCAGTAGCTGGATGGGAATTCTCCAAGGAAAAATGGCTACTGAACCGTTAGGAAAAAGCCTACCAGGTTCCAAAACTGTTGCCCTTATCCTATGTTAGACTTTCCTACAGAACGTCATACTGTATTCATGTGGTGGTGCTCTCTTTCTATGGTACCTAGGAATGCACTGGATGATGTTCAAGGCAAGTAAAAATACAGGTCCTCCCCTGTGTTAGTTTACTATCTGATTTAGATTGAGTCATATCACGTATACTGGTCACTTCACTTCATGCACTGCTGAAAGACACTCAGATACTATGGTGATGAGGGTAGTATAAGAACCTATAATAAGAAGAGAGTAAAACAAGAGATTAGAGTAGATGGGTATGAGAGAGATAACGAAAGCTCATTAGATGGGCTCAGTTACATTTACATCTTAATTACATTTGGAATAATTATGTTTCAAATTATTTGATCAGGCATCCACAGGGAGCGATTGTCAAGTGCTAGTGGAAGGCTGCCCCATGAAAAGGGAAACATGATTTGTCTGTACTCCCACAAAAGGTTTGATATCCTACATTTTTCATGGACCAAGACCATCATTAATCCACCTCTCGTGGTAGCAGCAATTACCACATCCTCCCACTGCCCATCCGTAATGTGGGTTTGACTGATAAGACAAGGAAGTATCACTTCCAGACAGGAATTTCCAGCTGCCTTGTGTACTTTTAGACTATTTCTCTAAGCCATCTGCACTCTAGGACTGCAGAGACTCTTACCTTTCCAAGGGTGCTGTGATTTCACAGTTACCTTTATAGTCTTTGGAAAGTAAACACACAGCAATTGATATTTTCAGATGGTTGTAAAAATATTAATGATTTGAATCCTCCCTGGGAAGGAGATAAATAACATAGCTAGGACTGGCTAGAGAATAGCAATTCAGTTTAAAAAAAAAAAAGAGAGAGGGAGAACGAGATACTGCACTGTTTGACTGGAACATGAACTTGAACCTGTCTCTTACATTCTAGGCAAATAATGTAACCACCAGCCTATAAAAAGAACAAAGAGTACTTGTGTCAATTTAGAGACTAACAATTTTATCTGGGATCAGTTTTCATCAGCTAGAAACCACTCTATCAGAAGCCTAGAGTGGAACATACAGTAGGAAGATATATAGATAGATATACAGTGAAACCCCACAATACCACGATGGTTGGGGTCCAAAAATATCAACCACAGTAAACGCAGGGTAATGGTATTGCGGGGTCATGTGACATCAAAGTACCGTTGGGAGCTATGTGCGTCCTGTGTTATAAGTGGATTAATGCTATCGTGGGGCGTGGTATTGCGGGGTTCCACTGTTTATATAATATATCTATGTAGATATATCTTTCTAAAAAGAGAGAGAGAACATGAAAAGGTGGGGAGGTTGCCATACCAACTTTAAGTGGATAATCAATTAAGGTGAGCTATTATCAGGAGGGGAAAAAAAACTTTTGTAGTTATAATCAAGATGGTCTATTTCAAAGAGTTGACAAGAAGGTGTGAGTAACAGTAGGGTGAAAAAATTGCACAGGGAAATAGTTTTAGTTTGTAAATGACCCATCTACTCCCAGTCTTTATTCAAGCCTAATTTAATGGTATCCAGTTTGCAAATTAATTCCAGTTCAGCAGACTCGTTGGAGTCTGTTTTTGAAGGTTTGCAGAGTTGCCACTTTTAAGTCTGTTACTGAATGACCAGAAAGATTGAAGTGTTCTCCTACTGTTTTTGAACATTATGATTCAAACAAACTCTAAGATACTAGGCTTTTACCATGTTGTGAGTTAGAACATATTACCTAATGTGTGGTGTAAAATAACCAAAACAAACTATTCTGCTGATGACAAGGCCTTGGCCCTGCTATCTCAAACTGAGGTTAAGCACTTATTTTCAGCAAATAAAACTGAACAAAAGGTATAATTTTCCATCCTGCAGGGTTGGAAATCCTAATATTTCAGCATACGTTATAGGAAAAAAGTTGAAATATTGAATTCCAAAAGCAAAAGTTGAAAAAAAATAAATTCAGAAATGGTGAAACATTTCATTTGGCATTTTCCATTGGAATGAAACAAATTGATATTCCTGATTCAAAATGTTTCATTTCAGTTTGTTAAACTGATTAAAAACAAGTCAGTTCAACATTTAAAGTACACTTCATTTTAGTGGCATCATGATTTATGAGAATTGTGGTCCAGGGTCCCTAACTGGGGTACATCACCCATGATGAAACACACCATTTTGTCGCAGGGTAGACATTGTTGCATCATGGGAAAACTAGTTGTCCAAGGATCCCAGCTCACATGAGAGAATGGAGGTAAAATGTATTAAACGACACTTCCATGAGGCAATCTATCACCACAGGGAAATACAATTTAATGCTGAATTGACTCAAAAATCAAACATTTGCATCGGTTCAAGAAAGCAAAATAATTTTATTTTCCTGACCGAACATTTTTTTAAAATTGACAAAGCCAGTATTTCTTATGAAAAATTTTAACTGTTTCAACTGAATTTTCCATTGACAAAATTCAGATGAACAACACTTTGCTCTACTAAACACAATAAGAATATATGGCCACTTGTTAGAAAAGAATTGGATCAAAGAGTAGATGTTTCTGTTGAGATAAAGGATTAGGTTCACAATAGAACTTGAATTTTTTAGCTGAGCTAGGGCTAGGTTTTGAGTTTACTTGATCTGAGATCTGTAAGCATATAGAAAATATTATATGGTTCATTGTTCTTGTAACATTTATGGAATATTTGACCAAATCTGAACACAATATGTATGCAAGATCTCTTTGCTTTTGGATCCCATCTAGAAACCAATACTGCTGAAGTAGATTCTGAACCAAAGAGCCAAACCTAAACTCTCTAATCCTCACAATTTCAAATATTCTAGCTTGAGGATCAGATTCTTATTCTTATGTCAGTGGAGTTACATGGTTTTGTACCATTGTAATTGAGATCAGACTCCGGCTGTCTATTTGAAGGGAAAAAAAAGTATTGTTGTCACATTTCTGATGGTATAATACAATTTCAGGAGCATTTTCAAAAGTTTTCAGTGATAAAATCAGTATGATTGTTTTAAGAAAGAATTGGTGAATTGAGCCATGTGATATTTACACTGCTAAGTTTCTTATATACAATTCTTTAGGCCATACCCTGCTATTCCTCTAGGCTCAGCAGTCTACTGATAACAATAGGAATTCAGCATGAAAGAATATTGTAGTACAGTCAGGTTGAAATAATCAGCATGCAGAATGTGCCATGATATACTTAAGAAATATCAGTTTTATCTTTGTTTTTTGTGGATATAGGAATTGTCTTAGTGCATCAGATCGATGATCCACCTAGTCCAATATCTTTCTTGAACCTTTGACCACTGCCAGGTGCTTCAGGCAAAGGTTCAAGAAACCCCACATTGCACAATTTATATGAGGTATCTTCTTAACTTCTATTAATTAGTGGTGGGTGTATGTTCTGAAGCATGAGGCTTTATTATATCTCTTTATTTTAATCCAGTGTTCACATAAATATCTAATCCTTGTTTGAATACTAATAATAAACTCTTTGCCACAAGATGGCATTGAGGTTATGAGTTCTACAACCTAATTTGCATTATGTACAAACAATAATTCCTATTATCAGCTTTAACTTTGTTGCCTTTCTTTCTCATTGTAAAAACTGAGGCTATTTACATAAAGAGAGAAAAACAAAATGTTACATAAAAAGAGAAAAACAAAATGGGACTGCGAAGACTGTTCAAAACTGTATGTTCTTAGGTACTTCATCTTTCTATTTTTTAAAAAGTGCCTTTTTCCCACTCTATTAGATTGACACTTGGACCATGGAAATAAGCGTTTCTTTTCTTTTTTTAACAAAAAAGTTAGTTGAAAAATTACCAGAAAATGTAAAAACAGATATTAAAAGTAAACAGTAAGATAAAGCTTATTTTTAAAACCATAAGCAATGTTCAGCTGCAAGTAATATGTCACTCCAAATTGTACTTTATGCTTCAAGAAGAGAAATTAGAGGGCCTTTGTAAATGACATCAGCTTGTTTTCCCATACTCACAGAGAGTGGCTCTCAACGAGGGATACATGTACGCCCATGGACACTCAGAGGTCTGCGGGAGTACATCAACTCATCTAGATATTTGCCTAGCTTTACAATAGGCTACATAAAAAGCACTAGCAAGTCAATACATACTAAAAATTAATGGACAATTATTTGTTTATACTGCTCTATATACTATACACTAAAATGTGTTTACAGTATTGATATCCAATTGATTTATCTTATAATTATATCATAAAAGTAAAAAAAAAAAAGCAATTTTTCAGTAATAGTGTGATGCGACACTTTGGTATTTTTATATCTAATTTTGAAAGTTTTTAAGTGAGGTGAAACTTGGGGATATAAAAGACAAATCAAATTCTTGAAAGGGGTAAAGTAGTCTGGAAAGTTTGAGATCCACTGCCATAGAGAAATGCAAGCTAGACCAATGTGCAATTAATAGGGTTGAAAATCAACACCAAGAAAAACTAAAACTATCAGAATCAACACACAAGAAACACCAGTAACACTTTCTGGGACTGACATGGAAGAGGTCTGATCTATCACATATCTTGGAAGCATTGCAAGTACAATAGGTGGAACACATGAAGACATTTAAGCCAGAATAGCAAAAGCCAGACATGCCTTTGTAACACTAAAGCTGATCTGGGGAAACCAATATCTTACCCACCAAACTAAACTTCAAATATTTTACACCATTGTAATGTTGGTCTTACTTTATGATGCTGAAATTCAGAGATTTATCAGGATCTTACTAGCTAAACTCCAATTTTACATAAACAGCTGCCTTTGGTAAATCTTCAGTATCAGAGGACCAGAAAAAAATCACAATAACGGTTTAATATTTTTCTTATTCTTGTGGATTAGTTAGGACTAATTCATGATGTGACCATTTAAACCAGGTAGATCTCTGTCTGGTAGTTTCCCTGACAGATTTTTAATATCAGGCTATTTTGTCATAGTCCAAAGATTGGCAACCTTTGGCATGCGTCCTGTCAGGAAAATCTGCTGGTGGGTCGGAGTGGTTTGTTTACCTGCAGCATTCGCAGGTTTGGCCGATCGCAGCTCCCACTGGCCATGTTTCATCATTCCAGGCCAGTGTGGGCTGCAGGAAGTACAGGCCATGGGATGTGCTGGCTGTGTTTCCCACAAACCCCACTGGCCTGGAGTAGTGAACCATGGCCAGTGGGAACTGCGATTAGCCGAACCTGCAGATGCTGCAAGTAAACAAACAGTCCCGGCCAGCTAGCAGGTTTCTCTGATGGGCCACATGACAAAGGTTGCTGATCCCTGTCATGTTAGTTGAGTAAAAATGAAACTTACTGTAGTCTGGGAAGATGCACTCACCTTTGCAATCTGATTTGTGAATGTGTCATCTTCTTAATAATAAGAGAGGGTAAACATGCCAGATGCTGTACTTACCAGGTAGAAAGCAGATTCAACAAACAGCATTTAATAGCCTACACAGCAGTTGAAAACCCACTGCATACCATCTGACTTGAACTAAGGGGCTTATGCTAAGGGGCTGTTTAATTGTAGAGTAGATGTTTGGGCTTGGAATGTAGTGCAAACTCTGGAACTCTCCCACCTTGCAGGGTCCTAGAGCCCGGGCTCCAGCCCGACCCCAGAACATCTACATTGCAAATAAACAGCCAATTGGCCTGAGCCCGAGTCCGCTGGCATGGGACAGGCATGACATACTCTATGAGGGAAATGTTCCTATATCAGGATGATCTCCACTGTTGAGTTTTAGTAGCAGTATACATGTGGTTGTAAAAAGAGCAGAACTTGTCCAAATTTTCCTTTTTTTAATATATTTTTAAAAGTTCCTTCAGATATGTTAAAATCAAAACTTTTGAAAGTTTCATTTCATTTTAGTTTTCTTTTTTTACATAAAAAGTGTGTTTTCCCTCCTTATTTCCCCCTTTTTTTTCCACCAAATACAAGAGAGTGTCTATTTTTAGATGCTTTAAAAAATAATTTTTCAAAACTTAATTTTGGAAAAAGTTAGAGAATAGGTAAAAGTAAAAATCTGTACTGCTGCAGTCAAATTTTGAAATGTTATGGTTAGAAAATTAATGTTTCTTTTTCTTCTCAGTAGATTTTCTGAAGTTGGAGATGTTTTGAAAAGTTATGCAGTGGTTCCATCTTTGCTTCTATTATTAAATTATTATTACTTTTGTTTAAGTTTGTATTGTTTTCCTAGAAACAGGCACATCATCAGTCTAACCACATGAAAACAGTTTATTATTTAGACCTGGAGAAGACTATTCACATGAGAGTGCCAATACACTACATTCTTTTAGCTGCTGTACCCCTACTAGCAGTATTTTTAATCTGATTTACATATTAGCTACATTATGTATTACTTCCCCCCATGCCTTTGGAAAGTTGGCCTTTATGGTATTGTCAATATTAGATTAACCACTGAACTATTTGAGGAATGAAGTCCAATGGGATTAACTAATTAAAATATAATTTTCATAATAATAATACGTATACCTACTATCATGTATCATCTATGTTGTCTGATGTCTGAATCCATCACCCTTGCTCTAAATTCTTATGCAAGAAAATAATTTGCACTATTGACAATTATGTTTATCTTTTAAAAAATGTGGGGTCTCATTCATCAAGATAGTTAAGTAAATGTGTAACTTTAACTATGTGAGTGTCCCCAGTCATTGACCTCAACTGGACTACCTAGCTAATTCGGGTTTAATAATTAAATTCAGCAATAAGTAATCCTTTCCATCCACCTTTGTATAAACTGTAATGTATATGGTCAATATTAATTATATGTTTTTTATCACTTCTGTATTTTAAAGACCACTACTGCCTCTTGTCCCTTTACTAATTGTATTAAGAATTGGTCCCAAAATTCTGGACATTACTTCCCAGGATAGCAGGAATGCTAAAGTCCATCATTATTAAATTTCCTTTTATTCAGTTAGGGATATCTACAGTAGATTTTGTCTCTAGCATCCTATTCTAGTTGTCTGATTACAGTTTACTGTGTTATCCATTTATAACTTCCTTAGCTGTATGCTTTCTTCTTTTTTCCTGCTTCTTGTTATTGCTGGAGTCTAAATCTCCATGTTTACTAGCTAGTCAAGTACCTCTTCCCACCATATTTTTGTCAACTCTCCTATATCATTTTTCTGTGTTAGTCACAGCGTCCAGTTTCCCCTTGTTTGTCCTTCATGCTTCTTGTGTTCGAATGCAGGTATTTTATTATATTTGATCTATGACTGAAAGCACTCCTGGATTGATGTATTGATATGCTTGTGAACTTCCTGAAGGTGGTTCTTCTTTGTCTGCTATTAAAAATCTTTCCCCCTCTCTGCTTCTTATCAAGTCTAATCACCTTATTTATTTAGTAAATTTACTCCGTTCCCCATACCTGCACTCCTGTTCTGTCCAAATGTCCATTATAATTTCATGAAGTGTCATCTTATGTTGCTGAACTGCATTTCCAAGGCCTGTGGATCTTCACAGACTGGGGTCGTTTCACCCTGTAATCTGGACTGCAACAATAAAATAAATAGGAGCAACGTACATCCCCACCTGATATCAGAGGAGATCACATCGGATATGTTTCCTGTTGGATACTAGTTAACATGTGTAGTTTGGCCTGCCTGATGCTTTTGCCTCCATTGATTCATGGCATGGGTTACACATTGAAGATATGCCCAGCTGGGAGTCTTTTCCTGACTAATGTTCTCCTTACATAAGGAACAGATGGCATGACACTAATGATCTTGATCAATTTATTAATCTGCCACATGAGAGAAGTGGTTTTCTCTCACACTTTGGGAAAGAAGAGAACAGCAGCACGGCGGCTGAACCCCGGCAATGTACCAAATAAGTCTGAAGATTCAAGAATCAGTGACGTGTTTGGACAGAAGCATCAAGAACTGGCATGATTCCATAATCCCTGTTTCAAAAACCAGATGGAAAATATTCTGCCACCCGAATGTGCTGGAAAGTCTTTCTGCTAGACAAAAAGTTCCTACATATTCTGCACTTTCTTTACCCTCCAAAAATAAAAAAAATAGTACTGATGACATGAAAATCAGTTGTAAAGACAGTGCAAGAATGAACAGGGATATAGAAAGGTACTACAGTAAATAGCTTAAGTTTCCTGCCACAAACCAAAATGAATATTTAATATATTAGGTTTCAACCTTTAATTATGGTGAATAGTTATAGATGATACCATAACATAGTATCCTGATGCTGACTAGGGACTTTTGTGCTAGGTTCTACACAAACATAAAGGTAGACAAGATTTCTTTCATGATTATCTTAGTGACTGATCATTTTGTTCAGTAACTATTCCCAAATCTGTCTGCTTTGCCTTTTCCTGTACTGTAGATCCTATCTGTGAAAACTCAAAGTCCATCTTCCTTGTGTGCTATGGCCCTTAAGATTTATAGTGTGTTTTATCCAATTGAGACTGCAGGCCTGAGGCCATGCTCTTTGTGATTGCACCCTACTAGAAGAATATCTGGGTAACTGAATTCTTGGAGCTGACATTTACTTTTTGTAGCTTTAATTAATGGAATACAATGATTATACCAGCTCTCACTGATATTTTAGATACATTTTATTTACCTGGAGCTAGCTAGTTCTTTCTCATGAGAACTATTTTTCACGTACTGACAAGTTTAGTCTAAACAGTTTTATTTATGCCTATTATGGCCGGTTTGTAGTTTTTCTTTTCCTCTTCTTGGGCAAGCATGCTTTCTTTCCTAGGATCTAAGATGCTCTCCTTAAAAAGGTTAAACAGAATTATTTTTACTAGGCCTATTATTAGTAACCCTAAGGAAATTTTCATGAAATAAAGTTAGACTTCTGATGTTCTCTCAGCAACACAAAAATAGAAATTTTCTGCTGTGTTAACTGATCCCAGGGAAGGAAGAGCCACATTCTCTCTAGGGCAAGTAGCCCCATGGATGTCAATGATAGTACTGAAGTCTGCTTCTTTGGCTGAGAGGAAAATGATGTACTCTTAATGTGCTTCTCTCAATTAATGAAAAATAGCTAACTGGCTTTCCGTGACTGGTACTTCAAAGTTTTAGTGTGTTGTTCTGTTGGAGTGTTTTTTTTTTCCCTTTCCCACAACACTGTTTTGAGAGGAGTAGCTCAAACACTGTTACTTAAGTCATGTACTTTAGAAAGGCAAAGTATGGATATCATAATATCCAGGGTATTTCCAATTAAGCAGGTAACAATGCTTGAAAGTACGCAAGTGTCTTTGGACCACTGTAAATATCTCTGATATACACATGTGTGCACATGGAAACAAACTGTACTTGCAGGGCCGGAGCTTATTCTGGTTTGAATGGACATGGCACTCCGCTAGCCTCTAGATACCTTTACCCTGTTTCACCAGTGGAGGAAACAACCCATGTTGTTAGCTTCTGCTGAATATCTAATGTTTATCAGACATAAACAAATCTGTGCTTGTGTATCATTCTTTTAAAAATGAAGGTATTCATGTCTCAACTTCTCATAGAAATAAATGTTGCAGATTGGCCAGGTTGCTATCTAAAAGTGACTCCATTGAAAGTCACATTTAATGACTATATTGCTATCATTCATCAAGTATTCTTTTCTAATAATTGCTTCATTGGAATTCTCACTGCCTTTATATAAATAATAGCTCTTCTCGCAAGCACTAGATATACATTCAAAACATGAGAGGGTTTGCATTCTTGTCCTATCTCTGCCCATATACCTGATTTATTCGTCTTAATTTCAGTCGAGTCTGGAAGGAAATAACTGGCATCTGCATTCAGTTTATACTCTGGCAAATCTACTGCTGAAGGCAGTGAGAGTTTTGACTGTTTAAAAACTAAGAAATCATTTCAAAATTTGTTCTGTAGTCTACATTCTTCTCCATAGCTATGGTCCTTTTAAAGGTATATATGATTTGAATATATTTTACACATACATTAGTTTTTAAAAAGTGCTGAAAACTAACCTATGTTTAAATGAAACCTTCACTCCCAGTAAGTTCCTTTGCTTCTGTCCTGTGAATAATTAAACTATGGATGCTACTTGTCCTGGAGAAGGGAATGTATTTTGTTGCCTATCTTTGAAAGGATACTTAAGGTCTTCTCTGGTAATGAATAACTGCCACAGATTTGTTGACGTTGTCCTTCAGTTTATCCTTAAATGTTAAAAAAGCATATTGTTATTCATACTTGTTCTGTTAGTTGACTGCTAAATATTTCTTTGTAACGTGTGCTCGGCCTGAGGATGTTTATATGACCCACTGTTTTCTCTGTTAAAGCAGGTCAGCGAGGTGCAAGTTACATATGTTTACCTAACAGCAGAAGGCTTTTGATTTTCTCTCTCCTCATAGCCAGGCTGTCCGTAGCACTCCTACTCATCTAATAACGTGATATTCCTGGCTCCATATAGAGGGTTTCCTTAGACCACTGACAGCTCCCCTAACAGGAAATTAAACTCATTCCCAGTTAAAGGGATGCCAGAAAAAGCTCAAGTAATCTGGGTAAACTCCCCATTGCTACCAATCTTTCGAGACCACCATCAGTGGGAATTCCTTTTTGAATCATAAGCTTTTCTGAAACCCATCAGCTGTATTCACATTAAACAGGCTGTGCATTCAATTCTATGCACCTCAATATCAGAGATTGCAGATGACAAATGGGAAGGAACTCAGAAAATAGCAACTGCAACAGCTGAGGTTCAGAAGGGCAAAATATGAGAAAAGAATAAAATATATAAACAAATAAAATATATGGTTTAGTTAAATTATGGCTAAAATAAGGAGACAATTCTACATATACTTTAAGTCTGGAAAGACCCCAGAAGAAAGTAGATTTGTTTATGGTGGCCCAATAATATGATGGCATGAAATTATGAAAAAGAAACATTTAGACAAACTATCAAAGAAAACCACCTAATGTGTTCTACTAGTAGGTATGTGAAATTAAATGACAATACATTTAAAAGAAGATACATTTCAAAACAATGTATAGTTCATTTGAAAAGTCATGGAAGATGGGAGAGTTCCAGAAGACTGTAATATGGCAAATTTATAATGCCAATCTATACAAAGGGAAATAAGGACAACCCAGGGAATTACAGACCAGTCAGTTTATTTTCAGAACCTGGAAAGATAATGAAGCAAATAATTAAGCAATCCGTTTTCAAACATCTAGAAGATAATAAGGTGATATGTAACAGTCAGCATAGATTTGTCAAGAACAAATCATGTCAAACCAACCTGATAGCTTTCTTTGACAGGATAACAAGCCTTGTAGATAGGGGGAAGGGTACACATAGTATATCTTGACTTTAGTAACGTTTTTGACACTGTCTTGCACAACCTTCTCATAAACAAACAAGGGTAATGCAATCTAGATGTAGATACTATAAGATGGATGCATGGTTGGGAAAACTGTTCCCGGAGAGTAGTGATCAGTGATTCACAGTCATGCTGAAAAGACAACGTGTGGGGTCCTGCAGGTCCGTTATTTAATAATTAAAAAAATCCACGAGCTGTCGGAGCAGCAGCCCTCCCGAATTAGTCCGTTATATCGAGGTTTTACTGTATCATGGCAGCCGGGAGCCGTGAGTCAGCCCGCCCGGGTCCTGGCTGCCGGCAGCCAGCCCACCCGGGTCCCGGCTGCTGGGACTCGGGCGGGAGCCGAGAACTGGCATCCCGCCCGCTGGCGGGACTCGGGCGGGAGCCGGAAGTATTGATCCCCTGGAAAGGAGAGTTCTGCTTACTTAGGTGCTCAAAAAATGTCAGCAAGGTAGGCTAATAAACCAGCCTACATGAATTACTGAAGGCAACAGCAAGGAGAGATTCCTGCTCATTCAGGAAAACCTGCACTTCTGCTCTTAATTTGAAAGTTGAGTTAGAATATAATACCTCAGTGAGCTACCTCGGGGGTCCCATGTCATCACAAAGCAAAGAAAAGCAAAAAGCCAAAAATAAATAAATCAGTGGATGGTCTTTTATGAAGTTCCCTATTGCAACAGCTTCATGAAGGACCAGATGTAGGTTTTCAGGCATTTTCCAGGCATCCAGGGCTTGGAGATATATGGCAGTGCTTTGGGTCTTCATCACCAGATTATATCATTAACTTGGCACCATATGGGTAGATCACAATACTCCACTGCCAATGAAATTGGAAATCTGACTGCTTCCTGGTGTGTGTTAAATAATCATGCTTCTGTGTGCTTCCTAGAATAATTTTACAAAACAGCAGTTCTTCAAAGAAACCTACTTAAAATGCTGAGAACTTTGCAGCACCAGAGACATCAATTGACTTAATAAATACCCAATTTTCCTGCATTTCCTGAAAGCAGTTATTCTTGATTATTTTTATCCACATGGCTAATCCAGTCAAAACACTCCGTTCCACCCCCCAAAATTTGGTAGTAGTTTCAGATACTAGAACGCTGGAAACTATTTCACTTTGAAAGATTTATTTTTGCATCACTGTACCCCTTGCCTTGTTCTGTGATTCTCTGAGTTAACCTACAAAAGCCCTGAAGGACCTTCGAGTAGACATTATAAATCCTGTTGATTTGTCAAATGTTGCCTGTAAAAATCCTCACATTTCATTCAGTGACAGATGTTTGGTCAAATGCCACAACAAATTCAAAGGCTTCAGACCCTCAGCAGACAGCACCTCACGACACGCTACAAGCTGTGGTTTTGATTCAAACTGATACAAAAGCCTATGTCATATTCTCTATTATATTGTATCATATTTCTCTTCTTCTTTCAGACACAGTGTTGGAATAACATGCCACCTTTCTTTTCAAGAAATGATCCATCTTTCCAGCGTATACTTTGAATAACGGGTAATTGCACATTGTGTCATGCATAGGAATCATTTTAGTGGGGATTGCTCGGTTCTGTATAAGGTCGATTCAGCTCTCGTTGGGTTTACATTTCAGAAAACCAGGCCACTTCTACTTAAGATGCTTGTGGATGTAGGAGCTTCATTTTAGGCAACCAGGTCTGAACATTTTAGTCTTTATTGATCAAAGTTCTTACATCTTGTCCCTCACTCAGGTACTGGGTGCTTGTATGCCATACCCTCCTGCAGTAGGGCCTGCAAATGAGGGACAGAGGGCCCACAGTTACTGAAGTTTGCCTTTCAGCATTTCTAACTGATGCTCCCATTTGGGGGGTGAGGAAAGAGAGTGGAAAGTACATATTAGGCAGAAGGCAGGGGCTTCTATGATCTCCCAAGGAGAAGGCTGTCATGTAACAGAGCCCCTGCTCATTGTTGTGCCTTTGTTGTTTCTGCCCATGCAGCTAGATGGAGGCACAAAGCCTGAGTACACTTTTGAAGTTAAATATAGTAGTTATTATTGAATCTAAAATATTGTAATGTTTATCACTGATGGAAATAAATTAGGTTTCTATTGAAGATACTACTGCATTGTTTGCTGTCACTCACTCACACATTTGCACTTAATCTCTCTTTCCATCATATGTCTATAAGGACATTACTACTTTCCTGTCCGTTCTCCAACCCTTTCCTCTTCTGGATACAGTAGACACTGTTGACTTTTACTTCCTCTTTGACAATCCCTCTCTGTAGTCTGATTATTTGTACATGGGATGAAGGTTCAAATTCAGAGTTAGCCTATATCCTGCTCTGTCTACCATTATTACAAACGTTAAATAGGCAACTTAAAAAATAAACATGTACCGTTTACACAAGATTCAGTATCCAACACATTTGCTGAATCATTTAGTGTTCACAATTGAATTTCACATGACCATCCAATATATGTACTCAGAGCTGGCATTTTTTTATTGATATGAAATCATCATAGAACTAACTTGGTTAAATAAATGCATCTCTTATTGTAACATTTTGAATTGTATTGTACTGCAAGGTTTGGTTTAATATATTTAATGGTAGCATCTGTGGGCATCAACCAAGATCTCGACAGCACTGTGTTAGGTGCTGTACAACACAGAGTATGAAATAATCCTTTTCTCCGACTAGTTTACAATCTAAATAGACAAGAATTGAGATGTGAAATAGAGGCACAGAGAGGTGAGATCAGTCATCCAAACTCAGTCAGCAGGTAAATGGCAGTAGTTTGAACAGAACTGAGGTCTCCTGACTTCTAGTCTATTAAGCCACCCAACAACCCCCACTACCTCCCCAAGTTGCCATGAAAATGGTGATATTTATCTGATTCAATAGAAAATCTTTACATCAAGCCCTGTTGGATCCCTGTATGATTTAAAATTCTGATCATGTATATTACACCATTTTATAAATACCCACACACAATTTTACCAGTTTGGACCTGAGCATTGGGAATTTGTTGCCTGATTTTGTTTCTTCCTAAATGATACCACCTTACTGCCAGGATAAATTTCATCTGGTGGACACCAAGTACATGTTGTAATCCATCTCACCTATCTAAGGTTGCCAACCTCCAATATAGTTTCCTATTATTATGTCTCATTAAGGTCAAGGGGCTTTTTAGTTTTCTAAAATTTCCTCCTGTACTCACACTTCCTTCAAAGAGCCATCTTCTCAGCATGGATGATTATAATAGTACCAACACTGCACATCAAAGTAAAAACACACTGGTGATGCCAACATGGAACTCTGTATTCAAGAGAAAGAGTTTTTGTGCTATCTAGGAAATAGGGATAAACAAGTGGCTTAAAACCATAGAAGGAAAGAAGTCTGAACCACTTCAACTAAAGAACACATGGACAAAAACTAATAGTGTTAGAACTTGCTTGAAATACATAGTGAACCTGACACTCCTGTGACCAAACAGGCTACAATTCAAAGTAATGAGTAGCTGTGTCACCCCTGCCCTCTAACTTGGGGTTCTCTTTATACTGTTTTGCTGCTATAACCTCAAGCCTGGACTGCCTCCAGCATGCAAGTTTCTCCCAGCAGTGTCTGTGTGTGTGCTGCAATCAGTCAGCCACACCTTGGCTCTTACCAGCCTTGGTTATGCTGCAGGGTGACCCCAACACACCCCCAGTATTAGATTTCCCCCTAGAAATGTATGTCCCGTGATACCCAGCCTTCTCCTGGCCAATATACATTTATACAAAGTCCATTATCTCTTTAATAGAAATAATATGCACAGAACTTGCCACCCCAAATGGAGTTTCGCAAAGACTTCAATTTAAACAGACTGGATTAGCTAAAACAATTAAACAAGTGTATTAACTACAAAGGGAGAGATTCAGTGCATGCAAGTAATGAAGCATAAAAGTCAGAAATAGTTAGGAAAAAACAGAGATAAAACACAACTGGTGTCTAACTTACCAAACTATATCAGATTCAAGCAAAGTTTCTTGCTGTGTGCTTTCAGCAGTCTTACTGTTCAAACCCTCTAGATGAAGACCCTGTCATGGGTGTGGAGGGCTGGGGAGGGTTAATGTCATCTGAGACAGCAATGTCTTCAAAGCCTAAAGTCCATGAGAAAGGGAGGAGTAAGAGTTCAGTTCCATCTTGGCTGGCCATGAGGTCGGAGGCAGGAATCAGGGTCAACTAGCATCTCTGGCTGTAGAGATGACTCAGCTGTTCTTCTCTTATATTTCTACTTAGCTGTAGTGTAAGTATAACCATTTGATATTTCTATTAAGCCTGTGCCTTTTGGGGTGTTTCTTTCCTTTTCAGAAGAAAATGGGGAACCCCAAATTGTAAGTGTATTGTATCTTTATTCATTCCCTTTTCTTTATTAAATCTTCTAGTTATAAAACCGTCTGGTTTATTTCCCTTAGGGTTTTCTCTGCTTCCAGTCTGGGAAGGGAGAAGGGGAGGGAAATAGGGACCAGGGCAGCTAGTGCATAGCTGAAGGTGGAGACTGTCTCTCCTTACCATCAGGTTAGACGGGGGAAGGGAGAAGCCTCTGAAGGTCTGGCTCTCAGGTAGAGAGACAGGGTTGGGGGGAAGTCTGCCTTCAGCTGGGAAGGGTGAAGGGGAGCAGCCCCCAGGTGTCTGGCTCTGGCTCCCAGGGAGGGAGACAGGGTGAAACGGGGAGAGGAAATCAGCCCCCAGGTGTCTGGCTCTGGCTCCCAGGGAGGGAGACAGGATGCAGGGCGGGGGGCGGGGGGGGAGGAAAAAGCCTCCAGGTGTCTAACTTAGCTTCCAGGGAGGAAGACAAAGTTAGGGTGGGGAAGTTCCCCCCCCCCCAAGGTTTTGGAAGTATACCCAAATGGTGGCAGCGAATGATAACCCCAAAAACCCCAACTGGTAAAGTGGGGGTGTGGGGGGGAAAGGACTTGTTGGTCTGGCATATAAGAGCCGTGATCTCTGTACTCGGAGCATAGGGATCAGGAAAACCCCCTCTTACAGACCCCTTCTCCCAGAATCCAATGAATGCTTCCTTTGTAGCTTCAGGAACTGCAAATGCAATGGATGGGGAGAAGGAGCATTTGTTCCTCTTTTTTATATTTTCAGTTTCCTTCTTGAAAAACATTTCCACCTGGGTACCAGGAGACAAAAATTCTATGGAGAAGAATGGTCCCTGCTGCTTGTTTCTCACCTGTTCAAGCTTTCTTTTTCTCCACTTCCAGCTTGATGATTCTTTTTATTGCTTATATCAGGGGTGGGCAAAATTTTTGGCCTGAGGGTCACACTGGGTTTATGTAATCGTATGGAGGCGAGTTAGGAGAGGCTGTGCCTCCCCAAACAGCCTGGAGTGGCACAACTCGCACTCCCTATCTGACCCCCTTCCGGGACCCCTGCCCCATCCAACCACTCCTTCCCCCTGTCCCTTGACTGTCCCCAGAACCTCCACCCTGACTGCCCCCTGCTTTCCCATCCAACCCCTCCTCTCATTCCTGATTGCCCCCTGTGGAGCTCTGACCTCTCCACCCCCCTGTTCCCTGTCCTCTGACAGCTCATCAAATTATGAATTTTAAAATGATGCCTTTTGGAGGAATACATTGCACAAAGATTATTACAATAGAGTGTAGTGTGTTGACATAGTGGTACAATCTGTCACGACCCTCTGTCACCTGCCATCTTTACCTGGAAGTTTCTATAAAATATCTACTTATCAATTCAATGCTGATTTTACAAAAGTGTTTATGATCCATGCTGTAACATGTAGAAGATGGCAGCATAAACCTACCATTCATAAAAAACAAAAAGAGTGACAGCTGAAGGATAGAACCACTCAGTATTAGTTATTATATTATGTAGATATAGCTGCAGAAGACATATTTCCCCTTCTTAATAATATTGGAGATAATGATGGTGACTATAGAAAAGTCTTTGACAATCAAGATGAACATTTTTCACTGTATATTTAGATAAATGAATCAAGAGGAAATGAAATAGATCAATTTGTTTCTCTCTTAAAAGAGAAAGCTTAAAGCATTTCTCTAAGTGTCATTGTGGGTCCACATATTAGGTAGGAAGTATTTGATCAATGAAAATTGGCAGGGTGGCATATGAAATTATTGAAATAAGACAATGCACACAACACACAAGTGCTGCTGCTGCTGCCATTTGTATCTGAGTCGGCAACATTTTAATCTGAAAAATACATGAAAAATACAGCTAAGGAATTGGGTAGGGAGTGAGGGATGGCTCAGTGGTTTGTGCATTGGCCTGCTAAACCCAGGGTTGTGAGTTCAATCCTTGAGTAGGGCCATTTAGGGATATGGGGAAAAAATTGGGATTGGCCATGCTTTGAACAGGGGGTTGGACTAGATCTTCTATGATTCTAAGGTTAGAGAGGGCAGTTCTGGAAGAGAGGGAAAAATCAAACAAATTTTAAAATGACACATGCTATTACTGAAATAAACTGTTGAAGGAAAAAAACCCAGGCATAGATACAGCTCAATGGGTTAATACAGTAGCTAGGGCTTATGTTAAATCCCTGAATTCAGGCCAAATAACTCCAAAAGAAAAATGGTTTTGTCCTGAAACTTGATATACAGGATACTGATGAAAGAAATGGCAATTTTCCACTTTTGCCACCAAAACCCCTTTATTAGTTTAACACTTTTTGAATGCCAGAAAATTAATAAGAGGAAAATAAGAACTAATATATTTCAGATGAGGGTCCTTTGTGCATTTACTTAAAAAGGGGGGTTGATTTAATGGCATTTGACAATGGAACCAGTTTTCACAAAATCCAATGGTACCAAGCATACAAGGTAACTAAGACATGCTTAACTGGGAAATCCACTCAGTCTAGATGTTCCCAAGAGATCTGATTCAAGTTCAATGATTCTTAAAGACAGCATGGCTGCCGGTTAATGGGGATGGTACTCATTAGTATACTTGATGGAAAGCCTTCACATGATGTAATGGAGTTTTTCTCCCAGTTTCTTTGAGTTGTCTGCTCTTCAAACAAGACCTTTCAGCTTCTCCATAGCACTGACACATGCAATAAGAGTATGGATTCAGTGTGCTCGCCTGCTAAGTATCACTTTATATGCAGTGATATGCACATCACTAAGGGGCATCTTGCTGCTTCACATGTTACTGGCTCTCATCCCAAATCCACTGTTCAGGAAGAATGTATGTAGCAATTTTCTTGTCCCATCTAATGATTTCCTTCCCTGATTTTTTACCAGGTTTTATTGTATTTATTTTGATTTATAGCATTCAAAAATGTTTCCATGTCAAAAAGCTCTGGGTGCAGTGACGCAATGTTCATGCCACACTAGACGAAGCCCATGGTTAGTGGGTTGGTGCCTGGAGCCGGGCCTGGTTCTAGAGGTGTTCCAGGGCAAGAGATGTACAGACAGACTGAGAGCCAGCTGACTAGATGAAGAATCTGTGTGGGATATCAGGGAAATAGTTGTGACTAAATTGGTGTGACTAAATAGGGTTGAAATTCCCTCAAATGCTAATGTATGAGTTTCTGATAATTCCTAGCTAGTTCTTCATTTCCCTAAGTGGAGTCTGTGAAACAACAAGAAACACATCTGGGTTTTCCCATTGTACTCCGGAAAATCATTTTCTTTTGACACTCAAGTCACTGCCTCCATGGGCACTTGGTGTCTCTTTTTTTGGTACTTTGGTTTATTCTAGTTTCTAGCATGTCCCTAGTCTTTACAGAAATAGCAATGATATGGAGCTCTTCCTGCATAGTTATTCAGAGAGCTAGTGGCATGCCATAATGAAGTCCTCATTCAGATAGAAAACCAGGTCTATTAGTTACATCAATTAGCAGGCTGGCACCAGTTTCATCTCTTGTGGCAGGCTGCTCTGCAGGGCAATGCATCCTCATTACTGAAAATATTCCTATTGCAGGGAAGGACAACGTGAGTATAGATGACCTAAATTATTCAATAATAAACTCCCATGAGTAATCGCTCATTATCACAAAGTAGTGAATAAGTTCTTCCTTCAGTAGGAGACACCAGAGGTACATCTCTTTGCTATTTTCCTGATCAAAAAAGTTACCAATCTTCCTCTTCTCCCAATGCTTGTAGAAAACAAGTCTAGCCAGGGACACTCTCTCTATCCATAAGCAAGAGAGGCAGTATGTCTAGTCATCAGTTCTTCTGGGAGTGAGGGGATTGACTAAGATCTTAGTTAGGACAAAAAATGGTTTGGTGATGCTAATAAGCAAGAAAAGTTACCAGTCTTTATGCAGTTAGTAGTGTTAGTAGTGTTCAGTCCTGTGAGACTGAAAGCCTGTCTGTGGATGGCTATTCACTGTTATGTTCACAGTATATACACAGATAAATTAGATAAATAAGTACTCTTCCTGGAAGGTTGCAACTTTCTTATTATTCAGAACAAAAACTCCACAGAGAAGGTGACAATAGCCAGCAAGGCACAACTCACCCTATGTTGCTTTAAGATGGTTCTTTCTAGACTGACTCAGATTATATGCTTTGCTACAGAATCCCCTCGACCACAAGCAGAAATGGAACCAGGACATCCTTGCCCCACATCAGCCACTCTTAAAGTAATAACTTGCAATTCCAACACAACTTGTAACACACCACACTCAAACAGGGCACTTCACTCTACCCAAATGGGGAACCCTTACCCTGAATGCAGAAGCCTTCGTCCTGACAAAGTAGAGCTCCAGAGCATTTTTTTTTTCTGAATAGGTATTCCAAAAACTAATTAGAGGAAAAGTCTAATCAAAGGTGTTTTGTAAATGAATATACACAATTGCTTTACACAATTTCTAGACAAAAAACATTCCTGGGACTGGCAAACCAATGCTGTTCTGCCACAGATATTATGAGTGATGAGTTCACATTCTAACTGCAGGTCTGCTATTGAGTTTGTCAGTCAGTTAATTGTATGAGGCCCCTTTCCTGACAACATTGGCTTGGGAATAGTGTGTGTGTGGAGAGAAATGGATAGAATATTGAAATACTTTATTCTAGATCAATCACAAATGTGGAACATATGTAGAAGGGTACATGGAATGGGCATGAGAACAATTTTGGTAGGATGAGATGGCTGCGTCAATAAGGTACTAATGAATTCCACTTAGTATACTTTTGTTGTTGGACTATATTTTAATTTGCTGTTAAATCTAACTGTATATTAAATTTCAGCATCTATAGTGTATATGTATTTAACACACTAATATAAACTTTGGAGTATATTCTCACTTCTATGCTCAGAAATTTGCTTTCCTATTGCCACATGGTGGACAATACAAATGTACACTTAATTTTGTGTCAGATTGTATATTTACTATAGTCCAGCAAATTACTGAATGAACAACATCTTATAAAGTACACAATCTATAATGGAAGCAGCAGGGATTTTTTAAAGTCTGTATAATGTTTACATTTAGGTAAACATAATTATTTTATGATCTATAAATCTCCATTGTATACAATTTACAAAAACACAGATAAAATCTTAAGAAGCTCTTTATGAGCTTTTTGTATAAAATTTCACCTAATTTTCTCTGTAATTCTTTTTCCTAAATAACTTAATGCCACAATTACTTTGCATGAGATTCAATTTGTTTAAATTATTTTGTTCTTACTTATAATTTACAACACCATGAACTACTGTTGAAGATAAGTATTAAGTAAGCCAATAAATGATTTTTAAAAGGTTATATAAGAGTTAAACATAATGTTTTGTTATCTACACATTGTATCTGCCTCATTGACTTCTCAGCATGTCTTCTAATGAACTACGTGGTATTCTACAGACCCTGAGGCAGAAGTTGGGAGGAGTAACAATCTTATGAATAAATGTTATTAAAATAATTACATGACATGTTATCCTGCTATGATGTTAATCTGTTTGGGGAGGGAGTTAAGCTATGGAGGCAAGGGAATTGAGTGCTTCAGCAAATGTTGTAAAGAATGAAATATGAACTGAAGGAGAACTGGCTGTCAGAAAATTGATGTAGTCAGTAATCATCCATTTTAAAGAATGCTCAGTATTCAGTTTGTATTTTACTGAAAATAAGATGGAGAGTAGGGCTTCTCTATTTACTTCTAAAGTTTTTTGTGGTGCCTCAGTTTATTTGTTTTTGTTTTGTTTTTAAAGTTCCAGTGCACTAGGTAGCT
Organism: Sternotherus odoratus; assembly: GCA_032164245.1. Classification (NCBI taxonomy): domain Eukaryota; kingdom Metazoa; phylum Chordata; order Testudines; family Kinosternidae; genus Sternotherus; species Sternotherus odoratus. Next base: position 154,183,964 of record JAVMKO010000001.1, on the reverse strand, counting down.
ACTAAGTCATTGTTGTTCTGCAGAGAGGTGGCTTATGAAAGACAATTATCTGATACTACTGCCACATCAGAGCTCTCTATCTGGAGAATCGATGCAGTACAAGCAATGTCAATATGACTTCCCAAGATTCTCCTTGCCAATCTGCCTCAAACCTGACTAAGGGTAGGTCTTCACTACCTGCTGGATCACCAGGTAGCAAGCAGTCTTTTAGCGATTGATTTCTCGCATCTAGTTAAGATGCAAGAAATCGATCACCCGCGGCGCCCCCATCTATTCCCCATTGATGCAAGGCGCAAGCCCCCGTCGACTCTCCGTTGACACAAGGTGCAAGCTGGAGTCAACGGGGGAGCACGCCATGAGGACAGCCGGTAAGTCGGCTGAAGATATGTATTAATGTAGCTGAAGTTGCATATCTCAAGTCGATCCCTCCCCCAGTGTAGACCAGCCCTAAGAGGGACAGTAAAAGGGCAGTTCAGTTTCTCTACCACTTCTTCTCTTGGTATCTCAGCTAAAGTTGTCAGTGGTGTTGATAGCTTCCTTATCAATTGGTTGTTTGCCTTTCCTGCATAATTTACACCTTTATAAGTCTCATGTGGGCGAAAAAGTATTTCTATAATTTTCAGCATTTGTTGTTAGCTCATACAGATTGAACTAATATTTCCCAACTATTCCTTGTTTGTCTCCCAGGACCAGAAACAATGGACAGTGGGCACTGTAAAGAAGGAATGCTCTCTGTCAGGGGGAACAGATTCTACTTTATCTATTAGAAAGTATTTCTTTACTACTAGGTAATCCCTATGTTCAATAGAACTTGTTTGAAACAGTCAGATTTGTATAGGATAGTCAGCAATGCCCATTTATGGAACAGAGTCAATGGAAATTGACAATGGTAAATGCCAGCAAAAGGTCTTTGGGGTCCATTGGAAATTCTAAGTAGAGAAAATCAGCTGAGAACATCAAACGTGGTAGAAAGATGATGATGAATATACTGCTTTAAGGAGGCATGGTGTCCACATCAAGTGATAATCTGGATACCGCCAGGGAAGAGAAAAAGGGGCTGACCTATTGAAACACCATGTAGAACAACTGAGAAAATTCAAATCTATAAATATGATACTCAGTAGCCTGAACAAATCAGCACAAGACTGAAATAAATGGCAGAGTCTGGTGGTTATCCTATACAGCCAAGGGTGTGGGAGGATAAAAAAGAATGCCCCTATCAGCTGTGGTGTTGGGGCACAATAAATGATATCTAAATCACTAAAGGCTCAACCCTACAAAGTGGCCCCAATCCAAGAAAGCATTTGAAGGAATCCTATCAAACTCAATGGGACTACTCACAAGCATACATTTAAGCCGATGCTTAAATCCTTTGTTGTTTTACTTTGATCCTGTCTGAGGATAGAGGAAGGTACATTGGAAGAGCCTCTGAAAGGCATGAGGGAAGTGAAAGGGCTTGCAGGTTAGAGCTCAACTACTCCCCACCCTTGGAGATAATCCTGCGCTTTTCCAAACCAATAATTTTTTATCTAATTTCTTAGTATGGTTGAGGGTTCAGCCCCGTTAGGCTTTGCCCACTCAGTCTCCACCCATCAACATGGCCTTCTTGAGTGCTCCACATGGATGTAGAAGAGCTTGTGCAAGCAAGTGCTCACTCCCTGTATTGAGGAGGATATTCTCTTCACCTTGCTGCAGTGTTGCTGCCTACGCCCCATGCTCTGTCTGATACCTTAGCACAGTAGGTGCTCCTTGCCCTCTGAGCCTGCCTTCATGACACAGAACAATTTGTAGCATTATTGTAGAAACTATTAATCTCCTGATGGAGGGGCAGATGGGCCAAACTTGAGTGGCACGGGGCTGTATGAGTGCAAGGTGAGCAATGGCAGCAAGTGGAACTGGGGATCTGGGATTAGGAGGAGCTTCCCTACCCTAGGAAGGGAGTCCAAAGCTGGAGGTAGATGTGGGGTGGCCAGGCATGTCTTGGGCATGGTGGTTGATGGGTTGGATGTGAGTAGTTCATGGTCTATGGCTAAGTACAAAGTGTTGGGGTCTCTGTGGTGAGTGGGGGATATTGAGGATAGTGGATTGGGGTCTGTGATGTTGGGGGCTGTGGGGGAGAGAGGGTTTTTGGGGTATATTTGGGACAGGAGGGGATTTGGGGGGTCTGTGTGAGGGATGGGGTATATATGGGGTGTGGTGTGAAGGGAATCTGGATGTCTGTATATAGTAGGATATATGTAACCAGGGGCACTTTAAGGTAGGCCCCACAATTTATAGTACACAGGGGCCCAAAATTCTTTAATCTGGAGGTAGGGGAAGGGCACTGCTAATCTCATAAAGCCCAGTGAGGCATCTAAACCTTCCAGACAGGCAGCCCCACACCCACAACAGTGAGAGCTTCCTCCCTCAGGCTAGTTGCAGTGTCTCCACCTTCTGCCTAGGCAGAGATTTCTGCATCAGTTACACTCATGTTGGTTTTAGAACTTTTCTTCACATCTATGAAGACTAGAAACCTGAGATTCTGATAAGACTCTACAAAACAAAGTCTTATGCACATGACCATTGTGCTGATGCCTTAGGTGTATCAAAACATCACTTTGCGAGACCCAAGTTTGAGGAATCCATCACTGCCTATGTGATCATATTCTGAACCCCTTGAGAATTTGCTGTCAGTCTCACTTTGTGAACTTGAGTAGCCGGAGCTTGGCTTATTGGGCAGAACTTGGGATATCTCACCTCCCCTCTCCTTCCCCCTAATCTGAGCCCTGATAAAGGTCACTACTGACAATTAAATGTAGCAGGAGATGGTAGAATCAATAGGACATTGTTGGTGGACTTACTACCCTAGTAAAAAAAACCTGTTTGCTACACTGCTTTATTTTTCTTCTATTTTCGTTCTGTATAGAGACAATCTTTCCCTGGAGTCTCCCTGACCATGCTTGAGTAGTCTGTTTAGTGTGAACACTGACATTCTGAGCTAGAGTAGGTGGATACATGGACTCATTACAATTCCCTTGGGTATATCTTACAGCCCTTCTGAAATGTATGTATCCATTATGTTTGTCTACCTGGTTGGATAGCTCTGTGGCCTACATCTATCTATCTATCTATCTATCTATCTATCTATCTATCTATCTATCTATCTATCTATCTATCTATCTATCTATCTATCTATCTAAAGTTTACAAGGCCCCATTTGTGCATGCTTATATTAACAACTTACCCTTGCCACCCAATTCTTAAGAGAAGTATAAACTGTTTGCACCGTTACCAACCATGCTTCTTCCTGTTTATGTATAGATTATTCCTGCTTAGCCTAGACAGAATTTAGGCATAGCATTAATATAGATTCTTACAGTGTATCTGCTTTTGTAAACTGCTGTACACTTTCCCCAAGAGAAGAGTCAGAAAGTGTCTCTAAATGTTTATCACTGGCTCTAGTCAGGTTTTGTACCTAGATCAATGGATGAGCTTCTTAATTGTTAATGTTGTATTGATTACAGAATTCCTTATAAATCATGTCACTTACTTAATAAAGCTTTATTATGTAACAAAAATAGCCATCTATTTCCTTTTACTTTTTAAGTAGTACATTAGTATTTTATTAGCTGCATTCAGTCTGACTATATAATGCTAAAATATCTAGTAATGCATAGGTTTCAAGATCAATGTACACAACTTAACATGCTAAAGCTAATTAGCTGTGGCTGTAATATTTTAAGGGACTATTTCAGAACAATGAGCTATTGAACATTGATCTGCAAAGCTTTGCGTAAATGTGAAATTTGTCTGCGTTTAGGGGTTAAATCCACTGTAAGGTCCACCTCAGGTTGTTGAAAATTCTACAAAATAAGGCTGCTAAAGCTCAGCCTAGAACAGGGATTGGCAACCTTGGCACACACCCCACCCCCCAGGGTAAGCACCCTTGGCAGTCCCAGCCAGTTTGTTTACCTGTCGCATCCACAGGTTCGGCCGATCGCAGCTCCCACTGACTGTGGTTTGCCACTCCAGTCCAATTGGGGCTGTGGGAAGCGGCAGCCAGCATCGCGCTGCTTCCTGCAGCCCCTATTGGACCAGAGAGGCGAACCGCGGCCAGTGGGAGCCACGATTGGCCAAACCTGCGGACATGGAAGGTAAACAAACCGGCTGGGCCCGCCAAGGGTGCTTACCTCAGGGGGCTGCATGCCACGGTTGCCAATCCCTGGCCTAGAACTAGACAACATCAACAAAAACACCCCTTCACTTCATCCTAATTTTTCCATGGCCAACTCTTGTGGAGATTCCTAAGTGAGGTTTTGGGTCTGACTCATATGTGCCCTCTCAAATTTCTCCACTGCTCACCAGAACTGCAAATAGGAGTACACCTCAGCTCTGAGGAGGCAACAGAGCTCAGAAAGTAAGGAATTGGTTCATATAGTAAAGTTAGGCGATAAATATTATTAGGACTGTCAATTAATCACAGTTAATGCAAGCAATTAACATAAATCAAATTAACTAGATTTTTTTAAAGTTACAATTAATCACATTTTAATTACATAAGAACAGCCCTACTGGGTCAGACTGAAAGTCCATCTAGCCCAGTATCCTGTCTTCTGAAAGTGACCAGTGCCAGGTACCCCAGAGGGAATGAACAGAACAGATAATCATTAAGTGATCCATCCCCTGTCACTCATTCCCAGCTTCTGGCAAACAGAGTCTAGGGACACCATTCCTGTCCATCCTGGCTAATGCCTGTTTAACAGTGTGATTAAACCTGTGATTAAGCTCAACTATTCTTTCATTTTATTACTCATTGTGATTATTTTTAACCATTTGACAGCCCTAAAGAGTATAAGATCCACCATTTACAACAGTAACAACTCCCAATGACCAGGAAAAATGGGTTTGCAAGAAAGTAGTAGGGCTCTTCTGCTGACCAGGTTTGTTTGCATTTATTCAAATCAAGAATGAAACATCTGCTGGCTCATTGTGGAAGGTGAATTCAATATTTGTATATGAAGTTAAAGGGAAGTGAGAGAACCTCTTTGAAGTGACAGGAAATTAGGGAGCTATGATAGAGAAGATCCTTCAGCAGATACCGTTGGAGTGACTAAACTCAAGAAGGAATATTAGGATGAGATTTATGTTGTTGTAGTGTTACTGAGTTACCACTGAAAACAAACCCCAGAAAGAGATCCCCCCCCCCCCCAGCAATGATATGCTGTAGTTCAAACAAAACTAATACAGGGAAGTTATGTAGGCTATGTTAGGTAGGAGGTCAGACTAGATTATCATGGTGGTCCCTTCTGGTTTTATAGTCTATGAATATGATTTTGGACACTAACTTAGTCTCTGTGTGGTGTGGAGCATGGTATAGGAATCCACAGGAATGTAATAATGTACTATATCACTGCCTATTAGCATCAGACACTAGGGCTAGATTAAAATGATTTGCTGTTTGCTTGTTTTCCCCCAGATTGATCAGAGAGTTCATGTAAAATACTCATTGATAAACCATATGGAAATGGTTCTTAGATGAGAAACTCAAGCAACCATGGACATAGGAGTTACAACACCCAATGTGCACAATGTGACTTGTCTCATGTGACCAATCCCAGTGAACAGAACTCAGATTTGAAATATGCATCCAACAGTGTCCACACACAATTTAGATAATCAGAGTGACCTACTGTGGTGGAAAAAATGAAATTTAAGCAAACGACTCCTGATTCATGGTTGCAAACTGAACTGAAATCAAAAATGAATTCAACAGATCAAGACAATGAGATATAACACCCGTGCTTCTAACCAGAATAACAGAATTAAATAATTCACTAGTACTGAGAGTATTTAGCACTATTTCTTGATGTTTTCTTATTACTGTTATTGCAGAAGCTTCTAGGTTTATGGTATTCCTTACAGCAATCATAGTGCCATGGCTGAATGTCCAAATATTTAAATGTGAGAAATTACATAAAGCTATCCACAAATAATAGCATTAAAAGAAAGTACTTCTACTACCACCAAAATTCCATTGATAATATAGTTGTCAGGAATAAAATGGAATAAAACAAAACTCGTAGCCATTTGAGGGAAATTGAAGGGTATTATGAGTAAATATATAGATTAGTATTACAGAGGGAGCTGGTAGTGACACATATTTAAGATCCCTAACACTTTGTATTATGAATGATTCTTGAACCTTTTCTTTGAGAAACTCACAACGCCATAGTTTGTGACATGCATTTGATACTCAGCAAAAGGATAACTGGCAGGCTATGGAGGTCCCTATTTTTTGACCCATGAAATTCTGTTCAGCTTGTCATGAGATATAAACTGTTAAATGTTATCATTTTTTTCCCAGTTGTATTCCTAAGAAAAATGTTGCCATCTGTTGAACTAACATTCTAAGGTCAGGCTGTTATTGCCAACAAAGCAGCTGCAGTACCTGCTGAAGTGTTAGCAATCTGCAGCAGTGCTGAAGGCTCAAGATTCAAACTCCTACTAATGAGGCTAGATGGGGACTTGTTATAATTGTACATACTTTTGGGTCTACCTTTTTCCTTAATTTTTTTTTTAAATTTAACTCCCCATGTAAAAAAATATATTTATGTTGCCAAGCCAAGCACTTGAAATATAGGAAATACTAGATTTACAACTGCTTGCAAAACTTTAATTTGGCCATCTTATGCAAGTACATTCTGATGCAGACTTTAATTAGATGATCTCATAGTTTTGTGGGTTTTTTTCCCTACAGGGTCTCTGCCTGGTATATTTATTAACAGTTATATTTATTCATTGATATATTTATAGTGAAACCAACCAACCAACCCAAAACCTACAACCGAACAATGATACTCCACTGCACACCCTTGTCTCTCTAGGAGAGGATGAGAGAACATACAGTTCATGTGTATTCAGTTGCTTAACACACTAATCGAAGGGTATCAAATACATCAGTGATGAGTATGGTATAAAAACCTACATAGAATAAATGGAAATATAAAAGGGCTAATTTATGGTTGCATAATAATAAATTTGGCATTTATTATCTTCCAAGTGCTTTACTTTGCCATCTAAATAACATTATTTGAATGATTTTAAAAATGGAATGTATTATATACATTGTGTTTTACTGACCTGCTGTGTGACCTAGTGTCTTAGCTCTGTGCCTCAGTTTCCCCATATGAAAAATGGGGATAATGGGTGACATCCTAACCCCCGCTCCAGCTCTTTTATGCCAGATAAAATTCTGTAGTGGTGTAAAGACTCCCTCAGTACAGGAACTGCATAACTAAGTCATCATGCTGCCTTCTGAGGACAAGCCATGGCATAGCTGTTATAGGAGGGGCATCTCAGGGTAGGGCCACATCTCGCAAAACTGCAGAGATTTCAGGCAGCACTATGGCTTATAGGGCGGCCTTAGCCTAGGGAGACTGCTGTAACTTGGATCCGTAGGATTGTCTAAATTACACCAGGGTCCTCTCCAGCTCCTAGAGCTGTCCAGAATCAGGAAGTGCAAAGGTGATTTAAAGCCTGTCTCTTCTCCCTCCTGTTTTGTAAATTCAGTGCTTCACTTCTTTCACCCAGTGATACACTACTTTTTAAAGCTCTTGAGGTCCAAGGATAAAAAGGGAAAGACAGAAGCTATTGTTGTTGTTTCCCTTCAATTTTACAGGTTAAAAAAATACTGCAAACACAAGAAAGTGGGAAAGAATTTATAGCCTACGATTGGCACCGGCCTTCAAAACAAGACAGCAGCAAAATCCCCACTCAGAAAATGAAATGGTCCTTTCTTCCTTACATCTGAGTACTGAGCTGACATCAGAACTAAAAAGATTTCCAGAGTTCTATATAGTATTTGGAAGGAGAAGGAAGTCAGCATCAAATGAACCAAGTTTTAAAGTTAAGATCCACACAGTTCCATTGGGGTCATTGTGAGTCATATATACAGCACATGGCAGAATTTGGCCTTCAGAACCGATGGCCTCTCTGAATCACAGAACAACAGATGAGAAAACTGCAGTATCTGTGATTTAATTTCCGCTGTTTCTTTACTTGCTGTGTGTATGCTCCAGTACACTGGTGGGGTTTATCAAATAATAATAATCAGACCCCTAAGGACTTGATGTATTGTTTCATTACTTTAACTGTTTTTCCTCCTTTTTTTTTCTTTAGTTTGCCTTACTACAATAAAACACAGTTCTTTAAAGAAAGATTGATGGGCAGCCTAGTGGGAGAACTAGATTTGGAAGCAAAAAAAACAACTTCTCACGTGCAGGCCTGGTGAGAGATAATCATGGCAGACAGGTATATGTTTTGTTTGCTTCTTTGTTCTATTGGGAAGCTGTTCTGCTCCTCTCATCTAGCTGTTGTGGTGCACTAAGGGGCATTGATGGCCACTGTGAGCAAAAGGGGGGAAAAGCATGGCACCGGAGAGTGATGACTTTGCTTTTGATTAGTCTGTATTTGCACAAATAGGAATGCCTGATATCAAACATTTTCTTTATGATTATCTTTACATAATAGCTGCATCTTGTTAATGCACTGCTCCTAAGTTTTCATTTTTAAAAGTCATTTCCTGATATCCTTGGATTTATAGCAGTTGATTAGATTATTGGTTTTTACATTAAATACTGTTGAACCATGACCAGTGATATCTGATCCAAGTACATTAATTTGTATTACATTTTCAAAGCAAGTCCTATCATAAACCTTTCTGTCCTCCATTCCTTTCTCTAGAACTATGCCCACATTGTTTATAAAACATGAGTGTAGTGATATGTAGCTTGGAGAGGAGATTTCTCTAGTTTTAAACAAAGTGGTGTTAATGTCTGTTGACTTCTTACTTGATACTGACTGTATGTTCTTACAATGAATGTCAAGTGACTTGAAATTCTCTAAGAGAAAATAGATAGATGTATATACAGAAATCTTATAATAACTAATAATAGTTAACACTTCATATATTTTTCATTCATAGATTATTGAAATGCAGGATTGGAAGGGACCTCAATAAGTCAGCTAGTCCATTCTCTTGCACTAAGGCAGGATTAAGTATTATCTACACTATCCCTGACAGGTGTTTGTCTAACCTATTCTAAAAAACCTCCAGTGAGGGAGATACCACAACTTCCCTAGGTAATTTGTTCTAGTGCTTAGCTACCCTTATGGTTAGAAAGTTTTTTCCCCCCTAATATCTAACTTAAAACTCCCGTTACTGCAATTTAAGGCCATTACTTCTTGTCCTGTCCTTAGTGGTTAAGGAGAAGAATTTATCACCCTCCTCTTCATTGCAACCTTCCAGGTACTTGAGGACTATAATCAGTCTTTTCTTCTCCAGATTAAACAAACCCATTTTTAAAAATCTTTCCTCATAGATTATGTTTTCTAGATCTTTAATCATTGTTGTTGCTCTCCTCTGGATTTTCTCTAATTTGTCCACCTCTTTCCCAAAGTGCGGTGCTCAGAACTGGACACAGTACTCCATTTGAGGTTTTATCAGTGCTGAGTAGAAGGAAGAATTACTTCTTGTGTCTTGCTTACAACACTCCTGCTGATACATCCCAGAATGTTTGATTTGTTGCAACAGTATTGCATTGTTGGCTCATACTTAGTTTGTGATTCACGATAACCACAGATCCTTTTCTGAAGTACTCCTTCTTAGGCAGTCATTTACCATTTTGTATGCATGCAATTGATTATTCCTTACTAAGTGTAGTACTTTGCATTTGTTCTTATTTATCTGAAATCATTTCGCAAATGTGGCATGAGAACTGTAGTTTCCAACATTAAAACATGGAGGGTTGCTTCACTGTCTGCCTGTAGCTGAACATCACTAGTGACTCCTAGAGAATCATGGGCAGACTGCTCTTACTGTGACCCAGTGGTGTTGACATGAGTAGACTTTATGTACTGATTCCCATTGCCTTTGCTTCTGGCTGCTCACAGTCTGTGTCAAAATGAGCAAACTATGCAGTAACCACATTCTGTGCAGATCAATCTGAATGTGTTGGGGAAATACTTACTATTCTCATGATTACTGTTTTGATTACATAGCTAAAGTTTCCTCTGACCACCTCTCCAGTGGAAGATCCCCTCTTGTCTCATGACTGTGGATTCCCCTACCATCTGAGCCTCTCCTTGATACCAGGCAACCCTCTTCTACCATCTTGCCTGTTCACCTTGGGCCCTTCTCCCATTGGTGTCACTCCAACCTTCCACTCTCTCCCAACGCTGGTTCGCTACTTGCCTTTTACAGAAGCAAAGGAACTGGGAATGGCAGACAACTGTAGGAGGGAATTGGAGCAATCTGAGAGACACAGAAAGGGTAAAGAGAAGAATGGATATAAAGGAAAACCTAGCATATGACCCAAAATTGAAGGTGATAATGGAAAAGAGGAGATAGAATCAATGAAACTGTGAAATAAATAGGATAGAGTAATAAAAGAGAATTATTAATAGGAGTATGTAGCGGGGTGCTCCCCGCTCCCTGCTGGCCAGGGCTGGGATAGCCCTAGGAAAGGGGTCTGTGGCTGGGAGCCTGCAAGCTCCCAGACTGATTGGGAGCTAGGCTCAGCTGTGTGGCCACGCCCCAAACACTCAGGACGGTATAAAAGCCTGGGAGGCAGTAGAAGCAGTCAGTCTCCTCTGTAGGCAGCAGGAGACAGGGCCTGGCTGCAAAGTACCCGGACTGGGACTGGGCAAGGCAGCTGGGAGCCAGGGAGCCTAAGCTCTAGGGAGAGGGCCCCAGCTTGCTGAGCCTAGAGAAGGCCCGACCCACTGGGTACTGGGGGTTGCAAGGGGGCATTCTCCTCTGTAGCCAGAGGGAGACAGGGCCTGGCTGCAGGGAGCCATTAATAGAGTACCCAGACTGGGACAGGGCGTGGGCAAGGCAGCTGGGAGCCAGGGACCCTAAGCTCTAGGGAGAGGGCCCCAGCTTGCTGAGCCTATGGAAGGCCCGACCCACGGGGTACTGGGGGTTGCAAGGGGGCAGCCATGGGCTAGATAAGAGCAGCAGGCCAACCCCTTCTTGCCGGTGATGAGTAGCCATGAGACTGCAGTCAGCCTCAGTGAACTGAGGCAAGTGATGACTGGCAGTGGCGGTATCTGAGGCAAGTTGGGGATAGTGGGTGTTGGGTTCCCCAGGGAGGGGAGACCCTAAGACCAGGGGGGTACTGCAAGGGTGCAGCACCCTCAGCAAGGGGCTCCGGGGTCCGGAAGGGGCACAGGGCCAGTGTGGAGAAGCGGACGTTCGGCCGGCAGAGGGCGCTCTGGGGTCAAAAGAGCTAATTCCCGTGACGACCAGACGGGGGCGCCGCTGGGTGAGTGACCGACCCCGTTACAGAGTAGGAGAAGTAATAAGAGACACACCTTCCATGTTAGAAAAAAGTTGTTAACCATAAGTACACTGCATTTTATAGTTTCAAAGCATTGATTGCATTCATACATTCTGAGGTTGACGCTAAACAATGTTAGTCATTTTCATTTATTCCATGAAATGTGGGCCATTATATCATTTTAGTACTTTGCTGCTATAAAAGAACAAATGTTCTCCCTGTGACCTTATCATTTATTGATATGACCGTTACAACATTGATACACCATTTATCTGTGGCTGAAAATTGTATTCCATAAAGTTGTCCAGGATATGGCAGAATATGCTAAAATTAGACATTCAGTGCAACACTACTGTGGGATTATCATTCACTAGTTACATTTAATTCAATACATGCAAAGAGCTAGGATCAACATTTTTAAAAGGTATTTAGGCATTATTATGCTCAGTGTGACAATGCCTATCTGCTTTAGGTGACAATGCCTATCTGCTTTAAATCTCACTGTCAAAAGCGATTTGGGAATTTCAGGTTGTAACATCAATCAATGGATTTTGGCTCCTAAGTGTCTCAATCCCTTTTGAAATGAGTTTTAGGCTTCTAAATATGCTAGGCACTGCAATGCTGAGCTTAGCAAAGCCTCAAGTATCTTTAAAAATCTGGACCTAGGTTTTTCAGATGAACACATCCGCCATTGCTCTGACCTTAGTTGAACACTTACAGGGGGAGCGGGAATGAAATTCTGTCCCCAGTGAACTCAGTGAAGCTGGTATTTCACTCTGGGATTGAAAATAAATTGTCCAGTCAGCTATATGTGCCTATGCAGAGCTCATTGTAGGAACAGCACCTGGTTTTGGAATTTTGGCCCAAAATACATATTGTATCGTATCTCAGATGTCCATGTCACATCTTTTAATTTTTATAATATAACACTTAAATGAATAAATTACATGTATATATATTCAAATTAAGACAAACTAGCCTTAAAAAATGGATTTGATAATCTGACACCCTCCCTCCCCAGGAAATTAAAAATTGCTCCCACCTCTGAAAACTTGACATTATCAACAATATACATCCATTGCAAAGAAGTAAGGCCCAATCATGGAAACATTTATGCATGTGCTTAACATTAAGTACAAATAGTCCTATGAAATCAATTGCTGTAGCCACCTGCTTCAAGTTAATTAGGTGCACAAGTGTTTACAGGATCAAAGTGTATAGGGCCATATTTCTAGGTACCTATTTTCTCATAAAGAACATTAAGGAGATCATTGTCATATCCATCCTGTACCATAGTCTTTGTCTTCTCAACTCAATTATTTAAAGCCTTATTCTTTAAACTTCTTGATCATTACAAGTCTTAGTTGATTAATAGCACCTGGGTCTGCAACCTTCAGCCCAATGTTAAGCTTTTTACACTTCATATCATAGCCATAAACACTTCTTCTTTTTCCAAGTTCATCAATATATGATTTATCGCATAAAACAAAATGCTAAAGACTCCACTCCAACACACACTGCATACTTAAAAGGCATCTCAGGGTAGTAAATCAACTTCAGTTTACATGTTTTTAAAGTTTCTTCATATCTTTATTTCTGTAGACTATTCTTGGAATAAATTGTCACGAATGTACCACACAGCTTCTTTCTGAGAGGATGACTAATTTGACAATAGATCGAGCCCATGTATTTGTTTACTTTATGCTTTCAAAATAACCATAAGAGATGCCATCACCAGGGGACATCTTTCAACTAATTACTGTAAAACATTATTTTTATCCTTAGCAAAGAAGAAGATAAGTTACTGATTTCATTTCTTCTTGTATATAGTTGGAAATTTCTTCTGCAAATTAAGGCGGTACTGTGGACTGTCACTTTTTTTAAAATATGAAAATCCTGGTACTTCATGTAGTTTCAGATATTGATCACTGAGGGGCCAGATCCACAAAAAGGTTTAGGCAACTACATCCAAATTTAGGTGCATAAGCAGTGATGTAGTGGTAAGAAAAAGTGGATAAACTTACCTTACTAATGTTCCAGGCCAGGCCATGGCATGAACAAGTTAGAAGCCATTTTGTTTTAATTGTTTACTATTTCTACAAATAAATATTTTTAAACAATTACCATCTGTTAGGCAATTCACACACACACTATTAATTGAATTTTAAATATTCATCATGAATTCATCCTTATGCACTCAAGTACTTAACCCTTCTCTCTGTGAATTTACATATACAGAACTTTATTTATATGGCTATTTATACTTTATATCTCATTGATATCTTTTTTCAATTGTCTGTTCAAGACCAAAACACTTTAAATAGATTGTATTTGCGTCTTATTAATGCTACATGTAATTTAAGTTGTTGCTTTATGATAGAGATGGGCCTGAGGCAAATAGTTGAGATCTGGATCTGAAGAAACCCCAAATTGTAGGGTTTGGGGGTTTCGCCCTCTCTATTCATTATTGACATTCAATATTTATTGAAAATGTTATGGATATTTATTTAGGAATACTCAAAGTATTAGCATTTTACTTTTATTACCGTTTTATATAAAATGGTTAGGGCAAAATCCTACTCTGACTGATTGGAGCAGCCATAATAGTATGGAAGAATTCTTGATGCAGTTATGGGGCAGGAACCATCTTGCTGCGTGGGGCAACGTTATACCCCACTGTGTGTCCAGGGGAGTCTGGATACACAGTGTTACTATGAAAAAAGCAACATGAACCCCTGCTTACAGTGTGCCTGACCACACGTCAAGTATGCAGATCACATCTCCTTGGTGTAATGGTGTGTCTGTAGGCATGGGCAGTAGGTATAAGAGGTCAGGGCAGGCTAAGCATCCCTAAACAGATGATGTGCTGGCCTGTGGCCTTTGGAGCACGTGCTGCTGAAATGGTGCTCACCTGCACTCCACTCTGAGGCCCCACTCCTGCTCATCATCTTCCCCCATGGTCCTGCCTGCGCTGCTCCTTTTCCGACCGCTTCTCCACCTTTTTCCTGGAGACCCTGCCCTTGATCTCCCTCTTCCCAGAGACACCCCTCTGCCTCCTCCCCTGAGGGCACCCTGCTCACTGGGGCTGGAGAGGTATGAGCAGTAGGTCATCAGGGGAGAAAGAGGAGAGGCGTGAGTGTGGGGACTTGGGGGAGGGAGTGGAGAGGCACCAGCAGTAGGAAAGGGGGGGCCATATGTGAGGGGGCAGAGCGGGAGTGAGGCGTGGGATGTAGTGGTGTAGTATGGGTGGGGCCTTGGGTGGAAGACGCTAAGTAGGGGTGGGTCTCCTGGTGGAGCACGTGGGCAGGGCCGTAGTCCAAGCACCACTTCCCCCCGTTCTTATAGGAAGCTTCTGGCGCTCGTACCCAGCCTCCCTAAATGCAGGAGTCATTCTCCGCCCATGTCTGTAGGTGCAGTAACCATGTCCTGTATTGCTGGTGCATCTATGAACTTGGGAAAGGGTAGTCAGAGGCATTTCTGTTCTTGCTTGCTTGCTTGCTTGCTTCCTTGCTTTCCCTGGTACACCCATTCAATAAAAATTGGGATTTGGCCCAAAGCTCACAGTGTGCCGGGACACTAATATCTATCAATTGATCAGAGAATCATAGAGGGATTTGCACCAATTTCAATAAGTTAGTTGGGGGAAAAATGTTTTTTCCCTCTATGGAAAATTTTCCTTTTACTTCAAAACATAAAAAAACCCTCAAAACCTTTTTTTTTTTTTTAGTTTTTAGCAGTCAACAAATGAAATATTTTGCCCCAAAGTGCTAAAAGTTAAAATGTTTTCAGCCAGAAGTTGCCAAATACTACAACATTTTCAGTTCTCTGACAAAAATTTAAAATAGTTTAGTCAAAACCCCAATTTTCCACAGAAAAAAAGTTTTGAGAGTTTTCAACCAGCACTATAAATCAATTTGAAAACATGCCTTTAGTTTAGTGAAACTTTCTGTGTGGACCAGCCCTTAACCTCAGCGTATGTCCACATTAGAGTCAGAGATGTGACTGTGACACACGTACTCATACCTGAGCTATCTTTCATCTAGCTAATGTGAAAAACAATAGTACTGAAACTGTGGTTGTCTGGGCTGTACAAGTCCACTTGGGACCCTGGCTTTGTACTCAAATGGCTAGTGGCCAGGGCCGGCCAGCTCCAGGCACCAGCCCACCAAGCACATGCTTGGGGTGGTGCCTTCCAAGGGGCGGCAAATCTCCGGGCAGCGCTCAGGGCTTTCTTTCTTTTTTTCTGGGGGAGGGGTGTTTTTTTTTCCTCTTGGGGCAGCAAAAAAGTTAGAGCTGGCCCTGCTAGTGGCTAGCCCATGGTACCACTTGTGCTTCACTGCTATTGTTGTTAGAGCTGGCTAGATAAAAGCTAGGTCTGGATGTCTACATGTCTGAAGATGCACTTTAAATGGCAGTGTAGACATAAGCTGAAACGTACAATTCTTTGCTTAAATAGCTGCAGTATTTACAACATAAAGTTTGCAAATCAGCAAACATAATTATCTTGAAAAAAAGCATTAGTGACCTCCCTGAAAGGCAGGCCTAATACTAGAGGAATTGCACTCCACCGTATGGTCTAACAGATATGAGATCCTACTACAGATATTTCCACCTGATTAAAAACATCCCAAACAAATCAGAGGGCATCACGCATTCCTGCTGCAACAGACTGTAAACCTGATATATTTATGTTTTAAATAAACAGTACAAGCTGAAACAAAAGGGCTTATTGCTAACATAAAAGTCTTTGAGCAGTAGGAAATTAACAGCTGATGAACAAAAAGCAAAGTACATGTTGCACTGGGATAAAGGGATAGCTGCACCATTAATAGAGACGGTCAATTTGGCAGATGGCTGCATCATCTTAGATACGTACAAAAGAATAATTTCAAAATTCTCTGGCAGTGATATCTGATCTCTTCCTAACTTCTGAAGATTATGGGGACTGTCAACCATGGATGTTCACAAGAATGTGTCGGAACCTTCTCAGGAAAGGAGTTCCACAGGTTCACTGTGCTCTGTGTGAAGAAGAACTTCCTTTTATTTGATTTAAATCTGCTTCCCATTCATTTCAATTGGTGGTCCCTAGTTCTTATATTATGGGAACAAGTAAATAAACTTTTCCTTATTCGCTTTCTCCATACCACTCATGATTTTATATACTGCTATCACATACCCCTGAGTCTCCTCTTTCAAGCTGAAAAACCTCTTTAATCTCTCCTCATATGGGACCCATTTCAAACCCCTATAGATAATAAGACAAAAAATGTCATATTGCTTCTATATAAATCCATGGTATACCTACATCTTGAACTGCATGCAGATGTGGTCACTCCATCTCAAAAAAGATATATATTGGAATTGGAAAAGGCTCAGAAAAAGACAACAAAAATTATTAAGGATATGGAATGCCTTCCATAATAGGAGAGATTTATAAAACTGGGACTTTTCAGCTTGGAAAAGAGAAGGCTAAGGGGAGATATGATTGATGTGTATAAAATCATGACCAGTGTAGATAAAGTAGATAAGGAAGTGTTGTTCTCATAACACAAGAACTAGGGGTCATCAAATAAAATTAATAGGCAGCAGATATTAAACAAATAAAAGGAAGTATTTCTTCAAACAACACAGTCAACCTGTGGAACTCCTTGCCAGAGGATGTTGTGAAGGCCAAGATCATAACAGAGTTCAAAAAAGATCTGGATACATTTATGGAGTATAGGTCCATCAATGGCTATTAACCAGAATGGACAGGGATGGCATCCCTAGTCTCTGTTTGCCAGAAGCTGGGAATGAGTGAAAGAGGATGGTTCACTTGATGATTATCTGTTCTGTTCATTCCCTCTTGAGCACTTGGCATAGACCACTGTCAGAAGACTGGAGTCAGAAGACAGTCTACTGGGCTAGATGGATGTTTGATCTGACCCGATATTGCCATCCTTATGCTCAGATTGATTCAAGTGCAACAACTTTTTCTCCGGCTTCTTCAGAGTAATTGCATGGTACTCTAACTGGCAGAAGGGAATTTAAGGCAGGTACATCCAACTTTTACATTGTTTTGTACCAATATTCAAACCCAATAGAGGGCATACGGAGAGCCAACAATGGTCACTGCTATGGAAATGATGCCAAGATTTGAGATATGAAGGTTGCACATTCCTAAGGGTGTGACTGTGTAGGAGCAGGATTTCATAACAGGTCCTAATTGTACAACTGTATAGGTAGTATACTCTGAGAACTGAAGTTACAGCTGAAACGTCATCCTTTTTTAACTATATGGGGCTTACGCCCATTGACTTCAATGTGCTTTCATACACTAAAATTTCAAAGGCAGAAGGTTCCAATTCTGATTTAATTTATACTAGATTTACAAGAGTGTATCTCTGTTGACTTCCAATGAATTAATACTTTCAGAACTCTGTGAGATCAGAATCAACCCATGATTTTCCTTAGAAAATTTAGTGTTGATAGTTCAAAATGAAAAATTCTCTCCTCCAGCCGGGGAACTCCTGCAAGATGTTTCTGACCTTTCTACAGGTTCACTTTCTTCACTTGTTTTATTTTGCTTTTAATTTGCCTCTCAATAAAATTCAAAATGAACATATAGGATTTATTTTCCAAGTAATTGGTACCCCAGTGGGCTAACCTTATGCGAGTGAATCTATTTCTAGAAAATTACTCACCTTGGAAAAAATAAGACAAGTTCCAAATGCTGAAAAGATATCTTGATGTTAAATATTACCATCAATATTAAAATATGGATAGGTAAATAAATCATTTACTCTTGTACATTCATCCATATACAGTAAACACAATTTTATAAATATTCTTTCCACATGTTAGTCAATTGAGGACCATGTACATTTGGAGGGAGGGATAGCTCAGTGGTTTGCACACTGGCCTGCTGAACCCAGGGTTGTGAGCTTAATCCTTGAAGGGGGCATTTAGGGATCTAGGGCAAAAAATCTGTCAGGGGACAGTACTTGGTCCTGCTAGTGAAGGCAGGGGACTGGACTTGATGACCTTTCAAGATCCCAACAGCTCTATGAGATAGGTGTATCTCCATATATATATATGGAGATATACCTATCACTCAAATATCTCCATTAAATATTGCATTTTCTACATTCAGCATTGCATAAAGATTCACAATATATTGCATGTTGGAAAGGCATTCAATAGCTATACATATGTCTGCATGTTGGACAAACATACACCAAATTCTGTCAGGCACATATTTTCTATACCAGAAACACCATAACCAGCATCAAAATCAGATAACATCTGCCTTCTGCTGTCTGCCAAGCATTCTAGAGATGACTCATGAGACCTTTACAATGTGGAGGGACATGGTCAGGATGTCACAGGGCATGGTCTCCATGCTTATGAATGCATTCATTTTTGGTCAGCATGCCCAGATTAACAGGATCTTGGATTGTTATTAGGCTGTTAAATATGCATTTTAACACAGTTTAGATTAAATGCAATATTAGTATTACTTCCTATGTATAATTCCATTTCAAATATTTGACCTTAATATTACTTGGCCTTATTTTTTCATCTAAATTCTGTATGGTTTGGGTTTTTTAAGGAGAGATATTGGATGGAAGAAGAAAATAATAGAAAATATTTGGAATGTACACCTTTCAACAAAATCATTCCCACCTGCAATCTCCATACAAATAGTACAAATCTTCACACACTCATAATACTTCTTATGAATGAATCCTTACCTAAACAGTGTTTCTTTAATTAAGTGAATTACGCCTGGCCTTCTTCAACTCATGCACACTGCCATAGGATTCTGCAATCCTTACTTACAGGATAGGACTAGAATGCAAAGGTTCAAGGATTCTAGCCTGCTAATCATTCCTCTAGTCAATGTAGCTTCTCAGGCAGTGGTGTCTTATCTTCTTACCCCACTGTTTTGTGTCCCATATTTTTAAATGTATTTACATTTCATCAGCCTTTAAATGAATTGTCAAATTTAGATTAATCTAAAAGTACTTCAGAACCACTCTGATTAGCAGGAAAAACAAATAGCTCTCTCCATTGTACACCCATCATTTTAAAAGTTAACTTGAACAAATAAATATAATAGCATTTCCCATTGTGTATGCCCTGGAAACATTTCTGTGACCATTAATCAAAAACTATGGAAGCAATTTCATTTAAACTTAGCTGGTTCCATAGATCTCAGTGAGATCTGGCACATAACTGATATTTGCACAAAATTATGTCAGCTGTGCATTCATAAAATGTATCCTCACAATATATATGATGAATAACACTTTTGTAGGGAGCAGGGTATGCTTGTTTGTGTAAAGCATACGGTTAACCCAAGAACATCTAAATGTATTTTGCTGAAATGTTGCAGACATCAAGCATGAAAATTTTTGCTCAAAATTCATTTCTTTGCAAAGCCCATGAAAAACAGGGAAGGGGAAAAGTGTTTGTTCCATTACAAGTTACTGAGGAACTGTAGGTGTGTAGGTTCTGAAAATTGGAATGCTCTTTCAGTGCCAAATATGCCTTTAGGGCTTGTCTACATGGCAGATTATTGTACATCTAACCAGGATGTGAATCTGCAGTGCACCGGTTTGTCGTGAAGTAGCATCCCACGTGGACACAGTGGAAACCCCAGAGTCTACTGTGTAGTAGTATGCTAAGCCTCTCTCCAGGACTTTCACTGTAGCATATCCACATGGGCCTTTACTGTGCAGCAAGCTGGTGCACTGTAGATTCACACCTTGGTTTGCCACACAGTAATGTCCTTAGGTTCCTAATTTTAGGCTCTCAAGTTTTAACATTTTGGCCATAATGAATATCAGAAACACAGAAATTGCCATTCCAGAATGAAGTAATGGTGGATGTTGCAGAGGAAAGCATGATTCCCACCCCAACTTTTTTTCTTGTTGTACTCTTCCAGGAGGTGGTCATTGACTTCAATAACACAGCAGTCCTATATTGAGCATGGAAACTGGAAGTATACTTGTGTAAGTGTCTCCACAGGCCAGAATTAGGGAATGTTGTCCAGTGTGATGTGTGCATGTGGGGGAGGTATGGGGGAAGGAGGTAGAAAGCTTTCACTCCTATTACTGGTGCTCTATGGATGTTTTTAGTATACTACTTCACTCTGTCCTGGGGTCATTCTAATACCTTTCATGACCACCATTATAAATACACTTTAAATAAAAATTGTGTCTATAAATCATTTTTGACACTGGAGAACATAAAAGAAGATTACAGGTTGTTGTTTTTTCCACAGCCAGAAGGGGAGCGGGGAACCATGGCTGTAAAGTCACCTCTGTTTCTATTTTCTATTCTAATCCAGAATGCCTTTCATTTTGCAGCCTAACAATTGGTTCAGTTAGGTACTAGGTTTGTTGGTGTAATATAAGAGACTTTGACATTCAGGGTCAAACTCTGGATCCCTGCACAAAGCCTGATTAATTAGGCTTTGCAAAGTGGATCATATTATCTACTGAGGAGTGGGGATGGAAGACAAAATCCTCCTTTCCAGAATGCAGAATTGCAGCAGCCATTCCACAGTTGCTTCTATAGCCTATAGACGCATGGATCGAGAACTATCTTGCCAACAGCCCCTTCCGTTCTTTTCTGCACTAAGATTATCTTGATTCAGGAAAGAACATCCCTCCACATAAGCTCAATGTAACATGCCCCAGCAGCATGGTAGAACTTTGTTTTTTCAACTAATTTCTCTTCCACTGCATTTGGATCCTTCTGCTCTTGTATAATCCCTTACAGTCCAAACTCCACAATTACTTATATTTACAAGCAGCAAGAAGGCGTCAAAGAGCTCCTGGGGATTTTCTTAACTCAGTCTTTTTTTTTATTAACATATTTAAGTCATATGAGTGGAAGATCAGAAGATATTGAGATAGGAATAATTACTGACTGAAAATAAATGGGTCTTCGGAAACAAAATAAAACTCTGGGATTTTCACAAACCACTGAAACATCATCATTGGAACTCAGGAAAGCAGGAGTGTCTGAAGATTTTATACAAAGTTTTAGAAAAAATTCAAAGCTATTTGGGATTAATGAACATTAGGAATGAGACTTAAAAGACAGTTAAAAAGTATAAACATTAAAAGACAAAAAAATGATTTAATAATGAAAATATTTTTGGTCAAAGAAATTCAGTGTACTTAATATTAGGAAATTAATTATCTCTGTCTTCTGATGATATGGGTCTGCTCAGAGAAAGTACACTCTTATTATTTCACTCTGGTGTTGTTTGGACTTCAAGCTCAGATTCTTTGGTCCTGCTCCTGTAGCTGTTCCAAACAGACACAGAGGGCCACCAGTCTGAATCCAGTTGCAAGATCAGGTTTTTAGTCCAAGATATTTATGTAAACAGCAGTGGGTAGATTCTAGGTGGGACATTCAGATGACCTCTCCTTATTGTTCCATAAATAAGGCATCAAATATAACTAACAGAAGTGAGTTCTTGATTTAAGCCTAGGGCCTGATCCAAATCCCACTTAAAACAATGGAAAGATTCCCATTGACTTCAATGCAGTTTGGATTAGGCCCCTAGTTCCTAGAGAAAACCTAGAAAGAAAACCAAGAAAACCTAGCAAGACTTCTTCCTTTAAAATGCTCAATGGAGGCATCCCTGTAGTACTGAGGCCTGGAATGAGATGTATGGCCAGAGCTGAGTATGGTGTACAAATATCAGTCTAGCTTAGTGCTGTTAGCCTCTCAACTTCATGCCCAAAACAATTCAGAAAATTTAGAGTCCCCCAGAGAGCATACAGAAGACCACTCCAAAGAATAAAAGACGCTATAAAGCAGGGGTCTCAAACTCAAATGACCATGAGGGCCGCATGAGGACTAGTGCACTGGCCCGAGGGCCGCACCACTGACACACACACACACTCGCTGCCCCGGCTCTGCCCCCACTCCACCCCTTCCATGAGGACTAGTGCACTGGCCCGAGGGCCGCACCACTGACACACACCCTGCCCTCGCTTCCCCGGCTCCGCCCCCACTCCACCCCTTCCAAGAGGTCCCACCCCTGCCCCACCTCCTCCTCTGAGCACGCAGCTCCCCATTCCCTCCTGGAAAGCGCTAGGCACCACCAACAGCTGTTTGGCAAACAAAGCAAGAGCAATATAGGAAGTCCAGAGCTAGAAACACCAGGCAGCAGAGAAGCCTCCACTTCTGGTCCCTCCGTCCTGCAAACTGCTATGGGGGGACCGGGGGGTGGGGGGGGCACCAGGAAGCTTGGCGGGCCGCAGGAAAGGGCTTTGCGGGCCGCATGTGGCCCCCGGGCCGCATGTTTGAGACCCCTGCTATAAAGATATAAGAAAGCTGAGTCTAGGAAAATAGCACTTAAAAGCCATGTGATAAGACCAAGTACTAAGCACAATTTCTGTCCAAATGCTGATAAAATAAATTGCATTACTATTATACTTGCAACACTATGTTTAATGTTGTGGTTGTATGAATTTTCTCTAGAAATCTTTATTTTCTTGCATTTATAGCTGCATCATGTACTTCTGATGCACAAGCTGTCAGAACATTGGTCAGAAGATCTTCTGATGTCATTGGGAATGAGAAATTTTTTTCTCATACTGTTTTTTTCATACTGTTTTTGTTTCATACTGAAATTTTTATTTTCTGTTTACTGCAGACAAATAAGGGCTTTTGTATTTTTAATGCAACATGGAATTTTGCAGTCTGCACAACATTTCAAAATAAAGTTTGTAATGCATGATGTCTCCCAGTCATCTTATATTTTCCATTAATTCCAATCAAATGTTTAATGCACTTATGTTCTAAAATATAAAATAAATAATAAGATTTCAATGTAATATTTTGATTGATTGATTTGGGACTACATAGAAATTATTTACTAATTTCATTGCTGTTGATCCCCAAATTAATTAACATGGTTCATTGATTCTCAGTGGGACACCTATATCTGTAAACAATACATATAGTGGAAGGGTACATTTCTATGGGTATAGTTCACATATTCATTTAAGGAGATACAAACACTAATAGCACTGCTTTTAAAATGTCATTCCTTTGTCCCAGCAGGGATTTGTTATTAAATAAAAGGATGATCTTTAAACAATCTTTGATCTACCAGTGGTTCTCAAACTATGGGTCGGGATCCATGACCCCATTTTAATGGGGTTGCCAGGGCCAGCATTACACTTGCTGGACCTGGAGCTGAAGTGGAAGCTCAAGCTCCACCCACAGCCAGGACAGCGGGGCTTCGGCTCTGGCCTCCTCTAACTCTCATCGAGAGTGGTAGGGTTAGGGCTCAGGATCCAGCTGACCCCATCCCTGGGTCATGTAGTAATTTTGTTGTTAGAAGTGGGTCATGATGCAATGAAGTTTGAGAACTACAAAACAGTGCAAATTTCAAATGCTCTAGAGCAACCCCTTGGGATGTGCAGGGGAGGCATCTAGCTTCAGGAAGGCACAATGGCTTCCTGAGCTCCCCCGGGTGCAGGACAAGTGTACACACTGTTACATCCCTTCATGCAGTGCAGTATATGCCCCCTATCAGTGACTAGCCAGCTCTGCTGAACACCACATAAGAGATAAAACCTTTTTCACATGCCCAGAAGGGAGCAGATCCTATATTCCCCTGAGCACAGGGGCTGGAAAACTGCATGACCTTTATTTTTCTTCACTCCTTGTGCACCAATATAAGTTCCAAATAGCATCCATCTCTCAACAGGGACACCTAGCACCAGTCCTTCTGTTTGTTCATTTCCAGCATGATAGATAGAATACTGTGTGATTTGTAGCAAAGGGCAATGGGTCATCTATATACAGGGCAACATGATTGTAAACACCATCAGCTGAGGAGACTGCAAGTGATATCAGGGCTTTTAGTAGCTGGTTTCCTCATGAAAAAGTCAGAAAAGGGGAGAGGGTATTTTTGCCTTATATCCCTTTACAACTGGAAGGTCAGTGACTTAAAATCATTAACCCTAACCTTTTCTTTAAGGTACGGTACAAAAATCCTTCATCATTCTTTTAAAAAATCCTGATTCCTATCTCCTAATGTTTATATTTGTAAGTTTGTCCATGAAATACATATTTTATGACTAATTCCTTGACCTTAATTCATCTGTCTCATTTGTATTTATTTATTTATTTGGTTTAATGCATTTGTTTTCCTTTTAATGCTTTTCTCTTTGAATGCTTATAGACTTCTATAAGGCAATGTAATTTCTGAAATAGCAAAATGATGTTTGCATGCATGGCCTCACAATTCAGCAGTAACACGATCACTTCATGAGACTGGGAAATGAATCACTTTAACAAATATAGTTCATTTCATGTATTGGTTTTATAGTTCTCACATTCCAGAAAAATAAATTAAGGTATAATATGCAAAGAGGATGTTTACTATTTGTCTGAGTTTGTGGCTGCCCCAAGCGCATAAAACCAGAACAATTTATAACTCCTGATGGTATTCACAAGCAAAGATCTCACAAAAGTAGTACTAGATGGAGAAGTTAGTTATTTTAAGATAATACGCTTTAACATGAGGCTTCAGTATTGTACAATGTCATAGCATCATTCTGAGGGGAGGGACTCTAATCTTTCTCTCAGTATGTATCAGCATCATTTTGCGTATTAAGGTATATTTCCATAAATATTGCCCAGAGTCAGACACAGTATTCATAGCGAATAGGCAGTAGATGAGGTTTCGGTATGTGCTTAAGTATTGGAATATACAGAACAATCAAGTTAATCTGGAGTAACAGGCTAACTGGAACTGCTTGGGCTTCACAAAAAGTCAAGAGTGTTAGAAGAAATTACCTCAGAAATGACTAGGGGTTTTATCACTGGCATATCTCCCTGCAACTGACCATAAAAATAGAATAACAGACAAAGAAGTATGAGAACATAAAAAATAAAGCTTTAAGGAGGGGAGGGGACACAACAAGCTGTATTTGTTTAACTGGGTTGATGAGAATGAAAATAACACCTTAAAAATAGTGGGAGTGTATTTGTCCACTGATCTGTGCCTTCATTTGATGGAAAGAAGATGCCACTGCTTAACAAGCACATGTGCAACCTAGCTCCTTAACTAGTATATATTCTGCTTTCATGGTTGGTGTATTGCTGAAATGATAATTGTACTGTGGACTTTTCTTTCCCATATCCAGTAAAAATGAAACAAACTAAATCCTTCCCCCCTCTTCTACGGAGATTGCCTGTGTCAGACTGATTAGCAGTGACACAAGCACAAATAAAGTTTCTGAGGCAGTCTGAATGTTCTTTTGTAGAAACAAAATTGCCCACTACTTTTTATAATAAATGAAGATGGGAAAACCTGAATGGATGTGGGTGTTTGGTTTATGTTAGAAGCCAAGAGTTCAGCTATGGATATGATATTTACCTGAGATATCTGAACTTTTTGGGAATCTTCTTCATATACCACTTCCCAGCAATAACGCAAGCTCCCTTACTATCTGCTGTTGGGAGAGAGAATAAACAAGCTCCCTTCTTTTCTGGTGGGATATTTTTGCAAGTAGCCATTTTCTCACACACTGTCAGGGGTTGCTGAGCAACCCACTTCCCAAATCCAGTGTTCCCTCACCTGCACTGCTGAACCCAGCTTTAAAACTGTAAAAGTATACTGAGGCTTTAGAGTACTTTTCAAAAGCATGACTAGTTTCTTCTGTTCATCTGTTACAGGTGCTGGCATTCTAGAGGCAGGTGATAATTGATCTATACTGATTTCTTTAATAGGTTCAGCTTGTTAACCTACCCTAAATATGACAGGAGGTGAGAGGAGCTCCTTAAACAGAAGACTCTGAGGTGAGTAGGCTAATAAACTATTTGCTCCTATTTCCCAGTTTATAGTGTAAGATAAAGTCCACAGTGTGTGGCATTAGGGTGAAATAAGACCAGAAAGAAGTTTGAGTCATGAAGGTAACTGGGGCAGATTCTCAAAAGTTAAATGACTGCTACGTGCATTAGATTGGTTGGCCTGTCTCCTGGTTCCTAGCTTGTCTATGTCGTGTCTTGTCTTTTAGAGTGTGAGCTCTTTGGGGGAAGATACTGTTCTTTATGTCTTTGCACAGTGCCTGGCGAAAGGGGGCTGCTTCTGGTTGTGACCTTCAGGTGTTACTACAGTATAACCATTTAACTTCTGTTGAAAGTCAATGGGATCTGGGTACCTAACTCATTTTCTATCCTGGAAAATCTCCCCATTTGGATTCAGAGATGTGGACATGATCTTGTTCCCATTATGTGTTTTTTATGCCTTCAGCTCTTATTGAAGTGAATGGGAATTGAGTACGTTCAGCACCTCGCAGGATAGGGCTAAACTGGAGTGAAACTAGGAGGTACTCACTTAAGTTTTAATTATTCTTTAAAGGGAAACTAAATATTCATCAGAAACAATTAAGCTGCTCTCCCTATTAAAATAATTAAAATTACTCAATGCACCAAAACTATTAATCTGTGAGCCGATTAACTATGATCTCGGATTATTTCCAATTGAAATTCATTGGAAAAACACTTATACCTATCAGGAAGATGCAGGTATTGGAGCAATCCGTATTTAAACGCACACACAATACAAAAAGTCTATATTGACGTGATAGTCTTGATGTGTTTTGAGGAAATACTCACATTGCTATCTCCATTCAACTACCATTCTCAGAAGATGTCTTGAATGAATATGACTTAGCACTATGGGAGGCAAACAAATTCCACATCTAAGGGTGTTCTTGAGATTATTGGAAAGCCTGGGAGGAGCATCTGACCCTATCACTGAAATGTTTGTGGTCTTTGTTGGTGGAGGAGGCTAATGGGTGTGGTTCCCCCTTAGGGATGACTTGAAAAAGATTGAAGGAAGTCAACTTGCTACTCTTACAAGAGGATAGGAGGGAGGCTCCTGAAGGTATATGGAAAGTCAGAAGTGGAGGTCGGAGTAGGGATTGTTGAGTTGTGGAAACTGTTCCATTATATAAGGGTGGCTTCTTGGAAGGGAGGTCATCATTTGAAAAATCTTGGTCTGGCTTAGGTTTGGCTTTTGGTCACTTAAAGACCATTTGAAAAATCTTTTCTGTTTTATTGTGCTTTTAGCATTTGGGTTAGAAGATTTCATAGGAGATTTGTGGTAGAATGGTGAAATATGTTTTAATATCTGCAGAATAAATCCCTCTAAAAGGGTAAATCCTGTGTTTTAGTCGCTTGATTTTTGGATCAGTTGTGAGCACTTGCATATTCCAAAATGAACTAAGCACTTAGTTAAAGTCTCAGGCTCAGATCTTCAGCTGCAATTCATGATTGACTTAACTGGAGCTGCACTGATTTACACCAGCTGAAGAGCTGGGCATAATTCTTTTTTCCTGCTCAGTTCATCTCCATTTTCAGGCTGTTAATCAGATACCTTAGATGAGTTAAAGATTTTAAGCCAATATTGTCAAATTTTACGTGCTTAACACACCTCTAACTGCCATTTGAGGTAACATCAAGGAAATAGGAGAAACAAAGAAAAAGGAAAGAGAGAGCTAGAAATAACACAGATGGCTTAATGGTGCTCATGCTGGCAGAGTTTAAGGACCTGATCCTTCAACTGTGTTTACACTGGCAGAATCCATTGTCTGGCTTCAGTAGTTTAATTGGATCTCTGCACTGCACAGCTGGGGGTGAACACAAAAACAAGAGTCCACTTTTTGCTACATCTACAGTTGGAGTGACGGGTGTGATTGTCAATGGGTCTATGTGCATTGGCTCTAGCTCTCCTCAAGTTAGTGTGCTAAAAAAGCAGTGGCAGGCAAGTACTGCTGATGAAGTATGCATGGGTTTGTGGAGCCAGGCCCACATCCTGCAACTAAGTGTGTAGGTGAATCAGTACTAAAATAAGTGCCAAATAATTTTATTATCTATCATTGTGTTCCTTCTTTAAATAATTTATTCAGATATTGGTCCTGTCATGAGCTCTGTGCAGGGAACTCCCTGCACAGAAACCTGGTGAATTCACAGAGCTTCAGGGAATGCTCAGGAGCAAAGCTGTGCAAATAATTGATGTGGATGGTTTGAATGGGGAAAAAAATGGGTCAAATGAAATATTTTGTTCAACCCAAAACAATGGGGGGGGGGGGGTTAGAACTTTGATAAAATGAAAGTTCAATTTAAAACCAAAAGTTCTT
Organism: Sternotherus odoratus; assembly: GCA_032164245.1. NCBI lineage: Eukaryota > Metazoa > Chordata > Testudines > Kinosternidae > Sternotherus > Sternotherus odoratus. Next base: position 154,155,478 of record JAVMKO010000001.1, on the reverse strand, counting down.
TTGATTCACAAAATCAAAAATATTTTATTTTAAAAATGTCACAATGAAACATTTTGACTCAGAATTGTTTTTGACTGAAACAACTTGGTGGTTTTAACACATTTAGGAACTGTTTGGTAGGCCCAAGTTTGAGGGTTTTTTGTTTGTTTGTTGTTGTTTTGGGTTTTTTGGGGGGGGGGAGGGGGATTGGTGAGAAAATAGTTTGTCTGAAAAACTTTGTCCATCACTATTAAGGAATCTTCTTTGGTCTCTCATACTGTAATGAGAAGTACAAGTAGGGTGACCAGATATCCTGATTTTATTTGGGTCCTTTCCTTATATAGGCTCCTATTATCCCTCACCCCCGTCCCAGTTCTTCACATTTGCTTTCTCGTCATTCTAGACCAAAGCAATGGACTGATACCTGTCTCTTGAATGAAGGGTCTCTCAAAGCAGCCAATATTCTGTGTTCTAGGGCAGCATTGCATACTTTTGATTTCATTATTTAGCAGTAGTATAAAAAGGGCAATAAACTGAGTTATAAAACTAGATTAGGGTTATGGTATCATAAGAGAGTTTGTGTGGTCTTGAAAGTCATCTCTGTTTTGATGGGGTGGAACAGTTTCCTGCATGTGTCGCAATGTAGGACAGTAAAGAGTGTAGAGAAAACATGTGAGGCCAGAGTAAGATCATCATATCCGAGCCTAGCTGATTGTCCTACAGGACAAATTCATAAGGGGTCTTCTCTGCTTCCCAGGTAGTCAACTGAAAGAAAAAATGTTAAAAATAATTTTTCCAGACATATTTTGGCATGCGGGAATTTACTATTTAACAGCATCTTTATGAGCTATATGCCTACATCCTTCTATACCACAATGTAAACTTGTTTCGGAGAGTCTGACTATACCCCCGGAAGAAACAAAATTTAGAGTGAAGGTTCCCACTCTCCCCTTAATATTCCATAAAGTTCCTCATTATTGTGATGGCATGCTGATCTCAGGCCCCTGCATTTCCACATCTCTGGCTGTGAGCGAAGCCCACCTTGGTAACCTCAATTCTGTATTTACTTGTCTTTGTGTTTGCATCAGACCCCAAATTTTGCTTTAAAGTAGTTTTCTTCTATGTTAATCAGTGATAATTGTGAGCTTTTAGATCAAAAGTGACAAATGTGAGTGCCCCTCCCTTTTCTGGAGGGGGGGAGGAGGGCAGGGTAAGTGCCAGACTGCTGAAATAATCCTGTACCATTGTTGAACAGAGAGAAATTTTAATCCACTCTAGAAACGAAAAGGAACATTTGTGCGATAGAGTAGATAACGGTGTAGTGAGAAAGTGAGATAACAGTTGGAAAAGCTGCCTGCAGGGGCTTTTGTGATTCCAAGTCTCACTCACAGATGTGGTGAAGCATTTGAAGTTTGTCCCTTAATTAAAGCAACAGCATGTGATAATTCAGCCTCTAAGAAGCCTGATTTTGAATTTATCTGACAAATGAACCAAGAGGTTTGTTTTTGCTGTTTTGGAAGTGGAGGGGAAGTAGGGATGGCTTGAGAAACTATTGCATATTTAAACATATTTGATCAGTTTAAGGTTAGAACCATCAAAGTGAGTCTATTTCACCTAACATGTTTTTCAGAGTAACATAATATACATGATTCTAAGGTGTGTTTGGCTCAAAACTACTAGCAGGTTATTAGAATATTAGTGACTTCATAGTTTCTATTCAATTAAATAACAAGTAGAGAAATCTCTTTTTAAAATCAACCATTCAGCCCTCTTTGAAGTCTCAATGCAGTATGACAGCTCCCTGATGGGGTGGTGGGGGGGAACCTGTTAGCTTTCAGCCTTCCATAGCAGATATATTTTAATCACATCAACTGTATCCATCCAAAGAACTTCAACAACAACAACAAAAAAGGTAACTCTCTTCTGGTCTATCATAAAAATCAGATTTTTAAAATCAAAGTCACTAAATTGTGATGTACTTAAAAATCATTTACAAAGTATTTGAGATGTCATTACATTTTAAAAATATTGGTTCACATAAGATAGTGAATACAGTTTTAATAAATTACAAGAATCTGTAGCCTACAGATTTGGATCAGACTCTCTGTGCTACTAAAAATAAGAAACTAAACAGAGTCTAAAATGTATAGCTATTATTGTTTTCTTTTGTGACCGCCTGCATTTCTTTGCTAGTCTATAAGCTGCTTAATTATGTTACCATAGAAAAGCGAGGACTTGAAAGGTGTATAAATGATGCCCTTCATGTTTTTAATAGGCCAGTGAAGGAGAGCACACCTACAGCAGCATTCATCTGCTCTACTGCTTTTATTGGTTGGCATGTAGGAAGTGGAGGAACTTTTAATGCCTTTCCAGGATAAATATGACCAGAGTAAATGGTGTGCCTATATTAAAATTTATACAGGATACTATCACAGCACTAATTTTACCATAAATTCCTTATCAGATCCAAAGGATGAATGTTTATACAATTGTTTTAAACATGCCTAAATAATAAGCACTTTACTACCGTGAAAGTATAACTGTGTGTGTGTGGGGGGGGGCATTTGATTGAGATACTTAAAAATGGATTAAACCCAGGGGTGCTTAGACACATACTGGTTGGCTAAAATGTGGTCAGGAGTATATTAGTATTGACCCTTTTAAGAAATTACTACTTCTACCTTTAACAATGTCATTGTCAGTTACTAACTGCTTCTAAAAATGCAGTTGAGACAGTGCACCCTTATTTCCAGTCTTTATCCAAATAACATTTGCCACCTCTTTCCTCCCCTCCTTGCTAACAGTTTTTTCCATTGCTCCTGGGTTCATATAGGCTTTATTTTTAAGGTAGCACTGGCATGTGGGATGAAGAGGTTTATGTTGGCTCCTTTTAAGACAGACTCTTGTAGTCTTATTTAAAAGCATCTGCAGTCACCTCTATCAGATTTTTTTTAAAATAAACTTTTCCTTTTATTTATTTAATTTTTTTTAACCAGACATCCTCCCTACTCCATTCCTACTTGTGTTATGGCCCATTATTTTTAGGTTTTCCTCCTACTTACTAGTCAGGGCCTTTCTTTACAACATATAAATTTCCTTAACCAACATAAGCTGACAATAATTCCTTACTTTCATATTTATTCTACAGCTTGGAACTGGCTACTTGTGAATGTACTGCTTCTTGTACGCACATATGGATTTGTGTGTGGAAGAGGTGGGCAAGAATTGGTATCCTTAAATAAATTAACAGCAGTGAAATTCCCTAATGTGCTCTAGAACATCATAATTTACAATGGAAATAGTGACATCTTGTTAATACATCCAGCAACAAAATGGCTTCCCACAGAAATAAATTGTGTTGTCACCATATGTTGCTGTTTACGGTGTCAGTAGTCTAGCCACGGCAATACTGATATGGATTAAATACTGAGATGGTTTTTCATTCCATTCTTTAAATGATCTGCCTGATACCAGCAGAAAGATGTTTGGTTTTTATGTACTCTCTGTTTATTCAAAATGGAGCACTGAAAATATGCTCTAAAAGAGTGACAACCATCTTCCTGTAATAGGCAGTGACACATTCCTGGCCATTATTTACGAAAGACTTCTGTGCCAAGTCTATATCATTACACAGCATCCATATCCAAAATCTGAAATTCCTCCATCTCTTTTACTGTTTGGATGAGGCATTATTGTAACTAAAAGTGAATATTGACCATTCAGAGTTTGGATGTAGGAGCACAGTTGGTGCGGTTTGCATCATTCACTAAAATGTGATTTCATTTTCAGCCTATGTGAGTTTCACCCCCCACACACACACACATCTCTGCAAGATGAATAAAGACAGTTTTAATAATTAAAAGCATAACTGAAGCACTGCTTCACTCTGAGTATTGAAAGGAATGGGTATTCAGGCCTTTCTCTGACAGCTGAAATCTTCTTTCAGTCACTAGAAATTCTCCCCTTGCAATATATCTAAAGGAAAAAGTATAATTGCAACTCCTTCTTTCTCTTTGTTCTCAGTTCTGTCAATAGTACTGGAATAGACATCGTAGTTCTTGCTGGATTTCTTGCACTCACCCTTCCTCCAAGATAATATTTCATTCACACTGCCCAACTTCTCATCCTCCTCCAATTCATCTCATTTTCACTTCCCAGCAGAGCTAGCAAGAAAAATGCAACTCAGATTCCAGCCAGCACAAGGTGCTAGATCAATAATCCCATCCCACAGGCATCCTGATGAGTTTAAATGTGTCATTGCTGTGACATACAAGAGTTGTAATTTCTATTAAATGGATTTTTTTTCCAGCTCCTTTTCCAGCAGCAAGTTAATTTGCTTTCCATGTGGTGGTGGTTACAGGGAAACTATATGACAGGCTTCCTTGCAGCACCAATTCTTGGAAGCTCTTTCCTGAATTGTGTTGAAAATCTCCATTTTTTTTTTCTGTAATCATCCACTACCCTGGATGCTCACTCCGTTACTGATGCTAAGTGGTTACCTCTTTCATTTTTATCCAAGATACTTATTTCTCCACAAACTGCTGTACCCAAAAGAGCCACAAAGAGGAAAAGGATCAAGCAGTATTTTAGGTAAAATTAATAGCCCTTCTGCAAAACAACAGTGTTTGCAATTGCATAAACTGGAAGAAAGGGGGGGGGGAGAAAAAGCAAGCCTCTGAAATTAAGCATGGGGTCAGCACACATTGACCTCCTCAAACACAGATTTATGCATCAGGTTGGCCTTCTGTTGTGAATATGAGAGATCCGGGAGGAGAGAAATTATAAGGTACTCAATCTCTTATGGGCTACTAGTTAAAAGCGAATCATTAGTTGCTTTGAGAGTAATCAGGATTATGGGCTCAACCAAATGATCCTCTCATTTGCCATCTGAATTAAAATTAAGTGTAATGCATGCAAGAGCAGTTTCAAGTCACTGGTGGTGATGCACTGTATTAAGCAGACGACATTAGAGTCATGATGAGCGACCCCTACATAAAGCACATTAAGAAAGCAGAGAAGACCATTTTTGCTACATTTTTTTTTAATCCCCCTCCATTAAAGACTCTTGGCTTCGATGAGGTTGTACAGCACAACTCCGTGTTTAATCCATACAGAAATAAAACATGAAGTGCATGTTTATGAACACATATGGATAACTGCCATAAAAATGTAAAGTGTCTGCTGTGAAGGAGAAGTGAACACTTTTAATTATTGGTGGAGGTGAATGCTGAAAACTATCAATCCTCCAATTCCAAGAGAACTAATTGTTCAGAGATCCTCTTATAACCAGCTCCTTCTACTGCTTCCCTAGAATGCATTAGACTCGTTTTCATCTTGAGATCAGTTCTGCCAGGACTGAATTCCTGGTGGCAGACTGTATTAAATGATAGAGAGGAACCTGATATCCTTACAAATTGAGTGCTGTATATTTATTTTCAATAATGGTATTATTTCCTCCAAATGATTGGCAGCAAGATAAGTGTTCAGAATCTCCAGCTTTGATGCAATTGAAGGAGGGAAATTAAATGCATGGAAAAACATCATTTTTTTTTTAACTAAAATTGATGCTCTCATAAGGTATTGTAGGAAAAGGTTAAAATATAGGAAAATGTCTTGCTGAAGCTGGGTAACTAGCTCTGAGCTGCTTTAAGTTTTTATCTTGTGTTATGCATTCTTGGAGGCACCACTGGGCCTCACTCATATCTTGTCCTGTATATTTCATAAGTTTGTTTTACCACGTATGTTTTAGCTCATATCTCCATGTATTCTTACCCCATATGTACCATTTCAAGGCAGGAACTTTGTTTGTACGTCTTGTTCTTTCCAGACAAATAAGTAAATAGATAGGAAACGTCATGTTTTTCACCTGTTAATTTGCATGAGGCCCTTCTTGCATCCTCCTCCATGTAAAGAACCATATAAAAAGTCTTGTAATAATGCATGAAGGGAAGCCATAATTTGAGAGCTATCTCTGTGGCTTCACTTCGCTAGCGAATAAACTTTTGCATTCAAGCTTTCTCCAAGGCCTGCCTGTTCTTTGGAGGTGTCCCAATTTACCTTCAAAGGAAACGAGCCATTTGTGCAACAGTATTGATCATGTTCTTAATTTCAAACAGTAGCAACATTTCTTAAAGAATCTCTTCTGATTCATTGCTGAAGATTTTACCCCAAAAATTATTGAAAAAGTTTTCTATATTCCCTCACAGTTTGCCATTAGATCTAGCCCTGGTATAGAAAGAGTTGAGACCACCAGTCCTTTCTGTTTGGGTTTTTTTTTCTTTTTTTTTTTCCTTCCCCCCTCCTCCCCCCGCCCTCTACTTTTGTAGCACTTTATCTCTCTCTTTACTGTCTGTTCCTATGTGTTACTACCAATGCCTATTACAGAGGGCCTGTTGCAGCAGACACTCCATATCCCTGAGGACACTGAACTTGTCAACTAACCTTTTTAATGTGGGACAGTATGACTTAGTTCATTGGTGCTCAAAGAATATTCATCTCCTGGTTTCCTTTCCTAACAGATGGATATAAGGCATTACTTTGCTCATCACTTTTTTCCATGTCAGTATTGCAATTGCTGTACTAGTCCATGGGATGTTAATGATTGTGAATATGGGGAGAGATGACCAACCAAACAAATCTCACTATTAATATGTGGGCCCCACTATAAAAGTTTGAGAATCCCTCGTTTAACAGATTGTAATATAAATACTGGATGTTTTGTATCTTTTTCCTGAATAGTGTAAAGTGGCTGCAACATTTAGTATACAAACCCTTCCATGATTAATTATATTTTAAATTTAAAACTTATTTATTGCTTTTCTCTGCCTAATATGTAATTTCCCCCTACAATGCTAGATTCTGCCATATAGCTTCAAAATAGAAGAAAAAGACTATTAAAATGTCTGAATGTAGATTAAAGGAATTTACTTAGATTGATCTAAGTTAATTTAGATCAAAGGTCCCTTTACACCACTCTGACTCCTTTTTAAACCTGAGCTATGGGCAAAACTTGCCACAGAAGCTCAGCTCCAATCAATGCAATTCTAGTGGCCAGATCCTACAGTCACTGAAAGGAATGGGAGTTATCATTTGACAAATCCTGTGTTCTTAACTGGATATTGGAAAATTTGTGGAGCATGTTAACTACACCACTTTCATTAGATGTTGGCATGCTCAGTCTGTCTGTTTTTTCCTTTCATTGTGTCATTTATCTAACCAAGGAATATAATCTTATTAAAACACCTTTGGATGATTTGCAGAGTTTACTAAGCAGCCATAGGATGCTGAATAATTTCCATTGTTTGTTTGTTTTTTATAATGAACTCTTCTAAGTGAATAGCTAGTCACATTATTGTATATGAAGCCTGATGGGCTGTTTTTTGTTTTTTTTGTTTTTGTTTTTTTTTCCCCCATAAACCTAAAAACCCAGCCATTTAAGGTATGGAGCAGAGATTGTATTTCATATCACTGCAGAATGCCTCCATCTAAAGTAATTATATGATTCCTATTATCTGTACTATTTTGGTGCCTCACAATCTCAAATATGTGTATACTCACAACATCCCGGTGAGGTAGAGAAGTGCTATTGCCCTCATTTTACATTTAATTTTTTTATCTATTATTTATCAGTTTGACATATGCTATGCCACTTTATTTACTTTATTTATTTTAAAAAGAGAGATTAGAAATAAAAAGTCAACTTTTTTCCCCCGGCTAAACTCTAGATCTATCACTTACACTTCATGTGTTTCCTCTTGCTGTTCTTTATCAGTAATGTCCTCATATGTTCTTGTTCCAATTTCCAGTGACTGTAAGAGAAGTGTGTAATAATGTTCTAACGTATCTTGTGTGAGTTTTTTAATATGAACAGGTATGCACACATTAACAAGAAGACATTTTTACTTTTCTGTCATCTTCTACTTCAATGGAATTAAAACACACACCGCCACAAATTTTTTGTTCTTTTTGCTTATTCATTCTTAGACTGGAAACCAGAACATGTTCCAAATTAAATGGGTTATAGTGAAATTTTATTTTGATGGGTTTTTTTGTTATTGAATTAGCCTGAAATTGCACCTTTCTAAGAATAGTTTATGTACTTTATAAAGTAGTTAACTCCTCTTAACTTGGAATATGAGATAGAGATAGATATAGATATATGCCTTTTTTCTGTGTGTGGCCTACTTGACATTCTTAAATAGAAATGTTAAGAAATGCAGGTACTTAGGTGCAAGATTTTAAAGATTAGTGTGCAGAAATATCTAATTATAACCTACTGATGTCTGAAGTTTAACTCCTCCTGTCTTAACACATGCACTGTATGTCCCTATTGCTCATCACGAGGATAAGTATTTATTTAAAATTAGAAGCCTAGAATATAGGGTTGGAAGAGACCTTGGGAGGTCACCTAGTCCAATCCGCTGCTCAAAGCAGGACCAGCACCTTCTAAATCATCCCAGCCAAGGCTTTGTCAATCTGGGCTTTAAAAACCTCTGAGGCTGGAGATTCCACCACCTCCCTAGGTAACCCATTCCAGTGCTTCACCACCCTCCTAGTGAAAGAGTATTTCCTAATATCCAACTTGGACCTCCTCCGCTACAACTAGAGACCATTGCTTCCTGATCTGTCATCTGCCAACACAGAACAGCCAAGCTCCATCCTCTTTGGAACGCCTCTTCAGGTACTTAATGGCTGTTATCAAACCCCCCCCCCCCTCACACACACACACTCTTCACCTCTGCAGACCAAATAAACCAAGTTCCCACAGCCTCTCCACAAGTCATGTGCCACAGCCCCCTAAACATTTTTGTTGTCCTCTACTGGATTCTCTCCAATTTGTCCACATCCCATCTGTAGCTGGGGGACCAAAACTGGATACAATACTCCTCGCCAGTGCCAAAAAGAAGGGAATAATCACTTCCCTGGATCTGCTGGCAATGCTCCGACTAATGCAGCCCAATGTGCTGTTGGCCTTCTTGGCAACAAGGGCACACTGCTGACTCTTATTCAGCTTCTCGTCCATTGTAATCCCCAAGTCCTCTTCTGCAGAACTGCTGCTTAGCCAGTCAATCCCCAGCCTATAGTGGGTGCATGGGATTCTTCCTTCCCCAGTTTAACGTCATCTGCTAACTTGTTGAGTGCTTAATCCCATCCTCCAGATCATTAATAAAGATATTGAATAAAACCGGCCCTAGGATTGACACACACACACACACACCTCTGGGTACTCGGCTTGATACCAGCTGCCAACGAGACATTTGAGATGTTGATCACTACCTGTTGAGCCTGACAACCTAGCCAGCTTTCTATCCACCTCATAGTCCATTCTTCAAATTCATACTTTTTTTAACTTGCTGGCAAGAATACTGTGGGAGACTATCAAAAGTTTTGTCAGTCAATATTGATCACATCTGCTGCTTTCCCCTCATCCATAGAGCCAGTTATCCCATCATAGAAGGCAATCAGTTTGGTCAGGCATGACTTTCCCTTGGTGAGTCCATGTTGACTGTTCCTGATCATCTTTCTCTCCTTCAAGCACTTCAAAATAGATGACTTGAGTACCTGCTCCATGATTTTGCCAGGGACTGAAGTGAGGCTGACTTGTCTGTAGTTCCCTGGGTTCTCTTTCTTCCCTTTTTAAAATATAGGCACTATATTTGCCTTTTTCCAGTCTAGGACCTCCCTCAACTGCCACAATTTTTAAAAGATAATGGCCAATGGCTCTGCAATAACATCAGCCAACTCCCTCCGCACCCTTGGATGCATTAGATCTGGACCCATGAACTTGTGCATGTCCAGCTTTTCTAAATGGTTCTTAACCCCTTCCTTTCACCACTGTGGGCTGCTCACCTACTCCCCATGCTGTCGCCCAGTGCAGCAGCCTGGGAGCTGACCTTGGCTGTGAAGACTGAAGCAAAAAAGCATTGAGTACTTCAGCTTTTTCCACATAATCTGTCACTATGTTGCCTCCCCCATTCAGTAAGGGTTCCGCACTTTCCCTGACCACCTTCTTGTTGCTAACATGCCTGTAGAAACCTTTCTTGTTACTCTTCACATTCCTTGCTAGATGCAACTCCAATCGTGCCTTGGCCTTCCTTATTACACCCCTGTATGCTCTAGCAATATTTTTATACCCCACCCTAGTCATCTGTCCTAATTTCCACTTATTGTAAGCTTCCTTTTTTGAATTTAAACTCATGGAAGATTTCACTGTTAAGCTAAGCTGATCGCCTGTCATATTTCCTATTTTCTTCACTTTGGGATGGTTTGTTCCTGCGCCCTCAATAAGGCTTCTTTAAAATACAGCCAGCTCTCCTGGACTCTGTGCACCTTCATATTAGCCTCCCAGGGGATCCTGGCCATCATTTCCCTAAGGGAGTTTAAAGTCTGCTTTTATGAAGTGCAGGGTACTTTGCTGCTCTCCTTTTTTCAGGATCCTGAACTCCACCATCTCATGATCATTGCTGTCTAAGTTGCCACCCACTTCTACCTCCCCTACCCATTCTTCCCTGTTTGTAAGCAGCAGGTCAAGAGTGGCATGGTCCCTAGTCAGTTCCTCCGGCACTTGTACCAGGAAGTTGTCCCCAACACTCCAAAATCTTCCTGGATTGTCTGTGCACTGCTGTATTGTGCTCCCAGCAGATGTCTGAGTGATTGAAGTCCCCCATTAGAACCAGGGCCTGTGATCTGGAGACTTCAGTTAGTTGTCCGAAGAAAGACTCTTCTATCTCATTCTTAAAATCTGGTGTTCTATAGTACATGCCCACATGACATCACCCTGTTGCTCTTGCCTCTACACTTAACCCCAAGGCTCTCAACAGGCTTTTGCTCCAGTTTGAAACTGGAGCAATCATATCACACTCACATACAATGCAACTCTTTCACCTTTCCTCCCTATCTGTCCTTCCTGAACAGTTTATGCCCATCCATGGAAGTGTTCCAGTCATGTGAACTGCCCCACCAAATTTCTGTTATTCCAGTCCTATAATAGTTCCTTGATTGTGCCTGGACTTTGAGTTCTTCCTGTTTGTTTCCCAGGCTTCTTACATTCATGTACATAAGAAAACTAGCTGAATGCCCTACTTTCTCAGTATGAATAGGAGGCTTTGTACCCTCCTCCTTGTGTTTCCTCCTGTTATTCCACTCCCCCCCTTCCCCCGCACTTACCTCTGGACTTAGGTCACCATCCCCTGGTGAAACTAGTTTAAAGCCCTCCTCACTAGGTTAGTAAGCCTGCCTGTGAAGATGCTCTTCTCTCTCTCCATTAGGTGAGAAATAATTAGATAATGAAGACTCCGAAAGTGCAATAAATTCAACTTAATATGTTCCTTGCAGAATGCGATTATCATTCATGTTATTAACCAATAAAAGTGTCATCCTGAATGTTGTACCATTAGGGAAACAATTAAAGCCTAATCTAGTAAACAGCTCAATATGTTTATAATTTCTAAGTAATGAGATTTAGTTGACCATATAATATTATTACAGATTATAATTGAAATTTCTGGGTAATTAAAGTAGAACATAAAGCATTCATCGAATACATCAGATACCTGTAAAATTTCAGTTTGAAGAGCAATTTATCATGGCTTTTATGAGCATGTTAATCCTGTGGATATAACTACAAAGATGTCTTAAAGTAAATGTTCACAACAGAATAATTTTAATTGACAAATTTGCCTTTAACTAATAGAAAAATCAAGTTTTGACAGTTTTAGTAACATTTTATTGTATGACTACTCAGATGACCCTGATTTTCATTCTGTCTTTTGTTGACCTTTTAATAATATAACCAACTTGCATGAATCAATGAAGCTCTTTTTCCAGCACAACAAAGTATATACATAACAAAGGTATTTTCATTTAGTTGTTTGGAATAGTTAAATGTGGATCAGAAAATCCATAAATGTGTTGTAATACTCCACTCATCATTTGCTTATTTGAATATTTTATGAACATTTCATAGATTTCAGTTCCTCTCTGAGTTAGCATCGTATAATCATTTTTAGAAAATATTAATCCAAATATCAACTTTGTCTTCCATACCAAATGGAAACTGTGAAATCATGAAGCAGTGTGCATAGCTGCTGGGGGAGAGTAGTGGTTGAACCAATGAAAGAGCTCTATCCTCTGTCGAGCAGTAGTAAAATACTGCAAGCTAAGAAATCAGCAGCTTGTTTGCTTTGCCAACAAGTTCGGTATTCCAAGAATTGAATGAAGGAAGACTGTAGAAAGAAAAGATCAGACAAAATGGTAGCCAGAGTAAAGTGTGGATCAACACCACCAGTGAGTAAGTAAGAAAGCTTTGAAGCTGAGCAGAATAACTTCAAGACTAGAGAAAAATAAGTTGAACATCTTGCCTAAAGACAGGGAAGAAATGCAGCTTTTTTTCACTAAAGTTACCTTCTCTCTCTTCCACTTATGTAAATTTCTATCACTCATCATCCTCTACATACCTTACTCCTTGTGTGCTGCTCTGGTAATCAGTGGGTATGGGATAGACCTGAATCCTGCTTCCTCCAGTTAGCACTATTAATCCTAAAAGCCTCCAGGCAGTCTTAAGTAGCTCTTCCCAAAGGGCTTTAGATCAGGCCCAGAAACCCCAGCTTTGAGCAAATGATGGCTTTTATTCTTAGAAGAAACCCAACATGATGTTTTAATTTAAAAAAAAAAATCCCCAATAGTTTTTTTTCCACAAGGTAACTACATGAGAAGGAGTGGATTGCTAGGTTCAAAGCAAAGCTGATGCAGCAGATTGGCAAATAAATTGGTAAAAAGGGAAATGCATCTGTACTAGGGGGCTCATTAATAGAGATGTGTTATGATTTCAAAATATTAATTCAAAATTAATTTGTATTCTCTATACTAAGGCTGGCAAATACCATAGACACAGTAGCCACAGTAATTGTATTGAGCGCTAAATCCAGGCCAAAACTTTCAAGCCTCTTGCATAAAGTTATGCTCCTAAATCCATTATTAGTCATCCTACTAAGGATGCAGTTCTACAGGAGGCTGAGCATTTTGGCCCCCAATGGAGCATAGCACTTAGGTACATGTTAAATGTAAAGTTGAGCAGTCCCACTGAATTCAGTGGGTAAAATCTTGGCACCAAAATTTCCATTGACTTCGGTGGGGACAGGATTTCACCTGCATGCTTACAGTTAAGCACATGCTTAAGTGCATCCTGGATTGGGGCCTCAGTGATCTAATTGGGCTGTTTTCAGGGGTGCTGAAAACAGCTTCTATTGACTTCATTAGCAACTTTGGATGATCAGCATTTTAGCTAGCTGCATAAGTATAGATTTAGATCTGGAAGATTTTATTCTTGTTATTGATGGTGGTCACTGATCCTCCCTTGTATAACCTTCCTACATTTTTAGTCATTTATATTTGAAAATGTGGGCATTTTTCTTCACAAAAGCTAACAAACATGTTCCCCTAACCATTTAGACTGAAAATGGGAAGGCTATAAGTGTGTGTATGTGTGCGTCTTTAAAAAATCACCAGAATATTTTTTTTTGATGGACAATTCTGCAGAGTGGAAATAAAAGTTTTCACTAAGATTTAGAGGGCAATCATCTGAGAGTTTCCCACTTAATACTCTCTGCTTCTTTTTTAAGGTCAAAGGGAGTTTAGAGTGCTCTGACTTTTATCTGGTGGTGCTCTGCATGTCAGAGGATCATGACAAGAGACTCAAAAGGAATCCTACCATTTCAGTGGGCTTTGGATGAAGGAATAGGCCCTGATCAAGCAAGGTACTGAAGCACATACCTATATTTATGCATCTGCATAATTCTATTGAAGAATTCTTGTGCTTCAGTATCTTGCTGGATCAGTGCAAAATCATGGGAGGAGTGCTCATGATCTCAGAAAGCTGGTCTCCTACCCAGCAGCCTCATTTTGATACAAAATAGAGCCTACCTTGAACTTCTAAATGCGGAAGCCATTCAAAGAAGAAAAAAGTTGTTCGTCTAAATTCCACACTAAATGGCTGCTTTACAAATATGAAACAGCCATCTTATGAGCATTTTCTTCTACTTTACAGTGCATCATTGCAACCAGAGATAGGTAATGAAATGACATGATCTCAGTTGTATCAATACAATATTTTGACTTTTCGAATAGAGACGCAGGCTGTTTATCTGGGCTTTACTAGAACAGCATCCATGCTTGCCAGTCCTCAGCCATGGTATTTTCTTTGCACAATGCAGATTACAAAATGGTTAGTGCTTCATTGCTGGAAGTGCAAGAGCTGGTGCATTGTGCTGAGAGAAATGGCAGCCCTGGAGAGGGTTGTTTGCTGATCAATGATACCATGTACTAATTTTTTTTTTTTTTTTTTTTTGTCATTTGGACTTAATTTTTGTGATAACTAATTACCAAATAGAAGGAAGTGGAAATGTAAATGATTTATTCTATTCCATTAAATTAAACTTCTGTGTTAAATGTTGTGCCAAAGATGCTCAATTTTGCATGGATCTTTTGCCACGTAGTTCCTTCTTCTTTGAAATTATTCTGTTTTTTTTTTTCTTCCCATCTGTCCATGTTTCTCCCATTGTTAAACTCTAACTTGTTTAAACCGAAATTTTAAATGATGGAGCTGGTGTGTTACAGAAACACCAGAATTTGCAATTCTAGTGTGCTTACTGTGCCTTTTAACAATTAACATGGTAATACAGATCCGAGTTAGTACAGATCAGCAGCTATGGTCTTTGGGTTATGCTGCTGGCTAATATGGCACTTCAAACAGAAGGACTGGGTCACTTTAAAGTAAAAGACAGAATATGAGAGAACTTTTTGTTCCTTTTGTGTTTTTCTTAGTACCTTCCTGCAACCCTAGCTTCTCGCCTTCCAAACTTGCCCTACCATCCCATCCCAACACACCTACCACCCTTTCTTCCACACCCTCATTCACCCATTGAGTCAATTTCCCCTCTCCTCAGCTTTGCCAATCCTTCCCGCAGCCCCTATAGGACCAGAGCGGCCAGTGGGAGCCACGATTGGCCGAACCTGCGGACACGGCAGGTAAACATACCTGCTGGGCCCACCAAGGGTGCTTACTCTTGAGGGTCGTGTGCCAAGGTGCCGATCCTTGTTATAGACTAACAGATGTATTCGAGCATAAGCTTTTGTGGGTGAATATCCACTTGGTTGGATGCATCCAAGGAAGTGGGCATTCACCCATGAAAGCTTATGCTCGAATATATCTGTTAGTCTATAAAGTGCCACAGGACTCTTCGTTGCTTTATTAGTTTCATGTTAATTTTCAGCATTTTTAGTGGATTTTCAAAAATTAAGAACATAAGAACGGCCATACTGGGTCAGACCAAAGGTCCATCTAGCCCAGCATCCTGTCTACCGACAGTGGCCAATGCCAGGTGCCCCGGAGTGAGTGAACCTAACAGGTGTGATCGAGCGATCTCTCTCCTGCCATCCATCACCCCCCTCTGACAGACAGAGGCTAGGGACACCATTCATTACCCATCCCGGCTAATAGCCATTTATGGACTTAGCCTCCATGAATTTATCCAGCTCTCTTTTAAACCCTGTTATAGTCCTAGCCTTCACAGCCTCCTCAGGTAAGGAGTTCCACAGGTTGACTGTGCGCTGTGTGAAGAAGAACTTCCTTTTATTTGTTTTAAACCTGCTGCACGCCAATTTCATTGAGTGGCCCCTAGTTCTTCTATTTTGGGAACAAGTAAATAACTTTTCCTTATTTACTTCCTCCACACCACTCATAATTTTATATACCTCTATCATATCCCCCCTTAGTCTCCTCTTTTCCAAGCTAAAAAGTCCTAGCCTCTTTAATCTCTCTTCATATGGGACCCGTTCCAAACCCCTAATCATTTTAGTTGCCCTTCTCTGAACCTTTTCTAGTGCCAGTATATCCTTTTTGAGATGAGGAGACCACATTTGTACGCAGTATTCAAGATGTGGGTGCACCATGGATTTGTATAAGGGCAATAAGATATTCTCCGACTTATTCTCTATCCCTTTTTTAATGATTCCTAACATCCTGTTTGCTTTTTTGACTGCCGCTGCACACTGCGTGGATGCCTTCAGAGAACTATCCACAATGACTCCCAGGTCTTTTTCCTGATTGGTTGTAGCTAAATTAGCCCCCATCATATTGTATGTATAGTTGGGGTTATTTTTTCCAATGTGCATTTTCTAATTGGGGGGGGGGGGTCAGGGCTTTTTGTATATACTTTGTACAAAAATGTACAGTAAATTCATTATCATTACAGTATACACTATTGTAATGAGCAATGTCTTTGTAATGTTCCCTCATGCACTTTAACATAGTACTGTTTCAAACAGCTTGATGACAAAGTGCACTGGGGAACCTTTATTGGGCACCAACAGGGTTCACATGGACTAACTAATGAAAATGCATTCCTGTGCTTTAGAAATCACACTCCTGTAGCCAGTATTCCTTCTCCATGAAGACAAGCCCTTAGAAACAAGTAACCATTTTACATGTTTATTGGATAGATGCCAATTTCATTCCCCCTGCCCTGCTTTTCAGGTTGTTTTATCAGGGTTTATCTGTTAAAATCAGAAGCCCCACTTATTGCTTACTAATAACATTGCTAAAGTTCCAAGTTGTTGGAAGAAGAAAAGTAGTTCTACTTTCTAATGTTGTTGTTTTTTTTTAAAGCCTCTTTTTAGCTGATCTACAGCACTGCATACCAGATTATTCATAATATGTTAGCTCTAACATCTCAACTGTAGTTTTCAGTTCAATAAGGCCCCCTCCTCATAGCTGACATTTCACAGTATAGGACTCATTTAAGGCATATCATGTGAATAAGCCCTAGTTTGATATCTGCAGGCCCATAGCAACAGCTGGGTATTGTAATATAGCTTTCTCAATTTTGCACACTGGCCATTTTTCATATGCAGTCATTTCATAAAGACGCTGCTGATGAGTATCGCTTGCTGTTTGCTCTTCCTGTATCACATTCCATAGTGATAAATGTGATTTGAACAAAATGATATTGGTGTGTATAAAAAGAAAAATTACTCATGTACAAATGGTAGTGAAAGTTCTGCCAAGGGAAAATGTGCCTCCAAGACTGTACTCCATTGATATTCAAACAAGGGAAAATGCTGAAGGTGATGGTGTCAGCTTAATTTCTTTCCCTCTTTTAAGCCCGAAGAACTGATGTTAGCCTTTGGAGCTTTCAGTAATGTGCACAGATTAATTCCACAGCAGGCCTGTTCTGTAGGGTAATATATTTATTGAGCAGATTCACTCCTAGGAAGCATGAGACTCATCCCAAGTTATGTTTTAATTTGGCATGCACATCTCTGCAATTGAATTGCCAAGATGATCAATAGGAAAACTCACTTCATATAGGTAATCATGGGGAGGGTGATCCCTTGACACTGTGTATGTGAGAGGGAGAGAGAATACAATCAAATGAGGATGACAGTCTGTTCTTTTTGGCAGGACACATTTGAAGGACTTGAACCAGTGTGACTTTCACACTGAAACTGAGCATAGCAAAGAAACAGAGCAGAAAGTCTTTATTTCATTGCTATCCACTCTCTCCGCAGCCACCTCATGTGAGAACCTATTGTACTTTTAAATTATAATGTCAAAAGATGAACTTTCAGCCCTGCTCTTATGTTTTAAAAGGGTCCATATTAATTATTAAGAAATGCATGATCACAAAAGAACAGTTGGAAATTCGTATGTTACAGCCTGGTCCTATAAACCTTTAACATGTATGCATAGTCCTTTATGCATACTAGTAATACCATACAAGTCAATGAGACTACATGTATACATAAGGGTTTCTAGGAATAGGCCTTTAAAATTTCGTGATGGTACACAGGTAAACAAGATCCTATTTAATATTGTAAGAAGATAAGGCAGTAGCCAAAAATGGCAGAGTAGACAACTTGTTTTTATCTGCTAAATAGATATCTAATGCTTTCCTTATTATCATTAATGGGAGGTGAGATGGGGGAGGGGTAGCTCAGTGGTTTGAGCACTGGCCTGCTAAACCCAGGGTTGTGAGTTCAATCCTTGAGGGGGCCATTTAGGGATGTGGGGCAAAAAATCTGTCAGGGGACAGTACTTGGTCCTGCTAGTGTAGGCAGGGGACTGGACTTGATGACCTTTCAAGGTCTTTCCAGCTCTATGAGATAGGTATATCTCCATATATACTATGCCCTTTATCTAACACATGAAGTCAATAAAGAGTCCCATTGACTTCAGGGGACTTTGTGTCAAGCCCTGTGATTGCAAATAGGAGAACAGATGGTCCATGAGGCAAGGCTTTGGTAAGATGTGAAAAAGTATAAGAACCCTTCCCCTGTAAATAGTGAGGACTGTTATCTGAAGCAAGAGGTCGTGGACCAAGAGGTGTAGTGTGTGTGTTAGCCTACGGCACACTACTCAGTATCTAAAAATGAATCCAGGGGGGCAAACTGAAAAACTAAAAGTAATGGGTTAATTTGGTGGCAGCAAAAAAAAATATCAATTATTTTGCTCTGTGTTGAAATACCCACCGAATTACAACGTGCAGCTGGATGATCAGCTGGGGATGAGAGGTTATTTCAGAAAGAATTCTTTGAGATTCTGTTTAAAAGGGGCATTCATGTTTTAGAATTGCTGTACTCGTGGAAAGAGAGGAAAGAGGCTCATAAAGAGGGTAAAGTACAAAGCAAATATTACCCAGCTAGCTTAAAAAGGGGGATTCATCATTCCTTTCCATGATTTACACTGTAAAACTCAATAGGGTAGAACGGAAAGCATCAAGACGAGTCAGAAACTTACCTACCAAACAAACCATGAAACATTACAGAGTTCCTAGGGACAACTTATCCAGCTCCCACAGACAGCAGCAGTGAAATCTGTAGAAAAAGACTGTGGCCCTGAGCTAAACACAGTGCAGGGACAGATGTGAAAAAGCAGAGATAGCTTTGTGATACTTTTGCTGTATTCATGTGCTGTGGCTGCTGGGAAATGTTCTGATTACCTGATGCAAGTTAGAGATGTCTCAAGGTTGCTTTAGCTTGTGCCCTTAGGAGTTATTTCAGCAGCTAGAAGTAGCTGGTGTGCAGCAGTGTCTTGCAACTGGAGTCGGTGTATAAACACATTCCTCTCCTCCCAACCCGCATCACAGGATATAGAGTGCACTCCTCTGATGTGGTCATTTTGAGGGATGAGCTATGTAAATATAATTCTTTTTCTATGAAAAAGTACTTGTCTCTATCTGATCACCTGGTTAGCGATGTTATGAAGAAGGGTTTGAGTAATGACAAATTATTAAAAGGCACGGAGGAAACTGGAAGATGGTTTAAATATTAAAGTGCAAAGTTTGTGGCTAGAACTGGCTCAGCTTTTTAGCACAAAGTTGTGGGGTTTTTTGTGTTTTTTTTTTTTACATGAAATAGCCTTTTAAAAACTGGGGGGGGGTGTGTCATTAAAATTGGTAGAATTAACAATTTTATTTGTATTTTTTACCGGCAAAATCATTAGTGAAATTTTGTCATTTACCAAAATCTGTAATTTCTTAATGAAAAATATTTTCCTTAAATAAAAAGTTTCATCTATCTCTAAATATGGTAAAAATTGCAAAAAATTCTACAAATGATGGAAAACTAACTGCAAATGCTTAGTTCTACTGGAGCCTTGTATTCCCTGAGGCCCTGCCCCTGCTCGCTCCTGTTCTCGCCCCCCCTCCCACCCCCCACACACATTGCTTGTTCTCCTCCACCCTCACTCACTTTCACTGGGCTTTGTCAGGGGGTTTAGGTGTGGGAGGGGGATGAGGGCTCCGGCTGGGCGTTGCGGGCTCTGGGGAGGGGCCAGGGATAAGATGTTTGGGGTACAAGAGAGGGCTCTGGTCTGGAGGTTGGTTGTGGGGGAGGGGGGGTATGAGGATTCCAGCTGGGGGTTCAGGCTCTGGGGTGTGGCCAGGGATGAGGGGTTTGGAGTATGGGAGGGTCGATGGGCTCTGGCTGGGGTGTATGGATTCTGGAGTGGGGCTGGAGATGAGGGGGCTCCAGGGTGGGGTAAGGTGGTTTGGGGGAGGGAGCAGGCTCAGAGAGAGAATTTTATGACGGACCTTAATTTTGAGTTCTATTTTTAATTACTAAAGGCTTTGTCATTTAAAGATCGCCTAGCTGATGAATATTGTAAATAAAAATTCGATACTGATTCTCATTTTGTCCCACTACAAATAGGAGATCACATCCACAAAATCCTTAAATTCACTGGAGACTGAGAACTTGCATATTGTGTGTGTATATATGTACACCTTATTCTAAGTTTTGTTTTGGCAGACATTCTGGAAAATGATAATTCTGTCTCAGTCAAAATTTCAATTGAAATTAGAGTATTGAATTAATAAGAATTAAGCAGTAAGGAATTAAGAATAAACATTTGATATACAAAGATTTCAATTCCACTTTTAGATCTAATTAACAGCATTCTGTCCCTTTCCCTCCCCCATCCTGTTGATTTTCTAATGTTATAGGAATCTCCTGAAGAATTACTTTCATATTGAAAAATTGTATGGATTGTGTGATGTATGATTAGTTCAATTGTTTTTGTTCTGTTGTTTTGCTTCCCCCTCCCTCTTTTCTGTTGCTGCCCTAATACTAGTTCCAGATTTTTTGTTTAATTTTTCATTGACGTTAGTAAATAGTTAAATCCGTCTTGAAATCTAATTAGCTCAACTGTGCTGTTTTGTTCTTTGATGGAAATATTTGTAAAATACAGTAATGTGTGTAAAGCACTTGGATATTTTTTTTGTCACTACTAGAAACATAGCAAAGCCATGGCAATATGTGTGAACATGAAAATAGAACCTTTTAAATAATCAGCAGTAGTGGAGTGGTCCTTAATTCAAAAATGTCACAGTAGCACAGCATCCTCTTTCCTGACAAATATCAGTATATGCATTTCTTTTTACACTATTAAAATCAGTCCTTTCTTTAGATGGCTCTTCAGTTTCACAGAGTAGCTTCCAAGATATTGAGAACTCTATCTAATGATCCATTTTCAGACACCACTGTTGTTCTACAGTAATCAATAATTCTCCTTTATTCAGATTGTGATTAATTTATTAATACAGCGTACCTGCCTGGTTACTGAGTTGTTTCTGGACAGCCACCTATCAGCTGACATTTAAAAATTGTTAAAGGACCATAACAGGTTGTGATGAGTCAGGACCTGTCACTCAAATCCCCACCAGTATATACTGATTGGGAACTGATTGAAAGAGGAGAAATGGACAGCGGCTGCCAATTAAATGAGTGGATATACAGCTGAGAGGCCAATTAACTAGAAGTAACCCTAGCAGATGGGATTAAATAAGAAGATGGGAAAGGAGTGCTAGGGAAGAGAAATAGGGATCCTGAAGGCAGGCTGGAGTGAATGAATGAAGTAGGACCAGCAGCGACTGCTAGTAATACTGTACCATGCTCCAAAAGCAAGTCGGGGGGGGGGGGGGGAGAACTGAATATCCATTGTAAATAACACTGCAGGCTGCAGCCTGCTGAAGGGATCTCATAAAGCTCAGTGGTGGTTAAGATCACTAGGACTTGTGGTGGGGCTAGTAATTGAGGCAGGAGAAAACTCTCTAAGGGGAACCTGCTGTGACCGGAACAATGCCAAAACGGTTAACTGGGATGTTACCTCATTCTCTAGCTAGCCTACAAATGCAGTACTCACTGGGAACAACCAAGGACCCATCAAATGCAAAAGTACAAAACAAAAAAAGCCCAAAACTCTGGTTACTTACTTTAGGTTACTTACAGGGCATAATAAGACCTGCATGTAGACTATTCATTGTTTGTTTTAAAATACTTTTTAATTTTGTTTCTACTGCTAAATAAAAACCTCTTTTGGTTGTAAGAGGGTTGTCTGTTCACTATATTCACCATTCTCCTAGATACCAGAAGGGAAGACCTGGAGGTGCCCAACCTGCAATGTAAGAACTGCACAGGATGCTGTAGCCCAGATGTCAGTGGGATGAAATCAGAAATAAATATATATAAATTTATAATATATATAATATAATAAAATAAATTTATAATATATATAATATATAAAATAAATTTACTGAACAGAAAGTTCTCAGATTTGAAATATTTTGGATGTTGAAGTATTGCATTTTGGCTCAGTTCAATATTAATCTGTGTCCCCATGACCTGGCATAATGCCTACTGGGAGTTGTAGGTCAGATGTCTCATCCCCAATTTATCCTGTCTGGGCCTAGAACCACAGACTACACCTGCCATGAATCACTGTATCTAGTCAACCAGAGAGTGCATCGTGGATGATGTAGTCCAGAAGACTAAACATTTTTGTCCTTAACTGCACATGAGGCAGTATAGATTAAACTTTATCTTCTACTGTCTTTTTTGTTATACCTTTTCTACAGATAATTATAATGCATAAATACTGAATTCACATGCTCATAAATATTTTGGTCTAGTAACAAATTACTTAATGTCATATAATTTACCTGGTAAAATTATACTTAAAACTAGAATGTTGCAAACAATCAGGAGTCACATGTTTAGAATATATGCTTTTTGAACTGTCATGGTTATGGGAATAATTGCACTTCTGTCTCCATTCTGGCCTCTCTTTAGAGCCCCCACCATAGGCTCTGAGCTTCTTGCCCTTACCTGTCTTGGGATGGAATCTCACAATTCTCATCAGCCCTGTGTATATCAACTGCTTATCTGGAAGAGCTGTCTAGGATTCAGGTACCTGCATATTCTCCCTTTGGGAGCCTGTGACCTTTAATCTACCCCACTTCAAAATGTGTTAGATCATGTGGCCCATGGAGTCCTTTGATGCAATCCACAAAGCTTCCCCCTCTGCTCCCCAGAGTTACATCCTGTGCCAGCCAAACTCCCTGCCTCTAACCCCCATGCACTGTTCCTCTACCTACTCGGGGTGCTTCCTGCCACCAAACAGCTGTTTGGTGGTGGCTTAGTGGCTTCTAGGAGGGCCATGGGAGGAAATTCATATATCCCCATCTCTCTCTTTGCCTGTCACCCCCCAGCGGGGTATGCACCGCCAACTGGTGTTGGTGTTTCAGTAGCAATTGGTTCCTGTACAGGGTGGAGTTGCTAGCCCCATGCCCATGTTAAGCCTACAGCACCTGGTATTCCCAGGAGGTCTCCCATCCAAGTACTAGCCAGGCCCAACCCTGCTTAGCTGCTGAGATCAGACATGGTCAAGGTGGTTTAGCCATATCATATATCCCTATAGCAGATCCTTAAGTACTACTAGACTATTTCTTTATTTTTCAGCGCAAAGCTAGCCAGCTTTGCATTTGGAAATATACTATTGGCACTGAGATTTCCTTCCTTAAGTTTTATTAGGCATATTTGTTGGTCTTTCATATTGTAGCCCATGACATTCCTCTATTTTGGCAATCAATTTGTGATTGTTGTCTGAGTGAGAAAAGTAAGAGATGGCCCACTATCTCTTTTATCTGTTTTAGTCTACTGAATATGACTCAGTTTACTCTTTCTTCTTTCACACAGAAGTGCTTTTTATATTTTGTGTGTGTACATACAGTTAGAGGTTTTGACTCAAGTTCATCTCATTGAGCATAAACTCCCAGTAAAATAGGATAAACTTTACCATGCAGTAGTTTTAGTATGAAAGAAGCCAATGGGAGACTCCTAGAAATTCACCCTTCAGTTAAACAAAGTCTGAAGAATTAGTTTAAAGGGGATTATTGCAAGTAGTTTTAGGTCCAAATGGCAGAGCTCAAGGCACACATTTCCTTCTGTATCCAAAGAGTACAAAAACTCCGGGATATACAGCATCTGGTAGGGTCCAGCAATGAGAGTGCAGAATCAAGGCTCTTTAGATGTGGTTTTTTTTGTTTGTTTTTTGTTTTTCTTTCGGCCAGTCTCCATTTTAAACTCCTCCTGATCCTTCCAATACTGGAAATCTAAAGATGGTGAGGCAGGAACCAGCATCTGAGAGGCACATGTGGTTGCATGAGCAACAGAGAAAAAAGGCGATACTGATTCTGGGGAATATTAAAGCTTATAAAACAAACCCTTAAGGTCCTTTGCAGATCAAAGAAAACCAAAAAGTAAAACTGGATAGTGAATGGATTTCATTATCTATTCTAAACTGAGTGAAGTGTGTGTATAAATCATCTGTTAATATATTCCCTTTTTTCTACACTATTCACTTTTAATAATCTAATCTGTGGAGGAGGTAAAGTGTTTTTGTTTTTTATTTGACATTGTTCCTTTTAAAGCTCAACTGCAAAGCTATTAACTTTGGTTCCATTCTACTAGATTTTATTCTGCCTCAAGGTAGAAAAGTTAAACTAAGAGTTCATTGCTTCTGTAGCCCTTCTGAGCAAAGAGTGTTTGTGGATGAGAACACTTCAGCTTATCGCATTACACAATGAAAAATAGTGTGTATTGTATCATTTCACAGTCCTGTTATTAATATCAACATTGTACCACACTCAGATATAGTATTGTCTCAGGAATTTCAGTGCTTCACTTTAACACTTGCAACTTTTAAGATGAGTCTGTAATAAGAAAGAAGGAATAAATATGCAATATTCCCGCTGTCAGTGAAAGACCAGGAGTAATAAAATATCCAAATCTAAATGCAGCAAAGGATCAGAAGAAAGTGTCATTAACATTCTTACCATAACAATTGCTTGAGACCTGAAAGTGTCTTTTCTGTTTAATCATAACCCAAAGTTTTCTTTAAGCCTATGAATGCATCTTAAAGCAAGAAAAACCGTAGGAATCATTGTCCCATTGGACCTCAACAATCTATGAATATTTTTTCTTTATTATTGTGAGGAACTCCGTATCCTTTAGTGAAAAGTTTTAAATGCTTGTTAAACTGCAAGCCTTAAGTCACCATGCACTTCTATTTAATATGTCCCCCAAAATGCAGATTATGGGCAAGATTCTGGTTTTTAAAACCAGTAACATGCTGAAGGGCATACAAAGGTTCCTTGCTACATTGAGAGACCCCCAAGAGATTCCTTTTGGGGTTACCTGGCAATTTCATGCTGTAATGTCAGAAGTGACCCCCTTACAGTGAGAAATGTCTATTCATTGCATACCTAATGTGATCTCGCCCTATCCATTCCTGCTGTCTTTTGACTAGCTAGTATCTATGAGGGCACAAACTGGGATCATTGCCCATATTCATCAGTGGATCTGTTTCTGCCCCCATGTGTGGCCCTCTGTTGACTTCCACACAGCATAATATGATCTGTCCCTAAATGTATTTAGTTATTTCCTCGGATTGCCAAATTTCCTAATTGGGTGAGTGTGCCATGTGACCTAACATACTGTTTTTGCAGGTGTCACCAGATGGCACTGTTACAAACATTCAGTCTTAAGGCTGGTCTAGAGAGGGGAGGGGGGAAGCGGCCGGAGATGCGCAACTACAGCTACGTGAATAACATAGCTGAAGTCGGCGTATCTTCAGCTGACTTACTTGCCATCCTCATGGCAGTCGGCAGCGCACTTCCCCCGTTGACTCCAGCTTGCACCTTGCGGCAAGCTGGAGTTCCGGAGTCGATGGGGGCACCGCTGATGATTGATTTATCGCGTCTTAACGAGACACGATAAATTGATCGCCAAAAGATCAATTGCTACCCGCGATCTGGCAGGTAGTGAAGACATACCCATAGGAAAACCTGCTGTATGGTGGTATTACTTTGGAGCTATGCAGGGTTCTAAGTGGAAGGAGTTACAGCAGGGGTTTACTCTGTGCTTAGGTCTCTGTTTATTTTCAATTCTCTGAGGTTGGCTGCTCCCTAGGAACCAGGTACAGGCATCAGATGGATATTTCTGGGAAAAAAGGATTGCATGTATGCTCTAGAAAGTATGGAAAATAAAACCAGTTCCACTTAAAATATTCCCAGACTCTGCATCGCTGATTTCTCTTCCAATGGGAAACTGACCTGAGAGGCCCTAGACATCCTAGTACCACCCAGAAGAGGGCCAACACTACTGTTGCACACTCGCTCACCTAGCTAGAAAATAGTTTCTGGTGGTGTTTACTCAGCACCCCTCTTTTTAGAACATTTGGTAATTAACCTTTATGTCTTTCATATACTGTAAAGTAGGTGGCTAAATCCTGATCTCTGTATGCATGTATATGTATGTGTGTGTATTTTAAGTAGTAGTATGAGCTCCACAGACTCTGAAACTTCAGAGTCGTTGAAGTTAGTTTAAATGGAAAATCACCATGGTGATGTTATTTATTTGTATTACCATAGCACTTAGGAGTCCAATAATAGAACAGAACCTCATTGTGCTAGGTGCTGTCCAAACACCGGCTCCATTTACAGTGTAGTGTGAATGGGATGTAAATCCTATGGAAATCCCCTTTAAAGGAACCTAATTATTTGATCTACTTTTCCTTTTTCAGTGTATTAAAAAAATCAAATAGTGTTTTTACTTGGCTTAATACGAAGACTCAAATCACTAATTCTGCTGCTTTTACTCTATACAGTATGTATGCTTGGAGGCCTCTTTATTTGTCTCTACCTATCTCCAGCAAGTTTCAGTAGATTCTTATTTTTAATCTCTTGTAGTGATTTAACAGCTGTGTGTATTTGTCTGCATCTGCTCACTGAAATTTTTTTATAACTGAGTACAGTATTTGAAGATATGCTGAGAGAGATTTGTCACTAGTCCTCAGGTGTAGGCTTAAAGTAATCATAACTGCTCATTCGCAATTATGCATTTATAACCTAATTATATTTGAAGCTATATACCTCCCAAAAGTGGTAGCCTTAATGATGGTGTTTCAGTGTAAGGGCTGATTGACTAGTATAGCAATGAATGCCATTTTGGAAACTGCTGTTCTGGACGCAGCACACCTGATTATATGATTGATCCTCTGAATGACCGAGTATATGAACCACTTTTCTGCTGCCGAAGCCATCTTTCTGCTTCTGTCTGTGACTTCAGTCCTTCAGCTAATGTTAGTGGCTGTAGGATTCGAGAAGATTTTGTGACGGTATGCACATAGGGCATGCTCTCACGCTAGACACCGAGGAAAGGTTACTCCCGGTCAAGGCAACATCCTCGCATGCCAGTCTTATCTCTTGTATACCAGAGTTCTGCAGCTGCTAACTGCTTGCTAGAATTGTGTGAGATTAATGAAGCAAAACAAGTTATTAGCTATTCATGAGGTATGCATGAAATGTAAATGTGCATGGGTATTTCTGTGTCTGTGTGCCCCTGCATATTGGGCTTCACCCTGAGCATTGCTCAGATGCGTCAGGCTTTTTCCTGTCTCGCAGTGACAGCAATGAAGGGAGCCCCCATTGCGGGTGTGTGTCACAGTTATCTCAACCAAAGAAAAATCAGGTGCACTGCATACATTTGTCATGTGTTATGTACACTCTCATTGAACAATTAATTTACACCATATCTTCTGTAACTTTGAGACATACCATTTTATTAACTCCCCAATCTCCAATTAGTTGATAAAAATAAGGGTCTACTGCATGGTCACAATGAAGCTATGTGCTAATAATGTAGGTACACAGGATTGTTATTTAATAGTGACTCAACAGACTTTTATTCTAGCCCAATGCTTTATAACTTTTTTTTTTCCATTTACAGGCCCCTAAAAAAATTCAAATAGAGGAGTGGATCCCTTTGGGAATCTTAGCTATAGGCTGCAGACCTTTTGTGCCCCCCTTATACATGGTCTGCAGACCCCACCTTGAAAACCACTTTTCTCTCCCTTTTTAATACTCAAACCTGGCTAAAGATCTGGCTTGCTGGCTGAGGAGCCCTCCTATCATCTTTTTTTTTTTTTTGGGGGGGGGGGTGCTTCTCTTGTGCCATTACAAGGACAGTCCATATTTTAATTACCACAGATCCATAGAAGTCCTATT
Source organism: Sternotherus odoratus (assembly GCA_032164245.1). Classification (NCBI taxonomy): domain Eukaryota; kingdom Metazoa; phylum Chordata; order Testudines; family Kinosternidae; genus Sternotherus; species Sternotherus odoratus. Next base: position 154,127,600 of record JAVMKO010000001.1, on the reverse strand, counting down.
TTTCCAATAATTTGTTATACAAAGTCTTGATGTTAACAATAAAAAAATTGATTTGTCGGTCTGTATAAAGTATTGATCATTAAATAAGCAAGTTGACTCTGTTCTTTAAATAATTTCCTCCCCAAACCATCTAATTCCTGACCACAACCACCGCATGTGCAAGCATATTCCCCTTTCCCCACAGCCAAGCTAACGGAGTGCCTCTTAGTAGCAAAAATATTATGGTTCCTAACTAGAATCAAAAGTCAGCATTTTAGTAATTTATAAAACCTTTATTTGCATTATAAATCTATAATTTGTATATCTCTTTTTTACAATAGAGACCCACTCATTAAGATCACTTTCTTTCTCTAAATCCTTCTCCCTCTTCTCATTGGAATTGTTTTCTTATCTGCATGTTTTTCAGTCAAAATTAGGTATCTTAAAATTTTAACTTTTTTTGTTCCACCTTGCTACTGTCAACTCCTGAAATAGCCAACCTATTTTTCTCCACTAACCAATATTCAGAACAACAAAGAATAGAATGGAAAAGATGTTGTTTGGTGGATTAGTGTTTCCCTTTTGAAACACTGAGGTCTAAAATAGAGACATGAAACATTGTGTCCTGAAATGAACCCCTGGAGGTAAAATCCCAGTCTTTGGTTTCTGGTGAAGACAATTATAAATAACGTAAGGATTTTTTCCCAGTGACTTTGATAAAAAGTACAACTTAATTGTTCTGAACAATATTTTAATACAAATTTCTTTGAGAATACTGAGATTCTATTTTATTTTTACCATAAAAATTATTTCTATATATTAAAGAGAGACTCTGTTTAGCATGAGCCTGAATGTCTACACTACATTTAAACAACCTTTTAGCCCAAGCTTCATGAGCCCAAGCTTCATGCGCCCAAGTCAGCTGGCATGGGCCAACCAGGGATGTCTAATGGCAATGTAGACACACCCGTAGATTCTAAGGCCAGAAGAGACCATTATGATCATCTAGTCTAGGGATTGGCAATCTTTGGCCTGTGGCCCACCAGGGTAAGCCCCTGGGTGGGCTGAGCCAATTTGTTCACCTGCCACGTTTTCAGGTTTGTCCAATTGCAGCTCCCACTGGCAGTGGTTTACCACACCAGGCCGATGGGGGCTACAGGGAGTGGCGTGGGCCAAGGAATGTGCTGTCTGCCGCTTCCCACAGCCCCCATTGGGTTGGAACCATGGACAGTGGGAGCTGTGATCGGCTGAACCAATGGAGGGGGCTTGCCCTGGCGAGCTGCTTGCCAAAGGTTGCAGATCCCTGATCTAATCTGACCTCTTGCCTAACCCATGCCCTAGAACTTCCCCAAAATATTTTCTAAAGCAGATCTTTTAGAAAACTATGCAATTTTGACTTAAAACTGATCAGTGATAATCCACTAGAGGCCTTGTTAAATTGTTCCTGTGGTTAATTCCTCTCACTGTTTTAAAAAAATACTCCTTTCCAGTCTGAATTTGCTTAGCTTCAAATGAATGGCAAAATATTCACTGCCTTCAATGGGAACTATGGCTAAATATCTTAGAAAAAAGAAGAGCTTTGCCCCCTGTTAGGGTGTTTATTTCCCCACTCTAAACTCTAGGGTAAAGATGTGGGGACCCTGCATGAAAGACAAATCACCCCCAAGCTTATTTTACCAGCTTAGGTTAAATCTTTCCCCAAAACCCAAACTTCTCCAGTTGGGGCTTGGATTGCTGCCACCACTGATGTGAGTCCCCCAAAACTATGGGGTGGGGCACATTGGAACCGCGATAGTAATACCTCCCCTCCCCTTCGCCTGGAAGAGATTTGAGAACACAAACCCTCACTAGCTGTGAGACGAGCCTGATCCAAACTAGGATCACTCCAATGGAATTAACAGACAGTTCTTACACAAGAAAAAGTTTTAATAGAAGCAAAGAGAAAAGCATAACTCCTCACACAGAATTTTATAGATCCTAACCTTCTAGCATTACTCCCCTCATGGAGCGCCCTCCCTTGGAAGTTCTCTCCCTGCTTGCTTAACAGTTTAAGGACACCGTGGATCGATTACAACGTGATACAATTCAAGAATACACTTACTGTCACTTGTTTTCTTATCAGGTTATTGAAATGATGAATAGAAATATAGATATATCTCCCATAGCTGGTAAATGAAGGCAGGCAGTCACCTGAGAGAAAAGACAGACAGTCCAAAAACCCGGGAACAAAGTGAAACTAAACCCTTTGTCTGCTAGGTGCTCCGATACGTCATTCCCTCTCCTGTTTCAGGTTTAACCCTTCACAGGTAAAACAGTAATCTAAGGCACTTCATACTTATGACACCCCTCCGCTCCCCCCCCCCCCCCCACGGTAAAAGCAACAAGATGCTCTGGAATAAGTGGCATTTTCCTCACAGATTAAATATGCTGTATAAATATTGGTTTGGGTTACTGTTGCTGAAGCAGAGTTAGAATAAAAGAAGTGCTTATTTAGCCTACATAACTTCTTGTAAAAGCACAAATTAAAGTTTCCAGAAGGAATATGAAATATGTTCAAAGGTTTTAAAATCAATATTTTCTATCTGTTTCTCTTTGTTTACTGCCTACAGTCTTCCTCACCATTGACTCTTTCCATGTATTCATTCGATAAATGTTTGATCTTAAAAGAGCGAGAGAGAATCCAAACTTCTTTTATAATCTTGTTCACTGACTTTATAAAATACCTACTGAGGCAATTATCTGTAAGAGCCACATATTATAAAGTTCTAAATCATAAAATCTTTCAACAATTCTTTTAAAAGATTACTTTGTCCAGAGTTACTGGCAGGAATGTCTATGTTGTAAGTTTTGTGTTTTTGTTTTTCCTTTTTGAACTAAAGAAGAAGTGTTACTATGTGTTGCAAAGAGTGAAAAGGATTTTAAAAGTATAATTTTTCCCTTTTTTCTTTCTCTTTCATGTATTCTCTTCCCCAGCTGCAATCAAGGCAGTATTGTTCCACAGAGCAGTTGCATCATGAAGAGAGATGTGCTTCCCTTCACAAGTGGGGATATATAAGTGTGCTGATCTAAGACCGAGGTTATCAATCTTTTTCTTCCTGACCCTGCACCCATCTCCCCATCCAATATGCTATAAAAACCTCCATGGCCCACCTGTTCCACAATAACTTGTTTTCTGCATATAAAAGTCAGGACTGGCATTAGGGAGTAGCAAGCAGGGCGATTGCATGGGGCTCCATTCCACAGGGGCCCCCGTGAAGCTACATTTCTCAGGCTTCAGCTTCAGCCCTCAGGGGCAGGGCTCAGGGACCTGGACTTCAGCCCCATGCAGCAGGATTTCAGCTTTTTGCCCTGGGCCCCAGTGAGTTTAATGTTGGCTCTTCTTGGATGCCCTCTAGAGGGCCTCCCTCTAGTTGAGAACCACCGATCTAAGGAGTTCTGGTGGTACCACCTAGTGCAGGGGTCTCAAACATGCAGCCCGTGGTCCACATGCAGCCCTCAGGGCTCTTCTGTGTGGCCCACAACCTCCTCATGCCCCCCCACCCCACCCAAAAAGACTTACCTCTTCTAGCGCCTCTCTCACCCCTGGCCCTCCATAGCAGACGCCGCCTGCTGCCGCCGCCACAGCTAAAGGAGGAGGCAGCCATCGGAATGGACCCAAAGCAGCGGATCGGATCATGCCTCCCTCCACACCCCGGTCCAGCACCCACTACACAGACAGCCACATGTCCCAGAGTGGAGCTCCGCTCCCAACCCACGGATCTGAGCTCTGCGCTGGGTTGGGAGCTGAGCTCCACTCTGGGACCTGCATGCCTCTCTCTCTCTCTCTCTCTCTCTCTCGAATCTTTTTTAGGATGACCTCATGTTTGGATTCATTTTTGCCATACCATAGGAGTGTCACTTTGAAAGCCAGTAACATTCTTTCTTTCCAAAGATCCCATGCATCATTCTCTGGAATACAGGTGCTGCAGAAGCTAATGTGAATGACATCTGTTTGAATTGGAACAAATCTTCTGTAGTGAGGACCGCTAAGTATTTGTGGGATTCTTCCATTAAGATGATCTGGTGGTAAGCTGAGGATAAATCAAGGGTCTTAAAGACTCCCTTGCATCCTTTAAGGTGAGTAGCATTTCACTGATGTTGGTTAAAGGATGTCAATCCACAGTAATGTCAGAGTTTAGATCTCTCAAGTCCACAAAAGACTACAGGAATCAATCTCCAGTATAATGAGCAAAATCTTTAGGTGCCTTTTGGGAATCAAATTCAATGAAAAGGAGATGAAAGGTGGAGATCAGGAGCTAAAGGACACCAAAAACAAAGCTGGGAAAGAAAAGAAAATGAAACAAAAATGAATTTCTAGAGGAAACAGTTTCCACATTATACAAGATCTTATGTAATGTCATAGGGGCCTTGTGAAATGTTGTGCCACATTTTTCTAACAGCACTCAAAATCCTGTATTTCATTTATTAGAAGCCACATCCCTAAGAATACTTGCTCACAAGGAATGATGCACTGCAAAGACTTTGTAGCAGTAGAGAGAGCTATGTAAGTAATAGCCCTTCAAAGATACTCCAGCAGTTCCAAAATGATTATATCCAACTCGAATACCATTCTAATATGGAGCTATCAGATCTAGCAGCATCCAGAAGTGTCATTAAACAATCAATCTTTCTGGATTACTTGCAGTTTTGTTCCAATGTATGAATTTTAAAATGTCCTTTGTGCAGGTGAGGTAAGGCCAGGTGCCAATACCTTAAATATCCAACACAATGTCTCAAATATTTTACCCATAGGAAAGAGATGCTCTCTGATTTTATGTAAGATTTTGGTTGTCTTTACATCTTGTTTTGTTTTGAAATATTATTTAGGTGAAGGCTGAGTTAAGAAGTTTTGAGATATTGTAATTGGACTCCTCACTGCAAAAGCAAGATTCTGTCCTCGTCTGCTACATGGGGGCATGTGGAGAATGTTGGCATCCTCTTTTCCAGGCCCCATCACCTCCATGTACATGTGCAGAACATAGCCACAACTCTGTGTGTGTGTGTGTGTATTCCTTTCAGCAGCCAGGTAGATGGGGGGCAGAGGACACACTGCATCTCTTTGGAACATCAATAAGGAGATCTGTAGGATGTATTGTGCTACAGCACTGCCAAGCTATCACCCCATTTATGACTGAGACAATTTATTGTTACTTACTACTGCAATGCTAATGCCCAATGTCTGTCATTGGGATTATGGACTCCATTGTGTTTGATGCTTTATACACATACATGGAGAAACAGTCTGTGCCCCCAAAGAACTAACCATCTAATTACAAACAAGATTTGATAATGAGGGAGACTGGGTAGGGAGGGTGCAGATTACCATAAAAAAAATCTTGTGGTTACATAGTTTAACTATTGAACAGTTCAGTGGTTCTAAGTCACCAGGAAACTATCAGGATGCCTTAGGAACCCTTTGCTCAGCTGTTCTGTTCTACTTTACAGAACCATTATCCTGGCTACCTATGAGCCGCTCTCATCCCCACTTCCAATTTACCCTCCTATGCCTACACCAAGGGCAGCATCAGGCTATTTATGTAAGACTTGTGCTGCTCCTGTGGATGGAGGAATTTTCACCTTACTTGTAGCAGCCCCCTATAGTTTATGAAGCAAGGACTAGAATCTGCTCTAAAATAAATACATTTTAATCTGTTTTTATTTGATTTAGATTTAACAAGGTTAAATGTCTTTTAGATTAGACAAATCTCACAAACCCAATTTTTTGTGCCTATCATGAGTAGGGTGACCAGAGAGCAAGTGTGAGGAATTGGAGAAGAGGAGTAATAAACACCTATATGAGAAAAAGCCCTTAATATCAGGACTGACCTGTAAATGTGGGACATTTGGTCACCCTAATCAAGAAGTGCTACCAGATTTGCCCATTACTTTGGGGTAAGCTCACTTATTGGGGATATTCTTCTTCAGAGAGTTCTGTAATTCTATCCAATATACTGCTTGTGTCACTTGTATTTTCACATAAAGCTCTACATCTCTCTTCTGCAAGTCCCCTCCTCATGGAGCTATTCTGCAGGACCTAGGTTCCCCAGAACTGGGTTCCTCCAGCCCCAGGATCAAACAAACACACGCAGACTAACAGAGCAAATCTGAATGGACCAGATCAATCAGCACTCCCAAAATGACCCCTTGTATGCCCCAGATTTAGTAGCTGGGTCGAGCAGCACTTCCAAGCTGCCACCCTCCTATGTCACAGGTTCAGCACATCCCTATCCCCACTTTCACGTTACAGGTGTTCTGGTAGTAACTCACTTGATGAGCAAACCCCACAGAATTTTTGGGCACTGCAGGAATCTTTAGCTTAGGTTGAGGCAGAGCAAATGGGAAAGCCAAAAACACAAAAGAGGAGGGAAGGATGCAACCAGCTTAACCATAAAAGTTATTTATTGCTGAGTAATAACCATACAAGAAGAGCCAAACAAACAAGACCGTTACAATCTATATATAAAAAAGTCAAATGGTGTATGAGTGCGTGTATGTATGCGTGTATGTACATGCACTTACTCCTTCCACACCGTTTGAGCGAGAGACTTGAAATTTGGTACAGTTAGAGGTCTTAGGGTCCTAATCAGGTTAAGAGTCGCAAATTTTTCAAATCTCACCTGACGCCCCCCAGGGGTGAAATTATTTAAAGGCCAATCACATCAGCTGGGCAGCTGCTGTTCTCTGTGAGATAGTTATGATGTCATAATACCCCCTCCAACGGACCCTGCATTCGCTCAGCTCTCTGCCCCCTCCAATGGAGCCCGCACTCGCTCAGCTCTCTGCCCCCTCCCCACCTCCGACGGACCCAAGTTGGGTTTGGTCGGAGGGTAAGTGAGGTAGGGGTGTCAGGTTTGGTCAGGGGGTGAGGTGGGGGTGTCGGGTTTGGTCGGGGAGGTAAGTGAGCCGGGGGTGTTGGGTTTGGTCTGGGAAGGTGTTGGGGTGGGTGAGGGGTGAGGTGTGGGTGCTGGGGTTGGTCAGGGGGTGTTGGGTTTGGTGGGGGGTAAGGTGGGGGTGTTGGGTTTGTTTGGGGGGTGAGGAGGGGGGTCGGGGTTGTTGGAGAGGTAAGTGAGGTGTGGGTGTCGGGTTTGTGGTGGTAGGTAGGGGTGTCTGGTTTGGTTGGGGGGGAAAGTGAGGTAGGTGTGTCAGGTTTGGTCTACGGGAGGTGAGGTGTGGGTGTTTGGTCAGGGGGTGTTGGTAGGGGGTGACGTGGGGGTGTTGGGTTTGGGTGGGGGGGTGAAAATGTGAGTCGGGGTTGTTCGAGGGGTAAGTGAGGTGGGGGTGTCGGGTTTGGGGTGAAGTGGGGATGTCAGGTTTGCTCTCTACCCCCTCCCCCCTGCAACAGACCCCGCACTCGCTCAGCTCTCTGCCCCCTTCCCACCTCCGACGGACCCGAGCAATGCCGGGTATTTTCGCTAGTACTAAATATATCTTACATTTCATTACAAATGTGAGGTTTAGAAAACTATACCTGATCACACAAAAGAGGGTTAGAAAACTATACCTAGAGTAGAAAAGCGAGACAGAGTTGGATTCTCACAACTCTGTGAAGCTTCAACCAGTTGGAATTTCCAGCTGGTGGTGGTAGCTGAGGGTCTGGAGTGCTGGAGCCCTCCCTCTTCCCCCCCCCTCCCCCCCCCGCATGATCAGTCAGGAGAAGATGAAGTCTCAATGGAACTGATAGAGTTTGGATCCAGGCATCAGAACCTTTACTTGCACGTGGGTAAGGGTTTGTCGGTAAACCTATGGGTCAAGGGAGTATACCAAAGTTGTTTTGTTCAGACTAGACCATAGGAACATATGAACTTAAGAATGTCTGTACTGGGACAGACCAAAGGTCCATTCAGCCCAGTATACTGTCTACTGACAGTGGCCAATGCCAGGTGCCCCAGAGGGAGTGAACCTAATAGGTAATGATCAAGTGATCTCTCTCCTGCCATCCATCACCCCTCTCTGACAAACAGGCTAGGAACACCATTCCTTATGCATCCTAGATAATAGCCATTAATATACTTAGCCTCCATGAATTTATCCAGTTCTCTTTTAAACCTTATGTTCCTATCCTAGAATTGATCATTCCTAGCTATGGACGGTGTTCTTTCGAGGGAGCTCACAATGCAACTAGGCATCTTTAGTATTTTGGATACCAATAAATGATTTATTACTAGAATTGGTCTGATAACTACTGAGCTGGGTGTATGCAGATGTGGGTTCATTAACATGTGGAGTAGAATCCCCCTACCATGCAGTGCTCCCCTGCTTTTCTGGTCCCAGAGTTCAGTGTGGTTCTTGCCTTGGAATCTCTGTTCTCCATTCTGCATTCTAATAGAGATGCCTCCCTGTCCAATTTCCAATGCAAATGAGGCTAGTGGAGTTGCTTTATCCTGTCACCCTTGTCCAGAGGAGTTTATGTGCGTCTCCCACTGCCTTTTCATTGCTTTTTGTAGGTCTTTCTTTCTTTTGATTGGTTTTGGTTCAAGTAAAGGCTTGAGGAGGGGGTGTCCTTCATGAGTCAGACAGGAAAAAAACTGAGCCCTGGTTCCCCAAGAACACGGAGCTAATTAGTAAAGTTTCTTTAAAACACCTGTCTTCCCCAGACAAAATCTGCAAATTACCATGTTAAATTTGAGTACCAAAGATATTTACTACACTTTCTTATTCAGTTTCCATCATTTCTAAGTCTAGGATAAAAATTATCCTACTGTGCATATATTACAAAGATTATATTAACTTTCTTTTGATCTTGTGAAAATGCTAAATGCACTAATTTTATTTTTAGGATTCGAAGCTTACTGTCCATCTGCAGTTTTAAGGTGAATCAAGTCATTATTTCATTTAGAACCACTGTATTGGCTATAGAACATTTATTTCTATATAAAAAGAATGCCATCCAAATACCAGATATGTCTTACCAGCTGAGTGTGTTTCCTTTAAACATTGTATGTTTCTTCAATGAAATGGAAAACACTTTTACCCTATTTGATCTTTTTTAGACTATTCTCTGTGGCCCAATTGATTTCTCAACATCTTTTTCTTTTTTAGAAGAATATGTCAGCTCTCAAGTGTCCACTAGTTCTTTTTATCTGATGTGGCCTCTTTAAAACCCACAAGCATGTCTAGGTTATCAAATCTGCTTTAAAATGCTGCCATTCATCTGTTCAGTTTAATGCGTGCTCAGTAGGGAGTTGCTATATTGGCTAAAGGCTATGCTACACTACAGTTTAGAAAATGAGAAAAGAAAGGCAGGCAGGCCCAAGCTAACTATAGCATTAACTTTCCCTCAGCCTGTAATACATCAATAGAGCATCAGACCTAATCATGTTTTATATAGCTGGTTTACCACAACAAATAATAATCAGATATTTATTCAGCAAGGATACTGTTTAGTCCTTTGAGTATTTGCTATTCTCCTCACTCTTAAACATGATTTGTAGTGATTGCCCATTAATCTTCTTATGCACTTTTTCTTCACTTTTTAAACTCTCCATGCTGTGAAAGATAAAGGGTTGGGGGAGGGGGAGGTGAACTTTTTGCCTGCAAACTGCAAGGTGTGGTTCTTAATTTATCCCACAGAACATCATACATCAAATATAAATAGATTAATGTTGCCTGTTCTGTCAGAATATTTTAGAGCTATATATGTAGTGATTAACTAGTGATGCAAACTGACCCTTTTCAGTGTTCAGTTTACTGGATCCACTTTGTACTTGTAAATACTTAATTAAGTCTCAGGGTAATAAAATTTGCTTTCAATTTATAGGAAGTTTGCTTTCATCCTCAATCTGTAAGAGGAAGGTTTAAATACTATGGGAACACAAGATCCAAAGGTAATTCCCTATAAGTATTGAGGAAAATCAGTATGAGTTAGGATTCCTACAAAATAGTTTAGCCACTGCAGGAATGACAAGTAGCAAGACTATCAAATACATATTAACGCTATTGTGTATCTGTTGTATGATCTATTGTGAAGGGCATTCTGTAAGTTCTGTAATGAGTGCAGTCTTTGAACACAGATGAGCTGGAATTGAGAGACATATTTTCATGGCTTTCCTGCATTGCTGAAACATCTGCTTACCTCCACTGGGCTATGTAAATATGAGAGGCTGAAATTGGAAATCAATGTATTGATTATTGAACATTATTTATTTACCCCCACCCCATGTCCAAAATTCAGTATTCATTTTTAAAATAAAATGAAGAGGTTTTTTTCATGATTTTTATTCAATTAGGAATAAATATTTGCATTCCTTACCCTTTGTCATTTTCATTTTTGTTTAATGTAACGTTAATTTTCCAAACACTAAAATAAAGTCATCTTTTGTTCTCAAAATTTGCAACTAGAAGTCATGTTGGTAATAAGTGACATGGCATAAAACTAAACACTTCTTGGACAGATATTTGGTCAGATGGGTTCTGAATTACAACCAGGTTTATCCTTTGTCTTTGAAAAGTCAATGATGAACTAGAGAGAACCAAACTAGCTAATCCTCAAAGACTGATAGCTTACACCTAAAACATAAAATTAGTGACTTTAACCTAGAACTCAAAAAAAAAAAAGGGGGGGGGGGTTAGGGCCTTGCTCTGCTGTAGGCCATTCTCTTTGCCTCTCTTTGTCTTACTTCCCTGTCTGTCTCACAGGGTTATTGGAACGATAAATACCATAGATTGTGACATCCTCCGATACTATAGTATTGGAGGCCATTTACTCATCAAAAATAGATAGAAACTGCCTTGAGTTTTATTCCAGCTATCTTTGAACCAGTGGGCTTTTTTTCTTCTTTATCTGCAACTGGAAACAAAAAAGGAAGAAGCTTAACTACATTTCAGTCCTTTGTATTTGGCCCTGTAAAGCAAACAAAACAAAACAAATCCCCCTGCAATAAGAACATTTTGATTTACAAAACCTAAAACCTTTCTCTTGTTATTATTGATTATTCTAACTCCCAAATTCTCTCTCAGCCTTCCCTTTCTTAGCAATATGTTCAAGAAAGTATATCTCACTTTTCCAGTCACATTTAGCACAGCACTATCAGCTGTCATTACCAATATGAACGTTGTCCTGTTTTGCTTGTATTCATGGCCCTCCTTTTGGTGTAGTTAATGAGTTCTTCCTTTCTGCTGATAAAAGCATATTCTTAGTCTGTGATTTAAGTGTAGCCTTTCACACTGTAGACCTTTCCCATCCTCCTGGATCAACGCCATAGTTATGCTGACATCTGGTTTCCTTTTGTCATGGTTCCCATAGGGCTCAATTCTCAACAATGAACTTTTCTGTGGTCTTGGTCTCAGACAACTAACTTTTATGCTGATGGAACTCATCTGTATGTATCCTTTGAGACCTTTAAAGACTCCCCTCTTGCCATTTTTTTTGCCTATCCTCATCAAATAGCTTATAGCTTCATCTTCTCATCCTGCAATGGAATGGCTCAAAGAGAAGTGCTGCTTTTGTGAAAGAAGGACAATATCTCTCCTCTTGATTCAGGCCTTCCATTTTGCCTCCACTGTCTGAAAACACTGGCATAATTTTTTTGCCCTCAACTACCTTCTCTCAACTTCTGCCATGGACAAAGATGGGGGAGAATGGATTGGAGGCCAGTGAATTGATTTGAGGAAGTTAATAGGGGGAAAAATAAATGGGGCAGGGGACAATGACTTGATGGGATGCTTTGGAGTAAGTGGGGGAAATGTTGGGAACGTCAGAGGACTAAGAGAGGTGAGACTGGACAGATGGTCTAAACACTGCAGGGGCTGCCCTGGAGTGTGAGTAAAGGCAGAAGATGTATTTTTATATTGTGATGGGGTCTGAGGAGGAAATAATTTTATTCTTAGGCCATGGGATGTGCTGGTGCAGATGATCATAGAAGGTGCCCCGATAGATTAAACCCCACAGCCCCTTCCACGCCCCTCACACACACATGGGGCAGGGGGGAAGATAATCTGCAAAATCCTACAAACAGGAGGTCTTGGCTGGGTAAAGAAGTGGGAACTCAGAGTACTCAGAGTACAGAGTACATTATATTGAATCAACTCATTCCTGCTGCTCTGCCTTTCTTCCATCTCATTCTTTCGCCCCCTCCCCCCTAGTTCATTTGCAGTGCAGATTTTCAGCCTTCCTCCCACCCACCCTCCACCCCCCAAACAGTGCTGAATTTAAATGGAAGGAAGACTTTAGGAAGCTTTGCAACCAACTTCTTATGTATGGTGCTCATCAGAGCTAGATACTGTGTGTGGTCAGAGAAAGGTTGGGGAAGCCTTCTTACCTGGGTGCCTCTTGACCAGTCCCATACATGCCTGATCAGGACCCCAAATTAGATTTATTTGCCATGAGCCTACGCCTTGAAAAGTAAATGTTTTGTTAGAGATTCTCACTGGTAAATTGAAACATGTCCATAGTGCTTCCTAGAGAGGCAATGTGGGTAAGTGGGTGGGGCATTTGGCTGAGAGTGAAGGGACCTAGATTCTAATCCTGGCTTTGCCACTGATCTGTTGTGTGAAGTCACTTCGCCTTTCTGCCTTTTGGTTTTCCCATCCTTTAAATGATCAGCTCTTCAGAACAGAGGCTCTCTCTTAAATCTGTTTGCCCAGTGCCTAGTGCAGTGGGAGCCTTGATCTCAGTTGGAGCCACTGGGTTGCTACTATGATGTAAATAATAATATAAACTTTCCTGGGTAGTTCTGTGGAAGCCCTCCTGTGGGTCTACTCATGTTAGCCAGCACTATGCCTGATAGTGTTTGCAACACTGATCTTTCGGCATTTACTCTTTCAAAGCTGCATGCTTTGTGCTACCAAACTTCCCGCTGATTTCAATGGAGATTTTGGATGGCCAAGGAATGCAAGAGAAGCACAAACAGAAATAATTTACTTCTGCACTTCTTTTCAAATTTGATTTATATACCCTCCCTTTACATATCTCAAAATAATGTAATTTATTTTTAAATGCTGAACCCTAATCACACTGTTCTGTCATAATTCACTTTGAGTTCACTTTCCTTAGAACATTTACATGGAAATAAAGACCTTAATATTATTTAAGTTGAATCCCTTTTGTTTTTTAAACAATTTTCTTTTGTTAAACTATTAACGCTAAAAGAGAACATTATTCATTCCATGTCACTTTTTACATATTAAAGATTTTTCAAAAAATATTGTAATGTTTCTCTCTACAGTATCTTTCCTATACTCTATGCTCCAATCCTTTTCCAGAAAGCAATTAGATTATCGGAGACCTTTCAAGAGAAAAATGAAGCAAGTAGCTGTTTGGTTTATTTTTAATGGCTTTCTCAAAGAAGTACTTTGCTAAGCTTAACAAAAACATTATCTCCCTATCTCCTTCATCATGATAAACAGATTTTTACTAGTGGCTAAGTGCTAAACTAAAAAGACCTCAACAAAAGGAGCTGCTTTGTATTTTTCATACAAAAGTGTGCTATACATCTGGGGATAGATAACCGAAAGGAAATGTCTCATAACACAATATATATATTTTCCATGATTATTTTGCATTTCAAAATAACTTGGTCATATTGGGAATTTTCATTATACAATAAGATACTTGAAGGAGTTCAACATGGGCACTGTTATCATCTTGTAGAATTGGAGTCAATACTGCATATGCAGACAGTATCTTATCTGACAGGGTAGCAGAGAGTAAAAGATATTGATTTGAAGGAATGCTTGGGGGAGTGACATTTGGAGTACAATGGATTAAGTTTAATGAGAGGGCTTACTACTTGTCAATAGGAGGCTTAACCATATCCCCTTGTTGTTTAAGCATTATAGTTAAAATAAATTAAAGTAGATTAAATGATTTATTGACCACCTACAAATGTCTTAAAGAAGATAAACTTTTCTCTCACTGATGTACAATTGTTGTCAATATCCTTAATAAATGTTTCTTATTTCTTTTGGGGGGAAAAACACAGTAGTTTCTCAGTTAGGGGAACAACACTTCTTTTAAAGGAATTTATAAAGCAGTATGACTATAGTTATAGTGGCAATATGTGCAATATTTTTTTTTAAATTGCATGCTCAAAATATTTGACCTCTGCATAAAATGTAAACATTTTAACATGTCACAACTTTTTCAGTAGTAAGTAAATTGAAGTAAGTACATTCTGGGTAACTGAGCCATAAGAAGAAGAATAGTTATTCCATGACTGTATTATGGGGACCCTTGCATCTTCCCAAGCATCTGGTCTTGGACTACTTGCAATGTGACCAATACCCAAGTTCCTGTTAAATGTACGCATAATACATACTGTTTTTGGAGTTCATAATTCCAGCACTTGATTACATTTATTTTTTGTGAATCTAAGAGGCTTATTGAAGTTCTTTGATTTCATCATTAAAAGCCTATCATGGGTAGTTGGTATGTGCAGAACCAGAGATTCTGGGACAAGTTTTTCGTTCTTAAGTTAGACCAGTTAGAACAGTCCTGAGTAATTCTCTTGACCTCATAGTGTACCTGATATCAGAATGTGGAAGAAGAGGGTCATATACAATATTTGATTTGGTATTGCGTTGCTCCCAAAGAGAAGGGCATGCAAAAATCTCATCTGTAGGATCAGCCTCCAAAGTTACCAATTCTAAAAGACCTATGAAGAAGGGTCAACTGGCTATTTCTTGAAGTGAGTATTTCAATAAGTACAGAGGAACTCTGTTAAGGTAAAACAAATACAAGGTTGCTCAATGCACAACAGAAGAAAGCTGTGTTATTTTAATAACATTCTCCATTAAAACAAATGTTTTCTTAATCACTAAGAAACCCTCTAATACTCAGATTGGCAATGTTTGACATGCGGCCCACCAGGGTAAACCCCTTCATGGACTTGGCCAGTTTGTTTACCTGTCACATCTGCAGATTAGGCCAATCGCAGCTCCCGCTAGTCACGGTTTGCAGCTCCAGGGCAATGGGAACTGCGGGAAGCAGCAGCTAGCACATCACTTGGGCTGCACTGCTTCCCACAGCCCCCATTGGCCTGGAACGGCAAACCGTGGCCAGTGGGAGCTGCGATCAGCTGAACCTGTTGATGTGGCAGGTAAACAAACCAGTCCTGGCCCACCAGGGGGCTTACACTGGCAGGCCGCATGCCAAAGGTTGCCAATCCCTTCTCTAACATTATCAACACACCAGAGAGGTAGCTGTGTTTAGTCTGGATCTGCAGAAGCAAAAAAGAGTCCTGTGGCACCTTAAAGACTAACAAAAATATTGAAGCATAACCTTTCATGGGCTAATACCCACTTTGTCAGATGCATCCAATGAAGTGAATATTAGCCCATGAAAGCTTATGCTTCAATACTTTTTTGAGTCTTTAAGGTGCCACAGGACTCTTTGTCGCTTCTGCATTATCAACACAATTTGTTAATTTTGGATCTGTAATATTTTTTCATTTGTAAATCTTTTCCCCAAGACAACAAAACAATAAAGCATGAATAATAATCCTTTAATGAAAATACATAGGTAATACTGGTTAGTCTTTTTGTAATATGAGCAGCGAGAGGTGCTACTTACTGTTGTGTTTAAATTATGCTGATCATTAGAATCTAGCATAACACAACAGATAATGATATTGTTCTCTAACACCTTTTTGACAAAAGAAACTATGTTAACACTTTGCAAATTAATTTTGCTAATTAATACTGTATGAGTTGTTTCAAATCACTTTAGTTAAAATAGCAAATATATCATTTATTAAAATTGATACTGAAACATGTAAAAATAATACCTTTGAGTGTCAGATGTGAATATTTAAAGGCTGGGTTGTTTTTTATTTGTTTGTTTGTTTTAGATGTATGTGCAAATTACTGCAATAATATCAGAATCTAGAACTCTGATTTTTTTTTAGTTTAAAAATAGTATCCTTTTACTTTAAATACAGCTTTAGGTACCAATAAGTTTCTGTCTCAATAGGATTTATTGTTCTTTTTCTTCCTTGATTGTATGTCTCTTAGAGTGCCTGGCCTACCCCTAGGCTGTGCGAAACCAAGATCTGTGAGTTTTTGGTTCTTGCCAACCCAGTATCTCCTCCTTGACAAATTAGTCACTCAGTAGTTAAATCCTTTTGCTTTTCTATTATTTGTTTTGTTTTAATTGGAGTTAGGTATGTTACTTAATTCCCCTGAAAAGGTAGTATTTTTCTAAGTAGAAAAGTTAAATTGAATCCAGATTAAACAAAACAAAGTATATTCATTACAAGATACCACAGAGAACACCTGTGACAAAAGGATCTTACACCTTAACTTCACCAATCAGCATACAATCCAGAGGTCTGGAGAAGCAATTTTACTACATTGTTTACAAAAACTAAAAAGTTTTATTTAAGGCATTCGGAAATCTAACTATGAATTTCCTTTCCAGAGTTAGGTGTCTCAAACAGTCTGTTTTGCTTCATTAAAAGGGAGCATATTCCTCTTCTCCTTCAGGTGGAACAATGTTGTAACACAAGGACATCTTTATGCCAACAAGCAGAGAGCACAGACGGTACACCCAATCATTGAATCATAGGACTGGAAGGTAAATCAGGAAGTCATCTAGTCCAGTTCCCTGCACTCAAGGCAGGACTAATTATTATCTAGACCGTATTTGTCTAAAACCTCTTAAAAATTGCCAATGATGGAGATTCTACAACATCCCTAGGCAATTTATTCTAGTGCCTAAGCACCCTGACAGTTAGGAAGTTTTTCCTAACATCCAACCTAAACCTCCTTGCTGCAATTTATGCCCATTGCTTCTTGTCCTATTCTCAAAGAGCAATTTTTCTCCTACCTTCTTGTAACAACCTTTTATGTATTTGAAAACGGTTATCATGTCCCCTCTTACTCATCTTCTCCAGATGAAACACACAATTTTTTTCATAGGTCATGTTTTCTAGTACTTGGTCATTTACATTGCTCTCCTCTGAACTCTCTCCAATTTGTCCACATCTTTCCTGAAGTATGACACAGTACTCCCATTGAGACATTGGCAGTGTGAAGTAGAGTGGAAGAATTACTTCTCGTGTCTTGCTTACAACATTCCTGCGGATACATCCCAAAAGGATGTTTTGTTTTTTTTAAAACCGTATTACATGGTTGACTTATATTTAGCTTATGATCCACTATGACCTCAAATCCCTTTCTAAATGACTGCTTCCTAGGCAGTCATTTCCCATTTTGTATATGTGCAATTGAATATTCCTTCCGAAGAGGAGTACTTTGCATTTTCCTTATTGAATTTCATCCTATTCATTTCACATCATTTCTCCAGTTTGTCCAGATCAATTTGAATTTTAATTCTATCCCGCAAAATCCCTTCCAGCTTGGTATCAACTGCAAACTTTATTAGTGTACTCTCTATGCCATTATCTAGATCATTGGTTCTCCACCAGAAGTACTCTGTGTACCCTAGGGGTACACAGAGAACTTCCCGTGGGTACATCAACTCATCTAGATATTTGCCTAGTTTTACAACAGGCTACATAAAAAACATTAGCAATGTCGGTACGAACTAAAATATCATAAACACAATAACTTGTAGAGTAGAGTATAAGCATAGTATACTATATACTTTAAGCATCATATTTATATTCAAATTGATTTATTTTATAATTATGTGGTAAAAATGAGAAAGTAAGCAATTTTTTAAGTAACAGTGTACTGTGACACTTTTTTGCATTTTATGTCTGATTTTGTAAGCAAGTAGTTTTTAAGTGAGGGGAAATTTGGGGGTATGCAGGACAAATCAGACTACTGGAAAGGTTGAGAGCCACCGACCTAAGTCATTGATGAAGATATTGAACAAAACCAGACCCAGGACCAATCCTGGTGACAACCCACTTGATATAATCTTTCAGCTTGATTGTGAATCACTGAAGTCACTGATCACTAATATCTGAGAACAGTTTTCCAGTTAGTTATTCACTCACCTTTATAGTAGCTCCATCTAGGTTGTATTTCCCTAGTTTGTTTATGAGAAGGTCATGTGAGACAGTATCAAAAACTGTACTAAAGTCAAGACATATCCCATCTACTGCTTCTCCCTATCCACTAGGCTTGTTACCCAGTAAAAGAAAGCCATTAAATTCATTTGATGTGATTTATTTTTGACAAATCCATGCCATTTGTTACCTATCATTTTATTTGTTTAAAAATTGCTTAATTATTTTCTCCATTATCTTCCTGGGTACTCTAATTCTCTGGGCTGGTTTTATTCCCCTTTTTATAGAAAGGCATTTTGTTTGCCCTTTTACAGTCCTCTAGAATCAATCCGGTCATCCATGACTTTTTGAAGATCATTGCTAATGGCTCAGATATCTCCTCTGTCAGCTCTTTGAGTATTCTAGTATGTATTTCATCAGGCCCTGGTGACTTAAAGACCTCTAACTTGTCTAAGTAATTTTTAACTACTTTCCCTATTGTAACCACAGCTCCTACCTCATTGTCACCGGAGTTCACTATACTAGACATCCAATCACTACTAAACTTTTTGGTGAAAACTGAAACAAAAGAGTCATTTAGCACTTCCACCATTTCTTTTATTTATCTCCTCTCCCCCACCTCCAGTAATGGACCTACCCTGTCCTTGGTCTTCCTCTTATTCTAATTTATTTTTAGAATGTTTTCTTTTTCCCCTGTATGTCTCTAGCTAGTTTAATTTTGTTTTGTGCCTTGGCCTAAGTTTATCCCTGCCTGTTTTTAGAGTTTGTTTATATTCACCCTTGGTAATTTGATATAGTTTCCACTTTTTGTAGGACTCTCTGAGAGTCAGATAATTGAAGATCTCCTGGTTTAGCCAAAGTGGTCTCTTACCCATTCTTCCTATCTTTCCTATGCAGTAGGATAGTTTGCTCTTGTGCTCTTAATAATGTCTCCTTGAAAAACTGCCAACTCTCTTTAACTTTTTCCCCCTTAGACTTGCTTCCCAAGGGATCTCACCTAAAGTCTGCCTTCTTGAAGTCCATGAACCTAAAATTCACTGCTCCCTCCTAGCTATTGCACCTACACTCGAATAAAAGACCCATGGAATAGCCACAGCTGGTTCAGGTCAGCTGACTTGGGCTTGTGGGGCTAAAAAATGCAGTATAGGTATTTGGGCTGGAGCCTGGGCTCAGAGACCCCCAAGAGAGGGAGTGGCTCTTGGAGTGCAAGCTCCAGCCCAAACCTTAATGTCTACAGTGCTATTTTAAGCCCTGCAATCCCAAGTCACCTGATTTGGGCTCTAAAAACCTTGGTGACACAGGTTTTTTATTACCTTTATGTTCCACCCACACTTTTTTAGAGATCGCTGCTAGAAAATGATCCACTGCCTACAGGAGTCCAAGATTTCTGAGATTAATTTTAGGGAAGACATTACCTTATGTCATTCACCAATATCTGTTCATATTTTTTCCCTTTCCTTTCCTAGTAGTATATTTTTCTCATCATAATGATTAGGGACCATTTGTAGCCACTCCTGAATAGGCAGATCTTGTCAGCCTAATTTGTATTTTAACTGGCTAAGGACCATTATGTTTTGAGAAGATATTCTAAGCCTATGCAGGAATGAAGAGCATTTCCTCTGTACTCATAATAAAATATATTAAGAACCTACAGCATAAAATCAACTGAGTCATGAAACCAGCATAAAACCAGCTTAACTTTGCAAAATAGACCATACTTAACTCTATTGTAACCACATTACATAAACAGAGGAAAGCTGAGTGCCTTGTGGATTTGAGCCTATTATCCTCAGTATCTGTGCCGAGGTGATCCAGAGTTTCCATTTGCAATTGAAATTTTTTTTTGAGCTGGAGCAGTGGTGGGCAGCCTGCAGTCCGTGGGCATGTGGCCCATCAGGGTAGTCCATTGGTGTGCCGCGAGACAGTTTGTTTACATTTGCTCAGCCGCCCACAGCTCCCAGTGGATATGGTTCACCATTCCTGGCCAATCGGAGCTGTGGGAAGCAGTGTGGGCTGTGGGGACATGTTGGCTGCCGCTTCTTGCAGCTTCCATTGGCTGGGAATGGCAAACCACGGCCACTGGGAGGCAGCCATGTAAATGTCAACAAACTGTTGTGCGGTCCACCAGCGAATTACCCTGATGGGCTGTAGGTTGCCTACCACTGAGCTAGAGATATCTTTTCAGGTGTGAGGCCACTGAAATCATTTCACAAAAGCCATACCACAGCCATCAGGTAGGTGACTGTTGGTCACGAGTCAGTTGGGTGAATTGAAGCTAATGACATGAACATGAAAGAGCTCTTCTTTGTATATTTTGATTACATACACATCAAAGAGTCCATTGTAAAAGCTACATGTGAATTGCATAGAAAGCATTTAGGGCTGGATTATCATGCTGGCACATTCAGACAAATTGGACAGATCGATGGAGCAGCAGAACTGCACCCAGTGTCCCAGAAAAAAATTAGGTCTCACTCAGCCTGAGCTCTTCCTGAACCAGACCCACAAGTACAACAGCTGCAAAGCCCTAGAAAGGTCTGGATCTGGGTTGGTCCTCTCTGCTGGCTGATGTGGAAAGAGGTAAGGACAGGACCATCATGCCACACTCTAACTCTTTCAATTAGCTAGGCCTTCAGAGCTCTAGGGAAGGACTCGGAGGAGGCAGTGCCTTTTATCCACAGAGTAGCTGGACGTTGTGGAGGAGCCTAACTGAGTGGGAGTGGCTGTTAGTGACCTCTCCCACTTGTATGTCTGTGTTGGGGCTGGCCACAACTTAATTTATATAATAATTCTTAAGGCAGAAGTGTTTGGGGGCATGATTTACAATCAGCATTAACAGTCTAGTCTTACTATCTACCTTCAGAACTTGCTCTTGCTCTTCTGGTATGTCCGTAATACAGGCCATTCCTCGTTTACTTGTGCAAAAATCAAGACACTTAGTTTAAAATGGATTCTTGCATTAGGACTGTAATGGTTGTCTTAGTCATGTCCTTTAAAGTAAACATCAAGTAACAGCTCACTATAGATATTTTACTTGGAAATGTAATGAAAGACACAGGTGACAGGATTCCAGAGTCAGACAGAACATGATGATGAATACTTGGATTTTTTTTCTTTAGTTTCCATGTACCAATTTAGACATTGTACAGAAAGTATAATAACTCTGTCAGAAGCTTTTAAAGAATGATTGATTTTAAGACTTTTTTAAAAAGTTTCATCATCCATTTCTCCAAGTTTTACAGGGAAAACACTTTTCAGTTCTATGCAGAACATCTTTCATACAAACAATGAGCCACTATTTAGGTCATCTTTCCAGTCTTGTTATTGATTGATCCATGATACGTTTCCTGTCCAAATTAAACAAAGTTCAGTCTGATCTATAGAAAAATTAGTATTTCAGATGATTTCTCCATAATTCATGCAAACTGCTGAGGAAATATTAGTGTTGTGGACTTATAGCAAAGCAGAAGAGGTGAGGAACTATTGGACTTGGTGTCTGGATGTCCTTCCTTTAAATTTTGATATACCAGGATTAACTTCCAATTACTGAGGATTTAAAAACATTTCAAAAGAAAAATATTGCTTAAAATAGTAAGTGTCCACTTGATTATTTAGCTGCAGTTCTGTACTAGAACAAATTGTCATTATGAAAAGTTAGATTCTGCTAAAATACCAATAAATGTGCACCTAACCTAACAAAACTACAGGGTCTAAACACTGTAACATTTCTGTGGTATGTGGTTTCATCAAAATTAATTAAACTATCGGTATTTCTACATAGGTAATGTCTCTTCAATTAATTTTTGTTTTCTAGCCTCCCACCCTCAAATTCCTGTGTGCACTGTATAATCTGCAGTAATGGAAGAACCAATGTCTGTTCCCTGATACTTTTAAAGCAGTTTGGCCTTACATTATGGATGGACAAATCTGAATCCAGAAAAAAAGTTGGAATCTGAAAACATTTTATTGGCTGAAAATAATAATTAATAGTAAATCATTTTGGGACAATTTTTGTTTTGATTTCAACCTTTTTTTTCTTACTTTCTTTTTAGTTTAAATTTACTAAAATTTAAAAGTGAAATTTTGATTAGAAAAACTGTAAACTTTCTGGTTCAAAACTGTCAAAAGGGAACTTTTTGTGATCTTTCAAAACTTCCCTCTTCCCCCCCCCCCCCCCGAAAGACTGATCTTTACCTATTACAGGTAACTCACTCACATCAGTAGGAGTTTTGCATGTAAAAAGATTGGTAATCTGATCCTATAATGATCAAAATGTTCTAGAAAAAGCAACATTCCCTAGGTAAATAATCAAATTGTTAAATTTTCACTAGGCAAAGTTTAGAACTAAGGCCAGAATTTGGCCCTCAAATTAAATAGTTCCCAAAACTGTCAGATATTTAAACCATTTAGTATGTTTTCATTGAAAGTGCTAAAGGACTTTCTCCTGCCATTGTCACTCATTTGGAAGATATGTTCAAGTATAACAGTATTTTGTAATAAAATAAAGTACCATTTTAACTCTTCTCTATAAAAACTCCAAAACATAAGACAGATTCTGTTCACTGTGCTTTACCGGACACATTTCATCACAAAAAAAATGTTTTCATTTGTGTTTAGGTAACAGAGTTTTAAATTCTATAACTAATATCAATGAGACAATAAATTTATTTGATAAAAGATACCTATCCATGCATATTTATTTATCTATAAAGCAAACACAATTGTCCTGCAGTAATGAAATCTGCTCAATTAACTCATTTAAAGAACTATGTGACAGATCACTGCAAACACATTTCCTCACTATTCATACCAATGATATGAAACTGGACAGAGTCTGTGAAAATCCAAGCATAATTTTCTCAGTGATGAAATTGCTCACCAAAAGCCATAGCAAGATTCATAATAGGAAAGGATACAAATATTCAAACAAAAATGAAGTACATCTTGACTCGGGAGGACCCAATACTCCATTCCTTACAGACACACAACTCCCACTGACTTGGACTTTACTTGAATTTGTTGGGAATTTGGGGTCTGAAAAGAATGAAGTATTAGGCTGTATATGACAATTGTTCACAATGTTTGAGGGGCCTTGAGGGGCACAAATATTCAACCAAGAATGAATGAAAATTGCATTTCAGTCACTTGCACTTCATGACTAGGTATGTTAATAACTTCCAGATGGGATATGTATTTTCATACAGTTCATGGAGTGTGAATGATGTACAGAGATTATTTTACCATGCTTATCTCCACATTTCTGAGCACTTTCCAGCAGTACATAAAGCAATGTGACTAACGTCTACCACATGTTTCTTTTCTCATTCTCTCTAGGAAAGAAGTGTGCGACATAGGGTCTTATTTCAGTAGGGTTTTGTTTTTTAAAATATATGTTATGTATTTCTTACACAAGACAAGATCAAAGAAATGTGCCTTGCACTTGAAACAGAAGGTGGTGAGGTGTGTGTTGGCCTTAGTTCCTGAGGGAGTTCATTCTACACTCTTGGGCTAGCCCCCAAGAAAATTAAGTTTTCAGCACAGACAAGCTATACCCTTAATATAGTGAGTTCTATTATGCCAGAGGAGTGAAGTACTCAAGGATGGTCTCCATTGCAGGGTTTTAGGCAGTCTTGTAGATATCTTGAACCCAGACCACGGATCACCTTGAAGATAAGGACCAAGACCTTGAACTTAATTCATAAGTCTATGGAAGCTAACAGAGGACATACCTAGTGTGTTTAGGTAGCCTGGGTTCATGAGGAGACTCAATATAGAGTTTAGGAAACTCCAACTGGTGCAAAAGTCTTCATTCCTAATGTTATTTCTTTGATGTAATCCAGTGAGAAGATGTGAATAACTCAGGTCGGGTTATTGTCTAGAGTGTCCTGGCCAACCAAAGATCAAAGATTACTCTGGCTGGGGTGCTGGCTTGCAAAAGCTTAGCATTAGTGAGGAATCCAAGATCACTCCTAAACCAATTGGGGTATATACTTTCCACCAGAGAAAACTGCTCTGTAGATGCAAACTCTCCAAAATGCTTTCTTCTGCTCAATAGCATTCTCTCTCTTGCTCAGGTTCAACTTCGGACAACTGTTCTTCATCCATGAACTGATTTTGTCCAAGCACTGGTCCTGATGGTGGTGGTGGTTTGGTTGTATGTGGTGAAGGATGGATAGAGCTGTGAGTCATAGATGGTACTGGAGTCCATGCTACCTGACCATTTCATCTAGTAATTGCATGTAGATGTTAAAAAGGACCAGAAAGAGAAATGATCCTCCACAAGGGAGGGATTTAATGGTCATCACTCAAACCAGTTTAGCATGTTACCCTGGATTCTTGCCACATTTCTCAGGTAATCTTATGGCCAACAATGTCAAGTGCTGCAAAGATGTCCAAGCGGATGAGAATTGATATCTGCCCTCTAATCATTGACGGTTATAGTCCAATTTCCTAGCCTGAGTTCAGATTGTGCTGAGTCTAGAGTATATGTTCATTCTGCTTCTTGTCAATCAAGTTTAGTAATTCATACATGTGATTAGAAGCTTCACTTTACTTAATTTGTTTGTGGTTCTTACACCAAAAATGTAAACATCAATATGTGTTTTTTTAAAAAAATATTTATGGTCTAATAGGGCCAAATTCCCTAGTCAAATGCTGTGTGCTGAGTACAGTATTTTATGTAGAGGAAGGGAAGAAAGATGACTGTTAAGCCATCTTTGTGCCTCCTGGAAGTTAGATGAGATCTGTGTAGGCACAGGTCCTTTTGCAAGTTAGAGCAACCCTCAGACTTTTGTAACTTATACAAGCTATGCTTGGTCCAAAGGAGATGTTCTGTCAACAGAGATTGGCAGAGCTCTAGCCAGGCTTCCTTTCTTCATATATTCCCTTATGCCTGTGGCAGGGAATGGGAGCATGTGATAGAGGAGATACTTTAAGGGCTTTATAGTACCCATGGATGTGCCGTTGTAAAGGGAGTCCTTAAGGGCCTGCTGAATCCATTTTTAGTGCTGCTTTGCACCAGGATTACATTATAAAATAGCCAGAGGAGAAGAAGTATCTTGCTCAAAATCTTTTTAATTTTACTATCAGTCACAGTTCTCAGTGTGAACATTTTTTAAAAAAATCTTTAATTTTCCAATACAGTAAAACCTCGATTAAACGGACCTCGATTTAATGGACTTCGGATGCAACGGACAAAATTTGTAAGAAAGTCTGATGCATCCGAAATCCGTTTGTTGAGGGCTCCGCCGGGGTTTGAGCTGGGGGCGGGCTACCGCCCATCCCCCGGCAGCAGGCAGGCTGCCTGGAGGGTCCCAGGAGCTGGGACCGTGCGGGCTGCCTGCCGGCTCCCCGCTGCCTCCCCGATCCAGGCAGCGGGCAGGCTGCCTGCCGGCTCCCCGCTGCCAGCCCGCCCGGGTCCCGGCTGCCGGGACCCGGGCGGGCTGACTCACGGCTCCCGGCTGCCGTGATAAGTAAAACCTCGATATAACGGACTAATTCGGGCGAGGGGGTGTCCGTTAAAGCCGAAAGTCCTGTTATTTAATCATTTTAAAAAATGATTAAATAACGGACTTTCGGCTTTAACGGACACCCCCTCGCCCGAATTAGTCCGTTATATCGAGGTTTTACTGTATTGAATTAATGAAGTTCTTACAGGGAAAAAAACTAATTTTGATTAAAATAAAAAGTTGTCTAATAAATTATTTCTGTGAGCACACTTTTCTATTTGAGAGGATTTCCAGCAGAGTGGCAACATGTCAGGAGAAGGATCCTTCCACAAAAGAAAGTCTTTCAAGTCACACTGACGGTTTACTTATCTTTTTTGATATTGAGACACTGTAGACTCCTGCCACCACACTGCTGACTGCCTTTTGATAATATGCCATTATTACACTAACTTTCTTTATATTAAGTCTGTTCTGTCTTCCCTCAGTTCTAGCCTGTTCCTTTCTAAGGAAGTTAGTTTTATTTCTTGACTGAATATTTTGTTTCCAATGTCTGCTGACTTTTCTCCATCTTCCTCTCTCTCAAACCCTCTACATTCAGTTCTTTCCATCTCCCCGACCTACTCTTCTGCCGCCTTCTTGGCAGCTACTACAAGATTCAGTCAATTATGATTTTGAAGAAACTTTTTTTTTCTTCTCCATTCTCTTTATGCTTCAATTTAAAGAACTTTCTGATTCTTTCTGTATCAAACCCCTCAGATAGTCCCCACTCTATTCCTGATTTATCCCTTTCTGTCCAGTCTCTTATAACTAGTTATGTCTCAGACATCTTCACCCAAATATCTCAGAATGGGTCTTTCTAGAGTAGATCATCCCATATTGCCGTCTAATCATTTTCCACTCCCTCCTTCCCATGGTCACTCCACCGTCATGTCTGTGTGCTGCTTACAGTGTCATTTTTTACTCTTCACTCTTTTTTTCCCTTCACCTCCCAAAATCCAAATTCTCACTGGTCTCGTCTGGACAAGTAAAAAATGTATTTTAAGAGTCACAGCTTAACTTGGTTAAATGTGGTCCCCAGTGTGCAACTTGGACTGTGGGACCACTCAGCGCTCCAGCCTGAGCTGTCCCTCATACTGTAGTGCTAATGTTAAGCTACAAGCCTCTGACAAGCACTGCACCTAGCCATCCACAGGCAAGGACATACCCAGCTGAATTACATGAATGAACTCCTAGCCACTCATGAACTATGCACAGGGAAACACCTGCAAACCTCCCAAGCCCCCAGCCTTACACCTAGAAATATTCCATCTTGCACTGGTCAAGACCTTCTTTTGAACAGTGCAAACATATTAATTAGTTCACCACGTTATGGAAGGAAAGTGGCTATGCAGCATCATTTGTAATCTGAGCAGATTTCCCAAGAACTTTAGGCCAACCCACTCATAAGGATAAAACATTAAAATAAGTTTATTAACAACAGAAAGAGAAAATTTAAGTGATTATAAGTGATAGGCTTAAAGGTCAGAGATAGTTACTAAAGAAAATGCAATGTAAACATGCATTCTAAATCCTAAACTTTTAGACTAAGCAAAAGTTGAATGAAACAGCTTCACTAGATGTTGCAGGCAGGTTATAGGTCTTAATATGCATGCCGACTTTCCTTTTCAGTCTAGGACTGGTCGTCTCAGTTCAGCTCTTTGTTTTCCCAGCATTCTTGTTGCTTTGTGGGAGGAGAGAGGTAGTCTCATGATGCCATAGTCCCTTATTTTATACTCATAGGGTATGTCAAGAGTTGCAGAGTTTTTGCACTGTAGGTTTCACTGGTGATAGGAAACCGATGAAAGAGCTGGTTTGTGTACTCACTTAATTCCTCAGGTCATCAGAGAGTGATTACATTGGCAGCATTTCCCTTGCTGATAAGAGCAGCACTTTAGGGAAGCTGTCCCACAGTGCATCTCTTTCCTGTTTGACAATGGGTCTTGGCTCTCTAGTGCTCTATGAAAGTCTTTTGCGAGGTTAGAAGAGAGGCTGGTGCAACAGGTAGACTATAGATATTTTATCTAATCTTCTACTGTAACTGTGGCCTCTGGAGGGGCCACACTGAGGTTGTTCAATCAGGGAAAACTGAAATGAATGGGGCAGATGATCCCCAACACTGGTGGCTAGATCCCAAGACGTTAACAAATACCTTGCTGGTTACCCAGATTCCAAAAGTGCACTCCTCTTAAAGCAGGGATCGGCAAACTTGGCATGCGGAACCGTAGGGTAAGCACCCTTAGTAAGCCCCACCAGTTTGTTTACTTGCCGGTTCACTGACCATGGCTCCCACTGGCCATGGTTCACCGTTCTGGTCCAATGGGGGCTTTGTTAAAGCAACCCAGCTCTGGGCTCCCACCCAGACAGCCAAGTCAAATATAGTGAGGATTTGCTGAAAATCTTGCTCATCATATATAAATTTCTACCAATTCCAAGGGATTGGACACATTACCAACCAAGTCAATGTATATTTCAGATCTTACCCAAACATGCGCTTCCAGATGACTTTTATTAACTAAATTAAGATTTATTAAAAGAAAAGAGAGCTGTTGTGATTAAATATCATTTTACATACAGATATGAGTAAAGTACTTAAGTTAGTTTAATAGTAGAGATGGTGATCTGCTGATTGACAGAAAGTTCTTCCAGAATCAGTTCTATAGGTTTATAATTGAATAAGCAGTTCCTGTATAGGGATTTTTTTCCCCAAAAATTTCCATGAGAATAAGCAGAGTGATTCAAACTGGATCTGGACGCGTCAGTCTTACAACTCAAGCTTTCCCCAATTAAGTTTACCGTAAGTAGATCTGAGGATTGGATTGGAGCCCTAGAGCTCTTTTACAGATTTCTGTTAGACTGTAAAAGCCTTTTGAAAATAGTCAACACAGCAAATAGGTATTTACTGGATGAAGAATAGGTAATATACATTGTGGCTTTGAAGTCAATTCTATTTCCTATTGTAAGCAGAGTCAGGATGAGCTCTACCCTGACATCTGGTGGTGTGTTGTGGGAAAGAACTTCAGGGACTGATCTCATTTGCATAGGCACACCCACCCCACCTAGCATGAGCCTACAGCAGCCCAAATGGGCACTTTGTCTACTGTGGGATCCCCAGTTTCTCTATTATTGGGACAGGAAGAATAAAGTATTGTTATCCTGGTTATGTGAATCAGGACAATGGAACTGTACCTGGGTTTTTTTGTTATGATGGAGGAACTTGCCATCACCTAATTAGCACTTGCTAGGCAAGGGGCGTGGATTCCAAAACTCAGTGAATTGAGAGAGGCCAGGCATTTATACCTTGTGGCATGGATCCTCTTCTGAGGGCCTCAAATACCAATTGCACCATCTTTCTCTATTGTGTAATAGCAGAGCTAATTTTTTTATTTCACTGGAGTCTAGTTTCAGGCTGATAAGCTGAATACACTTTGGCCCAATGGTGCACCTACACTGAGGCTACCCTACTATAAACTGATGTCACTTTAAGAGCTGAAATCACTGTGTGCTGTGTTAAGTAGTGGGGGGTCTTGAAAATATATTGCTGAGTGGAGTGGTTGGTGGAGAAGAACAGTTTGTGGGACAGCAGGAGCAACTCATTGGATGGCTGGTGGAGGGAAGCAGCTGGCAGTGCGGCCCGTCTGAAGGCAGTAGAACCCCACGGAGAGGTGGGACAGTTGGCTTGGACCACATAAGATGCCCCTTTATTCCCCCCGCCCCATTTTCACACACGCTGTGGGGAGGGGGTAAACCCTGCAGATTAACTTTTGAATTCTGGGGCTGCACTGACCAGGGACAGAGACTTGTGGGTTGCTGGACTTTTGGGACTTTGTATGACTTTTGGGGTTGTGGGACTCGAGAACCAAAGGGAAAGGTCCCAGCACATCTGCTTGTGGGTCGGGGTGAATCTTCTGGTTTATGGTGTGTTTCATGAATCCTGTCTGTGGTGTTGCCCCAACATAATGCCATGTTATTTCTCTCTGTTATGAAAAGGCTTTTGCTACACTCAGACTCTGTGCTTGCGAGAGGGGAAGAATTGCCTCTTAGAGGAGTGGTATGTGGTTGTCCCAGGAAACTAGGTTGGGGCTCAAACTGGTTTTGCATTGTGCTATTGGAATGAAACCCCTAGACACTGAACATGGCCCTTGTTGCTACCACCTATGACCGGCAGAAGGGTTACACTATGTATACACACATAATTAGTTGCACTGATTAGCATAAGGTAATTCATTCAAGCAGTTTATAGGTTGTTTACTACAAACCTTAAAGAGAAATAAAGACAATATCATACCACATGTTCCATCTAAATATTCCCTTTTGATCTCTGAATCAATAGAACAGTGTGACGGGAATAGAAGTTTAGCATCTACAAGCTAATCTGGTTACAGTGTTAATATCTAACAAGATATAGGTAAAAACAGACAAATACATTCAGTATCATCTTCTAATTCTCTAATGATACAAGTCTACATTTCAAAGCTCTAGTTTATCTAATTTGGCTTTGTTCGCTATTTATAAGAATGGCCCTAATTATCATGTATATATTTTTCTAGTATGCCATTTATCCTGTAAGTTGCTTACTCCTCGCTGGTTCAGTGTCACATCCATATTTATTTTTATTAAAGATTTTATCTCTCTCTCCACATTCCCTATTTTCCTTTTTTCAGTCTTTCTGGATTTGTTTTTCACTCTGCCTGTTCTTTGCTTCACATTTATCATCTTTTCTAAGCAGAAGGTAACTGTAATATTTGCCATATCAATTAAACCTTCAAATTCATGGGACCTGATCCATCCTTAGTGCAGTGCCAGTAAATTTAAAGGTGAATATGGCATCTGGTCTTTTGGTTTGACAAATAAGCAAGATAAATTCATCAATCCTACTATGGATGACTGTCTTGCTGAAGAAAATTATGATACTTAGCAGCCTGATGGTCTCATTTCTGTCAAATTATGTTGTTTGCTTTTGTTTCAGATAAACTAGTATGCAAGAATCAAGTCAGAAGAATTGGCATAAAACCTGAAACAGAAACATATGATGTAGACTGATGAAGCAACCATATCCAAGCTAATGCTTTACAAACTCCTTATATAATGAACTATCTGGCCTAGTCTAGTTTGTAATAGAAAACATGGAATTTGTGGCTTCTAGATTCTACCACAATAACTATTATAAAACATTGCTGAGGTTTTCTCAGGAGAGTTGGTCATAACACTAGAATTTCCAGCATGCAGGAAATTCTAATGTTTAGTTTGTGTTCCAAATCAGAATGAAAAATTAAACATCAAGATTTTTCATGGAAATTCCATATATACCCATGTCTATAAATAGATAGATTTGGAAACATTGTAATGTTTCTTTTCATTAATGTTGAAATGTTATTATATATGTTAAATGTAATAGTATAATTAATATAATATAAAATCTAAAATGAAATGGAATTCTAAAGTTGAAGCAAAACATTTTGACCATGTCAAAAATGAAACTTTTTGATACTTGCAAAATGAAATGACAATTTTGTTTCAATCCTTTTCTATGTGAAACTGTCTTTTTCGTATGGAAAACTGTCAAACTTGTCAACTAGTTCTAGTTTATCACCTGTTTTCTTTTGGACTGTCCTTGTTGTGGCATTATCAGGGAAGATCACTACCTAATTCCTCCTGGAACGTTGCAACAAATAACGAAGGGGATTGGTCCTGGTTTGAGCAGGGGGTTGGACTAGAAAACTAGATGATGATCTGAGGTCCTTCCAACTCTGACATTCTATGAGCTTTTTTATGAGGCAGCTCCCATTAATATGTTCTTTATTTTCTTGAAGATTAGAGAATTTTAAGGCAGGACTGGGAACCTCACACTGGTTTTACACTAGTGTAATTCAGTTGTCTTCAGTGGGGTTATTTGTTCCTAATTTACAGCAAAATGTGAGCAGAATCAGGCATGAGGAGACAGTTGTATAAATGTCCTTGCCAGTTAGACAGGTTTAATAAAGTTGATAATTGCTGTCTTCAATATCAAGTCTCAGGGCTTTAATCCAAGAAGCTCTCAGTCACCTGGGACACTACAGTTGCCTGGCAACAACCAAGAGACTTGTAACTGAGTTAAATGACTAATTTCATAAATACTGTGCTTGACAGAGAAGTAGCATTTTGCAGAAAGCATGTGGAAATTTATCAGATTGATCAGATTCAGTTGGCTTTCTGACTGATCAGATCTCAAGCTTTATTTTGGTTGCAATTAATGCAACAAAGTACTAAAATTTGAATTAGGCAAATTTTCCAATTAAAACCTCCCACAGTTTTAATTAAAAATATGCATGATGTTTTTATAAGCATCCAGTTCAGTGGATTTTAAGTATGAGTTTTACCATTGAATCTGAAATAGTCAATTCACATTAATAGCTGTGTTACTCTGTATGCTAAAGAGTTGTCTTTAGGAATAATTGCTATTTAGGTTTATAAAGCATTCATTAAATGTCTGCTAAATTACATAAAGATCATAATGGGCATTTAATGGATGCTTTTTAAAGGAATCTAGAAATTAGTTTAGGTTATAAGTAACTGTAGGTTTAGAAAGCTATCATTATATGTCTATTAAGACCATTTAACTTAAGTGTTCCATAATTAGAGAAGAGAGAGAATTTTAATTGCACATTTGCAAACTGCTAGCTGGGATTTCTAAATAGTCTTCATTTTATCCACTATAGGAAAATTGTGTGTGTGTGTGTGTGTGTGTGTTTTTAAACTAATATTCTGCCACCCTATATATGATTGTGCTGGGTAATACTGACATGAAACAATGCATCTTTTTCTATATGATGAGACCTAAATAATAATTTTCAGAGTATCAATAAAGGAAATGTATTGAGCTGATGCCCTGGTTCATTAACTATTAAACTTGCTTCAGGATGAGAACTACTTAACCCAAGGTATTGACAATGAGCTACACAGTCTTTCGCCTGCAGGTCATTAGCTCAGAAAGCCATCTTCTGATTATTCAGCTTTCATTCAGTTTCTGTACATATATCTGCATCATAAAATATCACACAAATTGCTTCTCTTATTGACAGTCTCAGCAGAGATGCTGAAGATTCTTTTCAGCAAGGAAAAGCAAAACTACCTTCTTGTCCATAGGGATGCTCCACATCAGTCAAGGTTAGCAGGGAATTACACGGGTATGTCTTCACTACAGGAGTAGGTCGATTTCCCTTAAGTCGATTTTCTAAAGACCCCCCCCCTGCCCGCCCGAGCAGCCCCGCGCCGGACCCCTCCCCCCCCCGCCCGCCCGCCCAAGCAGCCCCGCGCCAGACCCCGCCCGCCCGAGCAGCCCCGCGGACCCTCCCCCCCGCCCGCCCGAGCAGCCCCGCACCGGACTTCCCCGCCCGCCCGAGCAGCCCCGCGAACCCCCCCGCCCGCCCGAGCAGCCCTGCGCCAAAACCCCCCCCTGCCCGCCTGAGCAGCCCCGCGGACCCTCCTGCCCGCCTGAGGAGCCCCGCGCCGAACCCCCGCGCCCGCCCAAGCAGCTCCGCGAACCCCCGCGCTCGCCCAAGCAGCCCTGCGAACCGCCTCCGCCCGCCCGAGCAGCCCAGCGCTGCCCCCCCCCCCCCCGCCCGAGCCCGCCCCCGCCCAAGCAGTGTGTTTACTGCTGACCTGTTGAAATTTTCTAAGGGAGTGAAAGCATTATGATCAACTCAATATATCTGCAGTAAAGGATTGTCTCCTGGAAATCTCTAAAGAATGCTGTACTTGAAGAAAATTCTGTTTACATACCTTTTCTCCCATTATCATCTTTTTTTTCCCATTTTCTGGCTGTATTATTTTATTTTATTCAATTCAGTCTTCTTTTTTTTCACGTTTGGTCATTATCTTCTGTACACTGAGGCATCATAATGCTTATTCTTTATTGTTAGGCTATATCATCATCTTCAGTGTTCATGTTTATTTGTCCATTTTTCCGTGTGTTTATTTTTCAATATTCATCTGTTCTGTTCAAAGTCTGATGCCATACCCAGCATGATAAAATATGAGTGCCTTCCAAAGGTGAATTAAGTGATATGACTAGCATCTGTCACATGTGGTTCTCTTTCAGTATTCAGTTTTGTTTTTTTGCAATTGTGATGGGAAAATTTAATAATCTGGTAGGATTTTTTTTTCAAAATTAGAAATTGTTGTGGTTTAATCTGGCTTCTGACCGATTTAAAACAGTCACACCAATTTAACAATTGGGTCAGGCATAGTACGTTGGTTGCATGATTCCTGATACACTCTTCTAACTATTAGACCAGGGGTCTCCAAACTTTATGAGACGAGGGCCATATTAGATTTTTGAAGGGGCTTCGTGGGCTGAAGAAACTGTGGGAAAAATCAATATATGCAAATATATGCAAAATCCCCCCCTTTGCTCCTCTGGCCACGCTCCTCTGGCCTCTGCCATGCCCCACCATTTATTCCTCTGGCCACTGCAGTGGGGGCATTCATCCATCTGCACATGGGGCAGCAGCTCGCGGGATGGGGGGGCAGTGGCAGCTTCTCCACGTGCCTGCTTGGCGTGCCTACTCAGCTGGAGGGCTGGACAAATTGAAGCCGTAGGCAGGATCCGGCCCCTGGGCTGTAGTTTGGAGACTCCTGTATTAGACTATCCTGCTTCTAAAGTTCATCTACTAATGTTGTTTATTTCCCTTTTAAATCCATATACCTTTGAGAGTGTGACAAATAAAAGTGTACCAGCAGTAAGTAAATTTGCTAATGATACATTTTGTTACTGCCTATGGTTTTGCTGTAATCACTGTGATATAATTGAGCTGGCCCTGTTTTTCACTGTGTGATTATCTTTCTTTTTTCCCTTATCTGGGGCAACCGAAAGTGAGAGTTCTGGGTGTGTGTGTGTGTGGTGTTTTTTGTTTTTTTTTTTCTTTCACTTTCAGTAACAAAGATCAGTTTTCTTCTCAGCCTGAATCACAAGGGCAGGACAGAAAGCTAAACATCTATCACAAGATTAGTTCATGTCATGAACTCCTACAACATGCTGTCAGTGCCCCAGTCTACTGACGTTCTGGATACAGAGCAGAATCCCAATCAGAAGGGTTGCCTGTACAAGTGATCTAGACATGTCAATCAGTGCAGTCCCTATACTGGCAGCGGAGGCAGACATGAAGGCAAGGGGGCTGGGAAAGAGAGATGGAGGAGGAGACTGTGGGGAAAAGAAGATAGAAACATAGAGGAGATTGGGGGAGGACAATTAGAACTAGTGGCAGGAAGTGGGAAAAGGGAGAGAAAGGAGGAATAGGGAAAGAGCAGAAAACAAGAGAGGGAAAAGAAGGAATTGAAGCAATGAGGTCAGAGTAGGGAAGGGGGAAAAAGAGAAGTAAGAGAACAAAAACAAATGGAAGGAAAATAAATAGACAATAGGACAGTTGGAAAGTCTGTTTCTTTTCTTACTTTGCCTTATAGAGAATTGCCACCAAGGTCTGTTTGTATCTTGTTAAAGCTGGAGATTGATAGGAGAATGGATACTGCCATTGAGTGAGAGCTGTCTCCATTCCCTCCTTGTCCGGGAGCTCTGGCTCAGCCTAGCTTTCTGAGTGGCCAGATAAATTTGGTAGTGCATATTAGGTCATATCTCACTTTTCTGTAATAAGATCATTTTTCCTGTAGTTGAGTTTGTGGTATGGGTATAAGTGCTAACACTGAATGGAAATCCTGTTTTCCATTTCCCTGTTTCACATAATAGCTCTGTATTTGTTGAATAAAGGAAGTCAATATTTTCTTGATGTTGTGTGATTTGGTATTTATTCCATAAGGGTAAATTTCGTGGAATGTTCTGGGTTTATATTGATGAGACATTAAAGCAATACCCTTCCTGTCTGATTTAAAGAATACTTAGCCTCCCAAGTACATGTGAGTGTCTATGGCCTGCCCTCACTTCTATTGCTAATGATTTCCAACTACAACAGAAAGTGGGAGAGAAATAAAGCAAGCAACACAGGACCAAAGTGGGTTGCACTGATCTATGCCAGTAACAACAAGGGAAAGGATAAGAGGAATCTAGTGGCAGATAGGTACACAAATGTGACAGCAAGACTTCTTGCTGTGGAAATGGTGAGTTTCCCAGGACACATCTGTGGGTCTTGAAGATACTTGTTTGCAATAAGAAGTTTGCATCTGCAATCTACTTACAGTATAAGAAAACTTCCTAACAGCTTTTAAGCCTCCTGCAGTACACAAAGAAACAGTGCACACTAGTAGAAAAGTGATTTCCTACATGAGTTCAGCATTATCTTCCACAATCATTCACCGCTTTACTACCTCCTTCAGCACATTTGTTGCTGAGCTGAAGCATGGTTTGTGACAAATACTCTTAACTGCAGCAAGGAAGTACCAGCTGGTTACTACCATAATAAAATATGGAAGTATGTGACGCTTCCTTTTAAAGCTGCAATCCATCAATCTCCACAAGTTTCTAAAAAGTCATAAGCTTCAATGGTTTAAGATAAAAACTATGTTGTATTAAACTACTTAGCTTCTAACTAATCATCTTTATTTTTTCTATCTTAAAAGCTAAAGCAGTACAAAGGGGAGCTCAGAAAAAGACTGAGTCAGCAGCTGCCCCTCTTCGGTATTTTATTTTTTATAGAGAGGATCTGCCAGTCAGAACTTGTGCTGTTTACCTTCCTTTCCAGAATTCTACTATGTCTTCCTTTCAAAAATTCTTCATCCTTCTAGAAATAAAATCCTCTCTTCTATGCTGGGTACATGGGAAACCGGTTATTTAACTCTTGGAATGTGTTACCACTCGCTCAGCCTTAAATGTAAACAATTGTTCAATTTGATGGACTATGACAACAAATATTTAATAGAATTTTATATGAAAATATAATGGGATAAAATCCTGGCTCCATCAGGGACTCATTCACCTGCACATCTACTAATCTGATATATGCCATCATGTGCTAGCAACGCCCCTCTGCCATGTACATTGGCCAAATCGGACAGTCTCTGTGTAAAAGAATAAATGGACACAAATCAGACATCAGGAATGGTAATATACAAAAGCCAGTAGGAGAACACGTCAATCTCCCTAGACATTCTATAACAGATTAAAAAGTAGCCATACTTGAACAAAAAATCTTCAGAAACAGACTTCAAGGAGAAATTGCAGAACTAAAATTCATTTGCAAATTTAACACCATTAATTTTGTCTTGAATAGGGACTGGGAGTGGCTGGCTTACTACAAAATCAACTTTTCCTCTCCTGGAATTGACATCAATTATTGGGAGTGAACTACATCCACCCTGATGGAATTGGCCCTGCCAACACTGGTTCTCCACTTGTGAGGTAATTCCTTTCTCTTCATGTGTCAGCATAACAATGCCTGCATGTATAATTCTCACTCCAAGCATCTGAAGAAGTGGGTTTTTACCCAGAAAGGTTTATGCCCAAATAAATCTGTTAGTCTTCTAGGTTCCACTGGATTCCTTGTTGTTTTTGTGGACACAGATTAACATGGCTACCCCCTTATATTTGAATCCTGGCTCCATTACTCTATGGCAAAACTCCTGTTAACTTCTTTGGATGCAGATAATGCTAATATTATTTTCTGTGGTCAAACACTGGTATGAGGCAGAGACATTCTGGAATATGGTCTGTCTTTAGTTGTGGACATTCTTTAATGTGATTACTACTTAAAGGCTAAATTCAGACAAAGATCCCATTGAAATCTATCTCTTGTAATTAGTGAGATTTTTGGATGCATAAGGAATAATTCAGCACAATTCAGGAATTGTCCTATATTGTTGCATCTTTTGTTTATTTTGTACTCATCTTTATTGTTGGTAGGAAGAAATATTTTATTTTTAAACATAAAGCTAAGCATGCAATTCAGTTTTGGAACTGAGTAAAGCACAATTAAAAGGGAAAGAGTTGTGAAAATAAATAAAAGCTAAATTGGGATCAATCGTGACAAAATTAGAATTGAGAGGCACTCTGGTGTCTTGTCTGTGGGTGAAATGCACTGCACTGCAAAGGACCAGCACAAACCTACTGCCACACCTCAGTCCTAATTAAGACCTTCAAAATATGACTGATGTGGGACTTGAATGGAGCACTAACCTTGCACAAAGGGCCATCACAAGCCTAGTTCACCATTCAAGGGCAGATTTTATCCTGTATGTATTCCTAGATTATTAAAGACAGCCTGGATTATTTTGATCATCTAGTCTGACTTCTCTAACACAGGTCATGCAATCTTGTTTTACACACAGGGCTGGTGACAGGAGGGTACTAGGGGTAGAGCTGTACCGGGCCCCGGACTTTAGGGGGGCCCCGGTACACAGCAGTATCCGTAGTCATCCCCCCTTGTCGCCGGGCCTGGAGAGCGGGGAGGAGGCGGGGAGGCGGGGCGGCTCCCCTCCAGACGAGTGCGCGTGTCCCCGGCAGGAGCGGTGAGCCCAGCCGGCGGCAGCGGCGCAGTCCGGGGGAGAAAGTGCGCGTGGGGGGGGAGCAGCAAGGGGGGGCTCGTGCTCCCGCAGGACCCCGTGCTGCCGCCAGCTGCTGTCAGCTGGGGGGGGGAGCGCTGGCTGGACTGGGGGGCCACCTGGCCGCTGTCAGCTGGGGGGGGAGTGCCAGCTGGGTTGGGGGGCCCCCAAACGATCAGAGTAGGGGGCCCCCAAATTTCTGTCGCCGGCCCTGCTTACACACTTGAAATAGCAGAAACGGCACTGCATCTCTTGGTAAATTGTTTCAAAGGCTTCACTTAAAAGTGTGCACGATATTTCTAATCTTGATTTTTCTAGGTTCAGCCATTATATCTCACTATACCTTTCTCTGGTAGATTAAAAAGTCTTCAACTATCCAAAATCTTTCCCGTCCCCCATGTAGGTGCTTAGAGATTGCTCAAGTCACCTCTTAACCTTGATTTGAGTATGCTAAATATAAAATGAGTTTCTTAAGTTCCTCACTGGAAGGATGGCTTTTCAAGACCTCAAATCATTTTTATAATTCTCTTCTGAGCCCTTTCCAGTTTTTCAGCATGGTTTTTGAATTGTGGAAACCAGATCACAACACTGCTGCGTACACAGGTAATACCACTTTCCTACATCTAGTTGGTATCCCCTTGCTTATATATCCAAGGATTAAGTTAACTCTCATGAGCATCACACTGGTAGCTCATGTTCAGTTGGTTATCCACCATGACCACTGATTACTAGTTATTGTCACTGCTTTCAAGGATAATGTTACCATGTCATATTTGCCTCCTATATCTGGCAGTCATAAAAATGGTCATACTGGTCATTGAAACAAATCCAAATGTTGTTTAAACTAAAAACTGCTTTGAGCCCATGTGTTTACATATTCTTTTATTTTCTGAGAAAATAAAAGATTAATTATCACATACAAAGCTTTAACCATTTTGTTATGTATTTCTAAAATGCATATTAGATAGATACTTTAAATAAGGAAATTATATTTTCCATTCTTTTACTATATTCTTCTCCTATGGTTCATCTTTTGGTCAACTTTTCAGCATATGCCAAAGACGTCAAGTCTTATAGACTTTAATTGCATGGATTTTATGGCTGCTGACAACATAAGGATAAAAAGATTAATCCCTGCAGCAATTCCTGAATGTACCAGGGCCTTTTAAATATTTCAATCTTGTACATTTTTCTAAAAGGTTCATTTAAATGCACAGGAACACATTTTGATTGACTGCTATTTACACTTATTCTGTGGGCAAATGAAAGGAGGAAACATCAGTCAATGTACAGAAAAAAAATACACTAGTAATAATCTGCAAGAACCAGTGTGACTAGAAGATAAATTTAAGTCCTGTAGTCCTTACTCAAAAAGTCATTGGGAGATTTCTTTAAGGCCTGAAGGACTAGACCCCTTAACAACCCTATATGTTCTGAGAGCTAGTTGTAGGTACTATAGGAAACATTAGGATTGAAAATTTCAATAATTCATTTTATAATATTAGAGAAAATCAGAATTTACCCCAAATCATAAAATCAAACTTTTCTGGAAAAAAAAAATATTTCCCCTTCTGTTCGTCCCTCCCCACACCAAACCCCCCCCCCCCCCCAAAAAACAACAAAAAAACCCACCTTTTTTTTTTTGTCAAAATCCAGAGGTTTTTTGCTTTTGGCAGTTTTTAAGCCAACTGAAAAGAATAATTTTCATTCTTTGCTTTTCTGATGAAAAGCTGACTTGTTGTAGAAAAGCAGACACTTTCTGCAAATATTTTAATTTAGTAGACAATCCAATTTTCCATTTAAAATGTTTCAACTAACAATTTTCAATCAGCCCTATATAGTATGCCACTTATATTAAATATTTTTTCAGACATTTTAATTCCATTTTTGAGCTTCTCAAATCTTTTTATTATCCATAAAGAAAATATTTTTCCAGTTATATGTACTTCAAAAATGCCTTTTTGCTTGTTTAAAAGAACATATATCACTTGCTTTGTGGAAAAACACCCTAAATATTGCAATTTCCTAACTTTAACATGTATTTGAAACTACAAAACAGAACAAGAAGTAGTCTATTGGAAAAACTTGCAGTGGCGGGGGGATTGGGGATACCAAGCTTCTATGCATGATGTGTATATAGTTTGTGCAAACAAATGATTTATGGTAGAATTATTTATCAAGTATGTTAAAATGCAGGTGTAATTGGGTGTTGATGGATTCAGGATAGTCCCACTGCAGATTATAGAACATCCATTATTCTCTTCATAGGATCAATGCTATTCAGAAATACCGTAATTATAGAACTAGGGATTTTTACCTCTTATTTCCTGAGTACTCCTGAAACTAGCTTAATTCTGAGAGAAGCAGAACAGGTTGATACCTTTGAGTTTTGGCTAGCACATGCTAACAGATCAGTGGAAAATGTCTACAATACTTTCCAGCAGAGTAGCTATGCTCCATGCCAAAACAGCTAATGAACGGAAAAGGGAATAGGAAGCACTGAATAAACAATAGTGTTATTGTTCAGAATTGTATATGTATTGGTTCAGACTCCAAACTCCTTTAGATCAATATTGTCCATAACTTTAATATCTTGCTCTGTATACACAAATTGTTCGAAGGTTTTATGGGTTTTTATATAGTTTTGAATCAATGCCATCTGTTGTATTGTTTTAAATGTGTGCCTATTATTGTCTCACTG
Organism: Sternotherus odoratus; assembly: GCA_032164245.1. NCBI lineage: Eukaryota > Metazoa > Chordata > Testudines > Kinosternidae > Sternotherus > Sternotherus odoratus. The sequence goes on along the minus strand of JAVMKO010000001.1, from coordinate 154,087,020 downwards.
GAAATACTACATTAGATGTAAGTGAAAACAAGTATTTCAAATGCTACTTCTTTGCCTAATATCAGATGCCATTATAGTGTCAGTCATTCTTCCTTCTTTTCTTTCTTCTCGTTTTACAGGCAGTTGATAGTTTGAACAATGTAACTAGGGGTATGTCTTTACTACCCACCAAATCTGCGGGTAGCAATCAATCTTTTGCTGATCGATTTATTAGTCAATAAAAGTGACACTGATTATTTTAATTTCATTGTTCAAGCTGTGAAAGATGCAAAAAGTAAACTGGGAGCATAATTCTTTGATTGATTGATTGTTTAGTAATCTAAGGGCTGGTCTTCACTAGGGGGATAGATCGGCTGTAGATACGCAAATTCAGCTACGTTAACTGAACTTGGCGTATCTACAGCCGACTTACCTGCCATCCTCACGGTGGCGGCAGTCAGCGGCATGCTCCCCCGTCAACTCCAGCTTGCGCCTTTTGGCGAGCTGGAGTCCCGGAGTCAACAGGGGCGCCGCTGGCGATCGATTTATCACATCTTGACGAGACGCGATAAATCGATTGCCAAAAGATCGATCCCTGCCGGCTTTCATGAAGATAAGCCCTAAGCCATGGTTTGTAGAATGGTATGTGCCACTAATAAGCTACTGCACCTTTTTAAAAATAAGATGTGTTAGTATGGAAACTTTGAGTCAATTCCCTCCATTTTCCAAACTTCCAGGTCAAATTCTGCCCTCCTCTAAAAATTCAACCCCATATTGTATTGAGAGAGAGAATTTTCATGCAGCATCGATGATGTGATACAAGTGCAACTCAGGGCAGAATTTGAACCCAGGTGTCCCTTTAATTTCAAAGTAATTTCTTGTTGACCCTATTTACTCTTTTCAGTTAGGGTCATAATGAAACCATATGCTTATATTGGGTGCATTTGCACAGTAGCTTCACTTGTTCCCACTAGGCAGTGGTGTACAGCGATAATGTGCTATAGAAGGACAACATTTGTTAACTGAACGAGCCTTTCATAGCCAGTGAAGTCTTCTCTAACTGTAGATTCCAATTATCCTGATTAATAGCCTTGCAAATGTCTAGCATCAAATCATGGGATCAAATGTATTCCTACAATAATCCAGTGTCCAGAGGCTTTAAAGTACAATTTCTTTTAAAGTGCTTCAATGTCAAAATAACATATCTTGCACCTGGGTATGCACCAATTATTTTTTTCAAAGAGCAAATCAAAATGTCCTTTAGCTGACAGTCAGTTGATGCTATGTCGAAACACCTAAAGAAAGTTAATAAAATACCCATTTTATTATTATTTATTTTTTCTGGATGTCCAGAAGACATGTTTACATTTCTTTCAAGTAAAAAAGAGTTATAAATATCAGCAGATTTTCTTTCAGCCCATAGGCCTGTGTTAAGATTTCTGAAGTTTTAAAGTTTTCTGTGAAAGTAAATGCATGGAATTACAAACATAATGCTGATTTCCTCCCTCAGTCAGATCTTTCATTAAGGACCTGATTCAAGAGAAAAGAAACCTGTGAAAAATGTAGTCCTTGGCTTCATGTCCAGCAGACTTATTTATCTTCTGCAGGTCATCCTAGCCCTCAAATTGTGGGGAGAAGATTGGTCATAAAGAGAGAAAAAAGAATGGAGTGCTCACACTAGTAAAAATAAAATGTATTCCCAATACATCATGTTAAGACAACTGATGTGTGGCTCCACATGACATTGTCGGGAATTCAAAGTTACTCTGTCCAAAGCGTGAGATAGTTCCTCTATACATCAATTGATTTATAGTGACAATAATCCACCTCAAATTTGTCATTCTCATTTTTCTGACATTTGGAGATTCTCCAGTTTCTTTCTTTATGACCAGTTTCCTTTTCAAATTTCTCCTTTAAATGACACACTGCCATCTATAATCATGGATTCTGCAAGTCTTCTTCAGTTTTGTTTACTGGCAAGGTATGTTGGCAAGACAGTGTACATATATGCTACCGGATATTGGACATTTTTTTGTTTTGTTTTGTTTTATGTGATCCTGTCTCCTTTTGGTGGCCAAGAACTAAAAAGATAAGTGCCTATACAGCTGCAAGTAAAAAACTATTTTCTTTTGGTTGAAAGAGGCCTGTGATTTTTAAAGCAAATTGGCCTTTGTTCAATCAGGTGTATAGTGTAGCTGGTGATGGGGGTGTCTTGTATTTATACAGCCATGGGATCATCACACTATCTACTATGTATCCTTTCAGAAGGTCTCTTGAGTTTGTAAAAAAAACAAGCAACTCCCTCCCCCCCCCTGGATATTTGAGAATAGTAAGGTCTGGAATGTGATCAAGTCCCCACGCATGATGTAGGACATTGTCTTGGTTCTCCAATAGGTAGATTGTTTTACCTGAGCTAATGTTGAACCAGTGTCCTAGCAGCATGCTGCAGGGCCTTTTACTGCTAAAGCTAAAGTATCTTAAGTAAGACAATAAATAGAGATGGCATGTGGTTATTAAAATAGTATCTGATACAATATTGCAAAACTGTAGTAGTCGTAGTAGTAGTAGTAGTGTTAACCAGGGCTAGATTCCAATTTAAGTAATAAAATTCTTTATCTAAAAATTGTTTCTATGTGCCCATTAGACAACTTACTCTTTTTTCACTGTGCTCTGTAGCCTTCCTGAGACAGCATGGTTGATATGTTTTCTATGTAATGATATTTCATTGGTAGATGAGTGATTCTTGAAAAGGAAAAGTGTTCACTGAGGGGTGCTATGGTGCTTATTGTCTTTGATCATTTTTCTGAGAGTTCATTTGGAAGTGGAGCAATTCTCTGGTTTACTAACGTGGTTGTTGGTGTGTTTGATGCACTGGATGTGGTTCACCATATGTTGTCACAAGCATGTGTAGGACTAATGAATCTTGAAAGATGTGTTGATGGGGGAATTGATCATTGTAGCACTGGAGTTATGTCTGCATGTTTTGCATCTGTTATGGCAGGGTCTGGTGCCGCTTTGAGGAGTTGTGTTGTTGACTGTGGGGATCTTCCTTCTGCTGTTGAGCTTGGTGAGGTTGAGAGGGTTTAAAGTGCAGAGGAGGGGATCCAGGCAACATTTATTTTCTCAAAATGATCACTTTATTTCTGAGTCCTGTGGCACCTTAAAGACTAACTAAAGTATTGAAGCATAAGCTTTTGTGGGCTAATACCCACTACATCGGATGCACGAAGTGGGTATTAGCCCACGAAAGCTTATGCTTCAATACTTTAGTTAGTCTTTAAGGTGCCACAGAACTCTTTGTAACTTCTGCAATTCCAGACTAACACGGCTACCTCTCTGATACTTTATTTCTGACTGCTCAGTTCTTGTCCTCAAAGGACACTTGCACAACACACCCAAAGTTGAGTCTGAGCTTAAATTCATAACTCTGCTAGACACTAAAAATCATGGACTGAACAGAGACATTGGATTCATGGCTTATTACAATAATCTGTAACCCATTAACTCCCTCTTTTTCTCCTATAACTGCAGAATTGTTAATGGCACATTCTACCTTGAATGGTCCTTAGAATATGTACTAACTACTTATACTAAACATTCTATTCCACGTTACATTTATCTGTGACACTCTCAGGCTTTGTCTACACTACACAGTTTTTAGTGACATGACTGTGTTGCTGTGTGCTTCTGCCGACAACACGCTGTTCACACTGACACTTGCTGCAGCAAAACTTTTGTCTTTTGCAGGGGATAGCACCTCTCAATGGCAAAAATTTTGTTGCTCAATTACCAGTGTAGACATAGCCTTAGTATTCCCAGAACTGAAGAGGAACCCTGTTTGGCTAGAAAGCTTGTCTCTCTTCCACACAGAAGTTCGTCCAATAAAACATATTAACTCACCCACCTTGTCTCTTTTTAATTTCCTGGTACAGAAACTACTACAACTACACTGAGTAGGTTAAGTTCCTGTCTAAAGATGCTTCTTTCACTGAAAGTCCCCTTCACCACTTTCAGTCAAGGCTGATGTGAGATCTATTTTCATGAATGCAGTTTCACTGTCCATTTACTTCCAACATGCAAAATGACAGGGTGTCATTTTTGCCTTCTAGAAATACCTCCAACATTCATTGTGTTTTACTCATAGGGCATGGTTAGACTGGCGCTTTATAGCGCAAAAAGCCTCCAGGAGCGCTATAACTCTCTAACCATACACACTATCAATGCACATTTTGCGCAAAAAGTCTCCCTTTAAAGCGCAACTTGTAAACCTCCTCTCCAAGAGTCATAAGACTTTTTGCGCTAGCCCTGTAGCGTGTTAGGGCCAGTGTAAGCAGTCATTACGCGATAAGGGATCTCTGGCATGCCTCTGAGCTAATTAAGGCATTTGACGTGTTCAGTGTTGTTTTGCAAACAGAATTAGGAATGCGGAAGTTCCTTTACAGAACTCCGCTCTTAACAGAAGCAATTAAGCAGTGAAACTGCTTACCGATGGAGCTGTGTTGAGTGAAATTCAGAGCCTGCTACTTTTCCGTAGAGAGAAATCAGTGACAGCCTGAACTTGTCTCCCTCCGTACACGTTCCCCGTTCCCCCTCACCCCATCCTTTACAAAGCACATTGCACCCAGCTGAATGCTGGGATAGCTGCCCATCATGCACCACTCCCGGTGCTGTGGCAGCAGCATCAAATGTGGCCACGACATAGCGCTATGGTTGTAGTGCTTCCCATATAGCGCAATAGGTAAACGCGCTATAATCCTGTAGTGTAACCTTACCCATAGACAGGATAACTCTTATGGATTACTTCTCCCTTCCTTTCCCCCATCCCCAAGTGCTTCTTTCCTGCAGATTTCACATCTCTTCATATGTAAATGAGCATCCATTGTGTTAGCTTACATGGCTTAATTTGCATGTCAATGGAGAAATAAGTAAATAAACATCTCTTTGCTGACCTTCTGTTTTTCACATGTGCTGGTAACTAAAACCCTGATACAGACTCTCGGAGCATATTTTCAGTATGTATACATACATACATTTCACAATGATATTAATAACCAGTGTGTCACTGCCTTTCAGTTCACACCTAATTTAACAATCTGTGGCGAAACAGACCACAGAATATACCAGAATCAAGATATGCCTGTAACCCTCCTGCCAATTAGTTTTAAGATGATCTTGGGTTACCGTAAAGATTCTTGCTAAATATATTAAATGGAGTATTTTATCCAAACTAAAGCATTTCCATATTTCTTAGTTGTATGTACAGAATAATGCTCCCCTATCCCACATCTCCACCTCAGTTTTGGATCTGTACTTGTGAGAGCTGTCTGTTGCAATAGTTAGGTCTGTTTTTTCAGATAACCCAGCATGTGACTGTCCCCTCTTGTCCATTGAAACTGCCCTCATCACTATTCTTTTTCCTGGCTAAATCACAAGGCCTCTTCTTCATTCTGTTCCCTCTTGAGTTGGCTGCAGTTTGCCATCAATAACCTCTTAGAATTGCACTTCGTCCATTTGGTCTCTTCTCAAGGTTCATGTCCTATCTTTATTACCAACATTTAAATTTTTCCCCCTTTTCTTCTCCCCTTCCTCTCTTTGTTAGTGTCCCTCCAAGATCTGTTCTTTGTCTTCTCTGTCTTTAGATTACCTTTAAATTCCAGTTACACAGCTTCACCTGTGTTCCCCTAACTTTATTACCTTGTCATGGATCATATCAATCTGCTCTTTAAATCTCTTCACTTTCCACATCAAATTTAAGGGCTTTATTGTGTACATAATTGAGCGCCTACTTATATTGTTTCTTTTTACTCCCCCTTTATTCAGTCCTCATCACACAATTAACCACCTCACTTGTGCTCTTCTCCCACTGTCACCTTCACTCTGTTACACTGCCCTTTATGTCTGTAATGACTTCTCTGCTCTGATCTGGGGTGAGTTCCCTGCGATCTAGCTCTTAAAGTCCTTACTTAAATTCTTGATGCCTTCGGCTGGGATGTGATGTTGAAAATTGTCTTAGCAATACAAAGTTTATTAAAAACTTTATACAATTCATGAATATAACCATTTTTCATTTCCTGCATAGCTTGGCTTCTTCCAGTGGTAGAATACCTGGGAGAATAATAGCTGTAGTAACTTCTCTCAGTACAATAGTATACAGTTGAATTTCAATGTGTTGACAAGAAAATATTTGGAAATCTCAAGTCAAATGATAATCATCACTCCTAATTCATAAGAATTTCAAGTTATGCTTCCTTAGCCTCTATACTTTAGAGAATATATACCTCATGTTCTGAGGCTTCCAAAGTATTTTATTATCAAATCTGAATTTATTATCAAAAGTAAATCTCATTGTTTTATTTGGGCAATGTGTTTCAGAAGACTGAATTACCCATAGACATGAAAACAATATAATTAAGCTATTAAATCACTCTCAATACTACTACGGCTGTGTTCCCAAAAATTTAACAGCAGCTCTTTGCTGAATAGACTTAAGGTATTGCTTTACACAACCAACAAATGTTGATGAATATTTCTGAAGAACAAATCCTGAGAGAAGAGGTCCTGTTTATGGTCTATCAGGAAAAAAATAATTGTACCACAGAGATTTTTTTTATCTGAAATCAGAGAATTATAATGAAGTTGCCAATGGAATCTTAACTATAGGCAACTGCTATACTAAACAATTCCTGTTTGAATATTCAAATTACCATTTTATATTTATGTAATTGGTTCTTATTTCTATGGTTCATCCAACTAGGTAGAAATATATCATGAAGATTTTATCAAAATGATGCTGAAACACAAGTATGGTTGTTCCAGCATAGAGTAACTACTATAAATGTGAAATCTGATTTTTTTTACTGGACATGGTTGATTCTTTGCAAAACTGAAGCAGATGTATTTATCAAGCTAATGTAAAATCTTTCTATATTGTAGAAAGCTGGATAATCTTTTGACTGATGGTACCACAGTTCTAGTTATGCTGGCCCAGAGTCTGCTCAGTCTTTGGACCTCACTTCTCTCAGTGAAGGGACCCATGTTCGTCTCTCTTCTGGCCAGTACTTTTAGGCTGCAGTCCCCTAGTCCTTCTCTGTCATTATCCAAAGCAGATCTGACCAATATTTATTTTCTGCTCTTTGGTTTCTCTCCAAGGTTGAAGATAGTCTACTAGTAACTGAAACAGCTATTTCACAGCAGAGTACACTGAGTTAGGGACAAAAGCATGGAGGAAAAATATGCATACAGAACATACGAGAAGTCACCCATCAGTCCTTTGGGGTCCTGCAGGTTCTAGTTTTCCAATCTCTCACCAGAGTTGTGTTCCTCCCTGAATCAAAGATCAGGTCCGTTTGTCGAATCTCGAAGGAAGACCTGTTACTCTAATTAAACTCAGTATTTCTGTCATAAAAATGCCCGTGTCTCCCGGAAAGCAAGTAAAGTCAGTCACTGACCCTCTCCATAGAGATCAAGCCTCAAAAGGCTGTGTGTCTACTTTGCTGAAACAGCTTAGGGATTCTGCATTAAATCTACCCCCACACTGTTTTAGTTCCTGGACAAGCTATGGTAACAGATCACCTCTTCCCTCCCTCTCCCACATAGAGAGTCATATACTCTGTAGCCCACAACAATAGACAGAACATTCATAATATTGTATACAGTACTAGCATAAGTGCCCGGCGCTGCTCGGGTCAGTCGGAGGTGGGGAGGGGGCAGACTGCCAACCCCCTACCTCACCCCCCGACCGAACCCGCCACCCCCACCTCACTTACCGTCCCACCAAACCCAACTCGGATCTGTGGCAGGCGGGGAGGGGGCACAGAGCTGAGGGATTCCGGGGACCTTCGTAGGTGGGGGGAGGGGGCACAGGGCTGACGGATTCCGGGGTTCCATTGGGAGGGGGGAGGGGTAGAGAATTGAGGGATTTCCGGGGTTCCATTGGAGGAGGGAGGGGCAGTGAGCTGAGCGAGTGCGGTATCTGTTGGAGGGGGTATTATGACATCATCACCACCCAGCTGCCCAGCCGATGTGATTGGCCCTTAAAGACTTTCACCCCTGGGGGGCGTCAGAGGTGAGATCCGAAACATTTTCGACCCTTATGACCATCTAGACCCCAAGACCCCTAACTGTACCAAATTTCAAGTCTCTAGCTCAAACGGTGCGGGAGGAGTTCGCAGTCATACATACATACATACATACATACACCACTTGAGTTTTATATATATAGATGGTCCCCAAGGACACTAAAGATGGTTATGGTCAAAGATGGTATTATTGGCCAACATGCCCCAGATGCGGTTGGCAACCTGAAAGCACTGTCAAGCATACAGTGGCTACTGACTAAGTCTCTTGGACTACTACTGGGATGGTAAGGATGAATGGAGTATTGTGGCCAGATATGAGATGGATTCATGACCATTCTCTAAGGGAGTACAATCTATTTCCAACTCAGATTCTGTGTGGCATGTCACGAATGCAACTGGCTGCCCAGTTTTTCAACTGGATCTCTGATTTATCTAATCTGTTTACAGAGACTCATTTATCCAGATTCCTACTGACTAGATATCTGGGAAGAGTCACACACATTGCTTATTCCATCAAGAGTCTAGAACACCAATTTCTGGCAATATTTTAACAAGAGATAAATGTTCTCATTTTGCCCTTGATAAACCCAGGGATATATGTGGTCTAAAGAGGAGTGGAAATGGGATACATATTTATTTTTCCAAATGAAATTGTTTAATATTAAAGTCTTCACTTTGCAGGAAATGTTTGTACGTGGTTTCTGAAAAATGTTCTGATTACACTGAAAGATAAGCACAGTATTCCGCTTGTATTAGTGCAGAAAGCAAGACTCTGAGTATAGATCTTGTAAAGGATTTTCTCTTCTGGGAAATTTGCTTTTTAAAAACACCTCGCCATTGGTGAAAGTGGGTCCTTTTCCATGCCAAAATAAATTTGCTCTTCAGAAGGGTTTATGAGCTCTAGGGACAAGACATCAACAACAGGAAGGATTTGGTGTACCCAGAGATGGGGCGATTCAGTCATAAGCAAGGTTCTATTCAGTTTGGTAGCAGAAATTTCATAAGGGTTTCCTGGAAACCCATAAAACCCCTTCTGTATAAAGCAAGGAGAAAATAGAGGAGATGGAAGAGGAAAAATTATTCCATATGACAAAGAATTTTCAATATCTATTAAAGGACCCTTTCCCACTTCCATTTGCTTAGTATGAAGAATTAGGGAACCGATTCTCAGCTGGTGTAAAATGTCATAATTCCACTAAAGCCAATGAAGCGACCACAGTTACACCAGCCGGAAATTTACAGTGCAGCGTAACTCAATTTAGCTGCATTGAAGTCTATGAGCTGAGCATCTGACCCTAAATATCCCATCAAGTAACCATTTTTTTTTGTTTTCTCAAAGTTGTAAATATAATAATTTACCATCAGAAGTCCATCATAATTTAGTGAGATAAAAGCCAGTTGCTTGCATACCTATTTCATTAGATTCCTTTCACATGCCTCTTTGCCTCCTAAATTGTTCTGTATTATGCATCTGGGGAAAAAATGGACACAGTCATAGGCAGAGCTGGTGGCAGAAATTTGGATGGAACCATTTTCCATTGAAAACTAAAGCTTCATTGAAATCAAAATGTTTCATGGGAGCATGCTGATTTTAATGGAAATATAGGAAACTTTTTTGATAAGGTCAAAATGGTGTCATTTTGATTCACTTTGTTTTGACTTTTAATTATATTGATATATTTAATTTAATATTGAAATAATTCAACATTCTTCATAATATATAGCATTTAATACTTTATTGTAATGTAAATGTAAAAACATATCCCAAGTCATGATTTGTCATAATCATTTCACAAGATTGGCTGTTTTTCTGAATCTGTATATATATAAATATGTTGGATTTCCCAATGAATAGTTATACAAAAAATTTACAATCAAATGTAAAATGACCTAGTCTATGATCTGAGGAATGGCTCTTGTTTAAGTGACAGCAGTCATGCGTTTAAATTCCAAAGGAATCCTGGACATGCAAATGAAAAATACAATCTGGTGAAAATATCTCCTAGGAGAGAAACTTGTAAAGAGCTCGATCTGTTTAGTTTATTAAAAAGAGTGAGAGGTGATTTGATTACTGTGAACAAATACCTCCACAGAGAGGAAATATGGGGTACTGAAAGGCTCTTTAATCCAGCAGTCAGGCACAACAAGAACAAATGGCTGGAAGCTGAAGAGAGGCCAATTCAAATCAGAAATAGGGTACACATTTTTAGGTGAGGTTGATTAGCCCTGGGAATGAACTGCTAAGGGAAATGGTGGATTCTTCATCTTTTCATGTCTTCAGATCAGGACTGGGTGCCTTTGTGGAAGATATGATTTAGTCAAGTTATTGGATTCAGAAGAGGGTTAGCTGGGTGAAATTTAATGGCCTGTGATACAGGAGGACAGACTAGAAAAACTAATGGTCTCTTCTGTCCTTAAACTCTGTGAATCTATTAATTTTATATGATGATGTGGGAATCTTCTTTAATAAGATCTTTCTCTTCCAGGAATTGCTATACTCTTTCATGCAATAGGTTCTGCACTAGACACCCATTGCATAAAGGCCCATTGACTACCCTAGGACTAAGAGTGGTCATGAGGTGGATGGATCCAATTGCACTATTGTGGTCTGCGTTTTTATCATTAAAATAGTTTTTTTATTGATGATAACTTAATTCATCTAGATATAAATTTTTGAAATTATATTTTTAAATTGTTTAAACAAACAGTCTGATCAATCAGTATGGGCTTAGAGCTAAATGTAGGTGGTCAGAAAAGATCTGTAATCTCCTGTTTCGTTAAGCTTTCAAAGTTCTTTATGAGCATGTGAAAGTAACAAATCTGGAAAAAAATGTTTACTATTCATTGAGCTTTCATCACATAAAGGTATTTATTTTATTACCTTATGCAGTGAACTATAATTTTTGTTGTTACAAGGTTTAAAAATCCAGCATCCAAAGCAGTGATAAACAAGCTGGCACAAGATAATTTTTTTCCTCAAGAAAGATATCTTTTCAGGCTACTGCTGGATGTTCAGGCAACAGATGGTATCTAATAAGTTAAACTATAATTGCAATCAAGAGTGAATGATGATCAAATTTAAAATTAAATTATCTTCACAGAACTATCTTGATATCTTGTTTTGCTGAGCATTATATTTCTGCCTTATAAAAGTCCTAAGATTGATTGATTGTTGAATGTGTGTGCTTTTATGTTGAAATATATTTTTAAATTCCATCAGCTGAAAACAGTAAATTGTGGACAAACACAATTAATCTAACACTTCATGCATCTACTGTAAGTATATTTTTTTCACATCTTAATAAAATGGAATAAGATGCTGTTTTGAGGTTAGTAACAGGATGGTCATAGACAATACATACTTCTACACTTTATGTCCAAAATCAGGATATGCAAATAGACAAAGCATATGCAAAACATTTCATCTAGGAGAGGATTGTTTACAGAATCCACAAAGCAACTGCCCAACCCACACTGGTGGTGCCACAGAATGAGCTCAAGATTTGCGGGCCATAACTGTACACTATTTTTCTAGCTAGAGCAAGTCTCTCACTTTCCACAGAGTATGAAAAGAGTAAACTATAGAACCCAAAGAGTCTTTTCATATGTTATCTAGTCCATCTCCTGACATAATAACAACTTGATTTTATTATTTCTAAATCATTTGTTTTAGATGGATAAAGTGGAATATATTCTAGCTTTGAGTATCTTCAGTAATGGCAATTTTACAATCTCCCACTGAAGATTGTTTCATTGGCTAACTGTTCTTAAAGTTCTACAATTTTTTCTTACTATTTAAAAAACATTTCTTCCTGTTGGAACTTAAGCTTATTCACACTTTTTAACTCTAGCCTACACTTTCACATAGGATAGCAAAATTTAAAGATGACCTGAATGGGAGTGTGGTTGGAGGGGGAGGGGTATTTTTCAGATCTCCTTCCACCCATTCCTCCATTGTTTTTAATATAAGAAAAGATGGGTGGGGAATGGGGTGTGAGAAGAGGTTGCCACCTACCCCCATTTTTTCCCAGAAGAGTCTATGAATAGTTGGAGAAGTACTAGGATTATGATGTTACAAACATCAACCAAGTGAAACCTGAGCTATTTTGACAGGAAAGAGATTGTATTTAGAAACAATCTGAATTATGCCTATTTATGGCAACACCTATTTAATTGATATGCCTGACAAACAATTATGATAAAAGATCCCTTTGTTAAATATTCAGCTGATCATTAATATATTTGTTTTTTGTTAAGATAACTTTTTAACAAACAGTTTTGCTACTGTGGTTATTTTATACTAATTTCTACTCTAATGCAGAACAAAGAGGTGAATATTCAGTGCAATAGATATCAAGAGATACCTGTTTTTCATTTTGTTCTTCGTTGCTCCAATGCAGGATTCTTGCCTATAATATATTTATTAGTGTGATCTTCATTCTGTATTTACTTGCCTCAGCCAAAGTCTTAGTGAAATCTATTAGTCTATTAAATGCTTTCTCAAACAGGAAATTACTCCTGATATAGTCCACCTGGCACTTTCCCTTTCGAAGTCTCAATCCTATGACTCTGTGTGTGTGTGTGTACACTAAACTTCAGTGTTATAAATCTACATTCAAATATTATATTATAAATATCATTCCTTTTTATAGTATTTGAATTTAATTGCTAGAACTTAAGAGCCAATCAAGGATCAGGGTCCCTTTTGTTACATAACATGAAGGCAAGTAATAAAGACCTGTTCACAGTCTGTTGAACTAACCAAAATAATTCCTCTCGCTGCTTGGTACTTACAGCCTTCAAATATTTCTGGATTATACTTGTATGTCCCTGCGATTCCTCTAATTGCCTAGCTAAATTGCACACTAAAGGACAGGTTTTTTAAAAGGAAATTTATATGCTTCAAGATGCAGGGAGGTTCCTAGGCACTTTTGAAAAAATCATAAATCTGGTTCAAATGATTTAGTTCTTTTCATCTTTCCTTGTAAGACAGTGCATCCAGTTACCTAATTATTGTCCTTGTTCTTTTCTGGGAATCTCCTACTCCATTAATGGTGTCTCTCAACAATCATAGCTCATCTAGCAAGCTAGCTACATCTTGAGTGGTAGTGCTTATCTGCTCCTACTATTCCATATATCAATGCATTGTACTTCGCTAAAAGCACCCATCCAAGAAGATCCTTCTAGGGATTAAAGAGTAGCTCCCCATGAAGACCTAATAAATCAATTTAGGGGTTTTAGCAGATGAGTGCAGGCCACAGTCTGAATAACATGAAGGTGGATATTCTATGGCAGGGTGTGGCTATCTGGACCTAAATCACTGATGTCTTTTGGGTAATGTTTATGAGCACTCAGGCTATAACCCTGCTTAAATTCTACAGGCTGGAGGAGAGTGTGTGGTAGTGGTGGTGGTGGTTGTTTTTTTGATTGTTACCAAAAAAAACCCCCAAAACTTTAATTTAAAAAAAATAAGGAATAATTGTAATAATTAATGAATTTCTGTAATCCCTTCATGAGTGGAGGTGACATTGGCAAGACTGCAGCTTCATCCAAGCTGAACAGAACAGTGCTACAGAGCTGCAGAACTCTTGCCAGCAGCTGATTAATTGTCAGGATTCAGATTCGTAGATCTCAAGTAATGAGTTCAGATGTTTGTTTAAATATTCATAAAAGGGTAAGGTGGAGTCAGGAATATCAGCAGGTTGTTAATTAAATGTAGACAGAAATGATGGAGTGGGACATCTACGACTGTAAAACATAATCTTGTTGTATATTTTGACTCCAATGAAACAAGAGAAATCTGCTTTGAGGGTATTTGATAATTGAGCAATATGTTATAATAATATAAAGAGTACAAAATTAGTTTGTTCTGTACCAGTCTTCATAACTCTTGTGGTTATGAATATAAAGTAATATTGGTATATCTTTATATAAAGATGGTTAATGATTCTTCTATTTTTTACACTCAGATATTTAGGTCCAAATTTTCAGCTGTGTCCTCTTAATCTCTACCACCCAATTGTTTGCATATTCAAACCCAGCCCCTCTTCCTTGTGTGTGCAGATGGATATGTCCCAACAGAATTTAAGTAGAATAGGGAGCCAAACACCAATTTGCAAATGCAAGATGCAAATAGAAGATTATAAAAGACAATTTGAAGATGGCTGGTATTTGCGATGGGAATAGTGAGAGAAGATGTGGAGGTTTCTTATGTGATATCCACTGACCAGTACATTGTTTAATTTGAGGTCGGGAAGAATCCTTTCTGCTTGTTCAAAGGACCTGTTTTGGCCATCTACTTTCCTCGGATGTTCTGTGAGAGATAAAGCAAGAGGAGAAATGATGATAGAAACAGTGATAGAATTCTGGGGAATTTACCCTTCTTGTGACAAACTGAATTTTTAAAAGTGTATGTTATAAAAGGGTACTATAGAAATGTTTCTTTGATTCCATTATGACATTTTCCAAGTCTCACTCAGCAATTCTGGGAGGAGAAAGGGTTGTAAGGTTCTGCTAGCTTCCATGCATCTCTAGAGACTCAAGCAGTGATGGGAGGAGATGAAAATTCACACAAAAAGACAAGGGTCATCTTGGGATACTTCACTGTATCACTAGTGATTTCAGTGATGTGATGTTACAGAGAAATCTCTTAACCAACTCATCTCAGCCCCTTCCTGGTGAGGCACTGGTGCCCTACAGTCACTGGAATGCAAACAAACTTGTGAAATGGCACCTGCCTACGCTTAATGCTCTGCCAACATCCTGGTCTGACTGGATTCAAGAAAACCTTTCTTCATGTCCCAGCAGTGTTCTCTGTGGATAACAGGCTTCTCACAAATCAGAGATCTGAGACCTATTTCTATACAGCCCCGCTGTGCTTCATCTACATTAGGATGTCTTCTCCATTTCTTACAATAGTGAAGCTGCATCAGTCCTGTTAAAAGCATTGATTCCAATATACAGCATACCCAGGTGCTTTTATCACTATGTTACTAACCCTGTACTGAGTCTCCCTTTCTTGTGGAACAGGAAGCATATCAGGCATGTTCATGGTGGCACAAACAAAAAACAAACTAGGTGAGCAAAGTCCAGAGCTACCCAAACTCTTGGATACCATAGAGGGAGGCTTTTCTAGTGAGTTTTGTCCCAATTCTCACAACTACTTGCAAATAGCTTCATCTTACTCAGTTCTGCTGATAGCTTGGTCACGTACCCAATGTCAGCATATTTCAATGTTGTTTGTGAAGCTTGCCCTTGTCGTAAGCACGTCAGTGTGTATCTTCCTAAGGGGGAACACTAATGTGCCATTGTAGAATTTTAGCCTGCAGTTGTTTTGCAGTAATTTGTGTGATTTATCTTGTACAATTCTGCAATAATCATTAAAACTCATTACATTGTAGGTAGAACAACTGTCAGTCTGACATCTGGATTCATGAGCCTATTTCACCGGTGAAGCCTGGAGTTTTAATTGCATACGCCTTTCTTTTCTCCTTTGCTTTCCCAGGTTCCAGCCCAGCATGGGAGGGAATACACAAACTCAGTGTGTTTATTCACCACTTTGTGCACATTAAGGGCCAAATTGTCCAAAATGGAACTGAGGTCCAGATGCAAGACAAATGCACAGTTACTGGTATGACTTCACAAGTAAAATAAATACCTGCCTAGCCATTTGTGTGTACTATTGTTGGAAATGCACCCATTATAGTGGTAGCATTTTTTTCCCTGTTAATACATTTGCTTTTTTGTTTGTTTTTTCATGTAAGCCTAACCTTTTACCTCTTGAAAACTTATGGCCCAATTCGCTCTGTGATACTACTACTCAATACTTCTGGTTGGAAATTTTCTGAAGGAACGTAAATTTTACATTGTAAAATGTTGTCAGTGTTTCAGAATTGAATGTTCAACAGGAATACATCAATTTGCAAAAAATCTTTTGACAGAAACCAGCTCATCCACGCACCTGGCCATCTTCCTGTGCTCTCCAGCTCCTTGGCAGGCAGCTAGCAAATTTGAGCTTCCAGACCGCAGGCTCCTTGGCAGCTTTCCCAGTGGTCTGGAAGCTCAAACAGGTAAAAACAGGAACCTAGGCAGGCTGCTTGAGAGCTCAGGCTCCTGGGGGCCCAAGGAACACACTTAATTTTGGAAACACTGAGGAGCTCCCAAAGCGACAATGTTTTGGAGTTTCCAAAACAAAATATTTTGGAATTTCAGTTGCATGGAAAAGTTGGGTTGGGTTGTTTTCTCCCCTAATTTGGAATGTTGTGTTGTTTTGTTTTGTTTTATTTTCTGAAAAGCTCCATTTTCCCCTGTGAAATTGAAATTCCATTTTCTGATAAGGTCTAGTGAACAAGCATGGTAGGAGCTATTAAAGATGTTTTTTCCCCACCTCTGCTTGAATACCTTTAAAATGTAATTCTTTATTTTTTGACCCTCCTTAAGTTATGTCTTATTGCACAATAGCTACATTATTTTTTAAGAACACTGTTTTGGGGCGCTTTTGTTGTGTTCATTATATGAGCAGTATCCTGTGTGTGTGTGTATGTGTGTGTATACATATATATATATACATATATATAATGATGCTTTTGCCTTACAAAATATGAACACCAGATGTGAAGTGTAGCATTGGAAATTGCATGATATTGCTTTATTTAAAAATACTCTTATTCATTCTTCCCAATATGGCACTTATCACATATTTTGCATGAAGTGTTTGTTGGATGTGCTAGATTAGACAGGCCCTACAGTGAACAAGGAAAGGGAGGAGATAATGATCTGTCCAGGAAAGATAGATTGTAACCAGCCATGATCCGTGACATGGGATAGCAGTTATCATGTCTGGAGAGATTGAAAAGGGAGGAGCTGTGTCTAAGAGCTGCATTCAGCTGGCTGAAGGATCTTGGCTTTGGAATAGAGAGGACAAAAAAAAGGCAGGGGAAGAAACTGTCCTGAGTGACCTTAGAGGTAGCAACACCTGGGGAAAATACATTTGAACCTTGAAGGGAGGTTCTTGAGTCTTGATCTTATACAGCATGTGTGCCCATTTTTTACAGGAGATGGGAAGGTCACCTTCCCCCCACAAGCATTCAAAATAGAATGAACCTCTTTAGAGTTAATGCTGGTTGTATTTTCTACAAAATCTGCAGGCTGCTAATGAGAAAAATATATCTTTTTCCAATTTTGATGCAGTCTGGCAAAGTTTCATTTTTTCCCCTTCCACTCATAAATTTGTCCCTGAAATGAATTAGGCAGGTTGTATAAATCCAATGATAATCTGATGCTTTCTAATTTCTTAATTTTGATTATTCTGTTGTATGAAATTGCCCTAGACACAGTTCTTATGCATAGATAATATCTTAACTTGCATACTATGTTGTTACATGAAGAACATTTCAGAAAGAAATAAGGTGTTAACTTCTATTCAAAATGAAGTTATTTTTATGATGGAAGCTAATTATAAAGTATTCAGGATGTAAATCTTAAAGAACTATATTTTAAATTGTTAAATGTGTCACCCAGGTTCTATCATGATGGAACAACAAGATGGACTCCTGCTGCCACTGATGTTGATGACAAAATTTCCATTGACTTCAGTGCAAACAGAATAATCATGAATATGGTAATATGCAGATAGCATGAAATACTAGGAGTAAAACAGCTTTAATTGACTGATCCTATTCACTAAGAAATTTCTTTCTAGCATATGGTAATCTCTTTTCTGAACCATTTACTTCTCTGTAACAGAAATGATGTTCATTCAGCCAGTCATCACGTCAAGCAACCATCAATACAATGCACCTGCCCACTGTATAGTTCTTCACTGTCAATTAGGTATGCACAGCCTGCAGTTCAAATGCAGTCTACATAGCCATAAACACAGCCCCGGTCTACTCTCCCTGTAATTGCTGAGTAAAGACTAATCCTGTGAACTAAGGTTTTTATTGACAGCAGACTCAAGCTGCAAACAATTTCAGATCATTTGTCAAGGATGTTGAAAATGTACTCTAACATTAAGGCTGTAAAAGTGTGTAATACACACATTTATATGACAATTATCTGCAGTCTTTAGGTTTCAGGCAAGTTGCTAATGCATCCTTTAGTTTTGCACAGTGTGGACACCTGTGCTGTAGATCCCTGCTATAGACACTAAAGTGCTGATTTGCAGTTTTGGATATCTTTTTTTTTTTAATATTCCATTTGCCTTGCATTCAGTAAGACACTATAATGTAGTGGTTCTCAAGCTTTTGTATTGGTGACTCCTTTCACACAGCAAGCCTCTGTGTGTGACCCTCCTTATAAATTAAAAACACTTTACATTCAACACTATTATAAACACTGGAGGCAAAGCAGGGTTTGTGGGTGGATGCTGATAGCTCATGACTCTCGGGGGGGAGGGGGAGGGGGATTCACAACCTCCAGTTTGAGAACCCCTGCTATAATGTGTGGGCTGGAGTCTTTTTTTTTTTTCCCCCTTCTCACACAAACTAAGATACCGGCTCATATTTTTTCATAATGATGCTTTTCAGGCTTTGCTAGCAAACATTTTTTTTCATATTTTTTTCTTTTATTTCTCTTATGCAGTATAGCTGTGCTTGCTATCCCACACAGAGATCCTTTAATTTCTTGTGTTTGTTGAAAACAATTTGGGACAATGTGTTATACTTAGGGACATCATTAAGCTGAGAATTATGACAATTCAATTCAAACCATGGGTTTGGAAGCAGGAGACTAACTTCCAATTTGTAATTACACAGAAACATGTAAATAGTAAGAGAAAGTTGCTTAATATGCTGGTCGAGAATTTTCCATCAAAATGTTTTTTGCTAGAAAATTCAGTTTCTGCAAATAATAATAATAATAATAATAATACAGCACACACATGAGAGTTACATTACCATGATGTATCATGACAGATGTACTTCAGCCCAAGAGTAGAATGGAAGCAAAAGGCAAAAAATCATCACTCTCAGGAAGGATTCTGGTAGCTCAGGGAGACACAGGTTACTGTGAAATCAAGCCAAAACAAAATGTTTTTATTCAGTTCAACAAACTAGCATTAAACATTTTGAGCTGGGCATCTCAAAATATTTAATTTTGTTGGGGAATGTAGACATTTCTGAACTCAAATTTTTCAGAACTTTCCATTCTGTGAAAATTATTGATGCTTCAGTTTACCCTCCTCTGATCCCCCCTGTTCATGACCAAAACAAATTTCAAAATAACCGAATTACCTACAAGAAATTCTGACTTTTGACCAACTGTATTACTTACTCTGTGTCAGAGCACTAAGATCAAGATTTTCCAAACTGACCAGTTGTCAGAGGGGTTTACCCCCAAGCCTTTATGCTCCTGAGTACAAAGGCTGGGCCTCTTCTATGCCAGACCACAAGTCCTTTCCCCCCACCCCCACCCCCACTTTGCCAGTTGGGGTTTTAGGGGTTACCAATCGCTGCCACCAATCAGGTATACTTCCAAAACCTTGGAGGGGCCCCGATCTTCCCCTAACCCTGACTTTGTACCCCTCCCTGGGTTTCAAAGTCAGACACCTGAAGACTGCTTCCCTTCACCCTGACCGGCTGAAGGCAGACTTCCCCCCAACCCTGTCTCTCTCTCTCTGAGAGACAGACCCCTGGAGACTGCTTCATCCCTCCCCCGTCTAACCTGACAGCTCCCACGTCCTTTGTCTCAGACAACATATCCCCCACCCAGGGAAGGCACACTGTATTAGATAACATAGCCCATCCCAGGCAAGGCACCCTCCATACTTATGACTTATGATTTGAGGTATATGAATTTTTGGATGCCCAACATGAGGCAAGTGAAAGAGAATTGATTTTTAGGAACGTCTGAGCACCCACCCTCTGGAAAAATAGGCCCCTTTAAAGAGTCTCAGGTTGAGCACTCAAAATCACTAGTCCCTTTGGAAAATCATGGCCTAAAACTTGCCAAACAAATAGTTTGCAGTTATGAAAAAGGAAAACTTTTTTTTTCTATCACAAATTTACTTTGATCTGTTTCATGTTGGGTGAAATACTGCTTCAGAATATCACTGAACAATGCAAAAGGAATTTTTACCTACTCGTAATACCTTGGGGACAAATATAAATTGCCATCCTACTATAAGATTTTGCAACAAGTTGTGTGACCATGATCTCTTGACGTTGGAAACCATTCCAGTAGAAACAGCTGCTCTATTTCCACGTGCACATTATCTGCCATTAATGATGCCAGTGATACATATCCTTGTCAGTATGGTTCTTGAGCAGATATTTTCAGAGAACTATCCACAATAACTCAATATCTCTGTCCTGGCTGCTAACAGCTAATTTAGATCCCATTATTTTCTATGTATAGTTGGGATTATGTTTTCCAATGTGCATTACCTTGCATTTATCAACATTGAATTTGATACATCTGTCATTTTGTTTCCCAGTCACCCAGTTCTTTGTAACTCTTTTCAGTCATCTTTGGACTTGACCTCTTAACTAATTTTGTATCATCTGCAAATTTTGCCACCTCACTGTTTACCTCTTTTTCTAGAACAGGCCCGGAAGTCTACTATTTGGGATGCAGTATTTTGACTGGATCAGCTGCTGTCTCTCCATTTCTTTCAGGGGCTCTCAAACTCATTGCACCACAACCCCCTTCTGACAACAAAAATTATGACACAACCTTAAAGAGCTGGGGCAAAGCCTGAGTCTGCCTGAGCCCCACCACACTTGGCAGGGGGACAATACTGAAGCCCAGGGGCTTCAGCCCCAGGCAGGGGCTCATAACCTCAGCCCTGCCTTCCAGGGCTGAAACCCTCATGATTCAGCTTTGCCCCTGGGCCCCAGGAAGTCTTAAGCCAGATCTTGTGACCCCATTAAAATGGGGTTGGCACCCACTTTGGCATCCTTACCCACAGTCTGAGAACCCCTCTGTAATGCTATTCTCCAGGAAGTATGTTCAGATATTGTTGCTTTCGCTTCCAGTATTTTAGGCCAGCCACTTTTCACGAACTATGACACGGACTAAGGCTCTAGACTCTTGGCAATAGCAGTCTGGTTGGTTCACTAAGGGTTAAAGAGATCTTTCATACATTTTAGTTTCTTTCTCTATTTTTCTGCTTCACCCCTATTCAAAGTGTTTCTATAACGTATCAGCAACTACTGGGTCATTCAAGGTACATGATCTGCCTGCATATTCTGTCTCATTATGGGTAGCTATAGTCTTTTTTACATCTCACAATTACAGAGTCCTTGCTGTTTATCAGAAAGACCAGCAGTAAAAATAGGGGTCAGTAAAATTAGTGTAAAGAATCTAATTACTGTCATTCAAATATTTTTACAGAAATTTCACATGATCATGTGGAAACAAGTAACCTCTTCTCATTCTGATCATGACAATCTTAGCATTAGTCAGTGTGCTTCAAAAGAATTCACTTAGCTTAAACTGACTATCATCTTACACTGATTCCACCTTCCTATAGCCTAGTTATTAACATGGTTATTGGCTCATACATTAGTTGGTTTAGCAGCATTATAGAACACTTGTGCCTGCTTTTTGGTTGTGATTTGATCATGGATGCTGACACTTTTCAAATATATAGTACTGACAGGTTGCTTATATCTGCATTGATAGCGATTCATACATATTCTTTTCAGTCCTGGAATTGAAAAAGAACTGAATATATGCAGGAGGCTGCATTTCCTTCAAAAGCCTTTATTTTCTTCAGATCTGGGCTATGCATTGTTCATTTATACCTTACCTCAAGAAGCCTAGTTATTTCTGGGGCACCAAAGAAGTATTTGACCTTTAGCAGTTCAGATATGATTGAAATTGGAAAAAAAATTACTATGCTTCTCTTCTTTATTGCCATATACTAGAATGCTATCCATATAACTGACTTCCCCTTTGTGGTATTGCAATATCTCTGTCCTTTCATTCTTGACAATAGCAGGTAAAAAAATGGATGATATAATAATCTGGAGAGTAATCTGCTCCCAATCTATGGCATCTAAAAAAACCTGAGCCAAAATAGGAGGGCTTTTTATTTGTCCTTTTTTTGTTGAAAATGTTACCACTTTTCGCCTACCGCTATACATGTGCACCTACTTATTTGGGTATAATGTTATCCAATGGGGGTATTTTCATCTTTCTCGCACACCAAGCTGCTTTGTTCTAGTCAAAATCTATATGTAAAGTGTTCCATATTTCACAGACACTGATCATAACTCTGTTCGCTACGTTTCTATTCTATATACTATTCTGTGGAGGTTTTCATACTGCAGTCCTCACTGCAGTATTTGAGTATCTTCTAGTAGTGCATCAAGCAGTCTGATTGCTCATCTGTCACATTGTTTGTTTTTTCTCTTCCTCTCCCCAATAGAGTGGAGTGTCTTGTTTTTATGGATTTTTTTAAAATATACCAATTGCTATGTCTTTTTGTTAGAGCAAGTTCAAATAAATGAATCAGTCAGTCCAAGTCTGCATCTGCTGGCATGGGACAATCTCACCAACCAGAGATGGTAGAAAGCATTACTACTAGCTATTGAAATGTGAGAGCTCAACATCAACAGGTAATCCAAGAGTACGCTTAGATTACGGACTGAATTGACCAATTGCGACTGTGAACCTTCAATCAAAAGAGATTGAGGAGTTTGTAGCCACAATGCAAAATACTCTCCTCTGCCCACAAGCATCACCGCTGTCTTGCTCAGGTTCAGGTTCAGCCAGCTGTTCTTCATTCAAGAGCTAATCTACTTCAAGTACTAGGCCATTGTGATGGTGGTAATGGTGTGGTTGTAGGTGCTGAGCTATGCATCAGCTGTATATTGCTGGCACTTCAGTCCACGTCCTCTGATCAGTTCACCCAGTGGTTGCATGCAGATGTTGAAAAGGACTGGAGAACCCTACAAGTGAGAGATCTAGTTATGGAGGAGGTGCAGTGTCCCATCACTATTATTTGGATATGTCCTTCTAATAAGAACTAACACATTACCCTGGACTCCTACCACCTCTTTCAGGCAAGAAAGTAGTATCTCATGGTCAACAATGTCTAATGCTGCAGGGATTTCCAGGTGGATGAAAATGGATGTCTGTCTTCTATCCATTAACAGGAGTATGACATGCATAAGTGAAAATAAAACACTGAAGTTCCATGTCCTGGTCTAAATCCAAAGTATGCCAGCTGTAGAATACTGGCTTCAGTTAGATGGATCTGTAGCCGTCTTTTAGCTAGCTTCTCTATGAGCTTGCTCAGGAATGACAGGTTTGACACTGGGTATAACTATCTAGGACTGAAGTATCCAGGATGTGTTTGTTCATTGTTGGTTGGACTGTTTCTTGTTTAAAGGAGGAAAAGAAGATTCCTTCTCAGAACGAGGCATTGGGTATTTTTGTTAGGAGAGGCACCAGTTGTTTATAACTATCTTTCACAAACCAGGAAGGGTATGGGTCACATTTATGAGTCTTGGATAGAATTCCTTTAAAGTGTCCAGAACTTCTTGATGAGTGAATATATTGAACTCTGAGAACATGAACAGGCTGGTTGGTTGGTTGGTGGGTGCAGGCAAAGCAAACCTCCCTTCCATCCACACAAATTAGTCTGACTCAGGTCATCAAGCACTCAGGGTCTGGGTTCTGGGACCCTGGTGGGAGGGTCAGAGCCCAAGTTCTACTGTGATTCAGGTACAAGCCCAATCATTTTGCAGTGTGGACTCAGTTCAAACTACAGATCTGAGTCCAAAAGTCTGTGTAGTGCAGTATGAAGAGTTGTGAGACCTGGATCGGCAATTTTAAACTTAGGTTTATAGTGCAGTGTCAGTGCTAAGCACCAGTTTGAAAACACCAAGTCCACAAGTCCGGATCTCACAGACCCAGGTTTACAATACAGTGTGGACATACCGCTAAGGTTAAAATTTCTTGTTATCTTTATTGATCTATTTTTTTCTGTCTCCAACAAACAAAATGAGAATTAAATCTAAATATACAGTGATTTTCCCAAACCTACTAGCATTTTTTAGACTGCTCTTCTCAGGCATGTCAGTTAGCTGGGAAAGTCCAAATAGTTTCTTGAAGATCTGCATTGAATACCTCTACTAGCTGCTCCATTTGTACACTGGTTACCATCTGAAGGAAACAGATCTGTTATTGCTGTGCCTGACTCTGACCAAACACCAGTGTAAATTAAGGGCAACATTGTCAAAATCAGTGCAGTTACATCAGGGTAAAACTTGTGTGAGATCAGAATTGGACCTAATGATGCACATTTGTTAGCAAGTGCCGATGTGTTATGTTAATCTTATATACTGTAACTTTTTTTATAAACTGAGAAAAAATGTAGATCAAATGATCTAGGTCTTAAGCATAAACTGTTGCAATGCTGCCCCAGTAAGTTATGCTTCTTCTGTAATTGGATGACTAATCTTGTTCTTCTGACCAAGTCTTTCTTTCTCTGGTGACTATTTAGCGATAGTGTAGTAAGCACCAGATGCCTTAAGAGCAGGTCTTGAATGAAAAGCATCATCTGAGCCTAGCCAATTCTACTGCTTTAATGTCAATACATTTTCACATTACAGTTAGGTATATTTGTGTGTGCATCACATGTGGGTTTGTTTGCAGTTTTTGCTACCAAAATATAGTGTCCAGAATCCCAAATATGTATTTCCTTTTAGCTTGTAAAAGTGAGGAGATCAGCAGCAAATGGGCAACTGATCTCTTTGGCTGATTTAAATGAACAGCCTGTGTGTTATGCTATGTGCTTCCAATACACTTACCTATTTCTGATGCACTCTAGAAGGTCTGTGAAGTGAGCAATCATTTTTGAATCATTCCATTTATATTGATTTCATTAGTTATACAACGTATTATCAAATCAGTGGCTGGTTATTTCTATGCCTAAAGAACTAATCAGATATCTATATATATAAAAGTCAAATGGTGTATGCGTGCCTGTATGTATGCGTGTATGTATGCTTACTCCTTCTACACCGTTTGAGCTAGAGACTTGAAATTTGGTACAGTTAGAGGTCTTGGGGTCCTAATGACCGTAAGAGTCGAAAATTTTTCAAATCTCACCTCTGACGCCCCCCAGGGGTGAAATTCTTTAAAGGCCAATCACATCAGCTGGGCAGCTGCTGTTCTCTGTGACATAGTTATGATGCCATAATACCCCCTCCAACAGACACCGCACTCGCTCAGCTCTCTGCCCCTCCCCCCTCCAACAGACCCCAGAATCCCTCAGCTCTCTGCCCCCTCCCCACCTCCGACAGACCCCGGAATCCCTCAGCTCTGTGCCCCCTCCCCACCTCCGACAGACCCCGGAATCCCTCAGCTCTCTGCCCTCTCCCCACCTCCGAAGGACCCGAGTTGGGTTTGGTCGGAGGGTAAGTGATGTAGGGGTGTCGGGTTTGGTCGGGGGGGTGAGGTGGGGGTGTCGGGTTTGGTCGGGGGGCAAGTGAGCCGGGGGTGTTGGGTTTGGTCTGGGGGGGTGGGAAGGTGTCTGGGTGGGTGAGGGGTGAGGTGTGGGGGTTGGGATTGGTCAGGGGGTGTTGGGTTTGGTGGGGGGGTAAGGTGGAGGTGTTGGGTTTGGTTGGGGGTGAGGAGGGGGTCGGGGTTGGTCGAGGGGTAAGTTAGCTGTGGGTGTCGGGTTTGTTTGTGGTGGTAGGTAGGGGTGTCGGGTTTGGTTGGGGGGGAAGTGAGGTGGGTGTGTCAGGTTTGGTCTACGGGGGGTGAGGTGTGGGTGTTGGTCAGGGGGTGTTGGGGTTGGTAGGGGGGAGACGTGGGGGTATTGGGTTTGGGTGGGGGGGTGAAAATTTGAGTCGGGGTTGGTCGAGGGGTAAGTGAGGTGGGGGTGTCGGGTTTGGTCAGGGGGTGAGGTGGGGGTGTCACGTTTGCTCTCTGCCCCCATCCAACGGACCCCGCACTCGCTCAGCTGTCTGCCCCCTCCCCACCTCTGACTGACCCGAGCAACGCCGGGTATTTTCGCTAGTCTCTTATATTGTGTTCTATTAATTACATTGAGCGCCTCGTGCCATATTTGGATAATCCTGATCTATAGACCAAACTTTTTCATAGTGTCAATCACAGGGATTCTCATGGACCACTTGGCAGATCCATTCATGACTATGTCCCTTTCCTATTCTTGGCTGCATAACATCCCTGTTATAATTACAGCAACTGAAAAATTGGGAGGAGGACCCAGCACTATATGACCAGTTAGCTGTCCAGTAACAATCAGCAAGTGCTTGCTATACCAGTTTCAGAATCTCCTCTGCTCTCTTCTCTCCTCTTTGCTACAGTTTATTTTTCACTGCCATTTCTTTTTCTGCTTTGAATCTTGCCAAGCAAATAATCATGAGATCTATTTGAACTGATTCCCTTTTCCATCATTCAATAGCATTAACATAGTAACATGGATTTGTTGTTTACTTATTGACTGACATTCTCCTAACACACAACATACACTGAGTTGAGAATGGAGAATCTGCTATTCCTTCCTCTGGTTTGTTACTCTCAATCTTCTTTA
The DNA here is from genome assembly GCA_032164245.1 of Sternotherus odoratus. Lineage (NCBI taxonomy): Eukaryota > Metazoa > Chordata > Testudines > Kinosternidae > Sternotherus > Sternotherus odoratus. Next base: position 154,060,452 of record JAVMKO010000001.1, on the reverse strand, counting down.
TCTGCTCAAGTGTAGGAGGTATTGGTTTTAACTCCTGTTATTTCCTAAAACATTAAATCCATGTCCGGCCAGTAGCAGTGCCATTGGTTGCTATAAGGGGATGTGAGTGTGGGTTCTGATCCACCAGGCTATAGTGGTGTTATGTGGGCAGCAGATATAGTACTACTGCCATTCTCTAGTGACCCTCGATGAGAAGTACATGGAACAATGTGGATGGACTCTGTAGAAATCTCTGCAGTGGAATCTCACCAGTTTGTGAAAACCATTTAAGGGAGGGCTCTAAACTGGAGAAAAAGGTGTAAGGGATTTCTGAGCTTCTAAAGAGCATGTGCTACATTGCTGAAACCCATTTGCTTTGCCATCTGAACTTTGGATGCAGCCAAATGCTTGAATGCAATGCAGAATAATTGATATCGATACAGCAACTTTTATATTTAAAATATTATAAAGCACTTCATAAAACAGATAAATTAGATACTGTTCGTGCACTAAATGTGTAAGTATCTTTGTCAGCAAATATGCATTCAGCCATAACTTATGCTCAGTTTTGTAGATTAGAAACTTCTTTGTTAAGAAGTTTGTTGTCAGGGATTCTGAAGTCATGCCCTAACCTTTGAGAAGAATGCTTTACATTTCTACCTACATAAGCAGAAGGGACCCCTATACCTCCCATTGGCTCAAAGCAGTTCAAAGAATGAAGTTACAGTCCTTCCTGGTAAGATTTCCTTATGCTAATCCCTTTGGGATGCAGCATTTATCACTTATGAGATAGATGCATAAATATCTTTGAGAATCTGGCCCAACCTGCTATAATCTGAAAAGTGGAACCCAGGTCTCTTGAATGTTAGGGTAGTCCCCTAAGCACTGGGCATTCTGGTGAACTTTTACCTTAAGATTTGGGTTTCATGTGTCATACAGTATTTGGATCCTGAAGTGCTTAAGTGAAATAGTTCTACTCCTGTACTCTCTGTAACTAGGACAGAGTATATGTGATGTTTACCTATCCAAGAGAAGATCAGTAGATTTGACCGTTGTGATCAAGTCAGATACAGACAAGTAAATCAGCAGGCCAAAATGAATTACACTGCTTCCACTTCTGTTTCTGCTGAAGCTGAATAAATTGCTTTAAGAAATGTGTGATGATTTTTTTTCTTTCATCCACTCAGGTGGCTTGTTCCCTCTCCACTGTCACCCTAGTGCTTCATCGTATTCCACTTGACATATGTTTTTGAATTCCTTTGATATAAACTGAATTCCATTATTATTCACTAAACATGGTAGAAGTCCATGTTTTGTAAAGACAACTATTGTTGCTGTATTCAGGGAAAGCAGCAGTGCATTTGCTATTTGTGTTGTGATCCTTATTGACTACGACTTCTGTCACAACCTTGTTAAAATTTATATTTCTGCTACCCTGTCTCTAAACAGTTTTTCTTCTTCTTCTTCCATCGATCGTTATGGTGAAGAGAGTAAATCTTTCCTAATGAAAACTTTTTGTCTTAGTAGAGACAAATTTACTTGTTACTTGAAACACTGAAAGGCACTTCTTCTGTCATCATTTTAAATATTAATAAATCTACTGTAGCAGTGTTCCTGTAAATGCTGATTCTAGCTGATTTTTTAAATTAGTGTCTGCCCTCCCATGTTCTCCTCTTTTAGATAGTGTCACAGCAGGCAGCTCCTCACATCTAACTATTTGGGTAGTGTAGGTATTACATTGATTGGTTCTCAAGAAATATACTATATAGATTAAATGATTAGCTAAAAACTCCTCCTCCTTTTGACAGATGTACAGCTTTGCATCTTTCAATATTTGTTTCAGTTGTTTTTGATTCTTATCAAAATGTGCCAAAAATACCTTGTCACAAAAAAACAGATTTAAAAACCGGGAGTTTAATGTTAAATTGTACACAATAACAGTACCCTCCAGCCTCCCCAAATGAAGGTGAGCACTCTACGGACACAAATGATGACTAAAATATTTAAATATATGAACATTATTATTGTCCAATAGTTATTTAATGTTTACAAAATCCATACTCTGTGTATATTAATTATGAATATAGAATTGAACATTTTCTCTTCAAAAAGCTTTTTGCTAGATCCATTTAATGAATCACTTTTACACTACTGCAGCAGCATATCCAACAGATACTCAGAAAGCAGATGGCTAACCTTCTGAATGACATTATTCATGATTCCATAATAGCTTTCTAAAGATCATAATGCTGCACCTGTTCTAACTTCTTTCTTTCTTTTTTTTATTTTTAAGCAAAGTGGAAGCACAGGTTTTTGTGAGCTTTCAAATGTACATGTTATAGATGGGAGACTGATTTTATTGGAAAAAAAGCTGATTATCAGGAAGTACTACTTTTTTATTTCTATGTGGAGTTGGAGAAGTAGTCATGTATTAAATTGTAGATATAGTTTAGTTATTCCCAGTGAAATAATAGACTTGTCCCTTTTCTTTCTCAGGTAACTTTTGTGATTGTGGAAGGTGCTAAGCTGACTAAGTTATTTTTCCATAGAACAGGTGGTAGCGTTCCTGCTTTACCCTGCCGGTGTCTTCATTCATCTGGATGGGACTAACTTTAGAGGTCTCTGTGCCCATTCAGTCCTGCAATGATGAGCATGGTGATAAGAAATAGAATAGAATAATCCTCTCAGATGAACCTACATACAAGTTGGTCAACTGTTGTTTCTTTTTCGTGGTATGGGCATCTGTCAAAAAGGCTGGGCTGAGACCACCAAGCTCTTATCGCATAGGACATGCTGAGTAGTTACCAAATGGTAACTTTGGTCATCTCTCTGCCAGAGTAAGGTGCATTCAGACCAGAAATTTACCCACAAAACTTTGAATCACATTACCAATGCCTGTGAGCCATGGTGCTCCCCGAAAGCAACAGCTAGGAAGAGGTAGTCTAGTATCTTATCTCTGGCAGTGGTCAGCACCAGATGCATTAGATTAGAAGAAGGCATATGAACCCCGGAGTGGGCAGATGTGGGATAATCCACCCCATATATTGGTGTCATCCTGCTTTTGGTTTGGACCCTGAAGCAGAAGGTTAAATATCACTTCCAAAATGTGTTGTCCATTATGATAACTGGATATGTTTGTTACCTATATAAACATGTTTAGTATCAGAGGGGTAGCCGTGTTAGTCTGGATCTTCAAAAGTGAGAGAGTCCTGTGGCACCTATAGACGAACAGATGTATTGGAGCATAAGCTTTCATGGGTGAATACCCACTTTGTCAATGCATGCAGTGGAAAACCAATTCCATGTCTACGTTCACAAGAGACAGTAAAATAAACTGTTGCCTCTATCCTGCAAGATGCTGATGAGCATCCTCTATTCCTACCAAAGCCAATAGCTGTAGTCGGTATTTAGCATCACCAAAGAGTGCTCAGCACTTTATAGGGCCATGTTTTACATGGGGGAATTAATGAACTAATTAATAATGCATGTGAAGAATAATACATATAAGAAAAAAAGAAACATGTATTATTGTTTTCCTGTGCTTATTTTTTAAAAAAAATCTGTCTTCTGTTCATTTTGTTACATATAATTTTGGTTATGAGATAACTCTTCAATTTTCTTAATGCATTCACTCCTTCTGTTAGGACAAATTATGACAGAATTAACCTTGTTCACACCCGTAGTCTCTCTTAAAGACTGATATTAATATTTGTCAACTAATTGCACTGAGAAATTTGACTGCAATGATATAATTAATAGTCCATAATGTTTGGGAAGGTGACATTTTCTACTTTCTTTGATCTCTCAGTTTGGTATTTAAAAGACAGTATAAGGTACTGAATCTAGGATATTTAATCTGGAGTGGTGTCTAGATGGTAGTTAACTGAAACTGCTTCCTTTCCCCTAACAGCAATAAAACAGAAAGGACTAATTACCCCTTTTTATATGTGCAATTTGAACTTAATACTCTAGAGAGGGAGCGTGAGCAGTAAACCACTGTTATAGTCAATTTCACCATCTGCACCTTAAAATTACAACCACTGAATCAACAAACAAACCTACAACTTTTAGCACAAAGACACTGTGCAAAGTTTTTAAAGATTTTAGTATTGTTTTTTTTCCCAACATCCCTCTTCTAAGCCATTGGTTAACACAAAATATTTTTCCAAGTTTCCTTTTGAACCAAAACATTTTAAAAAAAAATATTGTCATGTTAATATTTAATCACAAGTCAATTCAGTTATATTTTGTTTTATTGTTTTATTATTATTGTTGTATTATTATTGTCCTCCCAAGTGAGTAGCTTTGGGAGCTTTTGTTCTTTGTTTTTTTAGGATGAACTCCTTTTTTCACACATTAACGTATTTTAGCTTAGCCTTAATAATTTGAGAGAGAACTAAAATATTTTTATAGCAAAAGTGATGACCATCACCCTGATGGATCTAAGTTTCTGGATCTAGTTTTATGCAATTGGGTCTCTTCCATATGAGAAGTTTCTCAGTAGATTTTTTTTAAAAAACGTAGTACTTTTCTGTTTTGTAGATCTAGTTGAGACCCCTCACAGTTATATTTTTCTCCTTACCCTACGTCAGGGGTGGCGAACCTGTGGCTCTGGAGTCACATGTGGCTTTTCAGAAGTTAATATGAGGCTCCTTGTATCTGCAGCAACTCTGGGGCTGGAGCTACAGATACCAACTTTCCAGTGTGCCGCAGGGTGCTCACTGCTCAGCCTCTCGCTCTGTCACAGGCCCTGCCCCCACTCCACCCTTTCCCACCCCTTCCTCTGCGCTTGAAGTGCCCTGACATCTCCTCCCTCGTTCCCCAGAACCTCCTGCATGCCACAAAACAGTTGATCGGGAGGTGCAGGGAGGGAGGGGGAGGCGCTGATCAGCAGGGCTGCTGATGGGTGGGAGGTATTGAGAGCAGAGTGGGGGAGCTTAAAGGGGCGGCTGCAGATGTATTACTGTGGCTCTTTCACAATGTACATTGTTAAATTCTGGCTCCTTCTCAAGCTCAGGTTGGCCACCCCTGAATTTATTCTGTAATAAGAATTCAAACTGACTTTGGATATGCATTTTATATAGAACCTTGAAATACATACTCATGAGAATAGTCTCACAAGGATTTTCCCCTTAGATCATCTACTACATATCCTTTATGCCTTGTAGGTTTTTAAAATAGTTTAATTAATTTATTATCATGTTGGTAATTTTACATATTTACATATACTAATACATTAATGAGAGTATAAGAGTAGACAGAAGTTATATGAATAAATGTTAGTTTCTTGCATACCAGACAAGCATAAGACAAGACAACTCTTGCCATTGTATTGTAAGTCTCAAAATATTGGATGTCTATTTTCTTAAAGCTCCATCTTCTGGACTTCTGGGAATATATGAGCATCTCAGTCTCATTTCATTTTCTAAGTAAGTTTCTAGCCCTCATGGTTGTAGAGAGAACCCCAAAGGCTCACAACACAGAGGATAAATTTTAAATTTATATATATATATATAAATTGCTTTATTTTTGAGGTTGCCCCAAAACAGTGGCATTTCATCATCTTTCATAATGACTATTTGCTATTCTCTATAATGTGCCAAAAAGCATGAAAACAACTATATTGCCTGTTGGTTAGGGCATTTACCAGGGAAGTTGGAGACCCAAGTTCAAATACATCAAGCAGGGACTGGCAACCTTTGGCATGCGTCCTGTCAGGGAAATATGCTGGGCGGCCGGGATGGTTTGTTTACCTACAGCATCTGCAGGTTTGGCTGATCGCAGTTCCCACTGGCCACAGTTCTCTGTTCCAGGCCAATCAAGGCTGTGGGAAATGGTGTCCAGCACAGTCCTCGGCCCACTCCGCTTTCCGCAGAACCCGTTGGCCTGGAATGGTGAACTGCAGCCAGTGAGAGCCACGATTGGACGCTGTAGGTAAACAAACCATCCTGGCCCACTAGCAGATTTCCCTGATGGGCTGGGTTGCTGAGCCCTCTTCTAGAAAATATTTATTAAAAAATGAAATATCTTCAAACGGAACATATCAGAGCCCAGTGGTCGGGATGCACTCTTGAGACATAGAAGTATGTAAAGCTCTTTTTTTTTCATATCTGAACACTGGTGACATCATAGGAGAATTTTTGAAAATATTCTTGATCCATCACTAACTTTGCTCACCCAGCAGCTAAGGTGCCAGTGAACTGACACACACCATCTATCCAGCTTTCCACTGATAGTCCCCCTAGTATGACATCCCAGCACTGTTCCTTCCATGATACTTTCTTGAGATTATTTACATCTCTGTGCATCCTGTGGTCAAAGTATATATATTTGTACCTATTGATTTCTGAAAATGGAGTCCACTTCTCTCCAGTACTATTTCTTTTACATAAGCTTTCATCGTCTTTTCCATTCAGGAGATATGTAAGAATCTTTGTGAACACTATATCTCAAGAACTTTATTTTATCTCTTGTTAGAAACATTACTTTCCCACAATTCATGTCCATTCGTTGCTATGGAAATCATTAAGCTTTTCTCCAGCTTGACCTTCATATATTTGTGAAATTCCACATGTTTTTCCTCTTTTGTAACTGGAGGTTGTGGCTGAGTGATCCATTCCTAATCTTCCAATTTCTTTGGAACAATATCTTTGGACGGATATGTATCATCCCAGATTTACTGAATTCATCTACTGCATCTACAGCTTGGCTGTTGATTGTGATGTCTAGTTACATACTTTTGTTATTGTTTGTCAACACACATACATTATATTTTTGCCACATTCAGGGATAGTCCATATTTTTTCTAAATGTTTTTCAGTCTCCAACAGTCATTGCATTTCATTGACAGTGCAGCAAAGAGCATTGTATCACCAGCATATCTGAGATCAGTTAAAATGGGTCCACCAGTGAAAATCCCAGCTTTTTCTACTTTATCAAAACCTTCCAGAGCTTGTCTCATATTAAATTCTTCATACATGTTGCAAAACTTGGGGCCAACATATCCTTGTTTCTCACCCTCACAAGTGGAAAATCATTTGCTGTCACCTGTTGTTGTTTGCACCATGGTCTGTTGACAGTAGCGACTTGTGATGGGTTCAATTAGGTGAACTCATCAGGCAGAGGTTAAAATTAAACCTGGGTCTCCCTAATCCCATGTGAGTTCCCAGCTGGGCTAAAGGTTATAGGGAAGGCTACCTCTTCCCCCCCCCCCTTATATTTGTGAATAGCATCTCAGTGCTGAAAAAAAATTCTGATCTAAAACTATGTGAATTGATAGAGATACAAAGGTGGGTGAAAAATATCTTAGTAGATTATTGGTTTTGTGGTGTTTGTAATTTTATTAAATTAATAACTTTGCTCTACATAAAAAATCATGGTCTTAATAAAGACACTGGATTTTAGGCTTATTGCAACAATCTGTAACCCACTCCCCCCCCCCCCCCCGCTTTTTGTCCTATGACCAAAGGGGTGTTAACGTGTAACTTCATCTTGACTGGTCCTTTACAATATGTGCTATTTATGCTAAACTACCTGTTCAGCTTTGTATTTAGCTGTGACATTCTGGGTAACTTTCTGAGACTTGAGGAACAGCTCTGTGTAGTTCGAAAGCTTGTCATTCTCACCAGAAGAAGTTGTTCCAATAAAAGATATTCTCTAACCCACTTTGTCTCTCCGTGTGAAATGGGTAAACCAAAATATAGAAACTTTTTTTTCTCATTAGTTCATTAGGATCTTAAGTGTCAGCTGTTTAATAGCTCAGAATACAGGATGGATCTGAATGGATCTCTCTCCTCGTAAGCAAGCAAGCTAAAGAAAAAATAAGGGAGCCAAACAAGAAAAATCCAATGACAATTTGTTATAGCATCCTTCATGTACAGTACTACAAAACCGCTATATGGAGACAGCTAGAGTCATCCGTGTCCTGTATCTTGTGGAGTCATGTACACCACTGCAGAGGTACTGAGAAACACTTCCCTTCTGATTTCTAAGCATTTTGCACCCTCTTTATATTGATGTAAATGTCTCCAAAGGTGCAGGACAACCATGAATTGGGCCCAGTGTTCTACTTAATTTTTATAGTGACTCAGAGGTTTAGGGCAGGTTGGAGCTCTCTCTCTCCGGCCAGAGGCAACTGGGGTGTTTTTCAGAAAGAGCCTGTGAGGAAACTCCAACAAATGGCTAAATTTGGGGAGAAAGTTTAGGCCAAGGTGTGTGTAATCACTATTACTTGAGCTACCCATACAGCCGAACCTCATAATGAGGGAAAGTTTGCACTATATACAATATGTATATATATTTTACTGTGAAAACTCAACTATCAGATGCTAACATTTCCATCAATTATCTTTTAGCAGGATTCATCTTTTGGCCATGGTTCTCCATATCCCAAGAAACACAACAGAGGGATACTGTAGATACCAAAACTCTTGGTCAGCAAATCTAGATAGGCCCAGCTGCCCAATTTCTAAATAAAATTGGAACCACAAAATATTCAGTTCCAAAATCACATGAATAGGTTGAAAATGTGCTGCAGTTAATACTCCCTTTCATAATACACTCACCCAACTAATTTAAAATTTAATGAAAAAGTATATCAATAATATATTTCCATTGTAATAGGCATTCTTAAGAGATTTACTTTGCATTACAAAAAATAAAGAAATTTTAGATGATACACCTAGGGAGAAAATGATACAAGTTTCATTTTAAAATCCTGCAAACTCCAGAATCACTCCATGAGGAAACATTGACTGGATATTGTTTTCGAAAACAACTCAGAGAATTTTCTGTTAGAGCACTTTATATATTGAATAAAGGAGAAATTTCAGTATGTCCTGTATTTTTCCTGGAGAGTGATTCATCTTCCAGTTGAGATAAAATGTCATTGGGACAAAGGGTTGGCTAAGAACAGAAAGTGCAGTGAAATCACAAATATAATTATTCCTGGTTGTGTAATGAGATTATTATATTTTTAAATTAGATTAATGAATTACAGTGTGCCTCCGTAAGAGTGATCAAAGTTTGCAAAACAATAGCATCTCAGTTTTTCTATTTAATTAATGTATTGATTTATTTGGTATAATAAAAGCTGACTGTACATGAAATTTGTCATAAAAGTTATTCAAGGGAATGTTTTTTTGGTATGAAGCAACAGATCTTGTTTGAGACAAAATTTCCTAACTAGTTTTGCAGCTATTATCCCGAGAGGTAAAGTGTGTTGTTTGTTAGAACTGATCACAAGATTTCCTATTAAACAATTTATTTCCACTGGAGAATGTTATTGAACTGAAAGAGATCCAAAAAAGGGTTGGGTTGGCAAATCTTCTGATACAATTTTTTTTTAATTGAAATTCTTGAAACATCCTGTTTTGACAATTTTGAAATGAAAAGTTTATTTTTCCAGTTTGAAATGACTTTTCTATTAGACACTTTAGCTTATTTATAGTAGAAAAAGTCAAAATTGAAACAATGTTTTGAAATTCTCAATGAAATATTTTCATTGATCCAAATCTTTTTTCAATTTGTGAAATGTTTTAAACTATGCCTTTGAGTCTTGATTTGGATAGGAAATAATTTCAAACTCTCGAACATTCTCATGGACTAGGAAAACAGTTTTCCACTCAACTCTGTTGTTTATTTTTCAGCACCAAATACTGGCCCCCAACTAGAGATCTGGGGCCTGTGTACACACTTGTAATAAAAAATGGTCTCTTCCCCAAGGAGTTCATAATTTATACATATGGCAAGATACAAAGTTGGATAAAATACATAAATAAGAGTAAACTAAGTTTGTCACAGTTTCAGGGTTAACTGCATCTTTGACTCCATCTCCTGGTCTTCCTTGAGCACACCCACTTAGGATAATGGCTCAGAGCCTGAAACTTATTCTCAAGTGGAGACCTAAAGTTCTTTCCTTCCACACGAAGTGTTTAGCCCTGCAGTTCCTCTGCACCTTACTGTGATTTCCACAGCAGCTCTAACCAGGGTCCAGCACCTGTGGTTAAACCACTCTGGGATATTACAGTATATACCAGTTACCGAGCAGCCATTGCAAAGCAAAAATACGTCTATTCTTAGAGTAAAAGCGTTACAGAGAAAATATTTTTTTAAAAGGACAGTCCGCCATACTCCTCTAAGAGCTTACCATAAGTTACTAATTAGTTTTATGGTGTCCTAGTAAGACAGTCTTTCCAACTCTTCCACCATGATTGGGGCAACCCCTTTGATGGAAGGTTCTGTCCATTTGCTGGATCAGAAAACCAGTCCTGTGTTAGTTTATATTCGGCTGTTTTATGACAAAAGCCCTTTCTATGTCTGTTAGTCTCTGAAAAATCTAGTCTGAACCAGTATATGGAAAACTTGCTCAAGAGGTCTCCAGAGATATTTACAAAGCTGAATGATATTCTCTCTCTCTCTCTCTCCTCTCTTTCCTCTGTGTGTGTGTGTGTATGTGTGTGTGTGTGTGTGTTTGTTTTAGTTCCTGGAGGAGCTATGGTAATCCTCTTGTTCTTGGAGTTGCTGACAATCCTTTGTCCACAGTGATTTATACATGGAATATGGTCACCAAAGAGATTGCATGCAGTTGCTATATTTGTCACAAAGGTAAACAGTGAAGCAATAATGACTAGTATTGAGTTGTTTCCCCACCATGGTGTTATGGGCCCCTGTCTGTTTTCAGATCCAATAAAATCAAAGTAAGATCTTGCTCAGATGTGATCATTAAACATACTGTGACATTTTCAAGGAAAAGGCTGTTGTTACCTGTGCTGGAATTTGGCAGTGACAGACCAGTGTTAATTACCATCTGCTTTACTAAGATCTATGTGGAAATTCAAATAAATATAGTCTTCTTCCTCACTTGCTCACCTCAACTCTTGTGTAATGAGTTGTGATCATTTGTCCTGTTGAACAGTTGCTGTGCTTCACCCTCGAGGTGACTGTGGATATGTTTATACTTCAGTCGTATGGTGTGATTTGCAGCTCGAGAAGACATGCCCAAGGTAACTTTAAAATAGCTAGCTTGGGTACTGGAGCTGAAGCTGAAGCAGCAAGTTCTTCTGTGTGGGCGGTACAAGTCTGCACAGAACCCTGGGTAATTACTCATGTACCTGTCCCACACTCCCACTGCAGCACTACTGTGGTACGTGAACTACATTAAAGTTCACTTGAATCTGTCTACACAAGCTGCCATTACACCCCCTGAGTGCAGTATAGACACACATGTTTTTTTCCAATGGTAAAAAAGTGATCTCTCTGTATAGTGCCCTCATTGTAACCCTATTGACTTCAATGACATATTATGGGAGTAAATGAGGGCAGAAATTGACCCAATATGTATATTACTAGTTTGTTATATCTCTATAATAATTTGACAGCCCTGGAAATATGCAAGAGCAGAGCAGATTTGAGTCCTTAACTTTATAGTGCTTAAAAATGTCCAAAGCTACAACTCTAAAACAAACATAGATGAACATTATAATCAGTGAATATTAAGACTGATTTTATACAGTTGTGGAACATGGAGCACTAAAGCTGCAAGAAGAGACTCATGCCATACTGTTCCTGGCTTTTGGGTGTGCCATGAGGAGCCTGCCCCAGGACTGCTCCCTCTGGCTGTGGTGCTGGCCTGGATGGGAAGAAGTCAGAGGCAGGGTCATCCCTATACTGGCCAGCCATGTAAGGGAGTGCATATTACATCCTCGTATTATGATTTATTAGTATTGTGGCTGTACCCAAAGGCTTGAATGTGCTTGCTGCTGGACAAACCTAGGAAGAAACAATCCTTCTATGTTACAAGCAAAGTGATGATGATCACACATCATTTTGGTTCCATATCTTTTTTTAAAATTTAGGGTTTTGGGGTGGGGGTGAGTCTTGGGGGATTATTGTGGGAGGTGATGTGTTGGAGTGGCGAGGAGGAAGAGTATTAGAGAGGAGTTGAGTAAAGTGGTAGAGAGGTAGAAGAAAGGGGGAAGGTGAGACATGTAGTTGGCAGAGAGAGTGAAGTGGGATGGGGGAAAGGGAGGGGAGGGGGCACAGCAGTAGAAGAGAGGCAGCATGAAGGGGAACCAAGCACTCATGGGCATACTGCAAATCAGGTGAAACATCTGGACTCTGAGGTTGATTTAAATGAAGGATTTCTGCAGGAGGGGATGGTTCCTCTTTGCTGGTGCTGCTGCATCCCTTGTATAGGTGGAGAAGAGATTACGGGATGTATTGCCCTTGCTTGTTACTCTTGAGTCTGGTGTGGAGAACCTGGTATGCTGCATCATTGGTTGTGCTGGTGCCAGCATGGGATGCTCTTGGGGAAGGAGCCCTGAGGATATGGAGATTTCTGTAAACTGCCTTCTGTGAGCTTTTATGTGGTGATATAACAGGAACACTTCTTCTGTATGCTGTGAAGCTTGGGGTGACATGTCTAGAGTAACAGCACCTCTGTGTGCACCATTTAGGGCAGTGCAGATCTGCATTGCCCCCCTAACACAAACCTATGTCTAATAGGCACAGTCTAGCCCTGGTTAAACCACTTGCTTGAAATCAGCTACTGGGATGTTGTACCAGCCCTGGATGTCATAGGGACTTCTAAATGCACAATTCCTTTGCAAATTCATTAGCATAACGAACTGGAAATTACTTTAGTGTTACTAAAGTTTAGATTGATTACATAATCGGATAATAATGCTTAGTACTTTAAAAGTACTTTGTGATCAAAGCATTGTGTAGACATTAACTATATAATCTTCCAATACCCCTGTAGGACAGCAATTAGAGATGGAAAAACCTTTTACTAGATCATCAAAGTGATACTACACTTAAGTGGTCTTTACTGTCCTTGAAGTACTATTTCAATCTGGGTCTTCCTGGAGGCTGAAAATGGACTTGTATGGGGTCTAAAATAGTACTGTAATTGTATTTCTTCCTTTTGGTGATGGTAAAATACAGTACCTGCTTACTGGCCTTCTCTATTTTTCAATGTTGCTGGAAAATTATACTTTTGAGTTTGCTGAGGTGGGATAGAATAAAGCAGTGGTTCTCAACCAGGGGTACATGTCCCTCTGGGGTTATGCAGAGTTCTTCCAAGGTGGATACATCAACTCATCTAGCTATTGGCCTAGTTTTACAACAGGCTATGTAAAAGGCACTGGCAAAGTCAGTATAAACTACCATTCCATACAATGACATTTTTATGCTGCTCTATATACTATACACTGAAATGTAAGCCCATGTTTATATGCTTATATATATGTTTATATGTTTATATTTCAATTGTTTTATTTTATAATGATATGGTAAAAATGAGAAAGCAAACAATGTTTCGGTAATAGTGTGCTCTGACACTTTTTTGTATTATGTCTGATTTTGTAAGCAAATAGTGTTTAAGTGAGGTGTAACTTGGGGGAACGCAAGACAAATTAGACTCGGGAAAGGGGTACAGTAGTCTAGAAAGGTTGAGAGCCACTGGAATAAATGATTCTGGTGATGCTACAAGATGAGGTCATCTTAAAAGAAGGGGAAAAAAAGAACCACGGACAGAAGAAAACCCAATAACCTTCCCTACTTCCACCAAACACCCCAGGAATATAATCAACCAGTCAGTTGTACAACACTGATGCTCAAAAAGTTAGACATCCTTACCAGTAAGGACAAACATTTACTTTCCATCACTAGATCTTTTGATGATATATATTGTACATTTCTGCAAGTTACCAAGGCAGAAAATCCTTTTTAAAAGTGAAATATTTGCTCAAAATACAACAATCAGTATGATATTAATCTTTGTTGATAGCATTGTTTGGCATTGTAGGATTTTAGATTCACTCTGCTGTTTTGCTTTTCTACTAGATCATTGTGAATAGTGAAGAGAGAAAAAATCTTGAAGACATTTCTTGACATTAAAACTTCTGCTTCACTTTCACGGTATTCAAGGTCTTTTTATTTTGTTTTCCATGAGAATTCACAAGTTATTTTTCTGATTGCAGTACTGTTCACAGAAAGTGATAACCTCAGAAATGTGTACGCACAAACTCTGCTAAGCCATCTTGAAATCTCTTTGATTTCCCTCCTCCAGTTCCTTAAAAATCTCTCATCGAGTCAGGGTGCAAAACCAAACATGTTTTGTGACCAATGATAATACACAATGAGCACATAAATGAATCAAATATGATACAAACAACTAATAAAACTGAAATATGTTCCTGTAAAATAAATGTAGCCCAGAATATGCTACACAAATGTGTAAATATTGTTCTATATCAATGGTTTCCAACCTTCCTTCATCTGCAGACCCCTATACAATTTTGAATGGAGGTGCAGATCTCTTTGGAAATCTTACATATAGTCTGTGGACCCCCACTGGTCTAGATGCATATAATTGAAAACCAAAGCACGATCAAGGTCATCTTATCATTTATTCCCCACAGGTAGAAAATGTCATTTGGTTAGCTATCTCAAAACAATTTGCCTTTTAGAAAGGAAATCACCTTTTTGTGACCGCATTATGCATGTTAAGCAAATAATAATACATTCCAACGGTGTATTTCTTTTTCCAGTGTTTTCAGAATTATGACTAGGATTGATATGAAATATTTTCAATTTTGAATTCATTAAAATATTTTATGTATTGTAGCTATTATTTATTTGTTTGTTTATATAGTCCAAATTATTTGTATGGCACTTCACCTACAAATGAAGATGAAAGATCACTGCCTAGAGGATCAGTTAACATCAGCATCAGCAATGCTGATTTCAATAAGATTAAAGGGTTGGGGTTTTTTTCCATTTATTTAAGGCTTTCCACAAGATCTGGCAAACTGATTCTAGTAGACACTGTTGTTTTAATGTTACACTTGTGATTACAAGAGGTTGTGATGCTGACCTTTATCAATTAACATCTGGGCTCATGTCTCTCCACGGGGAATTCTTGAACTTTACTGATGTTTCCCTGCTTTAAACAAGATATTTTAAAGTTTAGATAACATAATATTAATAGAGTACACAGTACATAAATTTCTCTGTGAGTATGCTACTTCAAAGGCATTATTTTCTGATCCATATTAGTATCTCTGAAACCAAAGACATAAACTATAGGAATTGGATAAATGAGCCTCATTTGTTTTACTTAAAGTATCGGCAAGTTAAAGAAGTATGGGCTGGATAAATGGACCATAAGGTGGATAGAAAGCTGGCTGGATCATTGGGTTCAACGGGTAGTGATCAATGGCTCCATGTCTAGTTGGCAGCCGGTATCATGCGGAGTGCCCAAGGGTCGGTCCTGGGGCCGGTTTTATTCAATATCTTTATCAATGATCTGGAGGATGGTGTGGACTGCACCCTCAGCAAGTTTGAACTGGGAAGAGTGGTAGATAAACTGGAGGGTAGGGATAGGATACAGAGGGACCTAGACAAATTAGAGGATTAGGCAAAAATAAATTTTATGCCGTTCAACAAGGACAAGTGCAGAGTCCTGCACTTAGGATGGAAAAATCCCATGAAATGCTACAGACTATGGATCAAATGGCTAGGCAGCAGTTCGGCAGAAAAGGACCTATGGGTTACAGTGGACGAGAAGCTGGACATAAGTCAACAGTGTGTCCTTGTTGCCAAGAAGGCTAATGGCATTTTGGGCTGTATAAGTGGGGGCATTGCCAGCAAATCGAGGGATGTGATCATTCCTCTCTATTCGATATTGGTGAGGCCTCATCTGGAGTATTGTGTCCAGTTTTGGGGCCCACACTACAAGAAGGATGTGGAAAAATTGGAAAGAGTCCAGAGGAGAGCACCAAAAACTATTAGGGGCCTGGAGCACATTATTTATGAGGAGAGGCTGTAGGAACTGGGATTGTTTAGTCTACAGAAGAGAAGACTGAGGGGAGATTTGATAGCTGCTTTCAACTACCTGAAATGGGTTTCAAAGAGGATGAATCTAGACTATTCTCAGTGGTACCAGATGACAGAACAAGGAGCAATGGTCTCAAGTTGCAGTGGGGAAAGTTAGGTTGGATATTAAGAAAAACCTTTTTCACTAGGAGGGTGGTAAAGAACTGGAATGGGTTACCTAGGGAGGTAGTAGAATCTCCTTCCTTAGAAGCTTTTAAGATCAGGCTTGCCAAAGCCCTGTCAGGGATGAGTTAGTTGGAGTTAGTCCTGCTTTGAGCAGGAGGTTGAACTAGATGACCTCCTGAGGTCCCTTCAAAACCTGATATTCTATGATAGTTTTCCAGAAAGCTCATGTTGGAAAATAAGACAAGTAGAAATGGGAAAAATTGAGGTTTGTATAAACCTGGCTCACTTTTTCACACCAGTACAAAACCAAAAGCTCTTGGGTTGTTTCCAGATTGTGAATAAAATATGCATAAATAACTGCAAAACCAGTGTCTGGAAGGCATACCACTACAGAAGGGTATTCTTGAAGCATATACAACATGAAGTAGAAGGTAAGTATCTGCTTCTTTATGTGATGAGACTTCTTGGTCTACAATTTCATCTGAAGTGACCATGCAAGCAATGAGGCCATCCTTGAATCCATCTGCAATAACCATTTCTGATCTGGCACAAGAACCTTCTGTCATTTCACACCATGATTCTGACAAAAAATAATAATAACAAACGTGCTTTATTTTTGAGGTTTCTACTGAACTTTCTCTACTGCATTGGGATGGATATTTTGGGATTGTGGATATTGACTTCATGGCTTTGGGAAGAATGCTTTTGGATATCTGCTCCTTTGCAACTCTTGTATCAGAGGGGTAGCTGTGTTAGTCTGAATCTGCAAAAGTGACAAAGAGTCTTATATATACACACTCACTGATATATTACCCATCACTGAGAGGGAGTCCATTGGCTAGTAGTGGTTTTCTAGCACTGGGATGTGCAATAGTATACCTGGCTTCCATTGTTATTCATGCATTGAAACTTGTGTCAATGAATAATCTGTGCATTTATCAATACAAAACTCAAGGCCAACAATCTTTAAGTAAAAACCCTTAATAATGTCTGTCAAACTATTTGTATGTGTAGAAAATTGTTTTAAAATGAATTAGTGATCACTTGTGTCAAAAAACTTTTTCATGACTAAAATTTCTTTGTCTTTTAAAATAAATTGTTCAAATTTCATTTATGGACATGGTTGGTGGTTTTTTGTTTGTTTGTTTTTTCTTTCAACCAGTCTTGAAAACTTAAGTATATTTTTATGGCCTTTTCATTCATGCAAAAAGGTGTTTTGACATGTATAACAAATTCATCCTAGATAAATACCTAAATAGCAAAGTTGTTGCTTTCTGCATGGGGAAGTCTAGGTTGCCAAAATTTTCCAGCCTGGGCCCCCAGAATAAGGAGATGCTAGCAGAGAAAGAAGGAGATTAGGAAGCATGAGCAAAAAAAATGTTGTCCAATGAAATTTGACGTAAGACTGAGAATCAGTGAGCTGGAGGGATATAAGAAAATTGTTCCAGAGTCATTAGAATTATCTGAGAATGGGATGAAGTGTTCATATTTCTTTTACATAGCATTCTTAGTTCCAAAATATTTTAGAGATGGTGAAAGGATTAATACCACTTATCGCTCAAATGCAGCTACTTCTGCTGTTGAAAGTGTGGCAGTCATACTGCATCAGCAACTATACAAAATAAGTGTTTTAAAGGGAAGCAAACAATTTTTTCCAGCAATATAATTGTCTGCACTGGAATTATTTGGGACTAATTAGGATTGTCACCTTTCAGATGGCCATAAAATGAACGAAACCCATGCCAGCTTGAATTATTAGATGAGTTATAGTCAGTACCACTAGAAATGGATACTAAACATACCAGGATACTGTACATAGTACATTTCAATTTTCCCAGTATTTATAATATAAAATATGCAAAATAGAAAGTTAATTTATTTAATGTGGGTTATGCCTCACCGTATATATTGCTCACTGTCATATTGCAGTTATAGTAATTTGTATCTGTGGAACAAAGTTTGCTTTTGAAACGAGGGAAAGCCTAAAGATTGTGTCCTTTTAATTGCCAGATAGGCAGAGACATTTAAAAAGATTCCATCTAGTTCCATTTCCATCCTTACGTGTCATTTATGTGTGTGCTGTCAAAAGAGACTAAATTTCCAACTTCAAGATTTTTCATGCTTCATCTTTGGAATTAGTAAATATATTTTAAGCTTGTCTCAGAAATGGAAGAAAATGAAATTTCAACATCTCCTGTAGTGGCAAACAAGTCAGACATGAGCTACTTTTTCCCAAATGTTCTTAGGACAGGTGACAACATTGCTGGAGGGCTCTGTGGTTTCTCTGAGTGTGTGAATACTTCTTATGGAATTCTCTGGAGAAAACAGTCGAAACACTAACAGAGATTTCTAATTCATTATTTACATTTTAAAATAATAAAGTGGAGCTACAAACTTTAAATAAATACTTTTAGAAATAGAAAATCTTTAGTGCTGGACTGGGATTTTGCTACCTTATTTGTTTTGAAGTTAGCTCAGGTCACAGCCACAAACACTAGCATGGAAATGTCCCAGGTGACATCAGTAGATTGACACAGTCTATATCTCACCTCATCTCTTGGATGGATGAATGGAGAGTATCGATATCACACCAGTGTCATGTTCACATCGTCTCCTCTTCCAGCATGATGTCAGGGCTTTTCCATGTTTTTCGCCGGGCTGCAGAACTATTCTTATACTCTACCTGAAAGGCTAGGGTATCCAGGTGAATTGCATATCTTTGAGGAATAATACTGTTCAGCCTGATGCTTTGATTCCCTGATAGTATGATACTAAAACCCTCAGTTGTTCCCTTTCCCCACATAATCTCTCAGGTGACTGTGGTTTAGGGAAGGCCTGATGAAAAGAAAGTGGTGGAGGAAGATCATGGAGTGCTGGTGATGAAGATGAATGCCAAATCCAATTGATTAGAACATAAATAATATTTAGGTTCTTGTGCAATCACAGTGCAGGTTAGAAGTGTATTCCTTTCCTCTGCTATCATGTCTGCAGAGTCTAGACTAGACAAAGACTCCTATGTGGTAGGCAGCCAGATTGATTCAGACTTTTACCACTTGGACACAGATGCATGCCTATCACAATAGTGTTTTTTCATCTCATAAACACTGAGTTTATCCTTACAATGTCCTTAATAGGCCATGAGTCAGGAGTATTTCTATTTTACATATGGGTTGAAACACAAGGTCTCAAGAGAAGTCTGTGGCAATTCTACATATTGATCCCATGTCTCTGGAATCCCCATCCAATGCCAATCTCCTTTTCCCCCTGCAAGAGAAGTCTTTGCCCTTTTTTGTTGGTGAAATCAGTGGGAAGTTTTTGATTCTGTTGTTGAAAAGAACTGTTAATTCTGCTGTCTGTCAGCACAGATACCTGTCATTCTTACCAAAAAAAAAAAAAAGGTAAGGTTTGCCCAGGAAACCATTTCTTGATAATAATGCCCCCACCAATTTGCATTCTGACTTACACTGTTTTCTTGTAGGGAAAGGGTATCAAGAAACCAGCAGTGATTTAGCTTTACCTTCATTAAAATTCCTCCAGCATCCAGAATACTTGAGAGTTATGGAATAGGAACAAGTGATTGATCAGTTTCCCATGATGGTTAACAGTGTATAGGATGCCTTGTTCATTACAGCTGAGAACATTATTGATTAATCTTTGGTACTGGGCAGTACCACCCATAACTCTACCCCTTCCTTTTGGGAAGGTCCTAGAGAGTCAAAGGGCACCTTATCTCCCATCAAATAAAGAGCATACAGGGTGGGTGTATTCTGCATCACTGAATGGGTATAGGCATAGGTGTTCTACTTCTACACCCCTTGGATCTCCAAGAGGGATTTCTCCTTTCTGAGGCATAATTCCTGCAGGAGATCACCCTCAGTCAGAGGGGGAGCTAATGCAGGGTCGTGCCTTAAATGCATAACTAAGCCCAGTGCAGCATTACCAACCCCAAGTATCCAAAAAAATCATGAGTTCAGCCTTCAAAAGAGCTGAGATTTAAAAACAACCACAAAACATTCCTGATTTTGAAGCAAGTAAGTCATTTATGGTTCATTTAATTTGTTTTCTGAGCCTTTTGGTGCATTCAGATAATATTTTATAGCTTTTGCTTTACAAGCATAAGAGCAAGAAACTCTTTTGTTTTAAAAGCTGAGATTCTCCCATCATCTCTTAACTTCAGAAGCTGGGGCTTTAAGAAAAACAGCAAAAATCAGGAGTTGGCAAGACTGCCTATGTGATGGACAGAAAGTAAAATCATAAACATGATTATAGTGTAGTATTCAGAGGATGAACTGTGAAGGTGATGTAGTTAGTATAATATTATGTTGACTGTGGACTAAGCAGTTATACCTGAAATCACATCTGATACATGACTCTATTTTTAAAAAAGTAAACTCTAAAATCCATGTTGAATAGAAATGGACCAGCACCACAATTGTCTTACACAAGTATTTGTGTGTGACAGCAGCTTAGTATACTCTTTTTTTTCCCCAGCCAATTTTTACAGATACTTGTTGCTTGCCTTTAAATTGAACTTTTAAAAAGTCCTTGCATAGTGACTTCCAAGTGTCAGTTGTTGCCACTGTCAGTTTTTTGTTTTACAAATTGTTCTGTTAATTGTGACACTAAATTGTGCAAACGTGTGCAGATGAAACAAGGGCTTGGACATAGTAAACAGTCTTTTCATATTCCATTTTGAACTCTGCTTAAGATAAACTCCCAGCAAGCTCTGCAAAGGATCAAGTCTTTTCTGTCGTTTGCCAAATAAATTTTCTGTTCTTTCTTGATTTCCAAAATCTTTAGCAAAATTCACTTGTGGTGCAATGAAGGTGGAGAAATTATTGTATGCAAGGATTTATACAAGGGTGGTTGGGACTAGCAGCAAAGTCACTGTTTCTATCACACATGCACAGACTTTTTTTTTTTTAAGTACCTTGAAGCAGCAATGTTATTTTAAATAGTTCGTGTGAAGGCAACTACTGAAAGAAAAGTATTATTTTATATAACATTGTATTGACATATTAAATGTGTTGTGCTGTGATTCTAAACAAGATTATTTCCCACACAGTGCACAAACACTCCTCCATGTATATTCATTCATTCTTCCATTGCCTATTAGATTAGGGTTTAATTCTTTGCTTCTAAAGTCCCCAGATATTTTCCTTTCTGTACTGTTATCTTTTAATGCTAGGCAACAAATCGGCAATGAGAAATAACGTATTGTGCTTCTGTGAGTGCCCCTGTGAGTGCACCTCCATAACACTTCCCAGGGATATGATGTGCTGAATCATTGGCATGGAGTCCTTATTTTTTCCTTCTCAAGTTGGAAAGTGTTCACAAAAGTAGCCATCTGGCTTGGCACAATAGATCCAGAAGCTCACTGTTCTTACATGGCTGCCAGAATTGATTCAGTGTGGAATGTAAATACAATTCTCAAGAGCGAGCAAAGACCATATTATAAAATTCCAAGGTTCTGGATTGGCTCTTATTTATTTACATTTGCAGTTTAATAAAACTAGTACCATAGTTTTGTTTTGTTAGTACTGTAATGGATGACATAATAAGCCAAAGAATAATAAGGCCCCCACCACTCCTTTGAGCTTGTAAGTGAGAAAACAAATTTGAATACCTCATGAAAATCACCACATTGTTTCCGTTTAGTTTTTTGTTGTAAACAAACAGTGGATTGAACAGAAGACTAATATGGGGAAATTGGTGTTTAGCCTATTATTTGCCACAAAATTGTTGCATGTTCTCAAAGCAAAATTTTTAGCAATCAGCCACCACAACATGCTATGGCTTCTGAATCACCCTAATTTGCTGTCTAACGTTTGATGGGTTGCACAATGAAAATGTTTCCAAAGATTAACAAGATTTCCTTACCCTATATTAGACCTAAATGAAACTGGAAAAAACATGGTGGATGGAACTCCCCTTGCTATCATGTTCCCCATACTGAACATAAAGAGTACTTATCAAATGGCCTACTACGAAAGCTAACATTTTTCTCTTGGCTTCTCTTTTGCCCTAAGCCAATAGATCAAAATGCAAAACAGACAGTGGAAAGAAATGTGTATTTTATTTTTTAAAAAGTCGGAGCTGCATGGAATGCCAAAAATAAATGTGACTGAGCAACAGATGATCTTAACAATAACTGTTTCCAGCTAAATTCCTGTCTTCTCACATCCAGAGAGGTAATTAGCCTACTACTGACAACTCTGTGTATCCTTTTTTGTGATCCTGATAGACCTAATTTACCACTGACAGTCCTAAAAGGATTCCCCATTTAGTGTTTTCTTCCATTCTCCTGATAACTCATTAGTGAGCCCTAGCTTTATTGAATGCTGGCAACACAAAGAGTAAATTGGCTTGCATAAATCATTCAGCAGCTTCAAGGGACAAAATATTTTGGTGCACATAGAGTTTGTCTTGATTTTCTGTTCAACAGATTTGGAGCCCAATTCTGAATTCCTTCCACCCTATGTCTTTCCTGATCCAACAAATACTAAATGCATTTTAAAGTAAGGCCATATTAATAGATATAGTATTCAAACATAGACAGTCAGGAATGGAATTCTTTCAGGGAGACTCTGAAGCAACCTGAGACAGCTTATTCACTAAATGTAACAAACATTATAGTAAATAAAGATAATTACTTATTTTTATGGAATATATCACATTTCAGCTAGGGGCTCCCACAGCATTTACAAAGAACCACTTAACTTCACACTAACACGAAATATGATCACTGGTCAATAGTTCACAGTATTATTACCAAATACTTTAGAACAGAAAATGTAAGAATATTGGGTGCCGCAATCTCAGGGTAACTGCTCCTCTGACCTGTCTGTGGTTTGCTCAAGGGATGCTCCTCTATCTGGGCAGGGACCTGCATTCCTCTCCCTCCCACCAAGAGATTTAGGCTTGCAGCCCTCTTACGATGCACTGTGCTTATCCCATCAGCTCTGACCTTATCTTAGCACCTGCAGTTTCCCTCTATTTCTCCAGGAGCCATGACAGTGACAAGACAGTGTCCACAAAGCAATGTATATTTTTTTACGGCCAAATGCAGTACAGAGAAAATATATAATAAAACAATAAATAGTCTAAAGGCATATTAAGCTAGGTGACAGTCATCTTCCACACAGGGGTCCTGTAAATGTCAAAGTCCTTCAAAATCCTTCAAGCAGGGCTTGTCATCTGGTGAAAGTTTCATGTTAGATTTCAAATCAAGAAGTTCTTCAGTCAGAGTTTATACCAAAAGACTTCAAAAAAGAACTAGATAAATTAATGGAGGATAGGTACATCAATGGCTATTAGCCCGGATGGGATGGGATGGGATGGTGTCCCTAGTCTCTGTTTGCCAGAAGCTGGGAATAAGCAGCAGGGGATGAATCACTTGATTATCTGTTCTGTTCATTCCTTCTGAAGTACCTTCCATGGGCTAGATGGACCGTTGGTCTGACCCAGTATGGCCATTCTTATGTTCGTTCCCTTGCCTTCTGGGAACCAGTATGACCTAGTATCTGCAAAAATTCCTGGGGGTGATACCTCTTGGAGGTTTTTTCCTTCAAGTGAAGTGAAGTGATTACCCCTCTCTATTTGTTTGTTATTTGAGGAAAGTTGAGTTTTCCTCTCTGATGCTGTTAGATACAATCTCAGATTGCAAACATCTACTATAGTTTCAAAGATGGGCCTATGTTTATCATATCTGTCACACTGAATCCCTGTGCAACTACAAGATAAATTTTAAGTAGAAAGTAACTACCTACATAGAAAGTCGCTTCCAAACATTTTTAGTGTCATTGCTGAGATGGAATGGGCCCCTCAACTTTAGTGCTTGATGCGGGACATATACCTGGATGCGACATATACCTGGATTTTAAGCATGTAATTATTGCACACAAGGTCTCTTCTTTTTTATATCATTATTGAGAAATAGGACATGAGGCTGGGGAAGACATTGCCTACTTGAAAAATTGTAAGTGGTTAAGAAACTGATGCTCCTGAAGATGCATCAAGGAGCTAGTCTTGTTAAGATTTAGAATAAGGGTAAACCTGCACACAGTAAGATTCCCCAAGTATAACTGAGGGCAGAATTTGTTTGCATGTGTATCCAAATATAAAATCACTTGAGCATGCTAATATAGGAAGATTTCTGATATTTTTTTATATAACTGTTGCTATAAAATGACCAAAGGTTTCAGTATAGTGTTTCTTTGCTGTTTCTCATTAAAGCAAGCACTGTTCAATACTCTGAATTTCTGCTTAGTGTATCAGAAAGAGAGAAACTATTCTATCTTCCATTTTTTAAAGTGCACACATGCTTATGTGCTCATCCAACCTCTGCTTACAAAATAGCAATTGATATACACCGCCTTTTTACCATCATAACAAAAATATATCTATTTTAGGTACTTATATGTCCTCTATTACCATGGTATCTAAGTAGTTCATTATCTTTAATGTACTTATTCTCACAACACCCCTGTGTCCATTTTTATTATTTATTCTAAAAATCCCACTTTAAATGTTCTTAGCTGACTGGATGATTGATTCAAAATACTTTGGTCTTTCTTTTATACAGTATCTCCATCACTTGAAGAAATTGCTGTTTAAAGTGCATTGTATTGGCTCCTGGAAAAATGTTCTGTCTAGCATAAAATAATTTCCATTCGTCCCTGGTATTGCCACCATCAACTTCAGAGAAAAGCTAAATGCTAGGACAGGAGAAATCAAATAGTAAAAGAGAATAATATGCAGAGAAAATAATAAAGCACAATAAAGCTTTATTTAGATATTACAGGCTACTAAAAAAATTAAGTATTACAATAGGTCAAATCAAGAATGGACCAAAATGTTTCTGAAAGAAGAAACATTAGCAGAAATGTCTTTGGGGACTGCTTAATTTCCCTAGGGTCCCGGGAAGACTGCTGCTGAGAATCAATGGGACGTTACATCGCCACCTAATCGGACTCAGGTTTTAAAATGCTACTAGTAACTGAAAGCCCATACTGTCTGGTGGGCATGGTTGTTGGGCCAAGTAATCCACCTTTATGCAGTCTCCCATACACAATTAATAAAATTGTTGCATGCAAATTCACTGTTGAGTAAGGCTGGTGACTTGTTGAGTTATCCCTGATATCACAATGGTCTGGCCCTAAGATTCTTGCATGGCATAGATACATGCCTTGCCTTAGCTGTACATCACATAATTATAATTTGTAAAGTCAAAATGATTGAAAATTGAAAAATTGGATGGTGATTGTCAAGGTTTGTCTCCCCACTCTGAACTCCCTCTGCTACAGCTTAACAGCAAGGAACACCATGAATCAATTATCAAGTGATACAGTGCAAGCATGCAAATCACTTACTGTTGGACTTGGCTTTCTTAGAAGATTATAGAAAAGTAGAATAGAGCCAGAAGTTTAGTTCGTCCATAGCCAGACGAACGGCACAGACAGACAGACCAGAGAGACAAGCGGGAGAAAATGAAACTAAAAACCACCCCCTTTGTTCTTGAGGTTGATTAGCATTTCTGTTAACATCATTCCCTCTCAGGTTCCTTCAGGTTAACCCTTCACTGGTAAAACAGTAATTCTAAGCTACTTCATACTTATGACAGTGACAAACTATGGAATCTATTCATATACAAAACAGAGCTATCAGCCATGCTTGTAGAAGTTTCCATCATTTCAAGATGACTCAGCAGATGTTCTAGGCTTCAAAGTCAGAGAGTTAGAGTGACAATTCTGGAATTTTATTATATAGTGTTTAAACCTTCTTTATTCTTTTGTTAATTCTTAGTGACCCAGGTTGACTTGTGCTGTAAGCCTTTTGGCTTTGGGTATCTCATATAATGGATACATTTTGGTCATTTAAAGGACTCTTCCATCAGCTTTTTAGATCTTTAAATCTAATTTAAAGATGAGTTTTCTTGGTAATGGTGACCTCAGAAAACAATTGAGTTTTTTCTGGACAAGACTCCAAGACTATCTAAGCTCTTTGGTCTAGGAAATCACTTTCTTGTTTTAGTGAAGTATTGGAATTAACCCCTAATTTGCTTTTCTTGTGACATGTAATGATTTGCTTTTCGACCCATTTTTAGAGATTTTCTATGATTTTGTTCCTGGATTGCTTTGCCAGATTGTTTTTTTTTTCCCCCATGCTTTCTTCATTAATTTTTAAATTTAATATATTAGGATTTTTTTCTGACATGGAAATTATCTATCTTTAAAAAAAATAGATGACTGTTTCAGGAGTGGCAGAATTTCAGAGTTTAATCAACCTTGAAAACAAGGGTAAAGCCAAATTCCTTTAAAAAATTCTTTGTCTAGGAAGGTTGAAGTAGGGCATGCCACCACATTACCTGGTTTATCATATAGTTTATCTGGTTTTTTTTTTGTATTCTTTTGTTTTAGTCTGTGCTATATAAAACATTTATTGCAGCACTTAAGCAACTTGGCCCTGGTTGAACTGTATGCTGAACTTAAAGCATCAGTATTGCTTAGCTCAAAGGGAGACATGCTTAAATGCTTTGACTATTTTGGGTCCTTATGCTTTATAAATTAAAAGATTACTATGTAATGTAAGATCAGTAATCATTAGCAGAACATCAGTGTCCTATAATAACTTGATTGCTTTTTTAATTGGGTTTGCCATGTGTTCCAGAGAGAATGGATACAGAAACAATCCATGTATACTGCCTGTTTAGGCTGAAGTTCATGGGTTTCGTCTTACTGTTCATGAAGTTGCTATGACGTTTTACTACAGTATTTGCATTGTGTTTCAAAACTCTTAAACTTATTTTGAAAGGGCCAGAACAACTCCTCTCCTTAGCTACATGTGCAAGAGTCAGATGTATTAGGAGTGATCATCATCCTCAGAGATTGTTGCTCTAAAACCATAGACAAAGCCTGGTACTGTCACTTATCTCAAATAATTCCTTGAGGGGATTGTTCAAGTATTTGCATAGATCATTTCTCAGATTCCATGTGGTCATACTTTCATCAGTCTTTGCTACCCCAGCTCTCACTCAGTTTTAAAGTACACCATTTTTGTTGTTGTTTGAGGTCAGTGCGCAGGTGGAGTTGTTCTGAAGGAACCCAGGTTCTCCAAGATCATCAACATTTCCACCCTTTTTTATTCCTCTCTAGCTTTTCACTGTGGCATTTTGGGATAAGGGACTTTTTAGAGGCAAAGTTTTTTCTGGACTTCAATCTCTTGGGAGAGGGAGTGTCTCCATGCAGTGGATGTCTTGGTTCATGCATCTGTTTTTGTCTCCCTTTTTTATTGAAGGCATCAGGCTCTACTAATGATGCAATCCACACAAGGCAGTGTAGCAACAGCATGGAAATTGATTTAAAAGTTGCTGTGATGATCCTATAGAATTGATTCATCTTAGTATCAGTTTTGTGTGCATAGATCAAGTGTAACCATACTGGTGCACACAGGGTGAGATTGGTTGCTCAGAGCATTTTGAGTCAACTCCCCATTTTGTACTGGCCAGTTTATGGAGTTCACTTTCTTGTACAGCTTTCTAATATGCTTTTTGAATACTAGTGTTTGATCTAATGTGATCCCAAGCTACACTGGATGTTCACAGTGTTCAATGATTGTACCATTCTAAAATCTTTTGAGTTATTTCTCAGTCTGATGGTGTTTCAGGTAGAAGTGCACACTTGTGTCTTGTTAGTGTTGATGTTCAGGAACCATATGAGATAATATTTTTCAACTACATTCAGCGAGACAATTAAAATGTGCTCAATGTCCTCAAATCATCCTGATTTGGTGATGGTATCAATATAATCTGCATAAAAGAATGTTTACACATCATAGAATGCTGGTTAATCATTTGCAGAGACCTTAAACAGCCAGGGTGATAGAACTGAATCTTGAGGCAATCCAGTCCATTGAGTATGCCATTGATTTTCTGACCATCAATCTTTCAACAAAGAAACACTGATTTTTTAATATATTTTTTTAGACAATAGGAGATGACCTGGACCATATCACTATTTTTCAAAACTTTGCCAATTTCAGTACAAGTGAACTATGGCTCATAATTCATAAGCAACTGACAGATTGACAAAAAGCCCCTGTAATTCTTCAGGTTTCAAAGTCATCTTTGATGTACTATGTTAGATTTGCAGCTTGGCCACAACATGAACATCCTGGGAGAAAACTGGCATTCAGCTTGTTGTCTTTCTGCTATCTCAACCATGGGTTCAGGTGTCTTTCCACATTTCAAAGCTTTCATGGCTATTGTTAGCTCCTCAGTGTTGAGCTGCTGATTGTGGACTTTGCCATCACTGGGGAGTGAGCAAAGTTCTTGCTTGACTTCTATCATTCTGTGCATTGCTTTGTGGGCTGGCTTATCATTTGGGATGAGTTGGTATGTGACTTTATTGGGAAAGACTGCGGCCATGCTCTTTGGTTGTTGTCCATAAGGATTCAGCTTGAAAACGGTGGTCCATACCTTTTTGCTATTATAGCACAGGTTTGATTCATTCCACTCCCTCCAGCAATCATGTTGCTTCTTTCCAATCTCTCTCACAAACATTTCCCTAAGACAAGTGGTTTCTTCACCAAAGAAATCCAAGTCAAACAGTTCTGAATATGTCTTATAATGCTGGCCTGTCTGTTCTGAACGCCAAGATACATACATACAGTGTCCAAAATTTCCTAGGGATGTGCTTTTGTGGAATCTTTCATATCAGGGAGATTCTCCATAGAGCTTGTATATCTGAGCAATATTACAGCTTGATTCATCCACTTGAAAGGTAAAGCCTTCCCAGTCAGTCTTTCTGAAGTTGAAATGTCAGGAGATACTTCATTTTCCTGTGTTGTACTGAAGCCTCTGTTGTCACTTACACCGGTCTGTGCTGCAGTCTTGAAATTGCTGCCATAACCTCCCTTCTGTAGATGCCTACATATTCAGAGGTGACAAAGGGTAGTTCAGGATTGCAGTCTGTGTTCTATTTGTGCTTTGGAAGGTACATTTGTTCTTGAAGTCATATGTGGAGCAAGATCAAGTTGTTTGTTGCCACCCACTTCACAACTGCTTCCCCATTATTGTCATTGATGGGGTATCCACAGATGGTGATTTGACTGTTGAAGTCAACTATGACAAGACATGTTTTTTCTGGCAGGGGAAAGTCAGTTGGTCATCTTAATTGTTCACCTGGTGTTTTTTTGTAAACAAAAGCTACTGCTATTTGATCAAGTTCAACCATGGTACGTTCCATTGTACCATGGTGTTTCACAGCAGCGTTTTTACCAGTCTTTTCTTATGTATATATTGTGCTTCTATAGATGTTGCTTTTGATGATTGCAGCAATATACATACCAGGAATGTTTAGTGCTGTTGTCTTTCTGTCTCTTGCAAGCACATATATCTGTTTTAATCCCAGATAGATAGGCTATGGCCATGAAAAATGTGGCACGGACCATGATATCTGATCTCCCCTATGAAATCTGGTGTTTTGTGTGTTTTTACCCTATACTATACAGCTTTCATGGGGGAGACCAGTGTTTATACAATTGGGAGTCCTGACCCAAAAAGGGAGTTGCAGGGGGATTGCAAGGTCATTTTAGGGGGGTCACAGTATTTCCATCTTTACTTCTGTGCTGTCTTCAGAACTGGGTGGTCAAAGAGTAGCAGCTGTTGGCTGTGTGCCCAGCTCTGAAGGCAGCACTCCACCAGCTGCAGCGCAGATATAAGGGTGGAAATACCATACCAGACCATCCTTACTTCTGCACTGCTGCCGGTGGTGGTTCTGCCTTCAGAGCTGGGCTCCTGGCCAGCAGCTTCCTCTCTCCAGCTACTCAGCTCTGAAGGAAGTGCCACTGCCAGTAATGAAAGAAGTAAGGGTAGCAATACCGCAACACCCCCTACAATAATCTTGTGACCTCCCCACCCCCCAACTCCTTTTTGGGTCAGGACACCTACAATTACAGCACCATGAAATTTAAGTTTTAAATAGCTGAAATCATGAAATTTATTATTTTAAAAATCATATGACCATGAAATTGATGAAAATGGACCGTACATTTGGTAGGGCCCTACAGCTAGAATATCAGCCTTCTTTAACAGAATCCCTCCACACTGAAACTGATGATTTTAAGTGCTGTCTTTGGATATGTCCCTGGAAGGGACCATTTATGTTGACATCTATATCAATGCATTTTTTATTGCTATTTTAGCACCTATTGTTAGACTTGGTCTCTCCTCTAGTTAGTTGCAATGGGAGATTATCATGATGTGAACTTATCTGACATAACTTCTTCAGGGTTACTGTGGGATGAGATGTTGCCTTTTGTCATTTGGACAGTTAAATCCTTCATCTGTCTCCATGGTTATTTTACATGTTCCCAAAGTGGGATTTAGACCCTATAAAACCCCTTGGAACGTAACAAGTGGCAAGTTTGAAAGAAGGAGCTGAGTTGGTTGTGATATAAGTGCTTATATGTGGTAACCTGGTGTTGTCAAAGGCAAAGTGACCCATGTGACCATAGACAGCACCAGCTAACACTACAAAGGTACGTTCTGTAGGTACAAGAAGCAGTGGGCTCTCATAGGGGGAAGAAGCAATATTAAATACACTTTTTTATGGAGAGCACTCATAGAATCAAGAGGAGTGCCACAGCCAAGTAAGCGTATGACCATCCAAAGAGCAGAATGCTTCTGTCTAGGTCTTTTGTTAGCTATTGAAAGCATTGCTCAATCTTATTTCTCTCCTGCAGACCTTACGAGCTCGTATTCCTTTACTGATGCAAAATTCCAATTGTTTTTCCAGGCAATTTAGTCTCAGTAAGGGCTACAGGGGGTAGAGAGGTACCGTGATTGCAGCTAGTGCTCTGAAATGAAGAGGAAAATTCAGGGAACATATGAAGCAAACAAAAATCCAAAGCAACTGAAATATCAAAATATAATTTAAATGCATAAATTTAACAACTGAACTGTCCCTCTGTATTCCCTCTTTGCCAGCTACATCACTAATTTAATACTTTTTTTAATTTGTTTGTTTGCTTGCCTTGGCCTACTATCAACTCCTTGACAAGGAAAGTGCAAATAGGATTAAATGAAAACAGTTCTTTCCCCCCTCAAGTAAATTGAAGGATGTTGTTTTAACCAAAAAGCTAATATAAAAAGAGAGAAAAGAAATCCAGAACCACAGTGCTGAACATCTTTCAAAGTATTATACACAGTATTAAAGACAAAGAAACAGCAACATGTCCTCATTTGACTGATACAAGCTAAACCTGAGAAATCTGATACAAAAGAACTCAGCAGATTTATGTATCTTTTTGATACAAAAAAAAGCCTTTTTGAGTATTCTCCCAAATTCTGCCTGCATCAGAGAAAACTGTATTGATTTACCACCTCATTCTCTTTGAATGGACTGAAGTCAGTTTAGATTCCCATTTATTTAAACCAGCATTTGATCAGGTTGTAACTCAATCATCTCATATCATTTTGGCCTATCAGGTCAATTATTCATAGGAAAATTCTGTAAGTAAACCTTGGCATGATAAGTAGAGTCATTATACATTATAGAGTAAATATATTTTTTTCCCCAAAAAATCCTGTAATCGTACTTTTACAGAGACATTGTCGTAAAATGCTAGCTATATCACTCCCATTTTAGAAAACCTTTAATTATGTATTCACAACATAGTCTGTAAGAAGAGCAATAAGGACTGAGTAAATATCTATTCTTTAGTGGTAGTAAAAACAAAAACAAACAAAAAACCTACAGAATGTCCTATCATCTAAATATGTTAAAATACCCAAAAATGTCTAATATAAAAATCACAATAGCTATTCAGAAATTATGCATACTTACCATCTACAGTTCCAGCCATTTCCCAAAGATGTATATGCTACACAAACGGTACACATTTCCCAGACATCTCCCATAATTAGCTCACTGTTTGAAATAAAGGGTCAGCTGAATTTCCTAGCCTTAAATATAAATCTTCTTTCTTTGTCAAGTCATTCATGTTAGTTTGGAATGTTTAAATGCAGTTTAAATACAGATTAATAGAGGGCATGTATCTCAATCTATTTCAGTTATGTAGCTATTAGAAGAGCAAATATCTTAACAAGAAGCACTCCAATGAAACTAGATGGAGACAGAGTTTACAGTCAGCTAAATGCAATTTTAATGTTAGCTGAAAAATTTCTGGATTATGAATTGTTTGTGATTAGCAGCTCGCTGTTTACTTTGCTGAAGATTTGTGGAGATAATTAAGTGATGACTTCCAGGTAAAATTAAGCATATGATCCCATCTTCACAGACACTGAGTGAAACACAGGAATTTGTGGAGTGAGGATTTATTTCTTAATTTATCTGATTATCACTTATATTGTTTTGTTTATTTGCAAGATCGTGTGTGTGTGTGTTCTGTTTTAATTAACAGCCCTTACAGATACAACTGAAAATATTAAAATATTTCTCTTTTTTTTCTTATATGCTCAGTGTCTCCATGACACTCTTAAAATGATTACATTCGGAGCAGGCCTCAGTATTGATGTAGCCCTTCTCTCAAGTGGAGCCAACAGCAACCAGGGCTGGGTTCAATATCTAGTGATTCCTTTTTAACAATAATACAGAACTGGCTCAAGGCCCCACTCCATAACCTGGGGAAATTATATACCATGCCTGGGTGTCTCTGAGAGGCAATGCTTCCTTACTTGCAAGCATAGATTCTGAGTGCAGAAAAGAAACTTTTAATGAAAGGAGGGAAGTCACCTGACATTAATGAGGGGAAATGCAGCAAGCAGGATTCAAAAACATAAAACCGTGAGCAGGACACCCAACCCAGAGTGCATGGGGCAGAGTCATCTGCTTCCTGTTCATGAGTTCCACAACCAAAAGTTCCTTTGCACAGTGGTTGTCCTTGGTCAGTGAGGACCCTGGGTTCAGAAGGGAAAAAAAGCAAAACATGCAAACTAAGTTTAAGATCTTAAAGAGACTGATTTCAAGAAGTAATTTCTCACTCTAAATACTATTTTAGGCAAGTTACAGAGTTTCTGTAGCTTAGCATTCCAGTTATTTCTTCTTACAGACTGGACCCTTGTCTGGACTCAACCCTGCCTTTCCCCTCAGGTTAATTCCTTTGTCCTTTCAGTAATTCTTCTTGAGTAGGCAATGGAAGAGTATCCTGTTTGCCTTACTCCCTAGTCTTAAATAAGATTTACATAAGCCAAGAATTTTTTGTTTCCCGATCTTAACACCACCGACCGCCCCTTGTAGTGAAACATACTAGAAGTCCAAAATAGTGTTTAGTACCAGGTGACAGGACCAACTGACCTGGTAGTGTCATGGCTACATCCCAGGATGCCTCTCAAGAAAGAGAGATATTAGTGTCTTTAAAGTCTTATTGTTTCTTCCTAATGGCCCATCAAAACTGATGGCCTGTTGTCTGGTGGGTATCTCCCAATACACACACAGTTGGAACTGTTACATAGTCAATATTCCTAACATTAGATACACATGCATACTAACTGGATAAACATGTTCAGTAAATTATAGCATTTCCAATGATATCTCACATGACCCATCTTGATAAAACATATCTTAGTTATGCCATATTCATATCATAACAATATTTCTATGAAGAATATGGAGTGTAAAGTTGCAAGTATTGTTGATTGGAACAGGTGGATGGAGTTCATAACATAGCTTAACACATGATGAATCTCTTGGTGAGTTGCAGACTAGTCAGGCTGGCCTAGACAATGACACACATCACTTCATTCACTGGATGGTCTGTCCATGGAAGGGAAGGGAAGACTATGTAGCTTCTAGTGTTGTGGTGTCACAATGAAGCAAGAGAGAAGACTTTTTTTGGTCTTCAATTTGATAGGGTACATTTCCCCAAATTCCATCTCAAGGGCCCTCTTTACGGCTTCAGGGACAATTAGGTGTATTCAAGCATACTGGATAGAGTCAGTGGCCCTCTTCTCTTGCAGTGGCCAGTCTTTTTGGCCTTAGGTTATTGTAGAACATTCCATTTCAAATGTTCATGGGCTTTGAAAATATTGACCACATAAGCAATGGTCTTCCAGAAATACAAAATATAGTATGTGTGTGGGATCCCTTCTGGGAAGGACAGTTTGGAACCTTCTGCCTTGCATAATGGGCATGGGGTAGACATTCTTCAAAAAAATATTTGTTTATTTTAAAAAACAAACCTATTAGATTAATCACAACATATACCATTTGCATCTGCTCATGACAATTACCTCAGTGTTCTTACCATATTCTTAAAATATTTCACAATTTTTACCACCAAAGAATTGGGCAACTTATATAGGTAAGTTAATAATAGGCCTACTAATTTCTAAATTAAAAAAGGTGTTTAAAGTTATCACAATACTTTCATCTACCATTACAAAATTAGTTTTCCCAGGCCCATCTCAAAGAGGCTTTTTCATTTGTTTTGTCTTTCTGAATATTTCACAATGTAAAAATCACTTCAGCTCAATAAAATCCTTCAAATGTGCATCCATTTTTAGAACATGCTGTAGTAAATTTAGGATCAGGTTCCTTTTCTTTTTTTTAGCAGCAGTGGCAATCTAGTAATTTTGGACAATATTTTTAAAGCATGTTTTATTTACAATTTTCCCAATGCTGCTATCCCAAGGCAGTTCCACTGTGAAAGCAATGGTGAGAATGCTTATATAGATAGTGTTTTATCTATCCTGTCATCTAATTCTGCTCAGACAATGGTTAAACTGCCAACTGTCTCTGTGCTTGCACTTTCACTGTTACTACAACTAGTGAAATTGGTGGTAGCAAAAGCAGAATTACCAACCCTCCAGGAATTATAATTTTTAATTAAAGACTGACATATGATGAAATCTCCAGGATTTCATCCAACCAAAGTTAACAACCCTAAAGCAAGAGAGAGATTTCAAGAATGCTAGAACAGAGTGTGAGTTCTCTACCTATAAAATGGTGATGGTTTGCAGAATTTGAAAGATGCAGCACACAGAAAACTTCCTGTGTGAAGAGACAGCAGCCATTTTGTTCTCAAAGTTGCTGCACCTTATAATAGAGAAGACACATGCATGTCATTAGTTTTCTCTTCCACGCTAGTGTTGTCTGATCTAAATCAGGAAGACTTATACCTGTTTTCTTTAAACACAGATTGCACCACAGCATTTCTACATCATGCTTATAATACAATTCAATAAAAATCGCACTAGCTGTTGTTCCCCTTGTGATGTATCAAAGTTTGTCTCACAGATTCATTTCACTCTCCCTTTATGAAACAGTCAAAAACCTTTAATGGATTAAGATATTTACATTGCATCACACAGGGGCAAAATATCTATTTTACCTTAAACTTAAAAATTGGGGGATTCCTTACCCACTCAGGGTGCACTACAAATGCTCTCCTGGTTGTCCTAACTGAGCACCACAAAAAAATGTGCTTTTTCTGTCCAGGGCCTGATTCTCCATTGCAATCTGACTTGCCTGTCATCCCACCATAAAGATGGTTCAGGGGAAATAAATCTTGCCCAGGAGGCCTCTTCCATCAGCAAAGAGCTGGTATAAGGCTTCACCACCCTCATCTGACCATTAATGTAGGGAGCACACTGAGGAGGTAGGGAAAGGAACCAGGAGACAGGTAGCAGGAGTACAGTGTGCTAAGCTCTACTTTCTACTACCTATAAGGAGCAATGGGAAACAAAAAATAGTTAAAGCAGCTCTGAGTCTTCTCTGATTTACACCAGACACAGGGCAGGTCCTTCCATGTTCTAGAACAAGGAGAACATGCATGTGGATTAAAAATTCTTCCCTTTCAGCACTGCATCCATCTGCACTAGGGTAATCATGAGTTGGCTGTTTTTCATCCAGTTGTTGATCTCTTGCATGCAGAGAGACATTAATGTGGTGAAGTTTACTGCATATGCTGAGTAGGTCTGGTAAATCTGCGTGTCACTGGCATTTTACAACATCCTTCCGAATTTTCATGTGTTTTTTACAATGAAGAGGGGAGAAGGATAATCCAGGTATGAGAGTTTTGTGTGTGAAGCTTGTAAGGACAAGAAGCAAATTCCAATCACAATTCCTTGGGACCTGTTTGAGAGGAATGGTTTGAATCAAGTTTATTTCTACCACATCTACTCTAGTGAGGTGTTTATTGAGGTCAGGAACATCAGTGATGCAATGTGTCAAATGTGCTGCCATAGCTGTTTCCAGGAGAATGGTCACAAAACTTCTTTATGTTGGTGGAGAGTAGGTGGTGTTGAAGTTTAGTTGTCACTGTGTCTTCGGTGATTTAACTACAAAATGGAGGCTGGAGATTAGATGACCATTTGTAAGACCACTAGTATCCAATATAAGTTGTCATAAGTATAAAGTAGCCTAGAATTACTGTTTACCTGTAAGGGGTTAACCTGAAGGTAACCTGAGAGGGGGGATAGGGACCAATAGGAACCAGAGATGCTAATCAACCTCGAAGACAAAGAGAGTTTTAGTTTTGGTTTATCTCTCTCCTTCTGTTCTCTCTGGCTATGGGATGAACCACACCTATGTCTTTACTCTACCTATCTATAATCTTCTAACAAGTCAAGTTCAGCAGTAAGTGAATTGTATGCTTGAACTGTATCACTTGATAATTGATCCAGTGTGTTCTTTATACTGTTAAGCTTCAGCAGAAGGAGAATCCCTAGGGAGTGGTCAATGATGCTGTGTGATGCAAGTGGGGGTTTTCTATTAATTTCTGTGCAAGGGATTTATTCTTTTCTTTTTCTTTAATTAAAATCTTTCTTTTAAGACTCTGACTGCTTGTTTCCATTAGATAGATCCTGGTTGGGATCGGGCAAGTGAGGGGGGTTTTTTTTGTTTTTTTTCTCAAGCCTCTCCCAGGTAAAGGGAGGAGGTTGGAGGGGGGGTGTTAAAGAAGGGGTTCCAAATTATCCAAACCCATTGTTTTGTGGGCTTAATTTGGTGGTGGCAGCAAGTGTACCAAGTCCAGACACAGGAGAAGTTTGTGTTTTGGGGAAAAAGTTTTAACCTAAGCTGGTAAAATAAGCTTGGGGGTTATTTCTTTTTTTTTATGCGGGTCCCCACATCTTTACCCGAGAGTTCAGAGTGGGGAGGCAATCCTGACATAAGTTTACTGAGAACTGGTCAGACTATTATATGCTTCAGGGAGGCACGTGGGCTGTCGTGTTTGAAGGGAGAGAGATTAATTTTGATCTGCAGTCGTCCCAGCTGATGGTGTTTATTAGTCAATAGAGGCAGAGGTATGTAGTCACCTGCCATGGAAAAAAGGAATCACACAAAGCCTACTTCCTTTACCTATGACTCCAGTAAGACAGGTGATTCCTTCCTCATATAGGAGGAGGAGAAACACAAATCAGAAAAAAGTACTGAGGGAATAAGAGAAAAGCATTGGGATGTTTCATCCATCCTATGAGCAAAAGCTCTGAATCTCCTTTCTGTATGTAAACCATCCACAGTTTTCCCTCATTCCTTCCAATAAAGCCACTGTGACCTTTTAAAATCATCTTAGTCACCAAACACACCCCTTCTAGCTCCTGAGCCCATTAGCCTCTCACTTCATGGCCTTTTCTTTTCTGTAGCAAAACCCAGCTTTCTTTCCCAAGCCAAAATGTGATTCTTCTTCCCAAGCCCTCTGGGACCCCTGCAATATTGCAGTTCTATATCATTGCTGGACCTGAATGGAAAATAAACCGCTAAATGAAATTTCAGTGACTTATGGACAAATGCACAAATATTTTCTCAAAAATATCTGATTTCTAGTCAGCTACCCACTGCATGGGTAGGCTTCAGCTTGGGAACTGCCCAGTTCCCCCTTCCCCCAGAGTGCAAACACAAAATTATATCGTCTTGCACTGCACAGAGAACTATAAAGAATACACTCATGAAATTTGCCCCCTCCCTCAATGTAGAGGAAGATATGCACAGCTTCCTCCCCCGCCCCAGTTATGAATTCCACAAACTGGTTTTTGAGAAAACAAAAACAAGTTAATTAACTACAAAAGAGAGATTTTAAGTGATTATAAGGGGATAGCAAACAGATCAAAGCAGGTTACCTATCAAACGAAACAAACAGGCAACCTAAATTTAAGATACTGTTACAAGTAGTAATTTGTTATCCTAAATGTTGCTTGAGGCAGATTGCACTGGTTCCTGAAGTCAAGATTCTCTTGCTTTCAGCTTAAAACTCCAGGTATTTCTTTTGGAGGCCAGACACCTCTCCAGCCTAGGCTCAGCTCTTCTTTCCCCTACACCTCCCGACCTGCCCTGCCCACCCCACCCCAGTCTGCTCTTTGTCTTTGTGTCTTAGATGTTCACAAAAGTCATTCTGGGCAGGGATTCAGTGAAGAACGACCCCTTTTTAGACTCCCCTGCCTTAAATAGGTTTTACATATAGTGGGAGTCCTTTGTTTTCCAGTGTGATTCCCACCCATGGCCAGTGGAAAAGTTCAAATTTTAGTATAAAAAGACATAAAAAGATACAGTAGTTAGAAGCTAGAATTGCTAGGCAAATTCAGACTGGAAATAAGATGCATTTATTTTAGCAATAAAGATAATTGACCACTGGAATGATTTACTTAGATATCTGATGGACTCTCCAAGATCACATTCCAAAAGAGATGTCCTAACTCAATCAGAAGTTATGGGCTTGATGTAGAAATTACTACATGAACTTCTATGGACTGTGTTATACAGAAGGTCAGAGTAGATTATCATAAGGAGCCCTTCTTGTATTAAAAGCTATACATCTAGAATTTATTAATCTTAAATCTGCAGGGAAGTGATGTTTCTGCAGGAACAGAAACCAGGCTGACAAGTATCCAAAACCAGAGATTTTATTGGATCAAATATTCAAATGAATGACACTATTTAATTCAATATTGATATTAAAATGGCTAATACATCAAATATTGTGTTATGGTCATTTTGAAATGTAACTCTATAACTACAGTTTTCAACCATCAATTAAAATAAGTACACATATGCAGAAATGCATACTTGGTGCAAAAGTCTAGAGTGGGTGGATAGGTGTTTAGTCACACAGTTTTAGTCCAGTATGTCGTAACTATTTGCATGTGCCTTAAATACAAGAATCTGCACACAACTGAAATCAGTGAAATGTGAAGAGGAGACTGGAGGGTGGATCTTACTGCACTTACACTGATAAGAAGACAAAAACACTTTTGTGAAGACTTATTTGAAGTAAAATTTAGTATGGAAATATGTGGCCTATGCTGAAAATTAGCACCCAGAATCCAGAAAGAATCTATTTTAGAAAAAAAGGGGAAAGTTTTTGAACACTATGTTGTCTTGAGAAACGGAATTTATTGTTTAAGATGATACTTATTGATATGCAAAGGGTTAAATTGGTTGCCAAACTGTCTGTGAGGAACAAATTTCTCCTCTGAACTTTGGGATTGTTTTTCATTCTTCTTTGGTAAAATCATCACCCACAGATATCACTTTTATATAGCCCATGTGATCAGTTTCCAATGATTAAATGGTGAATGTATGAGTCTTCTGACATCTAATTTTAAAAGATATTCAGAATAGTAGTATGCAGCGTGATGGATGAATATTTCCCTATCAACAACTCACTCTTATTCTGGCAAATCAGGGTTAGTCCTGAATTGAACCTGACAACTCTGACAAATTATGTGGTGGTTTTATGCTGTGGACAAATGTTCAGTAAGGACTGGCTTGAGAGTGGTGAATGCATTTGTCTTGTAATACATTCAGAATTGGAACCTGCATTTCCCTTAGATAAAAGGCTAGTGCATTAACTTACTCCCATTGTGATTTTGAGCTCTTTCTGCAAAGGCTCCGTTTGACTTGCACAGGAAAGAAGTTTGGTAGATTCATTTGAAGTGCTCTCACAAAATGTAACTCTTGATCAATTACTACCGGCATGACCTTGAAGTCTTAATTATTAAATTGTTTTATACTATTCCTTGCAGTGAGGACACTTATTCATTAATTTCACTACATTCCTTATTCCCAAGATATTTTTCATCGAATGAATAGCAATTTTGTCTGGCTGCTATTCTATTGATTTACATGGTTCATATATATAGATATAGATATATTATAGGCTGTCTCTATTCAGGGCTTTAAAATTTATCACTCAGATGTAGAAAATAGCTACAAGTATGTGGTCATTTATTTTACAATAAGTGGTTCTATTTGTCACAGCAGTTAAACTATACTAGTGGGATAGAATTCCTGAATGCTGTATGCTTTTCTTTGCAAAATTCTTAGTGTAACAATACATCTTAGCTTTGCTTGCACAGAATAAACAGGGAAGCATAAATTATGTTTATTTGGTGATTTGTGCTGGATGATTTTGGAGGAATACCTGGGGTGAGGACTAATAGAAAACTGCCTTATTTTTAACATGATTTCCAGCTGTTGTTCCCAAGGAATTTTAGCACCAACCAACAGAAGTTGATCAAAGGCTGTTTTTCTGACAATTAAGGTTTATGTATATTGGAAATGTATGTTCTAAGTTTTTCACAGTGACTTTCTGCATGTCTGACTTCTCTTTGCGTGTTTCTGGGCATTTCTGGGCATTTCCTCCTACCTTCCTTGCAATATTAAACAGGCGTGTTCAAGTAATAGATTCCACCCAGCAATGCCCTTCTGCAGATTCACTGCTTGTTTTCCTCCTTGAAAACAGTTTTTTTCCCCTTCCTTTTTCTTCCTTTGTTAACTTTGAGTGAACTTTTGACATTCAGATTTGGGATAGGGACTATCACCATTTCCAGGTTAAGAATCTGCCCCGTCAAAATAACAACATAAAATTCCTGTGCTCACCTCTGTGACATTTGTTTCAATCGCTTGACTCCCCTCCCTCTCATCCTTCCCTTTCATAGAAGATGCATCACTGCACATTAACCCTGAGGCCAGGAAGGCTGGTAGACTTCAGCCTTAGAAGCTGTTTCGGAGTTGTCTGCCTGTGTGTGTTGCACCTTCATCCTCTCCACCCTGGAGGCTGAGAGCAACATCTTGGAAAACTCAGGGAGAAAAACCCAGAGGTTTTATCTGAAGCTGCTTTTCCAGTGAGAAAGTGCCTCCATGTACTCCCTGAAGCATTGAGGTGGCTCCCAGTCTCTTATTTTAATCCTATTGATATAATCCATGTTAGAATTTGAATGGTTTTTTTCTACTGCTTCTCCTATAGATTTCATTTTTCATGTCAGATAAATAATTGTATTTGTTGATGTTACCTGTGACTATGTGATCAGGTATTGAAGCTATAAAAAACAACAACCCTACATGCACTTAATAAAGTGTAGTTGCATAGACTATTGCAACCATTCACATGTTGCCTCATTAATGTGTTGTGGATATATAGCAAACAAATCTGAATTTACCTTTAAAACTGCTTCAAAGGAACTGGCCTAGAAATTCACTAAAGTTTTTTCTCATAGACCAGGAGTGCCCTCCACAGGGTACAACACACATTTTCTGTGCTCCTTAATTTCTTTGATAATCCTGTCTGATTTATTATTAATTATTATTTATTACTCTTATTTTCTAGGAGAAGCTTAAAATGTGCAGAAAAATTAAATTGCTTTATTTAGTTTTGTGTAACTTAACCATGTCAATTACAAAGAAATGCCAACTTGTCTAACTTCACCTTCTCCTTTCTCCTGTGATGAGCAGGAAGGTGAAAAGGTTCTTAAGTTCTTTAAACAACTCGTGATAGATTTTTTATTAACTTTTCACTAACTCTACCTATGTAAAATCGGGTTAGTGGTACAAATATTGACCATTATTCTTCCACAAAAATAAACATGCTATACGTCATGTGGTTTTATTTCATAAATCTATTATAGCACTTAGTTCATGTCATGCTCTTACTCAGAACATTTATTTTCTGAATTTGTTGAAAGAACTCAATGCCTCCTGCTAATCAAAG
This sequence comes from Sternotherus odoratus, assembly GCA_032164245.1. Lineage (NCBI taxonomy): Eukaryota > Metazoa > Chordata > Testudines > Kinosternidae > Sternotherus > Sternotherus odoratus. The sequence goes on along the minus strand of JAVMKO010000001.1, from coordinate 154,018,524 downwards.
ATGAGGAGGCTGCACTGAGGACAAGACTAATGCAGAGGGCTCTGGAGGTCTGACTTGTCCAGACAACCTGACAAGTTACATTAAAGCTGATTTCCTAAACCAAACTGATGTTCTGAATGGATTCTGCTGTTGCTTAGCCATGCAAAGCATCATTTTTTTTTCCCTAGACACTTTTTGAAACTAGTTCTAATCCATAATGTCTTGATTCATAGTTCCCAAACTCTAATGACAAATGTAAAGGGGAAAGGATCTTGTTTAACCATCTAAGGAGGAGGAAATGCAGTGCAAGGCGTTTACTTTATTCAAAAGACACATGCAATTAACTGTTGTATATCCTGTTATACTTTCCACGAAACTCCTCTGCTTCCATTACTGTCTTCTTGATTTATGGCCCTAACATCAATTCTGCAGTTCTTCAAATCTGAGGAATGTTTTTAAACATTTTTTTATTTGAGCCCCTCTTTTTGTAATTTATTGGTCGAAAGGCACCCTCTCAAGCTCCAGAAGAATTGAGATTCTCTCTCTCTCTCTCTCTTTGTTCTTTTTGTCTCTGTTCTATTTTTCCTACACATCTTTCCCCCTCCCCACTTTCGTCATATTTGATTTCCTCCTCTCCTCTGTTGTTTTGTTTGTTGTCCAGTTGTTTGCTTGTAAGAAGCAACATGCTGCTCAGAGGCAGGGAGGAGGAGCAAATAGCCTTCAGTAATATCTATCTAAATTTGCTTATTCCTTATTCATATTTGCCCTGTAAATATTTGTTTGTTCCTACTGATACTAGTAATTACAACTAACTCCCTACAGTCTGAACATTCCTTATATAATGCAAATTTGTTTTCTGGAGAAGTCAAGGAGCTTACCGGTATATATTGTTTTTAGTATTACCAAGCCTCATTAATCATTTTTTGCATTTATAAACCCAAATCTGATGTCATTGTGATATACATTCTATTTGGTGTGAACCACAGAAGTTTCCAGAGCAGGAAGGTAGTTAGACAGAATGTTTTTGGTTTTGCCTTGCCTCTAAATTGGGAAATGGGTAGCTTTGAATTTTTATTTTGTACAGCCTCATCAATCAAGTTTTGGTTTACAACATGAAAGTTACTGGTTTCATTTTAGCCACCCAGCAAATTTTCTCCCAGGATCCCCTTTATGGAAACAATGGAGTTGCATGTCTGCCACTGACAGCAGAATATGAAAACAGTGAGGTTGTATAGATGTGTCTAAGGGCCCTGTAGTAGCAGTAGGCATCCTTCAGTCTCAAGAGATCATGGATATATAGCCTGGAGAGGTAAAGAATTTATTCAGTTAGTTTCATGGCAGCCACAGCTGTGGCTGAAGAGACCCACTCGAGAGAGACAATCTCTGCCACATCCGTCACATTTAAAGGTGATGTTTCAACCCTTTGGGCTTTGCCTTCTACAAGCTCTTTTTTTCCTCTGTTAAATGTTACTGTTTCCTCTCGCAACTCCGGAGACCTTTGTTAAAATCTTGTTTCCAAAGGCTGCGGTCTTGAGTGCAATCTTCCCATTTGTTCACATCTATGTCCATCTCTTTGAGGCCTCACTTGCACACATCCTTGAAACATACTTTTGAGCATCCTTTGGGTCTTTTTCTGGATGCCAGTTCGCCAAAGAGGAAATCCTTTTGGAAGTACCCATCATTCATTTGGCACCCATTCCTAAGCCAATGGGATCTTCATGGGAGGTACCCGGAGGAATGCAAGAGAAGCACATGCACGGAACCCTGAGCCCCCCTCCCCCATCTCCCTCAGGGGCTGCATGGACTGGTTGCAGCAGCTTCCAAGAGTGGAGCGGTGCAGGGCCAGAGCTGCTCTAGGTAAGCGGTGCACGGCTGGAGCTCGCAACCTGAACTCCTTCTGCACCCCAACTCCCTGCCCTGAAGCCCTTGCCACATCCCGCACCCCAACTCCATGCCTTGAACCCCCTGCCACATCCTGCACCCCATCTCCATGCCCTGAGCCCCCTGCCGCATCCCACACCCCTCCTACATCCCAAATCCCTGCCCTGAACCTCCTGCCACATCCTGCACTCCTGAACTCCCTGCCCTGAGCAACCTGCTGTACCCCAACCCCCTGCCGCATCCCTCACCCCTCTTGCATCCCACACACAACTCCCTGCACAGAGCACCCTGCTACACCCTGCACACCTCCTGCCCATCAGCTCCCTGCCCAGAGCCCCTGCTTCACCCTGCAGCCTTTGGTGGCAGGGAGGGGGCAGCATTGGGGTGGGGACTTTGCGGAAGGGGCTGGAATGGGGCAGGAGCAGGGCCTCATGGGAGGGGTGGAGTGGGGGGAAGGGCCAGGGACAGTGAGGCAGGGGTGTCAAGGAAGCGGCCCTCGGGGAAATGCAGTAGTCCTCATGTGGCCCTCATGGTCGTTTGAGTTTGAGACCCTTGCGATAGGCAGTGTGCTGATAACATATGCATGATACACGCAGATCTTTTTGTGTCCTGTCAGTTTGTTGCTGCAGTCTAGACATGGTTGTGGCAGTTTTTCCAGTCCAGATGTTGAGTTCTGTTTCAAGTGAATGGTTTAGTATGATAGTGGACCCCAGATATGTGAACTCGTTCACCACGTCAAGTTCATAGTTGTTGATTTTGAAGGAGGGTGCTCCCTTAACTCCTTGGCACATTATGTTAATCTTTTTTAGGCTTATGGTAAGCCTGAAGTCTTGACAGACTTTGGAAAAACTGTCCACAAACCTCTCAAGATGAGCTTCTGTGTGGGTTGTCAGTGCTGCATCATCAGCAAAAAGGCGGTCTTGAATAAGGGCTTCCCCAATCTTGGTTTTACATCTGAGTCCTGCAAGATTGAACAGCTTTCCATCAGATCCTGTGTGCAAGTAGATTCCCTTAGTTAAGGAATCAAAAGCTTGTTTCAGTAGCAATAAGAAGAAGATCCAAAGCAGAGTTGGGGCAAATACACAGCCTTACTTAACTCTGCTACGAATCTGAAAAGCCTCAGAGACTGAGTTGTTGTATTGAACTGTGCTGTACATGTTTTCATGGAAGCCCTGAATTATGCATAAGAGCATGGGGGCCCATCCAATTTTTTATAGAAGTGCAAATAATCCGCTTCTACTGACAAAGTCAAAAGCCTTTGTGACATTGATTAAAAACTATGTGAAGGGGCTTTTGTTCTCTGCATTTCTCTTGTAGTTGTCTCAGCGAGAAGATCATGTCGATAGTAGACCTTTCGGCTCTGAAGCCGCACTGTGATTCAGGATAGATTCTATCTGCAAGGATCTGAAGTCTATTCAGGACAACTCGGGCAAAGGCTTTTCCCATAATACTAAGAAGGGAAATGCCATGCTAATTATTACAGTCACTCTTGTCACACTTGTTTTTATAGAGCATGATGATGATATCGTCTCTCATTTCTTGTTGTGCTTTGCCTTCTTTCCTGCATAGGCAGAGCAGCTCTTAAAGATGTTGCAGTACAATAGGCTTTCCGGATTTCATGACCTCTGATGGTATGCAATCTTTTCTGGGTGACTTTCCATTTCAGAGGCCACCTATGGCAAGGCTAAGCTCTTCGACAGTTAGTTCATCATTAAATTGATGCATAATAGGCAGACTTTGAGTGGCATTGATGGCTGTGTCCATAACAATATTTTCATGAAAATAAAGCTCAGAGTAGTGTTCCACCCAACGATACCTGTTATTGTTTCCCTTTTTGTTCAATGGGAATGTGTTCTTTGAAGTTGGACCCAGGGCTTTCTTGATCCCATCATACATGTTTCTGATGTTGCCTGCATCAGCTTCAACTTTGAGGCTTTCGCGTAAGTGCAGCCAGTAGTCATTGGCACAGCGTCAAGCAGTTGGTTGTACTTTGATTCTTGCCTATCTCAACACTTGTAGGATATTTTTTTCATTATGGATCTCTCTTATGGTTGATTTGGGCTGTGACTGGTGTCAACACATTGGAATATGCATCAAACCAATGTTGGTCTTGTTTTCCTTGTTCCCAAAGACTGACAGATCTGCATCATAGAGTGTGTTTTTCGGTTGTTCCCACTTCAGCTGGGTGCTTGTGGCACAATCACTGGAGTCAAGGACTATTTGTAGTATGTTCTTGTAATGCTGTGACTTTTCTTGGTCTGCTACAGCACTGATGTTAATACGAGGACAACCTTTTACTTTATATCTTTTTTTTGGTTTATATTTTCTTTGGTTTAATTCTGAACTGGCTGCATACCGGAAAGTGGTCTTTGTCATAATCAGCATTTGGACAACTGCAGGTAATGAGGACAATATTAAGGATGGCATGCCTTGTGTGATAAGATCCAGTTTATGCCAGTGGCAAGATCTGGGATATTTCCAACAGAAAGAATGATTTTGTTACATAGGTGTCATAATAGGAACAAAATCTGAACAATCTCTGACCATTTCCATTCATCTTACCAGTCCCATGTTGACCAAGACAGTTTGTCCATGATTCATGATCAGCTCCCACCATTGCATTGAGGTCTCCTAACAGGAAAACATATCTGTGCTTTGGAATTCTTCTGATGGTAGTCTTCAACTGGTCATAGAAGAGGTCCTTGATGTTAGAAGATAGGAGAGTGTTTCAGCATACACACACACAAGGTTGACTGGGCCCTCAGATGTGAACAAGCATAGTGCAAAACTTTTCTCTGATTCCTTTGTAGGTGGCTCAGTCATCCCCAGAGGTGAGTCCTTGATGGCTCTTGCATTTCTTCAGTGCTTTTCCCCTTCCATAAAAATGTGTAGTCTTTTTTCCTGAGACATCCACTTGATGCTAGTTGTGTTTCTTGGAAGGGTGTGATGTCCACATTGAGTTTAGAATTATAGAAATATTATTACAATTGGTGATCTGTGAATTGGAAAACTCCAGTTTGACAGATCTTAGGCTGCCAATTTCAAATAGCAAATCTTATGAATTGAGCTGATATAAACTGGGAAATAGAGACACAATAAATCCCTCCCCCCTCCCCGACCACAATGTTAAGAGACTAATAATGGCAGAGGGTTTTTTCTTTATGGACCATAATGGTTGGCGACTTTCAGCATCTCCCTGTAACCTGCACTACCCAAAATCACAGCTCCTAATGTTGCACCATACTTCCTTCTGCATCCTCTGCAACTTTCATTGAAGCCTTGTCTACATTACAGACTTATATTGGTATAACTATGTCACTCATGAAGAACTCCCAGTTAATATGGAGAAATGTCGGGTTTATATAGTCATTTCTAGAAGTAGGTACCACTTCCTGTAATATTATGGGATCCTAGGTAGGGGCAATATAGGTATTGTACACATTGAGATCAGGATACCCTGGGATAAATAGAGTTGATATGTTTTAAAAGAAGTTTATATTCCTAAGATTGGGGGAGGGGAACATTGCAGCCTCTGCATACTGTACCGCCAGTACATAGCAAAATAAATTACTGTCAGTTTAACAGAGAGAACATACCTACTGAGAATTCTGTCATCCCTGGGCTTCTGAGCAAGGCAAGTTTATTACCCAATTAAATATTTATATGAGGAGAGGTCATGCTCTTTTGTGAAATCCCATTAGTAAACTGAACACCAGTGTAAAAAAAAAATCTAACTTCAGCATTATTTGTAATATGCCCTATTTAGAATTGCATGACTAACAGTCAGCAAATATAACTGTGAGATCTCTCTATCTTTATTGAGAAGAAACATCAGTCTTCCCCACAGAACTTCCAGGCAGGAGTCTGGGGAATTTCACAAGCCCGCTCTAAAAAAATATTCAGATTGAGGTGGTGGGCTCAGCTGAGAATAATGTTAGGGACACTTATGGAACAATATAAATTTGGAAAAGACCTGAGACTCTTGTTCTTCTGGGCAGCTGGAAGCATTATTGAGCAGACACTCTCAACTGACTTTTGCAAGGTGCAGCATCTATGTTAACCCTCAGCACTGATTGTTCAAGGTCTGATTATTGAACCTCATTGGGATCTTGTGGGAGAGGACTGTTGGTCTTGTTGGCCTGCTTTCCAAATTGCCTGTTGAATGCAGTAACCATTATTATTTCAGATTTGTATATTGCATTATAGTTGTATATGGTACTTTAGAGAGACGAGAAAGATTTATTATTTGTTCTACCAGACTGTTGAAGGGCCAGCCAAGGATGAGATTCTGTCGTGCTAAACACTGTACAAATATAAAGTATTTAGATGTTCCCTCCCCAAAAAAGCTTACAATCCCTGACTTGTGGAATTTACAATTTAGGTTTGATGTGACATGTTGTGATTCAGAGAGAGATTATCAGGCCAGGTAGGGAGCCTCACATCAAATAAGTACAGTTGGTCAGAGAAAAAAAACCCTATGGTAATTGGCTAAATTTCCAGTGGAGAAAAAATAGATTTTTCATTTAAAATCATGAAAGCTTTGGGGGTAGGGGGAGGAATTAAAATGCTACTATAGCACGTGTGAGAATTATAATTTGAGTGATTTATATCCCCATTCTCCTCTGTGAGCTGGGCTCCTCAGCTAGATAATATTGGTCATGATGCAGCAAAGGCCAGCGGACTTCCAAGAAGGCAGTTGTGGTGCATCATGGGAAAGATAGTCCAGCAGAGGACCCCAATTAAGTAAGAAGAATGGGGATATGACTCACCCAACTACAACTCCCATGAGGCACTGCAACATTCTGGTTTTGAATGTTTAGTTTCAATGAAAAGTCAAAATTTCCCATGGGAAGTAGAAACTTTTTGCAACAAAATGTGTTTAAACTTCTAACAATAAGATGTGATGTAACTTCTTATTTTTGAAGGCTTGCACTATGTCAGTTTATCATTTCTGGTGTTGGTCTGGAAGTCCTTCTTGGAGAGACTGTGGGGGGGCAAGGAATGGATTTGAAAGAAGTACCTGAAAGAAGATACATACAAGAGCAGAGGTGACATTCCAGGTATAGAGGCAAAATGAGAGAATTTACTATTTCCTCTTAAGAGAAGGAAACAAAAAGGATGACAGGATGTGGTAACAAAAAAGGACTGGGATTATACCGGAAGAAAGACAGCATAAGGATTAGGAAAAAGTCCCATATTCCTCCTATCTATGCTTTGTCAACTGCCTTTTAAGAGTTAGCTTTTACTTGGGGAATGAGGACAAACCAAAGTCAGACATCTGGGGTCATACAGGCCCCAATACAGGCCCACTTATTTCAAAGTGAGTGCACAAATGAGCACATAGATTTTGCACATGCTTAAATCGCACTTGAGAATGCAGTTCTCGGGGATTAGTATATGTATGTACTTCTGTGTGTCTACCATCCTGACATGCCTGTATGTGGCTGGTATTTTGCATGTGGAATCAGAGGGTTTGCACCTTTGCATGCTCACTTTAAATCATACAGGTCTTAATCTGTCTGAGCCTTAGTTGAAAAACAGCAAAATAAGACAGTACCCACCACACAGCAACCAGGAGAGGCAAATGGGTTAGGTTCATGAGTGAAAGCCAAATGCAATCTGTCGACAGGAGTCAGTTTAGCAAGAAAAGTACTCTTCGGTAATCACTAGTGCTGAAACTCAGTAAGAAAAAAAGCTGTTACAGTGGGATTGAACGAAGAGCTAAGGCTTGGCAGCAAAATCCCTCAGTATGCCTACTACCTTACTATAAGCACGTGCTGAAACAAATAAAGTAATATATTGTATCTGCTTTGAAATCTATTTAAGATCCTAAATCAAGACATATATGTAACTTAATGTCCAAATTCTTCTGTTGTTTACACAAATGTAGATTGAGAGCAATTACATTGAAGTAAATGGAATTATTACAGATTTACACATGTACAAGTGAGAATAGACCTGCACATGGTATTTTGAAAGTATGTCCCTTCTTCACATACTAGAAAAGACTGAATTTGGGATTCTTCATTTTCCATAAAACAGTTGATGAGATCACACATATTTAGGACCAAATTCCACTCCTTATACAGATTAATACATTTTGACTCCAGAAAGGATCATTATTAACATCAAATCTATTGTCCTGTATAACATAAAATTTCAACCAGTGATTCCTGGATTTAACCCAAAAACATATGATTGCACATCACATAGAAAAACATGTAGTCTCGGTGTAAAGATGCCACATGCTGCCACATCTCCTGGTAAGCTTTTCTAACGGTTAATTACCCCTATAGTCTTTTTTCCAGTTTGATTTTTTTTTTCTGACTTAAAACTTCCAGTTGGTGGATTTTGTTATGGCTTCATTTGCTACTTTAAAAAGCCACCTTCTTCTCCCCCATATAGGTATGTAAACACTGTGATTAAGTCACTTGTTAGACTTCTCTTTTGATAAGCTAAATGGTGGGACTGGATGGTTAACTAGATTTTTCAGTTTCATAGGAAATTTCATGATTTTCATTTTTTCCCCATTCCAGATCAATGAAAACAAAACAAAAAATGGAACTCCCATGAAACAAAATTATAGGAAAAAATACCTTCAGGTCAATCAAACATTAAATTTTGATACAAGCAAAATGTTTTATTCTGATTTTGTCTTTTAATTTTCCGCAAACCATTTTATTTTTGACAAATTCATATTTTTCCAGCTGAATAATGTTCCACTGGAAAACTTCCATCCCTCTCTACTAAACAGATGGAGCTCCTAGAATATCTCATTTTAAAATTTATTTTCCAAAACATCAATCGTTGCCTAGACAGAAAGAGCAGACATCACAAATGTGTTTTAAGTACACCACAACATTAGGAAATGAACACATAGGAAACTATCCAACAACTTGTCCACTGCAAGTCAATCTTCCTTCCATTAACTGTACAACTGGAGAAAGGGCCTCCTTTAGTCTTCCCTATCCCCTGTCCCCCCAAGATTAACCTGTAGCAACACCAGTTCTGGGATCCCCCCAGCCTCCCTCCATAGAAATGTTAAGGGTATAAGTAGATGGCTTGGACCCTGGCTAGACAAGACATCTCATTGCTCTAATCCTGCTTCTAATTTCAGTTTACAAGGAAAGTAGGCCCTCTACTAATCAATCATGAATATCCTAAGACCTAACCTGCTTACTGAATTCTGGCCTGCCAATGGGAGGAAAACAAACAACACTACATACCTGAAACATATCTGGCAGTATGGGAAAAATTCCTTTCCATTCCCAAAAGGGTGACTAGCATGATGGTCCATAGCAAGGTCCAAAGACCCACTCCTATTCTAATCCCAAAGGGGTGAGTGGAGCTTCAGGAAAGCTGTTGCTCCCAGAGGATGGTGCCTCAGGACTGTGAATGGTCTTATAAAATCTCCTCTCCTCATCACAGGAGCCAATGAGCTTCTAGTGCACCCTTCTATCTAGCCAAGGATCCACAGAGGTCATCAGAGAGGGGAAAAAAAGAAGGAATCATCCTTAAAGGGACCCCACTAGAAAGTTCCCCAATGGATGATTTACAATTTCTTTTATGAGATGTATCTCTTAGCTAGTTTTACAGCCATCTAATACGGACCATGTTAAATTTGTGTCATGATAATTTTTGAATCAAGCTGTCACATGGTGCTGTGTCAAATGTCTTGCAGACGTCTAAGTATATTACATCAACATAGTTGTCATTTTTATCAACTAGTCTTGTCAAAAAACAATAACAAGTTAATTTGACAGGGACCATCTTCCATGAATGCAGGCACAACTACCACTGGAAACAACAGGACTACTCAAGTACTTAGATATTGATAGCTTGCTGAACTGTGGCCTCTATAAAGAAAAGCCTGATCAAGCAGCATCAGCAGACACCATAACACTATTTCAGAGACACGGGTGTACTTTGTCAGGTTCAGTTATCCAATTTCTGGCTAGTATTTGTGTGGGAGCTGCAGGGGGGGGGGGGAGACTAGAATGCTGTCACTGGAGAACTGTGATGGATTTACAAGAAATCTAAAAATGTCTCTTTGCTAACCCTTGGCTTTGGGGCTAGTTAGCAAATGTTCATCTCAGCAAGTCTATTATATCTCCTGTTGTTGGATGTGATAAATGACAGTAATTTTTTTTACAGCCTGTTGCTAGCTGAAATCTGGTGAATAATATCACCTGCTATGAATTGTGCTTGGTTAATGGCCCTCTAATTGGAGGTTTTGAGACTATGTACTATGATACTGAAGGGTCCCCAGTAATCTATGTATTTCCAGTGAATACCTTAGTAATTCTTTCATTTCCACCAAAGCTGTAGTCAGCCACTTATTATTTTCAGACAAAAATGCTACCATATATTTCTGTATTAGTTTGGTCAGGTGCAGAATTTTATTGTTTTTACTGGCAAACCAAGATTTCATCATTGAAAATTGGCAAAAAAATTGCACCCTAGAACTATCTATATGTATTGGGACACAGAATAAAAGGGAGGCCAATCCTCTTCTTTCACAGGCAACCCCATCATATAATCTCATTCAGAAACATTCACTCATTTGTCCCTTAGAATAATGCACTGTTGTGAGAGGAAAAACTTGTCATGCTCCAAAGACAGATCTTTCTTTACTCATGAGAAAACAACTTTCAGTTAAAACATATTGTATTTTTACTGTTGTTGTTGTGGGAGCACCTAGATGCCCGAATCACGATCAGGACTCCATTGTGCAAAGCACTATATGTACACGTGTAGTAAGAAACAATTTTTGCCCTGAAGAGTTTACAATCTAAATAGGCAAGCCAGATGAAAAGTGGAAGAAAATACTATTGTCCCCATTTTAAAGTTGTGAAACTGTGACACAGAGAGATTAAGGCCTTGTCCTCAATAGAAAGCTGTACAGTGAAACCTTGATTTAACGGACTAATTCGGGCGAGGGGGTGTCCGTTAAAGCCGAAAGTCCGTTATTTAATAATTTTTTAAAATCATTAAATAACAGGACTTTTGGCTTTAACGGACACCCCCCTCACCCGAATTAGTCCGTTATATAGAGGTCAGCCCCCCCGCCCGGCTCCCCGCAGCGGGGAGCCGGGCGGGAACTGTCAACCCCCTCGCCCGGCTCCCCTCTGCGGGGAGCCGGGCAGCCGGGTTGACAGCTCCTGCCCGGCTCCCCGGGGCGGGAGCCGGCAGCCCCCAATAACGGATTTTGGATGCATCGGAAATTTTGTCCGTTGCATCCGAAGTCCGTTAAATCGGGGTCCATTAAATCGAGGGTTTACTGTACTATATTAAATATATCATATCACTTATACTCATATGGGAAGGGGACTATTTTACATGAGTAAAAGGCACCATTAAACATGTAAAATTGTGTTTTCCCCCCCTCATTGGTTTATCTATATCTTTAAAAAAAATCACATTCCTAACCAAAATAATTATGTTGTACAGAAACTGTATGTTAACCAAAGTAAGTGACTTATCTAATATCATACAAGAGGTCTGTGGCAGAGATGGGAAGTGAATGTAGTTTCAGAGTCCCCTGAAGGGACTTAACCACAAGAATATTTTTGAATATCTACCACAATTTTGGAAGTATGGTGCTCTCTATTAAAAGCAGAGCTTCTGTGAATTGAAATATATGACAGCACCCAAGATGGCCATCATTTGTTTTGTTATCCAAACTGTGGACACACATGTTTTTACAAAGGGGAAAAATGTGATGAACTGGGGCTTCAAGTCATCTGTAAATGCCCGAAAGAGTCAGGATAGCATGAAGAGACACTTCTTGAAGCAAGCAGTGCATTTCAAATAGTGATCTAATTTAGTGCAGATTTAGAAGAGGTGTCTTGACTAACCTGAAAAAGTCATTCTTTTACTGACAATGTCTTTGGAAATGAAGAATTACAAAAAGCAAACATAAGTCTCTTTAAAAAGCTTTAATTTAATTTATTTTCATAATAACAAAGATAAATTACATTCTTAAATTTTACTCTTGTTTATTTTTGTCATTATATTCATTCATTTTTAATATGCTTTGGTTTTTGTTGTTCTTTTGAGTGCAGATCTTACAGTTCAGTCTAAATGTGTTTTGAATACCGTTTCAATATGCATGTCCCTGGGTAATTGTTCATCAAAAGAAAATAATATGTATATTCATAGTGTAATGAAAACACTTCTTGTTTTCTGAAGGTTGCTCAAAGAGTAAGCCATTGTAAAGGTGGCATCTAGATTGCAAACTATTACTGAGGTGTCTAATCTTCCCTGGTATCTCACTTCTACCACCTCTTTAAGAATGACTCTCAGTCATGTTATTGTTGAAGGCTGAGGATATTTTATTTCCTGAGTTAAAGAAGCTCTGACTGCTCATAAATGATGGAGCCCCAAGAGGAGGTCCTTTTTATCTGTGTGTATTGATGCCTTCTACTGTATGGGATACAGATGGAATGTGCCAGATCTTCTCAATTCTTCCAATGACTTTCTTGAAAAGAAAATACAGCCTATTTCTGATGTCAAATTGGTTCCAATGGTAGCAATGGTTAGAATTTGGGGTGAGATGTTTGTGAGTATTAGTTCTGATTCTCTGGGCATGGTCAGCCAGTGACTCTAGTTTGAAATTTTTCAAGCAACTCAGGACATTCAGGGTGAGATTTTCCAAATCACCTAATGCAATAAGCTCCATTGATAGGGGCTTTTGGAAATATCACCCTTGACCATTAATTTTAATGAAAGATTCACAGGTAAATCCCCTTTCCTGCTTTGAAAATCTCTACCTTTGTGTGCCTTTATACTGCCTATGCGTCCAGGGATTTTTAGGGCAATTGAATGTTCCAGTGAATTGTTCAGTAACAAGTGAAAACAAGTAGATTAGGGCAACACTTTCTTGTTCAATATTAGAAGCCAATCCTGCTTTTATTGAAGTCAATAGAAAAGCTGCCATTTTCAATTACATATATCCTGGAAATACTACTGTCCATGGGTAAACTATTTAGAGACTGCACCAGTAAAAATGTACTTGTTAGTTTAGTAGTCAGAATACTTCACTTACCCATATACAATTTTCAGATGTTCACAGACACACAAACTGTGTTTAATACAATACAAAATATATATTCAGAATAAGAGATTTGAAATTCCTTATTAGGAGGCAGTAGACTGCATTGACAGTGAGTGAAAAGAATAAGCTTTTCAGTAATATAGGATTTCAGTTGAAAAAAAAAAGGGGCAGAAAATTTAGGTTTATCAAAGGCAAGGAGAAAAGTTTTTCAGAAGAGCTATAATATGCTATTAGTTGAATACTGTTGAGAAATGTAGTGGTTCAGATTTAAGTAAACTGTAATACATCATGTGTCAGAAAGTTAAGCAAATGGGGAATAACAATAATTAAGCCTAGGAACTATAAAGGAAAGAATCAAGACCTAAAATCAATTTTAGGAGGGAAACAATATTAATGTCAGTATATGAGTGTACTGTCATTTATTCCAAAGGATCACAAAGGATTTTACAAAATAATACAAAAAGATCAGTTCATCTGTTACTGAAACACAACAACTGCAGCGGTAAAATACGGCAGACAGCTCTGAATCAGTGCATAGCATGCAACATTCACAAGAGGAAGTGAGGGATGTGGTATAAGGCTGTATGTAGTTAATTATAATGGTGCAGGAATGCCACTATAATTATTGTTGCATCATCATATCTGTTTAAATGTCAGCCTTTCTAAAATCTCTAAAATCAATCAGCTTAGTTAGTTTTCACTAATATTTGGTGTCCCTCAAGAAAGTGTGGCGTAGCGTAAGTGACCCGAATTTGAGGTAATTTGTTCCTGAATTATAGGCCTGTCAAAAACTGTGGTTTCCTTCTGCTGGCTTGTACTGTTAAACTGAGAGGCACTAGTTATTTGATGAATCACAGACCTTTTGACTGCTGTGAATTCACCCTTCAATTAACGTGACTAAGGGTAAGCACAAACTTCCACTTAAAACCAAAGGAGATTTGGATTAAGTGGATGGATGTTGCTAAAATATGTGAGTTATAGATGATCTTTTACTTTTGGTCCTTTTATAGATGCAATTCTATGCGTGAGAGTGAATGGGTTGTAAAAGTAGGCCAAGAGCGTGCACTTTTCAGTAACTGTGGGGTTGACAGCATAAAAGGGCATAGTGGAGCTCTGAGGAAAGAGGGCAGAGTTATGGTCGCATGGACAACCTTAATTGCATTTCTTGTTTTTCAAAAGTTTAAATTTTGCTCATCTGAGTTTTGCAAGGGGGACTACACACTACCAAGCAACTTAACTCTGTTCATTTTTTCTGTTCTGTTCTCTTTTCTTGCCTTCTCTTCTCTTCTCTTCTTTTCTCTTTTCTTTTCTCTTCTCTTCTCTTTTCCATTGACTACATGCTGGTATGTCCTGTAGCTATATTACCAGAGCTAGTTGGAAAGTTTTAATTGAAATGGTTTTTCAACAAAAAAATGTTTTGGTCAAATAATTTTTTTTTAATGTTGATTTTCACAAAATTTTGGTTTAGGGGAAAAATTAAACATTTTATAAGATCTCGATCTCTCGCTAATGTTTTAAACTGTCAAACATAAAACAAAATGTTTTTCTTTTATCGCCAGGGATCGACAACGTTGGCACATGGGACCGCAGGGTAAGTACTCTTAGCGGGCCTCACCGCTTTGTTTACCTGGTGTTTCGCTGACCGCAGCTCCCACTGGCCGCAGTTCGCCGTCCCAGTCCAATGGGGGCTGAGATCCCACATGCCAATGTTGCCAATCCCTGTTTTATCCAAATGAAATGTCTGGCTGACCCAGAACCTTTTTTTTTTTTCATTTCACGCCACAGGATTTTTTTGTTGTTGTTGGTTTGTTTTGTTCCATTACAGAATGGGGGGGGGGGGGAGGGGGAGCAGAATTTTCTACAATATAGAAAATCTTGTTCCCATCCACTTCTAACCATTTTTCATAAACTAAGGGCATAATCATGCTCTCAGTGAAGTCCAAAGGAGCTTTACCATTGCGTTCAGTAGGGGCATGGCTGAACTCTAAATGGGTTATAGATAAGCAGTACAAGACCGCCAAGAAAAGCTATACATTGAGTAAGCACACCTCTTTCATAGTCAGCACAAAGCCAGTGCCCTGGCGTGGTGTTAAACAATGGTCAATGGTGAAGAAGGTGTTCTTGTGGAGAAGAAGATTTGTGCCCATTAAGCATCCCAGGATACTTTTTCAAAAGTTAGGCTAATTGACTCTGGAATTCTTATTTACTAATTAAATTCTTCCCTCCTCAAATTAATTTTCAGTGATAATTTCAGTGACCATTTCTTTTCATTTTATTAATTACATAGTACTTACTGTCCAACTCACCAAGGCACTCAGAGTGCTTTAAGCACAATGGAAACATGCTGATTAAAATAAAAAAATTAAAAATATTTTTATATATCTAGAAAAATAAGAGAAACAGAAAAATGAGGTAACAAATATGGGAGCAACAATAATCATAGTGGACTCAACTGCTTGGGGAAGAAAGGTTTTAAGTAGTTTCTTGAAGTGCTGAGAGATGGATTTCAATAGGGAGTGAATTTCATGTCCTATCTACCTGGAATACCTCAGAATAATTAAATACAGGATCAGATTTTGTGCCTCTAACTCGGGGAAGCTCTGGTAATGCCAAGAGAGTGTACATGTCTTTTATTAACCCTGCTGGGGATTCCTCCACTATGAAGTAGTAATCCCCAACAGGTATAGAGTCAGCAAATCCAGCTTCTATGTCTCCCTCACCAACATGGGGGCACGTTTGGGGTCAGGAGGAGTGTGTCAGGGTTGAAGGGGAGCTGAAAGAACTTGCCAGAGTGCAATGTGGTTTGGTTAGCCTCAGCTGGGATATACTCCCTAGAAGCTCATAATCAGATGGCACAAGTAAGAGCAGCCCCTGGGCTCTGGTCAACCATGTTGAGATTGGAGGCAGAGACTTTGGGGGCCCTTAGAGATTCCCTCACTCCCTGCATTCTGCTGTGCCCAGCAGAAGCTCAATGCTCCAGGGAAGCTGCCCCATGATATTCTGCTTCTCTTTCTGTCCTCCACTCTTGCTGAGTTTGGCTGAGTAATCTTAGGTGCTATATTCTACTGTAGGGAAGGCACCATTAAAATTGATTGGAAAAGTGATTTCTTGGTAGAGTTTGTATATCAGTTTGAAAAGTTCTTTGGGATCCTTCCAGTGCCTTAAAATTGTAAAAATTCAATATATTTCCCATGGAGAACAATTTTTGTAACTTTGTTTCAGAACCAAGAAGCTTGAGTAATTATATTCAATTTATTTTACCAGTTTCCTTGTATTTCAAATTAACAACGTAGCACAATTGACTCAAGCAGAAGTAAAGCAGAACATAAAAAATGTCCGTCTGTTGTTGCATTTTAATATGAGTGCTCAAACTGAGTTAATACTTTAAAAAGTATTTGTCAGTATTTGTTTGATTATAAACCACCTACTGGTTTAACAGTATTTCTTCTCCTTCTATACTTCCATCCTTTTTAACAAGAATAATTTCCACAAAAATGCACAAGAATGATTTCTTTCAAGAATATTAATAGAAAGTGATTTTTTTGTAAATACTTATGCAAATGTGCTAGTGAGAAGATTCACTCCCAAAAAGTTCATGCAGTCAAAATTAATTGATTTCTTGCCCTTTTTAATAAAAACCTCAGTCATCTAATCAGGAAACAGAAATGATAGACCTGGTTTACACCACCACTGGCATACCATTAACATCAAAGAGTGATACACTGAACCAAATAATTCAAAACAACCACACAGGCTGAAATTTGTTTGCATAAAATAAAGGGTGAATAATTTCAAATAACCGACATATTTATAAAAAATCAAAATCTATTTGCCAATAATTCACTAAAATAAAAAGATGAGAGGGCAGATACAGAATACTTATCCAACACTTTCAGAAATGTTCATTACTTTAAGGCAACTCAATTTTGAGGCTTCCCAAAATAAAACCCATTGGTTTCTATCAAAGTTCTGCATCCTCAGCACATCTGAAAACCAGGCACAAGCTAAGTTATCTTAGGAGCCAAAGAGTTTGAAACTAAACTCGTGATTGCTTCTGAAAGTGTGACTGCATAGCTACCCAATAAATTATACACAACAAATAGGTCAGCTGGCACATAAACATAAAATAGAATGGTGGAAGTGCACTTGTAAGCTTTCCCAAATTTTGAATTGTGTGAGAAATAATATTAACAGTATTAGAGACTCTCTCTCTCCTTGATAGAGTTATACATTGAAATCTACGTTTGCCCTATTTATACTTTCTGATTTTTAACTGCTGTCGCTGGAAATGACCTTGATGAAGAGCAGCAATGCCCTCCAGTGGCCAGATTTATCCTTCACAAATATGAGATCCTTTTGTACTGGCTTCTTTAAAAGATTTCACCTACAATAATTATTGCAGCAAAATATATGTTCATGCAACTTAAGCTTTCTTGGCATGTATTATATCCAATAGCAATGAGTGTTTTTACAGTACTCTGCACAAATATTTCCACACCAATAGCATCAGAAATGTAAAGTACTTACTATAGAAATGCAAAACTACTATGGAACACAAAAGACAGTAGTCAAGAATTAAAGCTTCAGTAAATAAATCAAATCAGTGTCTCTGAGCTCATTTATTTTATAGTTCAAAGTATTGTAAAACTTCTTAGCCCTTTGGCTATGTTTATAGGCAATTTAAAATGATTTGTGATTAATTTATTTAAAAGTAAACAGTTAACAATTTAAATCCAAATATTTTAGTATCTGAGTAAAGCAGAATAGACTCTAGAACAAGTAAGTAACAGAACCATTCCTTCTGCAAAACCAATCAGAAAAAAAGGAGAACAACTCAGTATGATTTCCATATATTTGTGGGGGGGTTTTCTTGTATCTATTGTTTGAAATATGAATGTCTTCTTTGGCTATATTTTCAAATGAGTTATTTTAGTTTTATATTGATATAACTGAGATCAGAATCAAGACCTTTGTGTTTAACAATAAAAACAAAGTTTTATTAAGGGCATTTTGAAAAAAAATACTTAGATTTCCATACATTATGTCTTTTTAGCCTTGATTTATTTCAAAAATCTGCTCAGACACTTGCATGTGGAAAGTAACTTTTGTTTGTCTTGTTTTTTATTTAAATTCACAGATAAAATACCATTTTTTTGTCATTAACATCATCATTCTAAATAAGGGCAAATAGAATTTGAGGTTTCACTACTAAATTTCCATGGCCATTTTCCAAAGCTGGATTATATGTAACATTTGGGCTTGGCTCGCCTCTGTCCAATATGTTATCTTTTATCCACGGGCATTGCTGAGGTATATCTGCTGTCCACTGAAAAGAATCATGATTCAGTGAAAAAGACTAATTCTAACAGAGCATTTTACTGTAAACCAAATTTTCAAGCAATGTTGTCAGCAAGCAGGTTTTCCTTAGCTCCTAGCAGCTGGAAATAATTTTGTTGACATATTGCACCCACTTATGTTGTTTCCACTAACTACTGAATGATGAAACATCTTAGGTGAAGGAAGAATATTATTCCAGGCAGATTCTACCATATTCTAGTGTCAGAACTGCTGTGGGCTGCACTTACTTTTATCAAATAATAGTTAATTTATTCTTTGCTGTTCGAGGTGGGTTTTTTTTTTTTTTGGTACATCTCTATTCTGAGAAAAACCTTGTTATTTAAGAGAATTAGAACACTGCCTTTTGTAGCCTAGCTCTTACCATTCATGACACGGCACAGGTGTGGCAGACATTTTATATTTCAATTCATTTACTCATAGAACTAATTTCATATTTAATATTTGCTAGCTATCCAATATTACCCTTAGAGAATTTGAGCTTGATGTATAACTCTAAGGGTTCTCAGAGAATAAGGTGCCCAAATCTATATATATAAAAGTCACATGGTGTATGCGTGCGTGTATGTACGTTCCCTTACTCCTTCCACACCGTTTGAGCTAGAGACTTGAAATTTGGTACAGTTATAGGCTTTAGGGTCCTAATCAAGGTAAGAATCGAAAATTTTTCAAATGTCACCTCTTACACCCCCTAGGGGTGAAATTCTTTAAAGCCCATTAACATCAGCTGGGCAGCAGGTTAACACCTGCTGTTCTCTGTGACATAGTTATGATGTAATAATACCTCCCTCCAACGGACCCCGCATTCGCTCAGCTCTATCCCACCCCACCAACGGCCCCCGTACTTGCTCAGCTCTCTCCCCCATCCCCCCCTCCAATGGCCCCCCCACTCGCTCAGCTCTCTCCCCCCTCCTATGGCCCCCTCACTCACTCAGCTCTCTCCCCCCTTGCCCCCTCCAACAGCCCCACCCCACTCGCTCAGCTCTCTCCCCCCTTCCCCCCTCCAACGGCCCCCACTCGCTCAGATCTCTCCCCCCTTCCCCCCTCCAACAGCCCCCCACTCGCTCAGATCTCTCCCCCCTCCAACGGACCCCGCACTCGCTCAGCTCTCTCCCCCCTCAGGTAAGAATCGAAATTTTTTAAAATCTCACCCCCACACACACTCCAACAGCCCCCCCCACTCACTCAGCTGTCTCCCCCTCCCCCCTCCAATGGACCCCCCCACTCACTCAGCTGTCTTCCCCCCCCCCCCAACGGACCCGAGCAACGCCGGGTATTTTTGCTAGTCCCATATAAATTCAATGAAAGCCAGATGCCTTATTTCCTTAAAAAGAACAGGAGTGCTTTTGGCACCTTAGAAACTAACTCATTTATTTAAGCATAAGCTTTCATAGGCTACAGCCCACTTCATTGGATGCATAGAATAGAACACATGGTAGGAAGATATATATACACACAGAGAGAGAACATGAAAAGGTGGAAGTTGCCATGCCAATTCTAAGAGACTATTTAATTACGATGAGCTATTATTACCTGGAGAAAAAAAACTTTTGTAGTGATAATCAAGATGGCCCATATCAGACAGTTGACAAGAAGATGTGAGGATACTTAGAATGGGGAAACAGAGTCAATTTGTGTAATGACCCAGCCATTCCTAGTCTCTATTTAACCCTAAATTGATGGTATCCAATTTGCAAATTAATTCCAGTTCAGCAGCTTCTCACTGGACTCTGTGTTTGAAGATTTTCTGTTTTAAAATTGTCTTTGCTTGAGTTATCAGGGAGATTGAAGTGTTCTACTGGGTTTTGAATGTTGTGATTCCTGATGTCAGATTTTTGTCCATTATTCTTTTGCATAGAGACTATCCAGTTTGACCAATGTACATGGCAGAGGGGCATTACAGAGGTGGAGTACAGGAGTTGACGGGGAGCACGCTTGGGGATCAATTTATTGCATCTACACTAGATGCGATAAACCGATCCCCGATAGACGTACCCTGAGGATCTAAATGTTGACATTGGCAACTAAAGTGGCAATTCATTACTTAAATCCCTGTGTGTACCTGCCATGAAATACCTAAATCAGGGGGCTTAAGTGCTTTTGGAAATATTACTCATATTCTATAGATTAACAGGTAAGTTAAAAATAATAACAGAACATCATCTCTATGCTTTGCAGTGGAATTTATTTTTTTCTATTACAAGTTTTTGTCTTTATATTTTAAAGATATGCTCAAGGCACAATATTTGGATCCAGATGTGGATTCTGAACATAATAAAATTCAGGGATAAATAGGTTGAATTTTTATTTGGGTTCGTCTCTGTTAATATTTAGTATAGAAAGATTAAATATAGGCACAGTTTATTTACACAACAACTTCCTATTATTTTATAGTGCCTTATCCAAAGCCTTCTGAAGTCAGAGGGGGTTTCCCATTCAGAGATGTGATCAGAACAGGCCTATAAAAAACAAATGTCAACCCCCAACTCTAGCTGTTTTATATCATTTGGTTTGCATGTTCTCCCAGTGCCTGTGGGTTACTCCCTGGGCTCGAAAAAGAGCAAAACCACACCAACTCCAAACTTGTCTGACTCCTTAATAGATCCAAAAGGCAAAATTCAAAGCCTAACCAAAGGGAACTGTAACAATGTTCCCTCTTTTCTCCATTTCCTTTGGGCAAAGGCAATAGTGCTAGCCCCAATATTTTTAAAGTATAAAGTAAATAAAGCAATCCTCAAATCATAATTTCAGGAATTCTACTTAATTGAAACTATTTGGGCATGAAAACTTAGAACTGGAGGTAGATTCTGGGACAAATTCTGTACTAATTTACACTTATGCACTTGCATTGTCTTCACTGAGGTTTCATGAGATGTCAGAACAGAATATTATCCTTGGTCACATTCTTACTCTTGCCACCTCTACCTCTCTCAGATTTCCTCAATCTTTCAAACAGTGAAAGTGTCAAAGTAGTTAAATAAAGATGAGATGTACCTATCCATCTTATAAGGGACCTGTCACCTTGGTATCCAGGTGCCAGTATCCAGTAAAGAGATGTGATGGAGCTGAACCCACAGTCCGAGAAGAGTATTTTTGTTCTATTATTCTAGAAAATTGCAAGAGGCCCAATACGGTCTGTGGAAGATTGTAAAATGAATTAACCTAGCTGTACATTCTCTTATGGTGCCTGATTCCAAAGCAAAACACCTTCCTCTCAGTCTCCATAAATATCTTGTCTGGTCACTCCTGGGTTATTTTACTGTAGGAACATGATTGTTTTTTATCTGCTTTTAAAGCTACATTTTTCACAGAAGAGAACAGTGTTTGGAATCTTTGCCTTCACCATCACTTTAGTTTTGTGAAATTGGCCCTTGTCCTCTTAGGAACAGGAATGCAGATGGTGAAAGCTGATCTTTGCTTGATCTTGATCTTTTCTATTAGGCATCAGGAAATGATCAGGTAAAACACCAAGTCTATGCAAGATCAGCAAAGAGAAAAGAAATGCAACCGTTTTTACTTTCTCCTAAATTCTGCAGCTAAACATTCTGTATATATGCACAACAAAAGAGAGCATTAACTTCTCCACACACCCATTATGGATAATAAATGGACATATCCTAAAGTGCTTTTTTCAGACTACACCAGATTACCAAAGGCATTTAGGAATTTATTCCCATTTATTTCAGTGGGAATCAAGCAGCTAAATACCTCGAGACACTGGGCTTTAGCCCTTATTTTGACTCCAAATAGAGATTTCCTGTCTCATGGTCTGGCTCTTTATATTTAAATGTTCATCAGTGGTAATAATTCTCAAAATGCTTCATCTTTGTCTCAGATTCAAAGTCAGCCTAGGCTGTTAGCAAGCAAGAGAGTGATAGGCATCACCATCTGATGCCTCTTTGTTGGCCCATGGCAAATATGTTGATATATCTATCCCACTTTTTAGACTTATTGTGTTCATAAAACAAAAGCCTGCAGCACAACTGGCACTGAGCAGCCTCAGCAGTGAAGTTAAGAACTGAAAGGGCATGGAAGCTTAAGCTACCATTTTACCCATAGTGATCCCACCTCCATATTAGTGTTTAGGCACATTACAGAGTTGTGTGGGAAGGCACCTACTATTGTTGTCCATTATTAGAAATATTGCAGAAATATTGTTTTCAACTGAAAGTGATGTTGACTAAATAATATGATGATCCCTTTGACATCCTAAATTTATCTCAGTCATCAGTAATTCTGATGCTTTTTACTAAAATTCTTACTTTTTATGTATTAGATTGTGACTTGGACTATCCACCTGCTTTTATTTCCTTGAATGGGCTATCTGGACCTTCCTGGGACCAGGTATCTCGATCTATGGCTCCATTTACTCCCTTTCTTCAACAGGTCAGTGAGGTGGATTTGAGAACATGCAGAGCCTCTATGCTCCTGAGTACAAAGGCTGGGCCTCTTCTATGCCAGACCAACAAGTCCTTTTCCCCCCACACCCCCACCTTGCCAGTTGGGGTTCTTGGGGCTACCAATCGCTGCCACCAATCGGGTATACTTCCAAAACCTTGGAGGGCCCCCCGATCTTCCCCTAACCCTGACTTTGAACCCCTTCCCTGGGTTTTATAGCCAGACACCGGAAAACTGCTTCTCTCCACCCTGACCAGCTGAAGGCAGACTTCCCTTAACCCTGTCTCTCTCAACCTGAGAGCCAGACCCTAACCTTGTACCCCTTCCTGGGATTCAAAGTCAGATACCTGGAGCCTGCTTTCTGTCCTTCACCCTCCCTGGCTGAAGGCAGACTTCCCCCCCACCCCTGTCTCTCTGTACCTGAGAGGCAGACACCTGAAAACTGCTTCCTCCCTCCCCCATCTAACCTGACAGTAAGGAGAGACAGTTTTCACACTCCAGCTAGGCCCCTAGCTGCCCTGGTTCCTATTCCCTTCCCTTCCCCCTTCCCAGACTGGAAGCAGAGAAAAACCCTAAGGGAAATAAACCAGATGGTTTTATAACTAGAAAATTTAATAAAGAAGAAGGTTAAAGCAGAAATACAGACACTTTACATTTGGGGTTTTCCACTTTGGTCTGAAAGGCAAAGAACACCCCAAAGGCACAGCTTATTAGAAGAATCAAATGGTTATACTCACATTAACTAAGTAGAAGTATCAGAAAAAGGTAGAGCCATCTTTATAGCCAAAGATCATCTAGAACCCTTGCCAGCTACCTTGGCAAGCTTCCTGCCTCATGTGCAGCCAAGATGGATCTCCCCTGGCCCTGGCCTCCTCCCTGGAGACCAGCCAAGATGGAACTGACTGTTTTGCTCCTCCCTTCTTCATGGGATCGAGGCTCCTCCCTCCCCCATGGCAGGGAAACTCCTACATTACCTGTCTCAGATAACAAACCCCACCCAGGCAAGGCACACTTCACACTTATAACAAGAGCCATGTACCGAACTCCATTCTTGCTCACCAGTACAGCTGAACCTGTGCAGGGAGTGTCATAAATTGCTGGTGGTTTAGTTCAGCAGAAAATCACAGAACTTTCCCTCTGCCTCTAAGAACAAGTGGAAAACCCTATGAATAGTTGAAGCATGACATGGATACTGTGATTGAACTAAGAATAAGTAATTTGCTTTTCTTTGAATATGTGTCAATGTAGCTCTTTCTCAATGCACTCTAGGTGCACATGATCCCATTGGCTTGAGACTGGATTTTTTTTAACAACTGCATCTGTTGGGGCGGCACACATATTCTGTGCTGTCTTCTGTTCCCTCATGAGAGCATAAAGGGTGAGGCAGTCATGATCCTCTCTCATTTTCCTCTGACTGCCTGTGGCAGCAAGACAGAATCTAGCTTGTGTCCGACTCACTAGACGTTAGCTCCAGCTAAATCTCTCAAAAGCATCTCTAAACTATCTGAGACTCAGGAGAACTATATTTATTCTATTATTTTTTTCTACTTCAGTCTGCGTTAGTGGTTGCCAAACTGAAAACTGCTTGCAGACCCTCCTGTACAACCCTCCAGCCTGTACAAACTCCTTCCCATGGGAAGTGAAAACACTGGCTCCCTTACAAATGGTAACTTTGGTGGTCTCAAGGACTATTGTGTGCCTTCCCACCAATCCCCATGATTCCCAAAATCATATCAAAGA
The DNA here is from genome assembly GCA_032164245.1 of Sternotherus odoratus. Lineage (NCBI taxonomy): Eukaryota > Metazoa > Chordata > Testudines > Kinosternidae > Sternotherus > Sternotherus odoratus. The sequence goes on along the minus strand of JAVMKO010000001.1, from coordinate 153,994,115 downwards.
TAAAATCCCAGGTACAAAGACACAGTCATCAGCACAATGGTCAAGACAATTTTGCCTGTTGGATAGCCTACAGATGTCCTTCCAGACACCCATATGCTTTTCCACCTGTCCAGACATGCTCTCACAGAGCCAAAGTTGTTGTATTTGGACATACAGTAATTGCATCTCATGGCTTGGGGGTTGGCTGGTTGTGCAGGATTAGCATAGACTTGTCTCCTGACTGGTCCAGGAGGTTCTTGGCAGGGTCAGAAACCCTCTACCAGTGAGACTTACACTGTGAAGCAAAAAATAATTTCCATATGATCAAAACAATGTGAAGCCAGCTGATGTCAAAAATTCTGTACAGCTCATGAAGTAAACAAGACCAGCCTTTAGCTCCCTTAATATCCATCTGGCAACAATATCAGCCTGTCACTCTCTAGTACAGTCACTGTTGGTCTTTTCAACCCCTACAGTGTTAAAATCCCTAAGGGGAATTCTTCATATCTGTCCTCCAATTAAAGACCCTTACTCCCACATAGGAGCTTAATGTGGCTTTGTGTAGCTCACAGAGCCAGAATTAGAACCATTAAGGAATGTGTGTTTTATCATCACACCATCTGCATGGTATTTTCTCACAGCCATCACATCAGCATGAAAAGTCAGCAAATTACAAGCTCTTGCAGGTGGGCCACCATATACACCCTTCTACACGGACCAAGTGGTAATGAAACCACAGCCTAAAATCATCCCTAAAGTGGTCTCAAAATTCCATGTGAACCAGTCTATTGCCTTCACCGTCGTCTTCTCAAAGTTGTTATTTAAAAATGTCTGGTCTCACATATGGGGTGCATGCACACCTAGAGTGGGATCAGCATTTAGTACATCTCAGAGTTTCAGTTACTATAGAATAAGTAACCATATTCTTCTTAGACTGAGGGATAGTATTTAGCATAAAATAAATTATCTCTGAAGGCTGTTTATATTACAGGATTAATTAGTAAACCAAATAAGAAAGATAAAAAATAAGAGGAATACAATTAAACAAAGTTATAATTTCCTGGAATAATTTGTCTCTTTATACAGTGAGGTGAAGGGAACTTTATCATTAACATAAATAATTATATCCTTAAGCTTCAGAGTATCGAAGATTTAAAAAGTGTTACTGATTATTAAATTATTATTACCAAACCATGAGTCACTGTGAAAAAATCATAAACTGAATGGAAATTGATAATATTTAATTACATTTGTAATTACAAATCAGAATAGAAAACAAAAGGATAAATTCTTTGTTGTCACCATGTAATTGTGAACTGAACTGATCAGCATATGAACAAGAAACTCTATGAAGTTACAAAGTAAAATTTGCATTCAATATATTTTGAGGATTGGCATTACCATTTTTTATTATGTCTGTTTTCTTGGATAATCCTGGGATTCTCTTAATGTTTTTATTAAGGTTGTGGTGGTTGATCAATGAATAATACCAGTGCCTATGATGTATGCTGCATTCTCAGACCAGAGAGCCTGAAGTCTTCACTGTGGATGAAACTCTCCCACAAGAGGAGGGGCACAAAAAGGCCTTTATCCTATGAAACGCTTGTGTCCTTGTGTGTGTGTGGTTGGATGGGATGGAGACAATATGGAGAAAATGATCCTGCGTGGTGCCATGGTGAACTCTGCATTGGCTCCAGAAAGGAACACTGAACGTTGGCCAAGTCAGGTGGTCTATGCATCAGATAGCTCAGTTCCTGTTTACCACAGACACATAAAGCTTGATAACTTGGGCTCTATGTAGGATTCAAGAATTTCACACTCTAGTAATAGAACAGGAACAACTTGTCCCATCTGTATAAATCTAAGATTATGGAAAGCACATAAGATACAATAAAATTCTGGGAGAATGTTTAGGTGCATGGTGGCTCATTTCCATGCTAATACCCTTCTAAATCATAGCTAGTTATTAGTGAGCCTGGTGTTCTAGCTCTGGGGAAAGAGAAAGAAGACAGTGGTGTACTGGCACAGGGTCTGCACAGGTTTCCTTCCTTTCTCCCCTGTGCCACAGGTTCTGTCTGAGGAAATAAAAGTCCTCACACCCTCTTTTGGTGTCTCACCCTACTGATTTTATTTACAGTGCCACAAAATGGTTCTCTTTAGCCCTCAACAGTTATCCCCAGTGTCTCTTGAGGCTCCCTGACCTTAGTCCTCTCAGTCATCAGCCCCAGCTGTGGCAGCTAAGTTTAGCCTATGGCCATGAGCCAGCTCTCATTAGGGCCCATAGCTGGCCTCTTTACTGACTTTTTAGAGCCAGTGCAGCTGGCCTCTCTGCCAGAGGCAGGGTTCAGCGAGGAGTGGCAGGGCACTTAAGGGGTTTTACCCCTGTCCTGCCACATGTACACAAAGGCATTGATTTTTGCAGTACAGTTTACAAATGAACTGTTAAAAGGCTCCCTACTTTTGTTCTCCGTATGATGGGGCAAATTCTTGAAACTATTACAAAAGCTTATTAAAAAATGAGAGCATGTTTAATTCTGCCAGGACAGACATTTTGTTCACCTTTATTTTCACTGGCAATAACCTCACAGTCCCCACCTCCAGCATAAGACTCCAACATCACTCTTACCCTTCCCCCCCCCCACCCCTCACATTATTTGTTTAGAGCCGTGAATAGTCTGCATATTCCTGATTTTATATTACCCATCAGTCATCCTGGACGTGTTCACACAAAGATGGAGTCATGTCTACTGCACCATTCAAAATACCTCTCCACACCTTCTGTTATGAAGTTGCTGCAAAATAATGACTTTATGGGTTTATATTCGGGGGGGGTGGAGGGAATTCCACCCTAGACTTCCCCTGTGCTGATCTGTTTTCTGGTGTGTGCCTATATGCATATAATTGAATATTTGAAGTCCAAATATTACATTATTTTAGCCCATTATATTGCAGTCTGTGGTACCTGTGGAGAAGTCTGTGATTAACAGTGTACCTAGAAGAAAGATTGGACAAGCTCCAATCCAAGATAAGGAAAATGAGAGGTTAAGGTTTTGATTTTAATGTAAGGAAGAAAAAGCATAATGAGTGATCAGAAGTAAATGGAGAAGTATCACAGATATGTGATCTAGTATTCAAATGATGAACTACATTTCAATCTCAGCAGTAGGAAGGGGGGGGCTTGTAATCCACCAGTTATATCCTAACTTGCTTAAAAATAAATGTATTCAGGAAATATGCAAAATTAAAAATTAAGGCCAAGATTTTCAAAAGACACGTGGTTTCGGTTGTCTCCTTTTTGAGACATGTCAAAGAGGCTGATTTTTCAGTGGGTGGAAGCCAAGCACTTTCTGAAGATCAGGCTCCATTAAAGAGTTTCTAGTTAGGCACTCAATAACTGCTGTTTATGAAAATTTTGACTTCAATGTTTTGAAAAAAGGCAGGTTCTCAAAGTTGTGAGAGCCAAAGAGTTTACTTATAAGGAACTAATCAGGATCATGGAAGACCAGCTCACTCAGACTCTCAGTGGTTCTGGACCAGATCACTAAATGAAACAACAATGACACAGTGTCAGTTTTATCAAATATATAGACAAGCAAAATTAAAATCAAGAAACACATTCCTAACCTTCCATTAACAATACTAAAATATATAGCCCAATAGACATTAAATCAAATTAATTAGCAGCAATATTAGATTGGGATCAAATCAATTACATCCTCAGATTAAAAAAAACAAATAATCCACACTTAATTTATAAATCCTAAAGGGAAATCCAAGGAGGTGGCTGTATGTTTGGTTACAAACCTCAACTAACAAATTCCAACCAATTCAATCAACTATATAAATTGCAGCTTATTTAATGGTTTGATGATAAAAGAAAATTATCTGCTGTCTGAGACCACAGTCTCAAGGCTAACAGAACTTCCTTTTTCGAATGCAACTTTTTCTTCCTTTCCTCTACATAGATCACACTGCAGACTTTGGTAACAGTTTCTGAAAAGTAGAAGTTCAGTAGTTTTACTTAACAACTTTACCTATGACAGTCTACTGCTGGCACTTTGAACTTAAGTTGACACTTTTACTTTAACTTCTTAGGAGATTCACACTGTGGAACATTCATCACTTTTATAAGGCAATGATTTAGGGCTATGGATATCAACCTGAGGAAGAGACCTTCTGCCATCTTCCTCAGGTGGACTTCATTTGATGGTCATGCACTCATGTCTGCACATATTGATACTTTCATACCCTAATATACACCCCATCTTGGAGCAGAAATGTAATTTAAATCCCATTTAGAACAAACTTAAATCAAAGATATTCCTAGGTCTGTATTCACATATGCTCTAGCTCTCACAGGTTCTTTCAGTCCTGGATTCTTCCCTAGTCAACTCCATGGTCCGAGTGAGTCTTTCTATCCCATTACCTGCAGATAGTTTGTTGTTGTCTACCCTTTTTATATTTTATTATTAAGTACCAAAACTTTTATTCAAATATTGATTATGATTAGTATTGCTGATTTATTACCAGCAATACTACATCTTCCTAAAGTTTCCTTTCTACTGGGTCATGTGTGACAAATATCAAAGGTATTTTAGCAACTTAAAAATCACAGTTCTCTATGAAAACAAGTTAAATTATAGTTGCAAATTCACAATATTTCCTTAGGGCTCGGGGGCAGGAGTAATACCTGAAACTACTTGTCATTCTATAATTGACCAGATTCCAGGTACTGGTTATCTGAAGTACAATATACAGTGTATTTTTCTATCCACTTTTTACTCATTGGGAGAATATACATTTGAATTCAAGTGGAATTTTCAAAAACTGCTCAGTAATGGCCTCTTTTAATTAAAGTCAATGGTAAAACTCTCACTAACTTCAGTGGGAGCAACCTATGGTAGGTGGAAGCCTTTGAACAGCCCACTTGAAATATATTTCATTTTTTAGTTAAAATGTTGATCTTTTTCTCAGCCTCTTTCTGCTCCAGTTTTGATGCCTGTGTACACTAGATCTGAGTTGAAGGCAGTATGGGCTGGAGGAATGGACCCAGAGAATCAGGCATTTCTAACTTCTGATTTTGACTTTGCCACTAACTGTGGTCCTGGGTAAGCTACTTCATCTTTTTCTCTCACTTTTGGGGGCGGTGGTAAGAAATAATAATTATTGAACCATTGTATTCATGTATAAAATATTAAGCAAATGCCATAAAAGAGGAATTAATTAGCCATTCAACAGTAACTCTGTTTCGTTTTGCAATAGAACCTTGATTGTAAAGTCATATACTGTTCATAATAAACTTGTTCACTTGTAACATTAAATAAACTCTTCTTTTTAGGAGAACATATTTCTTTTTCAGTCAAATCAGAAACTGATTTTTCACCAATTACCATTTATATTTTAAACACTCAAAGATATCTGTTGTTATATGTAATCATTAGTACTTAGTTTAAATACCCTCTCATATTCTTCTCTAGTGAATAATATAAGCTGTGACTGACTGTTGAGAAGAATAGAGGTTAGACCCCCTACCTAAGTTTATAGACCACATATACCCTGTCTAAGAGGTTGCGTATATCATTTGTGGGATATAAAAATATTTAATAGTGAAAGTTACTAAGAAATATGATTGAGATAAAATTATTTGATTGAATATAATTTCTTAATTCAGTATTAATGTTCCTATAATTTAGATCTGCACATTTTATATTAGTGCTGTTTTTTAATGGTTCTGTGGAACACAATATAATACAATTTACATTAATACATTAACTTCCATCAGCAGCATCTGAAGGCACGTAGTGATTAATAAAACATTCCTGCTTGTGTGTCAATATAATTAAATCTTACAGCTAGTGGAATAGATAAGGACCATAGTTTTATGTAAGAGGAAATAAAATCTGCACAAAGTCCAAAAATGATCCTCTTAAAAGGCAAAAGTTCAAGTGACAGTAAGCATTCAATCAATATAATTGCCTCAGTGACAGTTTACAATTTGTAGGCTTTGTCTGTAATATAGAGAGATTCAAGGCAGCTTTCTGAAATTATACCACGCATACTGGAGTTGAGAAAGACTATTATTGAATAGAATTGGCCTGGAATTTTCGGATTAAATCTGTCTTTGTCAAAAAAATGTTTATTTGTCTAAATAGAAACTTTTTTGCAGGAAATGGTTTGTTTCAACAAAGCTTTGAGCAGGAAGATTTCTCGGGTCCAGGATTGAATTTCTCTCCAGAAGCAGAGAGAAGGAGGAATGAGTCTACCCAGTGGGACCTCATGTAAGCTGGTACTTGATCCTGGGTTTCTTATGTCCTAGGAGAGTGACCTAACCACTAGGTTAACGACCACTCTAAGTTTGGTCTTTCTCTGTCTCTTCTATTGGAGCTGTTACATTTTGTATATATAATTAAACATTCATTGGGCTAGAGAGAGACTGACACCTATAATCTGTTGGTTATGACACTCACTTAGGATGTGTAAGTTTCAGATTCAAGTTGCTGCCTTGAATCAGACAAATCAAGGACTTGAAGCTTCATCTCTTATATTAAAGGTAAATGCCCTAACCACTGGGCCATTAGATATTTTAGTCACTTGCTTTCTGTCTTTTTTCTTTTTTTCATTAAGCATTTTGAAAGGTCTGAGTTTCATCCCAGTGCAGAATGGGAAAAGTTCTGAAATCTCAAAAATGTTCAAAGAACAGGAAAACAACTTCCTCTTTTATTGATCCTCTAATCATAGGTGTGGACTTCCAATGGCGCCGATGGGTGCTCAACTCCCCTCGGCCCTGCCCCAACCCCACCCCAGTTCTGCCCCCACCTGCCTCCATTCCAACCTCTTCCCCAAGGTCCCCATCCCAGTTCTGCCCCCTCTCTGCCCCTATTCGACTCCTTCAAATCCCTGCTCTAGCCCCGCCTCTTCCCTGCCTCCTCCTCTGAGCATGCCATGACCCCGCTTCTCTGCCTACCTCCCAGAGCTTGCTATAGCTATTTGGCGGTGGCAAGCTCTCGGAGGTAGGTGAAGAAGCTAGGTCACGGCGCCCTCAGGGAAGGAGTCAGAGGTGGAGGTGAGGTGGGGTGGAGAGCTTGGCTGCTGGTGGGTACAGAGCACCCACTATTTTTTTTTCCCGTGGGTGTTCCAGGCCCGGGAGCATCCACGGAGTCTGCACCTTTGCCTCTAATTTAAAAAAAAAGAAACATATCCACATAATGCACAGAGTCCTGCAAATCTTTGATAATTTGATTGCAAGGAATTTGGAGGGGCCTTTTGTCAGAAACCTAGCCTGCTTTTTGGTCCTGAGTTAATTACCTAAATAATAATGTACTTAGAAAACAAGACGTTTCCTGTGAAATTATATACAGTCTGGGGCCATTTATTTATTTACAGAATGGCTTCTATTTTATGTCCAGTTTTTATTTATATAATCAAAGTATTTACTTTTAACTTTCACTGCCCCTCTATTCTCTTCTAATATTTTGGCTTACTTTCATTTAGGTACGTGTAGTGCACAAAGAGATTCTCTGTTCTTTGTTCGGGCTGAGCACAGTAACTGGGGTGAGGGGCGATTTGCTTATTCTGGAGCTGGCTGGGATCAGTCCAGCCTCCCAACATAAAGCATCTTCAGGGCTGCTGTACATTACACTCAGTTTCCCATAGTTCTACAGTAGGGATCGGCAACCTTTGGCACATGGCCTGCCAGGATAAGCCCCCTGGTGGGCTGGGCCGTTTATTTACTTGCCGCATCTGCAGGTTTGGCTGATTGCAGCTCCCACAGGCTGCAGTTCGCTGATCCAGGCCAATGGGGGCGGTGGGAAGTGGAGGTCAGCTTGCACCACTTCCCGCAGTCCCCATTGGCATGGAGTGGTGAACCATGGCTAGTGCGAACTGCAATCGGCTGAACCTGTGGACACCACAGGTAAACAAACTGGCCCAGCCCACCAGGGGGCTTACCCTGGTGGGCCACATACCAAAAGTTGCTGATCCCTGTTCCATGGGATCATTCCGGAAGCCAGGAATACTCTTTTCACATGGAGAATTCTTTAGTGGAGAGACCAGCCTTCTTGTATGGCCCAGTCATAGAGGCATAGCTGACCCATATCATCCATTTTTGGTCAAGAGTGGGTGACTCTCCTTTCCTCAGTTTTCTTCCCCAAGGTTGGTCTCCTCAGCTTTGCACAGACTGAAGATGTGGCTTACCTCTCTGGCCAAATCACAACAAACATAACCTCTTCTGAATACTGAGTCTAAATTAAAGAATAACAAACCAAAAAAAGGTCCCTCTGTCCTTCAGGGATTCTTTTCAGACCAGCGTCTGGGACCTGTTTCCAGATCCTTTATAAGCTTTGTGCCTCATGTCATTCCTACCTCGCATATACAATTCTTAGGCTGGTTTAAATAAATCAAGTTCAAGATTATTTCTGAGATTTTCCTTTCAGTCCCTGACTCGAGGTCTACCACCCAGTTCACTTTCCAAGACACATGACATACATCAGGCATGTATGATTAAATCTGCTGTATAGATCCACAGTAAAATACCCCAGTATTATTCTTGTGGTTGGTTAAGTTAAAGGGTAACTGCAGAAGCTTTTACTTATCAACAAAGACAATAATGATGAATGCTGGAGCAAGGATCCTATCTTCCACCAGTTCTAAGTTGACATCTTGTACATGAGTGTGAAATTTATATTACAATTCAAAGGTTGGCACCTTTGCAGAGCCAAGGATTGGAGAAACATTAACTTTTCTTTTATCCATCATTATTCATTTAAATTTAACTTTGGAAGAGATTCAGTTCAGGTTTGATTTTGACTTTGGCAAAAGTTCAGGTAGAATTTCATTTTATCCCATCTCCCTTTTCTGTTTCCAACCACAATGTTCTTAAACTTCTGGTTTTAAGTTATGAAAACTTGAAGCCCTCATAACAGCATTGAGAAGTATAAAGAGTGGGAAAAGTAGTTTTGTCCAGAAGTTGTTGGGATGCAGATAACTCAGAAATAATCTTGAACTTGATTTATTTAAAACAACGTTAATAGATATTGTTTTCATTGATAGCAGAAGTAGAACATTGTCTCTGGGCACAAGAAAACAACTGAGGTGGCTAGAACGAGAATTGAGGATGGCTTAAGGGGAAAATAAAGATGTTTTATGGAACTGTAACCCGCACAACATGTGTTTCTTTATTCTCAGAAGTGAATAAAGACAGTGACCCATTCAAATCTCCTGTCTGATTTCAGCCATATCAAAGGGAAATGGAGGGTATATGTGATAGTTTCTGCATTGCAAAGAAAGCAATCATCTCTCTCTTTTCTACTAAATTCATCATCCCCTTTCCCCAAAGGAAGTGCAGTAGAATAATGTTCATATGTATGCAATAAAGCTATAAAACCAGTGAGGGGGTTCTGGTGAAAGATTAAACCACAAGAGTAAAGGCTTCCAAATAGCACAGCTGCAATTCCTTTCAACTTTCACTTTTTATTAAATAAGCTAAGGGACATGATTCATCCCCTGGTGCCTGCACACAAGTCTCATTTGCACTAATGGGAATTACACGTTCAAAAGAAAATATAACCCTAAATTGGGAGCTTTCTTTTAAAATAAAAAATAAACTTTCAAAGTAGGGCAGACACAATGAGAGAACATTGAAAGCCACACAATTTAAAATAAAAAATATAATTTAGAAGATCAATGTACTTTCCTTTCTTGGGGCTACATCTCGCTGAGGATGCATTTTTTCTCCAATTTTTTTACCACACTTTGTCACCTGCTGATCAGGCAAACCATCAAGCCTTTTCAAAATAAATAAAATCTGCAACAGGCTTTATCAAAGGCCTGATCATTAAGAAGACTTTCCAATCCCAGGAAGTCCCACAGAGAGGAGAGATTTTAGCTGAGGGATATACTTTAAAAGCCTGGCTTCCATTTGTGCACATGCAAGTATATGCACCAGGACTTAGCAAGGACCTGTGTTCATGCTTAAAAAATGTCTGTGTCTGTGGCCTACTTTCAGTAGAACAACACTTGCACATAAGGAAGATTTTTAATATCTGGGTGAAATCCCCAATGGGAAGAAATTTCTAAAGGAGATTTTTTTCAATGACTTTAGAGGGGCCAGATTTCATCGTATGTCTTCAAAAACAATTGGCCACAGCACATTTTCAGGATGCAGATTGTAATAGGTGTTAGACTATTGATGATGTCAATTTGGACATTTGAACCAGACAAGTGAAGGTGCATGAATGTACACGTGCTGTTTTGTGCAATACCTCTTGAGAGACTCATTCAAAATGGTTGACTCATGACAGGTTTAAATTACAATTGTCTAATCTCCAATCTCAATCTAAAAACCAGATCCAACATATTACTCCACCATTGTTTCCCCTCCATAACTGTGCCTCTACAGTGGCCAGAAAGAGAGGAGCATTAATACAATCACCAACTTCCATGGTTTCTGCATCCCTAACCCAATATCAAGGAATCATCAGAGAGAAGAATTCAGAACCCTCATCTCTTATAACACTAGGGGCCTCTTGAACCCATGGGTTCATTCACACTCTCTCATCTCAAGGGCTTGTCTACACACAAAAGCTGTACCACTTCAACTATGCAGGTATAGTTAAAATGCTAATCTTCTCCCTTCTACTGTTATACTGATATAAAAGTATTTATACCAGTATAATTTATTTTCCCATGTGGGAAAGGAATGTTGATCTAAGTCTTTATGCTCTATAATTTCAAAGGTAAAATTAATTTGTTTAAATACCTGTTAAATGAAAGTGTGATATTAAAAGATAGTTAAAACCAAGCAAACTGTGAAGAACTTCAAAAAGATCTCACAAAACTAAGTGATTGGGCAACAAAATGGAAAATGAAATTGAATGTGGATAAGCGTAAGATAAAGTGCATTGGAAAAAATAACCCCAACTATACTTACAATATGAGGGGGCTAATTTAGCTACAACTAATCTGGAAAAAGATCTTGCAGTCATCGTGGATAGTTCTCTAAAGACATCCAAACAGTGTGCAACGACAGTCAAAAAAGCAGACAGGATGTTAGGAATCATTAAAAAAGGGATAGAGAATAAGACAGGGAATATCTTATTGCCTTTATATAAATCTATGGTGTACCCACATCTTGAATACTGCATACAGATGTGGTCTCCTCATCTCAAAAAGGATAGACTGGCATTAGAAAAGGTTCAGAGAAGGGCAACTAAAATGATTAGGGTTTTGGAACGGATCCCATATGAGGAGTGATTAAAGAGGCTAGGACTTTTTAGCTTGGAAAAGAGGAGGCTAAGAGGGGATATGATAGAGGTATATAAAATTATGAGTAGTGTGGAAGAAGTGAATAAGGAAAAGTTATTTACTTGTCCCATAAGATAAGAAGTAGGGGCCACCAAATGAAATTAATGGGCAGCAGGTTAAAAACAAATAAAAGGAAGTTCTTGTTCACACAGCGCACAGCTAACCTGTGGAACTCAGAGGAGGTTGTGAAGGCTAGGACTATAACTGGGTTTAAAAGAGCACTGGATAAATTCATGGAGGGTAAGTCCATTAAAGGCTATTAGCCAGGATTGGTAAGAAATGGTGTCCCTAGCCTTTGTTTGTCAGACGTGGGGTGATGCATGTCAGGAGAGATATCACTTGATCATTATGTGTTAGGTTCACTCACTCCGGGGCACCTGGCATTGGCCACTGTTGGAAGACAGGATACTGGACTGGATGAACCTTTGGTCTGACCCAGTATGGCTGTTCTTGTGTTCTTATGACACTAGAATTTCCTTTTCATTTCAGGAGATAGAAAATTACTGCTGCTGTTATTTTAAATCTCCTGCAGAAGAAATTTAATCCACAGAATTCTATAAATATTTTACTAACTAGTTCACTTCTATACTCTTGGGGACCTCTTAATTCTTAAGCAGTTCTTTACTATCTGTGCAAAGTGTATTTCTGTTCCTTTTGAAGAAAATAATTCTTTTACTTTTGCCAATTAAAAGATTAATTCCTATACTAATTTTATACCTAAAATGCATTTTGAATGGACTGTTACAATTTTTTTGAAATGATACATTAGAATGTTACTTTATTTCATCATCTGTTCTTCAAAGAGATCCACCGGGGTAAATCCAATTGCAGGATTGGGGACTTAGTCTGTAGTGTGGCATTAAGTAATGGCCACATGTCTATCTTATGGGGGTGAGGGAAGCACCTATAATTCACCTCGGGTTTGTGCCAAAGCCCACTGAACTCAGCTCGAGTCTTTCAATTGAATTTTAACAGCCTTTGGATCCAGGCCCTAGTGAAATTGTGCAATGCAGTACATGGAAAAAACTCATTCTTGACCCTCATTCATCTTTTACCCTGAAACATTAGATTTGATGACCCTATCATTATTTTAAATTGGATAGCTGTAAATATTGTTAATGGTCATAGAGTTATAAAGTGTATGTATAAATCTAGAGAATTCCACATTGACTGTTCTTTGCATTAAAATTATACAGGATTTAAATATACTTTGAACTTTATTTTTAAACGTAAATAGACTTTAAACTTTAATTTATTGTAACTAATGGATTATGAGAGAGGAGGCTGAATGGTCATTTAATTTCAAACTCTGGCCCCAGATCTTTCCTTCGTTTCCAAAGAAAAAATGTTTTCCAAAGCTATAAGCCTGATGAGCAGACAATTCCAGATGACTGTGAGAAGCTTAGAAGTAAAGCTGTCTGAAATATTTTTGAATGCCAAATTTTGTCAAAATATGGCATTTTTAAAAAAAATTCTGGGTTTTAAATGAAACCTGAAAAAAAGTGGAAGGTTTTTTTGGTTTTTCCACTCCTTTTTACCCACTTTTTCAGCAAGGAAAAGGATGGGGAGAGAGAGAAAGAAGGAAAAAACTAACTTGAAAATTTCAAAAGCAAAAAATTATACATTTTTTTAAAAATTCAAATAAATATTAAATAAAATTCCTTTTCAAAACCTGCAGAATGACAGTGATTTTAATGAGATAGAAAACAATTTTTAAACATTTTTTTTTACCAATTTTTACCAGCTCTACTTAGAAGGGATTAAGAAAGTAACTTGGACAGAGAAGCAATAGAGAAGCATTATGTTATTAATGGCTCTCTCTCTGCAAGCCTGTTCAAAAAGACAATAGAACAGGGATCAGCAGTTCGCTGCTCCAGGTCAACGGCCTGCGCTGCTTCCCTCAGCCAGTGGGAGCTGTGATTGGCCGAACCTGCAGACGCTCAGCTAAACAAAGCGGGCCGTGTGCCAAAGGTTGCCAATTCCTTGTATAGAAGATGCTACCTTTATTATCTAGAAGAGAAAGGCGAGTTGGTTTGGATAAAATTAGAAGTACTTTTAAAACTGAATCTGTTTTTCAAAATGAATCATTCTTGATATTTGAAAATGTTCAATTACTTTTTCTATATTATATTTGTTCCCCTTCTATACAGGAAGAAGTATCATAAATTTAATTAAAAAGGACTCTTCCTGTATGAGTTTTATCTCATTTTTCAGGTCAAAATGTTTAAATAGTGTGGAAAAGATGAAAAGCTCTTAATCATTGCAGACTAGTGCATAGTCACAAGATTCTGAGCTATCACATTCACCTCTGGGACAGCAGGCACCCAAACGTTGGTGCACTTATTCAAGCTTTCAAACAATTTGAGGTTTGTCCGCTATCCGTAAAGGTCAGTCTTTGGCAGGTTGTTTTCCTTAAATATGGATGGACCCACTGCTGTTTGCCTTCTGCCTGTATGACTGCTCCATTTATAAGTCACAATAAAAATGGTTTTAAATGAAAACAAGGTTATTGAAAGTCTTGTCAAAAGCATGTTCATGAATCTGCATTATAGAAAACTTGCAGGCATCACTACTGGAACAAAAATTGGAGGAGTAGACTCAGTAGGGATATATACCAATTTACAGTGGTAACAAAGTCCTGTGGCACTGTAACGGTGTCCGGTCACTCACCCGGCGGCGCCCCCATCTGGTCGTCCTGGGAATTAGCTCTTTTGACCCTGGAGCGCCCTCTGCCGGCCGACGTCCGCTTCTCCACACTGGCCCCGTGCCCTTCCCAGACCCTGGAGCCCCTTGCTGAGGGTGCTGCACCCTGCAGTACCCCCCTGGTTTTAGGGTCTCCCCTCCCCGGGGAACCCACCACCCACTATCCCCAACTCGCCTCAGAATGTGCCACTGTCAGTCACTACTTGCCCCCGCTCACTGGGGCGGACTGCAGTATCATGGCTTCTCATCCCAGGCAAGGAGGGTTGGCCTGCTGCTGCTATCTCCAGCCCTAGGCTGCCCCCTGCAACCCTAGTACTCCTGGGTCGGACCTTGTATCAGGCCCGGAGGCCTGGGGCTTTTGGCCAGAGCCTACCCAGCTCCCTCTGCCCTGCCCCAGCTCTGCCCTAACCCAGGTACCTGGCTTCCTCCTGCAGCTAGGCCCGTCTCCCTCTGAAAGCAGAGGAGACTGCCCTGCTTCTCTGTCTCCCAGCCCTTATATCCTGGCTGGGAGTGTTTGGGGCGTGGCCACACAGCTGAACCCAACTCCCAATCAGCCTGGGAGTTTGCAGGCTAGCCTCCCAAGCTATTTCAAACCCCTTTTGGGGCTTTTCCAAGCCCCGTCCAGTAGGGGGCGGGTGGACACCCCGCCACAGGCACCTTAAAGACTAACAATAAAGTTTTGAAGCATAAGCTTTCGTGGGCTAATACCCACTTCGTCGGATGCAAGCAGTGGAAGTGTCCAGAGGCAGGTACACTTCCACTGCTTGCATCCGACGAAGTGGGTTTAGCCCACGAAAGCTTATGCTTCAAAACTTTATAGTTAGTCTTTAAGGTGCCACAGGACTTTGTTACCTCTGCTATTCCAGACTAACACGGCTACCTCTCTGATTCTTGACATAATTTACAGTGATGCTACTGCCACAAATTCATTGCAGCAGTGCATATAGAATAAATAGTTGGATAGGGAATGGTTGCATGAGGTGTTTCCTATGTTTTAAAAATATATATATAGGACAAAATGTACAAATAGGGACAGATTCTAACCTCAGTTACACTGGAATTAGTCTGGATTTGTACTTTGGGACTGAAAGCAGAATTTGGCCTACAAAATATATTGTCTCATGGCTTCAAAGCCTTAAATAAAAAGTTGATAAAATGTCTATTTGTTAGGATAATTAACATGATAGATAAATTAATATGATGATAATTCCATGTTTATTTAACTCTCAAACCGTTGGAGATTCATCATTTATTTTAGGTAAGGATTATTATTATGGGGGAAACAGCTGAAGTAAGTATTCAAATGTGTTCTTTGGAAATATTTCTTTTCTGTTGATAACAGATGACCCCTCACACAATGGTGCATGACACTAGATCCAAGTTCCTTAACATCAGCCTCCAGAAATTGAACTAATATAAAGAATGGTTGAAGTATTAAAAATGAAATTGCACAGTTTGGGCAACTACTACTACTACTTATTTATTATTATTATTATTTTATTTTATTTTATTTATTACTTAATTTATTTGTATAATCATATCACAGGACCTCATTGTACTAGGCGCTGCATGAACACAAAACCAAAAGAGAACAGTCCTAGCCCCAGGAAGTACACTTCAGAATAGCCTCCTGAGATATTGATTCATCATGTGCTCTACTGAAATGGAAAGGATAAGAACAATCTTTCAAATCAACAATGAAATTCACTCAGAACTGCAAGATTTAGTTTTCAGCTGTAAATATTTAAAAGTTTCCCTACATTTATTTTCTTTATTTACAGTAGGTTCATGTGATGAATTTTTATCTTGTGCTTTATTTATAAATTGTGCTGAGTATACAAGTAAGTGAGCATTCACCAGGGGTTTTCTGGTGCCTTAAATCTGGGGTGGATTATTTTCAAATTGAGGTAGGAGAAGACTGTTAAATGGGTCATGGACCAAAAGTACTGAGGTGTGTTTTTTTTTCTCTGCTAATATGGTAGATCAATGAAGAAAAGAGAGAAAAGATTTCTAAAGCCTGATAGTATAAAAATGATCAATCACAGGATTAGGGAGACTTCTTAACAATCAAAAACTGATATTGGGTCTGAATTTGTCTGCTTGTTTTCAGCTGCATTGTACACAGACACCAGACATTTTCATCTGAAATGCCCTGATTCAGGAAAGCCTCCCTAGTCAGGAAAGGGCTTAAGCACAAGCTTAAACATACCTGGGTTTTCCTGAATAGGGATGGACTAGAGCATTGCTTAAGTGTTTTCTTGACTTGGGGCCTGATTGGGATAAGAACATTCAAAATCCAAACACTTTTATAGATGATAATGTGATTCACAGGATAACATTTTTCTCATATTTAACAAATTCCAAATTTTGCTCAGAACCACCTTCTGAAATCTTTATTGAGTTTATGTGAATCTATGTAATGAGTATTTTTAAGAAGAGCAATTAACAACAAAAACACATTGAAAATAGTCGTCTCACATATGTTCCCAAACTACATGACATTATGCCTCCTACCTACAGTTTGAGTAGTAATAATTAATTATGCTACTATGCAGGAGTGATGATGAAGGATTAAGTTAAGCAAGTATTTTATTCAACCAAATATATATATATATATATATATATATATATATATATATATATATATATATATATATATATATATATATATATATATATTAATAGGCATGCAAAAGTCTATGCTTAGTAATTTATTTGCTTAGTGTTCTACATCTAATGGTTTAAAGCAGATTAATGTATCTGTATCCTTGAATGTTTCTGTGACAAAGATTAATATATCATTTTTAATGCTTTTTGACATCTGCTAAATTTTCTCTTGAACAGTTTGCCAAATATTACTTGTAGAAAAGTAAGTATTATTACTAGGAGGAAAACCAAACTGTTCTTCCTTTTTTTAAAAAAAAAATGGCGTTCATTGTTCACTTCAAGAAAGAACATGCATGATGAAGTAGGTTCTAGCCCACAATAGCTTATGCCCAAATAAATTTGTTAATCTTTAAGGTGCCACAAGGACTCCTCGTTGTTTTTGCTGATACAGACTAAACATGGCTACCACTGTGAAACCTGTCACTCCTTATTTAGTTTATTTAATGCCTGTGTTAATGTTGTTCATTCATAGACTACATTTTTCTCATATTATGTGTATTCTCCTTTAAGCCTTTCACTTTAATGCTTTTGAACACAATTTTTTAAAATATATTATTTCTATAATTTTCTTTTACAAAATCTTTCATACTTCTCTAGTAATTCTCTTATTTCTACAGAAGAGTTATAAACTTATTAGTCTGGTCTTGTAGAGGCTTTCACTTCAGTCCTTAAGATGTTCTCTTTCTTTAATTTCTTTACAAGACAACTTGTCTATTGATCCTCAATCTCCTTTTGATTAATTTCATGTTCATCCTGATTCTCTGTATTTTTGTTTTTCAGGTAGACAATGGTCCATTCCCAGGAGTATTGTTTGTTAGAACTGGGTGAAAATTCATAGTGAGTACTTTATTGACAAATGTAATCTATTTTTTTTCTGTTTGTGAATGGTCTCTATGCAGTTTGGTAAATCCAATTGATTTTCTCTGAACCAGAGTTTCTGACTGCTTCTGAATATCCACCCTGGGTATTTATTTCAGATATTGATTCTCTTATTTTTATGCTTTATAGAATAGAAATAATTTTCAGAATAAAATTCTGGGAAAGGTAAGTGGTAAAATATTTAAATTTTATTTGTGTGTCTAATTATCATAATTTACTTCATAAAATCCCCAGCCCAAAATCAAACATTTAAAAGCATGCAACAGTTTTCAATAAATCATCAATTCCATATCATTCATATAAGTTTCATACTGTATATCTATTATTTCTATAATCTTTACGATTGCAAAAAGGGTCAAATGTCTCATTCTCTTTCATAGGTACTTTAATTAGCCTACTTCGCTCTGAAATGTTTGCCCTTAGTGTTCATATTTGACTATTTATCTGCATGAGCTCAGTATAAACCATTGCTCTTCTAGATTATGGTACTTTCAGTCAGCACATATTGTTCAAGAACCATGTAGAACTGTAGATAGGAAGTGATTTAAATTTATAATTTATGGCTCCCTTTTTCTCACATGGAGACTTGATTTCAAAAGGATAAATCTCAAAAGTAACCAGAAAAATAATAATAAATAATAATAATACTGAAACAATTAAATTATTCATTGGAATAAATAACGCATAAGTATCCTTGGTGAAATCCTAGCCCCATTGAAGTCAATGAGAGTTTTGCCAGTGGGGTCAGGATTTACACCTTGAATGCAAATGTAATAGTACCTGGTTTCCTTTTTTTTTTTTCCTATGTTTAAAATTTCTTGTTCAAAATTAAAAAGTTAAAAATAATTATGAATTTTAAAATGTTTGATAAATATTGTATTTAGAATATTCCATGGTTGTTACAATGGACTACTATGTATGAATTAATATAGAATGGTGAAACTAGTCAGTGGAGAAACCTCTCATAATTCTTTGCTAGTGTTCTGATCTTCAGTCTCAAGAAACTAGACATGTTCATTGCACAAACTCAGTGGATCATTCTGAGAGGGACTAGTATGTCATGTTATCCTTCTTAAATAGGTTATAATAAATAATTTTAACATTCCAGTTATGTAAATCTTACCACCAGGTTTCTGTGATACCTACTAGATAGAAGTTACACCAATAAATGAGCAATTCCATTTTTTTATTTTTTATTTTTTTGCTATTTAGTTTCCTAGCATTAGTATATAGACAATTCAGTAATTTCTTCTCTTCATGTCCTCTGCTTACTTTACTAATTTTCTTTTCAGCATCTCAATTTTGTGCTGAGTGCTCACATCTTCCTTCTTTTTACTCTCTTTTTGCCATTTGTTGAACTCCCTCTACTTTTGGAAATCATCCCCCCTTGACGATCAGCAATTAGTTTCTTTTATAAAATATATATAATTTTTTAATTTGATGTAAGGAGTACTATGATGAATAGAACTGGAGATAATTTTGAGAAAGAAAAAACTTTTATTTGAAAAACAGCCCTTTTTAAATGTGTGCACAATTTTTTTCAAAAATTTCCAATTATTCAGCAAAATTGTAGCCACCTATTTTCTTTTTTTCATTATTTTATTATTTTCTTTTGTTTTTCTTCCCCTTTTGTCCCTCCCCACTCTATAGTGGCAAAATGGGCAAAAGAAAAATAGAAGAGGGTAAAAGCTAGGGAGTAAGGGAAAATTCAGGAACAGCAAAACAAAATAAAAATAATGCCCAAATTTGTTTGATACATTTTTTGCCAAAAATAGAATTAAAAATTTCCTTCCTTTTTAAATCCTATGGAACAAAACACTTATTTTATCTTTTAATTGTCATGGGTTTTTCCCCCTATTTTTGACCAGTTGTAATAAAGAAGCATTTGGATTTGGGAAGGCACAAAGTCACCACTTTTAACTAAAAAGTTTAGAATGATATGCTTATGGTTTATTTCCCAACCTATTTCCCTTTGTATGTGATCAATTTCTTCCTTTCAAATTCAGAGAGTGGAGGGGCAGAGTCGGGGCAGGAGGGAGGGAGTATATCAGTCATCTTGATTTTCTTTTCAGGACTTCCATATTTGTCTCCAAGAAGGAAATCTACATACATAAAATATTTTATAATTGCCTGCCATCCCTGTAACCCATTATATTGTCCTTGGACTTGCTGCTGTTTTCCAGTCATGAATATATTATTAACTTGCCGAATTTCATATATATTTAATCTGAGCACCTGTTATGTTTTTACTCCCTCTTGACCTTTCCCTTTTGCCTTCTTCTTTTGCTATTAACATTATCAGTGGAGATAAGAGGCTGATTCCTCCTTAATTTGTCTTATCTGTTCCTTCTCTTTGCTATTATTTATCTTTGACAGAGAGAACTTTGGGCGTATATGTACTTTATATTCACTAGTCCATAGTTCATGCCTTTTCTCCTACTATTTTTCTTGAACCATGTGTCATTTTGTTATTCACCTGGGCTTTATATTCCGATTTCTCCCATGACTCACACATTCCCTCCCACCTTTCATGTCCCCAAATACAACACTCAGAAACAAAAAAATTTAAAAAATCCACAAAGCCATGAGTAGAAACATTTGGAGTTAAATTCTGGCAGCCTTGCTTACAGTGACAAGCACTTAGCTCCACAAATAGTACAGAGAGTGGAATTCATCAGAGAGTAAGGTGTTATTCCATGGAAGTAGGGGTCTCTGATTGTGGCCCTTTTTCGAGACCCATCTATCAAGTGCTGTATGTGTTGGAGAACAAGTTTGGAACTAGAGAAAATGAATAATGAATGGAAGCTGCCTAGAACTGGGCAAAGTGTAGCCACATGTAATGAAAATTTCCACACTCAGCTCTGGCAATGCACTTCAACCCAGACTAGCAAGATCCTGCTGGCCTCCGTTGAGCATAGAAAGTTAAGAATGCTACTTTTTTATTGTCTTTCAGCAATATGTCTCCAGTTTTGCTTTATGTGCAGATTTTATTTTCACCTGAGTTGTCTAAGACTTATAGCTGCTTATGTCAGCAGTGTGTTTTTAATTATTTCCCTGATATGGATCAATTCACATTGCAACAGATTAGTTCCAAGCAATCCATTTGGATCATTTTACTGGATACATAATTTCAGTTCCTATTTCTGAACCCTCTTCAGAAAATGTCTGATGTCTTCAGGGGGCTTGGACTATATTTTTATCATAGGGTTATTGAAAACCAGAGTTAATTAAAGTGTGAATGCACAAAACATGGTACAGCTCAGATATTGGCTTATGATATGAATCTAAATATACTCAAACTCCATTCTTTAGAGCCTCAGCATTCTCTTCCCTATAAAGTAAATGTATCAGTTACTTCATTGCATTCAGTTACCCATCAAAATATAATTTTGTGCATGTGTTCGGCCAATGCCCCTAAAAAAACCTTCTATTATTTGGCAATCTTGTATGTGAAAGTTCTCGGATAATATCTTAAAGCATACTCCTCTTGGGCATGCCTATGAATGGGTCTTTCCATTGCCTGTGGCTCTCCCAACATGAGCCTATGGATCTCATCTCTCAGTGTTTAATCAAAAGCTAGACATGTGGTTTCCTACATTCTTGGTTCAAGATGCCAGTTCTGACCAGCAAACACAGGCTGCTCTTTTGTACACTATCCTATGAGTAAAATCTGAGCCTTGGTGGAACTTAAATTCATGCTGAGAAACTCATTAAATCAGATTAATTATTTGATGGAAGTTTGTGTCCTAAAAGACTAGGAACACAACAGTTGTTCCACAATGGATTATTGACAAATATTTTCCAAAAATATGATGGTATTATTTTATCACACACAGACCCACAGTGATGTAACTCCTCTGCTGGATCGCTGATGAAGTTGCGTAACCCAACATCAAGAAAAGAAATTGTAGGGGCAACAGAATGTTATAGGGTGCTAGTGATGTATGTTATATCATTGCTATGCAGGCAATCCCAAGCCCAAGATAGCTGAACCACAGGGAAGAGAACAGGTTGCACAAGAGAGACGCAAATAAGCCGTCCTTTATGTTACCAAAAACAAGGCAGGCAACTCATGCTATGGATGGAATTAATAATTATGTGAGCCTTTTTTCTCCCATATGTGAAGTTTGACAATAAATATGCCACTGTCCTCATTTGGAATCTCATTAGGTTCGTTAGTTGTAAAACTTGATAGTAAGTCATTTAAGTCTGTGTTTTTAAAAGTTGGAATTGTTCGAATTTACCAGTATAACAAACCTAGGAAGCAGTTTTAAAATGCCAGTCCATAAACCTCAGCAAAAATAAGTTAGTGGTCTGTTACTAGGTTTTCATTACAGAGGTATTGATATGGTTTTCCAGCTCTTTCCACAACAGCCTGCACAGCAAAATGCACTCTCATATCTAAAACCACCTGCCATAAGAAGCTGAGTCTCACTTCATCTTGTTAATGGAGGGCATTCCTGTGAACGTAACCAAATCATTTTCACACAGATGGATTAACAGAATGTCAGGCTCTGAGTGTGTTTGTCCTAGACTTAGTATCAGAGGAATTATCTGAATACAACATTTCCCCTCTTTCTGTGTCAGCAACCTCTTTGCCCTATGCAATAGTATGATTAAAAAGGAAAATAAAAACATCACAATGAGACTGTAAATTTTGCTTGGTCTGCAAATTATGTTGACACAATATAAAGTGATTATACTGTCAATCTGCTGGGATTGCACTCTAATATATTTCTTTGGAAATGACCTGAACTAGGATTTGGTAACTGAGACTATGGAGTTGATAATGAAAAGCTATCAGTCAAACAACTCTTACATGTAATAACACTAAGTCATTTTTTAGAAAAAGTTGTCCATTCCTCTCCATTTTGAATACAGGGACAGGCACAACATTTGCCTATATAACAGTTAAATATTGTACTCCTTTAAAGTATAATATTTTAAACAATATATTGTTCATAGCTCAAACTGAGTGAAATTGTTCTGCAGAAACTGTTTTTTTTAATTAGAAATATACATTCAGGACAACCTAAACACATTGCTAACTTGTGTTGGTTTCACTGAATTATTTCAGTCAAAAGAAAGAGGGGAAAACATTTCCAAAATGAAACATTTTGACTTTCAAATGTTGACTGAGTATAATTGAAATAAACCAAGGAGGAAGAGGAAAATTCTGAAGAATTTTGGTTTCTAATCAACCCAATATTATTTTTTTTCTGACATTGCTAGTGAACAAAAAAACCCTCAATCATAACATCTCTATTCATTCACCAAACTACAGCTTAGCAAAAAATTTGCACCTAATAATTTGATGAATTTCACCTTTTTTCTGGTTGCAAATTGTTTACCAATAGATTATAACATTCTCATTTATTATTCTAATTTACCCATTAATTTCTTCAGGAAATAATTAGGTTATAGGTGAATTATAAATTTTGCAGCTTGCAATTCGGAAAAGCACAGAATTGGTAATTACAGACCATTTAGTTTTGATAGCCCTACTTGATGGGCAGAAGGCAATCCCTCCTAGCTGGGTTCACAGTTTCAGAGCAAACATTTTGTATAGTTACAAAACAAAAACTTAATTATTATCGTATAGCCTGTGATAAAGATATTATAAGTGAGATCAATTTATGAAGCATCTTACAAGCATTTCATAATATCTAAACACATTGTTATATGTTCAATATCCATGTTAACCATACTAACACACAGGTGAAACAGACTGGTTTCTAGCAATGGATTTGCCAGTGCTCAGCTGAGGCCTAAAGCCTTGGCAAGAGCTGGCACCTGGTCTGCCAGTGTCACAATGAGATTGTGCTTTTTCACCTTCAGTTAAAAGATTCATTTAAGTGATTGACTAATCTTTCCCCAGGCTTTCTAATTTGGCTCTTTATTTGATTATAATCATCCAAGAGATTTCAAGAAAAAAGAACTGATGCAGTAACATTCACTATTCACTTGGCAGGCAAAAGGGCTTCATTCACTATTTTAACTGTGAATTATCATATTGTAAAATGGATTCTTGAAGGGATTTTTAAGTGCTTTCTCTGTAGTAATGAACTGGGTGAGTGCCTGCAAAAACATCTTAGCAGGGGGAGCGCACTTCGACACTGTACAAGAAAGTATTCAACTGGTATGATACCCCCGCTAATCAAACATTATGTTAAAATATGCCTGTCTATCTCCAAAGTCTTGAAGGGTTGCAACTGAAACTGAGGTGAAAAAAAACACTGCTTATCATATTATTATTTTCCAATATGACCAGAAATGGAGACAGCTCTAGCAAGTATATGCCCTTTGCCAAAGTTGAGTAAATCCAACCATATACATAGCTTGACTATGTATGCCATGCATCATAAACTATAAACCAGCTGAGCTGTAGATTACTGCAGCCTTTTTTGCTTCTTCTCATATAATAAGTCCATCGGTTCATTGTATCAGCATAAATTCAAAATATCAAAAAAGTCTCCAACTGTGATTCTTTATTCTTGTTCAAATGGTAGTAAATAATTATACAGCTAGCAATCTGGAAGTCCTTACTCAATATTCACTTAAACTTTATGCAGGCCGAAGTCTTAATGACTTTGATGGAAGAATTGCCTGATGAAGGATGTGACCATATTCTTCACAGCAATATTTTTATGATATGATTATGCTATAATTATGAGGCATTTTGTACTAGATGGGTCATGTGAGGTGTCATTGGAAAATTTATGATTTCCTGAATATGATTATGCTGTTTGCACAAGAAGAAACTTAATAGCATTCTCCTGTACAGAACAAGGACCGGTACCAAAATATCAAGGGCCAAGATGTTCAAGAGCAGCTAGTAATTTCGGATACGTAACCCAACCACCTTAAAAAGGCCTGATTTTCAGAAAGTACTGAGCACTCCATTTTTAAAAATCAACACCCTTTAAAGTGTCTCCAGTTGGGTACCCAGAATCACGAATCTTTTCTGAAAAATCTTTGCCAAAGTCTAATTTGCTTAATGTATTCTACTGCCTTAGAATAATGTAGTAAAACAACTCAGTATTTCACATTGATGATGTCAGGGTTCCCTCCCAACTCTGAACTCTGGGGTACAGATGTGGGGACCCACATGAAAGACCCCCTAAGATTATTTCTACCAGTTTAGGTTAAAACTTCCCAAAAGCACAAATTCCTTGTCCTGGGACAGATAGTATTGCTGCCACCACCAAATGATTTAGACAAAGATTCAGGGAAAGGACCACTTGGAGTTCCTATTCCCCCAAAAGTATCCCCCCCCCTAGCCCTACACCCCTTTCTGGGAAGGTTTGAGAATAATATCCTCACCAATTGGTACAGGTTAACACAGACCAAACCCCGGGATCTTTAGGACAATGAAAAACAATTAGGTTCTTAAAGGAAGAATTTTATTTTAAAGAAAAGGTAATAGAATCATCTCTGTAAATTCAGGATGGAAGATAACTTTACAGGGTAACAAAAATTTCAAAAACGCAGAGGAACCCGCTATAGCCTTAGTTTCAAAGTTACAAAAAACAGGAATAAACCTCCTTCTAGCAAAGGGAAAATTCACAAGCTGAAACAAAATAAAACCTTGCCTGGATTTACTTACTATTTTTGAAATATGAGAGACTTGTTCAGAATTGTGCCGAGGAGATGGATTTTTTTGTCTGGTCCCTCTCAATTCCAAGAGCGAACACCCACACAAACAAAGTCCCTCCCATCCCCCCAGATTTGAAAGTATCTTCTTTCCCCATTGGTCCTTTGGTCAGGTGCCAATCAGTTTATCTGAATTTCTTAACCCCTTATAAGGGGGAATTCTAGGCTACTCTTAGCTGTATGGTTATGACAGATTTTCATAAATACAGTAGACTCTTGATTATCCAGGATTGGATTAACCAGGATATGGATTAACCAGAATGTCAAAAAAAATACACGGAACTTGCAGGGCCAGCTCTGGCTTTGCTGCTGCACCAAGCACACACACAAAACACCCCCACCAGGGCACAGGGCAGCCAGTGAACCAACACCCCCCCTCCCCCGCCCCGACACAGGGTGGCTGGTGAACCAACCCCTACTTCCTATATTTCCTATGGATGGTAATTATCCAGGATTTTATTAATCAGAATTATTTTTCCCCTAGCATCCTGGATAATCGAGAGTCTACTGTATATACAAATATTGCCCTTATTTGAAACAAAAAATTAATAGGTATTATTTGATTAATCCCCTGGCAGGGATTAATTCAGCCTTGAGTAGCATACCTGTAAATCATGTTGATTTCAGTAGGAGTTGAGGATACTCAACCAGGAACAGGATTGGGCCCTTAAAGTGACTACCACTGGAGCAAGCTGATACTTTGATTGTATTACTTATTGGTGCAATGGTAAAATCAATTTTATTTCTGTGTACTTACTCCTAAAACAGTAAACCAAGCTGCAATAAACTATATTCGTAACATTTATTTTCAAATTAAAAATGCCAAATTACTATAAATTGGTAATTATAAAGCTGATGATTAACATTTACAACTCTGATTAGCTGTTTGCATAGGTATTTTTTATCTTTGACATTGTCATCTTCCTTAATGAGAGTTTTGTTTTCTGTTTATAACAGCATATACTGTACATTGATATAACCCTTCAGGAATTATGTAAAAACTATATCGCACTGATGAATGCAAATGAAGATTAATGGTGTAATTAATTTACAAATTTATCCTATAAATATCTGTTCATGTAGATCACTTCCCTCTTTGTCATACTTATATGTTTCTTGTGACAATTCTTAATTGATATAAACTTCCTAGCTGGAAATGAATCTGAAAAAATCCTTATCTAGGAAAAGTATCCCTCTTAGTAACTTTGAAATCTGGCTTACTGCTCTGCTTACAGTTTTTGTGTGTGTTTGTGGTGGATTAATTGTACTTTCATGGCTACTAATCAAGGAGTCACAACAAGGTAAGTAGTCAAGATTTAACCTTTAAAGGAGCTCTCTGGTAAGTATTCAGACTTGAAAGCCAACTGCTGTTGTCATTGTAACTATTTTTCACATTTCATACTCTGCTGTTACCACTGTTGCTTTAAAAAGATTCATTACCATTTTTTCCCACTGATAATCGGTACAAACATGATAAGCAAAAATTTAAGCACTTCAGGCCTGATTCAAAATTCACTGAAGTTGATGGGAAGACTCATTGACTTTAGTGGGCTTTTGGTCAAGCCCCTGGACTTTAATCTAAATAGTAAAGTTTATGATATTTGATCAGATGTGTCAGAGGAAAAATTAAAAGGTAGACTGGTTGGGGTATTTTTGGTTTGGTGTTTCATTAAAGTAGGTTGTATCATTTTTGTTAATGTCCTTTATTCAAATACCATTTTATTTGACAAGCTTCTGGTTTGATCCTCTGAGGGACTGACTTCCATGGAGTGTTGCAGATTCTCAGCACGTCTTGGGATCACATTTTTTCAGAGACAAAGTTTATGTAATATTTTGAGTTGCAGTGCCATCCTGCACAGTGCCTTCATCTCCCAATCTTGTGGATAGTGAGATTTGAGGGCACTTAGCTGGTAGAAGGAGTTTCTCAGCACATTGCACTGTCAAGCTCTTGATAGTCAAAGTAGGTTACAGTCACTGTCAGTGCTAGTTAAAAAAAAATAAAAAGTTTTCCATAGGAAAATGCAGTTCCACTAAAATCAAAACATGTCACAGGAATGGGAAAGTGTAGAAATGAATCAGTTTAACTTTCTTATTTCTTTATAAATACTTTTTGCAAAAGCATTACATAGGGGCATATGGCAGTGAACCTCATTATTATTATTTTTTGGTACTACCAGATTGGGTCTTGGCAGGTGAGATAGGTGGGGAAACATCTAGTCTGAAAAGCCTGTGGGGACTTAGATGTGAGATAGGCACATGGGTGCCTAAACTGAGGTAGCTGTTTGCATGCTCACTATGAGATTTTTAGGCACCATGGGGACTTTAATGGCAGGATTTTTGCTGCTCTAGAGATTTTAGATGCCTATAGAATTCGGCAGCAGCTGGACGGGGGGGTTGAGGACTCCACCGGTGCCTAAATGTTGGACTTAGGTACATAAAATGGCAATGAGGTGTTTGTCCTTTTCTGAATCTTACCCTTACTACCTACTTTCACATATTTGTTTTCATGGATTATAAAGCCATAAGGAATCACTGTGATCTTCTAATATGACCTTCATCATAATACAGGCCATAGGATTTTCCTTTAATTAATGCCTGTTTGAACTTGTTTTTTATGAACTCACCCACACAATCATGTACGTCTTGGTAGAAAAGGTCAGTCACACATACCATATAATAATTAGTTCAGAGAAAGCAGTATTTTTAAAACTGCCTCCCAAAGGGGTGTACGTGTATTTAGAAGTTCACCGAGCTTTTAGTTGTAGGAAGTCAACAGTGTGACTTGGTACCTGCAGTCCAAGAACTGACAAACTTTTAATAGCTCATTGCCTACCTTGCTTTCCTTGTATCAGTTAGTTGCTCTAGCTGGAGGAAGCTGACCAGTCATTGCCTCTTTCAGCAGGTAATAAAGTAGTTCCAGAAAGCTCTGAAATGAAGATATAATTGAAAGTAATGGGATTAGGATAAAATAGCATGGATTTAAAGATGTTAGCATTGTGAAATAGTGTCCTTTAAGCAGCTGAAAAGAATCTGACTTTTCTTTTGAAACCAGTACAATGCAAAGAAAATGAATAGAATGTGAAAGGAGAGATTAGAAATATTTTATTAAGATTTTTACTGGAAAAGTCAAATGCAACCTCTTGCTTACTTTTCTACATAATTCAACACTTCTACTGTTTTGTTTTTCTTTAAATAATCCAACTGAAGTATATGGAAACAGTCATATAGCCACAGGAACATTTAAAGTACTGGCAGGAGCATCAGTCAGCCCTGGTTTACAAGACAACTCATCAGCTGACTTCAAGGCTCTTGCCTTTGATGTTCAACAATTGGTAAGAGCCTATGGTTAATTCAAGAGGAAATAACAGATAGCATACCATTAACTGTGCTGATTTCTTAAAGGCATTTAATATTGGTTATAACTGGTTGGAAAATTTCTGATAAAATATTTTTGGAAAATGAAGATTCATCAAATATGAGATGGTTCCATCGGAAACCTGCCTGGGGACTCAGCTGGCCCAGGAAACTGGGATCTTTTGGTCCTTGTCCTCAAAGAATGGCCTGGCTATCTAGGAGCCCTTGCAACTGGTGACTGAAATTGACATGATGCCTGTGCCTTTATCCACTGTTAGTTGAATAGCAGCAGTGAAAATGACAAAAATGACAATTTCAGTCACCTCAAGGAGCAAATTTCATTTAGGAAGAAAAATGTGTGGTGCTAACGTCATAACTGTAATATGTAATTGTGTATATTTCTAACGGTTGTAGTTCATAATTTTTCATATTTTTGTATAGATAAGTGAAATCTATCAAGCAAGTCAGCTGAAGAATGAATATAAGAATGCTAAAGTTTTGCAGTTCAAGTGCGTAGATACTATAGTTCATAATTTTTAACTTTAAAAATCGTCATTTGATTATGAATGTCAACCTTGCATAAAAAAGATTTTGTCTCTCAAAGGGGTCCATTGGAACATTTCATCTTTCCTCTTCCTTTGATGAACACTATTGTGGAAAGTACAGGGTAGTTATATTCCTCTGGATACAGCTTTTTCTCAGAAACGATTAATGCAATGAGAAGCCTTAGCCAAAGGGTGTCAATCAATACACAGTGCTTCTCTTCCAAGGCCAGAAAAATGTCAAAATTTGAATGAAAAATAATTTTTAAAATCTGTAAATGTTTTCTGTTAAATTTGTCTCTTTTCGATCTCTACTGAGCATGCTTCACCCAGAGTTCTCCCAGGCCCTGTGGCTGAGAGAACAAGAGACAAGTTCAAGACTGAGGGACAATGTTAACTTGCACAAGGGCAGGAGACATAGGTGCTATTGAAGCAGAAATAATGCTCTTGAACAATATCTATGGGTGTACCATACATTCAAGAATTGTATCAGACAGACAGAGGAGCATGTAATTACTGTGCTCCTAACAGTACATTCTCCCACACAATCTTCCAAAATAATAAAATAAAACATCTGATTCTCAATTACTCCATTGCAGAGTGGGTGTACAACACTGCTTTTCTGAACTAGTAGCATTGTAAACCCACTCTGCATTGGCATAAATGACTACAGAGAATCAGGCTTTCAGTAGCGAAAAGAGAAAGAGACATGGAAACCCAACAATACATTTTCATTCCTTTTAATACAACTGAAAGAGAATGAAATGAGAAAAACAGAGAGAGAAGAGAGAGGAGGGATCCCAGTGCAGCACTATTAATATGTATTTAAAATACTAAGGTGTATATTTTTAAAATGCTATTTTCTCCATTTAGAAGCATACAGGAGGAGATGTTTGTGAGCATGAAATATTCTCCCACAACCATTTTCCTAATCGTAGATGATTACATATCTAATATTATTCCTATTTTTGTGAGCGTCAAAACAACATAGAGGTACAATAGAGGTGTTTCATTTTCACCCTCTCCTCGACTCCCCTATAGAGTTTAATTAATATTTATGCACCTGACAAGCATTCATATTTTACAAAAAATACCTAGTCTTTGGGTTGACCTACACTGCAGCTGGGGAGCAATTTCCAGGTTAGATAGACATACTCATGCTAGCTCTGATCGATCTAGTGCATATAAATAGGGATGTTGCTGTGGAGACATGGTTGCTGTGACATAGGCAGTGGCTTGCACTAAACACTCAAGCACCAAGGGGGACAGGTGGGATTATAGTCGTGGTCACTAATCATGGCTAGGCTATTATTTTTTGCACACTGGCTCAATGAAAGCTAGCACAGATTAAATTTACCCAAGGCAGAAAATATACCCCCAGCAGCCATGTAGATTTTCCCTAAGTGGGTTGATTTTCCTGAGATTTGAGGCTTCCTCTTCCCCTCCCACCAATACATTCCAGGTCATTTATGCCTTCTAGACATTTTATGGCAAAATAGGTTGTATTCCCTTTGTTCAGCTGAAGTGGGAGCCCTTTTGTATCGGGCAGACCCTAAAATCTTTGGATTAATCTCTATTCTTGCCCACTGTGCAAAGACTTAAATTATTACTTTGACTCAGCAATCATTTTCTACTGACTCTTCATAAAAAATTGTTTACCTTTTTGGGCAATCTGGTTATTGTTTCACCCTTGGAACTCAGCTGAGTCACAAAGATAGCAATAAAAGCTTTTGTTTACTCAGCACGGCCTAAAGGTTATCAGAATCATTTACGAAATTAGTCTTTTAATATATTGCAAACTGTGCTCAGTGCAGTGATAGGATTAATCACCTCATATCAAACAGTGCTGTTGAATCAGTGGCAGTCTGCTAGCACAAATACTTTGCAATAAGGCCAGTCGCTGCTGTTTCTCAGCAGGGAGAGAAAATGTCCTTTCTTCCAGTATTCAAAATTATATATTAACTCAAAGATGTTTCAGGTCTATACCTGAATAAGAGGTGTTAACAATAGAGTTGGGTGAATACATGAATTTTCAGTTTGATAGCAGGTCTGAAAAATCAGGAGGAAATGGTTTAGGGCTGACTCAAAACTGCATTTTGGAGCATTTTCTGGTGAATCAAAAAGTCAGGAAAAAATGTTGCAGGTTATACTACAGGGTTTTCTTTTTATTTTTCCAATTGCAGACAACTTTAAATGTTTCTTAATAAAAGCAAAAGAAAGATAAGGGACTTAAGGCAATTCACAAAACAGGAGGAAGATGTGGTGCTGTCCTCCTTTGTATCAAGAGCATTTCCCTGGAATATGGGAAACCTGGGTTCATATCTCCACTCTGGAGTAGGAACTTGAACTTTTGTCATCTATGTAGCAGGTGAATGCCCTAATCACCTGGCTATTTGGTATCCTTTCAGTTTTGTCCATTGAAGCTGTTCCACTTTGTGTTCAATGGTGAAATATTCACTGAGCCAAAGAGAGAGTGAGCAACTCTATAGCTTGGTGATTGGAGCACTCACCTGGGAAGGAGGACGCCTAGGTTCCAGTTAATGTTTAATTACTAGCATAAGTGCCCGGCGCTGCTCGGGTCAGTAGGAGGTGGGGAGGGGGCAGACAGCTGACACCCCCTGACCTACCCCAACATCCCCCGGCTCACTTACCCCCCGACCAAACCCGACACCCCTACCTCACCCCCCGACCAAACCCGACACCCCCACCTCACTTACCGTCCGACGTGGGGGTGTTGGGTTTGGTTGGGGGGGTGAAAATGTGAGTCGGGGTTGGTCAAGGGGTAAGTGAGGTAGGGGTGTCGGGTTTGCTTGGGGGGGTCAGGTGGGGGCGTTGGGTTTGGTCGGAGGGTAAGTGAGCCGGGGGGTGTCGTGTTTGGTCTGGGGGGGGTGGGAAGTTGTCGGGGTGGGTGAGGGGTGAGGTGTGGGTATTGGGGTTGGTCAGGCGGTGTTGCGGTTGGTGGGGGGGGTGAGGTGGGGGTGTCGGGTTTGGTCAGGGGGTAAGTGAGCCGGGGGGTGTCGGGTTTGGTCTGGGGGGGTGGGAAGGTCTCGGGGTGGGTGAGGGGTGAGGGGTGGGTGTTGGGGTTGGTCAGGGGGTGTTGCGGTTGGTGGGGGGGTGAAGTGGGAGTGTCGGGTTGGTCGGGGGGTAAGGGAGCCGGGGAGTGTCGGGTTTGGTCTGGGGGGTGGGAAGGTGTCGGGTTGGGTGAGGGGTGAGGTGTGGGTGTCGGGTCAGTTGGAGGTGGGGAGGGGACAGACAGCTGACACCCCCTGACCAACCCCAACACCCCCCGGCTCACTTACCCCCCACCTGACCCCCCCAAGCAAACTCAACACCCCCACCTCACCCCCCGACCGAACCCGACACCCCCACCTCCCTTACCGTCCCACCAAACCCAACTCAGATCCGTCGCAGGCGGGGAGGGGGCCCAGAGCCGAGGGATTCCGGGGACCTTCGCAGGTGGGGGGGGGGGGCACAGGGCTGATGGATTCCGGGGTTCCGTTGGGAGGGGGGAGGGGCAGAGAACTGAGGGATTTCCGGGGTTCCGTTGGAGGAGGGAGGGGCAGTGAGCTGAGCGAGTGCGGTGTCTGTTGGAGGGGGTATTATGACATCATCACCACCCAGCTGCCCAGCCAATGTGATTGGCCCTTAAAGACTTTCACCCCTGGGGGGCGTCAGAGGTGAGATTCGAAAATTTTTCGACCCTTATGACCATCTAGACCCCAAGACCTCTAACTGTACCAAATTTCAAGTCTCTAGCTCAAACGGTGCGGGAGGAGTTCGCAGTCATACATACACCACTTGACTTTTATATATATAGACTAGCATAAGTGCCCAGCACTGCTCGGGTCAGTCGGAGGTGGGGAGGGGGCAGACAGCTGACACCCCCTGACCAAACCCAACACCCCCCGGCTCACTTACCCCCCGACCAACCCCAACACCCCCCGGCTCACTTACCCCCCGACCAAACTCGACACCCCCACCTGACCCCCCCAAGCAAACCCAACACCCCCACCTCACCCCCTGACCGAACTCGACACCCCCACCTCACTTACCGTCCCACCAAACCCAACTCGGATCCGTCGCAGGCGGGGAGGGGGCCCAGAGCCGAGGGATTCCGAGGACCTTCGCAGGTGGGGGGGGCACAGGGCTGATGGATTCCAGGGTTCCGTTGGGGAGGGGGGAGGGGCAGAGAACTGAGGGATTTTCGGGGTTCCGTTGGAAGGGGGAGGGGTAGAGAACTGAGGGATTTGCGGGGTTCTGTTGGAGGAGGGAGGGGCAGTGAGCTGAGCGAGTGCGGTGTCTGTTGGAGGGGGTATTATGACATCATCACCACCCAGCTGCCCAGCTGATGTGATTGGCCCTTAAAGACTTTCACCCCTGGGGGGCGTCAGAGGTGAGATCCGAAAGTTTTTCGACCCTTATGACCATCTAGACCCCAAGACCTCTAATTGTACCAAATTTCAAGTCTCTAGCTCAAACGGTGCGGGAGGAGTTCGCAGTTATACATACATACATACATACATACATACACCACTTGACTTTTATATATATAGATTTATGGAAAGTGGGACAGCTTCAATGGGGAAGACCCAGTATCTTGGTGGTAAGGACAGCTATCTGGATATGAGAGACCTTGGCTCAAGTTTTGTCTCCAGAGTCGGGATTCCAACCTAGGTTTCCCACAGTCCAGTTGAGTGTGATTGCTAGTGGGCTTTAGGGGATACCACCACCACCTTCTGGGAACGGCACTTAAGTCCCCTTGTGAATCTAGCTTCCAAAATCAAACTATTTCAGTTTGGACATGTCAAATTGAACCATTTTGAGATTTTGGAATTATTTTATCAAGCGAGACAATTTTCCAAGGTCGATAAAAATTCACCACATTTTAGTTGTCACCAATCTGTATTTATTAGTGAAATAACGTTTGTGCAGAAAATTTTGTCCGGCTCTATTACCAAGGTATCACTTTAAATGGAAGCCTGTCCCCGAGTAAATTAATGGAAATTTTGCCATTGACTTCAGTGAAACCATGATTTCGCCCAGTATTGTTTCATGTGAACAGTCCCGGTGCTTATGGAATCCACCTGTGACACAAGCATACTTAACTTTGGAGTCACAAAAATGAGTACTTTGCATGATGTTTTATCATGTAGATATTTCAAAGGTATCTGTCATTGTTATAAAGCCTAAAATATGGGACTTAATCAAGACTCGGTGAGGGTTTAGCTAAACACAGATCCTGATTTTCCTTTCATTTACACCAGTATAACACCATTGACTCTTTTGATAGAAATGGAGTTACTGTGAAAGGACAGTCAGGCCTCAAGTTTCTAAGGTGTTCAATACTTTTTAAAAATTAGCTCCCTTCACCATATCTTTAGTCGCCCATCCATTATCCCCTGACAGTTTGAGTTTAGTGGATGGAACCTATTATTAGAATGAGGTCCTCATTAGATTCATATATTTTATAGCCAGAAGGAATCACTGTGATCATCTAGTCTGATCTCCTCTATAAACACAGGCAACAGAACTTCACCAGAATAATTCTTGTTTGAACTAGAGTATATCTTTTAGGGGGGGAAATTAATCTTGATTTTTAAAAATGAGATGTCAAATATTTTATTCACTTGGTATTTTCTGTGATTAACTTGTTTCTTCTGTGATGTTTTCTGTTTGGCAGAAATGGCAGCGTTGTCGTAATATTCAACCTATACTTTGCACAGTGGGTATCTAATGAGAAAGCAAAGAATGAACTAGTTTTAGGTATTGAAGCAAATAAAACTAGCCTTGTGCAGACTATTCATATTGATGTGAACAGCATAGAAATCACAGGTAACTATGACAATTATTTGCTTTCTTTGAAACCTTGACATGTAAGTCAAATGCAAATGTTAACACTCAATCCTGCAATGGCAGGTGGGCAAGTACACAAGTCCACCCATGAAAATTCCATTATAGGAGAGGCCTTTACTAGCTGGCACAACAGTGGCTACATAATCAGAAGCTGTTCGGAAGAAGGCCCAAATCCTCAGTGAGAGTTAGGTACCTAAATACTTTTGAAAATCTTGACCAATAGCCTGTGAGCTGTTGACAAAGTATCTCCTTTAGCCAACCTGGAAACAGCATTCACAAACCACGCTGGGAGCCATGTACAGTCATCTTCAAAGAAGGCTGTGTCAATGTGATATATACGCTTTGAAAAGGAAGCAAGAGGGTAAAATAATGATGGACTCCCAGTGAAATTTCATAAAAGTAATCCTTTATTTATGAGGTAACAAAGAGTCCTGTGGCACCTTAAAGACTAACTAAAGTTTTCAAGCATAAGCTTTCGTGGGCTAATACCCACTATGTCGGATGCATGCAGTGGGTATTAGCCCACAAAAGCTTATGCTTCAAAACTTTAATTAGTCTTTAAGGTGCCACAGGACTCTTTGTTACCTCTGCTATTCCAGACTAACATGACTACCTCTCTGATTCCTTTATTTATGGTGTCCATCATTTGTGATTCCTACCAATGTCTTTCAAGATAACTTAATTAAGGCCCAACAATGTTATTTCATAAGTAAATACAATTATTTTACCCAAGATTCGGACCAAAGGTAGCGAGAGGTTCTGAACTTTGTAGAAAGTGAGATGTTCTGCTTTAATTGTGAGGGCAAATGAGGGAAAGAAGTGGGATCTCATGTAAGTGGAAGCAAACAGTAAGAAAAGAATTTAAAAAGCTTTGATTATTCAGTTGCATTTAACAAAAAAGAAACAACTCTGAGTTGTCAATAAGTGGATGAGGCAATTCTAAGCATCATAAATATGATTAAAAAGTGGTGGTGGGACCCTTGATACCCAGAGGAAAGAGATGTATGAACAATGGATAAGCAATGATCCAAAACCCAGTGAAATAAGTGGGAATCTTCCCATTAACTTCAATGGGTTCTGGAACAGGCTCTCAGTGAGAAAGAGGATAAAAAAATAATTTGAATCCCTTGAAGTGGAAGTTGATTAACTGGCATTTTTAACCTCTGTTGGAGACACTATTAAGTGCAAAAGGGGAGAGAGACATCTAGTTTGTAAAGTCTCTTATACTCTATATTCTAAAGGCACATTTCATACCAGGTACTTTAGGTATCCAATTACTAAATTCAGAGCCATGACATCATTATTTATCTTGACTATTTGCATCATATATAAGTTGTTTTTTTCTATATAACAGCATACTATTGTGTGAAATTATTGACCACTATATGCCAGAAATCCTGTAGAAGAAAATTATGAAGTTAAAGGGTGATATATCTACTTGTGAGCTTTGAAGTAGCCAAACTTTTCTTGATGTGAGAGATTGACAGGTCTGACTTAAAATGGGACAACTGTGTATTCTTCCAGGACTACTGCAACAATGTGATATTGAGAATTGAGCATCCAATTAATAATTAGAATGATAATTGCATATAGCACTTTAACTTCCTAAATCTCAACATGCTATGGCAAGAAAAATCCCATCTCCATTTTACAGATGAGGAAATTGAGGCACAGAAGTGAAGTGCCCATAGTCCCACAGCTTCTATAGTGATAGAAAGTAACTTTTTTAGGGGGTAAATTGCTTCCATAGCACATTTTAATTTCAGCTCATTTACCTGATCCAAACATTGTCTTATGGGATGCAGGTGCCTCAAGGAGTATTGTGATATAAATGGTGCTATGAGTCAAGATGGCTGCTTGAAAAGATATGTCCCTTTTGACAATTACAAATGAGTCCTCAGATAAAGACTCAAATCTATATATATAAAAGTCAAATGGTGTATGCGTGTGTGTATGTATGTAAGCTTACTCCTTCCACACCGTTTGAGCTAGAGACTTGAAATTTGGTACAATTAGAGGTCTTGGGGTCCTAATGACCGTAAGAGTCGAAAATTTTTCAAATCTCACCTCTGACGCCCCCCAGGGGTGAAATTCTTTAAAGGCCAATCACATCAGCTGGGCAGCTGCTTTTCTCTGTGACATAGTTCTGATGTCATAATACCCCTTCCAACAGACACCGCACTCGCTCAGCTCTCTGCCCCCTCCCCTCTCCAACAGAACCCCGGAATCCCTCAGCTCTCTCCTCCCTCCCCCCTCCAACGGAACCCCGGAATCCCTCAGCTCTCTGCACCCTCCCCACCTCCGACAGACCCGAGTTGGGTTTGGTCGGAGGGTAAGTGAGGTAGGGGTGTCGGGTTTGGTTGGGGGGTGAGGTGGGGGTGTCCGGTTTGGTCGGGGGGTGAGGTGGGGGTGTCGGGTTTGGTTGGGGGCTAAGTGAGCCGGGGGTGTTGGGTTTGGTCTGGGGGGGTGGGAAGGTTGTCTGGGTGGGTGAGTGGTGAGGTGTGGGTGTTTGGGTTTGTCAGGGGGTGTTGGAGTTGGTAGGGGGGTGACGGGGTGTTGGGTTTGGGTGGGGGGGTGAAAATGTGAGTCGGGGTTGGTCGAGGGGTAAGTGAGGTGGGGGTGTCGGGTTTGGTCGGGGGGGGTGAGGTGGGGGTGTCAGGTTTCCTCTCTGCCCCCTCCAACAGACCCCTCACTCGCTCAGCTCTCTGCCCCCTCCCCACCTCCGACTGACCCGAGCAACGCAGGGTATTTTCGCTAGTTCTCTATAAAATCCTTCTTGAAGAGGAGAAGGAACAGAATTTGAATAGCTGATGTGCATGAGAGAGAGAGAGATGGGAGAAACACCATAATGTGGAGTTGTAATTCTTGGTGAGCCTGCAGGTTGAGAAGAAAAGCTGCAAGAAGGGCACAATATTCACCAGGAGAGAATTGGAAAATTTCTAATGGCTCTGAGGAACATTCAAGCCAAAAGCAGTCTCAAAAATATTCCTACACTAATGTGAAACTCCAAAATACTTTATACCGAAAGTTTACACTTAACTGGATTTTGTTCCAACAGCTCCTGAAACTCTGACTACAAGCCCACCTCCAACATCATCAGGTCAGTACTTCTTGTAAATGAGGTAAGGTATGATAATAAATGTAGGGCCAGATATTCGTCTTGTGTAAATTGGCATAGCTGCATTGACTTCATTGGAGATACGTTGCAGTACAGCAACTGGGGAGCTGGCCCCTAAAGTGATATGTTATCTGAAGTAATACCCTATATAATCTAAGATGCTTGGATTTGAACTCACCTATAATGAGGAGACAAGCATTTGTATTTTGAATGGAAATCCTTGGAATTTAGTGATTTAAACTAGTCTGGAAAAAAAAGTAAAAACAAGGGTAAATCTTTGCACAACCATTGACTCCGAACAAAAACTTTGTAAAGATGTAGATTGGTTTAGATAAGGCCAGAGCTATCCATCCTTATGTTGTGAGAGATGGTTAATGTAACAACTTTGCTAAGCTTTGATTCCATTCTCAATGGAAATTTTATGGGGAAAGGCACACTGAGGTTTCCCTTGACATGGGGATGCTGCCACAGCTGCTGGGCCTTACAAATTCAGACTCAAAGATGATCAATTAAAGCCAGTTGGAAGAGGGTCAGAGGGAAAGACTGAAATATGTAGTGATCCCCTTGTGGAATTCAGACCTAACTGGACCCTGCAAGCAATTGTAATGAGAGAAAGTTGTACCCTAAGTGATCAGCCACTACGTACACACAAGAATCAGGGTGGTAGCCGTGTTAGTCTGGAATAGCAGAGTTAACAAAGTCCTGTGGCACCTTAAAGACTAACTATAAAGTTTTGAAGCATGAGCTTTCGTGGGCTAATACCCACTTCGTCGGATGCAGGCAGTAGAAGTGTTCACAAACAGGCAGTTATAGAAAAGTAGGTAAGAGCCAGGTGGGAGGTGAAAAGGTTAGTCCAATTAAGCTGAGCCAGCTACGTACACACAAGCATCCTTCTTGTCAGCTACACCACACATTTTGCTCCTGATTTGCAACTAAGATCTGCTCTTCCTCCAAAAACAAAGCCTCTATCTCTTGAGCTGAAAGATGCTCTTCATTGGCTGTGATAATACATCTCTTTTTGCAATAAAGATTACATGATCACACTTAAGGAGTTCTTGGCAATAGTATGTAGTAGTAGTACATATGCACAATAACCAATACCTTAATCAGTAGCCAAGGGCCTATGATAGACGAATAAAGTGCTTCAGGAGGAGTTGGGAGCTTTGGGGGCATCATGAGTCAGAAGAAAAAAGTAGACTATTAGGAAGGTTAGGAGGAAGGTGCTGATGGAATAACCAACAGATACGCATCCAAACTTTTCAGATTATTTTTTTTAGAACCATCAATAAAGTAAATCTACACACTAGAGTGCTTATAGATATAGATTAGAATTAAACTAAGGGTTATCTCAACTATGTTTTGTTTTAGCAGATCCTGTGAATCTCACTACAAGCCCTCTTCTGTCAGCTTCAGGTCAGAACCTATAATGAGATTGGCTTAATGAATCATGAGCTTTAAAAATAATATATGGTATGGTATGGTATGGTATGCTATGGTATGGTATGGTATGGATTTTGACCTTTTAAAATTAACATTTTCAAGATTTTCTACAAAACCAGGAGCAACATAAACTTAGCTAATTAGAAAATGAAAACTGAGATTCTCACCTGACTCCAGGAGCTGGAGTTTTGAGACTCATGAGAGTTGGTAACTCTGCTTGACTCTGGATGATGTCAGAGTAGCAAATATGGGTTTCTTTAAAGCAACAATTAACACTTTTCCAGTAGTAGGAAGATCTTTATTAGTCCTTTAAACCAAGGGATAGGAAATGTGCTTCTGAAATGTTTTAATCTTGCACTTTATTTATTTACATTTCAGAATCACTCACTACAAGCAAGTCTTCAACAACTTCAGGTTCGTAACTTAAATATAGTGAAAAGGTTGATGTTATACATAGAAGACTTTAGTATCCATTCAGTTATACAAATTATGGGCCTGTCCTACAAATACTTCATACACAGAATTTCAATTGACTGAAAAGGGCACAGAGCACATGTTTCAAGATTGGGCCCTAAACACAAAGGATATTGTATAGTGTATGGTGTTGGATTAATAGAGCTATTTTTTGCAAATCGTGGACTATAGGAGATATTTTGAAAAAAACACAAATTACAGTCAGGTGCTTCATTCTCAGTGGCTTTCAGTGGAAGTTTAGTACCTATCTGCCATTTGTACCTTTGAAAACATTTCCCACCAAAGTATGAGAAACACAAATGCATTTCAGATATGTTTAAGTATCTGTAAATTTTACATGTACAGTAGCAACTTATACTCTATGGGTTGTGATTTAGAGGTAAACAAAATATCAGTTTTCTTGTGCCCAGAAGATTTGTGCTCATTCCCTTTGCTGATACTTCAGTGAAGAGTTAGAGCGCTGTTGTGCTTTGGATTGAATTAAGATTCTTCTGCTTATCCTTGGTGGTTATCCTGGGGAAAGTTGGAACTCCCATTACACATTTGCAGTGCCCTGGCCAACGTTGCCATTCTGCACAAAACAGGCTATGACAGAAAGACTATCAAGTGTATGGCTTATTGTTTAAGTGCAAATGGCAGATTTTCTTTCTTACACCTTCACTTCGTATTGCAAATATTTTATTTACAGGGTTGTTGCAGAAAACTTAAATGAATTATTTGCTATTGGGCTTCACTGCAGAATATGTAAGGGTGATTCAACACAGGAGCCATTATTTTTTTAGATAACAAATCTGAGGAACTGTCTCAGATTGAGATATCGGTGGAAGAGGTTTTGAAACAAATTGATTATTTAAACAGTTATAAGTCACCAGGGTCAGATGGTATTCACCGAAGAGTTCTGACGGTATGCCAATCTGGAAATGCAGAACTACTAACTGTGGTATATAACCTTTCACTTAAATCAGTCTGTGTACCAGATGACTGGAGGAGGGCTAATATAACCATTTTTTTAAAGGTTCCAGTAGCAATCCTGGCAATTATAGGCTAGTAAACCTAACTTCAGTACTAGACAAACTGGCTGAGTCTATAGTATAGAACAGAATTATCAGACACATGGATGACAACAATATGTCGTGGAAGAGTCAATATGACTTTGTAATGGGAAATCATATTTCACCAATCTATTAGAATTCTTTGACGGTGTCAACGAGCATTCAGAGAAGGGTGAACCAATGTTATAGTGTACTTGGACTTTCGGAAAGCTTTTGACAAGGTCCCTCAAGTAAAGTAAGCATTCATGGCATAACAGGGGAGGTTCTCTTATGGATCAGTAAATAGTTAAGAGATCCCATGAGTTATGTACTTCCATGAAGTGTATGCAAAATGTCTGTATGGTTCAATTGTGCCCCACTGGCAGAATTCTTATTCACTTAAATGGGGACAGGACTGCACTCTTTGGCCCTGACCCAAAAATTAGATCCATGTGGAGGGATGTTTACACCCTTGAGCAATCTTTTTAGTGTGACTCCATACAGACTTAAGAGGCCAACCCCAGAGAGCTGATTGCAGAATCTGGGCAGAAAATTGGACAAAAATAGATATATTTTTTTCAGAGATTTATAATATTACTAAAACTTGTCCTTAAAGTTGCTTTTTTCTTAGTGCTGGTCAAAATGTGGGAAATCTTTTCAATGACAAATTTTAAATTATTGATGAAATGATTCAAAGTGGGGAGGGAAATGAATTTCCAGTTGAGCCAAAAATTTTTTTCCATTTTGCAAAAAAAAAAAGTGATGGAACGATTTCCACCAGCCCTAGTTTTGAGCTTAGTTCTAGCAAATGAATGTTCAGTTTTCATATTTCTGAACTTATTCATTTATTCTGTACTAATATTCACCTTTTTGATGTGTTTGTTCAGCCATTATGTATTGACTCAGAGCATGTAAAAACACCATAAGCAAGTAAACATACAACTCACATAATTGTTGAGTAATCAGGTTTGTGCTGGAGTTCCAAAGGCAAGTCAGTTCTCCTTTGTAATATAATTTTCTTTTTTTCCCTTTTTCTTTTCTCAATTATTATTTCAGTGAAGTGTTTGCCACCTGAGGAACCTTGTGCTGATGCCATAAACTGCATAAGTAAAGACTTATTTTGTGATGGAGTACAAAACTGTCCAGATGGTTCAGATGAATCTGAAAAAATATGTGGTAAGAATGTAATCTTTAAATCT
Organism: Sternotherus odoratus; assembly: GCA_032164245.1. Lineage (NCBI taxonomy): Eukaryota > Metazoa > Chordata > Testudines > Kinosternidae > Sternotherus > Sternotherus odoratus. Next base: position 153,951,922 of record JAVMKO010000001.1, on the reverse strand, counting down.
ACATGTACTTGTCAATATATTAAGCAATAAAAGTATCTTCCGAATCAATCCCACTAGAAGTGAGAAATAGAATTCAAGAAGATATATTACTCTTCAAGAAATGTATGAAACTATAGATTAGCTTGATATTTTATGAATATGTGTATGGTTTAATACTGAAGCAGCAAAAACCATCTATATTCTTCTAACAGAAAAGTTGTTGTCAAATAATCTACCAAATATGTCCAACATTGTGCTATCAAAGGATGTTGCTATGCATCTACAGAACCACATACCCCATCTCCAGGATGTATTAACATTAATTTCTTTGTGGAACCAGTGCAAAAATGTCCCTTGTGCTAGTTGATATTTGTATCTTACTTCAATCTAATGTTCTTCCATTGCTTGCTGTTCTCAATTAGCTTTTAATACTGTTGACCAGTGGGATTCTACTGCCCTGAGGCAACTTATAGGTCTCTCTTTATTATCTCAAACCTGGTTTCCATCTTAGTAGAATGTTTGCAATGGAACTGATCAAATAGTACCAAAAATGACTCATGAACATCTCAAGAATAGGTCTGACCTCAAATGGTGCTGAGCCCCTTCAAATTGTTGACTGCTCTTGTTATGGGCTAACTGCTCCTTTGCCCCTTTTCTTGTCTCTTTGGTCCCTTGCCTGTATCTGTCTTAAGGTGGATTCTCACTCTGCTCCCCACACTTAGCTCAAAACCACTATCTTCTCTGGGAACCACCACTTATCAATCTGCAGTTCCGTCAGGGTTTTGGACACCTGAGTTTCCTCATTTTGGGAACCTGTGACCAGCGTTGGTGACTTTCTTGGGGGGAAAATGTAGTACTTCAACAATTGGAACAAAGCACTAGAGAAAAAAACAGTTTTAAACAAGAAAAAGCCACTACACATAATTAAATCTCTTGTAATCTTGCACTTCACAAGAAACTAAGCCAAACAGGCTTCAGCCCAGCCATCAATTCCCATTAAATCAGTGGAAGTGGAGGGAATTCAGGAGTCTGTGTAATTGGGCCTTTGACTCAGAACAAAGTGTGATGCAATAGAACCTGCAAATGCGGGGATCGGCAACATTGGCACGTGAGACCGCAGGATAAGCACCCTTAGCGGGCCCTGCCGCTTTGTTTACCTGCCTTTTCGCTGACTGCAGCTCCCACTGGCTGAGGTTCACTGTCCTGGTCCAATGGGGACTGCGAGAAGTATTCACAAAGCAAAATCCAGCTGTTCCACTCTGCCGTAGGGAGTTACTGCTGGTATCCTTTTCCCTTTAATTTGTGCCTGGTGGATCAAGCATCCAACCTATTCTTTTCAGTTCACATTTTTACTGAAAGCTGCTCCTCACAGCTTGGGGAAATACAAAAGTCTGGTTTCGGGACAACATGTTATTCAGCCCATCACCCTTATTTTAGATTTTAAATCTTAAATCTTATGCTCAAAAGTAAAAAGCTTTTCCAGGCTTCTATATTTAGGCTTCCTAGCAACATTTTCAGAGCCAGTGTACAGAATGGCAATAAGCCATGTGCACATTTGGGAGACCTGCCAAGTTTTACACCTCTTTGATTTTTCACTGCTGTCCCATCCCCCAGAGTGATTCAATTCAGCTGTATAATAGCTAAAGTTGTCTGGCTTTTCAGAAGTGCTGCCGAGTTTTACAATGAGATTTACAACCAGTTTATAATTCTCGTTGCAAGTGCTTTTGCACACAAAAAGTGCTATTTCCCTTTAAACAACTTAAACAAAACTAAGCTTGATTCTCCATCCCCCCTGCCCTGGTTTATTTCGCCCTCTAGTGTTACTGAGTTTAGCATATGCTAGAGATGTATAGATACATTACAGGAAAGGTGAAATTCTAACAGTTTCTTCCTGCCTTTGACAAAGTGTAGTGAAATCCATAAGCTTTTAAGCAGAAATTCAGACAACAGATGATGAAAGATACATTCATTTTCTAGTTTTATCAATAAAATTGCCAAGAAATGTTTCTTTCTGGCTCTGCTATTGGCAGCAGCATCAATACACAATACTGAAGGGCAGTTAGAAATAACCATTAAGGGGTCTCCAGAGAAGTACTGAATGCCTAAACTGTTTTTATTAATAAAGAGTTTTGTTGGAAAATCAGCAGTGTAGCACATCAGTCTAAGAAAAGGGAGTCTAGAGGCTCAGCATTTGGGAACATTATTTCTCATAACGGGCACTAACAACCCATTAGTGCTTTAATGCCATTGTGTTGCATAGCCCTTTTACAGTCAGTCCAAGGTCTATCATGGGGAGGGTTGGATTAGGTCAGATAGTGAGAGAGAGCAGATAAAGGAAAGGGGGAGAGGAGGGGAGCAAAAGGGAAATGTTGAACAAATGAAGCATATGCCAAACTTTGCCTTAGTCATTATGGGGTGATAACTCTAGGAGACTGACACCTATTTTGCTGCACATCTATAAGAAAATACCACACCTTTGTCCACTTGATAAATTTAGCACATTATTATTATGAATAATGGGGTAATAGCCACATCCATATGAATAAAGACAAAATTGTCTTACTAACAATATACAACTTCTTATGGTCTGTATCAAATTGACCAACTTTCTCTTGCTCTCTGAGTAATATGTGGCACAGCATTTAAAATATAGTAACTGTCCATTTTTCAAGTAAAGTATCTATAATCAGGGATTGACAACATTGGCATGCAGGACCTCAGGATAAGCACCCTTAGCGGGCCCCGCCTCTTTGTTTATCTGGCATTTCACCGACTGCAGCTCCCACTGGCCCTGGTTCTCCATCCCGGTCCAATGAGGGCTGCGGGAAGCAGCGGCCAGTACTGCGCTGCTCTGTTTTAACAAAAAATAATTAAATTCAAAATGTGCAAATGTAAAACTTTGTCCATTTTTGTGTGTTTTTACTGGACTTTTTGCATTAGTGTTTTTGCTGAAATTCACTGATTTTAAAAAAAGGTGTGAACCACATCCTTCATGAGTTCAAGGATGAACGAGCAGTAGGAAATATGAACTCTAAAGACAAGATCCCATTTCTCTGTGAATGCACTTAATAATGATAAAACAGAGAAGGAGAATCCAAAAATGAATGGCTAGATAAGTAGTATTGTCTCTGACTACAATACAATGTTTTCCATAATATGTCAGTGAGACAAAAAAAGTCAAGCTTGTACTGTGAAATCATACAGTTATAGGAGTTAGAAATAGAAAAGGTCTATTGGGTCATTTAGCTTATCCCCCTGTCAATGCAAGATTGTTCCCTAAAATACATTTTCAAAATTGTGGATATAAGCCTGTTTCTGAGTCCAGTTTCATTCAGACAATGCTTTCAAATTTCATATTGTACCTTGGCAAATATTAATGATTATTTCTTTACAGCTACAACTTGTGATGGAAAATTTATGTTGACTGGTTCCTCTGGATCTTTCCATTCTATTAATTATCCAAAGCCTTATAATTCAAATATTGTTTGCCAATGGATTATACGGTAAGTATCTTCAAAAGTTGTTGTTACCTAACATCTGTTTGATTGTAAGGTGTACTCATTTCCTCTATATCAGAACTTATTCCCTGTGTTTTGTATTCCCTGTTAAAATGTACACTAGAAATTTCTTCCATTTATGAACACAGCTTTCCTTAAAACAAGGCACAAACTGAAAGGGTCAAATATACCATCAGTTTTCTCACTTAAGATATTTGACCATGAGATGGTAGGGATGGTGTGAGAAACCTTGGGTACTGAATTTCTTTATATAGAAGTACAAACACTAGCAAAGTCAGTACAAACTAAAATATCACATATACAATTATGTGTTTTTACTGTTCTATATACTATACACTGAGATGGAAGTATAATACATATATTCCAACTGATTTGGGGAAGATTTATACAGTTTTTTTGGCCTGTTGGAGAATAACAGTTCTTGAACTGATTTTGCATTGTATAATGGACTGTTATAACAAATTTAAAGAGTATCAAAGAATATGGAGAGACTTTGTATAAATGATATGAACTTTGGAGATTTCAGCAGCTAGCAGGGAGTTGCTGGAGAAGCGGTAAATTGAGCAAGCATAACTTTGGTCAAAAGTTGCACCCTGAAGGGGTTCACAGAAATCAACTTGTGGTGGTTAGTTGCTGACCAGAGAAAACCCACTAGTGTTCAAGATACGTCTCAAGATGGTTGCACCAAGAGCTATGACCTAACTTGCTGTACACAAATTGGTGTAACAAAGCATGTTGCATTAAGCGCCTGGAAAATTCCAATCCCAGTTGCAAGAACTCGAAAGCTCATGTCTCATTCCCTGTGAGGATGATGAGAAAGGACAACTCTTATTTTGGCTGGCTATTTCAAATCTTCAGAAGTAGTGTGGGTTCCCATTTGATTGGTTAATTCCAGCACTCCAATACAAATGATAAATTTGAACCACCCAGGAGAAATGGGATCAAAGGGCCTGAACCCAATAGAAATGGGATCAAAGTACCTATCTCTTTCAGTATCTCACCTCCTGAAAGACAAAGACATCTGAACCAGTGAAGACTAAGGTCCTGGACTGGCCATCAGGGACTCCTGGTGACATTAAGTATCTATCTCAAATAGAAGTCTGTAACTAAACATTTCTATTTTCCAGTAATTCTGGTTGCCTACTAGGGCACTGGGGAAAAACTATAGTTGTATCTGTCTTTTGCTCCATCTGTGTTTGCAATGTGAACACCTACTGTGAATTATAACTAAGGTAAAAAGCTGACCACTAAGCAAAGATCAGGTGATACAGACTTTCTCTTAGGTGATGACCCAAATTAGTCAATTGACCACTTCCTGAAACTAGGTGCCTACTTAGTAAGGAAGTGTACATGCTTGTATACGTGCTTTAAAGATTTTCAGGGTCATAGTGTATGTTCTTGTTTTGTAATAGGTTCCAATCAAGATTATTGTAAAGTAGTTTTAGAAATGAAAAAGTTTCTATTGTTAACTAAGATTGTAAAAAAAGGGGGGGGGGGAGCATTCAGCTATTGTAGTGAATGGTTGCATACTGCCTTTTAAATTCTAGGTGTATTCAGATGTAAAATGAGAACAAGTATACAAGCTTCTTGTCATAAAGTTATGAGTTTGTTAGATGGTTAGAAGTGTTAGTTAGATCCTGGGGCCAATATAATTCATTGGGAAATAGATAATAAGAGTTGACTACTATAGATCTATTGTGAAAGAGATGTTGGTAAATTGTTATGAAAGTAACTGACCAAACTGTGAGCTTTGGATTGTTTTATCCTCTCTGTTAGCAACATCAGAATTGATAAACAAATAACACAAGGGGGTGGGTGGCTGTTCTAAGGGACTCCTGGGCAAATATCTAAACTAAGTCAGCTTCCCAAGACAGTAATTGAGGATAAATATTATTTTCTATTGTGGCTATTTAATGTGATTTTGAAAACCTTAATAGTTATATCAACCAAATTTTAAGTTTGTGTTATCCAAATCATAGTCCAATGATAGTTTTGTCTTCCTATATCCTTTAATATTAGTTGTAGATGGTAAGGCTATTTAATAAAAATCTATAAAACTAAAATTAAACTCCCAAGTCCATTTCTTTAGTTAAGCAATTAAAATTAAGAGAATCTTAAAAAATATGGTGTGGATAATCAATTAAGCAGTTGCTTAGGTGAGGTTTGGTTTATATCCTTTCTTTCCTACAGCTTCCACAGTTGAAGAGGCCTCCCATCTGTTCTCTTTTGCTTTCATACAAAGTGTAATGATTCATCTAAAATTTCACCACGATTAGCACAGATTAGCAAAGCTGATAATGCAATTCCCATAACCTTTCTAAACTATCCATTAATGGCCTCCATATGAGAAGTTCATTTACTACAGACAAGGAAAGTTACGGAAGCATATAATCTTCCTGTTTTTCCCTTTTGTTTTTGTTATTTTAGTACAAATCAAGGATTATCCATTAAACTAAACTTCACTTCCTTTGATACCCAACAATATGCAGACATTTTAAATATTTATGAAGGCACAGGACCAAGCAAGATTTTAAGAGGTAAGGCAGGATTACTTTTCAGTCATTATTATATTTTGAGGTGAAACAAATGCATGCATAGGGTTGTCCAGATTACTTTTTTCTCTGAAGATTTCTGATCTAAACATATTTGCTTACTCGTTTAAAGTGACTTGCTAAATGTTGTTCTAAGATACGAAGGAGAGAGTCACTTTTTAATGCTTTATTTGGTTTATGGTCAAAGTAAATCAGAAGATCCCCAATGAATACTATTTACACTGTGTCCTATTTTAAAGAAGTGGGATTCCACCTGTATTTTACCTGAATAAACAACTGGAATAAACCCATTTAAACAACTTCCATATTTGGATGAGGCATTTTAATACATATTTAGAGAAAAAGTTGGGGAAAAGGATATAATTCCTTATCATTATAGTCTTCTTGCCTTTGTAAGCAAAAGGAAATGTGCACTACAAATAATGTCTGGATGAAGAAAAGGATATGTAGTGAAGAAAGGCAAAGTTCTTCTGTGACATTATCTCACCTCACCTTATACACACAAGGTTCCTTTGTGGGGGATCAGTTTGCTTCAATTGGGATATCCCTTGGTAGTATTGCTTCTGCAGAAGCTGTGCTTTCCAGGAGTTGAAGGAATTGTTGGGGAAAAGGTCTGGTGGTACTGTTTGTGACACCTTCATGCATGTTACCACCGCTCTCTACAAGATCTATAGATCAAGGGGATAGAACCTTGGCCTCTTCCATGAGACACTGCATATCCCATGAAGGAAGAATTATAAGGAATTTCCAGACTGAGTTTCCATTCTGCTAAGAAGGAAAAAACTATGGAAAAGAAGAATTTGGTACATACATATCTATATCACCCTAGTTTTTGATTTGAGATACTGTATTTTTAAAGATGTATAGAATTAAAATGGGCAAAAAAGCTCCTCCCCAGAAGATCACACACTTGCTAACTGTATGAAATTGTCTAAAAATTGAGAGAGGAAGAGAGCTTAGCCTAAACTCCACTTCACAATGGAAACTGAGACTCCAGGATTTGCCTTCCTCTGGATTTATTCTAATGCAGTGACTCGTAAAATAGGACCTGACCCAATGCCAATTAAAGTTAATTTGAGTCTTTCCACTGACCTCAGTTGGGTATTGGCTCATGCTGATAACCAGGAGGCTAACTACATGACCGAGTTACTTATTGAATTACCCTATTAGTTTCATAAATAATTTTTAGAATTCACAGTCATATGTGATTTTTGACTACACTATAATTACTTTTTCTTATATTTTTCATACTTTTATGAAGTATACATTATTAAGAAAATAAAACTACAGCATAATCATAGTATATTTAAAGTTCTTTGATTTTAAAAATAAAAGTATTCATTACCAAATCACGGGAGTAATCTCAAGTAATGAAATCATGTGGTTAACCTTCTGGTCTTAGGGTTTAGGAGTTTATACATGTATCAAAAACTCCAGAATATTTGCAGGGATATAAGTTTGAAGTTGAACAGCTAATATATGAATAGATATTAGATATTACAAAATACAATTAAAGCACAACCACAGTTTAGTCACAGTCATTATATTAGAAATTGTACTTTGTTCACTAGCTGGTATTTGTGCTGAAATTGAAGTAAGGTGGCTGTGCAGATTTGAGGGCAGAGCTTTACCTCACAAAATAATTATGTTTTAGTTAATTAGAAATATGCTGTATTTTTTAGTTTTTTAGATAGAGCCACTACTTCTGTAAAGAGGGGTTTATTCAGAATTGAAAGAAACAGTCATACTCACTCTCATTTTAAGTGACATGGAATTACCTTCTGTAAGTGACAGTTGCTTATTTATTTATTTATTTATTTATTTATTTATTCTTAGCTTCGCTCTGGGGGACAAATCCTGGAACAGTTTACATTTTTTCTGACGTGGCTACAGCAGAGTTTATTACAAATTATTCTGAAAATTATAATGGATTCAATGCAACATATACCATATTTCATACCAGTGAGCTAAGCAGTAAGTGTCTTTTGTCCTTTGTTATTTCTCAATAGCAAAGTCTGATGAATCTGTATTTTGTGTTTTATAAAGGGAGAAAGTGGAGATGTTAAGAGCAATGAACTGATATATTTTATGGCCCAGTTCTACAACTGGGCGGTCCTTTCTGCTTCTTCGAAGCTCCATTGACTTCGACATGAGTCTGTGTAGCCTTAAGATCTGCCTATGTGGAACGGATTGTAGTATCAAGGCATTATGATATTATTTATATTATAGGTTTAATAAAAATTAAAGCTCGGGGATACATCATAAGAAATATATTTAAGAATGAGCAATTGAGAATCATTGGCATTATCATTTTTACTTCAGTATCTGCTCACTTGAGGGTGAATTAAACTGTGGAGTTACTAGTGTCTTAACTCATTGCGATGAGTGATGGTCCTAGAACAGTTAAACCAAATGGAGGAGCTTATCAGATTCAGTCAATAAAAATATTGGAAGAAAATCCAAATGTAACCAATCTGTTTGTGACAAATGAAGGACAGCTACATGAGTTAAGGTTAGGTGTTTCCAGATATTTAGGGAAAAAATAAGGTATAGGCTGGACAGATGGCTGCTATCTAGGATGATACATTTTGAGTAATGGCGGTGAGGAGGCATGGCTTTGGGGGAGAATATAGCTACACAAGGCAGCTGGCTGGCCAAGATTCCTGTGCTCTTGCATAAGCTATGGCTGCAATAGAAAGTATGGTGGGCAGAAGAAAAGATCCCCTTCCTACTGAGGAAGAATACTGAGCAATATATTGTGAGAAAGAAAAAGAACTGTGAAAGCCTTCAAAAGAAACAATGCTGGAGTGAACACAGGGAAAGGGGAGAAGAGAGAATGGGATATTGTTGACCTGCGGAGCATCAAAGGAATTCTTAAGTGCCTGAGCACTTAGGGTCAACTCCATGGATACTGCAACACTTAAAGGAGTCTAGGCTCATTAGGAAAGCATACACACTGTTTCAACTTTATAATGTTGCTCCTGAGAGGAGTGAATAAAAAATGACAATCGTCATAAGCACTCTTAAAAATTCAAACTGTTCTTTCATAGAAATGCACAGTTGCACATGCTGATGAAATCATTACTCTTACATTCTTATCTGATATTATTCATAGATAAAGAAAAAATTAACTGCAATTTTGAAGATGGCTTTTGTTGCTGGATTCAGGATTTAGAAGATGATAATGAATGGGAGAGAATTAGTGGGCCTACCTTTCCCTTTATGTCTGGCCCTGATTATGATCATACATATGGCAACTTGTCAGGTAAGAACAAATGATAGCAAAGAGCTTAATAGAAGGAACATCCAAAGGAAAAAAAAGTTAATGTTAAACAAATAGAGAATATTCATGGGCTGCAAATTTTGAATTAGTAATTGTGAGCACTCATCCTAGAAAACTGAATCTGAAGTTTATGCTTATTGGGAAAACATAAATGCATATAGGGAAAACAAAAATATCCCTATATGATCTGTCTAAAACTCAGGCTCCTAGCCTCAAAAAAATAATGTAGATAACTCTAGCAAGCACATTACCAAACAATGTTTGTTTCATGTTGATATTGCTCCAACGTACGACAAATTATTGTCCCAATATTTTTTCCTCCCCCCATATCCCAATATGTGATATGGACAATCTCCCACCAAAAGTCTGTACAACCTTCATAAAGGCAGACTTTGATTCATTCACTTTAAACTCATTGGGTTAAATCCTGCCCCACCTGGTGAAATTCCCACTAACTTCAATGGGGCCAGATTTTCACCCCTTGAATAATTGCTCAGTCACTGTGTAGGTTAACGGCCCACTGAAATATATTAGAAGTTTTAAAACTATTGCTTACCAACATGCATAACTTTACACTTAGGGCTTGTCCTCACTATGGCAGGGAAGCATCGATCTTTTGGCGATCGATTTATCGCGTCTCGTCAAGACGTGATAAATCGATCGCCAGCGGCTCCCACGTCGACTCCAGAAGTCCAAATCCGCAGGAGGTGCAAGCTGGAGTCGACGGGGGAGCACGCCGCCGATGGCCGCCGCCATGAGGATGGCAGGTAAGTCGGCTGTAGAGACGCCGATATCAGCTACGTTATTAATGTAGCTGAAATTGCGTATCTACAGTCCATTTCCCCCCTAGTGGAGACCAGCCCTTACATTTTCACTTGCTACTGTGACCCTCTCCAGTCTTCCCATGTCTTTTACTCTATCTGCAAATAACACTGCTGTTTCTGGTATTTTTTACTAACCAGATTCTTTTTATTGTCCATAATCGTTTAGTGTCATCATCAAACGTCTTCAACTTCATAGCCAATGAAAGATATTTATTGTTTTACAGGATTTTATATTTCAACACCAGGATTTGCAGCAAGACAGGAGAGAGTTCGACTTTTTAGCTTGCCTTTAGTTCTGGCTTCAGATCAATTCTGTCTAAGTTTTTGGTATGTTATAAAGCATCTGAAAGTTATATAATTACTAAGTATCACCTTTAATTAAGAATGAAATCATATGTAAATGTATTTTTGTCATAAATCATCTAGTCAGTTGGTTCAAAGTCTACAACCTGGCTTGACCATCCAGCAGTTCTACAAAGAGTTTGGATTTCCAGGACAAACTAGAGATTCCTGTGGTAAAATCCTGGCCCGATTGTAGTCACTCCAGATTTCTAACTATCCAGTTCCATAAGAAATTACAATATGGGCCTTGAGCCAAAGTCCATAGAAGTCAGTGGGAGTCTCTCATTGACTCCACTGAGCTTTGGATCAGATCCTATACTTTGGCTATAAAACCAGTTCACAAGAAAGAGAATAACCAGGTAATTAAGAAAAGTTATAGAAGTGACAAAGAGTCCTGTGGCACCTTAAAGCCTGTAAGAGGGTCTATTCCCTCTCTCTGAACACTGGGGTACAGAGGAGAGTCTCTTCTATAGTCCCTTAACTATAAACTCCTTCCCCAGCTTAAGTTAAGTCTTTTCACCCCCAAAACCCACACTCTACCAGTAGGGAAATGGGGACCAAGCTGCCACCATCCGTGTGAATCTCCAAGATCCTGGAGAGAGGGGCACACAGACTCCCCCAAACCCCATTTTTCTCTCCCTGAGAAATTGGGACACTTAACGGTGCTTCACTCCTCCTGATTAGCCTAAGGCAAGGTAAACACAGCACTCCGGTCTCACTCCCTGTGAGTTTACCAGATTCAAAGCTCAGATCACTTTACTAGAATTACCAGACAATTCTTATAGGTATAAAAAGTTTAATAAAGAAAATAACAAGCATACAATTAATACACTTCACAGGTATAGAGCTTTCTAACCTCAATCTTCTTGCATAAACCAATTTCTTCCTCTCCCCCTCTGCTAAACATACAGATAGAGACACCAGAGATCGAATGCAAAGTCCATACAGGTACAATCTTACTCACTGTTAGCTACTTATGAAGATATACAGGTAAAAGTAGAAGTTTTCTCTCCATAGCTAGAGAGAAAAGAAAAATGGGTGTTGCCCAAACTGGGATGGAAGGAAAAACTGAAACTAAAACCTCCCTCCCCCCTCGTGGAATGGGAGCTCTTACGTCACCCCCTCTCAGGTAAAGTTAACCACATACAGGCAACACAACACTCCACACTTATGACAAAGACTAACAAAAGTATTGAAGCATAAGCTTTCGTGGGCTAATACCCACTTTATAGGGTATTAGCCCACGAAAGCTTATGCTTCAATACTTTTGTTAGTTTTTAAGGTGCCACAGGACTCTCTGTCACTTCTGCAACTCCAGATGAGCACGGCTACCTCTCTGATTCAAGTTATGTTATCCTTGTGCTATTTCTGCTCTGGTTTGGGTTTTCTGTCTGGTTTGAAATAAAAAACAGAGTCCACCAAGGATTATTAAGGGTGATATTTGTTATATTAGAATTCCATTGCCTTCAGTATTTCATTGCCTTCAAAAGAACAATGTGTTTTATCCTATGGTTTCTAATACAGTCTAAAATCCAGTCCCAAAAGACCTTGTTTGGGACCATTGTTGATTTTAATGGAAAATTCATATTAAGAATCACTTATGTGTACTGGTCACCAATCCTTACTTAAGTGCAAAACTTCCACTGAAAATATCAACTAACAACTGAATACGACTGAATAGGAAAGATAAGAAGTATGACAAGAGCTTACCCAGGTGATCTTCAATTTTCTGAAACTCAAAAAAGGTGTACAAAAAGTGGAAACTAGATCAAATTACACAGGATGAAATAAACAAATAACACAAGTATGTAGGGACAAAATGAGAAAGATCAACACCTAAAATGAGATTAAACTAGCTAGAGACATAAAAGATAACAAGAAAACATTCTACAAATACATTAGAAGCAGAAGGAAGACCGAAGACAAGGTACACCAATTACTCAATGTTGGGAGGAAATAATAACAGAAAATTTGGAAATGGCAGAAGTGCTGAATGACTTTTTTTTCTCAGTTTTCACCAAAAAAAGTTTTGTAGCAATTGGACATCTAACAATGAATGCCAGTTAAAATGAGGTAGGATTAGAGGCTAAAAACAGAGAAAGAACAAGTTAAAAATTACTTAGACAAGTAAGATGTCTTCAAGTCACCTGGCCCTGAAGAAATATATACTAGAAAATTCAAGGAGTTAACTGAGGAAATATCTGTACCATTAGCAATTTTCTTTGAAAAGTCATGGAAAAGGTGAGATATTCCAGAGGACTGTAAACAGGCAAAGATCGTGCCAATCTATAAAAAAGGGAATAAGGACAACCTGGAATTACAGACTAGTCACCTTAACTTCATTACCTGGAACGATAATGGAGCAAATAATTAAGCAATCAATTTGCAAACACCTAGAAGATAATAAGTTGATAAGTGATGGTCAGCATGGTTTTGTCAAGAAAAAATCATCTCAAACCAACCTACTAGCTTTTTTGACAGGGTAACAAGCCTTGTGGATGAGGGGGAGTGGTAGATGTGGTTTATCTTGATTTTAGTAAGGCTTTTGATACAGTTTTGAATAACCTTTTCTTAAACAAATTAGGAAAATACAACCTAGATGTAGGTACTATAAGGTGGGTGCATAAGTGGCTGGAAAACCGTGCCCAGAGAGTAGTTATTAGTGATTCACAGTCAAGCTCAAAGGACATATTGAGTGGGGTCCCATGAGAATCAGTTCTGGGTCCAGTGCTGTTCAATATCTTCATCAATGTTTTAGATAATGCCATAAAGTTGGTGGATGATACCAATCTGGGAGGGATTTAAAGTACTTTTGAGGATAGGATTAAAATTCAAAATGATCTGGACAAGCTGGAGAAATGGTTTGAAGTAAATAGGATGAAATTCAATCAGGACAAATGCAAAGTAATCCACCTAGGAAGGAACACTCAGTTGCACACATACAACATGGGAAAGGACTGCCTAGGAAAGAGTACTGGAGAAAGGGATCTGGGGAGACACAAGCTAAATATGACTCAAAGTGTAACACTGTTGCAAAAAAAGCAAACATCATTCTGGCAGGTATTAGCAGGCGTGTTGTAAGCAAGACACAAAAAGTAATTCTTTCAATCTACTGTGGGCTGATTAGGCCTCAACTGGAGTATTGTGTCCAGTTCTGAGCACCTCATTTCCAGAAAGATGTGGACAAATTGGAGAAAGTCCAGAGAAGAGCAACAAAAATTGTTAAAGGTCTAGAAAACATGGTCTATGAGGGAAGATTGAAAAAAATGGGCTTGTTTAGTCTGGAGAACAGAAGACGGGAGGGGGCATAACAACAGTTTTCAAGTACATAAAAAGGGTATTATAAAGAGGAGGGGGGAAGTGTTCTCTTTAATCTGTGAAGATAGGAACAGACGCAATGGTCTTAAATTAAAACAAGTAGGGTTTAGGTTGGACATTAGGAAAAACTTCCTGTCATGGGGGTTAAGCACTGGAATAAATTACCTAGGGAGGTTGTGGAATAGCCAGTATTGGAGATTTTTAAGAGCAGGTTAGACAAACACCTGCCAGGGATGGTCTAGATAATATTCAGTCCTGATTCAGTGCAGGGGACTGGACTAGATGACATCTTGATGTCCCTTCCAGTCCTACACTTCTACAATTCTAAGAACTTCATTATTAGACCTGGAAATAGGATGCAAAATTTTAACAGTGAGGGTAATTAATTGTTGGAACAGATTACTAAAAGAATGAAACTTGGAGTCTAAATCAAGACTGGGTATTTGTCTAAAAGATACAGGTAAAATCCTTGTCTCACTGAAAGTGAATGGGAATTTTGCCACTGACTTCACTAGGGTGGAGATTCTACCCATACTAAAGTTCAATGAGAAATTGCTCATTTGTGGATGAAGTTCAATATCCTGTATTATATTGGAGCTCAAATTAGATTATTGGATTATATTGAAGCTCAAATTAAATTAGATTATTACAATGGTCTTTTCTAGTTCTGAAATCTCTGACCACTAGACATTTTAAAAATAATAATAATAATAATAATTAATAATATGTCTCATTTTTCCACATATAAAATCAAACTTCAGGTAAACTTTTACACTCCTTTGTTTGGATTTTACTACAGAGTTTATCTCTGTTAAAATATCAAGATATTTACATTTTTAAAACTAAATCTTAAGTCTATAATGTATTTATTTTTCTGGAAAAGGTGCACACAGAAAATATGCTCTAAATTATATATCTAGCTTGAATTCTTTAAGAATTTTAAATATATTAATTCTAACAAGGAATCTCTGTTCTGCTTTGAAATTGGTGTAGATACCACCTGAAGAAATTCTGAGTGGGAGGGAGTAGAAAAGACCCATAATGAAGTCATGAGGCTTAAAAACTCATATTATAATACCATTCTAGCTTGTTGAGCTTTCAGTTGCCAGTCATTCAGAAGGACACATGCTGAAAGTTATCAAAGTTTGAATATATTAATCTTTTGATACCCCTGTATTGTAGACATTTACAAATATCTGTGGGATATTAGAAACAAATCCCCAGGATTTACTGGGTGAAAATATATTAAAACCTTTTAGTTTTTGACCATTCTTGACTTCATAAAGCTATGCAATGAAAGGCTTGAATTGGTATTTTCATTATGATATTTCTTTTTATTCGCTCATCTGGATGAATTCCAGTCTCATAGAATAGTATAAAATCTTGTTATTTCCCCTCCAGGTATCATATGTATGGTACTAATGTTTATCGTTTAAGTATTAACATCATGAATAGCAATAACATGGAAAAGACAGTTTTCCTAAAAGAAGGAAATTATGGAAACAACTGGAATTACGGACAAGTAACATTAAATGAAACATCTGATTTTAAGGTTTGTTAAGCTATTAATCTTTTTTTATTACTTTAAGCTAACTCTCTTTCACTTTATTTTCCATCAACCTTTGTAACCGTTTGCAGTATTTCACATCGGTCCTTTGTTGTCTTACTGTCAAATAATTATTATTATGCAGAAGACCGAGGATTCAGAACTGGACTGTGTATTTTCTAGGGTTTAAATTACTGTTGTTATTGATATGGTACATTGGTTCTCAAAGTGGGGGTCATGACCCCTCAGAGGGTCACAACCCGGTTATGTGGGGGGTTGCGAGTCCCTGCCGCAGGCTGCCAGCAGCTGGCCCCGGCCCCTGCTGTGGGCGGCTGCCAACAGCCAGCCTCAACCCCGGCCCCTGCCACGGGAGACTGCTGGCCCTGCCCCTGCCCCCTTAGGGGGGTCGCGCTCAGAGGCTTGTTGTTTGAAAGGGGTCATCAATACAAAAAGGTTGAGAACCACTGATTTATGATAGGACAGGGAGACTTACTGCTGTCTGAGGACAGCTAGCTTTATATCCAAAGAGAGCTCTTGGTCCTAGCAAGGGAAATCCGAGAACATATCCAAATCTGATTATAAGTTGAAATATCTTGATGCTGAATGAAATATGAAGCATTTGTCCCTAATGAGATTTGAACAGAAACTTTAGATTCCCAAATGCTTCATCCCATTAATTACATGATTATATATTGGAATTTAGCTTCAAAAGGGAATATTTTTATATACAGCTGGATAAAAAAAAAGACTCTACTTGTATCAAAATTTTAAAAAGAATTATTCTATAGTAGAACTACTCTAGGTAGTTATTTCAACTATTCTGGATTAAACAAATTCTTTCAACAAGTAGTAGGGATGACCAGTCTTGTTATGGTGGTGAGGATGAGCAGCCATTTGAACAAAACCACTTCTGGAAAAGAGTGTTAAAGATTGCAGTTACAATCTGAGCAAACAAATGGTCTTGTAAGATGGGTGTAGTCAGTTTTCCAGGAAACCTGGATTTCCTGATAACAATATTGATATGATTTCCCGATAAGAAAATTTCATTTGGCTGTTCAGAACCCTAGCACTTAATATTTGGTAATAGGCCTGCTGTAGTTAATAGTAGGTATGGGGCACAATAACAACAGAAAAATTCTCTTCTGATTAAACTGGTGCACCAAAAGGAGATAGGTCAGTTAAAGCCATCAGAGAATTTGAACCATAATGATTTCAGATTCTGTGTGTGGAAACCTCATTATAATAAATATTGAAATTATTGAATTGTGTATTCAGTGTCCTGACTCATTTGATATATAGGGGATAGATGAGTGGATCTCTCCATTTGTAAGTACGAGCCACAATCTAGTCTTCTGTAGCACTGTTTCACAACGTTTTCTAGCAGGGAATTATCTCTTGTCATTAGTGACCCACCAATGGAATGGCAGACCAGAGGTTATGGTAGTAATTAAAAAGTGCATGAAAGAAGGGGAAATCTGTTCCAAAGACACAGATGGCTAGATCCTTTAGCATTTCATTCTAACTCTGTGTTTTTCATTAATTTCAGGTTATTTTTGATGCCTTTAAAAACCCAGGTCTAAGTGATATTGCCCTGGATGACATTGGCCTGATAAATGGACAGTGTAAGGAAAGTATTTATCCAGAACCAACTTTGGTTCCAACAAGCACTACTCCACCTTTGCTTCCTAGTGAGTCAGTTTTAAAGTAAAGTATATGTTTATTTTCTGAGTATATTTGTTTTTAAACATTTTCAACTCTTTAATTACCTAGACCTTTGTTCATAGTTATACATCAGGGATCAAAATCTTATCTGGCATATATCATCAAATCTCTATTGACATGCACATGGGGCTTTTTTGATTTACACCCATTGAATATCAGGGCCTAGATTTTGAAAGTATCAAAGAATAAATCATCTGAATTTTTAAGGCCCACTAAAGAACTCAAATCCTGTCTCAACAATATGTAGAAAGGGAGGTTTCCTGGAATTTTATTTTAATGTTTATATTAGACTTTACATTTTAAAGCAATACAGAGTAACTAGGTAGTTTGACTATGCCACACACTGACATCGGTAAGGGAATACATGGCTAAAATGTCATGGAACGCTGATATGTAGCCACATCTGTCTTTTAACAGAGTTGAAATCTCTGTTCTTGGTAGATAACTTTCTTGTTCAAATGGGCAAGCCTGTAGTGTTCCAAGTCTGGTTTTAGAGTCAAATACCAGCATGGCAGGACCACCCAGGTTTGGGGGCACCATTAAAACATTCCTCCCAAACAACAATTTAATTTAAAGTTCACGAGCTATTAAAAACATTGACGGTAAACCTCCTTTCTGGTGCAGCAGACTCCTCTGTCTACACCATTCCTGGAAAGTTCACAGGAGCCATTGTGTGGAGACCACAGAGATTTAAAATTCCTGAATGTGTATTGTTTGAGGGTTTTTAAACTTTTTTTCTTTAATCCAGCCATAACATTGTGTTTGGAACATGCATATAACACAGTGTAGAATCAATATAGCTGATATTAACTCAGTAGGGTAGATCCACCGATCCTTCTAGGTGCCATATGAGTAGAGCTGGTCAAAAAATGGCAAAAAATATTTATTTATTGTTTTGGAGCTTTTTTTGTGGGGAAAAAAAGTCATGGGATTTTTGATAATTGAAAGAAAAAAAGCTTAATGTGTGCCCAGAAGGTGTTAAGTAATTGAAATGAACAATAAGTGCATGAAAATCCTGTTTTATTCTGGATTTACTGTCCTTTTATAAATCCTTCTAGTTGCTAACTTGACGGCATATAATAAATAATGACCATTTGAAATTAAAATAACGGGGGTAATTTATTGGCTGGGTTTCCTATCACACAAAGTACTGCTTACTAATATTGACATTCCACTAAAAATCCCATCTCCTCTAAATGTAAAGCATCAGTAAAGGAAAGCAAACTAAGACTTCCTGACTATGTGATAAAAGATTAATTTTAAACCTTCCTTGCAATAAATATAAGAGTAAAGGAAAGCTCAACAAAAAGTTTCTGTGTCCAAAGTTAAACATGGACAACAAATTAATCTTAATCACCATAATACATTAGTTTAATTCATTGCTTTGTAGGCCTTAATTTATGTAAAATTCTCAGTGAGTTTTCAATAATATTATCTAGAAATATGGTGTTCACTGAGTGTGAGAACAGGATCATTCTTGGTTCATGGAGCAGTGTGAAGAAACTATCTTAATTAATTTCATTCTGGATACATCCTTTTCCATTTGAACTGCATTAGAAGTTGAAAGTTTTTGAGATAGAAACACATGATAAACTTCCACCAGTTTTTAAAATAATGCAAAAGAACATTGAAGGGTGTTCTCATTGTAGATAAATGACCAATACACTGCTCAATTCCATCTGTAGGATGATGGAATCAGTATAAGAGTTCTGTTTTACCACTGACAGCCTTGTGCTGACTTGGTTTTAAATCTATAAAACATTTCTGAAGTTAAGTTTTATCCATTTTCCTATGCCATCACACAAGAAATGAAAATTTCTGCACAGTTGAAATATTAATTTAAATAATGTATAATTATCAAGATGAACATGTAACATATAATGCATACGTTCAGCATGAAATTGATGGTGAGCACCCTAATTGGATCATTTTGTCCTTCATAGTGAAAATAAAGCACGTTTTCTGTGGACACAGGATGGTAAAAAAAAACCTATGAGTATATTTTGTTTGCTTTCTTGTAGCATTCCTGTATCTAAGGCATACTAAAAATTATTTTCTTTTTAAGCTGTCAAAAGTCCTGAGTGCTTCAAAGTAATATTGCACTACAAAAATGGACTTTGTGCAAGTTTACTACTGATACTGATTTCATTACAAATGTCATGTCAGAGAACAAGAGATGAGAGGAAGTTGAGCTGAGTCAATTTCTTCTGCTAGACTTTATGCGTCAGTAAAATGTGGCATTGTCTTTTGCAGTATCACAAAACACTATTGAAATGCCAAGTATTTCTGTAGCTTTTTTGCATAAGATTGTCAGTTCTTCACTTTTATTTGCAATATTCATTGCTGTCATCTGTGAATGCTTATTTTCAAATCATGTTTTGACATTGAGCATAGCACATATATAGAGTGGAAATGACTATGAGTGGTTTTTGCAACTGAGTTGGTTGTACCCATCTGGATTGTGATTATGGCCAATGCACAAGGGAGCTTTATGTGAGTAAAGATTCAGGGCTGGGCCCATTTAGATGAATTAATAGAGCTTTCTTCAGAAGTTTTCTTCAGAAAACCTTCTCCTGTAGTGCACAGTTGCCAACTTTCACAGGGTAAATAAGATCCCCAACTTTCAGAAAAAGCCAAAAAACAAGCTAATCCCATTTCAAAGCAAGGCCAGAAAAAGCCAATCCCTACAACCCCCAACACTCTATGTGACTAGATCCCCCCGGTATGCAGTCTGGGACTGTGATAGTCCTGCTGTGCACCCCTGACTTTCTCCACTTGCCCCTGCTTGCTGGGAGCCAATCAAAAAAAAAAAAAAAAAAAAAAAAAGAAGCAACAAGCTACAAGCCTAACAAGCAACAAGCTAAAAGCCAAAAACTAGCCAATAAGCAATTAAGCCAAAAACTAACCCAATTTCTACGGGGGGGTTTCTGCAGGTTTGGCACGCCTGCTGTAATGTGTGTTGATTGCAGTTTGTTACTGGTGACTAGCATCAAGCATAAAGTCCAAAATAACTGCATAATACCTTATACTTTTTAAAGACCATTGTGATGTTTCCAATAGTTTTTTTTTCCAGATATGAGCAAAATCAATTACTTTTCTACTGTATTTCCTTGCCAGGGTAGCGCTTAGAGGATTGTGAGTAATGTGTCTTATGCTTTGACTTCACAAGATCAAACTTTGCTCCAAGCAATAACAAGCCATACCATTTTAAGGTAGCTGTTTTTGCTCTGCTAAAACCATCATATGATATTGGTTCAGAAAGCCAATTAACAATTGAAGTAACTCTCTGTGTGTGTTTCGTAATAGAATGAGAGTGTCATTATTTGTTGTTGACCCTATCTATAGAAAGTGGACTTCCCTGTGAACCCTTTGAACCATAACTCTAACTTGACATATTTTCTAACTCTACATAGTTTCTACATAAAATGTCTATGTCTTGAGACTCCTGACACTATTTTTTTCTCTTTTGGAGCTTTTGACAAATCTTGCAAAATATAATAGGCAAATAGGAACCCATTTAGTGGGGCTATCAAAGGGAAATATTAAGCCATTCCTTATGTCCCAGAACTTCCTCCTGTGAGAATTTTGTGGACAGTCTCAACAGGAACTTTCCCATTGTGCAAGCGGTCTTTAAATGGCCGTGGAGGAAATCATGGCTTAATTCTGCTAAACTTGCAATGAAAAAAACAGTGCTCTGCGTATTAGGTAATTCAGATCACATTCTTTCACTGTTTGCCCTTCTACAATGGTCATCTCTCTCTAAACACTAAGGCACAAATGTGGAATACAATGAGTGGCAAAGACCAAAAAGTTTGGATGCTTGAAATGAACATATTAACCTTTGTAGGGTCACCAGTCACCAATGGAAAATGACCTTCAAGTATTTCTGATGATCTCTTATAATTTTGACAATGTAAGTTTCACATCCTCAGAGGTAGCAGCTCAGCTTCTGCCCATAGTTAAAAGAAACCCCACTGACTTAAGTGGAGTTGATTGGGATGTGACCAAGGGCAAAGTCTGGCCCAGTGAATGTTAATAGATGTAAAATCTTGTAAAACAAAGAAAGATCAGATATTGCCAAGCAAACAGAATATTGCAATATGTATTGTTTTTTCCAAATCCCTCATTTCCATAAGAAATTGAAATCTTAGTCAATTGACATTAATCATAAACCCTAGAATTGGAGACTGATTTACAAATGTAGCTTTTTTATTTTAGCCAAAATCTTTAATTAGATTTTTTTTTTCTTGGAGTGCAGGATGGTGCATTCTGTTCAAGCTGCTGGAACTAACAATTTTATCCTGTGCAGATAAAATAGTATTATTAGAGACACAGAGTGACAGTTTCAACCAAAAATGATGTTATATATAATCACTTCAAATATTCTAATTCTTTACACACGTGTACACGCACACAGAATTAGTATGTCTTATCTATAAAGTAGTTTTGTCAGATCATAATTCATGAGAAAAATTGTTCCACGGAAGGGACAAATGGCTAGTTTTCGCATTTAGAAAGATTACATGAGTAAGCTAATAGGTATCCAGTGAAGTGAAAGTAACTGACATAAGTGTTTGAGAAATTCAACTATCACCCATTGTACACTTATTCTGTAGTTGTGGCCCTTTTATCTAATAGCAATGCATATCAGGGATACTAAAGATCCATTAAAATACAAGTCTTTTGTTGCTTTATTACAGAATACATACCATCTTTTCTAAATAGCTGGACCACCATTAGTGTAAATGGTATCATAATTAGAATGACACATACTGTAAGTGCTTCTGCCAGTTCCTTACTGTCATTTGTCTCTGGACAGCTCATAATATACCTTGCTAGACCAAATATAAAGGATATCTTACTAGCCAGCTGTTTAATGTGAAATTATACTTGAAATTTATCTAAAATAGTAGCTCTTAAATATTTAAAAGCAGTGACCCTTTTGAAACTCTTCCATTTAGTGCATAAATACTACTACTGCTATCCATTTTGGCAGGCTCACTAATGCCACTGAAGTCTGGATGTATTTGCATGGGGTCCTGACTACTCACCTTAACCTATTTTATTAAAATATATTGTGAAAGGCTAAGATACATGTGCAGAACTCTCAAAACTCTCTGTTTAAAAGAAACCTTTAGAAGTAAGCCCTACAGTTGTTCAGTACAGTCACACTATAATAATACCCTGCATGTACATGGTCGTTTTCATCCAAAAATTTGCAAGAGTTTTTAAAAGGTGGGTAAGTATTATCATCTCCATGTTACATATGGGGACACTGAGGCATAGAGAGGTGAAAGGATTTGCTCGAGGTCACACAGTGAAGCAGTAGTTGAGCTGGGGCTACTGCCTAAGTCTCCTGATCTGAGTCCTCTGTTCCAGCTGTGTGTCCTGAAATGAAGGGAGAGTGCAGTGTCATAAAAGAAATGAAAGCTCACTTCAGCAAATGGTGCAATGTACCGTTCATGGTGGCATACACACACTTATGGCTCTATAGAAATAATAATAATAATAATGCCATATCTTCAGTGCTCTCTTAAAGCATAATCCAATTGTGGCTTGCTAAATTATTCATCTTAAAAATAGAAGAACGGGGCTAGTTTATGCACTGCCATGCGAGACAGCTAGGTTCCCTCTCATGCCCTGAGGAAAGGAGCTGCATAGAAAACAGAGGGAAGAGAAAATCTCATGGCTCGAGGAAATGTTCTTTGTGGTGGGGAGGCACACACAGAAATAGGTTCAGAAGGTCTGTTGAAAGTGTTGCTAAAGTTTTTCCTATGGGGTTAGATGGGATAATTTGTAATATTAAGTGGTCTGGGCTAAAGTCTTTCCTGTGATTCATGGGCTCACTGAGAAAAAAACTCTTCCTTTCGCTCACCAATGCATCTGTACAGGAGTAAGGAAGGATACCCTCTTAGTGCTCTGTTGAACACAGTTATAACAAGTCCTAATAATAATACTAAGCTTTTCACAGGGCTTGGTTAGTGCATCTGCAGCCACACTAGTCTCTTAGGGCAAGAGCCACCAGTTTGGAGGTATAGTCAGTCCCTGATTTTTTGGGTGTATGCTCCCGTTAGTTGTTTTTCAATAGAGGGGACTGCAAGTGACCCTTTTGGATGAGCACTAAAGTGAGTTCCAGAGAACATTTCTCTTCTTCCTCTCATCATCATCTGGAACTATCCTGCTCTCTGCTGGCAGTAGAGCTCTGGTGCTCACTGTACAGCCTACATTCCTTGTTTCCATCCCTTGCATGGTCTTAATCAAGGATTGGCAGTCTTTTCCTTTTTACAGGTAATACCAGTGATTGGCAGTACAGTATGGTAAGGGAAGCTCTGGAATAGCGCACTGTAATTTTATATTGCTTTAGAGTAGCAACTGTGTCAGTCTGTATCCGGAAAGGAAAAAAAATGAGGAGTATTTGTGGCACCTTAGAGACTAACAAATTTATTTGGGCATAAGCTTTCGTGGGCTACAGCCCACTTCATCAGATGCATAGATGCCACATATAGTAGGAAGATATGTATACATACAGAGAACATGAAAAGGTGGAAGCTGCCATACCAACTCTAAGAGGCTAATTAATTCCAATGAACTATTATCAGCAGGAGAGAAAAACCTTTTGTAATATAATCAGGATGGCCCATTTCAGACAGTTCACAAGAAGTGAGTAACAGTAGGGGGATACTTAACATGGGGAAACAGATTCCATTTGTGTAATGACTCCACCACTCCCAGTCTTTATTCAAGTTAATGGTATGCAGTTTGCAAATTAATTCCAGTTCAGCAGTTTCTAGTTGGACTCTGGTTTTGAAGTTTTTTGTTGAAGAATTGCCACTTTTAAGTCTGTTACTGAGTGACCAGAGAGGTTGAAGTGTTCTCCTACTGGTTTTTGAATGTTATGATTCCTGATGTCAGATTTGTGTCCACTTATTCTTATTCTTTTGCATGGAGACTGTCTGGTTTGACCAATGTACATGGCAGTGGAGCATTGCTGGCACATGATGGCATATATCACATTGGTAGATGTGCAGGTGGATGAGCCCCTGGTGGCATGGCTGATGTGATTAGGTCCTAATCACACCATCAGGAGCTCATTCACCTGCACATCTATCTCATCTTCATAAATTAGCCTCTTAGAATTGGTATGGCAACTTCCACCTTTTCATGTTCTCGATATATATATATATATACACTGTAAGCTCATGCATCTGATGAAGTGGGCTGTAGCCCACAAAAGCTTATGCCCAAATAAATGTGTTAGTCTCTAAGGTGCCACAAGTATTCCTGGTTCTTTTATATTTCTTGTAATCAGATTGCATCCCTCAAGAACTGAATACCATAAAGCACTATTGACCATGTCAATAGTGGCCTAGAGCAAGCAGGGGTTCCATATTTTCAAATGCAGACATTTGAGCTGAGATATTCAAAGCTGCCTATGAGATTCAGAAACTCAATTCCCTTTGGGAATTGGGTATCCGAATTCCTTAGGCAACTCTGAAAATCTCAGCTCTGGAATTTCACTGCCATATATATGACAAAAATTTTAATGGCAAATTATCTGGCCCATTTTTCCAGTTTAGTTCAACATGGTCTCCATTAATTATTTATTCAGTGGATGAAGAAAGGAAAGGACCTCTGATGTGTCTAAGAGCATCAAGTATTTTCCCAGGCTAGCAAATAAAATACAAAGCCATTTAGAAAGAGAGTAAAGGACAGCACTGTTGCTAACTAAAATTCCAAGGTTTGCATTAATTTTTGGTGGTTTTTCTCTTCTTGTAATTCTTGAATGAAAAGCTTTTAAAATATTGCACAGCCCAACAATACAGGGTATGTTTAAAACTTTTCATATTGAAAGCCTTCAAGCTTTGCTCTCATGTAATGCCCTTAGGAAACCTTGCTCAGAAAACAAGGGACAGATTGTGACCATTTCCTCTGTCAGAGTTCAAGAGTGGTCACATTTGCCTCACTTGTGATCCCCAGAACACAAGAACCACATAAGTCATAGAATCTAAAAAAAAAGGCTTTGGATGGAACTGTGGTACTGTCCAGCTCTGCATCAGCCAGCAGAGCTGACTGGATAGTAGTGCATATTAGATCTTCCTAAGGAGAAGAGCATCTGTTGTATTCCCTAGGAGCTCTGCTTCCCTGAGACCCAGTGCTCCGCTCGGGTCGATTGACTCCTCGCTGCCTGTGGTTCAGGGTTGTATATTAATAGCACCATCTGGCTCTGAACCTTCATACTGTTACTGTAAAGTTGAATGTAGTTCATTCTCTTTATAAAAATGTTGCTGTTCTTTCCAGGTCTATAAAGCAGAAGGAAATACCATTAAGTGACCATTAAATGTATGACCTGTAATTTTATTGACTGGAACATAGTCTTTCTAGGCAATTGGTTGCACAAATAGGCAGTAGTTGACATATTTCTGAAACGCTTTCTCTTTCAGCTGACTGCGGGGGACCAGTTGAACTCTGGGAACCAAATACAACATTCAGCTCTAAAAATTTCCCGAACAACTATCCCCTCCTAGCCACCTGTAAGTCTCCCCTCCCCCAGATCTTCAGGGAGGATTAGTGCAATAAAAATGGAAATAGATTACAGTAACTATGTACTGCGAAGAAGGAGAAAAAAGCTTGCTATATAATTGGATAACTGTTAATTGAAGTCCATGTTGGCAACTTGCCAGAAGGCGGAGGCACCGTATGGTAGCTGCCTGATAAACTGTGAAGATTGCATCCACTCTCGGTTTTGGTGCACACACCACAGCAATATGGGAGCTGTAGTTTCTGTAGGCTACTTTTCTGTCTAAAAGCAGTGAGTGTAGCAATGGGCCACACTGAAGAACTCTTTGTCAGCTTGATGTATGTGGACTGCAAGCAGCGTTTTAATCACACCTCCTATAAAATAATTAATTTCAAAATATTTTATGTAAAAGAATGTTTACCGGTATGTCTATTTTGTGAGCAGTTTTGATTGGAGATTCTCCTCTCACAGTGGTGTAAATCAGGAGCTACTCCACGGATGTCAATGGTGTTACACCAAGGTTTAAGTCAGAAGAAAATCAGGCCCACAATGTTTTGATAACATTCATTATTTGCCTCTGATGCTGGAAGTGAAGAAGAAAGCACTGTTGTGGCTTTTCAATTAAATTTAAGTTTTGTTCAAATTGTTGTAGGAGAGCTGTGTAAATTTTCTGGTGTGCTAATCACAGGAAATCAGATCCTGGGTGGTGGTTTTTTTGTCAGACTAAGGAATGGTGTTCTACTTTCAGACACTAATTCCTCAAGCTACTTAGTCACATGCCTGGCTTTAAGCATGTGCAGTAGTCACAT
Organism: Sternotherus odoratus; assembly: GCA_032164245.1. Taxonomy (NCBI): domain Eukaryota; kingdom Metazoa; phylum Chordata; order Testudines; family Kinosternidae; genus Sternotherus; species Sternotherus odoratus. The sequence continues at coordinate 153,925,511 of JAVMKO010000001.1, read as the reverse complement.
TAAGATCATTGGTAGTGAGTCCACAATTAAAGTTAGGTATGGGCTTAATTACCTTGTTGAATTGGGGTCTTAGTATGGGACCCAAGACATTCTGGGCATTGCATGGTGCTCAGAAAAAGATTGTCAATTACATCCTACTTATGCTGCTTTATAGGTGTCCCTGGGCAATTCTGGTCACATACGTTCTCACTTTGTAGAAAAAAGAGTACATGAAGTCTTTTGTTTGTTTGGTTTTTTGTTTGTTCATTTGTTTGTTTTCTGTCAAACAAATCTTTTCCTTCAACAGAGCCAAACTGCCAAGGCTTTTTCCATAGAAGGAGCATAACTCAAATGACCAGACTTGTGTCATATGATTTTCTTAATTAAATAATGCTGATACCAAGTTGCACAATATTTAAGTCACAAGAAAGATCATTTGGAATTAGGCCCCTAAATATCTTTAAAAATATTACCCTTAATAATTGATGAAAATAGGATTTAGACTTCGTAATCACTGAGATGCTTTTGAAAATTTTACCCAAGAACTTTTTCCTGATGGCCTGTCAAAATGCAAATACTACAGTAAATATAAAGTGTCTGGGGCAATGAGGGGGGTGTTGTTTTTGTTTGTTTTAATTGGTGTTGTTTTCTAGGTGTGTGGTATTTAAATACTGGAAAAGGGAAAAACATTCAGCTACATTTTCAATATTTTGAGCTTGAAAATATCCATGATGTCGTTGAAATCAGAGATGGAAGAGGAGCCGATTCCTTGTTTTTAGGCAAGTACTGCATATTGAATTATATGATGAATGAAACCAGAGACAATTCTAGCAATCTGATCAACTTGATGGAAAAGTAATTAGTCGCCTGTAATTTTAGCTACAGTTTGGGATGATCCATGATTCTTGGGAGTTAATGAGAAGGAATGAGGATATATTTAATTTATGTGATCCTGTCAAGACTTATGCACATGCTTAACTGTCCACATTGTAGCTCACTGCTCATGCAAGTGTTGACAGGAACAAAGCTTATGTTGCAATATTAATGTGTCAAGTTTGGAATATATATGCCTTCCTTATTATAAGTACCTGCAAGACTGTGGGAGGCTTGGGAAATAATTATTACCCATATGTTGCTGTTGCTATCTCTTAATTTGAAATGTAATACCTTTTATCCTATGGCATCCCAAAACCCATCAAACCCACCACTGCAATATACTCATCTTTTTCTTGAGAATAGCTGTCTATACCGGACGAAACCCTGTTCCAGATGTCTTCTCTACCACTAACCAGATGACAGTGCTCTTCATTACTGACAAATCTGGAACTCAAAAAGGATTTCTTGCAAATTTCACTACTGGTTATAATCTTGGCATGCCTGGTGAGTAAAGTACACTATCTCTTGGATTTTAACAAACACAGTTATGCTCCAACAAAGTAAAGATTGTCGAACAAGTAACATGAAATTGGGAACAGCAAAAGCAGCATGCAGCACATCGGTCTAAACTTTGGATTATCTGATCATGGACAGCTGTTGTCACTGTAACATTATTTAAATAGAATATGAAATTTGGCCAAATTCTGAACTGTCTAGAACTCTTTGCAGTGCCACTGGACTTAGTATTTTCATGTTTACTATATTTTTTCTTTTTTTTTAGGAAAATAAATATATGATGGAAAGTTATTAATTATGTTCATGCCCAATAATGAGAATATCTCTTTGTGAGCCATTTTGGTCCATCATGAGCTATATTTAAGAAGCTTTTATAAAATATTTAATATGGATCTGATAAACTAGAACAGATTTGTGTAAACAGTGTGGGCCAGACTCTGAAAAGTATTTAGGTGCTTAACAGTGCAAATAAGAGATTTCAGAAGTTCCTAGGCACCTAACTCCCACTTCAAAGTTTCTAGGTATCTAACTTCCATTGAAATCAATGGGAGTTAGGTGCCTATGTACTTTTGAAAATCCTATGTGCTGCCTATCTATAATTAAGGTGCCTTTAAAAATCCAATCCTTTATATTACTGGGAATGGGCAAATAACTGCTTTTCCTGAAAATAGTTCAAAAGATTTTGGCAAAGAGTAGCAACTGATCTTTTTCAAAATTTGGCCTTAATTGTTGGTGCTGAACACTTGAAAATCTGATCCAAAGAACTTTTGGGAACCTGGTCCATTGTGTTTATAGAGTATATAATTGTTTTAATCAAAATTGTGTCAAAGGCCAGATATGTGTTTGCATGACTCTAATTGGGTATTAAATCACTTATTTTACCAAAAGACAAAACAACAGATTCACCTTAATCAATTACTATATATACAATTTCAGTGACCGTAGCCAGAAAGGCAAAGTAAACTGAAGTAAACATGCTTGTCAATGAATAGGCCTTTTTTTCCCCCATTCCTTTCTCCCTAATTCAATCTGTAAACAACATACCGTAATTCAAAAAAATTATATTAATTGGAGAAAACATATGTAGCTGTAAATTCTGAAGGAATGTAACCTTCTCCTGTTATGCAGGAGATTGAACTAGATTATACCTAGCTTGGATCATTCATTCTTTCTTCCTGTCCTCCCCGCTATCACTTCTCTCCCCCTTCGCCTCCCCCCACAATACTCCCCAAACAAGATTTTTTTTAACGTGACTCATGATTTTGGGATGCCTCCGGATTTGGTGCTCAATATTTGAGATGCTTTAAAGAGTCCTGATTTATGGAAAGTACAGAGCACCCAGTATCCAAAAATTCTAGTCACTTTTGAAATGGGGTGAAGTCCTAAACCCATTGAAGTCAATGGGACTTTTGGCCTAGACTTCAGTGGGACCAGAATGTCACCTGTGGTCTTTGTTTCTTTCTCACTCCTCAGACTTGTATCCTATTTAACAACAGAACACCAGTAACTACCATTTAACTTCTTTGTGTAAATTAATTTAAAAACCTGCTCATTTCATCACTGGATTCAGAGTTTTGTCCCTTCATTCAGGTTGGATAATCTGCATGATTAGTCTTACTCTGTAATTATGCTTTTGTTTCCTTCATTGACCAAATCTTTCTGCAGAACCCTGTGGACCCAATGATTATCAGTGTGGAAGTGGGGAATGTATACCCTTTGCCAACCTTTGCGACAAACAATGGCAGTGTAAAGATGGCTCTGATGAAGCAGAGTGTGGTAAGTGTTTATGTTCTTCTTGTACCCAAAGAGCAATGCATGTGTTTTCAATAATAATAATTTATTTTCTGTTTCTTTTATTCCTTTTTCATTAAAGAAATTAACCATTCAAGAAAGAACAAATGTAAAGAGACAGACCTTCCACAGCTGTAAATTGACATAGCTCCATTTACTTTAATGGAGCTGTGCCGAATTACACAAGCCAAAGGTCTGGCTTGAAGTCTGAGAGGGAGAGAGAGAGAGAGAAAAAAAAACCTGAGCCATTCTGTGACATTGTATCTAAATGGGCAAATATCCCTGTGAAAGCAGGGTATGTCCTCAACACTTTAAGGTGTAGGCTTTGTAAAATACCGGGAGAATATCCTTTTTCAGTTGTATAGTTAATTTTACCACAGTAAGCAGGCTGATTTCTCATCTAAGAAAACCAGTCTGACTGCTGGTTACTGCAAAATAATTGCTGCTTGTAAATCACTGCTCCCGTGCCTGACCCATAGAGCTTGCCTCGGCTCTATCTCATACAGGTGTTGGAGCAGCCTTATGATTGCTTTTCACAGCTGCTCACATGTGCAGGTTACCATGACAACAAGAGCAACAGGCTGCTGTCATGCTACCATCAGTGAAGATGATAAAAAAATAAATGCACAGTACATAGTTTTGTTTCACATAAAATCGAAATGACACCCCACCCATGACAATTTATATGCAAAAACTCTGTTAAAATCACGTTGGGTCTGTCAAAAAATGAAATTGCTATTTCTGACAAAGTGCGTAGACTACAAATGAGAATGTTTAAGGGTAGGATTTTAGACTCGGATAGAAATTTTTTGCCTTTGTTTGGTTTAAGGGCCAATATATGTAGGGCCAAGATATGACCATAGACGTGTGCTGGCAGCTCCCATTAACATAAACTGGAACTGCGTGAGTGCATCCAAAAGCTGAATTTGATTCTCTCCATTATTTCAATGTGTTCTTTTTGAGTGTGAGAATGTTGTTTTCGTCGTCTTCTTTTTTTTCTAAAATAAACCGACCTGCAGCCTCCACCTACAGGAAAAGCTGTGAACATAATTATGTAGCTAAGAACAGCTGGAAAAGATTTTCAACCATTTATATTGCAAATTTAAAATATGGATAAAGCAGTCATTTCCTGCCCTGTTATTATGTACTTGATTCCAAAGAGATGTTTCTGGCACAGATTGCTTTAACATCTTCTATTGAGTTAGACATCTAATTCAGAGTGAGCTGTTTCCAAAACAAAATAAAACAACAAAAACACAACAACTAGCCTTACCTTTGGTATAAGCCTCAAAAAAAAGTGAAAAGTCAACTTTAGTCCCCAAAATTTCTCCTAATTTTGCTGAAATGCATTTCAAGATCTCCATCAGCTGTGGCTAAACTAGCTGCAATCTTCAAATACTCTAGTTCCTGGGGCTTCTCAAGGATCATCAAAAAGTTGACATATTCTAAGGTCTCTCTCATCTAGAGAAGCTTGTTTATATCTTGAAGACCAAGAGTAGCAGTTGTTTGGGGCCCAGTATCAGAACTCCCTGCATCCCTTACCAACATTACCAAAATAAGAGAATCTATTAAGAGTCATATGTGAATCAGGGATTATAGGGGCTTGTGGAGACGAGAGAAAAGGAATTGTAGGTCATGGGAAGATAAAGAATTTCAAGGGGATATTCAAGGGGAAGAGTGGAATAGAGTCAAAAGAAAGGCAGAAAGATCTGACTGAGACTGAAGAAAGGGAAAGGAATGCCTCTAATGTTTTCTGGGCTTATCCAAGCTTCCTGATGTTTTAGGTTTGCCAGTCACTAGTTGTTATACATCATCTCTGCCTTGTAATGATATATTTCACCAATATGAATACCAGAAGGCTCATCCTTTACTAATTGCATACTGAAGCAATTGCATTCTCAAAGCTCTGCTGTATATTTTAAATACAGCCAGTCAGGAATATTTAGCAGATTATTTTTAATGGAAAATGTGGTTTCTAAGCAATCAGAAATTTTCACAGGATAATTTTGGTTTTGTGAGGAAAAAAATGTTGATTTTTCCATTGGGAAAATTGAAATGTAATGGTTCATTTCAGGTCAGGCTGACAGTAATTTTCATCGCCTGAACTGCAACAGTGCCTGACCAGAGTCATAGTTTGGAGTCTTCAGGATGTCCTTCTCCAGTAAGGGCAGGGCTGCTTAGTTGGATTACATTTCCTCCTAGCCTCCACGGCAGCCCATGGAGATGCAGTTTAATGCTGACCAAATCCAAAATGAAGCATTTCAACATTTTTAAATTAAATATTGGTTTATTTTGTTGCTCTGTGAAAAAAATTGACATTTCAACTTTTAGCCACAATTAACGATGAAACTAAATGTTGAAATATCAGAATTTCTCACTGGATGAAAATTCCAATTTTCAGTCAACTCTGATTTTAACTTAATCTTCAACTGGTTTTAATGAAAATTCGGGTAGCTAAATCATTGTACAATAGTTTGAAAAAACAGGATGATACTGGCCAGGAAGGGACCTTGGATAGGTTGTTAAAGCATTTGCTGCTTCAGCACATCAACGCCATAGCTTCCATGACAAGATTCCTGAGACTCCCTGGGCTGTAAACTAAAACTGTCTCCTATGTCAGAAATGGCAGTGGAAGTGGCATTACCATGCTTGCCTTCGTCCTGTTGGCTTGTGTCACCTCTGTGGCACAGGGGGTTCCTCATTGCTGCTAGGTTGTTTAATTTACACTTCACTTTGTCAGCACGAATGAATCTGGCTTGCTGTCTGTTATATTTCCAGTATTATAAACCTAACTGCCAATCCATGTGTCTGTTTTTATCCCCAGTGCGTCTGTTTAATGGTTCTCTAAGCATCAATGGATTGGTACAATTCAGGATTGAGAATAATTGGCATATAGCATGTGCAGATTACTGGAGTGAGCAGATTTCAAATGAAGTTTGTCAACTGCTAGGAGTAGGGTAAGTAAATGTTATCTATTGTCTTCATCAGCACCTCATTTACACATCTACTGTGTATGAAACATATTTGTGCTTCCCTAGTGGGTTTGAACAACTTCAGGGTTGTCCAGAAAAGAAAGCATGCACATATTTGTGGAGCACTACATTGTTCTGAGGTTTGGAAAGTATCTACTAAAAAGATTATCCTTTGGATGTCCAGGTTTTAGCTGGATATAAAACACTGGAAAAACTAAACTACTGCCAGAGAGGCTGTCTCCATGTCGTCAGTTTCTCACCTCACCAAAACCAGGAAATGAAATCTCACAAGAAAGCCTTTTATTTTAATGTGATTTCCAGCCTGATACCCAAATCTCTGTGGTATGGAAAAGTCTCTAACTGTTATATATAGCACTTTTTAGAAATGAATGTCCCATGGCTTGATCATTCCAATATTCTTTATTGCATCTGTCAAAAAAAAAGTAGGATTTTTATACCTGCCTCCAACTGGGGAAAAGGAACCAAATCTTATATATTTTATCAAAGAAACTTAAAATATGTTTTTTAAACGTTCATATAGTATGTAGCCAGACATCAGAAAGAGTTCTTTGCGGAAAAAAAAATGTAGGTTAACTTTATTTTCAGCAGTTTCACGTGTAAGAACTCCAGGGAAGAAATTGAGTCATCTTCCTAAAATCTTTCTGGAAACCACAGATGAAAAAATAAAGACTCCTGTTTCTATGTTGTTTGTCTTTCAAGTCACTTTCAACTTATTTTACTTGATAAGTTGAAAAATAAAATTTTACGTTGGTCCTCCAAGTCACTACCCTCTGTACCCACTAAAATAACTTTTGAAACTGCATTTTATTTTTTTGAGGCTTTCTCTAAGGTTCTTTCAGCATTCATCTTTCTTTAAGTGGCAAGGATCAGTCCTAATAATATTGCTTGCCATTTGCATGGTGCCTTTTAGCTCAGGTCAAATCCTTCTATAGTGTTTACTCAGGAGAAATTCTCACTGAGTTCAGTAAGATTTGCTTGAGTAAATGTGACATGCTTGTAAAGTGTGTTTCATACCCCTCTCTAGTGATTTGTCCACTAACAAGATAACAACCAGATATTGCTGTCAGCTAATTAAGTCACTTCTTTAGCTTAATTAATAGTGGTCTGTGTTTTATTCTGAGAGTCCTAGGAATAATTCTGAGTTCTGCTTTTGGCTCACAGGGTGTCGATACATAAGTAATTCATAAAAATTAATGATGGACTTCAATGTGTGACTCTGATCTAGTACTTTGCAAATATTAACTAAGCCTCATAAAACATCTGTGTTTTGCTCATTTTACCGAGGAAGAAATATATAGGTTGTGTGGCTTGCCTACACCCACATACCAAACCAGTGGCAGAGCTGGGAACCCAGGACTCTACGTGATTCTCAATCACCCTGCTTAGCCATTAGACATACTTCTTCCTCTGAGAGCTCTGTCTGCTTTATAAATTAGACAAAGACCATTTATTCCTTAATATGGCACAACTAACAGCATAATAAGAAATGATCAGTATTGTTGGGATATACCTTTTAATCAGTGTTAGTGTTGCGGACTCGTTCAAATTAAATAACAAACCTTAATATGTTGGTGAGGAATAGTGAAGATATAACAGCCAAGTAACAGTCACCTGTGTTCTTCTCTGTAGAAACCTTAATCCATGCTCCCTGTGTTGGTAAGGTGAAATTTGAGTTACCCTTGAGTGGGGTCCCACCTCCTCCTGGCCTCCAAGTGGTGGACAGTCCTTCCTTTGTATCCTGTTCCCCTACTTCTGCAGGGTCCTCCCTTATCTTCTGCAGCTAAGTGATGGGCAAAATATTAGGTCCCGTCCCATTATCAAAATATTGGCTCTTCATCCTCCTTACTTCCCAAAAACTTTCATAGAACCCCAATAACTTCAGTCTCCTTCTGTGTTCTGTGGAATAATGGCCCATCTTACCGTCCTCTTTACAGTCATTTGGATATGTAATGGTAGCTCTTCAGAACATTTTAAAACTGATCATATTTGATTGAGGTTCAAGGCCAAATTCTTTGACAATGTAAATCCATTAACTTCATTGTGCCAGCAGAAAATCTGGCCTCTGCTCTTCTGGGAAATAGATTTGAAATTCTAAATATAAAGACATATTGAAATGTTATGATTTGTGAAAAAAATGTGAACGTTCATCCTACTTTGATCAGCTATAGAGATATTTAAAAAGTCAAAATTGGAAATTGTAATGAAAAAGTGAAGAATTTTTCACAAAAATTTGTAGTGTGACCTGACCATCTCTAGAAATATCTATTTTTTTCATCTTTTTAAAAAATAAAATAAAAATGCACCCTATGACTAGAAAGGTTTTTCAAAAGCCACTTTGGGGGGGAGGCACCCACAGAAACAGGAATAATGTATTTTATGTGATCTGGCTCTGGCTGTCACTTGGCAGAAGTGAACAAGAAAAGCAGTGCTAATTTCAGCTACATTAGAAAAACTGGGGAATAAGGGACGAAGAGGAGGAATCATTTTCTAAATGGAAGCAGCAGTCAGTAGGGAAATAAAATACTTCTTTTTAAATGTTGAAAAGGATATTGTAAAGAAGGGGACATGTAAAAATGCAAACTCAATAGCGCAGTGGGGAGGGAAGAGAGGAGCCAGCAGCAGCTTCTCTTCTAAAGCAGGAACATCTTTTATAAAAGTAAGTTTCAGCAATCAAGATCCAAAGGGAAACTTGGTTTCTGCCCACATCAACTTATTGCCTGAAGGAAAAAGACCAACCACCGATGAAAATAGAAAAGTCTGGCCTTCCCACAGCGGCAAAGAGGAGTAAGTCAGAGGACTTGAATGTTCTTACATCCAACTCCCTTGATAGTGACCTGAGGACAGTTTTTGTCTGGCATCAAACTTACAAGGAAAAAGAAGTTAAGCTCGCTCTTATCCCTGTATGTGTGACTTACGGTAATTAACTTCCTCTGTCATCCTTGCTGCTTGAGAAGTTAGAAGATGGTCCCCTGAACACTAGTCTTACTCTTTAAAGAGACCTACTGTAGCATAGTAAACTGAACTCGGGTAAGCTCTGACCTTCCTGTGAAAGCTGTGTGTGGGTCCTGCTGCTGGGCAAATACTTCAGTAAAGTTGTCTGGGAAGATTGAATAATAAAATCAAAGGACTGGGGATGTATAAGACCTATTGGGTCATTTTGTCCATCCTCCTGCCAGGGCCAGATTGCTCCCTTCAGTATATTTCCTGTAACTTTGTTCAGTCTAGTTTTATGACCAAAGGGTATTCCCCCACTTCCTTAATGAAAGTATTCCACAGTCTATCATAATTCATGGCCTATGTTCTCCTTTTCTTCATTTCATCTAAGAAGAGGATCTGTGCAGTGCTCGTGCCATAAAATGGGGACACGAACAAAATTCGGCCTGTCACCTATAGCCCAGTGACTCTAAAATCGAATGCGGCTTAAATCAGTGGGTATGTGCGAGTCTCTGTGGGGCAAGATCCTGAAGACATTGCTCTTTTAAACTTTCAACCTTTACAGTGCAGTTTAGCCTCACTTACACTAGGAGCAATTCTAGTGATATCACTGGCACATCACTGAATAACCAGCACTGTTTATTGCAGAAGGCTGGTTTTCAGTGGATGTCACTCATTCAACTACTGTACTACATGAAATCTAGCTTCTGAGATCTGACAAGAGTATGCGTAAAGCTCCTTTGTGATAGATAAGCAAACTGCAGAAATCAACCTTAGCAGGTGCCCTTAAAGAAAATATTCAAGGTCGTATTTTTCATCATTAGCTGAGGACATGTGTGGTGTTTTTGCCTGAACAATCACTTCATTTGTGTACACATCAGGTAACTGGATGTACAAATCATGTTGGCAATTTGCATGTAGAATTACCTGATTGATGCATGCAAATATAATAATTGTATACGCATATTAGGCATGCAGTTTCACAGAAAATGTATCTTAAAACAAACCCCATCATGTTAAGATTCTTATTTGTTAGTTCTTCTTTAAAGTGCACCTCTGTGGATGCTCCATTCTGTGTGCTTGCACCATGTCACTTAGATCAGAGACTTTTGGTATCAATGCCAATTTGGTCCACTCATGCACACAACACATCCTCATGCCCCATGCAGGTGAACAGCCTTCAGTTCCTTCTCAACTACCTTTGGTCCAAGATGGAGTCAACTTCATGCCTGTTCTCTAATATTTAGTTTTTTCTCCAACAGTTACCTTATAATTACTTACCTTATAGTACTATAGTTACTAGAACAATAGTTCCTTTTTATTTTTATTTTCTTTCTTAACAAAAACTTTTTTATTCATAGAGATAGTTACATAGTCAGGACATTTCCCCTTCTAGGGATTAAATTTTCATTAGTTTTGCTCGAGAATGCCTGGGTTTCACCCGGGATTCAAGAGGTGCCTCTCCTGTCATTAAGTTATTCCAATAAGTGACAGACTCTCCTAGTACCTGTACTGTCTCATATCCCCAGCAAGTTAAGGATCTTCCTTCAAGGGGAGATCCCCCCCCCAAACAGAGAAAATATGTCTAAACTCCTTATGATGGAGCAAGATTTACATCCAGCTTCAGAGCTGGGAAAGCACTTCCCCTGTACATAGACCTAGTACAGCTAGTGCCCCAGCTGCATCAATATCTCAGTCACCAGAGACCAGAAGAGATAGGCAGGACTATTACACTAAATACATGCATGGTGCCAAAGTCGTCATCTACATCTGCCTCTCAGCAAAAGTATGTGAGGAGGAAATCTCCTCAAGCAAACCAAGAATGGTAGTGCTTGCAGCATCTAGCCGTGTTGATACTGACACCCAGCAGCTCCAATCCTGGGGGAGCAGTGACCCCCGACTAACTCCATGGTGCCTGTGAGCCTGACAAAACTGTGTCCCAAAGGTGACCTGGAGGCCTTCCTCACTTTCAATTGACTCTGGATCGGGGAATCCTGGGCGGGGAAGCAGCCCCTGAGGCTATGTGACAATCCTGTTAGACATGGATGGAATTTGGATCTCCACCCTCGTCAACCCTCTGGCTGTGGACAGACTCTGGTATGTCAGGACCTTGTCATAGTTGGGGGTCATTTGGCTGCAGTGTATCATGGGAATGTGAATCCCTACCCTCAGGCCTGAGCCGCCTCTACTGTGAGGCGGGATACGAAGATTATGACAGGGAGCCTGGCACAAACACTGGCCTGGTCCATCATCTTAGGTCGACACTGGAGCAGCTTGTTAGGGGTCCTGTACGCTGTGAGCCTGTGAGCTTCCCGTCCCAAGGGAGAGACCCTGAAAGGGACAGACTGGGCACCCAGGAATCTCCACCCAACCAACCAGCAATACCTCAAGGCCAACTAGGACCTTCCCGACGAAGGGGGCAATCATGGACCTCTCGCTCATTGTCAACCCCCTGGTTTAGGCTCAGACATTAACTGTGACTAATGGGAGGACTCCATCCTTGGACAGGCCTAAGAGCAGTTGGCTCATGTTGAAGGGAAGATCATGCAACCCCCGCCCAGGCAATGCAGCATCCCCACTTCTAGTTGACTGGCAACTACCTCTAGTGAGTCGACTGACTCCCAGACCCAGGACATCCAGCCCCAGCTGGTAGTCCCTGATTCCAACAAGGGGCCATCTTTCAGCTTCTCCATGCCATTCCCATGGTGGGACATTTGGGGCATGAGAAGACCTTAGCACAGATCCTGATATGGTTCTTCTAGCCAGGGTACACCAGGAGGTAAAGGATTTTTGTGACTTCTGTCAACTCGTAGCCCCTTGTTCCCTTGCCAGTGATCAACTTCTCCTTCAAGAGAGTTGCAATGGACATGGTAGGTCCCCTCCTGAAGAAAGCCATGGAGTTCCAATATAACCTGACCATCCCCAACTACACCACTCGATTCCTTGAGGCAATCCCCCTCCAGAATATCATGGAGAAAACTGTGGCTGCGGAGCTCTTTCACCTCACAACTGTTCACCTCACAACTGTTCCAACAGGTCGGTGGCCTGTTACAAATAAAAAAGCTACAAATGTCCATGTACCACCCGCAGAGTGATGGGTTAGTAGAGCAGTTTAATCAAACCCTTAAAGAGATGATGTTAAAGTTTTCACTGGAAGATCTTTTCCAATGGAACCAGCTCTAACCAGCTATTAGAGAAGTTCCCCAGGCCTCGAGAAAGCTGAAGGTGTCAGGGAAGTTGCACATAGTGTAAATCAGGGCAGAATTTTGACTCAGTGTATATTGGTATAATTCATTATTATGTTCCTGCAAATGCCTGAGGGGCCAAATAACTGCTAGGATGGAATTTTTCAAGTACATGAATGTGTCATTACAGTAAAACAATCTGAAACAATGCTATGGTAGTGAAAATTGGGTGTGTAATAAGGGTGTATTCCCTTTCCAGGTTGCTTTTTAGGCAAAGTTGGTTTGAAGGACTTGTAACTAGGAACAGACCCTCGTTACTAAGATTGCATCTTCAACTGAATCCAACCTTCTCCCAAATGTTGGGGGTTTAGTGTTTACAGTCCAATGCTCTAGTCCATTATACTACTTTTACACTAGCCTTTCTCCATTAAATTCAATAAAATGCAACAGCCATGGAACTGATATGCATGGAGAATCACATCCACTAGGTTCTGGTTCAGCTCATTAAAGAAACTGGCTCAGAACACAGAAGTTCAGATCAGAATTTGCCATCAGTTTTTGGGGAGCTGAGTTTCATATCCAGAGTTACAGTTCTCTCCCAACTGCATACATAAGTACTGTAGAATTTCTTCACCACTGCCTTGAATCTTATCTCAATGCAAAGTGCATGTAAGATGTTCCCATATTAGAATGGCAGTATATTATCCTGACATTGCACAGATGTGATAATTACATAAAGTGTGAGTCAATGGAGAACAAATACACTGCTTTTTTCCTCAGCTGAAATTCTCAATCTGGTTAAGTTTTTGTATGCTATTCTGCAGTCAGATGTAAAAGGTTTTTTGAGGGTTTAAAAAAAAAATCTGACCACCAAGACAAACACACTAGTCTCCCAAGTAACTGGACTATCATATTGTGCTTGTTCTTATCCATTCCTGTCCCCCTGGGTTGTTGTCTCTTCAGTTCTTAATTTAGAGCTAGGCTCTGCCATTTTCACATTAAGACCTTGTCTACACTACGAGCTAACGTCGACTTCATAGAGTTTGAATTTAAAAAAGCCGATGGTATACAGTCAATTGTGTGTGTCCCCAGTAAGCGGGATAATTCGGTGGATCACATTCTTTGTTCCACAGCTAGTGTCAACTCTCAGAGCGACGCACTGTGCTTAGGTACCCCTTGTGGTTCATGCTAGGGCCCTTTTTCAATTCTGGGACTGCATGGTCTCCTCTGTTGGTGGGCTCTGCATGGTGAGCTGTGCAGGAGATCACTGGCCAAAGAGGAATCGAGATTCAAAAGTTCCCAAGACTCTTCCTGTCTAAAAAACCCAGTGCATCCGTGTTAAGAGTGCTGTCCAGAGCGGTCACACTGGAGCACTCTAGGATAGCTCCCGGAGGCCAGTAACGTCAAATTGCATCCGCACTCATGCTAGTTCAACTCGATTTCAGTGCTACTCCTCTTGTCAGGCAGGAGTTTGGAAATCGATTTAAAGACCCTTTTAGGTCAACTTAAATGGCATCATAGAGAGGTCAGCAAAGTGGAAGAATCAATTTAACATGGATAAATTCAACTTTACAGAGTAGTGTAGGCCAGGCCTAAGTAATATCTTAGATTACACATAGCTCTATCAAGTCATTTGTCTTTAAATTATTCTCTATATAGAATGCACTTCTATTTGTTCTGTAAAGCCCAGTGTACATAATACTGTTATTTCCCCCCGAAGTACAGAACAGAGCTACACAAGTTTCAATTGACTATTGTTGAACATTACATAATAAAAAGTAACTCTCTATCTTTTAAAAATGGCAGTGAGGTGCCTTTAAGTGGTGGCATTGAAAAACAGAAATCTGATAACTCACTGTCATAAAAATCATTAATCTGGACCTTTAAATTCTATTCAGGCATCTTAAATGAAATATTTCAAGATGTGAGTGTCGGAGTGAAGGTAGTACCTAGGAGTTTTTTGGGGGGGTTGACTTTTTTTATTTGGTGTTTGTTTCTTTTCTTTTTCCTTTCGATTTCAAACCTCAAAAATCTTTGAATAAATACCCAGTACTCTACGAATCAGTACTACCAGGCATAATCATTTTTAAAATGTTATTCAGTTAGAGAAACACAATGCATATCTTAAAATATATTACTTTTTTTCCCTCCTCCTAGAAATATGAATACATCATCTGCGATATTATCCACTGGAAATGGGCCATTTGTAAAAATTACCAAAGCAACTAACCAGAGCCTAATACTTACGCCAAGGTAGGCATTAATGTATCTTTCTCACATTAAGGATCAAATTGATGATAGTGGTAAATAAAAATAAATATAATAATAAAGGCCTTGCTCTACTTTATTTTAGTTGAGAGCCAGTGTGGCCTAGTATATAAAGCACTGCACTGGGAGCCAGGAGACCTAGATTCTATTCCATCGCTGTGACTTTCTGTGTGACCTTGGGCAAGTCATTTCATGTCTCTGTTACCTCTGCCATGTGTTGTGTATTGTAAGCTTTTGGGGCAGGGACTGTCTCTATGTGTTTGTATGCTACAATCTTGGTTAGGGCATCGAGGTACTACTGTGATTACAATAATAAATAGTACTATTCCTGCATTTGTATCCATAGATCTCAAAGTTTTTACATAATATATTATATGGAGATATACCTATCTTACAAAAATGGAAAGACCTTGCAAGGTCATTGAGTCCAGTCCCCTACCTACACTGACAGGACCAAGTACTGTCCCCTAACAGATTTTTTGCCCCAGATCCTTAAATGCCCCCACTCAAGGACTGAACTTATAACCCTAGGTTTAGCAGGCCAATGAGCAAATCACTGAGCTATTCCTCCCCAAGGAGACATTAAGTAGTAGGTATCATTAACCCCATTTTACAGGTGGAGACTAAGGGGTCCAGAGTGAGTGAGAAGTGGCCAATGGCTTTGCTCAGATTTTTGGCACAAATAGAAGAACCCAGATCTCTTAAGTCCCAGTCCAGTATTCTATCTCGTAGCCCACACTGCTTCTAATATTAAATATAAAATGTTAGGAAAATATTGAAAACTGGTGGCTTGGGACCAGCCCATAACAAGAACTGAGAGCAATACAAATGTTATAAGCCAGCTGGAAAAAAAGCCCAACATGTCCTTCTCTTCCTGGTTGGATATGTTTTCAGGCAAGTGGTAGTAACCAAAAAAAAAAAAAAAAAAAAATGAGGCCTGTATAGTTCTTCTGGGTTTGTCTCCATACCTTACCATGGAAATCAGCTCACAAAGCGAGGGGCTGTTCAGAATCATATCCTAGCCCCAATCTATTGACTTTGAAGTTTTCCTATGGGTTTGGAATAAGTGGGAGCTTTTCTTGACTATAGACCCTGATTTTAACAGTTGCAAAGGATTACATTCACAAGAGGTGCCAGTGCTTTAGGCACACCTCTAAAAGGAGAGGTGGTTGCTATTGACTAGCAAGACAGTTTACACTTCAGTTAAAGCAATGCCCTAAAGGAGTTAAGAAAGCTTAGTAGTCCTATCACATTAAGAGTTACATTTTCCTGGAACCTTGATGGATGCACTGACACAGAAAATCACCATATAATTGCTCAGATGCTTAGACTGGATTGAAGATGGGATGCATCAATAGTCTTGTAGGCTTCACTTATGAGCCATATTGCGCAGTAGTAAAACTATAGAGAATATTTGATTTGCTGCCGAGTTTTCTTTTTCCCTGCTGGGAGTTGATTGATACATTTTCTATTCTAATTCTATTGTGTTAATACCAAATATTTATCAGTCTCACTGGTGGCGAAATTTTTTTTTTTTAGAATAGTGGAGGATCATTAAAAGCTATTTTTCTTTTTTTAATAAAATGTACATCTAAACAAGCATTGCCATGAGAGATCTTAAAGTGCAGCCTATGATTTAAAGGTGTCTTCTAGTACTATCAGTTAGACATTAAAGAACGAGGAGAGCAAGAGGAAAAGGAAGAAGGCCATTCATCTTAACTGCATTCCTACTGCAGAAAGAGATTTCTTTTCTGTTTATCATCCGGAGTCCTGTTAAGGGTCACTTTATTGTGGCGATACCATTATACCCTCATGCAGTTTCACAGAATGAGAGGAGAATTGGACAGTGTTTTTCTTTTAGTAAAATAAACTTATAATAATAAAAGTCAATTAATAATCAATACATGAAAGCCAGATCCCACACTGCATTTAGTCCTTACTCAGTCAAAACTTCCTTTGAAGGTCATAGGAGTTTTGACTGCTTAAGGATAGTAAAATGTGACCCAAAGATGAAACCACTGTTCACATCACTGTGCAACTGGATTCAACTAAATGCCCTAAACACTGACTAAAAGTTATTAGGGTGGTGGCACCCCCTTCTCTTCTGTCCATTTTGTGACTTGCACCTAATCCCAAATCATTGTTTTGGCCAAAAGCATTTGGCAAATTTGTTTCAAATTCAGAAATACTTTCAGGCTGGTCCAAACTGCGTATTTTGGCTAATAAACTATTCAACTGAAAATTTCCATCGGGCTCTAAGGGGAATGGAAATTATCTTCATAGCTTGTACTGAATGGAATGGAATGGAACTCGTCAGTCTTTACTCAAGCTCCCATTGAAAACTCATAAGCCCATGTAAACCAGCTGTGCACTGGGCCATCCAGCAGGGAGGATGAATAAGCTGTCCCAGAACAGGGTGGGGCAGGGAACACACCTGCTCTCAGCAGGATAGCACAGTAACGAGGACCATGGTGGAGCTCATTTGCAAAAGGTCCCAGTTACTGTGCTATCCTGCTGGAAGTAGGTGTGTTCCCTGCCCCACCCTGTTCTGGGACAGCTTATTCATCCTCCCTGCTGGATGGCCCAGTAGACAGTGGTTTACATGGGCTTATGAATTTTCAATGGGAGCTTCAAGGGAGCTTCAAGGGTGTAAACTTCATCCTTGGGGCTATACATAAGACTGAAAATAGGAGATGTTTGCCATATGAAAACGATACAGTGATTCTGGATTACAATAGGAGAGTGTATATTATTGTAGAATAAGGAAATGCTGATAGCTAATCATGCTATATTACTCTGTATACATTTTAAAAACAAACTGTATATTAAACTAATCCTCCGTTGATATTCTTTCCTGGTATATTTTTGTATATCATATTTAATTGGTGGCACAGGCACTGTCCCCAGTGCTCAGATTCATTACAAGCTATGAAGATAATCTTAAAACCTATGGGTGTCAGAAATGCTTGAGTAGTTTTGATCTGTGGCTTTGTGCTCTTCAGGCTTCTGGCTTTATGTCTCTTCTAAATAATTCCTAAGCCTTTATATGTGTCTATATATATTCTACAGTGCAGTGTTATCTCCAGTAAAGCTACACTGATATCATATATCTATTGAATTCTTTGGTCACACTGATCTCTAGTGGCAAGTTGCTGAAAACACGTAAGAAGGCAGCAAAAAAAAATCCATATTGAATTCAGTTTGTATTGGATTCAGAATTTTAGCAGATGACATTACCCTCTTAAAGATTAGGCTACTTTTATTTCTATAATACGCTGTTTAAAATCAAATGTCCAGCCAAGGAGAATTAATATGTGCAATATCCATATTGTATATTATAATTGAAACTTACATTTAAGTATTGGGTAATACAGCCAAATTACTGCACATTAACACCGTGGTTTTCCTTTAGAATAAGGAAACAATGTACCGAAGGAGTTTTGTAATGATGCTAACCTGCACTTAAACATACTCATGTAATATCACGTGGCCTGCAGATACCTGTGTTTTTAACAACTGTGCTTTCATTCTAGCAAACAGTGTCTCAGTAATCTGGTGATTCATCTGCAATGCAACAATAAACGTAAGTAAATATTTCATAAGAAACTTCCACTTTAAAAATCTAATTGTTAGGTCCATAAACTTCAGTTATATTGGTTGACAGATATTTTGGCAGTGAAATATAAACTTCATTTTATATAAACAATGAAGCAGGAACATTTACAATCTTCAGTTGTTTTTAGACTTAAACAGACAATGGGTGTAAACAAAAAGAAGATATCCACCACCTCCCGCTCCAAACTTTATGGAAGATAAGATCCAGTTCCAGACTGGAACTTTGTATCTTGGGCACATCTTGAAATACGGCATAAATTAATTTCATTCCTCCCTTCCCTTTCTAATTCTAGCTTGTGGAAAACGACTCATAACTCAGGAGATCGGTACAAGGATTGTAGGTGGACGTGATGCCAAAGAAGGAGCTTGGCCATGGGTAGTCTCTCTCTTTTTTAATGACAGACCTACATGTGGAGCTTCCCTCATCAGTGATGAATGGCTGGTTTCAGCAGCGCACTGTGTATATGGGTAATGTTTGCTTTCTCCTTAAGTTAATATATATACCATGTTGACCCTCCCAAAATGTACCTGCATCCTGATGGGAAGATGCTTGTTCGCAAAGCTGGATTACAGAGTGGCCCTGACCTGTCAATAGCATCAGATAGCATGGGGCAATGCCACTAGCCACATAGGGTATGGCTGCACTGTGATAAAAGACCGGCGGCATGACCACAGCTAGACCTGATATGCTCACTTGGGCTCACAGGGCTCAGGCTGTGGGGCTATACAATTTCAGTGCAGGCATTCAGCCTTGAGCTGTGGCACAGACTTTCAGAGCCCAGGCTCCAGCCCCAGCCTCAAAGTCTGCACTGCAATTTTTAGACCCTCAACCTGAGCCCTGCTGACTTGGTACCACAGGTTTTGTTTTATTGCAGGGTAGACATACCCATAGAGTCCCATTGAAGGCAATGGGAACCACATATTCACAGGGATCTCCCCTTTTGAATCCTATGACAGAGAATAGATGTGGTTGCCTCTGATAGCAGGGGACTGAACTCATTGACTGAGGAGGTACTTTCAATCCTATATGGTTATGTTATGATGGATCTGACTACAGAATCGGGATTTACATTTACACTTTTAATAATATTCTGTTATTTTTGTCTCAGTAAAATGACTTTTTCATTCTAGGATAATGTTGTTTTGCCAAATTAATTGCTTATTTTCAAAGTTTTAAAAGAATTATTTAGTGGTCCAAAGGCCCATCAATAAATGATTCAAATTAGATTCTTGAAACCCATACCCAATAACAAAACTGTGTTCAAATGGAGACTAGCCAGAGTCAATAGAAATTATGAGGGAAAATTACTGTAAGGGACTTGAGACAGTTCTGTAGGATTTTCAAACACCTAATCTCTCTTTCTCTCTCTCCCATCCCCCAATGTATAATATTGTGTTGAAAACTCATGTACAGCAGGGACCCTGTTTTATAAAAATGACATTACCGCTGAGGTCTGCACCAGACTAGGGAAAAACCTGAAATTAGTGATAGGTACAGTTAACAACCCAGTTAATCATTTAATTATTATGTACTCAATTATTCATTCACCTAATAAGAGATGGAGTCCAGCTCACAGCTCCTGGAGTTTTTAATAGCCCCACATTTCAATGATTCCAGTAAGGAGTCACTTAAATCAAGAAACTTTTTTTGAAAATGGAAGGTTGTATACATTAAATATATACCTCATCAAGCATTTGCACTTTATCTGTAATTAGTTGGGCATCTTCATCACTCAGTCAGAGCTTTTCCAATGGTGTGGGAGTAAAGAATGACATCATATTTCATAAAGGTAAATTTAGTTTTGCCTGTGTAATTATGACTCTCTGCTGTACACTATGAGAGACTGATCAAGATTTACACTACTCTACACAATTGAAATAAATCTCAATTTGTCTGAATGGAGGTGTTAATCACCTCAACTAGTCTCTATGGTGCACTACCCAGAATGTGAGGAGATGAGGTATATTTTAAAATATTTCCTACAATATGTTGCCATTATGTCTACAATTAAAGTGCTGTAGAGGGGACCAAGAATAGGAAAATATAGCATTTAAAAAATCATCAATAGCTATCACTGTGTTTTTCCTAGCGTTATTCCTGCACTATGGCAGGGTCTGCTTAGACTGGACACAACCAGTGATACGACTGGGGTATACTCCAACCGATGCGTCGTTCCATCTGTCGTTGGAGACATTTTATACCTACTGCCAGGTGTTAAGCCTACAGCACCTGGTATTCCCAGGAGGGCTCCCATCCAAGTACTAGCCAGGCCCAACCCTGCTTAGCTTCCAAGATCAGACAGAATCGGGTGTGTTCAGGGTGGTTTAGCTGTATTATCATCAATAGCTATCACTATTGTAAGTAAAATCCATTTATTTATGTCTGACTATTGGTGACATTGTGGCAGAATTTACTGAAGCCTTCTCTATCCATTGCTGAACACTTAGTAGATTACTGGGAAATCATCTGCTACACACCATCTATTCATCTCCTCAATGATCATACCCTATTACGATGACTTGACACCATTCCTTCTGTGATAAATGTCTCAAAGTTATTTCCATCTCTGTGCCTGATGTGACCAAAGTACATAAGTTTGTGCCTGTTGATTTCTGACAACAGTGTCTGCTTCTCTCCAGCAATGCTCCTATGCTCCAATGCTCATCTTTTCCATCCAGGAGATATGGAGTCTTTGCAAGCACCACATTTCAAGGGCTTCCATTTTCTTCTTGCAGCCTTAATTTCCCACAATTTACATCCATAGGTTGCTATTGAGAAAATTTAGTTTTTCACCAGTTGAAACTTTGTATATTTTAATATTCTATGTTTTTCCCCAAAACTTTTATTAGGGAGATATTGCAGAGCAAACCATTCCTACATTTCTTCCAATTTCTTTAGAACAGCCTCCTTGGTTGGATATGTCTGATCCCCGATAACAGAAACCATGTACTACCTCTACATCTTGAGCATTCATTGAGGTGTTTGCTAGCCTCTTGTTTTTGTTAATCGTGTCAATGTACATGAATTTCATTTTCACCATATTCAGAGATAGTCTGTATTCATCACTCACTGTTTTTTTACAGATGCCAATATTTGTTGAATTTCTATCACTATAGAGAACTGAAAGAAATATGGATGCTCAGCTTCAGCCAGGTTCATAAGTATTTATATTGGTTGTAAATCGGTTCATTCAGTGGACATTTGATTATTAAAACAACTTCAGCTATACAGCAGGACTCTAACAAAAGTGCATCCTATACAGCTCAGCAATACATACAGATTGTAGAGGAATGAACTTGTCATATATTTTTCATTTAAATGCTTTGTTTCTATTATGTTCAGATTGTCTTCGCTTCTGATTTCCTATATTTTTTTTCAGCTGTAGGTTAAAAAAATATTTAAAATCAGATTTCTAATGGTTTGATTACTCTGCAATCAGGAGGTATGATTGCAGCATGTCTAGACATACGTGAGTGAACTTTGATCTAGCTAACTTGAGAAACAATAGCAGTGAAGTTGTGGCAGCATGGATCTATTCCAGGGATCGGCAACTTTTGGCATGGGGCCCGCTAGAGTGAGCCCCCTGGCGGGCCGGGCCGGTTTGTTTACCTGCACATCTGCAGGTTTGGCCAATTGTAGCTCCTACAGCCACGGTTCACTGCTCCAGGCCACTGCGGGCTGTGGGACAAGGGTGTGTTGGCAGCGAACTGCGGCCAGTGGGAGTTGTGATCAGCCGAACCTGTGGATGTGGCAGGTAAACAAACTGGCCCAGCCCGCCAATTGGTGGGCCACAGGCCAAAGGTTGCAAATCCCTGGTCTAGTCTTGTTCACCCCAAACCCTGGATATATACTCAAGAAGCCACTGTCCATGCTACAGTGATTTCACTGCTATTGTAACTTGAGCTAGCTTTGAGCTATAAAAATTAAAATTAGTTTGGCTATGTCTATATGTGTTGCAATCACATCTCCCAGTTGCAGTACAGACCTACCCTCATCCTACCATACCCAAGGTATTTCATGCTCATAAATTTCTATCTTAGGGATGATAATTAATTGCATGGGAATTTTTAATTTCAGCTGTTTAAGAGGTCATAATAATTAATTGTACTATTGTCCAAGCAACTCTGTATAAATGTATTATTATTGGTTTAATACCAAAAATTAACTGATAACTGTGATTTTTGGGCCATTAGTGCTGCTGGAAAACTATAAGGAATTTCAAATGACAATATGCTACTCCATTTAATCTGACAAAATATACAAAGTGTATGTATGTACACACACACACACATATAAAATATATATATATATAAAAATCTTGAGGGGATTAAAGATTAATACAAATCATACAGGGCAAATTGTTCAAGTCCTTCATATGATCATAAATAATTGTGAATATTCCTTGCAATCTCTAGGAGGAATTTAATACCATCTCAGTGGAAAGCAGTGCTCGGCTTGCATACCACTTTGAATCTGACCTATCCTCAAACAGTAATCAGAGAGATTGATCAAATTGTCATAAATCCTCATTATGACAAGCGCACAAAAAATAGTGACATTGCTATGATGCATCTTCAATTCAAAGTGAATTATACAGGTAGGATTGTTGATCTTCTCTTATACATTTATTTACTCTATGAATTAATATGAGCTAGCTCCAAGTGTACTATTCAACCTGACTTTACTCAGTAATGATGGGTTTATGGGATACTTGGACTTGTCCTTATAAATTAGATATAAGCTTGGGGAAACCAATCATAGTGGACTCAGTCCTGCACTTGTTTGGAGTTTTGCCTAAGCAAGGAAGAGAGGATTTGTATCAATGTGCATTTTGGTAACTGACATTACAAAAAACAGAATACTGGAAACAAGTTGAAAATAATTATTTCTCTTTTACAGATTACATACAGCCTATTTGCTTACCAGAAGCAAGTCAACAGTTTTTGCCAGGAATTAATTGCTCTATTGCTGGTTGGGGTAGAACTATAAATCAAGGTGAGTCACCACACTTGAAAAAATACCACACAAAATAATGAGGAAAGCTCTTTGTTTGATGTCAGAGATGTATCTTTTACTTTACATTTTAAAGACTTCAAGTGATGGGAAATCTACCACATTGTTTAGGAAGTTGTTCCAATGGCTAATTTCCCTCCCTGTTAACAAAGTTTGTCCAGTTTGATTTCCATTATCTTGTTTCTGATTGTGTGCACACAAATAGAAGTCAATGTACATATTTGTGGGCTGGATTTGTATGTAATAGTAACACCTGCCTCTTAAATACCATCTTTCATCAGTATTTCTTAAAGTGGTTTACAAAGGAAGTGTTGTTATAATCATTTTATAAGTGGGGAAACTGAGTCACAGAGTGGTGAGATGGCTTGCCCAATATCACCCAGCAGGTGAGTGGCAAAGTCAGAGCCAGAACAAAGGTCCTGAGTCCCAGTCCCGTGCTCTCGTCATTCAGGGGAATCTGATGGCGGAATGTAGCTTATAGGATATTATTATTATTACTGGTAAAGTTGTCTACAGAGGAAAGAAGCAGCTTGACTGTTAGAGCCTAGGCTGAATTTCCAGGGCTGAGAATTTACATTTCCACTTGAAAATCATGCCTATTGATCTGGTGTCACAGAGCAATAAACATGAACCAACTCTGCCATTTTTGCTGAGCTACTTTCAGAGTACAATTTCACCGTAAAACTTTGGTTAATAATTAAGAACATACATTAGTGTAAGGGGTTAAAATGACCAACTGAAAATCATGCATTGTACTCAAGGAATCTGGATAGTCAAAACCACATTTTTAATTAGTCCTTAGATCCATACATAATATTCATGTCTTTTAATAGTCTTCATTAAGTTATTTGAAAAACAAAATTTAGTTGTGATCCCCATTATAAAAACTCAGGATGTCATTTGCTACTGTTTACTCACGATAACTCCAATGACTGAGGAGGAAGAGGGGGACCTAGTGCACAGCACACTGGTTTGGGACTCAGGAGACCTGTATTAAAATCCTAGCTCAGCCTTATTTCTCTTCGTGATCTTGGGCAAATCACATAATATACCCTCTGCCTCAGTTCCCCATCTGTAAAATGGAGTTAAATATATTCTACCTCACTGAGGATAAAATCCATTAATGATAGTAAGCCACGTCTTATAAGTTCCTAGATGCATTTTAGTACAGTATAAACTGAACTAACGATGTGGCAACCCAGGCCCTCGATAGTGCAGTGTAATGAGAGTTAAAATTCTGAGTCACCAGGAATAATGGCTGTTGTTTATGCTATGCATTTTGATCAGTCTCATTGTGTAAACTCTGTATTTTTATAAGGTTCCACTGCAAACATATTGCAAGAAGCAGAGGTCCCTCTTATAACAAATGAGAAATGTCAACAACGGATGCCAGAATATAATATTACAGAGAATATGATGTGTGCAGGCTATCATGAAGGAGGAGTAGATTCCTGTCAGGTAAGTAAAAACAAACCATTTGCATTGCTAATATTATATTTCTTCTAATTATTGAACAGCTCACTGTTTGGTCCTCTGTTCATTAAAAACTAGCCACTTGCTGTCAGAATATAATTTCTATTCAAAGCTGTTCATATTTCACACTGTAACAAGATACATGCTTTAAAGATTAAAAGCTATTTTTTACCTCATCGACTTTAAGGTCAGAAGGGACCTTCGTCACCTAAAAAGAAAAGCACTAGAGGGTGATATGGGGTGTTGGAAGTGCCACATATTAAACTTCACACAGTTTCTGGTGAACAATCTCCTTAGGAGGAAGAGATGTTTGTGGGTAGAAATGTGAGGTGTGAGGCTTAAATACCAAGCTGATACACGCTTAAGAAATACTTTAGTTAGATGGATGGAGAGCAGTAAGGTATTACCTTCAAACATTTAGACCCCATGGATTCTCAAGAAATGGAAGCTCCAACAACTTGGAGAGGCTACCCTTCTCTGTGACAAGATAACACTGTTGCACTCTTATGATCTTCCTGCCCTCTAGCAGCACAGCTTCCTAAGGAGTCATTGTCGGGTGGACAGCTCAGCCTACAATGTACTCCCTCTCTATGGAGAGGCAGGCAGCACTGAATGTAACTTAGTTCTGCTTCTAGCGGCATGAACTCTCTGTTTTTGCTGACTCTTTTCATCATATTATAATGGGAGCATGCTACATAATGTGATTCTCACTGGATCTACACTGCGCTGCTTCTGGTTTGTGCCCATAACTGCAAGACTAGACCAACTGAAGTTGCCTTTAGGGAATTTCAGCAGATTCCCAGAAAAAATGAAGTCATCCCATATTGGCTCCATTCCACAGTCCTTAACCTTGTGAGTCTTTTCCTCCTTTGTTTTTATTTGCTTCCCCTTATGCCCCACTGAAGAGGGAAAAGTGAGGCCTTAATATTACACAGAGTGCAACAGATCAGTGTTGTAATCAATGACCAAAGAACCATAAATTAGGAAGGATATAGCAAACTCAGACAGCCTGTAGGTTGCTGACAAGAGTGAGAAAGTTTCTGCAGCTTCTCTGCAGTCTTTATTCCCCCAGACCTTTTTCAGAAGTCCCCCGTGAAAAGCCTGTTTACTCAGGATTTGTGCAGGGTAAGAAGATGCAACCTAAAGTTGATAAGTAAAACAATTGATGCAAAGGGTTCTACTATGCTTCAGGGTTGATACATTTCATGACTGACAGGTGTCTGACTAAGCGTTTAAGATCACATTATGTTAAAAAAAATCAGTAAATAGTGTTCTCTTTTCTCCATGTGGATCACCTTCTGGGCACATCGGGAGCATGTGCACCAGAACTGGGATGCACACAGACAAAGCAGCTTGAAGATCCAAAGTTATTTTAAGATAGAGAGCAGTTTATTTTTTAACTCTTGAATTTCAATATTGCAGGGAGATTCAGGAGGGCCTCTGATGAGTCAAGACAATAACAGATGGCTTTTGGCGGGTGTGATATCTTTTGGCTATCAATGTGCATTACCCCAGCGTCCTGGAGTGTATGTTCGAGTCACACAGTTTGTGGACTGGATAAAACAATTCATACATTAGCTTGATTTATAAAAACAAAATAGGGTGTAAAGGCAAATATTAAGCAAGATTATAATATACCACACAGCATTCAAAGTGGCTGGTGAGAGAAACTGAATAAAATCCTGTCCTTCAAAATGAGATTTAGACATAAACAAACTTTTGGGAGGAAAACATTAAATATTAAGAAACTCTATCATGTCAGAAAGCAATATTTCAAAACAGCAGCTGTCTCTTTTTGCCACTGGTTCTTACCACTTTACAATGACAACTAGATGAGATATGGTTTTACTATTTGTCCACCTTCAGACATATTATTGAAAAAATACCAATGCTCAGTACAGTATGGAAACCTGCACAAAGGTTTAGAAGGAGTAAAATCTGGGATTTGAGGACGTGCTCTTTATTGAATAACAGCTATAAATTGTTAATCCCAGGCCAAACATTTAAACAGTTTTTCAGGGTTTTTATGCTTTCCTTCCCAATGTTCATTCCCATTTCAATGCATAGGGAATTTTGTTTAATGATCCCCATACATCAAAATGGGGCTGTACCCTAACTGCTTATGAGATCACTAGAGCGCCTTTGTTCCCATTACAAACCGTTATGGAATAGGTTTTATATATGGAGATGGTGTGCAAATCAATCTGGCTGCTTTATAGTGGATAAACTGACCTGGGGCTAATTTTTCCCCCTGGTATCACTGTTGTGGAATTAATGAAGTTACACCCGGGATGAACACACTACCTTTTCTTATTATTATTTCTGGCAAACATCCTGGAAATTACTGCTATGCTATCTAATTATAGATAGACGCTTGTAGACGCAAAACCCAAACCCTTCTGTTATAAACTGTAATGCTCTTAAAAGCCTCTAACAATAAGCATCCTCAGACAATTTTGCAAGGAAAATAAACATGTCATTCAAGTTGCTGCTTGGTATATTATGTGTTTACTTTCAGTCAGCAGTACAATGGACTTCAAAAGAACGGTTTGCATTGCTTTGTTCTAAAAATTATGGTGAATCACTCACTAGAGGACTTCAGTTGTGTAAAATATTAAATAGTCTGACTGCTTTAATTTCTTGGGTTCTTCTCCAAATAAGACTTTCTCTAAATGTAAACATAAATAACTGTGTACTCACAATTTATGTATGTTTGTATCTAATGGTGTAATCATTGTAGTACTATATGGCATGTTCCATTTGTTTCTGCTTAGTGCCTGCTACAGAACAATTAAAATCTAATAATTAATTCCACGGTGTTACATAAAAGTCCAAAAAGAATTGTAATTATTTATATAGACACATGTAATGATGCCCATTGCCTGGGTGCCTTCCATCACTGAGTACAGCTATTAACAAGGGGAATAAGAGACTTGTAGACTTGATCCCTCTTTCTCCCTTCCCCCTCCCCCCCCTCCCCCCGACTCCTTGCTATTAACATGATGTAACGCTAGGCTTTACTCAGTGTGGCCTTAAACTGTGCCTGGAATCTTGCCAGGGAATCAACCTGATTCTCTCTTGCCATTATTTATGCCAGTCTAAAGTGCTGCCATTCTGATTTGACTCTAGCAGACTACAAAAGGGAGGTGTGGCCCACTCTGGAGTGTCTTGCTGTATAGGTGATCCAACAAGAGTGACCAAGTAGACCTTACATCCTCTACCCTGACCAGGACAAAATGATTGTGAAAGATCACAACCCATGCTATGAATTGCAC
Source organism: Sternotherus odoratus (assembly GCA_032164245.1). Taxonomy (NCBI): domain Eukaryota; kingdom Metazoa; phylum Chordata; order Testudines; family Kinosternidae; genus Sternotherus; species Sternotherus odoratus. Next base: position 153,897,592 of record JAVMKO010000001.1, on the reverse strand, counting down.
CAGGAAGCACATATAATCCTACTGTTATGCACGGATTACCTAACAGGGAGGGCGGGGCAAAAAAAAAACAACCAGTTTGCCTCACCCAATAGTGGACCCACAGATTTCCACGCTGTTTGAAGTTTCACAATCCTTTTCAAAGGTAGTCTCAAGCCAAGCACATGCCAGTAATCTAACTTTGGGATTACAAAACCATGCATTGCCCCTTCAACACAGTTTTCCAGACTGATTGCTGCTGCTAAATGCCCAACATTCCCCGTTACTCATTACCCTGTGGGACAAGGAGCTTTAATGGAAAAGGTACTTGCATTTGCCAAACCTCCATGTTCTGGAAACTCCTCCTCTGTCACTGATGTTGTGTTGATCAGAATATATATTGGTATGTCCTTAAATGGTCATTTGAAGAACAGAGAAATTCAAAGTACTGAGAGCATATGGGACTTATTAAATCTTCATTCCCCCAACATCACCACCCCATTGTCTTCAAGCAGTTGTTCTTGCTTTGAAATCTTGGATGTTTTTCGAAATATTGTTTATAATACACATCCTCAAGAAAGACATCTTCTTTCTCTCCTCCTCTGCATTAGCTGGGTTCAGCAGTCTTCAGGTAAGTAGGAAGTATGGACTCTAAGGTCATGCAGGATCATGTTTTCTTTGTTATAATAATTAAAGAGAAATGCCAAGTAATGGATGCGGGGAAGGCGAAACCAGGAGAGAGGTTCCAACAAATGGGGAAGACCATCAACAAGTGGAAGGATGTATAAATAACACTAGGAAGGGAAATAGAGATCTGAGTTGTAAAAGAGGGTTGTTATCTAGAAAAGGAAGTAAGAACAACCCATAGAATAATGCTAATTCTGATGCTGAGTGTCTAAATGTCTTCACACATGCACTGGCAATAGTATTGTGAGGTTATTGTGGGTTTTTTGTTTTTCTTTATCATAAGAGCAGGCAATGGAAAACTTACCTCTGAACTTTAAGAAACAAAATTTAACAGATGACCCAACTGTTTTTCTAAATTCTGATTCTAATTAAGGGACAATACCATATTTATGAGGGACAAAGATAATTGGTGCGAAACCAAGGACAAAATTTTAAAAACTGGACATTAATGTCATTAAAAATGCCTAAAAGTACAGAATTTAAAGATACTAACACCTTCAGAATTATTTCTAAACTCCTATTTAGGTATCACCATGGCATATTAGGAGAAAGCAATTTTCTTGTAATATTAATATATCAATGTTACTTAAAAATGTGTGTCCTAAAATGCATTATTACTTGCAAAAGCTGGTATTAGATCCTGTTGTTTAAAATCTTTTGACTTTCATTTTAAGACTAATTTTATATAAAAGATTCACTGACATCTCAGACTTCATACCACAGTGATACTTATCATTTTTGTCTTTTCAAATGAAATAAAAATTAACATAGTTCCAGTATAGCTATTAAAGGCTGCATTTAAATCATATCTTATGATTGGCAGAATGATTTATGTAGACTTAGGAGAAATGTATCAGAAAGATATGGCCATCCGCTAGCAAAGTGCATTCATTATGCGGCATCAAGTGATTTTCCTGAATACTTGAATTTTGCCACTGCAGATCAATATCACAGCATTGGAAACTGTCTCTGCTAATGAGCATGAGCTACAGGATAAAAATAAATTCTGTGCCTAAAGAATCAAGAGCAGTCTTGAAAATGTGCAAATAAATAATTGAGCAATCCATTTATATCAAATATTTATGCAAAGATAAATTATTTTGTTACACTGTAAATGTATGTCCATTCAATTTACAGTACATCAACTAAAGTAGAATGTATGAGGGACTACAGGAAAGAAAAATGTAATGATTACTACAAACAATTTTAAAACTGACACATATTGTAGATATTTCCCCCTGTACACCTCAAATGCATTGTCCATTCCATTGTTCAGTTGTAGCCAAGTTACTTCTCTTAGCAAAGTAAACACATCCTCTTTCTTTATTTAGCATGACATGTTTCATTTAATTAATAATCAAATGTTACATACAAAAATTATCTGAATAGTTGCCTCAAGGGGGAGCTTACAGTTCATCTTGCTGATCCATTCCAATCTTAAGCCATTCCAAGCTAATGTGCTGAGATGACATTATAATAGAGCCCAACTGTCAAATATTATTTTTGCTTTGTTTTCAGTCATTAAATTATTATACCTCCATGGTACTGTCCTTCCTGGGGTTCTTTGAAATCCATAATGTGGACTGGTTTGGGCTGGTTTTTGTTCTTCCTTTACTAAAAAAATAAAAATATAAAATAATTTAAGTTCATTTGATCCCTCTGTGGCTCAGATTTAGGATGGGGCTAGGTCAGGGTATGTCAGACTTGCATCCATCCATTAATTCAGAGTTGTCTCTGTTATTGATTTAATGTAGTTTCCCCTCCTACGATAAAGTCAGGCACAAGCTCTGCCTAAATGCATCACCACAGTGATCAACAAGGCAAAGAAACCACTAAATATCTTTGAAAGGAGGGTAAATTATTTTGTCTCCCTGTAGACTTAGATTGTCCATGCTGTACTATGTTGTTTAGGTTCAGATTTTTCCACCCTTCCTTATGCTGAGCAGTGTCTTACGCTGACAGCAGTCCCAATGGCAAAGTTTTGTTCAACATGAACAACTAGGACAAAATCTTTTCTTTAAGACTTGATCCATTTTCTACTGAAATCAATGGGCATTGGAGAAGATCCTTAGCTATGAACTGACCACAGTAGAAAAGTCCTAATTATGGCTGGTCAAAAAATTTCCCATCAACATTGTTTTTTCATGGAAAATTGGGGTATTGAGTAATAAAAAGTGTTTATTTTCCATGGGAAAAAAATATTTTTCATCAAAAAATGGACTCTGAAAAAGTCAATTCTGAAATGCCACCACAGTACCTCATGCCCCCATTCTGTTCTGTGGGCTGGTATCCCCATCAGACTTCATCTTGCATGATATATCAGGGCAAAGGACTTCAAGATGCACCTCAACCATGCAACTGACATGATGCCCCACTGCCCCTCACTCAGATGGGAAAGTGGTGCATCCTGGGAGATGATATCAGATCAGGAAGCCCAGATATTACAGGAGAATGGGAGCAAACTCCAAGGCCTATGTCACACCATGGCAGAAGTTCAAAATCAAAACGCTTTGGTGCCCAGACAAAATATTTCAGTTTTTTTTATTTTTTGCCAAAGGGGACGGGGGGTAATTGGAGTAATTGAAAAAATTCCCATTTACTTCCGTGGGCTCTGGAGCTGGGCTATATGTTTCCAAGCTTTTACTCCAGCTTTACACTAGTGAATCCAGCCCATTTTGCTAATTTATGTCTGAGGTGCCCTGAATGAAAAGTTATCTAAGCAAAACACAGTTCAAAATATGCACTTTCCAATACAATATATCCAAATACCATAGATCAGAACCTCAGCTGCTGTATATCTCCAATGAGTTCAATGAAACTGTGTCTATTGATACCAGCAGAGGATCTGACTCTTCATGCAATTTCCAGGAATAATGTTAAGTAAGGAGCAACAAATAGTTTGAGGATATTGTCTGGAATTGTTGCTTTGACTGCGAAATACAATCATAGAAACTGAGACATATACCAGGTTGGAATTTAAACTTTCTGCAAGGCATTCAGATGATAATGGAGATGGGTCTGTGAAGCAGTTTCTCCTTGCTTCCCTGGAAGAAAGGAAAAGGAGAGCATCTAAGCATGAATGAGCTGATTGTTGCTACTAATTACAGGAGAGATGCTCTGCTTCCCTTTACCATACCCTGTAAGAGCCCAACCAGCCAAAACTGTCCATGTTCTTCCAAGCTAAGCAAGTCCTGGAAGGCCATGGATTACGGCTCCACAGCAAGCTAACCTTTCAGAGGAAAAGTCATCCTCCCATGAGAGCCTACAAATGAAAAAGGAGAAAGAAGAGACTCATTTGGAAGTTGGGAACTTCCTTTCAGGGTAGAACGCCTCACATAAAGCACTGGAGTTCCAATTACTTGTGGTCTTCTCTTTCTAGCTCTTGGAAAGTACAAAGTCCTTTTCTTGGATGACTTATTACAGTTTCAGAGGCCTGATTCAAAACTCACTTAAGTCAACAAGTCTTTCCATTGACATCAGTGAGCTATGCATCACACACTCACATTCTTGCATGGTCTATCTGGAAAGATAGGGAAGGCCTAAATTCAGCCTTAAGAACCCTTTGCATGGTAGCAGAGAGTGTGGAATGAGCTGCTAATAAATAAATAAATCATGACTGTACCTGCCACGATATTTACCTAGAAGGTCAATCCCACTGTTATGCAAGGTGAGATATATCTCCTAATCCTTACAATGGGCATCTTTCATCATAACCTTCATGGAGTCTACCAAGACTCTCTTGGTCAGCGTTGGAATCAAAGTGGTTGTATGAAGATACAGATTTGCCTGAAATGTTACTACTGATGAGGTTGGAAAATGCAATTTTTCCACTTCTTTATATGGAAGCACACATCATTAGGATACCTTACATGTTCTAATGTAGGCCTCATGTATCTGGAGGTTTACTAAATAACTTTGTGATGCCTGGGAATACCGCAGCAATAGTTTATATAAATATCAGGCGATTGTTTCCCATTTGGGGCAATATTTTTTTAAAGTTTCAGAAACTGCTTACCTTTTATTTTATTTTCTGTTTCACAAGGAAGAATTAAAACTTAAACCAACCAAAAAAAGAGAAAATTAAGCCCTCCAAATTTAAAAAAGCTAAAAGAAAGCCCACATGGAACATCGCCCCACTTTACTACAGAAACTCTTCCATCAGCTATTCCCTGGCTCCTCAGAGTTGTTAGTAATCCTGCTCTCCCACCAAAGCTGACATTCAGGGGCAGAAGAGTGCCATGAATGAAGTACTACCATCACAGTCTTGTGCACATGATTGGGAGGAATGAGGCGCCACCACTAATCAATATACTACAAAAGTGCTGACTACTACTGTGAAAACAGATTCATTCTTAAATGTTAGCTGCTGTGATTTCAGTGCTGAGTGCTGGAATCCAGGGAATTATGCTGCCCATAAACATGTTTGTTTTTGTAAAGTTTTTCTGCTCAGGTGGCATCTTTCTTGCTCTTCTTGGAAGGCTAGTGAATAAAGATTTATCAGACTGCTACCCCTTTAAGTTTTTCTCCTAACAACTTATGTCCATTCAGCCAGGGAAGAATTCACCTTTCATGGAGAAAGTTGGGGGAGAGGGGTGCTCTTTGTGCATAGTCAGTGAAGCCTCCCAATGTCATTCCCAAGAGACCAGTTCTACCAGAGATGGTGATCAGGTTTGCAGGAAATAATGGAAAATTTCGACAGCAGGGGCAGAAAAAATTGTCCTCCTTGGAACTGAAAAAAATTCTTATAGCAGCATAGTGTGTCTTAAGGGATCTGTGGATCTGCATTAGTCCAGAACCTTTTCATTGGTGAAAAGCCATGAACATGGATTTTTGGCTGTCAGATGTAAGTAAATTGCTTGGATTTTCAGGGACAACCAGATGCATACAGCACAACAAAGAAGGAAGCAGGGAAGAAATGTAAGCATCCTTTATGTATTATGCATTTGCTAATGGAAACCTGAATTCATCATTATAAGATAATTTCATGTCAGTGTATTGAAAGTATTTACCTTTTATGTAGCATCTGGAAACAGCAAGTACCAAAAGCCACTAATATCAACAACAGCAGTGGTATGGTTGGTATAACAACGTAAATTAAATTTGGAATTAGACCTACAAGGAAAAAAAGGCTCTCATTAGTGCGTACTGTATTGAAAGACACTGTCCCATCTCACTATATCTATCTAGACACCCACATAGTTCAATTTTGAATTCCTTGTGCAGAAAGACTGCTAATCAGTTTTAAGGAAGATATGAATGTCTTAGGAATATAAGAATAAGCCCCCAATATTTTATGAAAAAGATGCCCAGAAGGTTGCTACTGTAATTGTCCTTATAAGATTCATATCTCCTTATACTTACGCTTCAGCTAAAATACACATCTGTTCTAGAAATGTACACTCGATTACGTGCTACGGGCTGAATAGTCACAGCCCGTATTCAGCCCTGCAAGGGAGTAAGAGGGCATAAGCCCCAGGTCCACTTCCCACCCTCATTCCTAATTATAGCCCTCATGACTGTGACTCTTTCTGGTTGAGAGCGGGCGAACAGAGGCTACTCATCTGACCCACTCTTCTGTGAAAAAAATGAAAAGGAATGGGTAGAGGTTAATGGGAGCCCTGGATCCACCTCACTGGTCACAGTCGCTGCCTTGGTTCTCAGTGGGGAGTAACTTCTCCATGAAAATGGGTGAGTAATTTACTCCTCCCACAGAGCAATAGGGAAGCAGGGGCAGAACTGTGACTCTGAATCCCCATTGGCTCTCTGATCTACTACTGGACCAGCACAGGTCTGCATTGCTTCTTACTCAGGCTAGACTGAAAAGTTACAGTATGCCCTTATGTCATTTGAGTTTTATACTTTTCTCAGTACAGCAGTTTTTAGCGGGGCAGTCACCCTGCTCCATCCATGAAGGGGTTAACACAGCCTTGGGAAAGGGCTGCCCTGGGGAGCCAATGGGATAGGCTGATTGAGGAAGCAGCCACAGCTGGTACTGGGTTGCAGAGGCTGCAGCCCGGGCTTAGGTAGGGGCAGCTGGTCCGACCCCCTTTCCGATGATGACTGGCCTTTACAGACTGCAGTCTGCCCCAGTGACAGGGGGAAAGATGATGACTGGCAGTAGTCACTGAGGCAAGGTGGGGATAGGGAGTTTGGGATTCCCCTGACAGGGGAGACCCAGAGTGTGGGGGTATTGTGGTGGACAGAACCCCAGGGAAGGGGGCACCAGGGTCCAGGAAGACACGGGAGCCTGAGGTAAGGGAGACATCAGCCAGTAGAAGGCACTCCAAGGATGGAAAAGAGCTAATTTCCAGGACGACCAGCAGGAGGTGCCATGCTGGTGAGTCATCACTTCACTACACAGTTAAAGAACAATAACAATTCCTGAAGCATTAAGTTTCCTTTAATATAGGAAGAAGTGAAGCCCTGTCCTCCCAAATGCTTAGAGTGGGCTCAAGATGAAAGCTGTTTAGACTCCAGAGACATCTGTTGTGTGTATAATGAAGGAACTATCCTTTGCCCCTTCATTAATATGCCACCATAAACTTACCATGCTGCTGCTTACTGACCATCATGTAGTGACAAGCAATTATTATTGTTTAATAGGATCAGCTTCCAGGTTCAAGACAGAAGCTGTGATTACATTTTAAATAGGTTTATACCCACATTTCATTACTGTGCACAAAGTACCTGTAGTGTCTAAACCTGACCCACAAGCTGGTACTCTGGATACTGTACTCACCAACTATTTTTTAATATACTTTCCCTTTCAGAAGCAAATGTTTAAGGCCATTTTATTTGTTAATCATATTTTGGCTTTCTATATTCCATAGCACTAGTGTTAAATACAGGTTCTTTCCATGTCATGCATTGAAAAGCATAGTACCTATTTATTTTTATTTAATTTATTTATAACAACATCTGCCCTTGAGTGCTCAGATGAGAAATTGCTCTGAGAAACTAAGCAGGTGCAAATGGAGATCCATGGTTGGTTGCGGCTGCTGTTGCTTATCTTTCCCATGCACCATTGTAAGCCCCATGTTTTACCCCTCCGTTCTCTAGTATTTTAACAGGATTTTTTTTTCTTTCTCAGCCTATTAGCATTCTTGCTATATATTCAGAGAGCAGCACAATAATGATGACATTTTGAAATAAAATGTTATTCCTTTAAATGACAACCATGGCAGCAAAATAGTTCATTGACTCATGTAAAAGTATCCTGGGGGAGGGGGGCTGGTAGTGGGACACGTGGGCATTCACACCAAGGGAACTGATTCAAATCCAGTTCCGATAGATAGTAGTGGAAAGTTATTGCCATCTTTCCGCTGTTCAGTGACCCAAGAACCCAATACTGCAAGATTTTGAGCTGCTCCAGAGAGATGTTGAGTGCCCTCAGTGCCCACTGAAGTCTGAGAGCTGAGGCAATTTAGCATCTCTCAAGAACTGTTTGGAACCATGCAAGATATCAACCCTTAAATTAAATGAATTGATGGGTCTCTGAGCAGTTCTTAGTGGGTAGATGGCTCCATCCCAAAAAACACCACAGTTGGTACTTTTCTTCGCAGTTTCTCAGATGCTCTTAATGTAGAGATGATCCCTCCAGATAGGGGATGGGGCATATGGGGAGACTTGCTTTACCATGGGGCTATTGGGTAGATAACACAACACTTGAGTCCCCAGAACTATCAGTCTGGCACCTTTTGTGAGCATTCAGATTTAAGAGAGAAAACAAGTGTCTCATGTTTGTGTTAGAGTCAAAGCTAGCAATGTGCAAAATTGTCTATCAGAGATATTTGAGGCCTTGTGCCCTGGTAGAGACCTACTGAGTTCAGTGGGGAACTGGTGAGGTGCAAAGGTCTAATCCAGGTTCATGCAGAACCAACTGCAGGGTTGACGATTCAGTGGCAATATTTGAAATAGTTGAGTATTCCTGCCCAGAAAGCTAATCTGCATTGATTCCTGCAAGAACAACTAAGAGAAATTGATCAAAAGTCTTGAATTATTAGTCAAGGGTATTGTGATGGGGTGGACTAGGCCCAGAGGCCCTCTGCTGGATGCCTCTGGGTGCAACCACAACCCATCTCAGACAAGAGTTGAGTCCTTCAAGTGGCCTAGAGAGGCTGTGGGGTGGGGGAGAGCAGCAGCCAATGAGAGAGGCTGCAGGAAGCAGCCAATCATGGCCCAGGAGGTGATATCAAAGGAGCTACAGAACCAGAGCCAGACTCCGGTAGCTGTTGCCTGGATCTGAAGGAATGAGGACTGAAGGAGCAGCAGAACCATGGACAGATCAGTTGCTGGCAAGGACTGATTAAGGGCTGAGCCCAGGGAGGGCTGCAGAAAGACAGTACCTCCAGGGCGGAAGCTCTGGGGGGTATGCCCCCATACCAGGGCTGGGACTATTTAAAGACTGAGCCCAGGGAGGGCTACAGAGATACCAATGGAGGGGTACTAAGATAGGCTCCTGGTGGACTATATACACCAGAAGGGGGGTATGTTTTGTTTCACATACAGATTACATGTGTGACTTCGCCAGAGAGCTGAGTTGTTTAAAACCACTAACAGAGGTCACCACAGACTAAGAGAGTGCACCTGGCAAGTGGGTGCTACCCCTTACAGGTATATTTTCAGAGCTTTTAGAAATAAACTGTTTAGTTCCCATCAACAGGGGAAGTTGCATATCTAATTCTAATTCCCTCCATCCTCTGTTACTATTTTACTCTGAACATTAAAACCCTATGAATAAAGTACCTGTTTCAGTAACAACTACATGGGAATTATCTTCTGGTTTGTTTTCATCATAAGGCTTTCCTGCGGCCACTGATGGGAAAACCTCTGAAAAGGAAGTTAAACAGATTAGAAAAAGAGCAACAGTATAAAGAGTGGTTATTACATATTGTAGTTTGTTTCACCACACATCTGTTCATAGTTTGTTTTTTACATTTAAAACAGATTCATATTTGTTATCTGAACTGTTTCAACATTGAATAAGTTATTGGAAATAAATGTGTCTGCAGAACTTCAGTGTAATGTTAGGATTAAATATGGAATAGGAATTAAAAGCAGCAGTGTTTTGAATTGCATCCATATATTTGCAACTACATCTGCAAATATTCCTCTCTGTGGGATTCATTTTCAATATGTTCCACTACTAACACAAGTCTGTTACATAGGGTCTTTTTTATTTTTTAAACTTTCCTGGATCCTGTAAATGATTCATGAGATTATGTCTTTGCCATTGCAACTCAATCTAAAAAGTTTTTAAAAGTTTCTTACCATAATCTGTCTCTGCTTTGTCGCCTAGTTCTTTTTCTACCACATTATCTGTTAAATTAATAGTTTGACAATGAAAGAGAGTAATAAAACAGATGCCTTTTACATTACATTTACATTACATTGTTTCACACAGTACCATAGCTAAAAAACACCCCCATGTTCATTAAAAAAAAATATTGCAGGTTTCTTTAACTTCATATTTCTTCAGAAAGATGCTCACCAAATATTGAATGTTTGACACAAAATATTAAAGTTAAGGGTTGGTATCAAACTACTTCTAATCCATACTTCTGTACAAATCTAGATAAATAGGAATGCTGCAGTTTAGCCTTAAACCCATTTTTTTCTGGTGGCATATATTAGGTTATTGGATGAATAATTGAATCCCACTCTTCTCTTGTGTCAGATGTAATTTGTAATTTGTAGATCAATTGGTTTTCCTACTCTGATTTTTCGAAATTTATAAATCTCACTGAGATTGAACTAGTCACTTTTATCTGCATGCAGACTGTTGAGATTTACTGTCTGTAAGGTGTAAAAGACATTCCAGTTTGTAATAGACATCTTGTCACTTTTGTGGTTAGAGGCTGATTGTGTAGGAAGCAATTGGATGGGAATCTGCAGGTTCAGATTATTCAACTGAAACTCTGGGTCAGCGTGGGGTTTTGCATGCAGCCTGGTTATGATGAGGCTGGTTTACAACCTGTTTGGTTTTTGTTTTTACTGGGATTTGTATATTCTCTTTGTGGCCACAGTGGACAATTTAAGACTAGGTAATGCTTTGAGTACCATAATCCTGGTAAGAGACATGGTGTTTAGCTACTGCCAAGCATAACTACTATAACTAAAAAAACATTACCGCCTCAACTTCAAGCTTGCTTCCAATTTCCTTGTTCTGGCTGTCCAGTTGTAAGTCTTGTCAACTGGTATATGCAGGACCCAAAAAAGATTTCCATGTCATTTCTTGAGGTTAAGCCAAACTGATAAATCTCTGGCTTCTTGTGTCCTCAACTGAATGTGTGTGTGTGTGTGTGTGTGTGTGTGTGTGTGTGTGTGTGTGTGTGTGTGTGTGTGTGTGTGTGTGTGTGTGTGTGTGTGTGTGTGTGTGTGTGTGTAATTTTCTTCCTGTTGAGCTGAATTTCCCTGAACTCCATTTACCTGTATTCATTTTACAGATAGGGAAAGTGAGGGACAGATAAGTTAAGTGACATTTCCAAGACATCACAGAAAGTTAGTGACAGAGCTAAAGTGCAAGAACTAGTGTTACTTGAAAGTGGGGAAAATATTTTGGCAACATTTCACATGAACATATTAAACAATTCATTTCACCCATTTTTCAAGTTCTTTCAGTATAGTTTTCTGCAAAATATTGAGGATCCCAAAATCCCCTATGCTTTCTGCCAAAGCAGTGACTTTTCTGTTAACATATATCACATATGAAATCTGACTTCAGCTTTTTCTTACCTGGACTATACTTGCAGATAAAATTGTGCTTCATGTTGCATCTGTCGTCATTCCACTGGTAAAGGTAAGCCCCCCCCAGGCCAGGGTTTGCAGTTGGTTGATGATACATCACAACACAAGCTTCACTTCCACAGGAAGGCTCATCCGTATACCAATTTCTAGCAGTGCATATAAATCAAAATGTTCAAAAACTTGCAGATAAAAGTCCCACCATATGCAAGCATCCAGAAATGCCATAATCTAGTGAAGGTTATAGTACAGAAGCTCCAGGCTGTCCCTTAGAACAGAATAAGCTGCATTTGCCCCATCTCTTGCTTGGAACAGAGTGGGGGGGTCTACTGCCAGTCTTGCAGATCTTGGAGCATCTTGCTGCAGCCAAGTAGCATCCATGCAGATGTTTCTTCCCTCCATTCTGATGCCTACTTCCCCTGCCACCTCCCCATAGACACCCTGCAGATTATGGGTCCTGAATTTTGCCATTTGTTCTACTGGTCTTTAGCTGAACCAGAAAATCTAATGGGGTTTCCAAAATCTGGGGTGTGGGCGGAGTGAGTTACTCTAAACAATCTGCACTAATTTATGCAGCTGTTGGCCTTCTGGTTTGGGGGCCAGAATCCAGTGGAATTTGGTTGCCATTTTCATTCCTCCCCACTCCTTCCAACTCCACAGAACTGGAAGCCTGTAGGGCCCTGACTTCTATGAAACTGGGGGCGGGGCCTTAGATGAGCATGCTAAAGAGACAGAACTTAATTCTTCCACCTCCTATTTGTTATTAACCTCACTGACCAACTTTTCTATATGCTTCAATTCACAAAACATTTGACTTTTTGGGGTGCTGCACACACTGTGTTTCTCTCCATAAACCCTTTAAACTATAGGCACTCTCTCAGACTTTTACCTGAATGATGAAATGGTTCCATCAGTCCATTGGTAGAGCTCAGGGCAACCACCCGATGTTGCTTGTCCCTCTCCGCTTCTCCACAATCCAATCCAGAAGTCACCATCAGAAATCCCAGAGCCTGACTTAGTGAGGTTTTGTAACATGTTTTCTATGAGCTTCTGTTCAGCTTCACTTTCCAGACTTAAAAGCACACCACCATCGATTTCACAGGCATGGCCGGCCTCCTGAAAGCCCACCCGTCTTGACAAGTCCTGGAAGTAGGCGATCTTGTAACATGGATGCTTGAAATCTCTGTAACACACCTTTTGACCTGAAATATATATATTTCAGGTCAAAATATATATACACAAATATATATACACACACACACACACATATATATACACACACACACAGGATCAGTTAGAGAATACAAATGAAAAGTAATGACTGAAAAAAATATGGTACACTATAAAAGCAGTGACAATGAAGATAAATAATATTTCTATTTGCCATGTACTGAAGGAAGCCATGCTTTATTTGGATTGGGTTAATGCTGCAGAACCCCCACCTCCACTTTTGACACTGTACATCTTTAACATGCACATCTTGGTCCCTGTCCTAAAATCCCTAAGCAGGTAAAAGTCCCATCAAAACCATTGAGAATCCCTTTGACAACTATGGGAATTTTCCCTGTTTAAGGACTACAGGGTTGGGCCCTTCTTTAAAAGTAGCATTTGTTTAAAAAAAAAAAAAAAAAAAAAAAAAAACCTGTATATGGGACCAACCCACTTCTATTGGCATGAATGGCAAAATTCCATTTGCTTTTAATAGGCACAAAATTAGCCTCTCAATTTCCACTGTCAAAAGAGGGTCATGAGTTTCTTGAGTCAGTTATCTAATCCTGCTTACTTGGATTCTCCAGTATTTATAGTTTTACCCCCACGTCCAGGCATGTTCAATGCAGTCAGTGGAACTACAGATGGCACCTGAGACCATAACAATACATAGCTAAGCAGAACAATATAATTAAAATATTTACAGAAAGCATCAAATCTAACGTGTTCACACAAACAAATATTGCTTAAACTTCAGTTTGACAAATCTGTTTAAAGGATCAAACCAAACAATCCAGTGACTTTTTTTAAATGAAACTGCAAAACTAAAGAAAGTGAAATTGCCCTTATATTTACTTTCTTCCAAAACCCATTGAAATGTGTGCTTACCCTACTACATTTGCATATATATATATATATATATATATATATATATATATATATATATATATATATGCAAATGTAGTATAGAACTTATGCATTGAATCTAAAATGACAAATGATTGGAATCAGAGCAAATCAGTGTATCATCTGTATATACAATGTGATGAGGGCTGCTGAAACCCATTCATTTTTTAAAATGTACCAGCTGTATGTATAGTGATCTTAATTTTCTCTCAAAACTTTACACAATTTATTTTAGACTTCTCGTAGTTGGACTAACTAAAAGCCTCTTAAAAGAATATATTTTTCTTTTTATTCCAAGTCCAACATAGAAAATATGCAGAATACGATATTTTGTAAAGTTAACAATGGCCTTGAAGAAGTAATAGAAAATTACTATAAATTATCTAGACTGAACATAATCAGAAAACAATTTTACCATTAATCCTGTAAAATAAGCTGATCATAAACCATATTTGTTGAGGAGGAGAATAAATTATTATTTTTACTAGAAAATATCCACTTTTTTTAATACTCAACATGTATTATTGTTAAAAATAACAGATCTGGGTAAACACCCCAGTGACTTTATATCTGAACAAGTTTTATCCTATTTAGCTTGATAAATGTATATGTTTTTGTAATTAGGACACAGAAACATCATAATGCAATTTAAATCTAATTTTCCCTAAATGTTTTTCCATACACAAAGTGTAACCATATTCTTTCAATCAAAATGGCCTTTATACTATATTAAGAGGACGAAAAGAAATAACGAAAGTAGGTCTTCATGAAAGAGTGAGTACACAGTGGGTCTGATTTCCCTCCATTAAGTGAGTAGGGATGACCCTTATATTAGTTTGCCTACCTCTTTACATTATAAATTATTCTTGTGACTTTTCTTGAAAAGCTCTAATACTTCCATTGTTTGAATCAGGCCTCTGAAATTCAGTAGGAAGAAATCCCTCAGGTCACAGAAGTCCCTTGTCTTTGACCGATGAAATTCTGTTCAGGTTTGGTGGAGATATAAACTTTTAGAAAAATCATCATTTCCCTTCTGCCACTTTGGTAGGCAGCAAAAGTGTGACAGCCTGCCAAAATAATAACCCAGCATGAATACTCTAATCTAAGGCCAGGCTTACGCCAGCTCCACATACTACACAGAGAGACAGCTTCCTGAAGAGTTGCAGGACAGAAATTCTGACTGGACTTGCCCTGACAATGCCTCCTAGATTCTGCATATGGCTCCAGAGGTCCAGTCTGGAGGCTCAAGTGATATTCAATGGGATTATGTCTCTAGAGGAGAAGAGTAGAAGACAAGACAAGATTATGATCAACAGATGACTCAGGCAGTGATGCTATAAAGGAGGACTTTCAGATGTTCAACAACTAGGAGGCAATGATGGAAAGAAGACTTTTCTCACAGGATCGACTCCACCTAAGTAGGGAGGGAAACAGTCTTTGGATATGGAGGTTGTCACAACTGAGTAAAAGAGCTTTCAGCTAGGAATTTGGGGGAGACAGTTGAGAGCTGCTCATGTAATTGCCATGCCTCTAGCATTGAGTGGGAAGAAAATCACATAAGAGAGGATACAGCATTAGAAAAAGGAACAACGGAGGGTAGGAGATTGGACAGCAAGAAGAAAGATGGTGCTAATATCAATGACAGTAACAGTCAGATAAGTGATACTAGCAGTGAAATGACTGTACCTAATAGGGAGAGAAATGTGGATGAAGCCAAACAGAAACAACTAAGATGTCTGCACACCAATGCAAGGAACCTGGGTAACAAAATGGAGGAACTAGAACTACTAATACAGGAACTACTAGCACCAACTATTATAAGGATAATGGACACATGGTGGAATAGTAATCCTGAATACTGAACAGAATACAGGTATTGAAGGGTATATGCTGTTCAGGAAAGACAGAGATAAATATGGTAGAGTAGCATTGTATATTAATGATGAGGTAGATTGTAAAGAATCAGAAATGGAATGGATGAAACAGAATCTGTTTGGGTCCCAATCACTTTGGGAAGTAAGGTAAAAGGGACTCTACTGGGATACTGCTTAGACAAAGGAAATTCAAAGTAAAGCAGTTGATAGAGTTCTACATGGGAATTTATTAGTCAAGCCGTAGAAAGTGGGGATTAATATCAGAATCAAAAGGTGGGTAAGGAATTGGTTAAAGGGAAGGCCACAATGGGTCGTACTGAAAGATGAACTGTCAGGCTGGAGGGAGGTTACTTGTGCAGTTCCTCAGACATCTATCTTGAGACCAATCTTATTTAACATTTTCATCAATGACCTTGGCACAAAAAGAGGGGATTTGCGAATAACATTGTGGATGACACCAAGTTGGGAGGTATTTCCAGTATAGAGAAGGACTTGAATATCCTATGGAAAGAGGAAGAATATCATACAAGAAGATTTGGATAACCTTGAAAACTGGACTAGCAGAAATGGAATGACTTTTAATAGTGCAAAGTCATGCACTTAGGTACTAACCGCAAGAATTTCTGCTATATGTATCAGTGATGTATCAGTTTGTGATGTGATGTATCAGTTTGAAGCTGCAGAGGAGGAGAAAGATCTGGGTGTATTGGTCTACCACAGGATGATTATGAGCTGCTCATGTGATGCGTCCATGAAAAAGGCTAATGCAATCCAAGGATGCATCAGGCGAGGTATTTTCAGTAGAGCTAGGAATGTGTTATTGCCATTATATAAGGCACTGGTGAGACCTGTTCTGGAATACTGTGTGCAGTTGTGGTCTCCCATGTTTAAGACAGTTAATTCAGATGCAGAGACGATCTGCTAGGATGGTCAGAGAAATGGAGACCCTACCTTATGAGAGGGAACTTAAGGAAATTGTCTTGTTTAGCCTAACAGAACGGAGGCTGGGGGAGATAGGATTGCTGTCTATAAATACATCAAAGGAAACAACACCAGAGAAGAAGAGGAGTTATTTAAGTTAAGGACCAATGTTGGCACAAGAACTAATGGATATAAACTGGCCACCAAAAAGCTTAGGCTTGAAATTAGACAAAACGTTTCTAACCACTAGTGGGGGGAAGTTCTGGAAAAGCCTTCCAAGGAGAGTAGTGGGGGCAAAAAAACACAGCTTGTTTTAAGAGTGAGATTGATAAATTTATGGAAGGGATGGTATGATGAGGTGCATTACAATGGCATATGGCCCATCCACTACAACTATTATCAAATATCCCCAATGGTCACAGATCATACAGTATGGGGCAAGGGCTCTGAGTTGCTACAGAGAAACCTCTCCAGGGTCTGGATGGTGGGTTTTGCCAGTATGCTCAGAGTCTAACTGATCACCATATTTGGGGGGTCAGAAAGGAACTTCTCCCCAGGTCACAGTGAAAGAAAGGATTCTTCACATTCCCCTGCAGATGGGGCATGGGTCACCTGCTGGTTTGAGCTAGAGTAAATGGTGACTTCTCTTTAAATTGAAACCTTTAAAACAGGGATCAGCAATGTTGGCACGCGGGACCAAAGGGTAAGCACGCTTAGCGGGCCCCACCACTTTGTTTACCTGGTGTTTCGTTGACCGCAGCTGCCACTGGCCACAGTTCACCGCCCTGGTCCAATGGGGGCTGCATGGTCCCGCGTTCCAATATTGCCGATCCCTGCTTTAAATCAAGATTTCAGGACATCGGTAACTCAGCCAGTGGTTATGGGCCTACTGCAGCAGTGGTGGGTGAGGCTCTGTGCAGGAGGTCAAACTAGACCAGGGGTTGGCAACCTTTCAGAAGTGGTGTGCCGAGTCTTCATTTATTCACTCGAATTTAAGGTTTCACGTGCCAGTCATACATTAACATTTTCAGAAGGTCTCTTTCTATAAGTCTTTAATATAGAACTAAACTATTGTGGTATGTAAAGTAAATAATGTTTTTAAAATGTTTAAGAAGCTTCATTTAAAATTAAAATGCAGAGCCCCCCAGGCAGTGTGAGTGCCACTGAAAATCAGCTTGCGTGCGGCCTTTGCCACCTGTACCATAGGTTGCCTACCCCTGAACTAGATGATCATGATGGTCCCTTCTGACCTTAAAGTCTATGAGACCTTAATAGGGGGTGAATTGGTGATGAGAGATTACTGACGATCATGATTTCATAAGAGTTACTTCATCACTTAAGGTCAAATGTGTTCCCCTTATCAAGCTGGAGCATCCAGGCTTGACACATAGGGGGCGCTTTGTGAGGGCTGTGATGGGGAGAGGGCTATCCCAGGCCATGGAACGACAGTAGAGCCTCTCTGGAGATGCTATGCAGCCCTCAATGCTGTGTCCCCAGTTTGTGAAACCAAAGTGGCTCCATATCAGGGTGGACACACTGATCCTCTGCTCCCCTAAAGGCCGTTGTACTGAGTCGCAGAGTGAGCCCCCTTGGACCTGGTGTGCAAAATTTAAAGGAATATGCAGGCTCCTTAGACCTTTTCTACACAGCAAGTTACACAGGTTTAACTAAACAAGAGCTTTCGAAACCCATTTACTTAAACCCACGCAACCTTGTGCGTGGATACTCTTATGCCAATTTTAAACCCAGTTTGTATTATTTTAGTCAATATGAAGGTCTACCTTAACTCATTCAATTTCTACTTCATCTGGTACCTTCTACAGCTGTGGCAAAAGGCATAGTTTTTTTTTCCTTAGCATATCAGGCACAATATCTATAGAACACCATGGAACATCACAGTCTATGAATAGCTGAAGGTGGCATGTTTTGGGATCCAGCCCCTCACGTGCAAATAAAACACCTGAAATCAGATGTTCGGTTCTTCAGAGAAGGTTGTGAAGTCCTCTGTGCTCTAGCTAAATTAGTTCAAGCAGTGATCTACTCTGAATCCTCTTCTTTTTTGCGTCTGAAGAGGAGTTTCATCATCTTTGCCACTGCAGCAGAAGTCATTCAATGTGCTAATGGAAATCTGGAATTGTGTATTAATGGCTGGTAAATCAGCTGACATTTTAGTGCCCTTCTCTGAGCATGCTGCTATGTCAGCCTCTTGAGTTTCATTTTTAGCAATTTTGTCTCTGTTATTCATCATCTACAAAGCAGAAATGATCTGACAGTGAAAAATAGTAGCGTGTACCGCACACAGTATTGTGAACAAAATGGGTAGTAAAACATTGACTTTGAGCTGTTTAACCTTTTCCTAACAAAAACTTTAAAATAGGTAACTAGCCACAATTAATTTAAAGTCATTTAAAGTAATGGATAATTAATCAGTTTCTCCCACCATTATAATTCTTGAGTGGACCCTAATTTTGCAAGTAATTTTACTGGAATGAAGGGGGCTACTGCAAAGTAACATACTGCTCACTCTGAGTAAAGGTGGCAGGATCAGGCCTTTATTACCTTAGGGCAAAATTCTGGACTGTGTTGTATAAATTATGGAAGAGGACACAAGAAATCTCTTCCATCCCCAACTGACCACCTGGGCAGAGATAGGGCAGTATGCAGATCTTGTATTCCCTTGAACACTAGGCCGGTTAATTCACCAAATAAGACCCAAATATGCACTCTTTTTATTATCATATGACATGTTCAGCCATCGTGAGGTTATAGACAGGTCCCTGGCTTCTTCACATTAGGCAGCTGGTACTATGGGCAGAGAAACAGAAGCATGTACAGTTCCTTTTATTGGAGTGTGTTACAACATGCCCCCCCCCCCAACCCACTCCCTGCCTTGTGCAAACAGA
This sequence comes from Sternotherus odoratus, assembly GCA_032164245.1. Classification (NCBI taxonomy): domain Eukaryota; kingdom Metazoa; phylum Chordata; order Testudines; family Kinosternidae; genus Sternotherus; species Sternotherus odoratus. The sequence goes on along the minus strand of JAVMKO010000001.1, from coordinate 153,878,373 downwards.
ATAGCTCAAAACATTCCATTATTACTAATCCTACACTACTGAGAGGAGCAAGCACTGGATTTTACCCTTATTCCCCCCCACACACCCACACACACACCCACCAAGAATTTTTTTTTCATCTTACATGCTTGTGAAACCGATATTGTCCTACTGAAGCTTGCTTTACAAATCAAATGTCTTTACCCCCATTATTAACACCTTCCATTCCCAGAACTCAACCCCTTTGAAAAACATCCAATTTCTATTTCCAACACTTACATTATTTGCTTTTTGTACTTTATTCAAACTGAACTATTGCAAAAAGGTAGTTAGTCTCCTGTCCTGGCACTCACGTACCTGCACAATGACATGATATTTTAAAGACAAACACCAATCAGAAAAAAAAACCCTGTAATCTGAATATTTTAAATTTAATTTAAAAACTCTAACAATATTAATGTCAGCAAAGCAATTCTCTGGAAGAAAAAAAAATCAGGAAACAAAGAAAATAATTCACTGGCACTTTTATATATTTAGGTTCCAGGAGGTCAATTAATTTCATATTGGCATGGTAATGCATTATTAAATGGGAATACTAAATGCTTTTACGTTTGCACTTATAAGTAACTTCTGCCAAAAATCTTGCTGAGAACCAGGATCATTAATAAGAACTGCACCACTCTAGGAATTGTAGCCAAAGCTTTCAGAAGTGTTCAGTGATTTGTAGATGCTTAACACCTTAAAGAGCCTGATTTCTAGAGGGCCAAAACTCAGCGGTTTCTGAAACAAGGCGCCTTTTAGATGTCTCAAGGTGGGAACCCAAAATTACTAGTCACTTTTGGAAATCTTTAACAGTCTTTGCCTGGAGTCACACTATTTACTAATCCACTTCCTGTGGCCATGGATGTTCAGAGGGATCCTGCTGCAGCAATGAAGAATACTGGCTCACACAAGTCCTCCCTGGAAATGCACACTACAACGGAAGCTCTGATACCATTTCAATGAATTTAGCACTCCCTTTCCTTTGAGCCCAACTGTAAGAGCGGTTACCCCAGTCTCTGTGCTCTTGAGTACAGAGAAAAGGACTCTTTTTAGCCAGACCACTTAACTTTAGCTGCTTCCCAGCCAAGTTAATTCTCTACACCCCAAGACTCCCCCCTTTTTACCAGCTGGGAACTTGGGGAACCAAGGCTGCCACCATCTGAGTAGATATCCAAGGCCCTGGATTGGGGTACTCAGACTCCCCAAAACCCTAACTCTATCCCCCTCCCTGAGAGCCAGAGTCAGACACCTGGAGGCTGTGTCACCTCCCCCCTCCTCTCTTCTCATTGAAGAGAGAGGGACAGACGCCGTTCCTCAGCTCATACACTGAGCTGATCTTTTTCTCTACCCCCCCCCCCTCTTCCCAGCCTGGAAACAGAGGAAACCTTAAGGGAAGTAAACCAAACGTTTTATAACTACAAGATTTAATAAAGAAAAGAGCATAGAACATAGGCCCAGTACAGCTTACAATTTAGAGTTCTCTCTTCTCATCTGAAATGGACAGAGACACCCCAAAAGGTACAGACTTTATGCAAAATCAAAATATTACTCACATTTATCTAAGTAGGAATATCAGAAGGAAAGTTGAGTCATCTCCACAGCTAGAGTTGAGCTCCCGGACCCTTGCCCATGTTGCATGGCAAGCCCAAACTGAAACTAACTCTAAACTCCCTCCCTCCCTCCCTCATGGCAGGGAAGCTCTTACGTCACTTGTTCTCAGGTAACATTAACCCTCTCCAGTACTTTACACTTATGACACCAACTGTGATGGGTTGGATCACAGAAACACCCTTGGGGCTGTGTTCCTGTCTCTGACACTCAGATGGCCAACTCCTAATGGGGTCCAAACCCCAAATAAATCTGTTTTACCCTACATAATTTACATGGTAAATTATACCGGGTAAAGCTTATACATGGTAAACTCATAAATTGTTCACTCTCTATAACACGGATAGAGAGATATGTACAGCTGTTCCCTTTGCCCAGGTATTAATGCATACTCTGGCTTAAATAAGAAGTAAAAAGTGATTTTATTAAATGCAGAAAGTAGGATTTAAGTGGTTCCAAGTAGTAACAGACAAAACAAAGTATATTACTAAGCAGAATAAAACATGCAAGTCTATGCCTAATATAGGAAGAAAACCTCACCCTCTGAGATGTTCCAATAAGCCTCTCTTACAGACTAGCCTCCTAGTCTGGGTCCAGCAATCACTCACACACCCTATAGTTACTGTCCTTTGTCCCAGTTTCTTTCAGGTATCCCTTGGGGTGGAGAAGCTCTCTCTTGAACCAGATAAAGACAAAAAGGAGGGGTCTCCAAGGGTTTAAATAGACTTTCTCTTGTGGGTGGACATCCATCCCTCCCTCTGTGCAGAATCCCAGCTACAAGATGGAGTTTTGGAATCACATGGACAAGTCACATGCCCATGCATGACTCAGAACTTACAGGTAGCAGCCACGGTTCACATGCTACCTTGAACGTCCTCAAGTAGACTTCTTATGTGGATTGGAGCCTTCCAAGATCATTGTCCATTCAGTGTTTCTTGAATGGGCACTTAACTTGAAAATTCTTTTCTAAAGAAGCTGCCCAAATGCCTTAAGGCTACTTAAAATCAAACAAATACACAGCCAATATTCATAACTTCGAAAACAAAAATGATACATGCAAACAAATAGGATGAATATATTCAGAAGATCATAACCTTTACAGAGATATGTTACCTGGCATATGTAGCATAAAACATATTCTAGTTATGTCCTATATACATTCATAAGCATATTTCCATAAAGCCTCAAGTGGTGCAACATCATATCAACCCTCATCTCACCCTCCCTTCCTCCATTAGCACTCACTGGGGTATTAGCAAGAAGCAGTGTCAGAATTCCCTCTCCCTCCCCGTATTGTGCAGACACATAAGGACTTCCATGACATAGTGGCCCATATCTTTTTCTGCCATGGGTAATTTAATAAAAACTATTTTCAGTAAAAAGACAACCGGTTGGAATTAACACTGGATACTTAATACCTATAGGACTGTCCCTGTCAAATTTAGCCTTAAGAATTCAATGTTATACCAGACAGTAGCAATGGTCTATCAGAAGCGAAGTGTCTTAGTTTCATATGATCAGATGATGTCATTCCTGGCTTGGACCTCACTTGAATTAGCTCACATTGCTCGTTTGAAGTCTTGACTTGTGGGGAATTATATTTTGTTCCCACTAACATCTGTAGCTATTTTAAAGGAGGTAGGGGGGTTTCATTAACCCAATTCTTTGGGCTTGTCTTCACTACCTGCCAGATCGGCGGGTAGCAATCGATCTAGTAGCGATCGATTTCTCACGTCTGGTGAAGATGCGAGAAATCAATCACCTGCGGCATCCCCATTGACTCCGGAACTCCAGCTTGCAGAGAGGTGCAAGCTGGAGTCGATGGGGGAGCACGCCGCCGACTGCTGCCGCCGTGAGGACAGCACGTAAGTTGGCTGGAGATACGCAAACTTCAGCTACGTGATTCATGTAGCTGAAGGTTGCGTATCTGCAGTCGATCCCACTCCCCCCATAGTGAAGACCAGCCTTTTCTGTTCTAATTTCCTCACACTTGATATGAAGCCTACACTGTTCAGCTGCCCCCTGCCTTCAGTTTGTTGCTGATGCAGTTGGCATGGTGCAAGAGTTTTCATAATAGGGAAGTTTCCTCTGCTATTTATAACATGAATATAAAGGCTTCTTTTTGGACTGAAACTTGGCATAGGGATAACAAATTAGTTTGGCTAAGTTTAAAGATGAATGAAAATTTTTTGTGGCTTCAGATTCTTTTTCTTTTCAACTTGCAGAAGTCAACAATAGCTCCAGTTTAAAGCACAAAATTTATCTAATCCATCAGTCCATGTGATTTAGTGCATTTGGGATTGGGCGGGGGGAGAGAGATGTCATTTTTAAAAAGTGCATCACACAAACAACTAAGGAACTGAGTTTTCAAAGACGTGCACAATGGCCAGACTTTCTGAAGGATTTTTAGAACACATGGGTTATTGTATGAAATATTATACATAGAACATGTTAATACATTAGGACTACATCCCTTCCCCAGTGAGGTTGTTTTCCACTGGTCTGGTGGTGCAAAGTATCTCCTCTGAATCAGATGAGCTTTCTCCTGTCTTAGATTAAATCCTTAGTGTCCTAGCATAGCCAGCATTATGTCATCCTGCTACAATACCTTATGTAGGGGATTGGGGGGAAGGCATGACTTGGGCATATTGTGACCTTGCAGTCTTCAGCTATCATAACCCCTTGGGAGCTACCACAGGTACCATGAAGAGACAGCACCATGGTCCGTGCAGCACTGGGCAGGGAGCATGAATGAGCTCCCAGCTGACTGCTGACAGACTGAGGCCCTTATACAAGGGCAGAGAAGGTTCTAGGGCTGTGGGGAAGTGGCCCAGGGAAACACAGTGGGGGCTGAGGTGACGCAGCGTGTGGCTGCTGGCTAGAGGGTCCCTGGGCCGGGACCTGGAGTAGCAGATTCCCTCCCTTCCTCTGGCCCTACCTGCCACTGAGGGGAGTGGCTAGAGTATGGGCTGCAGTTTGCCACTGAGACAAGTGGCTGGAGAAAGGACTGGCGGGCTCCCAGAAGTGGGGGGAGAGAACTTAGAGGGGCACAGCCAGAGGTCTGTGTCCAGAAGAAAACACCCCGGTCCTGAGAGTGACATGGGTCCTGATGACAGAAGTGACAGCAGTGAGATGCCACTAAATGAGGGCGCACCAGTGAGCCAGAGTTAATTCCCACGTCAGCCAGGAGGAGGTGCCACAGTGGTGAGTCACGCCCCATCACAAAGGAAGAAGGATCATCTGGAAGAACCAGTGTTGGAACAGGTGGAGTAATGGGCAAAAAGAAATGGGGAAAACAGACCAATGAAGCAAGAGTCTGGGCAACTGGAGAGAATCAAGGTGAGGAATCCAGATGGGGAGAGGACCATGCAAAATGGAAGAATTAAGACCCCGATCCTGCAAAATGACCTACACAGGTGGATCCCAGTGTCCACAGCTTGCAGGACCATGGCCTACATGGAGAAGAAAGGAGCAGGGGCATTGGGAAATGACAAAGGAGAGGCAAGAAATGGGGAGATGGCTTCCAACTTTCAGGAGAAAAATAGGACTAAGAGCTGCAAGAGACCAAGAAGTAGCAAAGAAGAGGGGAGAAACAAAGATCAGTGAGGGCCAAGACAAGACTGGAAAGGAGCATGGACATGTGCCTCATCTTTAATTTCCATGTGCCTCATCTTTTCCATCCCTGGCCTAAGCCAATTACACTGGAGCTCCCCCCACCTCCTTGCTCATAGAAAGCTCAGCTCTGGGCAGGGGAAGGGTTGCTTCTTGAGTCAGCGGAGCCACCGTCACAGCGTGAAGAAGCACCTGGGTGCTTTGTGGACAGAAGGAAGAAGCACTAGCCTCTCCACTCCCCAAAAAACATCTATATAGCAGCACCAACAATGCCACACCCCAAAACCCTACAAGGCTTTTCACCCTGAAGCCTCCCCAGCCAAGAGAGCCCGCTCGCGCACACATGGAAAAAATGACCTACCCAATTCTAATCCTGCAATCCTTGATATCATGGTTTGTAGGGTAATTTTCTGGCCATTCTGGAAATGATAGATCACTCTTTTTCTCTCTTTGAAAAACTGCAGTTACAAGGACCAGACAGAGGCACGTGGTAGACCTTTAAAAATAATGTAAATAAGAACACACATGGGGACAGGGGAATAACTAATCATATATGGCTGAAGTACCAATACAAAAACCTAACCTAGAGACGGCACTGCATGCAAACAAAAGACTCTGTAGTGTATACATCTTCTTTCTGCCCGCACAGTATGCAGACTTATTGTTGGGCTAGATCCTCAGATGGTGTCAATCGTCATAACATCATTGACTTCAGTGACACTATGCCGATTTTCACCAGGTAAAAATGTGGCCCATGTTTTTTCTCCACCTTTTCATATCTCGTACTCAGTCCCAAACTGAGTCCTAATAATGCACTTTAGAATGTGGCCACAAAGCTGATAAATCTTACTAATCACATTCAGATCCAACTCTGATGCATCATATGTTAACTGATCTTTGTATCATCCTGTCATACTTTAATTTGGGTCTTGTTTTGATATACTGTGTTACTACTGTTGATGTTTTACTGTATCATGTTCTCGGCTGGCCAGTGTACTGAATTTAATTTGGATTTTATGATGAATCATATTGCATTACTTCTCTTTAAAATAATATTACTACTGCAATAAGCTTTCATAATTGCATTCTGTCGTCATTTGCAATGGAAACAAATGGAGACTAATACCATCTCGACTGCCAAGGTTTGTATGTCTCCAAAGACATATCTCCCCTTTGTTATTGAGTCACAGCGTCCAATTCACAAATGCTGCCCAGTTTATGCTCCTGACAAATGTAAGAAAATCAGTGTCACTCATTTTGACACACAGAGGCAAATGGTAAATAGATTTTAATACCACATTAATCAATGTTGTTGTTACTATTTTAACAGCAAACTTCCTGTCCCCAGGGAGGTGGGGAGAGAAGCATCTTTTACTATTCGGGTTTGCTAACGTAGATGAATCACTAGGGGCTCGTATGGTTTCTGGACCAGAGAATAACACAAATTGTTGATCTCAGTAAAGTTGCTCTAAAATAATAATAATACAGTAGTTGATATTTCTGTAAAAACTTTTCATCAGAGGATATCAAAGTGTTTAGCACATGTATTAGGGATTAGAATCTGACTGGAAAGTACAGGCCTATTTTGGGGCAATCGTGCAGGAGCTTCAGGAGGCTCTGTGTCTAAGGGAGGCCAATGCTTCCTGCAGCTCCTGGGAGAGGAAGGTACAACCCACCTCCTTAACTGGTTACAGTGTGAGCTACCCTCCGGGGCCAGCCACTGTAGCTGGCTTGTGTTGAGAAGGGGTAGAATCATGGTGTCACTCCCCCTCAACAACTGTTAATGAGATAGCTTGTACCTCAGGGCTATTAGTAAATAGCAGTCACTAAACTAATAGTATAGTGCACATTGTATGGTCTTCAGGCTAGGAAATGGTTACTGGTCTATGTTCTGTAAAGTACCTACCACAATGGGGTCCTCTTCTTGATTGGTCCTAGATATTCCCAGAAGTAAAAATGATTAATAAAGAAGGGTAAGTCTTCTTGTTCTCTTCCCCAGTGCAAGGGCCAAATAAACTGGTTAGTCTCTAAGGTGCTACAAAGTCTTCCTCGTCTTATTTACAGATGCAGACTAACACGGCTGCTAATCTTAAATCTGACCATGGTCAATTAATCCTCATGATACCCCTATGCATTAGGAAAGGGACATGTGTAGTAAAGATCACCAGGCATCAGTGAAAGGCAGCTAACTCTAAGGATCACTTCAAGTGTTTAGCTGTGCAGAGCAATACTCTCTCTACAATGGCTAAAGACAGCAGAGGGGATTTCGTTTAGATAGGCAGAAAGTATCCGTACACAAGAGGCAATGTGGCCAGGAGGTTAGGTCAACACCTCCTCCTTTATGAAACATGCCATGGGATTTTTAATAGCCCCAAATAGCTCAAGACTTGAATTTCATACTATTACCCGGATCAGTTTTTGTCACCCAGATCCTTCCTCTCACCGCTTTTTATCTGTGATCCTCACTTGTTCTGTTAAGGTACAGGCAACTGTCCTTACTCATTTTTGTGAGTTTCCTACCATATGTTGGGGTGATCAATATAAAATAATCTGAAAGATGAATGTTTCGTCTGTACAGTGTCCTCTAACACTAGTGCTCACGCCCTGGAACTCAGGGGCAACACTGACTCATGTGTCAGAGTGTGTTTTGAAGAAAGTGGTGCTGGTGACTACAGCAATTAGCTGTTCCACGGAGTCTGCCATCCCCATATTGGCCTCATCCAGTTCTGCTTAGTTTGAAACCCAGTGGGATTACTGAATAAGGTTGCATGCATACAGGCTAGATTTAGCCAGGAACATATTTCTGAATGCTACTGAGGAACATTCATCTTAAAAATGCATTTGCCATGTTATATTAAAACAAAATAGATCTTTGTCTGCAATGGGCATTAATACTGATCTTGGGAAATCATTTACTGTGTATATTAGAGAGAAGCAGGCCAAGAACATGTTTTTCTCATTTTGCAAAAGTTCAGTGGTTTGTGGTTAGGTTTTTGTTTTGCTGAACAAAAAAGATTTGGATCCAATCCAGATTCCACTTTATCTGAACTCTCAAAATTTGGGAGGGTTTGGTTCCAGCACTAGCTTGTCTTTTTTGCATGAAGATATGCTGTATCTAATTTCCCAATATAGAGGGCCTTACGCACACACCACATGCTGAAAGGAGTAATATTAAACCTTAATCATGCCCCTACTAAATTCATGGTCCATTTTTGTAAATTTCACAGTCATGGCATTTTTTAAATCTTGAATTTCACGGCTTCAGATATTTAAATCTTAACAAAATATGACTATGTAATTTAAATGGCAAAATATAAACATTCAATAGCACTCCCCCGCAAAAAGTGACGACCTCCATATCACGCCACCCTTACTTCTGTGCTGCTGGCAGCGTCACTGCTTGCAGAGCTGGCCGGCCAGCAGCTTCCGCTTTCTGGCCACGCAGCTCAGAAGGCAGCACAGAACTAAGGGTGACAATACTGCAACTCCTTTACAAAAGCCTTTGGGATGGATCCTCCCCAGTTTGAGAAATGCTGCATATAGTAAAAGTACACAAAAGACCAGATTTCATGGAGGAGACCAGATTTCACAGCCCATGATGCATTTTTCACAGCTGTGGATTTGGTAGCACCCTACTTATAATGGTCTCCCCTCAGTACTAATGGGAGCTATGCACGCTGATCAAAGGGAAAAGAAGACCACTTCATTTGAACCTTAAACTTTCAATACAGAGGTGTGCTGCACAAGTCTAAACCTACATCTAGAGGAGATGGAAGGATGTGATTTGATGTCTAATTCTTATTAGAACAAGCTAATCAATATTTCAGTGTTCATAAATTACCCCTGCAGAAAAAACATACCATTACAATTACCTGAATCAATACAAGGTAAATGCTGCCTCAACTAAGAAATGGATATCTATTTTGAAAGAACAAATTAAGCATGGTTTTATTCATTGGCATAAGTGGTATGCTTTATAAAGAAAAAGAATCCATGAGGTATTTCCGGATAGCTTTTTTTTCCCCCATATCTATTAAAATGTGACAGTTTTGCTTTTTCCTCTAAGTGGAAAAAGGTCTATTTTTGGCATTAGGCCTGCTCCATATATTTAACATTGCAAAAATTGGAAGTATGAGACCCATTTAGCTCTAGCTGTAATAAATGCATTTTATGCCTTTCTGACCAAATGGGCCTTGGTATTATAAATCATAGGACTGGCCATGGCAGATACCCACCACATAAAGGATGAGGGTGCAGCAGCACCATCCCTGTTAGGGGGGCACCCTGAAATTCTTGAGTCTCACGCAGTCAAAACAACTCCCAGAGTTCTGGAGCACAGTGGCTGCACCAGTCCGGTGCAAATTGTAGCATGTGCTGTCTTGCATCCTATAGAGAAAATGAGTCTCATATCCTTATAATTTCATAAACCCTTATAAACTCATATCCCATAGTTTCAGACACTTATACTTTCCCTGCTCCCTTTGAAGAGAAAAGTGCCACTATAGATGCTAGCCTTCATAGTCCTTGTGCTCAATAAGTTCCACTCATCCCTCCCTGACACCCTGAGAGGGATGGGAAGGACTAGTTAAGGATGCGGCATGTGTTGTAGAGTAGTCTCAAAAAAAAAATTTTCAGTAGCTCAGCTTTCACTTTTTTAAAATTACATTTGTGAGGACAACACTGAAAAATGTTTCCTAAGTGTAACCGATCCAGCAATGTCTGCCAAGTTTACAGAGAGCCTGAAACTGTACAATTGAGGTGTGAACTGCTCCATTTGTTTCAATGGGTGCTAACCCAGATGCCAATGATAATCCTTTAATTATCAAAGCATATAAGAAATAAGAGGCAGAATCATAAAATATGAACATCAACAGGATCTATCCTTAATTACCGCTCATTTTGGGTAGGCTTTTAACAACACATGGCAGGGTTCAACAGTGATGTGATTCATTTCATTTTCCTGAAGGAGTCTCAGCTTTCAAAAGTTTGGGAAATGATGAATTAGGCCATGGTATAAATTTCAAAGACAAGCTATGGGAGCCCCCCATAATTTGAGCCATTTAACACTAAAGCCTGGAAAAAACACTTAAAATCTCCCATGGAAATTTCTTGCTTTGACAGAGAAACTAACAAAACAAGTCTTTTTCCATCTCTTAAATCTCAGTGTAGCAATTCATTCCGGAACTGACTTCCGAGACATTTTTTAGCCAGACATAGTATGCCTGTATAATAGCTTGTGGTATGCATTATGACAGAAGCTACTGGCAGAAACTGCAGGATCTAAATAGCTTAAACAACATGTGTGTTACAGTCAGGGGAGCAGTGAATATATTTATTCTCCTGGCCCCAATCCTGCAAACACTTACTGACATGTTTAATTTTACATGGCTGCCTAATCTCACTCAATAGGACATGTCACATGCATAAACATAGGCACTTATGTACATTTTTGCAGTATCAAAACCTATTTCTTATTCCCTCTTTCTGCTTTTACAGGCAAATAGTGCTTAAAATCCCAGCCATTAAGTTTAATGTAGGTGATCAATCATTTTTCAATATATGTCATATCTCATACGAGAACCATTCATTCTGTTGAACTGCTTTGTGCATGGTTTCATTTCACTGAAATAGAAATGATGTTTCCACTTATTAGTGATCAGAGTTCAATTAATCTGTATTATTTATTAAATAACGGTTATCTACAATATGTCTATCAGATAAAATAATAATAGTGTGTGTACACATGTAAAATATATGGGGATTAGTACAATCTCTTCCAGGGTTTATGAACCTAACGTTCTCTAGGGCATAACATAAACCAGCATGAAGCCCCAAATACTAGCATTTTCATTTGCATATTTGTTTTATCTGAAAGATGTGTGAAATGTCATATGCAATCAGCTCCACACGGACTGTGCACAAGGGCATGGGTTTGTCTTTATCCAGCAAGAATATGGGATATATTATGATCCTGAAGTGTGACAGGGTGGCTGGATTTTACTGTGACTCCACCCTGGTAGCTGGACCCAGATCTTCAAAGTTATTTAGGCTTCTAACTTCCAGTGAAATCAATTGGAGTTGGATGCCTGCATACATTTAAGGATCTGGGTCCTGTAAATTAATCTTTGCTCACTCAATGATGCAGGTGTGGCTTGTTAAACTCCACACTGTATATAAGAGAGGTGGGAATAGTTCTTTAGAGGGGAAGCTAGGGACCTGGGAAGATGGGGCCCAAGGTAGGAATGTTGGCGATGTCATATCTGGGGAGAAGGCATAGGTTGGAGTTTATATTGTTTTGTTTTGTTTGAGTTACCCTTAGTAATAAAGCCAAAACTCAGGCAGGGGGGTAACTTTTAACCTTTTGTGATAGAAGGCAGCTTTGAGTTCCTACTTTTCTGTCAATGACAATAGAGTATGACTTTTCTACACACAAGAGAATATTACACATTCATTTAAATCTGATGAGCTTTGGGGAAGATTGCTGAATCCTGCAGAAACACTTGTGGTGAAGTTTCTGCTAGCCCTTTAGGACAGGGGTACCCAACCTATGGCCTGTGGGCCCTACACAGCCCACCAAAATATTTCATAAGGCCTGATGCCTGCTTCAACACAAACCACTGGCCAATTCATCAGCCTTTTCTTGACATGTGTACATCATTTTAGGGTATAGGAGTGTGTAAATAGACAATACTGTACATAGAAACAACCTATCCACAAACATATGAAATAAGCTGAACTTAAAATATAAATCAATACAAGTTGCTTTCAATCTTATTAAAATATGTAGAATCTGTTTGGCTAACACAACGTTGTGCTTAAGTTTATGTGGGCCTGTAGCGGGGCAGCTGCCCCAGTCCTGGGTAAAGAGGAGTAAAAGCAGCCCTGGAGAGGGCTGCATCTGGGAAGAAGAGTGAAAACAGCTGAGGGCATGGCTGACCACAGCTGTAGCCAGCTTAATCAGCTGGCTCCTTATAAGAGGGCTGGGAGCCAGGAGCTGAAAGAGTCTCTCTCCAGCAGTGGTTGGTTTCAGAGTAGCAGCTGTGTTAGTCTATATCCATAAAAAGAACAGGAATACTTGTGGCACCTTAGAAATTAACAAATTTATCTCTAGCAGTGGAGAGAGAAGGATCTAGCTGCCTGGAGAACAAGGTACCTGAAGCAGAACAGCAAAGCAGAGTAGTGCTGGTGAACAAGCCAAAGGAAGCTGGGGAGCTCCAGTCTGATAAACCCCCAGGCTACAGGCCTTGGTGAAGGCCTACACAGATACTGGGATTGCAGAGATGCAACCTGAGATTAAGCAGAGGCAGCTGGTCCAGCCTCCTAGCCAATGAGTGGCCATTTACACACTGCAGACTGCCCCAGTGAGTGGGGTGTAGATGATGACTGGCAGTAGCCATTGAGGCAAGGTGGGTTTAGAGGATTGGAGATTCCCCTGGGAGGGGAGACCCAGAGTGTGGGGACACTTCCAGGGGCATAACCCCAGGGTAAGGGTCACCCAGGTCCAGGAGGGACACAGGGGCCAGCGCCAGGCAAGACACTGGCCTGCAGAGGGTGCGCTGAGTGCTGGAGAGCCAATTTCTGGACAATCAGCAAGAGGCACCATTCCAGTTAGTTATCACTTCGTTACACGCCCTCCTGTGTAATAAGGCTGTGCACCCCTTCCTTAGGGTATGTCTACACTGCACACTACACCCAGGCTTTGACTCAGGTGTGAGCCCAAGGTCCTATTCTGCCTACACATAAATCAGCTTAACTTGGGTCAGCAAGCACTCAGGCCATGGTCCTAGGACTCTGCTAGGGGGATGGGTCAGAGCATAGTTCCTGCTGTGATTCACGTCTGTAGCAGTGTGGCGACTCACCCTGCAGCGCCTCCTGCTGGTCATCTGGGAATTAGCTCTTCCAGAGTCAGAGCGCCCTCTGCAGGTCGATGTCCCACTTACTGCTGGCCCCGTGTCCCTCCTGGATCCAGCTGCCCTCTTCTCTGGGGTGCTACCCCCTGGCAGTTCCCCCTCAGATCTCAGGGTCTCCCCTCCCTTGGGGAGCCCCACCCACTATCTCCACCTTGCCTCAGCCTATGGGCTACTGCCAATCACCATCAAGCCCCCGTTCCCTGGGGCTGACTGCAGTCTGTATAAGCCAGTCATCATAGGCAAGGAGGGTTGGCCTGCTGCCTCTGCCTATCCGTGGACTGCCCCCTTCAACTCCAGTACCCTTCTAGGCCTAAGACCAGGCCCTGCAGCCTGGGGCATTGTCAGCCTGGAGCTTCCCAGCTCCTCTGGCCTTTCCCCCCCAGCCCTGCTCCACTCCTGGTACCTTCTTAAAATCCCCATCAGCCAGGCCAGTCTGCCTTTACAGCCAGAGGAGACTGTCTTTTTCCAGGCTTCTGGCTCACAGCCTTTTTGTACAGGACAGCTGCTGCATGACTGGGGCATGGCCCAGCTGCAGCCACTTCCCCATTCAGCCCAGCTTAGCCGCTCTCAGCCCCAACCTTCTCCCAGGGGTGACTTTAACCTCTTTTCTGTGGGAGGGGGGAAGCTGCCCCACTACAAGGTCTAAGCCCTGTTACTTTGTAGTGTGGATGCAGTTCAAGTCACAGACCCAAGCCAGAAGATCTGCATAATGCAGTATGGCCAGTTCAGTGCAGCTGTGACAACCGGCTCCAGGAATTGTAAAGACAGGTTTACAATGCAGTGCAGCTACTCAGGTATGGGCTTGGAAACATCAAGTCCACTAGCCTGGGTCCCACAAACCCAGCCTTAGTGTGCAATGTAGTTCATCCAAGGTAGAGTGAGGAGAGATTATTCAAAAGGGAAAGTTGTTCTGGAAGGTGTGACTTGCTCATTTGAGTCAAATTATATGTATTTTACCTCGTCCCTAGAGCATAGCTGTAAACTGACCAATACACGCAAGTATCCCACATAGCCAGGTTCATCTTTACATGCTTTAACTATTACTGTGCCATGAAGCATTGGAGAAGGCTTTTGGGAGCTCCTGTTCAAGTCTCTGCCACCAAGCTGACGTAAGGGTTTAAGCTGACTTCTCAACCTCTGATGGGGTTCACCTTCAGTCCTGATACTGCAAACCACCCTGACAAAGATGACTGATCCCTGAAACTCACATAAATATCTCTTTAAAATACTTTATCCATTCACTTTGGGAATAGAAGAGATTACACCAAGCATCAAAAAACTCCCTGGGGAGGATACGTCTAACTAGGGTGACCAGATGTCCCATTTTTAAAGGGACAGTCATGTTTGGGGGGACTTTTTTTTTAAGAAACTATTGCCCCCACTCCCGTCTTGTTTCTTCACAGTTGCTATCTGGTCACCCTACTTCTAACCTACCCAACCAAAACTTAACTCCGCTCATCAAAGCATCTCAGGTTAAACAAGGTATGTATTTTGGTATAATTCATATACTCCACATATTTTGCAGGAACAAAGTACAGACATTTCCAATGCACTTAGCATAAGCTGCCTTGCCACACAATGTTACCTTATTCCTTGGTTATGCTTATGAGAAGTATTTTTGTTTACTAAATAGATGCTCTAGTCTTTGCCCTGATTCAGCAAAATACTTAAGCATGTCAATAGTCCCAATGAAGTCAATGTTTGTAGTAGGTGTTTAAGGCTAAGATTTCCAATGGGGCTGAAGGGAGTTAGGTGCCCACCTTTGAGTGGAAGTTGAGCACCTCATTCCCTTGCACCCCTTTGAAAAATCCCAGTTTAAGCGATTAGTTGAATAGGGACCTGCAACAAAAAAGCTGCAGTTTATGTTGTAGCATATGGTGGGTTCTTCCAACGCAGGTGACAGTCACTCAGCTCTCCCTGGAAGGGCATCCAGTACTGCTAGTGATATCTCCTGTGGGCCAGGCCCTGAAGCTACCATACTTTCACCAGTAGGAAAAATAACAGCATGATAGAATATCTTTCCTAGGCTAGTTACTAGCCTTTAAAAAAAAAAAAAAAAACTGTGTTACATACTGTTTCAAATTTATTTTAAACCTAACAGTCTTTAAAAAAAATGATCTTTAAAAAATAACAGATAATTAAAAAGTCATGGATATTGTCATTTCAAAAATATCTTGACTAAAACCCAGTGAGCCAGTTTCAGAGATCTGAGATCTGTGAGCAAGCCACTGAAGTCAATGAAATTGTGTCTGTTTACACAAGGATTGGCTTTATCTCTATTCATTTTGTTATCCAGCCCCCAAATATGCATCTTTAACCATCTAACCTCTTTGAGCATCACACATAGAAGGTAGTATTTCAGCAAATCAGATCATACTACATAAACGAACAAAAACTATTCTTAAAGACATTTGAAGTAAATAGCCTTAGAATGTAAGAGCAACTATGTTGTTGTTTTTTAATCTGATGCATGTTAATTTTTCTCACTTTAGGAAATATTTTGTACATCCAAATATTTCCCCATTCAAATAAATATATTTATTGCTTTAAAATTCCATGTTAATATTAAATCTACTGTCACACGCCTTGTCATAGTAAAGAAAATGTCATAATTAAAAAAGCAAAGATAAAATGACAGCAAACATTAGTCATTAAGGTATAATGACTATGATTAATACGTAGGTTGTTAAATGGTTAGTAATGAGATTAGTTTGCTTCTTTCCTGCCCAATAGATACTTAAAGTAATTGCATCTTTGCAAACTGCATTATCATCACTTCATGTTCTTTATGATGTCATGGGACAGCAATGCAGGGTATGTAACACTCAGCAGTTTTTTCTACCCCTACTTTGTTACTTTCCTTTAAAACCTCTTTTTCTGCCAACTGCAGACATTCTGACATATGAGGATGTAAGACTAGCACAAAAAAATTCTTAATATATCTATATTAAAAAGTAAAGAGCACTTACTTTTTTTCTTTAACAACTTGCACATCAAAAATAATTATGGCTAATGTGCCATCATAATGTGAAAAATCTGCTGAAAACAGTAATAAGCCGGTTGCTTTTCTCTAGCCAGTTAGACCTTATTCACAAAACAATGTGTTCATAAATGGATAAGAGACATGAACTTAGAGGGAAAAGGATAAAAAATGGAAAACCATTACAGAACTAACTGAGCCAAAAATCTGAAAGCCATTTTAAAAAGCAGAGCATTCTTTTTTGTGATCCCTACCACTTGTGCTAATGCAGCAAGGGTCATTATATCTCATAGTCTTTGCCATTTATCATAGCCATTTTGTGCATATGTAACTATTATTACTAGGTCTGATCCAAAACCTATTGAACTCAATGGGAGTCTTTCCGTGGACTTCAGTAGGCATTGCATCAAGCCCATAATGAAGAATGTTCTCTATTCTAGTTCTTGGAGGAGAATTCACAATTCTTAAAGAATGTGATGTATTAAAAGGAAAGTTAATAACTCTCCAGTTCCTCTTGTCATCGCCATCTGAAGTTCTGTTTCTGTGATATTTTAGACTAACACCTATAGATGTCTAAGACCAAATTATTGCTGCTCATGGGCAGATATGCAAGATGGGAGCGGGGAGGATGGCATAGTGTACCCTACACACCTCTGATGGTGCTTCTGTATCCTGAGTGCCAAGGAGTATTAACACTGACAATAGGACTAGACAGTTCTAGTGTATGTGGCAGGATAGGTGTGGCACCCATTCAGAAAGGAGGAGTTTCCTTTCATCACCTTAAAGGCACTTCGCTTCTGTGTTCTGGCCACTGCTGCTTGGTATAGTGCTCCCCTGCATACTTAATCTAGCTTTAACTACTGAAACCTCAATACAACCCTTAATGGGGTTTTTTCTACAACTGGCTTCAAATATTCTTATGTATTTGTTACACAGATAACCCCATGGAGTGTAATCCCATAAGAAATTAATTTATATTTGACAACTAGTGTGTTGTAAGTGTGCCTTTCAACAGGAATCTAACAATGGTTTGAACCACAGTTTGAAAAACTATAAGTACGGTAGCCTCATTTTGAAAACATTATTGACACACATGGTCCTTTATGAATTATAGTCACAAATTTTACTAAAATATGTAGTTCTGTCTGAAGATTATGTCTCAAATCTTCCCAAATCTTGTATGGGACATACAGCCGTAGGAAAAAAATAGCATAGAAGAAACACTCATGAAAACTAAATGCAGTTATAATTATTCAGTTTCCAGATGGCACCTATGATAGAACACATAGTCAGTTACTCATATCAATACGCAGAAGCTACTAGTTCAACTTTCTGGTTGCAATGCAAATTTAAGAATGAACTTTAGCTGAGTGTGACTTTTCAGATAACAAGAACTTCCAAAGTATGGCATTTTGGGCCTTGTTTCCTGAAGAAGAAAAAACTTTAATGGTGTAAAAAAATGAAACTATGCTATAGTTACTTTCATAATCTTGCTTCAATTAGGTACCTGTTGACTCACAGCAAGTATCAGCACACAGCATCTGTACTTAGCACCATGATAGGAAAAAAAGTGATTCTGAACTTTTCAGCTCCTAAATAAATGTGCACAAAATAAATAAAAGCTAAACATGAATCACTGTTTTCTATAAACACGCAATCATCATACTATTATTCCATTTGTAACATCTCATATGGAAACCATTTCCATCATTCTGCTATCTGTGTATAGAGGCATAGCCTGATCTGCATGTACAAAGATGTAGATACTTAACTCCTATAACTAAGAACTTAAGAAGTTCTCTTCTCAAATCTCTTCTCAAAAGATGCACAGTAGATGGACAGGAGGTAAATTTCAGACTTGTGCATGTGCAAATTGCACAACAGCTTGGCTACAATACATCCAACTTTAATGAGCACTTCCAGTCTGACTTTCTCAAGTTTATGGGAAAACAAAAATCAATCCATAAATTCACATCTTCACTCCCTCCATCTATATCTATCAATATATAAAAGCAAAACTTTAAATGTTATTTATTTGTTTAAAACAAACAAAAGAAAGTATTTCTTCACACAATGCACTGTTAACTTGTGGAACTCTTTGCCAGAGGATGTGAAGGCCAAAACTATAATGGGGTTACAAAAAAAACTAAATACATTTACGGAGAATAGGTCCATCAATGGCTGTTAGACAGGATGGGCAGGGATGGTGTACCTAGCCTCTGTTTGCCAGAAGCTGGGAATGAGTGACAGGCAATTTTCCCTCTAATTTTTGACAGGCCATGTGCGCAAAAAATGTCTTCTATGCAAATTTTTGTGCTTCTGTGCACATTTTTGCGCACGCAGTGTTTCACCGTGTGCACAGGGTTTAGGATCTGTGTGTGTGCACACACATGCACAGCTTATAGAGAACAGTGGCGACAGGGCATGATCACTTGATGATTACCTGTTTTGTTCATTCCCTTTGGGACACCTGGCACTGGCCACTGTTGGAAGACAGGATACTGGGCTAGATAGATCATTGATCTGATCCAGAATGGCAGTTCTTATGTTCTTAAGTGTAGTCAAGTGTGTAAATCATCAGCATCAGGATCAATCTGTGGACTCAGTTCTGTATTACTTGTGCATCAAAGATTCCCATTTCCTTCAGCTTTCAGATCCAAAACCCATTGAAAACTATGTTAATCTTTCCATTTAATTCAGTGGACTTTGGATCAGATGCTGAGTGTACCAGGAATACAGGACTGGATCATAAACCTCTTGAACTGTAGTTGAACTCACATTTCAGTTATGCTTTTGTCCTCATCCTTTTGGGATAGCGCAACAAATAATGCAAATGAAGATACATACGCAATACAAAAAAAGATTATGCTGTTTTCTTTTTAGTCTTTTCTAACTTTCAAAAGAAGAAACAATCCTATATAACTAAAGGCAGATGTGCATGTAAAGATATCCTACACAAAGAAGTGCTGCAGCAGGTATCTTTTATTATCTTTTAAAAATAATGAATTTAAGGTACAAAAATAGTGACATTTTGGAGCTTAGCAAGATGTTTAAAAATAGCTTGTCTTCTGGTTGCAGAAAAATGCCTTAGAAGACATTATGTTGGGGAGGTTGCTGATCATAATGTATCATAGTGATTCGCTGGTCTAGCTTTTCATCTCTGAATATCTGGAATCAAATTTGTTTTTGAATGTAATGAGTTTTGCAGTCTCTGTTTAAATGTGGCTGGTCATTACGCAGATTACAAAAATGACAATTGCAATAAACAATCTCTTCTCAAAAGATGCACCGTGGGTGGCTATGAGGTGAATTTCAGACTTTGTGCAGGGGAAAACTGCATAACAGCTTGACTACAATAGATCCAACTTTAATGAGCACTTCCAGTCTGTCTTCCTCAGGTTTATGGGAAAACAAAAATCAATCACCAAATTCACATCTTCACTCTCTCCATCTTTATCTATGTCTATATATAAAAGAAAAACTTTCAACATTATTTAAAAGAAAAAGTTCCCGATTTAATTCTTTTTCTAGAACCAGCCTCTCACGTATGATCAATTTCTTTTTTTAGAAAAAAAGATCCCTGTGTTTGCTGCCAGTAAGGGAAGTTAGCTCACTGATTATATCAGTACCTTAAAAAACCAAACTTCACTATCGTTATCATATTGTCTTCATTTTATGGAGGCTGTTTCCATTATTTCTTTTGTTTTAAAAAAATCACTGGAAAGTTGATTTTCTTTAAATGACTGCTACTTGAAATCCAGACCGCAGCAATTGTTACCGCATGATCACTTTTATGTGCAATTGATTAGAAGACAACTATAAACAAAGGTGAAACAGACTATCTTGTTTTCATTGAGCAAAATAAACTGAATGCAAAAGAGAGACAACACAGAAAAATAATTTATAAAATTACTTCACAGTCACCATAAGCGTCAATTGTTACAACATTTATTTTTAATAGTCCCTGTCCCATCATATTCTGATTTTTTTTAACCACGGCAAGGCTCCCTGTGGCTATTGTGAGCAATGTCAATATAATTTTAAGGGCCAAATCCTGCAGTCTTTCCTTAGACTTAGCTCTGACTTCAAGGGGGAGTTTTGTCTGGATAAGGGACAAAGGAAGAACTTCAGGATCTGTCCCTAAACAGACGGTGTCTTCTAGCTTTGGCACCTGCCCCGATGGGGGCAGTCAGAAAGGTGATGACAGAGAGAGGACGTGGGTTAGAAGCATGGATGGATCTCTTCTCAAGTGAACTCTCAGGCTAGTCCTCCAGTCCTGCGTGCGCCGAAACTTCAGTGGAAGTTCGGCCAGAGTGAGGAACGCAGGGTTTGGTCCTAACCGCCTTAAATCAATCCTGCCTTCTCCCCTTTCCTCAGTCAAACCAGGTTTCCAGCAGCAGCCCCCCTCGGGCACAGCTCCCGCTGCAGTCAGCGCGTGTTGTCTGAGTACGGTCTGGGTCAGCTGGGCTGGCTGGAGGATTTGGCCCTAACCGGTTGCAGCTGTGCGGACACTTTCCTTCCCAGCGCAGCGCCCCACGCCCGCCATCCCTCTCTCGCTCACTTACCGCTGAGGACTCGCAGGGAGAGGCAGCTAGGCCCCCACAGCATCGCGGCCCCCAGCAGCAGGGGGATCACTCTGGAGGCGGGGGCGCTCATCGCGACGGGAGCGTCCCAGCACCAAACAAAGGCGGCCCCACGCACGGGGTGCTGCACCTGCACCGCTGCTGCTGCTTCCCCCTCGGAGATGCTCCAGCGGCCACAGGTCCCACCCCCCCGCCTTGCACCAGCACCGGGAGCGCTCAGAGCAGCGGGGCGCCCTGCGACCCCCAAGCCGCTGCAGCTCCGCACATTTCCCCCGGCCAGAGGAGCGCGCTGCCCCTTTCCTGCTCGCTCCCCGCCCCCTTTCTGGGCTCTCTCCCCCGGCGCCTGGCCCTGCCTGTGCCTCTCTCCCTCTCGCGGGGGCCGCGGCTCCTGCGGATGGCGAGAGGGGTGCGGGTGCTGCTGGTTATATAGCCAGCCCGAGATGTTGTGCCTGGGAAAAACCAGCCCCAGACTATCGATTGCTGCTGCTGCTGCCAGCCCCCTCCGCTGTGAACCGCCCCACTCGCTACACGGCAGCTCTCCTGGCACAGAGCGGGACCCGGGGCACCCCAGAAGGGCGGACTCAGCAGCAGCCCCTCCGTTTCTGGGGGGCAGGCGAGACCCCAGCGCTTCGGGGTCGATTTGCATACACCCGGGTCAGCTTTGCCAGAAACGGCTGGCAGGGGGCTTCGTTTCCAAAGTGCTGAATGTGCAGGGAAGTGGCTGGCTGGGGAATTTGACTCCTAGCTCTTGCGTGTTGCTTCACACACTCGGGTCCCTGGCAAGAGGGAACCGGCTCGGGGAATTCAATACCGGGCAGGATTTTCCTGACTTCTGGAACTCGATCTCAGACTAACAGGTCTTGGAGATGACTGGTTATGGAAACAGACTCTCCAGAGACCCATGTGGGATTTTCTCTGCAAGCTGCCACCCAAGAAAGATACTCATCCATCCCCATCTATATTTCAGGGAAAGAAGATTCAAATCAGGGCTTTTCATTTAGCCCATCTCTAAAGCTTAAAATCATACAATGCTATGTCACCATGGAAGTGTCCTGTAGAAATAACTAGAGAATGAAATCCTAGCTAGAGGGTTTTCAGCCAAACTATACAATTCTGCAGCAGGCATGTCACCCTCCATTAAATTTTGTAGATTTGGAATAATTTCTGTAGATCTCCTACACTACAGGGATTTGAGTCTGGACCAATAATATCAATGAGAACTTTGTCACTGGGTTCATTATAATCAGGATCAGGCCCTAGAACCCTACAGTGATCATCTCTGTTAAGTGCTTAAGGATTTTTTCCATTAAGGGTTTTTCTCCATAAGCATATGAATAAACATGCATTTTCTACTTATTTTTGTAAAAGAGAATCTCTCACACTTTCACTTGCTCTCTATAAAGCTACTGTAGCCAAATCCAGTTTACTATTTTGATACATTATGAGAATTATGTTTAGAACACTTTAAAAGAACACCCCCAATGCTTTTGGTATTATTGTCTCAACTGTTTTGCTTATGTGTATACTTGTGAGTGGTTTATTTCATTACAGGGCATGATTAGTATAGAACATCGTGTTTAATGGACATCTTCTATACAAGAATCAGAGAGGTAGCCGTGTTAGTCTGGAATAGCAGAGGTAACAAAGAGTCCTGTGGCACCTTAAAGACTAACTAAAGTATTGAAGCATAAGCTTTCGTGGGCTAATACCCACTTCATCGAATCTGACGAAGTGGGTATTAGCCCACGAAAGCTTATGCTTCAATACTTTAGTTAGTCTTTAAGGTGCCACAGGACTCTTTGTTACATCTTCTATACAAATTCTTTGGGGACTTGCCCCTCACATTCCAGCTAATAGCCATATATATAACACATTTGTAAATCTCCCCCCCCCCCAACAGTTATTGTAGCTGGTGTTGTAGTCAATATATCTCAATTTTGAGTGGATTTTCAAAAATTTAAACGATTTCCTAGCTGCTTTAGAAATATGTGAGACCGGCTTTCATACTCAAAACCTAATGTTAGGTTTCTAAACAGTAATTGAAAATCTATTTAAAATATACAACGTTTTGTTCCCAACATTTTTTTATTATTTAATAATAGGATGTGTGTTTTTACTTGGCTTATACAGACTTTTCCACTATGGCTTTCAAGCTTCCAGTGAGGTCTCTAGTACTTTCCATGTTTATAGTGCCAGAGTATATCAGCCTGAAAATAAGTACATGGGGTCATATGGCCTCTTCCTGTGCAAAACTAAACAAAAGTAGAAACCTCCATTGTTTCTGAAATTCCATCAATTCCTCATTTGACACTATTGGTATTGTGGAAGAGATGGAGGGTGGCCACCCATGTAGGGCTATGCTAACAATATCTAGGTAATGATGGCAGCCAAAACCCCACAGGTGTATCACATGCATGTAAATTTCTACCCCAATGTCCCAAACATGAAGGATTGTGGGAAGGATATTTCTACACATTATCAGGCATTATAGATAATGTCCCATCAAAGAGAAATGAGGAAAAGCCAGGCCTGATGGTTCAGAAAAGGGAGAGAGAGAGATGTTAAAAGCTGCATTGTGATATTGTGCAACCTGACACTGGATTAAGAAGGGATGGTAATGATAAACTGATAAAGGAGATGAAACCCCTAAAATTGAATTGAAATCATATCTGTCATGCCTCTGCACATCTCCAGACACCCTCCCAGGATTTGACAGCACGGTTAACTTCGTTACCATGCTTCCACTGGTTCCCATCATGGCCCTTCCAATACGGTTCACACAGGGAAGCAAATTCTGTCATAAGCATATTCCATATATAAGAATTACTGATAGAAGAATCAACCACATGTAGTTATCAAAACCACTGGGACAAACTCATTCCTATACTAACCATGCTAAATACCCCACTTGTAAGAATCAAGCAATCCACTTATAGGAATCATTTCAGGGAAAACTGACTACATATAACACAATGCTTGATCAAGTACAATGCTATGAAATAAGCCAATAAAGCTGTTTAGAATCTGAATTTGATCACATCTTGTGTTATTAGGCACACAGCACGCAAAAAGTATAATCCCTGTGTAGAAAAAAATAAGTGCCATTTATGTGTGAGTCAGGGAAAAGAAATGATTTCTGCAGATGAAAAATGCCACCTCCTGGAGTCCTATGATAGTCTTCCCAAGACCACAGATCAGAAATTGGGCATTACACCACCTATATTGTTCAAGATTCTCAAAGACAAGGAGACATCATACAAAATGAAGGAGACAGAAAAAGAATGTGATTGGCAAGGCACCTATAGTCGAGGTGGCACTTATAAAGTGAATCAGAAATGCTGCCCACCACCCCCATCCCAAGTGAACTGTTGGTGATGCAGAAAGCAGAACTGGTGGTGTCCCTGTGCGTTACTGACTTTAAGGCCAGCACTGGCTGGTTTGAGCCCTTAAAAAATGGAGAGGGGATTGTTTTTACGAAAATGCATGGAGAAGCCAAAAGACACGGGCATTAGGTCATGTTAATGGTTAGAAAAAACGTGGATCAAAATGAGACATGATGTCACTGAAGAAGACATTCCGATACAGATGAAGGTGGAATTCACTTTTGAGCCCTGCCTGGTGGGACTCTTGCCTTTAAATCAGACAGTAAAGGAAGGAAAGAAATCTAAAGAAAGAATTAATGCTCTGTTCATCACTTCCATGATGAAATGGAACCTTTTCATCATTGGGAAAAGTCATAACCCAAGGTCTTCTAAAAATGTGATAGATTGTCCGGTTCATTACGCTGCCAATGAATCTGCCTGAATGATGAGGTATCTAGTCAGTGAGTGGCTGAAGAACTGGGATTGAAAGTTGGGACAGGAAAGGAGAAGGACAACTCACATGATGAAAGATGTAGCACTGAGAAATATCCCATTTGAATTCATCCCAAAGAACACAACTTCTATCTTTCAGCCATGTGTTTAGGGAATTACCAGAACTGCCAAAGCATACTTTTGCAAGCAAATGGTTCACACCGTGGTGCATCACACTGATGATAAGGACAACCAGACTACTCCTGTGGACATTGCTATGAAGATCAGTCTTTTAGATGTCATTCTAATGCTTGCAAATGCCTGGTGTGATGTTAATGCTTCAACAATCCAGAATTTCTGGAAAAAAAGAGGTTTGGTCATAGCACCCATAAGAGATGCAATTGTTGTTGAGCCACCAAGAGAACTCAATGCACACGAATGTGAAGAGACATGTGGAAAGACATCGATGACAATGCTTTTGTTATACAAGCTCTCTCTGATGAGGACATTGTGATTTAGATCTGAGACCACTTTGAAGTGAAATACGAAAATGATGCAGGGGTGGACTCTGAATGACAAGGGGATTGTCCCATCCTTGACCCACAATAAGGATGTGATGAAAAAATTGACAAATGGCCTGTTGTACAGGGGCTTTAATGATTTTAACCTCGTACGTCACCTTGAAAAGCTGGTTAACAATGTCGTGGATCATGCAATGATCCAGGGAACATTGGACAAGTTTGTAATCACACAGTGACTGTGCCATTGCATTGTGTATTCACAGTGCCAGACATAACATTCCGGGGACAGATGGTGACACTCCAAAATAAATAATAATGTGAGTCAATACTGTTAAACATCCATTCTGTTGTTTTGCATTTATATTTATGCTATAAAACTCAGTGTGATGCACTTTCACATGTTATATTTGTTGCAGTTTATCTGAACAATTTTTAAAAATAGTATCTTTGGATTTTTACCTTAAGAGGTATATAACTCCGCTAACCTACACATTGTGTGAAGTTATAACATACTGTACAGTATTCATAATAGCCTTGAATAAACACATCTGCTAACTGATTGGGTAATAATAATAATATAATAGCGTATTGCTCAGTTAGAATGTTGGTGTGGTTTTGTTCCATGTTGAATATCTTTGTTTAAAGTCCAAAGAATTTAGTTATGGTAAATGAGACATTTCTCAGATGAACAAACAAAGCCAATTGTTTAAAACATAATGGTCAATTTCATCTATTCTTTGCAATTCCGCTTGTAAAAAATCTTCCACTTACAAGAATCAAATCATCTGGGGTGGATGTGATTTTTACAAAGAGGACTACACTCTATTAAATTATGGAAATTATTTGATGATTTGACGTGCTTTCTGCTGGTTTGTCAGAAGAATTTGCCACATACAGTGACTGCTCCTTGACTTCTGCACCTTCTAGCTGGCCATACACCCCTTTTTCTCCCCCACATATTTTCCTAGGAAGACTCTTGCTGGCTGTCCTCTAATATCAGATGTGACTGCGTTTCTATATTTCCGCCTGGCACAAACTTTCCAGTCCCCTCTTTGTCTTGTTTACACCTACCTGCTAGCCTCCCATAGAAGAAGGGAGGTAATGGGATTTGGTACTGTATCAAATGAGTTTTCCTCACCTATTCAATTTATACCAATTCACATCAGCAGAAGTCTGGCCCATTATTACTGCGTCTTTCCAACCCATAATTCCACTCCATAATTTTGGTATATTTCATTTTATAAGGATCAGGGTTTCCACCTTCAGTGACAGAAAAATTATTTCCATTAGGGTCCTTCTAGTTCTGGTAACTGTGTAGCTTTGTAAGTATTCAGCTGGGGCAACAACAAAGATGATGAGCAGTTTGCTTCTTTCCTGAGAGACTAAGCTTATTGCTTTCATAATGTGTTCATTCTGTGCTGGTGTCTCAGTCTGGTGGACAATCTGATCTCCTTCTGAATGGTGTGTACTGTAGCACACAGCACTGTTGCCAAATCACTGAGCAGACCAGAAGTTCAATAAATGTCATTATTTATGTTCAGAGGGGCAAACTAAACATGCGTGTTTCAAGAAGTTAGTACACAGGATATCTACAATTCTAGTTCATTAATTCTTAAGGTATCTAACCTATCTCAAATGCAGACTTAGTGCTTTCCAAAATTGTGATAGCTAATGAGTCTAAGAGACACTTCTTTAAAAGGTATTAAATACTGCAATACTCTTTATATTACATCATTGACTTTGCAATGTTACCATGTTTAATTTTCTCATTTTGAGACAGTTTTCTCAGTTTGAGACTTGGGAAGAGACTTCAGGTTACCTGAAAAATAGGAGGCTGATTGTCTCTACTTGGACAACTCACATGGCCTCAATTTTCACAGGTATTTAGGTTCCTAAATGTCAAATGAAGCCTGAGTGCCTTGTATATATATATGCTTTAGTCACGTTAAAGGTCTCAATACAGGAAAAATTGGGTGACATTCTATGACCTGTGTTGTACAGCTGGTCAGACTAAATAATCTAATGGCCCTTTCTGGCCTTAACACCTTTCATACTTGGATGCCTCAAGCTGGCCCCTAAAATAAAAGCTTATTTAAGTGCCTAAATATGGATGGAGATGACCAGCTTTAGGTACCAGCACTGACAATGAGGCATGAAAGCTGTTATTTTTTCTCTCCAAGAACCTCATTCTTTTGTTTCTGTAACTGACAGGAAAAAAATCTGTTGGAATTAATTAACATTTTACTACATATTACAGACTTACTTATCATATTTATAGTTACATATCATATTTCTGTCTTTCTTGTTTTTTATTTGGTACGTAGTAAGGACAAGATTCTGCCAACCTCAGTAGTAAGGTACTACTTGGTATCAGTCAGGAAGAGCGGCAGTATCTATACTTAACGAGCCTAAAAAGGAAGAAAATTAAATTGTGCATGTACAGGAAGTCCTCATATAAAAGGGATGACTCTTCTTTAGTCGTGGCACCATTTTGCCAAGTCCAGTGGATGCCGCCAAAAGGTGGTGGCTTACATTTCATTTTCATACAGGTTCATTAGAAACACCAGTGACTGCCATATATTAGTTCATTTATCATCAAAGATTATTTTCCATCTTCTTATTAGTTTTCCCTACTCACTTCTGAGCTCTTCTTTAATCTGCCCCCAAATCATGCACTATCCACAATTGCCTTTGTTTTGTTTTTTTCCGTGCGTTTACCAAATTCACCCAACTCTCATCTGAAAAAATCTATTATATTCTTTTAAATGGACACTATCAACTTGACTTCTAGCCAGTTTTAAAAAACAGTTTCAGCTACTTCACTTGTCCCTGGATTTCCCTGCCAGTTTCTGTGGCATTATAACTTTATTATATTTTTAAATATTGTTTTTCTCCTTGTTCCTGTTGGAAAGAATCACACAACTATCATAACTAACTAATAACTAAGGCCCTGATCCTGCAATAATTTGAGTATGAGTTTATATTTGTCCAGTGCATGGCTTCACTGAGTCAAAGGGAGTACTCACATGCATAAAGCTAAACACATACATAACTGTTTGCATAATAGCTGTCTAACTGGCTGTACATGGAAAACAATGAGCATAATGTGCTGCCAAGGGCATAAAGTAATTCAATTGCTTTCAGTTATAATCCTCTTAGGTGCTACATGTAGCAATGCTAGCTTAATAAAAAAAAGTCAGACAGAAGTGTCAGTCAGAGAGTGTCCACTGAAAACCACAGGAAGCCTGTTAAAATTAAGGCTGTAGGTAACATTTAGTCAAGGATCAGGGTGGTAGCCGTGTTAGTCTGGAACAGCAGAGTTAACAAAGTCCTGTGGCGCCTTAAAGACTAACTATAAAGTTTTGAAGCATGAGCTTTCGTGGGCTAATACCCACTTCGTCGGATGCAGGCAGTGGAAGTGTTCACAAACAGGCAGTTATAGAAAAGTAGGTAAGAGCCAGGTGGGAGGTGAAAAGGTTAGTCCAGGTATTTGTAGTAAAAGTCCTATGGCTAAACCACCCTGAACACACCTGATCTTAGAAGTTAAGCAGGGTTGGGGCTGGCTAGTACTTGGATGGGAGACCTCCTAGGAATACCAGGTGCTGTAGGCTTCACTTCACACCTGGCAGTAGGTACAAAATGCCTCCAAAGACAAGATGGAACAAATAAGGCATTGGTTGGAGTATACCCCAGTTGTGGGGGGGAAAGGCTAGGAAAACCACATTTGTAGTAAAAATCACAGGCAGTGAATTTCTGTTTATTATGAACCATCCATGACTTTTACTAGAAATACCTGTCACTAAATCTTAGCTTTACATATAACCTGCAGACCTTCAGTTAAAATAGTAAATTCTATAGAGTTATGTACTTTTAAGTTTGGTTTTACATTTTATTGGAATCCTAAAACTTGTCTTGAACTGGTTCTCTCATCTACTAATATGCTTTTTTTCTTTAAACTGCAGTTAGTAATTAGATTTTGAGCAAAATCAAAACAGCCACAAAATTAATGTATTTATCTGTATTATATAATGACACTGTGTTTGAAAAATGCATTCCTTGTTTAAAGCCCAGTTACTAATTATAGGCTAGAGGGTGTCTTTAGACATAGCCCCAAGCAAGGAGCTATGTGTAAAATGCAATTCCCAGGAGGCATTGAGCCTCAGAGGGTATGTCCTACACTGCAGATGGGAGTGAGCCTCCCAGCAGGAATAGACAGACTTACACTAATGCGGCTCAAGCTAGCACATTAAAAGTAGCAGTGTGGAAGTTTTGGCTTTTGTAGCAGTTTGGGCTCTCAAGTCCTCCCTGCTTCTGAGCTCAGGTGGTTAGCCTGAGTGTCTGCTCTGCTATATTTAGGTCACTACCTTGAGTTTTGCTAGAGTCTGTCTACCCGGGCTAGGAGGCTTGCTCCCAGCTGTAGTGTGATATAGGCCAGCAGCAAAACACTACCCTTCCAATGCTGATTCAGCTGTGCTGGCTGGCATGGTTCAGGGTGAAGCCATTTCCCTCCCCACCCACTCCCTGCCTACCTTCTCTAGGGAGAAGTAGCAGGTGAGCCTTGTATGTACACACACAAAGTCCAGGAGGCTCATGCAGGGGTGGAAGGAGGGGTACTCACTCACTCAATGCCCTTGTGCAGGCACATATACCCAAGTCATAATGAAGTCAGACTTGATTTGCTATAGCACATTCATCACTTGAATGAGAACTTAGGTTCTGATCACTTGTGTTCATCAAATATCACATGGCAAATTTGCAAGAATTCTGGCATTAAATCCAGGGATGTTCTTTTACTCTTTTTTACAGCATCTAATGAGATTCAGCTCTGGCTGTAATGGTGGGGTGAGAGGGCCTCTAGGAACTACTGCAATAAAAATAATAATATGTAGGCCCTGACAGTGGGTCCAGAGTTAAGGTTTCACCAGGATTTTCCTGTTAATATGAACTTTCTGATCCTCTAGTTCACTTCTGTCCAGATTGTTTTTTAAGAACTTGAAACTATGAATCTCAGCACATTTTGATTTTCTGAGGATCTTTGAGTTGGAAAGTTATATAGTTAGGAAATTACTGTGTTAAAAAACAAAATAAAACAAAAAAGCACCTTTAAAAATAACCCCAGCTTGACAATGGTTGAGTAGGGTAGGTTTGCTAGGAGAATCGAAAGCATGTTTTGTGAGTGGATGTGCATGCATGGCATGATGTGATGTGCATGGCTTGACACTGTGTTTCTCAGATTTTATGGGTCTGAGTTTGGTGCTATTGCCCCATAGCAGCTTTACCTGGCTGAATATAAGAGGGATTCACCCACCTTTAATCCCTGCAGCAGTCTTTGGGAATATGGGGAAGGGTCTTAGCCTGACAAATGAGCTATGAGCCAATAGGATGCGGCCAACAATTAGGCAGGGTGGGTAATAAATGTGCGTTAGCCAGACCCAGAAAACTGGGAATCTCTGGTTAGAATACTATGGACTGAAGCAGTTGCCTGGTTGATGTAGAGCTTTCCTGATCTAGTTCTCTATCTTACCTACTCACTCCCAGCTGCTGTGTAAGAAGAAACAGAACAGGTGAGTGTGTTTAATTATCTTTGTGGCCACATGGGCTCTCACAAACAGCAGATGCCGCTCTATCTCATCTATTCCTCTTGCTGCTGGAGTTATGGGCACCCTTCTACACCCTGCAGCTCTGCTCATGCTATTTAGTCTGGACCTGCACTGCCCATCCTGTTCCAGTCCTGACCTCCCCCAAACAATAATGCCAATACCCCTCAATCCTGTTCCCTCACCTCTTTCCCTTTGTTCTTTCAATACAGTACTAGGTTTCTTGATTATTCTTTTTTCCCCTCCTCCCCAGCTCTTCTGATGTCCCTCATGCTGGCATCTGACCTACTGCCCCCAGCTTTTCTAGCCCTAATCACTTTAAAATTCATTATTCTTAATCTTGACCTGTTGTCCCCTTACTGCTATTCCATTCTGGGGCTTCACACATGCAGGCCGGCCAGTGCTGATCAAGCCTGACCTCAATATTGTCTGTTTATTTCTTTATGGGCTTAAATGTTCCACCTCTATTCCTCGTCAGCTTGCCTCTTCTCTTCCCCTCCCTAACCCCATTCACTAATAACTCTCTATCCTTCTCCCCAAGGACATGACACCAATCAGTGCTGAGATGTGGGATTCTGACTACAGCTCAGATGAAGAGGTGAGAGTAGTGTTTCAGCTGTAGACTGCAGGGGCTTCTGGCCTGGCTCTGGAAGGGGACTGACATCTAGGGTTAGAGCAAGGGTGGGACCTGTCATGGTTAGCAGGTCATTCAGTTGTTGATTTTTGTGTACACACACAGCCAGTGCTGTCTAGTGTGGTTGTTCTGTTTTTTTGTAATGATCTTGGGTTTAACTTCTCAGTATCAATATGGGAATAAACCCATCTGTAAAAGAAACCCCACCAGTTCCAAAACCAGCTTTGTTTCTTAGCCCTTTCTTGAATTAAGGAATTTAATGAGATAACAATCAAAATTTCCTTGACTTGCAACAAAGCTGCAAATTTTGTCAAGACAGGTTCCCCAATCCCAAAGAAAGATGGGAGAAAGGAAAAGATTTGGGGGGGGGGGGGGGAGAGAGACTCTTGTTAGCATCAGGCTGGAGTCATGGCTTGCTTCAGGTAAGCAGGGTCCTGGGGTCTGTTTAATATGAATTTAGAAAGTCTGGGTCAGAGATGTGATCCTATCACTCTGAATGAAGTATTTTCTCTCAGTGGCTGGGGACAGTGTATGAGCAGGCAAAAACAAATCTAGGACCAGCTAGTGTGTATATTCAGGACACTGGGTGGGTACTTATGGGTGTAGTTTAAAACTTGTAATTAATAAATAGTTGAATCAACTGGAGGAAACAGAATCTGAGTCCAACCCCCAGAAGAAAGTTTGTTAGGTTGACTGATTTAAATGGTAGGCCTTTTCTCAAAGATTCAGATAATAATAGTAAGTCCATAGACTTTAAATCTAGGTGTCTCTTATAGGTAAGTAAGGTCAGTTGTTCCTGAGGCTGACAACTTTTTTTTACTGGGTGGTTAGAGTTGTTGAATATGGCATCAATGCATAGTTTGTATCATAACTGAACTTCTCTACTCTTATTAAAGGGAGAAATTTGTTCCCTTTTTAATGCAGTCCCTACATTTGGGGACATCTACAGCCTGCACCCAAGTCACCAGTTGCTGTGTCACTGTGTTCCCATTTTCATGATCCTTCCAGGAACTCCCTAACCCTGGTATGGTCTGGGGGGCTTGAGGGGGAAATGGGAATCAGAGCTGCTATTGATTTTGTGCAACATAGTCTAAGTTCTTCCTGTTTCCCTCCTGTGCCCTGATTCTATCAAATACAGATAGCAGCACAGGTGTCATAGAGGTTCTCATTTGTCCAGCATTTATGCTGCTTGCTCTTCACTAGCTCCTTCTATCCAAAGGGGGTAGCTAGTGTTCTGTGGGGTCTCCCTGCTGTCACATGGTTAGTGCAGACCCCAGACCTGTTGCAGGTTTAATTGCTCACTCATTTGATTGTCTGTCTGTTTCCAGATATCCACTAAGAAGGAACAGCACTCGCGTCTGGGAGAGGATAACTTGGATGATACACTGGAGTATGACTTCTCTGGCCCAGCCTTGAGAAGGGAGAGGCTGGGATCCCCAAAACCATCAATGGGGGACAGTAACCCAGTAGAAAGTGAGGATGCCAGACAGCCAAGAGATAGGAACTGATGGAATCATGTGCTCTTGGCTGTGCCTGACCCATCCAATGGCTGAATTATTGAATTTCTTTATATCAAAGCTATTTTTGTCACTTTCTCAGCCAGCATGGGAATTGGAGACTTAAAGCCCCATGTTCTGTTCCTCCAAGGAAACTAGTCCTCACCTTGATCTGGGATCAGATTGAACAGACCTCCTAGAGCTGAAAGGTAGAACTAGAAAGGCAGCCCATCAGGCCTGGAAAACCAAGGGAGAAAATGATAGTGCTGCCTGGCAGTAGCTCTGGCCTCTGCTGTCAAACTGTCCTTGTAAGTCTCTAGCTTCCTGCTCCAGAGGCTCCCCCTGAACTTTGGCAGATGCAGTTGCAAGACTGGGGTTGGTAGTGGCATTTCTTACATATAGTTACAAAGATCCATGTTTTATTAAAGGGGTATTAATAAATGTCTGTTTACATCCACAATGTAATTGTAGTGCAAGGTGTATTATTGTGTCAGGTGAATTC
This sequence comes from Sternotherus odoratus, assembly GCA_032164245.1. NCBI lineage: Eukaryota > Metazoa > Chordata > Testudines > Kinosternidae > Sternotherus > Sternotherus odoratus. The sequence continues at coordinate 153,845,115 of JAVMKO010000001.1, read as the reverse complement.
CAGAAAACTCTAGGGTGAGTTAATAAATATCTACCAATTTAGGCTACACATTTAAAACTAACAAAAAGATATATATATTTTTTTCCACAAAACACACTTCCCCATGAGGGAAATGCAGGAAATCTCCACAGCAACCAGATCTCTCTCTTCACCAGGTAGTACATCGATGAGATATAGCTAACTTATAATCTTCTGCATCCTCCATTTGTTGTTTTCTTGTTAAAATAATCAAGCAACTCTCAACAAATATAAGTAGGAATATAGGTATTTAAGAATGTAGGTAATGTGTGTGTGTGTGCATGTGTGTGTATATATGTATGATCTAAAATTAGGTATATAGGTATTTGGTTAGCAACAGCTAGCTCTTGTCATTAACAATGAATGAACTGGATTATGTGTATACTTGTAGACTAGCAAAGTCAATTTCAATATTTCTAAGATAAAAATATTCAAGACTGATCTCATGAATTTTAAAGTCCGTCAAACTGACAAGTAAAATAGGGAGGTTTTGGGTTTTGTGTTTTTTATTTGTCAGGGAACCATCTTCCCTTTGAGGGAAGCTTAATGCACATTGAAACTAGATAGTGCTTATCTGTTCTTTATAGATTATACATTAAAGAAGTGTGAAAATCATTGCTGTCTTACAATTTGCACTAACCCATGAACTCAGGTAATAGCATACATCACCCACTTCTTGTCTTATGATGATATTAATTCATTGTGAGCTGTGCTCTGTCCTGTTACAACTTGCAGGGGTTTTGCTAATCCGTCTCAAGCACAGGTGTGGCTTCCAGTTCAACAAGGTACTTAAACAAGCATCTAACTCTCAGCACCTGAGTATCCCCATCAGCTTCATTGGAACTCCTGATGTGCTTTTACAGAGGTTCTCAAACTTTTGAGAACCGTGACCCTTTTTCCTGTTCCTCAGTGGCACGGTGGACCCTTGTATGTCCACTGAAAAGCCGCCAAATGTGGAACTAATCAATTTGGTGGCTTTACAATGGTGGCAGGAGCTCACGAACCTTCCCCCCCCCCCCCCCCCCGGGAGCACTCAGCAACCCCCCCCCCCCCAGGGGGTTGTGACCCCCAGTTTGAGAAACCCTGGCTTAGAAGGTGCTTAGCTTGGAGAATTGGGTTTTTTTACTTTTTTAAAAGGGCCCCATCTTGCAAGGCAATGAGGAGGAGAGCTAAGGGGGGAGGGGTGCCTACCATGTCATGGGATTGCCACCTAGTGACCAATCATCCATCATTTGAAAAGGCCCCTCAAATATCAACTCTAAGGCCAGATTCTCACTTTGTGTAAACTGTCATGGTTCAGTGACATGATGACAACTTACACCAGCTGAGGATCTGAGCCTAGAGATCTTGGTAGGAGAGAAAGGAAAGTGAAGGGGTTACTTCTTAAAGTAGACAATTGGTCTAACAACAATCAGTGCAAATAAAGGGATGTGTTAATCAGATAGTTTTACATAGAGGAAAAGAGTGGAGTTAATTTTCAAACTTTAAATCAAACTGAAGTTAAACTGTAGAATAATTATATTTGTGGATTCTGTAAACAGAAGGTTGTACCTGTTTAATCAAGGAGAACAGTATTTAATGAACTAGTCTGGATTTGTTTTGCCACAATCCTATAACTAATGCTAGTAATCTTTAGACTTCAAAGTCCTAGACTTCAGTGGGGTTACTCACATGAGGGCTCAGACTCAGGTGAGTAACTCTGGGATTTTTACATTGCTCCCACTAATCTTAATGTCATCCTTTTAAGGATCAAATCCCTCTTGTATTGAAATCAATGACCTAATTCCTCTCTACTTTAATGAGTGAATGGAGTCCTAATGAAGACCATTTAAATTTTGAAATTATTGGTTCTGATGTGAGCAGAACATCTATGGCTCAAAACAAAGTAGAAAGGTAAGTACTTTTATATTGTACCATGCTTCCTCTGAGATCAGTGAGATGTACCACTGACTTGAAAGGGAGAAAGATTAGGTCCAAATCTTGAGAAGTAGAAATTAACATAAACAGCCCAAAACATGGCCAAAAACATTATCTCTAAGTCTAATATAAGATACCTCTTTAGCTCAGAAGTTGTATTTGTAGGTGGTGGTGATTATGAACTGGATGTTCCTGAAGAAGGAATGTGTCTCACGTGAGTGAATGTGAATGAATGCATGATTTTAAGAGTCTGTTCTTTATGAAAAATGAGTTCCTACTTGTGAAAATGAAAAGAAAAGCAGGGAGAGTAACTTGCTAATGGAGTGTTTGTGTGGATGCTTATATCAAGTACATTTCTCCTTCTCTCCTCTTGTAATATGTGAATAGGTCTATAGAAGGAATTAGTTGGGGCATGGGAAGAGGGATTCTATTCCCAAAATATGAACATAAGGTGGAGGTTCTCCCCATGACAGCTATTCCAGTCCTAGAACTAGAATAGCGGTCATGAACCCAGTGTACTTTCTGTCCTGGAGTTCATGGACACTAAATCCATGTAAATGCTGCCCCCTGTGACTGAACCCTTGCATTACCCTTAAGGGCTACATAAAGCTGGTACAGAACCAGCTATGTGTCATACCAGGCCTGCCACCAGGGGGAGCAAAGGGGACAATTGCCCAGGGGTGTGGTTGATTTAAAAGGGCCACAGGGTCCGCCAGACGCAGCTACAGTAGTGCCTAGGTGCATGAGTCCTGCACTTTGGAGAGCCCCATGAGCCAGCACATTCAGTCCTGGAAGTGATAGGTTCATCACTTCTACCCTGGGCCCTGCGTCCCCTAGGAATGGTCCTGTTTCATATATGAAATGAGATTACTGCCCTGGGCTCATTATGCCACTGATACCTTTATGGGTGAATTTCATCTATAAAAAACAAACAAGAAGCTGTGGACTCTTGTCCACTCTGATATATCATCAGGACTGTACCTGGGTGTTGTTATGCCCATGAAATACAAGAAGTCCCTTCAGGGCTTTAGCCTCTCTAAACTTTATGAATCATGACTGCAACGGGTTGAAAATGCCAATTCTTTTTTGTGGGAACATTCAATATTTTTTTTAAACTACATTGCAGAATTTGTTTCAACTGAAAAAATCATGAGAAATCTGAAACTTTTCAATTTTCAAAAATCATTTTCATTAAAGCACTGTATTTTCAAAGTAAAAATTTATTTAATCAAAAACTAAACTAGAAAAGAATATTTTCAATTAAACAAATTTCAAAATTAGAATTGTGTTTTGGTCAAAACAAAACACTTTTTTTTTATTTTTCACTTAAAGCTTAAATTTTAAAAATCAGCCAGGGGTAATGGCGATATGAAACTCCATTTTTCTGAGTAATATTTACATTTTACAACCTGTGAAGTCTAGATCACTGTGTCTCAACCTTTCCAGACTGTTGTACCCTTTCGGGAGTCTGATTTGTCTTTGCACCCAAAAAGTTCCACCTCACTTAAACTATTTCCTTAAAAAAATCAGGCATAAAAATACAGAAGTGTCTGCAATTTTTCAGTAATAGTGGGCTGTGACGTTTTCACTTTTACCACATAATTATAAGATAAATCAACTGGAATAAAAATATTGAACTTGCATTTCAGTGTATAATATATAGAGCAGTATAAACAAGTTATTGCCAATATGAAAGTTTAGTTTGTACTGACTTTGCTAGAGCTTTTTATGTAGCAGATTGTAAAACTAGGAAGTATCTATGAGTTGATGTGTTGCCTGGAAGACCTCTGTGTCCACAGAGATACATATACCCCTGGTTGAAAACCACTGGTCTAGACCATTTGTTTGGATGTGCAAATCACAAGAAAAGTTTTTAAAAGTAACTTAGCCTTTTTAGTGCATTAATTTGTATATCTCCATGTTAACAGAAATCAGGCTTTTAAAATTTTATACTTAATTTTGAAAGAGCTTCTCTTTTACCCAGTGTGATACCGTCACACATGCACTGTAATGAATTGCATCTATTTTGTTTTTCTTTTAATCTTTCAGTTGGAGTTTACTTTGTGTCCATGAAAATCAGAATAGTTTCCTATTGTTCACCTTTGCATGCTCAAAACAGTGATGCAAAGGGCATGAGTCATCAATGGGTAGTCTTTGTTTGATGTGACACAACACCAGCTTAATAGTCAGCCTTTGCCCATTGCACCATCTGAAATAATATGCCATTAATGTTGCTATATTACTACTGTTAACTATGATCGATATAATATGCCTTTTTCAATGTCATTGATATGCGCAGCCTTCAATAGCCACCAATTACACTGATCTTCAGAGGTGATAAAGAGGTAAAATTGTATGCGATGAGAAACAAAAGTGGCTGAGAAAAGGACACATTTGTCAAGTCTTTTCAGCAGGAAAGTGTGCAGCTGTTGTGCTAAAATCATTATAGTCCATCTGATGTCTTACATGGGCACTGAAATTAAGTAATCTTTTAGTAAAAAGATAACAAACATATCAGCAACAATCTGAACAGTAGGATAGCACTAAACAAAAAGAACTGTGTCTCAGGTAATTGTCTAATGGAGGCCATTCTTTACATTGACCTGCCACAGTGGGCTGCTCTATGGTTTCCAAATGTCCTGTTGAATTTTACTCTCCCTTTCCCTCAGATTCACCAACATGAACATGTTTTTGAGGGACAATAGTGTAATTACTAACCAGCTGTACATAAATAGAACATTATTATTAATGTGGTGGCTCCAGAGGCCACAATCAGGCTTGTCATGCTCAGCTCTGGGCACATCCTATATAATAATCGGCTAGAGAAGTGGTGTGTGAAGCCGTCATGAGCAATAGAGACGGCCCAGATGAATGGCATGCTGGGAGGTGTAGTTCGGCAGCCTGTACCACCGAGAGGGAAGCAGGGTCTGGATCAGAGGCTCGGGAGTGCGGGCAGGAGGGTGGCTGGGCACAGGAGGCGCAGGCAGGGGGGCCTTGGAGTGGGGGGAGGAGGGACTGAGTGAGCGGGGGGGGCCTGGGATGGGGGGGCTGAGCGAGTGGAGGGGGCGTTACCGTTGGCCCGTGTACACGGGCTTTGACTAGTAGATAATGAGAGGCTGGTCTCTCCATCAAAGAGCTTGCCATCTAGGTGGATTTCCATCCTCAAGGAGCATGTTATGCTGAAGCTGTGTATTTCTACAGCCGGGGGCTACTATTTCAATTTCTGTTAATTTTAAATTCCCCAGAGTAGAAGGTCCTTGTCATTTAAGATTTTATACCATTTAAAAAAATTTCCCAAAAAGAAGAAAAGGTCATTTAAAAATATCAACTAAATAATTGTACAGTGTGGGATAATTTCCTCTATAACTCCTCTTATACTGGTACTAAGATACTACAGTAATGGGCTGCAGTATGAGACTCTAAGCTAGATAAGATTGACTACAATGGATTCCACCAAGGATGAGTCTGATCCTATATTTGGGAGTGGGTTTGTTCACATAGTATTAAAAGCAAAGAAATATATTTGGGCTCTCATCCTGCGACTTACTATGTGATGCATAGCAGCGTAATGTAAATGCCAACATTGTAAGTATGATTGTTTCTAAAAAGGAAAATCAGACATGGTGAATGTGGAGGAGAGTATTCCTATGAAAACTGTATAGAAAAGACCACTGTCAAGGGCAGTAGCTTCAGTGGGGACTGCCGTCTAGCATATAGAAGATGTATTGTGGCAAGACAGACTAAAGGGATACAAAAGACAAAAATTGTTAACATATCTTGAGTCAAAGCTGTTTTGGGGGGTCTCAAAACATCAGGAAAAAAGAAAGAGAAAATCAGCCGGGGAAACAGAACTGTAAATATCATTCTGTATAGAAGTAGAATAAATACTGCAGAAGGAACAGGCGATGATATATTAATAGTGAAAAAGAGAGGGTTCATTGCATTTATGATAAAAGTGATAAATTGAACATTACAAATAGGGAAAAGCAAAAAAAAAGAGATAAAATTATAGCAATCTGTCAATGGATCATATTCATGCAATCGTGAATGAGGTGAAATATGACTACTATGGGAATCACAGTATTTTGTTGGAATGTGCACAGTTTGACGGCACATGGTCAAGAATTAAAAGAAAATATACTGGAAATGAGAACTAAACCAGATATCATCTGTAGCTAGAAACATGGCTGGTTGAAAAGCTTGTTTTTAAGATCCCTGGGGTCTTGCCTAAAGATAATATGCCAAAAAATGGGCAAAGGAGATGTTTGTACTTTCATTGGGGAAAGATTAAACTACACAGAAGAAGTAAGTCTCAACAGCATTATATCTGAGATCTTAAAGCAGAAAATAAATCTTTAAGTATTTATAATATCTATAATACATGTGGAAAATTGGAATACTTGGAATTACAAGAAATAGTGAAGAATGCTGCTATTATATATAAATGGTACATGCCTTGAGACATTCCTAGACAACTACAATCTAGTGATTTTAAATGATGCACCCCAACTAGATTTAATGCAGCAGATGGTAGGTTTGCTTGCTTAGACCTGGGAATTATAACAGCAGATATTGCATGCAAATACAACTGGGAAATATATAGGAAAAAAGAATAAGGTGAGATCATTTCTCAAAGCTTATTACTTTTCAAGGATATGGTAATGTTGAAGGTAATAAAAAATTATCCACCTTGATTTTTAAGAAATTTAACTGGGAACTATTTACAAGTAAATGTACAGAATTTGTGAATGATCATTGGGTGAGTGATGTTATAGAGAATTTCAATCACAGAGTAATAAAGGAGATAATAGCAGCAACTACTGTAGCAATATATAAGATATTGAAGTGCTCCACAGCTAAAAGCTCACTTTGGTAGAAACAGCAGTACAAACTGGCAATTAAAAAAGGAACAGAGCCTATAAGAGAGCAAAAACTACACTGACGAGTGAAGATCTAATGAAGTATTTTAAAAAAACTAAGGGAATACAAAGAGAAATGTAGGAAGTATTATGGGAGGTTGGGTAAAGTTACCAGAACATCAGAAATATGCAAATTAGAAATAGATAGAAGCTCTGATATTGAGAAAGCAAAAGTTTTAGTAGAAACTTTCCAAGGGGTAAGTAAAGATGAAAATCAAAGTTGAGTTTTCTGCCAGATTAAGACAATTCTTGAGGTGAGACAATGAACTATTATACATCTGGGGAAAATATGAAGATACCATACTGAATGAAAGATTTTATATGCAGAACTCAAAAAAGCTATTGATAGCACAAATATGTCCCTGGATAAAGATAATATGCAATAAAATGTTTATATATCTTCCTGAAAGCAGTTTGAGGTTATTTAGGAATTATACTATACTATATGAGTACAGAGTGGTGTATACAATAGAAATCTCAACAAAAAAAACAGACACTGTTCACAAAACTGGATTCTGATAGACCAAGGATCAGCAACATTTGGCACATGGCCTGCCAGGGTAAGCCCCCTGGCAGGCCGGGCCGGATTGTTTACCTGATGCGTCCGCAGGTTCAGTCGATAGTGGCTCCCATTGGCCGCGGTTCGCTGCTACAGGCCAATGCAGGCTGCAGGAAGTGACAGCCCGCACATCCCTCTGGGGTAATTCTTATACTGAGTTGCTTGTAGTGCATTTATTGCAACACTCATATGTTCTACAGATATGTTCTAATGAAATGATGGTTACATTATGAATGAAACCACTGAACCTAACTTTCTGGGCCAAAGTTAATGGGAACTTCAATGATGAAAGTACCAATAATGTGCCAGCAATGCCCCTCTGCTATGTACATTGGCCAAACCGGCCAGTCTCTACGCAACAGAATAAATGGACACAAATCTGACATCAGGAATCATAACATTCAAAAGCCAGTAGGAGAATACTTCAATCTTCCTGGCCATTCTGTTAAAGACTTGATGGCATCAGTTTTGAAACAGAAAAACTTCCAAAACAGACTCCAACGAGAAACTGAGGAACTAATTTTCAAATTGGACACAATAAACCAAGGGCTAAATAGAACTTGTGAATGGTTCTCTCATTACACTAATTGATTGCATTTCCCTTGTTAATTTACCTTCAATAGGTGTTAAATCCTGCCTGACATATCCATTTCAAAAGGTATTTTTTCTCCTACTGATAATGGCCCATCTAAATTTAACAGCCTCTTAGAATTGGTATGCTAATGTACAACCCTTTCTTTCTTTTTCTTTATAAATGCATCTTACTTCTGTTCCATTCTATGCATCCGATGAAGTGGACTATAGCCCACGAAAGCTTATGCTGAAATAAACTGGTTAGTCTCTAAGGTGCTACAAAGTCTTCCTCGTTTTATTTACAGATACAGACTAACACGGCTGCTAATCTTAAACAAATATATGATGATTTTGGGGAATTCAGCAGGTGAATTATAAGACACAGTATTAGAACTCCACATCGAACTGCCATTCAAGTTGAAGAGTTGAGACAGGGATTAGCGAACAGACCTTGGCTCTTTAATATCCTGGGTCTGACGCAGCTACAATTACTCTGCATGCAATGATTCAGGGTCTGAAAGAAGGAAATGAGAAAAAAGTCAAAACTTTTAATCATGGTAAAAATAGTTATGAATGGAAAGGCATATGTCTAAATGTGGATTTAGATTTCTTTTATTAACTTAAGGGTAAAAAGGAGATGAGGTATAAAAAATGAAGTGTACCAGTACGTAGATGAAAAGTGGGGTTGTTTTTTATATACAAACAGATCCAAATAAGACAGCCATTGTAGACCAAAATTAAAAATTAGTACACCTAAAAGAATATCCAATTTTGTAGTTCTCATGACAGCTGAATTCAGATCAACAGAAAAAGAGGGGAAAAATTTGCACTTTTCCCTAGAGTTAAGGATAACGACACATTTCAGGGCCCAGATAGGAAAAATGAAGTGATTTTGTTTAGAGTGCTGACTGGTCACCACCCTTGTGGTTTAAACAAATATCTTTTTTGAGACAGGGAGAAGCTAGTGAGATAGAGCAAATTCTGGGGGTGAGCCTGACAAAGGGGCAGAATTAGACTTCCCAGCAGAAAGCCCTAGGAGGCGTTCAACTGAGAAACAGAGAGTGATGAAAGGTTAAGCCTAATGCAGGCAGAAATTAGTCTTGCTTGTACTTCTGGGTTTGGAATTTTGTTGGGGAGGAGGAGTCCAAGGGAGAGCACTGGGAGCCTTGATCTTGAGAGAAGGGTGAAAGCCTGAAAATAGGCTATTGTAGGAAGAAGTCCAGGGAGGTACAAGGAAGATGTCTGATGGAGTAATCCTTGGTATCTGGTTATAGGGTCCCTGGACTGGTACCCCATGTAGTGGGAGGGCCTAGTTATTGGACCCTAGGGATGGTGTCATGAGGCCTCTGAGAAGGGGAGAAAGATGACAGAAGGCTCTGAGCAAAGTATAGATACCACAGGGCCAAGAGTGGAGGGCTGAAGACCAGATGTAAGAACTGGGCCTATTATTTGTTGGATGACTTGTTACTGCAGAAGGGATGGAACTAAAACATGACATGTTTGGAGGGCCAAGTCACAAGAAAAGAGGCCACCTCAGGACCAAAGCAACCACTAACAGGAGGTGCTAAATAGAACAAAGCAACTATACTCTGCCCACCCATGATGGGGATATGTCCACAATAAGTCATTCCTTCTACAATGCTCAATTCAAATATCAGCTCAGTGCTCTGTTATGGCCATTTTTACATCAGTTCAGTCTCACCATTTTATGGTATTTCACACTCTTACTGTTAATCTTTCAGGCTTAGATGTTTTACTATTATAGCCACAGCTACAGGAGTCATGATTATGTGAGAAGCATAGCTATCATTTTTAAAAGGAGTAAGCTTCTAGCCTTATGGTTGTGGAAGAAAGCTAGGAACTGTAACCCTTAAATGTCAGAAACCAGAAGGCAAATCAAAAGAACCTCAATGTTGTAGTTTTATAATTTTCACGATTAGTTTTTAAGTCAATCTCATGGGTTTTTGGTTGCCTCACTCGTGATTTTAAAATGCTTGGAGTTGGCAATGTTGCACTATTGTGCTTAGTTCTGTATAATACACATAAAAAGATAGACCTGCTTTAAGCAGTTTACAGACTAAGCCCTGATCTTGTAATCTAGTTTGTGCAGCTAGTCAATGGGTCTCTGCAGAGATGCAGTGGTCTGCCCATGCACAGCAGTTCGCTGGGTTGGGACCTAAAAGATAGACATATGAGTCAGGAGGTACTGGGAAACTCACATGAAGAGGCTGCTATGTGTAGTTCTTTTGGTTATATTACTGGTTCTACTAACACCACCTTCCAAAAAATCTTTTCATCTAACCAAGCATTCTTTATTATGTTGAGGCTGTTTGTATCTAGAGGTCCTCATAACACATCTAAATAGGTCAGGGCACTTGTAAATCCTATTAATAAAATATGGAGATTAATTTCTTGGTGCCACAGCAAGAGTTTTCTCTCTGGAAATACATTTCCGTCTTTGAGTCAAAGGAATAATTCTGCAGGAATAAGTTAAAAGAGCTGCTTCTGCCTAGTCATTTGGAAAATTTTCAAAGAATTCTTAATATCGTTAAAAACTGACCCTTAGTGCTTCATAAAAGCAAATTTTGTTGGCTCGCTGTACAAATCACTTTTGTTCAGAATATTATCCTACAGTATATTTCAATGAATTCTATTATCAGGCCTAATCGCTTAGCTGGTAAAAAGTTTGTGTTTGATATATATCAGCGTATTTTATTGACTTGCACTTTAAACCTTGATACATTTATCCTTTTAAGTGACACTGTAAGTAATCAGTAATAAGATTTCAAATGAAAAATCCCTTCATTGGCACTTTTGGAAGAGCAGGAAAAAGCAATGCCTAAAATCTTGGCACTAGCAGCCTAACAGTTGTGGAATTATGTTAAATTAATCAGGCAAAGCAGCTGTAAGGCAGAGTCTCTTCATTGTTTTTACTGTTAAAGAGTTAGTTAGCTGCTGAAGTCCCTAGTTCTAATTCTGCCTTTTGTCACAAGTGATAGTCAGTCTCATCACCTGACAGTAACTGGACACTTTCTCACATTCCCCCAGAAAACTACATAACTGGTCACAATACAGTGTTGTCACTGGAGGTGTTGCCAGTGGTGCTGGAACGATTTGCATAGTAGGGGAGCTGAGAGCCATTGAATCAAACATTGTCAGGGTTCATTGTATGGGAAGATTGTGTTAACAGCACTCTGAAAAACTGAAACTTCAGGGCTTTTGAACAGTGGTTGTTAGCCTTCCATTTATTCCTCCATGTTTCTAATTTGTAAATTGAACTGTATATGGATGATGTTTTAAATATAGTACACAAACAGCTATATTTTTGTCCAGCATCTTTCATGCAAACTATAGCACAAAATGATTTCCAGAATTAAATTTGTTACAAATTTAAAATAAAAATGACAAGCACAGAAAAAACGAGATTAAGAGCAGAGCTACTTAATAATTTTTTGATGAAAGACATTTTGCTGGGAAATGGCAATTAATCAAACCTGATTTTTTTCCTGTGAAAGATGGTTTCAACAAAAATCTCATGAAGATGGCTGTGTAAGCCCGGGATGGAATCCCAAGGGGGGAGGGAAGGGAAGGGGTCATCTGTCTAGAATAGCCAATAGCTTGGTGGTTAGGGCATGCTCCTAGGAGTTAGGACTCCTGGGTTCAAGTCACAGTTCTGAATAAGGCAAAACTACAAGTCAAACCTAGTTTTCCATAGCCTCTGCATCCTGTGTGAGTACCATAACCATCAGACTATTGGTGGTTTGAGTTGGGTGTTCCTGCTCTTACATTTTCAAAAAGTCTCAGTTTCATGCTACTGCAGAATGGGAACTTAAAATTACAAAAATTCTCACAGGATGGGAAAACCACTTCCACCTTGCTCTAAGAATTGCAGTGTATGCAAGGACAGGGGAAAGACCTATTTTCAGCTGAGATATGAGATAACGATTCTATAATACAGAGACAGGAAGGTTGTTCCAGATGGCTCCCTCTGTGCTAAAGAGGAATTGGCCTTATCTTGACTAGAATTTTAGAAGGTGTAGGTTAGTAAGTTCAGTCTGACATCATCTGCAATCATATCTGTAAATACTAGTCCAGACAAGGCCTAAAATAATTGAGCAAAAATTAGTGTAGCTTTTACTTGTGGCAATTACATAGATTTCCATATTGTTTTATGAGTCATGTCTCTTGGCATCATTGTCTGTTCCTCTCATTCCTTCCTGATTTTTTTTCCTCCTCTTCTTCTCCCCTCTTTGTCTTTTTTTCATTCACTGTTCTCTTTGAGCTTCATCCTATATGCCATTTGAAGACTATGGAAACAGCTCAGTGGTGAATGATGGTAGTGTGACCTCAGAGGTACTATAACACCTTTGAATTCCTTCCCATCTCCTTTTCTCCCTCTGCTGCTGCTCAATGGACAGTTCATTATTGGGTGGTGGGATTGTGACATCAATTTTCCCATGGTTATTTTTTTCTCCCTCCTTGTCCTCAGTTCATTTGCATATTGGATCCTGTGGTTTGACACAATGTGAACTAGCTGGGGATGAGATTTAACACAGGTAAATGGGAATAGATAGGTATATGTTTTTCTCCATGGCTATTAGAAACTGGAGAAATATTACTAGTGAATATCCCTACACTACAACTGTTTGAACTGTTCCACATTTCAGTTTCCCTGTGGCAATAGCTCTCGGGGACACTGAAGTTTGTAGTTCAAAACCAGTAGAAGATATAGCTTATTTGCTTTGTCCAAACTCTATGGTACTCTGGTAGCGTCTTTTGATATCAGGTAATTATGCTCCCATGTAAAAGAGATTCTTGCACTGTGAGAGGAGCTATGTTATTGTTTGTGATAAAACTAAGTACCTGAACCTGAGTTTGTGTTTGTGTATATTTGTAAAGTGAACAAATATCTTTTCATTCAAGTTTTATGTGGCTGATACTACAATTAGGAGAAACTAATACATCATATGTCAATAGAGGAATAAAATAAAGTTTATTTCCATTCACATAGCAATAAATAAATGTTTTGTCACTATTATTAAACATTTCCTCTAAATATAACTCTACTAATATTAATTGATTCCCACCTCCTAACAGTGACACAATAAAAATAAAATAATAATAAGTAATAATAATAAATATAAATATAATAAATATATTCAGCAGTTAAATTTTATTTTCCATATGAAGAGATCCAATATTTTTGCTAACATTAAATAAACTTCTCTACACCTTTGTGTGATGAGAACTACTATGTGTTTTACAGTGAGGGAAACTGAGTCACAAACAATGACGTCAAGACAGGTGCTTGATGTGAGATATCTAGGGCCTAGTTGAAAGAAGTGCTGAATACCTGCATTTCCCATTAACTAGGAGTGAAAAAGTATGACCTTATTGAAGTCAGTGGGAGACTTGCTATTGATTCACTTGGGCCAGGTTATCATCTTAGGTGTCTTAAGGAAGGTACATGGCATGGTTCCAAGACTAGCTTCACCTCAGTTCCCTTTGTAGTTGTCAGGAACCTAGCCTGCAGCACAGCCAGTCTCCTGGCAACCTAAGGAGTCCAGCTGGCCCAGATAGGGGTTGTCTGACTGTGCCACCTGACTGGCTGCAGGAGTCAGCAAACTGATATCTAAGCTCCGGTAGCAGCAGTCCAGTGGCTGCTCAATGCATTCCTAGCCTGTAGCTATGCTTGGTGTTGTCCTTCCCTCTGCTGTCTGTAACCTTGCTCCTAGCATATTTCAGACTCCCAGCTTCAACCCTCCTTCTCAGAAACCAAAGCCTAGGCCAAAGGGTTAACCAAATATCCGGCTATCAGTGGCAGGTTTACAATGGCACCAGTGACTCCATGGAGCCAGGCCCATGCTGAGAAGGGGTCCGGGCCTGCTCTGCTTGCACTGCATCCCGAGACTCTGATGACTCCCCTCTGCCCATCACTTGCTCCTCAGGTCAGGGGCTCCACTCCACGCCCTGGGCCCACCCCCCTGCTTCTCTCTGTCCCCTGGATGGACCCCAGTGCACCTCCTGTTCTGGGCAGGTTCTGCTTCCCTCCAGCTGTGGGGCCCCACCTGTCTCCCTGGAGACTGGTGCAGAAGCCTGGCCAGTCTCAGCCAGCTGGGGTGGAGGGGGGGTGGGGGGGGTCAGTGTGGAGGGCTTGCCTGGGCCCTTCCAGGCAAGTGCATCTTGAGAGAGTCCATCTGGGGCAGGCCCGGACCTGGCTGATTGCACCACTTCTGAGGGGCTGGAGTGATTCCTGGTCATGGGACCAGCTCTGGCTATGCTATCAGATCAGCCCGACAGACACAGTCACCTCCTAGCAGGGCCAATGAGTGCAGCTGGGAGGCGGGGGGTGGGGAGTGGGTCTCCGGAAGGTGCTAGCCTGTGAAGGGACAGGGATGATCTGTGTGTTGGGGGACTTAAAGTGACGGTTCTGTGTGGGGTGCTGGGCAGTTGTGGGAGGGCTGTGGGAAGAGGGGCGCTGGGCATAGTGGGCTGGGAGGGGGGGCTCTTGCCAAAAGGAATAGAGGTGTGTGTGGCACAGCATGGGCCCACCCGGAGGGGAAGGGGCATGCTGGCAGCACAGGGCTGGGCAGGCCACTGTGCGTCTAGCAACTGCCGGTTTGTAAATACTGCCCTCACATTGGCCTGGGTAGAGCTGGGCTGCCCCTGCCATGCTCCAATAGTCCCCGGAGTGAGGGGCCAGCCAGGGGAGACTTCCCCACACCATGCTCCATTGCCCCAGGGGGGCCCACAAATATATTTGATGTTGGTCTGGCCCTGATGACCTTTGGTTTTGCTCCTGGATCCACCACATCTGGACTCAGTTTTAAATGGTAGACTGGATTCTTGCTCCCACTATCAGGCCAGACTGCTCATGACTCATTTGCTGACAGGAGTCACCCTGACTTTACTCCCCTTAGATGTTTGGACTCTTGCCTTTGCCTGTCATGGAGAGAATCTCATGATTGGTTCCATTCTTAGACCAGGACTGACCCACTCTCTTCCCTGTGTATTAACCAGCTATCACCCTCAAGTCTAAGTAGATTTCAGGCACCTGACGTTTTATACCAAGTCTCCCTGCTTAGCTCAGCTCAGTTCATTTTGATTCCTGGCCACCAAGGAGCAATTAACCACTCAGATTTCAAACAGCAGGGATGATCAATGCTCCAAGTTCAGAGCCTCGGCACCAACAAACAGACCCGTTTCAGCTGCTTAATTAGGGCCTCCTGACCCAGCTATGCAGCCTGTGCACAGAGACCAAACAAATAGCTCACAGATGGACCAAATGCGCCACTCACCAACACTCAGCCCAGTCCTCCAAAACTCTATTAGCTGCTTCTTTTTGCAGCCAGCTTCACTTACATATCTAGTTATCTAGAGAGAGAGAGCTCTTCACTGGAAAGGCATAGCCACACTCAGCACTTAAGTGATCAGCAAAGGAGGAAGACATAAATTTATGTGAATGAAATTGGGATTAAGCTTCACAGGTGCCAAGCCACATAAGCCGTGCCACAAACTGCATGGCTAGCAGCCATGGAAATTGAATTTCTGCTGAATAAGATGGTAAGTGAGCATTGCTGCTGAAGCAGACTCACTGAGCTCTATGCTATATCATATTTTACACTGTCAAAGCTGTTTTTTGCATATGTTAGACAAAACCATAAATTTCTCCTGTCAGATCCCTTGTCTGTAGATATGCTGCCTGATTATGTTGTTAATACAGGCTGGCTGGCTCTAATTTAAAAAAGGATGCAGGGTTTATTTCGTTAAATGAAAGCTGACATTCTGTGGCAAAGGTGAGGCACCTGTGCATCAGAGAATGAAGGGTATCTCCATATGAATGGCTAATTATTCGAGTGTGTGAAAACACTACTTTTCTTTCATGGCTGAACTGGCTTCTTCCTTTTCAGAAAAATCTGTTGGGAAAATAATTAGCATAAAGGAGAAGGAGTTTTGATAAGTAACTTTGTTTATAATTATAGTCATTTTTTGTATAATTTGTCTTTCATTTCTACTCCTGTTCTATTTCACAATTTTCTCTTTCCATCATAAAAGCCGGCATTAAATTTTAGATTAAATCTATTTAGACAGTCTCCCTAAACAAAATTCTTCTTTATATGTTAACAGCAGACTTAACACAACCTGGCTGTTAGGAGGATTTCTTTCCAGCTCTCTGAATTTGTCTTTTCCTATAAGAAATTGCATAGATTTGTTGGTGTGTACATCAGAAAGTGTTTTAAAATATCAAAAGTAACAAAATAACACAAAGGGAACGCTTTTTAGTTGCCTGGTTCTGTATTATTTAGTATATTTTAACTTTAATCTAAACTCAAATGCCATCATTCAAAGGGGCCAACAACAAAGTAGGATAACATCTCAGGGTAACAATCTGATGATTTCTATATCAGTTCTCAACAGTATAAAAGAGCTTTTTTTCAGACTGAGCTCACAAATATATGGGCCTGATTCTCAGTTAGCGTAAATTGGCACTTAATCAGAACCCTTTTTTAAAAAAAGTTTTGTGTAAAGGTCACTTGAAATGGAAAATTTCTATGTGTATACATAAATAATATTGTTCAGATCCTTTCAAAGATAGTTTTGTGTTTGACAACTTCCCTTTCCTTACTACCAAGGAATCGGTGACTATGCTGAGCTAAGTGAATATATATATATATAAAGTCAAATGGTGTATGCGTGTATGTATTTGCGCTTACTCCTTCCACACCGTTTGAGCTAGAGACTTGAAATTTGGTACAGTTAGAGGTCTTGGGGTCCTAATTAGGGTAAGAGTCGAAAATTTTTCAAATCTCACCTCTGACGCCCCCCGGGGTGAAATTATTTAAAGGCCAATCACATCAGCTGGGCAGCTGCTGTTCTCTGTGACATAGTTATGATGTCAGAATACCCCCTCCAATGGACACCGCACTCGCTCAGCTCTCTGCCCCCTCCCCACCTCCGACGGACCCGAGTTGGGTTTGGTCGGAGGGTAAGTGAGGTAGGGGTGTCGGGTTTGGTTGGGGGGTGAGGTGGGGGTGTCGGGTTTGGTCGGGGGGGTGAGGTGGGGGTGTCGGGTTTGGTCGGGGGGGTAAGTGAGCCGGGGGTGTTGGGTTTGGTCTGGGGGGGTGGGAAGGTGTCGGGATGGGTGAGGGGTGAGGTGTGGGTGTTGGGGTTGGTCAGGGGGTGTTGGGTTTGGTTGGGGGTTGAGGAGGGGGGTCGGGGTTAGTCGAGGGGTAAGTGAGGTGTAGGTGTCGGGTTTGTTTGTGGTGGTAGGTAGGGGTGTTGGGTTTGGTTGGGGGGGGAAGTGAGGTGGGTGTGTCAGGTTTGGTCTACGGGGCGTAAGGTGTGGGTGTTGGTCAGGGGGTGTTGGGGTTGGTAGGGGGAGACGTGGGGGTGTTGGGGTTGGGTGGGGGGTGTGAAAATGTGAGTCGAGGTTGGTCGAGGGGTAAGTGCAGTGTGGGTGTCAGGTTTGGTCGGGGGGGTGAGGTGGGGGTGTCAGGTTTGCTCTCTGCCCCCTCCAACGGACCCCACACTCGCTCAGCTCTCTGCCCCCTCCCCACCTCCGACTGACCTGAGCAACGCCGGGTAATTTTGCTAGTATATATATATATATATATATATATATATATATATATATATATATATTAAAAAAAAAATCAATGGTGTTAAATTGTTCTTATTGTTCAATGAGAGTTTAACAAAAGCCGTTTGATTTCCAACCTCTGCTTTTCCATCCCACATTCTGTGTGTTTTATCTAGAGTTGTTTGAAAGTCAAGAATTCTTGTTTTATGGAGGTTTGCGTGAAAATTCTTACTGTGTCATTGCAGGGCATCTCTTGCCCCTCTTCATGAAGTCAAAAGACTCCCTGCTAGTAGGATTAGTTCCACTGCGTGTGGGGAGGTTGGCAAGATTTCTAGATTGCACGGAAGGACTGCACTCCTAGAACTCATTTTGCATGGTCACACACACAGGAGGATCCACCTTTATACAAATCCTCTTGAATTAAATCTCGGTCCCACTAAATGGCAAACTCCCCAACAGTGAGGCCAGGATTCACCCCGCTGATTCCATCTTGTGTGCATCAGGGTGGGGGAGTGTGGTCTTCAAGTCTTAGCTATTGGGCAGGGGCACTCTCCATGAAATGGTTTCATTCCCACCTTGCTGCCGATGGAAGAGATTCCCCAGTTGCCAGCCCAATTATTCTGGATGCACAGGGTGGGCAGGAGACAGAGTTGTGCCTTTGTGTACTTCCCATCACCCAAATTCTGTTTTGTAGAAACTTTCATGAAATTGTTGTTTTCATTGAAATCGTGCACATTTACAAACTTTCAGTACAAAGCCCTCCATTAATTGGAAAAACTCACGTATCCCAGCAAAATGTTTTTTTTAAATGAGTCCATTCTTGAGACCATAACAACGTGACAGAACTTTTCTGATTACTTAGCAATTTCATACATTAATTCTTCATTCTGCAACTGGCAGTTTTCATGCCCATGAAAAACAAATACAAGGTGGGTATATGATATACTAAGATTCTGTTTGGTAGTATTTTACTTTTATCTCTTACATAGGTATTGATTCCTGGGGGCTCAAGCACCCACTGAAAAAAATAGCACCCACAGAGTCAGAATAATCTTTTTTATTCATCCTGGCATCTGGACCACAGCCCTGACCCTATTCCCACCATGCTCTGCCCCAAGGCCTTGCCCCCACTAGGCCTCTTCCACCCAAGGCCCTGCCCATTGCTTGCCTGGGGATTAGACAGTGGAGAGGGAAACCCACCAGCAGCTCTTTTGATCTCTTGCAGTAAATCCTATGATTTCTCTAAAAGTGCAAGTAACAAATCTAGCACACACAGGCAACACTTGACTTCCTCCTAGGCCCAAACCAACAATATAACAGGGCATTACAGCACAGAAAAATTGGTGGCTAGCACATGCCAGCTGACTCAAGCTAACAGGACTTGATCTGCAGGGCTGTTTCATTGCTGCGTAGACTTCCTGGCTTGATTAGGAGACCAGGCTTTAGGACCCTGAGTGGTGGGAGAGTCCCTGAACTTGGGCTTCAGCCCCAGCCTGGAAGTCTACACAGGATGAAATAAGCCCGCAGCCCAAGCCTGACACAGCTGGCATAGGCCAGTTGCAGATTTTCCTTTGCTGTGTAGACATACCCTAAGATAAAAATACAACACCACCTTTTGGTGGAGGTGCTGTCTGTCATCATTAGATTCCCCTCACTTTGCCCAGTTGCATATGACACCAGCTGCTGAAGGGCAGTGAAGCATTAGACCCCATCTGATCTCAAAGATGGTTTATCATGGGGGTGAAAAAAACTGGTAATGGATAATATCTTGAAAATAGGTTGATATTGTAAAGTACTTAGCAGTGAGTTAAGCCTTTGACTTTTCATAATCTCTCCTGCTTTTAGAACCAAGGTTTCAGTTTAAAAGAAAGGCAAATTAAAGTAAACTTTCTAAACATCTCATTAGGGAATCTATCAATAAGTATTAAAGAAATAAAGATCAGAAAAAATGTTGGGAGTTTGAACTCAGTGTTAGTAATCAGGCAATTAACAAATGATATGGGAGGGTGTTTCAAGTCTTCATTAAAAGATGCTTTGATATAATGATGAAAGCCTTCATCTGTTCTGGATCCTATCACTTCAACTTATATAGGAAACTAGCAAAAGTGCCCGGCGTTGCTCGGCTCAGTCGGAGGTGGGGAGGGGGCAGACAGCTGACACCCCCTGACCAACCCCAACCCCCACACCTCACCCCTCACCCACCCCGACACCTTCCCACCCCCCCAGACCAAACCCGACACCCCCCGGCTCACTTACCCCCCAACCAAACCCGACACCCCCACCTGACCCCCCCCACCCAAACCCAACACCCCCACCTCACCCCCTACCAAACCCGACACTCCCACCTGACCCCCCGACCAAACCCGACACCCCCACCTCACACCCTGAGCAAACCCGACACCCCCACCTCACCCGCCAACCGAACAGTGTATTTAATAATCTGTGTGCTACACAGTGCACCGTGAGCCGGGGGGGTGTCGGGTTTGGTCTGGGGGGGGTGGGAAGTTGTCGGGGTGGGTGAGGTGTGGGTGTTGGTCAGGGGGTTTTGCGGTTGGTGGGGGGGTGAGGTGGGGGTGTCGGGGTTTGGTCTGGGGGGGAGGAAGGTGTCGGGGTGGGTGAGGGGTGAGGTGTGGGTGTTGCGGTTGGTCAGGGGGTGTTGCGGTTAGTGGGGGGGTGAGGTGGCGGTGTCGGGTTTGGTCGGGGGGTAAGTGAGCCGGGGGGTGTCGGGTTTGGTCTGGGGAGGTGGGAAGGTGTCGGGGTGGGTGAGGGGTGAGGTGTGGGCGTTGCGGTTGGTCAGGGGGTGTTGCGGTTGGTGGGGAGGTGAGGTGGGGGTGTCGGTTTGCTTGGCCGGATAAGGTAGGGGTGTCGGGTTCGGTCGGGGGTAAGTGAGTTGGGGGGTGTCGGGTTTGGTCTGGGGGGGGGTGGGAAGGTGTCGGGGTGGGTGAGGAGTGAGGTGTGGGTGTTGGGGTTGGTCAGGGGGTGTTGCAGTTGGTGGGGGGGTGAGGTAGGGGTGTCGGGTTTTCTTGGGGGGGTGAGGTGGGGGTGTTGGGTTTGGTCGGGGAGTAAGGGGGGTAAGTGAGCCGGGGGGTGTCGGGTTTGGTCTGGGGGGGGGTGGGAAGTTGTCGGGGTGGGTGAGGTGTGGGTGTTGGGGTTTGTCAGGGGGTGTCGGGTTTGCTTGGGGGGGGTGAGGTGGGGGTGTCGGGTTCGGTCGGGGGTAAGTGAACCAGGGGGTGTCGGGTTTGGTCTGGGGGGGTGGGAAGGTGTCGGGGTGGGTGAGGGGTGAGGTGTGGGTGTTGGGGTTGGTCAGGGGGTGTTGCGGTTGGTGGGGGTGTGAGGTGGGGGTGTCGGGTTTGCTTGGGAGGGTGAGGTGGGGGTGTCGGGTTCGGTCGGGGGGTACGTGAGCCGAGGGGTGTCGGGTTTGGTCTGGGGGTGTTGTGATTGGTGGGGGGGTGAGATGGGGGTGTCGGGTTCGGTCGGGGGGTAAGTGAGCCATGGGGTGTCGGGTTTGGTCTGGGGGGGGAAGGTGTCGGGGTGGGTGAGGGGTGAGGTGTGGGTGTTGGGGTTGGTCAGGGGGTGTTGCAGTTGGTGGGGGGGTGAGGTGGCGGTGTCGGGTTTGGTCGGGGGGTAAGTGAGCCGGGGGGGGTGTCAGGTTTGTTCTGGGCACCCACCCCGACACCTTCCCCCCCCCCAGACCAAACCCAACACCCACACCTCACCCCTCACCCTCCCCGACACCTTCCCACCCCCTCAGACCAACCCCGACACCCCCCGGCTCACTTACCCCCCCGACCAAACCCGACCCCCCCACCTCACCCCCCCCAAGCAAACCCGACACCCCCACCTCACCCCCCGACCGAACCCGACACCCCCACCTCACTTACCGTCCCACCAAACCCAACTCGGATCCGTCGCGGGGGGGGGGGGGCAGAGCCGAGGGATTCCGGGGACCTTCGCAGGTGGGGGGGGACACACAGAGCTGATGGATTCCGGGGTTCTGTTGGGAGGGGGGAGGGGCAGAGAACTGAGGGATCTCCGGGGTTCCGTTGG
Organism: Sternotherus odoratus; assembly: GCA_032164245.1. Classification (NCBI taxonomy): domain Eukaryota; kingdom Metazoa; phylum Chordata; order Testudines; family Kinosternidae; genus Sternotherus; species Sternotherus odoratus. The sequence continues at coordinate 153,823,502 of JAVMKO010000001.1, read as the reverse complement.
AGGAGGGAGGGGCGAGCTGAGCGAGTGCGGTGTCTGTTGGAGGGGGTATTATGACATCATCACCACCTAACCGCCCAGCCAATGTGATTGGCCCTGAAAGACTTTCACCCCTGGGGGGCTTCAGAGGTGAGATCCGAAAATTTTTCGACCCTTACCAGCATCTAGACCCCAAGACCCCTCACTGTACCAAATTTCAAGTCTCTGGCTCAAACGGTGCAGGAGGAGTTCGCTGTCATACATACATACATACATACACCACTTGACTTTTATATATATAGATAGATAGATAGTATTGTTTAATCCACATCCTTTCAACACAGTTGAATAATAACACAGACTAATAATATATTAGAAATTCTTATGAAATGATCCTTTTGTAATGTATCTTAATACTTTAGACCTCAAACTGAAAGATTATATTTAGTCCTACACAAACTTAATGAGGGTGAAGTTATTTTTTCAGGGACTCCTGTTTATCCGAAACCCTTATTATCTGAACTACCACATTATCCAGATTGCAGCCCTGTACCCCCAGCATGAGGTACATGCTGCAAAGGGCACTTTCTTATACTGAGTGTATAATGCAGAGGTTTGGAAAACAGAGCAGAGACCCCAGGCCTGGACTACAAGGAGGAGGAGCCTAAGGCTATGGAGGAGGCCTCCCTGCTGCTGAATGGCTCCTGCCCTCTTGATTATCCAGACTCTTGATTATCCAAATAAAATCCACGTCCTCCATGCTATTTGGGTAATTGGGAGTATATTATAATTAGTTAACATGGTTAACCCGGGGGGGGGGGGGAGGGAGTGAGAGAGAGAGCAAAAGACCCAACTCTCTCTTGCAAAGGAAGGTTTGATATGGAACTTGCCTGCTCAACAAACCAAAAGAAGAAACTTTATAGAGAATGCCCACTTCATATAAATATCTACTTTTCCAGCATTTTTGCTGCTCATAAATGCCAACAAATATGATTTAGAATAGATAAAGGACGTGCAGTGTGCAGTGGCAATGTTTCAGAGCTGGCACTTAGACAAGACTTCCTTCCAGAAAACAGATCAGTTGGTCTGAGTGTGAAGCATCCATGTGGACAGATATAAACATAGGCAATTAAGAGATCAAATCAGTGCGTGACTTAGAGGTATGTATTGAGAAGATAGCCAGCTAAGAATGTTCAAGCGGTTATCCATGCTGATCTTACGATTCATTAAACCACGACATAATGCAACAAAAGATTTTGGTTTTACAAAGACCATTAGCATCTGTTCACATAACACATGGTAAAAGAAGAATGCTTTATACAGGGGACATGAATGAGGATAATTTCTTAGTCATCCTGGAACATTGTGGGAAAACTAGAGCCTGCATCCTGATTAATGCTCCCTGAAAAGCAAATTTGAAAACAATAAAAAAACCTTCTTTCAATTCAAGACAAAATTTCTATGAATTCTTCTCTTAAAACTAACAGAAGTTTTAAACTAAATATTTGCCTGGAAAACACTCCTTGGTCCCACACAGTGTGATATAATAGTGCAGGGGCATCTGTCAATACCCGTATCCGAACAGACGGTGAAAATGCAAATATTGGAAAAACTTCCGCTGAAATCTGAAATATTTAGATTTTTTAAATGCTGCTGCAGTTCCTCATGGATGTTGATTTGGATGCCTCATACTCCTGTTCTCCATAAACCAGGGTCTCTAGTCAGATTACATCTCCAGAGACTCTAAGGCCAGAAGGAACCAGTATGATCAGCTAGTATAACTGTAACACAGGCCACAGAACGTCCCCAAAATAGCTCCTGTTTGAGCTACAGCATATCTTTTAGAAAAAAATCCAATCCTGATTTTAAAATTGTCAGGGATGAAAAGTAATTCTAAGTCCATATTGACAGACTAAACAACCACTTTTAAATGCATGATGTATTGTTCAACTGTTTTATCTGCTACAGAGATGAGTCTATTGATTTTTATTTTTTTTCCCCTACACCGCCTTGAGGCAATTATTGTGGTACCAGATGTTATGATTGCTGTTAACTATTCTATTGTATGGGGAGTGACATAGTCTGTGCTATTAGTTAATGTGCAGGTTAATATCAACCAACTATTTCCGCAGTAAAATGTAATAGTACCAGACACTGGTGTGTGTTCAGCATTTTATTGTGACAATCTAACAACTGGAGAAAATTTCAGAGTAGAAAACTACATAACCCTTTAAATTTAAGCTCTATTTTTTATCCATCTATATACAGCAAAAAACAACATTTTGATTTTAGTTTGGGGGAGGGAATCAATTTTATACAAATACTTATTCAAATCTAATGTTACTCAAGAGTTAAACCTGTTTCTTGGATTGAGATGTAGTGCCCGTAGACTTTAGTAATGCTGCAGAACAAAAAGAACTGTTCTAATTTAAAGAGCAGTGACTTACTGCTAGTTCCCTTTTGCCCAAGCAGTATTATTACTAATATTTGGATTTTGTAGAAGTCTACTGTGCACTTAAAGAAACAGTGTCAAATTTGTTACTCTTCCATCTCAAAACCAGTTACTGCCATTGAAATTACTACCCCTAAGGAGATTAGATGAAAGTATAAAGTTTGTTTACTTTATGCATTTTACAGCATTTTGCTTATGGTCAGTGACCCCACTATAGTCAGTCAAGCCTAGGGTGACCAGACAGCAAGTGTGAAAAATTGGGTCAGGGTGTGGGGGGTAATAGGCAGGACTGGCGCCAGCTTTTTTACTGCCCTAAGCAGCGAAGCAAAAAAAAAAAATCCTTACCAGCAGGGGAAGCTGCTGCCGAATTACCGCGGGTGGCGAAATCAGCAAGAGGCAGTCCCCACTGCAATGCTGCTGATGGCGGAAGACACATTGAGCTCCCGCCAAATTGCCACCGTTGACCAAATGAGTGAGGAGCAGTCGCTGCCAAAATGCCACCGGCGGTGGAAGAGCTGTTGAGCTGCCACCGAATTATCGCCAAGGCCGCTAATTCCTCCTGCCCCAGCCGACCGCCTAGGTCACCTCATGGCTAACGCTGGCCCTGGTAATAGGCACCTATATAAGAAAAAGCCCTAAAAAATCAGGACTATAAAATTGGGACATCTGGTCACCCTAGTCAAGCCTCTGTGCCACAACTGACTCTCTGGGATTGATCCTCAGCTAATGTAAATTGTCAGCACTTTGCACTAGCTCAGGATATACCTTATGGCTAGATCCCCACTGGAGTCAATGGGGCCTTGCCCTGGTGGTTCTCAGTACAGGACTTAGGACTTATCCAGTTTCTCTTTTCCCTTGTATGGTATTTTAACCCCAATAGGAGGGAAAGTCCTTTTTTTTTAAGTAACTAGAAACCCACAACACACATACTATACCTGTGCCTGAGTCTTTGAAACAACATTTAACTGTTCAATATGGGCATGTGTTCAAGCTGGTGCTGATCATGAGATATGTCCACAAAGCTTGTTGGTAGAAGTGGGGGGAAAATATTCTTTATTTTTTAATTCAAGGCTAGCCTGTTTACAAAAGCAATCTTCTAACAATGTTGAAAATGTATTTTGTTCAAACTTTCATTGAAAAATCCACTATCGTAAGGCTGGTGGCAGCTGGAATAGGCATTTCTCCTTGAAAAGACTTACGAATCTTGAAAAACCTGGTTGAGAAGGTGGTGATTTTCCCTAACATTCATGCCATTCATAAGCACTGCAATGTCTTGGTAGTTTCCAAAACTATACGCCAGATATTCAACGGTGATCTGAGTAGTAAAGCTGCTTGCAGCCATGTAGAGCCACACTGAAGTTGAGAGCGCTCTACCTGGGCACAGTGGTCCATCCACACAGATCCAGCTTCATTTGTTCAGCAGCTAACACAATGGAGTCTGGCTCATGACTGTGGCTCCAAGCAATACACATCCTGACTAATACAGTCATAATATTGTGACAGGCAGTATTTTCTTGATATAATTTGAAGGTTCACATTTTAAATAATCAAAGTTTAAATCAGAGAAGTAGTTTGATGTATAGATCATTATACTTTTTTTAAAGAGAGTAGGAAGGAGTAGCAATTTGTCTGAGCAAAAAATATTAATTCTGATGCTCTAGTCTTGCAATGTTGTTCTAGTAGCTGGTTCCACAGTGTTTAAACCTTACCACATACACTTTTCATTAATAGTGCATTTATTCTGTGTGAGACAAATACTTCTTATTGAGTACTGACTTGTATATTCCTGCATGACTGTAATGACTTCAAGTTTCGCCTTCAAACAGTGTAAAAATATCAGACTTTGCTAACCTAGGGCTTTGTCACATTGTTCCAGTACAGTGTGTTGATCTCTCTTCCAGCAGACGATGATTCTTCCAAAACTTCCACATCCTCTAATCCATTTCGCATGTACGCTATTAGCCCATGTTTTGGATGGTTGACAGCAGTGATTTTGATATAGCCATAGATTTTATATCTGCCAGCTTTATCTTCTTCTTCCATGTGTATTTCTTGGAGGGCCACAATGTCAATATGATGGTCTTTGAGGGTCCTCAAGAGGTAGTTTGCTTTTTTCCCCTGACACTGCCCTAGCTGTTCAGCATACAAGCTTGCGTACCATCATCTGCACCCTGACCCAGATCTCAGCACAATGGCTGATTATTTCCAATGCTGGAAGCTTAGGCCAACCACCTCTGTGTTCCTCCTCCCCCCCCAAAAAAAGAACCATGGTCACTGCTTTCCATCTGAGCAATAAAATGGTGAATGCCAAACTTGACGTGCAGTTCTGCATTGACCATGTCAGCCATGAGGCTAAACCAAAGTGTCTTGGCCTTACACTGGATGGGTGTTGTCGCAAGATCAAACTCCTAGAACACCCAAGATAAGGTCAGGTCTTGTGTCGCGCTTATCAGAAAACTGGCCAGAACATCATGGGGCTCCATTCCATGGATCTTACTAACCGAAACAATTGCCTCGGTATATTGTGCACCAGTGTGGTCTCACAGCAGTCACAGTAAACTCACTCAATAATGCTATGCGTAGTGTCAGGGACTCTCAAATCAACTCCGGGTCCTATTGCACATCAGTCTCCACAGATTAGAAGAGCTACTCAGACATCTTGCTTTCCTAACCCTGTCAATGCAAACGTGAGGATCCCGCTGCACCATGATTTGCAGAACCTGCCAAAGGTGAGAATAAAATCCCGCAACCCTTGATGGAATCATCTCAAGAACCTTACACTCAACTTTGATACTGAGGCTCCATGGAGAGTCACATGGAGCATTTCAACTGCTCAAAACAAACAGCTCATTGTTGATCTTGTTGAGGAACCATCGGGTTTTGATTTATGTCAGAAAGACTGGTGCCGATTGAATCACATCAGGACATCTCATGGAACATGTGGATAAATCCTTTTTGCCTCATTTTCCATTTAAGCACATTCATGCGACTGTGGTCACCAGGAACAAACAATAGCGCACACCATATCTAATGCTTTAGCTAAATAAATCGTTAACACTTAAGAGATTTATTATTTGCATTCCAATTCCTGAGAAGGTACTGAATATCTCATGTTTGCTGTACTTTTCCAGTCTTTCAAGCCCAAGTAGTGGCACTGAAATTTGATGTAGTTGGAGGCCTATAGACAAGTGAAGTGTAGTGGGGCGGCTGCCCCACTCCAGGAAAAAAGGCTTAAAACAGCTCAGGAAATGGTTGTGGCTGGGAGCAAGCAGCTCCCAGACTAATTAGGCAGAGCAGCCACAGTTGTGGCTGGTTCAATTAAGGCCCAGCTGGCCCTGATAAAAAGGCTCAGTTTGGTGCTCAGAAGAGAATAGTCTCCTCTGCTTCCAGAGGTAGACAGGCCTGTCTGCTAGGAGCTTAAGGTACCTAGTATAAAGCAGGGCTGGGGCAAGGCAAGAGGAGCTGGGGGAGCTCCTGCCTAGGAACCCCCAGGCTGCAGGGCCTAGGAGAAGGCCCAACAAAGGGGTACTGTGGTTGCAGGGGGCAACCCATAGCTACTGAGACAGAAGCAGCAGGCCAACCCTCCTTGCCAGTGATGAGTGGCAATTATACTGCAGTCTGCCTCAGAGAATGGGGGCAAGTGGTGACTGGAAGTTGCCTAGACTGAGGCAAGGTGGAGATAGAGGGTGGGGGATCCCCAGGGAGGGGAGACCCTCAGACCTGTGGGGGTACTGCAGGGGTGCAGCACCCTTGGTAAGAGGGCACCGGGGTCTGGGAGGGACATGGGGCCAGAGCAGCAAGCAGGACATCGGCCTGCAGAGGGCAGTCCGGACGCTGGTGAGCTAATTCCCGGACAGACCAGCAGGAGGCGCCGCAGGGGTGAGTCGCCACCCTACTACATGAAAACTATTCAGTGTCTATTTTGTATTGGCCAGGATATTATAACTAAAGTAGGAGAAATAGAGCTGACATCTCTTTATTGAAAACTAAATGATTTTTCCATTACTATTAGCCTGTACCACTAAAAGCCGGGAGATTTATTATCAAATTACTAGGAAACACAAAGCATTCAATTAGGACTTGACTCTGAGGTCACATGTTTTTAATTCTTTTGCCCACACATCTCGCATGAATCTTTTTTTACTTGTAGTTTCTGGAATATATTATGAGAATATGTTTAATGTTCACTTTCCTCAAAAGACAATAGAAGGAACTCAGTTAAATTTAATACTTTTTTAAAAATCCCATAAGTCTTGACAAGTGTGTGTGGTAAAATTACAGTACAGTATTTTCAGCTGGTTGAAAAGCACAGTGTTATATCTACCACATTACCACTGAATCATCAGTAATATATGAATAAAGTTACAACTTAGAATATTTCATGATGGATTCAGGTGTTTTTCGAGTACCACTAGGATCCTGGTTTCTCTAGATTCATTCAGATATTAAGGAATACGTGGCCAGTTTACTCCTGTGTTGCATATCTATGTATTTTAGGTATTTACATGCTCCCCCCTCCCCCATTGCTGCAGTATCGGAGTCTCTCATCTTTAGTGTATTTAGCCTCACAATGCCCATGTGTGATGGGGATAATAGAACTTCCCTATTTTACACATGGGGACTCAAGGCACAGACTAAGTGATTTGCAAGGAGTTTGTGGCAATGCAGGGGATTGAACGCAGGTCTCCGAAGTCCCAGAAGTGCCAGAAGTCCACTGCAGTTGGCCCACAATGGTTAGATTTTCATGTGAGTGTTATTGACAAGTTTAATAATACTGGTGCTGGGATGCAGATCTAGATTTGAACGCCCCACTGATCAGGGGGTGCTCAGAGGCAGGGTTTAGGCACAGCCCTCTACAGAGGCAGAAGCCATTTTTAAAACTTGGATGTGGGTGGTGGTTTGAAAAGACTCCTCTCCCGAAGTTGATTGTTGTTTGGGTTTGACCCTAATGCCTACCTAATAAAATATGGTGGTTTTGCTCAGTGAACCAAAGCAGTAATCCTCAGTCTGCAGAGCAGAAGAGCCACTTCAGTGGAGCTGTAGGGAGCAGCTAAGTCACTGTAGCCTTGTGGTCTGATATGGAGGGGGAAAAAATATCAACCTATTGTGCCATGATTTCTTATGTTCATTATGACACTCACTTCTCTCTTTCTTCACTTCATTTCTTTCCTGGCTGCCAGAAGCAAATATAGGGTGTTTCTCCTTTTCCCTCCAAAGTCAAAGGGACTCTGATCAAAGCAAAAGACTCTATAAGAACCACATACACTGTCCCAAAGAGCGGCATGTGGTATTAGAGTCACAGATTGAAGATCATTATGAGATCATAAAATGTCTAGGCCGATAGAACACAAGCCCAGCAGTGCACTTCGCAGTGTACACTAATGAAACCTGTTTGCCAATAGACTATTCCTCCTTTCTCAATTTGGAGGCTCTAAGTTTTAACAGAGGCCAATGCTATAAACCTGATATAAGATAAAGGGACAGTAGTCCATCTGGGAGGAACTGATTGATAATACCTACTAGGTCTAATGAGACTTCCTTTAAAACAAAAACACTTGATTCCCTTAGTCAGGCAGGAGTTACTTTCAAAGAGGGATCATTGTAGAGTGGAAGTCAACTGGAAACTATTCAGGTGTCACCAGGGCCAAATTGAATGAATTTTCTCGTTCCCAGTGAAGTATATTTTAAACCATATACTTGCTACACATTTGGAGAAGCTTTGAGTCTTTCCCAGAGAGGAATTAGTGATAAAGTTTAAAAAAAAAAAAAACTGTTTTCCTGGAGCTCAGGTATGGTGACCAGATGTCCCGATTTTTTTAGGGACAGTCCCCCTCTGCCCCCCATCTCCTGTCCCGATTTTTCACATATGCTGTCTGGTCACCCTAAACTCAGGTGAAGAAACACTGAAAGATACAGAAATGCCACTTTCCTGCCTCTAGCTTTATCACAGCCTGTTGTTTAAAGAAGAGGGACTTCAAGTACCAAATTGATACATGATGTATACATTCACTGGTCTTTTTTCTGTTCTGTTTACAGACTTTGTCACATAAATAATTCCAAATACAGTAGACTCTCGATTATCCAGGATGATAGGGAAAAAATAATCCTGGTTAATAAAATCCTGGATAATCACCATCCATAGGAAACATAGGGAGTGGGGGTTGATTCACCAGCCATCCTGCACCGGGGGGAGGAGGTGTTGGTTCACTGGCTGCCCTGCGCCCTGGTAGGGGTTTTGTGTGTGTGTGTGCGCGCTTGGGGCGGCAGCAAAGCCAGAGCCAGCCCTGTGAGTTGCGCATATTTTTTTTGACATCCTGGTTAATCCACATCCTGGTTAATCCAATTTTGGATAATCGAGAGTCTACTGTAAGTGCCACACATTAAAATTCCAGAATTTCTATTCTCACAGAAGCCATTAAGTAACTATCTTTATCAGTACAAACATTATGAACACTCTCGATTGGCAGAATGAAAGAAAGAAATCAGATGCAGTAATAGCTAGATACACATCCAAAACCAATGAGGCCATTGGACCTACGTGGTCATCAGCTAAACTATGTTGTCCCTGGTCAATGAACCATCATTGACCTGCTGTACTCAGAACAATATTGCCTGGATAGTAAGTGATATGTTTAGGGGGGTTGTTTGTTTGTTTTGTACTAACATCTTTTATATGTCATGATTAGTGGACTACTGTAAAATCTTTGAATTAGAACTCAATCTAGGAATGTAAACTTATTAGCATTTTAGGCTCTCGCTCCTGTAGGAAATTACTTAATCTATTTATTTTAATTCCCTTGCCTGTAGGACATCTCTCTGTGTCTTGGAAATAGCATTTGACAAGGCCTTGAAGATTACAATGTTAAGATTATAATAATAATTAGATCCATTTGTAGCATTTCCTAGTTAGTTAATTTATAATATTGTACCATTGTAATAAAAATCAAATATCAGAAGTTTAATAGGGAACACTTAAGGTCTTTCCTAGAGGCAGGGCCAGATTCTCAGCTGATGTAAATCATCATCGCACCTTTGACATCAACGGAGCTACACTGATATACAGAAGCTGATTATTGCAGGGTACCTTAAGAATCCCATAGAAATTAGGCTCACACACAGTGGCTGGATGGAAAGTGGTGAGTTTATTGAAGGTCCCGGTCCTTTGGCGCTGGGGGCCCCAGTCAGCGTGACCGCAGAACGGGGGACCTGGCACATTGGAGCAATGCCCAGGGAAGAAGCCCATGGGGGGAGGGGGGGACACAAACGTGGGCTTAAATACACTTACACATTTACATCTCATACATAAACATATCTCATGAATAGCAAGCAGGCAACCACCTGTTGGTTGATTACACGCTGTCCAGCACTTATTGGTTACACGCTGTTCTGCACTTGTTTTGCCATCCTGCCTCAGTTTACCTGTTTAGTTTCACACAAGCTGAAATTCACACAGACCAAGTAAACAGCTCACACAGCTAAGAAGCTCTTCTCAGACACATACACACAAGATAACAGGAACACAAGGCCATTCTCATGCTGATAACCTTAATTACACGTTACCCTGGAGGCGACTTAGAAGCGTAACTGCACCCCCTACCGATTGCTGTCACATTAACCTTTTGCTCACTACACTGATGATTTAGCCTTTATCTACACTTAGCTTTCAGAATACCTTTCAAAACCTTGAGAATAAAAATTCTCTCTCTAACAACTGGCATTTTCTATTTGATAAACTTTTCTTTCTCCACCCCCATTTTCACTGGAGTTAATATGGCTTTTTTGAGTTTGGTTCCATATTTTACAATAATGCGGATGAACATCAATTATGTTGGCACAGCTCTGGATGGGAGACTTCTTATTTAGTTTATGGTGTTATCTGGCACTGCCTCAGCACAGAATAATATTAGATTATTTCTCACTACATAAACCAGGAATGACTGTTTTAAATTTCTCAGACAGGCTAGCAGATTACTGCAACATGAAACAATGTCTACATGCAGGTTGCTATAGACATTATGTGAAAACAGAATTGATCAGAAGTTGCCTCAAAATTCACATCCATAAATTTGCAAGTTCACAAAAGAAGGATGCAATAGTGGCTTTCCTATCCTCATTGCATCACTTCTCAATTCACTGCATGCTACGTAAAATGCCACTGACCATTATATTCCTCTCCTGGATCTCTGATCATGGCACTTCTGTCTTCCAATCCCTTTACTGGTCCTCCACTAAGCTTCCACGTTCTTCTCTCCTGAAGGTTCCTTTTGTATTGCCCTCTCATTCTTTTCTGTGACCTCTTTTATGACTCTTGCCCTTTAGCCACTGGGGCGTGATGATTTACATTTTTTAATTATCAAAGACAGCTTGAGCTAGATTAGGTCTTGGTCATTGCACAGCACTGGGGGAAAATACTGAGCTCTGAGTCATCTCTTTGCAGTCCCCTGAGAGAGGGGGTGGGCATAGCTATATCTCTCTGTGCTGTGGTGCGGTGATGCCTAGCTAGCACAGCAGAATGTAGGAGGCTGTTACAAGGTGGTGTAACTTAGATCAAGCCTGAGACTGATTTTTAATCACCTCTAGAGCTGCACTAACATATGGCACTATCATTTCTCTCATCCTTCACCCTCCCTTCTTCTCTGGCTTGCAGGTAGGTTGAGACCAAAATGTGATGCTGGTAAATCAGGTGCCAGCTCTTGAGAAGGCTGTAGAGGTCAGCTGAGCACTGACAAATTCATAGCTGGAAACCAGACCAGCTGTATGTAAATATTGTTCAAGATAGGTGTTAGTCTTGTAAGTATGTGTTTAATGCATACAGTAACATACAAGTATTTTATAGGATCTAATCTACTTATAATGTCTGTATCCCATGTTTAAGGTAATATGTAAGTTTTGCTTTATAACTGTAAAAATGCCTGCTCTGAACTAGTGAACCTAAGCAGGAAAAGTGGTTTTCCCACCCATCCAGAGGACTAAATGTGCCATTGCAGAATATCACAATACAAAGTCTGGTTTAATGGCCCTGACACAATTGTAAGAAAGCATATCCCATCAGCTTGAATTCTGTAAGAAAGAAATAAAGATAGCTAACATGAAGATTTTTCATCTCTTTGCTGTTTAGACTCTTACAAGGGCTGGAGCTAAGAAACAAAAAGCAGAGATCCAAAGGGTCCACCTGGGGTAAACTCTAAACAAACATTCAATGCAGACAGATTACTACTACATCTGTCACCTTTTGGAACCATAGACTGAACTCATTTGTGTATATATTTTTACCTGCTTTAATGTGTTGTGACAGACCACTCTCTCACCCCTCTCAGGAACAGGCAGGAACCCTTCTTTTGCTCCAAACAGTGCTCTTTTATTCACAGTGCAGGCCCCACCACCAATATATACAGCTTTGTACAGTCCTTCTTTCCAATTACAACTCTACAGTCTACAGCATACAACTCTCTATGTAGTTCAGCTCTACAGCTTGCAGCTCTACAGACTCTATATAGTCCAGCTCTAAACACACAGCTCTAAACAGCTCTGAATAGCTCCAACCACCAACACTATATACCATCCCCACCACACTGGGCTTGCTTCCTGGCAGGCCTTTTATCCCCCTGAGGAGGCTGCCAGGTGTCACTCATCAAGCCTGAGCCCTCTACAGCCCAAGTGGCTAATTAGCCTTCTCTGCAAGGGAGGTTTGCAGGCTTCTGCTCCCTCTTAAAGGGCCCGCAGGGCTGGCTCAGACACTCCTGGCCAGCACCCTGCCACAGTGTAAATAACTCTCTCATTTGTTTTTCCTAGTTCATAAATCTTTAATTAGTTCACTATAGGATTGGCTACCAATGTTGTCTTTGGAGTGAGATATAAGGTACAAATTGATCTTCGGTGAGTGACTGGTCTCTTCGGACTGGAAACAACCTGAGTATTTTGTAATTGATTTATTTATTTATGTAAGTGACTATTTACTACTAAGACCAGCTTGCCTGGGTGGCAAGATAGACTAGAATGCCCAAGGGGACTGTCGGTGACTCCTTAGTACGACTGTTAGAGTGATCCAGGAGTTCACATCTGTTACTGGGTGGGTTAAATCTAATTCTAGAACAGACCATCAGTTCGTGGTCTCCGCTCTGCTTTTGGCAGTCTGCCTTGCGGCTGACACTCTCAGTTGTGAGCCACTCCTGACAGCATGACACAAGAGAACTTCCATTCCTGGTTGCATGTTCCCAAATCATATGCCTATTAAATAAGGAGTGGGAAAGGTTACATGAATTTTATTAAGGTTACAACGTCAAGTCCTGCATAATTAGGAAATGCCCAGAATTAAGGTTGCCTGTGGATACGTCTACACAGGAATAAAAGATCTGTGACAGGACTGCCGCTGGCCCTGGTCAGCTGACTCAGGCTCACGGGGCTCGGGCTGCAGGAATAAAAATTGCTCCGTAAACATATTGCTCTGGGATTCTCCTTCCTCATTGGGTCTCAGAGCTCAGGCTCCAGTCTGAGTCCTGCGAGCCCAAATCAGGTGACCTGGGCCAGCTTTGGGTACCTAACTGCTGTGTAGATGTGCTCTGTGTAGTCGTAATTCAGCCCCCTTGTGCATATATATATTATGATACAGTGTTTAAGGGCGTCTGCCTCATTCAGCATGTAGGATGAGCAGCGGATGAATCCGGCGTGGGCAGTAAGGAAGGTGATGTATGTGGAACACCTGCTTGACTCTCTTTAGAAATTGGAAGATGCACAGAGAATAAGGAAGAGCACTGCCTGTGGCATCTTAATTCTGGTGTTTCCTAATGTTTGAATGCTCTGCAATCTTAATGTTTTAAAGTCACTTTTGTATGTTTTGTTTTTTTTTTAAGATGAAAAACAGATAATACCTGCAACTATTCCTCTGCCCCTCTCCCATCATCATAGTTTGAACTCTAAAACGTTTAGTATGGAAACTGAACCTTTGAGCTACAGGACTAACTATGTAAGCTGGGAGAAGGACAGTATGGTTAGCCTATGTGAAGCAGCCACTAGAGGTGGATGCATAACACTAAAACAGTGGGTTACACTTCCATGGGTAGCCCTGTTTTAAAGTTGGCACAGGCAAAGATAATGATGTCAGGTTGTTACTGAGGGCTGGTCTACACTAGGGGGAGGGTTCGACCAGAGATACGCAACTTCAGCTACATGAAAAACCCAGCTGAAGTCGGCATATCTTCAGCTGACTTACCTGCCCTCCTCACAGCAGCAGCGTTCGGCAGCGGGCTTCTCCGTTGACTCCAGCTTGTGCCTTTCGGCAAGCTGCAGTTCCGGAGTCGACGGGAGCATCATTGGCGATCGATTTATCGCGTCTTGATGAGATACAATAGATCGATCACTACCCACCAATCCGGCAGGTAGTGAAGACATACCCTGAGTGGTGGTGTGTAAGTGGATGGGATTTGGTGCTGCTAGATAAGATCTGTCAGTTCTGTTCCCAGCTCATGTAACCTCTTTGTAGGTATGAGGCCTTGTGTCATAACAAGGGGCTACAAAAGGTGCAGAATTAATAATATCAGTCAGTACAAAATGAGTCGAACTCCTGGTATGCAGTTCATGTCCACCTAAGACAAATGATAGTTTGATGGAGGAAAGCACTGGCATCAGTAAGAGGACTGTTTTTGCCAGTGTTCTGTCCAGAATTTGAGCTCTGTGTGGAATGCTGAAACAAGACAACAGGATAGGACGTGCACACTGTTGAGGGAATTCTTGCTCTGCTGCCAGAAACAAGCACCGATGAAGAATGGGGGTTCTGACAGCCTGTTAGTGCCAAATCTGAATGGATTCCCATGAGGCTAGCAAAAGGCATTTCCTTGACCTGAGGGCTATGCCTCTTTTCAATTTCCAAACTCTGCTGCCAGCTATGCTGCAGCTCTTCAAAAACAGGTTCCAAAAATAATTGATAATGCAAAGTGTTCAATAACTTTAACATAGTTGTTTCTGTCCCATCCCTCATAAGGGGAATTACTTTGTCCACCTCTAAAAACAGCCATTGGAGAGCAGCAGTAGACATATCCTACTTTTACAGAGTGCTGTAGGATCTCTAAAATCCATGTAGACCAAACAGGAACTAGGTTTGTGAACTGCAAGTATATTACAATGTATATGCATAAACCACTATGTCACAATTTCCAGCTATTAGAGATTTTTGGATGCCTCTATGTGCAGCATGTGAGACAAACAATTAATTTCAACTGTAACTCAAAGGATCTGTACATGTGACTAATGGTTTAGCTAGGCTCTATCATTTGCTGATCTCTGAAGAACATTCAGTTTCCCATTGTCAAATAAGGAATGACCTCAACTAATAACAAATGCTTTTCATTAACTAAATGTTATTACAATTTCCTTAAAATCGTCATCATCATCTTCACTCTGTGACCTGTCTCCTGGAAGGCAACCTCTGACACTCTGAAGTAAATAGACCATAAAACATGCATTTTGTTGAGTTTGAACAACTACAATGCTCCAAGTGTTTGCAGGATTTTTGTTATTTATAGAAAGTCTTTCATAATTTTCAGGAAATGTTCAAGGTTTCATCAAAAATATTAACTTTTTTGCTGATGGATTTTTTAAAAACTGTTGTGTGACTTACAGAATCCTACAAAGCATCACTGTTTAAACATATATGCTTACTAAGCTATTCCCCTGCTTGATGTCTCTCCTTGTCAATCAAACTCTGAGAGGACAAGGTTCTTATTATGAAATGGAAACCAGACCATTGTAGTAATTATTAGAGATGGGTAAATGAGTAGGAACCTAGAACCATCTAGGTTTCAAAAGATTCTAAAAAGCTTTGCAAATTTGCAAATCATTTTCAAGTGTTGTTTTATTCAAAGGGATGCCGCCATCTCACAGAGCCTGGGTCCTGATTCTCCACTGACTGGCACTCTGTGTATTACTTACCCTGAAGAAGTTCAATCAAAGTAGAAGGGTAGCATTTTTCATCTTGCACAGGGGTCAGTGATGAAAGATGCAAACCATCACCATTCCACTTTGATTGTGTATAAAACCACTGAGCATGAATGTCAATAACTACAGGATGCAAGGTAGAGGAGAATCAGACCCATATGTTACAAACAAATAATTTCACAGTGTTACTGATAACACCTTAAATTATTAACAATGAAAGATTTTAAATGAATGGTTTATGTTTTAGTATTTATGCTCTATGGTTACTTTGATTACTATTTCTTTCAACTTGGGCAGTTAAGGCAGTTTTCAGTTTTGTTTATGCTCAGTTTCACTTCCAGGTTCTTAATTTACAAATGCTTGGATTTCAAACATTATAGGAAAATGTTTGTTTTAAATCAATTGTCATATCATTGGAAATAAATTATACTTAGGTTTAATAAAGGCATAGTTTTACAAAATCTAAATTTTGAGCTAAAATAAAAGTTACATATCCATTTAACATTTGTGTGTAATGGAATAGAGATGTATTGTCACTTACAAAGAGAATAAAGGTACAGCACAGTCCCAAAGAACTCCAAATTGAGGGCCCACTCTTGCAATCTGATCCACAGAAGTGGATGCTTATGCCTGCATAGACCATCATTAACTTCAACTGGAGCCACATGTAGGATCAGGTCCTAGGACAGGAATTGGCGGTTCACAGGCAAGGAAGAAAGTTACATATTTTCTTGGTTTTTTGCAAGGTGCACATCATGTAAATTCCAATTTTATTAACTTAGCCCTAGTCTACACTGGCGGGGGAGTCTACCTAAGATACGCAACTTCAGCTACAAGAATAGCGTAGCTGAAGTCGATGTACCTAGATGAACTTACCACCGTGTCTTCATGGCAGTGAGTCAACTGCTGACGCTCCCCCTACGACTCCGCCTGCGCCTCTCGCAGCAATGGAGTACCGGAGTCAACAGGAGAGCGTTTGGGGATTGATTTATTGCATCTAGTCTAGACGTGATAAAGACCTGTGATAGTGAGCCAGAAGAGTATCCAGAAGCCTGGATACTATCCTACTACAGGACAGGCCCAACAAAGGGAAAAACAGAACATCATTAGCCATCACCTTCAGCCCCCACTTTAAACCTCTCCAGCGCATCATCAAAGATCTACAACCGATCCTGAAAGATGATCCCACCTCTCACAGATCTGGGGAGACAGACTGTCCTCGCTTACAGACAGCCCCCCAACCTGAAACAAATACTCACCAGCAACCACACACCACACAACAAAAACACTAACCCAGGTACCTATCTTTGTAATAAAACCCGATGACAACTCTGTCCACATATCCATTCAACTGACACCATCATAGGACCTAATCACATCAGCCACACATCAGAGGCTCATTCACCTGCACATCTACCAATGTGATATATGCCATCATGTGCCAGCAATGCCCATCTGCCATGTACATTGGCCAAGCCAGACAGTCTCTATGCAAAAGAATAAATGGACACAAATCTGACATCAGGAATCATAACATTCAAAAACCAGTAAAACACTTCAATCTCCCTGGCCATTCTATTAAAGACTTAAAGGTGTCAATTTTAAAACAGAAAAACTTCAAAAACAGACTACACGAGAAGCTGAGGAACTGGAATTAATTTGCAAATTGGACACTATCAACCAAGGAACTGTAAATGGCTTTGTCATTACATTAATTGAATGCATTTCCCTAATTAAGTTTCTTTCTCAGGTTCTTATCAATTGTCAGAGATCCATTTAATTTTCACTACAAAAGGGTTTTTTTTCTCCTGCTGATAATGGCCCATCCAAATTAAACAGCCTCTTAGAATGGGTATGGTAATGTACAACATTTTTTGCTTTCTGTGTATATAAATGCATCTTACTTCTGTGTGTTCCATTCTATGCATCCAATGAAGTGGGCTATAGCCTACAAAAGCTTATGCTGAAATAAATTGGTTAGTCTCCAAGGTCCCACAAGTATTCCTCATTTTATTTACTATCATTATGGAACCCCTCCATAAATGTTGGATTCTTTTTCTTTTCCTTTTTCTTTTCTACTTTGCTCCATTCTTATATTTCAATACCAGACATCATTCTAAGACACAAGGAGAGTCCTCCTAAAATATTTATTGGATTATTAAAGTGTACTGCCTTTCATATCTAGTGGATCGTGTTTTATAGAAATCCCACCAGTTCTCACCACAGGAGTCAGGTGATGTTCGTAAAGTTTTGTTTCTCATATAGGCATTGAAATAAAAGGACACTCAAGTTGCACAATCAAGCCTCCTTCTTGCAAAGGAAACCTACTGCAGAATAGTTAGAAAGTTTCTTTAAGAGGAAAGGAGCTAAGAATAGTGGGCAAATTTTGCAATAATAATGCTCTGATTTAGCAGTTTACATCAATACATGTCAAAGCATTTGACAAAGAAAGTCATTATTAAGGGGACCCGCAAAAGCTGCCTAGCTGCCCCGGGAGGTAAGAGGACCCCTCAGCAGACCAGCCCCCACAGATAGAGGGACCTTGGAGCTCCCACTCGCTGCAGTGATGGGGGACCCAGGAGCACCAGCAGCAGTGGGTGCTGAACCCGCCTCCCCATTTTGTCAGGGATATTTTGAGTGAAAGTCAGACAGATCACAAGCTTCTGTGATTTTTTGTTTGTTTATTGTTCATGACTTTTACTAAAAGTATCTGTACAGTAGCCTGAGTTATTATTCCCATTTTACAGATGGGGACATTGTGGCACTGGGAGGAAAGTCACTTTCCCAAGGTCACCTAGCAAAGCAGCAGCAGAATTGGGAATAGAACCCAGCTTTCCTGGGCCCCGGTCCAGTGCTCTATCATAAGGAACTACTGCCTCCCCCCTCCATTGATTTTTACCAGCAGTCAATTGGGTGCAATGTATATGAATCAATAAAGTCAATGAAAATATGTATAGTGTGCTTGGCCATATTCATGGCAGGAATAATCTCCTATCTTCAACAGGCCAGAAGCATTGCAAGGTTACTCCAGTGACTTCACTTGAGTTACCCCAGGGATGAATTTGGCTGATTGTTATTGTTGTTGTTTTTTTTTAGCTAAAGGCAGCAACTTCACTTTTTAATCCTGATTTTTAAGTACAATGGCAAGTGCCCCAATTATCTAAATAATCAAATAAATATTTGATAGACAAATATTTGTAAATTCAGAATTTGTAGTCTAATTCCTGTGACAGGGCCATTCAAATGAATGGACTGTCAAAATGAGAATAAGTCCACTCAGCAGCAGAACAGATTGTGCTCTGCTGTAATTTCCAATACGAATTTGTTTTTTAAAATAACATAGCTCAAATTCAAGTTTCAAAATCACATTGATTATGCATTGCTTGGTAAAGAACTGGAATATATTGTCAATGAAAGGGACTAAAGGGACAAGTTAACAGTAATGGGAATATAATGTTCATCTGAGGAAAAGAAGGTCAATAAGATCCTAAGCAGCATCCAAAGTTGTACTATAAATACAAGTCAAAAAAACTTATAGCACTGCACAAGGTCACTGAGAGGTCCCACCTGGTATAAAGTGGTATCCAATTTGGGGCATTTTGCCATCCTGGGGAAGTATAACTTCTAGAGAAGGTTCAGGAAAGATCTATTAAATTGATTGTCTGCATAATTGATTTGCTTTTGTAACATAGGGTAGGAGGGTTTTGGAATCAGGAATGGAACACAGCCTATGGGGCAAGAAAATCTGTTGGATTGGGGATTGGTCCTGCTTTGAAGAGGGGGTTAGTCTAGATGATCTCCTGAGGCCCCTTCCAACTCTAAGAGTCTATGAATATAGATGATTAACTGAACAAACTTAGAAGATATGGATAAAGTGGGATAAACTAGTTACAAACATAATTACTCTAGATTTTCATATTTATATGTAAATAAAACAGACAATTTGTTGCCTCTACTTTGTTGTGGCACTGACACATGTACAAGCAGCAAAAGGAAAATAAGCTTAAATTTTAATTCTACTTCTCTCAAATAAAATGAGTAAGTTAATCTCTGAGAACCAGCTATTCCCTGTACCTGGCATGACTGTGCAAAGCAGATGTTGCAAGATGCTTTTCTTCCCACTTTGCATTCCTTCATGGAGACCAAGAACCACTGTGGTTTCCACCATGTCTTGAGCACAGGAGCTGCACACCTGAGCTGGCTGAAATTTTTGAACTTCAAATTTGAAAACTTGGAGGACAAAAACTGACATAATATAAATTTATCCCCCCCCCCCCGCACCCCATTTCTTTCTTTGGACTAGTTCCTGATGCTCCCAGTAGTGCCCTGTGGGGTGTTATTCACTCCAAAGAGAGTAGAGCAGTGGTTTTCAGCCTTTTTTTCATTTGAAGACCCTAAAAAAATTCAACTGGAGCTGCAGATCCCTTTGGAAATCTTAGACATAGTCTGTGAACCCCCCAGTGGCCCAGAGACCACACGTTGAAAACCACTGGAGTAGGGAACTATCACAGCAAGACCTCTGCCCCTTTCCTTCACTCTGCTCCAGTCAGCAAAGCTGGCCAAGAGAAATAATCAGATGTGAAAAGGAATGCATGCAGCCCTTCCAGTGTGTTGGAGCACTCCTGGAAGCACTGAGCCTCCTTGAGGTGCAATACCTTGCAGAGATTTCCCCGATGATACACCTCCAAATCAGGCCTGTGCTCAATGGCACAATCACACTTATAGTTCAAAATATTATAGGTTATAAACTGCTTAGCTACCAGCAAATGAACACCTGTGTAATAGGGTGACTGACTCTGAAAACCCCATAGAGGAATGCAGTGTTCTTCTAAAATCACCCTAAGCTACTAAACCTACATAATGATTCTGGGTAATTACTGCTGAGTGAGGCTAGCAAGTGGAACCGATCAACAACTATCATGAGATAATTGTGTTCCTGTGGGCCAGGCAGAAGTAGGGAGGGGAGACAGAGAAGGTCCTGGAGGAAGCCTTAGAAATAACCAAGCTCAGAAAGTATACCCAGGATGTGGTGTTTGGAGATTGAATTTCTAGTTTGTTTGTGCTTCTGAGGATGGGGGGAGGACTCTGGCTACCTCCTCAAAGTTATTTAGGTGCCTAACTCCCATTTATTTCAACAGGAATTATATTCCTACACCCTTTTGTGAGTCTGGGCCTCAGCCCATTCACAAGCAATATACCTAGTGAAAAAGCACATTTGCCCCTATGAATCTCTGCTGAAGCCAAAGAGAACACTTGGGTGTGGCTCTGGAAAGGCTTATTGTAATGTTAAATGGCAACAGCCAATCTATTTTAATGGCTGTCCTGAAAAATCCCTTGATGTGCTCCAAAATCCACTAACAAAATGCTGGAGTTGGAGACATGTAATCTAAGTTAAAGAATGCCCTGTAACACATCAAAGGGTTTATGACAGGATTCTACTTAAGCTACTTTTGCTTAAATGCTTGAAAGTCAGTTTGGTATAAAGGAAGGAAATTATTGAACCTAAGGAAAACATTTGTGTGATAATACCTGCACAATCACATTTTTGTGACAGGCTATTAAATGCAGATGTTTAGCTGTGCATTACCTTTTCAATTTGGGTTTCACACTGTTTTTAGTAAAGGACAGAACTGAAATTAGGCTAGTGGATGTATCTCTAAATTACTCCACTTTCCCAAATGGATTCATATTGATTTTGTGAATGCATCTTCGAAACAAATAATCTTTGGCAGTCTAACTGGCAGAATCTCAATTTCCACTTAATTGCTGCACAGACAGTGTTGCGGGAGATTGGAATAAAACTTTGCTAGTTGAGAGTGAAAGAAGAAATTCTAAAAACACTTCTGTAGATATCTGTCCCCAATAAACGAAGCCAGCAGCCTTTTGATTATTTTCACTTCTCCCCACCACAAATTCAAATACCACAATCAAGGTTTTATATGGGGGTGCCTGATAATCAGCTCTTGCAAAATTACATTATAGATACATATGTAGAGACTATCATATTATTACCAGCATATTTATATGCTGTTGGTGCAAACCATTAGTGCTCTTATTTCTTAAGCCAAGGGATCCATTAGTATAATTTTGCAAACTATTCTTTAATTTTAAGCTTAATTTTCTCTCTTGCCTTTCAGTCTTGATGCTGATATGAGAGGATTTGAGCTTCCAGATAGTTATTTGTTCATGGTTTGTTTTGCCAGTGGCCTGCGTGGTCAATATTGGCTAACATAGCTGAAAAACTAAATTCTTTGGGGAGAGAAATAGGAGAGGGGGCACAGCTGGCATTCTTTGGAACAGAAAATATATAGATCTCTCATTTGGTTCAGCCTAGTGCATTCTTTTAAAAAAAAATGTCACTGAAAATTTTCTCTGAGACCTAAGAATATAAAAGTAGCCAGACTGGATCAGACCTGAGGTGTGTCTATTCTAGTATAGTGGCTAATACCAGATGCTTCAGAGGGAAGTGTAAGAACCCTACAGAGTAGGCAGAGGTGGGATAATCTGTCCCCCACATTGGTCTCTACTAGGTACATAAAATTGGTAGAGATGAGAAACAACTCTGGTAGAGAAGATCTCACAGTACCCATAGAGCAGGGGTTCCCAAACTTGTTTTGTGACTTGTTCACTGGAGTGCTTTACCTAAGCCACTCAAAGACAGGCAGGAGACAAAGGCCAATTTCCAAGCTCCTCCACCTTGCACCTTTGGTGGAATATAAACCCCAAATTATATCATCTTGCACTGCACAGGGATCTGTACCATGTAAGCTCATTAATAAAATTCACCTTCCTCTCAATGTGGGCAGGATATACAACAGCCTTTGCTCACAGAGCTGAGATTTTTCACTAGACACTTCACTCAAAACACACTAGTTAGGACAAAGCATAAAACAAGTCTATTAACTACAGAAAGATGGATCATAAGTGATAGCAAACAGATCAAAGCAGATTACCTAGTAAATAAACAAAACCACAAACTAAGCTTAAAATACTAGATAAGACTTGAATTAGTGATCTCTCAGCCTTAGTGATGATACAAGCAGTCCATCAAGTTTCCACACGCAGGCTAGAACTCCCTTTAGTGCAAGACCAGCACTTTCCCCAGTCCAGTATTTGTTCTTTGGGTGTTTTCAGGAGTTCTCTCATGTGGGGAGTCAGATCCCTTGATGATGTCACATCCCACCTTGTATAGCTTCTCTATATGGTGGGAACTCATTATTCCAAACTCAGTTCCCAGTCCAGTTTGTGGAAAAATACAGGTATGAAAATTGAGTTCAGTGTCATGTGGTTTGATCACAAGCCCTGCTGAGTCATAGCAGCTGTTACTCATAGGCTGTCTGGAATGTTCTCAGGAAGGCTCAGCTGGTGGGGGGAGAAGCTTCTCCTAAGGCCTGTTGTTTCCCCTAATGGTCCATTACTCTGAATAGGCCCTTCACAACCAGCTGTCTAGACTGGAAGCCTTTTGCCTACTGGGTGCTATCCAGGTGTAACCACATTTGAAATACAGATACCTAGTCAATATTCATAACTTCAGATACAAAAATGACACATGCACACAAAGAGGAGAATCATATTCAGTAAATCATAACTTTTCCAATGACACCTCACGAGAATATCTTGTACTGGATGCATCATAATTATGTTATAATCATACAATTATCAAGAATATGGGGTTCAGTGTCACGCCTGCATCTAAGAATTTTAAACTAGATTGCTGAGAAGCTCAATGAATCATTAATGTTGATTTCCAATAAGACTTGGAATACCAGGGATGTTCCAGAAGACTGGAAGAAAGTTAATGGGCCAATATTTTAAAAGGGTTAATGGAGTGACCAGGCTAATTATGACCTGTCATTCTGACATTGATGCTGGTCAAGATAATGGAGATACTGATTGATAGAGAATTAAAGGTGGGCAATATAATTAATGCCAATCAACATGGGTTTATGGAAAATATATCTTGTCGAACTAACTTTCTTTTTTTATGAGATTACGGGTTTGATTGATAAAGGTAGTTGTGTCAGTGTAATATACTTAGACTTCCATAAGGCATTTAACTTGGTATCATATAGCAGTTTTGTTATGCTGTCTGAAGTAGCTCAGACTGTAAGTTCCTACTTCAGGGCAGACTGTCAGAAAACAGGGCAGAAACCCCAAACTGGTGGTGTGTTCTGTAATTAAACTTTACCCAGCCAGTAACAAATGTGAACTCTATATCACTATAACTGATATAACACTATATCAGTCTTACCACGGAGTCTCAGACAATCCCTTTGGACTCTTCAGTCTATCTTGCCACCAAATCAAGCTGGTCTTTGTGATAAAAGGTCACTTGAACCAAAAATCACATCACATTTAAGTTGCTTCCAGTCCCAAGAAACCAGTCATTTACCCAGATCAATTGGTATCTTCGTACAGTGGCTTTAAACTTTTCCAACTACTGTATCCCTTTCAGGAGTCTGATTTTCTTGAATACCCAAAATTTCACCTCCCTTAAAAACTATTTGCTTACAAAATCAGACATAAAAATACAAAAGTGTAATTACTGAAAAATTGCTTTCTTTCATATTTTTACCTTATAATTATAAAATAAATTGGAATGTAACTATTGTACTTGCATTTCAATATATAGTATATAGAGCAGTATTAACAAGTAATTGTCAGTAAGAAATTTTAGTTCCTGCTGACTTTGCTAGTACTTTTTGCATAGCCTGCTGTAAAACTAGGCAAATATCTAGGTGAGTTGATGTACCCCTGGAAGACTTCTGCAGACTCCCAGGGGTTTGAGTATCCCTGGTTGAGAACCATTGTCCTAGATCTCACACCAAAGACAATGCTGATAGCCAATTCTATAGTAAACCAACTAAAGGTTTATTAGCTAAGACAAGCAAATCAGAGTTATTGAGAGGCTAAAGCAGGCAAAATACACGTACAGGTGAGTTGCAGTCCATAATTCCAAATGGTATCAGAGATGTAGTAATTTGCCAGTTTCTCAAAAGTCTCCCACAACTGCCCAGAGTCCCTCTGGGGATCTCCATCTTCTCATTCAGTTATTCTGCCCTGTTAGAATCCAAACAGTCCAGAGATGAAGGATCTTTCCCGGAATCCAGACTACCCAGAAAATAAGATGACAGGATCATTACCCTTGTGGGCTCTTCCTTTCATAACAGAGAGTGAAGAATGTGTGGATTGCCACGGACTCGCAGGGGCGAGGAAAAATTGCAGGCCTGTTATTTACCAGGTTGCACGTGGCAATAAACTATATAGGTAAGAGACGCAAGGGGAGTGTGGGTCAGGACGTGAGCTGCAGATGCACAGACACACACACACAAGTAAAAATTAATCAATTCAAAGTTTTACTGGGGATAATTACAAGGGGTAAGGGAGCAGTTTTTGATTAGCTAATAGACTTAATGAAACTTAAAACACACAATGACTAAAATACCTACTAACAATATTTACAAACAAAGATGCAGCATTTAGTAATAATTGATACTTACAAATACAAACCAATGCATAACACGACCGGTAAACGTAGAAGCTCTATTTGAAACACGTGAGCTGAGAGAGAGGCTTCGAGTTGATCAGGCTCGGTTACGTGGGGTACACGGGATACACGGATACACGGGATTCGTTTTCCTCTCTCTGTCTGCACATGGCAGGCAGAAACATAAGTACCAACTATGACATCACAAAAGTGTCATAGGGGACGGGGCCCAAAACTTGTTTGTGTTCACTTCTGATTGGCACAAGCAAAGTTTACACCAAGTAGGGGAGCAGGTGCCTCAAAGTCTGGCTTCGCCCCCAAAGGTGAGGAAATGCACATTGTTATAGAGTGCAAGCGAAACTGAATGACAAAAGACGAGGCCAGGGCAGGAGCAGGTGACCCAAAGTCTGGCTTCACCCCCAAAAGGGGAGGAAATGCATATAGTTTTAGAATGTGTTCAAACCTGAATGACAAAAGAAGAGGCCAGGGCAATACTAGGATGGGCAAGTGTTACAGGATGCAGACAGGAACTCATCAGAACAGAATGCATCTAAAGTCTTTGACCTCTGATCATCTCACACAATGACCAGTTGCATTGAAATTAGCTCTTTTCTGTTAAAGTTCCTTATTTGCATTCCACGGGGCTTTTTTCTCATTCAATGAGTTATTTAGTTATAGAGGTATATACAATGTAAACGTCCACTACTACATTCCAATGGGATACAGATAAGTGAAAACAATTCAAGTAACATCCCATTAGTTTGGTTAAAAAATTAGAGCAATATCAAATTAATATGGCACATGTTAAATGTAGTGACAGCTGGCTAACTGATTGGTGTCAATGGAACTGCAATCTGGGAATTATCATCAAAAAAGTGTGTTTATAGAGGGATCCAGCAGAAATCAGTTCCTGTGCCTACACTTAACATTTTTATCAGTAACTAGCATAAGTGCCCGGCGCTGCTCGGGTCAGTCGGAGGTGGGGAGATGGCAGACAGCTGACACCCCCTGACCAAAGCCAACACCCACACCTCACCCCTCACCCACCCCGACACCTTCCCAACCCCGAAACCCGAAACCCCCACCTCACCCCCCGACCGAATCCGACACCCCCACCTCACTTACCGTCCCACCAAACCCAACTGGGATCCGTCGCAGGGGAGGAGGGGGCCCAGAGCCGAGGGATTCCGGGGACCTTCGCAGGTGGGGGGGGCACAGGGCTGATGTAGTCCGGGGTTCCGTTGGGGAGGTGGGAGGGGCAGAGAACTGAGGGATCTCCGGGGTTCCGTTGGAGGAGGGAGGGGTGAGCTGAGCGAGTGAGGTGTCTGTTGGAGGGGGGTATTATGACATCATCACCACCTAACCGCCCAGCCGATGTGATTGGCCCTGAAATACTTTCACCCCTGGGGGGCGTCAGAGGTGAGATCCGAAAATTTTTCGACCCTTACCAGCATCTAGACCCCAAGACCCCTCACTGTACCAAATTTCAAGTCTCTGTCTCAAGCGGTGCGGGAGGACTTCGCAGTCATACGTACATACATACATACATACACACATACATACATACACCACTTGACTTTTATATATATAGATATAGATGTGGGGAAAAAAAACATAAAATCTTCATTGACAAAGTTTGTGAATGGTGCAAAGATTGAGGAAGTGATACATCAGGACAAGTCACTGATCTGGATGGCCTGGTAAGCTGGGCACAAGCAAATAATATGCATTTTAATATAACTACATGTAAATGTATACATCTAGGAACAAAGAATGTAAACCATACTTATAGACTTGCAGTCTTTGGTCTAGGAAACAATGACTCTGATAAAGATTTGGGGGGCATAGTGGATAATCAGCTGATACAGCTAAACCACCCTGAACACGCCCGATCCCGTCTGATCTTGGAAGCTAAGCAGGGTTGAGCCTGGCTAATACTTGGATGGGAGACCTCCTGGGAATACCAGGTGCTGTAGGCTTAACACCTATAAAATGCCTCCAATGACAGATGGAACAACACATCGGTTGGAGTATACCCCAGTCATATCACTGGTTGTGTCCAGTCTAAGTGGATCCTGCCATAGTGCGGGAATAATGCTAGGAAAAACACACAGTGGATAATCAGCTAAATATGTTCTCACAGTGTGATCTGGTGGCTAAAAGAGCTGATGCATAAACAGTGTAATCTTGAGTAGGAGTAAAGGGCTTGTTTTACATCTGTATTTGGAATTTATGTGACTACCTACTGGAATACTGTATCCAGTTCTGCTGTCCACAATTCAAGAAGGATGTTGATTAATTATTCAAAGAAGATCCATTATAATGATTAAAGGATTAGAAAGGTGTAACACAATCCAATGGCTGGAAGCTGAAACTGGGCAAAGACTATGAGTGAGGTGTAAATTTTTAATAGAGAGTAATAAACCATTAGAACAGTTTACCAAGCGCTATGGTAGATTCTCCACCCCTGACAATTTTTAAATCAAGATTGAAACTTTTTTTAAAAAGATCTGCTCTAAGAATTATTTTGGGGAAGTTCTATGTCCTGTGTTATACAAAAGGTCAAACTTAATTATCACAATGGTTCCTTTTGCTTTTGGAATGTGTGAATAGAGGGAAGTTCATGGACATCTACATAGCCTGCACCAGCAAAGCATATGATAGTTGATTCTGGAGTGATCATATTTAAATACAGGCAATCTTGGATTTTAGTCCTGCACAGGGCTTTAATTCTCTCATACAATTTCCAGGGCCCACAATACTCACTATATTCCAGGCTCTCAGCTTCAGCCCCACAGGACGTGACAGAGCTGAGGGTTTCTGCCCTGTGGGGTGCACCATGGCACATCCTGCAGGTTTGAAAATACTTACTGGAGCTCCACTCCATACAGCTCCAGCTGAATGTAATCCCTGGTCCTGCCTGTAATATGGATACCAGCAATGTCCGTCCCCACATCCCTGCATGAATATTGACCCTGGTGTGAGAGCTCCTGGTAGCAGAATGTTTAATTACACACTGAGCAGGTGTGGGGGGGAGGGGAGGACCCTTTACCTGACTGAAGGCAAGATGCTGCTGCCTATAAAGTGTATATAAAGCAATGTATTTTACTGGGACATGTGGCACGGTGCACAACGTATGTAAGCATAAAGGGGAGTACTTCAGGCAGGACTGGGTTAAAGATTGTACTATTTATAGGCCCTGCACAGGAAACCAGAAAATGTGCTTCTGATAACTGTAAACGCTATATAGAGCTATCTGAATTGATAGGTGACTTCCAGTCCAGAAGGAGGAAATAGGTACCTGGAAAGAAAATACAGTCCAGGAAGAATGATGGGAAGGCACTAGAGGACTAGTGGCACTTTAATGGTGCTAGCCTGCATTCCCACTGCAAAGTGGCTGTGTCAGTCATTCAAATTTTAACCTATAGCCCCTCTCGGGCCAGCCAGCTCAGGTTAAAAGCATCTCCATACTCAAATGAGAGATTTGCATGTGTGGATGGCACAGGGCTTAGGGGCAGCACCAGAGTTAACTTGAGTCTATCTTTGCAGTGAAGACAAGATCTGGGCAATGGAGAGCTACACCACAGCAGTGAGAGCACTGCAGGGATTGTGCCTCTTGGAAACAGAGTTCAATCGCTGCTAGAATATTTCAGAGGATGTAGCATTCCCCCTGACACACTGTGGGGCCAGTTCATCTGTGCTGCCCTACAGGGGAGTGAACAGCCCTAGTCCTGCCTGTATGCCCCTTCCCGATAATGAGGACTTACACTCAGGGGGAAATGCAAAGGCTAAGGAATTGTGCCCAGCCCTTCTTCGGGTTCCAGGGGGATGCTCTTCCCTCTCAAGCAGTTATTCTGAGACTAGTGTGTTCTTGGGGCAGCACATCTACTCACTATCCCTCATTTTGAGATCTAGGATAGATTAGATCTCCTGTGTAGATTAAAATTAACTGGAAGTGCATCCTGGAACCAAGCCAATCTAAGGAGTACGGGTGTAATGGAGTAATGTGCTCCCTGCCTGAAACACAGAAAATGAGCAGCCACATCTTCTGAGAGTAGAAGTTTCTGAATGGTCTCCAACTATATGCTTAGAGCACATTATACCAGTATTCTATGGCCATGGCTTCCATTTGGTTTCTGGGTGCAATTCCAGATGAAGGTTTTACGGTACCAAATCTTTAAGGTATAACCCGGTGCATAGCTGACAAAGATCTAAATAGCCATCCAAGAGGAAATCTTCCTGCTAAATAAATACATGAAAATATATATTGTGAGAAACCCAGGGCTAGAGACTGCCAAAGAAGGTTGTAATGAGAGGGGTACTGCAGGTTAAATTAGGTCCAGCTGAGCAAGGCCACCACTGGCCAAATCAGGATCAGCTGAATCCAATTGAGAAGGCTGTCAGAGCCCTTTAAAAACACTTATCCCCAGCTGAGGGGGGGAGGTGAAGGAGAGTAGGAGGCAGATACAGAGAGGCTGCCAGCAGGCAGGGAAGCAGGAAAGAGTCCCTCCCAGGAGGGAGTTAGCCCTCCCTAACCGGCGAGAAGCCAAACCCAGCCAGGGAGAACTGCTCAAAGGACTTGAGTCTGGGGTGCCTGGGGGGGCCCCCCTTGCCACAATATATTTTTAAATAGCTCTTGTTTTTGTTGTTTTTTAAATAGGGGTAGATGGAGTGGAAGGGACTTCTCAGCTTTCAAAAGTCATTTTCTAACTGCATTTGTAAAAGAACAATGGAAAACCAGTGCTGTTATCTGGAAATCCAGGAGCACTTGTGGGGTCAATAGAGTCTCCAGCTTGTGAAACATTTTAATACAAGATACATGAACCATAACAAACAAACAAAAGCAAAGATCTTCCCCGTCTCTCAGCTACACTCTGGGAATTCTACCTGCATCTTTTGTTTCATTTTTGTGCCAATATAGGTCAGAATCACGGTCCCCAGCTGATTACAGGCTTTTGGTCCCAGGTTTGTTATTCAGAAACCCTAATTATATCTATGCCACAGACATCATTTTGCTGTTTGGCCAGCATAGTAGCAATTCCAAGCTTGACTTTTAACATAATTGGTGGCAGAGCCTTGCTCTTTAACGTCAAAATAAATCTTCTGGCTGCTTCTTCCACCCTGCTGCTTTCAGTGTTTAATGCATGTGCTGAGCCTGAAAGCCCCTTACTGCCTGCAGTCAGCAAAATAAGAGCTCAGAAAGGGGGCTGATGCCTAATTTACTGTGACTAGGAATCACTTGATGAACATCCATGTTTTAATGCTTTTAGTAATTAAAATGTAATTAATTCCTTTTCCTTGGGCACGTACAACAGAAACAACCCCTCCATCAACAAATGTTTCATCTATTGTTCTGTTATTAAATGCAGTTAGAAAGTGATTTATAAAAGCTGAAATGTGTATACACACACACACACATTCCTCCCCACCACCTCACCTAACACATGAACTAAAAAGTGAATCAGTGGAAATTATGTTTAGAGTTTATGGCTCATCTATTTCTCTTCTTTTGGCTTCTTTTCCAAGTGGGTAAAGAGATGCTGACTTAGCAGTCTTCAGACTTGCATCAGAGCCAAGGCTTTCAAGAGTGATTTGGGATGCCTCTCTTTTTAGATGCGAGGCTTGAAACTCCTTAGAGAGGTTGAATATTCAACATTATCTGAATAGCTGAACCCTTTAAGGTGTCTCAAGTTGGGCATCCAAAATAACTAGTGACTTCTCAAAATCCTGGCCTTGGATTGAGTTGCAACAACACTTAAAATCTGAGGTTCAGATTTATATCTGAATCCCATCAGTTGTCTGGAACTGAACCAAGCTGGCAGAATTCTCCTGAGAACAGTTGTTCTCATGAGACATCTGCTATTTCTGCCTTTTCCATCTCCCCTTTTCCTCCCTTCTTGTGGATTGTAATTCTAGCAGGTGGTGCCAGCAATGAAGATTGAACTATGTTGTTCCCTACTACTCTGCATTGCAGAGCAGTGGCTTGGAAAGCTGACTGATTCCCAATGCTACAAAGAGGCCACATTTGGGGATAGCAACTAGACACCACACCTTGAAAAGTGTGACACTCTACCTCGGGGGAGTGCCATGTAACCTCCATATTCATAATTGTGATATTTCATATAAAGGATTCCATGTAAGGTTTCATGGGAGAAGTTATGATCGGCTGAAAACCATTGTTCTATCTAAATATGTATATGATTAGTGCACATGAAGTTATGAGATTGTGTTGTATGGTTGTCACTAAAGTATGCTGTGAGTTGGAGAATCGCCCAGATATTCAATCTCCTGAGACAAAAACAACTGAGATAACCAATGCCTGGGTGGGTGTCAAAAAACTAATAATAGCCATTGTCCAGCAAGGGAGTTACAATTTGACGACACACCTGCACAACGCCAAACCAGGGGAATTACTCAATCTTACCTGGTGACTCAGCACCATACAACAGCCATTCCTGGACTTGTATTCTCCAAGCACATTGAATGAGGATATAAAATAGAAGACAGAGACCACATGGTTTGTCCTTTTTCCTCCCCCACTTAAACCAAAGGCAATGAGAACACTGGAGCTGAGGATACTGCATATAAAAGACTGCAACCAACCTTGAGTATCCAGTGGGGTGAGAAACACTGCTTAGTCCAGATATTGCCTAATCTATTAAGGTTGAGTATATGGACTGCACGCTTATCTTTTATTTTCCTTTGGTAACTACTCTGACTTTTGCCTATCACTTATAATCACATAAAATCCATCTTTTGTAATCCATATACTTGTTCTAATCCTTACCAGTTACTTTGACTGAAGTGCTTGGTAAATCTGCTCAGGTTACAAAGGCTGGTGTGTGTCCACTTTCTATTGATGAAGTGGTGAGACAATTAATAAAGGGTCTTGATCAGTGCAAGATGGTGTAGTCCTGTGGTACAAGGCTGGGAGCTGGGGCGATTTAGCTAGTGCCTTTCTCTGTGTGATTCACGAGTGGCTCTGGAAGCTTTCATGCAATCTAGCTAGGTGTGGGGTTCCATATGTGGTAACAGCACCTGGAGGGTTTGCTGCTTGTCACCATCAAGGCATGGTGAGGGATAACCCAGATTAGTGAGTTAAAGAGGCAGAATGGTCCCACAGTCCCAGGCTGCACTCCAGGGATCCTGTCCTAAAGAGACAGGAAGCAGTAAAGATCTAGAGACCTCCCCACCCAGCCTCTCAGTTGATAACCATATGAATTGGGTGCTCCAGGGAGTGAGAGAGTAATAAAGGGGCAAAGTAAGACAGAACAGTTTTAGCTTTTAAGCCCCAGAAATGTGAACCAGTCCAAAAATAGCAGGAGAATCTCACTGTATCAGAATATTTTACCATTATGATTCCAAAGGACTGTTCTCCAGTCACACAACCCTGTCTAGCCTGAATTGTGTCAATTGCATAGGGTGTCAGGCTGTGTAAATACAATGTTCATCAACTAAAACAAGAAAGCATTTATCATGTCTGCAGATTATTCCGCAAAGATTTCCCGCTGAACTTTGCTACCCTGCTTTGAGAAGATCTAATCCAGAGTCTTTTTTTTTTTTTTTTTAACAATCTAATCAATGAAAGCTCCCTGGGAGAGGGATCTTGTTCTTAGCAAAAAGCTGTATATTCTACCCACAAAACTAAGTGTTGTGTTAATTTAAAGAACTACATGAATGATTTACCTATAAAATTAGATAAAAGCAGGCTCTCTTTGAAAAACAGATGCTGCTGCTGACTTGAATAAATTGTATTATGCATTTATATTCTAAATTTCAAGGGAAAATAATTATTCTGATTTCCTTTTCTTGCAAGACTCATTTCTTTTTAGCAATAATCACTTCACCTTTCACATTTGAGTTTGGAAAGAATTTAAAACAAGTATCCCAGGTGCAAAGTAACAAGGCAGTGCGTGCTCTAATAACTCCATTTGAATGCCCCTATTTTTCAATCATACTTTTTTGGATGAATCACTCATAAGGCCCTTCAATAATCACTATGCATCCTGCTGCTCTTTTACGAATAGTAGACTGACCCTAAAAGGCATGGTGTACTGGAAACCGTTATTTAATGTGAACAGCTGTTAAAGTATCTGTGTATATATAGTCTAAATACCAACACTGTGGGGATAATTATATATTTGTAAATGCCATTCTGCTTTAGACTGCCAGGGTTTCCATTACCTTTATTAAACTTTCAGCAGTTTTTATCCTCTCACAAGTTATCACTACTTTCTTCTTATGTAATAAACATTTCTCATGACTAGTAATTTTCAGTCTCTTTTTGATGGGGGGGGGGGAGAGTAATAATGAAAGTGAAATGCAATAAACCAGTGTTTAACTTAGTTCATTTTACTTAAGAAGTAACCCTATTTCTCTTTCATTGTGTACTATAAATCCACTGTGGCTTTAAAAAAAAAAAAAAAGTCTGTTTACGGGGAAATATAATTCTTCCCTAACCTTTCAAGCTGCAACATCTTGCTCTAAATAAATATTACCAGCCTAGCTCCTTCAGTTGTCAAAAATGCTGTTCCCCGGGCTAAAAAAATAAACCACTATGAGAAAAGAATGCTGTTCTTCCAATAGAGAGCATTGTTTCATACATATACTTAATCTTCTTTTCATTATTTCTACAGCTGTCTTATTCCTGAATCACACTGCATGTTACCTCCAAGTCAGCCACCTTGATTCTCAAGCTTGTAACTTTCAGTGGCAGAAAAGGAGTTATTAGCTAAATGGTCTTCAATTTCTGATAAATCTAGTATTATGTATATCCTGAACGTGCAGCCAGAGACATCCAGAATAGCAGTCCAGTTTGTCGATAGTCTCCATCTAATACCTTCATCACAAGACTGTCCTCCTTCTTTACTCATAATCAGGAACTCCTAAGAAGTCTCTCTTAATGTTTAAAGCACAGGGTTGTTGGTTTTTTTCCCCCTACAGTATAGCCGAAATAGATATGGCCTTTCAACAGCTTGAAATAAGGTATGTATGGAAAATAAATATTTCCCTTGGGATATAAATCTGAAAAATATTTATCCAGCTAACATGAAATACTCTCCTTAAAAATACAGCTGTGTGACTCCTTTAGTTTCTATGGAGATATTTATGCTAATTAAGAGTTCCATTGTTAATCTTGTCCCATGCAGGTTGAAATAATATTGAGAAGAGTGAGGGTAAACATTAGTTTGCTTAATTATATTTAGCTTTGATGGGTAAAAACAAATCTTGAAATGTTCTGTTACTCTTTGACTGTGCGTACTAAGGTTACTCCAACTGGCTATCTGAGTAAGCTGATTTTGATGAGAAATATAATTGTTAAAGTAAAAATCAGTAGTTGTTCCTCAATTCAATGTTATTGGTATAGATTTGCCAACACTGGTTAAACTTCTTCCACCCATCTATATAAGGCAATACCTTATATATTTTTTTAAATTTATACTACAGTACAGACTATATGCTATATTGCTGCAGTTTGTGTTACAGGGTGATCTTGTTGTTTGGACTCTAACATCCTGACTGTTGGTCCACAGAGTCAAACAAGAAAGCACCATTTATTTCCTTTAATATATATAGGGAGGCAGGTAACTTAAAGGAGAAACAAACACAATTGTCACATCATATCCTGGCCAGTCATGAAACTGGCTTTTAAAGCTTCTCTGATGTGCAGCGCACCCTGCTGCCCTCTTATCATCACCCTGTTGTCTGTCTGTGTGAAATTGGCCACCAGGCAATTTGTCTCAACCTCCCACCCCGCCATAAATGTCTCCCCCTTACTCTCACAGATATTGTGGCTAACACAACAAGCAGCAATTACAATTGGAATATTGATTTTGCTGAGATCTAACATAGTCAGCAAACAGCGCCAGCGCACTTTCAAATGTCCAAATGCACATTCTACCACCATTCTGCACTTGCTCAGCCTATAATTGAACTGCTCCTTATTACTGTCCAGGGTGTGTACGGCTTCATGAGCCATGGCATTAGGGGGTAAACTGGATCCCGGAGGATGACTATAGGCATTTCAACATCCCCAACAGTAATTTTCTGGTCTGGGAAGTAAGTCCCTTACCACAGCTGCTCAAGCAGAACAGAGTTCCTGAAGATGCAAGCGTCATGCACTTTTCCCGACCGTCCCACGTTGATGTTGGTGAAACATCCTTTGTGATCCACCAGTGCTTGCAGCACCATCGAGAAGTACCCCTTGCGGTTTACTGGCAGCCCCTCTGTTCCAGTGCCAAAATAGGGATATGCGTTCCATCTATCACCCCATCACAGTTAGGAAACCCCATCGCATTAAAGCCATCCACAATGGTCTGCACATTTCCCAAAGTCACTACCCTTGATAGCAGCTGGTCAATGATTGCACTGGCTACTTGCAGCACAACAGCCCCCACAGTAGATTTGCCCACTCCAAACTGATTCCCGATTGACTGGTAGCTGTCAGGCAGTCCACAGGACTATGGCCACTCGCTTCTCAACTGTGAGGGGCTGCTCTCATTTTGGTGTCTTTGCACTTCAAGGCAGGGGACAGCAAGT
The DNA here is from genome assembly GCA_032164245.1 of Sternotherus odoratus. Lineage (NCBI taxonomy): Eukaryota > Metazoa > Chordata > Testudines > Kinosternidae > Sternotherus > Sternotherus odoratus. The sequence continues at coordinate 153,788,118 of JAVMKO010000001.1, read as the reverse complement.
CACAAAATACCATGAAAGTGACCCTAAACATGCGAAAGTTTCACAGAGACTGGGAATCATCCCATACTCACAACACTATGTGGCCCCACGAGTCTGTGATTGTTTCCCAGACCCGGAATTGGTGTTCCACAGCATGAACCTGGTCCAACATCATCATGATGTCCCAGTCGCCACATGGCTTTCTTATAAGAATGTCTGTGTCCGTGTCCTCATCACTATCATGATCACGCTGTCATCACTTCCTCAGCCGGTTTTGCAGGTTTCTGCACATACTGCTGGATAATGCGATAAGTATTTACAATGGTCACAACTGCAGCAGTGAGCTGAGCGGGTTCCGTTTACCGTGATATGGCGTGAAATGATTGTCTGCCATACCTTGAACAGAGGGAGGGGCGACTGAGGAGATGTTCCCAGGAAACCTGCAAGACTGTTTTTGGCCCATGATGCACTGGGAGCTAAACCCAGAATTTCAATGGGCAGTGGAGGCTGTGGGATACTTACGCATAGAGCACCACTCCAAGAGTCGAAGCTAGCCTTGGTACTGTGAACACAATCTGCAGACTTAGCATGGTTAGTGGGGACATACACAATCAAATGTGTACAATCTGTTCAGAAAAATCCATTTCTATAAATTGGATATAATTTCATACTGTAGACATACCCTAAATGTCAAAATTTTACCATATGAGTGTATTTCAGTATTTCTAAAGTATCAAAATGGGCAATCATGCTCTGTATCTTAAACTTAAGGTGGACAGGGAAATCTGATTTTGAAAAGTGTTACACTGAGTACTCAGTTACTAGAGATGGACCTGAATCAAAACTCAAGATATGGCTTTCCTGAATTTTGGGAAGGTTCAGATCCTGGTGGAGTTCAGGCCCATGTCCATAAGATGTACATGATGTACTTGTTCTCTTCTGCCCCATATAGAAATAATTCTTTGTTTGTTCCTCCTTTTTCCTCCCCCCATTTAATCTTGGCCCACCAATATGTATTCTTCATGTAGAAAGAAACTGATTCTAAGTTAGCTTTCTAACTCTAAACAGTGGGGTATGTAATGCAGCTTACATAACTCTCAGGCAGCATGGTCCAATGGATCAATCCAAAGGACTGTAAATTTGAAGATAGAAGTTAATAGTCCCAGCTATGCCACTTGCCATCTGGTGGCCTTGGGCAAATCACTTAACCCTTTTGTCTCTGCATCACAGTCTGTAAGATAGGCAGGTATTATCCATATTTTAATATACTCCATTACAATAATTATTTTATTCTATTGTCCTTCATTTTATTTTATTTTAAACTTTTGCCTTCCTTCGGCCATCTTCAAGTTCTGAATTTGCCAGATTATAAACTTTTCAGAGCAGGAAAGTGTGTGTTGTGTTTTTATATATAATGCACACGCGCGCACACACAGAGCACCAGGCAAAATGATTGGGTCATATACAAGTGTTTAGCAGTAGTACCTCAAAGGGATAATGTAAGAATTAGTTATATACATAAAGTGTGTTCATAAATGCTAAGAACTATTATACTTCTCTTTGGATACCACAACGATATGGTATTTCTAAATTGTTTAAGTAAATAGATAGAACTGGGAGAAAAGAAGGCATTTTAATTTAGTCAAACCCAGGGCCGGTAACAGGGGGGTACTACGGGTACAGCTGTACCGGGCCCCCCGACTTTAGGGGGTCCCCGGTACACAGCTGTATCCGTTGTCGTCCCCCCTTGTTGCCGGACCTGGAGAGCGGGGAAGGGGCGGGGAGGCGGCGCGGCTCTCCCCCGGACAAGCGAGCCTGGCCCCGGCAGGAGCTGTGAGCCCGGCCGGCGGCAGCAGCGCTGTCGGGGGGGGGAGAAAGGGTGGCTCACGCAGCTCTCGCTGCCCGGGGGAGGGGGGAGGAGCGCCGGCTGGGCTGGGCTGGGGGGGGGGCCAGCCGCTGTCGCTGGGCTGGGGGGGGGGCCGGCTGGGCGGGGGGGGGGGCCCATCCGCTGTCGGCTGGGCTGGGGGGAGGGGAGCGCCGGCTGGGCTGGGCTGGGGGGGGGCCCATCCGCTGTCGGCTGGGCTGGGGGGGGGGCCGGCTGGGCTGGGGGGGCCCCCATCCACTGTCGGCTGGGCTGGGGGGGGCCCAAACTATCTGAGTAGGGGGCCCCCAAATTTCTGTCGCCAGCCCTGGTCAAACCTCCCTCATGAAAGGTAGCGCAGCTGTTTCTTGATCTGCTAAAGTTCAGCCATAGCAGGCCCCAGTATAATCCAAACACTTTCTAAAACATGGTAAAATAAATGTAATTCCTATATAACTTTGGCATGTGACCGACTCACATTATGATTTTGTTTTGTTGAGATAAGAAGTAAGTTATATAAAAAAAATCAGCCATGCATATTCTCTGAAGGGCTAAATTAAACCTGTAAAATAATTCACATGAATATGATCCTAAAAGCCTTTAAATTATTAGGTTATCCTTAAATGGATTGCAGAGGTAGAATAATGGCTTCACACACTCTCACAGATCAATTGCACCCAAGGCTGCTGTCAAAGTGAGACTTATGTAATTAGCAGATCTATGCAACACTATTTCTAACATTGTGAGATACTGACTGAATCACTGTACGAGCATCCAGAGAAGAAAGAAGCATGCTCAAGCCTTCCAATTTGTTTCCAGAGCTCTGATACAAAAACCTAGTATGAAATAACTGCTAGCGGCCTGGCTATTAATATCAATGAGTTCACTAAAGCAGCTTTCAGAATTTCTGAACGCAGTGCTAGCAAAACACGGCAGCTCAGTATCTACTTATGTTTACTTACACCAAGTATACAATCTCTATTTACCATATTTAACAAATCCATCCTTAAAACAGTTACTCATTTAGGCCCAGATTTAGTAATGCATTTAAATGTGCTTAAATCCATCCCTATACAGCAAAATGTTTAAGTATGTGCTTAAACTAAAGCAACTGTAGTTGCACTGAAGTCAATAGGACTTGAATGCTAAATTCAAGCCATGGGATTGTGAAAGAAAAATAGGCAATAAACAGGCCACCATATCATTATTGATGCTGGTGAAATATTACCAGTAAATGTGACGAGCAGATGTGGTTAGAAAATACGGGTCAGGGGGAGGTTCCCCCCTGGAAAATTTTGACTTTATGGTGAAAGATCAAAAACAGAAAACCAAATATTTCTATTGGGAAATGCTGCTGCACATTCTCCTGCCTGTTGTAGTTCAGGTAATTTATGGTCCTGATTCCCCTTTACAGGCTAAACTCTCTGGCTGGATTACATCATCCATGATGTATCACAATCTCCCCTCTTGCTGAGTCAACATGGTGCATCATAGGAGTCACTTGTCATGGTGGATCATGGAAGATATAATCTGGCTCGGAATTTTAGCTCCGAGGAGAATGGAAGCATGAAGCTCCTGAAATACAACTCCCAAGAGGCAACACGAGAGCATTGCTGAATTAAAACTTTTCAACTTTGGCCAATTATTTGTTTTGGTTTTGCTTTATTTTTGGATGTCCAGATTTTCAGTGAAAATTCAAAACTTTCTGTGGAAAGCAGAGGCTTTTCTCAATCAAAATTTAGTTAAAATCAAATTTTCCATTTAATTTTTTCCCCAGAAGATTTCCAGCCATCCCAATGGTGAGTGCATTCTTCTGGGTTTTGTGGAGCTATTATTTATGTTCACAAGATGATCAGTAGGTTATTGGTGAAAATGACTGGTAATTCCAAACATTTAATTAATTAGTATGAACAACTATTCATGTGAAAAATTGTACTGGGATGTGTATTTTTCACTTTCAGTTATTTGTTAGTCAACTGACTTTAAAACTCTGTCCTCTATTCAGGATACAAAAAATGACACCATCTGACTTTGGTGACCAATCACACACCATGAATAGAAAACAGTCAAAATCATAGTTGTGATGAACAGTTCATAAACAACCCAAAGGACAGAAGTGGTTCCTGTGACCCCGTCTGGTGACTATTAAGAATAACTAATACATTTGGAGAAACTGGTTCTTGTTCAACATGTAAACAGGAAAAAAGGGCTAAACCTGTCAGCTACCATATTTGCAAGAACAATTCAATCTAGGGTTTATGACCACACGTACAAATGATGTATGATTATAGAGGAAATTGAAATACAAAAAAATGAGTAAGGAATTGATTTGTTAACCCTTCCAGTGATGCCTGACCCATATCAATCAGTATGTCTGCACCTCAATTTTGAGAAGCTGTCTGTTCAAGAGAGTGATATGTGCACCAGCCCTTGATAGCCATATTTCATCAGGGACATACTGCATATAGTATAATCAGCAGAATTAAAACAGTTAAAGAGTGTGTAACTGGCTGCCAAAAAAATTATACTTGATTGTTCACTTATTTGCTAGCTTTTCCAGCAAGTATGTAAGTGGTACTAAGTGGTTGGCGGCTGCTGCTACTGCTTGAACAGCCGGAACAATCTGCTGAGCTCTGTAAATTTGTCCACTTTATAAAATCCATGAAATTCACACTGATTGATCTATAAGGAAAAGCATTCCATTACCATGCCTTCCAAGGGCCTTTTAGGAAAAGGTAAAATCAATACAGTTCTGTAAATAAAATGGGAACTATATCAACAGGACTATATATTTTATTTTTTTAAAGTTGGCATATTTAAACTAATAACCCTTTAATCATATATACAGTAAACCCTCGATTTAACGGACCCCGATTTAACGGACTTCGGATGCAACGGACAAAATTACCGATGCATCCGAAATCCGTTATTCGGGGGCTGCCGGCTCCCGCCCCGGGGAGCCGGGCAGGAGCTGTCACTCCCCGCAGAGGTTGACAGCTCCCGCCCGGCTCCCCGCAGCGGGGAGCCCGGCGGGCGAGTTGACAGCTCCCGCCCGGCTCCCCGCAGCGGGGAGCCCGGCGGGAGCTGTCAACCCCCCCCACACACCCGGCTCCCCGCAGGAGAGCCGGGCAGGGGGGGGGTTGACAGTTCCCGCCCGGCTCTCCGCTGCGGGGAGCCAGGCGGGCGAGTTGACAGCTCCTGCCGGGCTCCCCACAGCGGGGAGCCCGGCGGGAGCTGTCAACTTCCCCACACACCCGGCTCCCTGCAGGGGGAGCCGGGCAGTTCCCGCCGGGCTCCCCACAGCGGGGAGCCCGGCGGGAGCTGTCAAACACACACACACACCCCAGCCGGGACCCGGGCGGGCGGGTTGACGGCTCCCGCCAGGGTCCCAGCAGCCGGGCTCCTGGCGGTGATAAAAGTAAAACCTGGACATAACGGACTAATTCGGGCGAGGGGGTTGTCCATTGTCAGCCGAAAGTCCATTATTTAATAATTTTTAAAAATTATTAAATAACGGACTTTCGGCTTTAACGGACACCCCCTCGCCCGAATTAGTCCGTTATATCGAGGTTTCACTGTATTATCTGTATATTGGTAATTATTTCCCTATGGCCAAATTCAACTTGAGAAAAAATGAAATAACTGATATAAAAGGAGAGAGCTTATAATATCATGATGGAAAAGACTTTCTAAAGCCTCCTCTGCCTTTCATTATTTTTTAAATGTATTTTAATGTTGTCACTCAGGTCTTCATTTTCTGCTAGGTTGAATCCTTCCACAAAGCTATATTGAGCTGAAAGACTTAAATATTCCAGGGAAATTATTCAGACTGTTCAGAGGCAAACACTGTGGGTGTTTCAGCAACCGGGCCTTGTAGGTGCTAGCCCTAGTGGGTCCCAATAATCACTCAGATACAAGGTTAAGTGGAATGATATTTTACTAGGGTTGGCAGGAAAGGGAAAGTTGGCAGATATCCTAGGTTCAGAGGCTTAACAGTTACAGTGCAAGTGCAGTAAATGCTTGGGCCCCTGGAACAGGTCTAATTGAGAATCAGGGTTCTTCAGGCCTAGTGCCTAGAGTTCCCTCTTCAATCTAGTCTCCATTCAAGCAAACAGGGCTAGTAGGTTTCTAGGCCAGGCTCAGTAATGTCTCATTGAGGCCCCTGTATGCTGGTTCCCTGCTCTTGCATAAGTCCCACACCTGCCTGTGATGTCCGGCAGTCATAGGGCTGGTCTTCACTACTGGGGGGGATCGACAGCAGATATGCAACTTGAGCTACGTGAATCACATAACTGAAGTTTGCATATCTGCAGCCGACTTACCTGCCGTCCTCACGGCGGCGGCAGTCGGGCAGCGAGCTCCCCCGTCAACTCCAGCTTGCACCTCCCAGCAAGCTGGCATTCCAGAGTTGACCGGGGTGCCACGAGCGATCGATTTCTCGCGTCTTCACCAGAAGCGAGAAATCGGTCGCTAACAGATCGATCGCTACCCGCCAATCCGGCGGGGTAGTGAAGACCAGCCCATAGTCTGTTGTATGCACAGATCTGTTCACAAGTTCCTGGGATTTTTCTCTGTATCCAGCTTCTCTGGAGCTCCTGGCTTGCCATGTGGCTGCCCCTTCCAAACCAAGCCTGGCCTTACCCTTGTTCAAGGCCTTTCCCCTTGCCTGGAAAGTGATCTGCATTAAGGAGGGGCTGGTTAGCAGATCCATCACATTAGTGATTGCCAAATAGTTAAAAGGCACTTAGGTACCTAACTCACACATCTAGTGTTGATTTGCAAAAGTGCCTAACTCCCATTGGACTTCAAGTACAAGTCACCTAACCTGGGTAGATGCGTCTGTAAATTACATTAAGTACCTACCTGTGTCCTTAGGTGTGTAAATACCTTTGTAACACTGCCTTAAAAAAATACAGCACTGATCTTGAAATGAGCTCTATGCAAAGGGACTCCCATTGATTTCAGTGGAGGTCAACGAAGTTGTAGGGGACCATCTATGTTAAACCTACTACAGGATCAGGGCCTTGAACTACATACTGAGTACTTGTTATAATGATTTAACTTGTTGTGGGCCAGATCTTGGCCTGTCCTGCTGTGCAAGAGGGTAAGCGTGTACAAAGGGAGTCACAATAGCCTTCCTGTGCTACTCCAAGGGCAACACAGCAACAGGCTGTCCCTTACTCTGGGAAGATTGCAAGCTGACCAACTAAACATTTATTATTCCATTACAAACATTGCAAGGGAAAGGGAAGAATGTTCCAGAATGTAATGGGTGGATGGATAGTAAATAAAAAACAAAACAAACAAACAAAACCTGTTTAAATAACAATTGGGCTCTGCAACCATCTCATAAACTCTAAGAAATGTCAAAGGAATTATGACATTCCAACTCTGTTTGTGTGGTTAGTGGGATATAAGAACAAGGGATCAGGTTCACCCCCTGCTATAATCTGACTTGGTTCATTTTGTGAAGATGCCAGCAGTAACTGTGACACATGGATCAGCAGACATTGTGAGCCAATCTAGATGTAACTTGTATACTGAGTTTTCCGGAGAATGCATGGAGGAGATGCGGTTGAAGGCTCTATTTTATTTAAGTATTTATTTATTGGTGGCAGATTACCCATGCAGATGGAAATGGGTATCCAGAACCACTCTGGTCCAGGTTTGGTTTATTTCTTTTTTTTTCAAACGAATGTTCTGGGTGGGCTAATGAAAGCAGCATCAGCTCTACGTTGGGAAAAGTCATGGATGATATATGATGCTGACACACACTTTGCCACAGTGACATAAGTGATAGGGCAAACAGCAAACAGCTCAAATAGCAGTGTAGTTCTGGAGCACATAGGGTGACCATATTTCCCAAATCAAAAATGGGACACCGCTAGCCACCGACCTGAGGGCCCCCTCAGCCCCCATGTGAGGCTGTTGCCTGTCACTGGAACCAGGTACCCCCCTCCCCGCATGAGGCTCTTGCCACCATTGTTGGAACCCTGCAGGGGGCCCTTCGGAGGGGGTGGCATCTCTGCTTGCCCCCTCTTCACTGTGCCCCACTTTTTGACAAAAGTGGGCATTTGCCCCATTTGCTCTTGCCAACTGATCAAGTCAGCAAGTCCAAACGGGACAAATGCCTCCTTTTTGGGGGGGGGGGGGGGGGGGGGGGGGAAGCCGGGACGGCCAGGACAGGGCTTTTAAAAAGGACTGTCCTGGCCAAAATGGGATGTATGGTCATCCTAGGAGCACGCAACATACATAAGAGCAGGCAAACTTCTAAATCATCAGCAGGCAGGCAGTATGGAGACCTCATGTCAGAAACATGAAAGGAAGGGGATGGTGAGATAGCATAGTTTATTGGAGAGGAAGCTAGGAGGCTACTAGAAGAGAGGAAGGAAGGGATAGAAAGATGATTGGAAGATATTAGGATTGAGGGGGAAACTTGAAGAGTATAGAATTTCCTGCCAAGAAACCAAAATAGATTATTGAAGCTGGGAGTGAACTGAACTTATCTGAATATCATTGCGGGTGTAGGGAATTCAGAGAGATTTGGGCTAGAGAACAGAGTTCACCCCAAAGTGTGAACCAAAACTCTTTCAAGCCATAACCCAAATTTTGGAAATCAGAGCCCACACATCCCTCGCAGATCTGTCATCACAATAATTTGTTGTTCTCATTGTTGAGTTACAGGAGTTGTCATTATGAGGAAAAGGAAGGTGGGAGGGGGGAGAAAGTAGGGGTTTCCAAGCATTTTGAGCTGTGAGTGTCTGGCTCCTTGGGGTGCATGTCTCTTTTCTGATTTTAACAATAACCAACCAAAGGAGTCACAGGTGGTGTTCTTTGGACACTGTTGTTTTTTCTTTTCTTACAACAGTGACCTCTGCACCCTTACAAAGTTTCATTTGTTCCAAGAGCAATGCAAGCCTGTGGGAGACATCCACAATCAATTCCTAACACTGCCAATTAAATCTAAATCATTATTTCAAATGACTATACTTTGTTATACAGATCCATCATCAAACAGACTATTTCAGAGATGGAATAAAGTGCTATTTCAATAACTGTCCTAGAGTGATTCTATTCCAGTGGTTCTCAAACTTTTGCATTGATGATCCCTTTCAAACAGAGCCTATGGGTGCCATCCCCCCTTATAAATTCAAAACACTTTTTTTATATTTAACACTATAATGCTGGAGGCGACGTGGGATTTGGGTGGAGTCTGACAGCTCATAACCCCTCAGGTAATAACCCTGCGACCCCCTGAGGGGTCACCTCAGTTTCAGAACCCGTGTTCTATTCCTTTAGTCATGCAGAAAACTCTGTTGTGTACTTGAATCCGGTGAAACATTCATACCTGGTATAAACATGACATTAAAGCACTTTAAGCATCAAGTCAACTACATGATGCTAGCCCAGAAAGTAGCACCGTTTCTAAGGCTATGGCTACACTACAGCATAAGTCATAACTCATAATAAGTCTACATGAGTTATGTCGCTCAGGGTGTGAATTAGCCACCCTCTGTGCAGCATAGCTTATGTTGACTTAAGCGCCGGTGTGAACAGCACTATGTCAGTGGGAGAGCTTCTCCCGCCAACATAGCTGCCACTGCTTCTGAGGGCTGAAGTAATTAAGAGCTCTCTCCCTTCTGTTTAGAGAGACTACATAGAGAGCTTACAGCTACACTGGAGCAGCTGCACCACTATAAACTCTCTTGTGTCACCATAGTTTAACTTTGGAGGAGGCACTCTCCTACCTAAAACCAAGGGGCTGCCCAAGCTGAAAGAGTCCACTAGTGAGTTGTTGTAGAAATACCTACAAAACAAGGCCCTTATCCTGAAATCTGATTCCCATTGGCAGACTGCCATGCAAAGTCCCATGGACTTCAGTTTCCATGCAGACATAAACTCCCCATAACCAGATGAGATTGAAAGTTTAGGTCTTGAGACAGTATGTCTACAGTAGGTCTGACTGAAAACTTTCCATTAAAACTTTTTTTATTTCTATTTTTATTATTTACAGAAAATTGAGGTTTTTGGAGTAAACAGAGTTGTTGTTTTTTCCCATGTATGATTTCCACAGTATAGTTTGACTTTTGTCAAAAAATCCAAGCACCTGAAACCAAAAAAAAATTGATTTGGAAATGCCACTATGGGGTCCCATGCGAGTTTCAGTTTGTGGGTGTCATGCCCCCATTCTCCCCTGTGGGCTGGATTCCCTCCGAATGCATTGCAGCGGTGGAGCTCTCCTGAGGCGGTGTTCCATCATGAGATGAGAACTCTTTTTCTTGTCGTTTTCATCCAGGAGTGTAAGTAGGGGCTGTGTTGTAAAATTTTAGATGGGTAAGAGGGTGTCAGAAGGAACGGAAAGATCATGGAGCCCCCGGGGTGGGGACAGAGAGGAGTCATGTGGATGGTCATGGGGGGAGGTCGTGTGTGTGTGTCCCCCCCCTCCCCCCCGGTGTCCCTCCCATGAGTACTGTACCGTCAAGAAATTATTTCTACTTGCACCACTGTTTTCATCTACATTTTCAACATGTGGGGACAGAAGGAATTTCCAACTAGCTTTAGTTCCTAGCCTTATGGGTGAAGGGAGGGGTCATGGGGTAAGTATGATGTTTATTCTTTTACTATGCCCTCATTGGCTGAGTGAAAAGAGAGCTGCTCCTATGCTGGATGTATTGGTATTTCTTTTTCTTTCTATAGATCAAGGAACTGATTAATGGCACCCATTACCACCTTCCATTATAACAATACCCCCACACAAATAATCTCTACCCAGCCTGTTGTCCCACCAAAGTTTAAAATGTTGACACTCTTAATGACTAATTTCCCAGATAGAAAGTACACAATAATGGTGGAGTGAAGGGAGCAATTATGTATGTTTGAGTGGGGGGGGAGGGAAGCAGAGCCCTGTATATTGGGGAAGAATGAGGGACAATGGTGTGAGGAGAAAGGGACTCAGGGAATACCCAGAAACCCATGGTGTGTGATGAAAGGAGATATAGGCTGCACAGAGCTCCAGTTGGGGGGGGGGGAGGGAATGATGATCTATGGTATTGTGGGTAGGGGCAGGAGGGACACAGAGTCCCTAACAGAGGGATGAATGGGGGAGCACACAGAGTCCTGGCAGGGGGGCAGAATGAGGGACTATGGGGTAGGGAAATGGTCATGGGCGACACACAGAGCCCATCTTTTTACTCTCTAATAAAAGTAGTGGTGCTATTCGGTGCTGTTAATTTTCCTCCCATCTGTCTACTGCTGCTCTGAATTGGTGCAGCCAGGAGCAGTAATTCCTATAAATTAATAAGACACACTGTCTTTGGAAATGCCGACTCAGCGTTACGAGAATAGGGCAGTGGACCAAAAGCAATAGCTGCAGAATGGAATTTGCTGCTCTGTGAAAAGGAAATTAACGAATTTAGCAGACTGAAACTTGCTTTTTTTTAAGGTGGGGGAAACAGAGGGGAGGAAAGGAATGAGAGAGAAAAGAAGAAAGAATTGAGGAAGCTTAAATCTCCCAAGCATTGAGAAATGCCATCAAAAAGAATCCAGGGATGCAGTTTCTGCCAATTGGCTATCTTCTTATGAGTAGCACACTCAGTCTTAATTATTTGCATGTGGGTTTTCATAGGCCCATGAGAGCTAAATTTTGTAGCAAAGCTGCCCTTTGAGTAACTCAGTCTGCATCTATGATTACACCTGTCTTATTTTACATATTATTTTATAGAAGAAAACAACCAAGTTGACTTTGTACCTGGGCCACAACTAGCGTACACATGTGGACTAATTCTGCCTTTTATTTACATCTCTACTGCAGACGTTATTCTATATCATTCCTTCCCGGTTAGAGTTCTCCTTGCTCTATAATAAGACATTTCAATTTTTTCTGCTTCTTCAACCAAATTTTGATCTGTAGTAACCACAGTGAAGTCAAATCAGCAAAGATTGTGGCTTGAGTTCTGTTAAAAGCCCAATAATTGAACCATCTCCAATTTCATCATAATTAAACCAACGTGCATGGAGTTTCTCAAGCAAAGGAAGGTGAGTGGGGCACCCAGAAATTTGGGGCACCATTCTCTTCTCTGTCCCTGGCTGGAATCCTTTCCCCAGCCCCTCCCCTATGCTGGGCTGGTGGGATTCTCCCCAATCCTACCCCCGCCATCACTCATTCCTCAGCCAGCCAGCTGAGGGCCCATCCTCTGGCTCTGCCGCCCCATCCCGAGCCTAGAGCAGTGTGGACGGTCACTCATGGCGTGGCCCACCACCGCCCAGAGCGGAGTCCCTCCCTGGACCCTGTCTTCCTGCCTGCACCACTTGGTCTCCAGCAGGGGCCAGGACAGGGCCAGGGGAGGAGGAGCAAAACTTCCATGGGAGTCAGCTGGGGGTGGGAAAAGCTGGGCTGAATGGGGGAGGGAAGGCAGGAGGAGGAACTTAAAGCGACAGTGCGCTCACTGTCTCACACTTCCCTAGCGCACATACACACACTCTCACACATAGACTGACTCTCACACTGACATACATCCTGCTTCTCTCTCACACACACACACCACATACATACATGTATTATTATTATTATTATTATTATTGTTATTACTGTTTGGTACTTCCTGTCAAAATGCTTGTGGTAAGCCAGGAATGGCGAGGGGCTGCAGGAGGGCTGTGGGCTCTGGCAAGATGCAGACCCTGTGTGACAGCATGAAGCCTGCCTTGAGCCACTGCGTCTTCTGCGTACAAAGCTCGGTGTGTGTGTCAGCAATGAGGGAGGCTCTGCGGGTTTGCAGGCGGGGGTGGTGGCTGTGCCCCCTTGACACACTGGGGTCAGCAGAACAGCTGGGGACCACCTTCAGTGAAGCATAGGGGCACCAGTTTAATAATACTGCGTAGGGCCCCATAAATCCTAAGGATGGCCCTGTGTGTGTATAGCCTAATCCGTTCACTTCCCCAGAGTTATGATATAATGGTCTGCAAGGGTTCAACCCCCAGATCAGTTGCAGTAGAAAAGCTGTCATCAGAATGAGGACCGTGAGATACACAGTTGTGACAACTCTTCTCTTTCTGCAATTATCCAAGCAAAAATACACACTCTCTATATAGCAAACAATAGAAAGATAATGCCAAACTTCCAGGGCTTGCCTTACTTACATCATCCTTTGCCAGGATACCTGAAAGTCAATGTATTGTCATCACATGGCATCTTCGACCGTACCTAGACCAAGAAACATCTTTTATATTGTGTTATGCTAACACCCACTTTATCTTGTGTATGTACAGAATGGGTTCAACCCCTTTTTCTTAGCTGTTGTTCTATACCCCACTTCTTTTGAGGGTTCCCGCTACTAATTGGTTCATTACCCACTTACTTCCCAGTCATTACCATATGTGTCAATTAGTTTCCATAGCATTTCTGTAATCAATGCTTGTGAGTTTCAGTTATACATATTCTTTAATCTTTTTAATCCTTTAATTTATCTTAAAATATCAGTAATCCATGTCTGAGATTATGCTAGCAGTAGGGCAATTTATGGCCCATAAAGTAACCCAAAGCTGCCCCACTGTGCTGAAGGATCTGGCCCAATGTGTTTTATGTTTTGAAGTTATATTTACTATAAATGTTAAAAATGGTTCAATTTATTTAAAAAAAAACTCCTCCCAAAAAAATACTGCATTTGACTATTTTGTAAAGTTTGAAATTCTAAAAATCTATGGAATAATCTCCAGGAACTACTCTCAGGTATACAAGTGGTTGTAAGATGTCTCAAGGTAATTTCTTTGAAGCCCTTACTTGAAGATGAGTCATGCACAGATTTTAAGAGTTTACCTAATCCAGAGAGAGGAGAGTGGACCTTGAAAACAATACACTACATTGATAACAATCTTGGAAAAATAGACAGTATCTGTGACACCTATCGAAGCCCTTTTGATGACCAGTTCCATTCTAAGTCTGCTTGTCACAGACATATTTGGTTAAAGTAGTATTTAATTGATATTGAGTCTGCAAGATACCAGAGAACAAGGGCAGCGTTAAGGGTGTTTGCATTTCTATATTTTTAAACATATAATATTATTTCAAGAGTAAAGGTTTCTTTTTTTATTAATTTCCAATGCCCCAATTTTCTAAAATTACAAGAAGCAAGTTTACTAAATTGGGGGTTGATTTGGGATTGGGTTTTTTTTTGTTCTGGTTTGGTTTTTTTCGCATGACTAGCTTGTAGTAAATCTCTCTTTTTACACTGATTGTTAATAGTACAGAATAAACATAGTGGTGCCTATAAGCGTTAACTATCCCTCACCGAAACAAAATGTATAAACAGAAGCCTGAATATCTGAAAAAGAAATAAATGTGTTAAAGTGAATAAGCTTCCAATAAATCAGAAGGTAAAATACAGTATTATAATTCCATGAATGCTTTGCCTATTTACTAAGTCAACACACAGTATTCATTTCTATTATACTTCTCATGAATTAGATCCTCAGTCATGACTTTAACCCTCCTTCATAATAAAACTTTCAAAACTTTTCAGGTCATTCATGGAATTAACTCCAAATATTCATTCATACCTCTAAAGCTGCAACAGAGCTTGTTGTAATCTGAACAAACAAGCAGTAAGAGACTATCATGAATTGCTCCTTTAACTGTAGTCTGATGCAGTATTACTTACAAAAATATTATATCTTTATTTGTTCTTGCATTTTCTTCCATGTAGATTGCCAAAATCAACTATTCTCTACCTTCAGAAGAATCCTTCTGTTGTTAAAAAGTAATGCTTTTAATTTTTATTACTAAACAATGTTTTTATTAACTGCCTTAGATAATAGAGGCATGGCAGAAAATGAAAATGAAACAACGATAAAAAAAACATATTTTGTAGTTCTAGCAATGCTAGTATTATCTTCTTTTTGTTTCTTCAGGTTCTCCTTTCCATACACAATTACAGCAGCGAGCAATGTAGAAGACTCATTCTATAATATCAAAGAACATGTCTCCATGAAGCATATATTAAACACAGAGATGGGCAAGATTTGATCCTGACTCCCTCTTCAGGTTGAGTCACTCAACCACTCTATCTGATTCCTCATATTCTAAAAATATTGATAACACCTCCCTACTTCCCAGGGTTTGGGGAGGGTGAATTAGGTATGTTTTAAAGAGCTTTGAAGAGGAAAAGTATTATGTCACTCCTAACAATAATTAATAAATAATGAGTTTTTTTCCAATGCCCTATATTGACAAAGAAATGGCTTTATGTGTTGAGGCCTTCAACGTCCACTTTGTTAAATAAGGCTTGAAGCAACTATACATGCTAGGGTAACAAATGCTATATATCTAGTATTGTTGTTAATTACATTTGTTATGGTAGTGTGTGTTTGGGCCAAACAACAAGGAGCCCCCATTGTGGCAGGCACTGTACAAACACAGCGTAGATGATGTTCCCTGCATCTGAGTTTACAGTCTAAATAATTGTTCTACCTTAAATCACTGGGCAAATTAATCTCTAATTGAATGTAAATATAAAATATATGGAGATATACCTTGTCATAAGTGTAAAGTGCTGGATAGGGTTAATGTTACCTGAGAGCAAGTGAAGTAAGAGCTTCCCTGCCACAAGGGAGAAAGGGAGTTTAGTTTTTAGTTTCAGTTTGCCTGCTGTGCCAGCTTGGCAAGGGTCCCGGGGCTCGTCTCTAGCTATGGAGAATGACTCTACTTTCCCTCTTATATTCCTAATTAGCTGTACTGTAAGTATAATATGTTGATTTCCATAAGTTCTGTACCTATTTAGGGTGTCTCTATCCTTTTCAGAGGGGAAGTTAGAGAACTCTAGATTGTAAAGTAGTACTGTAGTAGAAAATAATACTTTTTCAGTTCAGCGTAATTCAAAGTACATTAAGTCAAAAAAGGCTAAGGCTGTTCCAGATAAGAGTGTCCACTGTGTGGAGGAAAAACTGAGTCCTCACTCTGAGGTTGGGTACAACAAGTCAGAGACAGCTTTATTCAGCAGGCAATTGCCAGGGAAGAAACACAGCTAGCAGAAAAAGAGCATCTCTGCCTCAGTTTCTCTTCAAAGTACAAACAGTTTCATACAAGTATTTATACCCTTTAATGACGTACACTATTTAATAATGATCTACATTATATTTATCTTATGTCCTGCTCATCCTGGTAGTTTCACATTTCTGTTCTTAAACATCCTTATCTTCAAGGCTAGGTCATACTAACTCTATTCTGTGTTTCCCTCTCGCTGTAGACAGACAGTCTACTTTTCCAAATCTCGCATTATGAGTTGGGAGTTAGCCTTACTGTGCTCTGTCTTGACATGACTTATAGGCCTTAAATCAAATTCTTTAACCCTTGTTTCCACAACTGTGATGAATATGGGAATTTTGTTAATATTTTTTATTATCTCTATATGCACCTCAGTTTCCCTGTTCACTTTTGTGTAGTTGTGTGTAGAGTGTATAAGGGAATGGGGGCTGGGAGAATGTCACACAGTCTAAGGGTGTGTCTGTACTCCCCACCAGATCGGCAGGTACTGTTCGATGTATCGGGGATCGATTTATCGTGTCTCATCTAGACACGATAAATTGATCCCCAAACATGCTCCCCGTTGACTCTGGAACTCCAGCTCTGCAAGTAAGCGGAGTCAATGGGGAGCCGCCGCAGTAGCTGAAGCTGCATATCTTAGTTCGAACCCCCCCCCCCCCCCCCCCCACCAGTGTAGCCCAGGTTTTAGTTTGAAAACAGACTCCTTAACAAGGACTGGCTAAAGTCAACACACGTGAATGGAGAATCAGGAAGGTACAATGGGAACCCTAGAGGTCAGGACTGTGATGGGGCATGCTCTGTCCCCACCCTATGATGCCCAGAAACTGCTCAGACTGAGTGTTATCTCCACATTATTTATCTATTTTTCCATCAACAACAATGCCACAAACACAGCCTTCTGCAGCCAAGTATCAACTGTGATTTCTTGTCTTTTCCCTCTGGGGCAGAAGGCAACAGAGAGTTCCCTCCCTTGGGATCTCGGAGCATAGGAAGCTCAGCTAACCCAGTCCTCTTTCCTTTACTTCCTCCCTGCATCTTCTTTTACAGGCCTTAGCTGATGGCTAATTGATTCATCAGCCCTCAGACTGATCAGCTAATTAGCCCCATAGACCCCAATCAACCTTCTCTGCAGGAACTAATTGGTGCGTAAGTGTTGAGAGAGCTGTCTTACTTGTCAGCCTCCAGCACTCTGTCAGGAGGACATTAACACTTGTCTACAGGGATAGCCAAAAGCAGCCAACTTCCTCCAACATTCTGCAGGCAGGCGGATGGAGGAAGACCACAGTTGGCAACAACAACAAAAATTCAGATTAGTTTTAAGGTTACTGCTGTGAACAGAGCAGGGACACAAGATAGAATAGGCAGAGAACTTGGATATCAGCAGAATATGGCATCTTGGTCCATGGCTCCCACCAGTATGTACTCTGTCTTTAGCTTATCTTTCCCATACTGTTCTAAAAACTCTCCAGTGCTGTTTTCCAGGGAACTAATAAATAAAACCTTGTTTTGAAAAGACTGCAGATCCTCTCTGTTTGCATTACTCCCTGAAGGGGTAAAAAGTCTCTAAGCAGGAGTCTGAGGGGAGGTCTACATTGAAAAGGCTGCAGCATTGCACCTGCGCCGCAGTAGCACTTTAGAGAAGACACTACTATGCTAATGGGAGAGCTTCTCCAGTTGACACACTTAATCCACCTCCGTGAGCTGCTGTAGCTATGTCAAAGGGAGAAGCTCTCCCGTCAACATAATGCTGTCTACACTGTGGGTTAGGTCAGTGTGATTGCATTGCTCAGAGCTGTGGATTTTTCACACCCTGAGCAATGTAGTTATACCAATGCAAGTTCATAGTGTAGACCCCCCAACTCAATCAGACTTGCTGTTCAGAGCTCACTGAGAGAAACAAGGATCACTGTCACCCAGATGTTCAGGCGATGTCTACACGTGTCTACAGTGCTGCAGCTGTGCTTCAGTAACATTTTGTACTGCTGTGATACTTATACACTCAATACAGTGATAGGAAGCATTCTCCCATTGCTGTATTAATCCACCTCCCCGAGAGTCTATAGCTAGACTGATGTAAAAATTCTTCCTTCGACTTAGCACTGTCTACACCAGGAATTAATTCAGCTTAACTATGGCTTTCAGGGGTGTGGATTTTTCACACAGCTGAAACATATCTATGCTGATGTAACTTTTCATAGTAGCACAGACCTCAGTTTCTAATGTGTTGAAGCCACATGGGCCTGCCTTAGTGAAAAGTGAAGACCTCTGGGATCTAACATTAATGGGTTTACTTCCAAGAGACTCTTCAAATGATGGGGCATAGCACAGCCCCTGTAAACATGTGACACCACACAGAATTATAGTGGTATAACAATAGCAATGTAATGGTATATTCTATACTGGTATAATAATACTAGTAAATTTCCGTGTTGACCAGTGATGAGGCGGGGAGGTGGGATGTAGCTTCCAGTAACTCTTTTTTCTCTTCAGCATCTATCCTTAATTGTTATGGGGTTCTTTTCTCCTTAGGGTTATCTTAATGAAATTACCCATACAACAGCAGTGTTGATAAAACTAAGATTTATTAGGAACAGAGACAATGAGGTTAAAACAAAAGAAGTTTGCTTAACATATCACGGTTATCTTGTGATATTCTTCTCATAAACAAAACTATATAAGCCGTTCTTGGCTTAATTGATACCAAATCCTCTCCTGACTCCAAGACCTGTTTTTCATTAATTCAACTCTAGGTCCAGACACACCTCTTCTGGCTGTCTATGAGTCTCACATATGTGTGTGACATTGCACCCCATAATGTTTTATAGAAATATGCTTTTGAGTGTAAATATGACATAACTAGAATATGTTTTATGCTAGATATGCCATGTAACATATCTCCGCAAAGGTTATGATCTATTGGATATATTCATCCTATTTGTATTCACGTATCATTTTTGTATTTGAAGTTACGAATATTGGCTATGTACTTGTTTGATTTTAAGTAGCCTTAGTGAAGCAGTTGGTCAGCTTCTTGAGAAAAGACTATTCTCAGTAAATGCCCAATCAAGTAACACTTAAGCTAACAATGAACTTTGAGAGATGCCAATCTACATCTGAGCTTTCCTGGGAATGTGGCATAGGCCTGTAAGAAACTGAGTCATGCATGGACATGTGACTTGCCCATATGACTCCAAAAATCCATCTTGAAGTTGGATTCTGCATAGGTGAGAGGAAGGGGTTTTCACCCAGAAGAGAGAGACTATATAAGCCCCTGGAGAAACTCCTCCATTTTGTCCTTAGTTGGCACAATAGATAGCCTTTCTACCCCAAGGAAATGCCTGAAAGAAACTGGAACAAAGGATAGTAACTACAGGGGGGGTGAGTGATTGCTGGACCCAGATTAGGAGGAAATCTAGTCTATAAAAGAGGCTTTTGGAACATCTCTGAGGGTGAGATTTACCTGCATTTAGTTTTTACTGTATTAGGCTTAGACTTGTGTGTTTTATTTTATTTTGTTTGGTAATTTACTTTATTCTGTCTGCTATTACTTGGAACCACTTGAATCCTACTTTTTGTGTTTAAGTGCTTGCATCCGACAAAGTGGGTATTAGTCACGAAAGCTTATGCTTCAATACTTTAGTTTGTCTTTATGGTGCCACAGGACTAAAGTTTAGGTGTAGATCAGGCCTCAGAGTTCCCCAATCTCCAAAGGCTGGTATGTCAAAACCCCAGTGATTTCCTTTCATTACAGTAAATAGGATGGTCAATTTTAGCTCGGTACCATTGTTCTTCTCTATAGGAGCCAATTTACGCTATCTGAGTGAGAACACTCAATTTCTATTCTTTCTAAACACAAGAGATAGCTTTGGAAGTGACTCTCTTTAAATTTCTTTTATTAATTTCTCTTACCATAAAACATTAATTTATTGGCAGACCTTGGATCATCTATCATATTTATTTATATAACTTATGTGTATTATGGTAAGTGTTAGGTACTGTTGTGAGATATCAGCACAACTCTAGAGAGTAGTGATAATGTATTATTTGTGCATAACATGCAATCAGTATACTTTGTAAAGTAGTGCTATGCTCAGCTTTTCAAATGAAAAGCAAAACCACTTGAAACTTATCCCAGATTTGACTAAGCATTCATGACAGTTAAGTTTGGTCCTGGTTTCAAGTGAACATTGGCTAATTGATGGTTTTGCCTTGAAATCATGTAACATTTTTGAGGTTTTTATGGTTTCATATGCAAAAAACAGGTGGAAATTAGTAGTTTTGATGGAGTTTTGTTTGGTGATTTGGGGTTTAATTAAAACTGATTTGGTTACACTCCTCACCCATACATGCCAACACACACAAAACACACTGAAATTGCGGAAAATGCTCATGTGGAGCCTTATGAACCAAGCCTGTCAAATTCTGCACAGCTGTAATTTCACATTTAATTACTGAAAACCATTAGGACAAAATCTAATGTTGTGTCCACTTTGACTGCTGTCCCAATGGATTCCTGTACCTAAATAGCACATCTCTAGGATCCTGAAGGTTTCTATCTTCACTGTCATGGGAAACTGGCTTTTTTCACTTAGCTTCAGTCTATGTGTACTTCAAAGGTATCCAGCTACCTTTTGAAGTACAGTATCCACATCTAAAGCTAGAGCTGGTCTAAGGAGAGAGAAACTGGTCGTTATGAAAATAGACTTTAAAATCTGGATTCAGCCGCACTCCAAGAAGATGTAAAGGTTGAGGGTTTTTTATTAGGTGGGTTTTTTTTTCAATCTAAATTATTTCTGCCAAGTGAGAAGTGACTGCCTTAATCACTGTGCCAAGAATTCCTACCATTACACTGCTCAGTCTGTGGTTCCCTTCACTAATGCCCCTGAGGAAAACTTTAACTTAGCAGCTCCCAGTCCTTTGTTTATTATCATTCCTTGTTGTAGTGTAATGATGGACATGATGCTCTGAATGCCCTCGGTCTCCAATGATGCATGAAGCAATTTGTTGGATTGGATCCTTTATCTCTCTATAAATCCTTCTGGATTCTGCTGCGTAAATCACACCAGCAGTACACAAATCAAGTAGACACACTGTACTTCATCCATTAATGCCATCCTAAGTAGCTACCCCTATTGACTATACTCTTTCATCCCTACTCAAGTTGAGTAGTACTGTGTTTGATGTATTATTTTTCCTGTGTCCCAAAGTTGGGGGGGTGTTTCTCTTTTCTGCTATGCCCAAAGTGTATAGAACAATGTATGTACAGGAGTTCTGAAAAGAAATTTTATTCTCAGTCTTTTTTCTAGTGTCACTGCATTACGACAAAAAAGTTTTAGGATCATTTTTCCATATAGGATAGTGATTTTAGCACCCCTAAGGGTGATGCTGAGTGGGGCTTAGAACCCATGCTTGAACATGAGGAAAGACAAAGGCTATTAACTCTTTAGCATATTAAATCCAAAAGAAAGCAACTTCAGAGTCTGATGAATTGGGGATTTTGTTTTATGGGTTTTGGCTCCTGTTTATGCCTTGCTTGTAAAAAAAAATATTTGGCAACCCTGGATCTAGCATATTGCACAAATGTTCAATTATTTTTGAGCTAGTTCTTCTTACAGAAGCCTTTCAACCCTTCAAAGTGATGATGTCAGGCAATTTTATAAAATATGGGTCCCACTTACATTAAATTTGTCAACATCTAAAGTAGATAAGTGTCAGTGCTGGCAGGAGACGTGCCCTTTTCCTGGAAGAGCATTTTATGGCTCTAAAAAGAAAAGGGGCAAGTGTGAAAAGAAAATGAATGTGGAGAAGAAAGAGTAAAGATGCTATGGGTACCCCTGTGAAACCAAAGAACTCACTGGCCCACTGGTAGAGATGGGTGGAGGGCTTGGTGGGTTGTTTTAGCAGGAGCAGGAGGGGGTTTCTTCCATTAGTGGCTCACTGGCCTGCATTGACATTTCAGCTTGCTCAGCATTTCAGAAATGACAATTCCAAAAATGATGGTGTAACCCAGCGGTCGCCAACCAGTGGTCCGCGGATCACTGAGGGTCCGCGAGAAAATTTTGGTGGTCCGTGGAGAAATTTGGACATTATTTGCAATTTTTAGGAAGATAAGTCCCTAGTAAAGGCTTCTTATTTGATAGCACTTCAAATCGCGAAAAGTAGAAAGCCGTATACGATTGGAGAAGAATTAATTAAGCTTTGCTTGTTACAAGCCTGTGAAGAGGTTTTGGGGAAACAGGCTGTCCAGAAACTGAAAGTAATTCCTATGTCCGCTAACACTGTAAAGCGCAGAATTGAAGACATGGCCCAAGATATTGAAAATCAAGTGATTGAAATGGTGAAAAATTCAACGTTTTATTCAATTCAACTCAACGAATCAACAGACATAACTAACAAGGCAGTTCTCCTTTGTTTTGTGAGGTTTGAGTGTCAAGGAGAGCTAAAGGAAGAACTCCTCTGTTCGCTCAACTTGCCGGGTAGAGCAACCGGCTCTGAGATTTTCGATGCACTTAATGGTTATTTCCTGAGACATGGTATTGAATGGAAGAAATGTGTTGGGATATGCACAGACGGTGCCGCAAGCATGACCGGGCATCGTTCAGGAGTTGTTACAAAAATGAAAGATGTTGGACACCCAGACATCTTGTTTATTCATTGTATTATACATTGTGAGCAACTTGTGGCGAAAAGAATGTCTCCAGAACTGCACGAAGTACTCTCTGATGTAATTAAAATTGTAAATGAAATTCGGCACAAAGCGCTCAATTCTCGAATATTTGAGGCACTTTGTGAAGAAATGGGCTCTCAATATACTCATCTTCTTCTTCACGCTGAGGTGAGATGGCTGTCGGGGGACAAAATACTAACCCGATTGTTCGACCTGCGCCAAGAAGTCAAGTTATTCTTCCAGCAGCAAAATAATTCGAAATTCCAAGATCTCTTGTCCGACGATGATTGGCTAGCCAAGCTTGCATACCTGGCAGATATTTTTTCACTGTTAAACAAGCTAAACACGTCCTTGCAAGGACAGCTTACGGACGTGTTCACACTGCGAGGTAAAATGGATGCATTTCAAAAGAAAATATTGCTGTGGCAAATGCGGTTGGCTGAAGAAGATCCTGCAAATGTTCCCGAATCTTGCTGAGTATATGAAAGAGGAGGATGTTAACCAACAGGTAATAATCATTGTTTGACAGCACTTACGGTCACTCACAGAATCTTTTGGCTGTTATTACCCAAAGGAAGAGGACCCCAGACATGGCAATATGTGGGTAATGGATCCATTTTCGGTGAAAATTGAAGATAGCAATTTGAGCATGAAAGAAAAAGAAAGTCTAATCGATCTATCATCCAACGACAGTCTCAAAGCTAAATTCCACTCGTCCTCATCAAGACATCATTTTTGGCTCTCCATAAAAAGTGAGTACCCAGTGCTGAGTGAAAAAGCCATCAAAATTTTGATTCCATTTGCAACAACCTATTTGTGTAAAAAGACATTCTCATCGGTTACGGCAATCAAAAACAAGTACCGCTGTTGGCTTGAAATACAAACAGCTCTCCGTGTTGCAGTGACATCATTGGAGCCAAGAATCCATAAACTTATTTCAAACAAGCAGCAACAAATATCACACTAATAATTTTGTTATAATTAAACAAGTGCATTTCATATTAATAAAATGGAACTTTTATGATCATTATTTTATAGATGTTTGTACCTTTTTTAAAAAATTCATGTTAGTGGTCCGCGGGATTCAAAATTGTGAGTTTAGTGGTCCGTGAGGTCCGAAAGGTTGGCGACCACTGATTTAGCCCACCTCAGCAATTAGGCCCTCATCCATTCAGATACTCTGTTCAGGCAGATTTCTGCACTCATGTAGAGCCCCATTGAAGCCCCAGAAGTAATTTAGAGGATAGCAGCTTTAAATTTATGAAAGCTCTGGGGCTTTTTTTTCCCCTTTAAGATATACACAGTTCTAAAAAAATATATAAGCGTGTTGAAAATGAGTCAGATTTATTTTTATCATTTGTGTTTATTATTAAAATCTACTTAAATCACAAGCCATGGAATATCTGGTTTTAAACTCCACATATTTGGAAATATACTCACATAGACTCCCCAATGTCTTGTATTTAGAAGTATAGGATGCTTCTTTAATATTATTTTATGCTATTTTAGAATACCAAAAAGAGGTTTTATTTAAAAATGAGTCGTTGCCAAAGAAACTAATGTTAATAGGAGCTTATCAGAGGTGCAGTTCAGTTCTACTTCTTTCTTTATGTTTTCCAGTATGTTTAGAATGTAAAATACATTGAGAATGTATGGTAGTAGATAATTCAGATTAACAGTGATTCAATCATTCCTTCTAGGCTATTCATAATAAACAAACATTTTAAAGATCCCTAAAAATGTACCTTTCATTATAACATGATGTTGCTTTGTCCAGCGATATCTTGCATTTTATTTATTGCACTGAGATCCAATAACTATGCTTCAAAAAAAAATTCCAAGCAGAATATTTGTTCCATATTATATTTTTACTACTCCTTTATCCAAGGACTGATGAGGAGAAAGAAGGTTGAAAGGGATTTGCAGCTCCTGTCAGAGGTCCTGATCCATCAACTCACTTAAACGTGTGTTTAACTTTGAGCATATGAATTGTTCCATTGACTTCAATAGGACTCAGTGTGCTTCAAGTTATGCATATGTTTAAGACTCTGATTCAGATCAGCTTTTAGCATGTTCTTAAGTGCTTTCCTGAATCGGAATGACTTAAGTATGTGTTTAAGTGTGTTCCAGGACAATTACACTTTTCTGAATCAGGGCCTCATGCATGGGATTAACTTTAAGCATGAATTTAAGTCCATCTCTTATTCAGCACAGACTTTAGACACATACTTAAGTCCCTTAAAGTTAAGCGTGTGTTAAAATGTTTTGCTGAATCCGAGCCTTAGTGATTTGCTGAGTCAGTGCCCTGATCACCATTGTGTTGTGGAAAGATGAAATTCACTCTGGTGCAGAGAGCCCATGCATGCCCCTCAGCATGATTAAAGCACTTCTCCACCACAGAACTTGGGAGAGAGGGCTATGTATCCCCATCATGCAGGGTCTCGGTACCAGTCCGCATAGCACATAATGGAGGGAGGGGGCAGGTGGAAGGGGAGAGGCATCAGTACACCTGATTTATGTGGCTTGAGAACCTCAATATAAGTTTTGAAGATGGTCCACAGTATTCCAATCCACAGGCTGTAGTAGTGGCCACAGAGGCTCTGTTCCTCAGGCCTGAATCCTAACTCTGGACTGAAGGATTGATTTCATTTCCCTAGCCCCCACCGCACTGCAATAATAAGAAGAGTAACAGCTCTCTATGTGAGTAATGTGCATTTCATTCTAATTGTGTATCAAATTTAATGAGCCCAGTTCCTTGCTCCATGGAGTTAATTGAGTTTTATTTTGGCATCTTTTTATTACAATAGATTTTCAGATTCCCCTTTTTCTTCTCATATTCTTTAAATTATTCTTGGCTCTCTTCTTCCACTAACATTAAAGGTCCGCATTAATTTTTTAAATTATTTGGCTCATTTCCAAATGAAATAGTATTCATTCTGTAGAAAAAAAAATGTGGACCTTGTTCATTTTTCACTAAAAATGCTACACTGCAGCCCATTAACACTCTTTGGCCTGAAGATATGTGTGGATTTCCTCTGTACACACCCCTTATGGGAAGCTCCACAAACTATACAGTCAGCAGAAATAGAGTCTCTTTGAACTCTACAGCAACATCTGTACATGATGTGTTTCTAGCTCCATTTCTCACCTCCCAGAGGCAGTACACATAAACATCTCAGATAACCCTGTGCCTAAGGCTACATCTGCTCTATGAGCTAAGGATCTGAGTCCAGCACACAGAGACATACTCATGGAGGTTCAATGAGCACTAGTGCAATTATAAATAGTAGTGCTGCTGCAGTAACATGGGCAGCAACACGGATTGATTGTGCCGACTACAAGCCTGCCTGAACCCCAAGGGTATGTATGTATTCAGCCCTCCTGCTGCTATTCACGCTACCACAGCTACACTACCATATATACGTAGGCAGTGTGTAATGGAGGCTGGGGGAGGCTAAGCCTCTGCAAACCTCTGCTAATGCTGCCTACCCCAGGGCCAGCCCCCAGTGGGGCTCAGAGCTCCTCTGAGTGGCTGGGGCTCGGGGCTCCTCCAGATGGACCTGGGCTCAGATTGGCTAGGGTGGGTGGGCCGGGGCTTGTGGTGCATGAGGCTGCTTGGCTGAGGCTCCTCCAGCCAGAGTGGTGGGCTCGGGGCTCTTCTGGCCCTGGTGGGCGAGAGCGGGGAAGGGGTGGATGAGGGCAGGGCCCCAAGTAGAAGGGGTGGGGCAGGAGGCTAGTTTCCCAAAGCATGGGTTCACGTGCCACCCATGTATATATATATACTCACACTGGTTCTCATCAAGATAGTGCAAATATGTGTATGAGAGCTGGTAATTCCATCCATAGCTCCTAGGGTAGACATAGTCCAAGACACAAGTATCAGAATCTCCGCCCACCAGCAGATGTCTGGACCTTCCCCATGTTCTTGACTATTTGGGTATTTGTTGGAAATACATGCTGGTGCAAACTCTACATTTTCTGCAATAGTAGAAGAATTCCATGCAAATTTATAAACAAAAATAAATCTGCAATCCATGATGTCCAGATAGGTAAATATAAAAAGGTTTTCTTTTCCTTTCTTAGTTCAGGATTCTCCTAGTAGATATTAATTTTATTATGGGCTTTATTGTGCCTTTGGGTTTCATCAACCCAGCAGAAGCCATTCCTCCTGGAGTATGAATAATGCCTCCTAGAGCCCCCTGAATTTGCAATGAGAACAAGGCATTATTTTTGTCTGTTTCATGGCCTGCCTTCTCTGTGCCCCTCCCCAATTCCACTAGGAGACACAAGTTCCTGTAACCTATACCCTGCATCAGGGTGGCCAAGTTGCGGCTCGCAAGCTGCACCTGGCTCTTTTACAGTTAAAGTGTGGCTTCCAGAGCCACCCCACCCCTTACCCCCCCCCCCCATTCTCTGCCTAGCAGACTATGTGGGAGATCTCAGGGCTTCTTCCTTGCTCTGGGGTGGTGGGACTAGGGGCTTCAGCCCAGCAGGGAGGAGTGTCTCAGAGCTTCAGCCTCAAGCCCTGCCTTCCCACAAAGCTGAATTTCTGAGCCCCGGCAGCCGCACCCTGACTCCTTGAAATTCTAAAGACTGTTGTATGTGGCTCAGAGGGTCAGTAAGTTTGGCCACCCCACTCTACATGAATGAAATGGCTATTCATCTGATCAAGGAGACAAAACAAACCTTGTTTTCTCTCCTTTGAACACTGTAGATGCCCAGAATGGGCCTATATGTTTTAGGAGAGAGGGCTATGGAACAGTTTTCCATTGGAAACTGCATTTTCATTGAAATGTTTCAAGGTAACTTGTTGATTTCAATGAAATGTTCAATAAAAAAGAATCTAAATGAATCATTTCAACTTTATCATTTGAATTAATCTCATTCTGACTTTTTATTAAGTTAAAATATTAATTTTAATATTTATATAAACTCAGTATAATTGGTCAAGCAAAGAGAGACCCTGGTTGGCATTATTTTGTTTGTAATACACTTTGTTTGCTGGATGTACTGCAATAACGTTTTATTGCTGCATCTGATCAATTCCAAATTAAGAGACTGTTCTAAGCATTGATGGGAGAACCCTCTTGATTTTGGTGAACATCAGAAAAACAGCAGGGGGAACTGGGGGAACCCCTGGCCTCTGGTTAGCAGACCCATCCGTTTCAACCAGGTCTACAATTGTCAATAGACCAAAGAACCAGATGATGGCAGACACTAACACTTTCCAGTATAACTCCCTCCCCCGCCCTCCCCCTCTTCATGCAGCCTCCATTGGCCTTGGAGTGTTGGGAGAATAACGGCTTGATAAATGACATCGCCTGAGCTGTGCCAATGTAGCTTTTTCTTGTTTACAGCACAGGGTTTTTGAAGATCATGGCATTCAAACAGACACAAAGGTTCTTGTTTATCAATCCGTAGGTATACCAATGCAGACTCCCCTTTGTAGATGGGATAAGTTGCACAACCACCAGTCTTACTATTAGCAGTGCAGCATTTGAGTTTGTGCTGATGTAACTGCATTAATGTACAGTTACTCTGGCACTAATGTCCCTAATCTAGACAAGTCCTTAGAGTACTAAGCTTTATGGTGCACAAGACATGAGACCCTGAGTCAGCACTGAAATTTAACTTTAATGTAAACATTACATTCTACTTTACACATTTTAAATGTATGTATTCATGGATTTTAAAGCCAGTAGAGACCATTGTGATTGATTAGTTTGACCTCCTGCATAACACATGCAATTGGGCTTCAGGATTCAATATAAAGTAGGGATTTTCTTCTAGAAGGCTGCAGAGAGAGAAGCATACAGTGCTTCTATATATAGTGATGTCACATTAGTAGATGGAAATAAGGTTTATTTTTCCTTGAAATATCCAGAATAATTTGGGTCACTTTCATTTGGACCCTCAAAATTATTTCAAAAACTTTCCACCTTAAGGATGCAAAGTTTTTTTTTAATTTGTTGGATATACAGTTGGTTGGCATTGCCTTAGAATTTTTTGAAAATAATGGCATAGTCTGTGCTCTTGGGAAATCTCTCCTGAAAGTTAATTTGCTAAAGTTTTCCTACCTTTCTTTAAAAGTCTGATAGATGGGTTGAGTAGACTTTATTCTACTGTATCAGTTTCTGTAGTCTGTAATCTTTTAATAACCTCTTCCTATGTTATCTGCTCTGTTCCTAATCCCTCTTTTTACGGCATTGGTAATCTGATTCCTGAAATAAACCAATTCCCACCTTCTTCATTTTTAAGACCAGTACAATAATGACTTATTTTTCCTTATCTTTTGTGAATAATTCATCATTCATTCTTAACTGGATTTCTAAAAAATAATGTCTCCTATATATATTTGGAAAAGCCATTATTGCTGAAATATCTAGAGCTATTTAATAGCCGTACTACCTCATGCTGTGATCCCATGAGATCTCAAATTCTAAGCAGGGTCAGTTTGGGCCAATCCTCAACCTAAGAGTCCTTGTGACACCTTTGTGTCCTTTGACACTCCTTTGTGACACCTTAGAGTCCTTGTGACACCTTAGAGACTAACAAATTCACTTGGACATAAGCTTTCGTGGGCTAGAACCCACTTCATCAGATGCATGGAGTGGAAAATACAGTGGCAGGTATATATACATAGTACATGAGAAGATGGGAGTTGCCTTATCGAGTAGAGGAATCAGTCTAATGAGACAATTCAATTAACAATAAAATACCAAGGGAGGAAAAATCACTTTTGTAGTAGTAATGAGGGTGGCCCATTTCAGACAGTTGACAAGAAGGTGTGAGTAACAGTAGGGGGAAATTAGTATGGTAAAATTAGTTTTTGTAATGCAGTGTAATCATTCCTCTGAGTCATTTCAGAACCAATGCCTTGGCATGCTGCTAGCAGCCACTGTGCTGATGAAGATGCTGTTTTTTTAGAAGACAAGTCGACCTAAGGTCCTAATCATTCTGTTCATTGAAGATCCCGTGGCACTTTTCATATGAGTAAGGGTGATAATCCCTGTATCCTGGCCGAATTCCAACCCCAGGAATATGATTCTTTTTACCTAAATTCCCCCTCCAATTTTAACTTTGTACAGTAGTATCCTTCACTTACTGATTTCAACGGTTCTGCAGTGTTATCTGCTCTGACACGCTGCTGTGCTCCACCCATTAGTAAACAAGTATTGTATATCTCTTGCCTTAACTAATCATTCTCTGTGGCTGTGCAAAGAGGCACAGAGTACAAATAGCTTTCCCTACCAGAAAATTGGCATGTAGTGGTATGACACATGAGTAGAAGAGGTTAAGCAACTTGCAGCCTAAGTGACCCAAATTCAACCTTTAAAGACATATTAGAGAAGTATAGAAATGATAATTAGAGCTATTGCTTGTAAATAGTTAGCATAGCCATGCTAAATAGATTAAAGCTTTGAAATGCAAACCTGTATTGTTAGAGAATTGGAGGTAATACTAATTGATGTGTTCACTTATATCTTGTTAGATGTTAACCATGTAAACCAGGTAAACATGTTTCCTGTCAATCACTGCATTCTGTTAATTCAGAGATCAAAAGGAAATATTAACATTTAAATGAAACTTGGATATAATAAAGTCTATATTTCTCTTCAAAATTTGTAGTGAATGGTCTATAAAATGCTTAATGAATAGTTACCTTAGACTAATGAATGCAGCTATGTGTATACATAGGAAATGGGTAATTCTACTTCGAAGCCACTATTCTTCACCCAAGGACTGCATTTTGTTAAGAGGTTGCCCAGAAAATGTATAAAGGCTTTTGAGACCTGATCCTTTTTACCTCAGATCTGCTTAAGCTTTGTCAGGGGAAGCCTGTGTCTCAAGACTTTTGTCTCCAGTGCCATTCTGGATCATCTTAATATTGAATATGAACATTGACGTATAACCTGTGGGCTATCTGGGGTCGGGAAGGAATTTCCTCCAGGGTAGATTGGCAGAGGCCCTGGAGGTTTTTCGCCTTCCTTCGCAGCATGGGGCATGGGTCACTTGTTGGAGAATTCTCCGCACCTTGAAGTCTTTAAACCGTGATTTGAGGGCTTCAGTACCTCAGACATAAGTGAGAGGTTTATTGCAGGAATGGGTGGGTGAGATTCTGTGGCCTGCATTGTGCAGGAGGTCAGACTAGATCATTGGTTCTCAAAGTGGGGGTCGGGACCCCTCTGGGGGTCGTGACCCGGTTTTGCAGGGGTCGCGAGCCCCTGCTGCCCACAGCCGGCCACGACCCCTGCCGCAGGCTGCTGGCATCCGGCGCCCCCATGAGCTCAGTCCCGGTCGCAGCTGGCTCCCCATGCCCCCCCCCCCCCCCCCGGCTGGCTCCAGGCACCTCCATGAGCCCAGCCCTGGTCACCCCGGTGAGCCCGGCCCCAGTCACAGAGGGCTCCCGGCGGTCCCCGTTCCCCCCCCCCCCAGCCGGTTCCAGGCTCCTTGTGAGCCGAGTCCCACTCGCAGTGGACTCTCGGCACTCCTCTGGCCCCGGACGGCTCCAGGCACCTCCGCGAGCCAAGCCCCAGTTGTGGCGGGCTCCAGGCACCTCCGCGAGCTCGGTCCCAGTCATGGTGGGCTCCCCGCGGCCCCCCGACCAACTCCGGGCACCCCGCGAGCCGAGCCCAGTTGCGGCAGGCGCCCAGTGCCCTCGCGAGTTCAGGCCAGTCGCAGCAGGCTCCCGGCGCCCCCTGGCCCCGGCCGACTCTATGCGCTATGTCTCCAGGTGGCCCCTGCCCTGGGGGGCTGCTGGAACCCCCCATCCCCAGCCCAGCCAGTGCCCCAGGGGGCTGCTGGAACCCCCCTCTCCCAGCCTGGCCCCTGCCATGGCAGGCTGCAGGCATGCCCCCCCCCAGCCCAACCCCTAAGGCGTCGCGCTTAGGGGCCTGGTGTCCAAAAGGGGTCACCAATACAAAAAGTTTGAGAACCACTGGACTAGTTTATCATAATGGTCCCTCCTGACCTTAAAGTCTATGAGTCTATGACTAATTTAGAAACTCTATGCAATTCTGAAGCCCACCATCTCTACAGCAAAACTGACCTAAGAATTATATTCAAGTCTATATGTATAATGATCTATTAACCAATACTCTTGCTTTCTTTTTTCAATAAATCTTAATTTCGTTAATAAGAATGGGCTGTGAGCGTGTATTTGGGTAATAGCTGAAACACTCATTAACTTGGGGATGAGGGGGATAACGTGTCTGATCCTTTGGGATTGGTAGAACGTTTTATATGATGAACAAGATTTTCAGTAATCCCCGTCATATCTGACTTGGCTGTCTGAGTGGGCGCCCAGAGCTGAGTTGCTTTAAGGGAGCTGTGTTTTTGACTTCTGGGTAATCAGTAAGGCATTGTGGAAGCTGTTTTGTTGCTGGCTTAGTGGATCTTCTGCCCCATTGGGATAACCACCAGTTTTGTGGATCTTCTGCCCCATTCTTTGCAGTTTGTCCCTGATTGAGCAACCTCCGTATGCCCTCCCCCCCGGGACCCTACTCACAAGGAGGCAATCACGATGGAGGCATTCCTAGAAGACAGATGAGAACCAGCCCAAATGGGGCAAGGAAGAAACAGGTCCATGACTCTCCCCCTCCTCAGTTCACACACACAGCAGTCAGCAAACTTTGCAGACCATCAAAGGGAGTGAATGCTTCCTCACCCTGGAAATATGCCTCTGACAGTGTGTTACGAAGTGTGGGGCTGTGGATAAAAGGCATCTCAAATGAAGTTGTACTTGGACTTTGGACACCCGCTGGTATTCATTATCTATATCAGAGGTTTTAGTTCAAAGGAGAGAAAAGGATCTTACAAATCAATGTAGGTTGCAAAGGAAAGAGAAGACTATGAATGACATCCTGGCCATGTCGAAGTCAATGTCAAAACTTGCCTGGGGAAAGGATTTCACTTTATGTATTTTATTTTAAAATTGTAGTGAATATTATGCTTTGGAAAGGTGCCAAATTAGCCTCCATGCAGAGTGAAGTTAGAGTTGGGCAAAAAAAAATTGTCCAAAGCTTCTCTTTTTTGGGTCAAAAATGCAGATTCAGCAACATTGAAACATTTCACAAATCTGTGATGATTTCAACAAGTTGCTTCAACTGACACCGCCCTTCCCCCCAAAAAAATTTCAGAAAAAATGGAAGCACTTTGTTTCAACAGGTTTAAAATGAAACATTTTGATTTTTTTTCAGTTTGAAATGAGATTTAGTTTCAGAATTTCCTTTAATTTTATCAAAAAAACAATCCAACCATTTCAAGGTAATTGAAACACATTCTTTTATTTGACCCCAAATGATTTTTTTCCAGAACTTTCAGCTAGCTGAAAAATCTGTGGTTATTGACACAGCTGTAACTGGACTAATCTTGCCAGAGGACAGGTACAGCTTGGAAAACAGCCTCAAAAACTGCTTCCTGCTGCTCCACCCATGGGCCTCAGTCCTGATCCAAAGTAGGTACCTCTAGATATGAAAGACTTGTCAGCAGTGGAGTCTCTGAGAATATACTGTATAATATACTAGCAATTAATACATCACGTGCTAGGAATGAATGATAAAGAAAAAAGATTATGGGAATGAGGGGAACTAATAATAATAGTACTTTGCACTGATAAAACACTCTGAAAACACCTCACATAAATTAATAATTTGATCCTTAAAGCACAACTACAGGGTAGGAAAGTATTAATATCTTAATCATACTGATGGGGGAATTGATCTAAGTAACTTGTCTAAAGTAACTCAGTGAAACACTGGCAGAGCTTGGAATAAATCTCAGCTCTTTTGACACCAGTCCTGTGATTTTTAGTCACAAGACCATCCTTCCCCTCTAGAAGACTCTTCTCAGTGCAGTGCATGAATAAATGATTGTTAGCATTAGTAAGAGAAATACATCAAAGGAAGCCTAGACCCACAAGCATTTCAATGTGGTCTCACTTATACTGTACTCATTCATAGTTTGCTAAAGGGCATTATCATAGTTCTTTCACTTCACATCTCTTAATGTCACATTTCAGGCTACTTGATTATATTTAGTCATATAACAATTCTTAAACTGAATGCAAGACAGGAAGACAGGCAATCTTATTGCAGTCTTTGAAATCCTTTTCTGGAAATTGAGCTATAGAATAGGGGAGAGTCACTAATCCTTACTTAATTTCTTCTGATATAAACTATAATCAATAGTGCTAATGTGACTTTTAGTAGAACCTAGGCACTCGAGGCCAAATTCTACCCTCAGTCATAGTAATGAAAACCCAGGGCTTCAATATGGTTGAATCTTGCTCTTTCTGTTATGTGTCACGCTAAAGGCTCTCAGTCCCCAGGTGGTCCTTTTAAGGGTCTTAGGAAGGGGCAGGGTGCTCTTAATGGAAAGCCCTGACTTTGAAATTTACTCTTACTGGAAGTCTATCTAGGTCCAAACCTGCCGGTTTCTTGGGACTGATACAATGGCCAATAAAGTAATGGAAGTCCATCCATTGACTTCAAATGACATTGG
Source organism: Sternotherus odoratus (assembly GCA_032164245.1). Lineage (NCBI taxonomy): Eukaryota > Metazoa > Chordata > Testudines > Kinosternidae > Sternotherus > Sternotherus odoratus. The sequence goes on along the minus strand of JAVMKO010000001.1, from coordinate 153,754,074 downwards.
ATCAGGCCTTAAGAGCATGATGCAAAAGGCATTTCCTTGGTTAGGCTTTTTACTAGATGTACTGTAAGGGCAGAAAATCCTCTGGCTCTGATCTATTTCACAGGCACCATGTTGGTCACGGGGAAGGGAATATTATGTACATGCTCTCTACTTTTCAGATGATGTTGTGATCCCTTGATCTAAATTTTGGAAAGTGTGTGCAGATATTATGCTGACTGGCGCCTTGTAAATGTATATAATAATAATAATAATAATAATAATAATTAATAATAGTTGTGCAACACAGCAAACAAGTCATCTACATATTTTGACTGTAGCCAGAAAAAGATCTGGAAAGTCTCTGGCCGTGATGTCCCTGCATGTGCAAGAACTTGTTGCATTTTCACAGAGTGAGATCAGCAATGATAAAATCAAGCAATTTCCTGGTTGTAACTTTTTTTTAAGGAAAGCCAGGAATACTTATAGCACCTTAGAAACTAACTAGTTTATTTCAGCATAAGCTTTCGTGAGCTATAGTCCACTTCATCGGATGCATAGAATGGAACAGAATCTTTTTTTTTTAAGATTACCATAACTCTTCCAGCTTTATTTTATAACTAACTTTTGTCACATTTTACTTTTTATTGCTTGCGACAACATACAGGTTGATTTGTTTAATGAGAAGAAATATATTAGAAAGCAAAAATAATGGTTTCATTTTATTGAAGTCTTTGGATTCGGTGGTCAGTACATACAAGTCTGTTTAGGCCTTTCCTTTATTAATTTTGTCATAAATTTAATGCAGCCTGTTTTCATCAAAGAAATGTATAATGCACTCCTTGAATGCTTCTCTTTTAGGAGAATATGATTACGTTGCAAATATTAAATAACAATGCATCTTTATCAGGTACAGACTTACAGCTACTTAAAACTGCTACTACTGCACTCCTCTTAAAAATTAGATTCCTTTGTGCTTTCAAACACTAATCAATATCCCTCTGGGTTTTCCAGCTAAAGAACTTGAAAATGTTATAGACTCTTGCATTCAGTCTGACTTATCTTCCAATATTAGGTTTAATTCCCTTCTAGAATAAGAGTGTATCTGGGTGATAAACATCTTCTTGCTGTACTGGAATTCTGGTATTCATCCTCCCTGTTATAACATGATGAATTTATTTTGAGGGAGATCGGATTTCCTTGGATAATCTACAGCTGAAATCTCTAATAATACATTGTAGTGGTCCTGATCCAGTCTTTTAAATAACAATCTACAGCTATTTTTGAGAGTATCTTTCACATTTCCTTTCTAGCATATAGCATAGCATTGTTCCTGATGTTTTCCTCTGCTAATACTGTTCACCTTGATAGCTATGCTGTCCTTGAGGAGCAGAATTCATTTCCTTGGGCAAGAGGACCTGTCCTTACACTATGCAAGAGAGGCAACCACAACCAGATCTGTGATATCCAGTATCTCTAGCATCACACAAATGTTCCACACAGAATATGAATGGATGGAAGTCATGGGTCCATCACTTTCTGCACCGGTTGGCAGGGTGCCGATAGCATGGGTGGTGCCTGTCCTGCACCCATTAAAAGAATTCCACATGTCTCAAGAACAAAGCCATTGAGAGTTCCTGCTGGTGTGTAGCTGTTATGTAAATATTTTATTATAGGTGGAGCTGGTAACATTGTCTATTGTTATGGTTGCCCAACACTTCCCTTTATGAGACATTGAAAACTTGCCAAACTTTAATCGTGTGGGCTTAAATTTTCCATGCTGGATTTCTGCCTTAGACCACAGGCACCAACTTTTCTCAGCACTGGTGGATGCTCGCACACACACACCTCACCCCAACTCCACCTCTGCCCCAAAGTCCGCCCCCCCCCAAACTTTGCCTCTCCCTGCCCCTATTAGACCTCCCCAAATCCCCAGAGCACCCACAGAGTCGGCGCCTATGCCTTAGACTAAATCTTTTGGAAAGCTTAATCCAAAATGGTTCAGGCATTTTTTAGACCAAAGCTAAGGGAAAATATGTTGTTTTGCCCGAACCTTTCCTTTGAGAAGCTTTAGAGCCCTCATGCTTTGGAGCGGGGACTTTAAATTTGGCAACAGGCTGGCCTTTGTGTCGGGGTATATGCCTTTTACTGTTTTTGTGCAAACCCACATAAAGTTGGCCAAGTTATAAGCCTTTGGAAAATCACAGTTTACGCATGTTCAGTAAAGACATTCTTGAGTTTAGCAGCTACGTTCTCCAAATATTCCGTCTACACTGAGGTCTTCCCCTGGAAATTGCAGCTGCAGGCCAGGCCCAATCTAGGACAATGGAACGGGGGGGGGGGGGTGTCTTGAATGCTTTCAGTGCATCCCCTGCTGACACCCAGATATCAGGGAGGAAGAAGTCACCTGAATTAAATGCAGAGGGGACAAAAGTCAGACTTTTGTATGTATGTGGGGGGGGGGACAATAGATTGGGATAAAGAATGTAGAGAAGTGGAGACTGGGACTGGAGGCTAATGCAGGAGTGGGAAATTAGGACTGGGAGCTGGAGTCTGGGAGCCAGAGAGGGAAATGATAGAGGAGAAATAGTCACTAGGAGCATGTTTGTGGGGGTTGGCACCTGAGATTGGATGACGATCCATAGGGGATCTGAGAATGGCTGTGCAAGGATCCTGGGACAATGTGAGGGAGACATGGAGTGGAGGAGACATGGAGATTAGGTAAAGAACCCAAAGGGAGAGATGGGCATTGGGACTGGGATCAATTGTGAAGAAAATGGGTATGGGGAAGTTGACTGGAGGCTGGATGGGGAGAGAGAGATTGGACAAAGAGCTGAGGGAATTGCAAGTTACTGGGCAAAGAGAGTGGAATCTGGAAGGGAAGACTAGGACTAACTGGGCAGGGAGACTGGGATGGGATTAGAAGCTTGAGGAGTGTGGAGCCTGGTTGAGGAGAATTTAACTGGGATGAGGACCCAGGTGTAGGTCTGGGCATAGGCACTGACTCCATGGGTGCTCCAGGGCTGGAGTACCCAGGGGAAAAAATAGTGCTCAGCACCCACTGATCAGCTTCCCCTCCCCCCTAGCACCTCTACCCACCACTGATCAGCTGTTTTGTGTTGGGCAGGAGGCACTGGGGGGAGGGGAAAGAGCAGAGCAGGAAGAGGTGAGGTGGGGTGGGGCTCTGGGAGAAGGGGTGAAGTGCAGATGGGGCATGAGTCAGTTGACCCAGGTCTGAGAATCATTGCAATGTTTTTGGTTTTGGGTTTTTTCTAGTGTAGACATGTCCTAATTCTGATAGTGATTGCACCACTGTAGAATTTGTCACCTGCTAATAATAATTGCTACGCTTTTAGAAGAGAAAGTGGCTGTTTTTATGGCTCTTGCCCCTTTATGTGGCTGAAATAACAAGCTAGAAAAGGAACAGATTTTACACATGATTTGTTGGCAATTGCACTCGCCTGTACATGCATTAATTCCAAATCATTTGGCATGGTCATCATAGGTGTCACTTTTTCCTCACTCCTCTGGCCAGCAAGGACTGGAGTGACTTGGGGGTTAAGGAACACTTCATCTTGGGTTCCTGAGAGAGCCATGACTAGCTCTGCCAGAAGCTGTCTGCCTGATGTGATGTGGAAGTTGGAGGAATAAAGGGGGGTGATACTGGAAACCCTTCTCTGGCCTCACAAAGCAGTAGTTCCCAGAATGACAAGATGTCCAATGCAGATACTGTCAGGAGATAATATTTCTTGCAATAATGGAAAATGGTACCCTGCTAAGTTTACTAGTTGAGTATTGTTCACTTTGAATTTTAGAGCAATAAAGTGAAGAGAGAAATCTCCACTCTGAATCAAACTGCATGGACTATTTTAAACAAAGACTTCCAGAAAATCTACAGCATGCAAAATTAAATATCTCATTTTATTTTTGAATCATGTGAGACATGGAAGTAGTCTACGGACCACATCTTTAAGCTATGCTAAGTAAACACAACTACTGCCAAAACCCGAGGCTGTGTTTGCCAGTAAAATCTCTAGTCCAGTTTCCTGATCATTCCTTTTCTCTTAAAAAAGACTAATTCTATAAAGTTGAGAGGCCATTTCCACAAGCAAATCCAGAGACACTGTTTTATCCTTTCAAACACACCGATGTTTGAATGTACACTTTACAAATACTTACAGAGAAACAACAATTTGTCCCCATCAGTAGTATATTGTATTTCATTCAAGTCTCAAAGATGTTTAGACAGTAAATCTTAACAAATACTGTACATCAAGAAGTGGGATTTGCTCAATCTCTACATCTAAAATGGCCAAAGATTTCATAAGACTCTTGCCAGCTTCTATGTGCAAATGCAGATCCTGATCATTTTGCTTACGGTTCATGGTAGAGAAATAGGAGATTAGGAGGTACCCATCTCTCAAACCACTCCCTGTTGTGGTTCCTAGCTAATGAGATATGGCCAGAGCATCATTATGCTGCTCTAAAATACGCCAAGGCCAACATAAAACCAATCCTGTACCAGGAAGCCACAACCAGTGCCTTGGAAACCTTCTCATAGCTTCACCTCATTTGCACATGGGTGCAGCTGAAAAGCTGGCCTGGATTCAGCTGCTTGCTGTCCAGCCACAGGAGTTAGATGCTAGAAACATTGCTGTCATGGTCTGTCAGGGACCCAGTAAAGAACATCACTTCCTGCTGATTCTAGTGGGGGGTGGGGTTGGGATGCACAGAGGTGCATGGGGACCCCAGTGCATCTGTTTATTTAGATCACTGAAAATTTAAACTTAAAGTTCTTTAATATAGAGCTATAAAAAGATAATTTTTACCTCAGAAATGCTTTTATTTTGGGTTATGATATATAAGTAAGGCAAAGTCTGCACCAGTGGTTCTCAAATGTATTTTATTGTGCCCCACCTTTATTGTTTCTTTAGTAATTTACATCTGTCACCGCTACCACACAAGTACACATACTGATTTAAAAATATCAACATGCAACTCTCACTAAATATTAAAAACAGTAAAGCATTGATGCAAACAGAACCAACAATCCATTTTAATAAGAGCAAAACTGCAATTGTGGTCAAGGCTCCCAATTAAATGTGCACACCGTGTCGTAGAAAATGAATTAATGTACAGATAGAAACAACTTTATATGATGCTATACAAGCTTAACAGAAATCTGTCAAAATGCCCAGTGCTATCTGAAGACCTGATATGTCTAGAGGAATCAGCTTTGATGGCTATTCATTGTTGTGGGGAAAATGTGTGTGGGATTTTTTTCTCCTTGACCTTTTTGACCAGACTTTCCTGTTGCCCTAAATGGCATCCAGACACAGGAGCCAAAATCCAGACTGTCCGGGGAAAACTCGGGTGGGTGGCAACCCTAGTGCTAGCTCTCAATGAGCTAGTGAGAGTAGTTATGTGTACAGGAGCAGAGGCATCACATCCCTAGCTTGTAGTATGAACATAGTTTAAGATACACCAAAGCATATGAACAGAAAAATATGAAGTTCCTGTCTTATTAGTATTATTCATCTCTTATATTAAAGGGTAACTATTACATGAACCTTGGGTGACCAGATTTTCAAGCTGTGGATCACTGGCCTTGTACTTTACATTGACTGTTTCTTTATGGAAATCAATAGAAACTTAATCACAAAGAAAAACTAGGACATATGTCACAAGAGGAGCATAGAAGATAGCATGGCAGGAATGGTTTTGTGTGCTGTGAGATGCCTGGAAGGGAATTTCCTATTTCCTTAGCCTCTTCCAACTGCTTTCTTGCCACCTTGTAAGAGTCTCCTTGTGTGTGAGGAGAGAGGTGTTCAGACTTGTGCAAAATGTGGGTGGGGTGGTGCTCTCTGGAAGCTTGGGACTATGGGCACGATATTCACCCTTGACTCTGGTCTACACTAGGGGGTGGGATCAACCTAACGTATGCTGAAGTTGCATATGTTAGGTCGACTTACCTCGGCGTCTTCACGGCACTGAGTCGACTGCTGCCGCTCCTTTGTTGACTCCACTTCTGCCTCTCGTGGCAGTGGAGTTCCGGAGTCGACAGGAGAGCACTGGGAATCAATTTATTGCATCTAAAACTACCCACCAATCTTTGAGGCACACATGCACTCAGCAAGCCTGTCTTCACTTTTACCAGCTCGGCTGAAGGCTCTCTCAGGAGACTGCTCTGCAGAGGGCTGCACACACTGGAGAAAAGAAATGTTCGTAAAACCAACACAAACTGATAAAATGTTGATTCCAGAGTTCTTCCCGGCCAGCTAGTGTCATTTTTAAAATGCTGCTTGTAACTGGGCCCCTGCTGGTCCTCTTCAAAAACACCACTGGAGACCACTTTCAGTGCAGCACCCGTGTATTTTATTGGCTGTGTCTTTTCCCCACCACCTACTATTTACAACATATACAGGTTACAGTCCACTGCTCAGGAAGACAAGCCCACTTCCTGGCCCACAGGGATCCAGAGCCTCACACTCCTCCCTATCCTGTCTCCTCCTCCTCCTGCTCCTTCCTGCCAGCTTTTATAGCTGGCCCCTCAGGCCTGCAGGTGTCTCTCCTCAGCTAATTAGGGCATGGCCTCCTAGCCAGCTCCGGCTAGCGGCTTCTTTTTCCCTGGGTCAGGGCTAGCAGGGGGCTGCTTGCTCTTCTAAGCCAGCACCCTCTTACACCCCTCCCCCCTTAAGAGGTACCCTGTCCGGCCGCCCTCAGCCCACCTGCCTTCCGCCCCTTTTTCTTCTATTTGGGGTAGGGCTCTCAGCAGGGCATCCTTCACCCACAACCGAGTGAGCCCCAGCCCCTTCCATGGGTATTTGCCGCATCCCCCTCCCACAGAGGGTACACTGGGATGGTAGCGGCTGTCCAAATAACTCGGCCTCAGCCCACAGGTCGTCACACCAATCACACTGTGGCAGTGGCCCCAATCCGCGCACCTCCAGGACAGGGTTCCCTGTCACTTTTTCCTCAGGGGTGACTTTCCCTGCCTTAGTTTCCCCTGTGTCCTTCTGCATCTCGGGGCCCGGATCAGGCAATGTTCCCTCCTTAGGCAGGGCCTCCCCAGCCTCAGTTTCCCCCGCACCCGCCAGCATCTCAGCGGCAGGAGTTATCCCCTCCCCAGGCGGGGTTTTCCCTGCCTCAGTTTTCCCCATGCCCTTCCGGGGGTTCAAGGCCTCGTCCGTGGGTCTCACCTCCACAGGGTCCTCAGGGGGATCTGTCCCTTGTACGACTGGGCCCCTGCCCATGACTTCCCCCAAATAGGCCCCCCGGGGGTCCTCCCATCCTGGGCTCTGTTGTCTAGGAGTTTTGTTTTCCTGAACGGGCCTTGGCCCGTCGTCCACCCCCGGAACGCTCTGGCTCTGAAGGTCCGCCCCCCTTCTGGGCTTGTCCCCTTGCTTCCTCCGGGGTAATGGGCCCCAGTCTCTGCCCACCACCACCGAATATGGTAACCCCCTCCAGGACCCCTACCCGCTTCCACCTGAAGTGGCCCTTCACCTCTAGGGGTACCTGGGCCACCGGGCAAAACTTTTTGTCCCCATGAATACAGCCAAGGGCCATTCTCACCCCCCTAACCAGCCAGTGTGGCTTTGCCACTGCCCACTGTACTAGTGTACAATCGGCCACTGTATCTAGCAGGCCGGCTCGGGCCCTTCTTCATACTTTTACTGGGATAGTGGGTAGGCTTCGCCCACCCTTGTGCCCCACTACTTGTGTCCACCCACAAAAGTCGGCCCAACCACACTCCATCACTGGGCAGTCCCGCTTTATGTGTCCTGGGTTGCCACACTGCCAGCAGCTAAGCCTGGCTAGCCGCTCAGGAGTCCCACGGGGCTCGCCCTTCTTCCCTGGGGCTGTCCCCGAGAATGGTTCTGAGGGTCGCCTCCCTGGCTCCCTGTCCTTCCGGGGTTAGTCCTCCCTCCGGGGTCCTTCAGCCTCGATGTACTCCTCAGTCAGCCTGACCGCTGCTTCCACCGACTCCAGCTGGTGCTGCCTCACCCAAACCCGCACAGTCTCGGTGAGGCTCAGGAGCAACTTCTCCATGACCACCCTGTCCATTATCTCGACCCTGCTACGGGACTCCGGTCTTAGCCAGTGGGTCACCCAGTCCATTAGTTTCTGGGTGAAGGCTCGTGGCCGCACGGCTGCTGTCCATCGGGCAGCCCAAAACTTTTGCCAATACCATTCGGCTGACAATCCCACCCGGTCCAAAATAGCAGCCGGCACAGCCTCATAGTCCCGGACCTGTTCTTCACTCAGCGCCATATAGGCCGCTTGAGCCTCTCCCACCAAGTAGGGTGCAAGCTGGACGGCCCAGGTCATCTTCTCCCACCCAGCGCCTGTGGCTACCCTCTCAAACGTCCCCAAGAACACATCCGGGTCATCTGCCGGGCTCGTTTTGCATAGGCCCCAGCCCAGGGCCCGGGTGCCCTCGCCCATTACTGGACTCACCATCCACTGGAGGAGCTGTGCCTGGGCAGTAGTCTGTTCCCGGATAAAGTTCTGCAGGGTCTGTTATTGTTCTGTCTGCCAGGTCAGGAACGCCTGCTTCTCTGCCTGGTGGGATACCTGCACAGCTCGCAGGGCCTGCTGTAATTCCTCCTGCTGCTTCACCAGCCATTTCAGGGTCTCCTCCATATCCAGGGTCACCATCTGCTGTCACTGGTTTCCAAGTCCTAGACAAGCCCCCATGTGTAACCGGGCCCCTGCTGGTCCTCTTCAAAAACACCACTGGAGACCACCTGCAGTGCAGCACCCGTGTATTTTATTGGCTGTGTCTTTTCCCACCACCTACTATTTACAGCATATACAGATTACAGTCCACTGCTCAGGAAGACAAGCCCACTTCCTGGCCCATAGGCATCCAGAGCCTCAGACTCCTCCCTATCCTGTCTCCCTGGTCTCCTCCTCCTCCTGCTCCTTCCTGCCAGCTTTTATAGCTGGCCCCTCAGGTCTGTAGGTGTCTCTCCTCAGCTAATTAGGGCATGGCCTCCTAGCCAGCTCCAGCTAGCAGCTTATTTTTCCCTGGGTCAGGGCTAGCAGGGGGCTGCTTGCTCTTCTAAGCCAGCACCCTGTTACACTGCTTCATTCCTTGGGGATGAACAACATTATGTACAGGTAAGATTTATTTATTTTTTATTCATTATTAAAGATTATTAAGGCTACACATGTTCCATAAGCCAAATAGCATCGGAGATGTCTAGAGAGCATGATAGAGGTGCATTGACCGACATGGTTGGATGGCCTTATTAAAAGAAGTGTTCCGTATAATATAATTATATCTAAATAAAGCTTTATGGGGAAAGAATTGTCACTTACGTTTGTTTGTAGAGCATCTCTTACCTTTCAGACTCTAACATACATGAGATCATACATGAGGGGAGGGATAGCTCAGTGGTTTGAGCATTGGCCTGCTAAACCCAGAGTTATGAGATCAGTATTGTGAGGGGGCCATTTATGGATCTGGGCAGAAATCTGTGGTGAGATTGTGGCCCGCATTGTGCAGGAGGTCAGATTAGATGATCGTAATGGTCCCTTCTGACCTTAAAGTCTATTAATCTTCTCCACCCTTTCATCCTCCGTAGAGTTTTAGTAATGAACAATGTGGAAGGATTCACAAGCCAAACAGCTGTTAAAGATTCCCTCGCGCTCTACCCCACATGGCAAAAGTAAAGGAAATTGCAGTGAAACTAACTTTCAACTTGAGTTGTCTTCTGTCTGGAACTTACCATGTTGTTTCTCACAAATAATACTTTACCTATGTTGAGCCTAACTACGAGACTAAGTCGACACTTTTGCATTTAGCTTGTAGTGTATACAAAGAGATTCCACAAAGGTTTTAATGTAGATGGAGGGAAAAGCCAGCAAACAGACTGTGTGTGTGTGAAAGTAGGGGAATTCTGAAACTATGAGATGAGGGGGATTTAGACCACATTAAAGGTGCAATGAATATGTGGCTGTAGAAAATGAAATGATAGTAGGGTTGCTCCCCTTACAGGTGTTGAGGTTTTTATTTACATATTTTATGTAGTCCACATTACTGTGACATTTGGACTCTGTATAAGCCATTCAAACAATTATAAAATAATCAGTCAATAATAACCAGTCATCCAGTGAGCTGCAGTTTTGCCATGATAGTTCACAGGATGCCCATGTAAGCAGTGTGCATCCAAAAGCTCACAGACATGGGCGCTGGCACCAGGTTCCTCAACTATATATGTCTTACTCCTTGTCTAACAGCTTTTTTTTTAATGCATCTTTAATTAATATGGTTGAATTTTCTTATAGCGTAAGAATCAGTTTGGACAATTCCTTTAGAACATTATGAAATTGTGGTTCTACTAAAATCAATGGGAAAACTCTCATTGACTTCAAAGGAAGCAGGATTTCACCCTATATCCAGAGGATCTTCCCCACTGATCTACATCTAATTTGCCATCTTCCACTTGATTAGAAAAAATCCACTTCTACTACCAGCAACACCATGGAGAGATACGTCACTAGGTAGTTGTGATGGATTTTTTTTTAACTATCTAATTTGGATTTCAGGGATTTAAATGAGAGTTATTTACCCAAAAGGTTTCAAGGAAGATGTGAGCTAGTATTTATTATTGCTTTGTCACTAATATGTAGACCAGGTTTAAAATGGTGGCATAGAAAAGAAAACCACAATAGCCCCTTATTTATCCCCTAGTTTAAGATGTTCAGAAAAATTTTCTCTGCCACCATCACTGAATAAACACATTTACATAGGCTCACAAAAAAGCTGTATTGTGAACAGGAAAGACAATTTCAGGTGAAATATTCATTTCCCAAATAAAGCTATTTTTGTCCTCCCCCCCCCCCCCCATGGCACAATTGTTACCTGGGATGAATTGATGGCTTTGCCCAGGATGGAATTTCACTGCAAAAAGTGAAATTCACTTGAAGTAATGCACATTTTCTTACACATTAAATAATGATCACCCACCTCTAATTTATTTTAAAATATAAGCAGCAATATGCACAGCAGGTCACTAACTAGCTACTTTGTTTTTGCAGACTATACAAAATTACTCAAGATAGTTAAGACCAAAGTTGATTGTGTTGAGTTACAAAGGGATCTCACTGAACTGGATGACTGGATAACAAAATGGCAGAATTCAATGTTGATAAATGCAAAGTAATACATATTGTGGGGGAAAATAATCCCAACTATACATATAGAATGAGGAGGTCTAAATTCACTGTTACACTCAAGAAAAAGATCTTGAAGTCATTGTGGATAGTTATTTGAAACCATCTGTTCAAAGTGCAGCAGCAGTCCAAAAAAACTAACAATGTAAGAACCATTAGGAAAGGAATAGATAAGACCTAAAATATCACAGTGCCACTATATAAGTCCATGGTACTCCCACACCCTGAATAATTCATACAGTCCTGATTGCTCCATTTCAAAAAGAGCTATATATTACAATTGGAAAAGGTGCAGAGAAGCGCAACGAAAATTATTAGGCATATCAAACAGCCTCCATACTGGGACTGTTCAGCTTAGAAAAGACTACCAAGTGGGGATATGATAGAGGTCTACAAAATCATAAATGGTGTGGAGACAGTGAATAAGGAAGAGTTATTTCCTCCTTCCCATAACACAAGAACCAGGGATCACCCAAATAAATTAATAGGCAGCAGGTTTAAAAATGCTACTCCTTCACACAATGCACAGTCAACCTGTGGAATATGTTACTAGGGGAGGTTATGAAGGCCAAAAGTATAACAAATGGGTTAAGAAAAGAATTAATAAATTTAAGGGTCTGACCCAGTATGGCCATTCATATTTTTGTTTCTTAACCCAACCTGGGTCCAACCTGCTAAATTCATAACTAGATTTCAAACACTTCAAAGTCTGAAGATGTTGGGAGCCAGTGTTTGGGGTTTGGGCCAATATTTTAATTATTTATTTTAAATGTAAGCAGTATCCATTAGGTTTATGGATGTGCCAAGTCTGACTCACATTTGTTGGAGTTCTCCAAGTGCAAAAATGCATATGCAAAATTTGGAAGCTTTATAAACTATTTCTTCACTTTGGATGACTCAGAAACAGATGATCAGGTCTCTTCACACTTTCCCAAAAATGAATCTCTGAGCTAAAACCTGGCATGAGTAATTTCAGCACAAGACATAACTTGCTGGAATTACAATTCCCACCATTATCACTACTGGTACTTGACAATGACATATTTCACATACAAAACATCAATGTTAAATATCTTAGAGTCTCCAAAAAAGAGAGACTGAAGGATAAATTCCTATTTAAACCTCCATGGCCTGATCCACAGTGGTGCTGAGTTTGTACAACTCCCATTAATTTCATTGAGAAAGTGACATCAATGAGAGCAGTGCTCAAGATCAGGCTCTTTCTTAACCCATCATGTTGTCCAACAATGTTTTCCAGGAACTGCAAACAACAGATGATTGTCCATATCACATACCTAATTTAGACTTCATGTGAGCATTGACTTCAGTGGAGTTGCACCTACTTATACCCAGATGGAGTTTGGACTCATATGTACCACAATACCAATATACACAATGGATCCAGGAATACCTTTTGTTTCAAAATTTGCAGTGCTAGCAACATTGATGCTGTTCAAAAAATAACCTGTCCCCACAGCTAACTGGCATTTCCATTTTCAAATCATTTGTCACATGATTGTAAAGTATTGTCCTGTCATTTATACCAGTGATGTGCTTGGTGCTACTAACTCATAAATTTCAACAACTCTTGCCTCAAAAAACTACAAGAGAGACCCAGGTGAAACAAGATTCACTGGGAGATTCAGAGGAATATGTTAACTTATACTCTAAGCTATTGAAATAATAACTCAAGTCCCTCTGAAAGACTCTCATTCCATAGGGCCTATAAACAAACCCATGTCAGCCAAGTGCCTTCTCCACTCTAACACTTGATAATAGGGGAAGAGAATAAGGCCATTAAAAATAAACCAATCACCACTGTCATTATGAATAGCTATTGTCTCTGATTTAAAACTTTAGCTGGAAAAAGAAATCTCTCTCATTTTAAATTTAGCAGAATACTTTTCTTTAGTGTTTGTATGATGATTTGTGTTTTATAAATTGCCTGGTGGGTTAACTAGCTGGTAGTTCTTCATTGATTCATTCTGCAGTAGAGCAATAGCTTTCCCAATATTGTCAGTTAGAGATGACACAGAAAAATACAGGAATAAAAGCATCCGTGTGACTCTACAATGGCCCTGCAAGGAAATATGAGGAACTCAAAGTTTGCCCAAATAAGGACCCCACTGACAATTTGCCAAGACTGAGGGTTGTACTTAACTTGTATTAAATGAAGCAGACTGAAGTTACCCATGTCTTTTTTTAAAAAAGGTGCCGTTCACAGAAAATACAACTCTAATGTTTTGCCAATGCTCACAATTCTATTGTGAGTCTCACTCTTGTAGCTTCCACAGTTATACTGCTTTGTTCTTCTAGCTAGACCTCAACATTAGCTGTAATCACACCTTCTGATTGTACCTCTTAGTGGCAGGACCTACTGCCACTATCTGAGGATAAAGGTCCGAAGTGGGAAAATACCTATTCCACATTAGTTCTGCAGCTTACCAGAGAGATTTGCTGGCAGCTCTTCCATGGAGCCATGAGCATGGGTGTGCTACTGGCACAGTTTACAGAATCCTCCATTTTAGGGCAGAGGAAAGAGCCTGGTGAATGCTTATCTGCAGCAGACCTGATTACAGCCCCTCTTCCAAAACATATTCCAGAAGTATTGGCTGAACTTTCCACTGGACTTTGGGAGTTTTGTTTTGTTTTTAGTTTGTGCACGTCCATCTATGCCCCTACAAAATCCTGGGACCTCCTCACCAGCTACCTCCTGGCACTGATCAAAATGGCCAGTCTAGGAAAAGTTGGTGGGAAAGACTGGCTGTGACTATGGGGCTACAGTCAAGCATGTATCGAGGCAGAATTCCTTAGGATGACCTCCACTGACTCCCTTGACATCTTGGGGGGGCAGTGGGCACTGTCCTTGGTTATCTGCTCCATGTCCCCGTTTGCATCCCTCATTTTAAATAATTGATCTCATTCCCATTCCTGTCTTGCATTTTTGTTCCCCAAACTTAGCTGTCTTTTGTGTGTTTATTTGTGGCCCATCCCCTCTACTGGTGGAGGTTACTGATGATCTTTTTGTGGATGGAGCTTCTGAAGGCTCCAAGGATCAAGAAAGCGGCTGCTTCCCCTTCTCCTGAAGCAGGTAAGCAGGATGTAGGAAGGGAGAGGAGGTATGTGGGCAGGCATTTGGTTATTTTCCCTTCCTGCCACTCATTCTCTCCCACATGGTCAGGTCATGCAATGGAGATGACATGGAGGGACACACTACCACTCCCTGGGGAAATGGGAGAGCAGGGAAGGAAGAATTGTTTCTATATAGCAAGCCTTACATATGACAGTATGCACTTTTAACTGCAAAATCACACCCTAAACATTAAAAGAAAAATAAGATGGTGAGCATAGCAGCATGGATTTATAAAGAATCCTTTGTATGAGGAAACCTTGACTGGCTACTTAACCTTTGATAGGATTACAAAATGAGTAGATGAAGAGAAAGTGATAGATGTTATTTTTAGCTCTTATGAAAGAATATAAGGCCATGTCCCATGAAATTTTACTCAGAATTTATTCAGATTGGCTTAGATGGGCATACATAGTCACATGGGTCAAAAACTGGCTGAAGGGTTGTAAATGAAAGACACTGATAAACAGGAATGTATTGTACTCAATATAAGGTGGAAGAAGTTTTGTTTTTTTAACATGGTACTCCAGGATCAGTGCTAGAGCAGTTCTTATTTAAAACCTAGGAAACCACACATTAATGAACTTCACAGACCATACCAAATTAAAGGTTGTGAACATCAACAAAGAGGATCAAGGAACTGATCTGGGAAAGCATTCATCCTGTTTAGGAAAGCACTTAATCACATGTTTAATTCTCATTGGCTTAATTTAAGCACATGTGTAAATCCCATTGCCTAATAGATAGGGTGACCATACCTCCCATTTTGGCCAGGACAGTCCCTTTTCTTAGCCCTGTCCCAGCTGTCCAAACTTTTTTTTTTTTTTGGCAAAACCGGGTATTTGTTCCATTTGCTCTTGCCATCTAAATCAGTTGCAACTGCGGATCAGGGTAACTCTATTGACTTTATCCCTTAGGTCTCACTGCCTAGACACAGAGGGCAGCTCGAAGGATGTATTTTTTTTTTTTATTTTTCGTCTGTGTGACATTCTGAATCCTAATAATCCCCAACACTTCTAAGAATATTTTAGGGACGGATAAAGAGCAATAAACTAAAGGAAGCTGATAGGGCACAGTTGTTCTCAGATGTCTTTTTTAATTATGAGCTTCCAGTGGTAGGAACAGTTTTGTTATTCAAGTCTTGTATGGGGCCTAACACAAAACTAGTGCTGAAAAATAACAACTCTTTGGCGCCAATGCTTCAGGGCCCTATAAAAAGGCTCTAGTGGAAAACAGCTGACATTTTCAATAGCTTTGAATGACATAAATATTTTGAGTTTGTTTTTCCCTGAGGCTGGTTTTGTGTGGGTTTGGTGCATGGGTTTCATTGATCCTACCGTTTGAACTTAATCCAAGTAACAAGGCTAGCTGGATCAAGATGGAGAATAGCATGCTGGAACCCACAGACACTGCTGGCTGAATTGAAAGACAAAAGCAGTCTCAGGTCACTTTATGGCTTGCATCCGACGAAGTGGGTATTAGCCCACGAAAGCTTATGCTTCAAAACTTTATAGTTAGTCTTTAAGGTGCCACAGGACTCTTTGTTAGGTCACTTTATAGAGCTCTAGGAGCAGCACTTGGCCAGCTCTCCACTGGATAAACTTAACCTAGTAAATTGTGTTAATATGCAAATTTGGGGATAAAACCATAAGAAGTAAAATATTTGTCTTTTTGCATATGCATATTGCATATTCTAATTATAATATGCATATTGCCAAGTCTATTAGATACTAGAGGCCACTATTAAAAGTCAGAAAATTCATTAACATTTTACATGGGCCCGTTTTCTACCATGGACCACAAGCAGCTGTGAGTTTAACGGAGTAATTGGTTGGATAGTGTGATGAGGTTAACTCACCCTGCATTGGTCAGGGAAAAGCTAACTCCTCACTGTGTCACTCCAGGTGTAGCACCAGTGTAAGAGGGAGCAGCCCAGGTCAGTCTGGGCTGACCACCGGAGAGGAAAGACGCTTCTTGCCAGCTCCCACCCGGGAGCAGTTGGAAGCCCGGACATGGAAGCCTGGGATGTTGAGACCCAAGCAGAGGTCCAGCTACCTGTGGAAGCCCCAGGGAGGTTTGAGCTATAGGGAGTTGAACCCAAAGACCCTGAAGACACACAGACCACTACAAGTAGCATGATAGGCAGTAGCCCAGGGAGGAAGTAGCCATTGTCCCAATGCTAGTCAGCATATTGCAGATGGATCCCTGCTGACTCTGTGACAGACACCTTCACCACAGACAGGGCCCTGGGCTGGGAACCAGTGAAACAGGGAGGGCCTGAGTCCTCCTGCTCTGGCCACCACCCACACCCCAAACTGGCTGCTAAGCTATACAGCACCACCTGAAGGGCAACTCTGTTGACGCCGGGCACTAGCCCTACAGCCCCATCCCAAAGGGTAACTCTATTGACTCTGCCCACTAGGCCTCCCTATGAACCTGGGGTATCTCTAGTGAATTTGACTGATAGACCACACTGTCCTGCAAACCCAGTATATTTTAATGACTCTGGCCACTAAGCTTTGCTGCCCTGCAAACCCAGGGTATCTGTATTGACTTTGGCATCCAGGCCTTACTGCCATCCAAATCCAGGGTATCTCTATTGAATCTGGCTGCTAGACCCCACTGCCCCCTGAACCAGGGTATGGACTCTGACCACCAGACCTCGCTGCCCTGTGAAGAAGGACTATCCCATTGATGTAGGTCACAAGACTCTGCTACCCTCCCCATCAGGGAGATTATATAGACTCCAGCCATTGGGCTTTACAGCCCTGCGGATCAGGGCAACTCTATTGACTCTATCCCTTAGGTCTCACTGCCTAGACACAGAGGGCAACTCAAAGGATGGGGTGAAATTGCCCCACACTGGATGGGGTCTCCCCACCCTGTCATAGATGGGTATATGTGCCTGGAACTCCAAATGAGATAATGGATGGTAGTCTGAACCATTAGGTACATCAGTTTCATCTTATCTCCCAGCCACTTAAATAGGGGATATTAGTGTAATTTAATTGAACAGTTCCGGTTAATACTCAAGGTGGTGAGGGGTTTTGTTTGTTTGTTTAGTTTTGATTGTTGTTGTTGTTTTGTATTCTTCATCTTTGTGACATTCTGAATGTTTTGGGTTGCTAATAATCCCCACGCATTTAAGGAATATTTTGATTTCTTGATTCATTCCAAGAGTTCATTCATGAATTAGAATCTGTTCATGGACTGCAGTATGGTTTCCCTGCAGAAAAAAGATATTATCTATATGCATGTACAATGATCACCATTAAAATCCTTACAATTGGTGTTGCAATTAATTCTTTTCACTGCAGCATTCTTTGCTCTAGGTATGGTATAGGTTACTCTAGTAACATTCTGAACCAGATCTCACCACTAGAGCCTGTGTGGTTTGGAAGCTGTGGCCTCACCTATTCCTTCCTTTTGCCATGGGGATGATGAGCAGCCTTTCATGTCTGGAGAGGGTAAGGGCTGTTTTGTCACCAGTCTGTGGGCAGTTATCACAATGGAACTGTGCACTATCCTCCATTTGTGAATCTGGGCTAAAATAGCCATAATCTGTTTTTAATTCGTACATGAGACTCATGTGTCTGCTAATCTTGTAAATCGGTATTGGTTAAACAAAGCAGAAAACAGCCCAGAGTCAGACAGTTTACATTGGCTATCGGGGATGGAGGGGGTGGGGAGATTAATTTCCAGACAAGCCTGAGAATCTAAAACACATCTGATACTTCTCAGCTTCATGTCAACAACTTAGATGCTACAGTCATCTTAGCATATGCGCAACATGCACATAACTAGTATACATCACCAAAGTTGGTCTGCTGGTTGGATCATTAGCTTTCCCAGCTTCGGCCAGTTACAGATGGGGAGTGAATGCTGATCCATGCACTCTGATGGACAAATTGTTCAGAGGCTCCACATAAAGGCTTTTTTGTTCATTTTCCAAAATGTTTATCACATTTTGCTCATTACAATGCTCTTCAGATTCCTGTAACAAAGCATCAGAAATATAAACACAAAGCTCATAATGATTATGTCTACACTTGAGTTTTTAGTTGTTTGAATGTGTTATAATTATCACATTAAAGACTGCAGAGGCTAGTGTGGACAGAACAATGACCCTTGCCACACCATTCATCCCACTGCCAACTTTCTGATGCCCGCTCACCCAAATTTCCACTTCTGGAGTTCTGTATCGCTGGCAGTACAAGAAGCCTCAGCTCTTATACTTGGGGAGAGTTAACAGCACTAGGGTTGCCTCCTGTGTGTTTTCTGTGCCTTCACACCACCTGTCCCCTAGTTCATCTGTACTCAGCAAACCTAGTTTGGCCCATGCACCTCATTCTGATCTCAGTCACACAGGCATATAGTAAATAAAGTGAGTCCCCTGAAGTCAGTAGAGTTACACCAATTTTGCACTGGTGTATGTAACTTAGATCCAATTCAGGCCCCATATTCCCAAATTAAATAAGACTAATGCTTCATTGTTTGGAGTGTGGAAGCACTTGGAGGCCCCCATCAGGTTCAGAGTCCCTTTACGATAGCACTATTCAAACACAGAATAAAAGATGGTCCCTGTCATAAAGAGTTTACAAGCTAAAAGCAAGTAGATGGATTAAATTGTATCTTTTCAAAAACTAAAACAATATCATTAATCAGGGGAAATAAACAAGACATAATTTCAGGTAAGATTAATTCTGACCCAATAACATCCTCCCTACCTAGCAATTCTTAATATAACATTGCATTGTAAAGAAAGTGTTCATATGCTGACATCAAGTTATATGAAGAGACATTGCTTTAATTATAAAATGCAAAAAATTGGGCCCCCTGAAACATTTCTTTATAAAGGAGTAATAATGTGGAGTTTATGAGAAGTAATGTCTAATATACCTGCAGCCCATTAAGCTTCCTTTTGTTAAGAAGCTCCGAAGTGCTGATAGAGTCCTGGTATCAGCAGATCTGCCATTTTATTGCAGTTATTCATGGCCCAGAGCAATTCAACAGAAAATTAATTAGCATCACTCCACCATAAATCTCAACAGTATTAGCTAAAATGCCAATTTTGTAATCACTTTTCATTAAAGCCAAAAATACTAATTAAAATTGATTTTTGCTTGTGCTTCGGTAAACTGCTGCCAGTTTAGGTTCCCGGCGGTAATACTGGATGAAGCAGACCTTTACTTAAGTGGATTTTATATATTGTCTCATCCCCTTTATAGAGCTAACAATGTGTGAAAGGATAAGGTCTTTGGGAAGCAGCAAGTGACAGTTCCATGCAAAAAAACCCAACACTAGGGAATGTAACTTCATTAAAACCGTAATATCCTATGTCCTCGATCTGGCCTGTCTAGCTATGCCTTTCTCTGAGGCAGCTGGCTATTAATACACTTCAAACAATAAGTTATGGAGGATTCTGTAAATGAATGACTTTAGTCATTTAGTGATAATAAATAGAGATATGCCTAGTTCAATGCAATCATCCCACGGTGCACTGGGCCAAATGCTTCTCTCTATTATAGTTGTACAGCCCGACTCAGTTCAAGGGGAGATAATTTATCCCAGTACATTTTAGAATGGATGTGGGAAAGTTAAACTTAATTTTGAACTGGTAAGTGCTTCATTATTGTTCTTCACTTGCAACAACAGAATCACCACTCTAAGCAATATGAGTAAAATGACATAATGACATCACAGAGTGATGCCTTATCTCATTTGAATAAAGCCTTGTCTTTTGAAGCTGATGTTTCTGGGATTTGCTTCTAAACAAGTTGTCCCAGTAGAGCTGAGCATAACTTTTAGGGGTATTAGTTTAGCAAGTCCTCATCAGGTAAGTTTGGGTTTAACAAAATTTTAAAACAAAATCAGGTATGGTTCAGATCATATTTTCTCCCACTACCAAAATTCAGTGTCAGGTTTCAGATGGATGATTCCGGTTTTATCCGTATCCTTTTAGCACATTTGTATGTATGTTGGGTATTTGAAACTATTCTGCCACACATGGCCAGGTATTCCTGTCAGAGAACATTGATGTAGAATATAGTTCATTGCCCTGAACATTCCAACCCAAATTAAGCTGGTTTAAATAAACGGGTGCTGGAACCAACCTCTCTTCCAGCAATTTTGGGTTTTGGTGTCGAACAGCAACTACGAGGCTCTACTTTGGGGTTCTGGTTCATGATAGGCCCAATCTCACTGGCAGAGGGAAAGGAGGTACCACCTCATGGATCTTCTTCACATCTTTCAAACAGCCCAACGGGAGGAAGATCTAAAGGTCTGCTGGGTTCCTCATAGGCACTGAGACCTGTTCCCCCATAGATCATATCATTTCCTTATCTTAAATGGCTCCAGGAAGGATGGTGTCTTGTGCCATCTCCGCCTACCAGACTCTTTGCGGGTCAGCTGTCATGGACTTTTTCCCTTACAGTGGGTTTATCTGAAAGGATTGCTGCTTATATAGGTTGTAGCTCCTCACTCAAGAATTGGTTTAGGGAGTTGGTAAGTGTCTGGAACTGCCCCTCTTTGATACTACAGGGGCATTAATAGCACCGGAAATGTCATTCGGGGACAACCTAGAAACCCTCTGATGGCTGCTAGAGAAATCCCAGGGTTTCCATAGTTACTGCTCAGGACCCAGAGCAGAAACTGAAAGAATCTATAATTTCCCCCACAACCACCTACAATGTTTTTGGAAAAAGTCAATGCTTCAGAGCCCATTGAGACAATTCTGTAGCAGTCATAGGCCTGATCTACACTAGCGGAGAGGGTCGACCTAAGATACACAACTTCAGCTACATGAACAGTGTAGCTAAAGTCGACGCATCTTAGGTCGACTTACCTGCTGTCCTCACAGCAGCATTGGTCAACAGTGGGCTCCCCCGTCAACTCTGCCTTGCGCCTTTTGGTGAGTCAGAGTTCCGGAGTCTACGGAAGTGCCTCTGGGGATCGATTTATCATGTCCTGATGAGACACGATAAATCGATCCCCAATAGATCGATCTCTACCTGTCGATCCAGCCAGTAGTGTAGACAAGGCTATAGTCTGCTCTTTCAGGTGTGAAGTAAGAGGGTGGGAGGCAGACTCTTTTCCCTCCAAAGCCTAATTGGGTTGAGGGCAGTGGTTCATACCAGGTTGTCCTACTGGCACTTCTAAGGATTACTTAGTCCCCACTGTGCCAACAACTAGTTGCTGGCCACTGCTTCCTGCAGCCCCCATTGGACCAGAGTGGCAAACTGTGGCCAGTGAGTGCCGTGATCGGCCGAACCTGCGGACGTGACAGGTAAACAAACCGGCCGGGCTCACCAAGGGTGCTTACCCTGCGGGGCCGCGTGCCAAGGTTGCCGACCCCTGTCTTAGTATATTACTATAACACTGTTACCTTTATCAACCAAACTTGTAATCTCTTTTTTTAAAAAAAATCAAGTTACTTTGACAAGATTATTTTCCATGAACCCATGTTGGTAGACATTCATTTTATTAGCCTCCTTTACTTCTTTATTAATCGAGTCCAATATCAGTCATTTCATTATTTTTCCCAGGATCAACTTCAGGCTGACAGGCCTATCATTTACCTGAATCATTACGTTTATACTTTTAAAATATTGGCACAACATTAGCTTTCTTTTAGTCCCCTGGAACTTCTTCAGTTTTCCAAGACTTATTAGAAATCAGCATTAATGGTTCAGCAAGCTCCTCAGCCATCTCTTTTAAAACTTTTGGATGAAAGTTAGCTAAACCTGCTGACTTTAAAATGTCTAAGGGCTGGTCTTCACTATCGGGGGGGTGGGTCGACTGCAGATACACAACTTCAGCTATGTGAATCACGTAGTTGAAGTTTGCGTACCTGCAGCCGACTTACCTGCCATCCTCACAGTGGTGGCAATCGGTGGTGTGCTCCCCCTTCGACTCCAGCTTGCGCCTCCCGGCAAGCTGGAGTTCCGGAGTTGACGGGGGAGCCGCAGGCGATTGATTGCTACCCGCCAATCTGGCGGGTAGTGAAGACCAGCCCTAAGTTTAGTAGTTGCTGTTTAACTTCCTCCTTAGTTACTGTTTGAATGGAAAGTACTTGATCATTATCATATGATATGACTACATCATCAGTCTTTTTCCCAATTACAGAATAGAAATAGTTATTGAACACTTCTGCCTTCTCGTCATTTATTATTGACTAGTGTAACAGCCCGTGTACACGGGCCAGGCCACCCCATCCAGTCCCTTCTCCCGCACCCCCCGCCCTGCTCGCCCTCCCATTGTCACCCTCCCCCGGGATCCTTCCCCCGGGGGGCCAAGGCCAGCAGTGCCCCTCACGACGGGGGGGATTGGGGCTCCCCAGCCTGGAGTGACACTCGGGGGCTGGCAGCACCCGAACTGCCTCCCGCTCCGGGGGAGAGGAGCTGAGTTCTTCGGCTCCCTGTGCCGGTAACTCCCGTCCCTCCGCACCCTCCGCTAACCCTGGCACCCACCCCTCCTGGTAACCCCAGTCCTACTGCGCCCCCCGGTAACCACCGCGCCCGCTCCCGGTAACCCCCGCCTCACAGCACCTTATGGGACAGGTAACCCACGTCCCACCACATTCTCTGTAACCCCCGTGCCCGTCCCTCCCGGTAACCTGCGACGGTCCCTCCATCCTCCCGGTAATCCCCAGTAACCCCTGCACCCATCCCTCCCAGTAACCTGCGATGGCCCCTCCGTCCTCCCGGTAATCCCCGGTAACTCTTGCGTCCGCCCCTCCTGGCAACCCCCGTCCCTCTGCGCCCTCCGGTAACCCCTGTCCCACTGCGCCTCCCGGTAAGCCCCAGTAACTCCTGCGCCCGCCCCTCCCGGCAACCCCAGTCCCACTGCCCCCCGCCCTTTCCAGGAACCCTTAGTAACCCATGTCCTCCGGTAACCCCTGCCCCCCTGCCATGCTCCCCGCTCACCCCACTGATATCTCCTATCCTGCCGTGCCCCCTCCACCATAACCTGAGGTAACCCAAGTCTTCTTTCTCCTGTAAACCCTGCACCTTGTGCCGCGAACTACACCTCCCAGCATGCCATTCATCGGGGCCATCTCTACTGCGTATGACAGCTTCAGACAAACTTCCTTAGCCTTTTATTATATAGGATATTTCTACCATTTTCATCTAGCAATGGAAAAATAACATTGTTGGGCACACTTTTGTTCCTAATATACTTTTTTTAAAAAACTTTATTCTCCTTAACTTTGCTGGCTACAGACTTCCCTTTGCATCCTTTTACTTCCCTTATCAATTTTCTACAATTCCTAGCTTCCAATTTATATTAATTGTTATCAAGTTCCCTTTTTTAATATATACAAATTATTTATTGCTCTTTTAATTTCCCTTCTATGTTTTATTTTGTTGTTTTTTTAACCATTGTAGCTTTCTTAGTTGTGGGTTGGAGCTTTTTGTGTATCTAGTAAAATGTTCTTAAAAAAATCCCAATTATTATTCACATTTATCTGGAGTTTTTTATTGCCAGCTGATTTGGTTCACAGTTATTTTCAACTTTGTGAAACTGGCCCATTTAAAACACCAGGTAGATATATTACTGGTTTGGATATCAGTAGCTCAAGCAGTTACTGTGATTTTTGACAGAGTGCCACTCCCCCTCCCCTTCTGCCCATTTGATCATTCCTAAATAGGTTATATCCATTGATTTTTAACATTCCAATCATCTGAAGCTTCCCAGAGTATTTCAGTAATACTAACTAGGTCAAAGTTATTCTCTTAAATGAGCAATTCCAATTCCTCTTCCTCTGAGAATTGATGTGTAGACAATTAAATTTATTCTCTTTGCATCCATTGCTGACATCTTGATTTTGTGCTAATTGAATGCTCATTTGTTCTCTTTTCACCTTTCCCTTTTATTGTAAGCTTAATAACTGATTACTCTAGCCAGCATAGCTGCAAGAAGATTGGTCCACTTTCTATGGGGCGAGGGGGGCTGTAGAGTTTGGAAGGCCTCCACATCATTAGAAGGGGAAGTAATGTTCCACAAATCCCAAAGCCTCTACCTTATACCACTTACGCAGCCAGCAGTTCACTTCCAGAATCTTCTGCCTTCTGTCTGTCTCCCTTTCCTCACAGGACCAAAAGGATTTCTGAGAAAATCACATGACTATTCCTCTACATCAGCACTTTTCTAAATTCTCTGAAGTTGTCTATAATCTGTCTATAAACTCATTAGTGTTGGTGATGATATGCACCATTACCAGTGGAATCTTTCCCCTCTACTTCAGAACTGTTTCAAAGTCCAGGCCCTCCCTGGATGGGATAGGCTCCTTTAAGGACAGTAGTACTTAGTAGTCAGTCTACCCCATCACCTCACATGCCCCTTTTGAAAGTCCCATTAAATATGTAAGGAAAGATGGAGATAGAGACAAAGTGGTGGCAGGGAAAGGAATAAATAGTGGTAGGGATAAAAACTGGCACTCAGGCATAGTTTCTTAAAGGCCTGAAACCTGGAGCCTGGAAGAGTGGTAGGACAAGGCTTCCCCCTTCCAAATCATGGGATGAAGTGAGAGAAAGAGGCCAGCATAAAGGTTATCGCCTCTCTCACAGCAAGGGGCACACATCAGTAGAAAGGGACGTCTGCTAACCCCTTCAAACTAAGGATTAATTGGAAAAGGTTCACAGCTGAAGGCAAAAGCCCTGCAGCTGGCTTACAATACAAACCCAACTCCACAGAAGAGAGCTGGATGGGGGACTCCTGCCCTCAGAAGTCACTACACTGCCTGAAATGCTTAGTCCGGAGAGAGAGCTGAGGGGGAACTCCTGTTTGAAGGAAGGAAATATTAACTACTCTGGGACAGGGAGGCTATCTGGAATAAAAATTCAGCCCCAGGACGAGGGGTGGGAGGGACATTCCTGTTAAAGGAGAGGATTGACGACTGTCCTAAGGCAATGAACAGAGAGATTTCTTGAAATAAAATCCTAGCTCCAGGAAGAGGGCTGATGGGGAACTCCTGTTTGGAGGAAGGAAGTATTGCATGAAACTGCATGGAACTTAATTCCCAATCCCAGAAAGAGAGGGCTGAAAGGGGAATGCCCAGTTAAAGGAGGGGAAAAGAGAGGTCAGGGTCTCCAGCGTAGCTCCAGGAAGAGGTCCGAGGCAAAAACTCCTGCTTAGAGGAGGGAGAGACTGACTCTTAAGGCAAGAGACAGCAGATTTCTTCATCACAGCCCAGCAACTCCAGGAAAGGCTGGGAGCAGTTTTGAGGAGGTACTGCCATAGCTGGCGAAGAAGAAGTGAGAAATCCCTGGTTGTAGGTGGGGATATTGGAATCCAGAGACCTGGGGAAAGACTTGGACAAACAGGCCAGAGATAGGAGCAGTCCAGGGAAAATCATGGAAGGATGAGTTGACTAAATGATCTCTGAGCTGGAACTCAGAGGAAAGTGTGGGTGGGTCTTGATTCCCTTATCTCACTGCCAGACCAAGAGGAGGAGCACAGATGTGAAGAGTAAAAGAGGCCAAGAATGAAAAGTTCCAGATATAGGTTGGGAGACAGGCCTGAAGGCCATTAGATTTTGAATTTACTATTTTGAGACTTTTCTGATTACCCAGAAATGGACTGAGTAACCTGGCAGCAGGGCCGGGCCACAGAAAATGTATACACTGCATTCTTATGTCTTAGCCCCTGGTTAATTGGACTTGCGAATGGTTCTCTCATTTCTCATTACACTAATTGATCACATTTCCTGAGTTAATTTATCTTCAACACTTGCTATCTAGTGCAGACACAGAAATCCATTTCTCCTGCTGATAATGGCCCATCCAGATTTAACAGCCTCTTAGAATTGGTATGCTAATGTACAACTTTTTTTTTCTTCTTCTTTTTGTGTGTGTAAATACATCTTACTTCTGTTCCATTCTATGCATCCGATGAAGAGGGCTTTAATCCACGAAAGCTTATGCTGAAATAAACTGGTTAGTCTCTAAGGTGCTACAAGTATTCCTCGCTTTCTTTACGGATACAGACTAACACGGCTGCTATTCTTGAATATTTTTTTAATGTAAGACTATATCCTACTTTTCAGGATAATCATCATACCAAATGCAAAGCTTTCCATATTTGATATTCTTCTCAAGATCTCAAAACGTGTGAACGTGTTGCTTCATCTCCATATAATAAGCTCCATTTTTCATCCTTTAGAAACACAAGTAAGCCAGTGAAGTCAAAAGGACTGGTCATTTGGGTATAATGGTCACAAGATTAGATGCTATATATCCAGTAAAGCTGAGCAAATGTTCAATAAATAGAAAAATTGCTGAAAAAATTATTTTTTTAAGCATTGAAACTATTAGCAATTTGGATCGAATTTGGTGTTAGCAGGATAAACACTGTCAAAAAAAATCAGAAAAGTCAAACTAACATTTGAATCAATTTGAAAGGATATTCTCTAAACTACATGTAGATTTAAACTGACATTTGGAATGTTGTTGTTTTTTGTTCACTCCAGTGAGAAACCGGGAAGGGGGGCGGGGGGAGGATCAGTTATGGTTCAAAACTAAGTGATTTCCCTCTTCTCATTCCTCAGCTCAGCTTCTGAACTGAAAAATCAATATTTGCTTAGCAGTAGAGCTGAGCAAAATTCAGAATTCCTGTCCTGTGAGATATTAACATTTCAATTTTTGGTTTTGATTTAAAAATTTGTTCCTAGAATGAAAACTGACTTCAAAAGGGTCTGTTTGGTGCCTATCCCCTGTCCTGAGTGGACAACATATGGGTGAACTAAGGACAAATTTAAAAAAAAACTATCTTGGGGCCTCACCATAGGGTAAGGAGTCTACGGGGGGAAATAGCATTTGCTACTCAGTTTGGACTGTACCAATTTCAGCTTCTTTTGTTTGGGCTACATGAGACCCTATCCTTGTTTCAATGGTTAATTAATAGTGTACTTTTACATCACCAATCATATGCCACAATCTAATTTGCCAATGTGGTGATCTACTTGACCACCTGTTTGAAATACCTTGAGAGGGTTGTGGCAGTACTACAGTCCCTGAGGGGAGCAGGACTAACAGTCAACCTGGCCAAGTGTCATGTTGACTATGTGATGCTGGCAGATCAGATGTAGGTATCAGCTGAGCACTAACAAATTCATAGCTGGAAACCAAACAACCTCACCTATATATTAGTATTGTTCAAGATAGGTGATAGACTTGTGTTTAGACTCTCTAAAATGCTTGCAACTTGCTGCATTCATTAATCTTACTTGTAATGTCTGCATGCCAGGCAATATGATAATTTGCAAGTTTTGCTTATAACTGTAAAAATGCCTGCTCTGAACTTGTGGACTCAGACTGGAGAAGTGGTTCCCTGCCCTTCAAGAAGGACTATACGAACTAAGCGGGCCATTGTGAAGCATCCGAGTGGGGAGAGCAAGTGATAGAGGGAGGGGAAATGGAGTGAGCAGGTGGTGGGCCTCGGAGAAAGGGTGGGACAGGGGCATCACCTCACGGAAGGGGTGGGGTTTGCACGATTAGACAGTTGGCAATCCTACTGGGCGGGCATGTAGAAGCCCTGTTGTTCCAGAAGAGTACACCCAGCAGCACAGCTGGCAGCTTGCTGGGTGCCAGCTAGTGCAGGCGCAGCACCGCTCAAATGGCAGGTGGACCGTGTTCATGCGGGCACAGCTTGTGAATGCATGGGGGGGGTCAATTGATTATGCTGCCCTGGGGCCTGGAATTGCTGTCAACGGGCCTGGTCTACCAGGATGAGATGGAGACTCCTAGCCAACTGGAGGTGACAACGTGTTACTCATGGATGGTGTGAAGTCAGAGAGAATCCACAAGTGCTAATCCCTTGTGTTCAAAAATCATGTCCGAAAAACACGAGATCGGCTTTAAAATTATGAGATTTTTTAAAAAAATACATTTGAGGTTATTTTAATTTTCATCCTTTAGGGTGGGCTCAAGTCATGTGTTTAACCCCTTCTTCTTAATCACAAAAGCTAGAAATTTACCTTTCTTTAAAACAGAGAGAGAGAAAAAGAGCGAGCAAGCCAGCCAGCTAAGATTTTTACCTCATCTCTTGACTTCAGGAGCTGGGGCTTTAAAAAAAATATCAAATATAGTGAGACTCCTGATAAAATCATCAGCTGGCAATACAGTAAATGTTTGGGTTTTGTGCCTCTGCACCTCCTGATTCCAGCACAGAATGTAAACAGAAGTGCCCCCAGATAATAGAATAAAGGCTATTTTTGTAGTATTTCCATTCTACCTGCAAGGAAGAAGTATCACAAATGCCATGAGCCTATTCTCATCAGATTTCCAATTCCACTAAATTGGCAAAATATCCAAAATTGTGGTTCATCCATCACTAGATTACACAAACACACCTTCGCATCACTTCTACATGTTTGTCCATATACACTACATGTGTGACTGAAATACTAAGAATAAAGTGGAAATAAAATATAAAACATCTGCTTATGTCTTCAGTTAATGGTGAATGCTTATACAAGCCTGGAAATAAGGCTCTCCAGTAGGGTTAAATGTGTTTTACGCTTGGTGTAGTGGCAAAGACATTCAGTATATATTACTGAAGTAAGTAGATGAGTTTTTTTTTAATTTGCCACAGTGGCGGTTTCTATTTAGCTGCTTTTCTTGACTTTTCCTACTGATCTACCTCCAAAGAACTCCAGTAGTCACAAAAGTGAGAGCAATAGTGTAGATCAGCTGCATATGTTTTAAGCACCATGTCTTACCTTCCTTAGTGGAGGATTATGCAACATGGTGGTTAAAATACTACTGATTACATTAGCCTTCAGTTGCTATGGGGCTAGGGGGAAGTTGCCCCAACCTCATGGTTTACCACTCTTCCCCTCAACATTCCCTAGGTTTATCTTCATTCCCCTGCTCCCAACTTTGCAGGATATAATATAATCACATGGGTCTATATGCTGACACAACTTTTCCCCGCCCATCCCCCCTTTTTTTGCTGGACCTTGCTACAACCAGTGAAGCTCTGCTGATAGCAATGGGTGGAAATCTTAGGGGAAAAGTCTAGAGTAAACAAGGCTAAGCAGTGCAGCTGGAGCAGTATCTGAATTCCTGGCCAAATCCTTATGCACAAAGAGGGATGGAGGAGAAAACTGCAGACTGCAATGCTGCCAAAGAAGTTCTGTAAGAGAATTTTCTGCTGCCACCTACTGTCTTTTTTTTCCAGTATAAAGTTTAGTGTCTATACTGTGAAAAGTTGATTTGTTTTGTCAGTCTTCTAGCTCTCTGACCTTTCACCACAGATCTTGTCCTCTGAAGAAGGGGATGGGAAACCTTTCTAAGGGATCACCCCAACTCACACAAACTGCCATTAAGAGGAGGCTTGCTGCAAATACCTGAAAAAGAAAATCAGCCCTAGCGATGATAAATCCGTATAGAAAATACAATAATTGTGAACCCGATTTAAAGAAAAAATTTCCCAGTGATCTGAAGTCTGAAACGAATACACATAAGCGATAGGAATCTGTCATGGAAAGAGAATTTAGGTGACATCTTTTATACTTGGTCTGAGTTGTGATTCAGCTTGGCTGGATACTTTAAAATATTTCTAGTAAGAATATAAGTCAATCTACAAATGCATTTTCTTGGGCTGTGCTTGCCTCCCTTCTGTGCTGGCTTTTCACAAACAGCAGAGTGATATGAATTTTACTCAGACTAAGGCTCGCCAAGAAGCCATAAAGGACAGCAGCAAAGCTGAGTGAACTCTAACTAAGCCCCTTCTTACCTAGCCACTAAATAAAGCTGACGTCACTATAGTTGGGTTAGGTGGTAAAGCCTTAAAACATGAGTAGGCAGTGCTTCCCAAGGGCCTAAAGCCCAAATACACCTCGGGATTCTGAGACTATACTACACATTAATGCCACACCATAACTGGGGTTTAGTGGAGGGGGAAAGGAAGGCATGACTTGGTAAATATATTTGCTTACTGGAAGTTCACGCTGATAGGTAGGAGACTTTGTTAACAGATAACTACCAAAGTTACCAGGGGAGAGTGTTTTATTAATCATTCATATCGATAGATTGTTGCTGTGTTTTCTTATGTTGATGTTCCCTGTTCTCCTAATGTTTCACTTATTTTATAAAGAAACTCAGTGATTGTAAGTGTGGAAGTATTGCCTATTGAAGGTACCCAGGAAAAAGTATTTAGTGATCTCAGAAATTCTAGGTGGGACTCAAGCTGGTGGTATTTGTTAGTTTTAAGATGGACCACAGCTATTTGAACCCAGCCCTTGTTGCTGCCAACACTTGGCAGAAGGGTTGCATGGTTAATGAACACAACTCACATTTTAGATATTGAACACTTACCGCAAACTACTTGAGGTCAACTCATACCATTAAAAATGTATTGTTTAATTTTGACTGAGTAAATTGGAGGGAAATTCATCTTCCTGGTACCATTGTGCAAGTAGGAAAAGATGCTAAATCCTCTGAGTATGTTATTTGCTCTCAATTATTTTTCCATCTCTTATTGTCATGTACAGGTAAGAAAAACAAGAATTGGAGAGATCTGATTATTGTATTGCTGTATAATATTACTCTAAACAAAAGTTCACTGTTGTAATGATTATTGAATTGTCTCTGATACTTACATGGCTAAGATTTGTCAATTTGCTAAAAATTCCAAATAAAGATAGTTTTAAAGAAAAGAGGTGGCGTTAGGATGAGTAGGAAACAACTGGTACAACTACATAAAAAGGAAGAATTTGAGGGAAAACTAGTCAGAGCAGTAATAAATCATTCTTAGAAATACTACTGCTGATCAATCGAAAGTAATCTAGGATAAACTAAATAGGCCTGATGCCAGTCATTATTGATAAAAAGGAAGGATTGCATTTGTTAGGGTAATCCGTCAAGAAGACAGATTTTCATGCATAAAATGCAAAGGGTCAATAAGAGAAGGAACACCATTTCATTTTGAGGGTATGGGGTGTTTTTTTAACCTCACTAAAAAGTGTACTTTTTTACTGTCCAGTTCCCCATTTACCAATTATTCATCTGCCTTACATTTTGTTGCTGTCATCTGAAATCATAGAGTTCAAGGCCAGAAGTGACCTTTCGATGATCTAGTCTGAGCTGCTATAGATCACAGGCCATCAGCACCACCCAGCACTTGCACGCTAAACCCAACAACCAAATGAGACCCAAGTATTACAATCCACATGAGACTAGACCAGGGATAGATCTTTGGAACGCGAGCTGATTTTCAGTGGCATTCACACTGTTCAGGTCCTGGCCACCAGTTTGAAGGGCTCTGCAATTTTATTCAATTTTAAATGAAGCTTTTTAAACATTTAATAGTTTCATTCTATATTATAGACTTATAGAAAGAGACCTTCTAACAACGTTAAAATGTATGACTGGCATGCAAAACCTTAAATTAGAGTGAATAAATGAAGACTCGGCACACCACTTCTGAAAGGTTGCCGACCGCTGGACTAGACAATTATATGCCTGAAGTAGAGAATAGAGGGGACTCAGGTTCATCAGTGAGTGAGGCCTCTGCGATGGCATGGAAATGATTAAATTGTACACAGTATTCCAAATAAGGTCTGACTAGTGCCTTGTACAATAGCATTAATACTTCTCTAGCTCTATGCCTTGCCTAATACATCCTAGGATTTCATTTGCCTCCTTCACAGCTGCATCACATTAGTGATGCATTGTCATCCTGTAATCAACCCACACACCCAGGTCTCTCTCCTCCTCCGTTGCTTCCAACTACTGTATAAGCCTCCAACTTCCAGCAGAAATTCTTATATTTAACCTTAAATGCTTGCTATTGCACTATGTACTATTGAATTTCATCCCATTTCTGTCACTCCAGTTCTCAAGATCAGCCAGGTCTTCCTGTGTAATATTCTGATCCTCCTCTGTATTTATGATGCTTCCCAACTTTGTATCATCAACAAACAGATTTATTAAAAATCTTTGCTCCTGGCCTAGCAATCTCATGTGCCAGTTCTTTCAGTATTCTGGCATGGAAATTATCTGGTTACCCTGATTTGAGCATATTAAGTTCTAAATTTTTCTTTCACCTCAGTTGTGGTAATTTCCATTTCTAGACATTCATTTCCATCAGCCATCCTGCCTTCATGTATATGTTTCATATTAACATTGTTATTGAAAACTGAGGCTAGGTTTTTAATCTTCTTCCCAACACATTGCATGCAGCCCAACCTCATTCTTCCTGAGTCTCTTTTTACTTATGTAAGTAAAAATCTACTTATTAATTTTAATTTCCTCGGCAAGAGCTAATTCAGCTTGTCTATTAGCAATTTTCAACTTATCCCTACATTTTCTAACCTCCACAATCTAGCTTTCTTTGCTGACCAATTCCTTTTTCCATTCCCTGTAGACTCTCTGCTTATTCCTAAAAACCTTTTTGAGGTTAATCTATTTACTGTAATTAAATAATCATTTATCTAGAGAGACTCACTGACATAGCCAGTCTATTAAAAAATCGGCCTGGATGATTTTATATAATGACACAATATCATTCACGTCATATCATGACACACAATTGTGTTAAAAAACTCAAGAGCTCCATAATTAGATATATTTCACAAACGTATACAGTAGGCCAGGATGATTCAGTCTTGGGAGGGCCTAGCCAAGCGAGGTCCTTTATCTATACTCAGTGTGGGACAACAAAAAAGTATTGATCATAAGCACTGATGATTCACTTGCTATATTATTAATAATTTGTGTTACAATAGTGCCCAATGTTGTCCCTTACAATCAAACCCCACTCCCACCCCCCACCCCAACTGGAACAGCAACTCATTCAAATTTGGCAAATGAGACAGGCCTTTATGTTTTTCTAGTCCTCTAGCACCCACTAAAGTGAAATGCTATGTTAACACAAAAATGTGAAACAGGGCAGACCAAATCTCCAACAAAGCTCAGTATTTACCAGGTCCCATTTAAGTATTTACGTCAGTGGTAGGAGTTTCTTTCCCAATGGGATCTGCTGAAAGCTGAGCACTCTTGAAAATCTAGCCCTTGTTTAGGTGCCTAAATAGGAGCTGATTTGAAAAAATTAGGAATTGGGCCCACTGGTCCAATCTCAGGGCCAGATTGAGACCCTACATCTAGCCCCGCCTAAGGAGTGGCACGTAGCTCTGCTGCCCCAGGTGCAGTGCTCAGAAGCATTTGTGACTCAGAGTTGGCTGCCCCTAACTCTGTGAGTGAAATAAGTTACTATAGCCCTTCCTTGGCTGCAGGCTACCTCACCTTTCATGGCAGCTCAGATCTACTGACTGGCACCTTAGAGGGGGTGGAACAAGTCCCTGAGCACTCCATTGCACAGGGAGTAATGTCCTCAGAGCCTGCTCTCCTCTCCATTTGTGTCTGGAGAAGCAATCCATCCATGTGGCACAGGTGAGTGGAAAGGAACTCAAGCCTTCTTACCCATGAACCCACAATGACAATCTTATTCTCAACTATGAAAAAAAGAGACTGATTTCCATGGGAGGGAGGATTTCAGGAGTAAGCCTTTAACTTACCCCATTTTAGCTAAGTGTTGCATTGTACTGCATCTAAGAGGAATGGCAGGAAAATAAGTTTCAGTTTCCACTTTAATTCTGAGTTTGTTTGGTACTGATACAATCATGGGCAGATTGCTGCTGCTTTAGCAATCATAAGAGTCATTTTTTTATTTCTGAACTTCTTTGAATGCTATTGGACCAATTACTTAGCCAAAATCCTTAAGAGTAATCCATGATGAATCCATGATGAATCAAATATGCCAATGAATATTGACAAGGATCTTTGGCCCCTCTATTAAAGAATAAAAATACATTATTTCCTTTAAAAATTGATTTACAAATTTCACTTAACTATTAGGTGGCATAGGCTATGGATATAATTATAATAAAATAAATGACTCTTAATGACTTTGACCCGGTTATTGAAAACAGAACACAATTTTATATGGTTCTGATGTATCTCCGGTGATGTTATTTAAAGCAAGATATATTTATGACTTTTGTTTGACCTCATTTAAATGATGACAGAATTAAAATGAATTCAATTACCTTTTGGGGGAAAATGGTCATTTTGAATTTAATTCTGATTATTATTTTTTTGTGGGGAGAGGGAGCTCTCTCAGGCCTGAAGAAATATAATTGTATTTTATGGTGCAGTACCCAGTGAACTAAGGATTTTCAAATATAATTTGTGCTCTCTCATAAAAACTATATACAGTACCCATTTGAGCTACTTAATTTTAGCTCTGACAAGTCAGCACCAGTGACACCTATTAGTCCTCCACCCACACACATGATTTTGCACATGCTCAAAATTCCATAGGTCAGAACTCTGCTCCCTTGACTTCAGCCCTCTCTAGCCCATGGCTCCAGCTTTCCAGATTACATCAAGGCTGGTTTTACCATGAGGCAAATTTAGGTGGCCACCTCAGGTGCCAGAATGTGTGGGGGTTCCACTAGGACCTAGAGTGTAGAAAAATGTGTCTGCTGGTGGTGCATCTGTGTTCTCTCTGCTCTAGATGCACAGAGAAGGTGGAGTGCTGTGGTGTAGGAAGAAAGGGCACAAGAGACATAACAGGTAGGCAGATGAAAAGATGAGAGGGAATAATAGAAAGCAGCAGGAGTTGCAGGGAGAGAGATGAGAAGGAGCCTCTTATGTACCTCTCTAGCAACCCCAGAGCCTGGGCTGAGTAACACCAGCTTCTCAAGGAGCTTCCTGTTTCCTGCTGCTCCCTGAACCCACTTGAGGAGAGCAGGAAGTCAACTGAAGTTGTAGGAATCAGAGAGGTAGCCGTGTTAGTCTGGAATAAAAGAAGTGACAAAGAGTCCTGTGGCACCTTAAACTAAACTAAACTAACTAAAGTGTTGAAGCAGTGGAATACCCTGCTAATACCCACTTCGTCGGATGCAAGCAGTGGAAGTGTCCAGGGGCAGGTATAAATAAGTAGGCAAGAACCAGGTTGGAGATAACAAGTTTAGTCCAATCACGCTGAACCAGCTTGTTATCTCTAATCAGGGAGGATGAGGTATTCCTCTAGCAACTGAAGTGGAGGTGTGAACACCAAAGGAGGAGAAGCTGCTTTTATAATTAGCAAGCCATTCAAAATCTTTGAAGTTCAAAATCTTTTGAAGTTGTAGGAGCCAGTTAAGCCCTTAAGATGCTGATATCTTCCCTCACTCAGGCCCCGCTATCAGTCTGCTTATTTGTCCCCTTCAACTGAGTGTTGAGAGCCACTATAGCTGGCACCGAACAGCAATCATTAGTGAAAGAAGAAAATGCCCACCTGGGACAGCATTCAGAAAAAGAAAGAAAGCAAAGGAAGCTTTTCTACCTAAGCTGGAAGGAGCTCTCCTGAGATACATAGACACAAATGTTCATGGTAAACCTTCTGACCCCAGTGATGATGTGAATGGTGAGGAGATGGCTGATTTTCCTGTTAGTCAGAGTGCTTGTGAACTGGCAGCTACTGCAGCATTCATATCTCCATCTCAAATGGATGTAACCATGCACATTCTTGAGGAAAAGTGTAGATCAGGGAAGAGTGTGGTGGAGGCGCAAGAAACTCCAGGAGCATCTAAGAAGCAGTCACCACTCAAGAAATGTACAAACACTGCTACCTTGGGAAAACAATTGAAAATGAGATCATACAGTTACTGGCAACAAAAGTCAAACCGAAGATTGTGGCAGATCTGAAGTCAGCAAGATATTACTGTTATTCTGGATGGCACACTTGACATCAGCCATACAGAACAAATGACTTTAATTGTGCATTTTGTAATAACAACAGAACCTAGTGAAAAGTGGTGATTGTCAGAACATTTTCTTGAATTTATTGACACTGATGATACTACAAGAGCTGGTATGACAAATGTGCTTCTTAAAAAGCTGGAAGATACGGGAATTGCGATAGCTGACATGAGAGGTCAACATGGTGCCAACATGAGAGGAAAGAACAGAGGAGTGCAGACACGGATCCAAGAGTTAAACCCTTGAGCTTTTTTTTCCCCCATGTAGTTCTCTTTCATTTAACTTGGTGGTCAGTAATGCATCATCAGCTTCTAGAGAGGCTGCTCATTTTTTAATGTAATTCAAAGCATCCATGTATTTTTCTCTGCATCAACTCATCAATGGCAAAATTTGAAGCAACATCTGGGAACATCCTCTGACACCGAAACTACATAAAAATATATGAAAGAT
Organism: Sternotherus odoratus; assembly: GCA_032164245.1. Taxonomy (NCBI): domain Eukaryota; kingdom Metazoa; phylum Chordata; order Testudines; family Kinosternidae; genus Sternotherus; species Sternotherus odoratus. Next base: position 153,717,588 of record JAVMKO010000001.1, on the reverse strand, counting down.
TAAACATATATTAATAAATAAATAAATATTTTCAAGTTTAAAAAGTCAAAATGAAACAAAGGAATTGAAAAAATTCTCTGTTTTGGTTTGAGGGTCATTTCAAAAAATTTCCATCAAAATGGGCATGTTCCTTTGAAAGGTTTCAATTCTGATGAAATAGCATTTTCCAATAGCAAACTCATCTGTTGAAGTCTTTTGACCAGCTCTAATATTATTCAAAATGTATGCTCTCTCTCAATCTCTCTCTCTCACTCACACACAAAATCTTTAAACTAAACTTAAATCTGAATCTGAGCTGAACTTTTCAAGTTGAGAAAATATTGATTGACATATTTTATTAATTTTCATATTTTTGTACCTCCCAGGTCTTCAGTGAGGATAGTCATAACATCAAAGTGAGTATGATTTGTTCTTTGGGCATGACTGTTGATGTGGCTATTTATATGTTTATGGTCTAATGTTATTTCCCACAATTTTCTGCTTGTGTAAGTAACAACATGGTACAAATTCAGCCACGGTGACCTCAGTGGACCTCTTTTTACCAGAAGTGAATTATTTCTGCTTGGTGTGCAGCCGAATGCCTTCAAGGCCCCAGCTAGTGTGGGTATCAACTCTAATTGAGCTCCCTGAAATGTGTTAGAGCTTTTGGGTCATAGATATTTAAAAAAAAAAAAAAAAAAAAAGCATATTGTCAAAATACAGATAGTACCCTGGCTATTTTTTCAAATGATGGGATATTTGTTGTCAAATAGAGGCAAGTACTAACAATGGTATTTAGATACAAGTAGATGTGAAATGAAAATGAAAATTCAGAAATACAAAGAAAATTATCTCTGATAACTATTCAGTTATGCAGAAAATCAGTTGTGACAATAACACTCCAAGTTGTTAAGAGGGATCTCTATATAATGTATTTTCTGGTGATGAAGCATATATATCAGACTCAGTTAAAAAAAAACAAAGAATGCTCGGGTGGCAACACTATATGTTGTTTGTTTGTTTCTAATGTTCTAGGGCAGTATGTTTCCTCAGTGTAAGGAGATCCCATACTTAATTGAGCCAGGTAAGTAGCTTCATGGAATCTACTTGGAAAGTAGATTCAACCAGTGAAGAGAGTCAGCACAAGGCCAGTGCACCACATAAATCCTATGTGAGCCTTTAAAATGGAGTTGAGTAGGCCTCATATATTTCACAGGCAAGATGGAGAAATGGGGATGGGAATAAAGAAAAGAGAAATGGGAACGGAAGGTATTTAGAAGTCTTGGCAACTCTTGTCAATAAAACTATTGAGTAATGAGTAAATGGTTTAATTATGTTCTAATAGATAAAGTTAGACCATGCCAGCAAAGGGATATAGTTAGGGATAGCAGGTATTTATGACTGTTTCATAGAGATTAAAAAAGAATGAGGAGTACTTGTGGCACTTCAGAGACTAACACATTTATTGGGGCATAAGCTTTCATGGGCTAAAACCCACTTCTGATGAAGTGAGTTTTAGCCCATGAAAGCTTATGCCCCAATAAATGTGTTAGTCTCTAAGGTGCCACAAGTCCCTGCTCTTTTTGTGGATTCAGGTTAACACGGCATCCACTCTGAAAATAGAGATTAAAGTTACACTAGTTTAAAGGGAGCTATTTGAAATCAATCTAGTTACACCAGTGAAACCCCTAATGTAGGTGCATTTAAATTAGTTTAATCCTTGCTTGATTGAGCTAGCATGCTAAAAATAGGATGTAGATACAGCAGTGCAAGCAATGGGAGGGGCTATCTGACCAGAATATAATCACATCTGAGACCATAGATATGTACTTGGGGCCACTGGCCTCTCCTAGCACTCATGCTGCTACATCTACATTCTGTTTTTACTATGTTAGCTTTATCAGAGCTACCATGGATATGTCTCCTTGAGCTGAGAATCACACCCTCATCTTGAAGTGCAGACATACCCTAAAACTATGTCTATACCAATGTGTATTTTCCCCCTAAACAAGTCCCTAACTTGCTTGCACCAGAGTAGCTGAACCATAGCATCAAACTTTATGGAGAACAAGTCTCTACCTGATGATTCCCTATCATCTCTGGAACTGCACCTTTCCAGGCTCTCCCTCCACACTACAAGTGATCTACTGAGATGCATTAGAATCTTACATTCTTATGTTCCTACCTGTTGTGTTATCCAGAGAGAAGCTGCAGACCATCCTAGGGACGTCCTCTTTAACTGGGTCAAATGCATTAGTATAATGACCTCAGTGGCCCTGTTTAGCACAAGCTTCAGGTCAAGATCAGAGAATGCCTAACATCCCTTTCTCATCACATGTGGCTGTCCTTGCACAGAACAGCTGTTCTCACTTCATGCCACATTATATGGCAATAATACACTTTTAAAAGTTCATTGGGTCCTATACTTCATCTGGTATCTTAATTTCAACTGTGAGCATCAGTGAGCTATTACTTTAATTTCAAACCCAGGCTCTATAAAATATTGTATAACAATAAGAAGCATAGCCAATATGAAAGGAAGGAAGGAAAGAAAAAAAGTAAAATTGGTAAGTTCCTTAAATTAAACCACATTCTAAGCTCTCCAGATGCAAACAGGAGAGTAATTCTCACCTGGTGATTATTTTCACCCATTCAGTCCAATTGAAAAAAGCACGAAAAACAATTCTGTATTTCTACAATCTTATGGGCTGAAATGAAATAGGTACATAATTCTTACACGTTGGCAAGCAATCCTTTTCTTTTTCTAATGTTCTGTCTGATTGAAACATCTTTAGGTTAAAGAATAGTAAACCATTGTCCACCGGGGAAATAGAGGGGACTCACAGATAGTCATTTTAATTGTAATTGTAAATAGAAGCCTATCATTTTTCATATAGATCCTCCAGAGCAATATGTACTGTATTCACCATCTAAAACTTTAAAACATCTGTCTGCCCCGCCTCCTTTTCCCCCCACCTAATCAGGTGAAAAGGTGATGGAAAATTGCTGCAGTAGATTTTGCCTCTTTGACTGAAAATTAATTGTACAGTCTGTAAGAAAAGAAAACCAATAAATATTTCTCACAAGGTCAACAGACAACTCAGATTAATTATATTATACTGTAATTTAAAGACAACAACAGCAACAAACAGATACTCTGAGAAGAGGTCACAACTTTGTAAAACCCAGCTTGATGTATCCCAACATTCCTGTCCCTCTCTCAAGGACAGACTGAACTCCAAACAATGAAAAATGCACTGAAAACATATGCCAAAAGAAGGGGAAATTGCAACAGTAATGCAAGCAATTAAATGATTTTATTACTCAGGGCAACAGGTTCCTTTATGGATATTCAGTAATGATTATTTTGTAAACAGACGTAATGCATCACATCCTGCCCCATAGCAAGGACTCTCTGTGCCACTCTGATAATGTAAAGGGGCTTAAAGCTGTGCTAAGTGAGCAACTGAAGATTTCTTCAGCATGGCTATAGCTAGCCTTATGCCACACTTGAACAGCCCCCAACCCTGGCCTACATGAGCATGCTGAGGAAACAAAGAGGCATTACAAGTTGCAGCAACTGAGAGCAGCCATTGGGCTGGTCTTCACTAGGGGGGGAGATCGGCTGTAGATACGCAATTTCAGCTACGTTAATAACGTAGCTGAAAACGGTGTATCTACACTCAACTTACCTGCCGTCCTCACGGCGGCAGCAAGCGGCAGTGTGCTCCCCCATCGACTCCAGCTTGCGCCTTTTGGCAGACGACGGGGGAGCTGCTGAGTCGACGGGGGAGCTGCTGGCGATCGACCCCTCCCCAGCATAGTGAAGACAAGCCCTTAGGGTTGTTATCAGTGTTCCATCTAAGTTTTGACAGGCTGTGTGCACAAAAAAATTCTTCTGTGAAAATTTTTCTGCGTGCGGAGCTTCACCATGTGTGCGGGGTTTAAGATCTGTGTGCGTGCACACACACAGCTTAGAGGGAACGGTGGTTGTTATAGGTTTCACTGGGGACCAAAACAGTTTCCAGCTGTCCGGATGACCAGGGAAAGGGGGTAGAAAGGTGTTGGAAGACTGCTTTTGCTCCCTATCATGTGCATGGAACCTTGCACTGACTCCCTGGACAATCAGTCCTGGGTGTTGTGGACTCTTTGTGCACCAGACTGAAGAAAGCCTGTCCACTGGGCTCATTTGAACTAGGGTGAAGGAAGCCTCCTTTTGGAATGTGTCTGAAGAAAGCCTGGTCCTGAATTTATTCTGGGCCAGCATAGAAAAACATCTCTGTTTAGACGTGTACATGCCTTTTAAAGAGTGAGCTGCAGCACCTTTTCTATACATGTTAGATAAAGCTCTAGATAAGCTGCGGGTGAGAGAGGTTTCAGAATTCATCTCCTGTCCCAACCTAGCACAATCCCAAATTGTACACAATTTACAGCTGCACTAGCAGAGACTACCAGATGTCCTTCTGGGACCCCAACGTACCTTTCAGCGAAGATGAAGAGCTAGGGTTAATTACCTGGACTTTTTCTGTTGGAATTTTGAGTAGCCAGGTCCTAGTTCTTTTTTGCTTTGTCCATCCTTTACTAGCAAGTGCCCATTAAGGGCTTGCTTCTGTGCTCATTGAAATCAATGGTAAAGTTCCTACTGACTTGAATGGGGCATGATCAGGTACTAACTTCTTATGTTTATAGCTACCACAGTAAAGTTGATAATCTAATACTGTAAAAAGGCAATGGAACACTGAGATGGTAGGGAAATTTTACAAAACAATTGCTGAAATATTTATCAAAGAAATGGACTCCAAGTAAGTAATTAATCAAATCACCATTGTATTTTTCCCATGAAAGCACTCATTAAAATAAATGAATGGTAATGATATTCAATCAGAAACATAATTAGTATTAATCTTCATGTCCTATCTGACAATTACAGCCTGCTGCCTTCTAACTGAAAAATGAAAGTAATCTATATATATAAAAGTCAAATGGTGTATGCGTGTGTGCTTATATGTACGTTCCCTTACTCCTTCCACACCATTTGAGCTAGAGACTTGAAATTTGGTACAGTTATAGGCTTTAGGGTCCTAATCAGGGTAAGAATCGAATTTTTTTCAAATCTCACCTCTGACGCCCCCTAGGGGTGAAATTCTTTAAAGCCCATTAACATCAGCTGGGCAGCTGCTGTTCTCTGTGACATAGTTATGATGTCATAATACCCCCCTCCAACGGTCCCCACACTCGCTTAGCTCTTTCACAGATGTAAATTGGGTAGCTTCACTGAAGTCAGTGGACCTATGCCATTTTACACCAGCTAAAGGTTAGACCCTATATTTCTAAACACTTTCTCAGTAACCAGAAGATCTTGCTACAAAACAATAGCCTTCCTAGTGTAAATACATAGCATTTTAAAATATTTGCACAAATAGAATTCTTGATGAAAATGTGTTGACACATCTACGTTCAAAGATTATGCACAAAAAACTATTAGAAACATGAGTAAAGTAATATTAAATATACTGCCACCATATAAATATCTCTCATGTTTTATGATGTCACCATAAACCACTTGTCACAATTTACTAGACAAGATGCAATTTAGATTCCTTTCAATCCCTCTCAAGTACACGCCTGCGGTGATAGACCTGTCTTCCTACATCTCACTTTGGGAGGAACCCCATGGTCCAAGCACTCTTAGACTGGCTCTCTTGGCTGAGACCCTCAATTTGCCAATAGTGTTTTTCCAGCAGACCCAGCCATGTTTAGCACTGGTAAGTCCTTTTCTTCTGAGAGCAGGTTAGGACAGAATAATGCAATGTCTACACTGGCACTAGCTGTATCTGTGCCGCTCTGAGCTTGTAAGTAAAGACATGACTTAAGTGGGCAAACGGCTTCTTCAGAACAAAGTATTATTTATTTGCCAAAGCGAACACAGCATTTAGGAAAATGGGTTAAAATAACAGGCATATATGCATCTTGCCTTTCCTAAACTTCACCTCCCTATCTATAGCTCAGGTAAATCCAGCTTATTCCAGACCTCCCTGCCCTTCCTCCCCCCCTCTTTCTCCCCCACCGTTATCTGAGTGTGAGGGATACTTTGCATCTCTGCAGACCCTGTCTCTGTGTTTCATTCAGATTATGTGTCAGGCTCAGTCTACTGATAACCCATCTTCCCCTTCCTTTTCTGCCGGGTGAAGCCTGTAACTTTCCAGAATCTTTTGATCTCTCTCTTCTCAGCCCTGGGGAAAACGGCTGCATAACTTTGCTGGCACTGAAAAAGTAGTTTCTTTACAGCTAATAATATGGCTATTATGTTGGACTGTTTGCTGGGATATTTCTGACCTAGGTCACTGTTTTGCCTTTTCAAAAATCCCTTTTGATCTCACCTCATAGCAAATCACCATAGTGCCACATGTGTATAAACAATATTCATTAAAAAACAATACAACTATCTTCCACACCAAACTCATTGCCATCTGCTGCTGTGGAGAAACAATCAGTGTGATGAGAGGAAAAGGAGCACAGAGGCAAACCCAGCACTGTTAAAAGAGTTGGGGGAGAGGGGGTGGTATGTTTATGATGTGTTTGCTCAAAGAAGACTCTGGACAATGATCAATAGAAACTTGTTCCCATTTGACTGTTCAACAAGGTCTGCAGTTTTAACAGGTAAAGCCATAACATCTGGATTTGTGTTTCTGGGGTTCATTGTATGCCTGACAGAGGAATCTTTTGAACTGTAGCCGAGTGGGCTAGCTTGCCTTTATTATATTCACTGCTTTGTGTTATAGTCAGCAGTAATGCAAGAAACTTACAGGATTTTATCCTGTGTAAAACATTAGCTTCAGCAAGTTAGCATAAGACTTGAGCCCTATGAACTTTCAACAGATAAACTTTGCCCAGATAAACAGCCCAACGGAAAACCCCAAATACTTAGGAAGCTGAAAATAGAGTTTAAGGGAAAGTTCTGACCACAGGTATGTGATTCAACCGCAGATGTATCCTGGCAATGAACTGATGTACATAACAGGTACATGAGATACCTGCTTGCTTGCCTATATATATTTTTTCTTGTAAGATTCTTATTTTATGATGAGTTTGAGTATTTGTTTTATTATAATAGATTTATATTAGGGTATATTTTGGCTGTAACACAAGAGACCTACAGGCCACATCCAGTATGTTGAGTTAAGCCAAAGTTAGCATCCATATGTGTGGGACCTTTCACTAGATTGATGGTGATGAGCTAAAGCTATGGATGACTGCAGCCTTTAACATAGAGGATGCGTTGAAGTAGGTTGGCATAGTGGGCTTCCTACGTTCATACCCTTTTAAACTTAACAGGTACATCACAACTTGGAAAGAACTGAAATAACTGGTTGGGACAGAAATAACAAATGTGATATCTAACCACAAAAGGGCCATGGTAACAAATTGACATCTATGATAATGAGTTGAGATCACTGATATACTAACCTATAGAAAAAAAAACACTCCAACATTAGAAAGGTGAGGAAATACGTACAAGGAAAAGGGGGGAAATGCCCCACTGAATATGCATCAAACATAACTGCATCCGTGTGACATATAAGAGTCGTGTTCCAGCCTAGGAGCGGTAGGAGAAGAAGATGTAGTCCTTGGGAGGTTCCAGAATGATGCCCACTGGTAATGATGGGGAAGGTGATGGTGATGAGGAAGATGATGGCTAACATTTCTGGTTATTCTATGGGAGATGGTCTGAGTATATGGATGTGCAGATGTACATTCTGTAGTATCTCTATCTACCTTACTAGTCCTGTATCCTCTCTAAGGGTCTGACCAAGGGTATGTCTTTCTTACACAATTAGCCCAACTCCACCCCTCCCTCCCCCATCCACACAGGAAAACCACTCACATGGGTTTGGAGTTGTTGAAGACAGAGGTGGGTTTGGAGGTACTAGAAGCCTGAGCCAATTTACCTGGCTGGGTACACAGGTTAGAACCCAGGCTCTGGTTTAACTCAGCTAGAACCCAGCTAACTTTTGCAGTGAGGATACAAGCAAAAATCTCTCAAGTTCTCCTGCACTTGACACAATTGACTGGGGGAAAATCGTAGAGCAGCTCAGTACAAAGAACCATGGGATAGGCCCCCGGATACACACAGGGGCAAGTGCAGAAATAGTAAGGACACCATAATGTGAGCAGAGCTTTGCAGTGGGGACACTCATACCTGGGCTAGGCTGGGTGTGGATCACCTGGCTTAATAGAGCAGTGAAGATGTACCCTGAGGGTAGCTAGAGGCTTCAGAGAAAAGTGTTAGAACTCTGCCGGAGGCAGATGTGGGATATCCTGATCCCTATCCAGGTCTCAAACTGGTCTTGGATAGTTTGAGATTGGCTGAAAACCTGAAGCATGAGATTGAATATCCCTTTCAAAATGTTTATCTTCTTTGAGGGTTTCCCTTTGAAAGCATTCTTTTAAAACTAAGATAGCAGTAACTTGACATTGTTCTTAATTACAAACTTTGCAGATAGTTAGCACCAGATTTTCAGTTAAGTGTCTGCAATGCCTAATGCCCAAGGTGTGCATGCAAATTATGTATGCACACACACTGCCATTTAGGTGCCTAACTAATCTCTCTCTCTCTCTCTGAGTACTACATACAGTTTCTGCACACATAAATTATTTGTACACACCAAACTTGAAAATATACCTGCCCCATGAGTTCAGAATATGAAGGGCAAAATCCTCAGCTGGCATACATTGACACATTTCTGTGGAGTCAATGAAAGTTGATTCAGACCAGCTAAGGTTCTGGCCCTTGATCAGTAAATACACTTTTGATCCACTACAAATGACTGTTTAACAAGCTCTTATAGCTAACTATGCAATCTTGCTACCCTCTTGTGGACAAATAGGCATTACTGCAGTACATCACTTATTTCAGCTCTATGAATTGAGTGGGCTTGGTAATACTCCACACAGAAGAAACAGAGGGATCTGCTTTCTGTACTTAAGGTTTGTTTGTTTTTAATTTACTCTAATATGGGATGTCACTTTTAAAAACACACATATTTTCATATGGAAATTTTAGCACAGGTCATCCCAGAAAAAAACCTGTCCTCTGTCTTCGCTTTAATTTTTTCATGCTTAAAATTGTACTATGCTCAATTTTCCTATGATAGTGCTTTAGCTTGTTCCATTACTTTAGCTGGAAGCCACATTTTAATAGTATTCCTAGAGTGTGAGATAGTCCTCCAAATGTTCAAGGCTAACACATGATTGGTGGACATGACTAAAGCACATCTTACGCCAGGTCTACACTACCCGCCAAATCAGTGGGTAGAGCTCAATCTTTCGGGTATTGATTTATCATGTCTCACCTAGACACAATAAATCAATCCCCGAGCACTCTCCCGTCACCAAGTGGCGCAAGTGGAGTCAACGGGGGAGTAACTCAGCGCCACGAAGACACCGAGCTAAATCAATCTGAATACATCGACTTCAGCTACGCTATTCACAAGTAGACCAGGGCTTAATGATATTAATAACAAAACTAATGTTAAACATTCTCCTGGAACAGCTATTGTTATCGTAATGGTGTCCTTTTAAATGACATGGCATCTAATTCTGCAGGCCTTGCTCAGGCAGAAGTTTCCCAGACTTCAATAGGCATCTGGCCTGAATAGACTTCAGAGGCTGTCCTACAGGGTGGAAACCACATGTCCAGATATCTAATCCCATTACAGCTGTGAAGATCCATGCCTTTAGCACTAAAAGGGGGAGAACTAGTTCAGATAAAGTAAGGCTCAAACTTCAGCATGGTTGGAGGCTCAGAAAAATTCCATTTTTCTTTTCTTTCAATGTTCATGTGTGTGATGGGCTGCGCTTGCCCCTTACTGGACTCGGAAGGGTTAACCATAAATTGTGGGCTGAGGAAGCCATCCCCCCTCAAATCTACTGAGCATGCTCCAAATACATCAGTATAAATGGGAGCAGCTCAACTCAGTTAGGGCTGACTGCTGGAGAGGAAGGACACCTACTGCTGGATTCAGTCAAGGATTAGCCAAAGCCATAGGCTGTGGGAAGCGGAGATGCTGCAGCCCAGGCAGACAGTAGGCTACCCACAGAGGCCACGCAGAGTCCAGAGTCGCTGGGGACAGTGCAGGCTGGGGAACCCAAAGTAGTCAAAACACCCAGGTCACAGCTGCAATAAATATGGTAGGAAGCAGCCCAAGGGAAACAAATAGTGGCCCAGTTAGTGAACTGGAATATTGAGTCAGTGTGTTTCAGTTGGACCCCCCAGCTGACTCAGTGGCATGTGCTCCCTGCCACTATCAGGGCCCTGGGCTCAGACCCAGTGGAGAGGGATGGCCCGGATCTCCCTACCTAGGCTGCTGCTACTCACCTTTCTGGGTGTGGTGACCCCCTTCCCTGACTGAGGCCATTTAGCCACTTATTACTCTGTGAACAGGGGTGAATCCATGGACTGTGGCCACTGGGCCGTACTACTCTGCGAACAGGCTGAATCCATTAACTATGGCCACTAGACCTTATTGTCCTGCAGACAGGGACAAATCCATAGACTTTGATCACTAGTTCCTACTGCCCTGCGAACTGGGCAGTTGTAGTTGACTTTGGCCATGAGACCCTAGTGCCCTCCTAAGAAGGGTGAACTTATTGACTCTGGCCACTGTGCTGCACTGCCTGCTAACAGGGACAGATATAGGGACTTTAGTCCCAGGCCTTGAGGCCCAGTGAACTAGGGCAAACCCATTGACCCTGGCCACGAGGCATTACTACCCAGATAAGAAGAGGAATCTACTGACTCTGGCCATTTTGTCCATACTGCCCTGCAAACGGGGCTAATACATTCACTTTGTCCATTAGACTTCATTGCCCCACTAACAGAGGCCAGTTATTGACTCTGGTTATGGAGACATAGATGCAGGTGACATACACTTTGTCCCTACACCTAAGGGAGCCAGGGTGCACTTGCCCAGCACTGGATGAGATCCCCCACAACCCTGTCACAATGTGCCTCTGCATTCCCAGCTCCATGCGTGACCCGGACTGAAATACTATGAGACACAGTTGTATTGATACTCTTGAGCTGGGCAACACCAGGCACCACTGGAAACCTCACAAGATAACTTTGTTCTCAGGCCAAAGATGTCTGGGTAAGCAATAAAACTGTTCCCCGCTTATCTGAACATTGAACCTCCTGGAGGTATACCATCAGAACACTTGTGAATCAGACTCAGATGCTCTCAAACTTTTGTGTATTTGGCATTAATTGGCTGGTTCCTGCTGTGATGCCAGTGCAAAGTGTGCTAATTAACAGTAGTTTGAGGGCCATATGAGGTTTGGAGATGGCAAGGCAGTCAGATACAATGGTAATGGGGACCATATACATATCTTAGCTAGATAAACTCACCGGTGTTTATTTGCAAGACTGGGCTCTTACACTTTAATGGCCAGGGGCCGTGTGTTTGTATGTTGCCTAGCACAATAGGAACCCAATACTAAGTACTACTATAATAGAAATATTAAACAACACTAATATTCATCTGTCCTTGACATCTAATGTCAAAAGTTTCCTGAACTATTTTATTGCTTGAATCAAATGGAATACACTTGGGTCAAATTTACAGAAAGTGAATTGCTATAAAACCTACAAGTATTTGGAATTTTTTATTTTTACTATAACTTAGGGGTGGGCAAACTACGGCCCGTGGTCCGAATCTGGCCCACGGGCTCCTCCCAACCGGCTCCCAGGATCTGGCTGGGGAGGCTGCTCCAGCTCCTCCCCCGCTGTCTCCCTCCCCCACGGCCTCACCAGCGAGCAGCAGTTCTCGGGGGCAGGGCTGCGCAACTGTGGGCCAGCTGGAGAGGCTGCTCTGGCTCCTCCTCCACTATCTCCCTCCTCCCTCCCCTCCCCCGCAGCCTCAGTGGGCCACGCGAGTAGCAGCTCTGAGGGGGGTGACTGTGTTCTTGGCTCCGGGCCAGACAACACGGTGTGCTCCGGAGGATCCACATGGCGGTGTGTCTGGCTGTGGGCCAAACATGCTATGCTTAGTGGTGGCGGGGTAAGCGGGCCATGTCTGGGCTGGGCCCCGGGGCAGAAGGTTGGATAAGGGGGCAGAGGGTCTCGGGGGGGCAGTGAACGGGGTTTGGATGTCGTGTGGGAGTCCCAGGGAGCCTGTCAGGGGGCGAGGGTGTGGCTAGGGGTCAGAGCAGTCAGGGGTCAGGGAGCAGGGGGGTTGGATTGGAGGGTAGGGTCCTGGGGGGTGATTATGGGGCAGGGGGTCTCTGGAGGGGATGGTCAGGGGGAAAGGAGCAAGGAGGCTTAGATAGGGTGGGGTGTCTCGAGGTGGTGGTGGTTAGGATTGGGGGTGTCTCGGAAGGGGGAAGTCAGGGGACAAAGAGCAGCAGGGCTTAGATGGGGTGGAGTCCTGGGGGAGCAGTTGGAGTGGGGGGGGGGTCTCCAGAGGGGTCAATCATGGGAGAAGGAGCAGGGAGTTGGATGGGTCGGGAGTTCTGAGGGGGGCAGTTAGGGGCTGGGGGGCAGAAGGGGACAGAGCCAGGCTGTTTGAGTAGGCACAGCCTTCCCTACCCAGTCCTCCACACAATTTCAAACCCCAATGTGGCCCTCAGGCCAAAAAGGTTGCCCACCCCTGCTATAACTGGAATTAAATTAACTTGACTTGCAACCACCAGAGGGCATAGTACAACTTGCAGAGCTAACGGTAGAGCTCATAATGGCAATAAATGTGTGTGAGTACTGCATCATTTAGTCATTGTTCATTATTGAGAGTTTAGGACTCTTTTCCTTATCTCGTTCAGAATTTTGTCCCTTTAATAACTACATGACATTTTTATTCAGCCATTTACTGAGCTGCCAGATGTGTTCCTATAATGACCACAGTGGACTGAAATAAAAGATGGAAGCTATGTAATTTTAAATACCAGTGACTGGGTTGCAGAAATATTGAGCAGATTAAATGCAGGATCACACAAAACAGTGAATTAATTTTATTGCAAGTGGCTGTGTTTAACTGCTCAGTTGACCTTATGTCTTCTTCTAATATTCTTTTCTGATCAGCTGCACTTAATTTGGGGTCACACAGAATTACAGTAACACCAATGTATTTTTAAAAAGTCCTTAGGACCAAAATCTTGCTCCTGTTTTTTTGTTTGTTTATTTGTTTGTTTTTGTATCTTTTTAGGAGACCCAAAACAGATCAATTACTAAACAAAAAATCTCTCCCAGAAAATCCATCAAATTCTAATGCAATACCTGACCAGAATTTTTTATGACAGATATGAAACAACGTGCAATTTTCCCTCATCCCTTACTTCCTGTAGGCTTCTATCTCAGCCTCCATGATCTGTTTACATGTGCATGGTAATCTGTCTAGATCCCAAAGTCAGAAACCTTGTTTTCTTATCTGTCTCTAGGGTCATGTCTACATAGTTCATTTATCATACCAGTGGGTGTGAATTCTAGTCTGCACTAGCATGCTGTGCACTCACTAGTTCTTGTAGACCCTGCTAGAGCACACAACAAGTTCCCTAGTGCATGTTAACATAGTACTGTTTCAGACCAGGGGTTGGCAACCTTTCAGAAGTAGTGTGCTGAGTTTTCATTTATTCATTCCAGTTTAAGATTCCACGTGCCACTAATACATTTTAATGTTTTTAGAACTAAACTATTGTTGTATGTAAAGTAAATCAGGATTTTAAAATGTTTAAGAAGCTTCATTTAAAATTAAATTAAATTGCAGACCCCCTTGGATTGGTGGCCAGGACCCAGGCAGCGTGAGTGCCACTTAGGCAAGCATGCCTTAGGTTGCCTACCCTTGGTTTAGGACTATGTCAATGTGCACTACAAAATTTTTGTGCACATCTGCAGAAGCCACACGGCCCAGTTAGTGCACAACATGCAAGTGCAGACTAGAACTCACACCTGTGCTCACTAAGGCACCACGTAGACAAGTCTTAAAATGCCACTCTCCGCATCGGCACTATATAGTAATTTAGAAAATGTATACTGATACTATAACACCTTTCATCATCAGAGCACCTCTAAACTCTTTAGAAAGATGGATGCACTAAGTATTGCAACTGGGAAAATAATACACAGCAATTAACTTGACAAATTAATGGTCTATAAGCAGCATATTTTTTTCTCTAAAGGGTTCTTTATAGGATGGATCCTGTGAGGTACTGTCTGCTCTAGCCTGGATCCAACAAAGCTCTTAAATATGAGCTTAATTTTAAGCACATAAGTAGTCCCTTTGCCTTAGGTGGTTTTTTGGGTGAAAGGCACTAGATAAGATAATCATCATATTGTTTTAGGCATCCAAATTAGCCAGAGAATGCACTTTGCTGCAAATCAGTATCTCTTATAAGAAATCTCTCTTCCATCTTCCTTTCAAAGTTCCATGTGTTTATGGGACATATTGGCTCCCAATTAAATATCTGACAAATTTTTATAGGGATGGCATTTGATTTTAATACAACATGAAAGTCTGAGATGATATTGACTAAGCATGTGAGTTCACTTCTTTCTCACTTGAGTATATATTGTTGCTTGTGTAGGACTCGAAAGCCCACCATCAGAAAGAGAAGTGTCTTTATATGCTAGAAATGAGCCCAAGCCACAAACTTCAGACCTGAGCTTCTGTGGAATTTAAGTCTTTGGATCTAGAGCTATGGATCAGCCCAATATAGTGCAAGGGGTAAGTCAGTTTGGCTCCAGATTTCTTAAAGTTCAGATTAGGGGTGAAATTTTGGTCCCATTGAAGCACATGATAAAATCCCTCTGAACTTCAATGGGACCCAAATTTCACCTCAGGACTGTGCAGATCCTGGGTTTAGGGTCAGGCCCATCTTTGTTTAAAACAGATGATTGAACTTCTTGGGCCAGATTTTCAGCTAATGTAAACTGATGTAGCTCCAAGACCTTCAATGCAGCTACATCAATTTCCACCAACTGAGAATCTGTCCCCTTTGAAGGAGATGTTCAAAAGTGCCCAAATGATTTAGGAGCACACATCCATTGACCTTTTTTAGTGGGTCTTGTGCTCCTAAGCCCCTTAGGCACTTTGAAACTATCCCTTATTATTCCGGGGGGGATATCACAATTTTGTGGAAAAACTCGTCTTAATTTCATAGGTGCTGCCTTGTTGGTGATGTGAGACATTCCGACAGATCATCCTACTTATGTGATACTCCTGTCTTGTCGCATAACACAGTACAATGTGATTGATACTTCCTGTCATGATGTATCACTCTGGAAGGTGAGAAATAAATGTAGGGTGGTGGTTTTAGGGGCTTCATTGTTTACATAAAAACAGTTAGTGGATTATTCACAATAGGGATACATTGCTTATGATAAACATGTTAACTGGGTTTGATTTTGCTGGCCTTTTTTTATTAGTTTTGGCCCATAACTTTCAGCTTGCTTTCTTCGTTCATCTACTGGAGACAAGATGATGTGACAGGTGTTCTGAACATCTTTCTGAGCTCCAGAGATCCCATGTGTGGGCATTTTTATACACTCATCCATCCTGTCATAAAGGCAGCGAATAAGAATTGAAAATAACTCCTACAGCATCCATCTGTGCTGCCCCCAAATGTACCTTAAAGGCATTCCCTTCATCCCAGAGCTTGATATGCTACCCCTTTCTAGCGTAGGAGCTAAGGCCCATCTCTCATAGTACAATGAGTTGCTGGAAGACCACCAAATTGGCCCAACTTCCAGTTTTCACCATACAAATGCTTTGTAATTTCTATAGTGCATTCTATCTGAGGATCTCAAAGTAGTTTATAAACATAACTTCACAACCACCCCTCTGATCTACTTAACTATAATCTACATTTTACAGATAAGATAAGTGAAAGAGGTTAAAATTATATGCCCAAGGTTCAACTTTTTGGCAGAACAGGATTAGAACCCAGGCCCCCAACTGGCAGGTCCCGTAACTTCACTTTAAGACTTGCCTTTGGCTGGGATGGTAAACATTTTTCAAGTTTTCTTATTTTTTCATGAATTTATTCATTTTATTCCCCCACCCCACCCCCAGGGCAGCATAAAGCATAAAACTAGAGAGTGGATACGTGTATTTAAAATTGCAGATTGAGCTGGCAGAAAAATCTATATTTCCTTCCTGTGGAAAATTTCAGTTGTTTTATTTGTTTTCCTTGCAAATCAGAGTGAATAGTATTGACATTTTGAAATATTGAAATGTTTTGCAGAATGGAAGCATCTGAAGAATTTGGTTGGGAAATGTTGCGATATATCATTTTGGCTTGGTTCAAAATTAATCTTTGTCCCTGTCACAGGGTCCTCTCGTTGCTGCTGTGCCTCCTTCTGGCCATGCCTGAGGATTAGCCGTCAGCCTGACACCTTCTTTCTTGGCCTGTTGTCTCACTCTCTCACTCTGCGGCCCCTCTCTTAGGGTATGTCTTCACTACAGGACTAGGTCGATTTCCCTTAATTCGATTTTCTAAATTCGATTTTAGAAAATCGAATCAGTGTGTCCCCACCAGGACAGCAGGTCGACAGTGGTCGACACTGTCTGTCCTAGAACTTTTGCAGGGGTCGACATAGCCCGCATTGCACTTTGGGTAGGTAGCCCACAGTGCAATGCGTGCCAGACCCCCCCCCCAAGCAGCCCCGCGGACCCCCCCGCCCGCCTGAACAGCCCCCCCGCCGGACCCCCCCCGCCCACCCGAGGGGGGGGGGGAGCCGGCGCGGGGCTGCTTGAGCGAGCGGGTCAGCTGCCTAGTCAATTTCACCTGAAATTGACCAAGCAGCTGACCCGCTCGCTCAAGCAGCCCCACACCGGACCCCCGCCCCCCGCCCGAGCAGCCCCGCGCCCCCCCCACCTGAACAGCACCCCCACCGGACCCCCCCCCCACCCGAGGGGGGGGGGAGCCGGCGCGGGGCTGCTTGAGCGAGCGGGTCAGCTGCCTAGTCAATTTCACCTGAAATTGACCAAGCAGCTGACCCACTCGCTCAAGCAGCCCCGCGCGCTCCCCCCCCCCTCGGGCGGGCGGGGGGTGTGTCAGGCGGGGGGGCTGTTCAGGTGGGCGGGGGGGCGCGGGGCGCGGGGCTGCTCGGAGGTCAGAGGCTTAACTTCAGATGCCTCTTCACTTACTCACAGTAAACATGGAGAAGTCGATTTTAGCCTTACTTCTCTCGTCAGGCAGGAGTTACAAATTCGATTTTGAGGGCCCTTTAAATCGACTTTAAGGGCATGTATGTGAAGACAGGTACACGTTTAATTCGACATAACGTCGTTAAGGTCGAATTAAAGTGGTAGTGAAGACATGCCCTTATTCCTCAGTAGCTGCCGCACCTCATCTTTGTGGATTAGCCCACCAACTAATAGTCCACCCCTTCTATCAAAGTCTTCCATGCAGTCCTTAAGTCAACTGTCCTGACTGAGACACTCAATCAGTGACTAGAATGAAGGGTCTCAGACAGTCTCCAAGTTCACTGCCCAGATCGTGACACTCATTCAGAGACTCATAGGGGATCCCCGAAGCACCCCTACACTGGGGTCCAGACCCTCAGTCTAGCAGCTAAGGTCTGTACTACCATGTATCTTCCTGCTACTCCCTGCACTACTTACCTATCCCATGCTCTCATGCTCCACCCTTCTGGCTAAACCCCTATTTACTGGATCTGCTAGACAAACCCTTCCTCTTGGTTCTAAACTCTTTCTCTTCCTTGTCCCGGAGGAGTGACTGCAGCTGCTCACGTTCTGCTACCCACTGCCTGGTTTTATAGAAGCCCTGCCTGTTCCTGCAGAGTCCAGCTTCCCTTAATTAGGGCTCTCCTCTCAGCCTAAATACCCCCAGTTTGTATCCTAAGAGGTTAATTGGCCTAGCTGACCTACTTGAACCCTTTCCAGGTGAGTGTGGGGAGCACACTCCATCACAGTCCCCCTGAGTAGCCTTCAAGACATAGGAAAAGTAGTTCAGATGTCTTGGGACCTCATTCTCTTCTATGGGTTGGGCATCTCGGCTACTTCTCCCATGATGCATCATCACAGGAGATACTATGGTACATCATAGGAGATATGGTGTAGCTAGGGAGCTTGGCCCACAGAGGGGAAGAAGGCACCCAAACTATAACTTCCATGAGGCATTGCAGCAGCTCAAGCAAATGCAGCTTCATGTAAACTCAACCTCAATGAAATGTTTTGAATTAGGTGCAACAAATCGGATGTTCACGCCCAAAAAACTAGTTTGATATAAATAGACCTTCTGTATACAGGAAATTACTAGTTTTTATTCTTCATGTCAGTTTTTCTAAACTCTCTCTTCATCTTTTTCCCCCAGACTCTTCTAAGCAGAATGAGAACCCAGTGACCTACAAATATGAGTAAAATGTTTAAACCCAGAGAGCTTGATTCACCATATGCTAATGCCCCTGCTGTGCATTCACCCTGATGAAAGCCGGCTACAGACAATAGTGTAGAGATTTTCCAGAACATGAAAGGGATTTATAAGCACAACTCCTATTAAAAAGCAATGGAAACTGGGTGTCTAAATCCCTTGAGTTAGGCTGAAAATCCCAGCATAAATTCTGAGCTGTTAGCATTTGCCTTACAACTCACTCATTATTTGTTAATAGAGCTGAGAGTCACAAAAATTTCATCTCTCCGGGACTATAGAATCTTCTACTCAAAATGCATATACTTAATCCCATGTCTAATATTTCTTATTTGTATGTGTTCAGTTCAAACTTCAACAGTTTTGTATGTATTCAGTTCAATTTGTATGTGCTTAGTTCAGTTCAACAGTTCTAGTCAATGTCTACTAGACATAATTTTTGTTTTTATATAGTATCATTTAATAGAAAAGTAAGTACAACACCATGTTCCTTAGTACGGCATGGTCAGCTTTTAAGCATTATTCTGTCACCCATATCAATGTATAAAGGAAACACACTGTTATGTGCTTGTATGAACCCCAAAGGCTTTAAAGTACTGAAATCCTCACGCAGAGTCTGATACCGCAACATTTCAGCTCATTTGACAATAGCTCATTTGTCAGGAAGTGTACAGTAAAACAAGTGCTACAAGGGAAGTATTGTTCTGTGTCAACAATGTACTTCTAAAGTGAGGGTGGCTGGAATAGACATAGGAGCTGTAAACAGGAAGGAGCTGTGAGCTTTCAGAGGCCCATAGCTGCAATCCAGGACTCTGTCAGGTTGCCGTGTTTCAGTACAGTCCTGGGTAGAATTTCTTCCTCTTTATGACAAACAGGGAAAGTCCCCAAGGTTTTCATGTCTGTTGCGGGTCCTTTTTTAATATTATTTACCATTCTTAAAGCCTATTCTGGCCCAGCACTGCACAGTACAGGCCTTAAAGTCACTTTCACTGTGTCATGTCCAAAAGAGTCATCAATTTTGCAGACTTCCAGCACTTTGATTATTCAGCTAGACCTTGAATAAAATCATCATTACTTTCAATCTGGAATATGGAAAATTCGTCCATTCGTTGATAAGCTTCTTTATTCACGAGTAGAAAGTCAGATTGGCTATAGCTTTGGCTGACAGTTCAAGGTGGTAAAATGGTTCAGAAACAACCTGTAAGTGATAATCTCTTAATCATTTTACTCAGAACAATCAAAGCAGGGATAATGTGCATTGTTTCAATTAACGTGCCAATTATGCCTCCTTAGATTTCATGAAGCAGTCTTCCACTCAGACTCAACACACATTTTACTTTGATGGCAAAAATAATTCTTTGCCCTCTAACATCAAAGATATTTTTTCTAACTTCAGCAATTTTCAGAGGCTTCAGTCACATGCAAGAAAAAAGCCGAACCCTGTTCATAATTCTGTATGCAGAGTCATCATCTAAGTTTCCCTTGCTTACTTGTTTATATTATACTAACAAAGAGGCCCCAGTGCATTCCTCAGGAGTGTGAACATTGCTCAGGATTCATTTTGTAACTGCTTATGCAGAAGTTCCCCTTTGCCAGTCAA
Source organism: Sternotherus odoratus (assembly GCA_032164245.1). Lineage (NCBI taxonomy): Eukaryota > Metazoa > Chordata > Testudines > Kinosternidae > Sternotherus > Sternotherus odoratus. Next base: position 153,697,628 of record JAVMKO010000001.1, on the reverse strand, counting down.
AAATTGTTGTTGTGTGTGTGAGGTGTCCTGCAATTTGCTTTATTACCTGCAGATTTGGTCCTGTTGTGGGAATATATTTCTATTTTTTTTTCCAGTGGCTCTGCACCATCACAACATAACCTTTGAGGAGTTTGTTTTGTTTTGTTTTGTTTTTTGCTTGTGAACTAGAAGAAAAACTGGCAGGGGATTAATTTCTGATGTATACTAACTGGTAGTGAGGTATCTGCCAAATGATAGAGTCAGCACATATTTCTTAGTTTGGACAACAACATGTGAAGGCACATTGACAGTGGAAAATGCAACAAGCTTAGCTTGAGGAGCACAGAACCGTTTTAATTAGTCCATAAAGAAGTCAAAGATTGTTTGTCCAGTGCTCAGTGTGCACTCTGGCATATCCGAAAGTTGGTGCTTTCATCAAAACAGCCAACCAAAATCCCCCCGGGCTTTATATCATAATGTCAGTACATAGCTGCAAGTACATAGGAACTGCCATCCTAGATCAGATTAGTGTCTGTCTCATATGATGACCTCTCTCTGACAGTGCTTGGTACCAGAGGCTTCAGAGGAATCCCTGTAATGGACAGTTATGAGTAACTTCTCCAGAGGGGAGGTTTCTAACTCCAAGCAGTTAGTGGTTGTTTATGCATTGAAGCATGAGCTTTTTATAGAGAGGGGTTTTTTTTCATCCTATCCAATGTAACTACATCTCCTAATTATTCATACAAATTTCTGTTCCCCTGCTGAATCCTGGTAAGCACTTGGCCAAAATTGTCTAATGAATTTCAGAAGTTAGTTATGCACTGTGTGAGAGACCTATTTCCCTCTATCAGTTTTAAATGTCTTGCCTTTGCATGTAATTGACTGGACCCCTTAAATTCTGAGAGGGTGAGATCCCTGTGTCTGATTTACTTTCTCTGTACCCTGCATTATTATTTCATATATCTCTTTTCTTACCTCTCATATTCATTTCCTCTGCAAAGTAAACCATCTTGTTAGTGTCCCTTCATGCAGAGTTCATCATTCCTTTGATCACTTCTTTTGCCTTTCAGTACCTATCTCTGCTGTATTTTTGAGGGTTTTTTGTTTTTGGTTTTTGGTTGCTTTTTGTTGTTGTTTTTTGATGAAGGTACTAGCAATGAACACAGTATTCTGGGTGACATAGAAAAATAGGACTAAAATGTCACATCAAGGTACACTCAGAGCCAATGTACAGCAGTGGGTAAATTTCCAAATGCAACTGAGTCAGTGCAAGCAATGGCCTAAGCAACCTGCACTGGTGTAATTACACTTGTTCCTGAACTGATAGTCACTTTTCTTCAATGTTCCTCTGTCTCTCTGCTTCTGGGGTGCTACTGACATCATTGAAGTCAATGGGAGTTTTGCCATTCGATAGGCCTAGGCTTTCAGCTCCAGTGTGCAGATGCTTCTGATCTCCATGAATCAGAGAGGTAGCCGTGGTACCTCTCTGATTCATGGAATAGCAGAGGTAACAAAGAGTCCTGTGGCACCTTAAAGACTAACTAAAGTATTGAAGCATAAGCTTTTGTGGGCTAATACCCAACCACTGCCTGCATCCAACGAAGTGGGTATTAGCCCATGAAAGCTTATGCTTCAATACTTTAGTTAGTCTTTGAGGTGCCACAGGACTCTTTGTTACCTCTGATCTCCATGGTATCAAAAAATTTTTTATCCCTTTTCACCATCTTATGTCTGTTTTCATATCTAGGTTGTAAACTCTTTGGGGAAGGGACAATCTCCTATGTTTCTACAGCACCTATCACACCTGGCCCTTAACCTTCCTAGGGGTTTGTAGGCACAAGCATAATAATACAAAGAAGTTCATTTTCAAATTAAATATTTAAATGTTGAATATTGAAATTTACAATTAGATGTAAATATAGCATAAATTTAGAGCTGTTTCCTTCTGCTCATTTCTATCCGTAGTGCCACAAATTAATAATGATATAGGTACAGAAAAAACTAGTCATGCCCAATGCAAATTGGGACCCTATGGGTTGTTTCATATCCCCTAGTTAGCAGTAACAAAGCCATTTGTTTTTAACAAGTGCACAGTCCATAATGCCTTTTAGAGAGAGTGCACATTAATCCCCAGATTGTAGATCTTTTCATTATTATTAGCTCCTACATATTCCTGGACAACAGGTCACAGTGGAGAAATAAGGGACCTGCATAGTTGATATATAATTTAGTCCTATCAGCAGCAGGTGAACAACATTCCACCCCACAGAGCAGTAATACTATAAATACACTGCTTTATGTCAAAGAACTCCATAGATAGGAGAATGAGGCCCAATCTCTCATTTCCAGAAGTTTTGCAATGGTGTAACTTCTGATTTATACCAGTATAGGTGAGAGTAGAATCAGACCTCATTAATAAACAGATTGATGAAGTTTGTGTATGTATCATTAACCTTTCCCACACTAAAATATCCTAGAGAAAAAAATATATTCATACAAAAACCTTTCTTGAATGAAAGATTATCCCTGTTGGAAACCAATGAGGCTGAGTGGCTGAGATAACTATAGAAATATCTATTTCTGCAGAGGGCCTATAAGCCTAGCCCTGCTACTATTGAAATCATTGGCCAAATCAGGCCCATTCCTCTGCCCTTGCAGGAGGTCATAGACTCAGGTTCTGATCCTTCAACTGACTTCTGATAGGTACCAATGCCTAAGATTTCTGTTTGGAGTCTTCCATTTCCATCTACTGTAGCATAAAGCTATACATGTTTCCAAAGTCATTTCCAATTTTGGAGCAAAATTATCCCCTCAGATCCAAACTGCAGCTATGGGATCATGCTGCAGATGTAAGGATAGAGTTTTATCCTTGCTCTGGGTTTTTCTCTTCCTGTTCCCACTTCAGTTTCAAAAGGGAAACAAATATTACAAAAATTATAGTAATTGGAGCACTCACCAGCACTTCAGAAGAAAAGTATTTTCTTCAACATTCTTGCTGCAATGTCTCACTACATTATATTTAAGGATCACAGAACTATTTTCATATTTCAAAAGACAGAAAACAATCTAATAGAAGCAATTAGGGACTGATCCAGAGTCCATTGGAGGGATTGGAAAAACTCCCATTGATTTCAATGGATTTTTGTCCTTAATTAAAATAGAGATGAATTTTCTATACAAAATACATGCAGTCTGTATTGTAAACAAAAAGGCTATCTTGTGGTGATGAACTTTGAGCTTCTGCCTACATAGAACCTGATTCAAAGCCCACTGCAGTCAATGGAAAAACTCCCTTAACTTGAATGGGTTTTGGATCAGACTCATAGACTGCATACAGTATCAGAGAGGTAGCCGTGTTAGTCTGGAATAGCAGAGGTAACAAAGTCCTGTGTCCACCTGCCTCTGGACACTTCCACTGCTTGCATCCGACGAAGTGGGTATTAGCCCACGAAAGCTTATGCTTCAAAACTTTATAGTTAGTCTTTAAGGTGCCACAGGACTTTGTTACCTCTGCATACAGTATGTTACCCCGTCAGGTTCCTATGAAAATAAAAATTAAAGGGAGGCGGAATGAAATGTCTTTTGTGTGAATCACTCTTCCTCTTGAATCACTCTTCCTCCAACCACAGGTCCATGATGTTGCATTTTTAGAAATAAGAATTTACAATAAGAGAAATGTGTGGATGTGGGTGGAAGGTTACCTTCCACCCACACGAAAGCTTATGCTTCAATACTTTTGTTAGTCTTTAAGGTGCCACAGGACTCTTTGTTGCTTCTGCAAATCCAGACTAACACGGCTACCTCTCTGATTCTTACCACTACAATGTTACACCATGCAGCTTGTGCCTAAAAAAAAAAAAAAAAAAAAAAAAAGAGTGTCTTCTATAATAAAAAAGAGCTAATAGTTATGGTGATAAAACTTTGTGGCAAAGCATGAAGGATCACTGCAACCTACCTCATCACTGATTTTTGTTGACCTAACAGACCCGTCAGGATCACCTCCACTGTACTATCCACTCCTGCCTACTTGTGGATGCTCAGGCCTTTGGAGAGACCTCTGACCAGGCAACAAAGCTGTAAGCCACTGATTTCTTACCCACCCTATTTCCACAAGTGGAGGGGAGAACAGTTACAGTCCTTAATAAAGATATTATCCTAATGTTTTACGGAATTTGACTGTTGTACAAAATCCTCATGTGGCTGGAGTCTGGGGGATTGACTTAGGGGAGCTCTCTGGGGGTGGGGAATGGGGAGAATAAAGAATATTTTAGGTGTTTTATTTCATGCTCTAACAGAAGTGTATTAACAAGCTGAGAAATGGGAAATAAATGTAGCTATTAATATTAAAAAACATTGACCATGCAACCATTTAAAGTTGCTAGATATCTCACACTGCTTTTCAGGGGCTTTTGTGAACTGTGAATAACCTTTTCTGATACCATATTACATTCCAAATAGGAGCCAGCTTCCCAGGGACCATGACCATTTGGATTTTGGAAACTAATAAACAGCCAGTTAAAAGCAGCAATAATGATATCACCAGTCAAGAAGATATGACAGGTGTGTCTAGTAATAAGCTCTCCTGTTTGAAAAAGAAAATGAAAAGTGCCTTTGCTTTCAAGAAAGGGTTATCTGCATAAGACACACAGAATAGCTTACCCAAGCTCCATGTTGAGCAGACGGAAGGCAAGGAATAATAACACTAAAGCTACGAGAAAAAATCCCTGTGGGGTAGGTCAGCTGGAAGGTCTAGTTTGTTATCCGTTGAAATGTAAATTTCACGTTGCCATAGGGGGAAGGGGGAAATGGATTATGCCTTTGTTTAAAAAGACAGGATCCCACGTTTTCTATACTTCAGCAGCAATGAAGTTTGCTGAAGCCTCCACTCCCTATTACAGAATCAGGAATCCGCATATAAGCTTTCATCTAAGAGAAATTAAATTTCTAGTCCTTCTGGCTGTTAAGAAAGATTCCAAATGTGAACCAAGTATTAACTGATTTAGCCTTGATTCTCCCTAGTCTGAAAACAGACAACTTGAAACAGTAGTCCTGATTTTCAGTTACATTAAAGCTGTGGCAGTGTAAGGGTCCCCAGAGGGGGAGAAAATGGCCCCCATTCAACCTCCCTTGCCCAGAGGAGCCTGTTTTGAACTGGAATAAAGGTTGTACAATGTCCTAGTCTCAGCGCTCTGTGCAGGGACCAGATTGGCTATACCTCCAACATGCCCCCAGAGTCCACTACTTTGGCTATTCTCTGCTTCGAGGGCTCCAAAAATCCCTGTTTTACAGGTGGGGAAGGTGAGGTGGAGAGTGAGCTCTTTGAAATCTGGTCCTGAAGGCAGCCATCCTGCAGCAAAAAAACTTCAGGACCAGACTTCAAAGAGAAATTGCTGAGCTTCAGTTCATTTGCAAATTTGACACCATCAGCTCAGGATTAAACAAAGACTGTGAATGGCTCGCCAACTACAGCAGCAGTTTCTCCTCTCTTGGTGTTCACCCCTCCAGATCAAGTGCTAGAAGAGAGCCTCATCCTCCCTGATTGAACTAACCTCGTTATCTCTAGCCTGATTCTTGCCTGCATATTTATACCTGGCCCTGGAAATTTCCACTGCATGCTTCTGATGAAGGGGTATTCACCCATGAAAGCTTATGGTCCAATACGTTTGTTAGTCTATAAGGTGCCATAGGACTCTTTGTCGCTTTTGCAGATCCAGATTAACATGGCTATCCCTCTGATACTTAACATTGTAGTGTACACTTATGTGTGAATGAGAGTAGAGTAACAGGAAAATAAGATGAGGACAGTTAGCTGCATTCACAGAGACAACTGTGTCTTAAGTCATTTGGGGTACACAAGGCCAGGTGCAAGATACAAGAAGCTTCCCCCCACCATCCACGCCCCACCAACCTTTGTGTGGGGTTTGAGCACCATCCTGATTGTTGTGCTTCCACGACTTGACCTTACAAGGCGATGAACGCTCAAATCACATTGAAATGGGAGTGGAGGTTGATCAGCACCTGAAAGACAACTGAGTTCTTTGAAGAAGTGGTCCTTCATGCCACTGCCAGCGCAGAGCTCCCAAAAAGGAGCCACATCTTGGGGAATGCATGGGGAGAATACACTCTACCCGATAGCAGTGCCTCTGCTTTGCAGACTCCTCCACTGTAAATTCAACCCTGTGCAGGAGGCCAGAACAAGGCCGAGGAAACATTCCAAAGGTTTACACAGGATATAAGTGGTGCATGGGCCTTGTACTGACCCTGCATGGGTATAAATTTCGCCCACAATGCTGCCAGAGGCATTGTGTCTTCCTAAGGTTCATTGCCTCTAGGAGCTGCCACTGTGGTACCGTCCCCCGCAGCCAACCTCAGAGCTGTTGTTTAGGGACACTTCTCCAGACATTAGTTTTTAAAACAAACCAATGCCCCCAAAAAAATTGTGTTGCCACTTCCAAGAGTTCAAAAATCAGGAGTCAGGTCTGGCCAAAAAACTGAGATTGAGTTGAAAATTGAAGGGAAAGTGGGGGTGAAAGTAGTAAATGGTTCTTTTTCTTTGCCTTTTGTTTTAGGGTGCATTCAGGTCACATTTTCCTGCAACCACGGAGGCAAGAAAATGACTTTTTGTTTAAAGGAAAAGCTGATAGTCTCTCCCAGTGGCAATGCCTCCTGGAACTGAGGGTTTCAAATACCCGCACCCATCACAAGGGCTGACAACTATTCATGGTGGAGTAATATGGGTTAATGGGACTCTGCCAACTTTTGTAAACCCCAAAAGGGATATCAAGGATTTGATAAATACACTCTGTGTGTAATATAGCTTCCATGTTTCTCTTTCGTGCATAATCTTGTTTAATGTGTTGCATCACATGCATGTTTACAATGATATCAAACTACAAAAGAGTCCTTTAACAATCCTAGTTCGCTCACCCATGCTCTGTGCTAAGGGTGGACATTGAAGAAAAGTAAATATGCATTATACTGGTTAAATAAAGGTAGAAATGTTAAGGGTTGGGCAAGACTGTCATAAGGGCATATACACATTAAGGGAAAAAATTGCCTCCTTTTTTTCTCTCTCTCCTTGTTTTCTTCTACTACCAGGGCAGGGACCTGTCTTACTCTATGCTCTATAAAGCACACAGCACACACATGGCAACTGTGTAAATAATACATTCAACATAATAATGAATACTGCCAGAGTGATCTCTCACTTATTAGCTGTCTACCACAAGCTATAAGAGACAGAATGATTTCCAGAAGGTGCAGTCTATATGGAAAGTCCCTTTGAATAAAATGATCAACATTGTTTATTTTTACTATACAGTAATTCTTTTTTTTCAATTTTGGTCTCCTGAACCGTTTATAAATGAGAGTGGATGTTTACTAAGGGAAGATCACAAAAAGGCATATGCTATCGATCAAGATTTGCAATATGCACTAGTGTAGTGGCTCTCAAACGTTTGTACTGGTGACCCCTTTCACATAGCAAGCCTCTGTGTGCGACTCCCCCTTCCCCCCCCCCCCGCATACATTAAAAACACTTTTTTACATGTTTAACATCATTATACATGCTGGAAGCAAAGCTGGGGGGGGGAGTGGGGTGAGAAAACAGAGAAGAATAAATGCCATCTTGATTATATGCAATCTTTCTATCTGGATTTTAAACAGACACTCTTAATTCTGAGCTGATTTGCACACTCCATTCAAATAGGACTGAAATGTACTGATCTTTCTTTAATATATAGATCAAAGGAACTCTGAAACACTCTAGTTCATCTTAAATCTATCTAATTAATTAATTCTGACAGCCCGCAAACCCTCCATGTAATAACCTTGTGACCCCCTGAGCGGTCCCAACTCCCAGCTTAAGAACCCCTGCACTAGTGGAATTAGGTGTCAAATGATTTTGCATTAGAAGTAACCATGTAACTAAAATGTTTAAAAATAAGAGGGAAATTTACAAAGTCTCAAGAAAAAAGTGGGGATATTTTAAGTTTATGTAACTCTGAGCACCACGCTATCCATTTTTTAAAGGAAGACCCCTTATGATTAAGGGAAAGCTGTAAATATAGGGTGAAATCCTGCCACCACTGAAATCAAAAGCAAGACACCCATTGACTTCAATGGGGCCAGGGTCCCACTCGTGGTCTACTATATGCCAGGCAAGTAATGCACCAGTGCACTCAAAGACTTATATAGCTAAAAAGAGAAATAACCCTGATAATGCACAGTAAGGTCATCTGTAGTAATTTCTAGGGATGTGGAAGAGAAAGTGTAACATGCTCTAAACCCAGAAAAAGGGATCCTGACCTCCTGTGCTGAGTCTAAAACCTGAATCTGAACAAGTCACATCATCTGACAGGGTCACAAGTGCTCCTTGTTAGCATTTTCACCAGGATATAAGAAGGATTGTAGACTTTCTTTCTCAGAGGGAGCTAAGGAGTGGGGATGGAAGCCATCTTGCATGGTTGCCCTAGAAACAGCCAAACGTGCATGGGGCAGAGTTTAGATTTGGGATTATCTTCTGCTATTGTTATGAATCATCACTAAAACCCCAGCCTATGACATGTGAGCTATATACAGTATTTGTATTCTGTTCAGAGCAGTGGTGGAACTTCAGTTGCTTGCAGTATGGTTAAAGGAATGACACAATAAACTCTCACATAACCACTAAAAACCTACATAATTGTGATTTAAAAAAAGAATATCATGATCATTGATACAACATCTTCTACAGAAGGAGGTCCTACACTCAAAGCAAAGACCAGAGTCACAAATTACATATGAAAGGAAAATCACAAATGATGGCAGCTGTCAAAACTATTGTTCAGTCCCTCGTATTTACTTTGGTACTTATTGTGGTAATGGAAAACTTCACTATGAACAACTCACTGTAAAAACATCCAAGAACTAGATAGGTTTTGTAAAATTCACTTGCACTACTGGAAAAATGCTTTGTGTGGAGGTCTCAGATATATCAAACCCAGTAGCTAATATGCCTTTTATGAAGTTGATGGAGATCTTGTTTCACAGGAGATGGAGAAAGTCCATTTAGGAATAACCAACGAGCCTGTTTGTCGGGACTTCTAAACCTGAAGAAATAACAAAGGCCAGGCAGGAAAGAAATAAGTCAAGAAATGGTGGAAATAAATAAAAGGCTGCCTGCTGAGCAGGTTACAATAGTGCTGCTTTGTCAGTCTCCAGGGAAGGAATGTTTTTTAATGTCAGGTCAGGGGTGAAGGAGGAGAAGGAGGCTGTAGTGTTAATCTGACTTTCTTCCCAGAAGGATCAATGTGTCACCTTGATTTAAAATTAACATTTGGGGAGATTAACTTCTAAGCTACACAGTGCTTTATACTAATCAAAATATGTGAAGAAAATTAAGACAGTCTTTAGTTCTCCTCAAGGGCGATACTTTTTGGAGTTGTTTCCACTTGATTTAGTTTTTAAATGTGTAAGGTTATAATTGGTAATTAAGCTGGCTGCATTTGGGGTATACAAATGAAGATGAAATGTGGAGTTGCTGCTTCTGAGCAGGAAAGGAGAGTAAACATATGGGAAGCAAATGAGGGTAATATGACACAACTCACAGGTTCATTAACATTCAGTATTCAAGTCATGCAGCCCCTACTTTATGTTAACACTACATTTGCTAAACTTTGTGTTTAGATTACATCAAATTCAGTAATAAAGCTATAGAAAATGCAGAGTTTTCATGCATATCTGCAATTAGACCCAAAAATTGAGCTGTCCTCAAGCTTCAGTTATAACCTAAAGTTTAGAGATGAGCCTAGTCATGAAGGTCAGATCTAGATGAAGATCCAAATTTCCCCAAAGTCTGGAGAACAGCTGAAGAGTACAGAATAATCTCAGATATCACTGTTCCTTTGCCTTATATCAGGCAGAAATTTGCATTGTAGAGAAACATGTCTTAAAACAATGAATAGTTTATATGCCTGCCCCACTTACCAAGATGGCCATACATTTTTCACATGAAGACCCTGGCAAGTTTAAAATATTTCAAGTCCTTCCACGGGACCTGTTTCTGTTGGCCATTGCTTAATGCCTATACACTCTCACACAGTGTTTCTCCCAGGTCCAAGCTGTCATTTTATGCAGCTTTGAATTCTTTGTTTTCTTGTTCTTTGAACCACCAGACCAAAGCATTCTCTGTGCTTTGTTGGAGGAGAGGTGGGGTGAGGAGTTTAAAAAGACATATTACTTGCACTGTTTCAGTATTGAGGATTTTTATTAATTACCCCTTGTTGTCTTTAGTTCCTGCAGAAAGCATTCTTTATCTTACCCATTTAGCCAGAGTATAATCACTAACAAGCCCTTTCAGCTACATATAACATTTATAAAGTTAATATAATAGTCTTTGAATATTCCATGATTACATAGCATCATTCTGTGGTTCGTAAAAGGTGGCCTCAGTGGATGTAGTTAAATCTAATGGTATGTAATAACTGAATTGCAAAAACATGTATATGGTCCGTTTTAAGTTTCAGATTACAACTTGATTAGGGGAGTACTTCACATTTTAACTCAAAAGGATTTTAGTTGCAACAGGTTCATGTTTTTGTATATTTGTTTCCTGAAAGACAGTATAAAAATTACATGGTTGCAATCTGCTACCAGGGAATTAATCTACTAGAGTTCTGGCTTTCTTTCCTGTGTGTCCGTTTATTCCTGAGAAAATAGTTTTGATAACTGTGACACGACAGTATTTACAGGTCTTTGGATGTTTTTCTGAATGTTATATGTGTGAATGTTTTATTTTGACCAACAGAAATTGGATGACTTAATTATTTGCCATTTAATCTTTCAGTTGTTGTTATTTATGAATACGGATATGAAGTAAGTAATAGTGTGATGTTTTTATGTGTGAAGTAAGAACCACCTTCTTTTTTTCTTAGTTGATGTGATTTGTGCAGAATTTACACTGCCAAATGTCATATTGCTCTGTTGGCAATAGGCATATAGGACTATTGTCAGTGAATGGGAGCTAATTGTGGTTATTGACAGTGTCTTAATGCCTTGAAATGTGTAACATATAGGAATAGCAGTGGTTGGGATTGTGATGCATAACTGTCTTCAACTGATAATATGGGTAATTTGCCATAGACATCATAGGAAGTATGAAATGTATGAAAAATACAAGTCATGAAAAGTTAACTTTACACATTTATTACTAATTGATTTATTCTCAAAATTATAGGGGAAAGTGATTTTGTGCACTGCCCTTAATAGGATTGTTCTATGATTGCGAAGCACCTCATTTGGGTAAGTATTTTACACCCAATTTGTATGGCTAGAAATGATTACACCTGGTACAGGGCAGCTTAGGATAGTGATTTTAGCACTCACTCTGTTGAGCTATCCACCTCTTATTAATTTTCACAATGATAAATATCAAAGTATGCCATGATAATTTATGAAGCAATTTGCAAACACCATTTAAGTTAATAACAGGAACTTGGTGCATTCATAACCAGGGGAGGTCCCCTCTATGTGGCTCTCTGTAGATGTGATGGAAATGAGAACTGCCTTTGATAGACTGCCCGCCTTACAAAAAGTGTGTGCACATATTTCATTGTCTAAATTACCCAGTGTGCTTCAATTTTTCTTATCATCTGAGTTGCAATTAACTGGACAATACCTTTTTGAGCAATTGGTCACTGTGCCTATGGCTTTTCCTCCAAAAAGGGGAAGGTATATTTAATTGCCTACACCTAATTTGAAGCATCATTAAAATGGTGCATTAAGAGAGATGGAGAATTGTAGGCAGCTACTTCTAAAGAAACACACTCTACATTAAGTTCCTACAATGGAATCAAATGGCTCCCACAAGATGCACTCTACACCAGGCTACAGAATCACCCTGCAGCTTTGTGTAAAGAACTTTGTGTACTCTGCATGGTGTAACATTGTAGTGGTAAGAATCAGAGAGGTAGCTGTGTTAGTCTGGATTTGCAGAAGCAACATAGAGTCCTGTGGCACCTTAAAAACTAACAAAAGTATTGAAGCATAAGCTTCCGTGGGCTAGTACCCACTGTGTTGGATGAAGTCCACGGAAGCTTAGGCTTCAATACTTTTGTTAGTCTTTAAGGTGCCACAGGACTCATTGTAGTGGTAGTTCTTATACAGCTGTATTTCATTCACTGCATGAGGTCTCTACAGTTGCTTAGTTCTAGGTCAGCATTCTTCAGTCTTTTTGCACCGCGGCCCCTTTCCCGGTCCCACCTCCACTGGTGGGCCCTGGGGTATGTCTGCCGAAAGCTTCCACTTTCTTTCGGCAGCATTTACGCGCGACAAAAATAGACCGCGACTTCGGCGGCCTCCTGGGCGGTATCGGTGATTGCAATGGGATCTCATGCACCCTGTACGCACCCCACTTTGAAGATCACTGGTCTAGGTGAGGGTCAGCTGAAAGTATTTGGATAAGGAAACTTTACAGTAAGTAAGTTAATGACGGGCTTCCACTTGCCCAATGGTAAGCAGCTCAACAAACACCTGGCTTAGAGCACTATTAATTGGGTCTGTCCAGGATGAATGACAGGGCTTGCCCTACATCTATACAGCCTGCTTACTCCACAAGCAGTGAGCTGAGCTACCCATCACTAAAGTAGATAGCAGGGATGTGGCTGAGAGCAATGGGTGTTTAGGTCATCCCTCCCAAGAGTGGCCATCCAGAATATATGCGGTCATATTTTAGCCTCAGCTGAATGGGAAAGATCAGGGCAGCACATTTTAGAGCAGCAAGCATGGTTTGTAATCATAACTATCACACTAAAAGATCTGGTCCCCGGTATTTAAAGAACAGTGTCACCCTTCTAACACCACTTATCCAAATGGAGGTCATGTTCAGGCCATAAGTATCTCCAGATGCCAGACTTTCACTTTCCAAAAAGGTGAGTCAAAATATTTTTAAGTGTTATTTTGGATTTAAAAAGAACCAGACATGATGCTCATTAAATGGAACCAGCAGGCATTTGAAATGAAATAGGATTAGTTCCCTATCCTGCTGAGTTGTTTTCAAGTACCCAGAATGGATTAACAAAACAAGGTGGCTCTTTCTGAATTTAATTCAGGACTGCCAGTCAAGTACTTTTTCCTGACTTTGCTGGCCAAAACTTTTAATGAACCCATCAATGGAAACTAGGCCATTGTCAACAATAAGCCTAATACTTTCTGACAGTCTTTAAAGATTAAGGTTCAGCTTGCACATACATTGATGTGTCATTTTAGCTTTAATTAAGTAAAAAGCAGAGCTAAATGCAGTCTTTACTTTTCATTTGGTTCAATATAGAAAACTCATGTATTTAGCAGTCGAATATGGCACTGTCTGTGACTTTTACAGAATGAAAAATTGCTTCTATATGAAGATGGCTAGAAATCTAGTATGTTTTTGTTTAGAAATGTTGGAATAGGTATTTATACAAATCATCTCTGTGCCCCTTAGGGTTCCCAAGGTCAACGAACCAACATATATTATAGGAACTGTACAGCTTCATGGGGCATATATCTCTCTCTCTCTCTCCCTCTCTCTCTCTCTCGATCTCCATTGTCTGCTGCAGCTCAGCATTGAAACTGCTTCCCCACAGTGGTATCTGGTAATAGTGTACTGTTCATGGCAACTGCCTCTGTATTTCTCCTCCATGGTCCAGCAAAGGCACCCGCTCTCAGACTTCCAGCTCCATAGCTGGTGCCTCTCTTGGGTGCAGACCCTCATCCCTCCCCCTTCTGAAGAGGATATTTCCAGGCTACACAATTCTCTGGCTTCACTGTGATATTCCCAGGAGAGACAGGCTGCTTAAGCACATCTGCTTGTTTCTCTTCAGAGATGATAGCAGAGTGATTATCAACAGTTATAAATTACCACACAGCTCTTTCTGTGCAAGCCTATTTTAGTCTTAATGTTAAGGTACAAGCAATGCAAAGAAAGTGTATTAAAAACAATGAAAGAACTTTGACCGGGGGTGGGCAAAGTTTTTGGCCCGAGGGCCACATTAGCATTGCAAAACTGTATGGAGGGCTGGGTAGGGAAGGCTGTGCCTCCCCAAACAGCCTGGCCCTCACCCCCATCTGCCCCTCCCACTTCCTGCCCCCTGACTGCCCCCCCTCAGAACCTCCAACCCATCCAACCCCCCCTGCTCCATGTCCACTGACCGCCCCTTCCCGGCACCCCTGCCCCTATCCAACGCCCCCTGCTTTCTGTTCCCTGACCTCTATTCACCCCCACACCCCCAGACAGGCCGCATGCCCTATCCAATGACCTCTGTTCCCCATCCTCTGACCGCCTCCCCCAGAACCTCTGCCCCTGCTCCCTGTCCCCTGACTGCCCCCGGGGAGCTTCTTCCCCTTATCCAATCCCTGACCCCTTACCATGCTTCTCAGAGTAGCAGGAGCTCGCAGCCCCACTGCCCAGTAGGAGCACTGGTCCAGAGCACTGGTGGTGCGGTGCGCTGTGGCTGCAGGGGAGGGGAAATAGCAGGGGAGGGGGAGGGTAGCCACCCCAGCTGGAAGCTCCTGAGCTGGGCAGGATGGTCCCGTGGGCCGGACATGTCCTGCAGGCCATATGCCCACCTCTGACCTAGACGCATGCTAATAAGCTTAACAGACACCATTCCAACTCTAACATGGACTCTGATAGGAGAAGTACTTCAATACCCCACCTACGGGGTTTCCTTTGTGCTCACAGGTCCATCACAGCTCCAGCCCAGAACAAGCACACAGTCTTATGGGCCCTCAGTAGGATGTTCCAACCCTTCCCTAAGGATTGGGGCCCTCCAGTGATCAGAAGTCCTGTCCATTTGTTGGATCAGGAAGAAGGCCCTGAGCCAATTTAAAATCCAGCTATTTATTCAAAACTCCATTCTTTGTCTGTTGGTCTCTGGAGAATCCAGTTTGAATCAGTATAGGTGCACCTTTTTATGGGGATGGCTTCAAAGGGCTGATAACAGAGAAAGTACATTAGCATCCCTCTCCTCCCTGAGAAGGTGCATACAATTCCACAATAACACACACACTAACATTTTTAATACAATGGACCGCCAAAGATATTAACCCTAATTCAATCAGGTGTAATTTAATTGAATAACGTTTATCTTAATTCCCGAAGGTGTGTCCAGGATATTGTCACTCTGTCACACTGTGATACGGCACAAGCGCTGACTCCTGGTGCTACGGGATGGCTGCATGTTTAAACAATAAGCCATGATGCTAGCAGTCAGAACTAGTGTCACAGTGCTCTGTCAATGCACTATGACTCATGCACATGTACCGTGATGCCAGCCCCACAATGACCTCCCTGCCCCTCAGTAGGAGACACACTGGAGGATCAGAATAACTTATCTATTGGTGTGATGTCCAGGGTGTAGAGTAGCACTAGTTTGAATAAGAACATATGTAGGACGTAATTCTCTCTTTCTACAGGGTAAACTAATTAAAATATTTTTAGTAAGTGTTAAGATATTTTAGATTGTTTATGTCTCTGGTTCCCCCCACCCACCCACTTTAGGAAAAGATGAAATAATTACAATGGAACAGATGACTCCCTGCTGATATCATGTCAATGTGCACATGAGCACATAAGGAGCCAGGAGCACACTAACACCAGGACTACATTAAAGCTTTGAAGCCTGTCACATGAGGCGGTACTATAAAGACAGGCAGAGTCTACTTTATATTCTGTTGGTGCAGCTTGTGTTATCAGTTTTCTAGGTAAGTGCAGAGCATTTGCTAAGAGCCTTGCCACCCACATACTATAGCAGTGAATGCTCTTTCAAACTTGCATGTGGTTTCAGGGGAATTCTGCACATAAAAGAAAAAAAGTCTTTCAGACTTTTACCATGGAAAGACACTGGTATGTCATTAAACCTTCCTTGCTCATTAAAATGGACATCAGTCTAGTTTTGCATTTTCACGCTGAAGGGAGAGGATTTGCCTTTAGTTCACATAGCTCTTTTGGATCTGCGAAAGGGCACTTCCATTTCATAATGCTATAAATGAAAGGTTGTGCATCTTTTAATTTAGCTCTATTGTGTTGTTGCTGTTGTTATAATTTATTTGCATTACAATAGCACTTCGGGACTCCCAATCAGAGATCAGGGCTCCATTGTGCTAAGTACTGTACGCAAAAGTGATAAAAAGAGTGAAATGGACAAATGGGCATGTTGGGAGGTCAAAGTATGAGTAAAATTAGCATGTGATAAAATTAGCAGTAGTCTCAGGTCACTATTGCCCAGTCATCATCTGACAGTGTTTTGTAAGCAGAACTGCAGAAATAAGACTATTGCACTAATGGGAGGGATTTCACGAGCACAAAAAATGGCTTTACAGTTTTTCCCATATGGAAGGAGCAGATTGGCCGAAAGCACAAAGGCGATTGTGGGTGAAATAGCGTAAAGGAGTAAAGACCAACATTACTGGCAGAGAGAAAGTGGGAGTTGATGGCTTGCTAAGACAATAAAACTGATAGATAGGGTAGAGCCAAATAATGAAGGGCCTTAGAGAAGAAGACAACAAGCTTGTGCACTGGAGAGGAAGAAGTCACTGGAGGGAAACCACAAAGATGAAGGGGGATGACAAGGACAGAATGGCAATCTAGGAAGATGATCCTATCAGCAGCATTTTGAATGATCTTTAGAAGAATTGCAGTAATCATGGTTAAAGGGAAGAGTTTAAATTAATTAAAACATGAAGTAAGGGGCTGGATAAAAGCTCTGGCAGCCAGAAAAGGCTGGATCTTGGAAATGTTATGTATGAAGAAGAAGCAGCATCTAGATACAGCCTGAATGTGCTGATCCAGAGAGAGAACTAAGGTGAAGATGATACCCAGATCACTGGCCTGAGTCACTAGGATGATGATGTGGTATCTATAGTGATATTGAAAATGGGATGAGGGAAGGCTACTGGGGGCAAGATCAGTTCAATTCTGGCCATGCTAAATTTAAGTGGACAACTAAGAGATGTCAGAAAGACAGGCTGAAGTGCTGGATTGGATGGAGGGAGATAGATCAGCAGTAGAGAGGTAGATTTTTGAGTCACTGGCATAAAAATAATAGTCAATGACAAGTTTGTGGATAAGAGTACCTAGAGATAGGACACAGAGTGAGGTGAGGGGCTAAGGAAAGAGTTTTGAGGGGGTGCACAATGAAAAAGGGAGTGAGGAAGGAGAGGACCTACTAAACCAGATATTAAAGCAGAAGTAGGTGAAAAGTCAGAGGTAAATCAGGAAACTACTGTCACAAAAACCAATATGAAGACATGGTTTTGAAACAGAGAGTGGCTTATCATGTCAAAAGCCACTGAAAGATCAAAGAGGAAAAGGATAGAATAGAAGCCCTGGAATTTGGCTGGGAGAAGTACATTAGTGAGAGTAGTTTAGTGAGAGCAGTTTTGGACAGAGTAGAAACTAGATTGTTGGGGGTCAAGGATGGAGCTGGAAGCGAGAAACTCAAGGCACGAGTTTTAGACAGCAAGTCCAATTCATCTGAAGAGGCAATGGCTTTGTAAAGAGTGTTAAGATCTATTGATGAAAAATGCTGCATAAGCACTGCTTAAGAGCTAAGACTCTTTTTATCATTATTATTAAAAATTGGGACCTTGGAGTCGGGAATTTTCAAAGTGTATCCTGGAAAACAGAGAATGGGGTAAACTAGTAAATATTGAGACTGCTCTGGTAAGTTTCTTAATTAGTTTATTGGAACACTGTTTTATGAGAACTTGGAAGGAAATAGAATCATTCCACTCCTCTGCCTCACATCCGCAGCTGATGGAGTAGCCATAACTCCACTTTGTTTCATCATGTCTCTAATTGTAATACCTGTTGCTTATTGGTTGCCATCCCCTCGCTACTGTGACACAATGGAGTAGCTGCTGCTCCACCCTAGTCCCATATGACTCAGAGGAGTAATTGCAGGTTGGCTTAGCTACCTCACGTCTGGAAAAGCAGACGTGTTAGTCTGTATCCATAAAGAAAGTGAGGAATACTTGTATCACCTTAGAGACTAACCAGTTTATTTCAGCATACGCTTTCGTGGGCTATAGTCCACTTGCATCTATAGCCCACGAAAGCTTATGCTGAAATAAACTAGTTAGTTTTTAAGGTGCTACAAGTATTCCTTGCTTTCTTTACCTCACTTCTGTGACCCACTGGATGGATGTACAAGCTTATGGATTCACTTTTTACTTCAGGAGAATATCTGTTTCCAGTCTACCACACACACAAAATCTGCAGATGAAATGTAAATTCGACACTATCAGGTCTGGACTTCATATTGACTGTGAATGGCTCGCCAATTACAAAAGCAGTTTCTCCTCTCTGGGCATTCATACCTCCAGATCGCCTGCTGGAAGTGGACCTCACCACCACCCTGACTGAATTTACCTTGCTTTCTTGCCTGCATATTTATACCTGCCTCTGGAGATTTCCACAACATTCATCTGATGAAGTGGGTCTTAGCCCACAAAAGCTCATGATCCCTTCAGCTAAAATCTGTTAGGCCACGGTTACACTGGCACTTTATAGTGCTATAAAGCCTCCAGGAGCGCTATAACTCTGCCCCCGAACACACTGGCAAGGCACATATTGCGCTAAAAGTCCAGGCTTATTGCGCTACTGGAAAACCACCTTTTCCATCAGAATAAGGGCTTTTGCGCTACCGCTGTAGTGCAACGGCGTGAATGTGAACACCCATTGCGCGTTAATGAGCCTCCAGCCTCCTCCAGCCTGGCCCATAATTCCCATTCGAGTCACTCTGGGCATCAGTTTCAAACTCTTCTGTCGTGTCCTCAGGTGACCACACGTCAGACCAGCCCTTTAAATTCCCAGGGAAATTTGAAAATCCCCTTCCTGTTTGCTCCAGCCAGGCGTGGAGTGCTCCTCAGGTAACCATTTTGCTTGGCCATGACTCTACGTGCCATGCCTCCTCGCAATAAGCGATCTCCACCGTGGTACGATCATGAGTTGATGGACCTCATCAGTTGTTGGGGGGAGGAGGCTGTCCAGTCTCAGCTGCGGTCTAGCCGCAGGAATTACAATACGTATGCCCTGATATCACGGGCCATGAAAGACAGAGGGCATGACCGGGACACTCTGCAGTGCCGGGCAAAAGTAAAGGAGCTTAAGATTGCATATCGCAAAGCCCGCAACGCAAACAGCCGCTCTGGGGCAGCCCCTGTGTTTTGCAAGTTCTACAAGGATCTGGATGAGATACTTGGTGGTGATCCAACGTGCACTCCAGCGACCACCCAGGACACTTCTTCCCAGCCCACCACTGAAGGGGGGGTGTTGCAGGGGGCTTATCTCGTTGCCGGGAGAAACGAGGCCTCACACAGGTGGCTAGTTGGAAAGTGGTGAGTTTATTGGAGGGGGCGGCATTTCGTGCTGGGGGGCTTATCTGCCAGCACGGCCGCAATACAAGATGACTGACACGCTCGGGCGGTGTTCAGAATGCCCAAAGAGGAAGCCCAACCCAAAGAGGTGTGTCAGCACAGATATACCCATGCTCATTTGCATCTCATATATACTCATCTCATTAATAGCAAGCAACAAACTGATTAGTTACACACTTGTTGGTTACGCAGTCCTGCCTTAGTTTCCCCATTTGGTTTCCCACGCATTCATTCTCACACCGACGGGGTAAACACTCATGCAGCTGGGAACTGGTTCCCAAACACACAGATAACAGCAAGGTCATTCTCAGATAATACCACCATTATGCACTCTCCTGGAGTTGACTCAGAAGCGTAATTGCACTTCCTAGAGATTGCCCGTCACAATGTCTTCCGGTCCTAACAGGGGGGGGAAAGGTGGCTGGAGAGCAGCAGGACGGTGAGGAGCAGGAGGACATAGAGGAGCAGGAGGCGGAGGAGGAGGCGGCCACGGCAGCGAGCCAGGGCACGGAGGAGTCATTGGAGACCTGCAGCCAGGAACTCTTCTCAAGCCCAGAATGCAGCCAGAGCGAGCCACAGCATCCGGCGGTTGTGGGGGCCACGGCAGCAGCACCGGTTTGCGCAGGTACAGATACTTTTCTATTGGGAAGGCAGGCAGCTTGGGAGAAGGTGGAAAGGGAAGCTTGCATGCTTGCCTACATGTGGAATAGTGCGTTTATGTACTCTATCACCTCGCGGTAATCCTCATCAGTGATTTCTGCAAAGGTCTCAATAAGACCTCTTGCAATGTGCCTGCCGAGGTTTCTCGGGAGACCCAGAGTGTTCGCTGTCCCGGCCACAGTCACGAAGCCCCGCCACTCTTCTAAGAGCAGTGGGGGCAGCATCGCTGCACAGATGCAATCCGCGTATGGCCCTGGGCGGAAGCCACATCTCCTTAAAATCCCCGCCCTGTCCTGCTCCGTCACCCGCAGCAGTGAGATATCTTCCAGCACGAATACGTACACAGAATGTTGGGAGAATTCTTATCAGACTTCAGTTCCCACAAATGCCCTCCGCTCCCCCAAAACCATAGTATAGAAAGGCAGGGAAACAGAGCTTGTCCCCACAACTCACCATGCCTGGGGATCCGTGGGTACCTCTGTGTGTGATATGGCTTATTTGGACAGGGAAACTGCACAGAGATTCAAGGAATGTGTGGGACTCCCCAATACTGTCTGTTGCAAACAATGGGATCTTGTGTTTTAACTGTGAAATTGTAACTCTCCCCAGCTTTGCCCTTGACATGCTCACCAGCTTTATCTGTGGCTCAAAAACTAAGTAAGGTTCGAAGCAGACCGAGGAAGAGCAAGGAGGAGCTTCTGAAGCAAGTTCTGGAACAGGCATCAATGGACAACGGCGCTGACAGCGACCGGAGGAAGGAGGAGAGGAAGCATAGGGAACAGTGGAGGGAGGAGCAGATGCAGCTCAAGGAGATAGCTCACGAACAGCGTGCTGATAAGCGCGCTGACAAGCTGCTTAGAATATTAGAGCTGCAAGTAGAGACTCTGCAGCGCATCGCTGCCATTCAGGAGCAGCAGCCCCCTGCTTGCCACCCCCATTGTCACTTGCCCCCTAACCCTCCCCTTCTGGCCCTCTGTCCCCTTCAGGCCACTATCAACAGCTGCCTGGTTATTACCACCCACAGCTGCCTCCAACCCCCCCTCTCTTCACTGACCAACCCACAGACCCAGCACCCTTATCCACTGCACTCAACCCCTACTAACAATCATCATCGCCCTCCGCAAATGAGGTTGGGGGAACACTGCAATTTGGAGGGCATTGGAAGTTATGAGTCCAGGACATACGCCAATCTCTGATTGACCCCTTCCCACCCCAATTGACCCCTTCCCACCCCAATTGCACACCCCCTCCTCACACCCCAATTGCACCCCCCCTCCCTCACACATTTTACTGTTTTTTAACTTTTATTTCAAATTATGAGAAAGCTGTTCAATAAATGATTTTTTTTTAAATAAACGGGTTTCTGTATTCGGTGCACAAATGTATGTAATAGGTACAGAAAAGCAAAAGCCTGATCCTATTAACAGACTGCAAACTCCCTCCTTCCTTCCCTCTGCAATTCCCATTAGAACTTGCTTTCAGCCTCAAACTGCTCCCTCAAGGCTTCCCTGATCCTTGTACCCTCGCGCTGGGCCCCTCTAATAGCCCTGCTCTCTGGCTGTGCATACGTGGCCTCCAACTGTTGAACTCTGAGGTCCATGCCATAGTGAAGCCTTCGCCCTTCCACTGACAGAGATTATGTAGGGCACAGCACGCGGAAATAACCGCGGGGATACTTCCATCTGCCAAGTCTAGCTTGCCATAAAGGCATCTCCAGCGGGCTTTAAGACACCCAAAAGCACACTCCACAGTCATTCGACAGCGGCTCAGCCTGTAGTTGAACCTTTCCTGGCTGCTGTCCAGGCTCCCCGTGTAGGGTTTCATGAGCCAGGGCATTAGAGGGTAAGCGGGGTCGCCAAGAATCACAATGGGCATTTCCACTTCCCCCACGGGGATCCTCTGGTCTGGGAAAAAAGTGCCTTCTTGCAGCTTCCTGAACAGGCCGGTGTTGCGGAAGATGCGTGCGTCATGCACCTTTCCCAACCAGCCTGCATTAATGTCAGTAAAACGCCCACGGTGATCCTCAAGCGCCTGAAGAACCATGGAGAAGTACCCCTTTCGGTTAATGTACTCTTCTGCTAGGTGGTCGGGGGCCAGAATAGGTATATGGGTCCCATCGATCGCCCCTCCACAGTTAGGGAACCCCATCTGCTCAAAGCCAGCCATGATGTCATGCACATCACCAAGAGTCACAATTATTCGTAGCAGGAGGCGATTAATGGCCTTGCACACTTCCATCAACACGACTCCAACGGTCGACTTCCCCACCCCAAAGTGGTTGGCCACCGATCGGTAGTTGTCTGGGGTGGGCAGCTTCCAGAGTGCTATAGCCACCCGCTTCTCCACCGGGATGGCAGCTTTCAGTCTGGTGTCCTGGCGCTGCAGGACGGGGGCGAGTTCAGCACACAGGCCCATGAAAGTGGCTTTTCTCATGTGAAAGTTTTGAAGCCACTGGTCATCGTCCCACACTTGCAAGACGATGCGATCCCACCAGTCAGTGCTTGTTTCCCGTGCCCAGAAGCGGCGTTCCATGGTCGTGAGCATGTCCGTTAAAGCGATGATCAGTTTAGTGTCCAGTTTGTTCCTCAGGTCGAGCTCGTCTTCTTCACCAGACTCATCATTACTGTCACGGTCCATTTCAAGAATGAACTCCGCCGCGCAGAGCGTTGTGCTGGAGACACTCGCCAGCATGCTCCACAGCAGTTCGCGATCCATTACGGCACAGGAAAACGGACGACGGAGCGCGCGTGCCTTGCTGAAACCATTGAGAGATGGCACCCGAGGTGGCCGGAAACACAGGGATTGCTGGGATATGACACAAAGCATCACGGGGGGTTGGAACTGGATGCAGAATGGCCGCAAGTGACACCCCGCTTCCCACAAGGCATTGTGCCAGATTGGGAAGAGGTGCTCTGTGGGATACCTGCCCCATTGCACTACTCTCAGTGCCGCCAGAAGTGCCGCCAATGTGGCCATGCTTCAGCGCTGCCGGGTCTGAGTGTGCACACGCTGTAGCGCAATACCTATTGCGCAATATGGGACGCGCTATAACCAAACGCGCTATAATCCTGTAGTGTAACCTAACACTTAGTCTATAAGGTGCTACAAGACTCTTTGTCGCATGAACTGAATAGAGACACTGGATTTATGGTTTATACAACAATCTGTAACCCACTCACCCCCTCTTTTTGTCCTATAGCTGCAGGGGTGTTAATGGGCCATTCTACCTTGAATGGTCCCTTAGAATATGTGCTAACTACTTATGCTAAACAATCTGCTCCCCCTTGCATTTAGCTGTGACACCCTGAGAACCTTTCCCAGACCCAAAGAAGAGCTCTGTTTGCCTTGAAAGCTTGTCTCTCTCACCAACAGAAGTTGGTTCAATAAAAAACATTACCTCAACTCCCTTGCCTTTCTAATAGATGTTTATGTAATTTCCTTTTATCTATCTATATACATAAAAGTCAAATGGTGTATGTATGTATGTATGTATGTATGTATGTATGTATGTATGTATGTATGTATGTATGTAAGCTTACTCCTTCCACACCGTTTGAGCTAGAGACTTGAAATTTGGTACAGTTAGAGGTCTTGGGGTCCTAATGACCGTAAGAGTCAAAAAAATTCAAATCTCACCTCTGACACCCCCCAGGGGTGAAATTCTTTAAAGGCCAATCACATCAGCTGGGCAGCTATGTTGTTATGATGTCATAATACCCCCTCCAACAGACACCGCACTCGCTCAGCTCTCTGCCCCTCCCCCCTCCAACGGAACCCCGGAATCCCTCAGCTCTGTGCCCCCTCCCGCCTCCAATGGACCCGAGTTGGGTTTCGTCGGAGGGTAAGTGAGGTAGGGGTGTCGGGTTTGGTCGGGGGGGGTGAGGTGGGGGTGTTGGGTTTGGTTGGGGGGTGAGGTGGGGGTGTCGGGTTTGGTTGGGGGGGTGAGGTGGGGGTGTCGGGTTTGGTCAGGGGGTAAGTGAGCCGGGGGTGTCGGGTTTGGTCTGGGGGGGTGGGAAGGTGTCGGGGTGGGTGAGGGGTGAGGTGTGGGTATTGGGGTTGGTCAGGGGGTGTTGGGTTTGGTGGGGGGGTAAGGTGGGGGTGTTGAGTTTGGTTGGGGGGGTGAGGAGGGGGGTCGGGGTTGGTCGAGGGGTAAGTGAGGTGTGGGTGTCGGGTTTGTTTGTGGTGGTAGGTAGGGGTGTCGGGTTTGGTTGGGGGGGAAAGTGAGGTGGGTGTGTCAGGTTTGGTCTACGGGGGGTGAGGTGTGGGTGTTGGTCAGGCGTGTTGGGGTTGGTAGGGGGGAGACGTGGGGGTGTTGGGTTTGGGTGGGGGGTTGAAAATGTGAGTCGGGGTTGGTCGAGGGGTAAGTGAGGTGGGGGTGTCGGTGTTGGTCGGGGGGTGAGGTGGGGGTGTCGGGTTTGCTCTCTGCCCCCATCCAACGGACCCTGCACTCGCTCAACTGTCTACCCCCTCCCCACCTCCGACTGACCCGAGCAACGCCGGGCATTTTCGCTAGTTTTTAATAAAGCAAAATGGAAAAAAACACCCATCAATTACAACCATATTGACCCCCACATGGCTCATCAGCAGGGTTTGTGTCTTTGAGCCATAGCAGAGACACACCTACTGCTTGAGCTAACTGAGCAGCTGGTTGAAATAATAGACTGTTGTCCTCTATGGGGACCAGCCCCTAGCAGCATAAGAAAAACATATTTTGCCAATAGGTTTCACAGTTGTTGAGATACTCTGCACTTGGAATGTTTAGACGCTGGAATCCTAGGTCCTATTTCAGGTTCTGAGGGGAGTGGGCTTTGGTACTCATAGTTCCTTCTGTGCCTTTCTCCCCTGTTTATTCCCCTCACCCTCAGCTCCCCTACACTCATGCCCCCCTAGGCTAGAGCACGTACAACACCAACAGACCCTGGTTGTCGGTGGGCAGGATCGAACCTGGGACCTCTGGAGCTTAGCACATGACCTCTACCACATGATCTAAAAGCCAAAGTGTGTGTTAGCCAAGGCTATGGAGCAGACACATTTTTATCTCTCTCTCTAGTGGTCTCGGTGCTACTAGATGGGACAGAACACCATACCCAGAAGGTGTGTGGATTACACATGTACCGTGGGGTTAGTGCATGTGAAGTCTGGCCTGAACATAGGAGATGTGAGGGGAATGGTGGTACATGCTCAGTACAGAGTGAATCGTTGAAGAATAATACTGCAATTCTCTAACAAACCTCTACTGAGCAGCTATGAACCAATTTTTCAGAGTTCATAACATGGCCAAATTTGAGTGGATGTTTACAGGAACAGAAAAAAGCACATCCCTGACACCAGTGTTAACTCGATACCCAATTTCAAGTGTCTGCTCCGAAACATGGAGTTCCTGGAGCTCCTCACTATAAGAATATAACATAGGCAATTATTCCTTAATCTTATTCTTGCAAACAGCTAAGATGTTTTTGCTGAAACTTTAGAAAAGAAAATCAGTTCATGGCAGGCAACTTGCATGCTAAATTTTTATCTCAAAACACGTTAACTTTAGCAAAGTTAGGAGAAACTGAATACAGGGCTTTATAGTGGAAAGTGTTAGGCAACTATCAGTGACACTATCCATTATACTGATAATAAGGTAAATGCCATTTTTTAAAAATCTTTCACTATTATCATCTAATGTGGTAATATGGGTTTAAGTTCCTTGTAATTTTTATTCTTGACAGCATGTCAAGATTCCCCAGAAAAAATACAGTGAAAAAAAATATAATAAACATAATATTAAGTACTGTAGAAACAAATGTTTCTAAGGCGGAAGTATGATGCAGCAAATATCTTCCTATAATATTAAGCCTCTTTCTTGGTAATGGGTGTGGGTAGACAAAATCCTGCTCTGACATACAGGCACTGTGAGGTACATAGCTTTTTTGAACTGTGGAAACTTCTGAAAGATATAATCTACTACTAACAATCTAACTCAGGTTGAGTACAAGCACGGAGCAGACTTGGTTTTCCTTTCAGTTTGGATCACATAACCCATATTTGGCATTTTCCACCCTGTCACCCTCCTCCTCCCCACCTTATCTAACCCTCCCCCTCAATCCTCCTGTCCTCTCTCACTGTTTTGCCTCACTTCTTCACATTCCACATAAACATATTTTTTTACCCCTCTTTAGTAGAAACTCCCTTTCTTACTTCCTTTCTTAACTTCATGAGGTGCTGTTGTGAAAATAACCCTGTAAAGAATCAAATTTTGCTTCTAGAAAGTGTCATTCTGCAAGTGGCAGGGCACACTGGCCCTGATCCACCAAAGCACATAAACACATTCCTAACTAAGGGCAGGACTACACTTGTGAGTTAAAGCACATTAAAGCAGCCCTGTGCCCTCTAACTCATGACTCATCCACGCTGGTAAGGCACATAGAGCACCCAAATTCTATGTCTAGAGCGCTCCTGGTATTCCACCTTGGTGAGTGGAATAACGTTTGATGTGCCCCTGATGGAGTGCCGCAGTGGACGCCCTGGTCTATCAATGTGCTCTGATCGACCTCCAGAAATGTCCCATAATGCCTGTTCTATCCAGTCTGGTCATCACTTTGAACTCTACTGCCCTGCCCTCAGGTGACCAACCATCAGACTCTCCCTTTAAATTCTCTGGGAATTTTGAAAATCCCCTTCCTGTTTGCTCAAACAGGCATGGAGTGCTCTCTGCGAATCTTTCTAGGTGACCATACCTCCACGTACCAGGCGATCCCCAATATAGAGCAATGGCAAGGACCCAGCTGCACTCCAGCCGTAGGAATCATGATACCGTCGGGCAGATATCAAGGGACATGATGGAAAGGGGCCATGACCGGGACGCAGTGCAGTGCAGGGTTAAAGTGAAGGAACTGCAGAATGCCTAACGCAAAGCCCATGAGGCAAACTGCCTCTCCAATGGTGCCCCCGCGACCTGCTGTTTCTTCAAAGAGCTGGACATGATACTTGGGGGCGACCCCACCTCCACTCTGAGGACCACCATGGACACTTCAGAGCCCAGGTCAACAAGATAGGAGAGGGAGGAGGAAAGAGGGAGCAAGGGTGCTGAGGAGGAGGAAGACACCCCGGAATCCCTAGATGCATACAGCCAGGATGAAGAAAGCCAGTCACGGTGGCCTGTGCTTGGGGAAGGACAAACACCAGAGGAGGTTCCCAGTAAGAGGCTTTTATTTTGGGAAGGAAGTTATTTGGTGCGGCCTCTTCGGGTGAAGGTTTGGGCTGCATGCATGCTTCGATGTGGAATAGGGTGTTGATGTGCTCTCTCACATCGTGGTAATCGGCCTCAGTGATCTCTTCAAAGGTCCTCATCCAGAAGCTGGGCAATGTGCTTGCACAGGTTTATTGGGAGAACCACTGTAGTCCTTGTCCCAGTCAGGCTAACATGCCCTGCCACGTCCCATGAGGGATGGGGGAACACTGCTGCACATAGGCAAGCTGCATATGGGCCAGGGCAGAAGCCGCATTGCAGTAGAAGACCCTCCCTTTCTTCCCAGGTCACCCTCAGCAGCAAGATATCTTCCAGGACAAACTCCTGTGGAAAATGTGGGGATGGTGTTTAGTATAGGGCCCCCCTGCATCTGTTGGCTCTCACAAAGGCACAGAAACCCAGAGGACAGTACGGCTGTGTAACAGCTAGTCTCCCTCACCATTTTGGGGCTCCCATGGGTGATGTGCGCTCGTTTGGGATGGGAAAATGATGCTATTGTGAGGACTGTGCTTACCCTTAAGTATGGGAGAATCATTGCTCTGTCTGGCATGAACAACACTGCCTCTATTAAGTGTTGCATTTTGCCTTTACAGTTGCAACCTTGAGATCTCACTGACCGAAAGACTGCAAAGAATTAGGAACAGACCACATAGAAGCAAAGAAAACATGCTGCATAAAGTAATGACCCCAATGCACAGATGTCTGCAGTGGTGTTGTTACCATGTTGTCTCTTTAACTGATAGAAGTTGGCCCAATAAAATATAACACCTCACCCACTTTGTCTTGCCCTTGCTCAACCTGCAGGGGCCCAAGTGTGTTTCAACACAATATGTGACAAGGAAACTGACAAGGCAGTGGAAGTCATCCTTTCAGACATGCCTTTTCCTGCAACTTCAACTTCATCAAGGGCTACCCTGTTTCCCCGAAAGTAAGACATCCCCCGAAAATAAGACGTACTTCAAGTTTTGCCTCTCGCTGTAATATAATGTAATGTAA
Organism: Sternotherus odoratus; assembly: GCA_032164245.1. Classification (NCBI taxonomy): domain Eukaryota; kingdom Metazoa; phylum Chordata; order Testudines; family Kinosternidae; genus Sternotherus; species Sternotherus odoratus. The sequence continues at coordinate 153,669,364 of JAVMKO010000001.1, read as the reverse complement.
TTTTGGGAGCAAAAATTAATATAAGACACTGTCTTATTTTCGGGGAAACACGGTAGTTCCAGGGCTGGCTCCAGCACCAGCATAGGAAGCATAGGGTAGCACTCTGTAAGGGGCAGCATTTTGGCCAATCTTAGGGCGGTGCTCCTCCAGTAGTGCTGCCCCTTTCTTTTTTTCTTCCTCTTTTTTTGCTCCAGCGGTGCTCCTTTGGCTGTCCCTTTTTTCCCTTTTTTTTTTTTTTTTTTGCTTGGGGTAGCAAAAAAGTTAGAGCCGGCCCTGGCTAGTTCTGGTGTAAATAACTTCCAATCAGTAAGGTCAAGGGTGATGTGTTGTGTAAGACACACGCAACTCTGGGAACAAACTGCTGCCAGCCCTATAAATGGCAGCCATGTAACCAGGGTGCATGGGAGGGGGGCAGAGTTAAGGTTACCCTGGGCCAGTCATAGCACCCACACTGACTATGGTACAGTCTGGAGTCGGTTTGCGCTCCCCCTCCTCCTGGTTTCTCCCGTGTGTAGGAAGCAGCGACACAATGCGCTGGGCGAGTCCAACTGCTGCACACGGGGAGGGTTGTTCCGCCTCCTATCGGACCGGCGCGCACGGGGGGGTGGGGCGCGCCCTGTCTTCTCACTTATCCCGAACCTCCGCGGTTCCCCGCGCGGGGCGGGCGTGACGGGAGCCGGGCAGGGACCACGGTAATCGAACTCCCCCCCCCTTGCTCCGTAGAGCGATGGTCTCTTCCGGAAGCGCGCGGGCGAGGCCTCGGGGAGCCCGCCTGGCCGCCGCTCACAATAGGGAAGCGGGGCTGGGCAGCCGCCGGCCCGGGAGACGCGCGGAGCGACGCAGCGGTGAGGAGCCCCGCCCGCGGCGGGAGTCGGGGTTCGAGGGGGGGCTCGCTCCGTCGCGGGGTTCGGCCCCGGGGCTCTGCCGCGCCCGCGGGTCCAGCCCGCTTCGCCCCCTGCCGCTGCGGGAGCCGGCGGCGTCCCGCGCCGAGCACTTCGCCGCGGTGGAGGGGGGGGGGGTCGCTTCGTTCCCCCGAGTCGCCCGGCACGTGTCTGCCCGCGCTCTGCGGGGAACCTCCGCCGAGTTCCCAGGCGCTGCCGGAGCGACCCGCCATCAGCTCGTGGTGCGGGGAAACCCCGCCAGGTGTCCGGGGGCGGGAGGAGAGAGAAACCGCGGGGGGACACCGTGTAGTGGGAGAGGCGCTGCTGCTGCTGCTGTTGTCTAGGGTCTGACTGGGGACGGGCGAAGGGGAACGTGATCTAAGCAAACTTTCATTCAAATGTGCGTGCGGTGGAGTTAACAGAGCGCACGTAGAAGCCACTTTAGTCCTTCTAGTGTTGTCATGTTGCTTAATTTCCGTGAACACACACGATATGAAAAGGGAGAGGCAGCTGCTTGCTTGTATTCAGAAATCAGGCTCTGATGGATAAAATAATAATACTATGTAAATGAGTTTGTAGCCTCTCTTTTCTTTTGTGCATCTGGACACCGCTTTCAGGAACCACACGGGTTTTGTAGTAAATGGGGATGCATATTGACTGAGTATTGGGGTTTATCATCTTGTTAAGAAATGCAGAATCTATTTCTTGGGGGATAGTATAATAACATTATCGCCTTTGCCTTTCTCCTAGGGGCACTATGAATGAAGAGCAGTTTGTTAACATTGACTTGAATGATGATAATGTTTGCAGCGTGTGTAAACTGGGAACAGAAAAAGAAACACTCTCCTTTTGCCACGTGTGTTTTGAGCTAAACATTGAAGGTAGGAAATCAGTACAACTTAGCTCAATAGCGTACTTCATTCCTAAATGTCCCAGAATACCTTGCATTGAGTTAAAGAGAAAAAGAAGGGTCTAACACAAAATTTTAAAAAGGGAAGTGACTTGTTGGCTTGAAGCCAATGAGACACAAACTCGTCTGTATCTCTTGGTGTATAAATAGTTATCAACATATTTATAGATGTAATGCATAATTATAGCACTCTTTCTAAGTATGTGATAATTTTATGGACATTCTTCCTTAAGGCTTCAAAACCCTGAATATTTAATGTAGCTTTTGCCATTCTAAATAACTTCTTCCTGAATAGATTATTTCAATTCTTCTTCTTTGTCTTTCATATTTCAGTTAGATTTCTGTATGAATTATATAAATCAGCTTCTCTGGGCTTTTGCATAAACAATTTTTTTTCAAAAAAGTAGATGATCACCTTTTCCAAATAATGTATACTTGTTGTGTTAAACAGTATCTAAATACAGGAAATGCTTTTCAAAATACCAAGATAAATTGTGGATGTTTTTCTATTTATTTTGGGAAAGAATATTTCTACTGTGGTAGCACCTGAAGTTCCCAGAGATAGGTGGCTGCCTATGCTAAGCATGGTCTTTTCTTCTTTGTTTTTCTTTGATTCCTGTCCATTAGCTCACCAGCAGTGATTGGGCTGAATTAAGTCATTCCACCACTTCCCGCCTTGTTGTGGCTTCATGGCTTTGCCATCTTTAAATCTTTTTGTTCTGTCATTCACTGTGTCTATCCAGAATCAGAGAGGTAGCCATGTTAGTCTGGAATACCACAGGACTTTGTTACCTCTGTGTCTATCCAGCACATCTTTGGTCTTCATCTATTTCTAGTTCCTTGCCTTCCAGTATGCATCACCATGTATGTTATCCTTTCCAAGTTCGTTGCTGAGAGGTGTCCAAACCATTGCAATAGTATTTTTTCAATCTTAAGTGTTTGGCACTGTACAGAAACTTACTTCAGAAGGCACTCTGTGTCCCTAGCAGTTTACAAATGAACTAATGTAATTATATAATTCTAGTAACTCCTCGTCTAATGTTACAGTATGTTCCTAAAAAATGCAACTGTAAGCGAAATGATGTTATGCAAATCCAATTTCCCCATAAAAAATAATATATATGGGGTGGGTGTTAGGTTCCAGGGAATTTTTTTCACCAGACAAAATATACACACACACACACTGTACATTTTTAACAAGCAATTTAATACTGTATATAGCACTGATGATGGTGAAGCTTGGTTGAGGTGGTGAAGTTAGAGAGTGGGCTATTTCCCAGGGAATGCCTTACTGCTAAATGCTGAACTCGCTTTTGGCTGAGCCCTCAAGGGTTAATTCATTGTTAATCTAGCCTCACACTCTACAAGGCAGCACCAATGGAGGGAGGGGAGACAGCATGGCAGACAGACACACACCCTGTGTGTGTGGGAGAGAGATGCGCATTGCCCCCTTAAGTATGCCGACCCCACTCTTAAGTACGTTATCTTTTTAAGTCAGGGATCAGTGCTGGCCGCCACTTCCCATATCCCCCTTTGGACTGCAGTGGCGAACCGCAGCCAGTGGGAGCTGCGATCGGCTGAACCTGCGGACGTGGCCGGTAAACAAACCGTCCGGGACCACCAAGGGTGCTTACCTGGCGGGGGGACACGTTCTGATCCAAGGATGCCAATCCCTGTTTTAAGTTGATTGGGAAACTGAGACAACATCTACTGGCCCAAGCTCTCTCTCTCTCTCCCCCTCTGTGTCCCACCCTGCTCTATATAGAGAAGGGATGAGAGGGGTCCAGGGGCAGGGGGACACCCTGACATTAGCCCCCACTTCTCCCTCTGCATAACAAGCAGGAGACTCCCAAGAGCAGCTCCAAGGCCGAGGCGCCTGGCAGTAGCGCCTGGCAGCGGGAGGAACAACTGAACTGCTGGCAATTGATAGTCTGCCGGGCAGCTGCTGCACAGGGAACTTAGGGAAACAGGGAGCTGATGGGGGGGGGGGGGGGAGGGGGAGGGGGGGGCTGCTGGTTCACCCTGGTTCCAACCCCCCCTCCAGCTAGCTCCAATGAGCTGCTCTTCCTGCAAGCAACACATAAAGCAGGCGGCTGCCAAAGGATGTTATAAAGGAGTATTGCACAACTTTAAACAAGCATGTTCCCTAATTGATCAGCAACATAACAATGAAACAAGGTTAACTGGGACAACTTTAAATGAGGAGTTACTATGTCAGATTCTAAAGTGTAAGCTCAACACATTTCCTGGTAGGTTAAAACATCAGTTTTCATGGGAATAATCTAAATAACCATATTGAAGGCAGGGACAATGCCTGCAGCTTCAAGGGTCCAAGTGTGTGGATGTTTTTGTGGGACTGAACAGCCTTGTTTTAAAGTGTCAAGCTTTACTTGATTATACTCTTCTGGGTATGAATTAAATTGCACCACAAAAAGGGAGTGCTGCAAATTAGAATTCTTCCACTTTGATACACCACAAATGCTTTGAAGTATCACATGTCTGAGTCTGGCAGCAAACAAAAGTAATCCACGCTGATTATATAATGGATAGTTTTACCCATCCCAGAAGTACTTGTTTAGCAGAGGTGGTCCAAGGCCATGCCTACATTAGAAGTGCTTTCACTAGCATTGAATACTGGTATTCTTATACTAGTAAATGCGCCTGATCTGGACGCATCACAGCCAAAGGTGTGCTTAGTACCGGTATAATAGAACAACCCCCAAAAAGTGAAACAGGCTATGCCTGTAAAAGTGCAGGTTTTCCAGTAAAGCTGATTCTACAGTGTGGGCTTTTGCTGGCACAGCAGTGTTGGTCAGGGATCACAGCACTCCACACTGATGACCAATATAGGTGTGCCAGCAGAAGTCTAGTGTAGATCTGGCCTTCATCGACCCTGGGCAACTAAAAGGGAACAAGTTCATTGGTATGTAAAGTATGAAGTTAGTGTGCTCTTCGTGCTGTTCTAAGTAGTAGCATTTCGTTTTTTATCTTTTGTTCTGATATAGGAAAGAACAAACTGCATTTAACATGGAAGAGGAGTGGAGGGTCACAAACTTCATAGCTTCTGTAGGCCAAAAATTCCAGTGTGCCATACTCCTGGTCTTTCTTTCAGGATCTCCCTGCATTTCTCCAATCTCCCTCCCCTCCTGAGGTTCTGTGTGTTCCCTATTCTCCCCAAGATGGCATGTGTTTTGCTTCCCATTTCGTCTCCCTAGATAGCAAGGGCTCTGTGTAATACAGTGAAACCTCGATTTAACGGACTAATTGGGGCGAGGGGGTGTCCGTTAAAGCCAAAAGTCCGTTATTTAATAATTTTTAAAAATCATTAAATAACAGGACTTTTGGCTTTAATGGACACCCCCTCACCAGAATTAGTCCCTTATATAGAGGTTTTAGGAGCTGTCAACCCCCCCCCCCCCCCACCTGCCTGGCTACCCGCAACGGGGAGCCGGGCGGGGGGGGAGGGTTGACAGTTCCCGCCCGGCTCCCCACAGCGGGGTGCCGGGCGGGCGGGCTGAAAGTTCCCGCCGGGCTCCCCACTGCGGGGAGCCGGGCGAGTTGACAGCTCCCGCCGGGCTCCCCGCAGCGGGGTGCCGGGCGGACAGGCTGAAAGTTCCCGCCGGGCTCCCCGCAGCGGGGTGCCGGGCGGACAGGCTGAAAGTTCCCGCCGGGCTCCCCGCAGCGGGGTGCCGGGCGGACAGGCTGAAAGTTCCCGCCGGGCTCCCCGCAGCGGGGTGCCGGGCGGACAGGCTGAAAGTTCCCGCCGGGCTCCCCGCAGCGGGGTGCCGGGCGGACAGGCTGAAAGTTCCCGCCGGGCTCCCCGCTGCGGGGTGCCGGGCGGACAGGCTGAAAGTTCCCGCCGGGCTCCCCGCTGCGGGGAGCCGGGCGAGTTGACAGCTCCCGCCGGGCTCCCCGCTGCGGGGAGCCGGGCGAGTTGACAGCTCCCGCCGGGCTCCCCGCTGCGGGGAGCCGGGCGGGAACTGTCAAACCCCCCCCCGCCCGGCTCCCGGCAGCGGGGAGCCGGGCGGGGGGGGGGGGGAGGGGGTTGACAGCTCCCGCCTGGCTCTCCGCTGCGGGGAGCTGGGCAGGAGCTGTCAAACCGGCCGCCCGGCTCCCGCTGCGGGGGGGGGGGGGGGGGGTTTGACAGCTTCCGCCCGGCTCCCTGGGGCGGGAGCCGGCAGCCCCCAATAACGGATTTCGGATGCATTGGAAATTTTGTCCGTTGCATCCGAAGTCCGTTAAATTGGGGTCCGTTAAATCGAGGGTTTACTGTACACTCATTTTCCCACTTCCCCCCAACCCCATGTGAGAGCCACTTCCTGCTGCCCCATACCGGTGTCCCCATTCTCCACTCATGTGAAGGACTGTGTGCACACACTCCATGCACACCCATTCCCCCCCTCTCCTACCTTTCTGTTGGGGTGATAAGTCATTCATAGTATCAGTGTGTTAAACTATTGAGACGCTGAGCAGAGATGAGAGGGGGTATTGTTATGTTGGAAGACATTGATGGGTACTATCAACCAGGTTTTTTTTAATCTATGGACCATTGTAGAGGTGATTGAAGATCTGCTTAAGAGCTGGCAGCAGCTTCATGTGTTCCCCATTGGTCTTGCAGTTTATCCCAAATCAGTCTGGTTCCAGTCTGCATAGAACATTCCCTGAAATATTGAAATTGGTCAGATGCTGCATTCAAAAGTTACCACATTACAAAGAAATGCCACTGAGTTTTTTACCAAGCTTGCAGTCCTTAGAGGGGTTTTTGGGAGGGACAAGAACTGTTTGTTGAGAGCAAGGTCTCCAATGCCTTTGCTGTTCCTCAAGCTTCATTGAATGCCAGAAGAGTGAAACTGGTGTGAATGTTTGCTGTCTATAATCACATCTATCTTAAAAATATGCTTGGTTTCCAGTTCTAACTGAAATTTTAATGCTTACATAATACTAAAGAATGGGTAGGCATGCTTCTATCTCACAGAAGCCAGAAAATATATTGGTCAGTCTGTCACTTTCAAGTGCTTAATCTTTTAACTCATTTAGGTAAAATTTAAAATAAAACAGACTTTAACTTTGTCACTCATTCAATAAAAAAGGTAGTACACACCTCCAGCAAGTACTTGTGTTTAATGGTGCGGTAGTACTGCACTGTCTGCCTTCCCTTTTTAAGTAGAAAGGGCTTCCTAATATAGCTTCATCTTTTGATGATGAAACTGGACAGTTGCTTTGAATTAAGGGATATGGTCAGTGTACTTTAAAACTTGGATATTTTTTTCACCGTTTTTAAAATAACTGATAAACTCAGAGATTTCTTTCTGGTTCTATTTTAATGCCACAACCGACACTTTAAGATTAAAGAAAACCTGGTGCAATAATCCACCAAATATACTTTTATTTGCCGTTAAATGCTATTGTTGCAGTGTAATGGCTGTACATGACTTGTGAACATAAATGACTTTGCCATTCAGATGCTTCTTGCTGGTAGGAGCCTTGATATAAAAATATTTCTGCTTTTACTGTGAGTTTACGGTGTGTATTTGTCTCTCCGTGCTTTGTTTTGAGCAGGTGAACTTGAGTCTGACACAGTAGTAGATTTATAAAAATCTCAGATTTAATATGCTTGCCACAAAATGCATTTATTTCTGGTAATTTTGAATAGTATTGGAGGTACTAAAATTGCTGTACAAAAATCTTTAGTTTTAAGATTTATTTCACAACAAGCTTGAAGAAATAGCTACTTAAAACTATTTTTTGTTTAAGGTAAATGTGATATGTTTAGGTTTCATATATAAATATTTCTGGATTGATAAGCGTTTATGCCCTTATCACCATAGAATCTGAGGACTTCATAACTACTGCCTTTTGCCCTCGGTATGCCCCTATGAATTTGGGATGTACTATACATGTTTGCAGAGGTGAAACTGAACTGAGGTACAAAAGTAAAATAAGTGATTTTTCTGAAGTCTCACTGAAAGTCTGTGACGGAGCCCGAAAATGAATCCTGGTATCCTGAGTTCCAGCCCAGTGCCCTGATCACTAGATCTTTTCTACCTTGAAGTGATATTAAGTTACTTTCACTACCACATCTTAGACCATTGGCTTGCAGAACAGTTTACCATTTGGCATGTAGACAAGTAATAGTTGTCTTCAGTCATTCAAGATTTGGGAGGGGAACACATTGGGTAATCCACAAACTTTTCTTGTACTGAATGGTTATAAATTATGAGATGCAGTATGTCAGAAATGTCATGACTATTTAAAATTTATAGTTGCTGCTTTTAATTTTACCTGCATGGCATCAGGTATTCAGACTGTTAAACTTGCAAACACTGCCGTATCGGTGGGTAGAGATTGATCTTTCGGGGATCGATTTATTGCGTCTTGTCTAGACACAATAAATCGATCCCCGAGCACGCTCTCCTCTCAACTCTGGAATTCCTCCATGCCAATAGGCGCAGGTGGAGTCGATGGGGGAGCAGCAGCAATCAACTCAGTGTCATGAAGACGCCAAGGTAACTTGACCTGAATACGTCAACTTCAGCTACGCTATTCACGTAGCTGAAGTTGTGTCTGTTTGGTTAATTCCCCCCCTCCCCCGCAGTGTAGACCAGGGCTCAGTATATTGGGTGTTTTTTCTATTTGTGAGTGCCAGCTGTTCTGCATGGGAAGTAAGCAAGCACTTTTACAGTTCTTCAGAAACGAAACTGATAGTTAGGAAAGAGATATTTGTTCTAACTATTGTATATGATGTTTGGTTTAACTTAATATCTAAATATAAATTCAGATAAGCGGTTTGCATATAAACTGTTCCTTCTCAATAAAATAAAGAAGCCATTTGTATTTTAAAATAAACTTTGAATGCATGTAGCACTTAGTACAGGAATGGGCAATCTTTGACATGCAGCCCACCTACTGTAACTCCCCTGGCGGGCTGGGACGGTTTGTTTACCTGCAGTTCGCCGATCCAAGCCATCGGGCGCTGTGGGAAGTGGCATCAGCTGAGGGATGTGTTGGGGATCGCTTCCCGTGGCCCCCACTGGCCTGGGGCAGCGAACCGCGGCGAGGGGAGCTGTGAATGGCCGAACCTGTGGACACCGCAGGTAAACAAATCTGCCTGGCCCGCCAGGGGCTTGCCAGGGGCTTACCCTGGCAGGCCACATGCCAAAGGTTGCCGATCCCTGGCTTAGTATCTTTCCAGGGAAATAAGCATTTCCAGTACCCACAGTAGCCTGTCAGCTTCCTTTCAACACTTTCTGGAAATGAGTTTTCATTTCCCTCAGATTTCACAACGGACCCAACCTTTCTCTTTTGACTTGGTCTCGCTATAGGTCAGAGTTCTGTCTTTTTCCTGGGGAGTATTTGACAGCATTTTTTCCTAAAACTGCCTGTACCAATTCCACACATCTTAAGCAAAACTAAACTTATTCGGCATGAGATTTAAAACTATAAGAACCAGAAAAGATAGTAAAACTTCAAACATATGTAGATTAAATATTGTAGAAAGAAAAATAGCTCTTACTTTTTAATGACCATAAACCCCAACCTTTCAGTTGGCTCTTATGGATGGAATATTATACCCATGTAGAGCCCCTCTAACTTCAGTGAGATTCCAAACAACTGTAGAAGTTCATTTGTATGGATAGTGACTGCATCCTTTGGGCCTTACTTAAGTGGAATTTAAAATGTAGTTTGTTTCATCTAGCTATTAGGTTGGGGACGTTCCAGTCTGTCATTAGGTTGTTTCCTGGATTGGTGTTAGGGTTTCGGTATGTTTCAACTTCTGCTTTTCTGGGGCTGTTTTTAGGAGTTAAATGTTTATTAGCATGTTTCGATATTAGCTCAGATGGTAGTACAGTAAAACCTCGATTTAATGGACCTCGATTTAACGGACTTCGGATGCAATAGACAAAATTTTTAAGAAAGTCCGATGCATCCCAAATCCGTTTGTCGAGGTCCGGCTGCCGGCTCCCCGCTGCCGCCCGGGTCCCGCCTGCCACCCGGGTCCTGGCAGCTAGCTGGAGCCCCTAGCCCCGGGGAGCGCGGCTCAAGTCGTGCTCCCCGGGCGGCGGCTCAAGTCGTGCTCCCCGGGTGGCGGCTGGAGCCCCGGGGAGCGAGCCCCGAGCCCCGATCAAGCCGCGAGCGGAGCCCCGATCCCTGGGGAGCGAGCCCCGAGCTGCGATCAAGCCGCGAGCCCCGGGGAGCGCCGCGCATGGAGCCCCGAGCCCCGGGGAGCGAGCCGCAATCAAGCCGCGCTCCCCGGGCGGCGGCTGGAGCTGTGAGCGGAGCCCCGATCAAGCCGCGCTCCCCGGGCGGCGGCTGGAGCCCCGAGCCCCGGGGAGCGAGCCCCGAGCCCCGATCAAGCCACGCCCCCCGGGCGGCGGCTGGAGCCCCGAGCCCCGGCCGCCAGCGGGGACTGGGGCCCGGGCGCATGGGGGTCCAGGGCACGTTTTTTTTTTGTTTTATTTAAAAAAAACAAAATCGGCGGCTTTTCGGCAGAGGGGAAGTACAGCAAAACCTCGAATTAAGGACTAATTGGGCAGGCTGGTTTTTTTTTAAAAAAAAATTATTTTTTTAATTATTAAATAACGGACTTTTGGGTTTAACGGACACCCAGTCGCCCAAATTAGTCCGTTAAATCGAGGTTTTACTGTACATAATCACAAGGATATCTATACTGAAAATTTAAATGTCTCGTTCACAGCCTTTTGTGAGTGGGCAGACAAGTTACCCTCTACACTCCTCCCCAATCCTGCTCTTGTTCATATTAAATGGCATTTTTGTTTATTTAAAAAAATTCCTTTGAACCAGTAGGAATTTTAGCCTTTGAGTGAAATATAAATGCATTCTGTGTCTAAACTGTTGGCCAATGTTTGTATTGAGTTAATACCATAAGGACCAAATCAGGCTCAGACCATTGACTAGTTGCTGTATAAATGCATATGATGGCAAGGGGAGTTTTGCATTGACTTCAGTGGAACCAGGATTTCATCCATGGTCACTCTCCTGAAAAGCTTCCAGTCTAAATCAGTAGGGATCCACTTAAGTTCTGAAGTAACAAAGTCCTGTGGCACCTTAAAGACTAACTATAAAGTTTTGAAGCATAAGCTTTCGTGGGCTAATACCCACTTCGTCGGATGCAAGCAGGGTATTAGCCCACGAAAGCTTATGCTTCAAAACTTTATAGTTAGTCTTTAAGGTGCCACAGGACTTTGTTACCTCTGCTATTCCAGACTAACATGGCTACCTCTGATTCTTAAGTTCTGAAGTCTACCTGCAATGAGCTCTTGGCAGGTTGGGACAAAATACTGAACACACAGTAATAGACACATAACATGTGCAAAATATTACAGTTGCAGCTTTGATTCTCCCTGTTTCTTGATAGCTACCTATATAATTTCTTTGGAGGGAGGAGGGTTATAAATTATCATTATTTAAAGAAAAACTTGGATTAAATCACATCTTAAAATTTTTCTATACTTGTGCTAAAGCAGGGGTCTCCAAACTACGGCCCGCGGGCCAGATGCGGCCCGCGAGGCCCTCTCATCCGGCCCGCGGCAGGGGTCGGGAACCAGCCACGGGGCCGGGACGCGCCGCGTGCTCCGCTGCCGCCGCGGGGCCAGGACGCGCCGCGTGCTCCGCTGCCGCCGCCAGCCGCAGGGCCGGGACGCGCCGCGTGCTCCGCTGCCGCCGCCGGCCGGGACGCGCCGCGTGCTCCGCTGCCGCCGCCGGCCAGGGACGGCTCAGAGCTGGGGCCGGGACGCGCCGCACCGCCAGAAACAAGGAGCCACCCACTGCCAGGCGGCGAAACGGTCTGTGGGGAGAGACCGGGTTGAGCGGGTCAGTGGGGGGGAGAGACCGGGTTGAGCGGGTCAGTGGGGGGGAGAGACCGGGTTGAGCGGGTCAGTTGGGGGGGAGAGACCGGGTTGAGCGGGTCAGTTGGGGGGGAGAGACCGGGTTGAGCGGGTCAGTTGGGGGGGAGAGACCGGGTTGAGCGGGTCAGTTGGGGGGGAGAGACCGGGTTGAGCGGGTCAGTTGGGGGGGGGGGGAGGTTGGAGGAAAGGAGGTTTTGGGGGGGAGAGACCTGGCTGGGTGGGTCAGTTGGGGGGGGGGGGGGTTGGAGGAAAGGAGGTTTTGGGGGGAGAGACCTGGCTGGGTGGGTCAGTTGGGGGGTTGATGTGTAGTGTTCATGTGTAGTGAACAGGTGTTCAGGTGTAGTGAACAGGTGTTCAGGTGTAGTGTTCAGGTGTTCAGGTGTAGTGTTCAGGTGTAGTGTTCAGGTGTAGTGTTCAGGTGTTCAGGTGTAGTGTATCAATGTGTTATTAAATAATAACTGAATAAAATAATATTAAATAAATAATTAAAAACAACATCCATGTTTTGATTCTTTTTTATTTGGACCTCGAGTGTGTTGTCGGCCCCCGAACTGCTATTTGATAGTTAATGCGGCCCTCGGGCTGAAAAGTTTGGAGACTCCTGTGCTAAAGTATTAGTAAACTTCAAACACTGTTTCCGTTATTTCCAGCTCCTTACAGCTAAAATCAAGTGTAAGTAGTCTCTTGGCCTATCCAAGGCCGGGATCAAGTGTCTTGATGTTTTTGGTCTTTTGGCCTTGAGATGAAAACCCTGTCTGTCTCCTGGACCGTGAAGTACAATACTCTTACATCATTTGTTCACCTGCCTTACACTTTGCTCAGTTTGTGTAGTCAAATTCACTTTCTAGTTATTATGTGTTAATGTGCACTGTAAGGGAATCTTTGTATCAGGAACTGTTCTTTGGGGAAAAGGAGGTGTATTGCTATATATAAACCATTTTTAATTAAAAAAATTTTTTTTGCCAATCTGAATTGTGCCTAAAGTAACTGATAGATGTAACCTGTTAGTTATGCTGAACAACGTCTACAAAAACTTTAAAAGGTCAGTTTCGTTCAAGTATATCCTCACATCAACTCTTCTGTGGCTTTAAAAAGAAGAAAAACCAACAGCTCAACCATGCACGCATAATTTAGTTGCTTTTTCACAACTACAGGAAACATTAGAAGATTTGTGGGTTGGACTAAGCTGTAAAATGCATTTCCTGTTTGAAATTTATAAGGGTTAGATTGCCTAAGTAAGACAAGAAATCTCATGATGTATCTCGATTCTGCAGTTTCTTTCTCTCTTCCCCCCAGTTCCCCGCTTCTTGTAACTTTATGTTGGTTGTGGAGTAGGGAGGGAGACTAACTGAACTGTTTTCCTACCTATTATTAGCTAGCCTGGATCTTTAATTTTAGCAGAAACCTTGCGTGATCTAAGTTGCTTCCCATTCAGACAGACACATCCTCTGTAAACTAGTTTGGAGACTCAACTCTACCACTGAGGGCTTGTCTTCACTAGAGCCGGCAGGAATTGATTGCCCGCGGCTCCCTCGTTGACTCCAGAACTCCAGCTTGCCGAGAGGCGAAAGCTGGAGTCAACGGGGGAGCACACTGCCGACTGCCGCCGCCGTGGGGACGGTAAGTAAGTCGGCGGTAGATACGCAAACTTGAGCTACGTGATTCACATAGCTGAAGTTGCGTATCTGCCGTCAATTCTCTTCCCTGAGCTCTGCTTTGCCTCTCTGGCGGCTGCTTGAGGGAACCTTCTAATATCAGAAGCTTAAGACATCTACATGAGCCTTATTAAAAGCTCAGACTTGGCAGTAAAGGTCTCTCCAGAATTTTTCCTCCAAAAGTTGGATGTCTCGCCTTTTATAAGACAAGCAATACAAAAATAGCTCAAGGTGTGTTGGTTCTGGAGTAATTCAAAAAAGCTTTACTTCTTGCAGCCAAGATAGTCCATTGTATGCGCCTTTCACTTACTGTGTTTTGGCAGAAGGGAAAATAACTGTTCCAAGACATACTAACTTACAATTTTGTTAACACAGAATTATTGAATACATTTGACAAGTCTATTATTAAACATCTAAAATATCTTAAATAGAATCTATACCATATTACATGATAAAATATCAAATCTGACAGTGTCAATCTGAAATTTGTTACTTAACAACAGGACATGTGCAATGAAAGTTTCCTTCATCCACTCTTGCCATTTTTTTCTCCTACTACAGAAAACTACATTTAGGGGTTAAAGTAGTTCATTTGTTTTTCTTTTTATCCTGGTCCTGTCTTCAAAGACTAATTATAATGGTAGTCTTCAATGTGGACTCTATTCTACTGGAACTAGACAGACCAGATCACTACAGGCCACTGAACAGCTGTTGGATAACAACTGCTTGGTCACTAATGACCTAAACTGCTATCCAAGCCTATGTAGTCTCTCGCATCTTTATGAAACTCTAGTCATTGTCTTTTATGTCTAAACAAATTTTCTGCTCTTCACTTAACTTCACCTCCAGCCCAGAAAAACTTGAGTAATGGTTGGCTTTGGACTAGACACATTAGTTCAGTAAAACCTCGATTTAACGGACTTCGGATGCAACGGACAAAATTTTTAAGAAAGTCCGATGCATCCCAAATCCGTTTGTCGAGGTCCGGCTGCTGGCTCCCCGCTGCCTCCCTGGTCCAGGCAGCGGGCGGGCTGCCTGCCGGCTCCCCGCCGCCGCCCGGGTCCCGCCTGCCACCCGGGTCCTGGCAGCTAGCTGGAGCCCCTAGCCCCGGGGAGCGCGGATCAAGTCGTGCTCCCCGGGCGCCAGCTGGAGCTCCGCGTGTGAAGCCCCGAACCCCGGGGAGCGAGCCGCAATCAAGCCGCGCTCCCCGGGCCGCGAGCTCTGGGGAGCACCGCAAGCCCCGAGCCGCGATCAAGCCGCGCTCCCTGGGCGGCGGCTGGAGCCCCGAGCCCCGGGGAGCGAGCCGCGATCAAGCCGCGCTCCCCGGGCGGCGGCTGGAGCCCCAAGCCCCGGGGAGCGAGCCCCGATCAAGCCATGCCCCCCGGGCGGTGGCTGGAGCCCCGAGCCCCGGCCGCCAGCGGGGACTGGGGCCGGGGCGCATGGGGGTCCAGGGCACGGGTTTTTTTGTGTTTTATTTAAAAAAAACAAAATCGGGGGCTTTTCGGCAGAGGGGAAGTACAGCAAAACCTCGAATTAAGGACTAATTGGGCAGGCTGGTTTTTTTTTTTTTTAATTATTAAATAACGGACTTTTGGGTTTAACGGACACCCAGTCGCCCAAATTAGTCCGTTAAATCGAGGTTTTACTGTTCTTGTTTAAGCTACATGGAGGATAGTTACATTGATGTAGTTAAACCAATGTAACATACATTTCAAGTGTTACTTTCACATAGCGAAGTGCTATATTGATGTAACTTCAGTATAAATTGTTATCCCATGGATGTCGTAGCTAGAGCTAGATCTCCCAGGGAAGGCAGAAGCAGGTCAGCTGTTAAGTGAGTGAAGCATCTCAACAGCTGTGGACAAAAGAAAAGCACCATGAATGCCTAAAGTCACCTAATAGGCCAGGTAGGAAGGACTGGGTGTGCCAAAGTACTGGATTAATAGGATGGCATCACAGGTGTCCCAGCACTGTCCCAGTGTAACCAGAAGACCATCGCACAGTTTCCCTCCTTCCTACACTTTTGTGGATAAGTAACCCCACCCCAAAATCCTGAATTAATGGAAGTTGGGGATAGGACAGGCACCAGCACTATACAAAGATAGTAAAGAGTCTTATACTCCCTCCCCCTGTTCTTTAGATCTTAGGCCTGGTCTACACATTAAACTGATGCAGTTTAAATACACCTGAGGCCTTCTGCACCAAAAAAATAAAAAATTCTGCACACAACATTTTAAATTCCTTTGCTTTATTTGTCAATAAATAAATGCAGAGGCTCCAGCATGGCAGTGGGAGCACAGGCCACTGGCTGAACGATGTGTGAGATCACCCTGCAGCGCCCCCCCACTCCTGGGACACAGACTCAGCAGTGAGGCTGCATCTGACCCCGACACAGCACAAGGACTGGACCTGCCCCAGAAACACCCTGGGAACTGCCCCTCTGTGCCAGGTGCACCATGCATGGGGAAGGTGGGCTTAACCAGGCAGGTTCCAAGTATGAAGGGACTCAGAGGAGAGGTGGGAGATCCGGTTGTGGGATGAGAAGGTTTTGTGGGGGACAATCTGGGTGCAAGCAGCTCAGTGGTGGGGTTTAGGTAGGGGAATCTGAATGCACAGAGACCTATGGGGGAGGTTCCAGGTGAAGGTGCTTTGGGCTCAGCAGAGGGGTCTGGGTGTGGGGGGATCAGCGGGGGAGTCTGGTGCTCGAGGGGTGGGGGTCTGGGTGCAACTAGTAGGGGGTCAGTGGCATGGGGGTCTGGGTGCAACTAGTAGGGGGTCAGTGGCATGGGGGTCTGGATGTGGGGGCTGAGGGTGGTGCAGGGTGGGTGGGGATCAGCAGTGTGGGGGTTTGCAGGCAGCTTAGTGGGAGGTTAGTCTCGCTGCAGGGGTAGTGGGTCTAGAGGCAGGGGCTCCAGGTGCAGAGAATGAGTTCAGTGGAGTGGGGTTCGGGTATGGAGGGCTAAGGTGGGTTCTGAGTATGTGGGGTAAGGCTTGGCAGGGGTGTCTAGGTATGGGAGCCCAGATGCATGGAGGTTGGGCAAATAAGGGAGCAGCTCCTCATACAGTGACACCTCCCCTCCACAGATGAAGAGCTATGGGAGCAGGAAGCAGAGAGGAACCTGAAACGATGTACCTGCACTGCTAGGAGTGATGCATGACTGCTCTTGCAGCTTCCCTTTGCTTCCCTGTCAGAAAGTCATTTTTCTGCGGGGAAGCAAAGAAATCTGTGGGGGATATGAATTCTGCACACACGCAGTGGCACAGAACTCCCCCAGGAGTATTAAAGTTTAACTAGCCAGGTGCTTTTAAACCGACTCTGTTACACTGTAAGTGTGTGGACATCTTTAAATTGATTTTAACTGGATTATCATTTTTAATTTATGCCTATAAATTTATTTTTTTCTGGTTAGGTGAGTGCCAAACTTAGTCTTATAGTAAGCATTTTAATTAAGGAACATTGCAATACAGACCTTCATTGATTGGATTAGTGATCTTTATAGCATTCATGTATCTGAAAAGTGCATTTTATGACTAAAAAGTTCCTTCCTTTCCAGCTACTGGTAAAATAAATTGATGTTCACAGTTGTAAAAGCAATTGGAACTAAGAAGTTCCATTAGACACTTGCTGGGATCTGAAGGTAATGGCAGTAGCTTATTCTGTTACATTAATTTAAATTGACAGGGTGGAAAGACCAAAGTGTCTTAACAGCTATCTAACAAAGTAAAACACAACAGAAGTTAAGCAAAGAAGGCGGCTGATTACTGAAAGTTGGTCATGTAGGCATGTGAAATAGTCTTGGTGTTCACGAGCACCCTGCTGTGTGTTCAGCATTTGCACCCATTGAGTGATTTAATCTTATGTTCTTTGAAATTTTGGATGACAATTTCCCCCCTTTAGGTGACGTGATCAAAACCCCTGCAAACAGGGCTGAGAGCTCTTTTTGTTTAGAATATCACCAAGTTTAATCATCACAGGAGCCTGTGATCTGTTACTACCTTGGTTTTAAGTTCTCAGCCATTTCTGGCTGTTTTTAAATGTACAACTTAATGAATTATACCTGTGCAATTAGCACTGGGTTTGGCTACTAGTACTCTTTCTGTTAATTGCTGCAGCATTCCTTCCTTCCCAGAAAGCTGGGGAAAGGGCAGATAGGCAAATGTATACATATACCCATATAAGTAACTATTGATAGATACCTGGCCACTAAAGACTAGACTAGCCCATTGGTTCTCAAACTGGGGGTCGTGGCCTGCTTACATGGGGGTCGCGAGCCCCAATCCCAGGGGCGGGCTGCCGGCTCCTGCTCCAACCCCCCTGGTGGGCTGCGGGCTCCAGCAACAATCCCCGTGGCAGGCGATCAAGCCCCTGCAGCGGGCTTCCAGCTCTGATCCCCGGGGTGGAGTGGCGAGCCCTGACCCCGGGAAGGAGCGGTGTGCCTGGGGTAGCTGGGCTGCAAGACCCGACCCTGGAGTGGAGTGGCAAGCCCTGACCCGGGAGTGGCGGGGCAGCTGGGCTGAGCGCCCCGGAGCAGCAGGGCTCCAAGCCCCGACCCTGGGCAGATTGGCAGGGATGCCAGCCCCAACCCCTGACTCAAGGGCAGAGTGGCGAGCTCCCACTATGGGGCACAGCTTCCACCCCAGGGCAGAGCAGCGTGGCAAACTCTGACCCTGGGAAGGAGCAGCGAGCTCAGGGCAGCAGGGAAGCGGCGCAGCGAACCCCGACCCTGCGGTAGTAGGGTAGCGGGTCTATGAGCCCTGTGCTCTGACCCCGGGGCAGAGCGGCACAACGAGCTGGGCAGCGGGGCGGCTGGGCTGCGAGCCCCCAGCCCCGACCCCGGGTGGAGTGGTGAGACCTGAGTCAGAGCTGCAGGGTTGCGAGACTGGAGCGGTGGAGCTGCAAGCCCCGACCCTAGCACGGGGGAGTGGGGCTGCAAGCCCCGACCCCAGGGTGGAGCTGTGGGGCTGCAAGCCGGGAGCCTGACCCCCAGACTCAAGTGCTGGCAGCTGGTTGTGAGCCTGAGCCCCAAGATGACTGTAAGCCCTGACCCCAAGCCCTGCGCTCGGCTGAAAGCCCCTGCACCCCCCACCCCCGATCTCTGCACCAGGCTGTGAACCCTGACCCCCGATTGTTTTAGGTCATTAATTACTGTCAAGTATTAAAATATTTACTTAAAAATAACTTTTCTTAAAATATCTTACACTCTTGATTTAAATGCAGTGAGAAAAGCGGTGACAAAATTCATTTTAAGCAGTAGGGTTTAAATCTAGTATTTAACTGTTAAATATCAAAAATGTGTTTTTAATTTCTAATGGGGGGGGTCGCATGCTTGGTGTTCAAAAGGGGTCACCAATACAAAAAGTTTGAGAACCACTGGACTAGCCAAATTAGCCAAGTCATACTGGGGGCACAGGTGCAGCAGGTTAGCATATGGGAATTTTGAGGCACAAGGACCAATATTTTAAACAATAAAATAAAGAAACCCTGGGACAAGTTTAGCCAGGGAAGCTCTGGTTCAAAACTGGCTAGTGGATATTGTATCATTGTCAGGTAAACTTATGCTGTAATTTACCATAACCTTGAGGAGCTTTGCTTTGCTTGGTTATTTGTCCCTTTGCATAGGGTAGAGGAAGAACTAATTCAATTGCTAACTTGACTGAATACCTTTTTTCTTGATAAAACTGACTAAGCTGCTTGGTCCATGGCATTCTTCAGTTTGTAAAAAGTTTTTGATGAAATACCAATAAAAAGAAAAAAATAAATCTTAAGGATCTGTGTGGAGAGTGTGTGTCCAAGAGTGGCATTCCAGTTGCCATATAAAGTAGATGGGCCAGTGTTTCGGACTAAAATATCTGTTGCAAGGAGAGTACTTTTTTCTGTAGGCCTGATTTTGGGTGAGTGTCTGTTGTTACCCTGTGTTGGGCCAGCAATTGTAAGTTCTGAGTTTTCAGTCCCAAATACCATAGAACATCAGTTTTAGACCTTAAGTGGAGCTGCTGTGAAGGAAAACATTACTTATCACTTAACTCATTAAAAAGATCATTAGAAACTGTTGCACCAAAATCATGTGCAGGAAGTCTTCATTTAACATTATAGTTATGTTCCTGAAAAATGCAACTTTAAGTGAAACAATGTTAAGCAAATCCAATTTCTCCATAAGAATTAATGTAAATGGGGGAGGGGGTTAGATTCCAGGGAATTTTTTTTCACCAGACAAAAAAACTATATATACACACACAGTGTATATGTTTTAAACAAACAATTTAATACTGTACACAGTGATGATGATTGTGAAGCTTGGTTGAGGTAGTGAAGTTAGAGGGTGGGATATTTCCCAGGGAATGCCTTACTGATAAATGATGAACTAGCCTTTGGCTGAGTCCTCAAGCATTAACACGTTGTTAATGTAGCCTCACATTCTAAAATGCAGCATGGCAGACACACCTATACCGTGTGTGTGAGAGAGAGATGTGCACTGCCCCTTTAAGTATGCTGACCCCACCATTAAGTACACCATTAAGTACATTGTCTTTCTAAGTGGATAAGGAAGTTGAGTCAGCAGCTGCTGCCCCAAGCTCTCTTTTTGTCTCTCTCAGTCCATATCCCCACCCTGCTCTATATGGAGAAGGGGTAAGCAGGGTGCAGGAGCAGGAAGAGAGACAACCTGCCATTAGTCCTTCCCTCCTCCCCCCCCGCCCCCCCCCCCCCCCCAGCAAGCTGGAGGATCCTGTCCAAGGCAGCCAGTACTGCGCCACTTCTCGCAGCCCCCATTGGACTGGGGTGGTGAACCGTGGTCAGCAAGACCCACAGTTGGCAAAACGGCAGGTAAATAAAGCAGTGGGGCCCACTAAGGGCGCTTACCATGCGGTCCCGCGTGCCAACGTTGCCGATCCCTGGGGTAATTTAAGTGGGGAATCACCTAGTGTTCTGACTTTTATCAATGTCATTCTAAGGCACCTGTCTGGTCCCCTTCATAGTATACATAGCATAGTTGCCAGACTCAGGCTTTGTGAATCCCAGACCCCTGAAAGTTAGGCAGAGTGACCATGCCTAAACTACTTTATGAATAGGGTCCCACCAAATTCACGGTCCATTTTGGTCAATTTCACAGTCATATGATTTTAAAAATCATGAATTTCATGATGTTAGCTATTTAAATCCGAAATGTCATGGTGTTGTAATTGTAGGCGTCCTCCTGATAGAAAAAGGAGTTGTTGGAGGGTTGCAAGATTATTGTAGCGGGGTTGTGGTAGTGCTATCCTTCAGTGCTACTGTTGACAGCGGTGCTGTCTTCAGAGCTGGGTGGCCACAGAGCAGCCGCTGCTGGCCAGGAGCCCAGCTCTGAAGGCAGAGCCACTGCCAGCAGCAGCACAGAAGTAAGTATGGTATGGTATGATATATTGCCACCCTTCTGCACTGCTGCTGGCAGGGTGCTGCCAACAACTGCCTCTCTCTGGCTGCCTGGCTCTGAAGGCAGCACAGGGGTAAGAGTGGCAATCCCTCTTTGGGTCAGTACACCCAGTTTGAGAAATGCTGGCCTCCCCCATGAAATCTGTATAGCATATGGTAAAAGCCCACAAAAGACCAAATTTCATGGTCTGTGATGCATTTTTCATGGCTGCAAATTTGGTAGAGCCCTTTTTATGAATATAGCTCCATATATGAGTTAGTAGTTTAGACTTATCCTAACCCCCACAATAGACACAGCTAGGTTGTTGGAAGAATTCTTCCATTGACCTAGCTACTACTCTCAAGGGAGTGGATTAGTACGGTGATTGAAAAGAACCCTTCCATTGGTGTAGCGCTACAGGGTAGATATACCCTCAGAAGCTTCAAGACCTTTTTCCACAATTGAATTTCACACTGTTGGGCTCTCAAGTCTATAGATGTTACTAATTAGGATTTTAATATGTCACCTCACAGCACTTAAACACAATCCTGGGCGAAGTATTTATTTTTATAAGTAAGATGCAGGTTTTGTATTGCTACATTTTTTTAATATAAATTTTTGGTTGGAAACGTAAAATAAGAAATGGGGCAGTGAATATTCATTGTACTAAATCACATCTTCATAGTGCTTGTTGCAAGTTGTAATTAACTCTCCAATATTGAAAAACTGTTATAGCATCTTAGTAAAACTCAAACTTTGCTCAATGTGTATTGTCACTATTCTGCATACCCTGCATTCCTTAAAAAGAGAAAATGCCAGTTATAATATCAACAGACTTATTTTAAAAATCTTTCCTCTATACGTTGAATTGAAAATAAACTGAGCATCCCCTTGTGTCTCTGTTTTTAGGTTTTTTTAGTGTTCCAGGCATTCACTGAGTCAGATGCATAATTCTCCACCTCAGTTTTAGAAGTAGTAAATTATGCACGTTTTGACCCTCTGACACATTCTGCCAATAGTTACACGCATGGATCTCCCACTGAAGTTGGTGGGGTTAATGGACATATATTCAAGGGCAGAATGTGGCCTTATTTAATAATCTAGAGTTCTTAGTGGATCTGTCAATATTTTAATATACTTCCTTTATAACCTCAGAGTGCTGCTTCTGATTGCAACGTGTAGTGCCTGTTTAATTGAGGCATCAGCATTTGTTCATGAACTCCCACTTGGTTCATTGTTTTTTTTAAAGCTTAGCTGTTTAGTAATTACATTATGCAGAAACATGACCAGCAGTTGCCTGCTTTCTGGGTTTGAAAAATCCACTCCTTGGTGGGTATAGTTCTTTCTCTGTAAATGGAGAAAACCATGTATCATAACTTCTGACTGAGGACTAGGAGCATCTGCACAATTGAAAGCCTGTTTTTTAAAAAACAAAAAACCCCAACGCTTCTAGCCCTTATAACTGTCTGAGTGTAAAGCCATCATAAATCAGTGCAACTGCTTTCCTACGTCTTCAGAAAACTCCACGTCTCTTCTGCTGCACACGCTTTCCAAAGTGCAGCAAAGTGAAATCAAGACAGAAGGCTGAGGAGAACACTATAGTAGAGGACATCCTCCCCATTGCTGCATCTTTCGGTAGCCAGAAGAGATTGAGGATCTCAAGTTTATTAGGAACCTCCTAGTGAGAAACTGATATGGAGGATGTGGACCCCTCAAAGGATTTTTGGGCAACATCCTGGTGTATTACAAGTAACCTCCCACTTTCCAGTAGCTTAAAGGTGTTGCCCCTGAAGAGCGGAGGACTCCATATTTTGTATATGCTTCTGGATTGCTTTATTGCTTCAGCTTCATACAGCAATCAACCACCAATTTTTAAAAACTTTATTTGTGTTTTTTTATTTATTTATTTGTTGTATTTAGGCTTTTAAAAGAGAAAAACATTAAAGCAGAGACTAACCTGAGAGGTAGGGAAATTCCCTTGGAGCTGTACCAGAAAGAAAGGAAACTGCAGTGCACAAATCAGATTGGAATATGAAAATGTTTCCTTTTTGAATGTGTGGTGGAGGTGGCTTCCAGAGCATTTGGAGATGACAGCTGCCAACCTAGGTTTTTAAGGCCTGTCTCTTAACTTTTGTATTCTTGATTAATTTGATTGCGTACAGCGTGGTCTCTACACACAGACACGCTACGTCACGTCTTTTGGGAAAGAAAATAGCATATTCTCTGGCTTTTTCAGAGTGAAGGACTCTGTCCCTATTTGCAGCAGGTGTTTGAATGTTCTCATGGTAGCCCTCTTGTGAGAATTTCTGGAGATCATGGACATAAGTCTCTGTCACTTAGATATTTGAACAGTTTTAATGAATAGCTTTTTCTGGACAGTGTCCAAATCCATTTATTCTAGGCAGTCTGTGGCCATCTGTGAGCAAATTGATGGAGTCTGCTACCTAATCTGGAATCTTTGGTGTGAGATGGAGTCACAGTAACTACTTTGCGAGCTGATGTCCTTGCTCAAAAATCCTCTGGTTGGTTAGTGTCTGGTAGACTTTTTTTATTTTATTTTATTTTTTCAAGCCTTGTGTGGACCACATGACATTAAACAAAATAAAATAGTATCTAAATAGATTTTGGAGAGCAGTTTGGAGGTGTGGGTTTAAAATTCCTTTCATCCATCCTCCCCACCCCCCGAGCAACCATAGTTAAGTGACTAACTTTGTGGGGGTGGAGGAAAGAAATTATTTCTCCATCTACTAATGACTTTCTTGTTTTGCATGGGAGGAAACAAATGAGTATATTGTAAGTATTGGCATAACTCTTTAAACTGAACATTCCACAATACGGTTACTGTGTATGGGTACTAGGCAAAAACTTAATCACTTAGAGACATTGTATACTGAAACTTGCATTTATTCTGAACTTAATGATAAAATATTTTCTGTCTTCACTCCCCATTTTCTTACACAAGACCTTCAGGGCATCCTTAGTTACTGCTGCATTGGACTGTTTGTCCAGCCAACAAAAGGAACAGACTTAATTGTGCATTCTGCTTCCTATCCAAATTAGTAGTTTCTTTTCTGTGTAGCATGGTTGGACAAAGTCTTAAAATACAGTAACTTGTGTAATACTTTCACTTAAAGATATGAGACTCCACATTTTTATAAGCATAAAATATCAGCAGCATTTCATGCTGAAAAGAGAGGCAGGAGAGGGGAATGGTACTGAAAAAATCAATCTCAAAAGTCTGTGGAGGCTTTTAAGCAATATATTCACTGTAACTTTGATTTACAGATCTTTCTGTTCCCCAGGGGCTTAAAGATCTAATGGCTTGCTGCAAAGACTTGTTGCCTCTTGAGTTAAGCAGATTTGCTATATTTAAGTTATATTGGAAAGCCATGAAAAGAAAAATGATTTGCCTTTCCCTGGTTTACAGTGAAATGCTTATATATTTATCACTGCAGTTTGCTTTGAAAGTCTTTTGCAGATTATCTTTGAAAACTGTAGAGGAGATAAACCAAAGCTTGGGAAGAAAAACTGTCTGCCACATATTAGTCAATGGTAGATATGAAAGAAACATGGAGGGTGGAAAGAGGTCAGTGAAGAGTTGAGGCAGTATCTTGGTGAGACGCCCTACCTGTAGCTGCTGGGTAGGGATCTGTCCTTGGACCTTATTTGGAAGGTCAGTCTTTCCTGTATCTGGCTAGTAGGGTCTTTTAACCTACGTAGCTCCTGGAAGGTGAGAAATTTTGTTTCTCCTCAACCAGACCCTCTGGCTGCTGAAAGGAGAAAGGGGAGAGAAGGTCTTTCCCCCTTGCTTTTTGTTCTTTTGGTTCCCCTCTTCCCATGAACCGTTTCAGCGCTTTCGTAAGCCACAATATGAAACTGACATTCTGATGTCCACAGAATTCAAAAGCTGAAATAAAACTAACCTGAGTCTTGTTAATTTAATTCTGCTGCAGCTTGGGAATCTCTCTCAGGGTGTAGCCAGTGCATTGTTGTGCACTAGCTTCATGTTTGGAAGGTTATCTTTTCAGCTGTAATGGCTAGAAACTTAGTTTTGAATAAGAGCTTGGATTCTGCAGAAGTTGATGTAGAGCATTCAGCCTTTCCACTCATAAAAGATGAACAGGTAATAAGATTTCTCAAGCCTTGTGGTAAAAACGGTTTAAAAAGGGTATTGTGTATCTCAAAAGCTTGTCTTTCACCAACAGAAGTTCATCCAGTAACAGATATTAGGTCACACACCTTGTCTTTCCAAAACAAAAACAGTAAGTCTTGTACCCTGATACTTAAGTGTTGATGCAGCATATACTTGTGGCCTTTTTGTGCTCATTGAAAGCCTCAGTTATCTTCAGGTCCATTTAAATGGAAAACTGACAACACATTTTGTGTGAGTGTCCCGGAAACAATATTTAGAACCACAGATTTCAGTTCTAAAATGTAAGCATTTGCTTTCTAAGTATTAAATGGAATAGTACACAATTTACATACTCTGTCATTTCTGTCTTTACAGGAGTACCAAAGTCCAATCTTCTACACACAAGATCATTAAGGGGGCACAGAGACTGCTTTGAAAAATTCCATTTAATAGCAAATCAAGACTGTCCACGATCAAAACTCTCTAAAAGTACCTATGCAGAAGTTAAAAGTATCTTAAGCAAAAAAATTAACAGGATTATACAGTATGCACAAAACAAAGATTTGGATTCGGATTCTGACAGCACAAAAACTTCTCAACACCAGCTTTTTAACTTCAGACATCAGACAGACAGAAAACTGCTTCCACAATTTGACTCCCAAGTACCCAGGTACTCTGCAAAATGGATAGATGGTAGTTCTGGTAGTATCTCAAACTGTTCACAAAGTATTTTGGAACAAAAAGAATCTACTGATTTCAGACTTGATATGTTGCAAGAAACGGGGGCTACATTCTGTTGCAAGAGTGTTTTGTGGTCTAGTTGCAATCAAGCACCGAAGACAGAAAAAGTTAAAAGTGATTCAGATGCCAATGCCCAAAGACAACATCCCCGTTACAGCAGGGACGAATGTAAGTAGAGGGGGAATTAGGTGGGTACACTTCTACTTCTCACTTTGGTCTGTATATTCTGTAAAACCATCTGTAGTCTGTGTGTGTAATGTGCTGAAACAGTTATTTTACATCTATAAAACTAGCTTTGATGGGTCTACACAACCAAGTGAATCAGTGTGATGTGTTCACTTTATATCCCTGCTAGTCTTAACCCAACCATCACATAGCATGTGTCTCCTAAACTCGTGTGAGGAGAGTTCTTTGCTTAATCCTCATGATTCAGACATGGCAATGATGCACAATCCTGCCAGTGGAGGTTATTAGCAGATTACTGATGGCGACTTTGTTTCTCATTATTGTTCCTGAGATATGTAATTCAGAGACCAAACTGCCTTGAATGGTACAATGAGTTTGAGGAAAGTAATGAAAACTTTGCACATTATTTTGGTTCTCTGCAAAGTAAAATAGTTGACAGTAGTAACAGAGTCCTGTGACACCTTAAAGACTAACTAAAGTATTGAAGCATAAGCTTTCGTGGGCTAATACCCACTTTGTAGGATGCAAGCAGACTTCATCGGACTGCTTGCATCCGACGAAGTGGCCCGACGAAGTGGGTATTAGCCCACAAAAGCCTATGCTTCAATACTTTAGTTAGTCTTTAAGGTGCCACAGGACTCTTTTTGTTACTTCTGCTATTCTAGACTAACACGGCTACCTCTCTGATAGTTGACAGTCACACTCTCTAAGTATCCCAAAGTACTTAATTATATTCTGGTAACGATTATATGTATATACAGTAGACCTTTTGCACTAAAGCTTTCAAACACCCTTGGACTTTGGAACCTGTCTTTATTGAAAGGCATATTGACTGGGACAGTAAAGTTAACTCCCAGCATAATATCTATAACTCTGATATGCATGGGAAGTAGTCTGCTTCTGTGAATTTACACTCTATATAGTATAACACTACACTATGGCCAGTAGTGGAAAAGAGTATTTTATTGGAGAAGGAAGGCCCTTTATTTAAAAGGGATCTCTGACTAAAGCCTTTTCATCAACTGCAGTATAATTCTTGTCATTCTTGTAGTGTAGAGAAGTGCTAATTTGTGCTTCTCATTGATTTAGTCAAATTAGAGGTGAACAGCAAGAAGTCTATGGATGTAGTATTCTGGTTAAGTGGTAGGTATTACATACACAGCATGGCCACACAATATAATATGAATTCCTCAGATTTTCTTTCTTGATGGTATACTATATACTATACAATATCAGCAAATGATATAATTCAGGTGCCTAAATTAGGCTGTTAATGTTGGCATATTGCTCAGTATCACTTCAGGTTTGTATAACTCTGTAAAAAATCTTTCATTGCATTGATGTGGAAGAAACTTGGTCATTCTCACTTCCTAGCAGAAGAGAGCCTTGTGAATGGCCGCTTATAGGACAGGGAGAGAAATAATATGAGTCCAGAATGGTCAAGTGCAAGCAGGTAAGGCTTATGGTTCGGGCTCTGTTTGTCACAGGGGTCATGGAAGTCATGGATTCTGTGACTTCTCCAGTGGCCAGTGTGGATGACTCCATGGCTGCCCAAGCAGGTGGCCCGTGGGCCACCCACACTGGCCGCTGCTTGGGGAGCCCCAGGGACAGCCTGAGCGGTGGCTGGCCCCCAGGCTGTCTGAGCAGCTGGCCCCGGGGGCAACTGGAGCAGCTGCTGCTTAGTGGCCTCGGCAGCAGTCCCAGGGGAGCAGTGGGAGTAGTGGCGGGGTTGCAGCCCCAGGGGTGGTGGCTGCTCAGCAGCCCAGTCAGCTGGTGCTGCTGCCCCCCCCCCCCCAACCTCCTTCCCAGAGCAACAGCCCTGTGGGCTGCTTCCCCAGCAGCACCCCTCCCCCCAAGATACTATCAATACCCCTGGCTAAATAAGTCAAGGACAGGTCACAGGCCATGAATTTTTGTTTATTGCCCGTGACCTGTCCGTGACTTTTACTAAAAATATCTGTGACTAAATCCTAGCCTTACTTATAGTGAATGTAGGTCATTGCTGCCATCCAACACTTGTCACTGGTAATTGTCCTTTCCACGTCCATTTAAACAGTGTGAAGTGTCTGAAAGTACGTTTGGGAATGAACTGAAGAAAATGCCCTTTGAAAAATGGAGTTTTGCTTCCTAAAAATGAGTCTTATTTTTCACTCATTCCGTGATCTAATCGGGATTGATTTTTTTTCCCGTGTCACTTGAATTCTAAAATTAAGATGTATGGAGAATTGTTCCTGTCTATGCTGCCATATATGACGGAGCTGACCCGAAGGCATTACAAGGACAGGAAAATAAAAACAGGGAAGGGATAGTTTAGAAGCCCTAATGCATGGACGGCTGGATATAGATCCCTCTGGTATCCATTGATGCTGCTGCTTCAGCCTAAGTACAATATGTTTGGGGGGATTCACTGGGACGCAGTGCAAGGTCTGATTTCCCCAGTCAGAGTACTGCTTCCATTGAAAACAAGGAAGAGTGGTTCTGTCTGTACCTTTAATCTCATGCTGCAATTCATAAATGTCCTCATAAAAGTGTGTGTGTGCGCGTGCCTATCTCCACCATGAGTTAACATGAGGGGAAGCTGTTGCAGGGTGAATAAGGGGATGGATCCTGCTTGCCTGATGCAACACAGTTGATTACCCTCCTTGCCCTGCCCCCAGTGGAAGAGTGAGCTAGAAAGGGACATTGTGGTTGGGACAGTCTGGTGTTTTCTGAGTGATCTGTATTCCTTGCTTTCTCTCTTAAGGAAAGAGCAATGATGCTAGAGTCAGTGCAGGCCTGTCTGCTAGTATGTGTTAAGCATTCATAGTCACCACATTGCCCCTGAGAGAGTTGAACTGTAAACCAGAAGTTTCACACCTTTTTCATGGGTTGTGGGATGGTGCATATCTAAACAACAAAATCTGAAAGGTCAGTCAGCACTATGCCCAGAGGGGCTAGGCAGCTGGATAGCAGCTTCCAACACTCAAAGCCGGTACTTCGTCTGTGTCCTGAGAGGGTGCCCCAGACCCTGAGATTGGGACAGTGAACATAGATCATCAGAGTTGGAAGGGGCCTCAGGAAATCATCTAGTTTAACCCCCTGATCAAAGCAGGACCAATCCCCAACTAAATCATCCAACAGATTTTTGCCCCATATCCCTAAATGGCCCCCTCAAGGATTGAACTCTCAACCCTGGGTTTAGCAGGCCAATGCTCAAACCACTGATCTTGTCTGCTTCTGGCTAATAGATTTCTTAAAATTATTCCTGGGGGAGTTCTGTGCCAAAAAATTCTATGCACAGTGTTTTAAAATTCTGCATATTTTGTTTGTCAAAATAACAATATAAGAACATGATCAGTTGGTTATTTTGGGGTAATTTATTTCAAAATACCTGTCAGCAAGTATGTCAGTAACAATACAGAAGACAAAAAAGATTCAAGATATTTTTTGACACACACATTTCTTACTAGGCATATTACTCAAAGTTGTTAATTCGTTTAAACTACAATAGAGAAATACATTTCTTGCAATGCAAAGACTTGGGGGAGTCAGGGATAACAGAGGAGCTGAAAGAGAGGGAAGTAATTGCTGGGAAGGAGCCAGAGTGTGAACCTGGATGGGGTTGGGGGTGGATGGGAGAACTATGGAACAGGTTGGCTTGGGGGGAGGGGGGAATTTAGGGAGCCTCCCCCATGCAGACCTGTTTGACCCCCTAGCCTCTTCCATTCAGTCAGGCACATCTGACCCCGTGCCCATTTGTCCCTGCACCCCCAACCCCTGTTCAGCTTCTGACTCAGTCACCCCACTACCTCTGTCCCCCTCATTCCCCCACTAGCCCTTCTAAACCCCAGTCTGTGTGCTACACATATATACCCAAGCAATCCTGCGTGCCCTGCTCTCTGTCCCCTCTATATCCCATCCTCCTCACTTGGTCCCATGGGTGGGGTGCTGTGTGAGAGACCAACTAAAAATGGGGCAAGAAAAAATCCTCTTTGATGCATAACAGTCATCATCTTAGGCAAATGAAATTCAGCTGAGGTTGATTTTAACTTTGACTTCTGTCATAAGTATGAAGTGCCTTAGAATTACTGTGTTACCTGTGAGGGGTTAACCTGAAGCCGAAGAAGCTATGACGTATTAAGAATGCAAATTCATAGGGACAAAGGAGTGTTGGTTTCACTTCTTCTGTCCGGGCTATCGGGCTGACTCCATCTTCTTCTCCCCAGCTCTGGGGTATGAATCATCTTCCTACCTTCTCTTTCATAAGTTTCTAAGTTAGACTAACAGTAAGTAGAATTGTTGATTGTATAAGCGTTGTAATTGATCTGTGGTGTCGTTAATCTCATCAGGGGGAGAAGTCTCAAGAGAGGGGCTAAGGCTAGAAAATTGAGTATCTGTGACGTCTAAGTTGTGTGCTTTATCTCTTTTCTTTATTAAACTTTTTATACCTATAAGAATTGTCTGTATTTCCATTGAAGTGATCCGAGCTTTGGATTTGGCATAGGCTCAGGGCTAGTGAGAGTCTGTGTGCTTGAATCTCTCCTAGGTAACAAAGAGGAGGGGGGTGGAGTGGAGTCTGTGTGTTCTTTATCTCTCCCAGGTGGCAAGAGATAGGGGGTGTTACTATAAGGGGTTTTAATGTGCCCCACTCCATAGTTTTGGAGACTCACATTAATGGTGGCAGCGGGTCCCAAGCCCCAACTGGAGAAGTTTGGGTTTTGGGGGAAAAGATTTAACCTAAGCTGGTAGATAAGCTTGGAGTTTGATTGTCTTGCATGAGAGACCCCCACATTTTTACCCTAGAGTTTAGTGTGGGGGGAGAAAGATCTCTTACAACTTCAAACAAGTGCTAGACATTTTTTAAATCTTTTGAGCAAGAACTTGAGTACAGTGTGGTGGTCAGTCTGCAGTGAGCAACTCTGGTACAGCTGCTCATGGCTATGCCAGACTGCAGCACAGGAGAAACTTACTAAGATCTTCAAGTTTCCCTGCTGCTCTGCAATACCCTACCAGCAACTGTACTAATGACAAGGCTTGTCACTTTCACTCTGCAGCCTGGGAAATCTGAGCAGCAGACCCTACCCAGCCTGCCCTGCACTTGTGACAACACAAGACACTTCCTTGTGAGACTTTTTTTTTTTTTTTTTTTTCCAGACATGTACTAAGCTTTGGCCTTACTTTCCTTCCATTGACTTCAGTTGAAACAGAGTTTGGCTCCACTGAGCACTTTTGAAAACCCTTCTGTTTATTTGTAATGCCCTCTCTCTGAGAGCAGTCAAACTGCATAGAGAAGAGGAGACATGGAAAAAACAATTATGGAAACTTACAGTTGAAAAGCGAGCAGAGTAGAAAATGGGAAACCAACAGCCTTCTAAGCATCTTCTGGCACTTCAGAGGGCTCAAGGGTGGTACGGAGTTTGTCTTTGGTGCTTGTGGGATTTGGGCAAGAGAAAGTCATACTTTGTTCTACGTTCCAGAAGGTTTGAAAAATGTTGCCATTGAGCTATCTGTGTACATCATAGTGCAGCATGGCTCTTGACAGATGCTTTCTACTTTGAAGGAGTCATGACCAGAGGCAGTTTCTGCAGGGTCACAAACTTCATAGCACTTCCTATTCATGCTCACCATCTAATTGTGGAGGCCCCTAAAAGTATGAAAATTATGTGTTTCTAAGTGGAGGGGAGGGGGAAGGTTAATGTGTTCATGTAGTTAAAGACTGCATAGCCACTCTTGTAGTTTTAATTCTGGCACTTCATAACACTGAATGTTGACTCCTCAACTTTTAACATTGAACTAAGTGTTTTTGTATGAAATACATGTTTGTGTTATAGCGCAATTATCATGCTAGAAAAATTTCAAACACTGACAAATGGATTCTAATCAACATTAATACAGCTATTAACATTTAAGGGTACAAATAAAAAATCTTGAGGAATGAGAAACTTCATAGATGCTTTTTTGTTATTCCTGGTTCTGATGGTGATGGATTTTGTTCATGTTGCAGTGAATATGATGACTCCTGAAGAGGTAAAGCATCTGAATGAAAAACTCCTCAAGCAAATCCAGGGTGAGAGATTATTTTTAAATAGTCTCGATTTTTTTTTAATGCAGAAAATGTCATTTTAAATGAAACAGTAGGTTTGCTTAAATGATAAAGTTTTGAAATCTTATGTAAGTTTGAATTCCAGAGCAGAGAAAGGAAAGACTCTTCTAAATTTTATAATGCACTTACCCTTTGATAAAAGGTTACAACACGTGGAAGATGTGCTATTTCATTTGCTGGTAAGGTATTTGTGCAAGAGTTCCAACTCTGTTTTAAAGTAACAAGCTCACCTCGCTTAACTTTAAATAAAATTACAAATAAATTAAATGGGATTATTTAACAAATGCATATGTTGAGATGTTAAAATCCACCTAGATGTTGTATACTAAGGAATACTGCAGCTAAAACTATTTGAATGTTCTTCTAGTTCACATACTCTCCATTGTGCACCTGTCAAATATCACACAGGATATTCCAAAACTAATTTTAACACTACATTTTCGGACATTAGCTTTTAAACCTGACTGTCACTTTAAGTTGTGGATTAATCTTTTAACCTTCTTACAGATGTCTTTGAGGAGTTGACTCGGCAAGTGCAAGAAAAGGATTCTTTGGCCTCAGAACTCAATGTCCGCCACATTGCTATTGAGCAGCTGCTTAAGAACTGTTCCAAATTGCCATGTCTACAGGTGGGAAGAGCAGGAATGAAATCACATGTCCCCATATAAATGGAATGAGGTTCTTACTAGTGTTAACTTTCCTTAACAGTTCCATTAAATAAAGCTGCACAGACTTCTAGGAGCTTTTGGGGAAATTACGCTGAATTTTTTTCTTCAAACTTAAATAAAACAAGTTGTATGCAACAGCTTTTGGATTCTAACAAATGCAAGTGTTTAGATGTTAAAATCTACCGAGGGGTTGTTTTTGTTCACCCTGGAAGTAGTTTTCCGTGCACAATTGGCAGTGTCCCCTAAAGAAGGTGTCATGTCTTGGTGATACAGAAATATTTGTTCAATAACAAAGAACAACTTGATGCCTGATCAAACAATATCCAACCAAGAAAGCTTTACAAGAAGAGCAGTATTCATGAAATTCCTTATTTATTATGAGCAATATTTTATTATTGAAATTTTATACTGAACAAAAGTTACTATTTTAGGTACTTTTTCAAATCTCTTTATAAAATGTTTGAATGATTCTGTGTAACATTTATGCCTTGTGTATGGTTATCTTTCATGATGCAGATGTTTAAAAAAAAACTGTTTTCTAAAGACAAATTTATTTCCCATTAAATTGTGATATTGCATCCCTTTTTAGCAACTTTATAATTCAAGAAGGTGATTTCATCAGGCATGGATTGTCTCTTCTGGTAGAATAATAAAAACTTAAGCACAGCACACCTTTTTTGAAATTCCATATTTTAGTTTTAGTGTATGGAGTTGGTTTTGTATGTGTGAAATATTTTTCAATGCTTAATAAAAGTATATGGCTTCAAAGAAAATAAATAAACCTGTAATACCTCATTAACTGTCTCAATACTAGTGTTTTAAATGGAATGGGACTTGAAAAGACTTGGTTGTAGTATAAATGTACCTTAAGCCGGGTAGAGAGAAACTAGTGCTGGGAGCACCAATAATAGTGTGTTTACCAATATTAAAAAGGCACCATCTCTGCTTTTTACCTACATTTTACATATTTGATCCCTTCTTCTGAGAAATGTACTTGTGTTGGTTTTTTTCAATAGCAACAAAATAAGCAAATGTTACTAGTAAAGGCTGTTCCCAGAGTTGAAATAAATGAAAGGGATGTACACACAATTAAGATGGCATGGTGCTGGCTTTCACATTCAGAAGTTATCTACTAGGGTGGGAGGAAAGAGGTGGGAGAAAATGATACTTGTCAGAACAAACTCCAGGGCAATATTGTTTTCTAGGGTTTGAATACTAATGTGACTTTCACATGTAGTTCAGAGGCTATTACCTGTTAGAAAGGAACAACTGCAAAATCTGAGCACCTCACATTAGGAACTTACGAATTGTTTGTCACTGGAGTATTTTGTGATCGAAAGAAGAAAGGGCTGTAACGGAGTGGCAGCATTGGCACGCGGGACTGCAGGGTAAGCACCCTTAGTGGGCCACGCCTCTTTCTTTACCTGCCGTTTCGCCGACTGCGGCTCCCACTCGCCCTGGTTCGCTGTCCCGGTCCAATGGGGAATGCGGGAATCGACGGCCAGCACCAGGCCGCTTCCCCCAGCCCCCATTGGATCGGGACAGTGACCCGCAGCCAGTTTCATTGATTTTTACCTTCTCATAATTCATCACCATAGTGCTGAATCCAGCAAGGACCAGACATGAGCCTATACAGTGTGTTGTATAGCTTGAATGCTTATTGCCAAGTTTGGGCTGTCTTTAATCCTGTTTTCCCTGTTACCAAAAACCATGAGATTCCTATGAAAGCACGGTTGTATTCACACTCTGCACAAGCATTATTACAATAAAGTGTAAAGCGCTCAGCCCACCGCTGCTTTGGGGATTCCCCCGCAGACTCCTGGCAGCCCGCTGCCAACCTGGGTTGCCTACACCCAGGCTGGCAGCAGGAGCTGAGTGGGGGCAGGTGGCAGGATGCCAGCGGGGGAACTCCAAAGCAACAGCGGGATGAGTGCTTAGCCTGGCCCCTTGCCAGCCAGGGTACCGCTGCCTGCCACACTCTGTGCCCGCTGCTAGCCTGAGTGTAGGGAACCCAGACTGGCTGTGAGCTGAGACCCCTGCTGGCAGGAGCCTGTGGCGGAAACCTCCAAGCGGGAGGTGGGCTGACCCCTCAGCCCCTCCCCTTCCGGACTGGCACGCAAAACCTTAAATTTGACTGAATAAATGAAGATGCGACACACCACTTCTGAAAGGGTGCCAATCCCTCGTCTA
This sequence comes from Sternotherus odoratus, assembly GCA_032164245.1. Taxonomy (NCBI): domain Eukaryota; kingdom Metazoa; phylum Chordata; order Testudines; family Kinosternidae; genus Sternotherus; species Sternotherus odoratus. Next base: position 153,634,665 of record JAVMKO010000001.1, on the reverse strand, counting down.
AGCTGTGGTTGGAGCAGGAGGCCTGTCTTCATATCAACATACTGGTGTTTGGAGCCATATCCGGGGCTTAGCGCTTCACATATTTACTAACTATATACCACTACAACATAGCATGTGCGCAAGCAAGGACGAGCATACTCCAGGATGCTCTGGCAAGAGGTGATCAGGTTGTGATAGTTTTGCAGTGAGGGTATCACTCATAGCCGACCACTTCCTAAGGGTTCAGAATCTAAGTTCCCTCTAAGCCAGAGGTAGACAAACTACGACCCACGGGCCACATCCAGCCCGTCGGACTGCCCTGTTTGCTCCCCCCCGAGCCAGGAGGCTGCCCCTAGCCCCTCACCTGCCTTCCTCCCAACTTCAGAACCCTGCCGCTGCGTGGGCAGCGTTTGGGGGGGAGGGGACAGGGCTGCATGGTAGGGCAAAGCAGCGTGTCTGGCTCCACACAGGGCCAAACACGCTTCTCTGAACCTCATGGTAAGGGAGCCGGGGTCAGGGAGGGGTGTTGGATAAGGGGCAGTGGCTCCCGGGGGAGGGGCAGTCAGGGGACAGGGAGCTGGATAGGGGGTGGGGTCCTGGGGTGGTGGGTCTCTGGAGGGGGCGGTCAGGGAGTGGGGGGGGGGAATTGGATGGGGCATGGGAGTCCGGGGGGGATCTGTCCAGGTGGTGTGGGTGGATAGGTTTGGGGCAGTCAGGGAACAGGGAGAAGAGGGGGGTTGGGGGTGAGGTTCCTGGTGGGGGCAGTTAGTGTGTGGGGGGGGTCTCTGGAGGGGGCAGGAAGGGGGACGGGGCAGGAAGAGGGACAAGGAGCAGAGGGGGTTGGATGGATCAGGAGTTCTGAGGGGAACAGTCAGGGGCGGGAAATGGATGAGGGTTGGATGGGGGTGGGCTAGGCTGCTTGGGGAGGCACAGCCTTCCCTATTCTGCCCTCCATACAATTTTGGATCCCTGATGTGCCTCGGGCCAAAAAGTTTCCCCATCCCTGCTCTAAGCTGTGTGGTCATGCAGCTGCCTATTAAGCCCTGCACAGGGGCTCAGGGCTGCAGCAGGAGAGGTTCCCCGCCCTGCCAGCCCCAGCACGAACCTGCCATGGCTGGGAGAGAGATGCCACTGCCCCTGCCCCAGCCCCACTCTGCAGTGAGACAGGGGTATGGAGGGTTCTCTCTCCCCACCGCAGCCCACACCCCAAATCTCTCCTCCCTGGCCCCACCCCAAAGCCCATTCCCACCTGCACTTCAACCCTCTGCCCCAACTCTGAGCCCCCTCCAGCACCTTGAACCCCTCATCCCCAGCATTACCCTGGCCTAGAGCACCCCCATCCAGAACCCTCATCCCCCCCACTCCACCCTCTGCCCCTGCCCTGCACCCCCTCCCACACTTCAAACCCCTTGGCCCCACCCCCATCACATGAATTTTGTTATGTGCACCAATATGGACGTGGTGGGTGGTTCTACCTAACAGCAGAAAGCCCTTGACCAGGCTGGCCTATTCATCAAAATGGAAATTGTTTTCCATGTAGTCTCTTCTGCAAAATTCAACCGATGCTGGTTTCTATCCAGGACATCCTGGATTCCCTTCTGCACCTTCAGTTGTAGGTACATTACTTAGTCCATTGAAAGTGCATCTGGCAGAGCTACTGGCATTTCATCCTCCTAGTCAGGGAAGATCAGTCTTCTCCAATCCATGGTGGTAAGATTCTTAAAAAGGTTTCTTCATCTACAGCCTCTGGTCCAAGAGCAGGTACCTCTGTGGGACCTTAACGTGGTCCTAGCAGCACTGACGGGAAGCCTCCAGCATCGTGTCCCTTTCTACTCATGGCAGAAAACTGCTTTCCTGGTGATTATAACGTCCACAAGGAAAGTGTGTGAGTTGCACAGTTTAATAGCAAGTCTTCCTTATATGCAATACTCCAAAGACAAGGTGACTTTACGACCACATCCAAAATTTTTGTCTAAAGCGGTTTCTCAGTTTTATTTGAAATAGGTGTTATACTTAGTTCTATTCTTTCCTAGGCCGCATTCATCTCCGGAGAAGCAGCATATCCATACATTAGACATCAGGGGATGCCTAGCCTTCTATCTGGACAGGCCTAAACAATTTAGTGCTTCGTCTTGCCTCTTTGTGTTATATGCAGATTGTGTGAAGGGCCAAGTGGTCTCTTCACTGACACTCTCTAGGTGGACAACATCCTGTATCAAGATTGCATCTGAAATAGCTTTCTGCTATGCCCCCTCAGCAGGGGTGAGCTCATTCAACGAGAGCACAAGCAATGATGTGATGTTTCCATGTCGGACATTTGCAGGCTGCTATGTGATCTGCCATACATACATTTATGAATCGTTATGACATCACCACATCTTCCAGGGTGGCTGCAGCCTTCAGAAGGGCAGTCCTCCAATCCTTGCTTAGGTAGACTCCGAGCCCCAACTCTTGCGGGAGGAGGGAAGGGGTGGATACTGCTTGTGAATTACCTAAGTGCAATACATAGCTGCATCTACTTGAAGAAGAAACAGTTATTAACTGCGATCCAGATGTGTATTCCACAATTCACCCTCCATCCCCTCTTGAATCAGAGTCTCATCTTTGGGCATTGGGTGCAAAAGACCTGAGAATGGTTGGAGCAGCAGTGCACCACCTCATATAGGCAGGGGAGGGACTGTGACCATGAGACATGAGTGCTGCCCCTCTGTGGTTCCCACAAGGCAAAATTCTCTAGCTACAGTGCACTGGTTACATATCTGCCTAAGTGGAACTCACAGCCGCATCTACTTGTGTGTGAAAAATCCACATCCCCGAGTGACGTAGTTATACCAGCCTAATGCCCTATGTGGACCATGCTATGTCAGCAGGAAAGCTTCTCCCACCGACATAGCTACCGCCTCTCCAGAAGGTAGTTCAACTATGCCGACGCATCCGGTGCACACAAACCTGAAAGGAACACACATCTGGATCACATTTCAAAGAACCGCAGTTACCATAAGTAATCTTTTCTTAGCAAACAACAACATGGAACTTCTTTCACCACCAGACTCCATGTCTCCATCCTCACCGCTGGGATGAACTTTAGCTGGGGTAACCCTGGGGAAAATGCATTTTAAAGGGGTCTGGACTATGAAAATGAGGAGCAAAAATACCCCAACCTCTCTATTTCGTTTTAAATGAACAAAGAAACCAACCCTTTGACTTTGGAGGGGGAGAGCCTGACCTGAGAATTTGGCCAGCCATGCTGCTGGGAATATGTGGTAACCAAGGGTGGGCAAACTAGAGCCCATTGGCCACATCCACCCTGTGGGACCCTCCTGCCTGGCCCCTGAGCTCCTGTCCTGGGAGGCTAGCCCCAGGAACCTCCCCTGCTGTTCCCCATCCCCTGCAGCCTCATCCCACTGTGTCGACAGTGCAATGCTCTGGACGACAGGGCTGCGAGCTCTGGCCAAGCAGTGCAGCCGCAGAGCCCCTGCCTGACCTAGTGCTCTAGTGGCATGGCTACCTGTCCTCGTGCTCTGGGCAGCACGGCTGTAGCACCACTAGCCACCAGTGCTCTAAGCAGCACAGTAAGGGGGGGCGGGGTGGGTTGGATGGAGGGCAGGGGAGTTTGGGGGAGTGGATAGGGGTTGGAGCAGCCAGAGGGTGGAGAACAGGGGGGTTGTATGGGGGCAGGGATCAGAGGAATTAGAGGAGGGATTGGATGGGGGGGGGGGACAGGTAAAGATGATGGGGCAGGAGTCCTGGGGGTGGGCCATGAAGAGACAGGGAACCGGGGGAGGGGAGGGGTGGATGCGGCAGGAGTCCAGGGGGGGAGGCATCAGGGAATGAGAAGCTGGGCGTATGGGGGAGTGAGTTAAGGGGCGGGAGCCGGGCCACATCTGGATGTTTGGCAGGGCTTAGTCTCCCCTAACTGGCCCTCCATACAATTTCGGAAACTCAGTGTGGCCCTCAGGCCAAAAAGTTTGCCCGCTCCTGGTTTAAACAGCTGTGTGGTTATGCTGGCTGAAGTAGCAAACTGTTGAACACTGACCCTTCACAGGGCAATGGACCTTTAATATCCGAACTGCCCAGGAGCGGGATGGACAGCACAGAACACGTTTTGGGGAAGTGTCTGGGCATGGCAGTGTGTTAGGGTCAACGTGCAAGTAATAACCAATGCTGTGGGAAGTGAGTGTGTGGCTGGTGTTTGCTGACAGGCTGCTGGGTCAAAACTGTTGGATCAGGGCTGCAGTTATACCCAGAGATTCAGTGTGTGACCTGCACGCCTGTAGGCTGTTTGCGAGTGGCCCAGCTTGGGAGCTACAACAGTGAAGCATTATGAGGCACCCAAAGCTGCATGTGACACAGCCCCTCACTGATCTGGATTGCACCCTGGAATGTGCCAAACATTTCCAAATGATATTTTCAATTTTCCACGTTTAGAAGTTTTTAATGTTTATTCCTAAACATACCAAGTGTTTGATACACCTGGTGCTCACTGTGTACTTGCACTCTTAGCTGGAAGGGGGAAAATGTAGGAAATTCTATGATTAAGAGACCTAATAACATTTCCATAGTTAGTGACTCAGAAGTTAGGAAATGCTACCACTAAGGTTCCATGTGCAACAGTTAACCCTGTCCCCTCGTATAGCTATATGATCTGTAATGTCACTGGCTCAATGCCCCTGTCCCTCAGCCTGGGAAACTATACACCACCGGGATGCTCTTGAAAGGAGCACTTCCCCATACAAGCACTGAGGCCATTGTACATACAAAGCAAATGTTACTGGGGAAGAAGGGGCATAGAATAAGCTTGGGAAAACCAATGAGACCTTTTCCTCTTTCTCCATTGTGTCGAGACAACAGCTTTAAACTCTCCTCTTGTGCTGTAAGTGTCCAATAAGGCAATATGTTTCTTAAATAGCCACTTCCCTACTCTGCTGCAATGTCACTCACTTTTTGTTTTCCAGCATTAGGCGACTCCAGACCAGGGCCGGCGACAGGCGGGTACAACGGGTACAGCTGTACCGGGCCCCGGACTTAAGGGGGGGGCCCTTAAATCCGGGGCGGGCCCGGTACGCAGCTGTACCCCCTTGTCGCCGGGCCTTTGAGCAAGGCGCGGCTCCGGGCAGCGCTCATCAGCCCCCTCCCCCGGCACCCAGCAGCCTCCCCCCGCCCCCCTTTGCTTCTCCCGGCCAGGCCACGCGGCCAGAGCGCATGCGGGGGTTGGGCCCCGCGGGCGGCGGGAGACCGGGGGGGGGGGCGCACGATCTGCGTACGGGGCCCCAAAATTCCTGTCGCCGGCCCTGCTCCAGACAGATCGATCTCCAGCCCCAGACAGAAGTGCTACATGGTCCTAGCCTCACTGAAGTGATTACAGCTTTGATTGCTGAGTATAGGACCCACACTAGAGCTCAGCTGCTACCCTCTACACTCAGATTCAGCAAAAGCTGCCTCTTCACCATTACCTACCTCATGGTCATGAAAACACCCCTGTGCCCCCTTCAGGCAGAGAGCAGTCGCATATAGACTCAAGTCTTTACCCACTAAGAATACACTCCTATCACAAAGTAGGAACGAACCCACTACTACCCAACCATACCAGATTGTAGTTTGGTCAAGGTGACCTCTCTCTCCCTGCCCAGTTGATGCAGGTCTCATGCTAGGTTGTTATTTTTAAAAGGTGGGGTGGAACACTGGAAGAAGGCCCCATGGACACAGATTAATGAGCAGAGGCAGGTGGCACTATAAAGGTGCATGATAAGTTTTGGAGCCATCTGCTAAATTTGTATTGGTTACGGGTTCTGCAATTTAACACACGGCTCTTACCAACACATTTGTGCAAGTGGAGGTGCATGTGCTTACATATTAAGAAATGGGAGATATATTCTAACCCCTTTTTATTAAATGCAGTACTCTATTGGGAAATATTTAAATAGTTGCCACTCCCCTCCCTTTTTCGGCCAAATGTTTGGAGGAGGGAGGAAGGGAAAGACCTTAGATACAAGATTAATACGCAGTTCAATGTTTTTGATGCCATAAAGGGCCTGGGAGGTTGACCCAATAAGAGCAATGCAAGCCAGTAATTCTAATGATTCTTGGTATTGCTGCCTTTCCCGGAGCACAACTAATATGTGATTGTCACCTACAACGATATGTAGTAAAAGCAAATGCATGTTACAAAGCATTCAATATTGTATTATACTGGCAGTAAAGGTGGCTAGCCTGGAATTTCAACAGAGCAGGAGTTGCTGCAATTTGCCAAAACGTCTATTTTTAGTAACTCTTGCTTGGTACAAATTCCTGTGCAGAACAGCACTCCCCATAATGATTTCACTTTAAAATGCTTTCTGATGTAGCACAAAAATGAGTCAACTGTAAAGGCAAATACCAGTTTATAAAATAAGATTATTTCTTAATCCTCCTTCTAAGGAAAGAAGAAATTGTTGGGAAAGAGTCAATTTTCCCACCTTTTATGCTAACCGGTTCAAGCTAAAAAAAGTAGACTAGTACAGACCATCAGATTTGCACTAAAAGTCAGTGTCAGCATATCTTTCCTAGCAGTTTACAGGACTCCAGGAGCTATTTTAATTAGAATTCAAACTCCAGCGTGTTCACACTTTGAAATGAAAATAGCACAGAGTGCAATTTACTGTGGTTATAGCTATGCAGTAACTCTGCAATAACAAAAAACACAAACTTCCTTGCCAAGGTGTTCCAGAGACTAACACTGAACACATCTTTCCTTAGGCTTCCATCTAGCAAAACAGTCACACCTGCGTATAACTTTAAGCACAGGAGCAGTCCCATTGCTTAAAGTTCTGCATGTGGTTAAGTGCTTTACTGATGAGCCTTAGGAATGACAGTGGTAATTTCCAAGTCTTTTCAATGGGGGAAAGCAATAGAATAGTTTGAATCGGGACTTAACCTTGGAACATGCTAAATCCCCAGCGTTAGAGGAGTTTGGTAAAGAACAATAGCTTTACCAATGTTGTTGGATCTGCAGGTCAGAATCCACCCAATGGCATCTGGGAAATGCCCTAATATAAGCAACGACTGAACATTTCATCTGTGTAATGATAACCACCTCATCTAACAAGAGATGGCTATAGCTGAGCCTTCTCAGTAGCTGCTGCAGCCATCACCAAAATTCCCTACAGTTTGGCCTGCTGGAGCAGAGATTCTATGAAGATTCCCAACGGCCAAGGATCTTCCTGGCTTGTCAGTTTCCACTGTTCTAGGCTGCTGACAGTGTCAGCCCTAAGAGTAATGGACAAGCTCTTTGAAAGTCACATGCCCATAGCTATTTGAAGAGCAAAGGCTTTAAAATAGCTGAGCAGTCACACTGTAGAATCAAAGCTGCATGTGACAACATGTGATCAACCAGCACTTCAGGCTCAGCCCAAATGGTATGGGGGCCACTTATCTTATAAATGACACCAAAAGATGTTTTTGCATTTCTATAGAGCCTGTGTTACTAGGGAGTCAGAGTGAAGCTGATCAAGAAATTTAAAAAACATAAAAGTGTGTGTGAATTGTGTGTGTGTAAAATGTTCCTGGTTTTTTTGACCAACTCTAGTCTGAGTGCTGGAATTTGAGAAATCCTGTGTCCCACTGCATAATCCCAGTGCATAACCAAAACCAGAGAGAAGGAGCTACAGCAGTTCTGTAGAAAAAAGAAAAAAGAAAGAAAAAGGAAAAGGAAAAGAAAAAAGGGAAAAAAGAAAAAGGGAAAAAGAAAGAGGCCTCAGCTACAGTCCAATAGCGCTCTCTCTGATTTTAACAGTTAGGCTTTGTCTTCAATGCAAAAACAGTGTGTTTTTACAGCAAGATAGCAATTTTGATGTGAAACCCTAATGGAGACAAGGCACTTTAGAGGTTTTAACTTGAGGTAGCTTGTCACAGTCAACCAAAAGTGGGGGATTGAAGTTGACCTCTCCTAGCTGCACATGGAGGAAAGCATGACTGTCCCTTGTCTCCACTAGGATTTTAAATGGAGATAACAAGGTGTGTTTTTACATTGATGTAGCTGTGCAGTGAAGACATTGGCTTAAATTGAAATAACTCAGCACAGAAAGAACTTGCTCAATACCAAACCATTGTTTCAAAATGAAACACAAAGACATACATTTCCTTCCATGTGACAGCCATGTACACAGAGAATTTCATCGACGTTAAGTGTTGTCTCTAATAATGTTAGCTGCATTTTGAAGGATTTACTAATGGGGAAGGCTGGAGACATGGATTACAATGTACGAGGATGTTTTTCTGTGAAATGAGACCCACACAAACAACTCTCAGAATCTGAGCTCTCAAATATGCTACAATCGAGCAGTTCAAAAGAAACAGCTGAATTGCTTTCGATTTTCCATGGCAACTCTGCACAAATCTGTACTATTGTCCCTGGTGTTCATGGTCAATTCTCTTTTTGCCTTCATTATCACAAATACTCAAAGCAATTTAGCTTTTGTGCAAGACCCGGAAATATATTTTTGTACTTGTTAAAATAATGAACAAATCAAAATTAAAAAGATGTTGAGTTTTGGACTATGGTTTATCACTCAAAAGGAAAAGAATATCAAACTCAGATCACTGATAAATGGCCACCAAGAAAAGAATCGTGTAGCAGAATGTCTACTTTCTTGTTGAACAGAAGGACATTCAGCTACATCCATGTAGGTAACTGGAATTATATTAGATCAGAACAGCAGCTCAGATTTTCAAAAGTGCCAAAGTAACTTGGGAGCACAGCTCCCACTGAAAGTCACGTGCATGTTCATTACTATGATGGTATGTCTTTTAACAGTTGCACCATAAGAGCGGTAGCCAGAAATCTTGGGTTCTGGTTCTGCCCTGAAATTGGTGGTGCCTTTGTATATTACATATATAATATTTAGCTGCCTAACTTTAGTTACTGGGGTTTCAAAATTTTATCTATGATTTGTGCTTCTTGGTATAAACAATGCATGCCTAGTGGTACATCATATTCTAACCTAATTTCTTTTTGTTTTCTTTGTTCTGATAATCTATCTATACAGTAATTTTCTCCAAAACAGAACTCACAACTCTTCATGCTTTGTATTATATGATTTTTCTCTTGCTGCCGTAACAGACATAAGACACAGGAGATTCAAAACTTCTGCTTATATTATTAAGAAGAAACGTATTTTAAACTCACTAACAGTTAACATTTGGATGCAAATAGAATAAAGTTTTCTGTGTACGGACATCAACCATATAGTAATTGTATTCACTAGCCAAAGTTACTTTTCAAAAATGTTTCAGTAGTGGCATGGACTGGTAACAAGGAATTCACAGTTCATCTTTAACAAGACGTTATCAGGCCCTGTTAAGGAATAGCTGTGGGAGTGTTCCATTGCGCCTTAATCCTGAAGGTCAGTTCTTGTTTTTATCTGCTCAGATTTAGTGTTCTTTTCATTGTTATTATGGAGGCAAATCCTATTGACTCCATAGTTAAATTGTAAAACAGAGATTGAAGTCCTGTTTTATGTGGTTGTCTGATTTGAAAACAGAGGGGACAGCTTCCTCCTCCATGCTACCTGGGTCCAGCAAGAGGGTCATTAAGAACACAAGCGAGACAGGCTCTCCGTTCCTGTACCTGGCTTGCAGCAGCCCAGAGATGCAATTATAGGTAAAGTCCTGCTCGGTCCTGGGCTGGGACATGCTCAGTGCAGGCCAAATCTTTAGCCAGGTTTCTTCACTAGAATATTTTAACATGGGCAAAACAATGACTTTTCCCCTGCCCATCTTCCTAGAAACAGCTGAAGTGTTTGGGCTGAACTTTTCCAATAAGAAATAAATAAATAGTTTAACGTCAGTGGGAATTGTGCTTTGAATATTTCAAGTGGTATATATTGAGGAAATTAATATTTATGTCTTCAGAGAAGGATTTTACTAGCATGCAGTAAATAAGGCCTAAGCACTAAAAATGGTGCTTTCACTATTTAAAAGTAGTACATAAGGCTAGGTTCAATGAAAAAACAGGTCCAAGAATCTCAACTTGGGTACCCAATATTAGTGAATACCTTAGACCTTAAACTCTCTGCCTCAGGTCCCCATCTCTAAAATGGAGATAATACCACCTCCTCTCACAAGAGTGTTATGAAAATACGTTCATTAATATCTGTGCAGCACTCAGATGCTACAGTGGAGAGCACCCTAGAGGAGCCCATGAAGAAATTAATAGTTCTGTCTTCAGAGCAGGGTTTGAACAGAGTGCACTAAAAAAGTTCTAGGGATTCACATTGAACAATGAGGAGAAAAATATTGAATGGCTACTCATTATGTGAGCACCCTTCATTCCTACACTCTTCATGAGGCAGGGATCCTATGGAAAAAATAACAAGTGATCATGCAATTACAGACTGTGTTTTAAGGCATAAGCACAAGGGAGTTGAACTATGGTGAAGGCAACCTTAATTTGGGCATTTCCTAACTTTTGAGGACTGGACTTTACAACCTTAATGTAGCTTTTTAATGTGTAGTACATTATTTTGTCTCATAGATAGGGTATCTTTAACATTTTGCACTTAAACAGAAAAAAAGAACGTATTTCCCCTAATTAATCCCACTCTTCTCTCTGCTATGGGAATGCTGATAGAAATGGCCAGATTCATCATTTGCTTCCATTACCTGATGCTCTCCCTCTGGCATCTCTCCCTAAGCTGTGGGTACAACGGTGGTGGGTATCGTGTAGTTGTCATGGCTCCCTGATTCTCTGGGCCAACCTGCAACAGCCTTGGGACTGCTCTTACCTAGGCCCTGGGACCACTCAACAGCTTGGTCATTTCTGGAATGCACTGAGCTCAGACTATGACCCCCAATGTATCTCTCCCTACCCAACAATGCCTCTCTGCAGAAGGCAGCAGGGGCGGAGCTGGCAGTGACTATACACCCTCCCACTATGGGAAGCCCCAGATGGGATCATGTGGGAAACTCCTGCTCCTTTTGTGTCATATCCAGGGAGTCCCCAGCTAGCTGGTTTCACCGGCTTTAGCCAGTTCCTCTCTGCACCACTGCAGCAATACAAAGTGGTCAGAACAGGGATGAGAACCTGACCTGATGTTTGGGTTCTGTTCCCAGATCTGTTACAGACTTCCAGCATGACCTCATGCAAGCTGCTTCCCAGTGCCCCCTCTGTGCTTGTTTCCTCATCTGCAAATTGGAAATAAGGGGTTTTGTCAAGCTTAATCCGTTAATGGTTTTGAAGTGCTTTGAGATCCTCTGAAGGTGGGGGCGATGGAAGTATAAAATAGTATCATCACCGTTTATCCTTAAAGAGGATTAACACACAAATGAGGTCACTGCAAAGGCCTGCAGGGTGAATTTTCTGATTTCCTGATTATGGAGCTTGAAATACAATGCTAGGTACTTGAACATAGAAAGCTCCCTGCACTTTATCCCCATACATTCTGAAATGGCTGGGATCCAATGGCAATCTTGGCCAATGTCCACAGTTGTCCACAATCTCTTTAGTCTACAATGGAGAGCGAGCTCTGTGCCTGGTCACACATAACAGGATGAATGTTCACAGCTTTAAGAAAGACACATGTCCACTTCTGCTGATCAGTGGTTTGAAGTCTCCTTCCCCTTTCCTCAAGCTCCAGCCACTCTAAAGACTTAACTCAGACACCTCTTTCCCCCAGAATTAGATTCCAGATAAACATTTTGCAAACAACAAACTTTACACCACTGCTGTCCTGAGCTGCCTTTCTTTACATCCAAACTCCCTTTTTATCCTATGGGAGACTGTGGACATGGGAAGCCCTGTCTTAAAATGTTAGTAAAAGAGAAATGAAACCAACACTTTCAAGGCAATTACTGCAAACCTGCAATTTCCAGTTTACTCCCCCAAAGCAGTCATTGGGATGTGCTGGAGGAGGGCAGCCTAGCTGCTCTATTGCATCATTTTCTTCCCTGTCCCTTGCTGACATTATAGTGAAACAATGGCTTAGTGCTGTGCCAGAGAGATAGTCGAAATAGCTGAAGGCAGATCTCAAGTACCAGGAAAGGAAAGCACAGTTGAAAAGACATCCTTAGATTTGGAGCCTTCTGTGTATTTGGGACCTGATCCTCCTCTGTAAAATTCAGGTAAACCAGATGTGAAGAAACTCCTGATATTCACAGTACAAGCAGGTGGATAATGAGGCTTCTGGACCTTTTAAACATGTTACTGTGTTCATTTAGGCTTCAGGAAAACATGGCTAGTTGAGCAAACCTGCAGCCAGACCAGGGCTGCTCACTCAGCTGCACTGACTCAGCCTGTAAACAGAACCTGCAGTGACTCAGCCCTCAAGCACGCAAGCACATGTATAATATTAAGCGTGTGCTCAAGTCCCATTAAAGTCAGCAGAGCTTAAGCGTATGCTTAAAGTTATAAGCCCATCCTGCCGTGCTTGCCTGATTAAGGATGAACTGATGCACACGTTTATGTCCTTTCCTGAACTGGGGCCTTAACGATTCCGGAGCAGTGCATGACGGAAGCAAAGAATGTCTCCTGCACCATCCATCGGACACATTCCTGCAATGATCAGAATGATGAGGAAAGACTATGGGAAGTATAAAGTGCTGGCTGCGAATATCGTAGAGAGGGGAAAGACTCATTCAGTGTTCTTTAAGAATGGAGCACTTGATCCTGTGTGAAGTGAATGAGAGACAGCCCCTTGCCAGAGGTGTTTAGCTTCTCACAGAGTGGGGCCTAGTTTTATTTCACACAGCAGTTTGACTCCTCTCTGGGATCTTTCTAAAGCAGGGGTGGGCAAACTACGGCCCACCTGAGCTCCCAGCTGGGAAGTTCCCCTGCCTTCCCCCCGTCTCCCGGAGCCTCAGCACCCCATGCTCCCAACGCTCTGGCCCGCCACTCCTGGGCAGCACTGGTGGTGGTGGGGTCTTGAGAGGAGGTGGTTAGGGGACAAGGAGCAGTGGGGCTTAGGGGGTGGGGACCCAGGCACGGTTCAGGGCAGGGGGGGTATTGGGAGGGGGCGGTCAGGGGACAAGGAGTGGGAGGGTTGATGGGTTGGGTGTTCTGAGTGGGGCAGGAAGTGGGTGGGTGCCTGATAGGGGGACAGGGGCAGGCTGTTTGGGGAGGCACAGCCTTTCCTACCCAGCCCCCCATACAATTTTTAAACCCCAATGTGGCCCTCGGGCCAAAACGTTTGTCCACCCCTGCTCTAGAGGCATGATCTTGAGACACACAAAGCATCTATGACCTCCAGTGAAGTCAATTGAAGTCAATGGGAGTTGTGGGTGCTCGGCCCCAAATATATATATCTGGTCACACACAATTGTGAATAAGTCACTCCCTATTTTCTGTCATAATAGGACCCAAGAATCCTTCTCCCAATGTCTAATGTAATGCTCCTGAATGCCAGCAGAGGAAGGGATCACACTCAAGTCAACTTGGGTCTCAAATTTAGGTTTTGTTAAACCACATTTCAAGGGATACGTTTCCAAGACTGCGGTTTTCAGTAACTGAAATCATTTATGGCCTGATCACACATTGGGAGTCTCTAGCATAGATATCTGCACTCACACAAAATCCTGCTGAAGGCACAAGTCTGAGGTGTGTGGCTCCCGAGGCAAGATCAAAGCCTTAATTTTCAGGAACAAACATTATCCTCAGGGTGGTTATTCTGTTAATGATTTGTTTAGTGCCAACAATGTGCTGTGGAGTGTGCAGTACACAATATTAAAGACAGTCTGTGCCCTGGGAACAATTTAAAGAAAGGACAAACAGGACGGGACACAATGGAAAATCTAGATGAGAGGACAGCTGATTTAGGGAAGTGGTTTAACTGGTGCACCTCCACATTTAGAGCAGGATTTCATTCCAGATCTGAATCTATATTTCTTGTTCCAAACTCTGCTGAAGTCACAGAAGTTTTGACTCTGCAAGGAATGCAGGATGAGGCTGCACCAATTTCTCTAGAGGACTGGAAACCTTGTACTTTGTACAACATAATGCATCTATTCCATATTATTTAACCTGTTTACTAACCGCCCAGGCTCGCTTCCTCTACTCATCCCTATACTTTTACTAGCAGAGATCTAGCATATGATTTGATTCCACATTTCCAAACATTCCTCTGAGAAGAAAGGGTGGGGGGGGGGGGAAGGCCTGCGCTGGGAATTCTTCTCTGAAGTCAAGGGGACTGCAGAAATGAATAAAGTTACACTCCTTGCCTCTACTGGAAACCCGCAGATCAGATGCATCTTTTAAAGGACATAAGCCATCAGCTATAAAAATAGCACATTCGCACACACTCCCCGAGCTCTTTTTAGGCAAAGAAAAGCAAAACAAGTTGTCTGTGCACATCCATGTTCAGAAAATAAAAATATCCTGTCAATTTAAAATGAAGCCTTGTGGTATGGACATGAATTCTTCTCGTTTAAGTCACCCTTCAGTGACCTGGGTGATTAAATGGAGCACCTGAAGTCTAAAAAGGTTGGCCACTTCTGTGTATTGAAGCAATATTTGGTTAATGTACCACATGCCATTTGGTGGTGAGTAGAAGAAACATCAGTTGGGCTTAGAAATCTCCATAGAACTCCTGACCTTTATACAGGCTCAAAATCAATGAGACGTGAACTGTTCCATAGAGCCACATTCTGACAGCCCCACCAATGCTAGGTAGCACCTTACAGCAGGGGTAGAGCTGTTGACTCCCATGGAACCACTTGTGAAGTCAGGTGCTAGCCAATGAAAAGGTATCAGAATCTGGCCCTGATTAGCTTCCTGTTATTTATCCAGTAGAATAGTTTATCCCCCACTAGCATAAGTGCCCGGCGCTGCTCGGGTCAGTCGGAGGTGGGGAGTTGGCAGACAGCTGACACCCCCTGACCAACCCCAACACCCACCCCTCATCCCTCACCCACCCCGATACCTTCCCACCCCCCCAAGCAAACCCAACACCCCCACCTCACCCCCCGACCAAACCCGACACCCCCACCTCACTTACCGTCCCACCAAACCCAACTCAGATCCGTCGCAGGCGGGGAGGGGGCCCAGAGCCGAGGGATTCCAGGGACCTTCGCAGGTGGGGGGCGGCACAGAGCTGATGGATTCTGGGGTTCCGTTTGGAGGGGGAGGGTCAGTGAGCTGAGTGATCTCCGGGGTTCCGTTGGGAGGGGGAGGGGCAGTGAGCTGAGTGATCTCCGGGGTTCCGTTGGAGGAGGGAGGGGCAGTGAGCTGAGTGATCTCCGGGGTTCCGTTGGAGGAGGGAGGGGCAGTGAGCTGAGGGATCTCCGGGGTTCCGTTGGAGGAGGGAGGGGCAGTGAGCTGAGGGATCTCCGGGGTTCCGTTGGGAGGGGGGAGGGGCAGTGAGCTGAGTGATCTCCGGGGTTCCATTGGAGGAGGGAGGGGCAGAGAACTGAGGGATCTCCGGGGTTCCGTTGGGAGGGGGAGGGGCAGTGAGCTGAGTGATCTCCGGGGTTCCGTTGGAGGGGGGAGGGGCAGTGAGCTGAGTGATCTCCGGGGTTCCGTTGGAGGAGGGAGGGGCAGTGAGCTGAGTGATCTCCGGGGTTCCGTTGGAGGAGGGAGGGGCAGTGAGCTGAGTGATCTCCGGGGTTCCGTTGGAGGAGGGAGGGGCAGTGAGCTGAGTGATCTCCGGGGTTCCGTTGGAGGAGGGAGGGGCAGTGAGCTGAGTGATCTCCGGGGTTCCGTTGGGAGGGGGGAGGAGCAGTGAGCTGAGTGATCACCGGGGTTCCGTTGGAGGAGGGAGGGGCAGTGAGCTGAGTGATCTCCGGGGTTCCGTTGGAGGAGGGAGGGGCAGTGAGCTGAGTGATCTCCGGGGTTCCGTTGGAGGAGGGAGGGGCAGTGAGCTGAGTGATCTCCGGGGTTCCGTTGGAGGAGGGAGGGGCAGTGAGCTGAGTGATCTCCGGGGTTCCGTTGGGAGGGGGGAGGGGCAGTGAGCTGAGTGATCTCCGGGGTTCCGTTGGAGGAGGGAGGGGCAGTGAGCTGAGTGATCTCCGGGGTTCCGTTGGGAGGGGGAGGGGCAGTGAGCTGAGTGATCTCCGGGGTTCCGTTGGAGGGGGGAGGGGCAGTGAGCTGAGTGATCTCCGGGGTTCCGTTGGAGGAGGGAGGGGCAGTGAGCTGAGTGATCTCCGGGGTTCCGTTGGGAGGGGGGAGGGGCAGAGAACTGAGGGATCTCCGGGGTTCCGTTGGAGGAGGGAGGGGTGAGCTGAGTGAGTGAGGTGTCTGTTGGAGGGGGGTATTATGACATCATCACCACCTAACTGCCAAGCTGATGTGATTGGCCCTGAAAGACTTTCACCCCTGGGGGGCGTCAGAGGTGAGATCCGAAAATTTTTCGACCCTTACCAGCATCTAGACCCCAAGACCCCTCACTGTACCAAATTTCAAGCCTCTGGCTCAAACGGTGCGGGAGGACTTCGCAGTCATACGTACATACATACATACATACATACATACACTCATACATACACCACTTGACTTTTATATATATAGATTATACCCATTTTCTAAACTATCTTGAGCATTATCCTTGATGCAACACTCTGTGCAATTAAAAGGATTTGATTAAATCTTATATTTTTCCACTGTTATGAATGGTGACGTTTCAGTGCATTATTTTCCTTTTGGCATCGGAAGAAGGACAACTCAATACTCATAAGGAGAATAAATATAAGACCCAATTCAATTATAACTACTGCACAAACCGCCGATTTGACATTTACATGACCAGAAGAAGGTAAGCACTGCTCTTTGTATGGTTCTCTTTGACATATTTGCCATTTAGCCATTAATATTGAATAGAGCAAAAGCGCTCTCTGGTGGCAGACTTCAGTAACTACAATTTTATTTTATTTTATTTTATTTTACTGGGTTTTTGTTTTTACACAGTTAAGCGGAGTTGTAAGTTCATGATGTAACCAACTAAAAATAATTATAAAAGATCACCATAGATTATCATTATTGACTAGTTATTGCAGATAGGTCAGAGCATGGCTTTCAGAAACTCTCTCACGCCTTTAAAGAAATAGGATTTCCACAGGAATGCCACATGTCCTGTTCTTAATACAATAATATATCATTCTTCCACACTTTCTTCTACGGGATGATGCTTGGAGCAAAAACATGCTAAAGACCAAAGAGTACTTGGATTTCCTTCATAAAATATAGAGTTCTGAGCGATACCAAATTAGGCCCTTCCAACCAAATTTGCTGATCGATCCATCCATAGACCTGGCTTCCCTAGTCACATAACTAGCTAATGCAGGTAGAGATCTGGAGGCTGATCCTCAGCTGGAGTAAACTGTCATCATTCCCTTGATTTCAATGGATCCCTGGCAGTTTACCCTGGTAGTGTATAATAGTAACGTGGAAGTTAGAAGTCATGTAAAAAAATAGATCTTCCCTTCCTTCCATGGATTCTAAATATACTTTCTTACCGTCTGCTTTACCTACCAGAACAGGTTTAGGAAGGTCACAAATGCACGGTGCTACAAAAACACTGATGGGCTAGATCCACAGAGGGATTTAGGTGCCTACCTACCACTTTAGGCACTTAAATCCAAAATGTAGACCCTCAAAGCTCCTATTCGGCTGCTGCCTAACCCTATAAGCAGCTACGTTTCTGCCAGTGGCCATGTGCAGAGATCTAAGTCCTGGTGCCATATAGCAGCGTGGTGCCTAGCTCATGCCTAAGCGGGATCTTCAAAAAAGGTGTTCCCACACCTAACTTGCAGGAGACAGTGCCCTTATCCCCAATAATCCAATACTCAATTACTCACCCAGGATGTGGGAGACCCAGGCTCAAACCCCCATTCTGCCCAAGAGGAACAAGGATTTGAACCCAGGGCTCCCATCTCCCAGGTGAGGAGCCTAGGAAAGAGGGTTTTCTGGGGTGGGTCTCTCCTGTTGAATGTTCTATTTTATATAAAATATTTATTGGTCCAAAAAGAAAATGACGAGAGTCGAGTGGTTAGCACACTCATCTGGGAGACCCGGGTTCCAGTTCCTGCTCCAAATCAGACAGTGTGGGGATTTGAATCTTACTTTGTCTCCCACACTCCAGATACCTGTCTAACCACTTAGGGGTTGGGGAGGGGACACACTATAATCACTGCTTCTTCCTCCGTTTTTCCATGAGAAAGGACTGACCTGGCTTAGACACCTAACTCCAGGAGAGGGTTCATGGTTGTGAATCCTAAGCAGAGCTAGGCACCTGATTCTCTGAAATGAGCAGGGCCCAAGCCACACTTCTCTCCTCAGCATTTCCTATTGGCTATCTTAGGCAGCTCCTTGCCCAGCATGGGAGCTTATGTGATCCTTTTCTTAGGTACCTGTCTTTCTCTATATATTGTAGAGGGAGCCTTGGCACCTCTCATGGCTGTGAATTCCACTACGCAGCATGGTGCCTAAACTTTAGGCCTTGCAACACTCAGCCCAAGTCTCTTTGTGGATCAGCCCCTTTTCCCTAAGCCACAACCCAAGCCATGGAATGTCAATATTGTCCCCTCACATGTATGTGAATGCATTTTTGATGACTACTATACAGTTACGTCTGACCCCTATAAGGAGACATGCTGTGTGTACTGTGACCACCTCCCTATTGGCCAATTTTCACTTTAGCCTCCTGTGTTTTAGCTGTAGTGAACCCTGAGGCAGGGGAGTGCAGTGGTGAGCAGAATCATATGTTAATTTAAATGATCCTATTGTACATTTTGATGTGTTAAGATTCACCTAATTCCAAACAGCCTCAGACAGCCTAGAATTCTATACACCTTAGATACAGGTCAAAGATTCATCAGATCCCCAGTAGGTGATCAGAGAAAACAGAATCTCTCTGATCATTCTATTTGTGTACTGCTGCAAGCAGATTTTACATTTACTTGTCTATATAGTGCACCACGGCCTGGTCTAGCAAATCACATGTGTAAGAGTCTCTACCCCCCTTCTCTGTGCTTTGGGGTACAGAGGAGGGGACTCTTCTATGCCAGACCAACTAACTCCAGCTGCTTCCCAGCTTATGTTAAGTCTTCCCACCCCCACGCCCTCAGACTATACCAGCTGGGAAATTGGGGTGCCTCAAGCTGCCACCATCCGAGTAAATCTCCAAGGCCCTGGAGGGGGGTACTCGGACTCCCCCAAACTCCGTCTCTCTCCCTGAGAGCCGGACACTCAGAGGCTGCTTCCCCTCCCCCTCCCCCTTCTAGCCTGAAGGTAGGGAGAGACAGACTCCACACTTCAGCTCACACCCTGAGCTTGCCCTTATACCTACAACCCTTCCTCCCTCCCTTCCCAGTCTGAAAGCAGAGAGAACCTTAAGGGAAATAAACCAAACGCTCTTTATAACAAAAAAGATTTAATAAAGAAAAGAGAATAGAACATAGACTTACAGTACAACTCCACAATCTAGAGTTCTCTAACTTCCCCTCTGAAAAGGATAGAGACACCCTAAATAGGTACAGAGCTTATGGAAATCAACATATTATACTTACAGAACAGCTAATTAGGAATATAAGAGGGAAAGTTGAGTCCTTCTCCATAACTAGAGATGAACTCCGGGACCCTTGCCCAAGCTGGCACGGCAGGCAAAGAGAAACTAAAAACTAAACTCCCTCCCTCCCTCATGGCAGGGAAGCTCTTACATCACTTGTTCTCAGGTAACATTAACCCTCTCCAGCACTTTACACTTATGACAACATGCTTAACTTTAAGCACATGACTTCAATGGAAATGCTCATATGCATAAGCTAAATATGTGCTCCGTGCTTTCCTGAGTCTGGGCCTGCACCTAAACACCTTGGAATGGAGCAGTGGGGACCAAAAGATTTTATAAGGGAAGCTATTCATTATATTATTTATAATATAACAGGCTATCTACAAACACTCACACATGCCAGTTTTAGGATGTCTTTAGAAAACCATGAAGTGCTAGGGAATTTCAAGAAAAGACCATTTGTTTTATGAAAGTTCAGGTGTGATTATTTATAACTGACCACCTGTCATGTGCACACAGAGAGCATGGCTGGATACCTCATTTAGAAACCAAATCTGTGAATAGCTCAGTTTTTATTCTAGCTGTGGAATTCACCTTCAATATGCAGTAGCAGTGTCTTCAGGGCTCCCTAAATATCTGTGGCCTTAACGCTTTTATCAGGACCTGCCAACACATTTTCTGGTATCTGTGTCTTTTAGACACAGCTCCTTCTGTGGCCAAGAGAGACAAAATCTGATGTTCATGTTATGGCAAATTCTTGACGAATATATTACTGATTCCCCCCCCCAGCCTCCTCATAAAAGCAAACTGGCGGACATCAACACCAGATAGCGTTTATATTACATAGAGTATGAAAACAGATATTTATATTGTGTACAAAGAAAACATCTCAACATCTGTCATTGCATCTGAGATACAAATTAGTGTTAGGGCACTGGTAAAGGCTGTAAAAAAGGAATGCTGTAATACCTACCATGTGGCACGCTATAATCAATTATTTTGAAATGATCTCTTCAGCTGATTTTAATGCATTTTGCCAAACTTGACCTCATTCCATCTGAGCAATTTGGAGGTCTAAATCTCCCTGTCACTTTTCATATTACTGTACCCGTTGCTGAAAAAAGTGTCTCACCTAGGACAGCACACAGGGAGGGACCTTTTTCTGGCCTATTTAATAATAGCCTTGGCTATGTACTTTTCTTCCTCTTATATATTAACCTCCTGATGAGCCCAAATAATAGGTCCTAGCTGGGGATATCAAAGAGAGAGACTTGGATGGGACATAGAATTTTTGTCTGACTGAATCAGAGGCTAATTATTTTCATCTACGATCAACTGCATTTTAACTGAATTTGGGATTAAGCTTTAAACAAGTTCATTCTTGTTCCAGTTGCACTCAGTGACAAGTATCATTGATTTTAAAGGGAACCAGTCTGGGCCCAAAGTTTTTATCTTTATTCAAGCTTGCTCACACTGTGGGGATGTCTGTACCCAACATTTTGAGTCAGCCCCTTCTAGAGGGAGGCCAGCAGTGAAGTTTAGATCTGGACTTCACTACGTTTAAGGCTGTTTGGTTCCCGGGATTTAACTCTTGTCTGTCTCCAAGTTTCATCATTCCCGCCAAAATTCAGCTTCCTACCCACTGTCTGCAAAAGTTAAAACTTCCACTGGAGCCTGTCTTCCTTCCACCCCAAAGCTTTAATTGACTCAAAATCTGACAATGACCACAAATCGCCACACTTGCAAAGTGGAGTGTGAAAGTGGGATCTTTAAATCCTTGCTACACAAAAGTCACCTGGACCTTAGCTCTGGATGCTTAGCACTAAGTGGCACTAGTACTCACTTGCACACTCCCTAAAGAGATGGGAATGTGTGGGGTTTTGGCTTCATCTCCACTATTCAATGGCCCGAATACCTGACCCAGCATGCAGTGGAGGAGTAATTTCATGCTGGTTCAGACTAGTGATAAAGGACTACCCCCAGGGAACAAAGAGGAAGTAGGGGAGGAATTATGGCTCGGAGGGTCACAGTGCCTACTGAGCTATTCATGAGACAGGACTAGCCCCAGTTGATACTTGTTTTTATATGTAGCATAATGACCCCCTAGTGCCACAGCAATAAGCCTAATGAGGGCCCTACCAGTTTCACGGCCATGAAAAACGTGTCACGGACCATGAAATAAGCCCTTCCCTGTGAGATCTGATCTCCCCCACACTGCTTGGAGTGCCCTCGCCAGGGATTCCTAGTTGCAAGTCCTGGCCAGGCTAGGGAGGGACAGGACTTGTCCTTCTGCATGGCTGCTCTTGGGAAAAATCAGACCCACCTCCAAGTTCCTCCCCCTGCTGCAGCAAGCTACAGTGCTGACAGCAACCTTGGAGATTCCTGCATCCCAAGGAGGTTTGTGGAGGTCGGTCCAATCTCCCACTGTTGCTTGGAGAGCCCCAGCCAGGGACTCCTAGCTATAAGCCCACATTGGGCTGGGACGGGACAGGACTGGACCTTCCTGTGCATGGCTGCTCTGGGGGTGTAGAATCAGTCACCTCCAGGTATTGTTTGGGTTGGGACCCCTCAGTTACAACATTATGAAATTTCAGATGTATACATCTGAAAATGTGAAACTGACCAATTTTAAAACCCTCTGGCTGTAAAATTGATCAAAATGGACCCTGAACTTGGTAGGGGTCTAGGCATGATATAAAAGGTGTTAGGTAAAACTAACATACCATTCATATGTGGCTATATAGTGTTTCTAACCCCTGGCCACACTAATGCCGCCATATGCTTTCCAGGTCTTCTTATCCTCTTCGCTCCTGGTGGAGCATAAGGTGCCAACCATTCTTCTCCATTCGCTGAAGATTTGGTTGATGTTTCTGTAGCATTCGTTTTTTACATGGTGGGTTGCTAGCCCAACGCAAAACCCTCCTCCTTTCACATCTTGGGCTTGGGACCAAGCAATGGCAGAGTTGCTTTCCAAGCAGAAACAGATTTATTTAGCAATCTGCACTGCCATTATTACGGTAACAAAACTCCTCTTCAAATACAGGTAAAACATAGATAACTCACAGTGAGAGCTCCAGTGTAACTGTACACTGGCCAGAAACTTACTAGTAACTCTGATTTTCTTTACACCATCTGATACAAGAGAACGTAAACTGCAATGGCTATTTAAATCAGTAATTCCAAACCTCAGAAGTGTTAAAAAGCACACAAAACTATCAAAACCCAAATCACAAATTGGACTACTTCCTACTTCAAATCCTCACTCCTCTGGAAAGCTAGTGATTAATTTTCAGTTGCTTAGTTATAAAACATACAATCTGTTGCCTTGCCATAAATACTGTCCAAATTAATCTCAATTAGCATGTGAAGTCAACTATCAAGTGGTAATTTTTGAAGGAACACAAGATTCTAAATAAAAATATTCAAGTAGCAAACTAGCTTCACTTTGAGTGGTCTGCTCTATTACATAAAGTAGCTGCTTCTAATCCAAATTGCTGATCAGAAATTCACCATCTGATCTGCACTGGAAATATCTGCTGCTGAGAATTGTTCTCAAGTGGCACATTACATTATTTTCCACTAGATACACTTTTAATCTCCAGAAATGAACGGATACAACTGTTTTTCCAACAACCCCGATTAAATAAAAAAAGAAGAGAGATTCACACCATTTTTATAGACTCTCCCCATGGAACTAAACCAAAGGACATTATAAACACCGCTCAGTGCAGAGTTCTGGAAGACATCCACCCAATGAATGAAAGAAAAGTTCATAGGTTAAAAATGTTGCTTCAGTTCCATAATCCTACCCTCCACTTCACAGGGCTTCAATTTCCTTCCTCTCCCTACTGAGTTATACAATTCAGTTCATTGGTGCACTGATCCTCTATTTATTACCTGTATACAGAGCATACCACATCAGGAAGGAAGGCTGTCCTTGTGCACTGGACTGAGATTTGGGCAATCTGGGTTCAGCTCCTGGCTCTGCCACAATCTCTTTTGTGCAACCTTGCGCAAATCACTTTGTGTGTCTGACCCTCAGTTTCCCATCCATAAAACGAGGATAATAGTATGTGTGCCCTTTCTCTACCATTTGCTGTCTTGTCTATTTAGACTATAAATTCTATAGAGCAGGGACTTTTTCTTATTCTGAATGTACAGAATGTAGCACAACAGGCACTAGCACAATGTAAATAATGGTAATTGCAATGCTATTAGTAAATGTTAGGGTTAATCATGGATTTAAGTGCTTAGCTGGACTGGGTCCTCAAAGAGGAAAATTCTATGGCTCTATTTCACTAATTTTTTATTCCGTGCCAAGCATCAAAATGAGGGAGAAATAATTCATCTTCTCTCCTTGAGATTGAGAGTCTCTCCCTGATCTTCCAAAACGGAGAGAACCAAAAATAATGGCAGTTTAACATGGAGTTCTGTTTGCTTTGCACAGCTAATGCCCTGACTCACAGCCCATTGACTTCAGTCCAGTCTCAGTGACTAGAGCAAGATTATGTGGTGAGTCAGTCAGTAGTGTATCCAAGAACAGAATTCAGGATTCCTGGCTCCTACTTCCTTGCACTGGACTAGAAAATACTTCCTCTCCTCATAGAGCACATGTATGTAAACAGAATTGCAAACTTCAAGTACTTAAAAAATGGCGAGTCAGGATCCCCAAAAATCATGAGATTGCCTTAAAAATCATGAGGTTTTTGTTAAAAAATAATACTTTTGGAATTCTTTTTCTTTGCCTTACCACACGAAGGCTAAAAGTTGACTTGTTGTTTTGTTTTGTTTTGAATAAACAAAAGCTGCCTTTTTCACACACTCAATTCCAGCACCTAGGGCCTTAAGAAAAACAATCAAATATGCCAAGACTCATGATACAATTAGAGAATCAGAGAGGTAGCCGTGTTAGTCTGGAATAGCAGAGGTAACAAAGAGTCCTGTGGCACCCTAAAGACTAACTAAAGTAATTGAAGCATAAGCTTTCGTGGGCTAATACCCACTTCGTGGGATGCAGGCAGCGATACAATTACAAGTTCTTCCAACCCTGTGTAAATGTCTCTGTATATTTGGCTTTAGAATCAACAAATACTTTTTAAATTGAAAAATAATTCAATAGGCAAACTTTATGGCATGATTTGGCTCCATATAAGTGAAGACAGAAAAGAACCAAGACAATACCACTTACATTTAAAGAAATGATACGAGTCAGAATTACAAATTGAGAACAAGACTGGTGAGGGGAAGATATATTTTCAGGTTTCAGAGGAAGTTTTAAGTCATGGATAGGTAAATATGTATTGGTGGGTAGGCGGGTGTGGAGCAATTTTGCACAGTGGGAAGATGATCCATGACTGAGATGCCAAGGTGATGCCATAACAATAACAGGCATTTTTTAAAAAATCCATTAACATTTCCTCTCCCTCATCTATAAATCCTTGACTTTCATAAACAGCCTCCTAGAGTTCCTCCTGGAGCGTGATGGATTTCCCAGTCTGCGGGAGTGGATGTTTTTCACAGTGCTCCTGAGGACAGCTCCAGAATCAGAAAAACACAGATACCCATAGGGGGCCAGCATTCATAATGAAGCAACGGTTTTCATTCTCAACTACATCCTGATGCCTCAGCAGATGAATCCTTTGGATTTGGATTGCTTTGTTGTTCGGTTCTGCTTGATCAAATGAGACACCTCCTCCCCCCACCCCAAATCAATACTCTGTTGAGTTAAGCAGCAAAGTACATTTCATGTCTTTGCTCCCTTTGATTCAGAATCTATTTTTGCCTCAGAACTGTATGTGTGCAGACATTAAAAACAAATTAACTGTGATTCTAAATGAGATTTCCTATTGCAGTAAGTATTTGTCCTAATTTAAGAAGGGTCTGTGTATCAAATACTTATTATGATAGTGAGGAAACAAATGAGGAAAATTAATTAGCAATAGCCAATTCTCCTTTTTAACTGGCTTCTGACTGTTCTTAGCAGTAGTGTTTTTCCATCATGTAATTGGCTAAGGAACACTCCTAATCAGTCAATTATCAGGTATCCCTGCACAAGTCTTGAGTCATTAGCCATTTGACCCTCCTTTCAAACATTTCAAAAGGGAAGCACAGCTGCATTCCTTGGTCAGTATCTCAGGCCCTTGAGATGGGCAGGTATCCTAGCTAAGCTACATGCTTATTGGACACCACATTCCTGTTCCACTCTTCAGCTGGAAAACTCATTTTTTTAAAAATTTAAATGGAGATATACCAATCTCCTAGAACTGGAAAGACCTTGAAGGTCATCGAGTCCAGTCCCCTGCCTACACTAGCAGGATTGAGTACTGTCCCCTGACAGATTTTTTTTTGCCCCAGATCCCTAAATGGCCCCATCAAGGATTAAACTCACAACCCTGGGTTTAGCAGGCCAATGCTCAAACCACTGAGCTATCCCTCCCCCATTGACAGGCCCTTGCTCCTGAAATTATGGAGCTTTTGTTTTGGCTAGGTTAATTACATAAGAATATAAGGCATTCCACTACCACATTTCCACAACTCGAAGAGTTATGAAAATCCCAGCAAGCACATAGGCCTATCCAGCACATAAAATGACCTGCTCTAGAAGCCTTCCTCCTCCTCCCCCTTCCATCAGTCCCTGACGTTTGATGTTCCATGACCAAAAGCAGTACAGCCTCCCACTCCTCAGCAGTCTTCATGCTTGGGACTCTAGCTGAGATATAATTACAAAGTGAGGACAAAACTGCTGGGCAAGGAGACTGTGGTATCTGGGCCACTAGGAAATGAAATGAGAACACAGACTCATAGACTTTAAGGTCAGAAGGGACCATTATGATCATCTAGTCTGACCTCCTGCACAACACAGGCCACAGAATTTTACCCACCCATTCCTGCAATATATCTCTCACCTACCGTATTTTTCATCTTATAGGACGCTCCAGCCTATAAGACGCCCCCTCGTTTTTTAATAAAAAATCCGGACCAAAAAAAAAAAAAAAAAGCGCCTCGCTCTCCCGTCCCCGCCGCGCGGGCGGGCTGCCGAGGTTCCCCCCTCCCCGCTGCGGGCGGGCTGCCGGGAGCGTCCTGGTTCCCCCCTCCCCGCCGCGGGCGGGCTGCCGGGAGCGTTCCCGGCAGCCCGCCCGCGGCGGGGAGGGGGGAACCGGGACGCTCCCGGCAGCCCGCCCGCGGCGGGGAGGGGGGAACCGGGACGCTCCCGGCAGCCCGCCCGCGGCGGGGAGGGGGGAACCTCGGCAGCCTGCCCGCGGCGGGGAGGGGGGAACCTCGCAGCCCGCCCACGCGGCGGGGAGGGGGGAACCTCGGCAGCCCGCCCGCGCGGCGGGGAGGGGGGAACCTCGGCAGCCCGCCCGCGCGGCGGGGACGGGAGAGCGAGGCGCTTTTTTTTTTTTTTTTTTTGGGCCCTATAAGACATTCGCCCTATAAGACGCACCAACTTCCCCCCCCCCCGTTTTGGGGAAGAAAAAGTGCGTCTTATAGGGCGAAAAATACGGTATATCTGAGCTACTGAAGTCCTCAAATCTTGGTTTAAGGACTTGAAAGTACAGAGAATCCTCCAGCAAGTGACCCAGGCCGCTTGCTGAAGAGGAAGGTGAAAAACCTCCAGGGCCTCTGCCAATATGCCCTGGAGAAAAATTCCTTCCCAACCCCACATATGGCGATCAGCTGAACCCTGAGCATGTGGGCAAGACTCACCAGCCAGACACCCAACACTCAACTTGTGTCACATAAGTCCCAAAGCAGCCATCTGTCAGTAATAACATATGGTCATCATTCATTTGGGCTGAATTCAAACTGACAAAAGACTAGTAAATTACCAATCCTCTGAGCTGCCTAGTCCCCCAGTTTGTTACTTGCTTACAGGCATTTCTTTTTTATTTTTAGGGACGAATGCACTAGAACATTGCAAATGTGTAGCTTTCAATAACTGTTTCTATAGAATAAAGATTCCCAGGAATATATTTATGCTGATAAGTAGTTTGGGGGAAAAATTAAACCGATATGATGGAGCTAAATTCACTGAAATTTTCATACAGGGCATCCTGTTTGCAAAATTAGTAAATGTTCAACCAATTGAATAATCTTCAGATAATCCCAAGTGGTGAAGAGTTCAGTACTCAGTGGCTCATGCCCTAGAAGAGTTTGTTAAAATATGGAATATATTACTTTTGAATCAGAAAAGAGAAGTATTTTAAAGTATATTTATCATGATTTCCTCTCTTCCCTTCACAGCAAATAGATGCATTAGAAAAATCACATGTACACAAATGCAAATCTTGTTCCATACTATAAATTTCTGCTGGACCCAAATAAGATACAATTGCAAATGACATTGTT
The DNA here is from genome assembly GCA_032164245.1 of Sternotherus odoratus. Lineage (NCBI taxonomy): Eukaryota > Metazoa > Chordata > Testudines > Kinosternidae > Sternotherus > Sternotherus odoratus. The sequence continues at coordinate 153,606,868 of JAVMKO010000001.1, read as the reverse complement.
TGACTGAATTTGTACTAATTATCAAGTTACATCAGCATCCTTGGAAAAATATGGATATGATCAAAATGGGAAAATACTTCAGTTTTGTTAAGCATTAGACATTCTATTACATACTTCCAGTTTAAGTAGTAATGGTTTGACACCAATATAGTCATGACTCTCCAATCTGTCACTACTAATACATAATCATTACAGGCTTTTACATTGTACAATGCTCCAGGGAGTACATATTTGAATATTATACATAAAAAAATCAAATATAAAATGTGTCTGCATTTTAATACTTTATGCCTTTATAAGAATTTTATTTTTTTATTAAAGAATATTAGGAGGAGTAATTTTAACATGAACTGTCAGACAATCCATCAGAATTGCTGCAGTATTCAACCCAGTGAGTGGGCCCTATCTTAATTGGCTTTAATTAATCACATTTCTTTGGTGCTTCAGATTTCTGTGCACTATGCCATTTTTACTGCAGGCCTTTCTTCAGTGATTTATTCTTTAAATGTAAACCTTCCTGGAAATGCACTTTTTCTGTACATGAATCATCTTACACAGGGAAAAGCCTAACTCTTATTCATAAATGACTCTCTTCTACATGAAAAAGCAATGCCAAACAAATACATATGGAAGAGGATGAGCAACCTCTATCAATCTGCACAATCTTGCCACAAAATATTGTATTACTGTGCGTACATTTCCCAGTGTACTGGTGGGTGTGGAAATTTGGGAGGATCTGCTGACAGCCCAAAAGGCTGTCTAGCCCATACATTATCACAATATGATAGTACAAGTATTTAGCTCTATATAGGGCTTTCCATCCAGAGATTTCAGAGCACTTTACAAAGGATAGTCAATATCATCTTGGGTGAAATCCTACTTGTCTTACTCTCCCAAGGAGGGCTTTGAAATTAATGAGACTACTTGTGTGAGCAAAATGAATAGAAATCAATAATGTAGCATACTGGTAGTATCTTTTCTATTAGTAAAATTAATGCCCATGAGGTTAGCTACTTTCAATGTATCTCTTTCTCAAGCTGCCAAATAAGGAGTCTGGTTAGTGTAGTCAAATAGGCATTTCTTATGCTAAAACTTACCATCAGAATGCATTCAAATCACTATGGTCCCAATCTGTTTCCTCCATTCCCTTCTCTCCCCTCCCGCCCTGATACACACACAGAGAGAACTGCACCCAGAGGTAACCCTCTGCACACATCTGCCACTGCTACATAATTTCTGCTGGGTTCAGGGTCACCCAAGTGGGAGACAGTGGAGACTGGACAGGCAAAAAGAAGAGCCAGGGATTGTATGTACATCGTCTCCCTCCCCAGCCCCACAGAGATGTCCTGAAGAAGACAATTGAGCCCCAAGAGGTATCTTTTCCCCAAAGACTTACCACAGGAGAACAAAGGGCAGCTGTCATCTGGGGCAGTCATTAGCAGCCCAGCTCTGGTGGAAGTGTACTGCTAGGGAGCCAGGTAATCTACCAGGGGCCAGAACCACTACAGAGACAATGTCTCCACACAGATGGCCCTGAATCCTTCAGATTTACCAGGGTTTAGAATAGCATCACTGGACGCCTTTTCTGCAGTGGGGAGAGCATCTCTGGATGTGATGATAGCAGGGGCCAAAGTAACTTAAAGGACTTACCACTACGCCAGGGTCCTGAGGAGGGGGTGGGGCCTTTAAATTGTCTTTGGAGCCCTGCTACTGGAGTCTTGGGGTAGCGGCAGCAGGGCTCCAGGCCCTTTAAATTGCCACCCAAGAGAGACTTAGGTGGGAGATGTGATACTTCACATCGTGGCATCAAGAAAATTACAAGTACAACATTGCAACACACACGCTAGGGGCCTAGGCTCCGAGACCACAAATGGGGAGAGATAGGCACCTTACAATGCAATCCATAAAGTTTACATACTAAGAAGGAAGCTGCCTAAGATAGCCAATGGAGATGCTGTCTGGAGGGCTATATCCTAAGCTATGTGCCTCACTCTGCATATGATGCCCAAGCCCTGGCTGCAGAGAGGTGTTTATCTGTTTGTGATTCACAAAGTGGTGGGAAGATAGGAGTTTGGCTGCCTACACTGTGTGTGGAGCCCAACCCAGTAAGCACATTCAGAGGTCTGCCTAACTCCACAAAACATTGAGAGTTAAGCGGGGGACGAGAGTGGAAGCTATCCCTTTAGCCTACTGGCTAGAGCACTCATCTAGCATGGGGGAGACCTTTGGCTCAAAGCTCCCCTCTGCCTGACAAGGGATTTGAACAGGGATCTGTCCTCTCAGGTCAGTGCCTTAACCCCTTGGCTAGAGAGTAATTCTTACACTTTATGGCACAATTAATATCTTATTAAAATCAAACAACCTCAGTAAAAGAGATTGTGGGAGACTGACATTGAAATATCCCAAGGCCTACTGGTTAGGGGACTCACCCAAGTGGTGGCACATCTGTTCAGATCCCTCCCTCACCCCCACCTGATGAGAAGGGACTTGAACAAGGGGTTTCCCACAGCCTGGGGGAGTACCCTAAATACTAGGCTAAAGTGTGTAAGGGAGGTCCACCTCCTTTCCACCCATTTCCCATCCCTGTGTTTTGTGGATAGATGGCTTCTGAGCATGCCAGTCAGATCAGACCCCGCACGTAACTTAGGAAGCTGAACACTTGTATTTCCCTGGTTAATGACCAGGACTAGAGCTTTGGCAGGAGATGGGCACCCGGGTGCCTAGAGTGAGGCAGCAGTGCATGTGCCCCGTGGCAGAATTATAGGCACCTAAGATGACATTTAGGAAAACTGGAAAACTTAGGAGCAGAGTGAATGTTGGTGCCCCCAGGATTAGGTGGCAGCTGAGCATTGTTTTGGTGGCTCCTGATGGTGCTGAAAAACAGGACTTAGTCTGTCACAGATTTACAATGGAATGACGACAACTTCTGTACCACACAAGGGTGTTATGAGGATGAAAATGTAAAGGATTGCAAGGTGCTCAGATATTATAGTAATAAGAGCCATATTCATACCTTCAATAGAATGATGCCTGATTTGCACTGGTGTAAAAGCAATCAGTCAGGCCACACCGGATTTGAATGTCTTTATTTAGTACTCAGCTCCGAGTGTCACTCATCAGTACATTTTTCCTGGACATTTTGCTAATCTATAAAAGATTCTGCTCAACAAAGCCTTCTTAAATTTGCAAACCTCATCATCTTGGAAGACTTCAACATCTACATCGATAGTGCACTTCTGACATGGTACCCCTAAACTTTCTTCTCGTACTCAGGATCCACACACACAGCTGCCTAGATCCTCAGGCAGGATATCAATACAAGGAACATCTAGATCATGTTCTGGTCAGACCGCTTCCTCCTCCAACTAGAAATAAGAACTCCTTCCATTGTAAGCATAACCACATTCCCATCTCAGAAACTCTTACTTTAGATATGTCTTTACTAGAGAGTAAATTCTCATGTTCAGCACCCAGGTCTGAGCACCCAGTTTAGACTAGTCCAAATGTGAAGAGCCACACTCAAGTTACTGTGTCCCCACTGGTGCTATACTCATACACTTGAGAAGCTAGTCTGTTTGGGGGCCATATACCACAGTTCTTAGTGCTCAGTGACTGAGCTGCTTTATTATTCTATCGCGGTGAACTGTCAGAGACCATGTCTGTCCTTGTGAGCACATGGGGAGAATTGTGGGAAGGCACTGGAACACTATCGGACGTTCACCCTATGTAAGCAGCACTCAGGTTTGAGTCTATACCCAGGATGGACATTGTGTCTGAAGCACTGATACATTTGGGTGTGAGTTTTTTGTGTGTGGATAAGTTCTGTGTTAGGGCAACACCTGAGTAAGAGCCTGAGAACTTTACAATCAAGACAAGCCCTTATGGGTATATCTTTGCTACCAAATTCAAGGGAAAAAACATTCTTAATTTGGCTTAGCTACTGCGAGGTAGCTACTCAGGTTAAAAAAGCAGTAAGACACAGCAACTCTGCTTTTAACTCGGTTAGCAGCTTGAATCCAGCTCTTCCGGATAGGTTTTAACAATAGGAAAAAGGAAAGAATGCAGAATCCAAACGTTTTGGAATAAAACATGGTATTGTTTCTCAAAGGGCTTTGATGAGGCAAATAAGTGATTTTCCTCGAATAGAAATATTGCAAATTAAATGATTGCTTAATTATCTTTGTCTCATTTGAATATCCAGACTTCTGCTTGCTCTCACACACCCACTCACTCTCTTCGCAGGGGAGTATTCAGCTGGTGTTGAGTTCTCGGGTCTATTTGTTTTTATGGCTTCTCACATGGGAAGCAAATCGAAAGTTGAGCCCTGAGCATGCTGTTGATTCCAAGGATTTGGCAACAGAATTTTCCCTTGCTTCCTACCTCTCAAGGACTTCAGTGTTGGGGATCCTATCCTACTGCTTGGTCTTGCAGATGGATCTGAGGCAGCGAAAGTGGAAGCTCTCCGACTGTTTGACGTGGTACAGCATCCATGTCTGGTAGCCATGGAGGAATGAGGTGAGAAAAACAACATAGTAGATTTTTATCTTGGTTCTGAGGCAAACTTCACCCTCCCTCCAGAGCCTGAAGGTGAGCACATCAAATGCCATGTTGGCCTTTGCCAGATGTTGAATAACGTCATCTTCCAACGTAGTGTTACTGGAAAGTGTGCTACCCAGATGATAGAATTCCTGATCGAGTTGAGGGGTGAGTTGTCAGTAGTGATAATGGGCTCATGGTACTTGTGATGCTCATGAAGTGGTGCTGTCTGGTACATGACCTCTGTCTTGGTCAGGTTGACTGTGAAACCAAAGCATTTTGAGGCCTAGTCAAAGTGATACATGACAACTGAATGTCATCAAGTATGTGTGCAATGACGGCAGTGTCATCAACAGGAGCGCTCTTAAAAGCTATTTGATTATCTTGGTGCAGGCCGGATTGCTGTAGATAATAGACCACCATCCAATCTAAACCAGATGTGTACCCCTCTGCCAACGTCCTGGAATGTGAACAAGAGTATGACTGAAAGAGACAGTGGCAAAGAGGGCTGGAGCCATTACACATGCTTGCTTGGTGCTGCTGGTGATAGGGAAGGCTTCTGATGAGTCACCAGACTCGATCACCCTGACCATCATGCCATCGTGAAATGAGTGAATGACAACAATCCTCTTCTCTGGGAGCACAAATTTCTGAAGGAGTTTCCACAGGCTCTCACAATTCACCGTGTCAAAAGCCTTGGTCAGGGCAACAAACACTGCATAGAGGTCCTTATTCGGTTCATGAGTCATCTCTTGTATTTGTCAGGCTGCAAAAATTGTGTCAATGGTGCTGCAACAAGCATGAAAGCCACTCAGTGACTCTGGATACACCAGGTCCACCAAGAGAGTGGAGCCTGTTGAGGACAACCTGGGCAAGGATTATCCCAGTTTCAGACAGCAGTGAGATTCCGCAATGGCTGTCACAGCTCAATATGCTTCTCTTCCTTTTGTACAGATGGACTATGAAAGCCTTATACTCCTTGGGCATGGTACCCTGTTCCCATATAGTCTTGAAAAGGCTGGTGAGTTTCCTGACCAGGTGGGCACCTCCACATTTGTACACTTCAGATGGAATGCTCTGGGAGTCCAGAGACTTGCCCCTCATACAGCTGTTTGATGTCCTTACTAATCTCGCCTAAAGAAGGGTAAAGAACAGCTCCTCCAGGACAGAACACAGTGGGAGTGAGTCAATGGCTTCCTCGGACATCGGGGATTGACAGTTCAGGAGACTATCAAAGAATCTTGCCTTTCTCTGTGAGCAGCCAGTTACCATCTGCTGTGAGTACAGGAGCAATACCACTAGATTGTGTGTGTTCGCGGGAGTATGTGTGTACTTTAAAATGCTGATTATGGAATATTGGTTAGTTTTTCATGCCCATTAAGTAAAGCAAATATGTGCATCTCTCTCTCTCAACTGTCAGATTTTATATTTTGTTCTATTTTGATGAGCACACAGTATACCTCTGGAGTCTCTGTGTATGTGTACAAAATGACTTTAAGACAATTGTGCTTCCTCAACAGTATGCCACTGCATGTCAGTCTAGTCCTTCAGACTTTAATTTATGCTGATTACGTATGTAACAAGGAGCCAAGCCAATGTTTGGGGATTACTGGGGTATTGGGTAATCCCACTAGGCCTTCTTTCTCCAGGCCACAGTCTTGATACCAGAGTTAACAAAGTCCTGTGGCACCTTAAAGACTAACTATAAAGTTTTGAAGCATGAGCTTTCGTGGGCTAATACCCACTTCGTCGGATGCAGGCAGTAGAAGTGTTCAATTGTTCACAAACAGGCAGTTATAGAAAAGTAGGTAAGAGCCAGGGGGGAGGTGAAAAGGTTAGTCCAATTAAGCTGAGCCAGCTTGTTATCTCCGATCAGGGAGTGTGGATTATTCGTCTAGCATTTGAATGGGGTGTGTGGACATGGAGAGATGAGAAACAATGTCTGTAATGAGCCAACCATTGTAGATCCCGGTTCAATCCCAAAGTGTGTGAGCTGAATTTGCAAATGAATTGAAGCTCTGCAGTCTCTCTTTGCAGTTTGGATCTGAAGTTCCCTTTCTGCAGAATGGTGACCTTTAAATCTGAAATAGTGTGTCCAGGCAGTCTTGATACCAGACACATAATGGGTGGATTTGCTGTCTACCACCACAAGATGTCTGTGCTGGGGTGCTTGTCCCATAGCCATCTGCACCAGATTTATGGCACTTTGCACTGTCAAAACTGTACAAAGCCATCTTAACACATGGAAGAATCTAACCTAATGTATGTAAATTTCTTTGTTTAAACAATTCCATCACTATTTACATATTCTTTGCTCCTCTCTTCTATGTTAAAATGATGAAAATCAAAGGTAGGGTCATAAACTGACCACTTATTGCAGCATATATTTTACAAGATTTTGATATACGCACTTCTACTATACACATTATAATGTAATGTTTTATTAAATATATGTCACAAGATTTACAGACTAGGAATACAATATATCAAAGTGTTTTTAAAGAAATGTTTATAGAAATCATTTTAACAGTATTAAAAGACAATATTATCACAACATTTAAATATACAGTATGCAAGGCACACTTCCTATCAAAGAAATAAGGCAATCAACTAGTTGTAAACAAAATTCAGTCTTAACTCAAAACTTAAAATCACATTAATTTCTTTGTGATTGGACTGAAATAATTTCAGCACCAAATTGCATAACAAGCTACATTTTTTGCCACCTGAGTTGCTTTTTGTCAACTTCATCATGAGTTTTCTCATGTACCCAGAGGCATTGCTATCTTCATATTATGAAAAGGATTTTTTTTATTTTTTAATTCTTTAAAACCTAGAACTAGTGGAGAAAAATCCTTTAACAGTCACATTGTAAACTTTGCATCATAGATAGGTTGGTGGAATTAAAAGAAAATGCTACCTGTAAAACTGAACAGAGTCTAGTTTGTAATCTTGACTCTAAAGTGAAAATAGATAAAGACGAAACAAACAGTACTTCATTTCATAATATACTTCAGTTTCTCCATAGTTGAAATTTACGGGAAAAGTGCAGCCTGTTTCTTCATGTTTATACCACTGTTATATCATGAATCTTGCATGCGAGGTCATACTATAAAAAAGAGAATACCATTAATCTATATGAGGTGCTAGGATATTTGATCACTTAAGTAAATTTATAGTTAAGATAAACACCATGAGGGTCATGCAGATTATTAGGACTGAAATCGATGGAGTTACTTCTATATTAAATCAGTGTAATGTAGTGGAGAGTAAGTCCCAATATTAATAAGTTAGAATAGAAATGAGCTGTCGCAGGCACTGCCCCTGCAGCTCCCGGCCAACAGGAGCTGCAGGGGCGGCACTTGGGTCAGGGGCAGTGTGCAGAGCAGAGGCCTCTAGCTGCCCCTACACATAGGAGACTGAGTGGGGCCATGCTGCTGCTTCTGAGAGCCGCATGAAGTGGCTCTCAACCTCACCTCCCAGGCTGCTGTTATTGGAAGCCATGTGGAGAAGCTCCCAACCCTGCTCCCCAGTTGGAGATCGAGGGCTGGATTAAAACAGCTGGCGGTCTGGATCTGGCCCGCAGGCCGAAGTTTGCTCACCCCTAATCTAGAACTTGCTCCCACTGAAGTCAACAGAAGTTTGCCATTGCTTCTTATTCCCATAAAATCAGACTCCTCAGTTCATCCATCAGCTAGTGTAAAGTTATCTACCAGCATATTTTCTAGTATTTATCTGGCCTAGTTTAAAACCACAAGAAGGGGTCTCCCACCATCACTATTATGAAGATATTTTTTGTGAAATTCAATTTAACATGTCCTTTCCTTAATTTTATCCCATCACTTCTAGTTACCAATTGTTTCACCCTACAATTATTTTTCCTCTTTAGTGTTTATGACCTTTAAGTACTTAGGTCCCACTGCAACTGGCTATTTAGTCTCATTTATTTTGCATTCTTAATGTTTCTTTACAAATCAGTCCTTCCATCCAGTACCTTAGTCCTCCGCCCCCCCCCTCCTGAGTACTATGCCTTTCTGGTACCAAGGTCCCCAAAACTAAAAAGAATATTCCAGTACTCACCTCCCTAACGCTGTATAGAGAGGAACTATAACCTCCCTTCTGTGTTACATGATGCCCCAAATTGCTGTTCAAGGACACATTGCTTTTTTTGGCTGTCACATTGAGCTGAAAGATCATATACATATCACCCCTTGCTGTATTTCAGCATAACTCATTTCCAGTAATATACAGAAAATCTCTTTTCCCAATTAGTATCTCATGGAAGCTTACAACTGTCCAGGAACATTTAATTTTGTTATGGTCTAAGCTTATTTCCAAACTTATTATGTGCCTTTGTATTATTTCTCATTCCTCACTACTGTTCATAACATGCCTCAGTTTCATAGTATTTATGAATGTAATTAGCACACTATTTCCTCTTTCAGATCATTAATGAAGATGTTGACTCAGACTGGAACTTCGGTAATATTGCACGCCGACACTTCTATAGACGCTTTCTTATAATTTGACAAACTGCTGATTAGCAGTAACTTTTGTGTACAATACTCCAGCTACTCAATCCCTGGCAAAGTGATAATTGATAACTGCATTTACTTTAGACCATCTGCTTACTAGTTTTGTAAATCTAGCTGCAAAAATTAATCTAGTTTGCTCTGTCCTTCTTCATAAACCCTTTCAGGTTAATGCCTGTGCATCTAGATTTTTGTCTTTATTATTTATCCCTTTAATTTAGAAGGGATTAAATTTAGCAGCACCATAAAGCAGTAAAAGGATCATTTTTCTCAGGCCTTTCCCCTTCCCGCTTCATTTTGGAAAATGAGCGTCGTATGAGCTTCTTTTATTCTAGTAGTTTTTATTTGTCTTGCCACTGTACAGAGAAGAAAAAGACTGTCCCTACTCAAACATATTGATCTATTTATTACTGCATGTAGCATGTGCATCCCCATACCTGTGACCACAGGAACAAAAACAATACAAAAATAAACACAAAACCATGATTGTTACACCCATTTTTTTTCCATTTTCTTTTAAATAGATTGTAAACTCTTTGGGGGCAGGGACCATCTTTTTACTATTTATACAGCACCTAGAACAATGAGCCTGTTAGAACAATGGTCTGTTATTCAATCTGGGTTCTCAGTGAGTACACTCCAATTTTTCCAGTTCATATTAATCTGTCTAAGTACTGTTAATCTTGAAATCCTCAAGTTTTATTTTCCTCAGTTTATTCTTCCTCTGCACTTAAATCACTTTAGCAAACAAAGGATAATAAAAGAAATGTCTCTTCATTCTCAAGGCAACAAAATCAACAACTAACATGGGACTTCAATTCGGGAAATGTAGGCAATCTCATGTATGCAGCCAGTAGTAAATCATCAGTTTCAAAAAATTATACATAATTTTCTAATACAAACAGTACGGCACACAACAGAGGGCAACACTATTTTGGACCTCATAAAGATGAATTAATCACTGACCTCTAAGTTACTGATTGCTGAGGGACAAGCAATAATGACCTGATTACATTCAATATGGACAAACAAGGGACAGTCCCAGTCAGTAATGTATATATTTATATACTTGGTACTTCAAAAGGGCTAATTTCCTGAAGATGAGGAAAATGAATGAAATTAATCAGGGAAAAAAAATAGAAGAGTAACTTAAAATTGAGAATTCTTTAGGAACAGTTTATTAGATGGCCATAATCAATAAAGAAAACAACTTTGGCTAAGGGCCCATCCTGGTACAGTGGCAGAAGAGAGTCTGCAACAACTAGAAATAAAAAGGAGAAATAGAAATCCATATTAATTAGAAGTTATGAAATGTAAAAAATTAAGGGAAACTAGAGACATCAGGGGAAAAAATCCGGGCTGTCAGGGCCAAGGATAATAAAGAGAGTTTACCTACCTTCCATAACTAGAGTTCTTTGAGGTGTGAGGTCCTTAGTTATATTCTACTGTGGGTATGCATGCCCTCATGATCCTGAAACTGGAATAATAGCATCTGTTGCTCCACTCCTGTGCTCTCTTACCTCCTTGTACTCTGATCCAAGGGTATATGGAGTGGTGCAGACCAACTGCCTCTCCAGTTGCTTCTGTTGCTGCAAAACAGCGGTGGTGTGAAGCAGAGGGGAAAGAGAGTGTGTAGAAAAGTACAGCTAGAGAGCACACATTACAAAGACTTATGGTTATGGAAGGCAGATAACCTCTCTTTCATCTTTAAGTGCTAGTCTCTATGCATATTCCATTGTGGGTGACTGACAAGCACTACTCAGGATGGAGAAGGGTATGAAGATCTCTGTGGTATTGATGACCACTGACCAAAGGATGCATCAGCTGAGGTGGCTTTCACTAAGGCAGCGTTGGATGAAGGTATGAACAGAACTCCAAATGACTGCTTTATTCATGTCAAGGCGTAGCACTTCTCAAAGCAGAGCTACTGAAAGAGCTCTTGGCTCTGGTGGAGTGGGCCTTTACTCCATAAGGTGGAGGAGCATTCGGTAACTGGTAAGAGCAGATACAGCCAGAGGCCCACTTTGACAGTCCTTGTGGAGATATTGCTTGGTCTTTCAGGTGTTCCACTAGGGCTACAAAACAGTCTAGATGATCTCCTAAAGGATTTTGTTCTCTGTATTCCCAGGTGAACAGCTGATAGAGTAATGTGATGACAAAGATACCAGTTCCATAGGTGGACTGCCTCTATGCAAAAGGGTGATCCTGCTCCCGTTTGTTGATGTAGAACACAGTTCTCACATTGTATGACACCAGCTAAATAAGTTGCAAATGAATGAATGGTAAGAATCTTTTACTGCAGGGTGGGCAACCTTTGGCATGCAGCCCACCAGGGTAAGCCTCCTGCTGGGCAGGGCCAATTTGTTTACCTGTCATGTCTGCAGGTTCAGCCGATCGTAGCTCCCACAGGTTGAGATTCAGGGAAGTGGTAGCCAGCACATCTCTTGGCCCATGCCGCTTCCCGCAGCCCCCATTGGCCTGGAGCAGCGAATCCCAGCCAGTGGGATCTGCGATTGGCCGAACCTGCAGACGTGGCAGGTAAACAAATTGGCCCGGCCCGCTGGGGGCTTACCGTGGCACGTCACAGGCCAAAGGCTGCCGATCCCTCTTTTAGTGGCTTCTTGGACTGCTCTGAGTTCCAGAAGATGCACTTGTACCCTAGACTCCTGAGGAGTCCATTTTTCTCGAGCTATGTTTGGCCAGATGAATGCCCTAGCCTACAAGGGAGATAACATCTTCCAAGGAGGTGCAGCAAATGGGGACTCTTACGCACACGTTCCCTGTCCTATCCCCCAAGCTAGAGAGTCTCACACTGTAGGAGAGAACATAACTATTTTTTTTCTCTGTTGTGCCCAAGTTTGTAGACAGTACAGCTGGAGTCATCCTTCAGGTCAAGATCCATTTACCACTTCTGTCTGTTTAGGGATTGGATTATCAATACTGGGGTGAGGATCCTGAATCTTAATTTTAGGATAAAGACATTGAAGTGTCATCTGTATCCTCCTTTCTTAGGGGATCGAAAAATATTTGGAATAAAATCCCTTTCTACCTGAGCATTAGGTTACGGGTTCTATGGGTCCCCCAGAAGTAGGGAGCCTATTTCCTATAAGAGTATCCTTTCATGAGAGCAGACCCTGGAAAGGAATGAGAAAGGGGGGGTTGGAAGGGAAGAGGGGAACTCTATGGTACAACCAAAGTGGATAGTATCAGGTGGAGGTATATATCCCCAAGGAACCCAGGGTTACCCTTTAGTATTTTCATGAGTGTGAGGCCTTATTCAGTCAAAAGATTGACACATTGTTTCTCTCAAAAGGCAAATCTTCCACCATGGACTTTATTTCCTCTGGGAAACAGTGCTGGCCAGCATGCTCCTTGACTCTTCAGCCTGTTGTACAAGAGTCTTCCTAGCCCAGATCTGATTCCAGGGGACTCAGCCTTCTCCATGACGTGTTTCCTAAGCCTGAACTCCCCAACTTGACAGGTTTGCGACATAAAGGAATGGCTGATACTGCACTGAGAAAGTTTTATCAACTTTTGTAGACAGTTCGCCAATATTTACAGATTTTCATAGAAATGTCATTTAATACTTTACAAAAACTGAGTCGAAGATCAGTTGTGAACACTGGAGGGCTCCATCCCAGACCATGAGGCAATAAGGAGGAACTGGAGAGATGGTCAGTCTGAATGACCTCTTATACTCTCAGATCAGAATACAAGAAAGAGTGCAGGTATGGACCAATAGACTCCAGTTGCAAGAATCTTCTGGTCTCAGACACATTTGTATCCTCAGTGGAATACACATAGGGAATAGCACTCGGAGAAGGAGTTTGTACATAGAGTATATTAGGAACAAAAGAAATCACAGCAATGGAATAGGCCTGTTACTGTATGGAATGGCAAAACTGTTAAATGGTGATGCAGAAAAGGCAGAAGTGGTTCAGTTAACATTTCAGTTTTGTATTTGGAAAGAAGGATGATGTACGGTATTGCACATGAAGAAATACTTTCCAGTCCATTAGTAACTGAGGATCCTGTTATGCAATATGTAGTGGGGATAAACATTTTTGTATCAACAGACCTGGATAACTTGAATAAAGAATCCCAAATGAGTTGGCTAAGGAGGTCTCTGGTCCACTGATGTTAATTTTTAATAAATCTTGGAATACCAGCAAAATTCCAGAAGGCTAGAAGTGTGCTAATATTGCACTGATATATAGACCAGTTAGCCTGACATTAATCCTGGGCAAAATGATGGAAAAGGTTTTACAGGATCCAATTGATAAAGGACTCAAGAATAGGAATATAATTAATGCCGATCAACATGGTTTTGTGAAAAGAGTTAGTCAAACGAGATTACCAATTTAGATGACAAAGATAACTGTGTAGGATATATTACTTTGACTTAGTATACTGCAGGGCATTGATTTAAAAATTGGCACTATAAAATATCAATAAAGCACATGTTAAATGGACTAAAAAATGTCAGATCTCAAAATGTAGTAATCAATGGGGAATCATCAAGTGGAGATGTTTCTAATGGGGTTTTTGCAGGATTTGGCACAGAGCCTGATACTATTCAACATTTTCATCAGTGTTCTGGAATATATTTCCAAGATACGTTCAGCCAAACACAATTTATGCTTTTGTCATACATGAGTTATCAGGCTTAATACAGCAGTAACTGCATAAAACGTAATGACCTGTGACATAGTCCCTTCTGACCTTAACTCTACAAACCTGAACTAGCATTCATATGAATGAATATTTATTTAGTTCTTTATAACAACAAATATACAGCGAGCTTAAATGAAAGCATTTTGGAAGCTTTGTGGGACTAAAAACAGTTGAAAAAACCCAGACCTTATGTGGTATCATTATGTCTCTCGAGAGCATATTGATCAGATATTGTGTATGAGGTTGGATTTCAGAATATGGAATCCATTGATGTGCCTATGCAGAGCCTCATTGATTTCAGTGGGGCTCCATGCAGTTGCAGCAGTCTCCCATTTGCCTACCAAATTGCAGGACAGGAGTGCAAGGTAGGTATTAAAGTGGCTTAACAAAGATATAGGATGCTGTCTGAACAAAATTCGTGTGCGCACTGAAATGACCCCATTTTCATTGTCAGTAAGTTACTCCTTATGCCTGTTCCAAGTGCTGACTAAACTCCTAGCCTAACTAGATATAACCAGACACAGGGGAATGGAAATTCAGCCAGCCACTAAGTTGAATAAAGACGTGTTTTTTTCCAATTTACCTTAGCAGCAAAAAATTCAAATGGACTTTATGACAAATGCCAGCTAAAAAAGAGCATTGCTATGCCTTTTACTTGTATATATATTTCATAATAAAGAAAGCTTAAATATGCTAAAAAAATCCTTTGATGTATGATATTACATATGTATTCAGTCCTGATCACCACAAGAGCTGAGCATACAAGAAACACAAGGAAATGAATTTACTCCAACTGATACCTAGCTTTAAGATTTACTAATTAACTAATCTATTGTCAGTTTCTCAGCTAACTAGACAGCTTCACCTTGTCATTTAAAAAAAAATTGTTGACAATGGGCAGCCTTCATATCTCTGTAAACAGAGAGAGATCTGGCATGATCGGACTCTACAGTCTCAAAACAAGAAAAATGTACTTTCATTTTTCTAAGTACACCTATCTCATCAGATGCATTAAAACCTGTCTTACGAATTTACATCTCCCCTGGAAGAGCAGTGAACCAGGAAATATTATTTTCCGAGACCTTAGATGGCTTTAGCTACATTGAGGACAGCTGACATTTGAATGTCTTAGTACAGAACGTATCTTCAATATAAAAGTGTAGAACAGCTCTTTTGGAGTTAATCATTTTTCAGTTAAATACAGATTTAATTTTAATAAGATCCTTATTATATTTACATCCACACAGTCAACGTCCACGTGCTTTTCATTGCAACTCCTTAATTTATACTTCCAAATATTTTATGTAATGGTATGGCGCATATCTACCTGAAGGCTTCCTAAGTTTAAAAAGTGAGTCAATAGTTCTTATAACAGTTAAACCTGATCAAAAGAGAAAGTTTATATACCAAGCTGTACATTTCCTTTAAATTACAGTCGGACCCTGCAATACCACAACGATTGGGATCCAAAAAACCCCAATCGTGGTAAATGCAGGGTTGCGGGCTCACGCAAGAGCCACATGCGCCTCACATTATAAGCGGATTCGTGCTATAGCGGGGTATTGCAGGGTTCCACTGTATCTTCAAATAATTAAACTTTCCCTTCCAGAGTTTATGCAGAAAAGTCAACTTATTGCTCTTGCAATTGATATGAATTACAATAGAATTTTTACTCTATTTTTTCATTTTTGTTTTTCAGCGTTATAATTTGCAGTACAGTATATAATTTTCTGGAATCTGAGAAGTTAAGCTAAATTATTTTTGCTTCACCATAGAGCATATAACAATATTTAAAATGATTTACTACAAATTAACAAATCATAGAAAGTCATAAGCAAATGTGTGGTATGCTTCAGTCACTGAGGTGAGGATGAAGCACTTAAAAAAAAACAGTAAGAAAATCGGAAATCGTTGGCCACAAGAGGGCAACCAATATTCTCTTACCAAACCATAGTTCATATTAGCATGTTTCAAATTTCAAGCACTGTGATATTTTAACATATTAGGGAGGTGGGATTGGGGGGCAGGAAGAGAAGGAATTATTTGGAATTGTAGCATTTTTCAGGATGCCTCTTCTTCTTAGGTGGTTTTGACTGTCATTTTATTTTATTTTTTAACTGTACCTAGGGAATTATGAATTATAAACGTTATTAAGGTACCAAGTAACTGGCCTGATCCAAAGCCCACTGACGAGAGAAGGGCCTCTTTCCATAGGCTTCAGATTAGGTCTTGAAGATTCTGCCTAATCCATTATTTTTGTCTTAATTGTTTACACACAAAGTGCTTTGGTGAATGTGCAGAAATAATTAATAATTTAGATATTCACATTATAACATTTTATTCATTTTTAAAATACTCATAATCACTTTAAAAGTTTTTTATTATTATACTATACTATGAATGACTGCACAGAAATATTGGATTATTGTCAAAACTGTCTGGCTAAACACAATTATTTAAAAAGCATAACAATTGTTATATCAGGCTAAATCAGTCCAGCCAACAGAGCATTAGGATCCAATGCCAGTAGAATAAAGAAGGCTAGTTGATGATTTCCAAAACACTTCTTCCTGCCTGTGAATACATCTGTGGGTAACTTAGTTGGAGGCAAAAAGTGTTGCAACCTATTCACAAACTATTTAAAATTTTGATACTATAAAATATTTATTTCACATGGTATTTAATGACCATTATAATTTATATTATTTATACTTTATTCAAAGGAACACTGGACTTGGAAGAAAAAAACATGGCTCTGGCTGAAAATGTCATACATACTATAGAGAAGGTAGGCGAGGGACTATCTTTTACTGGACCAACTTCTGTTGGTGAGAGACCAGCTTTCGAGCCACACAGCTCTTCTTCAAGTCTGTGCCCTCTATCCCTTCTATAGGGGTCAGGCTGTGATACAACAACTCTTACCTTCAGCCTGACTAACACATTACACCAGACCTGAAAAGCAGCTGTGTGTAGCTGGCAAGTGTGTGTCCCTCACCAAAAGAAGTTGGTCCAATAAAAGATACTACCAAACCCAACTGGTCTCTCTAATCTCCGGGGACCGACACAGCTACAACTACACTGCATACATACTATAGTTAAGGTAACACAACTGGCATAACAAATAAATCCGTGGAGGGAAAAATCTATTTATTCAATTTGCTAAACGGGTCTCTCAGCACTCCAGGTATAGCCAATCAGCTAGGCTCCAACCCCACAACTTGTTTTGCAGGCAGGCAGACACTAGTGCCTGAGTGGAGTCCCAGGGAAGTCAGTGGAACTCTGAATAGGGTGTAGGAGACCACCAGCATGAAGTTCAGCACTAGTTAATTCCTTCCCTAAAAAGGAATTTTTAAAATATCAGAGGAAAAAAAACAAAAACAAAACCAACCCACACAATAAAAAAAATTGGTCATACTTTATATTAAGGTTCTGTTTATAAATGATTAATAGAAGTTATAAGGTTTTTAGGAGACATGCACTAACTGTATGTGTTGCAGATTATAGGTAAATTAGCAGGTGTTATAAAAGGTTATAATCTATCATCATAAGAAACTTGTTAACCTTGTTCAAAGTTAATAACTAATGACCATTTTTAAAAAACTTCTACTAATCATTAGCCTTTTAAAAAACAATTGATAAGACTAGCAAAACCACTTTCTTTATTCCCTAAAATCAGGACATGTTATTTAAAGCATTCTCTGTGAGAAACTAGGATTTTTTAAAGTCTCATTTTAAATAAAACCTGACAGTGTCCCTTTAGAAGACATTCAAGTACAATTTGTCTAAACGTTTAGATTTTAAAAAAATGCACACACAATTACAAAAAGCATCAACGTGCATATATACAAGTTAATACAATGACTTTAATACAATACAATCTAGAACTTCCCATAAATATGTTTGGGACCCAGATATTGCACCATTGTGTTAGTGCAGGGGTCAGCAACCTTTCAGAAGTGGTGTGCTGAGTCTTCATTTATTCACTCTAATATAAGGTTTCACGTGCCAGTAATACATTTTAATGTTTTAGAAGGTCTCTTTCTATAAGTTATAATAGAACAAAGCTATTGTTCTAAAGTAAATAAGGTTTTTAAAATGTTTAAGCTTTATTTAAAATTAAATTAAAACAGAGCCCCGCAGACCAGTGGCCAGGACCCGGGCAGTGTGATGCCACTAAAAATCTACCCGTGTTGGTGCATGCAAACCAGAAAGTAAATTAAACTAAAAATTAAAATTATCTAGTCTAAATTATTTTCACTGACTAAAGCTAAGAAATGCAACTAGTAAACAAAGCATAAATAGAGAAAACTAAATCAGGATTTTAAAATTCAGTTTAATAATGGTCTATTTGTTACGGATGGAAATGTGTTTAATTATTTAGCCAGTGTCCTTTAAAGGGTGGGGAGGGGGGGAAAGAGTAATTATTGGGGAAACAGTTGCTCTAGAACATGTATAATACTGTACTGACAAGTACAGAGGTCAAATGACTGGTTAATATTTTGAGATCATACTAAAGACAGAGCCCTGCCAAATTATTTATAAAGCATCACAAACCTCTCTGGTACTGTATAAATAATAGTGGAGAGCTGCGAGCAAAGTAATGAAATAACATCCCTTCATTGGGGATAATGGAAGATGCAAAATTGTTTGGGAAAAGGTTGCTTTAGGAGAGTTTCTTGTGACTCTATATGAAGGGAAATGGGTGCTGACCACTCATAATGGTGCAGGATTTAGCCATCAGGAGTGCAGAGCTGGGAATGCTCATCACTGGAGGATACCTGTTCAGCACCTTTCCTCTGTTGCCTGACCATCCAATAGCCTTTTATATTACCCATCTTCTCAAACAAGTCCAATTTCCATGACCCCCCCATTCTTGTTGTCTTTAACAGTTACCTAGTTTTGAGACATCCTAGTGTATTAACATACACTGTTGCCACCCTCCCAACCTTCAACCGAGGACGGACAAAGCAACACCTTGCGACAGGCACTAGATCAATGGGGGCATCAGTTCAAACGTGGCCATATCCTTGTGTGTTTAAATTATACTTTTACAATGCATAACATGCAGAGAAGTGTAATGAGGTCAAGGAAAAGCATCAAAGAAGCTTTGGCTCATTAGTACCCTTTTTTCTTGTGGAAAAGTGCCTTCTCGGACTCACCAGGCTCAAGTCCTTTATACTCTGCAGAGACAAGTGTGGGCAAGGCAGACCTCCTAGAATGCCCAAGGGCTAGCTCCTCCTTCCCTTAGTCAGTTCTTTGGCTGGTTTTTTCTCTCTTTGGCCAGGGAATGCAGCCTCCCTTCCTGGAGGGGCTCCCTGTCCTGCTGCCCCGAGCCTACTGGCAGCCTCACACCTTCTCTTCTCTACCCCTCCCCCCGCTTCCTAACAGGGGAAGGTTTAAAAAAGTCTCTGACCGTGCTTAATTGGCATCAGCTGATCTTAAGTGAGTCTCTGACAACCTCTACTCAGCTGAACCCAATTAACCTGTGGTTACCTTTCTTCATTTGGCCAGGAGAGGGCCTTTTAACCTTCTGGGAATGCTTACCATCCACCCCCCACACACCCCTTCCTTGCAGCTGTCTGTTCTGGGTTTACTACATCTTTAATTTAAAATGGGTGATTTCATCCTTGCTGTTTTATATTCACAGTGGCTCATCCGAGATTGCCGCTTTTCTATTTTTATTGAAGGAAAACTATAGTGCATGGATAAAGGGCATCAACATTAATATATTTTAAAACCAAGATTTTGCATCATATTACTAGGTTATTTTATATTCTGGAAGAAATATTTCTCCTTTCAGCAGTTATGGGATTACAAGTGATGGGAAAGGGCATCCTACTTACTCACATTAAATGTACAGTGCTGGCAGCCACAACATAAGCTTTTGACAGCGCTCTGCAAACCACCAGCTGTGTCCCAAAGATGTCATCTTGTTTAAGTCAAAATTCAGTTTAGTTACTAGCCTCATCTCCTACAATTTCTGGGTTAAATCGTTCAATTCCCAACTGAGCTAGACTGGTGGTAAATTGAAACCATAGTAATTGGAGAGATTAAAAATAATAATTAAAAATATCTTGACAAGTGCACACTTTGGAAAGGGTCCTGGTATTTATCTACCATCAGGTTTGGCTAACAAGTATATTTTAATGAAATTAGTGACACTGGCCCAGTTCCATTTTCACAGGCACTAGCAGTTTGTATAGTGGAGATGAAGAGCTGGGATAAATGCCAGGCCAGTACTACTCTACAGTGTTCTGTCAGCATAGTGATATTGGTCCTGGGTGTGGAAAAAAAACCCAAAAACCCCTGGCTGACAAACCTATCCCAGCAAAATCCCACCTGTAGATATAGTTATGCTCGAAGAGCAGTACTTCTGGTGCTATAAACAATGGCATTTGGGAAGGTGATGTTACTATGCTGATAGAAACAAAACCTCCTAGTGGTCTTGACATCATGCAAATTTAGTGGATACACTAATGTTCTGAAACTGTTCTACCACGTTCAAAAAACGTTCAAAAAAGGTTCTTATTTTGTTCAAATGTATCCAATCATGAGATTTAGTTGATTAATCTGTTCCACAGAACACTCATAATGAGCTAGTGTTTGCTGTCACTCCAGTAATGTTGTGCTTTAATATTGTAGGCTAGAGATTCATAAAATATACATTTTAGCCCTGATTACATTTCTCTAGTCTTCCATCCCAACGTAAGTAATAAGTAGAGGTTGTCATTAGATTTATCCATACAAGCCTGGAAGCAGGGATTTTGTCACAGAACTTATTTCACTCACTGGTTGATGGATCCTAACTGAAGTGTCCAGAAAACCTTGTCTATTTAGACAGGCTTTTGTACAAAGAATTAGTTTATGGGAATGGGAGTGTGGTGGTGGTATTCTTTGCTAGGGTGTTTGCAGTTTGTTTTAGCACAGTCTGCGCCAATTTTGATTTAGGTTATGGTTTTAAATATGTTATATAAAAGGAAAAGGAATGAGAGTTTTAGCTTCTAACATTGGCTGCCCAGTGATGATTCAGTCAGAGGGGTATGTATCAGTCACCAAAACGAGAAGCAAGGATACTCAGAGACAGAGGTACCCAGAAATCTCAAGGCTGCTTCCACTGCCATGGAAGAGGCCTTTATGCTCAAAAGGGAGGCATAAGAAGTTTGGGCCCGCTGAACTCTGTCTCAAGGAAGAACAAAAATGGACATCACAGTTGCCACTGAAGAAATCTGGGCATTGCCACATCTGTGCATCTTCTGCCTGTCTGGATCACTGCTTGCTTTATGAAGAACTAGAAGGTGTTTGCCTGGAGTTGAGGCACAAGATTAACTGACGATAACACAGCATCCAATCTAAAAAAAATGCAGCTTGTCAGAAAAAAATTATCTTAAGTGGTGACTGCTCCATCTTCCTTTTAGGTTCAGCCACTGAGGGAAACCATTTGATCCAGATCATTAAATAGAATCAGAAAGGTAGCCGTGTGAGTCTGGAATAGCAGAAGTAACAAAGAGTCCTGTGGCACCTTAAAGACTAACTAAAGTATTGAAGCATAAGCTTTCGTGGGCTAATACCCACTTCGTCGGATGCAAGCAGTGGAAGTCCACTGCTTGCATCCGACGAAGTGGGTATTAGCCCACGAAAGCTTATGCTTCAATACTTTAGTTAGTCTTTAAGGTGCCACAGGACTCTTTGTTAGATCATTAAATGAGTGTCAGCAATCTTTCATTTCTATTGCAGGAAATGTATTCTAGAATTGTTAATCTCACTGGATCTTTTTTCTGATTGCTCCTCCTTTCAGGCATTACTTTTTCCTGAGGCATCTTCAGTTGGGGATGAGGAAAACTGGGTCACTTTGGAGATGGCTCATGACACTTGGTAAGGGACATAACTGTTTAGTTTGTTTATGAACATTTTAAAATCAGATCAGTTTTTCTTCAATTTTCTTCAGTGCTGATCTTTTAGTTTCCTTGCATTCTGCCTTAAGTTCACTGCTTATTTTACTTTTCAGGCAATATTAAAACAAAACTCCTCTGTACTGAAAAGATAGCAAAGAACGGCTATATAGGGGGGAAACAGTCATGATTACAGGTTTTTCATTAGTGTGCTCTCTTCTTAAGCTCCATTGAACAACCATTATATATATTGAAGCAAAGTTCAAAACATGCTTAGCACTGTACAGATTTAATTAAACATGCATTAACATATGTAGACATGTT
Source organism: Sternotherus odoratus (assembly GCA_032164245.1). Lineage (NCBI taxonomy): Eukaryota > Metazoa > Chordata > Testudines > Kinosternidae > Sternotherus > Sternotherus odoratus. The sequence goes on along the minus strand of JAVMKO010000001.1, from coordinate 153,584,913 downwards.
TCAGAGTATTTTCAGAATTTTTTTCAGTAAAAAGATCAATGTATGTATGTATTCATCCCCCTTATGAATACATATCCAGTGCTCATATGCAATAGAACAATTCTGAATTACACAAATTTAACAAATATAAATGTATAAAAATCATTTAAATTCAAAATTTGAGGAACTGAACACCATTAGAAATACAGTACATATACACTAAGAATTTTCCACTTTTATAGACTTCAGATCAAGTTTATCATCTCTCTCTCTCTGCCCGTCACCCCCTAGGCGGGGTATGGGCCACCAACCACAGAGCACTCCATCTCTGTTGTTGGCGTTTCAGTAGCAAGTTGGTTCCCTACGGGGTGGAGTTGCTAGCCCCACGCCCATGTTAAGCCTACAGCACCTGGTATTCCTAGGAGGTCTCCCATCCAAGTACTAGCCAGGCCTGACCCTGCTTAGCTTCCGAGATCAGACAGGATCGGGCGTGTTCAGGGTGGATTAGCCGTACAAGTTTATCATATAAACATATTAATAAAATACTTTAAACAGCACTTAAAATGAGCAACTTGAGGGGGTTACTTCGACCTGCAGGAAATCTTATTGTAACAGAATGTGTCTGACTAGTTAAAGGGAAAATGACAGGGGATAGCATCACATCGACATCTACAATAATAATGGTTACGTTCCTGGGCAAACAACTTTATATTCAAATACCTTATTCCTGCAATGGAAGTGGATAATCAACCCAACTTAAAAATCAATCTAAGCTACAGTTTATATTGTAATGACTAATCAAGTTACAGAATCTGAAGGTCCATGGCTATATACACAGAAAAGTTTAAAATATCCAGTCAGTTTTAACTGCTATTTTTCATTCAATTTGAAAGCGGTAACAAAAGGAAGAATAAGAAAGAACAAGATAAGCACAAGTATGATAGGGACAGTCACATTTATTTGTACACTTAAAAGGGTACAGGAGGAAGAGAAAACTAAAGACAAACATGCTCTGCTTTTGAATAAAGACAGGCTACTGTTTTCTCTAACAGATTTATTTCAAAAAGTACACAAGTCTGTCATGAAACTACAGCATTTTTGTATTTTTTTTAAACAAATGGACTCCTACAAATTTCAATGCTTCTACTTCAAATTCTTAAAAAACTTATAAAACCTCATGCTGAAATTCATATCCATATCAAATACTATGCCTTGTGCATGTGAAGTACTGAATACCTTTTTCCAGTTACAGACATTTACTCCATTAGGCAGTATTGCTTTAGTATAATTAAGTTGAAATGTACCGCATCATTGAGAAGCTCAAAGGCCCTATAAACCCTACTGAAACACTGTGTTAAGTGTTTAAGTGATACAATGAACCTAATGTGGACTTTCCTCCTACATGGCAAGAACAAAAGTTTGTCATAAAAACTACTGTCTATACCGTTGGCTTCCTTTATTGCAGAAAAGCTCTGATTTACAGACAGATATTTTAAACACATCTTTAACACTTAGCTATATTGTTGCTAAACAAGAGGTATGAGGCCATTTAATCTGATGTAACAATATACTACACAACATTAGATTAAATGTGTACTTTTGTACATTTCTGAATAGACAAAATACCAATTAATGGCATTTACAAAAATATGATAGGTATTTATTTTGCCGAACTGGAACAAGGCATTTTTAACGCATTAAACGCTTAAAAAATTTACTCATGAAATTTCAGTGTAAACTAACACCTCACAAAAACACCTTTAAATATCTGTTTCAGAAAGTTTTTTAAAGGAAGTTTATGAAATCTGGTCTAATGTAGTGTTTTTTCAAATTACATAAGGCTCTCACACTTTATTCATCCCAAACTAAAATCAGAGTATGCCCCACTGACAATGGAAAAGTAAACTTTTAGTCATCTAACTAATTATTACTTCTTCAGTTCATTTAGATTTAATATTTACAAAAGAGTTTATTTCAACTATAAGATTGTGTGAATGAGGCATTGAGGATGGTGTGTTCTAATTGGTGAACTAACTGTCCTTGCTTCCTATAAGACTTTTCCTTATAAGTCTTATCTGTAACAATTAACATTCTAATAGCCAGGGGGAGGGGAAGAGTACTGGGACAAGCTATTTGGTCCCATCCACTCCCCTTCTAAATAGAGAATACATTGTTAATCTGGTATCTGCTTTAAATAAAATTAGATGTCTGAATTTAAAAAAAACCCAGTAATTTACTAATTTATAGTAGTAATAAAGTGGCCTTCATAATAAGGCTTTGTCCATTCAATAGGCCTGCATGTTAGGTACTTGAGGCAAAGTCTATCCCAAGTAGGTAATCCTATGTATTTCAGAGGACAGTGTCAGTTCCTGTTACTTTATCTTCCATGCAATTTCATAAACAGACATTGTCAAAGCTTCAAGGCCTAAAAGCTATGTTTTGAGGTCACATCATGCTGTCCTTCCACTCTTATCACTTACTCCTTTCTTGTGAGCTGACAGGGCATTAGATATGCACAAATGCTGCTACATCTGCTTTAGTGTAATACGTTTATGTTCTTCAATATCTTGCCTGTTTACCTGACAGGAGTATGTAGTACTGGACAATGCAATGAGAGCCCATCTCACTAACATGTCCACAGATGGATTAATCAAACATTTTAGACTTTTAGCTAGTTGCCCAGCCCTACTACTGGCTTGGAATCTTTGCTTTACCTCCTGTTTTGCACAGCATATCAATTTTCAAGATTGACATAACAGCATTTTAAAAATAACAAACACCTTACTTTACGGGTAGATAAAATATTTTGTGCATCACTATATCATTCAACCATGACAGTCTCTCTTCAGTGTTTATAACTGGATACAGAAAGGGACGGTCTTCATTCCCTACACCGGGGTTCTCAAATTCAGTCCACTGCGACACCCTTCTAACAACAAAAACTAGTATACAACTCCAGAATGGGGTGGGTGGGTGGGGGGTAAGCCAAAGCCCAAACGCTTCAGCCCCAGGCTGGGGGCCTGCTACCTGAGCTCTGCTGCCTAGGGTTGAAGCCTTCTGGCTTCGGCTTTGTCCTGGATGGTGAGGCTTGGGCTTCAGCCATGGCCCCCAGTAAGTCTAAAACATCCCTGGGAACCCCATCGGGGTCGCAATCCACATTGGAATCCCCCCCCCCCCCCAGTTTGAGAACTGCTGCCCTACACTTTCAAAAATTCCTTAAAATAAAATAAAAAAAAATAATTGTATTCATGTGTCTGGAAAATAACTACAAAGTAGTACATATCACATGTGAGGGTTCTAATCATTCAATCTGGTACTACAGCGAAAGTGAAAAGTTTTCAGGAACAAAACCTTCACTAGCTTGTAAAGAGAAGTTCAAGCAAAACTGAAGCGCTTTGAAATACAGAACATTATGCAGAGTTTCTTAAGCCACATCCAAAATATTGGCAGGAAGAAGTACAAATATAAAAAGTATGCAAGAAGAAATCAGGTCACAGTGTTGTGAAGTCTGTACCTTCATGTTTAAGAAGCACCTTTCAAATAAAAGCAATTTAGGCACCAGAAATTTCTTTAAAAAACTTAAGTTACAATCAGGCATAAAGTTTATTGGAAAGGCACAGATGAAAGATAAAAGTATCTTAGTTCTAACAGTATCTGATTACAATCTTAAAAAAAGATGTCCCAAAATGTGGAAAGTTTTATACATCTCTAAAATACTTAGTATCTAGTTCATTCTCTAAATTCAGAATGAAAAGGGTTTATATACTTTACATAATAATCCAGATCAAAAAATGTGTATCTACCTACAACTAGGACAAACATCTAAGAGAAAGCTGAATAATTTCACAGACCTAGTCAGCTACAGAAAAAACAGACAGACACTATAGCCTTAAGCAGAGGCAGGCAAACTACGGACTGTCCTGCCAGCTCTTGAGCTCCCAGCAGGGTAGGCGAACCCCCGGCTCCTCCCCTACTGTCTCCCCTTCCACGCAGCCATGCGGGCAGTGCGGCTTGTGCCTGCCCACCGCCCAGGCTTTCCAATAAGCCAATCCTGCTGCTCTGAGCGGCATGGTAAGGGGACAGGGATCTGGGGGAGGGATCAATAATGGACAGGAGTCCTGGGGGGCAGTCAGGGGGCAGACAGTATGGGGCGGATGGATGGGGTGGAGGTTTAGGGCAGGGGTTAGGGGTTGGGGAATGGGGGGGTAGGGTGTTGGATAGGCGTAGGAGTCCCAGGGGGCCTGTTAGGGGGTGGGGGAGAGGATTGGGGTTGGAAGGGGCAGTCATGGGACAGGAAGTGGGGGAGAAGGAAGTTGAATAGGAGGTAGGGGCCTAGGAGGTGGTAAGGGGTAGGGGCTCCTGGGAGGGGCCTGTCAGGACAGATATGGGGTAGGGGTCAGGCTGTCTGAGGAGGCACAGCCTTCCCTATCCAGCTCTCCATATAGTTTTGCAACGGTGATGTGGCCCTCAGGCTAAGAAGTTTGCCCACCCCGGCTTAAAGCTTCCCTAAACTCTTGAGAAAACCTTTTGTCTCACACAACTGTAATACAGATATACCTAGTATCTTTCACACAGGCAGTTCATACATTTACCTTAAATAAGATCAGTGTTGCACTCTATCTTCCTTTTCAGTTTGCAAAATATTTGGCAGTTTAATATCCACTACTGACATTTTCAAATTTACAAAATCCTTTGTTCTGAAAAACATCACTTTCACAAAGACTCAAACGGATCTAAAATTTGAATACACTATCCACAACAACCCAATAGCTATCATCACAAGATATCAACAGTACTTTAATAAGTCTGAAACTAGTACAGAAACCACACTTGAAAACTTTTTTAAAAGTGTGTAAATTGTGAAAGGTTTTTTTTTAAAAAAAAATCAACAAAACAATGAATTTTAGCTCTATATCTACAATTTTGTATAACCACAGTACATGAAAAAGAAATCTGAAATTCCATTTTTGTTGTGAGAAAATAAACAGAATTAAGTGTTTGGTACCAATATTTAAGAGGTTGGTTTGTTTTTAATGGGGACACCAAGTACCAAGTTCTTTTACCCCTTTTACAAATTCTGGGCAGATTTTACCAACTGATGAGCACTCAATTTCCCATTAAATCCAGATGGAGCTTCTGCATGCTGATCTCTTTGGAATCAAAATGTGGATTTAAAAACCTAAAGTGAGATTTAGAAAACTAAAGCAAGGTTCTGAAAATCTTAACAGACAAATATCTATCCCGCATAATTTAACTATTCATCCACAAACACATATCCATTTTTCATGGGAAAACAACAGTTGATCTGAAGTTTTGGAAGACTAGGTCCCGTGAGTAAAAAGTTGGTATAAACCTGACCATGCCCCTTTAATGCCAGTGAACAGTTTTGGGTTGCTTGGCAGAACTATAATAAAATACTTTTCTCTTAAAATTGGGGTTTCATAAAGCTTGCAAGGTCTCCTGTAGCATTTCCACTTGTTGCATTTAAACTCAAAATCAAGTTTATTAGTTGACTGGGTTCAATTAACTGCAACTGGTGGCCTATGATAAACAAGTTCTCAGCAATTCAGAAAATGCTCAAAAAACGCATTATAAATGTTAAAGATTTCCACAGACCTTCAGTAAAATATTTAGATCATTCAAGTACTGCAACCACTGTGGCCATTATCACAGAATGGCCAAAGCAGTCAAAATATTTAAGTCATTCCAAATTTTGAGGGTGAAGTCTCTGGAAACCTGATTTCATGGAGTACAGTTGCAATGACTTTTCACTCTCAAAAATATACAACTTTGTGTTTCAGATTCAGAATTCGACATCTAGCTGATATGGTGTTTCTTCATCTAAAATTCAAATACCTCCATTGTTTCATGTCTCACTAGGAACTTTTGCTAAAGCATTTAATATATTTTAATAACAGTTCAAAATTAATAAGCAAAAGTGATGGCTGTTCAAACTAACTGTTCATATTCTTCAAGGACAGTTTTGTGCACTTTTTTAATGTAGGTTGGAACAAGGTTTTTTGTTTTAAATATTTGTAAAGAATAAAAAAAAACATAAATTAACACCATTCTACACTATGGACCCATCCTTGCTTTGTGCTGGAATCATCACAGGGACGGCTCCCATTCTACTTAGATTAGGTGCAGCTACCTTTGACGGTGGAAAGTTTGGGTTTTGACCAGAAGAACGCTCAAAATCTTCACTTGGTACTTGATTATATGGAGTCTTGGCATATCCTTCCATATTGGAGGGAGACATTGAACCCAGAGAAGAACGATTGCTGCCTATATAACTGCGAGCTGTTGAAGTACGACTCTTTGGAGGAGGAACATCCTCTCTGAAAATAATTAAAGATAAAAATGGTTTAAACCAAGAATGTATTGGTATTTTGAGGAATTTGTAAAATTTCTGTTTTTTTTCTATTCCAAAAATAAAAATAGCAAAAAACAGTAATACTGTTCATTATTTTAAACAAAATATGTTTAAACTTTCAAATCCTTTTTAAACTGAACAAAACATTTAAACATATTAGAAAATAGGATACAGGCATATTAGTGGATACTATATTAAAAGTATACAGTTATGGGCTTAGTGGTCATACTGGCTTAGGTCAATGCAGAATTCTAATCAGCCATAATGAATATATTACCTACAAGAAAACATTAACAGGAAATTATTTTCTAGTTTCAGTTATTACTGTTCAGAAGGTAAAGACAATTACCAAAGATATTACCTAATATCATGATGCACTTCTTTTTCATATTTTTTCTCTTTACGTTTCTTACAGCAACAGAAGACGAGAAAGACCAATAAAAAGAGACCCAGAAGAGTTCCAATAACTGCTCCAGCAATTGTGCCAGCTGTATTTATATCTAGAATAGATTAAACACAAATTACTATGATACTGGCCTTTAGTTATGCAAATTTGGTTAAAGATTTCTCCTCTTACACCTTAACATAAAAACAAATGTTCCCTATATTGAGAAATATTACTGAACTGATACACGAGTACTTATACACGTTTAAATAAAAAAATAATCTTCATTCACATGGAAAGACAGTGCAAAAAGCTGATTTGTTTATTGAAGCTGAAAAAATGCTCAATACTCAAAAATATGACAAAATTAAAAATGGTGTCAGCTCCTATTCTAGAGTATATTTCTTTTACAGATTACAAAAGGAGCAAATGATTTTATTTCTTTAACTCATTCATCAACATTTCTGATTTTGCAACAACTACTATACAGCAAGTACTTACGAGGAGTGACATTTAGCACAACGAAACACTCATCAGTGCCAATTCTGTTTGTAGCCACACAACTATATGTACCAGAGAACTCTTCGGAGGCATTTTTCAGAGACAGTTCACCTGTATCTTTATCTACAAATATTGAAGAAACCTTGGTTAAAATTTCCCTTTAGTGGTCATTATTCAATATATCCAAAAGGTGTTAATCCATTACAACAAATTTTATTTAAAAAAATCAGTGTCTTAGTTATGTTGACATCAGTCTGAAAAAAAATGAGACATCTGTCAAGCTGCAAAGAGCCGTTGTATGCAATACAGTAAAACCTCGATTCAACGGACCCCGATTTAACGGACTTCGGATGCAACGGACAAAATTTCCGATGCATCCCAAATCCGTTTTTCGCGGGCTCGCTGCCGCCCCCCGGCTGCCGCCCGGGTCCCGGCAGCGGGAGGGCTTGCTGCCGCCCCCCGGCTGCCGCCCGGGTCCCGGCAGCGGGAGGGCTCGCTGCCGCCCCCCGGCTGCAGGCGGGCTGCTGGCTCCCGCCCGAGTCCCGCCAGCGGGGGGGCTGCCGGGTCCCAGCCGCCGGGTCCCGGGTCCCAGCCGCCGGGACCCGGGCAGGAGCCGGCCGCCGGGACCCAGACGGGCTGGCTGCCGGGTCCTGGCTCCTGGGTCCCAGCCGCCGGGACCCGGGCAGGAGCCGGCCGCCGGGACCCAGACGGGCTGGCTGCCGGGTCCCGGGACCCGGGTGGGCTGACTCACGGCTCTCGGCTGCCGCCCGGGTCCCGGCCCTGTGGCGGGCGGGCTGCTGCTCCGACAGCTCATTTTTATTTATTTTTTTAATTAAATAACTGACTTTCGGCTTTAACGGACACCCCCTTGCCCGAATTAGTCCGTTACATTGAGGTTTTACTGTACTATCATTCTTTTATGAATAACTGGAAGTTTATTCCATAGTATTCAATTTCGGTATTAAGTCTTGGTACTCGATAGCGCTAGTCTGCTGAGAATACTTCCTTGCCAAGAGAGAGTGTGAGGGATGTGTCTAACACAGGTAATCTGTGAGGAACCAGATCTTAAGACATTAAGCCTAGCCATAAAAGAAAACTTTAGCATTTAAAGGTGAAATAAAAACATGAAGACAAAGCCTATTATCCATCTTAAATATGTTAAAATAGCAAAGGATAAACATTACTCAATAATGATGTCGCCGGAAGTTCCCCTGTTCCAGGTAATTTTCTCCAGTTGTAGGACAAGAGTGGGGAGCCTTCTTGTGATACACATTTCAGAGTAAGGTCTCTTCCTATTTCTTCTGATCCTTCAATGTAGCATTTAGTCCTTGCTGGCTTTACTAATAAAGTATTATTTAAATTAATTAAAAGTCAGTTATGGTGTCAATTAATTAATTATGGACATAATTTTTCACAGTACAAAACTTGAAATCAGCCTATGTTTTTTAACTCTTATGCTTCATACAAAGGGCAAACCAATTTTAGAACCATTTTCAAGAAATGTTAGTTATTTCTACATTTTTGTCCTCCATCCCATTCCACTGGGGGAGGAGGGATATCAATCCTCTAATTTTTGAACACTAGATAATATGGCTGTCAATTAATCTCCGTTAACATCTGCTATTAATTGAAAGCAAACTTAACATGTTAATTTTTTTAGCACACAATCATATACATGTGTGAGGGCGCGAGGCATCAGCAGCACATGGGGTCTGGAACCCCATGCAGCAAGAAGAGATGGAGCCCTGAGCAAGGCTGAAACCCAGAACCCCTACCCTCTATTTGAAAATATAGAAACTGTAAATAAATGGTATTCTAATATTGTTGAACAGTGTGATTAAAACTGCAATTTTTTAAATCTTGTGAATCATGTTTTTAAATCGCTTGACAGCCCTATTAATTTATCCCCTTACAATTCAGTATTAGATCATCAATTTATTTTACACCAGCACCTCTCTCATTTTAAGTGTCAAATCTAATATGGCATGCAACAATTTGCACTCAAACACATATATAGCGTGTAGCATCTGTACAAGCTATCTTACCAAGTACAGTCAACTTGATTTTTTGGCTTTCAACTCCAGGAGCTTTCTTCACTTTGCACTGGTATGTGCCTGTGTCTGTTGACTTTAGATTCAAAATATCTATGGAGCCGTCACCAGATCTGGGATCAGGATTAGTGAACTGTACCCGTCCATTCATTGCTTCATAGTAATTATTAAAAATCCTGTCTCCAGAGTACATAATAATCTAAAGGAAAGGAAAAAACAGGTATTTTCTTCAAACAAATCTGCATAGGAATTTGAATATTTCAAATGAACCACTGTTCTATTTCTTTGGAAGACATTTTTTCATGTTTAAAAAGAACTGTAGCCAGCACAATAAAAAAAAACCCCACAACACAATTTACTGATGGAAAATAAATAAACTCTATTAGTGGCTGTTTAAATTGCTATGTGCTAATACTTATACTGTAAACCTCTGCACAAAGGGGCTCATCTACATTTACTGGTATTGCTTCTAAAGAATGGAATGGGAAGAGGGCTAATATATTTTAAGATTAAAGAAATTCTTTAAAGTATTTCTTAGTAAAAGCAGACTTGTTTGGTTCAACATAGCATTGTGTTTAGCAGTAATGGAAAAAATGAAAAAATAAAATTATCCTGGACTTGTTTTCTCTTTACAACTCACTAACTTATAGAGAGCAATCACCTGTCCTAGAGCTTAATTATGTTTATATAACTCGCATTCCTTATTTACTATTCCTGTGTGTGGTGCTTCACAGACATGCAAGACCACAAGTTCCCTGACCTGAAAGAGACAAAATTCAGAGAACAAGAGGTGTTTATGGGCAGAAAGCTTTAACAGTCAGAGCTCTTACCACAGCTAGGAATTAAAAGGTCTCTACTCACTGTTTGTTCCTTCTTTTGATTATCTATTGGTATTAAGACCCATTCAATATCTAGTGGGCCTACATCCTCTGGTGAGAGAGTGAAAGTACATGGCAATGTAACCTTCTCTCCTTGAGCTTTATCAATCATAGGCTGGTCAGTTGGAGTTATCTTTAGACCTTTTGTTAGACCTAGAAAAAAAAAAGGTGGTATAAACAAGTGTTAAACCTCTACTAATTCAACAAACAATAACTAAAATCTATAGATAAACATTCAGCTTTTATGATAAACTTTCCATTAGACATAGGCCAAGACTTCAAAAGTAGAAACCAAGCAAGTTGCCCAATCATCCAAAGAGATTTGTTGGGTACTCAGCCCTTCACCATAATAGGAACTGCTTGGACCTCAGCATCTTTGAAAGTCAGCCTGTTTAGTATAGTATGTTAGTGAACAATGAAGCAAACTGGATATAATGTTAATCAGTCAACCTGGGGGTCCTATAAATAGTCACTTAAATCAGGAAAAGCTACACCCACCCTTCCTCATTTTCCATCTCCTACACAAACACACCCTAGTTTTATGCAACAAAAGTCACATAGAAAGCATACATATCATAACTAAAACCCTTTGACAGTGACTTTTTCATGTCAACAGTAAATGCATACCAGTATCCTAACACTACCTCTCTGGTAAAATGAGGACAAACAACATACAGCTACGGTCAGTTAAATCTGACAGGACAGTTGTGAAATCTTGATGTTAAATTACTTATTCTTGAAAACATAATTATCATTTTGTTTTAACTGAATGGGTGGGTTAATCTTTTCTAAAAATCCTACTGAGTTCTTAGATTTAATTTCTGTGTCAGCATTTTCTGCCTGATCTTCTCCTGGAAAAATCAGCATAATCCTCATTTGCGTGGTATGCTCCAGAACAAAAAGTTTTGAAGTAACAGATTCCACTCAATCCAATGCTTCAAAAGATAAAAAATAACTATACAATGACCAAACACGATTTACATTAAAAAAGATTTACATAAGCGGCTGGAAGCTATTTTTCCCATAATATTTTACCATCTAAAATCTACAACATGTTTAATCGGTCATGTGTTTTATAGCAGAATCACACAGTATTTGTTTAGCAATCAGGAAATGTTCCAAGAGGAACATTTCACTGTGTAAACTGTGAGATGAACTAGAAAGGTATTTGATGTTTTGAATCTATTGTTGGGTGTGAACATCTTTCTGAAAGTCAATATTTGTAATAGACTAGTAGGTTAAGTAATTTAAAATGGTAGTTTCTTATCTGAAGTCATAAAGCTAAAATTCTGTTCAGTAACTCCTCACTTAACATCATCCCGGTTAACGTTGTTTCATTGTTATGTTGCTGATCTATTAGAGAACATACTGGTTTAAAGTTATGCAATGCTCCCTTTGGCAACACCTGCTTTGTCTACTGTTTGCAGAAGCAGCAGCCTATTGGAACTAGCTAGTGGGGGATTGGAACCAGGGTGGACCAGTTGCCCCTCTATCAGCTCCCCTAAATTCCCTGTGGGGTAACTACCCAGCAGGCTATCAATTCAGCTGTACCTGGCAGTTCAGCTGTACCTTTCCATAGGGCTGGATTACCTAATAGGCAGACTAAGCACATGGTTGGGGCACCAGAGATTTAAAAATATATATTTTATATTTAAAAATAAAAACATCGAAGTAGTCATCATGGGAAAAATCAGAACTTTGTTAGACTTCCTTACACTCCTGTGGCAGTAAGTTTTTTCTCAACAGTCCAGTTACTTTATATATTCTTCTCTGCCTCAACACACTGATGGGCAGTTCTTAAAACATATTTGGGCAATGATCGTGTGTTGAAATCTCTTTCTAATACTAGCTGGGAGGCACATGTAATGGCAACAAGTGCAATTCTGGAGTCCTATTCAAAGATTGTGGATGCATTAGAAAGTATATAGCTGAAGACCAATCACAAAAGGGAGAAACTATACAAGAGGCAGAAAACATTGCAAACAAGATGCAAGGGAAACTAGAGTTTGTATTCATATTGACCATGTGGAATGAAATTTTACAATACTTTTACCACACAAGTAAAGCTCTCCAAGAAAGAATTGGATTTGAAAATATGTGCAGATCTCTGTCAATCACTAGCAAACCACTTACACACTTGGAGGAATGATTTCGAAATATTTAAAGACATATCAAAAGATATCTTGCCTGCTCCTAACTACAGAGAAGCCCAATCTCACAAGCAAATCAGGAAAAAACAAGCAAATGATACCAGTGCAACAGAAACAGCACTGAATTCTAGAGACAAATTTTGCATATCTATTTACTATCCTACACTTGAAGCTCATATGAAGAGGAGAGGTGAAGTGTACAAAGAAGTATCAAGTAGATTTTCTTTTCTAAACGATATGGACTTACATGACAGACAATATTCACAAGGTTCCCAAAAGCTAGTTGACTCATACCCTGTTGACTTGAACATGAATCTTTATGTAGAAGTACGGAAGTTCCACTGTTATATGCATGCAAAGTTTAATGAAACAGGAAAAATGAAATTTAGTCACATTGATCTTCATGACAATACTGAAAGATGGAATACAATGTGTATTTCCAAATGCAGAGGTTGCACTATGTATTTTTCTAACATTGATGATTACTAATTTCTCCACAGAACACTCTTTTTCTCAGCTAAAAAGAATAAAAAACCCTCAGAGAACAACAATGTGTCAGGACAGACTAACTTTCCCTATTGTGTATGGAAGCGGACATGCTTTGTCGAGTCAGCTTCGATGAACGTATCCAGAATTTTGCAATCAGAAAATCTAGAAAGAAGCTATTTTAATTTCAGCATACATGTAAGTTTTGTGTCATTTTGAAAAATAAAATTTTATTTTACGGTATAGTATTGGTTTTATTTCGAATTACATGGGGGGGCACCATAATCTTTTCAGTTCTTAGGGCCTCTAGAGGTCTTAATCCGGCCCTGCCTTCCCCCCATTGCTGTGTGCTGCTCCCGCCCTTTTCCTTGGAGCTGCCCCTGGGAGCCTCCAGCTTGCCGTGCAGGAGAGCGGGAGGGGAAAAAGGGGTATTAATGTCAGGATGTCCCCCTCCTGCATAGAATCATAAGACTGGGACACCCTGAAAGGTCATCTAGTACAGTCCCCTGCACTCGTAGCAGGACTAAGTATTATCTATTCCTGACAAATGATCGTCTAACCTGCTCCTAAAAATCTCCAATGATGGAGATTCCACAACCACCCTTGGTAATTTATTCCAATGCTTAACCACCCTAAGAGTTGCAAAGTTTTTCCTAATGTCCAACCTAAACCCCCCTTGATGCAATTTAAACCCATTGTTTCTTGTCCTATCCACAGAGGTTAAGAAAAAACATTTTTTCTCCCTCCTCCTTGTAACAATCTTTTACTTAATTAAAAACCTGTCCCCCCGTCTTCTCTTTTCCAGACTAAACAAACCCATTTTTTTCAATCTTCCCTCATAGGTCATGTTTTCTAGACTTCTAATAATTTTTGTCCTCCTCCTCTGGATTCTCTCCAATTTGTCCACATCCTTCCTGAAATGCGGTGCCCAAAACAGGACACAAAATACTCCAATTGAGGCCTAATCAGCGTGGAGTAGAGCAGAAAAATTACTTCTCGTGCCTTGCTTACAACACTCCTGCTAACACATCCAAGAATGATGTTTGCTTTTTTTGCAATAGCTTTACACTATTGACTCATATTTAGCTTGTGTTCCATTGTGACCCCTAGATCACTTTCCACAGTACTCCTTCCTAGGCAGTCATTTCCCTTTTTGTACATGTCCAACTGATTGTTCCTTCCTAAGTGGAGTACTTTCCATTTATCCTTATTGAATTTCATCCTATTTATTGGAGTAGTAGAGAAGAGATGTGGGAGCTTAGTCAACGTGTCATATGGTCAGATGGTAACCAAATTCTTAAATCACTCTTGGTCTGTCTCCTTCCTATGTGACAAGTGAGACAACAACCCAAGCAGTTCAATATGAGGTTATACAATATACAGAATCAGTTGAAACAAGTTTCTAGAAAAATATTACCAACACGTTATTGCCAGCCAGCCAGCATGTATCATTACCAAGGCCAGAGCATATCTTGAAAACTATGGTTTTAACACAGTTTGGAACCATCTATACTGGCAGGCCAGAATGTATTAGAACAGGGGTTCAGGACCCCCTAGGATGTCATGAGGTTATTACATGGGGGAGGGGTCACGAGCTGTCAGCCTCCCCCCAAACCCCACTTCGCCTCCTCGATAACAGTTTTAAATACATTTAAAAAGTGTTTTTAATTTATTTGGGGTGGGGGGGTCAAGCTCAGAGGCTTAATATGTGAAAGGGGTCACCAGTACTAAAGTTTGAGAACCACTGTATTAGAAACTGGTTTTCTGGAATTGTGTTTAAGAAAATATAAACATTCTTTCTAAACTATGATAGCATCCCGCTGTGGATTGAGACAAAACTCACAATTCAATCAAGAGCAGGATATTACCTCTCAGAAAAGATTCATACAGACCCTAAACCACAGTATTAAGCACATTTGGAGTTAAAAGGCTTTTAGAGGGAAGTTTATTGCTACCAAATAATCCTTACATTTGTTTAAAAATACGAAGGAAAGAAACAGTCTAGACACATTAACAAAGACCTTCAACTCCGGGTATGTCTTCACTACCCGCCAGGCGCAACAAACCGGCCGGACCTGCCAATGGTGCTTACCCTGGGGTGCCACGTGCCAAGGTTGACAATCCCTGTGCTAAAGTTAAAAGCCCACTTCCTAGTAACTGAAGTGAAGATGTTCTCCTGATGCAATATGCCTAGCCTTTCCACATGACTAGCAAGACAACGCAGGTAGAAGGAGAAAGGAGAAAATTAATTGACATGTCTTACTCAAGAAGATTTTTCTTTTACAAACCAAAACGCTTTTAACCACCAAGACTAGAATTAAGGATTCAGAACTTCTAACACAATTAGATCTTGTGTACCCAAAGGTAACTTTAAGGAATCTCCCACTGCTGCTACCACTGATGCAGTTGTATCAGTGAAAGCCTGAGTAGGAGCTAAAAATTAATCAAAGCTCTCACTGCTTCGAGCACTTTTGATCACCAAACACTTAATTTATAGTAGTAAAAATGTTAGAAGCTGCTACACTCTTCCCTGCACTTGTCCCACCTAAGCTACCAGTGCAGCTGAAGCAATCACTAGCTGGATTTCCATGCAGTCATGTTTTCAGCAAGTGTACCTGATACCAGCCAGCTCTTGGGGAACCAGAGCACTGTATCCAGCTTGTTTGACTTATGAAAGACACCACCCCTGCCAGCCTCTGCTTGAAATCAAAACCGATCAGAGAAAAGACTTGCAGAGAGCAGTGAAGAGCAGTGGGTGACAGGCCTAGAACCCTCCTGACAAGGGTGACAAGATTAAGGCAACTCCCTTAGCCTCATCTGCATCAAAGATGGGACAGGAATCTATCTTCATTAGCATACAGAATGGAGAACATAGATTCCAAGGCAAGAATTGCACTGAACTCTGGGACCAGAAAAGAAGGGATGCACTGCATCATGGGGGATCTCTGCTCCAGATGTTAATGAACCTATGCCTGCACACACCCAGCTCAGTAGTCAGACCAATTCTAGTAATGAATCCTTGATTGATATCCAAAAGACAGCCTAATTGCATTGTGAAATCCCTGGAAGAAACACCACCCATAGTCAAGAGTGATCAACTCCTATTGTTTAGCCCCTAAAGAAAATCCTTGAGCCATATGTTTACCAACAAACAAGTCTAGTGTTCTCCCTTGAACCATTGTTATTTCTCTACAAAAACCCTTACCTGTGTTCAAGCATGGATCCAAACTCTGCATCAATTCTACTGGGATTTCATCTCCTCCTGACTGATCCTTGTGGGGGCTCTGCCTGTCTTCAGCACTCAAAACCCTGAGCTACCACCATCACCTGAGAACCCCAACCAGTCCAAGCTTCATGGAATGGTAAGATCTTCCTGCTGCCCCTTTTCTTTTCTATCTCAGGTATTAACCTTTAATAATGTAACTTATGTGGGTTTAGGCCAGGGGTAGACAATCTATGGCATGCGTGCCAAAGGCAGCACGCAAACTGATTTTTAGTGGCACTCACACTGCCCGGGTCCTGGCCACTGATCTGGGGGGCTCTACTTTTTAATTTAAATTTAATTGAAGCCTCAAACATTTTTAAAACCATATTTACTTTACATACAACAATAGTTTAGTTATATAATATTATAGACTTCTAGAAAGAGACCTTCTAAAAATGTTAAAATGTATGACTGGCACCCAAATAGAGTAAATAAAGGAAGACTCGGCACACCACTTCTGAAAGGTTGCTGAGCCCCGGCTTAGGATCTCCTTGTGTAGTTATCACTATTTAATAAATAACTTTTATGGTTAAGCTGGTTGCTTCTCTCTCTCTGAACTTTACTCTTTTGTATTTTTAACTTCCCCATTTACTCTGCAGCAACGCTTCTTTTACCTAAGTTTAAGATCACTGTAGCGCCCCAAAATACAGTGAGGTTTGCTCATCAAGTGCGTTACAACCAGTACAATTGTGACGTGAAAGTAGGGATAGGGACATGCTAAACCTGTGACATACGAGGGTGGCAGCTTGAAATTGCCGCTTCACCCAGGCCTCTAAGTCGCGGGACATATAAGGGGTCAGCTTGAAAGTGCTGATTGACCCAGTCCATTCAGACTTGCTCTGTTACTGGGTGTGTGTGCGCACACGCGTGCATGTGCATCTGGTTCTCTTCCTGCGGATAGCTCCATTGGAAGGGGACTTGCAGAAGGGAGAAGCAGAGCTCCATATGAACACACAAGTGACAAGCAGTACATTCATAGAATTACAGAACCCCCCCTCCAAAGTAACCCTAATAAATGAGCATACCCCAAAGTAATGGGCACATTTGATAACAAATTGGTGGAAAAACACGGGCAGCACATGACCCTAATCACATGGTAATTGTTGAGTAGTTGATGTGGAGTAGGGAAACTGAGGCACAGACCCGCGCAAGCTCTTTCTTTTCCTTTTTTCATATCAAGCTTCTTTAGCAAGGTCCTTCTCTCACAGAATATTTGGTAACCGTCTGTTAAGAATCGTGCTTAGAATACCTGTAGAACTGTGCAATAAGGAGGTAAGAGCCGTGTCTTAAAAATAAAGGTTTTAGAGCAAATTATGACTAGTGAAAAAGGTGTTGGTGGGGATCATTAGTGAGATAAGGAAATAGAGATGGCTGGAAAAGACCTTTTTGCTGCCTGCTTGAGACAGGAGAAAACCAACATACCAGACCTAACATGTACCAGACCTACATTTCTTGCACTGCCTAAGCTGTTGACATTAACTGTACCAGAGAAACAGAACATTGTGCTATCAGGTAAATAACGCAAAAAGTTTCAGGGATTTGATTTTTAAAATGTGTTTTTAAATTAGTGCATACAGAGTCTTTGGTTTTCATTTTAAAGTAAAAATAACCAATAATATAATATCAAACATTTTTTCAATAAACACTACAGGCTGATGGAGGGGGAAGACAGGGACAGGAGGAGGCAAAGCTACTTGAAAGGGACTGTCATTAAAATTCATGTCCTGTTCACATTACTAATGTAAATTACTCATTTCCTGGTAATTCTTTCAGAGGTTCATTTCTTAGGCTATTTTGTGAATAATAGCTGGCGTCGAGGTAGCTTAGGTCGAGTTACCACAGAGTCTACACCGCGAGGGTCGATGGGAGAAAATCTCCCATTGAATTACCTTACTCTTCTCATCGAGAGTACGGGGGTTGACTGGAGAGCAATCTGCAGTCGATTTGTTGGGTCTTTACTAGACCCGCTAAATATCTGAGAGCGTTGATCCCTGGGACCTTGGTTACACTGGCACTTTATAGCGCTATAAAGCCTCCAGGAGCGCTATAACTCTGTACCCGAACACACTGGCAAGGCACATATTGCGCTATAAGTCCGAGCTTATAGCGCTCGTGGTAAACAACCTAAGCATGGGGAATACGGGCTGTTGCTTATTCCCTGTAGCGTGTTATGGCCAATGTAAACAGTCATTACGCTATACGTGATATCTGGCACACCTCCGAACCATTTAAGGCAATTGACGAGCCATTTAAGGCAACTGACGTCTCTGTGTTGTTTTGAAAACGGCAGGAGGAATGCGGAAGTACCTTTTCAGAGTTTCTCTCTTAACTCAGCAGATAAGCAATGCAAATGTTTACAGACGGAGCTGTGTGACTGAAATTCAGAGCCCGCTAGTTTTCTCTACGGAAATCTCACTGACAGCATGAAGTTCTCTCCCTCCGCATACACACAAAGCACGTTCCCCCTCACCTCCCTCGTTTGAAAAGCACGTTCCACCCAGCTGAATGCTGGACCAGGATGGTGAACCGTGGCCAGTGGGAGCTGCAGTTGGTGAAACGGCAAGTAAACAAACCAGCGGAGCCCGCTAAGGGTGCTTACTCTGCAATCCTGCATGCCAAGGTTGCCGATCTCTGCTCTAGTATTATGGGACAGTTTAGAACTTAGGATGCAAACAATAAGACTTACGAAAGCTTTCTGAGTATTTCAGACTAAATTTTTTATTAGGATTACAATAATTTCTGCTCAAATGTATGCAATCAGTTCAAATATAGACAATAATTTTTCTAGAAAATCACAATGTCTTAAACTAGCCTTTTTTTAAAAAAAAAACGTGAGTAAAACAGATTCTTGCAAGTGATTTAAATTTTGATGGGCTAGGCGAGGGAGGAGAGAGACCATAGAATTCCTTTTTAAGTAGTCATAGTGCTAATACCAACGTAGAAGTCTAAGTAAAACGGTTCTCTCCGAGACCTAAGCAATGAAAGATAAGGCTTGATGGCATAGTTATAGTAGCAAACCCTCCTAGCGTAGCACAGCTTATCCTGGCAAGAGTGTTTTTTCTGGTATAGCTTATACCAGTTCACTGAACAAAATAAGCTATGATGCACCATTTTGCTGGTATCAATGCATCTGCGCTAGGGCTCCCCCCCTCACCCTCACATCTGGCCCCCAATATAGAAGTATTGTTCAAATAATACCAATAATTCACACCCCTAACATTACTATACTGGCAAAAGTTTTTACTGCAAATATAGCCTTTGTCATCAGAGGGTAGCCACCAAGAATGTTGATGAGTATCTCACTTAAAAATTCACTAAGAGCTAAAGTATTTGATCATGGGTAGGATGTATGAAGAGTTCTTTTTCAACTGGATTAGTTAGAGATATGCAGAGCAAGATGGTGCATTTTTAGATATTCTAAATGTCAATGATCTGTATAAGACAATATGCTTAAAAGTAACCTTCAAAAGGAAAAAAAATGATTTCACTTCTTTATGGAAGACTAAAAATTTTATTTCCAGTTTTTTGTTTCTTTTAGATGTTCAATCAATAGGATTACCAAATCTTCCCTCCGACTCTCCAACTCCACCCCTCCCATTGTTGCTGGAGGACTCCTTAAAGTACTAAGGCCTTGTCTAAGCACAAACTTGTACCAATTTAGTTAAACTGATTGTATTTCTGTTTATTTGAAACCTGTTCCCAATCAATTTAAGTTCAACATAAATAAATGCAGTTTAAACCTAAATAAGTATCCACCCAGCTTTTTACACCAAGTGCTTAACAAAATCTATTTAAATTCACACCTAAAGTTAAACTGGTACAACTCTGCAACCAAAAGCATCATATATAGCTGAATGGATGTTGAATCTTTTCCCCTCCTAAGAGTTTGACAGGACTTTGCATTAATTAAAATAATAAATTTAAGCAGAACAATTACAAAAGTTCCTTCTCTCACTTACACTAGTAATCAGCTACTCTTGTAACATTGTAATCCCACACTATTTGCGTAGTCTTCCACCAAAACCAGGGAAATTAGGGCCTGATATTCTGAAGAAAAAAATTTAAAAGAAATCTATTCCAGGGTTCTTTATGCATTTTAAAGAAACAATAAAGAACACGAGCTATTTCCCCCTTCTATAGGTAACCTTTAATTCAAATTATGTGTTTTCTTTTTAAAAGAGAAACTCCGTTCCAATGGACTAATTCGCTATCATCTCCGTTTTATTTTAGAGGCTCTAAATAACAAGTGCTGAAGGACAAGCTTTGACATTTATATTAGTTAGGGTCATAAACCCAAGTAAATTTTTAGGACATCTATTATTGAAAACTACCTTACCAGAGACACAACCTAATTTATTCAAGAAGGGTCAGAGAAAGCAAAAAGAATACACACAGGGGAGAAAGATGCAGTAATAACAAACAAGCAGCAATTAGGGAATTAGTGAAAACAACTAGCAAAGATGTAGCAGGGAAGAAACAGATTGGAAAGGACAGCTTTCGCTACTACTAAAAAACCCAAACTTAACATTAGTGAGAATTTGAGAGGGCAAGGAAGACGAATCCACAAAAATAAAAAGAAAAGTAAACCAAGGGAAATAATGTGGAAAGAAAACCAGTGGAAAAGAAATACAGCTATGGCTGCATTTAAGCATTTTATTTACATAGCTATATTTAATTTAATTTCCCTGGAAAATGTCCAGGAATTCTTAAATTTGGTAGATTTGGAGTGCTTGGGCAAGAAAGGAAGAGATGGGATAATACTGCTGCTTACTTCAGGCTATGCAGCTACTGCGTATAATAAGGCACTTTCTTTTTTTTTTTTTTAACACTGAATATCACGGTAGCAGAAAATATATACATTTTTAAGAACTGTGTAGGGTATAAACCAATCCCTTAATTTAGATCTTGGTAGGCCAAAAGGTTACATGTTTTATTGAGTTGTGCTACCAAAGAAGATTATTTATATCTATTTTAAAGTCTTAAAGGTCAGCATGAATGCTAAAACCTGAGCTTTACAAGTTAACTTCCACAAACTCTCTTTCTGCTGATTGCTGAGGGATTACAATATGAGTCAGCATCATACTATAAAACCTCTCCGTCAGTGGCACTCCTAAATTCCTGCTCAGCATGAAACAAAACAGAACCACCAGGAGCCTAGTACACATCAGGTATGGCTTATGGCAACTTGTAAAAAGCATTACTGCACAGGAGCTTTACAATGTTGGTGAGAAAGTATTTTGAGGCTGCACGGTAATCCAATAATTGAGTATTCTGATAAGTGTAAACAGCACGCTGTGTAAACTCAAAAGCTCGTCTCTTTCATGAACAGTTGTCGTCCCAATAAAAAAATATTACTTCACCTACCTTCCTTGTCTCTCTAATATCCAACACTGCTACAACAACCCTGAAAACTAAAGAAAAGTAGAAGCTCTAAATGGCAAGGTATTACTGCGCAGAGATCATCATAAAATTACTAGCACAAATTATTTCTAAAGTACATCTAATGCTGTACAAACTCAGCTATGAGCTAGGCTTTCCAATACCCATAAAAAGGGGCATCATCAATTTGCAAAATCATTATTTTGTAAAAAGTTGAGTAAAATGTTTTTTTACTTCATTTGCCACCGGTTCCCTCTGTCAATGTTTGTGGATTTTGTTACATATTAGATTATTGTAATATCCTCAACCTGGAATTTTAAATTGGTGCAGAATATAATGGCCTGTTTATAAGAAGCGGTGATTCTCAATGGCTGCACATGACACTTTTCTTCTGCGATCTACATTGGCTGCCCATTGGTTTTCTGGAATGAACTGAAGTGGTTTTGACTTATAAAACTCTACAGAGTTTGTGACCTCACTTAGACCATGTCTATACTTATGGATAGATCAGCATTGCTGCTATTGATGCACCAGTGTTAATTTAGCAGGACTGGTGAAAACCTGCTAAGTCAACGGCAGAACGGTATCCTGTCAACTTCTGTTACATAACTTAAATAGCCTAACTTTTAGGTCATCTTACAGCTCTAGTGTAGACCATCGCTTAGAGACTCACTCTCTCCTTGTATTGTATTGTCACACTTGCGACCAGTGGAGATGCTGAAGCTGGATCCCTCTGAATTTAACAAAGGGAGGTAGAGTGTTCTACCTTTGTGGACTGCAGTTTTGGAACAAGCTTCCCCTCTCCCCAATACAGGTGAGTCTCATCTTACGCGGGGGTTCCGTTCCGCATATAGTGAAACATTCATTGAGTTGAATGGCAGGTGGAATCACCCGCACTACAAATGAAGTTTTTAAATTGTTTTTTTTTCCCTGTTTTTGCAGATCGCGCAAAGCTGAATTCATGCATGTTATATGTGCCTAAGATGCAACTCATCTGTATAGGCCAATCCATTGATTTTGAGAACACACCAGAAGGCAAATCTATTTGCAAGGGCTGCCACAGAGTAGGGATCGGCACCTTTTGGCATGCAGCCCGCCAAGGTAAGCCCCCTGGTAGATGGGACTAGTTTGTTTACCTGCCACAGTCGCAGGTTCGGCTGATCACACCTCCCACTGGCCACGGTTCGCCACTGTAGGACATTGGGGGCTGCGGGAAGTGGCACGGGCCAAGGGATGGGCTGGCCTCCGCTTCCCGCAGCTCCCATTGGCCTGGAACAGCGACCCACGGTAAGTGGGAGCCATGATTGGCCGAACCTGCAAATGCAGAAGGTAAAACAAACTGGCCCAGCCCACCAGGGGGCTTACCCTGGCAGGCCACGTGCCAAAGGTTGTCAATCCCTGCCATAGAGCATGAAGTTCGGTCTGTGTGAATGGAGAGTTCTGCTGACTGTTGGTTTTACTACTTTTTTTTGCAATTGATGACAGGGGTGCCTAGGGCCCTTTTTATTTTTGTATACAAATCCAAAGTAAATGTAATCATGTTTTCCTATTTTAAAGAAATATTTTCCCTTGTTGCTATATTAAAGGATCACACAAATAGGAGAAATGGATGCATACAGGAGAAACAGTGCAAGTGGCAAAGTGTGCCTATGCACAAAGTAAAAAAACTGGGGGAGAGAACATATGCTCTTCCTAATCAGTTACATCTTGGCACTATCTGTAATAAATAGATGGTGCAACCGTTTCAGTCAATAGCGTGATTACTGACAGAAATCCCTTTAAAAAGTTGCATACACCACTGGCAAAGACTTGCTAAGCACGTACAGTTTTTGTGTCTGCATTTAGCAATTGTCAGAAAAGTTTTCTTCTCAGAGTAAAGCAAAGATTAATAACTGTTAAAACAGATTTATAGATAATTTAGACTCAAAACCCACAAACAGCTAACTTGTGCTTAGCTTTACTCATGTTAGTAGTCTCCACTGCTCAGATGAGTAAAGTTAAGATGGGTGTTTGCAGAACCTGGGAAGTAACTCCAAAGTGAACAGGAACAGGGGAATTTTCTAAATACTTTGCTTGACTATCTTTAAAATAAATTAAAAAGTGAAAGGACAATAAATGAGTTTAATCTTTACCCAATAGTTCATTCTTTTTGTATCTAACCCTGTATTCACAAACTGTTCTGAACATTTTTGAAGCTCTTGTTCCTGAGCTGGTTTCCTAGCAACATGAGTAGTTGATGACCTTGCTCCACAGGGACATAGTTATCAAGTTCAGAAGCACAGAACACTTGTATTCTTTTCATTACTGTAGGAAAGCAAAGACTACAATTCCTGTTGTACAACCACTATCTAACAGAGTTATAAAAAGCTTTATCAACAAAACAAGTTTTAGCATAGACCTTTATCTATTCCAATATCCAGGATCCTCCAATTCTGGAGAACTACTCAAGATGCATGTTTGATAAATTTAGTTTGGTTTGATTTGGACACATTTAAATGATCCAACGAGGTATTATGGGTCAGTATGCAATTAAGTCAATGCCTCCTTGAACTCCAGTAACACAAATTTAATGAAGGCAGACAATGTAAAGCAGAGTAACAAAACCGGGATCTGGGTAACAAAAGAGCACCACCTCTCTTTCCCCTAGCAGGAAAGTCAGTGTCAACAAAAATAACTGACTTGCTGTTATAAGTGTGAAGGGTGCCTTGCCTGGGTGGGACTATGTTATCTAACACAGTGTGCCTTGCCTGGGTGGGGTTTGTTATCTGAGACAGGTGACGTGGGAGTTTCCCTGCCATGGGGGAGGGAGGAGCCTCGAGCCCATGAAGAAGGGAGGAGCAAAACAGTCAGTTCCATCTTGGCTGGTCTCCAGGGAGGAGGCCAGGGCCAGGAGAGATCCATCTTGGCTGCACATGAGGCAGGAGGCTTGCCAAGGTAGCTGGCAAGGGTTTTAGACCATCTTTGGCTATAAAGATGGCTCTACCTTTTTCTGATACTTCTACTTAGCTGATGTAAGTAAATTGGATTCTTCTAATAAGCCGTGCCTTTTGGGGTGTTCTTTGCCTTTCAGACCAAAGTGGGAAACCCCAAATGTAAAGTGTCTGTATTTCTGCTTTAACCTTTTTCTTTATTAAATTTTCTAGTTATAAAACCATCTGGTTTATTTCCCTTAGGGTTTTTCTCTGCTTCCAGTCTGGGAAGGGGGAAGGGAAGGGAATAGGAACCAGGGCAGCTAGGGGCCTAGCTGGAGTGTGAAGACTGTGTCTCCTTACTGTCAGGTTAGACGGGGGAGGGAGGAAGCAGTTTTCAGGTGTCTGCCTCTCAGGTACAGAGAGACAGGGGTGGGGGAAGTCTGCCTTCAGCCGGGGAGGGTGAAGGACAGAAAGCAGCCTCCAGGAATCTGACTTTGAATCCCAGGAAGGGGTACAAAGTTAGGGTCTGGCTCTCAGGTTGAGAGAGACAGGGTTAAGGGAAGTCTGCCTTCAGCTGGTCAGGGTGGAGAGAAGCAGTTTTCCGGTGTCTGACTTTAAAACCCAGGGAGGGGGTACAAAGTCAGGGGTAGGGGAAGATCGGGGGCCCCTCCAAGGTTTTGGAAGTATACCCGATTGGTGGCAGCAATTGGTGACCCCAAGAACCCCAACTGGCAAGGTGGGGGTGTCTTGGGGTGGAGGACTTGTTGGTCTGGCATAGAAGAGGCCCAGCCTTTGTACTCAAGAGCATAGAGGCTGGGAGTATCCCCTCTTACACTTGCGCATTATTTAGGTATAGGTTATAGCTGGTGCCACATCACCCCTCAATGTCTCTACCTCTAGTTCATTCCAAGGGCTTTTCTTTTTGCTCTCATTCAACGAGAGGGAAATCAGGATGCATCTGATCTCCATGTTTCCAGTGCCACTAAGGAGACTGATTCACATTGCAAAATCCTGTATTTCTATAAGTCATTGCTAACGTTTACAAGGAAAGCGAACAAGTCAGTTTTCATTTTGGGCATGTCAGACATACCTGTCAATCAAACCATCTAGGACTTTAAACGTAAAATAGCAGTTTATCCAGAGGACAGTAGGTTTTTGGCTGTCCAGAGCTATTAGACAATAGAATTTTTCATAGCATGTGGTGGGTGAGCTCTATGTCAATACTGTAAGCAAACTTATTCAGTAATACAACCTACAGTAGACTCTCGATTATCCAGGAGTGGATTAACCAGGATGTGGATTAACCAGGATGTCAAAAAAAAGACACGCAACTCGCAGGGCTGGCTCTGGCTTTGCTGCCGCCCCAAGCACACACACACAAAACCCCTAGCAGGGCGCAGGGCAGCCAGTGAACCAACACCCCCTCCCCCTGGTGCACAATGGATGGTGAATCAACCCTCACACTCCATATTTCCTATGGATGGTGATTATCCAGGATTTTATTAACCAGAATTATTTTTTCCTTATCATCCTGGATAATCGAGAGTCTACTGTATTTTTAGAGGAGACATGCAAAGGAAAAAGGGATTCTTTATGATTATCAAGGTGAACAGAAATAAGGGGGATTAAGCAGCATAAACAACCATAGAGGGAAATACCTGTGTCAGGGGAAGTGGGGGGGGGGGGAAGAGACACAGATAGCTCAGTGATTTGAGCACTGGCCTGCTAAACCCAGGGGTTGTGAGTCAGTCCTTGAGGGGGCCATTTAGGGATATGGGGCAAAAATCTGTTGGATGATTTAATTGAGGACTGGTCCTGCTTTGAGTAGCAGGTTGGACTAGATGATCTCCTGAGGTCCCTTCCAACCCTGATATTATATGATACTCACTTATTTCATTAAGCTCTAAAGTAAATTTGACTGGTGACCACACCCACCTTTTAATTAAAAGAACAAAATACAGTATATGAAGAAGTGATAAAATTTCCTCAGAAGCCTGTCGGAGGAAGTTAAGTTATCTACATAGGTTCACTCTGCAGAGATCATATACAGTAACTCCTCGTTTTAAGTCATCCCGGTTAACGTTGTTTCGCTGCTGATCAGTTAGGGAACATGATCCTTTAAAGTTGTGCAATGCTCCCTGCTAACATCCTCAACAGTTCAGCAGGCTATCAATTGTCAGCATTTCAATTGCTCCTAGTCCCTTCCCCCACTGCCATGTGCTGCTCCTGCCCTCTGCCTTGGAGCTGCTCCCTGAGGCTGTGGTTAGACTACAGGGGGAAGCGCTGTTGTTTATAGCGCTTCCCGATTTAGCGTTACAGCTGTTGCGCTAGAGGGTGTCCAGATTGAAGCCCTCTAGCGCAAGAGAGCGAACACATTTGTCCTGCTTTTGGTGGCAGAAGCAGTTGCGTGATAGGGCAGGTATCCCAGCATTCAGCTGGGTGCAGCCCTCTTTGAAAAGGAGTGGGGTGAGGGGGGACTGGGAAGGGAGGGAACTTTTGGCTGTCAGTTTCATTTCTGAAACTGACAGGCTCTGCTCCTCCCTTCCCTAACCATTTATTCGGGGGGGTTTCAGCGGCGGGGACCGGGGCAGGGGCTGGGACCCCCCGCAGCCCTGCCGCCCGGCGCGGCAGGGGACCCCCCCCAGCCCTGCCGCCCGGAGCGGCAGGGGACCCCCCCCAGCCCTGCCGCCCGCAGCGGCAGGGGACCCCCCGCATCCCTGCCGCCCGCAGCGGCAGGGGACCCCCCGCAGCCCTGCCGCCCGCAGCGGCAGGGGACCCCCCGCAGCCCTGCCGCCCGCAGCGGCAGGGGACCCCCCGCAGCCCTGCCGCCCGCAGCGGCAGGGGACCCCCCGCAGCCCTGCCGCCCGCAGCGGCAGGGGACCCCCCCCAGCCCTGCCGCCCGCAGCGGCAGGGGACCCCCCCCAGCCCTGCCGCCCGCAGCGGCAGGGGACCCCCCGCAGCCCTGCCGCCCGCAGCGGCAGGGGACCCCCCGCAGCCCTGCCGCCCGCAGCGGCAGGGGACCCCCCGCAGCCCTGCCGCCCGCAGCGGCACGGTTTCAAAATTTTATATGACTTTGGGGGAGGGTTCTGACGTGGGGGTCACCTGAGGACAGGACAGAAGAGTTTTAAATGGTGGCCAGAGAGGATGCAATGGGGATTCTGGGACAGGATGCCGGAGGCTGGAGGCTCACTATCACGCAAGGGCAGTACACATTGCATCCCTTGCGTTACAACAGCAGCACTGAGAGCTTTATTCCTCTCGTTTTGAGGTTTAACAGTGCCGCTTTAAAAGGTCTCTTAAAGCGGAAAAAGTGGCTTGGGAGTCTGTACTGGGAGTGCTCTTATAGAGCTAAAGAGGGGTTTTAGCGCTAAAACAGCCCCAGTCTAACCACAGCCTGAGACTCCTGCGTGCTGGGGAGGGAGAGGGGAGAGAGTAAGAGGGAGGGAGGGTAATGTCATGGTGTCTCCCTCCCCCCTGCTCCTGCACCCTGCTTACCCCATCTTCCACATGGCAGTGGGGGAAGGGACTAAGAGCAATTGCATTGCCAGCAAGATCACAGCTTTTATAATTGACACTCTGGTAAAGGAGAAAATCCCTGGAAGTATTCATTTTTAGGAGGGGGCTTGTGAGACTTGATATTTTAGTGAAAGGGGTGCACAGTTGTTAAAATTTGGAAACCACTGCGCTAGCTCACACGATTACCCCTCCCCCCCCACACACAGTTCAAATGAGCAGCAGCAGGAGCTGAAGGAGGAGCTCATGCACCTGACTGGGCATAGGCACCCAAGCCCCTCCCCATCCAACACAAGTTCCTTCAGGAATCACCACTGCTGCCACAGCATAGTAGCAGGGGCTCAACTGTAGCTACGCCAAGGAAAGCCTGTAACCCTGTGCTCTCACTCTGCCATTGAGCTCCATTGCACCAGACCAAAAGCAGTGTAAAGTTACCATCACTGTTTAGCTGCGATAGTGATTAAAACCTGTCCTAATCCACACTAGTATTTCCACTATTGTTACCATCCATGGGGTTGCACTGTTGATCGCTAATGGTAAGATAAGTACTGGAATTTCAGTACAGTATAAATATAGTTCTGATGTCACAATTATGAGTTTTTTAGAGTGATTATATTAGGCTTCTTCACTCCCTGATTATTATTTCTATTATCATAAAGCTTAGGAGCCCTGGTCTTGGACCCCACTGTGCTAGGAGCTGAACACACAGACCAAACACTGCCCTCCCCCATTCCCCTCAAAAGTGTACAATCTACATACAAGACAAGAGACCACAGATGAATATAGACAGTCCGGGAATAAAAGGAAATGATGAGACAATATTAGTCAGCATGAGAGAGTGTGCATAAGCAGCCTAACAATTGTCCATTTTTGTAAGCATCACAGGAGAGATTGGAAAGATGAGAGTTTTTCAGATGTTTGTGGAGAACTCCTCCCAAGCACAAGGGAAAGGCCTGAGAGAAAACAAAGGTGCTCGTTTGAGAAATTAACAAGTGGGCAATAGAGTCTAGCAGACAGAAAATCTGCACCCCAAGATTGTGCCTGGAAACAGCAGTGCGTTGACTATTCACATTCTGGGGGCTTCAAAACACCTTGGGATTCAGCAGCAGGATTTCCACACACTAGTCCAGTGAGTGGCAAAGAGCAAGCACTTGACTTGATCTGTGACAAGGGATCAAAATCCACAGGCTGAGAGAATGTTCTTTGCAGCAGCATTCACAATTGATAATTATTGTTTCTCAGATACATAAATGAGATTAGCACGAGGGTCAAATGACTGACGTTCAATCTTAGGTCTAACATTAAATTATAAAGGATGTCTTTATAGAGCCTGCTACACAGTTAAGCAACAAAATGGTTTACATAATAAACGTCTTTAGTCACCTTGTCTGTTGAAAATTTTCATGCTTCTCAATGTATTAAAAATTGAGAATTTGGGCAAAAATCAATCTATCCATTTCAGAGTTCTATAAAAGTCAGTTCCCATTTAGCCTCTTCCTCTTCCCACTGGCGTCCACACACCCTCAGTGTAAAACCTTAACTACCACCGCCCCACCCCTCACTACCCCCTCCTCCCTCCCCCCCCCCAGTGTATAAGCTTAACTACCACCATTTTGAAAAGGCTTGCTGTAAGGAAGGCAAACTGTCATGGCTTTGTTTAGACTTGAGTTTTTAGGTTTGTAGACGTGGACATTTAAAACCAATTCCCTCACTCATAGAACATAAATCAATTGTAAAGTCATCCAGGCACTATACATTAAACACAAAGAATAATAAAAAGATATTTTTTGTACATAAACAAAAACAGCTTTACTGCAGCATAAAGACTCCTGTCGGCTACTAGTCAGATTCACTTCATGATTCCACAATCAAATTGCTACTTTCAGTTTGCAAATGTGTACATGGAGCATTTCTAATTTGTGCAGTGTGGCAATTGCAGTCTGCACTAAGTATCTCAGGTGCAACTGCTTGTCTCTCCAGCTGCTCATAGACTATCTCAATTCTCAGTGAAAACCTCTTCTCTTCTTTTACATGTTATGCAAAATGCAGGAGACATATGACAATTGCTGTACTAGCCAAGAAACATGCCATTGAAGGTCTGACACCCACCACTTGCTTTCTGTCTCCTGATAGCATACTCCTCCAGCACCATCCATAACCTACTGAATATACCAGTGAAGCTGCATTTCTTCAGGTTTGTGTAGTCAGGAAAAGGTTATGAGCCATTGTAAATATGCATATACCTGGTCATCTGAAATCAGTGGGGACACAAAAACCATCCATGCCACTTGTTCAGGAAGAGCAGCATTCTCCTGTACTAGCTCCTGAGACATCAACACATTCTAGCATGACATACACTACCTGGTCACCCAATGTACACATCCATGAGCCATCCATCGTGGGCCACTAAATTTTGCACCACCACTGAACAGTCTGAACCTCTTTCCATTATTATGCATTTACCTTTGTTTGAGGCTGCCATAAAATGTGCACATAAATTCAAATGCTCATACGGTTTGGGAGTCACAGCTATTTAAATCCTTAACCATGCACCTCTTCCAGTGGTTCTCAAAGTGAGGGTCGCCGGCTGCCTCCAGAGGAGTCGCGAGCTCCTTGCGCCGCTGAAAAGCTGCCAAATTGATTAGTTCCACATTCAGCAGCTTTTCAGTGGACATACCTAGCGCTTTCAGGAGCACCTGGTATGTCCGCCAAAGATAGCCACGGAAGGCGGAAGTAATCAATTTGGCGGTTTTTCGGCGGACATACAAGGGTCCACCACGCCGAAGAAGAAAGGGAAAAAGGGTCATGGTTCTCAATAGTTTGAGAGCCACTGGCAAACACATAATTAGCCCTACAAATGACCAAACTTCACTCATCATTGGCTTCCCATTGCCAAAATGGTGCCATGTAATCAGCAACTGTTCAAGGTACCAGCTTCCACAGGGCAACTGCCCCTCTTTTCCACACAAAGGGGAGCTCTTATCCATAAAGTCTGGAATTCCCCAAAGAGATGCTGTAAAATCCATTACACCCTGAAGTTATGCAGACACTGCTGCTCATCACAGGCTTCAAGAACTCAGTTTGTAGTTATGATTCAAACACAAAAGTGATGCTCTACCAACACTATCATCTGCAAGTACACTGCATGATGAATGAATGACTGATAATTGCAAATTCCAAGAACTAATCTTCCTTCTCAAGCTGTCTACAGGCAGTGTTAAAACATCCTCCCTACACCACCTCATAGAAGCCTCCATAGTGCCACAGAAGTTCCAACAGAAACGTCGTCTTGTTAAACAAGGAGAACCAAGTCTTTACCTTTGGCTCCATTTTATAGAAAGAACTAGGAAATGGTACCAGAAGTAGGGAACCTATGGGATTTTCCCACTAAAGTGGGGGGAGAGGGAGAAAAGCTCAGACTTCAACATTCCTTTTGGCTCCACGATGGCCTTTTGGAAGCTCTCAGAAACTCATAGCCTCAGACAGTTGTGCCATGATCTGTGGGATAGGTACTCCAAGGGCAGATAAATTGTCATCAGATGGTACAGCACTAGTGAGTTTAGGGAAGAATTGCAGCTGACCTGCACCTGAAAAACCATAGCTAGGGTGGACACTGTATTGCTAATATTTACACTGATCCCACCAGTTCAATTGCAAAAGGGTTACATTATCTATTGTAGACTGGGGCATTTAATTTAATCAAACATACTACGAGTGTAGCTTTAAATTGCATAGTCAAGAGATACTGGAAATGTATTCCTGGGCTGATTTGTATGTCGCATAGACATATCTAAATTCTATTATACCTGGCATAACATATTGCATTTCTCAGATTATCCCACACTATTCCCCCTCAAAAAATAAGGACAAAATCTCTCCGATAATCCAATAATTCAGCTGTACTAGACAGTCAATTCTGCCAGCCCACAATCCACTCACCCACCTTTCCCTTGTTGAATCTATAAATCAGGCCTGCACAACATGCGGCCCGGGGCAGAGGAAGAAAAAGCAATAGGCAAACGTACAAAAGCAAATCAGACTAAATTGCCTTTAACATTCACAATTTCAGAACCAACTACCTTCTCTACTTTACAAATTGATTTTATTTAGCAAAAGTTAACCTACTGAAATGTTTTAAGAAACCTACTTTTGATCGTTTTAACATTAGAATGTGCTGGTGTACAAAAATAACCAAGTATAAAATGTGGTATTCTGACCTCAAGCAGACCTGGTTAGAAAGGAATGACAGCACTGAGGTGTTAAAATGTTTGGTTATTCTAGAACTGCTAAGAGATAAAGTGAGTCCAAGGGTACTGCAAGTGGTGATGGTAGATAGGGGAGGGGATGAAAAAAAGCAGAAAAGTAGTCAGAGAAAGATCTGTATAGATCACAAACTAAACAGTTTTAAGCTCAGTACTTGAAGCTAAAATTCTCTACATTTCCCTGAAGTCGAGGGAAGATTTATCTGTAAATACTAAGTCAAGATATTGGTGTATGAATCATAACTAAAGATTTGAAGCAGGAACTCCAAATTTTTGATGAAGTTACTTAAGATGATTATAGGCATGCCAATAAAACTTGTTTTTAAGGGGGAAAAACAACCAATTGAGTGAAGAGCCACCTCTCAGCAAACAATCCTGAAAATCAGCTAAAAGCAAGGATTGGAAAAGACAAAATCCTTTACTGGAGAATAAACCAGAGATAATGCAATGACTGAAAAAAAAGTATCCACCCATTCACCAGTAGCAGGTAGAAAGTTTTCCCCGTGAGTTGCCTGGAGAAGGAAGAGCTAAGCCACCAATTTCTGCAGAATGTTGGCTTTCATTTTAATATTTCTAGCTCTTATGATTGCAAAGATATGCTTCTATATGTGAACCAATCACTACCTGTCTGACTCCAAAAAACAGCAAGTGAAATTTCGCTGCTGCTTTACAGAAACCTGAAGGTAACCCAAAACTGATATGAACCACTTCACAGCTGCTTGGGAAAGTAAAGCAACAGAAGCAGTCACTAAGGCCTTGTCTACACTGGCAAATTTCTGCAAAGTAAAGCAGCCTTCTGCTGCGAGGTAACTCCCGAGGTGTAAGCACTTCCAAGCCACTTAGTGCACAGAAATTCTGCAGTTGCAGTGGTTTTAAAAAAAAAAAAAAACCACCTCGATGAGAGGCAAAGAGCTTTCTGCGCCAGGGGTACAGCACCTCGGTGCCGGTGTACACACCCTGGTCGATTACAGCACTACCACTGGTCTCCAGGAGGTGTTCCACAAAGCCTGTTCTCGCCTGTCTAATATTCGATTTGAACTTTACTGCCCTGCCCTCAGGTAACCAACTGTGACTCCCACCTCTTAAATTCCTTGGGAATTTTGAAAATCCCTTTCCTGTTTGCTCAGTGACACATGGAGTGGTCTCAGCACATCTTTCCAGGTGGCTATGCCTGCTCCACGCACCAGGCAATCCTGCTTTGGAGCAATACTGAGCTGCTGGACCTCATCAGCATTTGGGGAGAGGAGGCTGTCCAATCCCAGGTGCACTCCAATCATAGGAATTATGATACTTATGGACAGATTTCACGACTAAAGACAGAAAAGGGACTATGACTGGGGGACACTGCAGTGCAGGGTCAAAGTGAAGGAGCTGCAGAACGCCTACCACAAGTCATGGGAGGCAAACCGCCACTCCAGTGCTGCACCCACAAGCTGTCGATTCTTCAGACAGCTGGACATGATACTCGGCAACCCAAACTCCACTGAGAAGGCCACTGTGGATACTTTGTTGGCTCACGTGCCAGTAGAAAGTGAACCGAGCCAAGAGGAGGAAATCTTGAATGAGGATGTGGAGGGGGAGGGGAACCCAGAGGCAGAGGATGATTCAGAGGTCAGAGATGAATGCAGTCAGGAGCTCTTCTCTACCCCAGAGAGGCTAGCCAGTCACAGCTGTCGGAGCTTGGGGAAGTGCAAACAGGACAGGAGGCCCCTGGTAAGTGGCTTTGATTTTGGGAATCACTGAAGTGAGTTGTTGGGGGCATGGAGGGTTGTAGAAAGCAGGCTCGTGTCTGTATGATGCACATACCACCACATGCCTAGTCTGAGCAGCAGAACAGGGTGTTGATTGACTCCCTCGCTTCACAGGAATCTGCCTCAGAGATCTCTATGAAACACTCATGGAGATACTAGGCAATCTGATGCCAGGTTCTTTGGAAGAGCTGCTTTGTTTCTTGCCCCATTAAGTGCAACTTTCCCACACCACTCTGTCAATCATGGGGAGGAGGGGGGCAGACACCATTGCTGCACACAGGGGAGTGACGTAAGGCCCAGGGTGGAAGTTGCAGTCTTGGAGAAAACTCTTCCCTGATTCCCTGTTCACCCTCAGCAGTGAGATATCTTCCATAATCCACAGTCTGTGGAAAATGTGGGGACAATAATGATAAGCCCTCCTCCTCTCCAGTATTGGCTCTCCCCAAGAGTCATGTGCCCAGCGTACAGTATGGGAGTCATGTGCCCAGCGTACAGTATGGGAGTCATGTGCCCAGCGTACAGTATGGGAGTCACCATTTTGGGGGTCTTGTGGATCATGTGTGCTTTCCTGGGCTCAGCCAGTTAGTGACAGGTATGTGAATAGTGGATGTTTTAAATCACTGAATCAGTGGTCTGTTTGTTGCAAATAACACTGTTTCTGTAAAATGTTGAATTTTGGCTTCACAGATATGATCTTGGGAGCCCAGCCTCCCTCTTTGTTACCGCTGACTGACAGCTGTGCAGAATTAGAAAGCAACCACAAAGAACTAGAGGGTTTCCTGTGTGATGTCATGATGTCATGATGCACTCCTCGGCCAAAAAACAAGAACTGCAGGCAAAAGGTGCAGGGGGGCAGGGAGAAGGCACAGAGCTTCATTTTTGCTGACTGTTACAGATGGATTTTTTTCTTGTTTCAATGCATCAGCTAAAATCAACATCTACCAACATTTGTTGACTTAAACCAAATCCAGCCATGCCTAAACACAGGAAAGATGTGGACAAACTGGAGAGAGTGCAGAGGATAGCAACAAAAATGAAAAAAGGTTTAGAAAACTTGACTTGTGAGGAAAAGTTTAAAAATGAGCATGCTTAGTCTTCAGAAAAGATGACAAAGGGAACCTGATAATATATTAAGGGCTGTTATATTAAGGGAACTGCAATCAATTGTTCTCCATGTCCACTGAAGGTATGACAAGAAGAAATGGACTTAATCTGCAATAAGGGAGATTTAGATCAGATATTAGGAAAAACTAACTCTAAAAGGTAGTCAAGCTCTAGAATAGGATTCTATGAGAGGTTGTAGAATCCCCATCACTGGAGGTTGACTTGGTCCTGCTTCAGCCCAGGCAATGCTAAAACATCCTTCTTCCACCACCTCATAGAAGCCTCAACAGTTTCACAGAAGTTCCAGCAGAAACCTCTTCTTGTTAAGCAAGGAGAACCAAGTCTTCACCTTTGGCTCCATTTTATGAAAAGGAGTATGGGAACCTATGGGATTTTCCCTAGTGAACTGGAACGACGGGGAGAAAAGGTTAGACGTCAAGATCCCTTCCAGCCCTACATTTCTGTGATATTTCGGGTTTTTCCCCATTGCTTTAAAAAAAAAATAAGAAATTACTTCCAAAAAAGGTACTTTACGAGAATGTAAGGTTCATAAGTCAAATACACAAAAGTTGGAAAATGCCAGAATTAAGGTTACCATTGCAGCCTTAATTCAGACCTTTGTGGGTATGCCTAATGATATAGTCTTTAACTACATTATCACAAATTTTTTTCTCCATATGACCTCTGCTTAATTCAGTGCACAGGATAGGCAGTGTCCTAGAAATGAACCAGGGTTGCATAGAAAACTAGGCTATTGTCTATCGGATTTCTGCATCATTTGTTTCAGAAAAGTTGGAATGAGTGAATAAACCAAGGAGACTACAGAAAGAAAAGCTAGTCTCATGGAAAAAGCAGTTGAATGCCACCCTGGAGAACTGACTTCCATCTCCCCATCTCCCAAAGGGTTTCTATATGATGCTGGACAAATCACTTAAACCATGGGCAGTCAATAGGTGGACTGCAGGCCAAATCTGGACTGCCAGACACTTCTGAATGGACCATAACATCTTTTCACTTACTTACTTATCATTATTGTTATTGCAGTATGAAAAATGTTTTTCTGGAGTCTCGACTTTGACAAAAAATTGAGTACCCCAACGTCAATGAATTTATTCACAGGTAGCCACTAACTGTTTTGAATCCTAATTTTTAAAAGTGTCCAATCTGACATATTTGAGGCCTGATTTGCAGAGAGCTGACCATTCACAACTAGAACGGAAGTCAATACAGCTTTGTTTTGGACATATAACATGTTAAATACCTGAAAAAAAAAATCATTCTCGTGGCACTTCAAACTGGGATCCCAAAATTAGGCTTGGCCACACTTGAAATTTCAAAGCGCTCACGCAGGATTTTTCACCCCCCTGAGCCAGCAAGTTAGAGCTCTATAAAACACCAGTGCAGCCAAGCCCTTAGCAGGGTCCCTCTACCTCAATCTCTTTGTGCACCAGTTCCTCATCTGTAAAATGATAATAGAATACCACATTACCTCACTGAAGTGTTATGAAAATAAATTAATGTTTATGAAGCAGATTGATATTACAATGATGAGCTCTGTAAGAAAAGCCCATGAGGAAATTAATTCTGTATTCAAAGCAGAGCAAGAAGGATGTACAATAAGTTGGACATGGGAACACAAACCAAATGGTTAGGATAAAGCAAAATGTTGAATAGCTGCTACTCATAGAGTTAACAGAACTCATTATGTGCACAGGATGAGGCAGGGGACCTTTGGAAAGATAGTCTTTGATTACATGACCACATGCTAGCCACATACAACAAATGGGATGAATTAAAGTTGGACTATATAGCATTAAGTCTGTCATCTCCTAACTGTCTGAGTGATTGACTTTGCAACCTTAACATTCTTTAATATTTTTAATGTAATTCTTATATTTTAGTTGAAGGTAGAAGTAACAGACACATTTGGAAGTCACACTTAAAGATGACTGGAATCTGAAAACTATTTCCCAATACTATATCCATAACATCTCCTCAACTTGATACCTGAATACTTGAAGACTAAATCATTGTCATAGATAGAAAACCTCTAGATGAAAATACTGAAAATAATCATTTAAATATATTGTTCCTTTAAAGGAATGTAAAATATTTTGCATAAAACAATATTCTTAATTGGAAGAAGGCAAATACAAAACAAAAAGCTAAAAATTACCCCCTCTATAAAATTATCTAAATACAGACTGTGTACTGAACATTGATTACTGCTCTTTCCAAATTCAATTTGAAAACAACTGTTCTTGAAATCACCTTTAAATAAAGGCAGATCTGAACTATAAATTATATTTTCTGCTCCTCGGTTTCAAATTAATACTAACATGTGTCATTTACTTTCATTTTATGGTAAAATATCAACATGATGTGCTAACAATTGTCAAATGATAGTGATTATATACACTAGTACTTTATTTGAAAAGATAAAGTAAGTATTTTTCCCTATATACAGAGTTTTCACTTTAATCAAGTGCTTTGAGTTTATATATAAAATTTGTGCTCAAACTTCACTCTGGGCAGAACTGTCCAAGAGTCTCAAAAAACCCAGACGTTTCAAAATACACAAACTAACACCACTCAATCCAGACTATACATACATAGAAAATATTTTTAATGAACCTTAATTATTCCCTGAACAAATGTAATATATTCAGTAAAACAGAAAGCAAAAAGCAAACCAGACATATATTTTCACTTGAAGTTGACAAAAAAGTATCCAACTACTCATGCATTGTCACACAAGAGATTAGATTTGGCGATCCTACTATAACAAATTTTGATCCCATGAGTAATTCCCCAACACAGCTGTGACATCAACAATGGCATTAACATTTCAACAGGAAACAAAGAGGATCATCCTAACACTGCTGAAAAGCATTTTTTCTAACTTTTAACCTCCCCAGGTGTTTCATAGTGCTTTTGGATTACATCAAAATTGATGCAAAATTGTAAGAAATATCTGAAAGCTTTGAAAACAGGAAGTGTTTCAACAGATAACAGTAGCAGTTTCCTAAAATTAGGTGGAATTAACACATCACTTTGATAAACATGATCGAAAATAAGTGTTTTAAGCAAACTATAGCGAACACATTTCTGGGGAGACAATGAACCGTTTTTTTGTGTGAAGAGTGCAATTTTCTAACATTTCTATAATTTATAGAATAACTGCAAACAAATGGAAGGAATTGAACTATGCTTATCCACCAACCAAAAGGGAGTCAAAACAGAGCGCTGTTTTAGGAATGCTTAGTGCAAAATGCCCTGATCCTTTTGCTTAATTAAATCTTGCTCTCAAAAGCTGCAGACGCTGCGAACAGACCAAAGTTATTTCCAGCTAATTGATACTCTTTGCTTTGACTTCCCCCCCAGGAATGTGTTCACAACGCCTCCTCCTCGTTGTGAAAGTTGGCTCTGCTCTGGGCTTCTCCTCTTAATCCCCGTTTCCTGCCCTGCAGGTTGCGAAGCCACATTTCTACACGGACCCAGCCGGACGCCGCAGAAAGACCAGAGCCCCGGGAGGCGCCAGGCGATCCCGTCTTCTTAAGGGCGGGGGGCGGGCGGGAGAAGCGCCGAGGTGGGTCTGGGCTCCGCACGGGACGCCCACGGCTCGCACCCTGCCTCGCTCACAAAGCCACTTCCCGGCTGGAGGAGCCCGGGGCACCTTGACAGCGGGCGGGGGCACCGAGCGAGGGGCGGCGACTAACCCAGCCCCTCGGGTCCCCGGGCCGGGCGGGGGGAGCCTAGGGGCGACGGGGACGCGACCGGGGCCAGGCGGGCGCGAGGCGGAGCACAATGGGGCGCCCGGGGCCCCACAGGAGCCGCCCGCACCGCACCCGGCGAGCCCGCCGCTGGGGGGGGGGGCAGCCTCGTGCTACAAACTGCCCCCCATGGAGGGGCGCGCGGGGGACTCCGGCCGCGGGGAGGTGCCGGGGACCGCGTCGAAGCCTGGCCCCGGGTCGCGCTCTGCCCGCCGGGCGCACGAGGGGGGGGGACGACGGGCCACCCCGACCTCAGCCCCCCGCCGGGCCCTGCCCCGGGCCGGGCTCTCACCTGCGCAGCAGAGCAGGAGGCTCCCGAGCAGCGCGGCCAGCGGCGGCAGCTCCATGGCGGGGCAGCGGCGGCGCCTCGGCGTCCTCCTCGCAACACGGCGGCTCCCAACGGACACTCCCAGCAGGTGAACAAAGGCCCGTCACTTCCGGCCGGGCACAGCCCCACCGGCACCCCCCCGGCACTGCCCCCTGGGCCGGACACCGCCCACACCCCGGCCACGAGCACCTCCTCCCGCCCCGGCCACACACGGGCGGCTCCCGCCCCGGCGATCGGGGACGGCGGACAAAGAGCAGGGGGAGGGGGAGTCCCCCGGGGCACCTGAGAGGTTGATCTATTTGGGCGGAAGCTTTTGTGGGCGAAA
Organism: Sternotherus odoratus; assembly: GCA_032164245.1. NCBI lineage: Eukaryota > Metazoa > Chordata > Testudines > Kinosternidae > Sternotherus > Sternotherus odoratus. Next base: position 153,545,498 of record JAVMKO010000001.1, on the reverse strand, counting down.
CCCCCGCTTCAGTCGGGTGCCCGCGCGAGCCAATGACCAGATCAACCGGCTAGTCTGTAAAGTGCCCCCCGGGATGCCTCCTTGTGTCTGCGGACCCGGACTAACCCCGCTACCCCTCGGAAACTAGAGACAAGGAGTCGCTGACGCCGACCCCCCAATTGCCCGTAGCCACAGGGCAGCCCCCAGACCCGTCCCTCCCCCTGCACCCAGCTACTGGCCCCTGCCGCCCAGGCGCGCCCCCAGAGATTCCTCCAGCTACAGCCCCGACAGCTACACCCTCTACTGCCCCCCTCCCCGACAGGGGCACCCGCCTCCTCCCCGCACAGCTACAGCCGCGCACAAACGCTTCCCCTCCAGGGCAGCCTGGCAACTACAGCTGATCCCGCCAGCTACGGCTCTAGGTTACCCCCTGCAGCTCTTTCAAGCTAAATTCCTCACCTAGCCCCTTCACAGTCACCTACCTACTCACCTCTCTGGCCCCGGCTGCAGCACAGGGGTGACTCCCACTGAAATTACTCTCGGGCTGTGTCAACACCAGCGTTTCTCTTTCCCCATTAAAAGTTTCCACCATATTTTGCAGCATCAGTTCAGCTCCATGGTGGGATAGTGTAGTGCTGTGGTCACCCCTTGGCATCTAAAAACATCCTTTGAGCAGGGTTAGGTGACGGTCAGTGGTTAAAACACGGAGCCCTATATTCAGTAGCTACCATTGTTACCATCACTGGAGCAGTAATGGTAGGAGATTTTTGCCAAACTACCTTTGCTCTATCTACATTCGTAAAAACGAAAGCCATAACCAACAACACTGGTAGCTTTCTAGTGTAGACCAGTCACAGGTAAACTTAGCCATGTCATATAATGCTTTTTACTACTGGCAATGAATTCTGGGTCTAATTTTTGCCAGTACAGATGATGCTCTATAGGACAATGATTACCCAGTATTGTGAAATGATACTGAACAATAATAAACATACCTTTACAGTCAGCATTTCCCCCATTGATTTTCAGATAACACTAGTCCCATAACTATATATTGTATCTATTTTTAATATATAGACCAACCTCATATTTTCACTCTGAATGATTTACTTGTGATTAAAGGAAACTAGAAAATAAAAAAACAAAAGTAAAGTTTCTGTGAGAGTACAATGTGTGTTTCCTCTTTAATACACTTCATCTGTGCTGAACACAAAAGGCAGCTGCAATCAGTGGACAGTGACTTCTAGAAAATAAGATTTGTACTCCACAGGCAACAAGACCATAGCAGTTATGTAGCTATATACAGTACAAGATGGAGTAGGGTGCAGTCTGTGGCCCATCCATAGTCCAGTGGTTTATACATCTAATATATAACTGCTTTAATACATATTAATATTTATTGTTGATTTAACTATCAGTTTAATTAAAGCAACATAAATACCTAGTGTGGATACAATATTGTGATATAAAGGTGCTTCTGTTGCTGTACTTTATTCATATACAACTAACAGGAAGGAGAATAAACTATACCAGTACAAGCACCTTTATATTAGTATAGCTGCATCCACACTAGGGGCTTCTAGCAGTCTGACTGTTTCTGAGAGAAAAAAAACCCCACGTCCCTAAATAAAATAGTTATGGTAGCATAAAAACTGTGTGTAGACTAGGCTTAGACTTCCAGGAAACAAAGGTTTGAATTTTGGCAGGAGTTCAGCTAAAGATAGTTAGTCACCTTCATAAATTACTTCAGCATATTATACAATTTATTGAATCTTTCAGAAAAGACCTTAAAAACCACATCATTTCTGCCCTGGGTATATATTAATAGATCTAATGGGCCACTATTCAAAAGCATCCTCTCTTACCTGTTAGCTAACAGGGCATATTATTCAGGCACCAGTGCAGTTGTCCCACTGTGGTTCTTAGTGAAGGTAATATCTTTTATTGGACTCATAGGCATAGGTACTCCACCTACTCGAGAAGTAGTCACATTCCCATTGACAAAGCACTGTCTATACCAAGAGCTATGTTGGTGTAGAACTATGTTCCTCCGGGATGTGGAAAATCCTGAGTGATGTGTTATGCCATCATAAATGAATAGTGTAGACCACAGCTTTGATCACTAATGTGATCCATGAAGTCTCCATTTCTGCTGGGATAATGATTGTATGAATGTGCACTGACGTATTTTGAAATGGTTGGTTCTGTAAATAAAGCTACAGCTTTTACCTGCCAAGGGTGAATCTCTGTGTTCTTTTATAAGGTTAGAGAGGGTTAAGTGGATGCAAGTCATTGTCACAAAGAGTACAACAGAGTATGCTTAAAATTTGCACTATAAATACATGATAATTCACATGGTCTAATACTTATTTACATTCCCCTTCAAGATGATCTTGCATAATTAGCATTTCCTTTTAAATCAGGATTTTTTTTCTGCAATTGATTTAATTACACAGATCAAAACTATTATCTATTCCACAAAGAAAAATGTCTAGTATTAGTGCAATATTAAAGCAGAAAAATCAAGAAATCAAGAGCTTAAAAGCGAGAAAATTCATAGTTAAAGTTGAAAGCTCAACACTCAACTTTGTTCCTTTTGTTTATACCTTAAAATGATGGTTTCTCTTTGTAACGTACTAAATTATCTGTCAATAAAATAGATCATGCAATATAAATCAGAAGTTCTAATATCATTTTTTCAGAAATGTAACAGTTTTAAAACTTGATCTAATTGTTCAGTCTCAGATATTGTCTATTCAAAAAAGTTGCACCTGTTGAATTAAAGATTATTGAAAATGAGTTGAGGTCAATCAGTGTAAACATGTAATGTTGATATATTTAGCCAGTTTAACCCTTGCTTAAATTGCTTTATTTGCATCTGTAACTTAAGCAATGGCTAAAGTGGTTTAAGTGTGTGTACAGTAGGGGTTAAATTGATTTTTATATCAAATTACTTAACTGGTATAACTTAGGTATAGATAAAACCTTTAGTGAGATCTCCAAGGCAAAGGAAATTGGAAAAGAATATGTTAAATAGTTTCTCAGAGAGTTGCAATAAAATATTTACTAATCTAAAACACTAGAGACAAACTGAAAAACTTTGCATAGAGTGGATTTCATATAAAGCATGTTTACAGTGCCTTGAAATATATTTCCCTCAGGTTTGTTGTTCTGTTTCGTATGCACTGCAGACTAGTACTTTAAAGGTTAACTGGACTTTAGTATCATAGGCTGGGTGAGTGAAGTGTTTGTTGTATCACCTTTTGTGTCAACATAGACATATATCATAAAAGTATGATGAAGTAATTAAATGTATTACATAAAGAGAAAATGATTCGTTGTTAGATTGGAGATCCTCACCCTTATGTGGAATAAACACTAGCTACCGTATTTTTCGCCATATAGGACGCTCCAGCGTATAAGACGCCCCCGAGTTTTTAGGTAAAAAAGCCGGGGAAACCCCCCCCCCCAAAAAAAAACCACCACACACAAAAAGCGCACCACTCTCCCGTCCCCGCCGCGCGGGCGGGCTGCTGGGGGAGCGCCGCTCTCCCGTCCCCGCCGCGCGGGCGGGCTGCTGGGGGAGCGCCGCTCTCCTGTTCCCGCCGCGCGGGCGGGCGCTCCCAGGGGCCCCGGGGCCCGAGCTGCTCCCGTTCCCCGCCGGCCCCGAACACATGCGGGTGGGCTGGGGGGGAAGCGCCGCCCCGCCCGCCGGGCCACCTGTAGCCACCCCAGCTCCAGCTGCCCGGTGAGTTCACATATTCGGCGTATAAGACGCCCCCCCTAATTTTGCGAATATTTTTGGGGGTTAAAAGGGCGTCTTATATGCCGAAAAATATGGTAATAATTAAGTGAAATACTTTATAGCATTTAGGAAATGTAAAATCCATACTCTGTCTAATCTCCATAGGGCCAATCCTACTCCCATTTAAGTTAATATTAACATGCCTAAACATTGGGTTTTAAACCAGAAAGGTTTTAAGTGTAAGAGATGATGTCAGAAATTTACATTTTTCAAGAAATATTCTTGATTAAATAGATCTCAATAAATCACTAAAATCCATATGGAAAAGTCACAGCTCGTAACTGTGATTAATTACAAAAATCTACCAGATGTATTATAAGGTATGACATCTTGTAAATTCTGAGATTCACCAGACTGGGGAAGCAGTAGGTACAGGTGGTTATACAGTTCTGTTGAAAGTGAGATAGATCTGCTGAAACAGGAGGACAAAAGCACTTTACTGACAAAGAAAGAACAAAAGGTCTTATTCAAAACCCTCCGAAGTGAACAGAAACACTCCTTCTGAAGTCAATGCTTTGAATCAAAGGAGAGCATCCAGGATGGAAAGAAAAGTCACTAGTGGGGAAGAGGAAGACATTGGAGCAAGGAACAGTATTCTAGGAGTTACATTTCACCGGCTCACAGTAGTTTAGCAAGATGAGGTTTTCTTTGTTTGTTGTGGCTGCCAACTTATGCTCCAGCACCTAAACTTCTATTTAAAAATATTTAATTGTGTAGCCCAGATTATTACAAAAATAATCTTTAAAATGTGAACCAGTGCAGCGATGTCTCTCTGAGTTTGCAAACATTTTGAACAAAACTCTGTAAGGTATGAAAGGGAAGTTACCCTTCATAACTGGAGTTCAAGAAGTGTGGTCCCTACCTGTATTCAACTGCAGGTACATATGTGCTCCATGTGCCAGACACCAGAGAATTCTAAGAAGTAGAGTCCGTTGGTCCATGCCTGCACACTGCTCTCCTCATATTCTGTGCTGAAGGTTTAAGGGATGGTGCAGGCTGTTGTCTCTCCAGTTTTCCCTCCACAAATCAGAGAGGATCTGAAGCAGAGGGGGAAAGAGGGTGGATAGTGGAATACAGATCAAGAGCGTCTTGAAGAACTCCAGAATCAGAGAGGTAGCCGTGTTAGTCTGGAATAGCAGAGGTAACAAAGTCCTGTGGCACCTTAAAGACTAACTATAAAGTTTTGAAGCATAAGCTTTCGTGGGCTAATACCCACTTTGTCGGATGCAAAGAACTCCAGTTACAAAAGGTAAGTAGCTTTCTTTTTTGAGTGTTGATCACCATAGATATTCCACTGTGAGTGACTGACAACATGACAAGCAAGTACTCAGAGGAGGGTGAAAGGATGTAGGGGTATTGCTACTCACAGGTGTATTGCTGCCCACTTTTCCAAAGGATGCATCAGCAGAGGCTTGGACTAGGATGACCAAATAGCAAGTGTGAAAAATTGGAACTGGGGGGGGGGAGGGGGAATAGGAGCTCATATTTAAAAAGCCCCAAATATCAAATAATGTCCCCAAATAATGTCCCTATAAAATTGGGACATACAGTCACCCTAGCTTGGACTGAGGCATAATGTCTTATGAATGTGTGAATGGAACTCCATGTTGCTGCCTTGAAAATATCAAGATACTTCTTGAAGTGATGCCACTGAGGCTGCCAGGCTCTCATAGAATGAGCCCCTATCCCAGGTGGGAGAGGAACGTGTGCCAGCTGATAAAGTAGGATACAGACAGAGATGAACTTGGAGGTCCTTTGGGAGGAAACAGCTTGACCTAGGGATTGTTCTGCTGGGGCATCAGTGCATCAGCAACTTTCTGGTCTGTTTTATTCTCTCAGGTAAAACGGCAAAGTTCATCTCAGGTCAAGAGAATGAAGTCTCTTTTCTATGCTGGAGGCTTGGTGCTTCAGGAAGAACACAGGTAAGTGAATAATCTTGTTTATATAGAATTCTGAAACTAGGGGTTAATTAATGAGACTTTATCTTTATGAAATATTGCGTAAAGGGGTGACTGCCATTGGGGCTCCCACTTCACCTCCATTTCTGGCCAAGGTATGGCAAGAAGGAAGACAATCTCCATAGACAGGTAAGACATTGAACAAGTGGCTAGGTGTTAAAAAGGAGACTTGGTAAGTGATTAAAGTAAAAAAATTAAGGTCTTATTGAGAGGCTGGTCTTCTAACTGGTGGAAAAATTCTAATTAAGACTTAAGAATTCTGGAGGTGACTGGGTGAGTAGAGGCTTTCTGTTGGAGAGTTGATTGCCTCCAGGTAAACCCATATCAAGCTAAGGCATTGGTTCTCAAAATGGGGGTCGGGACCCCTCTGGGGGTCGCAAGCCAGTTCTGTGGGGGTCGCGAGCCCCTGCTGCCAGGAGTCGGCCCCGAACAATGCTGCTGCCACAGGCTGCTAGCATCCAGCCCATGCTGCTGCAGGCAGCCCATGCCCCTGCCACGGCGGGCTGCCGGTGCCCCCATAAGGCCGGTCCGGGCCGCAGCTTCTGCCGCAGCAGTCTGCAGGTGGCCCCGCGAGCCCGGTCATTGGCCCTGGCTCCTGCCGCGGTGGGCTGCCAGCGCCTCCATGGGGCTGCTGGAACCCCCCCTCAATCCCGATCCCTGCCCTGCGGGGCTGCAGGCACGCCTCCCCACCTGACCCCTGGGGGGGGGGGTCACGCTTAGAGGCCCAGTGTGGGAAAGGGGTCACCGCTACAAAAAGTTTGAGAACCACTGAGCTAAGGGAAAGGTCCATCACTCAGTGGGGAAGGAGATAATCCAAAGTATCAGGAATATCTATTGTCTCAGGAGACATATGGTGCTGCTGGGCCCAGGTAGAGAAATGCTTCCACATATGACTGCAGGAGTCCTTCCTGCTATTAGTAAGAACAGCTTGTACGTTTTTGGAACAGGAGTGTTGTAGGTCAAACATCCATCCAAATACCCAGTTGTAAGTGAAGAACTTTGAGCTGGGATGTCAGACTGGGATAGGCTCCCTCCGGTGTGCCACTTGGAACTGGGGTACCACTGAGCGCCCCTGACCCATCAGCCTAGGCTCCCTGTAAACTGTACCGCTGTGATCAGCCTGCCAAGCCCTCTCCCAGGCTCCAGTCTGTACTTTTAGTAGCACACATACAGGTAGGGACACACCCAGCCAGAGTTGCATACAGATGCTGTGATCAGCTCTGCATGGGGATGCTTCAGCTAAGGAACTTCCCAGCTATTCAGGTACCACCCCCACCCCCTGGGGTTTAAACCAAAATTATACTGTCCTGTGCGGCACAGAGAAGTATACAGCATAAGCTCATGAAATTCACCCTCTCCCTCAATGTGGAGAGGAAATATACAACAGCTTTTTGCCCCAACTTATAACTCCCCCACACACTGGTTTTAGACAAAGCAAAAACAAATGTATTAACTACAAAAGATAGACTTTAAGTGATTATAAGGGATAGCAAACAGATCAAAGCAGATTACCTAGCAAATAAACAAAACAATCAAACTAAGCTTAATATACTAAGAGTTTGGATATGAATAGCAGATCCTCACCCTAAGTGATGATCCAAGCAGGCTGCAGATTCTTAAGGGGAACTTACAGCTTGGAATCCCCAGGTGTTTCATTCACAGGCTAAAACTCCCTTTAGCCTGGGTCCAGACTTGCCCCCCAGTTCAGTCTTTGTTTCCAGGAGTGTCAGTGAAGAGTCACGATGATGTCACTCCTCTGCCTTTGTCATAAGTATGAAGTGCCTTAGAATTACTGTTTTGCCTGTAAGGGGTTAACCTGAACAGGAGAGGGGATGATGCAAGAGTTTGAATTCCTCAAGACAAAGGAGTTTTTAGTTTCACTTCTTCTTTCCGGGCTATCGGGCTCTCTCCATCTTCTCCCTACTCGTCCCTTAATAAGTTCTATGTTAGACTAACAGTAAGTAAAGTTGTTGATTGTATAAACTTGTAACTGATCTATGGTGTCTTAAACCTCATCAGGGGGAGAAATCTCAAGAGAGGGGTTAAAGCTAGAAAATTGAGTATCTGTGAAGTCTGTATAAGTTGTATGCTTTTTTCTCTTTTCTTTATTAAACTTTTTTGTTATAAGAATTGTCTGGTAATTCTAGTGAAGGGATCCTAGCTTTGGATCGGGCAGCCCACGGTTAGTGAGGGTCTGTGTGATTGAATCTCTCCCAGATAGCAAGGGGGAAGGGTGGAATCTGTGTTCTTTATCTCTCCTAGGTGGCAAGGAGGGAGGGGTTTTTAATGTGCCCCACTCCATGGTTTTGGAATAATCACATTAATGGTGGCAGCGAGTCGCAAGCCCCAACTGGAGAAGTTTGGGGTTTGGGGGAAAAGATTTAACCTAAGCTGGTAGATAAGCTTGGAGTTTGTTTGTCTTGCATGAGAGACCCCCACATTTCTACCCTAGAGTGTAGTGTGGGGGGAGAAATATCTCTCTCAGCCTTATATAGCTTTTTCATATGGTGGGAACTCTTTGTTTCAAAACTTGGTTCCCACACCAGTCAATGGAAAAAACACTGGTATCCCAAAATGGAGTACAGCACCAGGTGACCAGGTCACATGTCCCTGTAGTGTCACAGTGGCCATATCTCGGAGGCTGTCTGTAGCATTCTCAGGAAGGCTCCCTGGTGGGAGATAAGCTTCTTCCAAGGCCTGTTGTTTTCTCTTAATGGTTCATTATCTTCCTAGCCTGCCATCTAGACTGAGTCTTTTGTCTCATGGGCATTCCCCATGTGTAAACACATTTGCAACACAGGTATAGTCTTATTCCTAACTTTGGATACAAAAATGATTCATGCATACAAATAGGATAATCATATCATTGAAAAGGTTATGATTTACTGAATATCTCACATGACATACCTTGCATAAAATATATCAGAATGAATATGGGGTGCAGTGTCAAACCTTTCCATTCTCTCGAGTCAATAGGTCTGGAGTTAATAAGTCTGGAAAGGAATGAATGTTAATGAGTGCCCAGCCTGGAATAGAATCCAGCTCTGACTCGTAGTCCTATGCTTTCCTACAAAACCATCCTTCTTTCTATTCTATAATATGGAATTTTACTTTATTTATTAAGCACATTGTCAGTATTTAATAGATAAGTGATACAAATAATGATAGGATAAAGAAAACTCCAGTCTCATTTCATAGTAGCAGCATGATAGGAAAGCTCTGCTCAGAAGAACAACTGGCAAAAACTTCGTCTACACCAGTGGCTTTCAACCAGGGGTACATGTACCCCTGGGAGTATGCAGAGTCTTCCATGGGGTACATCAGTTCATTTAAATATTTGCCTAGTTTCACAATAGGCTACATAAAAATCACTAGTGAAGTCAGTACAAACTAACATTTTATACAATGTTTATACTGCTCTATATACTATACACTGAAATGTAAGTAGAATATTTATATTCCAAGTGATTTATTTTATAATTCTATAGTATAAATTAGAAAGTAAGCAATTTTTCAGTAATAGTGTGCAGAAACAGTTTTGTATTTTTATGTCTGATTTTGTAAGCAAGTAGCTTTTAAGTGAGGTGAAGCTTGGGGGTGCGCAAGGCAAATCAGACTCCTGAAAGGGGTTTAGTAATCTGGAAAGGTTGAGAGCCATCATTCTACACTACAGAATTCTTGCAAAATATTCTCACTGTTACTGTGGTTCAACTATACTAATGTTAGCAACCCTGGGAGCTCTAGTGTAAATGGCTCTCTGGCTGTGACAGCCATTTCTAGCATTATGTCAATCAACACTACTCAGAGCAAATATAGCTGGCACGTTGTTGAAAATGGCTGCTGGAACCAGACGACTGTCTCCACCAAGAACTTGTCTAGCCATGAAACACTGCAGTAGCACATCAGCATAAATGTTACCTACGCTGACTGAAGGGATTCTCCTGAGGTAATCCAACTTCCCAAAAGGTGGTAATCATATCAACAGATGAATTCTTCCATTGATTTAGTGCTTCTACACAGGGGCTAGGTTACTTAACTACATCACTCAGGGATTAGATTTTTCACACCCCTGAATGATGTAGCTGGATTGACCTAACTTTTTAGTGTAGACTGGGCTTGAGCTTCCTAACTTTGCTATCAGCCATTTGGTTGAATGAGTGTTAGCAACAGTGGTATTCTTTGGTAAATATTTACTAGTAAAAAAAAGAGGAAAAGAAAAGAAAAAAATCCCCCAAAACAAAGACTACATTGCATACACAATTCTTCCCCTAGGGAGAGGATGAGCAAAAAAACTAACTATATATGACAGATGTTAGACAAGTAGTTTTATGCACTGGGGGTAGTACAAGAACATGTGTAGAACAGAACAGATTAAACAAGTCTAAAGGGTCTGTTCTCTCCCATACCCTCTTACTCCCCAACCCCCACCCAAAAAATGCATAGGTCCTAACTTCTTTTTTTAAACAGTGTTTTGTTAGATGGCTATTCTTCTATAATGGCATCGTTTACATTGTTCTATTTAAATCAATGCCTTATTGAGGGGAATGGAACTTAAAAAGGAATAATTTGAAGGATATATTGGCCAAAATCTATTGTTTTTTTTTAATGTAGTAATTCCAGCTGAGTGTTTTTTTTATATTGCCATTGATTGAAGTTAGTGCATAAATAGTACGAACAGCTTTCAACACTAACAGCTCACTCTGGTGATAATTGTTAGGGAGTTATAGTTCATACTTTGCTACCACTGTTCTTTGTCTGGAGACAGTTTTCAGCAATATACTTTAACGGAATAACATTTTACACTCTGATGCCTTTGCAATAGTAAAATATGGAAACAATTTGCTTAAAATAACAATTTTGTATGTAATGTTAATTTAAAATCAGTGGCTCACAAAAAACAAAACATTAAAACCACTGACACTGGTAAAAGCAAATAACATCAAGGTCCATACTCTCTGATGGTGTTTATTAAAATATGAGAAAACTCCCTAAAGAGGGACAGAAAAGGTTTTATAAAAAATACTAGAAAGCTTGTCTAGAAAAGTGGGGGGAAAATGTAGTTTTTTCCTTATAAAAATATTAGCACTGCATATATTTTCACTTTGTTTATTGATTTGTATTTTTCAAATGTAATTCATGTTAGACATTTCTCTGCATATTTGCAGGGCAAACAATGACTGGGTACATTAACATTGAATTTACATTAATAACATTTATAAAATTAATAAAATTAACAAAAGTATTTTATTTTAACAAACTCCAAGAATTTTCATCTTATTAAGGCTCCGATGTGGGAAAGCGTCATGTTAATTACTTTTATTTATCTTCACTAACTGACAGTATAGATGAAATCACCAGTAGTAGCAACAGTGGCTGTTGTACCATAGACAACAATCAGGCATTTTTACCACCAGTATGCTTCCACCTGTGACAATTTACTGGTGGTGGTAATGTAAATTAATCCTAAGAATCTGATCCAGCAAACACTTACCATTGTATGTAGTCCCACTGAAGCAAATATGTCAATGCCCAATAAGAAGAAATTGATCCCTGCACATGAATGAATTCAGTTACACCCTTGGGTCCTATATCTGGCAATAAGTCTTTCCAGGGTCAAACTCTAAAATACTAAAAACTCCATATACTCAGTATAATCATATAGTGTCAACTCTTGCAGTGTTATCGTGAGTCATGTGATATTTGGCGTTTTTCTTAAACACAGCTCCTGGAGTCATGCAAAATCTCAGCTTTCATTTAAAAAAAAATTCCAGTCGTCATGGTTGGGGAAAAAAACCTGGAAAAGTCTCAAAAAGTAGAAGGCAAATAAAAACAACCCCAGATTTTTTTAAAAAAATATCTTATGATTTTAAGGTACTCTCATGATTTCTGGGAGCCTGACTCATGTTTTTATAACACTTTGGGTTGGCAATACTATACCATGGGTTCTCTGCTAGAGTAACATCAGGCTGATCTTTTCATGTTAATACTATCCTGCATGGTCCTATAAGATGTTAGGTGCACTGAAAATGGATTGGTGCAGCATTAATAGATTAGCCTTTACAAAAACAAACCTAACCACATCTGGCTCACACTGATGGGCTCACTAAAGTTGAATCATAGCATCATAGAAATGTAGGACTGGAGGGGACCTCGATATGTCATCTACTCCAGTTCCCTGCGCTGAGGCAGGACTAACTATTCTCAGGGATCAGCAGCCTTTGGCACGTGGCACACCAGGGTAAGCCCTTTGGCGGGCCAGGACAGTTTGTTTACCTGCCGCGTCCACAGGTCCAGCCTATAGCAGCTCCCACTAGTCGTGGTTTGCCGCTCCAGGCCTATTGGGGTCTAGTTAGTGCCTAGGTTCCACTTTCACTTGGGCTGGAACCCACCGACTTTGCAGTGACGATACAGAGTAAGGCCTGAACTACACTAGGATTTTACATTGGTATAGCTGTGTCTCTCCGGGGTGTGAAAAATCCCCGCCCCCAAGACACATAACTATACCCAACTAACCCCTGGTGTAGACAATGTTAAGTTGACAGAATTCTTCTGTTGACCTAGCTATGGTCTCTCAGGTACATGGATTATAGTGGTACAGCTGAAGTGGGATGGCGGTGTCACTGTAGTAGTGCAGCTGCAATGCTGCAGCATTTTAAGTGTAGACATACCCTCAATCACTTGAATGATGATAGTCCCACAGTGTTGTTTCCCCAAGTCCTTCCACAGGACAGACATGTTCTTCTCCAATTGACACTGTTGAATGGGAAAATATGCTAAAGCACCTCAGCATAAAGAATCATGAGACAAGTAAGGGATGCAGTAATGTCATTAAGCTTTGCAGTTGGGATGCTCAGACCCAGGGTAGGCTAACCCTGGTGCTCAGACCTAGGTGTCAGTCTTCCCAGTTAACTGTGCATTGTAGGCACAGACAGTTGTTCTTAAAATACTGTAGGAATCATTCTAGTTGACAGAACAAACATTTACAACCTGTTACATGTGTGGGGAGTGCCCATAGAAGCCTTTAAAATGTGGTAAGTACTTCCAAGTAATGGCATTCTAACTCTGAGTCTAAGCAATATAGTATGGAAAGTGAAAGCATAACCTTTCGGGAAGAGAGAGTTTTTTGTTATGTACATGTTATTATGCTTAGCGTAATAGTGCCCTGATCCCTGAGTGGACCCTTTAGACCCTACCGTAATAGAAATAATGAATAATAAATATTGTGCAGTGTTGTTGCCCTGTCAGTCCCAGGACAGGAGAGAGACAAGATAGGCGAGGTTAAGTCTTTTACTGGACCAACTTCTGTTGGTGATAGGTACAAGCTTTCGGGCTATACAGAGCTTTTCTTCAGTTCTGGGGAAGGACCTTGAAGAAGAGCTCTGTGTAGCTTAAAAGCTTGTCTTTCACCAACAGAAGTTGGTCCAATAAAAGATATTTCCTCACCCACTTTGTCTCTCTTATAATATACATGACTCTTATGGAGCTAACACTTTCAGTGTGAAATATTAACCCCAGGGAATTCAGTAGGAACTTTCATCAAGTTACTGGCAAAGATTAAAACTTCAGTGGGGCAAAGCTTTCACCTGCAGTCTTTATTCAGGCCCTTTATTCATGGGTCTATAACATTTAAGAGTTCCATAAAATTTGACCCAGCAAACTCACTTTCTCTTTATTATAGACATAATCTTTCCTTTTCTTGCTAATGATAAAACATGCAGAATCGATTCTGTGCTATCTTAGGCAGTTAGGAAACTATTTCACTCAGTCATTCATTAAGCATTCTTGATTGATTAATCACTAATCTGGATATTGCCTTCAAAAGCAAAGTCTCCTTTTATTTAGTTTGTGCATGCCTCTGGAAAGCTACATGGAGTCAGAGTCCAAGACCTAGTGTACACTAGGAATTTACATCCATATAGCTACATCCATCAGGAATGTGAATAAATACATGCTCCTGAGCGACATAGGAATGCCCAATTTAGGATATGTCAACACTTAAAATGCTATAGCAGCATAGCTGTGTCGGAGTAGCATGTCAGTGTAGACACTACCTATGCTGATGGAAGGGATTCTCACCTCAGGGTAATTAATCCACCTCTCCAAAAGAGGGTAGCTAAATCAATGGAAGAATTCTTCCGTTAACTTGGCGTTGTCCACACAGGGGGTTAGGGTGGCTTAACCACACCACTCAGGAATGAGGAATTTGCATACCTGAGAGCAATGTAGCTAAACTGACTTAATTTTCTAGTGTAGATCAGGCACTAACCCTCAGTGCTGACAGTGCTAAATTGACCTAGCTACTACATCTCGAGGAGCCAATGGGAGAAGCCTTCCCATCTGTGTAGGCAGTGTCTACACTGAAGCCCTAGCAGTGCAGCTGCACCACTGTAGTCTCAAGTGCTGACTTTCCACTGTGCCTGAGGGTGCCTGACCCCCATCTCTTCCCCAGGCCCTGCTCCCACTCCATCCTTACCCTCAAGTTCTCACCCTGCCTCTTCCCGCCCCATCTCCCCTTCTGCCCCCACCCAGCCTGCATGCCATGAAAAAGCTGATTGCGGCAGGCAGGAGGCATGGGGAGGGAGGAGGTGATGCTGATTGGCAGGGCCCACAGGCAGGTGGGAGCCACTGGGGGAAGGTGGAACGCTGGTAGCGGGGGCTGCTCCCTCCATTTTTTCCCCGTGGGTGCTCTGGAGTCAGTGCCTAGGACTGTAGCATTTTAAGTGTAGCTGTATCCCAAGTCTAACAGCTCTTTGACTGACTTCAATGCAAAATCTCCTTTGCCTTCTCCTTCACCACCTTCTGGAAGGTGTAAGGGTGTGAACACCGAGAACTTTAGCACTGTCAAGATGTCACATTTTTCTCTTCTTGTAGCGGGGTGCTCCCCGCTCCCTGCCGGCCAGGGCTGGAATAGCCCTGGAAAGAGGGTTTGTGGCTGGGAGCCTGCTAGCAGGCTTAAGTGGAAAGCAGGCTCAGCTGTGTGGCCACGCCCCAAACATTCCAGGCTGTATAAAAGCCTGGGAGGCAGGAGAGAGAGAGAGGGAGAGTGAGTTTACTCTGGGAGGTCAGTCTACTCTGTAGGCAGCAGGAGACAGGGCCTGGCTGCAAAGTACCCGGACTGGGACAGGGCGTGGGTGAGGCAGCTGGGAGCCAGGGAGCCTGAGCTCTAGGGCAGGGGTCTTCAAACTTTTCAGCCCGAGGGCCGCATTAGCTATCAAATAGCAGTTCGGGGGCCGACAACACACTCGAGGTCCAAATAAAAAAGAATCAAAACATGGATGTTGTTTTTTATTATTTATTTAATATTATTTTATTCAGTTATTATTTAATAACACATTGATACACTACACATGAACACCTGTTCACTACACATGAACACTACACATGAACACTACACATGAACACCTGTTCACTACACATGAACACCTGTTCACTACACATGAACACTACACATGAACACCTGTTCACTACACATGAACATTACACATGAACACCACACATCAACCCCCCAACTGACCCACCCAGCCAGGTCTCTCCCCCCAAAACCTCCTTTCCTCCAACCCCCCCCCCCCAAATGACCCACCCAGCCAGGTCTCTCACCCCAAAACCTCCTTCCCTCCCACCCACCCCCCAACTGACCCACCCAGCCCGGTCTCTCACCCCAAAACCTCCTTTCCTCCAACCCCCGCCCCCAAATGACCCACCCAGCCAGGTCTCTCACCCCAAAACCTCCTTCCCTCCCACCCACTCCCCAACTGACCCACCCAGCCCGGTCTCTCACCCCAAAACCTCCTTTCCTCCAACCCCCCCCCCAAATGACCCATCCAGCCAGGTCTCTCACCCCAAAACCTCCTTCCCTCCCACCCACCCCCCAACTGACCCACCCAGCCCGGTCTCTCACCCCAAAACCTCCTTCCCTCCCACCCACCCCCCAACTGACCCACCCAGCCCGGTCTCTCACCCCAAAACCTCCTTTCCTCCAACCCCCCCCCCAAATGACCCACCCAGCCAGGTCTCTCACCCCAAAACCTCCTTCCCTCCAACCCACCCCCCAACTGACCCACCCAGCCCGGTCTCTCACTCCAAAACCTCCTTTCCTCCAACCCCCCCCCCCCCAAATGACCCACCCAGCCAGGTCTCTCACCCCAAAACCTCCTTCCCTCCCACCCACCCCCCAACTGACCCACCCAGCCAGGTCTCTCACCCCAAAACCTCCTTTCCTCCAACCCCCCCCCCCAAATGACCCACCCAGCCAGGTCTCTCACCCCAAAACCTCCTTTCCTCCAACCCCCCCCAAATGACCCACCCAGCCAGGTCTCTCACCCCAAAACCTCCTTCCCTCCCACCCACCCCCCAACTGACCCACCCAGCCCGGTCTCTCCCCCTCCCCCCCCAACTGACCCGCTCAACCCGGTCTCTCCCCACAGACCGGTTCGCCGCCTGGCAGTGGGTGGCTCCTTGTTTCGCCGCCTGTAACTGCGTGGCTGTGCGGCGCGTCCCGGCCCCAGCTCTGAGCCGTCCCTGGCCGGTGGCGGCAGCGGACCACGCGGCGTGTCCCGGCCGCCGGCGGCAGCCGAGCACGCGGCGCGTCCCGGCCCCGGGGCGGCAGCCGAGCACGCGGCGCGTCCCGGCCCCGGGGCGGCAGGCGAGCACGCGGCGGGTCCCGGCCCCGGGGCGGCAGCCGAGCACGCGGCGGGTCCCGGCCCCGCGGCGGCAGCCGAGCACGCGGCGCGTCCCGGCCCCGCGGCGGCAGCCGAGCACGCGGCGCGTCCCGGCCCCGCGGCGGCAGCCGAGCACGCGGCGCGTCCCGGCCCCGCGGCTGGCGGCCCGCGCGGCGCTTCCAGGCCCCAGCGCGGAGCCGTCCCAGCGAAAAGCTCAAAAGAGCCAAAAATTCCCTAAATAGCCAAAAAGATCTCCGCGGGCCGGATGAGAGGGCCTCGCGGGCCGCATCCGGCCCGCGGGCCGTAGTTTGGAGACCCCTGCTCTAGGGGGAGGGCCCCAGCTTGCTGAGCCTAGGGAAGGCCCGACCCACGGGGTACTGGGGATTGCAAGGGGGCAGTCTCCTCTGCAAGCAGAGGGAGACAAGGCCTGGCTGCTGGGAGCCTTTATCAGAGTACCCAGACTGGGACAGGGCGAGGGCAAGGCAGCTGGGAGCCAGGGAGCCTAAGCTCTAGTGAGAGGGCCCCAGCTTGCTGAGCCTAGGGAAGGCCCGACCCACGGGGTACTGGGGGTTGCAAGGGGGCGGCCCCTGGGCTGATAAGAGCAGCAGGCCAACCCCTTCTTGCCGGTGATGAGTAGCCATGAGACTGCAGTCAGCCTCAGGGGAACTGAGGCAGTGGTGACTGGCAGTGGCCGTATCTGAGGCAAGTTGGGGATAGTGGCTGTTGGGTTCCCCAGGGAGGGGAGACCCTAAGACCAGGGGGGTACTGCAAGGGTGCAGCACCCTCAGCAAGGGGTTCCGGGGTCCAGGAGGGACACGGGGCCAGCGTGGAGAAGCGGACGTCGGCCGGCAGAGGGCGCTCCAGGGTCAAAAAGAGCTAATTCCCAGATGACCAGACGGGGGCGCCGCCGGGTGAGTGACGGACCCCGTTACACTTCTTCCTTGTTCCAATTGAATTCGGTGGAGTTGTCCTTGATCTCAATATGATCTGGATTTGGCCCTTAATAGAATATTTTCTAAAATTGAATTTTTTCGTCTTATTGACGGTCCAGCATTCTTTCTGCTCTAACCTACTTGCGGCAGTTGGGACTCCGGGGACCTGGGTTCTCTTACCACCTCTGCCACTGGCCTGTTGGCTGACTTTAGGCAAGTCCTATACCACTCTTTTGTGCCTCCATTTCCCAATCTGTAAAATGGGGATAAAGGATACTGACCTCCTTTGTAAAGCACTTTCCCATCTACTGATGAAAAGTGCTATATAAGAGATAGGTGGGATTATTATTCAGACTCTGCTATTCTGTAATGCAGTCAGATTTCTGAATACAATGCAAAGGGGGGAGGGAATCCAATATAGTACCTATACAAACACCTTTCATTTATCTAGCATTTTTATATGAGGATATTAAAGCATTTTACCAAATATTACTTGTTTTTTCAAGGTAAGTAAATATTATACGCAGTATTAAAATGGGCAAACTGAGGAATAGATAGTTGAAATGATTTACCGAGTGAAGCTCAATGAGTAAATGGCAAAACCAAGAATAGAATGCAGTTGTCCTAATTTCTGGCCTCCTGTTATAACCACTACACATCACTCCATACAGTTTTGAACTCTTGAATGTGTTTTGGTCATCATCCTGCAGCATTTCAGTCACTGATGAAAGATTAAAAGATAACTCAAGATGACACTCACCACTTAAACCTGCCTAACAGGAAGAGTGAATTCAGGCCATGCAGAAAAATGAAGAAATGCTTTTCATAGTTTCATGGAGTATAAGGCCAGAAGGGACCATTAGATCATCTCTGACCTCCTATATATCACAAGCCACTAATTTTCACCCGGATAGCCCTATATTAAACATAATAGCTTTACACAAAAACATTTCCGTCTTTAAGAGACTAAACTATGTGCCACAGGGAGAGAACAGGAGAAACTTAGGGCAGGTCTACACTAGAAACTTGCATTTGCACAGTTGTACTGATGCAGCGGCACCACTGTAGCACTTCTGGTGAAGATGCTCTGAGCTGAGGAGAGAGAGCTCTCCCATCAGCTTAAAAACTCCACCTTCACAAGAGGTGGTAGCTATGTCTGCAATGCTCTGACATAGCATTGTCTACACAGAGGCTTACGCTCCGCACCCCTGAGTGACGTAGTTATGCCAAAGTATATAGTTTACACCTGGCCCAAGATATCACCAATGCCTGAGGAACCTGTAATGGCAGGGTATTGGTTAGATGAACTATGACTAGATGATCCTAGCAGGTGAACCATTCCCAAGGCTGAAGAGGAAGGTGGGAAAAACCCCAGTCCTTGCCAATCTGGCATGGGGGAGAATTCTTTCCAGGGTTCCATAAAGAGATTCTAAATGTGCAAAATTTGGCTTTCAGATGTGGTTTCCTTATTAATCATTGCTTGTAAAAGTAGCCCTATATGTAACACCAGAAGACCCCTAAATACAGTGAAATCTGAAATAATAGCAACCTCCAATAAATACTCACAGTAAAATATTGTAAAACTTTCCAGTACAACATTGTTATATTTTTAGTTAGTTAAAGGCTCATTCTTTGGGTGACCCTTTGAAACAGGTTTCACTGTAAATGATTACATGGTGAGTTTTTTAAAAGTTCTTATCTGTGAGAATAAGGTATTGTTTACACTACCAGCACATTTGCCAGAGTTAGCATAGTGTCAAGAAGATGTTGGAACTTGTTCAACCTGTTCATTGTTTTGCAATCCTAACTACCTTTAACAAACACCGTATTGAATCAGGCTTTTAAAGGTTTTACTATGCTGTGATGTTCTCCAGTTTCATCCAGCAGGAGTAGCAGTTTAAAAATGCATCTGAAACTGCCCTGGAATAAAGACCAGACCCTCTTTTATGCAGCTGAATGAAAGTGATAGGTGAAGGGCAAAGGAACTGTATTTCCCACCCCCAAACCCTGATATTTGGGCCGCTTCTGTACTTAAGGCCTGACCCAATTCTGAAATGAAACTGCATCTGAAACTGGGCAGTGGCTACCCTCACCTGTGGGCAGAGCTGAAAGTAAGCAGGTACGCCCCGGTACATCATATCGGCAAGAGCTGGTGCGTCGTACTGGGGTAGCCTGGTTTCCCTGAGGGGGAGCCCCAGGCCCTTTAAATTGCCAACAGAGTCCCACAGCTGGAGACCTGGGGTAGCAGCTGCGGGGATCTGGGGGTTATTTAAAGGGTCCAGGGCTCCTCTGCTTCTACCGCCCCGGCCCTTTAAATAGCTGCCAGAGCCCCGCCGCCACTACTCCAGGGCTCTGGGGGCTATTTAAAGGACTGGGGCGGTAGAAGTAGGGAGGCCTTTCAGCCCTTTAAATAGCCCCCAGAGTTCTTGGGTAGTGGGAGGCTCCAGGGGCTATTTAAAGGGGAGGGGCTCCAGCTGCCTCTGCCACCCCGGGCCCTTTAAATAGCCGCAGAAGCCCTGGGGTAGTGGCAGCGCGGCTCCCAGCGGCTATTTAAAGGGCAGAGACCAGCAGATGCTACCCAGAGCCCTGGAGTAGTGGCGGGGCTCTGGGGGCTATTTAAAGGATCCCAGGGTCCCCCTGCCTTTACCACCCTGGGCCCTTTAAACAGCCCCCAGAGCTCCACTGCTGGAGCCTTGGTAGCAGCGGCACCCAGGGGCTCCGGCAGTGGTTTAAAGGGCCAGAGCCCTGGGCCCTTTAAATCACTTCTGGAGCCCCCGGCTGCCGCTGCTACCCAGGGAGGCGGGAGGGCACTTACCAGTACAGGGCTGGGTTGGTGCCGGCTCTGACCCCACTCTAGCCCTGCCCCTTCCTCCTTGGGGTCCAAAGCCAGCACCAACCCAGCCCCGTACCGGTAAGAACTTATTTTTACTTTCACCCCTGCCTGTGGGTATCACCCCTGAAGCTCCCATTGGCTTCCCTGTTCCCTGCCAATTGGAGCGGCACAGGGTCAGGGCAGGCAGGCAGCCTGCCTTAGCTCCACAGTGTCACAGGGCTGGCAATCCCGTGAGCTGGATTGAAAGCCCTGATTGGCCGGATCCAGCCTGTGAGCCATTGTTTCCCCTCCCCTGTGTTAGGCCCTTTACTGTCCTTGACAACAGCTGCTCTCTGGCACAGCTGGAATTGTTGATTGTCAGGGTGGAGCTCATTTGTGCAGAGGAGAGCTTTCTCAGAAGCTAATCCAACACTGTGGAACTCATTCTCTCAAGAAGTCCTTCAAACCTCACCTCCTTATGATCCAAATGCAAAGCAAATTTCTTCAACCCAGCCTTCCCAAACATCACATATGAAAACAACTTAGATACACATTTAACTAAAAAGAAACAAAAAAATTTAAAATTTAAATCCCATATACAATTTCTCCTACTTCATTATCCACCTTCAAATCGCTCTTCAAAATTCTCCTTTGCCATGATGCCTACAAAATACTTGACAACTGTTAGGCTCGTTGCTGAGCTGAGCCCACTGCCTGTCATGCTGGCAAAATTTTGTCTCACTATTTCCTTGATTTGCCCCATCTATCTCTATTCGTTTGTTGTCTCGTGTCTTATAACTAGATTGTAAGCTCCTTGGAAGTCTTTTCATTCTGTGTTTGTACAGTGCCTAGCACAACGAGGTCCCACTCCATGACTGGGACTTTTAGGTACTATGATAATATATATAATCCATGCAATAGATGCTTGTCACTATGTTCGCTCTGTTTATTCACTGTGTTTTTATCTTTGGAAATTACTGAGATTCCATAGTGAGGACATGGTACAAGAATCTAATTAGATTAAAATAAAACCACATTATAGATATAATAAGGAACTTTGGGTGGTAGTAAGTACTTATAATTTGATCATGTTCACATAAGATAAACACAATAATGAAAACACAAATTGCCCCAAATCACCACAATTTGTAATATAGATTGGCTCTGTTTTATTATTTAAAGACAGGATGGAAGAGTTGAATTCTGAGGGACTCAATACAATATGCTGGTTGAGATACTCTCCCAGGTGGCTAGACTGCAGCTGCAAAAGACTGACTCCTGACAGAGAAGAAGAAAGTATGTAGGATCTCAGCAGAGGACAAAGTAGGCAGAAGATAGGAAAGAAAGGAGACTTTACAGAATTAAATGGCCATGAAAGATCTTAAAGAGGTCTGTGACATTTGAATGGAAGTGGGTGAGGTGAGTGGTGGGGCATTGCAGACTGCTTGCCAAGTAGGAGGTTCTAGACCAGGGGTCCGCAACCTTTCAGAAGTGGTGTGCCGAGTCTTCATTTATTCACTCTAATTGAAAATTTCACGTGCCAATAATACATTTTAACATTTTTAGAAGGTCTCTTTCTATAAGTCTATAATATAGAACTAAACTATTGTTGTATGCAAAGTAAATACAATGTTTAAGAAGCTTCATTTAAAATTAAATTAAATTAAAATGCAAAGCTTTCCAGTTCAGTGGCCAGGACCCAGGCAGTGGGAGTGCCACTGAAAATCAGCTTGCGTGCCGCCTTCGGCACGTTTGCCATAGGTTGCTCACCCCTGATCTAGACCCTAGTGATGTTTCAATGAAAAAAGTAAAAATGGAGCTGTAAGATTGAGAGAATGCAGTACATGAAGGGTGTGAGAGAAAGAATTGGCTGCTATCAACACAGAACTGGAACTGAAGTATAAACTCTGAAATGACAACATGCCCCAATAGGAAGAGAGAGACGTGAAGGAGCTAAGAAGGGAGCCTTGTGAGACTATATGGGTGATCTGATGACTAAATCCCAGTTGCCACCCAACATAGCATGGTGAAAAGATAAATTGAGATGGGAATGAGATCCATTATGCTATTGTGCATGACCAACATTTTCAAACCTGAGTATGCAGAGTTAGCCACCTACATCCATATTTAGTGATGTAAATTGTAAAATCCTTCCCTGGGGACTGCATTTTTATGTGATGAGAAGGCCTGCTTGCGCCCCTATGATCCTGAGAGTTATGCTGAAGGAAGCATGTTCCCTATGTTCCTAATGGAATAGAGAGGCATAATAGAGAGAAGGAAATTGCAAATGGTCAACCCTTCTAAAAAGCAGATCACCTTTTTTAAGGGGCCTACCTATGAAATTGAATGCCTGCTTTTAGCCCCTCAAGTTTGTAAATGTTGGTTGGAGACAATAAGCGTGGATGGTGTATTATTAATAGTACGTCCCGCCCCAAATGTTCAAAAAATCATGAGCCAGGCTCACCAAAAATCATGAGATTGGCTTTAAAATGAGGAGATTATGTAAAAATAACAAAAATTAGGTGTTCTTTGTATTTGCCTTCTGCTTGTTCAGCCTTTATGGTGCACTGGGATCACATTTTGAAGCTTCCCCTACAGCCACAATGGCTAGAACCTTATTTTTTCTTTAAGAATGAAGGCTGAAATCATCACATATCCACTTGACTACAGGGGCTTTAAGGAAATCAACCATCATGAAACTCATGACAAAATCTTGATAGTTGGCAACATTGTAACAGTACTGAATAAAACAAGAGCATGTTTGACTCTGAACCTTATCCTATTCTGAGCTAATGGGGAACATTTTTATATTCAGATACCGTATATACTCGAGTATAGGTCGACCCGAATATAAGCCGATGCACCTAATTTTACCACAAAAATGCTGGAAAAGTTATTGACTCGAGTATAAGCCGATATCAAATCCGGACCAAAAAAAAAAAAAGCGCCTCGCTCTCCCGTCCCCGCTGCGCGGGCGGGCTGCCGAGGTTCCCCCCTCCCCGCCGGACCAAAAAAAAAAAAATATGTAAAGAGAGACCACAGCAGGAAAGAACTCCAGGTAAAATACTGCAATAAAAGCAAAGTGGATGGAGATCAACATTTTCACTAAATAATACACAGGCACTGAGGAAGACATAATAATTTATGAGGCAAGTAAACAAACATAAGAGCTCAGTTTGAAGTTACCCTTCCAGAAATAACTAGGAAGCAACCAAATGAATAAAATAAACAACTCTTTAACTCAAAGAGCCTGCAGGGACTATTTAAATTCAAGCCAGCACAGATGCTAGCTTCAGTCTTTAATGACCAAGAGGGATACTGAGAAACCAAAATCTCTTTTTAAAGATATCAGATTAGTTCATTTAAGGAATCCCTTTCCCTGAACGCCTGCAACTTCCCCACTGTAATGTAAGTGCAGCTATTTAAGAAGTAGGTAAGACACAGGAGAGAAAAAAATCTAGGAGATGTCAGCCTTTGAAAGCTGGGAAAGAAACAAAAAAACCTGCCAAGAACAGGACAGCTCACACAAATTATCCCTCCTGCCCATCTTCTTCCTGCAAACCATGACCCAACAATTCTTTAAAATATTAGGCCCCAAGTTTGACTATACTCAGGTTTTAAAAGTGACTTGCAAAGCAAAGACAACATTCTTGTGTTATCTTTGCTTCCTTTTTGACTAAAGTGACCTGGAACTATTTTTAAAAATCTGATTGTCAATATTTCACTGGTTCTCCAATCCTCAGAGAGTCTTCTGACCTAGACAGAACCTAAATTTCTAATGTAACAAACATTCTATGAGCCAGGAGACTGAAAGATAAACTATTAGTAGGGAAAGGGATTTTTAGTCAGACATATTGGGGTCTCACCCTTAGCTGGTTTAGCACAGTCCTGTTGATTTAAATCTACCTATGATGATTTACACCAGCGGTTCTCAAACTTCTTGAGACCACGACCCTTTTTGCTTCTCCGGCAGTGCGGCGCGACCCTTGCATGTCTGCCAAAAAGCCGACAAATGGATTACTTCTGCATTTGGTGGCTATTTTTGGTGGACATGCTGAGCGCTTCCGAGAGCGCTCAGTATGTCCACCGAAAAGCCGCCGAATGCGGAAATAATCCATTTGGCAGCTTTACGGTGGCAGCAGGGGCTCGCGACGCCTCAGGGAGCACTAGGCGACCCCCCCCCAGAGGGTCGCAACCCCCAGTTTGAGAAACCCTGATTTACACTATCTAAAGATCGGGCCCCAGGTAGCATTAATAACTATGTAACTTCAATGATAGATGAATATTTTGAATAAACAAAGCCCCTTTGTAATAGATATAGTATCCTCAACCCTCAAGTTAAGGTGGTGTAAGTTCACAGTAAATATCCCTTTCACCCCTAGTAGTCTTCCAAAAAGAACTAGGGAAGACCAGTATTGACATTTCTGATATTGCTAAGGCCTTATCTCAGGGGTGGGCAAACTTTTTGGCCCGAGGGCCACATTGGGTTTACAAAATTATATGGAGGGCCGGATATGGAAGGCCCCGCCCCCAATCTGGCCCCCTCAATGTCCCCTCAGAATCCCTGACCCATCCGACCCCCCTCCCCCGACCTTGTCCCCTGACTGCCCCTTCCAGAAACCCCTAATCACCCCCCAGGGACCTCACCCCCACCCAATTCCCCTGCTCCCTGTCCCCTGACTGCCCCAACCCCTATCCACACTCCCACCCCCTAACCACCACTCCAGAACCCCACCCCCATCCATCCCACCCTGTTCCCTAACTGCCCCTTACAGAGCCCCCCGCCAACCACCACCCCAGAACCCGCCCCAACCTTCATCTGCCCCCTTACTATAGTTACTCTGCAACACTCGGGAGGAAGAAGGGGTAGCGTGTGGCTCCAAGGGAGTAGGGTGCACTCAGCCCCGGCCTTCCGGAGTTCTGCTGCAGCAGTGCGGCTCCGGGGGAGGGGCGGGGGCAACCTCGGAGGCCGTAGTTTTCCCACCCATGCCTTATCTACACTAGAAAGTTATATTGCTTTACCCATGCTGCTTCATACTGTTATAACTGCATCCACATGACGACTTCTACTGGCATAACTACTGTGGTAAAGAAAACAAACAAAATACCCCTAACGAACATTGTTATACTGATACAACTTCACAGTGGTAGATCAGATTTAACGTAGAATATGAGCAAAAGGAAACCATAGATATTCAGACTTTCTTTATACATCACAAAGGACCAAAAATACAAAACAAAACAAAAATCCTAACAACAACAACAAAAAGCACAAGTTGCCGCCCTTAAAAAACCCTCACAGACACCTTTGTACTTTGCTCTTAAGACTCGGAAGTTACTGTCCCCAAAGCAATAAGTATAGGCTAGCATTTACGGATATGAATAGGGGAAAGGAGAAGGCTAAAAGATGTCTTTTGGTCTAACTTTTGTGTTTAATTTTTTTAAAAGATTAAAAACTCTGGGAGTTGGTGCAGAGGATTTCCCAGCTGTCAAAGGCAGAAGAGAAAAAGTAGAATCAACATTTAATTTATTAAAGGTAAGTGAAAAGAAGGGATCAATGAAGACTGAAAATGAAAGTAAACAAAAAACAAAACAAACCACAATTGAGTGGAGAAAAAACTGCTGAACTGTGTATTTTTTTCCTTTGTTTTTCACTGAGTCAGGTCAGCCTTTCTAAACAACCCATTTATTTCACCTGGCAAAATCAAACACAAGGAAAAATACAATCCAGTCAGGAATGTAGCAATTCAGTAATGAAAACGGACACTGCCAGGCTATTTGCAACTCCCTGGAGTGTATGTTGCTCAAAAGTTGAATGCTTAACAAAATGAACTTTGAGATGCATCTCTTCACAAACTATTCAGATGAAAGATCACAGGGACTGAAAAGGGGAAAACAGACAAAAACAAAAAAAACCTAGCGACCAGTGCAGAACATGGGGAAGAAGAGCTAAAGGGGAAAAAATATTCAAGAAATCTCTCTTGAACTGAGCATCGTGTGTTATTCCTCAATAACTGCTTAGGCTGTTCACAGTCTTTATGTCCCAATATCAGAAGGATTCCCACAGAAGCAAGCAGTGATTACTCCATATGGTCAAGTGCGATAAAATTGACAGAACAAAATCCACAACAGCCTGCCGAAGCACTATCATCTAGTGAAACTGACAGCATGAAACTGGAAAATGGCTGTCTGACATCCCCTCCACCCTGTTGTTACACCCTGAGACAGCCTCAGGCTTGCAATACACTCATTGAAAAAGTGCAACTCATGTAATAACAATGCTGCTGTCTTTTGTTGTTGATAGCAGGATAAAATGCTCTACTTTTTAGGACCAGCTTTCTGGGGTTTTTTTTCCTCCCTCTTTGGATGAAGCAATGGGGCACACACACACACACCCCAAAATGATGCATTTATCTGTGTATTTTCATTGAAGTTCAGAGGCTTACCCTTGGCTGTGAGCACCCTTTTATAGCAATTAAAAAGGTACAAGTACTAAAATGAAAAGCACACACACCACAAAGGCATACAGAACTGCCTATACAAAGCCACAATAGCATTGACCCACAATAACCTCAGCAGTAACCCCTACATCTGGTTATTTTGTGCCCTTGTCTGTCCCTGCCTCAGATGTCCAAACTTTTCAGCCTGCCTTGGTGTTTAACAAACACAGCCTCTGTCTGTTGTCAAGAGCAACACAGGGGTAGCTGCCATGTATTACTAAATATGCATTAACCATGCTAGCCGTATCTAGTGCCAGTCACTAAAGGTGTGTGTCTATCTAGCAATATTTCAACCTGTTAATAACAACACCTATGCTGGTGTTAGGACTGAGGTAACCCCCTTTTTCAGTGCTTCATTTGTGCCATGGCTGAACCAGTAACATAGCTGGAGGAAGATCCGGGGGAGCAGTTGCTCCTCCTGAGATTTCCAAAAGTGGCACCTACTCACCGGGTGGCTGGAGCACGGGTGAGTCGTGTAGTCGCCGCCGAAACGCCACCAGAGAAAGTGGGGAAGCATCTCCGTCTGCCAAAATACCCTTACTTCCTTCGGCAGCATTTCAGCGACCATATCCACTTCTACGCTTTCTCCGCCGGGGGCTTTTCGGAGGTAGTTCCACCAGGTAGAAGTTGTGCTTTTTTTTTTTTTTTTTTTTTTTTTTTTTACAAAGTGGAGCCTTTTTTGAGGGGGGCAGGGCCACCTTTTTTTCCCGTGGTCGCTCTCCCTACTGTCAAAACCTGGCTATGCCCCTGGGCTGAGCCTGGGTACCTCTTGGCTTGGTAGTTCGTAGCCCTGGCACTTCTGGGCTTGCTACATCAGTTATGAATGTAAAAAAAAAATTGCTTGAGCCCTGGCACCTCTTTCATTACAAATTAATCACTGGCATTGCCCCTTTTCTTAGCTAATCAGCAGTCGCGGAGCATCAGAAGAGAAGCTACTAGTAGCAGCTTATTCCACTCAGCTGTTTAACAGTAACACAGCTGTTTGCCATAGCTGGAGCCAGAGGCTTTCCCTTTTTATAGCTCCATCAGCACCAGACAGCAGGAGTAAGGTTGGGCCAAGAGTTTCTCTTCTAAATCCCTACTGCTATCAAAACCAGGAGGAAAAAAAAGAGAAGGTAATAGTAGGGAAAATACAAAGAGGGGTGTGGAAGGAGGGGTGGGAAATAGAGAGAGAGGGGAAGTATTTCAGGGAATTTAAAAGTCACATCTCATAGATGCTGTAGTAATTTTATCTGATACAACTACAGACTCTGTAGCTTTAACATACTGGATGCTACAGATACCTTTGTCCCCCACTGTTTTGTCATCTGTCCCATTAGGAGAGCTGAAGCTAAAACAAGTCTCTAGCTGTATCAAATACAAAGCACAAGAGTAACACTGTTTTGTTTGGTGGATTTGTACTTCATAGAAATGTAACTACATTTACCAATATTTGTTTTTGTCAAGATACCATCTTACAAGTGCAGTAGCAAATTCAAGGGTTGATGTGCATAAGTTAATGATACACATCTTGGGTATGTTAAGCCACACCCAAGACATGTGCATATAGACTGATGACTTCATATTCTATTGCATATTGCTGCTTATTTACTGTCCCGGCTGAAGGTTGTAGGGGTGGAGTTCTATGAGAACTGGTTATTCTACTTATAGTTTCCTGCAGTGTCACATATGTAATTTGAATGAATCTCTCTTACTCACTAATTTTCTTCCTAATTATACCTCTGGACTCTGTATTATTATTCTTAACACAACAGTAACTTCCTTTGTTTGTAAAATTCATAATTTATATTTGTTGTGGGTAGGGTGACCAGATGTCCTGATTTTATAGGGAGAGTCCTGATTTTTGGATCTTTTTCTTATATAGACTCCAGTTACCTCTCCCCTTTCCCCGTCCTGATTTTCACATTTGCTGTCTTCACCTAGTTGGTGATTTCTAATGTTTACAAACTCTCTGATAGAACCACTCTGATGTTATGAACAGAGGATAAGAAACAACCAGGTAAAATGCTACCAAATCATTCATGCAAGGACTAACATTCCAAATAATAATCACAACACAAAACAAACATGAGAAAAATAGCAGCTCAAGAAGAAGCTAGGAGATTTTTGGAAGAGCCTTATACATCTGCTGTCAACATCAGGGCTAAATCAGGGATTGGCAACCTTTGGCACACGGCCCACCAGGGTAAGCCCCATGGCAGGCAGGGCCAATTTGTTTACGTGCCGCATCCGCAGGTTTGGCCGATCACAGTTTTCACTGGCCACGATTTGCTGCTCCAGGCCAATGGAGGCTGTGGGAAGTGGTGGCCAGCACATCCCTTGGCCTTTAAGACGTGTCCAGTGTTTTCTCTGGCACCATGTAATTTATATTTGCACCATTCGTCATCCAAGAGTAATGTGTCATTGAAATTCTCATGGGTGAAGGGGATTTTATGGTGTATAATTCTAAGCTGTTATAAGTAGAGCCTTCTGTATCCACATCTGATCCACAAACATGACCCATGGATATAAAGTAGATATCCTCAGATTTGGAGGGCTCTAATTATAAGTTTTGATTTCGCTTCTTTGACATATTAATTGGGTAAAGCAGGAGTGCTGAAAATAATTTTCCTAATGAGTTTCAGGCCCTGTGACTAAATTTCCACAAAAGCATGTATTTATTAGTCCAAGGACCACTTGCTATCAATATAAAACATGTTTAAGATTAGCAGTCGTGTTAGTCTGTATCCGTAAATAAGATGAGGAAGACTTTGTAGCACCTTAGAGACTAACCAGTTTATTTCAGCATCTTGTACAGACACAAATATCCATTTCAAAAGGTTTTTTTTTCTCCTGCTGCTAATGGACCATCCTAATTTAACAGCCTCTTAGAATCGATATGCTAATATACAACTCCTTTTTTTTTCTCTTTCTGTGTGTATAAATGCATCTTACTTCTGTTCCATTCTATGCATCCGATGAAGTGGGCTATAGCCCACCAAAGCTTATGCTGAAATAAACTGGTTAGTCTCTAAGGTGCTACAAAGTCTTCCTCATCTTAATATAAAACATATGCACCCTTATATTCTATACCCAACCAATAATGCTGCTTTAAACGTTGGCCAAAATAGTCACTGCTGGTATCGGACCTTAGCTGATGTAGCTGAGGGCTGCATTCTGCTCTATTCAAGGTTATTCCCCTTATGACTATGTCATAGTCCCCTCCCCCACCCCCCAATGACTGGTGTCTTTATTTCTATTGTTTTCTGCAACCCTTAAATAAGATAACACTGGTATTTCCAGATCACTGGAAATTTAACACAAAGAAACTATTCTTTCTCATGAGTTCTTTCTTTTTGGTCACCTGTTTTGGGCCTATCACTTGTGCTAAAATCCAAACTCAGTTTAAAACCACAGTTCACATGTGAGCTTGTATTCCTACAAGAAGGATCGAATATCTCTCCTTATTGCTTAACCTCAGTAGTTTCCTGTGATAATTAACTTAAATGTGATTGGGCAAAATAAGAATTAGTGTTAGACAAAAGTTATTTAGTAATTCAGAAATCAGGAAATGAAGAATTTAGTGAGCTCTTTCAGGCACAGGAAGTTAAACTTGTGTGAAGTCCAGAACTTGGTATTTTCTGTACTGAACTTGGGAGGTGAAAGCATTGCTATACAGAGGGACCAGTGACAGAATTAAATTCTGATGTGCTGTGAAATACCAACATGCCTTACATACATAGGCACCAACTCCATAAGTGCTAAAAAAATTAGTGGGTGCTAAGCATCCACATGCAGCCAGCTCCTTTCCTCCCCCAGCACCTCCCCTCTGCTGGCAGTCCCATTGATCAACTTCTCCCCCTCCCCCTCAGTGCCTCCCCCCCATAGATGTAGGATAGTGAAATGTGCTTAAGATACAAAGTTGGGAGGCATTGTCAAGCCAGAGGAGGATCGGAAAATTACACAGGGAAATCTGGATACCCTTGAAGACTGGAGTGACAAAAATGGGATGAAATTCAATAGTACAACATACAAGGTCATGCACTTGGAGTCTAATCACAAGAATTTCTGCTACAAGGTAGGGTAGGGATTGGCAACCTTGGCATGTGGTCCCGCAGGGTAAGCACCCTTGGCAGGCCCAGATGGTTTGTTTACCTGCCACATCCACAGGTTTGGCCGATTGCGGCTCCCACTGGCCACAGTTCGCCGCTCCAATCCAGTGGGGGCTGCAGGAAGAATTGACCAAAACCAACAAAAAAGAACAATAAACTCTTGAGTAAGTCAGTGTGAGATGATATTTCCAAGCCCTTGAGACAGTTTAAAAAAATAAATCTCCATCAGCTTGAAGAGTTAACGTCCCCAGGTTTGCAAAGTGCTTTGAGATCATCAGTTCAGATATTCAAATATCAATGGATATTACCAAATCTAGTTTCTATTATAATTGAGTGTATCTAATACCTTTATAAAGAGTTTAAGTCTGATGCCTAATTTTTAATGGTTAATCAAAGAATCATGTTTCTATGTGGGATTTTTAAAAAAATACATTTTTGAACTATAAACTTGGTGTTACTATAATCATTAGTGGTTATACATTTCTGACTGAAGATATAGCTAAAGCTGAACATACATTTATTTTTAAATAAATCCAAAGCGGGGACAGCTGAAATGGATCTATTGGTACTAAGTAGATCAGTTTCAGAATTATTTTAGTAATCTTGAAACTCTGGTAATAGTGGCAGTAGAGATAGAGAATGAAAAGGTAAATAGGGGCCCGATTCAAAACTCCTTGAAGTCAATAGAAAGTCTCCCAGCATTTTTTAAGGACAACTCAATTAACTCCTTGAGGTCAAGACCTGGGATTTGTGAACCCATCTCGCACTGCTGACAAGAATATGCACTTTGACTGCTTGTAGCAAAGAACTCACTTAGCATCTTACTGTCAAAATCATAACCAACAGTTTATCTGATTTAAAATACAGGACATCCTAGCAAGTCTCAAGTCTTGGTTAAACAGCCAACATTTCTTAACACTGTCATAAAGGAGATCAGTCATTTCACACTGTAATCACAAGTGACTCACCAAAACTATATTTCATATTCAAGAAAACTTCAGTTCCACTGAAATATGACCAGAAAGGATTCACTGAATGGGCCAGGTCCTCAGATGATTTAAATGATTTACAAGCATTTGGAGCTATATATTAATTATCATCAGCCAATGATCTGGCCCATTCCACTTCAGTTATTTCAAATCCCCTTCATTCACTCTAACCAGAAAGAGTTCTTCAGAGGATCAAATTCCAAATAGAAGCACCGCATGGGTGATGTTACTTGGTAATGAAAACTTCAACAGAACATTTGGTAAGGGTCTGTTTGATATGAACTTCTCTTCTCACCTCTTTGCTTGGTTCCAAGAGAAAGGAATAACTCACCTTCCCTGAGAAGCACAAAGTATTTTACTTAAGCTCTCCTAATTTCAGATATCATTGTAATACAATAGAATACAATTCAATGTCATGGCAAACACCTGCTACCAGGTAGATTGCTCATTACAGTGAGTAGGCCCAGGACCAAGCATTGTGCCTCATAGCAAGTCTTTGCAGGACCTGGCCCTTATTTATTCTGTGACAGCATCATTCACAAAAAGGCCCACAGAACTTTTCACAAATGGCTGGAGTTGGCAAGTGTAACTAAATTCTGCAGACTGAAATACAGATATCGTCAGGAATCAGAGAGGTAGCCGTGTTAGTCTGGAATAGCAGAGGTAACAAAGAGTCCTGTGGCACCTTAAAGACTAACTAAAGTATTGAAGCATAAGCTTTCGTGGGCCAATACCCACTTTGTCGGATGCTGAATAATTACTTTTAACTCAACACGACACTAAAGTCTGCATCCGACGAAGTGAGTATTAGCCCACGAAAGCTTATGCTTCAATACTTTAGTTAGTCTTTAAGGTGCCACAGGACTCTTTGTTACCTCAGATATCGTCAGGTAACTTTTGGAGGGCAGAGATGAAAGTTTGGGAATTTCAGACGCCAGACACTAAAGGATCAAATTTCACTAACAGATTAGACAAATCATAAAAGGCTGTTAAAAAAAACAAACCTCACAAAACAGTCAAATATGCCCCCCATTTCCCATTTTATAAAAATGAGAAACACTTTGCTCAGGCATGAGCGTGCAGTTTTGCCCTGAAAAACTGTCCTCAGTAGTGGAAGAGGCTAACATTTGAGCTTGGATCAAATTTTTCACTGTAAAAATTTTAGTGAATAATTGAAAAGTGATAAGGAGCTCTTTCCCACAACTCTACTTACACTGTCTGCAGCCTATAGCCCTTATAACCAGCGCCAAACATCTTTTGGTCCATTCTGCACAGATTTCTTACAGCAGATAGTTAAATATAATTAGTAGGATCCTTAACAATGCAACTGCTTTCAACTGCAATAGGTTATCTAGTAAATGATGCAAATGTAATTTGAAGGGTCATGCACAAGCTTCATTTCTCAGCTCTGAGCCAAAGGGCATATCCTCTGAGCATCCTTTTAGTTGTCCATACTGAGAATTATTGTGTCCCATTGTTAAAAACAAATGACAGGTGGTGAACCCTCCAGGCCATCTGACAATGCAATTATCCCACCCTTTTGCATCCATAATCTTCTAAATTGAATGTAATTGATTATAGTTCAAATTTGTTTTTCAACCTGCAGTTGAACACATACTGGTATCTGCATCTTTAATAAAGAGACAAAGCAATCTTCTGTAGCTGATGCTGCATTTCCCATGTTATTCACCTACACAATCCACAGTCGTCAGGATAGTTTATATATTAGAATCAATAAGGAAAGTAAGCTTCTTAAAGCACTGGCAGAATGCCACTTCCTTCAGCCTCCTCAATCCAAATGTAACCAATTTATCACTACATTTATTCTGAGAGGAAAACCCTTGGCTCACAGCCTTATTTACAACACAGTTAACCACTTTTACAATTAACCAAGTTGGAAACCCCCCCCCCCCAGCTAATCAACTGCCTTATATTAAATATATTACATGCCATTAACCTCATCAGTGAGTAGATCTCTTTCAACTCTGAGTACTGCCCCCGTTGAGAAAGGTACTAGTTCAAATGCTCACACAGGCTTAGGTATCTGACAGTTTTCTCATCCTCCTCAAAACAGCTTGATACTTAATATATAAAAAAGAAATTAGTCATGTTTTCAGCCTCTAACCCAATCTCCCAGCTCAGGAAAGCATTTAAACACATGCTTAACTTGCTTGTGCTTAAGTCTCATTGTCTTCAATATGACTTAACTGTATGCGTAAGTGCTCTTCTGAATATAGATGCTTTCCTCAAAGAAAATGATTCAAGTCTTTGTATGGTGCAAAAATGGGGGATGACACCCCTCTGCATCATGGCTCTTCTAAAGATCCCTATATTACTGACAACTGATTACCTATTCTGTGATTATGCAGCTCTTGAACTAGTGTCAATCCTTTTAAACAATAGCTTCTCACATGAATATCTTTGTCTTTTATTTAATATTTATGCTGCTGTAGGTCCCCTGTTGGGAATGGGGTGCTATTTTGTTAGGTGTTGTGTAAACACTCGGAGTCCCTGCCCTGCCTGGGCATAAAGGGTGAATTTTGGGAAGGCACTGGAGGCTTATCAGCACTCAAGTGGTTTAGCCTATGTACACACAGCACACTGAGTGGCGTTACCTGCCCAAGTGAAAGCCTCACTCACATTTTAGCCTTTACTTCAGGACAGGCTAGCTAGCCCAGGTTGGAAGCAGCACCATGCTAGGCTGAGAGGGTTTGTGTGTGGATGGAAAGAAGGTTGGAGCAATACCCAGGTGTACCTAGATTTCTACAACATTCATCTGATGAAATGGGTCTTAGCCTATGAAAGCTCATGATCCCTAAGATCTGTTAGTCTATAAGGTGCTATAACTCTGCAGTGAAGACATACCCTTAGGGAAATAGGAACAAAACCCAGAGATGTTAGAATAAGAAATTGACAAAAGAGCAGGTAAGGCTGGCATTATAAATAGAGCTGGGGAGGCTGTAGGGTGAGGCAACATAATAAGAGACCAGAGCAGATAAACAGAGAGAGGCAGAGTTGTATCAGTGCCAATATGAGGTATGGTGAAAGAAGATCTCTAAATCAATAAAACAAACAAATAATAAAATAAGATACATAAGAAAATAGCTATAAATCATCTGAAGGAAATAAACCTCCGTGTTGACTCATTACCTTCCAAATGAAGCAAACTTGAGGTGTGCATATTTTAAATCTACTTAAGAAATTTTTTAGGCATACACAATGTCAGGAAGCAACTATAATAGTCCACTTTGTGGGCCTCACCCCCCCGATTGAATTTATCTTGCTTTATTGCCTGCATATTTATACCTGCCTCTGGAGATTTCCACAACATTCATCTGATGAAGTGGGTCTTAACCCATGAAAGCTCATGATCCCTAAAATCTGTTAGTCTATAAGGTGCTACAAGACTCTTTGACGCTTTTGCAGATCCAGACTAACATGGCTACCCCTCCGATATTAGGCTCCCATGTAACTTCTCACCCTCTTGGATTGCCATCTGCCAATCCTCCTACTCATATCCTTGTATGTCCAACCATGCTTTTAAGGCAGCTGCTCCAGGCCTATAATCTCCGTCTCTCTCTCAGGTCAAATCTTGCCCATTACAAGACTTCCTTGATTAGTGAGACAAAAAGGAATTTTCAAATCATTGGTCCTAAGACAGTCAAAGGGCATCATTGGCCTTTTCCAGGAATTGAAAGGGATTCATTCCCTCAGACCCTCTTTAGCTCCTCAGACACTCTTTCTCTTCTGTGTGCATGCCAGTTTGCTATATTTATGCCATCCTGAACTTGGCTGTTCCCCATCCCTCATGATTTTCAGTTGAGCATCCAATAAAAATCTTCTGATGTATGTATCAGATTGAGCCATTGTGATGCCATTAATGGTTTCCCACTAGGTTCTGGCAATAGGAGGGAGAAAATATTACTAGCATATTAATTTTTTTATTTTGCTGGATAATGAACATATAAAATAAGAATAAAAACATTTTTTAAAAAATCAAGTATTTATTCCTGACCAGCTGGGACATGCCAGTCTTCTTTGATGGGTACCGTATTCCTACTCCATTGCCTAATGCAACAATAGAGAGGGAGAGTGGAAAGATTTGTCTTTTTATCCTGGCACTGCAGGGATGTGCTAGTGTCTGCATCAGACAAGATTTTAAAGCATATGGCTCACATGGATTATCCTGCTAATCCAACCCTAGCCAGCCTTAGTCCAGATTAGAGTAATCAGAAAATGAGCAACAAAAGCCCTACCAGCCTTCCATATGCTGCAGCTACACTGTATGTTGTTTCAGCTATGTGTGCCAATTCAGTGGGCCATGATATCTATGGTCAGTCCAATAGAACATTACCTGGTCGACAAGCATAGAAGATTGGGTTGCAGGAGGAGGCATGTTTCCCCCTTACCCCCCGCCCCCCGAGAGAAGGGAATGGATGTAGGTTTCTGATATCCTCTCCTACTCTATTATCTTTTATTTTGTGGGTTGGGGGGGGGGAGAGGCGTAAGGAGAAGAGTATTGTTATTGTGCAGTAGATGCTTCAGAGACAGGTTCCTACCTCTGGGCAGCACAAATGGCAATTTACAGACAGATGGGTTACAACAAAAAGTAAATTCGTTTTGCAGTGGAGTTCAGCAAGCACCTTATAAACATGATGGTTTCTGTTTTTCTACAAAAGACTTTCAGATGTCGGTTTTGTTCACACTTCTTTGAGGGGATAGCTAGGGTTTTCAGCAGAGATGGCTCAAGACAATCTGAAGCAAAACCTGACTGGGCTTTGCCCCCATTCAACTACCCTGTTAGTAGTTCCATAACCAGAGCTTTACTTAAGACACGTGAATTTGCCAGAAACTGCCTGCAACATGCATGATACAATAGTTTTGATTGATGCAAAGATTTATACAAGTTATTCCTATGACTTTCTAGGTGCCGAAAAATTAAGGGCCACAATGCTGAGTATTTCAATATTTGTGTCCCTTTGGGGTGTTGGGCGTCAGCCCTTTAGCTCTGGCTAGAATAGCTCATGTTTTAGCTGTGGATGTCCTGGGTTCACTACCCAGCAAACACCAAAGTCATTGCATATGTTCGCACTCATCATACCTGCTATTGAAAGGTGAATGAAATGCTTCTGCCAGATGCTAGCAGGCATTCAGGGCCTCTGGCCAGGTCTTCTTCCTAGCTATCAATGCCTCTGGATGGCTGAACAATACTATCCAAGTCCACAGTGCCAAATTCATGCCGATTCTTTGAGCAGGAATGCATGTGGGGGCACAGGGTGATTTCCCATACATCCTCTTTCCCCAGCTGCATAGGGTGGATTTTGCCTGAATAACATTTATCCTACTTTCCCCCCTGTCTTCTATGGGCTGGACTTCCACAGGCCTTATGGAAGAAGACGGGTACATGTCCTGTGAAGCCTTCTCTGTTTCACTTGAGCACTGAGCTCCATTTCCCCTGAGAGCACCATCATGTGGCATTTCTCTTATATAAGAGTCCAAAACAAGTTCAGATAAAACAAAATAAGCATTTACAGGCAATTAGCAGAAGAGGGAGAAAACAGAAAATAAATTAAGTTTTAAACTCCTGTGAATGGCTGCTAGGAAAGGATCTCCTCTCTTCCCCAAGGACTTAAGTCTTATCTTTTAAGTTCCAGAATACTGTAGGACTACCTTGTTTATACCATTTGAGAAACTGGTCTGGCTTCCTGATTATACTAGCCTCTCAAAGATACAGCCTTTTTGGACAGAAAATTCTATTATGGGCCAGCCCAGAAGTAAGGTGCTTGCTCCTGTAATTTGAAAAGGTTTCTACTTTTAAACAAACACTAGAATTGTTTATGTCATCCCTTTTCAATAGATAAATGTCCTCCTGTTACAAAAATATATTTGCATGACCTGTTTGATTATGCTATATCAGGGATTGGCAACCTTGGCATGCGGCCCCACAGAGTAAGCACCTTTGGCAGGCCTGGACGGTTTGTTTACCAGCACCACATCTCTTCCTGAAGTCCCCATTGGACCGAAGTGGTGAACCGCAGCCAGTGGGAGCCGCGATCAGTTGAACCTACGGATGGGGCAGGTAAACAAACTGGCCGGGCCCGCAAAGGGTGCTTATCCTAGGGGGCCACATGCCAAGGTTGCTGATCCCTGTGCTATATCCTTTAATAATTTTATTCCCTCATCTGCACCAATCTTTTCTTTTCCTCAAACAGCTTGGGGGATGATATACAGATGTTTTCATTTATTCTTTCTTCAGCTGTACAATCAAATTCATTAACTGGCACTCAGAATACACACACGTCTTGTTCGTACAAGTTGGCTTTCCAGGTGCATAAGTAATAATTCTAATTGGAATATTGCTTTAAGTAGACCTCTGCTAACAACTAAAATACAATTGCATACTGAAAGGTTCTGACTGCTCAATTCTGGTCTCACTGAAGTCAATATAAAAACCCTCAGATCAGATTATTTGTGCTCAAGGTGAAAGAGCGAAACTGAGAGGAATAATGAGAAATAGAAAAATCATCAGCACAACTATATCAGTTAAGATTATTGAGCAACTTGGTGATGCTTGCCACAGAGATTAAATGTATTAAAAATAGTAATGTAAAGGGAGTTACACATTCAGGGTTGAATTTTCTGCTGGTATAAATTGGCATACCTCCATTGGCTTCCACTTTGAAACTGCTGATCACTAGGGAATTTTGTAAGTGCA
This sequence comes from Sternotherus odoratus, assembly GCA_032164245.1. Taxonomy (NCBI): domain Eukaryota; kingdom Metazoa; phylum Chordata; order Testudines; family Kinosternidae; genus Sternotherus; species Sternotherus odoratus. The sequence goes on along the minus strand of JAVMKO010000001.1, from coordinate 153,507,059 downwards.
GGAGACAAAAGTTTCACAGGAGATAGATCTAGGCTTTGCCTACACTAGCATTTTTATGGGTAAAACTTTTGTCTATCCGGATGTGGGAAAAACATCCCTCTGACCAACATAAGTTTCACCAACAAAAGTGCTGGTGTGGAGAGTGCTATGTCATCAGGAAAGACTTTGAGGACTGCAGACTCATTGGTGGTGGTTTAATAACGCTGGCAGGAGAGCTCTTTCATACCCCTGAGCGAGAAAGTTGCAGCATTGTAAAGTGCCACTGTAGACAAGGCCTTAGGCCAGGGATCGGTGACCTTTGGCACAAGGGTGGGCCAGGCCAGTTTGTTTACCTGCCGCGTCTGCAGGTTTGGCCAATCGTGGCTTCCACTGGCTGTGATTCGTCGCTGCAGGCCAATGGGGGCTGCAGGAAGCGATAGGGGCCGAGGGATGTGCTTCCCACGGCTTCCCACAAATGAATCAGGACATATGCTCTAAAAGTTAGGAAAGAAGAAAGTGAGAGATAAATTGTTACTCCCACTTTGAAATACTTGGGAAGCACAGCATTGAGTACCCTGTAAGCACATGTATAAATCTAGTTGTTATGTGAAGTCAGTTGTAAAATGAAGTAGATCCATTGACTTCATTTATTTAACCCATTGGGCAACTGCAGATGGAAGTGGGCACGAGATTTGCTGCCATAATTATTTGGGCATTCAATTAACCAGAGGAGGAAATATCCAGTTAGCATTGTACATAAGGTCCTTGATAAATATATTCTTATCAAGATAAGTAAACTAGTACTTAAAATAAATAGAAGTAATACTGCAATATCTTGGTTGATATGCATGTGAGCAACTGTATACCAATTACCTCTATTGGATGGACTCAACTGCTTAGCTGTATTTCACAGCCCTTGATACTGGGTAAGCTACCAGTGTTCCCTTTTAGCTCAAGGTACAGGACTTGCTCTTCTAGGAGAGGGGAATCCAAGTTCTCTCCCTGACATTGCCTTGAAGTTCCAAATGGTCATAGTGTGTAGCCACAGCTTTCTTAGATCACAGATTCGTTACAGTGCTCTTGTCTTACATTTATACAGCAGCTTAGCAAAGTTTATGAAATTTTACAACCCAGGCATAAAATGACCTTGTTCACCTTTTACTATGATACCCGTAACAAAAAAACCTTCCACCGTCTTTCTCACCCATCAGTCAAACAACCCTAGACCAATTGCTCCTGAAGCATGTAATTAAGTAGGTTCAAGAATAGCAGCCATGTTAGTCTGTATCTGTAAAGAAAGCCAGGAATACTTGTATCACCTTAGAGACTAACTAGTTTATTTCAGCATAAGCTTTCGTGGGCTATAGCTCACTTCGACGGATGCATAGAATGGAACAGAAGTAAAATGCATTTATACACACAGAGAGAAAAAGAAAAAAAATATTGTACATTAGCATACCAATTCTAAGAGGGCTGTTAAATGTAGATGGTCCATTATCACTAGGAGAAAAATACACCTTTTGAAATGGAGATCTGTTGTCAGTAACTCAGGAAATGCAATTAATTACTGTAATGAGAGAACAATTTTAAATTTAATGAGAGAAAAAGTAGAATTTTGTAAGGCTAGTCTAATGTTTTGCATCACAGGATCTCAAAGCACTTTCGAATATTGATTCCCAGGTGCTTAAATTTAAGCAATGTGCAAAGCAAGGCATGTGAACAAAACCCTTTTCTTCCCAGACCTTTCTTAGTATGACTCATTATTAGCAACAGCGTTTAAAGAAGAAAAAAAGTGACATTCGTTCATCTTTTTTTTTTTTACCCTCTAAACAGCAGCAGTGAAGTGATGGCCTGATATAATCATCAAAGCCTTCCACACTGATTGGAGCACTGATGCACAATAGAAAACCTTCAAATGCCAAGTGGTTTAGTAGGCTAACATGTAGCTCAAGCTGTCTCAGCTCATAAGTGGTTGATGTAGCAGTAAGTGTTACCTAATGACACATTCTCTGCAGAACAATCTGTTTCTCATTGCTTGAACTCTCATCCAATGATGCCCAGGCGGCTAAGATGGGCATGAGTGAGTTAGATTGATAAATGGCCCAGATAGTGTTGTCAGTTGCAACTCCCTCTTGCCAGCATACTTCAGGGTCCATCTTTTCCTTTCATATACCTGAAATGTCTGGGAGTGAAGGTAATGAGAAGTCCTTTCTAAGGCCCCCCCGCCAGTTCCTGAGAGCACCTGCAAATGCAGTTGGTTTCAAATAATAAATAATAATTCCTAGCTTTAATATAGCACTCTTTTGTCAGTAAATCTCAAAGCATTTTACAAAGGGGTTCAGTGACAACCCCATTTTACAGACTGGGAAATTAAGGCATGGGGAAGGAAGCAATTTTCCCAGGGTTATGCAGCAGACCAGTGGCAGAGCCCAGAATTAAACCAAGTCTTGAGTTCCAGTCTAGCATCCTACCCACTACTGAAAGAGAACCCATGGGAGGCACAGTTGGTCGGTATCTCTCTGAATTTGCCCTGTAGTTTGTGGTACTAGGGTTTGTCAGAGCCCAAGCACTGCACTGAACTCCATGCCTTTAGTCCTCTAACCTGGTCCTTGCCTCTTATTTATACCTGCCTCTGGATACTTCCACTGCTTGCATCCGATGAAGTGGGTATTAGCCCACAAAAGCTTATGCTTCAATACTTTAGTTAGTCTTTAAGGTGCCACAGGACTCTTTGTCACTTCCTTAAACGTAGTCTTTACAGAAGCCATTGTTCCATCTCCTGGAAGACTCCCACACATGGGATATCAAGGCTCACTACTTAAAATGTGTTTGCAAATTATGCTATCCGGGTATTTTCAGCATCCTCTATACTAGGGAATAATGTGAATTCTGCAATAATATTTAATAAGCAAAGTTAAAACTGTAAACCTCTTATTGGAACCCGGTAGAGTTCTCTGGTATTAGCTAGCTTATCAGCCAATGAATTGGATGTATAACTGGTTCTAGGGGCTAGAGACTCAGCTGGTATAAATTGCTATAGCTCCCTTGAAGGGAAGAGACAGACCCATAAAACCACATTCCTAGACATCCTGCCAGCCTAAACCCTTTTCATTTATGAAGGCAGAGCTCACGGACTCAGCTGGCTTGATATACCCCTGCAGCGTGCCAGAATTTCTCCTAGCTTCTAATTTTTAAAGCCTGGTTTCAAGCCAACTCCCTGTGACGGTCTTTCACAGCCTACACACAAAGTCACCAGACTGACTGAAAACTAAACTGACGAGGTGGAGGTCAGAAAAAGGTCACTATTCGAAAGTCTCTGTAAGGCACAATTCTGTCTGTGGAGTCTGATCTCCATTGTGTGTAGAACACTAATTCCTGCCACTCGGACACTGCAATGACAGTCACATTAGAGCAGTTTTATTTAGTGAACAGAATATGAGAAGGAAAGGAAAACATTTGGCACAAAACCTATAATACCCCAGTATCTGACTGACTGTTCATTGGACGCATGCAGTCCAGGATACTCTCCTGGAGCTGAACATGATCTAGCTCAGCTATGATTATAATATGTAACCAATTTCCTTTACAAGAGGTGTCAGCCTGTTCTTTGGACCCTGATTACTCTGTTTCATAATTTTTACAAGTTCTCTGCTGCTGATCTTCTCATATGGTGTGTCTACCCTAGAAAAAAGAGTAGTACCCATACTAGGGTGACCAGATGACAAGAAAAAAAATATTGGGACACATGGGGGGGGGGGGGAAGTGGGAGGTAGTGGGGGAGGGGGGACTGGAGGGGGGGAAGTAGAGGGGAGGTTAGGGTGCCACAGGCTTTCCCCTCCACTGGACCCATGGGGGCAGGGTCTGAGGAAGCCATGGGTCAGGGGTTCAGGGGCCCGGCTCCAGGTGCAGGGGCGCAGCCCCACTGCGGGTTGGGGATCCAGGGCCCCAGCTGCTTACCCCCGGGAACTGTTCTCAGCTGGGCCGGGGGGCAGCCAGCAGGTGAGTCAGGGGCTGGTTTGGGGGGGGGAGGGGCGGCTGGGTGCTCTCTGTAGTCACCCTCCTCACTGCCCCGCGGCAAGCAGCCCTCCTTCCCCCGCCCCTGCAGCATGTGACGCAGTGGCAGAGAGCTGTCCTGGCTGCTGCCGCCTGCCCCTGACTCTCGATGCGGGGGGGGGGGGGGGGGCAGTGGGCGTTGGGCTGATGAGGGGCCGGACTCGGAGCCAGGTGGGAGGGGGGACGGCTGGGGGCTCTCTGCCCCTCCCCCTCTGCTGGTGCAGGCTGTAAGCAGCCCTCCTTCCCTCTCCTTGCAGCATGTGCGGCTGCAGAGAGCCTCTGCCTGGGGCAGTGAGGCTTGCTGCCTGCTCCTGCCAACAGGAGGGTGCTGCGGCCACCCCGGAAGGAGCGGTTAGTGAGGCACGAGTCTGGCGCCGGTCTTTGAAGGTCCCTATATCGGGACAAAGGGCATCCCGACCAAAGTATGATCGGGACACGGGACAAGTCTCTGAAAATCGGGACTGTCCCAATAAAATCGGGACATCTGGTCACCCTAACCCATACTGCCACAGCAAGCAACAGTGACACAGCTACAGGGCTAAGCCACCAGAGTACAAAGGGCTCAGCTGTTTTAATTTAGAGCAGGTTCCCATGAGACATCTAAGCCCAGTTAAATTAATGGCTTGAAACACCCTCCAGGTGTCACCTTGTATGCCTCCCTCACTGAGCTAGCCTTTCATTTATCAAGATCAAATTTGGCTTCAGTTGCACTCACCTTGGTTTTGGACTTTAACTTCATCCTAATAATTCCTGGGAAGAGTTCATGATCACTGACACACTTGGCACTTCTATAGATTCTAACACCCAAGAGTGACCGTCTATGCCTTGTACTAAGAATAATCCAGATTTTGGTTTGACCACAAGAGGATGGGCCTGGTCTGGGGTAAAATTTTCAAAAAATCCAAGTGACTTTGAAGCCTGCATGTCATTTGGAAAAGTGCCCTACGCATTGAGGATCATGAACATCATTGGCTTTTACTCAGTCTTAGACTTCTCAGTGCCTAAGTCACTTTGAAATTAGACTTTCCCAAGTCAATTAGGCACTTTTGAAAATGTTACCAGTGGTCTCTCTGAAAGCCAGGCATCCTATCCCTGCCTTACTGTGTCTTCTGTATGCTGCTCCATCACCTTCCCAAATGGACCCAGTGGCATGGTTATAGTGAATCGAGAAATGCCAATTTCTGGATTAAAAAGTTCTGTGGTTGTTGCAAATACCTTTCATGGAACATCTAATCAGCCCCAAGAATGGTCACTGTCTACCTCCCACTCATTGGGCTTCCTTTCCGTCTGACTGCCTGGCTGTCCAACTCTAATCACTGTCCACATCACTTTTCCTAGCCAACTGTCTCTTCTCTAGCATTGTACTCTCTGCCAATGGACAAGACTTCAAATCTTCTCTCCTCTGTATTCCGGTGCTCACCTTTCACCTGCTCTCTCCTGCCTTGTTTAATTTAGGCTATGGGTTTGGGCTTACATGTTCCCAGCTAGGTCCCCATTTTGGATGAGACAGGAGATATTCAGCCCTCTCTCTCCTACCAAGATTGCTCTGCTTCTGCTCCTTTGTTAGCCTATAATTAGGATTAATTATTTGTATTATCATAGTGCCTAGGAGCCCCACCAGAGACCAGGACCCCATTGTGCTAGGTGCGGTACAAACACCTTACAGAAAAGCAGTCCCTGCCACAAAGAGGTTGAAGACACAAATAAAAAAACAAAACAAAACAGTGGGGCTAGGTATAGGCAAAGGCTTATCTCAGTTACCTATTCCAAAGGGTTTGGTGGTGATTGCCAAGGGAAACCTCACTCAGGCAAGCGTGTGAAAGGCTTTGTCTACATGTGAAAGTTGCACTTGTTTGACTTACCAATTAAGTAATACCACTGCAAACTCCAAGCTGAAGCAAACCATTCTTAAACCAGAGTACTAGTGACACACCTCGCTTTGTGCCAGTTTAACTAAATCAGTTAAAAACGCATTTAAGTTAAAATGATATTGATACACTTTTCTCATAAGGGGTATGGCTAGACTAGAGATTGTAGCGTGTTTTTTTGTAGCGCTTCCCAATTTAGTGCAATAGGTATCGTGCTAGAGCCTGTGCACATTTAAACCCTGTAGCGCCAAAGAATGCACACATTTGCAGCGCTTCTGGTGACAGTGACAGTAGCGCGATAGGGCAGGTATCCCAGCATTCAGCTGGGTGCAACGTGCTTTGCAAAAAAGGGGGGTGAGGGGGAACTGGGAAGTTGTTCGCAGGGAGACAAGATCAGGCTGTCAGTGACTTTTCCTTAGCGAAAACTGACAGGCTCTGTATTTAAGACACACAGCTCCGTCCGCAAGCATTTTCACTGGTTATTTGCTGTGAGTTGTTAGAGAGAAACTGCAAAGGTACTTCCGCTTTTTTCATCCCGTCTACAAAACAACACTTCATGTCATTTGCCTTAAATGGCATGTTGATTGCCTTAAATGGCTTGTTGATGGCCTTAAATGGCTTGTTGATGGCCTTAAATGGCTTGTTGATTGCTTTATATGGCTCAGAGGCATGCAAGAGATCCCATGGGTGGTCACATTCGCACTGTTGCACTACAGTGCTAGCGCTAAAAGCCTTCTGACTCTCGAAAAGGAGGTTTAATACTAGCGCTTTAAACAGTGGGTAAATGCGCAAAATCTCACTTTGAAGTGTGTAGGGTACGATATTAATAGCGCTACTGGAGGGTTTTAGCACTGCAAAGCACCAGTCTAACCATACCCATAGACACAAGGCCTGAGAGAATGTTCTAAGGACAGAGCAATCAACCCACTCCCTCTACGGACAATATAGTTGTAACTCCCTAGCCCTCTCCTTTATATCTTCTTCCCCTTATCTGCCAGGACAGTGGAAAGGATGCGCGGGGGGGGGGGGGGGGGGAGGAAAAGGAAGAAGAGCACTTTCTTTTCAAGCGCTCTAAATCAACTATGCTTTTTTAAAAAAGAGCTCTCTACAGCCTTTACATCTTCTAGTTGCTAATGAGACTAATGTTTCAGGAAAAGCCAGCCAGAGGACATTTGTTGTAGTCAGATTCTTTTAATCTACTCCCTGACTGCCTTATTCGCTGGGTTGTGTGAGGGTGTGTTGTTATAGTCAGTGGATTTTGATTCAGAAGGCTCTGATGTTTCCTTTCACATGAGAGTAAGTGGCAAAAAAATCTCTCTCCAAGAGCTCCAACAACTAATTTATTTCAAGGAGGATTACACTTCCCTTCCTTCACATGTGTAAGACATTTTCTTTCCCCCCTAATGCTAGTTGAACCTGAACATATTGTCTCCAAGAGAAGACACAGTAATACCATACACATTTTTTTAGCAGCATTAAATAACAGTCAGATCAGGGAAGTGAAATGAACAATTACATAGATATTTGTTCATTTACACCCCCAAGCAACATTTGTCTGTGGTTTCCATCCTGAGAGCAAACAATAGGAGAGGTTACGTCTCTGGAAATAAGAAAGGCCAAAGCACCCCCTAGTGGCAATTCATGAAAATACAAGATACCTGTTAAAAATATACAGTAAATACACATTTAAGTTTTTATTCTTAAAACAAAAAGTATGATGAATAATTTTTGCACAGCATGGCTCTGATTCTAAGTGAGCAATGCTGGAGAATTTTCAATCATACACAACGTATCATTTTTAAAACTTATGAGTAGCAGACGGATGGACTTTCATTATTGGCCCATCTGTTTTAGGGTCCAGTTCTACATTCCACTTGTGTGGAGTGCTCTGTGTGGTCCTCTAAGGAGTCAGAATTTAAGATGGCTGTAGTCCTAGGTATGGTCTCAAAATATGGGAACATATTAGGACGTTATGCAAACAAGAAAATAAAGCTTTAATTGGCAGAACTTTTTAATTGTAAAACTTTACAGTCATCTTAACATGATGCAAAATAGCAAAGTTGCCTCCTGTTTAATAAATACATATTCCAAAGGAAAAGAAAAAGGATCAAACCCAATTACTTGAATGTGGATCAACTCCAGCCCTTGCATAAGTCGGTGGAACTGGATCTAAACTGATTTGGCCTTTAGAATGTCCAGTCACCAATACACAATACTCAGTTATTTGGTTGTTAGAGGCAGAAATCTGCCAATTTTTTCTAAGGCACTTTGAAGAATACAACTACATGTGTACCAAACTACAAAAAAAAAAGATCACTGTAAGTCAGTTTTACCTACTAACCTTGTGGCTGATTAAGATGCGTGATCTAACCTGCATTGGTATGAATATGGAGATATATAGATTACAATTTCTGGAAACAATGCCCAAGAATTCAGAGTTTCTGTCAACTTGCTTCCTCCTGCACTACTGGTATTATAATGACCACACTGTCATGGAATCCGGTAACATACTGAGGAGATCTTATGTTTCAGGTGAAATCTCTCATTAGTCTGTTGCAGACATTCATGTTACAGTTTTTTCTGGGGAACAAAAACCCAGACCCGAACATGTTAACATAAGCAGCTGGTTTTCCAGAAACAGAATCAATGGTTTTAGAGCAACTAGCTTTTATGAAAAGTCTAAAGGAGAGAAGATTCGGAGACATGACTCCTCTTTCTGGAATATGCAGTGCAGATGGGATGGGAGCTATAAGGACCCAAAATGCTAGAATCCTTCCTTTATGGCTCATCCCTTCCATGGGGAGAGGTAGATAGGGAAGAGGACACATCAGTGAGGCCATGTCCACTCGACAGAATTATGTTGACCTGATTTATGTTGGCATGCAGCCACTGCAATTATTAAATTGTTTGTGTGTGTGCACACACTTGGCACCTTGTGTTGTCAGTGCACATGCTTGCCAGGGGTACTTGTATTGACTGTTATCAGTATGGGGTATTGTAGGATGGCTTGTAAAAGCTGGTAACAGGCGACGTAAGCAACACAGTGTCTACACTGACACTGCAATAACCTGATCACATGAACTGTGACTCTTTGCTGTGCAGGGAGGTAGTGTTACTAAATCAGCGTAGAGAGGCACTGACTTCAGCTGAAGCCAAATTTAAGTGAAGACACTTTCACAGCTAGATTGATACAAGGCAGCTTATGTAGACCTAACCATGTTGCATAGACCAGGACTAATACAGAATGAACTGGATCTCTTGGTAAGCTGGACGCAAGCAAACAATATGCATTTTAATACCATGTCCAATTCTGGTGTCCACAATTCAAGAAGCAAATAGTGTTAAATACTGTTACTTTTCTTTCCGAGAAAGTTTTAATAACTGATTTATATCAGAGAAGATTCAACATCCTCCTTGCAAATGGTTTTATTTGCTTCTGTGACGGACATTTGGGGGCACTTTTTTTTTTCTTATACCACTTGAACAATATTTGGCCTTTAAAACCCGCCATAAAAATAGTTAGCTCATACTCAAGAGAGTGAATGAACAGTCACAAGTAGAGGTAATAAAGAACATGGATTCATCTATAGTATAGCCAATTCTAAATATCAAGAGCTGACTGGAGAACATTTCCATTTAGCAGAAACTTTCAAAATTTGTTTTTGTTCTGTATTGGAATAAAGCCAGAATCTTTTGATGGATTTTTTTGTGAAGGCAGAATTGTCACCTGGGCATCCATCAGGCTTCTGTATTGGATTGCCATCCACTGGGAACCCAGATGCCTTATGTTTCCCTTGATCTCAGTGGGCTACGACACAATCGATTTCTTTGCCCTCTTTTGTACTGGGCATGGGCTTTTACTTCTTCATAGAAATGGGACCTCAAAGGCCCAGCTATCCTGGGCCTCCAGGACCGGTGCTGACTCCTCAGAAACTTCACCACACCCTGTCCCAGAACTACAATGTAACTCTTCTGGGGCACATGTTAGGTGAAGCAAACAGACACACTGCATAGGATTCTAAACACCATTACGCTTTATTTACCATAAAAGACATACATAGTTGTAGATAAAATAATGTTGTTTTTCTTAGCGTTAGTCCCACACTATGGCAGGGTCCGCTTTGGTCAGCATGTCCATCTCCATTCAGGGCTTGGACAGGACCAGTGATACGACCGGGGTATACTCCAACCAATGCGTCACACCACCTGTCGTTGGAGGCATTTTATACCTACTGCCAGGTGTTAGCCTACAGCACCTAGTATTCCCAGGAGGTCCCCCATCCAGGTACTAGCCAGGCCCAACCCTGCTTAGCTTCCGAGATCAGATGGGATCAGGCGTGTCCAGGGCAGTGGAGCCATACTACAGTTGTAGGTAAAATAATAAACACTCATATGCATTTCCCTACCTCCGTTTCCTTTGGAGACTAGTTTGTTCTTAGGGCTGAATCCTCAGAGGACTCCAAGTCCCCCTTTTGTTTATGGCTTCTCTTCAGAATCATGGTGTGTGTCTTGCTCCTTCCCTTTTCTTCAAATCTACTTGCTTCCTTTCATCTTGGCTGATTCTGCAGTTGTCATAAATGTAAAGTGCTGGAGAGGGTTAATGTTACTTGAGAACAAGAGACGTAAGAGCTTCCCTGCCATGAGAGAGGGAGGGAGGGGTTTTAGAGTTTAGTTTCATTTTGCTGGCCATGCAGCATGAGCCAGGGTCCGAGAGCTTATCTCTAGCTGTGGAGATGACTCTGCTTCCTTCTTATATTCCTCCTTAACTGACTGTAAGTGATCTTTTAACTTCTTAAGTCTGTGCCTATTTGGGGTGTCTCTGTCCATTTCAGATGAGAAGTTAGAGAATTCTAAATTGTAAGCTGTACTGTGCCTATGTTCTATGTTCTTTTCTTTATTAAAATCTTTTAGTTATAAAACGTTTGGTTTATTCCCCTTAAGGTCCTCTGCTTCCAAACTGGGAAGGGAGGGAGGAAGGGGGAGGTAGGTCTAAGGATCACCTCAGGATAGGAGCTGAGGAACGGAGTCTGTCTCTGCCTTCAGCTGAGAAGGGTGAACGGGGAGGGGAAGCAGCCTCAAAGGACCAGCTCAGGGTAGGAGTTGGAGAGTGGAGTCTGTCTCTGCCTTCAGCCGAGAAGGGTGAACGGGGAGGGGAAGCAGCCTCAAAGGACCAGCTCAGGGTAGGAGTTGGGGAGTGGAGTCTGTCTCTGCCTTCAGCTGAGAAGGGTGAAGGGGGAGGGGAAGCAGCCTCCAGGTGTCTGACTCTGGCTCTCAGGGAGTGGGACAGAGTTAGGGTTTTGGGGAGTCTGAGTACCCCCAATCCAAGGCCTTGGATATCTACTCAGATGGTGGCAGCCGTGGTTCCCCAAGGTCCCAACTGGTAAAAAGGGGGGAGTCTTGGGGTGTAGAGAATTAACTTGGCTGGGAAGCAGCTAAAGTTAAGTGGTCTGGCTAAAAAGAGTCCCTTTCTCTATACTCGAGAGCACAGAGACTGGGGTACCCCCTCTTACAGCAGTTAACAGAAACAAAAGAATTCCCATCTCTCCTACCCTGTTCTGTCTGGTTAAAGCAGAGATCTTCTAGTCCCATCATTCTGGTACAGGCAAAGGAGGGACTTGCATCTTGGTCACCCATATCCCAGGCCAGTGTCCTTACCATCAGTCTATAGCCTGAGAGTCCCTCACCCCACTCCCAATAATGGTAACTCCAAAATATTCCCAACCAGTTTTAGAAATAACAGATGTGGCAGTCAGTAGAATACAAGGCAACAGTGCCTAGCCACAAGAAGACACTATTTTTCATTTGCTAGAAGTGTGGCTGAATAAATGGTTTGGAGACTTTACATGTAGTAACAGGTCCTAATATTAGCCAATTATATGCTGATAAACTAACTGGCCTTCAGTTATTTTTTCCCTTTGCATTAATTTGCTCAGTTGTTAAGCACAAAAATAAGGTAAAAATCTAAAGCTCAGGATAATGAAAGACTGAAAGCTCTCCTTTTACATTTGCAACCAGGTTTTATTTATTGATTTTTAAAGTCACTCATTTTGCCACAAAAGTATTTCTTCTAAAAATATAAATAAGTAATGAGATACCAAATGATGGTTTTGGAGCTGTATGGTGCAAACACTCACTTATCTTTTTGTAAATTAAATGCCTCTTTCTGTATCTAACACAAAGTTACACATGCCCTAACCCAAGTAGTTGTTTTATCTCAAAAGCAATCTGCTGTTTGCAGTATTTTTTGTTTGTATGATGAGGAGAGTTTAGCATTAAGATCAGATGCAGAAAGCTCAGGATTACCCTCTTCCGCCTGCTTCATCAGGTTACTTTTATGCTTTTCCACCAGCCTAAATTTTCAAATGTGACCAGTGATTTTGGGTGGCCAACTTGAGATGACCTAAAAGAGTGCTGAGCATTTGCCCTCTGGAAAAAAAAAATCAGATCACTTTGCTGTATCTAAAATGGGGTAACCCAAAATGGAGATGCCCAGAATCCCTCATCACTTTTGAAAATATAGACTTTCACTTTGCATCAAAATTACATGTAGCAAATTAATTCAAGGTAACATTGCTGTAGTATCTTGAGTTAAATACGACAATTAGGTTATCTTCTTAAATCAGCACCTCATAGACTACTAATATTTTCCAGCTAAAGCCAACAAGATTTTATCCATAACTTTTGAAAATAACATTTGAAAATATATTTTTTTCTGCTTTACAGATTGGCTGATTATCATACCCGATCTAGTTTTATTTCTACCATTGTCACAGATCAGGGTAAAAAGCTTCTTCAATAATGAGTTTTCATCAACAAGTTACTTCTGTAAAATCTGAGATGAAAGACAAAAGAATTGGATGAGAGCTTCCTCCTCTCCTTTCTAAGATATTGTCACCATTATCCCAGGCAAATAAAACACAGAAGAGTTCTAAAACAGTCAGCCATTTTATTGCAGGAAAGGAATTTTTGATCCAAATCAGCGTTGATCTTGTATGCTGTATAGAAGAAAATGGTCAAAATTAGAGTCCAAATGTTGCTTTTAAAAATACACCCCTTTGTGCTGTTCTGAAATCCCACGAACAATCCCTCCTTCCTCATCTCCCCACAAGCGAAGAGATTCGTTCAGCAGAATGCTCAGTGAACAACTTTAACTGGGTTATTCTTTGACATCTATCAATATTTGGTCTTCTGAATTCAGTGTCTGAAGAAATGGTAATCCATTTGGAAAGACACATGGCTGTATACAAATATCAGTGGACATTCAGATATGACTAGTTCCACGCAAATGCAAGCATTTTAAAATCATATTTTAAAAAGAGCTCTCTAGTCACAAGCACTAAATTCTAATCAATAATTTTTCTCTTAATGGAAAATGTAAACTTCTTTAGGGAAAAAAATTCAACTGAAAACAAATATTTTGATTCGGAAATGCTACTGTGGTGCTTCATAAAAGTTGCAATTCATGTGCCTCATTTAAGCCAGTTTCTCTGGTCAGACTATATCTTCATGATGTACCATAGTCTCCTCTGTTGGAGAGGGGAGATGGTGCACAGCAGGACCCTGGTCATAATGCATTATGGGAGATGTAGTCTGGCTGGGGAAGAGAATCCCCACAGTTCACAGAAGAGAGCCCACAGGTCATGAGCCCACCAAACTACAGATCCCATGAGGTACTTCAGCAGTATTCACAAATGACTGCCTCTCGAAAGAGTACTGTAGAAAGGGATCTGGGGGTCATAATGGACCACAAATGAAATATGAGTCACCAGTGTAATGCTGTTGCAAAAAAAGTGAGCATCATTCTGGGATGTATTAGCAGGAGTGTTGTAAGCAAGACACGAGAAGTAATTCTTCCACTCTACTCTGCACTGATTAGGCCTCAATTGGAGTATTGTGTCCAATTCTTGGTGCCACATTTCAGGAAAGATGTGGACAAATTGGAGAAAGACCAGAAAAGAATAACAAAAATGATTAAAGGTCTCAAAAACATGACCTATGAGGGAAGATTGAAAAAAACTGGGTTTGTTTAATCTGGAAAAGAAAAGTCTGAGAAGGGACATGATAACAGTTTTCAAGTACATAAAAATTGTTACAAGGAGGAGGAAGAAAAATTGTTCTTAACCTCTGTGGATAGCAGAAGAAGCAATGGACTTAAATTGCATCAAGGAAGGTTCAGGTTGGACATTAGGAAAAACTTCCTACCTGTCAGGGTGCTTAAGCACTGGAATAAACTGCCTAAGGAGTCTGTGGAATCTCCATCATTGGGGATTTTTAAGAGCAAGTTAGACAAACACCTGTCAAGGATGGTCTAGATAATACTTAGTCCTGCCTTGAGTGCAGGGGACTAGACTAGACAACCTCTTGGTCCCTTCCAGTCCTATGATTCCCAAATCAAAATATAGCAGTTTTCAGCCTATTTTTTTTTTTTTTTTAAATGAAATTTCCCATGGAAAGTAGGTACTTTTTGAAAATTATTTTGTTTAGCCAAAAACTCAATTTTCCATCAACATTTTGATGGATGCTTTTCACCCAACTATACTTGTGACATAATAGATCAGGGATTGGCAACCTTTGGCACATCGCCCACCAGAGTAAGCCCCATGAAGGGCTGAGTTTGTTTGTTTACCTGCCGCCTCCTCATGTTCAACCAATCACAGCTTCCACTGGCTGAGGTTCACCACTCCAGTTTAATACATTATGTTTATAAATTCTTCTGGTCCAGATACTAAATAATTGGTGGAACCCGAAATAATATTATATTACCTAGATCTTTGTTTCCAATTACCATATTATAGATCACATTGATATACTAACAACAAAAAAACCTACCCCCCTCAGAACACAATATTGCCCAGAGAAAAAAAGAGTGGGAAGAAAGAACGTACATATTTGTGCACCCAACTGACTACTTACTGTACACTGGCTAATGTGTGTTCTTTATCTAAGCCTCCAGCACAAAGGAAGCCTGTTTCAAATACTGGCACTGTTAAAAGAAGAAGAATGATAAGAGAAAACAGAATAACTCAAAACATATGAGTAGTGTATTGCCAAAGAACAACATATCATTTGTTAATGATTTGTATATAGTTGGTTTATCCCAAGTATTATGTAATCTTTTGATGCACACTCTCAAGGTAATGAGGGCATTAGCAAGAGTTACCAAATAGGTCGATGTTGGCACTGGTTTGGAAGGTATCCAACACACAGAAACTATTTTACAGAGAAAGCTACAGTGATTATCTTAACAATGGCCATATTAATCTGCTGATCAAATAGTTATGCAAGGAGTAATACTGTTTTCTTTTTCAGTGGTTTCCTCAGTTTTCTTTGCTCTTCAGGTTAAGACACTGATTACTCAGAATTGGACGGTCAATATTTTGTTGATAATATGTAACAAATAATATGTTACATATTGTTACAATCATAAACTATTCAAGTTCTGTATTTCCGTGCATCTCTATGAATCTGGATCTTCCATTTATCCTTGTAGTGACTCAATGACTCACCGCTGCGGCGCCTCCGCTGGATGTCTGTGAATTAGCGCTTTCCAGCTCCGGTGCGCCCTCTGCAGGCCGGTCTCACCTGTCTCTGGCCCTGTGTCCCTCTCAGGCCCCTGGTGTCCTTTCCCTGGGGTTCTTCCCATCACAATACACCCATGCTCTGGGTCTCCCCTCTCAAGGAACCCCCAATCTCCTAATCCCACCTTGCCTCAGTGGCTACTGCCGGTCATCATCTAGCCTCCGCTCACTGGGGCAGACTGCAGTCTGTAATGGCCACTTATTATTTGCAAGGGACAGTAGGACTTGCTGCCTCTGCCTGGTCCTAGGCTGCACCTTTGCAACCTCAGTACCTGTTGTAGGCCCCACCCAAGGCCTGTAGCCTGGGGGATTGCCAGGCTGGAGCTTCCCAGCTCTTCTTGCCTTCCCCCAGCTCTGCTCTCCCCTAGGTACCCTGAGTTCCCAGGCAGCCAGGTCCTTCTCTTTCCACAGCCAGAGAGAGAGACTCCTCACAGCATCTGGCCATAACCCTCTTATAAGGGCCAGCTGGACCCTAATTGAGCTTTTCCAATCAGGCTAAGCCCTCTCCAAGGCTGCTTTTACTCCTATTACTTTAGGAACGGGGTAGCTACCCCACTACAATCCTCCAAATGCTGTCTAGCATGCACAACTTTGTTTGATGACCCCAGCAGGAAGCTGACTAGGTTCAATGCTTGAATGGTATATCAGTGGAGAAAGGCAATATCAGAAGAAAAGATAGGGAGAGCACAAAACCCAGAATGTTTATTCTTTAAAACTGTACCCATTTTCTTATATGGTTTAAGGGGTCAACTCACTACTGGCACCTCCATATGGCTGGGCATGGTTTGGCAGCTCTCTCTCCACTGAGGTCTCCAGCTTGTGGCTGTTCTGCCTCTGTGGTGGCCTTCCTCTTGCTGTGACTTGGCCTTCCAGGCAGGTCACTTCAAAGTAACTCCCGTTCCAGGGTAGCCTATGAAGAAAACACAAGGGGAATTACTAACTCAATTCATTTGTGCTAAGAGATGGAGGGGAATTATTCCCTCTGAGGGTGTAACAGGATCTGGCTCTTCCTTCCCACAGAGAGGGGGCAGGGCCTTTAGGCAGTGGTTGCCTGAGAGGCTCCTGCCTTCAGTCAGTGTTTGCTTGGGAGCTGAGGGTTGAAGATCTGTTCAGATCTCTGGTCAGCCAATAAGAGAGCTGTTCTGCCCCCTTTTAAGCTCCTCCTCCAGCCTGTGCATGCCTTGCAGGTGTGGAGGTAAGGGGGCTGTTTTAGAAACAACCCCTTGTTGTTTGTATACCCCATCGAACATGGGAATCAACATTTTTGCCACATTAGAAGAGTCAGCGTTAATAACAGGAAAAATTAAATGGCACAATGTAGTTATACAATTACTGAATTGTTCCAAGTAGTGACTACAGAGCGGCCATACAAAGAGAAACTTAACAGGGTATCCTTTCTGAGGTGAGTCAATTTTGCCCTGGAAGAAATAGCACCTATTTTTGCAAGTATTATCTAATGGTAGAGCATATTCCACTCCACAATATATGCAGGGAACAAAAACAGCAAAGAGTTGAGACTAAGTTGACTTGGATCTGTTATCAAGTCTTCAAGGCAAGCCTTGAGGACAGATGTCTTTCCCTTCCCCTCAAAGATACCAGAAGGACTTTGCCTCTAACAAGGTAAAGGAATGATGTACTTTTAATACATGCCAGATTGTGGGGTAACTAATTGGGAGATACAAATGGAAAAGTTAAATGATTGATCTTTGTGACTCTGCATCAGTGTTTGTCAGCATTAAATTCCATAATTCTGCCACAAGAACTATGCAAGATTAAATGACAGCATGAGAGAGACTGAAAGATAGAAGCTGTAGAAATGATGGGCCTGACTCTTCGCTCATTTTAGTATAAACCAGGAGAAACCAAGTAAAGTCATTGGAGTTAGCTAGTGTACAACCAGTGAAGGGAAATGGGGACTCATTGTATTGCGTGGAAGGATGATCTGTTGTTTGGGCATCAATCTACGACGGCTTCAAGTCAATGCTCTACCACAGACTTGTTGTGTTACCTTGAACAAGTCACTTGATTGGACTCAAAATTGAGTCACTGATATTGGAGGGGCGTTAGGGCCAAACCTGAGTGAGCAGAGGAATGGCCAGTGCCTACACCAGTATCTGACCCAGACCAGCCAAAGCTCAGGTTAGGCCCAACCCATACAATTTGGGCCCTGCGTGCATGCCTAAATTGTCTACGTCTTAATCTGTCCCTGTCAATGATACACACCATGTGCATGGCTGCGAGTGCCACAGGCAACATTCCCTACAGAGAATAAAAACACCCGGATATATGAGTCCTGGTCCTGCACCACTGAAATCAGTGGGAGTTTTGTCAGTGACTTCAATCATTCTGTCTCTCTCTATCTCCCACCCCATCACTATTCTTTGCATCTCCCTCAGCCTTCTTCCTGCTCCTTCCAGTACACCATTCCCCTTAGTCTACTTCTGCCCTCCCCTTCTCCCTGTACTTCCTCAGGGCCTCCCTTCTGCCCTCTATTCCTGTTCCCCCTAACTCTGCCTCCTGCTCACCAGTACCCTGCTCCCCACTCCCAAACTCCCTAGGCATCTTTCATAGTTTCTTTACTTCTCTCGTTAGTCCTTTATCTTAATAGTGTCCCATCTAGCCCTTTGAACTATACAGTGCCAGCTGTTTTGTCTGTGGGCATGACTTCAGTCTTACTGAAAAGAGCGGGAGGAGATAGCCATTTTTATTAGGAGCAGCCTCACTTCCACATGCCCATAGATGAGTAGAGCACCAGTGACCATCTTTGCTGGCTTCAGCCCCATTGACAGTCATGGGAGATAGTGGCCATTTAGAATGAGTTCATTGCCTTTCATTGCATTTTCAGGAGACGGGAAAAGAGAAACAAACAAACAAAAAACCCTCCCCAGAACCTTTAGACACACAATCAACTCACAAGAGCTGACCATACTGTATCAATTTGGAACGTCATATTACTCACAGGCAAGGTCACAGGCAATTTCTGCAGGATTTTCCTCACCCATCTTGATTATAAAAGTGTTCTACCACACCATGCCATCATATAGTCGGTGCAGGATAGGTATTTTATCATAAAACCATTCTGAGTTTTGAAAACATTTATTCAGACTTTTTTTAAAAAAATCCTTACACCTGTAATACTGTGATTCCTCCGCACAGTGGCATGAGTCCAGCTGTACTGGGTTTGAGGACAAAAAATATATATATATTTTTAAATATTCACGAACAATGTTTGGCCTGACTAGAACAAGCTCTCTATCATACTGGAAAGCTGAGAATCCAGAAACATGCCAAACATGCAGATGAACCATTAAGGTAATCTAAGCAGCCTCGTATTTTGCTTCACACCAATGGTCTGAGAACAACCTTCTCCCTTCCAGGCCAACCCATCCAGACAGGCATGGAAATAATGCCGCTTTAATTTCTCCTGGATGCTTGAAGATGTGTGGTTCCAGTCCCAAAAGTGGGGTCCTTTTCATCCATCATTTTTACCTTTGTTTTGAAATGTTTGAAAACCATCTAGGATTCAGAAAACTCCACTTCATATTTCAACATTTTCCAAGGGCAGATTCTGTCATGGCCATTTGTCTTCAGCTTGTTTCATTGCTGTAAAGCCTCATGGTCATTTTGGACTCTCCAGTGCTCCTTATGCCAATCCAAAGAAGCACAGCTGCTAAAAGGCCCCACTTCCACCTGCAGCTGTCCAGAAATACCCCATCCTACTGGACTCAGATCAGTGCCACACTGAGCCACACATTTGCTGCCTCTAGACTTGGTTTTTCAACTCACGCTAGGGATGAAGCTGCACAGACCTGGAGGCAGCTTGAGTGGGCACCAAATGTAACAGCCTGTTTGCTTAGAAACATAGGTTGCCATGGACACATCATTCCAGTGCTCTGGCTTCTTACTGAATACAAAGTCAACTCGAGGGCTTTTGTCTTGCTAATCACAGACCTCCATGGGAATAGCCATAGTAACCAGAGGGAATGCCTCTCCTGCCATGGCCATGACCTCCCATGATAGCTACATTCCAGAAGAATGAAACTGTTTACTAATGGAGAGGTTCATGAGCACATGAGACAGAACTTTCTCAAAAGCTGGACTGAGACTCTGGAACTCACTCCCCCAAGGCCCTTGCCACTTTCAGAACTAAATGTAAAACTCGTTTCTATGATTTCAGCCTCCTTCAATATGTTTCTAACCCCATATTATTACCCCTCATGCCCTATAACCAAAACATGCAATTTACCTCTACTTAGGAGAAAGACACTGTTCAGATTTTCAGAAACATTCAAGCTCCTCAGGTTCCACAGTGGTGGGGAGGTATGAGAATCTAGTTAGATACATACTATAGTTTAGATATAGTGCCATCACTGCCTATCTATTCACTGAAGTACACTTTAAAAAAAGAATAGGCAGAATAGTCCAATAAAAGTGAACTCTACTCCTCATCTCCCTTTAGGTTTTGCTGATAATGCTTGTATTTTAGGTGGGATTTTTGAGGATTTTATTAGGTTTACCTTCTGTTGTGGGTTGGATTTTACAAAAAGGCGGGATTTACCCTATGCTCTGCAGGCACTTAGGCTACAACACATTCTGGTTACTTGTGACAGGATACCTTAGGCTCTGGCACTAAAATGCCTTCCTCAGTGTCCCAATAGTCTTGGTTGGTTCTAGGAGTACTTCTCCTAATGACTTAGCAAGGTCACAGATAGTGAGCTATCCAATTTCCAAGCTTTCCTGGTCTTGATCCATGAAGACTATTAAAAATTAAGACTAGAACTCTGAGTTGAGCATGATAATAATACAGAATCAGGGAACAGAACACTGCTGTGAATTTTTGTTTAAATCACAGCTTACATGTTATAAAGCCTGTATCAATAAAAGATATGACTAGCTGTTGATGAAAAAGTTGCACATGGGAAAAAATTGGTTGAATCAGATATACTTTAGGGCATTATTTGCAAACAAACATTAATGCCCATAGAACTAGGATGAAAACTTTAGAGAGACGTGATCCCCATTTATGGACTATATAGTAAGAAACATCCCACTTGCCGTATTTTTCGTCCTATAGGACGCTCCGGCCTATAAGACGCCCCCTCATTTTTCGATAAAAAAGCCGGACCAAAAAAAAAAAAAAAAAAAAAAAGTGCCTCGCTCTCCCGTCCCCGCCGCGCTCCCGGCAGCCCGCCCGTGGCGGGGAGGGGGGAACCGGGATGCTCCCGGCAGCCCGCCCGCGGCGGGGAGGGGGGAACCTCGGCAGCCCGCCCGCGGCGGGGAGGGGGGAACCGGGACGCTCCCGGCAGCCCGCCCGTGGCGGGGAGGGGGGAACCGGGGCGCACATTCGCCCTATAAGACGCACCAACTTTTTCCCCCCCGTTTTGGGGAAGAAAAAGTGCATCTTGTAGGGCGAAAAATACGGTAAATACTGGTAAAAATCTTTTCACATGCATACAACAGGCTGGAAAAATGGCAAAACTTGCAGCATACGTGTGCAAAAAAATCACTTGCACCATAATGACTACTAAAATGGGGATAGATAGGTTGGGGGGGTCCTTCTTCCTCCCATTCCACATGATGAGGGTATTCTGCATCATCTCCTTCACCCACACTATGATGGGTTGGAATAGTATGTGTGTGAAAGAAAGTTCAGCAATTCCATGTGATCAAAGCAGTAGGAGAGCATGCACAGGATGTGGTGTGATTACTTGCCAACATATGTTGCGGCATGTCAGGCCCCTCCTTGAGAAATGGCGGCAGAAGCCTAGATGTGCAGGTGTAAGGGGGTGTCTTGTGAAACATTACATGGTATCAGAGCCTACAACTGGCTAGGACAATGGCCAAGGTCAAGAATAGGGCAGTTACACAAACCAAGTGAGATTCATTATCTAGACTAAGGCTTTGAGACTCCAGTTGTAATAGGAAACTGATTAACTTTAATGAGGTGGATGTAAATATCAACTCCCTTGCAACCACTGTAGATCTTATCAAGAAAAAATTCCTGCTGGGTTGAATGGAATTATCCCTTTGACAAGCTGCAGGTGTTGGGCATGGGCTGTATTCTCTGACTGCTTGGGGTTGCCTTACCCATGTCTGTCTACAGTAGATCTTACAATACAAATGATTTAATTTTTCCACTGCAAAAAGAGGACATGGGGCTGAAATGTCTTCTATCATCCAATGAAAGGAAACGAGAAAACCTGCAGTACACAGAGCTGCTAAACGTGATTATAGCAACTTGAATTCTGAAAGAAAGGAGGCTCAGAAGAGATTTCTTTCCCCTCCCAGCTAGAGCTTTTGTGAAACATTGTCCTAAACAAATAAAAGAATTTTGCTCAAATGATCTACCTTGCTGTTTTCCTTTCCTTTGAAGAATCCCATGTTACAATAGGCAACCCATCAGGAATAATTAGATTATATGGCGGCATCCATGGAAACAATAAAGCTTTTGAAAAGAACGCCTACAGAAGATCTTAGAAATCACATCTATTATGGATATCTTTTACTATTTCAAAGACGGCATAGCTCCAAATGATGGGAACTAACAGTGGGGCAAATTCTGATTGCTCTACGCTTTGTCCCTTGTCAATAATTACTATATGAAACAGTCCACTAGTCTTTGTATCGAGGAGATCAGTTGGGTTGCAGGCAGAAATTAACCACATTTTATTTTAAGCTTCAGCAATGAGTAATGCAAACTAAATGTATTTTACCTAGTATATTTAGTAAATTTACACTTTCATATTCACTTTAAATAGATACATGCTCAGGATACAAAACCCCTGTTTGAATCTGATCTTCATCCAACCCAACGACATCAGAATTTTTCATCTTCTGTACAAGCAAGATGAAGACCAGATCCTATTCAGCTCTATTGTGCTCATTTTTATGTCTCAATTTAATTCAGTGTTTCAATGTTTCAAAATGTGGCACTCACTCTCATGCCACTTAGCAAAGACAGAAACCCCCACCCCCCCAAACCTTGGGTCAATACAGTAGGAAACTGTGGGGAAATGGCCCTGTTCAGCTATTTTTGATAAATGTTTATAATGCATTAGAAAAAGTGAGAAGTATGCCTTTGTCACTGAAACCAGCCAACTACACATGACCTCTTATGTACACCATACAGTGTTGCCACAGATCTCACTGCTCTTGCAGTGTTGGGGGGAGGGGGAGAGAGATTTTCATATTAACTGCTTTTTAAAATGTGAACTAAGTCCCGCTGGAAAAGGTCCATGTTAGGATCGGAAGACATTGTGACTGGCACCCACTAAGAAGTGTAGTTACGCTTCTGAGTTAACTCCAGGAGAGTGCATAGTGATGCTATGAGATTGACCTTGCTGTTATCTGTGTGTTTGGGAACAGTTCCCAGACTGTTCCCAGCTGTGTGAGTGTTTACCCCGTCTGTGTGAGAATGAATGCGTGGGAAACCAAATGGGGAAACTGAGGCAGGACAGCGTGTAACCAATCAGCTTGTTGCTTGCAAATGAGACATAAGTATGTATGAGATGCAAATGTGTGAGTGTACTTAAGCCCACTCCCGTATTTGCTCGTGGGGCTTTTCTCCTTCCCGGCTACTGCTCCGAAGCGCCGGGTACTCCTTCTGTGGTCGCACTGATCTGATAAGCCCTCTCAGCACTGAGGACCGGGACCTTCCAATAAACTCACCTACTTTATTTACTTAACCACGTGTGTGTGCCTTGTCTCGCAAAATCCAAAGTACCTCACTACAGTCAGTTTGACAGCACTGGAAATCGAGGGTGGGATTTTCAAAAAGCACCTAAAGTGATTCAGGAAGACTAGACCTTTTGAAGTCAGTGAAACTAGTGCTTGGTCATGTAGGTAACTGAAAATCCCATCTCAAAATCTTCTGTTTCTCCACTGAACAGATCTAGGGTTGGCAATGCAAGTTTCCTTAAAATGGCCTCACAAATCTGTCCTAGAACAAGTTGGTGAGTTGACTCTCTAGTGCTGGGATTACTGTTTCAACTGCCATGACCATTCAATATTTCGTTTAGCTAAAGAGACTGCCAACAGGCGTGCCAGTTAGTGCTAATTAGGATGGTGCTTTTTGTGCTATAGATACTCTTCCAATTGGAAACAAGCTAAAAACAGTTGTCCATTTCACACAGATCATAGAACAGCCATAAAACAGCAAAATCTTGGTCAGTATCAGTCTGGACTGAATTTGAATGGGAAACCAAGCACTCAGATACCCCACTAATGGACCTGGGATAAGAACCTGAACAGAATGAGATCTAGAGATGAAAAACTTCATACTCATTACCAAATTCCTGAGCCAGCTAGTTCTTGCGAGGATGAGTTTCTGTGGAAAAAGCATATTTCCTCTTTCTTTGCCCAATTTATTGGTTCTTTTGCCCAATTGATTGTGCTAATTGCAAAGAGAATATCCTATTTGTATTGGAGTTCCTCATTTTTCTTTTATAGTAACCATGCATTGTAACACAGTACATTATTTTACGCATGTCTTTCTTTTTCTGGAATCCCACTGAAGTGTCATAGACCAGATAATACTGTAAGTAGCATATTTTTCCTAACAGGGGTTCAATTATATTTTTAAAAAATCAAGAATGAGATAGAGTTCCCCTCTGCGTACCATGTGGATATTTGGCCTGGGCCCTCAGATCATAAAAATCAGGATTGGCACCAGCAGTGGCGATTATGAGTAGCAACAGCATGATGGCTCTTAGGACACAAGAATCAGAGAGGTAGCCGTGTTAGTCTGGAATTGCAGAAGTGACAAAGAGTCCTGTGGCACCTTAAAGAATCCTGTGGCACCTTAAACTTTAGTTAGTCTTAGGACACAGTTCAACGAATGAAGTCCTGAATTTATAGGAAATTGAAGTGCCTACCATCCTCAGATCCCTTTAGCTTCAACTGGAGTTTTAGGTGCTTAGTAGCTCTGGAAAATAAAATTCTCAACCACTATCCATTATGGTGGTAGTGATCTCCCTCTGTCAGAGTGCTGCATAAAGCGTGAATAAAGACTTGATCTATTCTCCATATGTCCCCCAAAAAGGGAATGTTCTGATTCCATTAAAAAATAACATCTATCATCTCTTGCCATGAAAATAAAGGTGTACAGAAGCCACACATTCTCAAAATAAACAAACCACAATTATTAAAAACTACATCAGATTAAATGCAATTGTTTCCACCATTGCCTAGGCACAGTCTTAAATTAAAAAAACAAACAAAACACAAAACCACCCTGATTTCATTGCATTTCTAAATGTTTCCACTAAGGTGTGCTAGATCTCCAAATATCACCACCCACACCCTACTCTTCCATTACTAAATGTACTGTTTGTTATAACCTCAACAATGTCCACCATTGTGTCTCAGACTGCTAACCCTTTCATGCAACCATTTTATACACAGCATGTTTTCATGCAAGAACAACAACATATTGTAGAGGAAATCAGCTAAGACAAAATGATGATTTCTCTATTTTTAAACTGGACAGGGTGATTAGTTCCTGTTTGAATCTACTTTTCTTTGTGAAGGGGTGACACGGATATTAGCTTGGATTTCACAGAAATGATTGTGTATGTTATTCTGGGAGAATTTGGAAAGCCTTACCAGTGTGAGAGAGGGGCATTTCATGCTGTTTTGACATTGGTCTTCTTCCTGGAACCATGGTGTGATGTTGTACCATCACTATTCCTGCCACCACAAATCTAAGCACCTTTTGCTTTTACATCAGGATGATTCCTCCATTATTCAGAGATCTATAAACCAAGAGATTGCTCAGGCACACCTACTGCTATCTGAAAAACAGAAAACAGTGGGGCATTTTAAAATAAGCTGTCTACTCAGGTCTAAAGGTTTAACAGAGAGAGGTCTGGGGACGAGTGAGGTGGAGAAGATTTAGCTTCTCCCAGCCCTCTCTGGAAATCCTGAAAACATATTTACCTTTGATTGTAAGAAGAGTTCATTCTGTTTGAAGGGAATAATGACACAATAATTTCCAGCCAACAGGTAATCTCTTTAAATTGATATCAGGTGAGAGCACACACTCTCCCATCAGAAAGCTTGTGGTCCTCTAGTGTTAACACAGGGAGTTTACCTCAGTGCCTAACTGATTTTCAATCAGATGCAGTGTTGCGAAAAAGACTAGTGTGCCTGGAAAAAGCAGAATTTTCACATCTACGAAGCGAATAAAAGGTTTTTAAGCAACATGGGTGGAAGCTACAAAGGGTTCATTTGATAGCATAAATATCAACATCCTTTTCTTTTTTGGAATTGTCTCCCATACCATTTAGAGACAGAATATATGCATTTCCCTGAAACTCAGGGAAACAAGATACAAAAAGGACCATGGGCCATATCCTTGCCATCATTCAAGATACTCTGTGCCATTCTGGCAGCACAGAGTAAATTGAAAAGGCTGGTTTAATTGTCCAGAGGAATTCCTGAGAAGTGCAAGGATGACATTGCTGGCTGTGTACTACTGCCTCCATGTCCCATATCTCAGGGTAAGAGGTGTGCTTATGTGGGGAAAGGAGGTATGGTCAGAATATCCATTTATTCAGAAATTCATCAGCTTTGTAGAATTGCCCATTGTGGGCTGCTGCATCCACAGGTCTGCTCTAAGATACTCCTCGGGATCAGATGAGGCCTAATGACTCAAAGACAAGGAAGCCACAAACAGAACAGCGTGGGTAGGGAAAACTAATTAATGCTCCCTGCCCCTCCTGAGCTGAGTGCCAACCAGTCACTACTTAGGATGTGGACCTACGGACACAAATAACCACCATTTGATCATCCATCTAGGGCCTCCACCTGGAGACAGGCACCCAAGGGATTTTCAAACCAGGTGTTTAGCTGCCTCCAAGCTGTCCAAGTACCTAGGAACACTAAGAACATGTGTCTAGGGAGTGGGCTGGGGAACATGTGGTCAAACATCTAGTTGTTCCAGGTGATCCCAAATTGGTAGTGTCAGAGGCAGGATGGGAATCACTGATTAAGATGCTCAAGTAAAAGCCCCTCATTGGATGTTTTACAATCTGTACCCTTAAAACAGACAGCACACCAAGAAATGACTCCCAGAAATGGATCTGAGAGACGGCCAGACACATTTTGAAACAGGGGGAAGAGCTTTGTCATTATGATATGCGCTCTTATAACCCATGAGGTTTTGAAAATCAGCTGGATGGCCGGACTGGCGAAGTCTGATCACACAGACACCATAAACAGCCAAACATTTGACCTGGTTTTCAGGCATCTTGGATGGCCTAGCACTACTTTAAAAATTCTTCTTTCACAGAGCTGTCAACACTGCCCATGAAAACCCATGTCTGGCCAGGCAGAGAAGGCCCTTTATAAATTCACCTGAAGCCACGTGGAAACCATTAGAAGTGTAAAAAAAAATATTACAACTTTAAAGATGTTTGAGCTTTTAATTTTTGTTTCTTTATTTTGCGAGAGGAATGCTGAAAAGCCTTTTTAAAAATGTTTGACGGTACTTGGAGCCAAGGCGACAGCAGGAAACCGCAAAGTTTAGGTTTGGATCTCAGGTTTCCCAAAGCAAGTCTAGAGTGTGCAGTTTGAGGATTTTGGTTTGGATCAATGCATGATCAGAATGTCAACGTTTGACTTTAGATTTTTTTTTAAATTGTCTTTTTGTAAGTGACTGGCAACTTACAATATACAATTGCCATATACGAGGTTAATTTAACTGTATCTGTACTATGGACAGACTATTAAAACACCTTCCATTTAATTGTTATTTATAGGTTGACAAAAAAGTGTGCTCTTCTACGTAATGTAGACCATATGTACAGTACACAGTAAAACAAAGTCAATAAATCTGCCTTTCCCCCCCAAGATATAGCAGACAAAAGGTTAATCCCAATGAACAGTCAATCCCCTCTCTTCCCTTGCACTCCGCTAATCCATTCTCTCAATGTTGCTCAACACAAACATCCAAAAAAGAGAAGGGCTTCTGGTTTTGTCAGGTCACCTGGGAAAGTAGATTCTAGAGCAAAGAATGCCCTCCCAAAGCATGCCCATCAAACTTAAATCTTAAAATTGTAAGCTCAAACACCCAAGAGACCTTCAACTGCCAAGGCAGATTACAAGGAGAGATTAAATCTTTTTTGATTGCCACAGGCCAAGATCATACGGGGCTTTATAGACCAAAGACAACTGCTTCAATTGCACTCAGAAGCAGGGGCGGCGACAGAAATTTTGGGGCCCCCTACTCTGAGCGTTTGCCCCCCCCCCCGCCAAGGGCTGGCCCGGCTTTTGCAGGTGGGCGGGGGAAGCGCTGCAGCCGGGGGTGCCTCGGGCGGCTCCTGGGGCGCCTCGGGCGGCTCCTGGGGCGCGGGATGAGCAGCGGCTGAAGGGCACGGGAGGGAAATGCGGTGCGGTGCCCAGGGGGGATGACTAGGAGTAGAGCTGTGTACCGGCCCCTGAAGTCCGGGGCCCGGTACAGCTCTACCCGTTGTACCCCCCTGTCGCTGGCCCTGCTCAGAAGCACACAAGAAGCTAATGAAACTCATGTGGAACTGGTGCAATATATTCCCATTAACTACCACCATTCTACAAACAGTGTTCCAGCTGTCTAGAGGTCTTCAAATGACACTTCAGGTAGAATACGCTGCAGTAGTAAAATGTAGACATGACAAATTGGATTACTGTAGTGAGGGAAAGGCCTGAAAGAACAGGTCACAAATGCCTAGTGAGATGGTGGTAGAAAAAGTGCACTTAGCTTGAAATGGCAACTAGTGTTCCAGGTGCAATCCAGAATCCTACAGTAGCCTCAGATTTCTAACTACTTGGGCAAAGGTTAGCCAAAACGCTCATTACTGAGGACAAGGAGCTCTAATTGAATCTTGGGAATGAGGACAATCAGGCAAGGAGAGAGGCTGGATCATACCTATGAGGCTATATCCAGCAGGTGACATTTACAGGAGCCGCCAAGCTATTCTAAACTGTGTCCATGGCTGAGGCCAAGACAGAATCAGGGATCAGTCGTCAGCTCCTTGACAGCCCTTCTGTCTGCTGAGCCAAGCAAAAGTTGGATGCAGCACAGAATCTAGGCCTGTAATATGCAATACGTATGTTGCATGATAGAGCAACCCTCTCTTTGTTAATTGTAGATATTTGTCTTAATACTTTAGGGCTGGAATTTAAAAAGAACAATTCAATTAATTTTGAGGTTAAACAAACACCAACATGTTTTTGTTTTCTAAAACTACTCCTCCCACTCGTCTTTTCTTTCAGTAATAAAAAAAGTCAGCATGCATCAATACTACAACAAAGGAATAATAAGGGTAAAATTCACCCCAGTTCAGAGGGCCTTCCTGTATTCCTACTTTGTTGGTACTGGTGCATTTTTGTCCTGATATACCCGGGCAAAATAATTGCAATTACTAATATGGCAAATTTTGCTTTTTTCCCCTGTTCTCACTTAATTGCACAGAGCCTGATTTTCACAAGCTTACTCATTATTCATATTTGTGCAGTGAACGCCTTGTGAAAACATATTTCAGTTATTCACAAATTATATACTTTGACTACATTTTGTATGCTTCAAGGTTTATTAATACTTGTATTGTGGTAGCATCAGCATCTAGGAGCCACAGTTGTAGATTAGGGTTTCTTTGTGCTGGGTGCCATACACACACAGAACAGACAATGTGTGGCAACTGGTGTCCTAAGTCACATGATATTGTTTCTACTTCCCCAAAAGATGACAAATTTCTATACACAGGAGAAAAATTAGATTTCTAGATGACTCAGAAATACTTCTGGTCTAGATACATTAGAATGAGCATTTGTGAGACTATTGTTTTCCATGACCAAAATATAGTAATTGTTAATTTCACATAAAAGGAATAAAAAGGCTCATTAATTTAAAAATTAATTCAAGGGTTTTATTCAAAGAAATGTTCATAATCTTTCATTTTGTTTTGGTACAGCATTCCCCCTGCTTTATTGATATCTATCAACATTACTCTGCTTAGATAGGACAGACTCAGGCCTTGTGTATTTCCATTAATTTCAATGGAGTTGCACCAGGCAAGGAAGTGGCCCATTGACTTTACATTTTGAAAAGAAACCTGTGTAATTGCAACACACCTTACATGTCTCTGCCAGAATTCAAAGGCATTCTTCCAATAGCTCCCCCTTTTATGCACTTGTTCCTCCCCATATTCTTTATGATCCCAACGCTCCCTGAACATCATTGCATCTGCATTTTATTATGATTACTGCTTATGGTGTGGGAAATCCTATATCTCACCCTGGCATGCTGTGTTTTAATATTCAGTGCTCTATTCTGCTGGTACTTTCTTTAATAAATAAGTACATATTCTGAAATATTCAGAATGCTTAGGGAATAAATTAAAAAATTGCACCCAGAAAGCCTACCAAGCAGCCTAACTGTATGCCAGGCCCACAGGAAAAATCAAAGCTTCCAGTCCTATTGTCTGAGGAGTCAGACTATAGCCGGTGGTGCCAACTGTCTGCTGGCAATCATTCTCATCATTAGTTAGATCACAGGAGTGCCCATGGTGTGGTTTCCAAACACAGATAAGGCACTTGCCCTGCCCCCAGAACACATACAGTCTAACTACATCTTTAAAGATACATGACAGCATTGAGCCACAGTGATTTCCATCTAGAAAGTAAAGGAGAGCAAATGTGGAGAAAATAGTACTTGCCACAACTCCTCTTTCATTTTTTTTTTTTCTCCCAGCCGGCCCTTGGTACCAAATCCTCCAGGTGTTCAACAATTCTGTTCCATCTTTAGACTCCTTTTCCCCAAAACCTGTACCGAAGCAATCCATGTGTGGCTGAGGACTCCCTTCTTTACTTAGCCAGTGGGTTCAACTGATGAGTCACGTATAGGTAAAAATCACACTCCTTTCTTCTAGTGCCTACCAAGAACTTCAAGGTCCTCCCACTCTAGGGAGAGAGAAGTTTGATCTGGAAACTGGACTCAGATTTCTTGAATGGCAGCAAAAGAAGCTGGAATATTAACAGATTACTGGACAAACTATTGATTTAATTATTTGTTTTTCCCTTCAGCTCTTTTAAACAATCAAAACATACAACCTTTGAAGGACCAGTATATCCCAAATGCTTGATGAGAGGAGGATAAGAAAAAGGAAAATAGATAATAAAAATGTGGAAGCAGAATGGGGAAGGACTTGGATGACTGCCCTATAATTAAAACTGATATCACTGGATGCCAATGTAATAATTCATCTCAGCGGATAGACCGGCTAACTACAAATACATTGTGAATACAATAGACAGTCTGGGCCCTGTAAGATGAATGCTTTTTCTGCATGCGAGTTGCAACTAAAAGGGCTATTTTTTCCTTTCATTAATCCAGAATAAATAATGGTTATAATATTACATATCTGCTTGCCTTATCTCTGACAGTTTCTTCATACTGAAACAAGAGATTGCCGCAGTATGCAGCAAAGCTTCTTAGTATGTCGTGCATGTGAGAGAGAAAGAGAAAGGGTCATTCATGCTACAAAATATCTGGCAACATTTCAAAGTTGGCTTCCCTTCTAATCAGTCTTGAACATGACTACACTGTTTTCCTCTAATTTAAAGTAAGGTTAGATCTACATTTCCTTTTATGGTGGTATAATTATTCCTTTTTATTTGTACAATTTACCATCCTCAGTTATTCACTGATAGAGATTAATGTTCTAAAGATGAAATATATACAAAAATATCCAGTTTTTATCTTGGAAGTCCCCAGTAGGCATGTTCCTAACCTGAGCAACCTGTTATGGTATGTAACTCATGTGGCATACATAATACATATAGCAGTGTATTTCCCT
Organism: Sternotherus odoratus; assembly: GCA_032164245.1. Lineage (NCBI taxonomy): Eukaryota > Metazoa > Chordata > Testudines > Kinosternidae > Sternotherus > Sternotherus odoratus. The sequence continues at coordinate 153,475,748 of JAVMKO010000001.1, read as the reverse complement.
CGACCAGTTTAACTGCTGACAGATTTGAAAGGACAGATAAGGTCAGATTAAACACAATAGTCTTGTACATTCTTTAAAATTCTATTTGCATTTGACACATCTCCCCCACTGACAAATTTTCTCTTCCTTATCTACATCCTTTCTTTTACTAAATACTTGGTGCTCTTAAAACCTTAAACTTGCTCTATGCAGATGTGATTTCTTGCATCTATGTTTAATTCACTAAGAAATGAGGACTGGAACTTTTGGTTTTATTCAAGGTTTATGCCCTCAAGATTTGCTATCAGACCTGAAAATATTTAACAACCATATGAAAGGAAGGATCATATGGCCATGATTTTCAGTTTTATGAACAGCACTGCAGATTCAGTGTGAGATTTGATCCTGTGTGTGTGGCTACCACAGAAGAACATCTTTCTGTACTCACTGCACAAAGGCAAGACTGGCATACAATAGATTTTTGGAGGGGGCAATGCGGACAGGGGTGAGTACCGTGTGTGAATTCATGCAGAAAAATCCAAAAGAAGCTTTATGATATACTCCTTTGTGTCCATGCAAAGACTTGCACACTCAATTAAAACCTGGCACGGATGTGAAGCAAGCAATATTCAGAGAATACAAGCAGCTGCCATTTTGCTGCTTTCTTTTGGAATACTGATAAAACGGTGGGGCACAAGACAACTGATAGAAAGTCCATTAACTTCGGGTCCTTCTTTTCCCCTTAAGACTTTTGAATTTGTTTCCAAACTTGGAATATATATATTATATATAGTTCTTAGCCTACAGAAGCAATCCACACAATAATTATTGCAGTCAATTACAGAAAGTTCATAAAAATCGTAGGTTCTTTCCCCTACTCTGTCATATCTGTATGAGAGCAGTCAGAAATCCAACTGATATGACATTCTATGACAACTGAAACAACACAGAAGACGAGTTTAATAATTGGCAAACAAGAACAATAATGTATGCTCTCTCTCTCTCTAAATTTGTTTCTGCCTTTTAGAGGTAGAAAACACTTTCCCCGTTTTTGTCAACTCACCCCTTAATGAGAGAAGGATAGATGTTTCATTATTGGCAGAGTTAATATATTTGATAGAGACTGTCCAATCTTCACTTTTACCATGTAAATGTTAATAAGTTACCAATAGATTGTTTCCCCCTCTGTGATTGCTGCCTATTATAAATGCTCTGATTAATCAAAGCCTGACTTTCTCAAATGTGATTATGTAGCTCTTCATAACTGGATAGTTTTCTGCTGCCACAATAATTACAGAGTATACCTTCCACATGAAAAAAAAAAGGCTATATTCCTGCAATTGTATTTTCACGTAGTCTGCTTATCTCAGTGGAAAGAGACAGATTTCCGATTATGTAAGTAAAGAGAAATATACTATGCATTTAGGGTGAAAGGGTACAGTAGTTCTCATGCCCTTTGCTTTTTCAATTCACAACTGTTTTTGTTATATGGATCAGAATTGCCACCTTAAACCCTCCATGACCACCAACATATAGTGTCCTGGGGCTCTGATCATGAAAACAAAAGACTATTAAAGGTAAACTAGCCAAATTCTGCACAGTGACTCCATTGACTTCAATGGCATTAGTTTGGATTTTAAACAATGTAACTGAGATCCAAATCCCAATCCCACTGAAGTACTGCAAATGGCAAAAGTATTGGGACCAAGATTTAATCTGAGGTCAGAGCTTGACCCAGTATTTGCTGATGGGAGTTATTCACATCTTTGCAGAATGTCAACAGTGACGCATAAACCTCGGGCTGCTCTCCACACATTTGTAGATTTCAGTGATGTAGTGCACAGAGATCCATAGTGGGACTCAGAAGACTGGTGTTCTATTGGCCTGCTCAATGATTCTGGGCAAGTCATGGCCCTTCTTTTTGCCTCAGTTTCCTTATCTGTAAAATGGGGATAGTCATGCTGATCTATTCTTTGTAAATCATTTTAGACCTACAAATGAGCTGTGCTATGTAAGAACTAAGTATTATTACCATGTTATCCAGAAGCACAGTAAAGGATGCTTGTTGAACAGGTAATGTTTCTATAAAATGCATTCCTCCACCCACTAAAAGTATGGGATGTGTGTCATACCTCCAAAGGATGACATAAGTGCTTTTTCCTTGGATGAATCCAAGAATACTTTTCACAGACCAAACCAAAATAGAAAGGAATGTTCTGCTGCCCTTAAAAATGAAGGCTTAGCAAAGCAATAAACTTGTTAAAGAAAGAACTTAAAACACACAAGAATCAACAGGCATTTGATCTGAGAAAAGAATTAGATTCTCTTTGGCCCAAATCAAAATCTGTTTCACAAAATAGAAATGGATTAAAAAATACCTGTTAAACGAACAGATATCTTCAAGAACAACAAGTAAAGGGAAACAAAGGACAGTCTTGTGGTCAAGACACTGTAAGGGAAATTAGGGACTTTGTATGTGACCTTAGACAAGTCACAGAATTTCTCTGTGCCTCAGTTTCCCCATCTTTAAAATGAAGATAACTTGTAAATGATCTTACACATATGGCACTGTCAAACGTAGTAGCTGTCAACAATTTCAAGCCATTCACATATCTTAATTAAAATTGGAGAGACAACTGAAACCTACAAAAGTTTAACACTAGAATGTATCTTGTGTTCAATCTAAGCTTTTGCTACTAAATCCATCATGATTCTATGAACAGGAAATGAAACATGCATAAACTGGAGGGACATTGTGGAAGAGCTGAACTCACAACCTGAAGTCTTTTGGTGCAGTCAATTTGGAATTTGGTAACATGACCGCAATTCTCTGTCAAACTTTTCTGGGACACAACATGAGATGATACATTGATTTAACCCTGCAACAGTGACACAATAACGGTATTGAATAGTCAGGGTCACATTTTTTTAAACCTCAATTTATATCAACTTATTACTGAGAGTGACAGAGAGAGAGATATTCAGAAGTAGAAATCTAATACTTTATGGCAATGTAAGTAGGAAGTCTGTAAGGGACATTAAATGGCAGTGATGTCATTCATTATCATGATATTCAATTGAGAAATGGCAAGTGGCCAAGGAAGTACTTTGATGATGTTTATGTGTGTTGCTGTTGACCATCCATCTCTTCCAATGTATATAGTTTTTATTGCATGCAATGGAAAAGAAAGCTCTTTGCCAGAGTTGCAGCTCTGAATACTGTAAACTTATTTGAATTTCATCTTGGACAAGACGACAGCTGTAATTCAGCTTTTAGAACACCTCAGAAACATAGGGCATGTCTTCACTAGGACTTAACGTCGACTTTAACGACGTTAAGTTGAACTAAACGTGTACCTGTCTTCACTGGCATGCCCTTAAAGTCGATTTAAAGGGCCCTCAAAATCAACTTTGTAACTCCTGCCTGACGAGAGAAGTAGCGCTAAATTCGACCTCTCTAGGTCTATTTTCATCTAGTGAAGAGGCATCTGACTTTAAGCCTCCGACCTCCGAGCAGCCCCGCGGACCCCCCTGCCCACCCGAGCAGCCCGGTGCCGGCTCCCCCCCCTCCCAGTCTGGGAGTGGGCTGGCTCTGGCCTGGGCTTCCTAGCGCAGGCAGCCAGTAAATATACAGTTTGTGAATAGGCGGGATCTAGCCTGGGCTTCGTAGCACAGGCAGCCAGTCAATATACAGTCTCTAAGTAGGCTGGCTCTGGCCTGGGCTTCCTAGCTCAGGCAGCCAGTAAATATACAGTCTACTCACGGACTTTGTCAGCGTCAGGGCCCCAAGCCCTCGGGGGCCCAGTCCATCTCTGGCTCCTCAGGGTACGTGGCAGCCGGTACTCCCGGCCAGTCATCTGCTGCCGCGGGGTACACGGCCGCTGGTGCCTCTGGCCCGTCGTTGGCTGCCATGGGGTATGTGGCCGCCAGCACTCCGGGCCAGTCGTCCACTGCCGCGGGAGATGCGGACGCCGGGGCTTCCAGGTAGTCGTCCTCAGCCGCGGGATACGCGGCCGCTGGTACCCCAGGCCAGTTGCTCTCTGCAGCAGGGTCGGGGCCACCACTCCGGTTGGCGTCCCCTCAGGGTGGCAGCCAGTCGGGTGGCGTCCTCCTCTCCTGCCCCGGTCCGACCCCATCTTGGCTGTAGGCCCTGCCTCTTGTACTTCCGGGTCCCGTCCGGCACTTCCGGGGCGGGGGGCGTGGCCGCCTTGGCTCCACCCTCCATGGTGGGTCTCCGTCTCGTTCGCCCTCCCCCTTGGAGGGGCCCACCTGGGCCCACTATAGCCTTCCTAATTATTTTCATAATCAGTGCAAAGGTATTGGAGACCAGTGTACACAGCTTGTAATTTACTGTTTTGGCGTGCAAATGTTCCATCTGAAATAAACACAATTGACTCATAAAAGGTTCTGCTTTCATTAGAGAAATGTAGACGTTTGACTTGTTCACTTGTATGAGGCTAAGGGGGCTCAAGAGGCTTAGAAACTGCAACACTGGATTTCAACTTCAAGGAAGGCTATAAAACAGTTTGTAATTATATTGGATCAGTGCCCAGTGGGTTGGGAAGCTAACTTACCTTCCAGTGCAAATCCTGATTTTGATGTTTGACTACAAAATTGTAAGTTTGGGACATGAGAAAAAAATAAACGTCTGTCTGACTTACCTGCATTCGAGAAACAGCAAAATATTTTGTCTGGTTAGTTGATGCAATAAATGATCAGAAACACTACTGCATTTTTCAGATTACATTGGCGTATTTTCTGAAACACAAATGTTCTTTATAGGTTCCCAAAAAACCTATATATAGTTGAAAATATTTTAAATTATCATCTGGATTTTTTGGGGAACTACTTTGACATACATTTTATGCAGTAGGTGTTCCATCTGATTACACACACTGTGACAAAGCTCCAAGCCTGTACTTGTGGGTCCTGCGTTTCTTGGCGGATTTCACTAGCCTCAGTGACAAATTGCAGAAGGCAGGAGGGGGAAGGGGGCCCGGGGCCACCCTCTTCTCCGGGCTCCAGCCCAGGGACCCTAATAGTATCAGCTAAGATGGCTGACCTTTTAACCACCAAGTACAATACAATTCCCTGGGCTTCTTCCCCACAACAGTTCCTGCTTCTTTACTCTCCACTTCACCCTTACCTCAGGGCCTCCTTCCAAACTGCTCTCTGCTTCAATGCCTCCAAACTCCTCTCTGCTCCAAAACACCCACATTGTCTGCCTGAGGCAGGGGTTTTTATTAAGGCCTTACTTGACAGCAGGTGCTCCTAATTAACCTGCTGCCTACTAGAACCTTCTTAATTGACCCCAGGTGTCTTGATTGGCCTGGAGTAGTCTTTGTTTGGCTATAGGGGGAACAGAGACCTGCACATCCTGAGACTGATGTACCTGCCTTCCAGCACTCTCCTATACCCTTCAGGTCTGACTCTATCACAACACACACACACTATAACTTTCCTCCCCCCTTTTCCTCCTCTCTATACATACATACATACATACACACACACACACACACACACACACACACACACACACACACACACACACACACACACACACACACACATATATTCCTTTTGGACTCATTTATAGTGTGTGTATATTTGTGGGAGATGTAGTAAATATATGTCCAATTGATGCATGGAGACTTGCACAAAGGTTTCAGAAGCTGTGAAAGATGTGTGTTCTGCAATTCTCATGGAATTGAACTAGTTTCCACAGTGTGTCAACACACACTTATTTGTATGCAATTCTATGAGGAGAAATGGTAGTGGAGGGGGTAAAAAAAGTATTGTGTTCAGCTCACAGAGGCCACTTGCTGGCCATGCCCTACAATATTAGGCCCCCCCAAAAAACCAACAACACCCAACCCCCCCCCCAAAACTAAGTATTTAATCCTTCATCAAAACTCAGGAATATCTAAAAAATATGAAAATGGATATTTCATTTCTGTACGGGTAAGATCTGAAGTATAAGGTGTTCAGTAATAAAGAGAATTTGAAATACCATATTGAATACATATTCTACATAATTTGTCCAATTCTGCATATAAATGGGAATGAAGGTGAACATTATCTTTGTGGGTGTTCAAGTAGTGCCAACTCCAAACATTCAAAAATCATGTCAGCTCCAATAATGACATTGGCCCTTCAAATCATGACATTTAAAACAAAAACTTCTTTTCTGGTTGCTTTTCTAATTTTCATGCTGCCCCCTTTCAAGGTGTGTGTGACAATTACAGTGTTACCAAAGTTCACAAAGTTCTAATGAGTAGGATGATTTTGGCCCTGACTACAGGAGGGAGTCATCACATGAAAGCTGTAGATTTTTGCATCACCATGAGACTGCCGGCAGCAGGGGCCAAAATCCTGGTAAATTTGCAAAAGTCGGCAACATTGCATTAAGGAGATTTTCCTGGTTGTAATTCTGGAAATGCTGCCAATGAAATTGAAAGACTGACCCCTTTTCTAATAAGGCAATACCAATAAAATCTCAGAGGGGAGAGAAAAAGAAGGATGGTCAATTTCTATCTCTGCTAAAGACTTCCTGTGTGATCTTGGTCAAGTAACAATCTCTCTGTGCCTCAACTCCTCATCTGTAAAATGGGGATAAAATACATCCTTTGTTTGTCTTGTCTATTTAGATTATAAGCTCCTCGAGGCAGCGGCTGTATCTTACTACATGTATGTTCAGCACACAGCACATTGGGGCCTCAATCTATTTGGGGCCTCTAGGCACTATTGCAATACAAATGATAAGAAATCTTCTTTTGTAAATTCCGTATTTTGTTGCACACCTAAAGGCCTATCCTTGTCTCTATTTATGTCTCCATGCGCAGTTCAGACCATTCCCTTTAAAGGCACAGACTTCATACCTGACAGCACAGGAGAAGCGATTATATAAATTCTCATCTTTGCCAAGGAATAGACAGACAGTTTATGGCTTTGAGAGACCATTAAGACAGCCAGGGATTGCTGGGGTGCATGGTCAGGCATGGATAGCCATGGATAGCCTGACCATGCCCAGTCACACACTGTGTCAGCCACAGGGAGGTGGAGTACTGTGGGAACTGTAACGGAAGCTCTAAGACACCCAAGTATACCCTCCACAAGGGTTGCCTAAGACTATGTTTACACTGGCAATTGAACGACAAAACTTTTGTCTTTAAGAGGTGTTAACATCCCCCTCACAAAAGTTTTGCCGCAACAAGTGCCAGCAAGAACAGCACACTCTCAGCAGCAGTGCGCTCCTGCCGACAATGTAAACGCCACTCATTGGGGGTAGAAGTTTTTTGTCGGCAGGAGAGCCGGCAAACAGCAGCTACACTGAGCAACTTCTAGCTGCATGGCTGTGGCGACACAACCATGTCGATTAAAAGCTGTGTAATGTAGACATAGCCTAAGTCTGGTACGTGTTAACTTCAAACTCCCACCCCTCCCATATGACATTTAGCAAATTGCACTTGCCCAAACAGAACTTGAATTCTATCACCTTAAATCAAAATAAAAAGTTATATTTCTTTTTGAACTGCATGTTGATTCTGCTTCCAGAAAATCCAGCATCCCTGCCGACAGAAGCAGAACCTGATCTGACTGGCTAAGTCATTTTTCCAAGGAATAGAGCCTTAAATTATAAAACAAACAATTGTGTAGATTATTATACATTTTTGATTCAAGTAAATTGCTACTTCTTCTGGGAATAGGAAAATTTCTCTTGCCTGATTTTCATTGCATTTAATAGTCTTTGTACATGCACTGAAATGAGAAAAGATCCTTGTATATTTCTGTACCAAAGGTCAGTTTTTAAATCACTATATCTAATTTACATTTAAATCTTAATCAGAACATCATGATCTCCAGCATTTCATGCCATAAACTGTATTCTGACTTCCACACAGGCAACTGTTTGCAGTCTTTGTTGTTCTTCTATGTTATTCTAAGGTTAACACATGAACAAAAGCAACACAATATTAAATATTAAATATTATTACAAAATATTAAATATACAGTGCCGTACACTTCAGTGCTCACTATGTTAAAGTCTAGCTTGGAGAATCATCAGTTACTGATGATAATCAGTCTCAGTGGAAGAAATGCTTAGAGAATCCTTCTAAATTAGTTTGGATTTAGAAGGGGACTTTTCATATTCACATTTGTTTCACAGTTAGTACTAAATATGCACCTGACAACTTCCAGTATGAAAATTAAATTTTGGTTGTGTCCAGATTTGTTTCAACTCTGAAGATTTGGATTCTCAGGCTGCTAGAAATAAACCATGACTTCTATATTTTAAAAATCTATCATTTTCAGTATTTCTTTTGGAGGCCTTATCTTCACTAGCTAATCTTGGGCCAGATATTAAGTGGTAGAAACTGACTTCAATGGTGCTGAGACCAATTTACATCAGCTAAGGATCTGGTCCCCTATGTTTAAACAGAACCGGGGCTTACCCACGATTAGATGGCACAATGCTATACTGACAATTCAGTCTATACTGACAATTCAGTCATGGTTAGCACTAGATCTGCTAACTTGGCTTTGTAGAAGTGTATTTAAATATGTTAAGATTTTCTAGTGAAAACAAGCCTGTATTCAGTTTAGTGTCAACGTTTTTAACACTCATAACTGAATACTTGTTCTTTCTACATACATGTGTTCACTCAAAAAATAAAAAATACATGTGCTTTCTTGACCATAGGCTTAATTCTGCTCCCATGGAATAAAACTCCCAGTAGAATTAGGTCCAATATAAGGGCAACATGGCTGTCTACACTGACACTATTTTATCAGTAAAGGTATTTCTCACAAATAAAAACCATATGCATAGACTGGATTAAATCAGTACAGTCTATTCTTAGCACTAAAATATTGACAGGAACAATATAACATAGATTGATTAGACTGTTTTTAGTAGATGGCCACTCTTGATCTGTTTAATTAGGTTTAACACCTTCAGGAGTTCCTTTCATTGTTAAGATTCCCATTGTTGCTCTGACATGAACCTTAAAAAGTGCATCCTCTTGCTTCTGAAGGGCTACGCTGGGAGTATTTCATACATTTTTTATAAAGAGGAGGCTATGATTCACTTTTAACACCTTGTCCTGGGAGGACAAACTTAGTACCTGCTCCTGAATCAATGGCAAAACTCTTCATAACTTCAAAATAGCCAAACTTAGATCTGGTATTAATGAGTGCAACTCTATTTGTTGTGATATAATGTGGCAATGATATAGTGACACATTTTGTTGTGATGCAACAGAAACACAATGACATTACAATGCAACATTACATTACGACAGACAGTAATGATCTTGTGACACCTGAAATAACTGTCAGGATAGTTTAAGAATTATGCAGAAAGAGTAACTGCATAGCATATCAAATGGCAATTTCTTCTCCCTCTGATTAACGTTTGGTAAAGAATGAGATATAATAAAAATTCATTGAATTCTTCCTTTTATATATTTTAATGGGTTGATGGATATAACTATCTGGTAGGTACTGCTAAAGAGAGCAGAAAAGAGGACAAACTTCAAAATATTTAGAAATTTGTTTCATGTAATCATTTATATTTTGGAATGTCTGTTTGTATCTATTTCGTCTGGCAAACTGGAGTGTGAAATTCATGAGAATTCACTGTCTTGCAAGATTACCACTACTTTCAAATTTCTGATCAGGTCAAAAGTATCATGAGATTTGTGGGATTTCAGCTCTTCTGTTTCTGCTCCCAGGCAGAACCAAGAAGTGCATGAAAAAAAAATATGATGATTCAAAATGCTAAACAAACTTTTTGAAACCTCAGAAAAGATTTATTTCCAGTTCTGATATAGATAAAAGTTTGGGTCAGTTCAGATTTACACAAACCAGCTCAACTACCCCTATTTACAACTTCCCATGTTTTTAAGGCGAGTTTTAAAACATCATTAACAATTAAGTGTCCCAAACCACCTGATCAAATGTCTTCAATAAACTCCCCAATTTTCATTATACATGGAGTAATCGTGTGTCATTTCCACTGAGAGCATATTACATAGCTTTGCTAAGAGCAATGATTCCCCAGATTTAACATGTTGTGGTTTATAACAAGTTCAAGTAAACTTTGATTTGATTTACCCTACTGATTCTGACACAGGAAACGTATTGAAATTACTAGTAACTTAACTGGATCAGTGGTTACTTACGCTCCTGTCTTGAAAATACTGGTTAAATTTTTCAAAAGTTCTTAAGTGATTTAGAAGTCTCATTTCCATTTTCAAAACTTACTTAGGCATTTAGGAACCAAAGACTCATTGAAAGTAACTCAAGTGCCTAAGTCACTTTGGAAAATGGGACTTTATAGCTTTTGAAAATGTTGGCCATTAGATTTCATTTTTCATACTTCTATTTAGTATTACAGCATTATGTGCATTGTTAAAGCCTTGCTCCTTGGGAATGATAATGAAAAAAATATACAAGTTTTGACAGGAGTTTCTGGACCAGGCATAATTTCTGCTCACTTTAGTTTCTTAATGAAACATACATTAAAAGAAAAACATTTTTCATGAAGCACAGAAAATAGTAATGAAATAATAGTAGTTTTATTTTATAATCCTATGTACCACTTTCAAAAATGTAACATAAGGAGATAAAAGGACTGGTGGTTAACATGTGGGTTCTGCTTTCCATATATGTTAGATCCCAAATGAAATTGGAATGGTATAGTTTGAACATTCCAAGTACCTAAAATAACATGCTTGTAAAACCTCATTATTTAAAACTGAATAAGTTAAAGAAGAATGTTGTGGCAGATATTTTTTGGCTACTTTACAGACCTCCTCACTCCCTGCCCTACCACAGCGGTTTAGATAAGCGGAGGCAATTCTGGCAACAATACGTGGAACTTATTCTCTCTACCTTTGCAACAGAACCTAAACATGCTGATATTCAGGGCATGGCATAAGGCCAATTTGTTTACTGAATTCTGTGTGGGGAGAGGTTGGGTTGAGGGAGAAATGTGTTTCTTTAAGATTGTATATAAGAATGAGTGGTGCTGCTATTATAAAATAACCTGTAAATTCTTGGCTATTACAGCCATTGGGGAGGTATTAATAGCTTGAGATTTTAAAGTGAAAATGCACCTGGAAGCTGTAAGTGTTTTAAAAGAATAATAAATAAATAAAGATGGAGGCTAAAGTTGCAGGATGGTTAGATGTTTGTGCATCCACTCAAATTTCTACAGAATCCAGTACAAAGTATACAGTGTTATTTCATGCTAATAAATGATATAGTATAATTGTCAATGTTTTTTTTAAATTGAAAAATCTGTGTCTTTTCAGAAAGAGCACATTTTCCTCAGAAGAAATACTTCAGTAAGTGGGAACAACTGCAACATTTCCAGGAAATGACAGGAGACATGTTCAAAAGAAAGCAAGGTTACTTTCTAGTAACTGTAGTTCAAGAATACTGCCTCTGTTAGTATAATAAAACCTACGTTCCTAATTTCAGCACTGGGGAAAGTGTCTTATCTGTAACACAGAACACTGTGCCATGAACATTCGCCATTAACTGGTAGTTCAGTGCACCTATGGAGCACACTCCTATCTATTGGCCAAATCCTGACTGTGGAGCAGTCTTAATTAGGAGGCTTATGCTACTAGTGAGTTGCTGAATTATTTATAGGATGAAATTCTGACCCCATTGAAATCAGTGGAGATAGAATTTCACCCAAAAAGCAGATAGCAACCTCTGTCAGATGCCATTGCTGGAGGCTGGGTAGTTCAAGATGACAGAATAGATTTTCCCCTGCAGCCAAATTCCACTCGGACCAGACAGGCTGGACCTGCTCTAACTTATCTGTCTGTCAAAAGTTTGATCGGGGCCTTTACACCAGTGGTGGGTAGGCATAGAGGAGCTCTACTACATCCCTCTCCGCCTACACTAGAAAGAGGCTAGGAGCAAAGGAAGCGGCTACACAGCCTTCACCAGGTTTATGCCAGCAAGAGTCTCCCATGCAAGAGGAATTTCCCACTTGCCACTTCTGGCAACAATACAGCCACTTTGTGCTGCCTGAGTGGGGGCAAAATGGCTTTATGTGATACACATTCCGTCCAAATACAGCTGCAATTGGAGATCACTGGTACTGAAGGTATTCTGTGGTATACTTTAGTGGCTTGCACTGCCAAAGATACTCAGTGGCTGATGTAACTAAAAAGATAAAATGTCAAGTGCTTACTTGTCAGATGACAAGTCTGGTCTTCCATAGAATCACCATCCTGGAATAGAACGTCTCACCAGCAACCATCTGGTCCCACAAAACAACCACTTTGTGGTTAATGGTACCAAAAATGATCCAAGGATTAGGGGCTGCTGAGTGGCTAGTATTACAAAAAGATTGGTCATTGAGAAGCATGACTAACACCACAAAGGAAGATTTCTGTGAAAGTGTTTTTCTGATAGTCCCATGGAGAAGAAGACTCCCTGTCAAACCATGACTACATCTGAGTGGCTACAGTAGAATATCCTCTACTGAGCCAGGCAAATGCATGACTCATTTTCTGAGCCAATTAGAAGAATGTTAGATAAGGATAACATGGCAAAAACTGGACATTGATATGTGAATTGTTTGTGAAGCACATGGAGAGGATGGACGCGGGAGGCACCTTCTGTGCAGGCAAGCCCCTTAAACAGCCTTTATTACTAAGGAACAATACAGCTTCTCTCCCTCTCTCAGTGAGTTGTTTCAGCACTGAGTCTGCCGGGCCCCTTCTCAGGCTGCATAAGTAATTAAAACAGGGCAAAAAACTATTTACAGAAACCTCTCTCCTCTTTCCTACAGTGGCAAGCTGCTATATAAATAAGGCAAAAATCAATCAATTCAAATTCTCAATGCAGATGTTTTTACAAAATTCTCAGTTCTAACCAGGTGGATAATATAAGAATGACTTCTAATATGATATTTTGATCAGAACCAGGTATTTCAAAGACCCTCAGTCACCAGACTTCCACAACATCTCTTCCTGCCACTAGCATCCACCCACATCAAGTCTTGACAATCCCAGATGTCCCAGAGGAAGGGTGGTTTATTATCCTTCTCCCCTCCCCCACTCACTTCTGCCACCAACCAGATAGCTGCTCTCTTTCAGTGTTTCCAGAAAGCCAGCTAGCAGGTCCATTATCAAAAACCATACTCTGGGGTGACAACGAAGTCTGCTTCCCCTTCTGGTTATTTTGGAGGCATTGACTGATGGATCCATTTCTCCTTCCCCCCCCATTTTCCCCCTACAATATTGTCAGCCACAAGCATTCATAAACCACAAGTCTACCCATACCTCTCCCACCCCAAAATATCATGAGATCAGTTTAAATATCATGATTTTTCAAATGTGGAGGAAATTTGTGATATTTGTTTTGATTGGTGATACTATATTCAGTGCCTGCTTTTGATAGAAGACAGATTTTCATACATTTGTGAGCATCTAACTTATAGCATGTAAAGGGCCAGGTGCACACAAACACTTATTCTGTGCACACATATTGGAATTTTGCACTTAAATTAACTACATGCATATATGCATAACAGTGTCCTTTTAACACAGCAGACCTGTCCCAATGTGGCATTATGTATCTCCAGACACTAATATTCTAATTGTATGCTCAGAATTTTTAGTGCATTTTAGTTTGAGTTTAAATTGTGTATTTATTTCTCCAAATGTTGGATACAGAATTAAAACATTCAGTAATGTACATTGAATTCCCACAGCTACATAAATTAATCCCATGTTTTTATCCATTCTCTAGTAGTTCATTGACAGGGGAGGTTATTTACCAATGTTTGGAAATCAGGTGGGGTGAGAAAGGAGAACCTTTACATTTTCCAGGTTTATATCTAAGCGCCAGTTGGAAAAAATCCACAACAAAAGAATGAAATGTGGTAGGACATTTTGGAGATCTCAAGTTTAGCAGCTTGTCACTGGCGCAAAGGCTAATTTTCCATAAGACTGATTTGAATTGCAGAAAAAAAGAGAAAAGGCCAAGTGGTGTACTATCTTAACCCATAAAGCACTAAAACGTGGAGTTAAATGGAAATTTTGCTTTCTGCAAATCACATTGTACAATTAACTTATTTTACATGTTCAACTCCACTGTCAACCTCTGCTGCTGATATAAATGCCTGTGGTTTTTAAAGAGAAAAAGCTTCAGCACTTCAAGGGAGACAAGCAAATGATGAGACCGTTACTGATTACAGTACTTACAAAAGTTTACAGAAACTGTATTTATAATCCTAATAGTTTATCTTTGACATCAGAGCCTTCAAACCAGACTACTTAAAAGCTTCATACATTTCACTGCAAAAGCAGCTAGTATTGAAACAAATACATGATATCCCATATCTGCCCACATATCTTTCAAAATAGATTGCTATACTAATCAGTGAACAAAAACAAAAAGGCTTTCAAAGCCTGCCAGTAATGACGTGATAAATTCCTTCTGAGATGCAACGGGAGAGCTGGTAGATTGCTAAGCAGGGAGTCTCAAAGACTATTCTCCTTTTAGTTTTCTAAATAAATACAAATAGTTTCCTGAACCAATTTGAAATTTTACAATTGTTTCATAACAGAGGAATGATGATCTTGTGGTTAAAGATAAAATGTAAAACAAATATTTCAAAAAGACTTTAGATAGCAATATAGGTGTGTTTTGAACCCTTTGAAATATAAACAACTTCAAATTCTCTTCTTCCTCCACCCAAAATGATTTTCATCTTCCAACCAACCAACAAATTTAGGTTGGAAATTAGAAAAGAGTTTCCAATGATCAGAGTGAGGTTCTGGAACAGCTTCCCCATAGGAGTCGGACGGCAAACAACTGGATGCTTGACAAACATGAATGGGCTTGCATAATGAGGTTGCCTGTGATAGCAGGAGACTGGACTCAGTGTTTACATAGCAATTAGAAAACCCAATGCTGGGCCATGCCAGCTGACTCAGGCTCTCAGGGTGTGGCCTAAGGGGCTGTTTATTTTCAGTGTAGATGTTCGGGTGAGGTGCCAGGGTCCCAGAGCTTGGGCTGAAGTTCAAGCTCAAATGTCTACACTGCGATTAAACAGTTCTTTAGCCCAAGCCCCATGAGCACAAGTCAGTTGGCATGGGTCAGTCGCAGGTGTCTAATTGGAGTATAGACATACCCGATGTCCCATGAGGTGTCTTCTAGTCCTATGGGCCTAATACTGAACTACATTTTCACTTCTACAAATGATCACTTCAAGTCAAGGATCAGCTACAGTGGTTGTGTAGTTTGTGCTGTCAGTCTTCTGACCTGTTCGGTTGAAAGATTCAATTGCCATGGTCAATCGATCAGCGTCCTTCACCAGAGCAAACAGAACAAAAATGGAATAGGGACAATCTTGTAGACGGCAAATTGTCATAAAGATAACCCTCCTTAATTCTATTTTCTCATGTAACTCAAGTCATGCCTCCCCAGAAGGCACGAAATGAAAAGTGAAAGCAATGGGACACTGAGTTAAAAAGGGGGCAAAGGACCATGAGGGACTGAACAAAATGGGGGAGGCATAGCAGGTTAAGTGAATGACCACCTTCTCTTTGGAATGTTCACATTTGTGTTGGCTTTCAACTAGCAGAAAATAGTTAAATGGAGCATGGACCTGAAATGGTCAGTTTTTGTGTACTCATTACTGTGAAAGCCGCATGACCTTTCCCCAGTGACAGACATAAGTAATAGTTATAGTTGTCATATTTTGACACATTTTCTCATCCTTCTTTTCAAGCAAAAATAATTTTGCCCTTTTGAACTCTTTCATTCCCCTGAATTATTGTTGCAAAGAAAAAAGAGACCATATTTATATATTGGTCCAAGAAGAGAAAAGCTGTAATTAGAGCTGGGTAAACACAGCAAAATAATTTCCACAAATACCCGTTTGAATGCTTAAATTAATTTGACGTGACTACATTAGTAACTTTTGTTTTCATTTTCTGCAAATATTATGGCCAAGAGTTTACTGGCAGGAAGGTTTGTAAAACACCTACTTTTAAGCAGATACTGCAGAATGGTTACACAGTGAATGTTTAATTTGAAATCTCAAGTATTCATACCAAAAGCCTGTTTTTATGAGTTATATGTGTCCAATATCCTGTGACTCATGTCCACTCAAAACAGATTAAGCTTCAAGCACTGTAAGCCACTCACAAGCAAGCTGCAGGTCAAGATTATTCACAGAAGTTGTCCGGCAAAAACTTTCAAGCAATAAAAACATTTAAGAAAATTGTGAAATTCAGAGACAGGGGAAAAAAGGGCAACATTTTTCAAATAAATTATTTGTTATGAACTATGTGACAAACTCTTGCTGATATGCGGTAGAGTGCAAGTTCCCCAGAACTAAACTTATTTTAAAAATTATCAGTTTTGTGTTGGATACCAAAATAATGTAAACCCACATATTTACAATAAGTACATTCCTGTGTGGTACACAATCTAGCATTAAGAAGATGCAACTAAATCAGGCCTTGGACATTCCTTGCAAGTCACAGTACCTACTCAACTTTATTTTTACAAAGGGTGATTATAATCAAAGGGCAGTAAATTGAATAGTATAGTCAATTTTGAGATGACTGTGCTTTTCGACAGAGTATACCCAGAACTGTATTGCCCAAAACTCATAAGATCATAACAGAGTAAGAGAGACTCGGGTCTGGTTTGTGGATGTGAAGTTATTCTAAACTGGTTTGTGAATGTAAAGTTATTCTAAACTTCTATTTTCTAAAGCCATGGTCAAATCAAATAACTCAGAAGATCCTGGTTAGGATTTTCCAGACTGTTCATTCTATTCTAGTTTTGTGTAAATTGTTTAGTTAATGCAATGTAAAATACACATGGACAAAGAGTCAAATTATCGTTTGACTGAAGATGCAATCCAGTTTTTGCTTATGTGCCCTATGACTCTCAGACAATGACCATCTAGCACACGTTCCACCAGTGGCTACTCTTGGCTAAGATTTCCAAACATGAGGGTGAGATTTTTAAAATGTGTTCAGTGGGGCCTGACTTTTGCTTTCATTGAGGTCAATGAAAATTTTACCAATTACTTCAATGGGATGAGAGTTAGACCACCGTGCACTTTAGGCACCCAGGGTGGGGTTTTAAAAGTTAGGCTCCTTAAACCATGCTTAGACACCTAAAAGTGCCATGCAACAAGCAGCTGTCATACACATCACTGAGCTTTGGATCAGGCCCATATAGAGAACTCTGTTCTGAAATTGTCAGTCAAGCAACTTTACTGAGCACAAAAGAACTCCCGTGTGATGGGTCATGAGGGCCGGCGACAGGAATTTTGGGGCCCCGTACTCAGATTGTGCGCCCCCCCCCCCGGCCGGTCTCCCGCTGTCCGTGGCGCCCCGCCCCCCCCGGCGACAAGGGGGTACAGCAGCGTACCGGGCCCGCCCCGGATTTAAGGGGGGCCCCCCTTAAGTCCGGGGCCCGGTACAGCTGTACCCGTTGTACCCCCCTGTCGCCGGCCCTGTGGGCCATTACAAATACTGCATTCCAAACACCACACTGGCTGTGGTTCTGCACAGCTTGATGGCTGAGCAGTTGGCTTGTCTATCACAGCAACTGTTGAAAAGCTGTAGATCCCTTGATCTTAAGCTGATGGAGCTGCATTCATTGAAGCACTGTGTCTGTTGGGAGGTGAAACCTTGCAAGAAAAATGAACTAGTGGTTACAGTAAGTAGATTATTACCAGAACCTCTGTTGATGAAAGACTATAATTGGGACACTGTCTACTTTCAGAAAGTGCCCCTCGGTTGTTGCTTTTAATACCATTGGCCTATGGAATGAGAGTGTATGCTCTGCAGGATTGTAATAACTCTTAGGAACACACTAGCCCACAAACTAAGCACATTGTAAAACCACTGTTTTCACATTTTTCCAATAAAACTCCGTGATACTGTAAATCTGTTTTTGTTCCACTTCTAATGACAGAAATGTGTTTTTCATAAAAACAATCCCTCTGTCAAAACACAGGATGTATGATAGTGCTGTAATTCATCCATTTCGGAACCCTGGGTTGCATGACCCCTTGTCAGAACAATAAATTACAATCCACTTTGCTTAAAATATTTTTACTTATGAAATGCTTCATAAAATTCAAAGTGTGTTCAGATCTGCATTGTCGCTGCAGTGCAAGGGTAATCCAAAACATATGAGCGGTTAAATGGCAAAAAGTCTGATGCACGAGTACCTGAAGTATTTACATTTGATTGATTGATTTTTGACCAAGTGCAGTTCAACCTCGGTTATCAAAACTTCCTGAACAGTCATGTACCCTGATTAGATCAAAAATTGCCTCGGTTTCCACACAGTGGTACGTAAGAAATCAGAATGGTACTAAATGTAGCTCAGTTTTTAAATTGACTATATTTTTAATTGCTCAAAGATAAGAAAATTATGATACATATAACATTCAGTAATCAAGTATCTCAATAAGGGAAGAGAGCTACAAAAACATAGTATGCAACAAAATAAAAAGTAGCATTATTTTATAAAATATCGTAATGAGGCCTCTTTAGTGGAGAGTTGAACTCATTAAATGTCACACACAGTACAATAGTCACCACTTAACGAGTCAGCATTTTCCCACACTTGATTTACCACACAGTGGTGCCTGAGATACCAAAATATTTCCCTGTGGCTGGAATAATTGTGATATTATGTTAGATAATTATGGGTAGAAGCTGAATTATTAATGGTAACCATAGTAACTGTAATGCAATATCTGTACTATGTGTAGATTTTCATCTGTATCTCAAAATGTGATTTTTACGTGCTTCGCTTCGAAGATAGGGGAAGATTGTTTCAGACCTTTCACACAGGGAAAGAGAGAGGAGGTCCTTTGAAACAGTCACATTTACAAGCTGAAACTGATGGACTTTTAAGAGACAATGCCCCAGCAAGTAGCCTTAGTGGCTCCAGCATGCTCTTTTGATGAGCACCCAAACCAGTTTGAACTAGGGTGGGTCTGACTGGGAGAAGCAGATTGAAACTCTCACAGTCACATTCCTTTTGCCAGCTCAAATCTTTCTGTAAGGTAGTCCTGTTCTTCCCCTGTAACTTAAGAGAAAAAATGTAAAATTTACGTGAGCCTTGTTGCTGCTAGGCTCTTTGCAATTATAAAAGCTCTTTTTCTCTGGTGTTTTATTCCAACTGCTAAATACATATATTTGGTTTCAAGAAGGCTGTTGGTCAGTATCACTGAGCAGAGGTTCTGAAATGAAGAAATGCATGTGCTTGAAACCCAGCCGGAGCGATAAGCAGTTGTTACCCATGGAGTAGCATTTTTGGATTCTTGTCTGAGTGTGAAAATTACATGAGATTCCACCCCACCATAGGGAAGGCAAAGAGAGGTCAAAACCAATCAATCAAATGTAAATACTTTAGGTACTCGTGCATCACCAGACTTTGACATTTAACTACTCATATGTTTTGGACAGAGGAGAGGAGCACTCAGAGATCAGAAAGGAGCCAGATGCTTCAACCCTCAGAACATGACCACTACCCCCTCTGGCATTGTCGCTTCACAAGCAGTTAGGTAACTATAGAAAAGGGACCTCCTTCTTTCCCTAGATGAAAGGGCTGAAATTAAGTCAAGCACATAAATCACATTTGGGGACATAGAGGATCACATTGTGTCACTGTAACTATATCTGAAATCTATATTTCTCATTTGTGTGAAACTTATTGGACCAGGTCTTCAGCTGGTGTAAATCTGCGTAGCCCCGTTGACTTTTATAACAATTTACACTAGTTGAGGATCTTGCCCATTGTGAATTTTTCCTCAGACTATTCCAGTTAGGTATTTAAATCACTTTGGGTGTGTTTTCTCACTTGTTTCCTCTAGTGCAATGCGTCTGATGGGGGAGGTTAGATATGCATAGGCAATTTAAATGGGGGTTATGCACTGATCAATACTGGAAAGGGAAAGCAATTTCCAGTCAGGCAAGGTCAATCATTTGCCAGTAGTGCCAGCCTTATGAAGTAACATCCGTTTCCAGAGAGTGAGGGTGGACAAAAAAAGATCTTGTCAACATCAATGACCTCTTACAATCTCCAGCGAAACCAAAATGTTAATTCTAAGCATATTTTAGAACTGGGGCAATTAATCATTGGTCAGTTTTGAACTGTATACCTAGTCAAACCAAAGTACCACAGATTAATAAAAAGGTAGACTTGAAAGTAACCTCAAGACGTCTTCATAATGTGTTACTTCCTATCTTTTCTTACAGAGTTTGAGCAGAGAAATAGTTAACAAGGTGTTGACATTTGAAGTGTCATCATTTGCAGCTGAGTTTGCATCCATTTAAATGAAGGAAACAGTTTTCCTCTTTAGAACAATAGGTTCAGGCTGTCCATAAACTGAGGCAGACTCCTCTGTGTCAAGTCAACTTGTTTTCTATTTTGAAGGTTTTCCTTTGCAACCATAACAGCTATAGATTTCTTGTGCAGAAAGCTGAGAATGTGGAAAATAATTAAAACATCTGTCCTTACGCTTCTGCCCAGCTACTTGTTCATCATGATTCCTCGGAAGGCACACTCCACAATTTGGAAAACACTGGCCTAACCTCGGGCCTCACATAACATCGGTCTGTCCTTCAGCGGAGTCAATGGAGCGAGGACTTTCCATTGTTGCCTGTCTGAAAGCACCTAACATATTATGGGTGTTACTATATATGTATAATACACTCTTCGCGGCATAGGACAGTCTGTTTGCTTTGTGTGGTTGCCCAGCACTTATCACAGTGGGGTTCTGGTCCATGAGTTGGCATTCTAGGTGCTGCCACAATACAAATAATATATAAAGTCTTCTCCTGCTAAAAGCAAAAATTATATCACTTCCACCAATAAATGATTCCTCCATCCTCCACACCAACTAAATTAAGAGCAACACCATTCAAACTGATGGAATTGCATTAGGGTAAAATTGATAGGGTAAAGTAAAAAAAAAGTGGAATCCATTTATGAAAAACCAAAGTAAAATATAATTTACCTCTTAAGTTATAACTTTTGAGGTACTGTGCTGCATTTTTGGAACCCCTAAGAGCCATTTTCCCCTATTGGCTGGTGCTAACCAAACCCAAATGTTTGTCATCCCAGTGGCATTGGAACTTTCTGCTCTCTCAAATTCTCTTTTAAGCAAAACATTTTAATATTAAAAATCAGTAGTTTATTCCTCTATTTTGTTTAGATTTCATTCAAAGTATTTATTGATACATCCAGGTACTTATTTTTATAAAAGCACATGGAAAAATACCTTGTGTTCACAGAAGATCTTCCAAGCCATTATAATCAAAGCTTCTTCCTGAGACATCCTCATGCTGAGGATTTAGATAATGTGGTAAAATGATCAAAATAAGCATTTTTATATACAGTGAAAACTAGGAAAATTACATTTTGTATATAAACACTTATTAGTCATCTAATACCAAATACAACCCAATAGCTTAAATCAGCTTGCAATAGCTTAAAAAGACTGAGACAGAAGGCCCTCCTCCAATGTGTCTACCCAGTTATCAACCTATCTCCATCTCCCCTGCGAAATCATCACCCTTCCATTCTTGAATATCAGGGGAATCTTGTGCAAAGTTGTACAAAGTACACCCTTCAATATTTTTCATACAATATCCCTCAAAAACAAAAGGAACAGGAGTCACTCCCCTCCCCCCTCCCCCGACACACACACACTTTGTAAGCCTTTCTGCCCCTGCTGAGTTGGGACAATCAGCTTTATGATAGACTCCTACAGATTAATGTTTTTTGATGGACAAATTAGGAAAAAATGCCTTTGGAAATGACATATCTAAATTCCTTTGGGTGACCTTTCGGAGTTCCCTATCATATAACTAGAGTTATCCTTGAAATATTGACTCCATTGAAGTCAATATCAAAACTTCCATTATAAATCTATATATATAAAAGTCAAGTGGTGTATGTATGTATGTGTGTATGTATGTATGTATGTACGTATGACTGCGAACTCCTCCCGCACCGTTTGAGCCAGAGACTTGAAATTTGGTACAGTGAGGGGTCTTGGGGTCTAGATGCTGGTAAGGGTCGAAAAATTTTCGGATCTCACCTCTGACGCCCCCCAGGGGTGAAAGTCTTTCAGGGCCAATCACATCGGCTGGGCGGTTAGGTGGTGATGATGTCATAATACCCCCCTCCAACAGACACCTCACTCGCTCAGCTCACCCCTCCCTCCTCCAACGGAACCCCGGAGATCCCTCAGTTCTCTGCCCCTCCCCCCTCCCAACGGAACCCCGGAGATCCCTCCGTTCTCTGCCCCTCCCCCCTCCCAACGGAACCCCGGAGATCCCTCAGTTCTCTGCCCCTCCCCCCTCCCAACGGAACCCCGGAGATCCCTCAGTTCTCTGTCCCTCCCCCCTCCCAACAGAACCCCAGAGATCCCTCAGTTCTCTGCCCCTCCCCCCTCCCAACGGAACCCCGGAGATCCCTCAGTTCTCTACTCCTCCCCCCTCCCAACGGAACCCCGGAGATCCCTCAGTTCTCTACCCCTCCCCCCTCCCAACGGAACCCCGGAGAGCCCTCAGTTCTCTGCCCCTCCCACCTCAACCCCGGACTCCATCAGCTCTGTGCCCCCCCCCCCACCTGCGAAGGTCCCCGGAATCCCTCGGCTCTGGGCACCCTCCCCCCCCAGCGACGGATCTGAGTTGGGTTTGGTGGGACGGTAAGTGAGGTGGGGGTGTCGGGTTCGGTCGGGGGGTGAGGTGGGGGTGTTGGGGTTGGTCAGGGGGTGTTGCGGTTGGTGGGGGGGTGAGGTGGGGGTGTTGGGTTTGCTTGGGGGGTAAGTGAGCCGGGGGGTGTCGGGGTTGGTCTGGGGGGGTGGGAAGGTGTCGGGGGGGTGAGGGGTGTGGTGTGGGTGTTGGGTTTGGTCTGGGGGGGGGGAAGGTGTTGGGGTGGATGCCCAGACCAAACCTGACACCCCCCCCCGGCTCACTTACCCCCCGACCAAACCCGACACCGCCACCTCACCCCCCCACCAACCGCAACACCCCCTGACCAACCCCAACACCCACCCCTCACCCCTCACCCACCCCAACACCTTCCCACCCCCCCAGACCAAACCCGACACCCCCTGGCTCACTTACCCCCCGACCGAACCTGACACCCCCACCTCACCCCCCCCCCACACCAATCGCAACACCCCCAGATCAAACCTGACACCCCCTGGCTCACTTACCCCCCGACCGAACCCGACACTCCCACCTCACCCTCCCAAGCAAACCCGACACCCCCACCTCACCCCCCCACCAACCGCAACACCCACTGACCAACCCCAACACCCACCCCTCACCCCTCACCCACCACGACACCTTCCCACCCCCCCAGACCAAACCCGACACCCCCCCAGCTCACTTACCCCCGACCGAACCCGACACCCCTACCTCATCCCCCCAAGCAAACCTGACACCCCCACCTCAACCCCCCACCAACCGCAACACCCCCTGACCAACCGCAACACTCACCCCTCACCCACCCCAACACCTTCCCACCCCCCCAGACCAAACCCTACACCCCCCGGCTCACTTACCCCCCGACCAAACCCGACAACCCCTCCTGACCCCCCCAAGCAAACCCAACACCCCCACCTGACCCCCCGACCAAACCCGACACCCCCCCCCCCCCGGCTCACGGTGCACTGTGTAGCACACAGATTATTAAATACACTGTTCGGTCGGGGGGTGAGGTGGGGGTGTCGGGTTTGCTCGGGGAGTGAGGTGGGGGTGTCGGGTTTGTTTTGGGGGGTCAGGTGGGGTTGTCGGGTTTGGTCGGGGGGTAAGTGAGCCGGGGGGTGTTGGGGTTGGTCGGGGGGGTGGGAAGGTGTCAGGGTGGGTGAAGGGTGGGTGTTGGGGTTGGTCAGGGGGTGTCAACTGTCTGCCCCCTCCCCACCTCCGACTGACCCGAGCAACGCCGGGCACTTATGCTAGTAGCTAATAAAAAGTGACCATAAGAAAGAATATGTTTTATTAAATAAAGAAGAGGAAATGTATATTCCAGAGAGAATCTCTACTGATGGTTAAATATGTTCAGAGCATTACAGAAACTGTCCCATTTGCGTCTTTGTGACTGCCAGAATTTGTTGTAGCTCTTTGTATTATTTCTTATACGCGTGCTAGGTTATTTTACGTACCTGTGCAACATTCACTTACTTATTAATCCTGAATCTCCTCCAGTCTTCCTCCTCACATAACCATCCCCCTGCTAAATCACTAGTGATGTAAATGAAAATTTTTAAAGTGGGGAAGAAAATCCAGTGTAATTTACCGGTAAAATAAATATTCCCTTGAAGGAATTAGACATCAGTAGACTACTTCTGCTGTGAGATGTAAATATCTCAACAGATTTAAAAAATCCTGTTTTCATTTAATTTTTCAAGGGCATGGATTAATATAAAAGTAATTAAATGGTGGTACTGAGCAACTCCTGACCACACCCCAACCTCCACTCACTTGTGATGCCAAAATGAGATTCCACTCAGTAGGGTTGTTTATATATTAAAAGCATCTTTTTGCTTTTTTCAACAATAAAATTAATAATCTTCACATCCAAATGATTATCATTGAACAGCAGAGTTAAAATCCCTTTGAGGTGAATGAGGCAATTGAAATCTCTTCAAGCTATTGTTTCATAATGGCTACAGATCAAAATCGCCAAGAATAATATATTCAAAGCATCTTGAATGTGAAAAGCACTTTTAGAAAATAAATAACTATTATTATTCTTTTAATAGTGGCCATCAATATAACGAGAGAGAATCACTGATACAAATGCTCCTGAATTTTGTGAGAGTTCTGAATCGAGATCCAAATGCCACAACTAACCTCCATTTCTCCAAACATCCCTGAACTTTTTCAGGAGAATTGTACCAAAGCTAGATCTAAATTTTTGAGCCTTTGGACCATCTCCCCTATTTGCGCTTTATTTTAAAGCAGTCACCTTTTTATAAAGCAAATTATGGGGTTGTACCTCTTTTAATTTTGCTGGGTGCCTCTTCAATGCTATACTGCTGGGGTGGGAAAACTTTTTGGCCCGAGGGCCACACTGGGGTTCAAAATTGTGCAGAGGGCCGGGTAGGGAAGGCCCCATCTGACCCACACTCACTTCCCTCCCCTGGACTGCCCCCCTCAGAACCCTTGACCCATCCAACCCCTCCTTCCTTGTCTCCTGATTGCCCCCTCTGGAGACTCCCCACTCTAACTGCCCCCCTGAACCCTAGACCCTATGTAGCCCCCCTGCTCTCTGTTCCCTGACAGCCCCCTCCCGAGACCCCCCCCCACCCTAACCCCCCCCCCCGGGATCCCATCACCTAAGCCCCCTCCCCCCACCTGCTTACCTGCTGAGCCTTGGCTTGCAGCACTCTGCCCAGCCCCTGGGCTGGGAGCTTGGGGCCCAGTGGTCTGCTGCGCTCTTCCCTGCCCCTGGCTCGGGAGCGCGGGCCCCACAGCGGGCCAGGAGTGCGGGGTCACGGGGCTGGCTGCGGGCCTGCTGTCCTGGGCTCCAGGCAGCGGCTGGCCGTGGGTCCGCTGTCCCGGGCAGCATGCCGGGCCCGATCTCTGGGTGGCGTGCCAGCCCCAATCTCAGGGTGGCGTGCCCGGCCAGCAGTCAGCACTTCTCTCCGGGGTGCTCTCAGAGTGCCCCGCCGAGGAGAGCAGGACCACTGGTCCCGCTTCTCCGGCAGGAGCTCACGGGCCGGATAAAAGCATCTTGCAGGCCACAAGTGGCCCGTAGTTTGCCCACCCCTGCTATACTGCAACATGACTCATGTCATGTTTCAGACAGTAGTTTTAACCAGATGTTTGAAAGACTTTTTGAAAGCAAATGCTGTGTTCATGCTTTTTCCTTTCCTTTTTTTTCTGTTTTTAAAGTATTTTTCTACATAGTTTCAGTTTCATTTTGTGGAACATACAGTACCTAGTAGTAAAACAAGGTACTGATATTGCAGACACAAGGGAGGAATCATGTAATAAAGTACTATTTATATTTATTTATGTGACCTTCCCATGCCAAACTTCTCTACCACATGAACTGCTGGTGAAATACATGATTTAAATATAAACAAACACAAAACTGGAGAAACTAACCTTCGCTTTTAGGGCCAATTTTGTAGTCTGCCTTCACACTGAATAGTATTTACTCAGATGAGTAATCTCATTTACTTCAACGGGACCACTTGCATGAATAAGTATTAGCTTGATAAAGCCTGCAGAATCTGGCCCTTATTGTAACTAACATTACTTCTCCCACATCCTTCCATGTACATACTTCAGAGTAGATGTTTCAATCTACAGTGCTTGTTTTCTTCCTGAAAACATACAGCATGGTAAAAACTACTAATATTAAATAACAGCGCACCGTAAGCCTGAGCACAAGGCTTTATATTGTACTCAATATGGAGCAAACTTGATGGGTCACTCAGTGGGTGAGTAGAGCCTTTTCAAATACCTTACAGCAAAATCCTCCAGGCAGCCATTCAGATCATAGAAACCTGTAGAATTCCTGTCTATCTTGTTTCTGATAGCTTGAAGAAGACCTTAAGCTTTCTGTATTTCTTATCCAGCCATTTTGAAAAGGAAGTGTACACAATATCAGGAGCAATAAAATCCTAATGAGAGGTAACAGAATCATAGGGCTGGTCTCCACTAGGGGGGAGATCGACTGTAGATACGCAATTTCAGCTACATTAATAACGTAGCTGAAATCGGCATCTCTACAGCCGATTTACCTGCTGACCTCACGGCGGTGGCGGGCGGCGGCGCGGTCCCCCATCAACTCCAGCTTGTGCCTTTTGGCGAGCTGGACTTCCGGAGTCGACGGGGGAGCCGCTGGTGATCAATTTATTGTGTCTTGACAAGACGCGATAAATCGATCGCCAAAAGATCGATCCTTCCCTGCCGTAATGAAGACGAGCCCTAAGGTAATGGAGAGAACTCTAGTTAGCATTCTGAAATGGTGCAGACAGGCAGAACTAGAGGTGCTTTCTTTCTGAGTTAATTTCTGTTGTGGCTCTTCCACATATTCTACTTCTTTTGCCTATGTCCATTACATAGATTCATAGACTAAGGCCAGAAGGGACCATTATGATCCTCGACTCTGATCTCCTGTATTACACAGGCCACAGAACTTTCCTCAAATTATGCCTAGAGCATAGCTTTGTGAGAAACATCCAATCATGATTTAATGCCTTACAGAAGTTTAAGTGTATTACAGAAACACTATTCTCTTTATCAACCAAATTTGTAATCTCATAAAAATATTTAGTGTAACAGGATCAATTTTCCATAAACCCATGTTGGTTTACATTAATTACATTACTCTCCCTCTGTTCCTTATTGCTCACTATTGTCTTAGGGCTCTAGGGCTATCTTTGTTGTTGCTCTCATGTTGTACCAACTTTGGACAGCCATAATCCTCAACAATTCATTAGCAGAAAGAGAAGCAGGAGAAGGAAGTGAATCTAATCAAAGGCTCTTAGATCAAATTTACCGAATAGGCTGAAAGTTGTTCCAACACTATCTAGCAGTAGATTATACTCTAGAAACAGTGCAAATCTCTACATATTTTAAGGGAAGTATGAGAAGGGCTGAAGATGTTGCCTGCTTTTTCAAACCCTTCTCCCTGTGATTGGATCTATTTCCCCTCACTCTTCTAATTTTCAGATTTAAACAAAGAGTTTGCTTTATTGCCAACACTTTAAGGCCCCGTACTTTGATCACTAACAGAGCACCAATGGCAAGATAGTCACATTCATGGATGCACATTTCTAGGATGGACTCTGTCTAGAGTCACTTGCTGCTGCTGCTGTTCTACAGCCATCTTTCTGTTCTCCTTTGCTGCAAGGTGGTGTTAAGCAAATAAAATACTTAATCAGTTCACATTTTAAAGTTACACCAATTTATTCAAGAGGCATAATCTTTTAACGTTACAAATCCCCCAGTCATAACAGAGCTGACCAGTCTGGCAGTCATATCTTGGATCAGCCTGAAAGCAAGTCAGATAGAAAGAGAGAGAGATAGACCCTATGAATTTGCACACTACAATGTGAAGAGATAGCTAATAAATATTCCCAATGTTGAGGTAGAGAAATCAATGCAAATTGTTTCTAATGTTGAAATGAAGAATGATTAGTAACCTCAAAGCTCCTGGTTACAGGAGATGATCTTGTTGTGTTACTGCTATGGAATGCATGCATGGAAGACAATAAATAGACTACTACTATACATTTACTGTATATAAGATGATTTTGTCAGCCTTTTCCACAGAGCAGATTACCTCTTAAAGGAGACACTGCCTCATGGATCAGCTCCTCTTAGATTCATAACATCATCTCCCAAATATGATTGCATTACAGCCTCAAGATAAATACTGAAATAGGTTATGTGGGAGAGCAATAGTAGGAAAGTATTTAGTAATATTTTTAGTTGTCTTTTAACATGCTTTATCAGCTGGAATTGAAGAGACCCAGCATCACATGATCAGCCAGCTCTTCGCACACTACCAATGGTCTGAGAACCTCTGAAAGATTTCAAATGACCTAAACACAAAGCCCCACAACCCATCCCTACAAGGTAGGTGAGAATTATTACATCCATTTCACTGGTAGGTTACGAAGTCAGGGTAAGTGACAGCCTAAGGTCACAACTCGGTGAGGATATATGGTCTGTTTCTTTAAATCTGTATCAGGGAGATGGGAGTCGAGGAGAGGGACTATTATGGTTCAAGGCTGAAGCTCTTCAGTGAAGTAGCAGAAGAGAGAGATGAACACACAAAGTAGGTTTGGGAGTAATACTGGTTTCCCTCTTTTTCCCCCAGTATTAAAATAAAGCAGTTCTTTATGTAGT
This sequence comes from Sternotherus odoratus, assembly GCA_032164245.1. NCBI lineage: Eukaryota > Metazoa > Chordata > Testudines > Kinosternidae > Sternotherus > Sternotherus odoratus. The sequence goes on along the minus strand of JAVMKO010000001.1, from coordinate 153,446,862 downwards.
TCTCTACTGTTGTCATCAGAAGCATCACATGTCAATTGCAGAGCCAGAAACAGAAATCAGACAGGTTACTTAGGTGTCAGGACTCCTAACTAACCAAGGTTAAAACGAATAGGCAAGATTTTTCCCTGGTGTAACTCCCTTGCACTAAATGGAGTTAATATCATAAAATTAAGTTGTCCCCATCTAGTCAACTTATTTCATTTAAAGTAAAGTAATAGAAAAGTGACAGGAAAATAAAAGGGGAGGGAGCTTTAGAACAACTGGATTGCTCAGAAGATTGGTAAGATGAATTCAGAACTTTTCAGCTTAATGTGACCGTTCATATAGGCCAGGATCAGTATTAACCAACACACCTCAAAACATGATAGCTCTGAGCAAAATAGGGTCTACATGGATGTTTTCTAACACATATTTCAAACAGGAATTAATTCAGGGAAGTCTGATGGCCTGCATTATAAAACAAGCCTGGTTGGATGATCACATTGGTCCCTTCCAATTTTATAATCCAGAGGTGCCCAACCTACAGCCCATGGACCACACATGGCCCACTAGAGCAGTTCATAAGGTCTGTGGTCTGCTTCAAAACATACTAACAGACAGTTCATTAGCATTTTGTTACTATGTTGGCATAATTTTAGTCTACACAAGTGTGTAAAGAGACAATACTATACATAGAAACAACCTATTTACATACATATGAAACAATCTGACCTTAAAATATAAATCAATACAGGTGATTTTAAATATTATTAAAATACGTTAATCTGTTTAGACCACACAAGATTGTGATTAGGTTTATGTAGCCCTCTTTTGTAATAAGGTTAGGCACCACTGTTATAATCTATGAATCTACATCAAGCAGCCTTTCCAAAAATCCACACTAATTGGTACTCTTTTCAACACAGCCACTGCAGAGAAGCCAAGAATGTGAACAACCCTCTTACCTGTAAAGATGGTCCTTTCAGCTCAGTGCTCAGGCACATTGGTAAGGGAAGCTCATCCTGTCATTACCCATACTATTACCCATGTTGTGGCTTCTTTGGCCAGAGGATTCTGGTTTCCAGGACTTTCAGTCCAGGATCTTTCATAATCATTGTACTGTCTATCAAAAAGGAAAATCAGGAACAAAATCAACACAATTTTAGGAAGAAAAGGTTCAATTATATGGTACTCTAGATCATTGAAGCACCAGCATAAATAATGGTTGCACTGGGAAAACCACAAAAATATGGCAAATGTAATTGATGTTCCAAATGTAACTAGATTTACAAGGCCTAAGTTGTGACAAAGAGTCCTGTGGCACCTTAAAGACTAACTAAAGTATTGAAGCATAATCATAAGCATCCGACAAAGTGGGTATTAGCCCATGAAATCTTATGCTTCAAAAAAAAAAAATCTGCCACCAATAGAGAATGATGAAATTAAAGATTTCTATTAGAATGAGCAAAATACCGTGTTTTCCTAGCTAACATCTATAGTCAAATTAAATGCAATATTATCTGTAATTACATCTACAAAAGATTAATTCAGGCACTTGTGCAACTGACTGCTGAGTAGTGTGCACATTGAACTGCTATTTCTATACAGTACCGGGTCATTTGTGGCTTGGGAAGGTTTATCCAAAGGTCATTGAGTCCAGGTAATATGAGCAAGGGAGGATATAATTTTTAGAAGTATGGGAAGAAGCAGATTAACCCACATTAAAAACCCTTGCTAAACAAAGAAGTCTTTGAAAATTTAAGTTAGTTTATTACAAGTACCACAAATTTAAAACTAAATTGCACTCCACATGTTAAAGCATAAATCTGATTGAATTCCTAAAGGCATTTTAGTCTCTGCCACCTAATTCCAACTCAGTTATCTTTCATATAACTCAACTAATCAGCCACCAGATGTGGCTTCATTTAGAAATGTTTATTGAAAAAATAAGTGGTTGACACAGAAGAAATAGAATGGCCCACATTAGGGAAATGAAATTTCTTAGTTAATATTGTTTTAACATAATTTATGGCATATTTGGTAGTGTTAAGACCAAAGGGCCCAAATCTCCCCTTGGGTATGCAAGTGTTACTCCCCTTGACTTCACTGGGAGTTGTGCCTGTGTATCTGAAGGCAGAACTGGGTTATAGGGAACTGATTTTGTGCCAGTAATTATAGTCTGAGTCTAATTCTGAAATTAAAAGAAAAGAAGCTCAAAACAGATGAGAAAAGTAATTTTAAAAACTCCAAACATCAAATAAGGATATCTTTCTTTTCATTATGATCTAGAGAGAATGAGATTGACATTAAAACCTTGTTTATTTCAGCAGTATTGTAAAATAAACTGACCCCTTTTTTGTCATTCATAAATGATCAACAAGCTAGCAAGTTCACTAAATTTCAGATCCAAAGATTATTCTCCACAGCCAACACAACTATACTCCAATCACACATTAAAGCATTTTGGAGGAATGCATATCCCAGCAGTAGGTGGTGGTGCTTTAAGTCAGCTGATTAGAGCTAGAGAATAAAGACTAGTCTTTCAGGTGCTTATGTGATCATGATCACATAACAGGTACACATGCCAGCTAGGGGCAGTATCGTGAGATGGGAGAAAGAAAACATGCTAAGACCTTGTCTTCATCTAAAACTTAGGTTGACCTAGGTACAACTCTCAGGGATGTGAAAAATTGTGTACCATGATCACTGACAGAAGGAATATTCCATCCATTTAGCTATTGTCTTTTGGAGAGTTGAATTACCTACATCGATGAAAAACACCCTTCTGTTGATATAGGCAGCATCTATACTGCAGCCCTGCTGTGGCACAACTACAGCTCCATAGGTGTGGTGCTGTAGCAGAGCTATTGCGTATACATACAATTAAGTAGGAAGGCCAGCACCATTTTTTCCAAGAGTAAAGGAAGGGACAGAGGCAAAAGCTAAGGAAGTCTGAAGAGTTATATTGGAGAAGCTGTTTTAAAATGGTAAATATTGAGAGAGTTTAATTTATTCCTAATCATCAAGTTGTGTACACTGATTTACCTATGTAATCATATGACCTTAGTGCAGTTCCCCTAGTTCTTTCACCTGTTTATTTCACTCACTTATTGAGTCTACTCTCCAATTAGAGACCAGAAGCTATATTTATGTGTTTGCACACTGCTTTACAAAGTGGGACCTTGATCAGCTTTAGGGCCTTTAGGAGTGAACTCAACAAACAGCAACAATATAGTAATTGACATTGTTTCCATCTTTGTATCCACTTAGCCAAGTCCTTGTCAGAGATAGAGACAAAAGCTGTTTTTTCCACTTATTAGTCTCAACACATCTTTAGTGGCTTTGTCAGTGATATCACTCTTGAAACAGACAACTGTGAAAAACTGTCTGCTACTAGTATTTCTTTTCAGTTTGTAATATTTACAACACATTATATTCAGTGAGTTTGCCAATCTTCAGCTGAACAACTGTTTTATTGCATAACCTTAAAAACTAGAGTTGATTTATTCTAGACTAAAATCATCACACAGAGCCAAAATTCCAAACAGTTTCACTGTGGGTACTACCTGGTATAATGTTGTTGAAGATAGTAGGTTGTAGGTCAGTACAGAAAGTGTCTCAGAATTTCCATTTGAAGAAACAAAGTGCTGTGATTAATAGTTCTCACCTAGGATTTGCAGGACTTTATTATTTCTTATACAGTGCTGTGTGCATAATACTTTATTGACAATTGGCCACTACCTAAGAAATGTGCAATGTAGGGCCCTGATTCTGCAATTGGGTCAGTGAAGCTGCAACCTTGAAGTCAACAGGGGCTCTCTGTGGATGTAAGAGTCCATTAGTGCAGGTCTGATTGCAGGTTTAGTACCTACATTAACATATCAACAGTAAACACAGGGAAAAAGTCCCTACCTAAGGATCTTTCATTCTTGTACCAGAGACAGAAGAGACAAATTCACCTTGTGGGTATGTAGGCGTAATTTCACCTCAAGCTCAAGTAAAAGGATTGATGTATGAAGATAAACTAAAAGAGCTAAATTTGTTGTATATATAGCTATACAAGGCAATGACCAAGAGCTGGGAAATGAAAAGTGGAGAAAGACATGATCAAAGTCTATTAAAATTAAAAGAATATAAACACAAAGGAGAACAGTAGTATTAAGAATTATATGAAGGCAGCTGGCATATAAGTAATGGGATGAAATTAAAAATAAGAAAATGTAAGCGGAGGCAACTTCTTGAGAGCAAGATATATAAATTGTAGAAGTCTGTCAAGGGAACTGGTAGCAGTCCCCTTGCTTGAGATATTTAAGACTACACTATGTACTCAAAAATACATTTGAGATAACAGCTCTTCACTGGCAGAGCCCAGACCGTAGGTTATCAAATGTTTTCATAGTGTGGTTCACATTTCAACAGAGAGATAGGGATGGCTTCATGGACACCTCCTCATCCATGAGGTCACCTCATAAATTGCTTGCATGGAAAAATTATATTAGAAAAGTAATGCACCTTTATCTGTCATTTAATGATAGTTAGCAGCCAAAAACATGGAGAAGAGGCAGCACCACATGATCAACCAGGTCTCTGTGGATCACAGACCACAGTTTGACAGCTAGATAACTGACAGTTTGTACCCCATATTCACCCTGTGCACACTATTGTAAACATACCTTGTGAGGTATCATTGAAAAATAACTCTACAATTCATATTGTCCTAATAAAATGTGTGTGGCAACATTGTATGTAAAGCTGTAAGATTTCATTGTGTGGTATTACTAAGACCATGGCTACACTACTGCTTATGTTGACGTATGTCCCCCTGGGCAACATAAGTTACACCAACATAAGTGCTAGTGTGCACAGTGCTATGTTGGCAGGGGGGCTTCTCCCACTGATACAGCTTACGTTGCTTGCAAGGGTAGTTTTTTTATGCTGACAGGAGAGCTCTCTCTCATCAGCATAGAGCGTCTTCAACACACATGCTGTAGTAGCGCAGCTGTACCAGTATAGATGTGTCACTGTAGTATGTCTTAGGCCAAGTCTACACATATTAAAAGTCTGGGGAGTGGTCAAACCAGTTCTTCAGAGACAAGAGACAAGCTAATGCCCCAGGTAGGTGTAAGCAGGCCAAATGGAATGTCAAATGTTAAGTGGCTATTCATTGATAAGAAAAGTGACCTGGGAGAAAAATCTACATCTTAAAAAGAAACATCTTGGGGTTCCCATCCACATAGACTTTGCATCTCCTGAACCTCAGCTGGATGTGCTTCTTGAAGAAGAGAAAGAACTGTAATAATGGAGAGTAGATACCCCAAATATTTTCTTCCTTTCTCTCTATCTATGGCATCCTTGACACCTGAAGAACAAATGAAGCAGCATTGGACTGGGGGAGGGATCCTGAATGAATCAGCCTCAGCCAGTAGGACTGCTGGAATATGTGGTGAGAGAGCCCTTACTTTGAATTCACTCTAGTTTAAATTAACCATTAATTGTGTTTTACTTTATTTTCCTTCTAAGCAATTTTATAACTTATGTCTCATTACTTATAGTCACTTAAAATATATCATTTTGCAGTTAATATATGTGTTTTATTGTTTTATCCAAACCATTGTGTTTGGATTGAAGTGTTTGGGAAATTCCATTTGGGATAACAGAATTTGCACCTACCATTTTCTAATCCTTCACTTTGCTGCAGCTACATTTCTAATTTTAGTACACTGCGTTGATCAGAACTGGCTCACATGTGTCTACCCAAGGTGGAATTTATACTTCCAACTCAAGCATGGACATACCCAGAGTGATTTTCTCCCTTTCAAAGGGAGAAATGGCAAATGCCTAGTTCTCATTGACTTTCATTGAGACTTAGGCTCTTAACTGCTATTTGTGGCTTTGAAAGTCTCTTCATTAGGCTTCTAAGTCCCATTGCCCAAGTCACTGCAGGTATTAAAAAAAAATTACCCATAGGCTCCTAAGTCACTTAGGTATCTCTGAAAAATATTACCCAGAGGTTTTTAAGTCATTTGGGTGGTTTTGAAAAAAAGTATCACACATTAACAAGTTTTGGTCCATCACAAAATTTGTCTCATGAAAAGATGATTGAGAGACTTAGAATGCAGCAATAAATAAACAAGCAAACACAAGTCATCCTCCCTTCTGATAGCTAGCTTATGTAATCCCCTATCCCCTATGCTCCCGAGCTTTGTATGCTGTTAGTTTCCCATCACTTAGTTCACTTGCTGTCACAATACATGAAATGCAGAATATAAGATTAAACACTCTCCCCTTACTAGAAAGGGCAGAAACATTTTGACTTTGCTCAAGAAAGAAACCATTATTTTACATTGGAGTTGATCTCCCTTCACTATGCATCATGCCCATAAATTTTAGAAATTATGTTACACCTGGTCTAACTTGGAGGGTGGGGATCGATCTAAGTTACGCAACTTCACTACGTGAAATAACGTAGCTGAAGTCAACGTACTTACATCTACTTACTGCAAAGTCTTCACTGTGGTAAGTCAATGGCTATTGCTCTCCCGTTGACTCTGCCTGCACCTCTCACCCTGGTGAAGTACCGGAGTTGACGCGAGAGTGCTTGGCGGTTGATTTATTGTGTCTAGACTAGATATGATAAATTGATCCCCTCTGGATTGCTGCCTGTCGATCCAGCGGGTAATGTAGACAAGCCCTTAGTTGATTATTCCATGAAACCTCAAGATTTGTTTTTTTTAAAATTAACATAATTTAATGGATCCTCTGATTAATTCAGTTTTCACAGGTCTCTGCAGAGAAACCAGCAGGGTCAGGGGTATGAGAGGCTACAGGAGAAGAAGAACTGTAAAGAGACTCTGCACAGATCTGGTTTCTAAAGGGAGCATAATATAAAGCGCCACTAAAGAGTAACCCACAGAAGCCTTTTTGAAAGTTTCAGTCTTCTAGGCTCTCTAATGATGACTGCCTAAACTGACTGCTACTCATTGAGGTAACTGGGGGAAATGTATTGACATGGGCAACCCTGTGTTAGGCCCAGGAAGGAGAGTTTAAGCTGCTCTTAAAAAGGATAGTTGGCCAATGCAGGCTGGAGAACCCATCAAGGGGCAACCCCCGTGGATTAGTTATTTGAGAATTTATACTGGAGAATGTTACAATAAAAGGGAAGAACCAAAATAGTGTATGTGATTAGGGTCCTTTCTATTCCCTCAGGGTGACTGAAGTCATGGGAGGAGCCACATATGGGGACTTTGAAAGTATACTATAAATTGGGCCTTGTTGTATTGGGCCTTGTTGTATCAATGAGGGGGTGTCTCAGGCTGATCAAGACATAAAATGTTAATAAGACCCTTGTTTGCTGTTACGACATTAAATAGGTAAAACACTTGAAATGTCCAATATTAAGTAAAGTTTTCATTGTAACAATATCTCTTATTCCCTTCGGCTGTAAAGGGTCTTTTGTAAGGGAAATCCTAACTTCACAGTTTTTTAGAACGGCATTACAGATGTTCATAGCTGTTCTTTTTTGAGAAAAAGAGAACAAGTTAAATGCAGATGGTCTGGAGTAGCTGTTGTCATTGAAGTCGGATCCTGTTTCCTTTAAGGCAAAACACCACAGACAGACAAAGTGGGAGAGAAAGGAATAGAAGAGAGTGCTCTACAATCTGACAAGGATCCAGCAAGAGAAGAATGTCAACAAATTGGCAGAAATTCAGAAAGGAGCAATAAAAATGATTGGGGAGAGTGACTAATGAAAAAGTAAGACTATAACAATAACTTGGCCAAATTATGACTATGTGAGGACGGAGAGAGCTATGGTAACTGTCTACAACTATTTGTAAATGGGACACACAAACAAAAGAGGGGATTTGCTTAGAGTGATCCAATAGGACACACAGAGGTAATGGGATTAAAATGATGGAAGGAACATTTAGTAAAATTTCCTAATGGCGAGATCTAGAAGATGTGGTGGAAAGGTCTCCCAAGGGAAGCAGTGGAAACTTCATTGGTTGAATAACGTACAATATCATCTGGACAAAGCAGTGGAGAATGTACACTGGAGAACAGTTCTCACTGGCAGGGGTAGAGGACCAGACTAAATGATTAAACAGATCTTTTCCATTTCTAATTTTTGTGACAAAATTAACAGCTGTTCATTAACCCGTCAGAACGATCTCCTTGCATAATTCAGCTAATAACGTTTTTTCTTCATCCAATCAGTTTAGTCTATCTCATTTCCTGTCAGGGGCTTTAGTTCATCTTATCAAAAAGGCAGTCCCAGAATATGCACAATCTCTGTAGAAATTGGTTCAGATCCTCCTCAGAGGGTTCTGCCTTAAAACCATTAAAAAAACAACAAACAGTGGTAAGTTCACTTGGCTCAGAACTTTCAGGAGAGATTTTGCAAAGCTTGCCTCCTTCCTTGTCTCTCTCCAGCTGGGAAAAAAGGCAGGGTTTAAATGGGCCTTTATTTCCCAGCTTGCCTTGTCCCAGACCAACGATCCCCAGAGGAAATCACATTTACCAATGACCCTGTTCCCTTGTGCCCTGTGGATAGTCCAGCTAGGAACTACCCTGAACTAGCTTTGTTCCTCACCACCACCTTGTGTGTCACGCTCCAGTATTTGGCTTTTAGAACAGGGTTAACATTACAGATCCCACCTGCCTTCTGGGCACCACTTCCTCCCCCTGTTATTTTCAGAAAGGGCAAACCTGGAGATGGGATCATTCTAATCCAAGTCTAGGAGGATTCCCTCCAAAATCTGTTATGGCGAGTACACCCCCTTAAAGTTATCTTCAGTGAAAGGTAATGTAAATTGAACATAGATGCATCAGATTTATATCCCAATTTGTCACTTGGCTACATCTACACTACAGCACTGACTGGTGCAGCTGCACTGTAGCACTTGTGGTGGAGATGCTGTAAGCCGACAGGAGAGAGCTCTCCTATTGGCTTAACTCCTGCCTCTGTGTGAAGCGGTAGCTATGGCAGCAGGAGAAGCTCTACTAATATAGTATTGTTTACGCCAGTGCTTAGGTTGGTTTAGGGGCATGGATTATTCACACCGCTGAGTGACATAAATTACATCAATGTCACTCATAGTGTAGAGAAAGTCTAAGAAAGGTAATTTTTTCCCTATTATTTTCATCTTCAATTAGCATCTGTATTTTTAAGCTTTTGGGATTTTTTTTGTAAAAAAATATAAATTGAAACATCATCACATGATCTAAAATAGTTCTAGATTAGTATCTGGGGAAAATTAGATGGAGCAATAGTTAAAAACAAAGAGAGGATGGGTGTTTAGCAAGCACCCAGACACATCATGCTTCCAGTATCTGAGACAGCTGGCATGAAACATACAGAAGAAACATTAACATATTTAAAAACCTTTAAAAGTATAGTAAAAAAAATATTGCTTGGTCCTTCAAGCAACAGATGTGCAAAATATGGCTGTTGGGATAGAGGACAGAAAAGCTACGTAGAAGGAGAAATCGTGACCAAGGGTGTTGACTCTGGGATTATAGAACTAAAGTATTAGCTCAGTAGAGATGAGGCTATAACAGAACACTGGATCAGGTTTCTCTCCGCCTTCCCCACATTTTCCCTTCCTCCTTCCTTGCTGGATCCTACTAACTGGCTGAACCAGAAGTTCCTGAACATTTGGCAGAGTTTGGATTCAGATCTGAATCTGCACCTGAATTCCATGACTCAAATCCCTCTCTTGATCTCAGTAACTTCCATCCCTCGGGCAGTGTTTCTCAGCTATTCCCCTCAGAACAAGAACTCATTACTAAAATATTCACCAGGTTTTTAATGTGTAAAGTTGTAGAGCAGGCCTGAGGAACTAGACCGAACAATAAACAAACAAACAAACAAACAAGCAAATTCCCCCTCCCCTGCAAATTTGGTCTAGTTTTGACCTTTTAAGAAAATTTGTGATTAGTCACAGGAAACTACCATTTAAAACTCATAGCATCTTCACTAAGTTTCCCAAAGTCATGGGAAATTCAAGCACCTGGTAATTTTTCCCTGTTCTCTCTCTCTCTTTCCCCTTCTCTTTATCTGCATTAGCTCCTCTAAAATAAAAATTCACTGAGACTGGTTGAGCACATTTTAAAGACTGCGCTATCTTTTCAAATAATATGTAGCACAGCAGTCCTATGGAGAGCTGCAATTCAAAGGACGTTAGTGCTTACACTACTGAGGCTTATCCCTTTATGATGAGGTTCAACTCACCACTGCTGGCACCTCCTGCCAGTTGCTCCAGGAATTAGCTCTCAACCACTGTGGAGCACCCTCAACACGTGGTGTCAGGCCCATCATTTGCTCTGCTGCCCCAGGACTTGCATTGCTCCCTGATCAGCGGCGTCCTCTTCAGGACAATCCTCATCTGCTTCAGGACACTGCCCTCCGGCAGTGCCCACTCCTCTGGTCTCACCCCTTTCGGGGGATGTTGTTGTTGTTAACTGCAGTCCTTTTGCCTGACTTGGTGGCCACCAGAATCCTATAGTCTAGCCCCTTGTCTCAGGGGCAAGTTCCGATCTGTCTCGGCCCCTCTTCTTGAATGCCAGGTGCAGTGCCAAGAGGGGAAAGGGGTAACTCAGGCCCACCCACTACTTTGGGTTCTGATCCAGGGACCCTGTAGCAGCAGCCTCTCCCTGCAATCCTTCCTTCCCCTCTTGCCAGCTCAATTTCCCTGGGCCACTTCCCCTTTGGCCCTATGCACCTTCCTGACCCTTTTTAGCATGGGCCGCAGCCTGGCAGGTAACGGGGCTGGAGCTCCGCTCTGCTCCTCCAAGCCTGCCCAGCACTGCTCTGTCCAAGATGATGCTCCTTTTGTCAGGAGTCAGTCCTTCTCCCTTGCTGGCCAGGGAGCAACTGCCTTCTCCCTAGCTGGGCAGCCTTTATATAGGACCTAGACCTGTCTTGATTGGCTGCTGGTCTGCGCAGCCTCCCTGGCCTGGTTCAGCCCTTTTTCTCAGGGGGTGGGGCTCCGCCCCACCACACCCTTCCAGTTCTGAATTCCTAGTATTTCACCTGGAAAGGTATGCCACCACTTTTCCTTATCCACAAATTCTCAAAATATGGAACTTCTTGTCCAAACCTAAATGATGCCATGAAAAGAGGCGCCTACATTAAAGCACAGAGCCCAAAAAAGCCAACTTTGGTTCATGCCAAAAGATATCTAGCAGCATTATATATAAAAAAAAAGAACAGAGAGGAAAATAACTCAGAGCACAACAGCATTAATGTCCACTTCATATCACAGCAGTCAGATTTGTTTTTCCCCTCAAATTATTATCAAACTCGAGTAAATCCCCATCCCACCCAATAGAGATATTTTTCTCCATGACTTCTCTTTTGACAATAGTTTCAAGTTCACTACATTGAAAAACAAATCTTTTCACAGTAACTCAAGGATTCTCTAACAAAATTTGCCGGTAAGATGTGTGTACTGTAACCTGTCATGTTTATCCGCCTTCATAACTACCATTTTACTAATTAAGAGCATGATATTATAGAGACAATACTGTTAATGGACATGTCTGGAAAAGCAAAATCACACATATATGCAGTGTTTCTATACAATGTTATGATTCCACCTAAGCAATGTCTATTATTGTCCACCAGTAGTAGTCCGCTTAAGTATATTTCATTTACATTATCAGGAATAAGAGCAGGAGGACCTTTGGTGCCTTAAAGACTAATGCATGGATTTATTTATTTATGCTTAAAGAAATGTGTTAGTCTCTAAGGTGCCACAAGTACTCCTGCTCTCTTTACGGATACAGACTAACATGGCTGCTACTCTGAAACATTTTCAGGAACAGTATTTTAAATGGAAGATTCCTACTAAAAGTCTGGAAGCCCTCTCATCATTGCAACTGTACCAGAATACTTTACAACTGAAGGATCAAAAAAAACAAACCCCACTTTGAACAAACACATAGGAATTGAGGTATCACAGATAGTTTGACCTTCTAACCCAAATACAGGGCACTGAGAAATGAAGCAGCAATGTTTTTAAAAAACACCACAAAAACTAAAATTTAGACCAAAATATGCCACAACTTACTCCATCTCTTGCAAATTCTTTGTCCCTTAATACTATAAAGAAGGCCATTAGAAAAAATCGACCATAAGATAAAAACAAATGTTATGCTCTTCTAAAAAGCAAATTGGTTAATTATATATTTACACATAGATTTTATTCCATTCAGCCTGGAATGGAAATTCTAACAGCACAGCAGGTTTACTCAATAGCTGCAAAAGGTAGGGTAGCTGATGAGAGTTCAAGCCACAAGAGGAACGGGTTTCTCAGCAAGAGGCAGGGTCATGAACCAAAGCAATATATACAATTATTTTTAGTGCTATAAAACCATGCTGCCACACTTTGCCACATACTTGTACTTTTACTACATAATGTAGCTTACATGAGATCATGACATTTTATTACATTTAATTTACTGTATCTTTGTTGTAATCACCCATAAAATATACAAGTGTACAACAAAATAAACCTCAAGGAACAAATATTTCATCTTAATGCCTTCACTGGATTGATCCTTCTTCCAGTACAGCAGATGTAGGGAAGTGAATTCAAACTATACGTTTGTAAAAGTCCAACTAAAACCTCATTAGTAAGGGTGAAAATCACATCCTGATGTATACTTGCATAAAGCCACGCTCATGTGATTTTGTGCAAGCAACACCACAAGGGAAGGAATTCAACCTTCCCTCCCCGCTGGGGGCAGGCAGAAAATGAACACCTCTGCAGCTGCTATTTCAGTCTTTCCGAAATTGGGCCTTGGGCTCACAGTACTCTAATAAATGATCCTGGGGTCCTGCCTACCCCAAGCTGGCTCCAGAGAGTTCATCAGTCCTTTCCCTGGGACTCTCACCTGTGTGGAGCAGACACAAAGCCCATTCCCCCAAACTCTTATCGCCAGACCCAACACAAGTGCTTAAGGGTGTGAAGAGTCTAGAACCAGACTTCCACACCAGGCTACATTTCACCCCACATGCAGTAAACTCAGTGACCAAGTTCATTTCAGGTGCAGAATTACCAATCCCAAACATTGAAAAATCATGAGTCAGGCCCCAAATATCAAGAGGGTGGCTTAAACACCATGACATTTTAAATATAATAAATTTGGGGTTCTTTTTATTTCTTGGTCTTCCATAGTACACTTGGGTCACATCTTCAAGCTTTTCTCTGCAATCATGAGGGCTAGAAACTTATACTTTTTTAAAAAAACCAAAACCTGAGATTTTCATGTAATCACTTGTCTCCAACAGCTGGAGCTTTAAGTAAAGCATCAAATATCATTAAAGTTGGCAGCTGGTGGTAGGGTGACCAGATGTCCCATTTTTAAAGGAACAGTCACGTTTTTGGGGACTTCTTCTTATATAGGTGCCTATTACCCTCCACCCTCATCCCAATTTTTCATAGTTCTCTGGTCACCCTAGCTGGTGGTATAACTCTAATGGAAGTACACCAGGGATGCAGCTAGTCTATTGTGTGCTACAGAATGGGAAACATGGGTGTTTTAGAATGATCTCAAAGTCTCTTGCTCAAGTGTATCTTATGGACATGTCTGGGATCTGCGGTGGCATGTGTGTGTGGGGGGGGGAGAGGGATGATTTGAGGTGTGATGGTCCTGTGCAGAAAGAAGCATAATCAGATCTCAGATAACACAGATTCCTTTCATCTAAATAGGAAGGCTGGGGGTAAACAGTTTTCAGAATGGATGTCTAGGAATCCTTGGCTGGATCCAGGCGATGTGCAGAGCAGGCTTGCATTTGTGCAGACATCGCAATGAAGAAAGGCAGCAAACACTGATTAATAATAATGGAAGCTATTTTAAGGAAGTTTGTTATGTAAATTGGGGTGGTGGATACATAGGGATCTTTTAAATGGACTTTTATATTTATGATTTTATGTAACCTTGCCCAGAGTCGCTCTTTGCCTTAGCTTATAAAACATCTGGGCTATGGGGCCAGCCAGATACTGTGTGTCATGGAATGCACTGGATCCAACAAAGCAAGCAGGGACATTAAAATTCTGTGATTGTCAAAAGGATCTAAATGGGGCTCCAGTTGTAAGGGGAGATGCATAACCTAAACTTGGAGAGTAGTGGTGCAAGGCAATGGTGCATAGGAGCAGTGCTGGCATCAGCGTTTTTGCCGTCCTAGATGGCAAAGCCAAAATAAATTCCCTGCCACTGAGGACAGAACAGAAGTGGAAGAGCAGAGGAGTCGCCGCTGCCGCAGTGCCACCGAGGAGGGGAGGAGCTGCCGCTGAAATCCTGTTGAGGGCGGCGAAATGCCTTCCCGCATATTGTGCTGCCCTAGGTGACCGCCTAGGTCGCCTAGTGGTTGCACCAGCCCTGCATAGGAGTGTTATGTAGGTGAAGAGAGAAGTCAGCCAGACATAAATGCCCTTAATAATGCTTCTAAATATTTTGTTTATAAGCCACTATACACTAATTATATTTCTTAGGACCCTATAAAATAGGGACGGAGTAATATCTGAGGCCTATGAGACAAACAATCTAAGATAGTAGTGGGCAACCTGTGGCCCACGGGCAGCGTGCAGTCCATTAGGGCAACCCGCTGGCAGGTCATGAGAGTTTGTTTACATTGACTGTCCACAGACACAGCTGCCCGCAGCTCCCAATGGCTGCGGTTTGTCCTTCCTGGCCACTCAAAGCCACAGGCTACCGTACCTGTGGATGGTCGCTGTAAACAAACTGTCTCGTGGCCCACCAGTGGATTACTCTGATGGGCTGCAGGTTGCCCACCACTGATCTAAAGCCTCCAGTAGATTTTTAATTCATTAAGAAAACTGTCTCTGAATTTTGGGAAAGAGGAGATTAATAATGGATCCAAATGGCCTCTCTCTAGAACGGACTAAATCAAAATCCCAGATCTGAATGCATTAGATCTTTATCCTATTACGAGTCTCATTCTGGATCCAATTTTTCCAGCTTGAACTTCTCTCTAGTTAAAAGCAAAACTTACCTAAGCTACTGCTACAGTAAAATTAATGGGTCAGAAGGAACTGAGCTGGGAGCAATTTGCTTGAAAACTCTCTCTCCTTACAGTGTGTGACAATAAAAATCTGTTCTTAATAAAAGTATTCTTGCATACTTGTACAACACCACCACACTTGTGCCTATATAAAATGTGCAGATTGCTCTCTCACTCCCCATTTTCAATCAGTAGTGCTTATCTTAATATGCTTAAATAGCCTTTTTATATGGACAGATTTGGGACTATGCAGCCTATGCACTGTTAGAAGGTCAGTTAAAAATATGAACAGTTTGCTCTAAGTGCAGCAACTTTGATATCTAGAAACATTATAAACAGCAAGAAAGGAAAGTCTCAGAGAAATATACTGTTGTGATAAAGCTGCATGACCACTGGGTGAAGCATTAGAGCACAGAAGATACAAATGCAGACTCGCTTTCTAGTGCAAGAGTGTGGAAAATTCCAAATATAAAGAAATTTGACTAAACAGCAAATGGACCCTCAGTTTGGTAAACGTAAGTGAAGTTAGTGCTGATTTGCAAATATCTGTTGTCTGAAAAGAAGATGAATTCATTTCTATAAAGATTATAAATTCTGTATTGGATCTAATAAGTGTATATAAAAAGGGGTTTCCCTTTAAAAAAAGTGTGGGGGAAACTGTTCAATCTTTAAACGCTGAGGAAGTGTTATGTAGGAGATCAGTCTTTAAACTTACCACCTAACTCACTACACCTCGAGTTAGTTAATTTGAGTTAAGAACACACCTTTTTTTTCTTTTGTCATGAAGAAAAGGCCAATAAAATAGTCGGTTTTGCAGGTTCTTCATGCTTTCTAGTCAGAACTTGGCTTTAGAATCACCTTAGCTCCATTCCCTTTGTATACTAAGAGAGAAAAATAACCCTTCCTTCTCTCCTCAAAGAAGTCTACAATACTGCATCTGCCCTAAAAAGCTCAAGTGGGGATCCTTTCTTCCAGCCTGCAGGCTAAGCAATTTCTCTGGGGCAGGCTAGACCCTTTATACGTGGCTCCCTTTGAAGGCAGTTAACCACTTCTTTTCCTGACTTAGGCTATGTCTACACTACATTATCTATAGTGGTGCAGCTGGTGAAGATGCTCCAAAGTGGTTCTCTCCATCGGCTTAATAAGTCCTGTTTCCACGAGAGGTGGTAGCTATATTGGTGAGAGAAGCTCTCCTCCCAACACAGTGCTCTCTATACTGGCGCATAGGCAGGTATAATTTATGTTGCTCAGGGGTGTGGATAATTCACTCCCCGAGAGATGCAAGTTATACTGAAGTAACAAAGAGTCCTGTGGCACCTTAAAGACTAACTAAAGTATTGAAGCATAAGCTTTTGTGGGCTAATACCCACTTCATCGGATGCAAGCAGTAGAAGTGTCACCTTGCATCCGACGAAGTGGGTATTAGCCCACGAAAGCTTAAGCTTCAATACTTTAGTTAGTCTTTAAGGTGCCACAGGACTCTTTGTTACCTCTGCTATTCCAGACTAACAGGACTATCTCTAGGATTCAAGTTATACTGAAGTAATTTGTAGTGTAGACATCATCTAAATGTGTGAGCTGCACAACCCAATATATTTCTGAACAGTTTTAAAATATATCTTGGTTAGTAAATCTCCCATTCAGATAAAAACTGAATCATATTTAAATAAAATCAAATCAGTATCTTTAAGTTCTGAACATTTAAATTCAGCAAATGCATCCTGTCCCACAGACAGAAAACTGAAAAATCCATGCATGGAACATGGTGAACACGCATGGAATTGGTTCATTTTAAATCTTCATAAGTAAAAGAACTTAGCTTATAGACCCAAGTACATTGTTTTCCAATGATATGAGTTCAAAATTTCTAGTCAGACCATATGGAGGGAAAATACAGTCAGAAATGGCTGGTTTCGTTTGGATCAAACTTTGCATGGAAAGTTTCAGCCTAAGGAAATAGGTTTGGGAAAATTATGAGCAACTGAAGATGGTATCTTGGAATGGAAGCTGGAATTTATTTGTAACTATGGCATGTGCTGCTTGCACAAGCTCTCCTTTAAAAATGAAATGAAAAGTATTAGAGTAGTTTGTGGACTGAATGCTCTTTTGGGATGTAATCAAAGGTGACAAACAGAGGACAGATGCACTCTCAAGGTCTGCCGGTTGATATGAAATCAAAAGGAGAAGTTTCGTCCCTGATCCTACTAACACTTATGTTTTACTTTATTCATGTCAGTAGTCTCGTTCAACTAATTCTCCTATTCCTCTTCTTACTACTACCATATTTTAGGTAAAGTTAAGCCTGGGGGTAAGTGTTAGCAGGATTAGGGCTTTAGATAGGAGCCAATATAAATGCTTGAAATGAACTTGCAATTTCTAATCCTTCTTGTCTTAGTGCTATGGAAAAAGGTCAATTTTAGAGCAGAAAAGGAGAAAGGAAAAAAATATCAAGAAAGACGAATGTAAGCAAAGCCTGTGTTCTGCCAAACATATTATAGAGTTTTTCCAGCTTGGGGGTTGGGTCCATTAGAAAGAGAAAAATGACAAAGGCAAACCATTTGTGTCAACCAAGCAGTTCTCCCCAATTAGTAGGGCTGCAAATTTTTCATGGCATTTTTTTTGGAAAACTCCTTTTTTTAATCATGGAAAAGGGAAAAGAGGCATAGAAATATGGTAAAACCTAAAAATCATGATAAGAATTTTGTTTAACCAAATGCTAACCTTGCTAGTTGCAATGCAAATGGGAAATTAAAAAGGTGCTGCTCTGAACACAGCAGGGTTTGCTGTACAAGAACTGCCCTTTGTAAACACAACCTGGCTCTCCAGCTATTTTAATTTTCTTTTTTTCTCTTTTTTTTTTAAACAAAGGGGAGATGGAAGCTTCCTGGTTACTCTTCAGATAATTGAAGTTCTCACTGAATGTCAGCTGCTCTGCTTTCCCTCCTCCCTTAGCTGTCCATGTCTCCCAGTCTTGCAGCTTTCCATGAAGTTTGATCAACATTTTGGAGCCCAGTCCAACAGAACTTAAAAATAGAGCTGGGACAGCTAGGAGACTGCCTTCTGTTAGGGCCTGTGCTTTTGAAATCTGCTTCCCCACTTCATCGACAACAACATGCATTTGTTAACCTTTAGCGCATTATTGATAGGTCCATCTTTTCCTCCTAGACAGTAGGGAGGTTATTTTGATGGAAAGGGTTTATTATATTGTTATATTCTTGTTGATGCCTTGAATTCTAGAAAAAAAACCTTCTGGCCTCCAAGTCAGGAAGGAAATGTTTGTTTGGGGAAGAGGTTTATCAAAGGGATGGGCCCAATCTCCATTGAGTTTCAGTGGAATTTAGATACCTCCCTACCATTTGTGCTTTTATAACCCTCCCCCAAAGGGTTCTTAGTCAAGAATAACAGATACAAAGTGCTGAAATGTCCTAGTCAGGATGGAAGCAATAACATACCTATTTTAATCATGTTTTTTAAGCTCGGTGCTTGATCAGCTAACTACAAATAATCCCAAGATATCCTTGTGAAGAATAAGAGGAAACATTTGCTTTACAATTTAGCCAAATGAACTTGAATACATCATCAAAAGATTGCCAGACCAAAATCTGAACTTTTGCAACATTAAAGTGGATGGCTATTTTACATTCAGCAAATAGAAGATTATCAAAACAATACATGTTTATTTTCTGATTATAATTATGCAGAGATGTCTGGATGCACAAGCATTCTCTTGTAAAAAGACAAAATCCAGATGTTAATAATTATTCTGACATGGATGAATTGGCATTAGAAGGAGAAAAAAAATCTTATTTTACTGAAGTTCTAAAATTGAAAGACAGCCAGTTTTCAAGTCATGATGGTACTGATTTCTAATAATAGGTTTTTGTTCTCATCCCCCCCTTAAGTCTCCTGTTAATTTAATTGTTTTCCTCTAAATCTTTGTAGTAGCCTTGCTGACAAAAAAAACCAGACAATACTGTTACAAAAATCTGCTTCTGCACCTTCAAAAAACCTGGAACTACTCATAACCACACTTCAAATTAACCATGTGTCCCTTGCACATATGGGCCTAATTGAAAGGCCTGATTGTGATCTCAAAGTCATTGGAGGTATAAATTGGGCTAGATCTGGCATGAGATCAGAATCAAGCTTAATGAATTATTTGTTAACAACAATTGTGACAGAGGGCATGTCTTCACTACCACTTTAAATCGATGTTAACGACGTTAGGTCGAAGTAAACGTGTACCTGTCTTCACATACATGCCCTTAATGTCGATGTAAAGGGCCTTAAAGATCGATCTTGGCACTCCAGCCTAACCAGTGGCATAAGGCTAATCTCGACGTTCCAAGCTCGACCGTGGGCTAGTGAAGACGGAACCCGACATTAATAGCCTCCAGAGGCTGTCCCACAATGCTCCATTCTGACCGCTCTGGACTGCCTCACTACTGCTCCACTGTGACCGCTCTGCACTGCACTCTGAACTCGCTGCTCTGGCCAGGTAGATAAGACCCGGGAACATTTGAATGCCATTTCCTGTTTGGTCAGCGTGGCCAGCTCACCTGAACTGATCAGTCGCCATTCAGAGCAATCAGCACTAGCCGCCATGCAGAGCTCAGCATCACAGGAATCCATGATGAGCTCATCTACCCTGGAAACCAGCCAGAGGAGAAGAGCTCCAGCATGGTCCACTCGTGAGGTGCTGGATCTCATCGCTATCTGGGGAGAGGAATCCGTGATGTTGGAACTACGAAACAACAAACGGAATGCCAACACCTACGGAAGAGTCTCCAAGGCCATGCTGGAAAGGGGCCACAACAGGGACACCACACAGTGCCGCGTGAAAATTAAGGAGCTGCGGCAATCTTTCCAGAAAGCCAAGGAGGCAAACGGGCGATCAGGGGGCGCGCCACGGACATGCAGGTTCTACAATGAACTAAATGCCATAATGGGGGGCGCCCCCACCACCATCGCGCCGGTGTGCGTGGACTCCACCGATGGGATCATCGTCAGGGAGGAGACTGATTCCGAGGAGGACGAGCATGAAGAAGAAAATCTCACGGAGCAGCAGGAGCCCAGCGGAGAACCCTTGTACCCAGAGAGCCAGGAGCTGTTTGTCACCCTGGAGCCAGTACCCTCCCAAGCCTCCCAGGGGGGTAAGTGTTTCTTTTTTAAGTGATTACATGACGCGTGATTTTGTAAAGGAAGCATTTATTAATGAGTAACTTGCCCTAAGGACTTAGCGTGCTTTCATTGCTGGTCAATTTCTACTCAAAGAGTTTGTCAATATACTCCGGGATTGACCATAAGTCCTCCGCGGACATTTCAAGGAAGCTATCCAGGAGGTAGCGATGAATCCAGCGCAGCAGATTTCTGGGGAGAGCTGCCTTATCTGGTCCCCCGTGATAGGACACCAACCCACGCCACGAAAGTAGTAGGTTGTCTGGTATCATTGAGCAGGCTAGCATTGCGGCGTATGGACCAGGACTTTGCATGGACTCAAGGAGCATGCGCTCCCTATCTCTCCGAGAAATTCTCAGCAAAGTGATGTCATTCAGGGTTGCCTGTTTGAGATACGGACTGCAATTAGTCGGGAGATAAAGAGTCCCAGCTGCAAAGTACTCTTTTCTGCTGAGGACCGACGAACCGCACACCGCCCCCCCCACGAACGCTGACCGCCGCCCCCCCCCAGCCCGTAGCGTTAGCAGGCAGGGAATCCGAGCAGTCTGCACGCCGTTGCTTCCGCTTCACAGCCAACGCGGAACCAGCCCCCCCCCCCCGCCAGCCCGTAGCGTTAGCTGGCAGGGAATCTGAGCCGTCTGCCCGCGGTCTGAAGAGCCCCAAAAAGACCTTAGCCCTTAGCGAGAGATTTTTTGGCATTTGCTTTGCAGTTTGCGGTTTCAGTGGGAGCCAGCCACGCGGTGGGGGGAAGGGGGTGGGGTTGCTCTACAGTATGCAGGCGCCACTTTTAACTTACCATGGCCGGCTGCACGGTGATTTCAGAAGCCGTCTTGGGCTGAGGCACGCATATGTGTCTGAGATGCTCTGACTTTTCTGTGAGCTCTCCTCTCCTTTTAGGTGTAGAACATGACCTTGTACAGAAATCATATCAGGCCTCTGAATACTGAGTTTGCAAATGGCATAGTACTCCCATTGTGTACCGTCCGAGACTGCATCTGCCTCCTAACCTTGAATGTATCTGTCTCATAACTTTCAAACTTTCTTTTCCCACACACTTGCCCACAGATGAACAACAACAGATGAACTCCCGCCCTGCACCGCAGAAAAGAAAGCGTAAAAAGAAAACGCGAACGCGCGATGAGATGTTCACTGAACTCCTGGAGAACTCGCGCGCTGAGGCAGCCCGCCAGACGGACTGGAGGGAAAAAATGATACAGGCAAGGGAACGAGACAGAGAGGAAAGGAATCGAGAGAGAGAGGAAAGGAGAGCCGCTGCAGAAAAGAGGGAAGCCGCTGCAGAAAAGAGGGTAGAACGTGAGGAAAGACGCATGGATGCTTTCCTCCGCATAATGGAGGACCAGAGCGACATGCTGCGATCTCTGGTGGAGCTGCAGCATGCCCAAAGACCACCTCTGCAGCCCCTGTGTAACCACCTCCCCCCCTCCCCAACTCCCATAGATTCCCCACCCAGACGCGGGGTGAGAACACGGGGGGGCAAGGCCCATGGGCCGCTCCACTCCACCCCACAAGCCAGCAGAAGCAGCAGCAGCAGCAGGCTGACTTTCTCAGAAAACTTTTAAAAGCTGCTGTGTCTTGCCCACCCCTCCTCTCCCCCCGTTCCCCCCCCCTCCTTTGCCCGCTCCTCCCCCACTGCGACTGCCGGTTTCCCTCCAGGATACCAGGACAGTGATCCCCTGTATTTGTATTTCCGATGAACCAATAAAGGAACCATGATTTTTCAAACAGTGATTTTATTTCCTCTGCAAGCATGGGGATGGGGGAGGGAAAGCATGGGGAGGGGGGAGGGAAAGAGGGTACAAGGGCAGCAGGCTTAGAGCACAGCAAGGGAGCAGATTCTCAAACGCCATCTCGACCACTCATAAAACTGTCTTTCAAGGCGTCCCTGAGGCGCAGGGCCTCACGGTGGGCTCTTTTACTTTCCCTGCTGTGTGGCTGCTCATAAGTAGCAGAAAGTAAATTTGCCTCTGCCTCCCAGCCCGCCATAAACGTTTCCCCCTTGCTCTCACAGATATTGTGGAGCACAGAGCAAGCAGCTATAACAATGGGGATATTTCTCTCGCGGATGTCTGAGCGAATGAGTAAGGAACGCCATCTCCCCTTCAAGCGGCCAAATGCACACTCCACGGCCATTCTGCACTTGCTCAGCCTGTAGTTGAACAGCTCCTGACCCCTGTCCAGGGCTCCTGTGTAGGGCTTCATAAGCCAGGGCATTAGGGGGTAGGCTGGGTCCCCAATGATCACGATCGGCATTTCGACCCCCCCCACGGAAATTTTCTGGTCGGGGAAGAAAGTGCCTTGCTGCAGCTGCCTAAAAACCCTAGAGTTCCTGAACACTCGAGCGTCATGAAGCTTTCCCGGCCACCCGACGTAGAGATCGGTGAAACATCCCTTGTGGTCAACCACTGCTTGCATGACCATTGAGTAATATCCCTTCCGGTTTCTGTACTCAGCGGCCTCGTGGTCCGGTGCCAGGATAGGGATATGAGTCCCATCTATAGCCCCACCACAGTTAGGGAATCCCATTGCGGCAAAGCCATCTATTGTGGCTTGCAGGTTTCCGAGGTTTATAACCCGGTGTAGCAGCCGCTCGACGATTGCCCTGCTTACTTGCATCACAGCAAAGCCCACTGTAGACCTACCCACCCCAAACTGATTCGCCACTGACCGGTAGCTGTCTGGCGTTGCAAGCTTCCAGAGGGCTATCGCCACTCGCTTCTCCACTGTAAGGGCCGCTCTCATTTTGGTATTCCTGCGCTGGAGGGCAGGGGACAGCAAGTCACAAAGTTCCATGAAGGTGCCCTTTCGCATGCGGAAGTTTCTGAGCCACTGGGAGTCATCCCAGACCCGCAGCACTATGCGGTCCCACCAGTCCGTGCTTGTTTCCCTGGCCCAGAATCGGCGTTCGATGGCATGAGCCTGCCCCATTGCCACCATTCTTGACAGATTGTCAGTCGCCCTACTTGCAAAAACGGCAGTGTCCATGTCGTCCCCGCTGTGCACGTCAGTGTCCCTGTCGTCCCCGCTGTGCACGGCAGTGTCCCTGTCGTACCCGCTGTCCTTGTCCATCTCCTCCTCACTGTCGTCGGGTTCCGGAAAGCGCAGTTCTTCCCGGATCGCATTCCTCCTCTGCAGACGGTGCAGCAGGAACTCAGCAACCGTGATCGAGGTCCTCACAACAGCCATTACTGCAGCCGTGGTGTCAGCGGGCTCCATGCTTGCAATGCTATGGCGTTAGCACGGCGGAGAAAGGGCGCGAATTATGGGATGCCTACCTACAGTGCACCGCTCGGAATGGGGGTGGGCGGCGCGGAAAAAGGGCGCGAAATTTGGAAATGCCTACCCATAGTGCAGCACTCGAAATGGTGCCTGCTGGGGGATCAGGGAACTGTGGGATAGGTACCCACAGTGCAACGCTCGTCATGTCGACGCTTGCAAAAGTTTTGCGGACAGACACTGTCGACGTACTGTGCGTAGCTGTGCCTAGTGAAGACACACAACATCGACTGTATACCGTCGCGTTCACAACATTGACATAAAGGAAATCGAACTACTGCTGTAGTGAAGACATACCCAGAGTGTTGGGTAATAGCAGCTATATCAGCACTCTGATCACTATATCACCAGTTAAATTGCCCTGGAATCAGGCAGGCAAAGTTGTGCCTAATTGACAGATTAGAATGGACTGGGGAAGAGTGAAACTGCTAATTAGCCCATTATCTTAGGGAATAGAAGATGGCAATACAGGAATGAAGTGGAAATGGAGCAGAGACAAGGAAAGCCAGTGTGGCTTTGAGAGCCAGAGCCACAGCCAAGAGAGCTCTTGGAAGGAGAGACCTCTTCCCTCTCCTATCATTGGTCTAAGGGGTTGAGGAATGGTATGTTATTGTAGCGAAGGTGCTGCATAATGCTGTAAAGGCGATGGCGGAATGCTGTAAATGTCTCCCACTTCCACTGAAGAATATAGTGAGGGGCTTAGTTATGCTCATTTAGGGTACATCTACCCTGCAGCTGGAAGCTGTAATTGCCAGTTCCAGTCGACACAGGTGCTAGCTTTGATCTAGCTAGTGCACTAACAACAGCAGTATACCGGCAGCACAAGCTGCTGGAGTAGCCAGTTGCTCTGAGTACAATTCTGCTTGGGATTCAGGTATTTGCTCAGGAGGCTAGCTCCTTCCACCACACATGGCCCTTTGGCCACACGTCTAGTTTGATTGCTCTTGCTCCATTGAAGCTAATGTGCGTACATCTACAAGAACGGGCAATGATACCTCCCAGCTACAGGGTACATGTACCCTTAACCCTGGTGTAAAGTAGGAGCAACTTTATTTAAGTTAATGGAGTTGCAAAGGTGTAAAAGTATGAAAGAAAAGTTTGGTATTTGAAGTCTGGCATCCAGTTTCAATCAGCCTGACTTATCAATGCCATTACCATCCACAATTATCTGCCTGATTTTGCATTAAACTGCCATTTTTCCCCAGAGGGAAACTGCAACATAAGAGACACCATACAACACTTCAATCTATTTTGAACCTGTGGCTCACAGACCCCCTGGGCTTTGCCCACTGTGTCTAAGGGGGTCCACAAAAGGTTGTTGTCACCATAGAACAGTGGTTTTCAACCGCTGGTCCACAGAGTCCTGGGGATGTGCATCTCCATTTGAAAATGTTTAGGGGTCCGCAAATGAAAAAAATGTAGAAGAGCATTGTTTTAATCCCGTCCCTGAACAGAGCAAGCAGAACTGAAGAACCACGTGCAGCTCAAGAACCGTGGACCGAGTATCGCTATGCTTTCTATGTTCAATTCATCAAGTCAGTCAGCTATTTGTTTCCACATAAATGTGATCTCATTTTTGTTGTGTCACTGCTTCTAGTATTTGATAAAACTGTGAGCATCAGCCATTCTGTCACAACTAACATTTCTCTCTATCTTGTGTCTATGTAAGCCAGAGTAAAGCAGCCCACAGATCTGCTCACCTTTATATTAACTCTGCTGTTTGCCCAAACTCTCAACAGTGGAAGAAAGGAAATTTGTCCATAAAGCTGAGCAGTGCATTTATACTTTTTTTTATTATTGTCACAACAAATTGCTTTATCCACTTAAAGTGATTCAGTAGCATATGACTCAGATGTGGATCAGACAGAATGACACGTAATGAGACACACACCCAAGTCTTAAAATGCAGTTTTATAAGCAGATACCATTTCTGAAAGCAAATAAAGCCCCTGAAGGAAATGTGGGCCTTAGTGCAGAAACCACTAGACTTGCATGCAAAATGAAATTAAAGAGACAAGTGTAGAAAGGCTTTCTCAAAACAATGAGCCAGATAAGAACCAGCTATGCCTGACAAATGGAATAAAGTTAAGATAATTCTGACAAATTCATACTAGCCTTCATTTACATACACTCCAGGACAAGACAGAATAATCATTAATGAAAACAGTGTTTAAAACGACCTTAATGTGGTAGCTGCCTAAGGTCTGACAAAATAGTGAATTAATATGTAACAACGGTGACTAAATGGATTATTGAAATGTTCATGTATTAGAAAGAAATTATGGATTCAAAGTAACCATGGACAAATTTAATAATTGATTTTATTAATTTTTTTCCAGTCTACAGAAGCCAAAAATTGTGCTCAACTGATAATTACAAGTATGTTGGGACTCTAGAGTGTACATTTGGTCTTCTGACTTACTATCAGTAACCCATTTCTTGCAAAAGGAGACACGTTTCCATGCAGCGACTTCAGTAGGAATCAGATATGGAGCTCTTGTATGATCAGGTCCCATCTTACCATTTTATTATCATCATGGCCCTGATTTTTAGTAGTGCTGGGCGCCCATGGCTCCAGTTGAAATCAGTGGGAGATGTAAGTGTCTGGTCTGATTTTCAGACGTACTATCTATGAGGGTAATTAACTCTTGAAATAAATTTGACAAGGGTTGATTCTCCATCACTGACAATTTTTGAATCAGGATTGGATGTTTTTGTAAGGAATTCTTTTTTGGGGGGGGGGGGGGAACGGCTATGGCCTGTGTCAGATGTCACTCTAGATGATCACAGTGGTTCCTTCTAGCCAGACCCATCCCTAGGGTATGGCAAATTGGGGCAACCGCTCCAGGGCCTGCGCTTTGGGAGGGCCGGCATGATTGGCTGGCATGGTTGGTCCCAGAAGGGTTGGATTGACACTTTTGTTCTGGGCCCTGCACCCTCTTAGGGATGGCCCTGCTTCTATCCTTGGAGTCTTTGAATCAGGTGGAGGGGGGAAAAAAAGTCCAGACAATTAGCTATAGGCAGAGCTGGTAGTGTGCCTATTATGATGAGTGTCCAACACTTCTCATAAGACCCTGTTTTCAATTGTTAATGACTTTGCCAAACTTTAATCAGTTGGGCTGAAATTTTCCATGCCAGGTGTCTGCCTCATGTGGATTATTTTTAATTTCAGAAAAAAACATTTCCAAGAACGTAGCTAGGGGAAAATGTTTCACCCACATAAAACATTCTTGAGACATTTTCTTTGAGAAGCTCTGAAGTCCTCATACTTTGGAGGAGGGACAGTTCCCACTGGGAATTGTGGGTGCACAATGCCTCTGAACATAAGGTCACTTTTATTTAAGTGCCTAAATACTGATCCAGGTGCCGCCTAGTTCTAGGAAATCCCCCCCCCCCCAAAAAAAAATTGGTTTAAATACTTATCCCTTCAGCCCATGCACCAAAGAAGCTGGGGATTTTACTTTCACTGCAATTGAAGTAGCCACCTCGACTGTCCAAGTGGCATTTTCTCTTCTTCAGAGATACATCTAGGATGTGAATCCTCTGAGTTCTCTGGCAACTGACATGCACTAAGTATAACATTTTCTGGCATGTGTATTAAACTGCACACTCTACACCCTTCAATGAAATAAAAACAAGATTTTCATAAAGCAGCCTTCCATAACTGACCCATTAAACCAAGGAAGAACAAAAATACTGTAGCATTGTCAACTCCAGCATTTTATCACAAATCTCACAATATTTGATGCTTTCTTTTAAGCTTAAGCTCTTGGAATCATGATGTGACATTGCGCTGTATATAATTTTATAAAATATACTAATGAGTGTGGAAATAACGTAACTAGGGTATGCTTTGTGGAAAAGGTCTCTTGTAAGGTATCATTACAAATCTTATAATCTACTGAATTGTGTTTATCCTATTTGTATGAATGTATCATTCTTGTATCCGAAACTAAAAATATCAAATATAACTCTGAGGGCCTATTGTAATTATGCAAAGTGTGGGCCATTAATGGTGGTCTGGAATCTTGATGGCTCCTATTAACCAGGACAATTGAGTGCAGATGGCTCTGTTCACTTGTAAGTCTTCCTGTATACTTGTGTGCTGGCCATGGTTACATTTACAGGATTATAGCGCTTTTGGTTATAGCTGTCCCCGTATACAGCACTAGGTATAGCGCTATAGCGTGTCCTTGGCCTTGGTTACACTGGCTCTTTATAGCGCTATAAAGCCTCCAGGAGCGCTGTTACTCCCTACCCGTCCACACTGGCAAGGCATATATTGCGCTATAAACCCATGGTTATACCGGTCTTGGTAATCCTCCCTTCCCCGAGGATTAACAGTTATTGCATATTGACTGTTCCGTATTATCTCCAGTGTGAATGGGTATTAACACTTCAAGAGTTTTAAGTGATCTCTGGAGACGACCCAAGCCATTTAAGGCAATTGACGTCTCTTCCCTTTGTTTTGAACTCGGCTAGAGGAATGCGGAAGCACGTTTTCAGAATTTTTCTCTGAACTCGGCAGATAAGCAATGCAAATGTTTACGGAGGCAGCTGTGTGACTGAAATTCAGAGCCTGCTAGTTTTCTGTAAGGAAAACTCACTGACAGCCTCTCAGCACGAAGTTCTCTTCCTCCGCATACACACAACATGTTCCCCCTTGTTTGAAAAGCATGTTGCACCCAGCTGAATGCTGGGATAGCTGCCCATAATGGACCACTCCCTGTGCCGCTGCAAGTGCTGCAAATGTGGCCACACTAGGACATGCTATACCTATTGCTGTATACAGGGACAGCTATAACCAAAAGCACTATAATCCTGTAAGTGTAACCATGGCCTTAGCATGGAACAGAACAAAGAGGGCGGTCATCATGAGAAATCCTCTAGCTAGCACCTGAGCTGGAACAAGGCTATACCAGGGGAAAGGATGGTGCCAACGAAGGCATCAAGTCTGTGATAGAAACTTATTGAAATGTCTCTGAAGGTGAGATTTTATCTGTATTCAGTGTTACTACTTATTAGGTTTAGAATGGTGTGTTTTATTTTACTTGGTAATTCACTTTGTTCTGTCTGTTACTACTTGGAGCCACTTAAATCCTACTTTCTGTACTTAATAAAATCATTTCTTACTTATTAATTAACCTGGCGTATGTGTTAGTACCTGGGGGGACAACAGCTGTGTATATCTCTCTATCATTGTTATAAAAGGTGAACAATCTATGAGTTTGCCCTGTATAAACTTTATACAGGGTAAAACAAATTTGTTTAGGGTTTGGACCCCATTAGGCATTGAGCATCAGAGTGCTAAAGGCAGGAACACTTTCTAATCTGTTTCCAGGCAAGCCCACAGCTGTTAGGGGACTTGGTGTAGATCTGGTTCTGGGTTTGGAGCAGGCTAGTGGGTCTGGCTCAAACCAGGCAGGGTTCTGGTGTCCTCAGCTGGAAAGGGCAGGAAAAAAGGGGCATGAGTAGTCTTGGCACATCAGTTGGCAGCTCCTAAGGGGGTTTCTCTGAAGACCACCCGTCACCATGATATTAACAATTTTTTAAAAAATTGCAGTCCTTGTAGTTTTAGACAAAAAAGCTTGAAAATGTGCCTAAAGATTCAAAAACAAAGAGGTCAATACAAAGAGCTCAACATTTATTTTTAAAAGTCATTATGATCATAAAGACAATCTCATGATTTTGGGGGGACTGTGTTGGGGTAAACAACCCCCACACTGAACAACAATGGGGTTAAGGAGCTGCACTGGACTCAGCCAGCCCTGTCCCACCACACCTGCAAGATATGGAGGAGGAGTTAAAAGGACAGTTCACTAGTGGTCAGGCCAGGGAAAAGAAGGGACTTTTACCTTGCAGCTTCTGAGGAAAGGGCTGAGGGAAGGCAGGATCTCTCCTTCAACAACTGCCTGAAGGTCCCTCCCTGAAAGAAGGGAGGGCCAGCTTCTGATAGAAGTATTTTCTTCTCTCACCTACTAGCCCAGTTTATTTGTGTTGCTTCTACATTTGATTTGGGGACTAATCCCAAAGGAGAGAGACTCAAACTAACCCGTCTGGAAGGCCAAGGCAGAAGAAGAGACAGATGCCATTACAAGAGCGGGAGAGTTACCTTGCCACAAAGAGGCGCCAAGCAGTAAACAGACCCCCTTCATGCTTTCCTGTATAGATTATGAACTGTGGGCTGTGGCAGGGTGGTAGGAAGTGGTCCAGGGAAGGGCTTTTTGTTAAACCCTTTTGTTGCCACCCACAGGGCACTGGGCTAGAGCCCAGTGGAGTGGGAGGGCCAGGCTCCTCTACCAAACCTCTCTGCAGGTCAAAGAGCCTAAGCCCCTGACCACAAGACAATGCTCCCCAAGAGTGAAGACCACCACAGGGGCCTGGAAATACTGAAACAGATTTTCTCTCATACAGGTTATAATTTAGTGCAAACCACGTTTAATTTTAAGTTAAAAAGAAGTGAGAAAAAGGCTGACTTTGGTTTAAGGTCTTGAAATATTAATTTTATGTAATGTCACCACCCCTTCTCTTTTTTTCCAATGCAGTGTTGCCAGCCTGTAGCTCCATCCTGAACTCATTGAAATCAATGGCGTTCCATTCTTTAGCTTCCCTGCCTTAATGGTGCTGATCCTCTACTCTGCAATATTTTTCAGTAGAGGAGCCTGGGGTGTCCTCTGAAGACTCTCAAAGCTTGTACAGCTGTTTAATCACTCATGCATGCAAAAAGCCAGAATGTCTAAAATTACCTTTAATACACAACCCCCCTAAAGAAATCTATAAATCAGATGACATTTATCTTTACTGATGATGCCTAAAGCTGCCTAAGGAAACAATAAGATTTACCCACATCAGTGATATTATGCAAAGTAATTTGAATTTAGGAGTCCTGCAAAGAATTGCATGAATGTGGGGAACTAAGAGGACTCTTGGAAATGTACCCAGAGCATCATCTCACACCGCAAACAGGAGTCAGAATGATAATACCATACATTAAAATAACTCTAAAGCAAAAACTGGGCGCCAGGAAATGAGAAACAGATTTAAAGCACAGGACAGAAACCATGACCACTAACAAGATGCTGCACAGCACTTATAGCAACAAAAGGAGTGACAAATGATCACACAGATACAATATTAATAAGGAAGTACAAATTGTATTACCTATTTATGTTCTTTTTCACCTTGTATGGTAAAAACAGCCTTATTCCCAGAAGGCAAGAGACAAAAAGCTTAATAATCTCATTCTTAACAGGGATGGAAAGCGAGGAGTGGCATAGAGCAAACAACTCTTACTTTACAGACTAAAAACCCACTTCAAAAGCGGAATGAGAAGAGAAGGAATGAAATGAGTGAAAGTATGCCAGAGGATACAGCCTGGAGGATTGAAATTGGGTATGTTAACATGTGCATACTAATGCCCAGCCGGCATAAAAATGAAAGTATCATCCAAGATTAGTATTCTATTTATTCGCAATGGACCCAATACTGCTCCCATTATGGCTAACTAGAAGAATTCTGATTGACTTCAATGGGAAAGGGTCAGCTTCTGTATGCAATTTTTACAAAAGCTTGTTCAAAAAGATGTCTATACAGTTAAACAGAAAAAAGCCTGTTCCTGGTGCTCCAATATTAAGCTTAGTCCTAAAAATTGCTCAGTGCCCTCAACTCCAATAGAAATGTCCAATAAATAAATACTAAGTTATCTCATTTCCTGACTTTTCCAACATGTCCTATCAGATAGAGACTATTTGTCTCCTATCAGTGGAATCCAATGGCATTGAAGTCAGTGTTGTTACCAAATGTATAGGACACAGTGCTGTGTTATTAGTACAGCAAAGCTCACTTTCTTAGGGTATTTCTAATGTAATAGGCCAAATTTAGGCATGTGTACCCAGAAATAAATAGAAGCAGCTCCCACTGAAGACTCCAGGCTCAATTCATCATGGATACAAATGGTGGTACTATGTGTTGGGTGTGAACTGATCAGAAAATAGAGGCACATGGCACAGTAGACGAATAGTATTCTGCAGTTGTGTAAAACAAGTAATTTACAAGCCAATCTGGCAAAAGGAAAATGCAGCAGGGAAAGCAGCTAATTGGAAAGTGTAAGAAAAAGCAGCTGCATACTGAATGATGAAGATGAAAAATAATTTCAGCAGTTGCCTAATTCCCTGAGCACTCCTCCTCTGGTGCACTGAATGAATCATAGGTCCTGTGGAAAAACTGGTATGTGATCATGTAATTAAAGACTTTTTGATAACACATATGCAGAGAGGGGCAGACTTTTCCTGACTTTTGAATGCTTGACTTTTTGCAATGTACACAGCATTGTTTTAATCTTGGGCTTTTTTAAATGTAATTTTATTTGGATTCCTAAAACCCTACAAGTATTCTTTTCTCACACATTTGCCACCATCCACACACTTTCCTCCTTCTGTTGCTGTAACTCCATGCCCCTATGTTGTGTGTATTGTGATTGATGAAGACAAAACCCCCCCACAAAAAAGCTTTTGTATAGAAAGTGTCCCCAAGACAAGTGCATAGCTTATCATATATCAGTTATAATTTACAAAGAGGTGTGAAAGACTCTTTATTGTATGAAATGAATACTATCCTCTCAAATATATATTACATAGGTACAGAATAGAAAACGCGAACTATTGTATTTTATTAAGGTACAGTAAAACAAGAAGGGTATTTGTAAAATACGAGAAAGTGGTTTTAAATGGACTGAGAAGCTAGGTCTCAGCTGCAGGAGATATGATTAAACAGCTATGAAGTGAGCAGCTTTGATGTGGCAAATTATATGCAGGCTGAAAACAAAAGGAAGGACATATTATTAAGAAAAAATTAAGATTTACAGATGATACCTTTTGTAACTGTAAAAGCCCCACATATTTAGAGACTGTGGTGCTGCTTTGGTTAAAAATGATCGTCATTTTAAACACTTTTAAGTTCAGCCTGCCTGAGGTGCAGGCCTAGCTTCCATGCTGGCCAGATAGCACAGTAAATAGCAATATGTGCAAGCTATTTAATAAAAAAGGAAACAATAGCAGTAGAGATCCTTGCAATATGATACAGATGGCACAACTGAGAAACAGATCACTTTCTTAAATAAATAAATATGTTTACCAAAAGGGCTGAAGATTTTTTGTGAATGGCATCTGCCGGAAGAAAGATGTTCAATAGACTCTTGATTATCCAGGATGATAGGGAAAAAAATAATTCTGGTTGATAAAATCCTGGATAATCACCATCCATAGGAAATATAGGGAGTGGGAGTTGATTCACCAGCCATCCTGTGCCGAGGTAAGGGGGTGTTAGTTCGCTGGCTGCCCTGCGCCCTGGTAGGGTTTTTTGTGTGTGTGCTTGGGGCGGCAGCAAAACCAGAGCCGGCCCTGAGAGTTGCACATATTTTTTTTTGACATCCTGGTTCCTCCACATCCTGGTTAAGCCAATCCTGGATAATCAAGAGTCTACTGTACTGAATAAAGGACTTTCTTATTGTCTAGAAAAAGGGGAGAAGGCTATTAATTCATATCATAATTATGAACCAGGCCACTGAAAACACTGTCAGTTGGGTATATCAGAAGCCTTTCAGTTGTAGGCCAAGTTTATTAGGCCAAATTTACCCCTCTCTATCTAACTCACTGCAATTACAGCAGGGATGAATTAACCTCAAGGGCCCAGATCTTTAGCTGGTATAAATGAGCATAACTCAGTTGAAATCAGCAGAGCTACACTAATTTACACCATCTGACCTTCTGACCCACTACATTTTATAATAATAATTTGAATGAGGAGCAAAATAGTCATTCTCCCTGTTGGGGCCCTCGGGGTTGCCACCAGTTTCCCACATTTTACCAGCACAGACCCTGCACTTGTATTTCCTTGCTGCTTCCTCAAAATCCCGAGTAGCATGAAAATAGACCTTCTAAGGATCTTATCACTACCGTTTCCCAAACGGGTGGAAAGAACATTGTTGAGCAGTGCCCTCTGTCTCTCTGCAAGGGCTGAGTTTCTGCCTGCACTATTGCCGGCTCTGAACAGCCTGAGTAGCAGGAGACTGGGCTGAAAATCATTCTCTCTTTTAATTCAAGTGTAGCAATGATACACTGGTAGCAGATACTAAAATCAGAAATATTAAATACATCCAAAACCGCAGCAGCATGATATACATAGTACATTAGAAATCCTTGTACTATAGAACAGCAGCTCTCCAGTAAGAAAGCATTGTCATCTCTGTTTCACAAAAGGGAAATAGATGCATATCGATTCCCATATGACTTGAACACGGTGACACAAGAGATTAATGGGAGAACCAAGAAAGGAATGTAGCTCTCCTGACGCCACATCCTAAGTTTCAGAAATAAGGTCACCCTTCCTGCTTGTTGTATGGAACACTCCCTCACTGGCAGAGGTAGACTTAATGATGTATTTTCCGACTGCAACTGTTTGATAGTATTTTTTGTTTTGTTTTGGGGGAATACTTTAAATGAGGTTTACCAAACTTCTTTACAATTTTGCTGGAAGTCTAGCAGGTTTTTAACTAGTAATTAGTTCACAAAAATCAGTCTGCACCAACACAAATCCTTGAGTGTGTTTTGATTTTATAATGAACCCAAAGAATAATACAAGCCACCGCTTTTAAATATGGGGGTCTAATACTATGCATCTAAATCTATACACAGACAAACAAATTTAAATGACCTCACTCTCAGAAGAGCTGAAGAACCACATATTAAGCTGAAGTTCATGGAACCTGTATATTCAAAGCGCTTTGAAAATCAGGGCTACTTCTATGTAAATGCTTACGTATAGCATTAGGCACCGAAGTTTAGGCACAAAGGTTTATAAAATTTGCGGTCAGATTTTAAGGGAGTTATATTTATGATGGTGGTATTTTGGAAGCTGTTTGAATCAGGCATCTGATCAGAAAAAAGGTTTTTTTGGCTGCAAATTCACATACTACATATTTTTTTGATACACTTTAAGTTACAAAATTCAGAAGTTTAGTAGTCAGGCAGCAATGGAGAAAACACACACCTGCTTTACTTTAAGCGGGTGCTTAAGTCCCACTGACTTCAAAGGAGATAAGTATATTTATGCACTCTCCTGAATCATGACAGTACAGTGCAAATTATAAGGCACCTACCTATAGGCTAAGAAGTGAGACTTCAATATAATCTGTTAATATTTTCTAAATATTGTCCTAATCTCTCCCTCAAACTGTACTGCAAGTAGAAAACATCAAGCAGACATTTTGACATAAAGGAGCATCTGTCACCAAACCTCCAGTTGTAGAGATTTCCCTTTTTATTATACCATTCAATATGCAGCAACCTTTGGTCTGCTGAACCTTAATCAACATATATCTTTTTAAATACCTAGTCTCTGAGTCTATCGGTACGGGGGTATTCAGTGTTAAATTAAACTAGACTCTGATGGATGTTTAGGAGGCTTAGAAACCTTATTAAATGCGGGAGAAATATGGTGATCCCAGCTCTAGCTCTTTCAGTTCTGGCACAATGCTGAAAACTATTACCATGTGACTAGTTTATTTGCACTGGATGTGCCAGTCAGACAGTCACATGCAGGAATTCACAGAATGGGGAGCAATCAGCCCCATTCTGTAATGTGTATTACTATAAAACCTATTCAAATTTTGATTTTTAGATCACTGTTTATAGCATGCAAGGCATGAAGGAGGGAGAGATTAGGGACTTTAGTTTCAACTAAATTTTGTAATGTATCGGGATAGAAAGTGTAAAAGATCTCAATCCTTAACTCCATATGTTGAACCAAGTTCTACACTCAGTTATACCAGTGTAAATCTGCAGTGTATGCAGTAGTGTAACTTTTATACTGGTATGAAAGCATTTGCTCACATTAGGTAAAATCCAACAAAATATTGATTCAGATTTTTCCCAAAATAAAGTTTTAAAAGTGATAGTTGGACTTATTTTTCAGACAGTTTGTGGGCAGTGGAAAGAATAAATTAGGTCATATCCAGTGTGACGGAGTCAGACCAGAAGGGTATAGGAGAGTGCTGGAAGGGAAGTATATCAGCCTCAGGATGAGCAGGTCCTTGTTCCCTGGCTAGCTAAACAAAGGAGAAGCTTCTAGAAAGCAGCAGAAACAGCTAGCCTGATGGGGACACCTGAAGCCAATCAGGGGCTGGCTGAAACCAGTTAAAAACCCTCCCATTTAATCAGGTGGGTGTGGGTGTCAGGAGCTGTGAGAGGAGGTTGTGCTGTTGGTGAGACTGAGTGGTTAGACAACATATCATACGTGAGGAAGGAGGCCCTGAGGTAAGGGTGAAGTGGAGTGTGAAGAAGCAGGGACTGCTGTGGGGAAGTAGCCCAGGGAATTGTATTGTATTGGGTGATTAAAAGGTCAGCCATCTTAGCTGATACTATTAGGATCCCTGGGCTGGAGCCCAGAGTAGAGGGCGGGCCCGGGCTCCCCCCTTTCTACCTCCCCCAATTAATCACTGAGACTGGGGAGACAACAGAGACTGTGCCAGGAAGGATAACTTCTCCTCACTGGCTTATGATGAAAATGGCTCAATAGGATGTGACCTTGTCTCTAGAGAGAGAAGGGCTACATGGATGGTCACAGTGAGCCTCTGAGGCTAGTGAAATCCGCCAGGAAATGCAGCACCCGCGAGTATAGACTTGGAGCTTTGTCACAACTGGTATCAGAGGTGAAATCTTCGTACACAGTGTGGTGGAAGAAAGAGGTTAAAAATAAAAGTGCACTGGGGTTTTGGATTTTTTTTTTTTGGTGGGTTGTCTGTTTTGTGCCACAATGGAGGAGGTGATAAGAGCTCTGGTACAAGCCACGGCAGCCCAGCAGGAGGCTACCCGGGTTCAGGCCAAGGCACAACAGGAGTCTATGCGGCTTCAGCAGGAAACAAATCAATTATTAATGAACCAGGCGACCCAAGATCGTGCCCTCTTGCGAGAGGTAGTGGATCAGCTAAAGATCCTCACCACCCAGCCCCGAGGGCCTGATGGGATGCAAACCCTGAGGGCCGCTGTTTGTCTGCCAAAGATGACGTTGAGGCATATCTCCTCTCGTTTGAGAGGACTGCTCAGTGGGAGGCCTGGCCCCAGGAGCAGTGGGCCAGCATTCTCACCCCTTTTTTGTGCGGAGAGGCCCAGAAAGCCTACTTTGACCTGCCTGCCACAGATGCCACTGACTATCTCTGGCTGAAGGCAGAAATCCTAGCACGATTAGGGGTAACAGCAGCAGTATGGGCCCAGAGGTTCCATGAGTGGAAGTACCAGGAGAACAAACCCCCAAGGTCCCAACTATTTGACCTCATACACCTTGCACGGAAGTGGTTACAGCCCGCGGCATGCAACCCCAATGAGATATTGGAGACCCTGGTCATTGATCATTACATGCGGGGACTGCCACCAGACTTCCGCAAATGGGTAGGCCAGAATGATCCATCCACCTACGACGAGATGATCACACTGGTAAAAAGACGGATGACAGCCAGGGAATTGACCCAACTATCTAAGGAAGACCCCTTTCGGAGAAAGCACCCAAACCCAACCCTGGAAGGTTGGGCAACCAAAACCCCAGGAATTCCTAGGTGAAAGAAGAGGAGGGCTGAAAACCATGGGGGACCACAGAAGGAAAGGATTGGTCTGAGTGGGAGGAACCCTGGGTCTAAATCCCCTAATTTCCGTGATAGGGAAATGATTAGAAGCAACTATAGATGTTATGCATGTGGGGAGTGGGGACATATAGCAGCACAGTGTCTCAGCAGTGAGGAGCCTATGCAATGTAACTTTGGGGATTGGGAGGTTCCATGCTCCCTTATCCACCTCGTAGGGGTTACATTAGCCCCACATAACTACACCAGACTGGTG
Source organism: Sternotherus odoratus (assembly GCA_032164245.1). Taxonomy (NCBI): domain Eukaryota; kingdom Metazoa; phylum Chordata; order Testudines; family Kinosternidae; genus Sternotherus; species Sternotherus odoratus. The sequence goes on along the minus strand of JAVMKO010000001.1, from coordinate 153,409,497 downwards.
AAAATAAACGGAGTAGAGACTACAGCGCTTGTGGACTCTGGGAGTGCTATTACCCTTATATCAGGCAAGCTGATAAAAAGAAGGCAGCTGCTACAAGCCAAACGTGTAGCTGTGACCTGTGTGCATGGGGCCATAAGTCATTACCCCACCATCCCTGTGGAGATAGTGGTTCAGGGGAACCCCAATGAGGTGACTGTGGGCATAGTTCCTAACCTCCCATATTCTGTAGTCATTGGGTGGGACTATCCAGGGTTTGATAATTTACTCCCCCCAGAGAAGCTGGAGGAAAGTGGGAACCCTGAGGATAGCAACTTGCCACCAGGAGAATGTAGACCCCCAATTTTCACTGAAATTTCTGAGGATCTGTTCTCAGCCCCCCGAAGGACCCAGAAGACTAAGAAAGAGAGGAAGGCCGCAAAGGCCTTAGGAACCTGGATCCTGACCCAGGGTCAGAAGACTGCTTTAGTAGGCAGATGGACAGAAGCAGCCAACAGAGAAACTTCCACCCCAGAAAGTGAGCTAGAGGACGCCCCGAATCGTGATGGTGGTGAGCCGTTGGAAGAAGCAGGAGCCAGGCCCTGGGAACTCGGGCATGTTAGTTCTGGGAGAGAATCTTTTGGGCGGGACCAAGCAGAGGACCCTAGATACGATAAAGCCAGAAAAGAGGTAGCCAAGATAGATGGGATACCCGTGGATGGGAAGGTCCGGGGTCTAGGACCTTACTTTATAGTGAAGAAAGATCTCTTGTACCGTGTGGTGCAAATACAGGGACAAGAGATCCATCAACTTCTGGTGCCAAAAAAACATCAAAAGGCCATATTGGGCCTCGCCCACAGTCACCTATTTGGAGGACACCTGGGGTAGAGAAAACCCAGGCATGGATCCTGCGGAGGTTCTTCTGGCCAGGAGTACACAAAGATGTTCAGAGATATTGCATCTCTTGTCCAGAGTGTCAGATACATAGCCCTCGTCCGCACCTGTGGGCTCCTTTGATACCTCTTCCAATAATAGAGGTCCCTTTTGAATGTATAGCCATGGATCTGGTAGGACCCCTTGAGAAGACAGCTCGGGGCCACCAGCATGTGCTTGTTGTAGTGGACTATGCAACCCGGTACCTGGAAGCCGTCCCCCTATGCAATACTGCCTCCAAGATAATAGCTAAGGAGCTACTACAGATTTTTGCCCGAGTTGGGCTACCCAAGGAGATATTGACTGACCAAGGGACACCTTGTGTGTCCAAATTGATGAAAGATCTTTGTTCATTGCTCCACGTACAAGCCCTACAGACCTCTGTATACCACCCACAAACAGATGGCCTTGTGGAAAGATTCAATAGGACCCTCAAGGCCATGATCAGAAAAGTGGTAAGTCGGGATGGGAAAGATTGGGATACCCTATTGCCTTACCTCATATTCGCCATCCGGGAGGTTCCACAAGCCTCCACGGGTTTCTCCCCGTTTGAACTACTGTACGGGCGCCATCCCCGGGGCATACTGGATATAGCCAGAGAAGCTTGGGAAGAAGAGCCAAATCCTGGAAAGAACATAGTCGAGCATGTACTGCAGATGTGAGATTGGATAGCCCGAGTTATGCCCATTGTACGCGAACACTTTGAGAGATCACAGGAGACCCAATGAACCCATTATAACAGGGTTTCTCAAACAGGGGGTCATGAGCTCCTGCCGCCACCGGCACCCCGCCGCCGCCACTGGGGCCACAGCCGGCAGCCCACCCATGGCGGGGACTGGGACCGGGGCCGGAGCCGGCAGCTCGCCCGCGGCCGGGACTGCGGCCGGGACTGGGGCCGGGAGCCTGCCCGCGGCCGGGACTGGGGCTGGGAGCGCGGCCGGGACTGGGGCCGGGGCACAGCCCGGAGCCCCCCCGCGGCCGGGACTGGGGCCGGGGCGCAGCGGGGTCTGCGTCTGTATTTCCGCATTCGGCGGCTTTTAGCCGCCGAATGTGGAAGTATTGAATTTGGCGGCTTTTCAGCGGACACGGAGGGGTCGCGTCACACCGCTGGAGTAGAAAAAGGGGTCGCGGTCTCAACAAGTTTGAGAACCACTGCATTATAACCACCAAGCAAAACTTCGACAGTTCCAGCCCAGGAGATCGGGTGATGGTTCTGGTGCCCACAGCAGAAAGTAAACTATTGGCCCAGTGGCAGGGACCCTATGATCGAAGCTGTGTGAGAGGTGAACTATAAGGTACGGCAGCCTGGCCGTCGGAAGCTGGAGCAAATTTACCATATTAATCTTCTAAAACCTTGGCACGATCGAGAGGCATGCTTAGTCACCCAGAAGACCCTTCCCCAGGAGGATGATTTACATGAGCAAGTAAGGATATCTCCAGACCTGACGCCGATCCAAAAGAGGGAGGCAGCCGACATGCTCAGTCGCAACCAAGATGTGTTCTCTACAAAACCGGGGCGGACAACTGAAGCCTATAACCATATCCGCACGATCCCCGGAGCCAAGGTAACATTGAGACCCTACCGAAGTCCAGCAGCCAAAAAAGAAGAAATCAAGGCTGAAGTAAAGAAAATGTTAGAATTAGGGGTTATTGAAGAATCTGTCAGTGGTCCAGCCCAATTGTTCTAGTGCCTAAACCTGACGGAAACATGAGACTCTGTAATGACTTTCGCCGACTGAATGAAGCATCCCAATTCGATGCATACCCCATACCACACATCGATGAACTGGTTGACCGACTGGGTAGTGCCCGATTCTTGACTACATTAGATCTGACAAAAGGTTATTGGCAGATTCCCCTGACCAAAGAGGCTAAAGAAAAGACCGTGTTCTCCACCCCAGATGGGCTATTCCAGGACACTGTCCTCCCTTTTGGGCTACATGGGGCCCCGGCCACATTCCAGAGTCTCATGGATAAACTGTTGCGCCCTCATACTAGTTAAGCAGCCGCATACCTAGATGATGTCATCATCCATACGCCAGACTGGGGAACCTACTTGGAGAAAGTTGAAGCAGCACTGCGCACCTTAAGGCGGGCTGGCCTCACTGCTAATCCCGCTAAATGTGCCATAGGGCTAGCAGAGGCTAGATACCTGGGATATACTGTAGAAAGGGGCATAGTGAAGCCCCAAACTAATAAGCTAGAGGCAATTCAAAACTGGCCACGGCCAACCCGAAAGAAGCAAGTCCGTGTGTTCCTATTACAGACATTTTATTCCCCACTTCGCCACTAGGGAAAGTCCCCTAATGGACCTGGTGAAGCCCTGAGGTCCACACATGATAAAGTGGACTGATGCAGGGGAGAGGGCATTCATCGACCTTCCAACGGCCCTCTGTAATGATCCTATACTTATAGCCCCGGACTTTAGCAAGGAATTTATTTTACAAACAGATGCTTCTGAAGTGGGGTTGGGGGCGGTTCTGTCACAAATGGTTGGAGAAGAAGAACACCTGATCCTCTACCTAAGCAGAAAGCTGCTCCCAAGAGAACAGAAGTATGCAGTAATCGAGAGAGAATGGCTTGCTGTCATGCCAGAATGAGGTCTTTAGCCCTCCCCATCTCGCTCCAGCACCTTGTGGGCTGGTGCCCTCCATGGAATTACCTTTTGAGCAAGCCTGGCAACTGCCAGGAAGGAACAGCAGTCACGGCTAACAGCACCAGGTAACAAGATAGGAGGTGGAGTCCTCTTAGTGCTGATTAAGCATGAGTGCAGGGGCATGCAGCCTCAATGGTATCAGGAGAACTATCTGATTCTCACCTCCAACAGAGCAAGGACTTGGGGGGACGTTTGGCTCCTGCAGACAAAAGGGGTGCTATCTTTACAGACTCAGGAGTCCCAGCGATGTCAGCATTCCCAGAATCTGTGAGCTGGATTATGGGGTTGGAAGAGTCAGTACCGGATAGAGGAGATGAAGGAAAGAGATGGTGGGAATGGAGAATAACTAAGTAGCAGGTTTAGTAATGGGCAGTGCTGGCAGTACCTTTACATACTCAGACCACACAGACACCAAAGTGTGCACTCCATAAATTGTCAATGGAACTTCTTGCTTCTGACACCTACAGGGTAGAGGTGGTCTAGAATTTTTTTGCTAAAAAATCCCAAATAATCAAAACAGAAACTTTGTGAGAAAGGGTCCATTTTGTCTAACTCAAAAGGAATTGAAAAAAAGTTTTGAATTTGTCAAAAATTCACACTTTCAAAATGCAGTTTCATTTTTCAGCTCAGAATGATTTTTCATTTTGACATAACTTAATTTATACTAAACACAAGAGAAATTACAATGTTTCAAATATATAAAGTGGTTTCAAAGACGTAAACCAACATTTTCTTTGGTTTGTCAGTTGTTGAAACTTTTCATCCTGTATTGAAATGGGAAAATTTCAACAGAATTCCCACAAGAAGGAAGAGTCATTTCCTGTCCAGCCCTACTAAAAAAGCATTAGAGGCGAGAACAAAGAAGCCATTGGTAACTTCTCAGGATGACATGGGACAGGTGCCATGGGGGTGAGAGCACATAGAAGGTGGGGTCCTCATCATCTGGGGAAGTTGTGCTAATAGTTTATATTTAAAAAACAAAACAAAATAAACCTACTAGTATTGGATAGAGAGACTCCCGCAGCTAGGCTATTATAAAAGGAAAAACAAACTAAAAATGGAAGAATATAAAAACAGTAGACGGCAGGTTCAGGGTCACCTTTTTTTCCACGGGAGTGAGGGGGTGGGAGGTGGTAAGTATTAAGGGAACACAGGAAGTTTGACTGGAGAACTTAAAACACATTTAAAAAAAAAACATTAAGTGGTGCATATTTTGTGCCTATGTAACCATGAGACTTCATGGCCGGTATGTTCACTCTCCCCCCTATTGTTTGTTACACTCATTTGGGGTTTGCATCAAAGTCCACTGAAGTCAAAGAGAGTCTTTCCATTGACTTCAGTAGGCTTTATTCATAAGTTCATAGCATTTAACGTCACCAGGGACCATTAGATCATCTAGTCTGATCTCGTTTATACCAAAGGGCATGGAATTTCACCCAGTTACCCCTGGACTGAGTCCAATAATCTGTGTTTGGCTCATGAATATCTTCCAGAAAGGTTTCCAGTCCTGATCTGAAGATAAGAGATGAAGAAGGCACCACTCCCCTTAAGATTTTTGTTCCAAGAGTTAATCACGCTTACTGTTAAAAAATTGCACCTGATTTTTAATTTAATTGTTAAAGAAATTGACTCTTCCTATGGGCTTTTGTACAGTGCCTAGCATCTTTCCAAGTGGTAGTACTCAGTCAGTTTGGATCGTGCAGATATGCACCATGCCAGCAAATGTTCTCATGCTTTATTGGATCGTGCTCTACCCAATGTGTTAGTTTATTGATAGGGCTATCTCTCTGCACACCAGGGGGTCCTAACCTATTGAATCAAGTAACTGAGATCAGCCAATTTACACTTATCAAGCTTGATTACTTTAATGTCTTTGTTGCTGATCACTTGCCCAACCATCCAGGCATAATAAAAATCAGATGCTGTGTTACATAACTCATATCAAAAAAAGTCTATCATAAAGAGTCAGAAGAACTGTAGTAAAAAAAGGTCACTGTGACATCAGGATTTCAGGGGCAACGAGTCACTAATTTACACCAGAGATGCAGTGGTGGAAAAACAAAGCAGTTGCAGCCTCTTTATGCAGAGGAAGCCATAAAAGCTCTGACAAATAGAAAACAGGAAGTGTTGGTCAGAAAGATGTCCAAGATTGTTTGGAATGCATTGATCCAGTGCCTATTAGTGTAAGGAGTTAAAGCTGCCCCACTAGTGGAAACCCAAAGAGGGTGCAGACACAATTTGTACTTCCCAGTTATTTTTAATTTGGCTCCATAAAACAGAATCACCAAACACTGAGGCCAAAATTCTCAGAAGCAGATGTTGACATTGGGTGCTTTATTTTTTCAGGTTCTCAACTCAATGCACCCAACATGAATAGCTGCTTTAGAGGATTTTGGCCCAAGTATTTTCTCTGAGGTATTCTATACCAAGAAAGTAAGGGTTTACATATATACCCTCCTATTGACAAATACCAGATAGAATACAATCCATTATCCAAGCATCTATGTTATTCAATTAAAAAATGTTCAGTAGTTCAAGCAAAGCTCTGTGTGCATATTATATACAATTTTTCAACTATGACTAGCGATTTTGAGTGCCCAAACTGAGACATCTGAAAGGGGCTTTATTTTCAGAAAGTACTAAGCACACATCCTCTGAAAATCACATCCTGTTGAAGAACAGCAGGTTGGGCAATGTAAAGATGTATCCTCACCTCTGAGGCACTTCCTTGTGCCTGGACACAGCATTTGAGGGACTTTGCCTCTTACACTCTCTTTGGCAGCCACTTCCTTTGACCAGAAATGGACAGGCTCAACCAGAATCTTCTGGGGTAACTGAAGGTCCAAACTAATCTTCCTATCAGGGTCCACTGAAGTCCTTTGCTCTTCCCAGAGAATCCCTCCCAGTTCAAGTGAAGCAGCACTTTCCCTGCTTCACTACCACAGCTGGGGTCAGTTTTTCTAATTACACTCCCCATTACACTCACCTGCAGTCACTAGCACTTACATTGCCAGCTCATCAGTGAAGTTGAAGGATAGCTGTAAAGTCATGGGCAAGGCTAAATCCAGATTCCTTTAGAGGCTTAGCCCTTCAATGACAGACTCAAAATCCAGGTGCCAAAAGTCATTGGTCAGTTTTGAAAATGTAGGCTATAATTCCTATACACCTCAACATAGGTGCAAAATAATGGAATGATATACTAAAACCTATGTTTTATATTTGCTTAATTTCTTTCATTCTGAAGAATTCCAAAATACTTTACAAACTGGCCATACGACATATACAGAAACCTAAAAAGTAGTGCTAGAATATGAAGAGACAAAAATTACAGCTTCGTTATTGTATTTAAAATATATTTGGGGGAATAAGTGTAATAAGTGATTTAAGAAGTCAACACTAGATTAAAAACTGAATGCACACAGTCCAGCTTCTCATAACCTTTTCCTTAATTCCAAGTTTATCCTTGAGGGTGGAGTACTTTTAGTTCTAAGAAGAAGCAGTGTTGTAATAAACAACAGTATTACAGGGGTTTTGGGGGGGGGGGTATTTGTTTTTTTAGAATCTAGTAGATTCCAAATTGAAGTATCCTTACTAAAAACACTGAAAGCTTGAATAATGGCATTCCAGAAAATAATATCTAAGTCATGGGGAATATAAACACCAAGATTATGTATAAAAGGAACATTGAAAAGAAGCTTAGAAGACTGAAGTATATTTTTTTTTAAAAAATTATGAACTCTAAGAAAAAATGGAGCATGCTGATTGACAATCAGTTACCTTGGTTCTGTAAATAAAGTGTTAAATGTATGGCTCTGACTTTTTCATTTGTTCTTTTAATTACTTTGTTTTCTTACAGGCAAAAAGATTTGCCAGGCAGTGTATTTCAAGGGAATTCTTTCCCTCCTCATCAGCATCATGCTTAATATCACACCCCCCCCCCCATGGCTAGACTGTGTTTTCAGTCTCAAGAGTGAGAGAGGGGTGGTGCATAAACTGCATCGCCTCATTAGTGACATGTACCATGTTCTGGGTAATAACGTGAAAGGGCTTCATGTTTGTAAAACTAAATGGATTCTTTATTGAGAAAACTATTGACAGAGATGCTGCAACTGCAGCTAAGTGTTCTAGCCATGGGCACACAGACTGACATCCTGGAATCTCCTCCAAACTCTTCTCTCCTTCAATCTGTGCTCCTTACTCCAAGTTATATGCAGGTTATTATACTGAGGAATATCCCTGGGATGCATTCTGCTTCAGAGACACTCACTGAGTCACAATTCCTTTTGAGCCACAATCTTGTGTTAAGCAGGGGGAGTAATTTGCTAAACTCCCTTTAAAAAATCGTTCTGCACATTCATAAAGGAAATTATATGCCTTCATTATATGACTATGAGAGGTCCTCTGCTAAAAACAGCTTGGGCAGGAAAGGGGCCATGTAACCATTGTTCTCTATTTTCAAATCCTTCAGTTATACCTTTCTTCCATGTTAGGGCAAGCATCCCCTAGAGCAATTCACTTGCAGGAGTCAGTTTGCATCTGACTAGGTAAAGCGTAATCAAAGGGGATCCTGGGAAATGCAATCTTAGGTAGAAAGCTACACAATTGGAATCAAGTGCTGAGGCCAAAATTTTCAACCCTACATGACATCTAAATCATGCTTAAATTGGTTCAGAAGTTTTGAGAACTTTTCACTGAAGTTAGTGGGAACTACAGGTTCACAGCGCCTTTAAAAATCAGACTATGTTTATTTAGGTTTTTAATACCGGGCATCCATGTTTTAAAATGTTGACATAAGATTATGTGAAAGGGATTTTTCTGTGTGTGGGTGTGGGTGGGTGGGAGGGGATACCACCCAATAAAGGGCCAGGACACTTTTTATCATGGTCAGATTGCCAAGAGAAGCAATCACTACTGAACTTGTAAGAGCCTGCTTCGTAAGTGTGCTGTGTTTTCTAGTTCCAGTATTTAATAGCTTTGTTTCTTTTTCTACTCCTGGTCCTCTGAATCACCCATCTATTTTCATAGAGAGAAAGCACTTCACATTAACATCATGGCCTCAGAACGATTAGTACTCAACTACACCTAGCCATGCAATAATTGCTCAGAAATGCACAACTGTTAGATCTAAACATACCAGTCTAAGAAAAGTGACTGATATGAGTTTTGTTGTGGGCTGAAATGCTCAAGAATGCCCCATGGTACTCTGCCCCATATGCTTAACTCCACAGCCATATATTACATGTGGTCCTGAGGGCAGAGCACCAGAAGAAGGCATGATTTGGCCATAACTGTGGGCTTCTAGCATGAAAAGCACAGTTGCAATGTGTACTGGCTCACCAGAAGTCCATTTCAGAAGCACACTGTATTCAGCTCCTGGAGGAAATAACTCACTCCCCACACTCTTTTCTTATGAGAGTTGGCTGGCTAGAGGTTTTCCTAGGCATATCATCAAATTTAAATGTCTCAGTATAAAGACCTGCAACCGACACATTCATATAGTTTTTCACTTAATGAATTATGTTCCATCAAAAGAGGAATTTCTCAAGCTTGCACTATGTATATTCTACCCCCTGTATGTGTGTCATGCTAAAAGGGAAAATATGCCCATATACTTCAGACCAGCATTCGCAGATATCCCAGAATGCAATTAGCAACTCGCAACATAAATGACATCTGACTCCCATCAGAACAATAATTAGACCTCTACTTGGAAACAGACAGTCAGTGGGGATGGACTAAAAGGGGAAAGGTTCTTTTCACACAGATCATAAAAACCATCTGTGACAGTACAGAACAAATAGTAAGTGCTTATTCAGAACGTTGTCTCAAAGGGGGTTACAACATATTATGGCATGTGGCACGCATACAATTGAAGTGAAAAGTATGTCAATTAGCTTCTTTTCAATTGGGGCACATGGCAGAACTAAATGGCAAACTTCAGCCAAAAAAGAGACATCTGAAATGCTTTTTCTTTGGTAAAATGCTTGCCACAAAAAGCTGCAGTCCTTACTGTGTTCTTTCTAAACTTTGGAAGACAATAATTATATTTGGATTAACTATTCAGTGTGGGATCTACGTGACCTTAAATGATTCTTACCAGGAAGTGTTATCTCTTCCTCAATTTGAGACTGTCCTCAGGTGACTAGCCTATGCCGTCGCCCATGCCCCAATATCCATACTGCTGTTTTTTGAGTGTTAGATCAAGCACAGCTAGCACATATCTGTCTTCCAGGTTGGGGGGAAGAAGGGGCTGCAGTGTAGAATTACTCATAGACTCATTATTCTCTCAAACACCAACAATGGTCAAATGCCTTTGGCCTTAGGCTGGCCAAGAAACTGCACCTCTGCCTCTTGAATGTGGCTCTAATTGCAATGATCCGTGTATGTGTCACCATGAGGCTGGATTACCGTAACATGCTATATTTTGGCACAGATTAGAGAGATCCATACATGGCAGCAGCCATTTGTGCTAAAAGAGTGAACTGACAATAGCACAAAATGATAATAGTCCAATGATCTGTAGTGACTGCCAATTCAATCCAAGGTATAGTTCCAAAATCCTGATTCTTCTTTTCAAATCCCTAAACAAACTACTATTACATTCTCTCATAGATTACTTTTCTTTCTGTCCTTTCACTAGTAAATGCTTTTCAAAGGAATACTAAGATCAACACAGCCAGGTTCAACTTCACTTGGCCAGCACCAAGGTAACCTTAGCTATGGGATTTGCTACCACCTGGTATCAGGTTGTGCCTAGGTCTTGCAATCTTCTTGCAAAGTTAATCTCTTTCAGCATGCATTTCTTTAAGAATTGATCTGAAATGTGGCCATAGCTAGACACCCTTGGAACAAACCAACTACATCCATTGACTCAAATAAGGGACTTCAGAATATGAGCAAGAATAGGGAAATGCCTCAAAGGGAGCCCTGGTGCACTTTAAACATTTATTAAATGTACTCTAGATACTACAGTTTCTTAGACATGCAAATGACAATAATTCACATGTGCTATTTTTGGAAATGCTCAGGATGATAAAATAATCTTTCAAATTATTTGACCATTCTAATTTCAGGAAATGAAATTATTAAAGAGGCTTTTTCTGTGTTTGACAACCAAAAACAGCACTTTGAATGACTAAAACCTACTCAGGTGATCACACTGAAGTAACTATTGGTTAAATACTGATAATGTGTTTTTGAAGCATGTATTCGGAAATCTCTGACAGCACTGAGGGGAAATGGGAATGAGTGTATATGGCAGAGAAAATGCATTAGATGTTGTGCAGCCCTTCTCATAGGTGGTGATTTGATGATTGTAGTGGCTAAACACAAGTCTCAATGAGAATAGAATTTACCTTTATTGTCTATGGCCCCAATTCAGCAAGGTTTTTGAGCATGTGCATGGTGCCACTGAATTCAATGTGACTACACATATGTTTCTGCTCATTGCTGAACTGGGATCTGAGTAATTAGCATTTAAATCTAGAAATATACTGCTACAGAGCACCCAGTAACTAGAAAGGGCCTTATTCTACAAGTTCCTGAGTGTCCTCAATTTTCAAGCAATGAGACTTGAGGGCACAACACACTTTGCAGGACTGGGTCTTGAAAGATTGTACAAAATAAGGATTATAATACAATGTTTAACACTGGTACATTTCCTTTCATCCTAAAAGATTCCATTTTTTTTTGCAAACTACAGTATAGGAAGAAAACACTTCACCTATCACAGAGACAAAACAGATTAGCTGTTTAGCAGCAGGCAGCAAAAACACATAATAGTTTGTGACAGGAAGTAAAGAGAAGTCCAAAGCCAAGGAGTTTGGGAGGGATTTAAGTGGGCTTAATTACCCAAATTAGAATTTAACCAAAACAGATGCTAGTTACCCCTATCCTTGCAAAAAATGACACAGGCCCTTGAATGATCACAAGTGGTATGGGGACGTTAATTTAACATCTGCTGTGAGATGCCATCTTTAATTCCTTTTGTAACTGTTGGGGGACCTAAATGCAGTAAAATCTGCAACTAACCTAAAGAGGCATATGAAAAGAGGAGTTACAGCTTGATTTTCTTTGAGCTAGAGAGGAAGAAAAAAAGTAAAACTCTCACATGGCATATGTTTTAGCCAGAATCCAATGAGATGTTCCTGCTGTGAACTGATAACTGAGACTGATAATAAATGTAGCCTGACTCAATGAAGCGAGAAAAGTTATCATGCTGCTTGTAGGTTGAAGACAGCTCCTTACAAAAATTTTAAAAGTAAAATAAAAATGAAACTGTGCAAAACATGGGCCAAAATTGGGTCCTAATACCTACTTCTCAGACCTGGCCAGGTCAGTTAAAAGAAACCCTGGATCCAGACTACCCTGACATGAGTTTGAAAAACGTTAATCCGAACTAAAGTGGTTCTACTAAAAGAAACCCAGGTCTCCTCATCCCGTCTCTACTGGAGACACTGCTAGTAGGGTAGTTTGCCAAGAACACGATTAAAAAAAAAGTACCTGTGTTAATCATATTGGAATATTTTGTTCAAAGTGCTGAGGTTTTATTTATGTGATTTGAATAGCTGTACCTTTATTCGGTATATTTTATGTGGCTTTTTGGTTCCTGCCTCTCTAATCAGGCATACAAAGAATGGGTTTAGTCCTGACCTCAATTTACATGGTTGAATGAGGCATGTAACCAGAGAGCCACATAATCTGTCTGCATGGTTCTAGGAAAGATTGTGTCAGTGCACAAAAGGGATTAGGCAGGAAAAGAGCTGCAATCATCCTGTGCCTGGCATATGCAGACTGCTCAAGAGTAGGAAATTTATGTAAATTAGCTGTTCCATACCAACTAGACTTATATATATGTTGACCCTCTCTCTCCCCTCCCATACTGGGGTCTTCACGCTGCAAAAATCCCTTATAACTCCAGCAAGGTGAAAGAAAAAAGCAATTGAGATTTTAAACCTAAAACAAACAAACAAACAAAAAACAACCTAATTGTTCCAAAAAGCTGGGAAAGAGGACACTTGAGTGAGGACTGCCAGGAGGAGGGAGGTGTTGGTTGACTTTTTACCTGCTCTTCAGCACAAGGTATCTCCTACAGCTGTGGGTCTTAGATGGCCACGTGTCTCTCGAAGACTCATTGCCATGAAAAATGCTAAGCCCCGGACTGGGACAACTGGAAAGAGTTAATAAAAGTAACAGAGAATGGATTAAAATTAAGGATAACTACAGGAAAGGAGTAAAAAAAGGAAAACATTATCTTACCATGGAAACTGCTCATGCTGCATATAGATAAGGGTCTGTCAGCATTGCCTTTTTAAATCCTCTATTTACAGGGATTTATAACTCAGCTATTGAAAGATACTCCTAGCTGAAACATGGTTTATAAGGTCACAGGAAAGAAGCTCCTTTTTGAAAAAAAATTAAAATTCCTTAATATTGAAGTTTTAGGATGATAACAGTTAAACTGGTTTAAAGAACAGAGTGAATAATTGGTAGTGAATAATGTGACATGTTTTGACTTGTCATCTGTTTGAATCATTCACAATCGGTTCAGTGTTTCCTCTAGTTTGTTCTTTGAGACTCTTTGCTGAATCATTTCTGCAAATAATTCTTGGGCTGCAGATAGCTCACAAATTCAGAATTGGAAGTGTGCTACAGCCGATTGCATAGATGGAGTCTGAGCTAGACCCTGCTCTACAGATGCATCTTTCTTGACACAAGACTGAGGGGAGAGGGAGAGCTAACTTGCTTCTAAGGGTATGTCTATACTACCTGCCGGATCGGCAGGTAGTGTTCAATGTATCAGGGATCGATTTATCACGTCTTGTCTAGACACGATAAATTGATCCATGAACATGCTCCCTGTCGACTCCGGAACTCCAGCTCCGCAAGAGGAATAAGTGGAGTCAACGGGGGAGTCGCCACGGTCGACTCGCCGCTGTGAGGACGGCCAGGTATAGGAATAGCGTAGCTGAAGTTTGCGTATCTTAGTTTGACACACACACACACACACACCCAGTGTAGCCCAGGCCTAAGTATCCCTTTTGCTTTCTCCTCCCAGCTCCATTTTGGGGCTGGATGTGGACTGGGCTAGTTCCCAGCCTAAAGGCTGCTCTAATTTTCTCCCAGCTACCTAAAGAAGGAGTTCTTCTGGCCCCCAGGGATTGCTGGGGCATAGGAAAAGCTTGATCATATTAACTAGACCACAGAATGGAGAAGAAGGGGAGTGATACAGATGCCACTGAAGTTCCTATGTCACCCAAGGATTTTCCTACATGAGGTGAAACCTCTGGGCACCCGATCTACCAATTTTCCAAAACTTTGCACCTCCAGAGCAATGCAAAACAGCCACAAAGTAGGGGCCAGTATCCAGGCCCTAATATTGTTTCTATTCTCTGGTTGGTTGAAAGTAACTTTTCGAATCCAGGTTTTGCTTAGGAGTAGTCAAAATTACAAAACTGAGATGTATTCTCTGCAAACATTCCTGCCAGTAAACTCCTTTGCTAGACTATTCACAGACAGTGAGAACACATAGAGGGCATGATAGCTAGGCAAACAGCAGGGACACATTTATCGGCAAGCATGACATCTATATCATACTCACTGTTCCATCCTACAGATTCCTGTTATCTTTGGCTCACTTACCTGTAAATGTGAAGGTGTCCTTTTGTTTGGTTGGTTTTGGCTTTTGTTTGCTTACACTATCGTTTGGGAAAGAGTTATTATTTGTAGAAATACAGGTATTTGTGCTCACACCTGGATATTCACAAGCAAATGTGAATATTCATTGCAAACTCAACATGTGAATGCGATAAGAGAAAAATGGATGTAGAGTTTGCTACATAGCAAGCAAGTCAGACTGACTATGTCCTTCTCTCTCCCCACATCAGAATGGAACTCAAAAATTTTTAAATCTGGTTCTATGTACTCATTCAAAAATCTAATTATCTATTTTTAAATATATATTATTATTTATTATGTATTATTAACAATTAAGAAATATGAAATAAAGAAGTCCTATTATGGTAAAAGTGACATACACTAGTAAGAAGAAGCCATTTGATGCATAGTCAAGATTTTGTAGGTCAATTTGCGCCATTAATTGTGTAAGGCAAAATTCTGCAATTTAAAACAAACGACTGCTGTTCATAAGAGAAAGAAGGAAAGCACTTTTTCCCTGGACTGGAAGCACTGAACTTTCCATGAGCGGTTCCAATTTCAAATTCAGTTCAAACCTGTCCACTTGGACTATCCAGCTGTAGTGCAAGAGGTGTTCATCTCTTCATGGAGACATGCCAAGGCATATGGAACTGGGAAACATTTCTTTATACAATACATGCTTTGGCGCACAGTGATTTTGAACATGTCAGAGCAATTAAAAAAAGAGAGAGAAACTGCATTGAACTGGCAGATGTCACTGGTTCACTGCCTACCCTGGCAGGGATTTGTGTTCGGAATGTGAGCTCAGGGATCAAAGTTTCGCTACTGGCCGAGCGTGTCTCCATACACCACAGAGTAGAGAGAAGCCAACACACAAAGGAAAGAACATAGAGAGACAAAGCATTAGAACAGCATCAGTTTTTGTTAGTTATACTTCTCCATCCTCTTTTCCCTCCTGATTTTGTGTTCAAAATAATGGAACACATAAGGTCTGCGTAAGTCACTCATTTTTAAAATTCAATTTAAGTTCCTAAATAGTTGTTTTAAAGCACTTATAATGTAGAGTCTTCCAGAAATTAAAGTAAAATTAAAATACTGAAAAATATATGATAAAGAACACTTGCACATTTATATCGTGCTTCTGGATACAACTTTATTCATATTTTCAAAATTGATGCTGACACTGTTAAAACATGTCACCCTCTTACAATATAAATGGGACCAAACTCTGTTTTTACCTTGGGCTTGACTCATGAAGTCTCATGAAGTCTTTCAAAGCAGAAGTCTGTTGCAAGATTCAGGATGGAACACGTTTGACACATTTGGGTCCAGACTATGTTTTAAGACCAAAACATGTTTTTATCATATTGGCTCCCCCTTGCCATGATAGAAATTACAGTGTAGCTGAGTGAGTCTAAGAAAAGTCCATTCTTTTGCATCAATCCAGTGCGTCATAATACCTAGAAATGTTAAACTGAATTTGGATCTAAAGTTCTACATCCAAGATGGTTAATTTTACTTAAAATTTACTTTTTAGAAGAGAAAAGGAAGAATTCAAAAGCACCCAAATTCTTTACATTTCCAGCTTCATGTTACAAATTATGTGTTAGGTTTTAAAAAATGATAAATGTTAGCAAACACATGTTCTGGTCCAAAATACAGAATGTTACAAGCTGTAAGCAATCTGATTGGCAGCACATCTGCTTTTTGAAACTAATTCATACAGTGAAAATAAATAATGCAATACCATGATAGTGTGCGTTTGTGTTCAGATAGAAATAACACTAAGCCTCAACAGCAACTAGGTTATTATATAAAGAGGTAGTAGTAATCTATTATCCAACTAACAGGAATATAATTGGCTTTTTCAGGGAACTGGGCATATAGTAACAAGTAAAATAAAGCAGAGGAAATCAGACAGGTAGTTGGAAAATGGCAATTATTTTTGTGGGATTTTTTAAAAAATTTCTTTTTCAAAATTCCCATAATTTATTTTGGTTTTTCAATGAAAAACTGAAAACAAAATGTAAAATTTTCTCAGTTTATTGTGAGTAAAATATTTCAACAAAAGGGGCGGGTTTAGGTTTTTAGCAGGGGGAAAAAGGAATTTTGACCAAAAGGAAAATTTTCATTTTGATTAAAAGGCCATCATTCATCAGATACATGTTTAAATAAAAATAAAATCCACCAGTTTTACTAAATAGTCTTGTTTTTCAATTAAAAAATAAATAAGAGACTCCATTATGCTAAATGTTTCTGGCAGTAATTGAGAAGTACACAAACAATATCGACATCATTGTTGCATTTCTTTCATTCTTCCATACATTTACTGGATCTTGGAATTTTTGGGGGACCTATTTGCTGTCTGCCCTTCCCCTTACCCCCATCTCCCTGAAAATATGAAAGAATTGAATCTAAGAAAGATTTGGGTGGGCATTGTAGAGCAGCTGGGTTTCCAGCACTTGATGAAGGATGGTATGGCATTAAGGAACAATGGATCCACTTAACAGTTCATTTCCTAATATTGTATTGTTTGGGCTTTTAAAAAGTAATAGAATTTCTGTAAAGCAAATATGACATTGCATTTTTGGGTGTTCATTGATTCTCCTGAAACACATTTTAATGATTATTTGTATTGCCACAGTGTCTAGAGGTCAAGGCCCCGCTATGCGAGGTGTGGGTGAATGTACAACAAAAAGATGGTGTCTACCTGTTGCAGGGGGCTTATCTCGTTGCCGGGAGAAATGAGGCCTCACACAGGTGGCTAGTTGGAAAGTGGTGAGTTTATTGGAGGGAGCGGCATTTCGTGCTGGAGGGCTTATCTGCCAGCACGGCCGCAATACAAGATGACTGACACACTCAGGTGGTGTTCAGAGTGCCTAAAGAGGAAGCCTAACTTAAAAAGGTGTGTCAGCACAGATATACTCATGCTCATTTGCATCTCATACATACTCTTCTCATTAATAGCAAGCAACAAACTGATTGGTTACACACTGTTCAGCACTTGTTGGTTACGCAGTCCTGCTTTAGTTTCTCTATTTGGTTTCTTACGCATTCATTCTCACACAGACGGGGTAAACACTCATGCAGCTGGGAACTGGTTCCCAAACACACAGATAACAGCAAGGTCATTCTTAGATAATGCCACCATTATGCACTCTCCTGGAGTTGACTTAGAAGCGTAACTGCACTTCTTAGAGATTGCTTGTCACAATGTCTTCTGGTCCTAACACTACCCAAAAGAGTTAACAATCAATCAAGTTTAAAATGAGAGATGATTTATAGGTGGATATGTCAAACAGAGTACCAGGGAATAGTGAGATACTTAGGAACAGTGAAATAAATAGTAGTGACGGAAGACACAGAATACCAGCTGCCCGACGACTGTCAGATGCCTTGTAGGCAAAATGATATAGTTAGGTTTTAAGGAGAGATTTAATGGATGACAATGTAGTGGCCTTGTTGATTTTTTACAAGGAGCTCCTTCCATGCATAAGGAGTGGTATGGGAAAATGCGTGATGTTGCTTGCCTGAAAATTAGACATATGAATAATCAAAGACATATAAACATTACTGGTAGAGCAGAGAGACAAGGACCACCTTCTCTGGGTGAAAGAGACAAGCTTTTGAGCTACACAGAGCTCTTCTTCAGGTCAGTGTTAATGTTCTGGGAGTGCAATTCAAACTAGTGAGGGGATGTGTCACCACTTGCCCTGCAACCTGAATGCCTCATAACACTTTGCTGCTGTAGCTCCCAGCCTGGAACACTTACAACCAGCCTAGAAGCATGAAGGTTACACCCTCAGTGTCAGTGTGCTATGCAGCCATTCAGCAACTATGACTCCTGTCTATAGCCTGTCTACAGCCCCACTGTAGCTTCCACCAGCCTTGGTTACAACCAGCAAGCAATGTTCCCTCTAATTTTTTACATCCATGTGCGGAATGAATTTTGTTATGTGCACCAATATGGAGGTGATGTGTGGTGGGGGCTGAAAGGTTTGGAGGGTGCGAGAGGCCTCATGGCTGGGGCAGAAGGTTAGTGTGGGAGGGGAGGGGAGGGCTCTGGCTGGGGGTGGAGGCTCTGGGGTGGGGTCAGGGATGAGAAGTTTGGGGTGCAGGCTGCCCTGGGTCTGCAGCAGGGAGAGAGGACTCCCCTCAGCCCTCTCTCTCACCACAGCAGCCCTGGGCCGGGGGAGAGATGC
Source organism: Sternotherus odoratus (assembly GCA_032164245.1). Taxonomy (NCBI): domain Eukaryota; kingdom Metazoa; phylum Chordata; order Testudines; family Kinosternidae; genus Sternotherus; species Sternotherus odoratus. The sequence continues at coordinate 153,391,074 of JAVMKO010000001.1, read as the reverse complement.
CTCTCTCGAATGAGTGCCTGTGCGGTCCTTTATCACGTGTTACATGGTCCTGATAATATGCTGCATGGCCGCGTAGCTTACAGGAAATTTAGCGAGCAAGGTGACCCCAACAAACTCCCAGTCCCAAATTATCCCAGAACCATGCGCTCTGCAATGTCTAGCCCTCTTCTGGACAGTTCAGAGACATAATAAGGTTAATATGTTCCTTGAAAGAGACAAAAGCATACTACAGCTTATTAATATACCTAGAGTAAATATAGCCATCCTTGAAAATACTAAGCTGGTTTATAGTCAAAATAATACAAATTTATTAACAATAAGACATAGGGTAAATAATGCCCAGTAAAAGGAATAAAGTTAGAATGGGTTACAAGCAAATAAAAGTGAAAACATATTTAAAATTCTGAAACTTAGTCTAGCACAGGCTTTGCTCACGATAGTTTCTGTCACCAGTCATTCTTCTTCCCATCCATGACTGACTTTCCCTCAGTCAGGACTTCTCACAGAAATACAAGATGCTGGATTCCCTTGTTTTTCTAGATACAGATCGTTGCCTGAGCAGGTTTCTCACCTGTATTCAGTTTCTAGAGACTTCAATTCCCTCCTTGGTTGAGGGACCCATCTCACTCAGCTTGCAAGAACTCTGGTCTTTTGTGTCTGGTAGAGAAGAGGCAGGAGTCTATGCCTCCAGAGTGTATTATAGATAATAGAGTGCAGATAGACTATGAAAATATTTAAAAATAAGGACAGTTTATTTTTAATATAGTGGAAAAAGAGTGCAGTGCAGGAAGGCAAAGGGTGACATGGTCAGAGCCATGAACCAGGAAGATGATGTTCTGAACATATTTAAATGTGGTAAGGTGGGATTTGTCAAGACCAGAAAGGAGGAAGTTGCAGTAGCTGAGACACAAGATAATAAGAGCTTGGACAAGAGTTTTAGCTGTGTGGATGAGATTAAATGGCTCGATCTGGGATAGGCTGTACAGGAAGCTTCAAAATGTAGACCAGTAGTCATTTATTAATTATATTATATCATTATTGTTTATTATTTATTATTATTAATTATTAATTATTAGTGTGTGAATTATAGGCAGTGAAGTGTAGCAATGTCTGTCACTAAGGTTACCTAACACTTCCCGCCATAAGATAATGTGTTCAGTTGTTTGTAACTTTGCCAAACATAATATGATTAGGGTGACATTTTTCATACCATGTATTACCTCAGACTGAATTGTTTTGAGAAAGTTTTAGCTAAAATGATTCCGCTGTTTTTCAGAACGAGGTGAATAAAAAAATACTTCATCTTGCCCATGTTAAAAATATTTTTAGAATCATTTCATTGAGAAGCTACAGAGCCTTCGTGCTTTGCAGCAGGGATTTGAAATTTGGCAGAGGGCTTGCCCTGATATCAGGGATATGCCTTCTGCAGTTCCCATAAACATCTGCTCAAATTTGGCCAGGTTATAAACTTCTGAAAAGATCTGTTTGCACATGCTCAGTACAGACTTGTTAAAGTTTGGCTGCTAAATTTTCTGGAGATTCTCTCTGCAGTCAGCATGCTCCTGCCCCTCACAGATCTCACATGTGCCATCACCACAGGGTGTCTGAGCACACTCCATCCCAGGACTACATGGACTGAGTAGGACTTTCCCAGCTACTGCTCCTCAAAACTGCCAGGGGGCCACTGTGGCACTGGGTACTGAAACTGAGAACAGAAATACTGTCTTGCCTATGCTCTCAGTTCCCTCAGCTGCTGCAACCCATCAGTATGGGTTGGAGAAGGAGGGAGCACCTGACTTGGGTGCAGAAGGGTGTGGAATGGGGGGAGAAGGGAAGAGATGCAATGTGGGAGTATAAGGGGGATAGGATCCTGCAGTGAGGAACTGGGGTTAGAAACAGGAGCTGGGAGGGAGCCAGAAGATGACAGATAGGGCTAGCATAAGATGACAGGAAAGATAGGGGACAGGAGCCAGGTGGAAAAAAAGGGAAGCAGCAGCAGGAGCTGGGGGAAGGGGGAGTGGGGGGCAGAGAGAAGCAAGAGAGGCTGCGGCAGGTACCAGGCAAGAGGAAAGGCCCATGCAACCTTCATTCTGCTCGACTGTACATATGCATCTTGCCAGTCTTTAACTACGTGATTGCAGACAATTTTTCCCATCTGCCTGACTTCTGGCCCCAACTGAAGAGATGCACATTTTGGGAGATAAGAATATGGCACGTAGAAGCCACCTAGGAAGTATGCACTTTTAAAAACAGGTTAAGAGCCAACAGTAAGGCAAAGCAGCTTTCTTCCCTATGTCAGGTACATATATAAAAATGTAGTTAAAAACTTAAGTTTCATACTTGCTGCCAAAAAATGAAAGTCATTCACAATATTACTTTAAGCATAACAACCAACAGACTCAACAGCCACTACAAGTTATCATTCGGCACCATGTCTTGTGCAATTAAAGGCAATACAAGTACAAACTGCACAGGCAGCCAACAACAGAAAACAAGAAGCTGTTTCATTTATTATTCCTAAATAACAGAATAATATCCCACGTATCCCCTGAGCTCTTCAGATTTTTTCTGTAATAATGCATTGTATTCTATTCTTGTCTCACTCACTGAGTAAGCATCAGAATATGTCAGTTATGCTGATAAACAACTTGTTTCTGCCAGATTTGATACTTATTTGTTTTCTAAACAGCCACAAGTAGATCATTATCTTCATATAAGCATAGAAATGTAGGGCTGAAAGGACCCCAAGAAGTCACTGCGTCCAGCCCCTTGTGCTGTGGCAGAACCAAGTAAACCTAGAGCATCCCTGACAGGTGTTTGTCCAACTTGTTCTAAAAAGTTTCAAATGATGGGGACTCCATCCATAACTCCCTTCCAGAGCTTAACTACCCTTATAGTTACAAAGTTTTTCCTAATATCTAACAGAAAGCTCCCTTGCTGCAGATTAAGCCCATTACTTCTTGTCCTACCTTCAGTGGACATGGAGAACAATTGATCACCATCCTCTTTATAACAACCCTGAAGATATTGGAAGACTGTTATCAAGTCCCCCCTTCAGTCGTCTTTTCTCAAGACTAAACATGCCTAGTTTTTTTACCCTTTTCTCATAGGTCACGTTTTTTAAAACTTTTTTTTTCATTTTTGTTGCTCTCCTTTGGACTCTTTCCAATTTGTCCACAGCTTTCCTAATTTGTGGCGCCCAGAATTGGACACAGTATTCCATCTGGGGCCTCACTGGTGCCATATACAGCAGGACAATGATCTCCTGTTTCTTACATACAACACTCCTGTTAATACACTCCAGAATCATATGAGTCTTTTTTGCAGCTGCATCACATTGATGACACAGATTCAGTTGTAGTCCTCTAAAATCCCCAGATCCCTTACAGCAATTTTACCACCTAGGCAGTTATTTTCCATTTTGTATTTGTGCAGTTGATTTTTTTCTTTCTACATGAAGTACTTTCCACTTGTCTTATATTTATCTTGAATTACATTATTTAGTTCTGCAATGTAAAAATACCCATGATATACCTTAGTATTATTACATTTTATTGGAAGGCCATTTTTAAAAGGAAACAAACACTGAAGGAAGCACTGAGCTTATGACCAGGATATCCAGTAAGAGGTCACAGGAATCCCAAAGGAATGGAAGTAACAAGGATTAAATAAAGTCCCAGATTTCTATCTTGTACAAGAATTATAGCAGCTGCTTATTTCACATGTTAACTGCATATAAAGAGAATTTCCATTTTAGATGAGTTAGCAAAGGAACACATGGACTATCAGTTTGGAACAGCCAATGATCAGTCTACCACAGGATCCTCTGGCACTGGTATAACTAGGGTGCCTTAGAAGAAGGTATAAAATCCAAATAACACACCCACAAACTTCTTGAGATGGAAGGCAATTCCCTCTGACCTGAGCTATCAGCTTGTGCCCTGAAACATAATGGTGGCTATCCTTGTTATTTTTATCTTGGAATCCTTATTTATATTTCCATTCCATTTTAATGTATATTAATCCCTTATTATTGGTATATTAAAGTGCCTTTAAAATCAGGCTAAGTAAATAGAGAAAAAATATACTATGCCAAAGATAGCTACCATTTTTAGGGAATACAAGTGACAAAGAAAAAATGAGAAAGGAAAGTATGGATGAAATGCCACGTTTTAAAAATATATTTGAATTGGTGCAGTTCCTCGGTTTACCGTCCCATTGTGGTAATGTTGCTGCAGCTTCAGTTTCCCATGCAGGTGAGCGGATTTAGCTCTACAACAAAACCAATGAATGCTCTTCCTCCAATGCCTAATAGTATTGCTGCCAGTTGTCCCTTGGAGCCCAAGGAGAGCTCCTACTCTCCCTGTTCCAAGAGGTCTCGCCTTGGGCCCTGGACAATAAAGCTGCATCAGGTCCAACCCTCAACCTTGCTTCTTCTTGTCTGCTACAGTCTCTTTGCTAATCCCTGAGGCTTTGGCTACACCAGGCTCTCTAGCTAGTGCCACTCCTCCACAGGTACTTCCAGAAACCTCATGTGAGTAGCCCTCAGTTCTGTTTCTACTTGGGGTCTGTACCAAACTCCTGACTACCTGAACCTAAATTTCCCCCTCCCCAGGTTTCCCTACTCTTCCTGTTTGACTCTTACCTTTTGTCTGGAGAGACAGTTGACTTTCCTATTCTCCCCCACAATAGCGAGAACCACGGACATCTTCGTTCCAGGGTCCTTCTAGTTCTAGCCATCTGCTTCTCCTTGACCTTCTTAGTGGAAGTTTCTACTCCCTCTTTAGTTTCCCTCCATTCTAAGGACAGAGTGCAGTTTAGAGACACCCTCCCTTCATAGCATTCTTTGTTGCCTGGCCTACAATTCCCATGTACCCTAAATGGCTCTGTTCTGGGAGAAAATCAGAAACAAGGCATTCTGGCCCAGAGCTTGTCTTAAAGTGCCAACAGGTTGTGACATAGAAACACATTGGTGGTTCTCTACTCTACATCATCAATCTTTGTCAGGCTTGAACATGCTCACTACACCTAACATGCTGTTGTCAAAATCTGTATCTAAAAGGCATCATGTAAGGTATAATATACAAACTGGCAACATGCTGGTCCTGGAAATCATTGTGGGGCATATACATGGGGTGTGCACAAAGAGTTATAAATACGTGCTAGCATTATGTTCTTAAAATGTGTTTGGCAAGCAATGCATAAACCCAATTTCCCTTGACAAAGGAATGTGTATTTGCTTGTCTGACCAGCCTGGGCATCAGGCAAAGACCAAAGGCACATTTACGGAAGGAAAGCAAAGCCATTAGGAGAGCATTTGGGGAAAGATGACCACTTAATCTCCACAGGGGATGGAGCCTTCACCCTCAGAGAGCATTCCTGCCACCTGAAGCAGTGTCAATGAACTTTGGGAAGACAGCCTGGCATCTACACCCCAGCAGGAGAGAGAAGGTCTGGCCTTATTTTTCAAAGACTGCATTTCAAACATTTACTGGGCTATAAAGACAGGGGGCTTGAAACTCAAATGATATGCAATTGAATTAACTGATTGTATACAACAGGGATTAGCAACGTTGGGCATGCGGCCTGCCTGGATAAGCCCCCTGGTGGGCCAGGCTGGTTTGTTTACCTGCCGCATCCACAGGTTTGGCCAATCACAACCCCCACTGGATGTGCTTCACCACTCCAGGCCAATGGGGCTTACAGGAAGTGGCAGGGGTCAAGGGGTGTGCCAGTCGCTGCTTTCTGCAGTCTCTATTGTCCTGGAATGTTGAACTGGGGCCAATGAGAGCCAAAGGTTGCCGATCCCTGGTATACAATATTATGGTATCATACAAGTATCTCAAGTAAGGCCTTTTATGAATGCCTGTGATACACTGGTGATTGACATCACTTTGAAATGCATGCATAACACTACATGAAGAGTTATGGATACTCACTGATATTATGCTTTGAAGTCTGTGACAAAACACACAGAGAAACAGAGGATGGAAAGTAGCTGTCTACATGTCTCCAATGTAAATTATGTCCTATAGAATGAAAACAATGGAAGTCGCATTTACACTGGGATGGGAAGTCAATAGGAAAGGAAGAACAGCATGAAACCTTCCTGCCTGTTATAATAGGGTCAATGAATTTTGGCAGAAACAGAAACAAAAAGACATTTTGGAATCCATCATTTGAGGGATTAAAGGGACCATAGGTCTTGAAATAATATAACACTCCAAGAAAGAGGGTTGAAGTCTTTGGGAGCTGAGGTTAAGTGAGAAACCTGTTTAGGCAAGGATTGTGTTTTTCCTAGCGTTATTCCCACACTATGGCAGAGTCCACTTAGACTGGACACAACCAGTGATACGACTGGGCTATACTCCAACCGATGCGTCGTTCCATCTGTCGTTGGAGGCATTTTATACCTACTGCCAGGTGTTAAGCCTACAGCACCTGGTATTCCCAGGAGATCTCCCATCCAAGTACTAGCCAGGCCCAATCCTGCTTAGCTTCCAAGATCAGATGGGATCAGGCGTGTTCAGGGTGGTTTAGCCATCCTGTTTAGGCAAAGATTGTAAATTGTTGAAATCAACTTTTAATCTTAAAAGCCTATTTGTACTTTTGTTTGTTCGTAACCCAGTGGTGGGCTACCTGTGGCCCGTGGCACATCAGTGTAATCTGCTGGCAGGCTGGGCGACAGTGTTTACATTGACTGTCTGCAGGCATGGCCACTCGCAGCTCCCGGTGGTTGCTGTTTGCGGCAAAGTTGGACCTGGCAGAGACCTGAAGAGTTTGCTGGCAAGTCAGGTAAACTAGTGTATGAGGGAGTTGTCACACAGCTCAGCAGGAGCAAAACTCTCACTAGCTGAGACTGAGAGGAATAGCACTGTAACACACAATTCTGAGAAACCCAGCAGATTATCACTTTGGCAGATGGTTCTGGGGAAATTCAGGACTGTGTTGGGGTCACTCTGTGAAAAGTAACTGGACAGTGAAAGCCAAGGTGTGACCTACATGATTGTATGTTGGCTGCTGGTGTCTGGGCTGTGAGCCACAGCAGAATAGCATTTAAGTCAGTTAGAGCTGCTGGGCCAGTGGCAACAACCCTTTACTGATCTGGCTTGAACCCTATGGGCTGGTCTTCACTACCTGCCGGATCGGCAGGTAGCGATCGATCTTTTGGCGATCGATTTCTTGCGTCTTGTGAAGATGCGAGAAATCGATTGCCCGCAGCTCCCCCATCGACCCCAGAGCTCCAGCTTGCTGGGAGGCGCAAGCTGGAGTCGATGGGGGAGCACGCCGCCAACTGCCGCCTCTGTGAGGACGGCAGGTAAGTCGGCTGCAGATACGCAAACTTCAGCTATCTGCAGTCGATCCCCCCCACGTAGTGAAGACCAGGCATAAATCAACACACAGGTCCAATGCACTCAATATTAGAAAAATGATGGTGCAAATGCTTAACTTGTTTTCCGAAGACCAAACTCTTTATGAACAACTCTGTGGGTCTGGGATTAAGCACAGGAGATCAGCAATATTAAGTCTAGGAGATCCAGGGTCTCTCTCTAAGTTTTTGAATGCATCTCAAGGCTTACCCAATCTTAAACAAGGCCACACAGAACTGATAAAACAGGATGAGGAAAAATATTGGACAACCGTGGGTGTCAATGGTCATAGCTCCACCTTAAGACCCTATATGGTTGACATTGATCAAGGTAGTTACTGGACAAGAAACAGGTGACAGTTAGCTCGTTCTTAACCCAGCTGATTTGCTGTTAAACTCTAGGAACAATGGTACTAATAACAAAAGCCTTGACAACGGAAGATCAGAATGTTGAGAACTGAACTCAACAGGATGATCAGGAGTCTACATCTTTGAGATTTGATAATCTAAATGAATCAACCAGACAAAATCTTCCTCAACTCCAACAGATGACCTGGAAGCCAAGCAATAATGGGACTAGGGAAGATATGAGAAAATCTCTTTAGCATATCAAAGAGTGACATAAAGTAATATGGGAAATAAAGTTTTCCTGATTCTAATAAAGTTCCCTGTTCAGTGTTAGAAGAGAGCAACTCTTTCTATCATTCTTTACCACTGTCAAAAAAATGACTCATCTGAAGTACCAAAGTTGCCAACAGGGAATTTAATCTGTCCAAATGTATTTGAATGAAACAATAATTGCCCCTCCCCATGTATTCTTCACCACCAAAATGTATCACAAGGCAAATCCATTATTTATTTTTTTAAATATAGGTGTGACTACAAATGTAGAAACAGCAAAAAAGAAATGTGCTCCAGGGAACAAGTCAGTGACACTTCCAGCTTTTGTGTATTTCTTCTTTGTTTCTCTAGTGCTGTGCCACTAGTCTGAGTCCAAGCTGGAGTAAATGGATTGATAGATTGCAGTGCATTTCCAGTATTCCACCATGAGAGGTTGTTTTTCTGCAGTGACAGAGAAAACAGGTCAGAGATGCCTTTTGAGACACAGACACAATGCTGACTCAGGAACAGGTCTAACTCTACAGAGGTGATAACTGTGTGGGAAATTGCAGTTGGTTTAAATCATGGGGAAAGGAACTAACACCAAATAGTTGGAAACACATCCAGCCTCAACCTATTGTTTTAGAAAGTCTTGCATGAAGTGATTAGATTGAAACACAGCAGGTGTAAAAACAAAAATCGGACCTTAATGACTTTGTTGGAAACTGAAGCTTTTGTTTTGTGTAGTTTTAGTAGGGCTTCCACGCTGTTTTGTGGTCAGGATATTTCCCCCTAAGGTAATGTGTCAGGTATTGATACGTTTGTTTAAAGTTTTACATAATTAAAGCAGTAAATATAATACTGACATGTCTGCAACCTGAAACATTGTTTAATAGATATGTATATGCAAGGCTGTGCAAAAAAATATATATTCATGGAATAAAACAGAGGTCATCCAGGGGTCTATACTCTCAGTGAAATTACCAATTGAATCCAAACTCCCGCATCAGAGTTAAATTAGAGGGAGGATGCTGTGCCACTCAGTACCAGAACAGATGGGAGAAATCACAAACTAGCTGCAGACATTTCTAATATTTAGTGAATAGAAGTGATATGTTCAGAAATTAAAAGCTATATCTACTCATTTTTACTCTTGTGATAAGTATGCTAACTGGATAAAACACGTATAGATACTTGCAAAAACACGGCTGCAAGATTTACTGTTTAATATCCTCTCAGGCAATGGAAATAATTCTGTTTATGTTAGAAAAGAAGCCAAGGAGAAAGGTCATTATGTTGTGTCTGCAGCTTTCACGCCTAATATGTGAGTCTCATTTCTCAGTAAAGGAAAAATCAATATTCCCTTTGAGTTGCCTTAGATTTCAAAAAGTGAGGGCTTTTACCCAATGCATGGAGGTGACTTAGAATGATCATGATATATTATGCAATGTTGTTTTTACAAAGCTCTCAGGTACACTTCAGTAGTGTTTTAATTGTGTTGTTGAATCTCATCTTGACTGGCAAAGAAACAAACATTTCAACTACTATAATGGTTAAATGGCAACTTAACTCTTTTCTTTATTAGCTGTCTCCTATTTCCTTCTGTATGGTTCATCCTTAGGTCTGATTAGATAAGAGACTTGCAAAGCAGGGAGATTTAAAACAGACATGGCTCACAGTATTTCTGCCAGTAACAGGAGCAGGAGCTAATCACTGGAGAAAGATAGTATAGTTGCTGAGTCTCAGATACCAAGGTGACAGGTGGAAATAGCTAACATAGGAAGACAGATTTTTTTTTGTATTATCTTTTTAAAAATAAGGTAGATCTTACCAGCTAGGCCCCAAGGGCTGGTGAACAGTTTTACTGTTATTGAAAATGTACTCGTGTCTTCTGAGGACATAAAAATAGACTTTGGAACAATAAGTCTCACAATATGAAAACAAATTCTATGTTTAGACCAACCATACATCTGTGCCATGTCTGTTAATCCTACTGTACACTGTGCACAAGCGATCAGCCTGGGCAAAAATGTCAGCTCTTCATGTAAAGAACAATGACCACATGGCTATGGATACCATGGTGTCTTCAGCACTAAAAAGCACAAGCTCCTACTAAAGGAGTGATAGGTAGCAGGCTGCTATAGTTGCTGGAGCCAGGCATTAGCATGAGATATAATCACACACTAAACGAAGGTACCGCATACTCCACAATTAGATAAGTTTGCATGAGTGTCTGAGGTCCACAGGAGTACATGTCCCATCAAGAGAGATTTTTGTAACAAACCATAGTTGCATAGATACAAATATACCCATAAACACCAAGATGCCAAAGAACTTCAGCACTAAGAACACTAGCCTTAATACTTGTGCTAAGGCTCCAGTCCAAAAGAAGTGATCAAACACATGTTCACATTAAACTTTAAGCACGTTTGAGAGCTTTGCTGGACCAGGGCCTAAATAAGTAACTAATTCATCTTTGACTAAGTATAAGACTATTATGGTTTGTGGAACTAGCCATATGCTCACATACACAAAACCACACATGAATATCAACTACCCTCACTCACCTTTGGGGAATGTCGGATCTGGCTCCACACTGTGGTTTTGGAGTCTATCACCTATTACTGTTCTATTTTACTCTTTTGTTACTGTAATGTGCCTTTGCAGCATCTGCAAGGGCTTGACAATTGTCTTTTATGGGAGGATTTATCTTTTCCATTTCAGCTGGTCTCTACAGTTTATTTAAGATGAGGTCTAACAACTTCACTCCCTCCTTAATATTTTTCCTAAAATTTAACATCAAGGGAAACAGTCAATTTAAATATTACACTTTGGCCTGAAAACTGTTTATCTATTATTATTATAAGTAACATTTCTAATTGCTAGACTAGAAAGATTAAATGGAAAAATCTAATTCTCATTTTTCAGTTCCCTTGTATGAATGATAATGCTTTGGATTAAATCCATCCCTGTACATAAACCCTAAATACCACTTAACGTCTTACCCACTTAAGTTTTAAAATATAGGGAAATGTGGATTTTAAACCACAAAGATTGGCAATGGGATTCAATTGCAGATCTGATACCTGAAATTACTGTTAACTCATTGGTGACAAAGAGTCCTGTGGCACAGGACTCTGTCACTTCTGCTATTCCAGACTAACATGGCTACCTCTCTGATTATTAACTCATTGTTCCTTTACTATTTTGGGGCCTGATAGTGAGCAGACTTCCCCTGTGTTAGTGAGACTTTGTGGATGCACAGATCTGTAGGTGGGTACACACATGTAAGCATGAGCTTTTTGGTCACTGTCACCTAATATATTGGTGATGGAAAATGTAACCTACACTCAAAGATGACAGTGTGAATAAAAACCTCATGAAAGTGTAGGCACGCACACAAAGTTTCATTTGTATATAAAAAAGTGTATGTTGAGGCACCAGTGAATACCAGTATTCCTTGTGCTTTTACCTTTAGGATAGATGTGTTTGCTTAAAAGCACAAAAATTACTTAGAATACATAGTTTGTGAATATATGAAAGAGGCTCAGAAGACATTGGAGTTTCACATGTTTACTATTATACCTTGAAAAAAAAGATATAAGATGACTTTTCTAAAACTGAAACTGCACTAAGAATTTCCTTTAAAATAAATTTGCAGCCCTACCTGATAAAAGCTTTTGAATGTTTTTGTATGCTTCTCATATCCTCTTCAAAGTTGCTCAGTGCCAAAAGAAATATTAATGCAACGCAGGAAGAGTTCTGACTTGCCAGAGGATACAATAGGTGTATCTAGCATGTGATTCAGAATCTCAAAAGATGGAAAGAGATGAAACTTCTATAGATAATTGGGAGTGAAACAATTCAAACTTTAAAAAAGCCCTCTGACTTTATAGGACATTTTGGTTTTTACTTTTATGTCCTCAGTAATTTTCTAATTGCTGAAATTTTCTTGGCCACTGCAAACGCTCAAGAATATATTGACAAAATGTTTTACACAGATACCCATTATCATCAATCAGGTTTCAAATGGTTAACCATAAGATTCTGCCACTTTCACACTGGGTAGTAGAACTTTACTTTCTGAGTAGTCCCATTGAAATCCATACTCAAGGAATAAGGTACTCCTTGTTATGAGTAAGGTAGGCAGAATCTACCCCTTAGAAAGGGTCTGTTCCAGGATAGCTCTCCCAACTTGCAGAGACTGGAGGAGAAGCATTATGAGAGAAATTAATTCAGTGTCTATGCCTAGAGTTATTTCCATTAGCTATGATGAAGATGGATGGACCTGAGTCTCATGGATGAAGCTTTGAACATATCATATCAGTTAGAACATATAGTATAGAAAACACATATTTTACACCTACATTTTCCACGGTTCATTTTGGAAGCCTACCTGTTGTATCTATTAGCTGTGACCAGACAGTCAATGAGTCTGTTACTGAATGGCTGGACAATGTCCAGTGTTATGATTAATGTTATTGGGGTAAAATTCAAACTAGGTCCATACACAGCTGCTGTATGGGGAGAGCCTGTAGGGAACCTCTTCCTATTCAGTCTAGAAAAATAAAGGTTACTTGAAACTGAGATTCTTCAGGAGGGTCATTTTATATTCACACTCCTGGGATGCACCAATCATTGCAACTAGAGTGCTCACATGTCCCCTTTTGCTCCTTCTTTCACTGTTCCTGAATGTTCTAGTGGCAAGGCAATAAACAGGGGGGCACAGCATCCCAGCCACCTCATTTCCATCTACTACCACCTCAAAGTTCCAAGTGTATAATTAGGACTTTGAGGAATAGTGGAAGGTGGGGAAGGACTATGAATACATATAGTCCCTTCCAAAGAACCTCCGTGGTAAATAAGGCTATGTCTACACTGCACAAATTACAATGGCGCAACTGTGCCACTGCAGCCGCACCATTGTAAGGTGTGCTGTTTGGCCGCTCTTCATTGCCGGGAGAGAGGTCTCCTGGCGACAATATAAGACCACCTCTTATGAGGAGCAACAGCCTCATTGCCGGGAGTGCAGTTCCAATGAAGCACTGTCCACACCAGTGGTTTTTGTCATAATAATTTTTGTCGTTCAGAGTGGTATTTCTTCATACCCCTGAGCAACAAAAGTTTTAACAACGAAAGTGCCAGTGTAGACAAAGTCTATGTAACCTTCATTTTTCCTTCAAGTGAATTCTGCATAGTCCCTCTCATTTGATAGATTAGCAAGCAGTGGCCTGTGAAAGGAAGGTGGGATGAAGAACACCAATTAAAAAATGATTGTAACACCACTTTTCCAAACTGAAAATTTGAGCTAGAGATTAGAGACTAAAGAATAGTGCTTGGTGAAAATGCTGATGGAGCGGCAAGTGGCCACCTTGCAAATTTCTACAATGGGTACATGTTCGGTGCATGTAGATGAAGCTGATGTAACTCTAGTGGAAAGAGCTTTAATTCTGTGGGAATAGAGACTGATGACAACATATCAACTTCTTGAATGCAGAATATAATCCACCCGAGTAAAGTCAGTGGAGATATGACCTGCCCCATCCTATTTTTAGCCTTGCCTGATTTTTTTTGTCCTGTCTAAATAATAAACTAAAGATCTTTTCACATCTAGTGCATGTAATCTAGCTTCACATCGATGTGCATGTGGTTTAAGAGAAAAGATAAGTTATAGACTGAGTTATATGAAAGTCTGTGACTACTTTAGAAAGAATTCAGAGGTCTAGACATAAAACAACTTGTTTTTTCATGAAAGACTGGAAATGGTAGGTCTGCCATCAGCTTGTTTAACTCACTAACTCTTCTGGCTGATGTAATTGTGACTAAGAAAGTGGCTTTAATGGACGGATGATACAGAGAACACTCTATCATTGTCTGGCTATACCGAAAGGACAGGAGACATCTGACAGGAGTTTAATCAGGCCACAATTTTATCATCAGATGTCTGGGACTATCCTGCAGATAAAAATGCACAGTGCAGGTAACCCCATGTTTTTCTGTAGTTACCCAGGGGCTTTTGCCAGCTCCCCCAATTTTTTTGCTGGGACTTTACCATACCTAGCGTATTAGCTCTCCTTTTTTCCGATCCAGGTCCCTCCAGCAAATCCATTGCTGGAGGACCTTACCATCCACCCCCCTCATAGGAGGGCTAAAGTGGGCTGTAAAAATGGTGGGTGGGCTCCATTCAATGGTGGGTGGGCTCCATTCATTCCTTTAACAAACACCTCATTTTAAGCCATTTATCCGGTCACTGTATTCCTTTCCTATGGAGTACCTGCACTGGACATCCGCCTTACACTTAAATAATGAGTTGTGACATATGGCCTACCACCTGTAATGATATGCATGAACAGAGCCCTTGCTGAACCCAGTGTGGGGAAGGTGAAAAAACCCCAACTGCACCCAAGCCAATATGGTGGTTGGGGAATAATTCTTTCCCAGCCCTGCTAAAAAAGGGGCAGCCAGCATAATGCCCACAGCAGATCTTGACCAAATGTGGTATTGGACCACATAAAGGGGAGAGAGGGTGGGTCCTGCTTAAGACTGCTCCATGTAAAAGGGAGGCTCCAGGCTCAGGACTGCACCTTTTAAACCCTGCACTCCTAGAAGGAGAGTCAGCAACCACGGTGACCCTTTTGCAGAAGTTTTCTTCTCTCTACCACCTGCCTCACCAGCCATAAAGCACTGGTCCCTTCATTCAGCCTAAAGAAGCAGGATGGCTATTGGCTGGCTATACCAAAAGGAGGACCGGGGACATTTGACCTGGATTTAATCCCCCACATCCATCAGAGAAAAATGCACAGTGCAGGTAATTCAGCCATTCAGACAAACAACCTCCTGCTTAAAGGTGCAGTGTGGTCATTGGTTCAAATGGCTTTTCATTAACTGTAAAAGAACAAGGTTTAGGTCCCATGAAGGATAATGACTCTGTATAGGAGTGTAGGCATTACTGATGTTTTTCATACATTTCATATCTGACTGGTGAGTAAATATTGACTTATCAATTAGGTGGCCAAATGCAAATATCACTGACAGATGGACTTTAATTGAAGAATGTGATAGTCTCGATTCTTGAAGAAGAAGGTGTTTGAGATTAGATTGAATTGAAGCAGGTGAAGGAAGTATACCCTTTCCATCTGCCCACACTGAAAATCTCCTCCTTTTCAAATTATAAACATTTTTGAGTTGATTCCTTTCTAGAATTAAGATCTTGTATATCAGTGACCTGTCCTTTTCAATATTTACCACTTCACCAATATTTGGGTCATCTGCAAACTTTATCAGATATGATTTTATGTTTTCTTCCAGGTCACTGAGAAAAATGTTAAATAGTGTAGGGTCAATAAACTGTTCTTGACTCTACACTATACATTTGCTTTATGATGATTCTGCATTTACAATTATATCTTGAAACCTCAATTAGTCATTTTTAAGCCATTTAATGTGTGCCAACTTTTTACCAGCCCCTACAATCCTAAAACAGTTTTAACAACAACATAACTATACCCGTGAAACAACAATGAAGACTAACACATTCTCATCATTGTGTAAATATAAAGCTTTAGCCCACTGAGCAGAGAGCCTGTCTCCTCAGAAGCTACTCTTCCATTTCACTGTTTCAAATATTTATCACCAGGAGCAACTCTTGTAGGGCTGAGCAACTGGAAATTCAATGGGAAATCCACACCACTTACTGGTGGGGTCTGATGCATATCTAATCTCTGTGTTCCTTGCCTACTGCAGTCTGAGTAGAAAGGTTCACAGCATCCAACTCCTGAGGGTAATGAAAGACTTTCCATTGCTTTCCAATAGCTACTTAATACATGAAATACTCAACTACAACAGATTCTCAGCTGTTGGTAATAGCTTTATGTCTTTACAAAAATCTCCCTTGCATTTTCTTGAAAAGATGCTTTTAACAGTACTTATCTATTTTGCAGTAGCACACTTGCAAACTCCAAAAATAATTTTACAGAGAATATGTATTATACTCATAACATTACAAAAGATGGGATTAAAGGCTAGTGTAATGATGCCAATGGGAAACGATATAATTAAGGTCAAGCTGGTATTTCAAGTAGAAACACTGAGTCTGAAGTATTAGTATCACAACCACTTCACTTTGCTTTGGGCTGAAACGGGGTACACAGATTAATAGCATGACTTTATTTATTTATTTCAAAAAGGTTTTGAAAAGCTAAACATTTTAGTCAGATCCCAGGGAAGAAAAAAGAATATGGATGTATATATGGATGCACTTTTTCCGAGCTAAAATGAGGATTTAATTTTCAATAATGCATGTTCAGGCATCTGGAACTCCAACCACCTCAGGGTAGGTGCACCCACAACTTCCACTAAGTAAAAAAAGAACAGATAAAAACACCCAAGGTATGTATGTTTGAAATAAAGCTCCTAAACAAACTTTAATTATATGAGTACCTATTGTTTAAGGAGATCCCTGCCTCACAGTAAAATTTCATTCTTGTGCAGAGTGCCAGTATACATTCTAAGCAGCTCCAACGTCCCACATAAGCCATTAAAACAAGGCTTAAGTGGGACCTACGGTGTTAAAGTCTTGTAGTGGTGGTGCTCTACACCTGGTTGAATAAGCCCTTTAGTGCACAGGATGGACAGTTCTCATTAAAATCATCAAGTTATGTTTCCCTGCAAACAGAAGGTGTGATTGCAACACATGTAGATATATCCAAGCCAGGGCCGGAGACAGGGTGGTACAACGGTTACAGCTGTACCGGGCCCCGGACTTCAGGGGGGGCCCCCTGAAGTCTGGGGCCGGTACAGCTGTAACCGTTGTTGCCGGGGCTGTGAGCGAGGCGCGCTCACCAGCCCCCTCCCTCGGCACCCAGCAGCCAGCCCCGCCTCCCTTTGCTTCTCCCGGCAGCCAGCCCCGCCCCCCTTTGCTTCTCCCGGCCGGCCACGCGGTCGCAGCACATGCCGGGGTTGGGACCCGCTGGAGGTAGGAGACCGGCCGGGGGGGGGGGCGGGAGGAAGGAGATCGGCGGGGGGGGGCCGCGGGAGATCGGTGGGGGGGGCCCGCGGGAGGCAGGAGATCGGCGGGGGGGGCGCGGGAGGCAGGAGACCATCCGGGGGGGCCACGGGAGATCGGCCAGGGGGGGCGCAGGAGGCAGGAGACCAGCCGGGGGGGGGGCGCTGGAGATCGGCCGGGGGGGGGCCGCGGGAGGCAGGAGACCGGCGGGGGTAGGGTGACCAGACAGCAAGTGTGAAAAACTGGGACAGGGGGTGGGGGGTAATAGGAACCTATATAAGAAAAGGACCCCAAAATCGGGACTGTCCCTATAAAATCGGGACATCTGGTCACCCTAGGCGGGGGTGGGTAGTGGTGGGAGGCAGGAGATCGGCGGGGGGGGGGGGCGGAAGGCAGGAGATCGGCGGGGGGGCGCGGGAGGCAGGAGACCGGCCGGGGGGGGCGGCGGGAGACCGGCCGGGGGGGGGCGCGGGAGGTAGGAGACCGGTGGGGGGGGCGGGAGGCAGGAGACCAGCCGGGGGGGCCGCGGGAGACCAGCCGGGGGGGGCGCGGGAAGTAGGAGACCGGTGGGGGGGGGGGCTCGGGTGGCGGGAGATCAGCCGGGGGGGGGCCGCGGGAGGCAGGAGACCGGCCGGGGGGGGGCGCGGGAGATCGGCCGGGGGGGGCGGGAGGCAGGAGAGGGGGAGGGAGCGCAGGCGTCAGGAGACTGGCCGGGGGCGGGGGGGCCGGGGGCGGCGGGAGATCGGCCGGGGGGGGCCGCGGGCGGCGGGAGACCGGGGGGGGAGGGCCCCCGTACGGTCTGCCGTACGGGGCCCCAAAATTCCTGTCGCCGGCCCTGATCCAAGCTAACTCAAGTAACAATAGCAGTGAAGCTGCAGCAGTGCAGGCAACTGTACAGGTTAGTCCCAACTACACAGGACCCTGTGTTGCAGAAGCAGAAAGATTTGTAATAAAGGATACAAAGAACTGCAGGAAAAAAAAAAGGCTGGTGTCATGGATAAGTCAATTAACTATGACCCAAGACAACGTGGTTCTATTCAATGTGGTTCTATTCTTGAATTTTCCAATATGTGATTATAGCAATTTACATACACTTCCCCCACACACCAAAGGACTATGAATAGTGTGTTTCTCTTCTTCTGGGTCCCTAACCTGGAACATGTAGGGCCTGATTTTCTGAAGTAATGAGCACTCAACAACTACAGCTGGAATCAATGTGAGCTGTGGATTATGAGCATCTCTACCAGTCTCTAGGCATGGACATCATTAACTGGCATTTCCTAACTTTTGAGTACTTGTTTTTGGAAACTATATAAGGTTCTTTTAACACAGGTCCCATTTCTGCCACACTTATTCTTTGAAAGCCTCACCCAACCCCCACTGAAATCAGTGAGCTTTGGATCAGGATTAAGGACTAGTATTTTACTTTATGAGAGGTTGCATTCATAGAATCTTAGAACTGGAAGGGACTTTGAGAAGTCATTTAGTCCAGTCCCTGCACTCAAGAGAGGACTAAGTATTATCTAGACCATCCCTGACAGGTATTTGTCCAACCTGCTCTTAAAACCCCCCAATGAAAGAGATTCCACAACCTCCCTAGGCAATTTATTCCAGTGCTTAACCATTCAGACAGATAGGTAGTTTTTTTTAATGTCCAACCTAAACCGTCCTTGCTGCAATTTAAGTCCATTGCTTCTTGTCCTATCCTCAGAGGTTAAGAACAGCAATTTTTCTCCCTCCTCCTTGTTACCTTTTAATAAAATGTTGGTTTTATTGGGTGAAATTCACTTCTACGGAATATTCTAAAACCATTGTCTTCCAAAAAGCTTTCCCACAATTTAACACCCTGCCCTTAGACATCTATGGTTGAATATTATATACAAACAAATACTCCTTCTGCCAGATAGTAACTTCACAAAGGGTTTTGTTGCCAGATCCTGAAAATGTTCTTTTATTATCTATTTATTAACATTTGTCCTAGAATCAGACTGACGGATTAATCTAGAATAGAACATCAATCCTTTATTGTAGCTCCGGAAAAAGACTTGCTAGAAGATTAAAGGCTTTTTTTGTATTCACTTGTTTCCTCATCAAAGAACACCCAGTCAGCTTGTTTGTCTCACTACTGAATGATCTAATTTAAGATATAATTGAACAATTGTTTTGGTTATATACCAGTTACCAAATCTTAGCACAAGACAGTTTATAGTATAAACAAAGAACAACTTTGTCTTACAGCCTTCAGATCCATAATATTTCTGAAATGCAGTTAAGACGTTTTTCTTCAGTTTACAATTGCTGGAATTTATGGGTGAGTAACAATGAAAATGTGGGAGGGGGTTGTTTGTTTTTACAGAGTGTAAAAAAAGTTCAGCTAATAATATTTTGGTTTTATTTATTTTAGTTTTTTCAAAGTGAACTAACTATATAGGAGTGATCTTGGAATTTTCATTTAGGAAAGGATTCCTTGGACTTCAAGAGCAGTTATATACCGTACACATGCATATGTATTGATGGCTAGGGTTCTAGATGATCTTATGACAATTTTTCTTGAATTATATGGCTCAGTCCTGCACCCGCTGAAGCCAATGGAGTTTTGCTATCGACTTCAATAGTAACAGGAACAAGCCTATAATGAGCAATTAGAATAAAATGTCCTAAACAGAATGTAGAGTAATTTAATTCAATGGTTCGGTACAGAAAAGGTGGAGAAAGGTGATCTTTTGCCACCACACTAAATATAACCACTTCAAAAATGAATAGGGTTTTATCAAATCATGCTTCTCACATTTGCTTTCTATCCAATATGTGACCTTCCTCTTCTTATTTAGGAGCTCTGCATGGATCTCTGTTTCCTGTGCTGGTAATATTGAACCTGTCCTCCCATTCTTGAATTGCAGATTAATGATCATAATTATAAAGCAACAGCTAGGTTTTCTTTTCTTTTCTTTCCCTTTCTACTCCCACCACCATCTCCACTAATGGTGTGGATGATGGTACTCTGGCAGCAAAAAGAGCTAATATTTACAAAAATGTATAATACATTTAACTTCCTGATAAAAGTTGTGAATATTTTTTAAAATCACTTTTAATAGCACTTAGGTGAGAAACTGCACACTAACAAATTTCCTGAGACTACGGGGAGCCTTGTTGCTTCAGTGCTCTATCATGAATCTCACAAATTCAGCTTCTATGGGAGAACTGTGCCCCCTCCCTCCCCAAACCCCATCTTCTCCGAAAAAAGATTTTGGGTTCAACCTAAAACTATATTTTTCATTTGGGGCCCAATCTAGCTCCCAATAAAGTCAATGAGTATCTTTCCATTGACTTTAATGGGAGTTGGATCAGGTGTTTAGGGCCTGATCTAAAGTGTATTGAAATCAATGGACATCATTCCATTGATTTTGAACGACTTTAGACCGGATCTTATTCATGGGCCTATTTTTTCCATAGTACTACTTTTTCTCATAATATATTTATAAGAAATGCCTTTTCCCCTTAATTCCTTTGGCTATTCTGGCTATTCATTCTCCATCATTGCTGCTCTTACTGCTGCTGACAATCTTTAGTGGAGAGCGTATTCTTGATGGGTTGCTTTTCCTCCTTTTCCATGTCTAGTAATATTTTTGGTTTCTTTCTTTAATCCTTGGATCTGTGACCAAGCATTTGGAAAGTCACATTGGCTACTTCTTGTTTCTTGCTTTCCTTTTCTCAGAAGGACTGAGTTTCAGACAATCCAGTGTAGATAAGGACTCAGCTGTTTCCGGGGTTTCTCAAAACCCCTTTGGTCTACAAAACTGGGCTGGAAGTTTTCTTAGAACAGTCCCTCTCACACATATTCCTGCACTTCCAGTCCCAGGGGGAAAGAGAATGAAAGATATCTGAAAATGGGGAGAAGAAACAGTTTTGAAAATCATAACATGTTTTGCGGGGCCGGGGAGGGGGGGGGAAACGGACGGGGGAGGTTGGTCTGATGGATGGACAGGGGGCCAGACAGGTTCTTGCTTTCTCAAATTTGATTTACATGTGCCTATTAACAACAGGTTTTAAATCCACATTAAGGATTCACCCTGGCAATGAAGGACAGAACCATCACTATAAGTTTCACCACAAAATTCATGGGTTTTGAACTGTTATAGGATTTGCTGTGAGATTTCTTTTTGTTTTCCTAGCATTTATTCCAAAATCTGCCTTGGATATGCGAGCAAACTTTGATTTATGGAATATTTTATATCCCCCTGTGGATTACACATTGTATTTCTTTGGCACCCATGTATGACTTTTAGAAACTCAGAAAAAAAGTTAAACATACAAAAGCCATTTTAGAATTATAGGATCTTATAATTAGATAGAGAGATAGGGAGAGAGATAGATATGGTCTTTGTAAAGAAAAATTCACTCACAAATCATAACATTATGCATCAAGTTTCAACCCTGAGCAACTTTATAGGGCTGAATTATAAGACCCTATAAAACAGTTTATAATGGAAATGCTGGCAAATGTTTAAATATAGCAGCATCAGCGTGAGCAACTAAAACATGTGGAAATCCAAAAATTGAAACTTGTTTTTTCAGTTGATATTTTGACATCTTGATGTCCTAGTGCTGCTCGGTCAGGATTTTCCTAATCTTCCCAGAGTGTGAAGGTAACAAATAATAAGGAGGACTTGAGGTGTACATTGCTGGTAATCACTCAGATAGCATGAGATACAATAGTAACATACAATACTGATGTCAAGACTATAGATTCTGTTTTGAAAGTTTCTTCTTGTCTGGGTATACTGAGCAGCTATAGGAATAAATTATCTATATTCTTTTGGTATTTCACATGCTTTCCCAGACTTGTTTTTGTACACGACCTTCCACTTTTGCATGGATTTAAATTTTGTTTGTTTGTTTTAATGCTAGAAAAAAAAGAGGACTTTGGTTATGAATACTTGCAAATAACACATTGGATTTCTGGGTAGAGTCTTAGCAGAGAAAGGAAGTGAGCTAGATTTAGCAAAGAAATTATAAATCTTATCACACACATTTACCCAAGCCAAGAAGAAATTCTAAGACTAAACCATGGAAAAGAAAGTGAATTAAGGTAAGGTAAGTATCTCCCTCCACCTCCACCACCATATTGAGAATATTAAATGAGGACTCTGACAGATGGAAATATTTAGAGTGGAGCCTACAGAGAACATGCAATATTATCAAAATGGATTCTGCTCCACTTTTTTAAAGTCTCAGATGCTTCCATCTGAAAGGGCTCTGTTATAATATTTTCCATTCATGTATTTTACATTGACAAGGGACAATGAAAACCAAAGTTTAAAACCATAAAACACTATATGTGCAAAATTTTAACACTGGGATTTGAAGTGCCCAGTTTTCAAGAAATATCAGGTTGCTTTGAATTGAACTAAATATTATCCAGTAAAGCCTGTGGGTTGAAATAGAGACATCTCACAATTCTGAATTCGGGACAGATTTACTCTCCTCCCAAAAGACCACTAAAGAAAAAAAATATCAGCAATCATAGAGAATATGAAACAGAGAGCTTAGGATGCCAGGTTCTGTTCCTAATAATAATAATAATAAAAAATACATTTTTGGAACAATTCATCTGTCAAGTTGGAGGTTATTAGACTTATGGCTCAGATTGGGTTCAAAATGTATTCTTATTATAGCTGATTTTCTTGAATGTGAAAAATAGATGTTCACTTTGGAGATTAAGAGGAGCTCAAATTTAGTCAGAATGACTGTGTTACTTATAGTATAAAATTTGTCTGATCAGCACACTATACTGGGAGATTAATTAAAGTAATTATTCCATTCTGTGAGTTGTGATCTGGCTTTATTACAAAGTAATCAGATTCAAAAGCACATCAAACTTTAAATCACTTCTTTGTGTATATTTAAAACAGGATAATATCAGTGTTTCATCACAATTTATGGTGGACTATTAAATGTAGGGGAAATTTCACAATGCAGAATATTAAGGGGTCACAATGGAGAGGTCTAAGGCACATTTCGGAATTCCTAACAATACAAAACAAACAAACAAAAAAACCCCCAAAACCACCACCTCACATTTCAAGCAGCTTCACCTACAAATATTTCAGTGAAAAGATTCCAATATGGTATATTTACAGGTACCAATCATGTTCAAATTTGGTATATTAAAATAGCAAATGTACTGTACATTATCTCTCTCTCTGAGCAAAACTGGTACATGCCATTCAGGGCTGTTACAAACATCTCCTCACTAGCAGGATCCATCTGAAATAAGGCCAATATCTAAGAGGATTATTAATAAAGATTATACTGCCACCATACTCTCTTTGTATTCATTATTCAGAGCAGAAAAATAGTCCCTGATATTTCTTACAGACTTGGTAAAGGACCACATGATGTCAAAGGGAATCACAGCAAATCAATCCTTCTCATATTTCCTTATTAAAATATATAAAATAAATTATCATGGTAGACTGGAATAAAAAGGAATTACTGCAGCTACCAAAAATAAAGGTATGAAGTAATGACAGATATGGTAAAAAACAAAACACAGAAACAAACATACAGAGCACCAGATGTGCAGTTGGCATAAACCAGTACAGCTTCACTGACTTCATTGGACCTACCCTGGTCTACACTAGCTGAGGAAACCATGCCCATTGCCTAATACTAGTAGCTGAAAGCCCACAATGTTGTATTGGTGTAGCAGTTGGGTCAAGTAATCCATCATCTTTGCAGTCTTCCCCATACAACGAATGGAATTGTTTGAATGTAAAACTAGCTGCAGAGTAAAGATGGTGGTTGGTTGAATCACTGTAATCTAGGACTATTGACATGACATAGATACATGTCTAACTACTGCAATACAAATTCCAGCCATCACTCGACTATTGATATTCTGAACAAACAAGAACTCTCAACTATGCTTGTAGCTGTTTGAATGACTTCATGCTGACTCAACAGAAATTCTCAGGCTCAGAGTGGCACACAGACTTGTGACAGTCCTAGAATTTTATTATATAGAGTATTTATGTCAGCTGGCTTTTTACACTAATTCACTCATGACCCTTTTCATATTAAGAACATAAGAATGTCCTTACTGGGTCAGATCAAAGGTCCAGCTAGACCAGTATCTTGTCTTCCGACAGTGGACAGTGCCAGGTGCCCCAGCAGGAATGAACAGAACAGGTAATCATCAAGTAATCCATCCCTTGTTGCTCATTCCCAGCTTCTGGCAAACAAAGGCTAAGGACACCATTCCTGCTCATCCTGACTAATAGCTATGGATGGAACTATCCTCCATGAATTTATCTAGTTCTTTTTTGAACCCTGTTATGGTTTTGGCCTTCATGAGATCCTCTGGCAAGGAGTTCCACAGGTTGACTGTGTGTTGTGTGAAGAAATACTTCCTTTTATTTTAAACTTGCTGCCTATTCATTTCATTTGGTGACTTCTAGTTCTTGTATTATGAGAAGTAGAAAACAACACTTCTTTATCTACTTTCTCTACACCAGTCATGATTTTATAGACCCTCAATCATATTCCCCTTAGCGGTCTCTTTTCCAAGCTGTGTGTGGTCAAAGGTGAAATAATGCTAAAACTATGGCACACACAAATCCTAGAAACCAGGCCACATGTTTAGATACTTCACTTTAAGTATCCATGACTGAAAATTTTGGCCTGTGCTTCATAATTTAGAGACACTTTTCTCTTTCTTGTAAATGCAGAAGGCTCATTATGGTTAAATTAGTCTTCGTATATTTCTGATGATAAAATAGTTGACACAAATATAATTTTCAACTATTTCTGATGAGATGGAAAAAATGTCCTTTTTTATAGCTGCAATTCCTTATTCTTTACATGGGAAATGGAAGGAAAACTCAGAAGTACATACAATTACTTAAGTACAGACACCTGCATTTCATACTCATATTTACTTTATAACTGACCTTGATTCTTTTTATCCCTCAAGTTCCTACCCTCCAAAGTCTTTCGAGTTCTTGTCTCCAAGAATCACAAGGTGCTTTTTTCCTGCACTTAGTTTCCCACTCTTAGTGTCATTGTACAGTTACGTGAAAGAATGAGATGTTTGGCATGAACAAGGGTTTGTATTAACTGTCATAAGTCTAGGAAATGAATTATACTAAGAGTGCAGTTTTGGGAATTTCCTGGAAAAAGATCAACAAGGAAACCAAAAAGTTTATTTTGCCCAAAAGCTATTCACATAACAATGAATGTCTTTCAAAGGTATACCTTAAATGGGAGCTTTACCTGCATACAATTGTGGCCTTGAAAGTCATTAATTCTTCCCTGTACTCTATGGATGAAGACTGAACTGGTAAAGATCTGTGTCAAGTATTTCTTCCCCCCTCCCCAAATCTATTGCATTGTACCTTTCACATGAGGTATTTATAGAGCCCATGTAATGTACTGTAGAGTGTTGTATTAGAAGTATTACAAAGTTGAATGGATTTCAGAATATGCATCTACAGCAGGGGTGGGGAACCTCCGGCCCGCGGTCCTTATACGGCCCGCCAAAGCCTCCAATGCCAGGGGTGGGGAACCTTTTTTCTGCGAAGGGCCATTTGGACCTTTATAATATCATTTGCGGGCCGGTCAACACCCCCCCCCCCCCCCCGAGGAAGCCCAGGCTGGCAATGGGAGTTGAGATGCCAGCTGGCAAGGGGCCAGCGGGGGAAACACCAAAGCAGTGGCAGGCAGAGTGCTTAGCCCTGCACTGCTTTGGGGTTTCCCCCGCTGGCCCCTTGCCAGCCGGGGTCCTGCCGCCTGCCCCAGTCAGCTCCCACTGTCAGCCTGGGTGTAGGGGGTGACCTTCCTTTACCCCCCCCCCCCAGCCCGCCCCATCTAGCCACCTTTCCTCCCCCACCCCTGCCTGGCCCGGCCCGGCCCATCCCACGGAACCTAACCTCCTCCCAACCCAGCTTCCTGCCCCCCATGCCTGACCCGCCCAGCCCAGCCTCCCCCCCACCAAACCTCCTTCCCTCCCGCACCCACCCCATCCAGCCTAGTCTCCTGCCCCCCCTCCCCGCCAGGCCTCCCCCCCCCCACCCCTTTGCCTGCCCCCCAGCCCAGCCTCCCCCACACACCCCGTTTACCGTCAGCTCCCCGCGGCTCCTCCTTACCCCGCCCGGCTAATGGTGGCCACGCGGCGCTGGCGGCTCCCCCAGGCGCTTCCCGGCCCCTTCGCAGAGCCGCCCCGGGCCGCCAGGTGGGGGCCGCTCCGCGTTCGGCAAAGGGGCCGGGAAGCGCCTGGGGGAGCCGCTGGCCAGGGACGCACGCGGGCCGGATGGAAGGCTTTGGCGGGCCATATAAGGCCCGCGGGCCGGAGGTTCCCCACCCCTCTTATAAAGGTCCAAATGGCCCTTCGCAGAAAAAAGGTTCCCCACCCCTGAGAATAGGCTTAGTTTGTAAGAAAATGTGGTTCTAATACATATTTTTAAATGAATGAATGCCTAATAAATACATTAAGAGAAATAAGAGTAAATTATATACAGAATCCTAATTATGTACTATAACATATTTTGGTGGTATTTTCCAAACATTTATTAGAAAAGCCACTTCTGCACTCTGTAAAAGCTTCTATGTATTTATCTTATAAATGCCCACCCTCCTTCTGTTTCCCTCTCAAAAATGGGTAGAACATACAGTATTGAAAATAACTTCCACATTTTCTCTTCTTGACATAACCAATATACATATCACTATTTTCCATTTTACTATATATCACATTTCCACACACCCAAATATAAACCAAAATATCACATAATACATGGTGGTTTCATCACAGGAAACAATTCAAAAGCTGTCATAGGCGATCACTCAAGGGCACAAAAAAAAAGTTGTTTGACAGAGGTGAGCTTTTACTATAGGTGAAGGAGCAAGCCTTATATTTGGGGATACTTTGGTTTGGTTTCTTTAAGAAAATAAATGGCTTAATAAGAGTGATGCTATGAATAATTCCATCTAGCTTATTTTACAATCATTCAATTTATTTTTTTGTAGGACAATGTCATGCTAATTCATCCTAAGGACATATGGGCCAGGGCAGAAGGAAGTGCAGAATTGGACTTAGAATTAGAGCTAGTGGATATCGTTTCAGCAACATTTTTAAATATATAAAATAGCTTATGGAACCAAACGAAAATGTTTACAGAAAAGTTGTGGTTCAGTAAAAATGTTCTACTTTTTCAATGTAAAACCAACCAGACAACAAAAAATTTAGGTTGGGGGGGGGGTGGGTTATACCCCTTTTTTGTAATTTCTTTCCCTTCTGCCAAAAAAAGGCAAGAAATAGGGGGGGGGCAAAATTAACCTCAAATCTTTACAGTGTCCCAGCTGCTATATATGGTAATTTTGGGCAGGATGATGAATACACCTCCACCTGAACCCCTCAATTCCCATTAAACCTCTGTAATCTAGACCCTGGAACATCTAGGCCACCTCTGAAGTGGCCCCACCAGCAATTAGGGGTGCCTGTTCTAAACAACAAAAAACTTCCGGAACCACCTTCTTTTCCCAAAACAACAACAACATTGGGAGAGTGAAGCACAGTGGACCTCTCTCTGGTTTTCAGTGAGGGAAGCCAGACACAGATACAATGATCTCAGCAGGAATATGTTTTAGAGGAGAAGGAATAATGGGTCGCAGGGTAGGAGAGGAGAGGCACACAAAGGACCAGGGAATGAGGAGGAGAGGGGGATAGAGATAATCACAGTAATGTTATATTTATAGTATAAAGGCTGTATCAGTCAATACATTTTCACCTTAATATCAATAGGCAAACTCTATTCAGCCCCATCAGCATATTCCCCTGTCAGGAATGAAGGCCCAAGCAGGCCCTTAGATGAAAGCCCACCAACTCTATGAAAACAGCTCAAATAGTCAGAGAGGAGGCAGGTCTTTTAGAAGTCAGAACCCCACAACCAGTTGTGGGAAGGCTGGGCTAGAGACCAACCTCTGTTTGCAGTTTTGGTTTTATGAAAATCTTTCTTTTTTAAACTGTGTAGAATCCAAAAGTCTAGAGAATAAAGTTTTTGGGAAAAGGACATGCTTAGTGAAATACTTTTTGTTGCATAACCAGGTGACCTTTTACACCTACCTACAGAGCTCTCTTTACACACTTTTTCTAGAATTATGAGGAGCTTGCAGGAGCTGTTTAGGGCAGCCAGATATCACAACCACGTGACATCATATTAAAAACAAGCAAAGTCTATGAGGGCATGAATGTGGTTTGTAATCTAACAATTTGACTCAGATTTTAGTCTACTCTTTGTTCATGGATTCCCAGACTATAAGACCAAAAAGAAACGCCTCTTTCCTCTCCACTTTTTCCCACTCAAAAGATGGTGCCCTTTCCTGTCAGATACAGATTTCACCATGGTCATCCATGTTTTTTTACATTTAGGCTAATCTACTGCAATAAGATTTGCCTGGGACTACTGAGGAAAGCCACCTACACGTGTCAGCTAATGCACGATCCAGCTGCCTGACTATGAGCAAAAATACCACCAAGAGTCTATCACAACTCTATTCTGCACCCTGCATAGTCTGTCAATCACCTTCTGGGTGAACTTCAAGGTGTTTATCTCCAAAGTCCTGTGTGGATTTAGTCCTGACTTGAGTGCAGGGGACTGGACTAGAAGATCTCTCAAGGTCCTTTCCAGCCCTATACTTCTAAGATTCAGTGGCCCAAGAACCAGATTATTTTGAGATTGCTTCTTCCCTCCACCATACCAGACACATTCATAAGATTAAGCTCACTGTTCTAAGAACAATGCTCAAGAGATCTTGGGGCAGGGTTTGCTTGGTGGCATGCATTCCAACCAGAAATACATCTAAGCATGGCACTAGCCAAACTCAGCAAATACTGTAGAACACATATCTTTGTCTGGACTTTTTGCTAACTGCAGACTTCAATACCATAGCATTACCATTATTAAACTTACCCTCAAGCTTTTCCTGTAGAACCCTGTCCTTGTACACGATAGTAAGAACCTCACTCGCTTCCTATGACTCAAATTTTGGGAAAAGCCATAACAAGGGACTTATCAAGTTGTTACCTTAATAGCCAATTGGCAGATCAAAAATTTACTATGAGTCTCTGTACTGAGGTACTTTGGATTTTGTGAGACAAGGCACACACACGTGGTTGTAGAAAGTAGATGAGTTTATTGGAAGGCCTCGGTCCCTCAAATAGGCGCTGAGGGGCCCGATTCTAATCAGCGCGACCGCAGAAAGGGTTACCTAGCACTTTGGAGCTGTTGCCAGGCTGGAAGAGCCCACGAGCAAATACGGGCATGGGCTTAAGTACACTTACACATTTGCATTTTATACATACTTATGTCTTATTTGCAAGCAACAAGCTGATTGGTTACACGCTGTTTTGCCTTAGTTTCCCCATTTGGTTTTCCATGCATTTATTCTTACACAGACGGGGTAAACACTCACACAGCTGGGAACAGTCTGGGAACTGTTCCCAAACACACAGATAACAGCAAGGTTAATCTTATAGCATCACTATGCACTCTTCTGGAGTTGACTTAGAAGCGTAACTACACTTTCTAGTAGGTGCCCGTCACAATGTTTTCCGGTCCTAACATCCTCAGAAGAAGCTTCCAAATGCTGAGAACTCATTAGGCTATACAGTGGTTTTCCAGTGGGTTCACTGGAAGCCCAATTGTTTGAAAAAAATGTGAAAATGAACTCGACTGAGCAGAATGAAAATGTGCTGTGAGGACCAGTCCTGTATTGGCAAGAAGAACTGGCTGATTGAGTAATTTTGTCTCTAACTTCTCTGATTCTATGGCTCTACAAGATTGCTAAAAGCAACTGACCCCATTTCCATTTCTGGTTATTTTGTGCTGAGTTTTTTTTTAAAACCTGTAATAAACACCTTTGCTCTTGGGATGAGGCTTTGTATGCCAAATTTCAGCCTGAAAAGAATATTTATAGCTAAACTATAAATCCCTGAAAACAGAGATTTATATTTACAATGGAAAGACTGATAAGCACTTACTGTAGCTATACTAGCAGGCGGCCATGCTATAATAAAGAAGTGTTATTTTAACAAGAGCACTTATAATGGCAGTATAATGTAGTTAGGAAAGAATGAACTTTACAAGGTGAGTGTAGAACTTAACACAAATTCTCAAGCCAAAAAAACAAATAGGCAACCTCAAGGAGAGTCTACTAAATACAAATTTGCTCATGGACCATGTGATTTTATGGACTTTTACCAAAAAGAAATGCAACCCACTATTTAATATTTTGGAGCCCTGAATAAATAGTGGCATTCTTACCCAAATTCATGGTTCCTAAGAAGAAATTTGTAACAGAATTCAAAAGATTTATAATCACATCTATGGAATATTATACTAATCTCTAATATAGGAATCAATTTGGATTTACAATTCAAATGGTTTCAAATCTTTCCATGTGTTTCATTTATGACAAAAATACAAACGTTGTGGAAGGAGTGACCACTACAGGCACTGGAAAAGATGCTAGATTACAATGGGTCCAGGATTTTGTCTCCTTGTCAACTGATGGGTTGCTATGGGTGAAATCACACCAGCAAAAGACAATGTAAAAATCAAGGCAAAAATTCACCCCGTATCTCCCATACATTAGCACAAAGCCCAGATAAATTGACCTTGTACAGGGAACTAGGCAAGAGTTCAGAGGACTAGAGCCACGCAGACCCCAACATGGAGGTAGACCAGAGATCTGACTAGAGATTAGAAGTTGACCTTCTGCAGCAACTATTTCCAGTCTATGGATTAGCATACCAACCATTGTCCCTCAACTCCTTGTATGGATGGCTTCTACATTTAGCTTTGAGGTGAAGTCTTGCTCAATATTCAGCAGTGACACCTACAGTAAATAAATGTGCAGCATTGATGGTATCAAAAGGGAATCCTACCAAGTCCTCCTCACTGCGAGGCAACCCCATCATGGGGCTTTAAGACCAAGTAGTGCAACAGCAGGTATATTTTAAAGGTACCTTTAGATTCCAACATGGATGCACAAGAATCCAGAGGAAAAACAATCACTATGAACACTAACTTGGTGAAAAGAAACTCCATAAATGTGTTGAACTGATAAAGAATGAGATCATATTTTTGTATTAGTATTTATTTAGGGAGAGTATAATGATATTCATAACCTAGAACCATGTTTTTCATGTTATGATGTTGAATGTTTTGTTAAAATGGGAGGCCTGGATCCAAACTGGACCGTTGTGGGAAGCTGCACTTTGTTCAGCTTGACAAATGCAGCAACAACTTTCCAACATGGCATGAACAAATATTTGGAGAGTCTATAAGTTAATACAGTAAACCCTCGATTTAACGGACCTCGATTTAACGGACTTCGGATGCAACGGACAACATTTCTGAGCAAGTCTGATGCATCCGAAATCCATTCCTCGTGGGCTGGCTGCCGGCTCCCGGCTGCCGCCCGGGTCCAGGCAGCGGGCGGGCTGGCTGCCGGCTCCCGCCTGCGGGCGGGCTGGCTGGCTGCCGGGTCCCGCCCAAGTCCCACCAGCGGGAGGGCTGGCTGACGGTTCCCGGCTGCCACCCGGGTCCCAACAGCAGGGACCCAGGCGGGCTGGCTGACGGCTCCCGGCTGCTGCCTGGGTCCCAGCAACGGGCAGGCTGCGTAGCTGCCGCCCCGACCCTGTGGCGGGCGGGCTGCTGCTCCGACAGCTCTTTTTTATTATTATTATTAAATAACGGACTTTTTGATTTAACGGACACCCCCTCACCCGAATTAGTCCGTTAAATGGAGCTTTTACTGTATATGCATCCCATTGGTGGATGACATCCTGAAGTATAGCTGGTTTTGACCATTGCGTAGGAGATGTAAGAAAAGTGTTTTAAGTAACAGCATGGTGTAAAACTAAAAGTCTGATCTGCGTCACATTTTTAAAAGAGAAATCCAAGATTACTATTGAGTGAGGATGACCCTCAGGATGTGGCACCTATTCACTGCTTGAAGCAAGAGAGACTAGAAACCCTACAAAAGGTCCAAAAGCTAATGCATTTCCTGGGATACTATCACAAGCTTTTGAGGGACCATTCACACATTGCTAAGGCCTTATAAGACCTTTTTCTGTGCCTGTGTATTTGCCCCATCCTTTTATTCAGAGTGTAACACCAACAGTCTGAGAAATATAGATTCACTACATAAAAATGTAGAGATTAGCTGGTCAATGTATTTTGTTGTCTCATTTCCAGATGTAGAACACTATGACATAGTAAAAGGATCAAAAAATCACTTCCAAAGTCAAGGACCAAGAGTGAGAGTGTAGCCAATGAGAGAGCTGAGAGCCTGACTTCAATGAAAGCTAATGACATTTAGCAGCTGCTCAGCAGGGTTAAGTGTTCAGTTGTTCAGCCCCTGTTGTTGAATGCTGGTATTGATTTTATCGCAAAAGTGACTAATCCACTTCAAAAGGAGGGCAATGCTTCACCCCACAATGCTCACACAATTCTCATTAAAACCAACAGGAACGGTGCACATGCATTCAAGGAAAGAATTTTGTTTCTCTGTGCATGTTTGCTCCATTAAACAAACCTCTCTACTGTGAAAACTATAGGCCTAATCCAACACCCATTGATGCAAATGGAAAATTCATGTTGACTTCAGTGGGTCTTACATCAGGCACTATGACCCTAAATCTTGCGCTCAAGGCATAGATTTTCATTGACTGAAGTGGGAGTGAGTCACATTAAGTGGCTGAAGGACCAGGGCTTTTATAACATCTCATTAAATGGGATACAACAAAATTCATATTGAATCTCTTTAATAAATGTTTTTCTTCAGAGACACAAGCTACTGGTTTATTCATTATGAATATTTACATCTTTTTCTGTTTTTTTTTAAAAAAGGTGAATTTAGTGCAGCAAATTATTGCATGTAAATAATAGTTAATTCAAGTATGTTTTTTTATCAAATAAAAATTATCATCAGCTTTATTGGGGGAAAACTCCAAAGGAAACATTAAAAAAAGTTAAAAAGAGAATTTTAAGGAACATACTTTTAAATATTTATAAATATTTTTAATGTTTTCAAAACACACAGCATGGTAGAGAATTAGAACCTCTTTCTTCTAACATCGAAAAAGGAACTTTATTACCATGAGGAATATAGAATTATTTGCAAACTACTTTGCCTCTTTCCCCCTGATTCATTGCAGTGCTTTGTCTAAATCAGACCCTCCTCCAGCTTGGCTTCCACATCTACAATTGTAAAGAAGCAGACAGCTACAAACCTAGTAGCATTAGGTATATATTAGAACCCTAAAGCATCTATTTCTTTTAAAACAGATTGACATCTTTTAATCTTGTTTTATACCACCTGAATTCAGAGACTGCAAAGACCTTTAAATACTCTAGTCTATCCTTAATTTCTATAGCTTTGTCCAATCTACTTTCTAACTTGTTTTTTCTGTGCCTGTGTTTGTCTCTTTTCTGTGTTTTCTTTTTTTTTTTTAATAAAGTGCCCTGTAGGTTTAAGAGGTTGTGTCTGCTTCCCTGGATCTCTTTCCAGAGACAGTTCTGAGAAAAGTTATTAAAAGTAAGCCATATTCTAGATGTAAGAAGGTCGCTTAAAATCTCCAGGGTTTGTTTAGCCAACTGTCAAACTATACTGACTTTATTCTTGCTTCAACAGGGCAAACTAGCAGAGAAGTCAGTAACTTTAGAAAATTGCCATCAGTAAGCGATTCAGATATGTAATCCATCACCAAAGATCCAGTGGGATTCCAACATGATAACATTATTTGTGGGATCATTAGACATTGTTCTTCATCTCTCAGCCAGGCCTACTTTCCAATGCACACATTTATTCACTAAAGGCTCTATTCATTTTTATCATGGAAACAGGAACACATTAATACTGAAAAAGCGTAACAAATGTGTACTCATCTGATTTGTTCAGAATTTATTCCTGCTAGGAAGAGGAGTTATCTGCATAGCATGTATGGCAATCAGGTCAGTGAACATCCTTATTAAAAAGCCCAGTTCATGTCCCTGACCCCCCAAGTACCACCTTAAATGTCCACTTTGTTGTTCTGGACATGGAGGACTTGTGGAATATGAACCCTCTAGTGACTGAATGAGCTGTTGTTCCCCACTTGGCCACATGTGCTCCTGGGTATCCAGAAGAGGTCTGAATGTGGTCCAAAAAGAACATCAAGCTGTATATCAACCTTGAATCCACATTTGTAGTACAAGATTTTAGTTCAGTTTTTGGTAAGCTTTGAATAAAACTCATGTTAGTACAGATGGCAAAATCCAAATGACTTTCAGTTCTTTATCTGTAAAATGTGGATAATAGCACTTCCCTACTTCACAGGGGTGTTGTGAGGATACACACATTAAAGAGTGTGAGGCACTCAGATACCATGGTGATGGGGACCATATAAGTACCTAAAATAGATAGGTTGCTCACAAAGGAATCAAAGCGATTAAGGCCCCAATCCAACAAAGCAGTAAATCACTTGATAAACCTTAAAAATATGTCTCACTGAAGTCATTGGGTCTACTTGTGATCTTAAGGTGCTGAAGTGCTTTGCTGGATTGGGGCCTAAGTCTTCAAGGAACTAAAATGTTTTCCTTGCTATTGTAAAATGCTTATAAGCTGGGTGGGGGATTAGCATCTAGAACGTTATTAAAGGCTGTTTAATTAGGAAACATGAAGGGGTGTTCACCACCCACTGTCCCTGAAGGAGATAAAATGGCTCAGAAAGGCACAACTTGACAGGATGAGGTGGGTGAGGTGTAAGTTGGCTATACAGCCCCAGTGGAACCTGAAGCCCAGTTGGCTGGCAAGAGGAGGGGCTTGCATAAAGCCAGGGAGAGGACACTGGAAAGGAGCTGCAGTGGGAGAGGGCCTTAGCTGCTGACTGTAGGGTCCCAAGGTTGGAACCCAGTCTAGAGCACAGGCCTACTTTCCCCTATCAGCCACTGGGTGAATGGCATGAACAGGACAGTGGACTTTGAAGACTGTCTGAGGCAGTTTCTTTAGACAGACATTGATATCCTGAAAAAGGGGCAAACTATAGGGACCTGGTCAGGGGGCTAAGCTCTGAAGAGAAAGCATTGCAGCTTGTGGGGTGTAAGAGAGGTCACAAGAGCTGAGAAACCGCAAGAGAAGATGTCATGCCAGTAGTGAACTTATCCCCAGACATGCTACAAGGAGGCACCCTAGAAGTGAGTAGAGCAAACCCCATGACAGGAAGAACCGTCAGTTCTTCCAAAATGACTGGCTGTGACAGAAGATTAACTCTTTAACATTGCTCCATGTGCCTTGGTGAAAATGCTTTGTCCTTCTAAAAACCTCGATCATTCCCCATTTTCACCCCCTTCCCCTTTGAAGCCCTACTCTGTACTTGCCCTCACACTCACTGAGAAAAACTAGATTGGACTAGGCCCATCAGTGAAAAACTTTTTTCACTTTGCTGCTGACTCCTGAGGTAATGGTAGAACACGGCAGTGTTTTCTGAAGTGCTTGATAGCCCATTAGACTGTCAAGATGACATACCAGGTACTTTATATGGGGTAGTTCTGGAGCTGTATTGTGCCCCATGCGTACATTCATCAGTACAGAAGTGATTAATCAGCAGAGGGATATGGAAAACAGAAGGAGGAATGGGATGTGGTTACCACTGTATAATGAACAATACAAGTGCTCTGCCTTCCCGCAGCCCCTTCTGGCACTTCAGTGATAATTTTATTAGAAAATGTTGATGCCTTCTTTCTTTTCCTTGGCTGGCCTGTTTCTCTTTTGTAAATTCTTCCTACATATTGATGCTGGCAGAGACTTGAGCCAGCTGGTAATGGTTTTGTTCCTGTAAAAAAGGGATTGTGTGTCCTTGACATGTTACTAGATTAAATAAATATTCCCTGAGAATAATGTGAGCCTAGAGGCTGCAACTTTTAGTTCTCAGACTAGGACAACTGGATGTAGAATATTTGATAGCTAGATGCAGCTTGTTTTATAAGACTGAGTGAGAAATTCCACATGACAAACGTATACATTTATTAACCATATATTTACAGGATATCCCAATTTAACTTGACAACTCTACCAGCAAATATCACGGGGAGCCCAAAGATATTACAGGGTACATATGACATGACAATACAGTTCTAGTAGGAGCTAAATGTGAATAATTTTTGTGTTTTAATACTGTAAGCAGTGTGATCACTAATGTTCTATAGATAATAAATAACATCTGTTTTACTGATTGGAGTTATATATATTCTTATAACCATGGATTTGAATTTCTACTTTTGATCTGATGTGCCTGGAGTAGCCCTCACTGGAAATGTGAATGTCAGGGCAGGTGAAGAAAGGAAGAGTAGATACTCCCAAGACTGGTTAGTAACACTGAAGTTAAACTCCCGAATCAGTCACAAACTGTGTTTCTGATGCTACCACACTGGTTATCAAGAAGCAAAACAGAAATGACACAGCCCCCTTTATTGCATTCCAATTCTCTGGCTGCCAGTCAGCACCTAGGACTGGGTAGTTATTTAAAAAACTCTGCTCACATATTCAAAATGTTCTTCTGACCCCAAAGGGGGTCAGTATACCAGTATACCAGGTCAGTATAGGTTTGGATCTTACCCAAAATACTACACTGCCAGCCACTCCTTTAGTGTCTAAAACTAAATGTTTATTATAAAGAAAGAAAAAAAAGAGAGAACAAGAAGAGAGCAAAACAGTCACATGCAAACAAAGATTTCAAAGTCCACCAGATTCCTAGCAGTATTGGTAAATTTGCTGGCTTAAAAGTATTTCTGGAATACCCCCCACAGTTTGGATGGGTCAGTCAGTCCTTTAGTCAGAGCTTCGTTTTTAGCAAGATTAATCCAGTGGTAAGAAGCTAGAATGAAGACAAGACGCAGGACCAAAGACAAAATGGAGACGATGAAGATGCCTTTTATAGTCTTTTGCCATGCAGCCTGATTTCCTTTGTTCCAAACACAACATGGCCTGGAAGCCTTAGAGTTATGTCCATAGGCATGCCCCTGCATGCCTTGGTGAGTTATAAGGTGTATCCCTTGCCTTCTGCCAATGGGTCAGTTGTATAGCTGATGTCCCTTAAAGGGCCATCAAGCAGATTCCGTACAGGATCACACTGCTGTATAGTCCCGTGGATTAAAACAAAGTCTATTCTTTCTGGAATATGTTGTCATTTGATATTTGATGTTCTGAGACTGATCTTTCAAGTGCAAAGCAGTAGCAGTAATGTTAAGACAATAGTAATGTAATAATGTTTTGGGAAAGAAGGAGAAAATATGATTCATCCAGGTCCATTCATCAAACTAAATAGTCTTTGTCACTTATTTAGTTATCTAGTTAAAATACACCTATCCAAAGCACAGAGTACATGTATAAAATACATAATTTTAAAAATCTACACAACACACAAACAGAATCAAGTCCACCACTAAAAACACTCCTCTTTGAAACTCAGCTTTTCCCAGCTCACCATCTCTCCACTCAGCAATCTCCACCAGAAAATGCTTGGACAGAACAGATAAGGTGTATTTTTTGTTTGTTTCTTTGGGTCCCTAAAACAAATTTATTTTTTAATATATTTATATTTGCAGAATCTCCCACTGTCTGTTTGATATAAATACAACATAACCATCCTTTGTAACACAAAAATTGTTGCACTAGATCAGACAACTGGTCCATTTGTATTCTGCTTCCAGTAGTGATCCGTATCTAATGCTTCAAAATATGACAAAACACACCTTTAACATAGCTAAGCACGGCCCTGACAGATATACAGATGGACTTAACTTTATGTAACAAGAGTAGTTCTATTGACTTCATTGGGACTACTCACAATGTGAGTTGCAGGCTTGAGGTCCAGCTGTGCACTGTTTATGGGAGGAAGGGGAAGAGAAAAAAAATCTTCCTCACCTCACCTGTGCTGTTCTATCAACTGTTTCATTCACTATTAAAACAGAAAAGATCCAAGGTTAAAAACAAAATCATTGACTTTTCAAGAAAAAAACTTTTTATTGCCCAAAGTCACCATAGTTGATGGAGCAAATTTCCCTCCCTAGTCTGCAAGAGCATTTCTATATAGAAAGAAGAACCCCCACCCTCTCCAGAGCCAGACCTTTCCATTCACCTTGAGCAGACAAATTCTACTGCAACAAATGGCAGGAATAAAACACCAAAGCTTGGCCCCTAATTAGCATTTTATTTTTCCTGGAGTACACTGCAAACCTCATATGAACTTGCAGGTTGGCAACTGAGTTTTAAGAGCTAGATTGAGTGAGCCTTGGAAATCTTGATCCACAGAACAGACACAGTGTAGGATGTGACAGGGCAAATTTCCCAATGTCACAATTCCAATGTGCCTTAATTCTGCTCTAGAGGGACCTCTCTTAGGGATAGAAGATATTCCTGTCTTCATGTACATTTTATCCAGGGATCGGCAGCCTTTGGCATGCGGCCAGCCAGGGTAAGCCCCATGGTGGGCTGGGCTGGTTTGTCTACCTGCCGTGTCTGCAGGTTCGGCCAATTGCGGCTCCCACTGGCTGCGGTTCACCACTCTAGGCCAATGGTGGCTGCAGGAAGTAGCGTGGGCCAAGTGACCACTGAAAAATAACCAACAACTTTCAGCCACAGCACTTTGGGCTACACTGGAACATATACTCTAGAGGCTTAGTATCCAAATATCACATTGTATTCCAGAAAGCCTTTTTAGTTCTCAGCATGGCTGTGGAATGTCTGCCAATTAGTACAGTAGCCTCCCTCAGAGAAACAAACAGTGGATTTTGCAGGTAACTCAGTGGCGTTCCCAGAAGTCACTGTTAAAGGCCCATATTACACATATGTTCAAGGATTTAAAATAGCTATAAGTATAAAGGATCAATGCAGGACTCCAGACTTAGAAATGAAGGGCTTAAATCAGGCCTGAACAACATGTGGCCCGGAGGCCACATGCGGCCCACACGGGCTCACTGTGTGGCCCACGGGGAGTGAGTAGAGGTGGGACAACCCAAGCGGGGGGGTTGGGTGAAGCGGATGGGGATGGGGCAAAGGTGGGGCTTTTCAGCCCGCAGCTGGGTTTTTTTCAGTAATGTGGCCCTTGCTGCTTTCCGAGTTGTGCAGGCCTGGCTTAAATAGTATTGCTTGGCTATATTTGGGAATGGAATTAACTCAGTGAATGCTGGATCTAAGAGGGTTTTTGCTGGTGGTGTTCTGGGGCTTATTTTATTTATGTTTTATTTCTTTGGGCTGAATAATGACCTTGCTGATGTTGGTCTTTCATTTATGAGCTCATTCATATTATACCCAGCAGGTGAAAAGTGAATGCACTTGCATAGCAGCATGAAGTGGAATCTCATCAGCACAAACAGCTACTGACATTACCATTTGCCATTGAAAAATTTATTCCTTTGAAAGCAAGGAACACCCTTCACAAGTATTGGCATTATGCTATAGTGAATATCCATATATTTAAAAACTAGAGTAATCACAAGGATATAGTCACACACAAAAATGGCCTGACAAAGTGCTAATTACACAGCCCAAGTCCAATTAGGTACACTTGTGTCATGGTACCGAAATAATTTGGTACCATATAGATCATTGGGTTACCAAATATTATGTGAAGGGGGTCATAACAGGTGTCTATGACCAGGTTATGGAGGGCGGATTATGAATATGCCATTGATATGTGTGTATCTTTTTTGGAACTGAAGTTATGAATATTGGATATAGGGTGCCGGTACTTCAAACTTATGCTTGGCTTCTGGGTGAAATCTCAGACAAGCTGGTGTTAACTTGAATGGCCTGCCTGATGGCCCATTAAGGGGCCATCAACTGCACAATGAACTCTGTCCACACCCGAGGAGCTTCGCCAGGAATGTGACCTGCCTGGGCAGAAACTGAATCCTGGAGAGTCTGGTGATTGGACCATGTGGTTATGAACCTCCATTTTGCAACCGGACTCCAGGAGGAAGTCTATAAAGCCTGGGAGACACGTCTCCATTTTATCTTCAATCTGCAACCTTCAGCTAGCATCTACCTCTGGATGGGATTTTGCTACATGTGGAAGCTCTGACCAACGGATTGATGACCCATCCCTAGAAGGGGGTGAATTCCAGAGACTTTTATCTGAGCCTGCAGTTCATTCTACAGCTGCAAGACTGAATCAAGAGACTTGCCATCACTGCATGTAATTGATTTCTTTTAACCTTTCCTAACCCTCACCTATACCTTTTTCCTTGTACAATAAACCTTTAGATTTTAGATTCTAAAGGATTGGCAACAGCGTGATTTGTGGGAAGATCCGATTGGTATATTGACCTGGGTCTGGAGCCTGATTCTTTGGAACTGGGGAGAACCGTTTTCTTTATTCAGGGTATTGGTTTTCATAGCCATTGATCCCCAGGACAGGTGGCTGCTGGTGGTGATACTGGGAACCTGGAGTGTCTAAGGGGATTGCTTGTGTGACTTGCGGTTAGCCAGTGGGGCGAAACCTAGGTCTTTTCTGTTTGGCTGGTTTGGTTCACATTAGAGTGGAAAACCCCCAGCTTTGGGCTGTAGTTGCCCCTTTGGAAGCAATCTGTCCTGATCTGACACTCACAGTTGGATCCCACCAGGAACAGCACCATCACACCTTGATTGCTTACAACACCTGATTACAATGGCAGTGGCACCTGTGTTTCAACCAGCACAACTGGCCTTTAACTTATAAAACCTTTAAACGGATGGCTGCTTTTCGTTCTGAAGATGCAGGTTTTAGTCTCTTTTTTGGTGGACTCTAAAAATAATATTTATCTTTTGCATAGCACTTTCAATCCACCGATTCAAAGCACTTTACTAAGGAAGGTAAATATTGTTATCTGTATTTTTAAAGATGGGCAAAGAGGGGAAGAACTCAAGTCTCCAGACTCCCAGTCCACTGCCCTATTTACTAGATCATTATGATCAAGGTGGTTTGGTGCAGGGGAAGTGGAAAACTGATGACACAGGAAGAAGGAAAGAGATGCACAAATGTGAGAGGAAACCAAGGTTCATTCAGACTGGAGGAAAGGCAGGACACAATAAATAAGCAAAGATATACTGGAAGAGATGGGTAGAAAGGTGGGCAGAGATGGGTAGAAAGGTCTGTGCAGAGCTCTAAAAGTGAAGACAGAAAACAAGTGGTGGAATTCATGAAGGGGATAACATGATCAAAACAGCCAGAAAATGATGTTGGCTGAAACATGAACTAGAAAAGGAAGAGATGGGAGTCAGGGAGACATGATAGTGTAAGTGAGAGATTGCAGGAGTGTTGACTTGCATTTTGGTAATGGGGATTGAGAGCAAGGGCCAGACATTTTTGTGATGTTTTAGATGTGGCACCAAAAGAATCAGTGGGAGCCTGAATGTAAGAAGTAAAGGTTGTGAGGTTATAATACAACAATAATAATAATAATAATATTTTGCACTTTTATCAGATCACCTTCCATCAGAGGGACCTAAATGTGTCTTAGAAACATGAAGGCTATTGGACTTACTCAGATGTTTTCAGTTTTTTAAAATGGGACTTCTTTCTTGGTGTTATATTCTGAAGTAAGAACTGTACCTATACCTACACAAAAGGTGTCAAATAAGCATTGAGTTCTGATTTC
The DNA here is from genome assembly GCA_032164245.1 of Sternotherus odoratus. Lineage (NCBI taxonomy): Eukaryota > Metazoa > Chordata > Testudines > Kinosternidae > Sternotherus > Sternotherus odoratus. Next base: position 153,349,421 of record JAVMKO010000001.1, on the reverse strand, counting down.
TGCTTTGTACCACTCTAAACTGAACACAAATTTCTTCCTTAATACTCGTTTCATGTGAGATGTAAAACAAAGTTGTAGAATAGTGATTCAGTTAGATCATCAGCCTAATAGTGATTCATTTAAATGTTAGGACTTTTAAATATTTTTCCTTATAAGAAAAATAATGTCTATGTAATCCCAGTGGTGCTCTACAATTACAGGTACAGATATGAAATAATTGCAATGAAGTGTTAAATCACAGGCACCATAAGTATTACAACATATTTAAAAAACAAAAAACAAAACCTCCCAGTTTACTGGGGATAAAGGGAAATTAACATGGTACTAAATTGTATCTTTCTATCAACTTTTTACATCTGAAGAAGTCTCCTCTCCAATTACTTGCTTCTTTGTTAAACTGGATAAAGGCCAAGCTTCATGTACTGTCCTTGAGGTTAACTCCGATTATTATGCTAGGATGCTGTGTTTGTGGATCACACAGAGGACACATTATTTTGACCTATATTCTAAATCTGTACCATTTGATACTTCCTTGTTTAGAAACATATTGTCTTTCATGATCATTAGCAGACATGCTCCAAAGGCTTCTTTATTTAGTCTCTTCTTGGCCCATGTGGTACCTACTCTGATGTATCTAAGGATGTTGTTATATCATCCTATTTTCCATGGTTCACAACAGGAAACGTTCATCATTCCTAGTTCTTTGTTTTGGCTATGCAGGGATTTTTAAGGCCTATATACTCTACTATATCCTCCATCCTCTTCAAAAATGAAATGCTATTCTCTTTTTTAGCTTGAGAGCAACATCAGCTGTATCTTCACAGGAGATCAATGCCAACTACATTATAACCATTTTCTTATTTTTCTTTGAACACAACACGAAGTCGGATTTTAGACCAGAGGTAGCTACTTCATGTGGCCAAAATAAGCCTTCTTTTCAGGTTCAATATTGTAACCCAGTTGTCTTCAATTGCAAGAATTCCCCGTGGGGGGACTTCTTCCTTTCTACTGCTGTTCACAAAAGGAAAATCTTCTCTTGTCACAAATGCCTGCAAGTGCTTTTAATACATCACCAGGTCTCCAGCAGACCTAGTTCTGGTTCACTGCTTTACTCCAGCCTGATAAAATCTGCTGAGATGAATCCCTCTTCCATACATACTAACAGTAGGCTAAATCTGTCACCTGTTCTTATTTTTGCAAATTAGCTGGTGCCAACAGATATCATAGGCTGCTTTTAAGCACTGTTTTATTTTCTTCAACAATCTTATTTCCACAGGTCTGCCAAAGAAAGTTTCCCCTACAGGATTCCATGTTATAAATGGTTCAGCCCTGCTGCTTTAAAAAACAAAAACAAAAAACTGCATTCAAACATTCTACCTACATAAGATTGTCAGTCTTTTCCTTTTTCCTGTTTCCCTCTACACAATTAATTTGTTATGTAACCTGTCTGCCCCTCAGAGTTGGCAGCAACGAGGGCCAGGTTCAGTGTCTAGGGATTTCGTTCCAATAACACAATGCAAAACCAGCTCGAGGCCCCACCCAGTTTCCGGGGACAACCACATACCACCCCCCTGGGCGCCTCTAAGAGGCAATTCTTCCCCTCCTGCATATACGGAGTCTGAGTGTAGTAAAAGCCTTTTAATAACAGAGAGAAACAATGTGGCATTATGTTGGGGAAACACCACAAACAGGATTCATAACACAAACAATGAACCAGAAGACCCTGCCCTCGCAAGCAGATGGGCTGTGTCCTTTTCCGTTAGTTCTTGAGTTCATCAACCCAAAAGTCACCCAAAGTCCCAAAAGTCCAACAACCCCAAGGTCTCTGTCCTGGGTCAGTGCAGCCCCAGAGTTCAAACGTTCATCTAAAAAGTTTTATACACACACATCCAGGCTGTGCAGAAATGGGAGAAGTGCAAAGGGGAGCCCTTACTTGCTCTGATGGCCCCACCTCTCCACCAGCTGCTCCTCTCCAGTAGCTGTCCTGTGAGCCACTCCACCAGTTGTCCCGTGAGCCACTCCAGCCGTCCCGCGAACTGCTCCACTCTGCTCATCAATATATCTTCAGGCTCTCCCACTACTTAACACAGCACTCAGTGATTTCAGCTCATAGTATGAGAGCCCCAGTGCAGGTGCACCATTCAGCTCAGCAACCTGTAATTAGACTCCTAATGAAATCAAATTTTGCTCTGATATTCCATGGTGGAGAGAGGAGGAGGAGATGTAATTGGCATTTAGGATATGGGGGGTGGGGGAAGGGAGGGAGGACCACACTACATGGTACAAATGCCTGTCCCCAGTCTCTCTCACCTCACTGGGTTTTATAACCCCTGTCCTTTGCCCAGTGAGTGCTAACTAGATGATGGTGAGTCCCTCCATCATAACAAAGGCCAAGTACAGTTCCACTGTCCTTGATTCACATAATCAGGGTAAGAATACTTTATTCTTCCTGCCCCAATAACAGAGGAACTGGGGATCCCACAGCAGCTAAAGTGACCATTTGGGCTGTTTTGGGCTCATGATAGGCGGGGTGGATGTGCTTATGCAAACAAGATCAGCCCCTGAAGTTCTTTTCCACAACTCACCACAATTCATCACCAGCTATCAGGGTAGAGCTCATCCTGACTCTGCTTACAGTTATTAACTTGGCTGCGTGAATAGTGGTAAAATTTACTCACCACCAAGTTTGCTAATTTCAATTCAATTCACTATTCAGGCTCATCCTGTCAACGTCCTTGTGTGATCACTTTTGTTCAAATATTCAGGTTACGCCTTTTCCCCCACATAAATGTTTACGGGAGGAGCTCTTTTCTCCACATGAATATAGGAATTTATGTATATATTCCTGACCAGATTGCTACCCTCTTAAACCCCACTATTAGGCTTGTTTTGTTTGCTTGAAAACAAAAGTGCTAGGAGAGAATGGAGGAGTGAGAAATCCAGTGATAACTGAGTGATTATTCCTTGTGAGGAATAATTTGAAGGAGTGAGGAGGTTTGAGTAGCAGAAAATCCCCTTGCCTTGATATGCGTTGCACATATTGCCTCCCCAGAATATGGAGCTTCATGTCTTCTGTGTTTGCAAATATCAAGGCAAAGGGACCTGGGGACAACCACATCTATCCCTGCTATGGAGCCTTGTGTCTGGTCCTGCAACTACATAGTTATCCATTACTGAATATGTATGAGCAATCACCTTTCTGAATGATAGCATGTCATAACATGGAGGCCATTTTTTCAATTCAGGCATTTAGTAAATACATGAAACAGAGTGTGGTGTTGAATATAGGATTGGGAAATTAAAAACCAGCTCCCTGAAACTCTTGTCCGGATTCCTAGCACTCAGGAAGGCAAATGAGCTGGACATGATCTACCCAGAACATTCACAAATATGAACTTGCTTTTACATGCACCACATAAAATTGCTTAGTGTGAACACTATGAGAAAAGTGAATGTAAAGTCTACGGTGTAAGCAACAAATATGGATTATATTTTTCTCTTTCCTTAGGCAGGGAGGAACTCAGCTATTTAAAATGTTGGGTTCTTCTGTGTAGCCAGATATAATTCCCTTCCTTGAACAAAACAGGAGTACTAAAGATTTCAGATATCCTAACTGTTCCTAGGCCGGCTTATTGCCATTTTTCTCTCTATTTAAAATGTTCCTCGCTGCTTCTCTGAGAAAGTCAGTACTCTGATGACTGTCTTAAAGAACTAGACTTGTTTATAAAGGTTAGGCATCCAATCAGGGAACAAAATGCATACCATGTGATTTAGGTATCACACAGTCACACAGCCTAAATAGCTTTTTCCAGAACCTGAAGGAACTATTGCTGCAAACACTTCATTAAAACCCATAGTCCCAAACAGGCTTGTAAAAACTATTTCACAAGCAATTACAAATGACAAACAAATATGTAAATAGAGTGATCAGTTCTTAGACAACTTATGAACAAAACAAGAGGAGCAAAACCTGTTTAAGAAATCATCTGCAATGAATAACTCTAACATTACTATTTACAAACAAAGTCAGGACTTTAATTCATTTTCAGGTTCATTGAGGTTAGCTTCTTTTTGTTCATTGTCATATTGCTGCACATCTTTCTTTCCCAGGGAAATCCTGCTGCCTCACTCACTTGAATGTAATTATTAAGAATACTTAGTACTTACACAACATCAGGCATTTCGTCCAAAGGTCCCAAAGGAGGATATCATTCTTTGCCTTCAGAATTCGTCTCAAGGCTCCCATCTTACATCACATGTACAAAAAAATAATCACATGTAATGGTTAGGCTCAGGAACAGTTGGGAAAAGTCGTTTGTTTAAATATTCAAGTTCTGTGAGCCTAAGTCAGCTGACATGGGCCATTTGCAGGTGTTTAATTGAAATGTAGCAAAACCTTCTATGACCCCACTCCTCTCTCCCTGCCTCTGGGTACTACCAGAATATGTATTTAAACAATAACTATTATCATCCATGAAATTGGAATGTTGTTGACACTGAGGCACAGAAAGGTTTGAGCAACTTGCCAAGGGTCATGAACCAAGTTAGTGTCAGGGTTTCAGCTTTAGCTTAAGTTTAGTTTAAGTCATAGCCCATGTTGAACCCATTGCCGCTGTACAGTCTAGAGGTAACAAAATATGCATCATGGCACCACACGTGAGAGAAAGATTACAGGCTCCACCCATAAGGGGTGAAGGCATAGAGCTACTTTTGCATTTGCCAGAAGGGATGAAGGCTTAAAAAGTCTCTAACTTAAATTGCTTCTACAAAACAAGAACAGGAAGTTTCACAAAAAACTGTAGCTACAGCTGGCTACCCCCTCACTGGATTCAGTAGGAGCTGAAGATGCACAGCACCTCACAAAAGACACTCAGCACTTTGCTGGATCAAGCCTCCCATGCCTTAATAGTCATATAATGAAACAATGTACTGTGATGCATACCTGCAAGGAGAAAGCTTTGGTACAATTCTCAGTGATGCTTTCTGAAGACTCACATGTTTCCAGATGGATCGAGGACACTTATTTTCAGATGCATTGCTCAAAATTGCCTTAAAAATAAAACAGATATTTTTAATAAATATGAATTGCCGGACCAGATAATATAACTTCCAGATAGTGTGTCTTCTAATTACATTTCTATAAAGCAACAGCTAGTAGCCCCCCTCAGGGTATGTCTCCACAAAAAAGCTGTCCCATGCCAACTGACTTGGCCTGGGGCAGCTCTTTTGTGTAGAAATACCCTTAGGGGGTAAGATTGACTCAGGCTAATAAGGCCTGAGCTGCAGGGCTGTTTCATTGCAATGTAGACTTCTGGGCTTGGGCTGGAGCCCCAGCTGTGGAAACCTTCCACCTCAGAGCGTCCTAGAACCCAGGCTCCAACCCAAGCCTGGGAGTCTACACTGCAGTGAAACAGTCCTGCAGCCAGAGACCCACAAGTCAGATGGCATGGGCCAGCCATGAGTGTCTAGTTGCTAGAGATACCCAGAGTTAGTTCAAAGTACACTGCATATACCCATCCCTATACATTTGTACACTTCTCCTGTATCAAGAGAAGGTGAGGGAGTGTAGTATAAAGGATAAGTATAGGACTAAGATACCTTGGCTCCATTCCTATGTTTTACACTATCTGGCCTACCCTAGTCAGATCACATGGGCCCAAACCCTCAAAGATATTTAGGAGCCTAACTCCCACAGTTCATCTAGTACAGTATCCTCTCTCTGACAATTGCCATTACCAGATGCTTCAGAGGAAGGTACAAGAAACTCTATAGTCAACAATTTCAGAATAACCTGCCCAGAGGGGATGATCTTCTTAACTATCATCAGTTGGCCATCTGTACTACTCAAAGAATAGTGGGTGTATCAGTACTTACCTACTTGACAGGGACACTGGAAAGCTTAATTAATATTTGTAAAGAAAGCCTCTGAGGTCTTAAAATGAAAAGCACTATGTACATTCAATAAAAAGAGTAGCATTTAGAATTAATTTGAGGTCCATATTAATGACCTCCATATTCATCCAGATTTTGATGTAAATCAGATTAGAAATGGATTTTGATGTCATACCTTTGTAAATTAGAAGTAATTCCACTAAAGTCAGCAATGGAGTTACACTAGCGTAAAATGGGTGTGAGCTCAGAATTCTTCTTCTTATCCTCTTCGCTCCTGGTGGAGCATAAGGCACCAACCATTCTTCTCCTTTCGCTGAAGATTTGGTTGACGTTTCTGTAGCATTCGTTTTTTACATGGCGGGTTGCTAGCCCAACGCAAAACCCTCCTCCTTTCACATCTTGGGCTTGGGACCAAGCAATGGCGGAGCTGAGCTCAGAATTAGGCTCCATTAATTCTAATTATGGTCTGGAAGTGAGAGGCTATCATTCTATCAGACAGACATTCTTTTTCTGGAATTTAATTCTCACCAAAAAATAATGGTATTTATCTGAGAATTGGTATTGCTAATCATCAGCATTAACATGATTAGTTCTTTCTGTTCCTGATTTCTGCTCTTAAAAATCCAGAGAGAAATGTATTTAAGATCTGGTGCAATGGTTGTATTTATCATACTCTACTGTAAATCATTTCAACCCTACAAGTGTCAAGAGGCGATTATTATTTCCTTTTCTGACAGTGAAAACCACTTTTGATGGATTGAGAATCCCCATCAGGGCACAACATTTGCTCTTGACTGAAGCAGGAAAATTCTGCAGACATGTCTTCAAACCTTTCACCAGTTGAATAACCCCCAAGGTTTAATAGCTGATAAGACATCTGTAGGCAAAAGTAAGAGAAATGAGTTGATCAAGGACTAGCATCGGGTTTCCAACACATAGCAAAATGAATGCCTCTTCACCATCTGTTATTTGTGCAACATTTTATTATGTAAATGTCCATACACACTGCATTTGAAGCAAAGGATAATGACTTCCACTACAGTATGCTGATAGTGCCAGGCTCCTGTGTATGCCCTAAAAAAATAAAAAAAAAGTGGCAGACAGAAAGTCTTGGGTTCAACTAGTCCATCCCAAAAAAATAGAAAGAATCAGTAGGTAGGATTTTGTTTTCTACTTTTCATTAGTACACATGAAGTGTAGTAGCTGCAGAAGTATAAAACATTAAACACTAAGATAAATGTGCTGTGCTCAGATTAAGAGTAAAAGGCCCAAACAGATAGGCCTATATTTCTGCTTCATGAAGGGCTTGGTGCATGTTTCGGGCATTAGGGCATGAAATTGGTGCTGTTCAATCTATTTAAATCCGGGACTATGTCCTTGAAAAAGAAAAGGGGCTCACAATGGGCCTAAACTGGCAAGGTGCTGAGCACCACAAAACTCTCAGCACCCAGTGACTTAATTGAGAGCCTAAGGCAATGCAGTACCTTGTAGGATTGAGTCCTTTAATTGTCTCCAACACAAAGAGCATTGCTGTGGGGTAAGGGTGTGGAGGTGAGATGACATTATACTCCACATCCTGGTTCAAAAATGTCATTAAATTACCAATTTAAATTGAAATGTAATTATTGTAACTGGCATATTTTTGGCAGCTGTGATTAAAAAAACCCTTAGCTACACTGTACCAAGGGAAAGCCCAGAGGAGTTCTGACACCGCTTCTTAATCAAAATCTGCAAAGACACAAAAGCTTTCAGCTAATCTATGCCAAGCTATCTTGGACAGCATGGCATTGCCTGGAGCACCCTTCTGGTGGCATTTGAAACACCTGGTGCCCTTAGAAAAAAAAACAAGTCTAATTTTTCCTATTCTGTTCGTATCCATTTATCTACCAAGGGTGGCTGCTGCAGTGATAGGAGCATAATATGAATGTATGCCAAAAAACCCCAACCCTAATACTTTCAGTAATTTGTTCACTCTCTAGCATCCAGGTGGTTATCTGTATGAACACAGTGCCTCATTGTGTATTTCATGTGGTTTAAATATAATTAAACTATCATTGCATTCATTGATTTAGCTTAAATCTTAATTTGATAATTGGAAAAAGTGTACATTCAAACTGTGGAAGATTAATTGATATTTCAAGTGCACTGGAACAGAAGTAATTGAAGTCAATGCCAGACTTGACCAATTTGATGATTTAAAGGTGGTTAGTTACTGACTTTGTGGTATTTATGCAATTTCTTACAGTTGGATCCATCAGTTTTTCCTGACCTAATTATGATTAAGTGTTGAACTTTACCGATAGCCAACTGCTGCTGCTATATTGATTAACTTGTTTTCATTAATATATGAAATTTTGTTGTTGTAGTTGGAACATAATTTATGATGGAGCAGTAAATAGCTAGAGAAATCTGGACATTAAAATATCCACTAACCATAATTCAGTGGATACTCCTCTTTTTATCATTCCATAACTCGCTATCTCCTTAAGGACATTTCTGAAAACTGCGTGTGCAGCAAATCATATTCCTTTATTTTTGGAAATAGGTAATGGTGTGGATCATAGGCACTGACGTACTCAGATCCCAGAGGGTGCTCAGTGTCCCAGGCTACACCCTCACTCCACCTCCCCAACCCTCGTCCCGCATCTTTCTGCCCCCTGTTCTTCCCCCGCTCCACACCTTTCTGCCTGAGTGGAGCTGGGAGAAGAGCACCCCCTGGCAGATTAGAAATGTGGGCCACTAGCAGGCAGGAGGTGCTCAGGGGGAGAGGAAGGCACTGATCCTCAGAACTGTCAGTGGGTGCTCAGCACCCACTATTTCTTTTCTGTGGGTCTCCAACAAATTTGCCTGTTGTTCCACTTGGGCAGTGTGATTGGAAGAGCACCATGGTCTTAGCTCTCCCCTCCAAGCAACGTGGTTTACCACAAATAGTAAGATCAACCCTGCAGTGGGTAAATGCAAGTTTGTAAGTAACAGGTATTAATTTGTTCCTTCATTCTCCATTCTGTATGGTATCACATACAGTCTGAAACCACACATAAAATAGTATGAAATAACCAAGATCATATTATAAACTCTCACCCATTCAACCCATTGGGACTGAAAATTCATGCGCCCTCTATCTCCTTCCACACCCACCCTTTTCTCATAAGTCTGGGAGAACAGATAGGCCTTCGAGCATGCCCTGAGGTCAAAACATTTTGGCTGTATTTAATATATGTAGGAAAGGGAAAGGGAGAGGGAAAGGAAGGGAGTAAAATACACACAAATTCTTTTGCATAAAAACTTGTTTCCACAATGTCTAACTGTGTTTCCCTGTACTCATTACAGGACTGAAACTCTGAACTGGCATATTTAAAAAAAAACCCCAAAACTGCGAGTATTCTTGAGCACACATTTATATTTTCATGAGTATTCAGATATGGGATCAAGGGAAAAGCTATTACATTTGTTCTAATTTGCTCCCATCTAGAATTCACAATTTTTTTCACACAGAAATATATGAAGAAGCTGAATCCTAGCTTTAAATGCAAAACTTAAACCACTCTTAACTATGGATAGACTTGACAGAATTTGTTTTTAATTTTTTTATATAATTTTGACAAATAGTTTATTTATAAGCTTTTTATCAATTTACATTTTCAGTTGTGCAAAATTATGGATTTTTAAATATTATTTATTTATTTTTAATAGTTATGGGAAATTATGGGGGGTCATATAATGCAGGTCAGACAATAATTTTTTAATGATAGTAGTCACTGAGATTCAAAAAATTACAGCTTTATAACTGTTAGTGTTAAAACACAAATTGACATAGAATATCAGGGTTGGAAGGGACCTCAGGAAGTCATCTAGTCCAACCCCCTGTTCAAAGCAGGACCAACCCCCAACTAAATCATCTAACAGGTTTTTTCCCAATCCCTAAATGGCCCTCTCAAGGATTGAATTCACAACTCTGAGTTTAGGAGGCCAATGCTCAAACCACTGAGCTATCCCTTCCCCCAACATCACATGCCAAAATATACAAAAAAATACATTTTTAAATTAAACTAAGACATTATCAAGCAGTATTTTTCTTATTTTGCTTATCTTTAAATTTTGACTGTTATTGATGGAAGTATTTCCCCCCCACCCCATTGGTTTATACGTGTATGGTGGACCAGACGCTTACCAACATTTTCCAATAAAAAGGAGCACTTCCTCCAACAGAACATCCATGGCCATGCAGTAATAGTGCAATCAAACTGAACCCATATGGACAATCATGGCATGCATTTGTAAATGGATTGTTAAAACAAGTTTAAAAGAGTGCATCAAAGAATGTGGAGGGACTTTTTTATACGCTACAAGAACTTTAAACTGGACATTTCAGCAGCTAGCAGAGTACTGATGGAGAAACTACATCTTGAGTCAGCAAGTGTGCAAAGTTGGCCAAGGGACTCACTGCAGAGGGAAACATGGAAAGTGGCATGCGGAGGTAAATTGCTTACTGGAACAAACCAGCTGATGCTTAATCGATGTCCCAAGATGGCTGCACCAACAGCTATGGCCTAATTTATCTTACAAACCTGGTATTACAGGATTTTTTTCCCCCTACAAAAAGACTGGAACACCTAAAACTGGAGAGACCATATAAAACCATTAACTATGCTAGCGACATGCACAGTATTTCACAATCTTAGTTAACTTGTGTGGTTTCAAAGCTATTTTACAGTTGGATCCTGTTACGATACAAGGACACACTAACTCTGTAACAATCTTGAAAGCACATAAACAAGCACATACATTTCCTTACTACTTACGTGCCCACTTTCAGGAAATGGTCCATTGATTTATTTTGGTCACCCAATGGAGAATCTGCATTACTTATCACCAGATCTTTGTTCATCTGTCAGCTTTCAGTTCTGCAGGACAGGAGATGACACTTCACAACAGGAGATGACACTGCAAACAACGGTGCAGCAAAAGAAGACATGACTATAGTCTCTTCCTAGTGCAGTAGCAAGTGACCTAAATTGCTGAGAAATAGGATACAAAGTTGCTTCTCTAAGGTAGGTACTTAATGTCACTAAGAAAAGTCTCTCAAATGGCTATCCCCTGGACTTTAGTCTTCTCCTTTCCTGGTGTCTTTGGCTTTCAAGAAGCCATGTACTGAAGGAGACAATCTATTTTATCTCATTTCTCCTGGGTGGCTCGAATTGGTTTGTCTTCTTGGAAATATTCATGTGAGCCAATCAGATGATTCTCTATACTTCCACTGAAAATTCAAAATGTCCAATTAAAATGAGAGTTGTTCTTTCTCACAAACCAAACAGAGAAGGAGCCATTGCCTTTGAGTTTTTGCAACTGGGACTGGAATTTTTCAGCCAGTGACAATTTGTTTCAGCATGTCAAATGCTTGCTGCTGGGGACCTGCCCAATCTCACATATATCCTGCCATGTAAGTTGACAAGTGGGCTCCACTTCTATAGCCAAGTGTGGTCAGACCTTAGACAATAAATGTGCCATTCCTATGAAGCACTGTACCCTTTTCACATCCATTGGGACCGGCATGTCTCTGAGTGTCATGATCTTGTCAGGATCTACTTTCAGTCCCTCTGCTGTGAGCAGATATCCAATGTAAGTCACCACATGCTATTTGATTCACATTGTTTCTGGGTTGAGTTTTATGTTTTTGTCCCTGTGTTTCTGTAGAAAAGCAGGTTGTTTTGGGTCATTGTCTCATTCAGCTTCTGTATCATTGTTCCCTTCACCTACAATGAGGATATCAACTGTAATTATTTTCACCCCAGGCAGCCCTTCCTGTGCTTGGGCGATTCTTCTCTGGAACACCTGTGGTGCTGGCCTTCTGTCCATCAGCATGTGCAGCCATCTGTACTGACAAATTGATGTTGCAAAGTTTGTCAGCATGCTGGACTCTCCATCCAGGCTTATGTGCCAGGACCATTTCCTCACATCAGACTGTAAATATTCTGGCTTTGGAAAGTTCTGGCAAGATGCCATCAATTGTGGGCAGGAGATACTGGCATCTTTTCAATGCCTGGTTCAGTGGCTGTACATCTATAGAGATGCATAATTTGCTTGAAGGCTTCTTTACCACCACCACCATGCTGCTTACCCAGGCTGTGCTGGCCTCCTCAACAGGTGCTATGATGTCCCTGCTCAGCAGACTTTCAAGCTCCTTGTTTACGAGATTACATAATGCCACTGGAATTTGCCTTCATGGTAAACACAGAAGCCCCACTGTGGGGTCTACTTCCAGTTGCAACTTTCCTTCAAGGTAACCCATTGTGTTTGAGAACATTCCCATATGCTTTCAAAACGGTCTCCATTATCCAGAGTACTCTCCCTTTTGTTTCTTGAACTGCAGCTGTAAAATTTTTCTGATGCTTTGCAGTGAACAGACCCATGGCATGTATGACCGCATTCCCCATGAAGGGTCTGTGGTGCTTACTGACTAGCACCACGGACTTCAGTTGTCATCATCTGTTATTTTGGGGGGTTAGTTACTGTTTTCCTCTCAGCTGCATTTTGATGTCATTCTACATTAGATGATTATGCCTGCTCTTTGTAATGCATGTGTTCAAGTCCAATTTACTCTGAGGAATCACATTCACATCCAGCTGAAATTGCAAAGGGCATTTCCTAATACCATTGTCGCAAGCATGGATGATAGTATTATCTTTCATTGCTTTCCTGTCCTGACAGCCTGAACCTGATATGCTCTCTGTGTTCCATTAGCAAAGAGTGAAGCGTAATGCAGGTTAAGCCGAATAGGTGGAACTTCTTAGAACCTTGTGCACCACTCTGTCCATGTAGTTGAGTTGCTTCCAGCCTAGCTCCCCATGTTCTCCATTCCACTGATGTCTTCTCAATAACAGTCCCTTCAATGAACATAGGCCCTCTGACAATTAATTCCCCACCTGACATTTTAGTCAGTCATCTCCTCTAATCAAATCTGAAAAAAATTACATGCATCAGTTTACTCATGTGAGTAGGCCCATTAATTTCAGTGGGGGCAGAGCTGGTTCCCTAAGCGAGAAAAATCAATCAATATGTCCACAAAGTCAGAGCAACTGGGCTTTATGTTAGTGAAACTCTATGGACCATGAATTCCAATCCTCCCAAAAGTGGGGCCAGGAGAAGGAGCTATAGGCCTGTCTGTGGCCATTACAATAATGTATAGGCAGAAGTAACTGCTGCAAGCATTCAGCATTTCATTGCAGCCACCAGATAGCCATAAATGCAGTTTCAACAGATGTCTCAGATTGGTGACTACTACACCAGCTGTCAAAGACTCCTTCCAAGGTCTATGGTTAATCAATGTGCGGGGAAAGTGGACAGCTGACAGATGCTAAAGACATTTGCTGGCTGTGATGGTGCAGGACTCACCACCACAGGGCCTCCTGCTGGCCATCCCAGGAATTAGCTCTCAGCCCTTCAGTCCGCCTTCAACTAGTGTCATCACGCTTGCCATCACTGCTGTCTCCACTCTTTGGACCCACATTGCTCCCCGGACCACAGTGTCCACTTCTGGGCACGGTCCTCCACCTGTGCCCCCACTGCAGTATCTCCCCCCTTCCGGGGGACCAGCAGTTCTTACTCCTACCGCTTGCCTCAGTGGCCAAATGAAGTCCAAGGTCCAGCACCTTGCTTCAGGGGCAGACTTCAGTCTGGATACCAGCCACTCTCCTCATTCACAAGTGGGGTGGTGGGGGAAGGGAGAGGCCAGGCCCGCCACTCTGGGTCCTGACCCAGGAACCCTTTAGCCAGCAGCCACCTACTACCCTCTTGCAACTTGCTGCCTATTTTCCCTGGGCCACTTCTCCCATAGCCCTAGCATCCTCTCAGCCCTTATAGCAAAGCCCCAGCTTGGCAGTGGTCAGTCAGCATCTCACCCTTGCACTCTGCTGCCCCTGCCCAGCACTGCTCTAGCTATGGTGCTTCTTCAGGCAGTCCTTCTCCCTTGCCTTCCAGGAAGAGACTCCCCTCTGCTTTGCTGAGCAGCCCTTTATATATGGCCCTCGCCAGCCCTGATTGACTGCTCCAGCAAGCTTTCCCCCTATTGGTGGGCTCAATAAGCCCTTTCCTGATTAGTGGGTTCTGCACAGCCCCCCCCCCATGCTGATTTTAACCCCTTTTTCTCCTGTGTGGGGCAGCCACCCCACCACGCTGGCCCTCTGCATCCAGGGTGAATTTTATCTTATGTGAATAGCATCTCTTATAATAAAATATTCAGTTCTGGTTTTCCAGCCCTGCTTACTCTAGGAAATGTTCAGTTACATCATTTCCACATACAAAATGCCTGGACAGCCATAGGAATCAAGTCAGATCACTCTCTTCAGCTCTGATTTCAGGATGCTATTTGCATAAATTGAAATCCACCTTTGGTGCAGAGTGCCAGCAAATGCCTATTATTTATTGTCATTCAGCCGACTTCTACCACAGTGTTAGAATGGTAGCCGTTGTCTGTTAGATTTCTATCACCACTTCATATTTCCTATTTCTGAGCTACAGCTTAGACTAGGAGCTGCTGGAATGGAAGAGACGGGATGCACAGATGTCATCGTAATTGTGTTGCTTTATAGTTAGCTCTTCCCTTTCCTTAGCATCAGGCTTTGATTGCTGGAGAATCAGGACTAGATTCTGCCAGTTACTCATGCTGAGTACTACCTTATTCCCTTAACTCCCCCACTGAAATCAATGATTAAAATACTTAACAAGACAAAGGGAAGGGTGGTAGAATCTGGCCTCAGATTAGCGATTTGCTTGACCAGTCTCCTTTTATGTTGACTCTAGACTGGCAGCGAATGATGTTTCAGGGCTAGATAGAGCCTCAGCTGGTGCAATTTAGCAGAGCTCCAGTGACTTCCATGGAGCTACATCAGTTTACAGCACCTGGGGAATTGGTCCTCGCTGTTCACAAAAGGTAGCTAAAAGCTAATGGAAGACTTTTGCTGCATGAACCAAGTCATTCATTTTTCAGGCAGAAGAATCACTGTCCGTCTTCAATCCTTTTCCGGAACTCGGTGTGCTGAACACCATTAGAAACTGAAAGTTCATAGGAGCATTTCCCAAATCTCTATTGCCCTGCTTTTCATTTGTTTACCACACCTCCTCCTGTCTGTGTATTAACCGACACCTCGATGTTTAAGCACACTTTGTGGTATTACAAGGGGTTCAGATGAATTGGCACTTCCTGTTTTAGTTTTTGCACGAGCAGTTTCTCTCCTGAGCTTTCTTTCGAGTGACAAATGGGTGCAGATTTTATTAGTCTCAGCCAGAAGATGTTTAATAATACTGTCATCTGTAAGAAGATCGTGCAACAGGAGGTTCAGACAGCATACAGCACCCAGCATATGTGTGAATTTGCCTTCTTCCACTGCTCTTACAACATGTATATCTTTGTGAGGGGTAATAAAACCAAAAGAAAGACCTTGGCCAGCAAGCCATGCATTTTTTTGTTTTTAAGCTTCACAATGATGTTGGCTGATTGTGATTTTTATAAATCCAGAAAAAGGATGGCTTTTTAAAAACCATGCCAGTGGCTGACAGATGCGTTTTGAATATATCATGCACCAAGCTGTGAAACTCATCCAGTCCACAGGCTGTCCATGTATACACATATCAGTTACATGAATATGTTTACACTCATTCATCATCAAGAATTATTTCATCGGACTCTACATAAGGGTATATCTATAGAGCATTGTGCAGGTTGCAAAATATATTCAGAAATGGCCCGATTATTTTCTGCTGATGTATATGTAACACTGACAGATCTTGGTCATTGATGGGTGGGATTGAACCTGGGGTATCTGGAGCTTAGTTCATGAGCCTCCACAGCATGAGCTAAAAGCATGGCTGTTATCTAAGGCTGTAGAGCAGACTCATTTAACTTTCTCTAGGACCAGGTCTACACTACCCACTGGATCGGCGGGTAGAGATCGATCTTTTGGGGATTGATTTATCGGGTCTCATCTAGAGCGATAAATCGATCCCTGAGTGCTCTCCCATCGACTCTGGAACTCCACCACGGTGAGAGGTGCAGGCGGAGTCGACAAGGGAGCAACAGGAGTTGACTCAGCATCGTGAAGATGCCGAGGTAAGCCGACCTGAATAAGTTGACGCTATTCAAGTAGCTGAAGTTGCATATGTTAGGTCAATCCCACCCTCCCACCCCCAGTGTAGACAAGGGCTAAGTGGTCTCAGTGCCACTAGATGGGACAAAACACCTCATCCAGGAGATTGTGTGGGTTACATACTTCCCCTAGCTGAGGAAGGGTGTCCCGAGCGTCAGAGTTTTCCCAGTTGAAATCTGGGATGAGCCCCTACCTGTAACCTGGTTGTCGGCAGACAGGCTCGAACCAGGGACTTCTGGAGCCTAGTGCATGAGCCTCTACATCATGAGCTAAAAACCAAATGGCTGTTAGCTAAGACTGTAGAGCAGATTCATTTGACTCTGTCTCTAAGTGGTCTCAGTGCCATTAGATGGGACAGAACACCATACCCAGGAGGTGTGTGGGTTACATATACACATTGTGCACAGAAGTCATATTCTGTAATGGCTCTCAGGTTTCTTTTCAGTCTTTGAACTCATCATGCCTCCTGCCTAGCAACTGGCGATGCTATAGGCCCAGCTCAACTCAACAGTGAGCTACCCTTCCACCACTTCAAGAGCAGCATTATTATGACTCAAAGAGATCTATCCTGTTTTCTTCAGCTGAGAAGATACTTCCTGTGACACTAGTCTACAAGGAAAGAGGCTAGAGTGGGAAAGTGGAGACAAGGGGATTTAATTTAATTTAATTTGAAGTAGGATTTCACTAACCTGAGAGATCCAAGTTATGATTAACAAAGTACATTATTTTTATATTAAACCTTTGTAGATATCAGATGATTATTTATATTTCAATGGTACTGTAATTTAAGTGTGATATAAAACACAAAAGTAATTGTTAGTAAAGTAACTAGATATTCATTGAATAATGAATCCAGTAAGAGAATACTAGAAAGTTGATGCAGTAGATAGCAACTGCTCTGCAATAATATTCTGTACCAAAATCATAGGGTTGTTGCTCAAAATACAGCATTTGTATGTATGTATTCCCTTAGATTTTAGTCCCACACTATGGCAGGGTCCACATTTGTCAGTATATCCACCTCCATTTGGAGCCCAGACAGGACCAGTGATACGACCGGGGTATACTCCAACCGATGTGTCACGCCATCTGTCATTGGAGGCATTTTATACCTACTGCCAGGTGTTAAGCCTACAGCACCTAGTATTCCCAGGAGGTCTCCCCATCCAGGTACTAGCCAGGCCCGACCCTGCTTAGTTTTGGAGATCAGGCATGTCCAGGGCAGTATAGCCGTACTAAAATACAGCATTTGTACATATTTTAAAACAAAACATTCTCAGAGCTTTATCCAGATTAAATTAGAACACTGCATAATTTATATGAAAGGTGGCCAAAATTTCTGGTCAGTCAATTGGAATGATTCCAAAAATTGATGATTAAAGAATCATAGAACAGAATCATAGAATATCGGGGTTGGAAGGGACCTCGGGAGATCATCTAGTCCTATCCCCTGCTTAAAGCAGGACCAATCCCCAACTTAATCATGCCAGCCAGGGCTTTGTCTAGCCTGACCATAAAAAACGCTAAGGAAGGAGATCCCACCACCTCCCTAGGTAACCCATTCCAATGCTTCACCACCCTCCTAGTGAAAAAAGTTTTTCCTAATAATAAAGTCTTGTAATAAAGATAAAGGTGGAAGTCCCTTTGTTAAATGGAAAAGTCTACCATCTGTTCAGAGAATGGATCTCTGAAAACCATCTTTAAGGATTTTGGAAGGAATATTTTATTAGTGAGGATTCAAAGGATTCTTTGACATGCCATGTCTTAGACTGGATCTGCATGTCTTCTGTATTGGAACTAAACAATCCTCACAATATAAGGGACATTTTAAGGACAAGGTAGTATTAAAATGTATTATCCTACTCTGATACTAGTTTAAGTGGTTATTAAAATGAAGAAATTTTTCATCTTAAAGGTAGAATAATTGTCACATAATAGCCTTCAAATCTGTGCAGCCACTAGGAAGATATCTAAACAGCAGTATGGGTGACCCCCATTTTGCTCAAAGTTTCAGATGTGTCCAACACTCCAGAATGTGTGGCAACAATCAAATTGACTTTAGTGGGGTCAGGATTTCACCCCTGATGTTTAGTTTATCCTTTTTGGTCTGAAAAGGAGGTCAAATATCTTGTGTAATCAGGCTCTTGACTACGTTCCAATATGTTCTGATTGTTATTTGTCCAGAAATAGAGCATGAATTGCCTTTTTTGTGGTATTTTAGTATTTTTGATTCCAGGCCCAGCCACACTCAGGAAGAGCAGAGGAATAAAACGTTTTTTAAAAGTTCTTTGACTTTTACAAACTCAAATCCCACCCCCTCCCCAAAATATCCCATTACATTCTAATCTTAACCAAAGATCACTTTTATTCTACCCTTTATCCCCTCTCTATTTTTTCTTTTTTTTCCAGTCTATTTTCTCTTCTCTTCTTCTGTCTCTTCACCTTTATTTTATTCCTGAAGTGTTTCTACACTCCCCTTTTCTCATCTCCCCAAACCGTATTCCTTACCTATTAGCAATTTATATTCCTTCTTTATAGCCACCCTAAATCCATAATTTTTCAATCGTATGGAGTCCAAAATAAAATAGACTATCACAGACATGCAAAAGGATCACACTGTGAATCATATTCGTGGGGGGAGGGTCCTCCTGGAGGCAGATCCTGAGATAATGTACCTAGTCATAGCCCCATTGACCTTCATGGGCATGTACAGGAGCTGGGGATCTGCCCACTGGTTTTCATAACACTCCATGGATATCTTACCCAGCTGTTCATTCCACTGTTCTACTAGTTCCTACACCTCTTGGCTCTCCGAAATTTGCAGTTCTTTCATTTGTGCAGGCCCAACCACATAGGACTTTCTGCCCAAACAGATTCCTCTCCTAAATCTCACCTCCAAAATCTTCCTCTCTGTTTAGCCAAAGATTACTTTTCCCTGAAAAACCATTTTTTTTATTCTATGCATTATAAAATGCTATATAAAAATTAAATTCACTTATTGGAACATAAGACTATTCCTATAGACACAACAGCTCATGTATTTTCTGACAGAGATATGTTTCCTGTAACATTTAAATGGATTTTAAAAGGCTTCAATTACAACAAAGAATAAATCACACTCAAAAATTCCATCGGAGTTGTCTTTTCAACTCTGTGCACAAATTTTATTCTTACAATCTAATTGTCCTGGGAGATGAGAAGTGCCTGTAAACAACATTCATGTCTCCTAATTGGTGTCATTACCTCCTTCATCCCTCCACCTCTTATTCTGGAGTAAAAATAGCACCTCATTGAAAATACAGAAATCAAAACTCAAAAAGAAACTGATTCATACCAAATGATAAAAGTTGCCTCACTTATGCTGAATAAACATAGAATATTTCTTGGAAGGCTTATTAAGGCAACGAGATCCATTTGTCACTTGGCCATTGGAAAAACTACACATTTTTTTTGTCCGTCCCCCCCCCCCCCAAATGTGGATATATTGAAGGAACAAACTCGGTTTTCCCCTTTAAAGCTCACTTACCTGCTAGAGATCGAACAACCTTAAGCTAAAGATGTTTTGGGTTGTTGTTGCCTTTTCTGCAGTGGCTCACGGCCAGCTGTCACACCCTGCTAGTGATGGGAGATGTTTATCGAGGCCATTGCTTGGGATTGGGGGAGAAAATGGAAGAGATGCGTGTGGAAGCAGCTGAAGAAAATAATACACAGGAGTTCCACGTTACTTCCCTCTGCCATGCCTAACTCTGCATTGTTTATATTACAGTAGCAGCTAGACCCCCAGTTAAAGAGTTCTATTGTGCTAACTACATTAATGCATAGCGAGAGACAGTCTCTCCCACATATGCAAGTGCTCACAATCTAAATGGACCAGATAGGTAAGAACGGAAGCCATTGAGAAATTAAGGGTATGTCTACACTGCAATAAAAAACCTGTGGCTTTCCTGGGCCAGCTTATTTGGGCTCATGCCAACTGTGGAACCGTTTAACCGTAGTGTAAATCTTTGGGTGTGGTCTGGAGCCCAGCCTTTAACACCTTGTGAGATGGGAGGGTCCCAGAGCTCAGGCTACAGCTCACACAAAATGTCTAAACTTCAGTTAGATGGCCCCGCAGGCTGAGCCCATTGGCACAGGCCAGGGGCAGGTGTCTAATTACAGCACAGACATACCCTGAGAGTCTTGCACAAGGTCAACAGGATGACTACAGTGGAGGTGGGATTTGAACTCAGATGTCCATAGGCCAGGGTCTTAACCACAGGTCCATGCTCTGCTATCTCCATTGTTTGTTTTTCCTCCCAAACATCCATTCTAAATGCTTCTTTTGTACCTTTTTCTTCACAGCTGCCCCCTTGTCTTTGGGCCTCCCTCTTTTCCTTTGTTCACCCAGGAACAAAGAAACTTTTCAAGCCCCTCTTTAAAATTATTCTTAGACAAAGACAAAGTGAAACTCTTCTAAATATACAGAACCAGTTTGTTTAGTATGTTCTCTACCCGCTCCTTTGTGCTGAGCCAGCCTTACCTGTACACACAAGTGCTGGGGCCATCACTTGACACTCCCTTTTTCAGAGAAGTCAGCACCAAAGGGGGGTACTACATTCTGAGCCCTTGGGCACAAAGGTTCAGTTTATGCCAAGTCCCTGCAGAGGGTGAGGGTCACAAGGGAGAGAAAAGCTTCTTTTACCTCCATTGCCCCATTACCTTGCAGCCCTTTGTGGACCTTGGCACAACGTGACTTAGCTACCTGCCTAGCTGAGAGATTGAACATAGCTGGAAATGACAACGTGTGTATTGTCCCTGTCTGATTCAATTGTTAAACTCCTCGTTTAGTTTTGACTGTTGATTTCCAAACAATTCTTTCTGACTCAGACCTTATAACCAGTATCCTAGAGCCCCAAAGAAACTGACTATGTTCCAGAAAGCAAGAAATACTGGCATATTTACAACTTGTCCCTAGAGCCTTCATCTTAGTTGGCTACCTTTGTTGAACTGTTCCATATGTTTAATCTATCCAAAGGGATAGCATCACTGATGTAACCCTTCTGCCCATCAGAGTTGACAGCAATGAGGGCCGGGTTAAGTATCTAGGGATTCCGGTCCAATAACACAATGCAAAACCGTCTCGAGCCTCCACCCATTGACCTGAGACAACTACATACCATCCCCCCGGAGCCTCTAAGAGGCAATACCTCCTCTCTCACAAGCACAGAGTCTGAGTGTAGCAAAAACCTTTTAATAACTGTGGCAAATTGCCAGCACTCTTATGATGGATCCTTCACTTTCTCTTCTTGTGGGGGGTTCAGGGTGCCATTTCTTGCCCCTAAACAGGGTATTAACTGCCCCACTAGTATCGTAGACAAGAGGAGTGGAGAGGGAGGGACCCGGGCCTGCCCTCTACTCCGGGTCCCAGACTGGGGGCCCTGAGGATAGCGGTAAACCACTTGAACTAGCCATTCCTTCCCCTGGGCTACTTCCCTCTCCTACCCTTCAGCTGGTGGGGCTTCCTGCCCTCTCTCTGCGCAAACCAGGTGTCCCTTTACCTAGAGTCTGGGTCTTCTTAGTTCACTGCAGCACTTCTCCAAACTCTCCTCTGCTTTCCTCCAAACTGCTCTCTGCTCCAACACCAATCCACGCTGCTTCAACTCCTTCAAACTGCTCTCTGCTCCAACACCAATCCACTCTGCTTCCACTCCTTCAAACTGCTCTCAGCTCCAACACCAAATCACTCTGCTCCCGCTACTCCAAACATCTCTCTGCTCCAACTCCTTCCCCTGTCTGATTGAAGCAGGGGAATTTTATCAGATGACTGACTTCAGGTGCTCTAATTGGCTTCAGGTGCCTTAATTGGTTCCAGGTGCTCCAACCAACTTCTAGCAAACTTTCTTCCCTCTACAGGGAATAAGGATCCCCTCTAAAACTCTCCTGCTGCCCTCTGGCCATGCTGTATCACATAACAGACAGAAACAATGTGGCATTATGTTGGGGAAACACCACAAACAGGATTCATAAAACAAAGCATGAACCAGAAGACCCCTGCCCCAAGCAGATTGGGCAGTGTCCTTTTCCATTGGTTCTTGGGTCCAGCAACCCAAAAGTTACCTAAGGTCTCCAAAGTCCAGCAATCCAAAAGTCCAGGAACCCAAAAGTCTCTGTCCCTGGTCAGTGCAGCCCCAGAGTTCAAACGTTCATCTGCTGAGTTTTACCTCCCAGCCTGATGGAAATGGGGGAGGGGAGAGAGATAAGGGGCACCTTACATGGTCTGAAGCTGACTGCCCCACCTCTCTGTGGGGTTCTGCTGCAGCCTTCACTGCGAGCCGCTCCTCTCCACTCTGTTCTGCCAGCCGTCCCACGAAAGACTCTGTTTCTCCAGTCATCCCACAAGTCATTCCACTCCACCAGCCATTCTGGAAGCTGCTCCAACCATCCCACAAACTGTTCCACTCTGCCAGCTCCTCAGCAATATATCTTCAGGCCCCCCACTACTTAACACAGCACTCAATGATTTCAGCTCTTTGTAATTCTAGCTCTTTAGTGATTTCAGCTTCTAGTAGGGGAGCCTCAGTGCTGGTGCACCATGAGCCAAAAGTGAATTAAGCTCAGCAACCTGTAACTAGACTCCTAATGGAATCAAAATTAGCTCTGATATTCCATAGTGGAGAGAGGGGTGCAATAGCATTTAGGGCCCTCAAAAGGGGTCCCTACCACAAGGTACAAATGCCTTTCCCCCACCCATCTCTCAATTCACTGGGTTTTGGAACTCCTGTCCCTTGCCTAGTGAGTGCTACTTAGATGATGGCGAGTCCTTCTATCATAACAAAGGCCAAAGTACAGTTCCACTGTCCTTGATTCACATAACCAGGATAATAATACTTCATTCTTCCTGCCCCAATAATAGGGAAACTGGGGATCCCACAGCAGCCAAAGTGACCATTTGGGCAAGCAGCGGGGTGAGTGTATCCATGTAAATGACATATGCCCATGAAGTCCTTTTCCACAACTCACCACTAGATGCTCATCCTGACTCTGGTTACACTGAGAATATTCCCTATCTTTTTAAAATGACAGTAATATTTAATTCTGAACCATGAATTTCACCACAGGTAGAGTTACTAGTTCTGTGCATAGAGAGTATGATCCTGTAAAGTGTTGAGATCCCTCAACTCCTGCTGAATGTGATGCAAGTTGAGGATAATCAGCTCCTCAACGGCTCAATTCCTTAAGGTGCTGTTATGTTACTTATGTAACATGAGTCAACAGGAGTTGCCTCCTGGTCCCCTAAAGCCACAGAGTTGTCCCTATTTTCACAGGCACGTCCCACATCCTACAAAGATGATAGAGTCTTATAGTTGTTTGAGGTGAAGCAACATTTTCCCCAGCAATTCCCCTAGAGTATTCCTACCATCTAACACAATTAACACCCCCCTGCTTCCACCCCCACCTTCTAGCCTCCAGGATGAGGATTAAATAGTAATAAATTACACCACAAATTATGTGGTTTTCCAGCTCAGTGCCTGCATTTTTAAAAGTTGGGTCCATAATTTATGGAGGATGCTGCATGTAGGTGGCAATCTTAAATCTGTATGGATACATTTTAATTAAATGAGTTTCAGTTCACAAGAGCTGAGTAAGCCCTAATAGAATGCAGCTCAACAAAGGGTCTGTCTTAGTAAGGTAGTGAGACTGTTTCGAGGACAAACTCTCTGGGGCTATAGTTTATTATTCAGCCATTTAGGCACAGGGAGAACTGATTATTTCCAATTAAACTGTAAGCATCTCTGTCCCCATGGTTAAACCAAAAAAAGTATTTGCCAAAGTTTCAAAAAGACTTACTGAGATTGTGGATTCTCAACAACGCCTATGTCTCTTTGATGTCCAGCTGGGGCAGGATGGGAGGTTTGTTTTAAGCTGAACGGGTCCCACAGAGACCACTCTGCCATCCCAGGATCAGCTACTGTGCATTCTGACCTTGCTTGGATATACCCATGATGTCACTCCCCTCCCAGACTTCCCCTGCCCCGCCATGTGATGTGTGGAGGGAGTAGGTGGCCTACAGCTACTTATGCTAGCGTTACACCATCCTGGAACTCATTTACACCAGGGCAATCCTCAGTCGAAATCTTTTAGGGCAGTTTTCTAACTGCTTTGCAATGCAAGAGCAGTACAAAATGACCAGAATAGAAGAGAAGAATGCATCCCTGTAGAAAGGTGGATTCACTGCTGATGCACCCCTTCAGGGCTGGACATGGTATAGCAGGTCTTTTTTCTCTTGCATCTCCTGCCAGTGCTTGTGGTGGTACACCTCTTCTTGTGACTCATCCCTTTGGCCAGGTCACACTTTAGTTATGATCACTTTGTATCTGTTATGTTCTTTACAGGAAGTAGTTGCTGTTACCCGCTAGACTAATTTGTACACAAATATATCTCAAACTGTTGAATTTAGTATCGCCAGTTTTCCGATTCCTTCCTTTTGAAAGCTGTGTCCCTGTACGCTCTGGCACAATAATTAGAGCCAACTGTTGCCAAAGACTTCAATTGTATTTGTAACGTTCCTCAGATAATAAGCAAAGAGATTCACTTACATTCCAGGTTGTCCACAGGGGCTTTCATGGGACCAATAAAATAGTGATGGGGAAAAGGAGAGAGAGATGAAGATTGCAGAAAATTAGACCCATTTCAAATAGTAAATTCCTTCTATTCTCCTTTCCAGATAAGCCAAAATTGCTAATATAAACGTAGTCTGCTAAAGACAAGTTACATTTAGGCTTTAACCCCAGACTGACTTTTACCCGGACTTCTTTTCTGTTCCCACCCATCCCCCACACTGATAGTGAAGCCATGGTATTTAATCATTATATGCATTCTGATGTTTAGAAAATGGACTGTATTACCAATGTTAAAGAAGATTCAACCTAGCAGTAGTTAACATAAAGAAAGAAATGTAATGGTCAGCTGCAGCGAAGAAGGTCCATAGCATTTTGAACTCTTTGAATAATTGTATTATAAAACTGACTACGGCTGAGATTTTCAAAGTGATTCTAGATGCACAACTCTCATTAACTTTAATGGAAATGTGTATCTAAGCCCCCTAGGTAGTTTTGAAAATACCAGTCTACATTATTTTCCATGGCATATGTGATGGATGCATTTATCATACAACTTTGACCTTCACTCTGCCCATCAAACCATTCTCACTAGGACTTCTCCTAACATTCTACAACTTGGAATATCTTCAGAAATCAGCTAAAAAAGGGGGGTGGGTGAAGACTACCAGAGACATATTGCTCCCGCCCCCCAGTATTAAACCTGGAACAGAGACTGGTCTGATGTCTTGTGATATTTTAGGCCTAGAAACCATTTTTTATACCATTTGAAAGGGGAAGAGCCAGCCTTAGAATTTTTGGGCAGACCTGAGAAGCTATTTTGGGAAGAAAATCTAAAGCAACATAAACCATTTCCATCCATCGTTACCATACCATCATGAACAGAGCCAGCCTGAGAAGCATTTGTGAGATAATTCTCAAGGATTTGCCCTATGTGTTACACTCATTTTACAGTATATAACACCTTTCACCCCAGCCTCAAAGGCAGGGGGTCTTTTCTGGGCTGGTGGGACCTTGGGGTTGGAAGAGGGATGGTGACTGGGAGAATGAGGAAGGCATCAACTGAGTGGGTGTGCAGGCTGGTGAAGCTCAGATAAAGCATTGACTCCCACATATCCAAGAGGGGGTATATAAATACTGTCCCTCCAAATGGAGCCCCGGTAGCAAGTGGACTTAGGGGAAGGCATCCTGTAAAAAAGCTGAGGAATAAGGTCCTAATATTTGGTAGAATATGGAGACAACCTCATTTCTCCAACCCCTTAACCCTCACATGAGGGGAGGGGAGTGGGATTCCAGCAACAGGATGGGGACCAGCTGTGGAGTGGTGGTGGGGTGATGGCAGCCCTCCACTGGCTGGAAATGATTAAGGAAGGAATCATGACCTGCACTGTATGAGTTATTGCTGGATAGTTCCCAGATGAGTTAATATGGGTTTTAATACAGTTGCATGTAATTATATACATGTAGGAATAAAGAATATAGGCCATACTTACAGGGTGGAGGACCCTGTGGGAGAAAATTAAATGTTTCACCTTCTGTGTGGAGCTTACACAGAATATCACACAACAAAACATGACTTTCTGTATGCAGCCCTTCTTTTTCTCTTTTATATCATTCATTCTATAGTGTATAGAGAATTAATAATTCCCTTAGCAGGCATTTCAGCACATTCACACAAAAATTAATCATCAACTCCCTCTCTCTCTCTCTCTCTCTCTCTCTCTTTTACCTTTGGAAAACATAAGTGGACACAAGCAAACATTTAATAACCCATTAAACGTCATAAAACAGTTTCAGAATTACACTCAGTACTTTTCTTTTAATTCCCCCTTTCCTTCTCTCTGCTTTTCTCAGCCCTTTCTTTACCCTGTTGCCTCACATACTTTAATCACTGACTTCTTTCTCATATACTCTTGTCTTTGACAAAATTTTCTTTCTCCAAGTCGCTCAGTCATTACTTCTCTTCTGTCTTGATTTTCAACTCATCTTTTTCATCTTACCTTTTGCACACTACCTTCCTAGTGTCCTTTTCATAGACTTCATTTGTCGGCAATTGTCTAGATAATACTTTTACAAATTGTTGTACAAATTCCCCCGGACACTATTTAAAACCCAAAAAGCCGGACATATCCGGGAGAATCCAGACGTATGGTAACCCTACATAAAGATGATTGCTCTCTCTGACACACACATTTCCATCAATAGGGACAAGGTCCTTACAGGAACAGTCTCCTCCAAGAATGCATCGAGTTAGTACAATCCATGTCTCAATTATGAAAATGTAAAACATAGTTAAAAATCACTAGGAAAATACCTTGGTGCTCATTTCATTTTCATGTATGGGAACAACGAGGCTACAAATACTAGGCCAAATCCATCCTTTGTACAACTACTCCATTGAATTCAAACCTTACTACAAAAACATACAGAGGCCTCTGTTAAGGCAGATACAGAAGAAAGAATAGCTAATAGGAAGAGGCAAGAATAAAAGAGGATAACAAAAGAATTCAATTAAGGTAATTGAATTGAAAATATAGGATACGTTTATCATGCAAGTATTCTTCTTTTGTTCCACAACAGCAGGATGAGAACGCCTTGCCAATGATGTTGGCTTGGTTTCAGTCAAAGTATTCCATCCCCATAGTTCCTTTTCTCATACCAACAGAGATAGAAGGTTCTTTTTAGGCTGATGCTGTTGCTCATTCACCCTGCCCCTCCTTTAATCCCCTATTTCAGGAAATGTGGATGATTCTGAATAATAAGTCTTTTGTTTTTCTCTCAATGACTTATGACTTTTCTCTCTTATGATTTGGATAACAGAATAACAGGACAACAGAAATAATCAGGAAAAGATGGCCACTGGACATTTAAATTTGTTCTGAGGTACACAAACTCCTGACTTGTGTTGAGAGTCACTGTTACTTTACCTATCTTGTGCTGATTTGTGTATTTGTCAACAGCTGGATTCAAAACACCACATTTTCATCAGCATTTACAATGCTGTAGTGTAGTCATATTGTTATTTACTTTGGTTTAATTCAGTGTGGTCTTTTCAAACCCTGGAGTGCTACACATTTCCTGATACCGTTTCTTTTGGATAGGATGCTGGAGGAACGTACCAAAACAAACAGCCTTGCATGTCCATTGGTGGCTATGGGAACCCAATCCTTTGTTATTCTTTAGCACACATTCTTAAAAGTACAGCTTCTTCTCCTCCTTTCTTTGGTTTTGGTGGCAACGGTATGACCCTCTGGCCCCCATCTGAGTACAAGCTCTCTCCATCCATGCCCACATCCAAATGCGGGAGGTGCCACACTGTCCAGAGGGTCCCCATATCTTTTGGAGGGAATCACTATTTACCTTCAATCTCCCCCCCCACATCTGTGATTATTATTCCTTTTCTCCATCTGGGTAGTTAAGCAACAGCCTCCTCTTTAATTGACCCCGGCGCTAATCCACACATTTGCCAGCAGTTGCTGTTCAGGAACCAAGTACCCACTGGGTTTTGTATATAGCTGAAGTGCAACACTTCTGCACTGCTCTAGGGACAAACTACCCAAGGTAATTCCTGAAATCATCTCTCTCATATTATATAAGGTATTGAAAGCAGCAATGTATAATGATATAAGTACATAATATAACCAACAATATAATATAATGGGGAAATCATCTGAATTTTAATTTATAAAACTATGCATGCATATAAAAATGAAGAACATTAGATGGCATTAGATGGCTCTTAAGAATGTGTATAGGATGATTGACTCTAGCTATGATAGGCAGTGATTCCCCAGTGTTCTGGGGAAAGATCAATAGTGTTTGTTCAAAACCACATGAAACTTTCACAACCAAAATGTGTTACCTTGGTGACCAATGGTTGGCAGACTATAAGAAATGAAATCATAGTCTTGGGCAAGTCTAAGAGAAATGAAAAAGTCTAATGAGAAAGCCTAAGTCCATTAATTTCAGTGAAGTCACCCCTGGCTTGTGGCAATGAGAAGGGGAAGAGAATCAGATCCCAATGGTGAAAAAATGGTATAGAAATGTCCTTTTAAGACTGGAAGGCTCAAAGAGGCATATTCTGCATTAGGGCTAAATACTGCGATGAAGTGAGAATTCCACACATGGCTCACTCAGGGCTGAATGTAACAGTAAGTAAAGAACAGTTTGTCAGCATGATTTCACAGAATGACTGGTCTTTCATTCTGAGACTCTGTTAGTTGCTGTGATGATACTTTCAGGTGCTAATAGTTTCTCCAGTTATTACTTAGCCCATAGTGGGTTCTCTTTAGAGAAGTGTGACCAAGTATGTAGAAAACTAGACTGGGACTCAGGAAATCTGAGTTCTGTTCCTGGTACGGATGCTGGCCTGCTGGGTGACCTTGGACAAGTGATGTTACCACTTCATGACTCAGTTTCTCCATCTGTAAAATGGGGATAATGACACTGTAAAGTGCTTTGAGATCCACTGACAATAAGTGCTCAATAAGAGCTAGGTATTATTGTCATTAAGTATACTATCATTTCTCTTACGTTTCAGACCTTTCTAGTTCCCAGCACTTTCACTATGTAGCACAGCAGTCTCTCTCTTCAAAGATGTGTTATCAATGTAATATTACTAAACATTGAACAGAGAAACATTAAGTGCTAAAAAAATCAATCATTCTTTCCTAGGAGTATTATTATCATTTATTTGCCTTGCCACAGTGCCTAGGGGCTAGTAACTAGTCTGGTTTATATATAACAAATAAAAGAAAGGGGAAGTTGATAGTAATGAATATAAATCAAAAGCTAGAAATTATAGAAATCTGATGAAGGAAGGAAAGGTACACGGAGGAATTATTGGGCTGCAGAGTTATGGATAAGATTTTTTTAAAAGTATATTAGGAACAAAAGGAACCCTCACAAAATTATTTGTCCATTAGTAGATGGAAATTGTAGAATTATAAGTAACACAGAAAAGAGAGAAGTATTTAATAAATATTTCTACTCTGCCTTTGGGAAAAAATATATAATGTCATCATATAACACTCTTTACATTCCACTAGTATCTCAGGAGGATGTTAAACAGTGGCTACTAAAGTTAGACATTTTTAAATCAGCAGGTTCAGATAATTTGTATCTGAGAGTTTTAAAAGAGTGGCTCAGGAATTTGCTGAACCATTAATGTTGATTTTCAATCAAGCTTGCAATATTGGGGAAGATCCAGAAGACTTGCACCAATATTTAAAAAGGGTAAACAGGATGATTGGGGTAATACAGGCCTGTCCGTCTGACAAGACAAAATAGGAGCTGATAGGGGACTCAAAGAAGAGTAATATACTTAATGACAATCAACATGGGATTATGGAAAATAGACCCTGTCAAACAAGACTGTTTTGATGAGATAACAAATGTGGTTGATAAAGGTAATAGAGTTGATGTAATATAATAAAATTTCTGTAAGGGGTCTGACTTGGTCTCATATGACATTTTCATTGAAAACTAAAATGATGTAAAATTAATGTGGCACAGTTTAAATGGATTAAAATTTGACTAAATACAACTACACAGGGAATCAGGACCAACTGGGGTTCAGCAGGGATCTGTTCTTGGTCATATGATATTTAACATTTTTATCAGTGACATGGAAGAAAAATAAAATAATTGCTGATTGAGGGAGTGGAAAAATATCAAAGAGGACAGGTCTCTGATACAGAGCAATCGGGATCATTTGGTAAACTGGCTGGAAGTTGAAGCTAGGCAAATTCAGAATGGAAATAAGCCAGCGAGAGTAACTTAACCATTAGAACAATTTACCAAGGGTCATGGTGATTCGCCATCACTGACCATTTTTAAATCAAGATTGGATGTTTTCCTGGGAACTATATTGGGGAAATTCTATAGCCTGTTTTATACAGAATATCAGACTAGATGATCAAACGGTCCCTTCTGGCCTTGGAATCTGTGAGCTTTAATGTATCTGTAGTGTTCTGCACAGAAGCAAATATTGCTATACTTTCTCTCATTGGGGAAAGTCAGCACAGCTCTAGCTAAAATTTCAAAGATAATAAAACATTAGGGAAAATATTGCCAAAACATTGTGGAATGCCCCTTACTAGGCGTAGTTACAAGCATAGCTACTGTGAACCATTTGTCAAGTTAGGATATGGGTGAATGTCTACATTTTTTTCCAGAAGAGATTTTAGTCAGCAAGCTGCAAAAAGAAGCAGATTTCCAGTTTGTTATAGTGAGATGTTACACATCAATTTGGACTTCCTGTTCCTCCTGGTAAAGCCTCATAATGGTATGTGAGGTACACATTTTTAGTTAAAATTATTCGTACAATAGGAAAATCATTACCACGTGAAGAAGGAATATTACTCACGCCTCTCGAAATACATCTAATTTTACAGATATTTGAGAACAAGAGGACGAGGCTGAGTGGCTTGTCTAGTGTAGCACAGTGGGCACATTCTTTTAGGAAAAGCCTTGAGACCATTGGAGCAAAATCTAGCAATAGACAATAGAGAAATCCTGGACTTGTCTCTGACCGTTCCTTATGTGATTAGTGTTCTAGGACCCTTGCAATTTGGAAGTGCCAACCAGGTGTTTCAGCTTAAAACCTACATTTCCTTTTATCCACGAAGAAGTTCCATTAACCTTGAGCTTGTGGTGTCTAGCAGTAATGGTAGAATTTGCAGTTTACACGGCCCCTTGCACTTCCAAAAACATTTAGCAAAAATATAGCTGAAAGCAATTTGTGGAAAGTGTAAGGGCAGATAATGGAAAATAAATATGACAGATCAACACATGATTTTAAAACAGCCCATTTAGCTGCCAACATTGTTGTCTCAATTCCATTTTATGGAATTTATGAAAACTAAAATCAAATTTCAAACAGGAGGGCTCTATTTTATAAAATGAGTTTATAAATATGATTTAATACAAGATCATTTTACATTGTAATACAAGTGTTTTAGACCATACTTTAATGCTTCCCATGAATTATGCATCTGCAGTTCATACAATTTATAAATGATGTTGCCTTTAAGGAACTTGACAATGGATTGATGTAAGATCAAGGGGAAGTTCTCTAGAACATTAAGAGGAATAAACATCAGCCTGAAAAAAATGATTTTTCATGCATTTAAAAAAAATGAAATATTAATTTTATTAGATAAATATCTATTTCAATCCAGTGCAGCTCTCCATTTCTGATCATTTTCTATTACAGGAATAATGCAGGTAAGGAATCAACATTTCGGATAATTTTTTCCTTAATTATCCCCATAAAGCTCACTGGCTTCAACAAGGTGACACTGGTGTAGATCAGGATCGGCGACCTTTGACCCGGCAGCCCACCAAGGTAAGCCCCATGGCGGGCCGGGCTGGTTTGTTATCTGTCGCATCCAGGGGTTCAGCTGATCGCAACTTCCACTGGCCACGGTTTGCCATTCCAGGCTAATGGGGACTGCAGTAAGCAGTGCGGGCCGAGGGATGTGCTGGCCACTGCTTCCCACAGCCCCCATTGGCCTGGAGCGGCAAACCACAGTCAGCGGGCGCTGCGATCGACCGAACTTGCGAATGTGGCAGGTAAACAAACCAGCTTGCCCAGACAGGGCCTTACCCTGGTGGGCTGCATGCCAAAGGTTGCCGATCCCTGGTGTAGATGAAGGCAGAATTTGGTCCACTGTCTTCAGACATAACCTGAAAAAGAGCACTGTGTAAGCTCAAAAGCTTGTTGCAGGTCCAACACCTGTTTAGTTTCTCTGATAATTTTTGCATAGCATCCACAGAATTTATAAGTACTGCAGAGTCCCCTTTTCATACTTCCTTGACATGTTGATGGTGAAATAAGTACCAACAGCATTCCAGAGAAATCAGAGGCATCATACCACACATCCTAGATAATATATGTTTATCTGTAACCTAGTATTATATTGCTCTCCTGCTCCCACTGGTGTATGATTGGAAATTACAGAAAAAGCGTGAAGTTTTCTCATGCCTATTTGGTCTTCTCTATACTCTGTGTCTCTGCTAAGTTCTTCTGATGTCACCTCTGATGTCTATGGACCTTCCTCCTAAGAGTTTGTCATTTTATACTCAAAATTTACCTCTGTCTCATGAAGACATGGGATCAACTTTTCACCTCAGTTCACTGATGTAAACTCAGAGTATAGATCTGTCATATTTACTTTCCATTTGCTGCCCTTATGCTTTACACAAATTACTTTCAGCTACATTTGTGCTAAATATTTATTTGGAATTGCAAATAACCACATAAAACTGTAAATCCCACCATTACACGCTGACAAAAAAAATTATCTATATTACGCTGGATTTACACCTATTTAATCCAGGTCAGAATCTGGCCCCTGATGTTCTCATTTTCATTAGGGTAAATGATGTACACTAGAAATGCTACATTTGGAAAGTGAGATAATATAAAATATAATGTCATCTTCTGTCATCCATGTCTTTGTTATCTTTAGATTAGACTCCTGCAATGTGGTCTGCATTTTCTATCTATTTGGAAACTGGTGCTGAATTCATAGCTCATTTTCTAAAGGGAACATCTTTCCAGGAACACATGACGTCAGGTAATTTTGGCTCTGCACTTACAATTCATTCAGTACCAGCTAGAACTTAAGGTGCTGGTTTTGACCCATAAAAGAAAACAGCAGGAGACAACATGGGTTCTATTTCTGTGTGATCTTGGGCAATTAATTTAACTTTTCTGAACCTGTTTTCCCTCCCAGCCTTTTTCTGTTTTGTTTATTTAGGTTGTAAACTCTTCAGGGCAGGAACTGTCTCTTACTGTACTTGTGCAATGCCTAGCACATTGAGACCCTGATCTCAGCTGGAGATTCTGGATGCTACCATAATACAAATAACAACCCCAAAATGGCATGGGGCCTACTTATTTGAAATACCACCTCTATCCCCAGGGCATACTGTCACAGCAATAATGCCTAGCTTGGAGGCTTACTTGTATAAAAGGGTTGGGGAGCTAATCGGGGGTTTTCCCTAAAGAGTTTTGGAACTCAGTCCTTTCCCCCTCCCCCAGTCTGAAATAGTCCTAGTCTGTCAACATTCAAAACTGGCTATGAGGCACATGTGTTTTCATAAACTGAGAGAAACTGGGAGGACTCCTGTGGGAGGTCACAGAGGCTGCAAATACGAGTTTAGCTACTGGGTTGTGATTTACGTTGTGTTTGGATGAAGATGGGGTTCTTGCTGTATGACTGTATTTTTAAATGGTCAAGGAGAAGGGATGGGCACTCCTTTTTATGGAATGTGTATATAAACTTAAAACAATTAAATACATTAATACCATATAATTGTGAGATTGCAGCATTGCTATCTAACATCCCACACTCTTGGATCAATGCCCTACATGCTGGCCCTTGAAGGCTGAGAGGCATAGCTTCCCTGCTTTACCTTCTGGCCCTGTCTACACTCTGCTCCCACCATGTCATGAGCCTGTGTTTAAACAAGATTAAGAAATATAAATAAAATCAGCAAACACTTCAGGCATTCCAGGGCTCCCAGTCTCAATAAACATACCAAGAACTGACTTTTAGAATCAAGGGATCCCAAAGTGCTTTCCAAACTTTGGAATTTAATCTAATAAAAATGAGAGAACATTGGACACAAATTTATAAATACAGGGAATGCTGCAAATATTACACAAAGGTATAGGGTAGAAAAAACAGGACAATAAATAGAAAATACCACAATACTTCATACCTTGTCCTCATACGGGACTAGATTTTGAGTTGGACCATTCACCCATACAAGGGAATAAGAGGTAGTAACAATTCTTCCCCCCTCTTACCACCACCACTGGAACAGATTACAA
The DNA here is from genome assembly GCA_032164245.1 of Sternotherus odoratus. Taxonomy (NCBI): domain Eukaryota; kingdom Metazoa; phylum Chordata; order Testudines; family Kinosternidae; genus Sternotherus; species Sternotherus odoratus. The sequence goes on along the minus strand of JAVMKO010000001.1, from coordinate 153,314,946 downwards.
AGGGATAAAAATTCTCTATAATTGGGAATCTTTAAATAAACTCATTGTCTTTATACAAGTTATGCTTTTGCTTAAACACAAGTTTTTGGGTTAGACACACTATTCACTTAATGACGCTTTATGACCTCTGTTATGCAGAAAGCCAGACTAGGTGGTCATAATGGGCTTTCTAACCTTAAAGTCTGCATGGACTACAGGTCCAGACACACAAATGTAAACAGGTCCACCAATTGTATAAAGTCCAGTCCTAAGCTTTTTTTTTCTACCTTCGTGCACAGCAGGTTGGATGTGAGGGGTGGAACCCTAGAGCCACGACTTCCCAAAATGGGGAATGTTGTAATTAGCAACCTGTATGGACCATGAGCAAATTACTAAACCCCAAAGGTAAGGGAGAAGTGGGGGGGGGGGGGGAAGTGGCCTCAGAAGTGTGTCTCTGAAGCACAGCACTCCTGGGGCTGCACCTGGGGTGATGCAGGTTGTACATCATCCCATACTCTGGACAGTGTCTAAAGGCACATACTATCCTATCTGTGAAGTCCCTAAAGCAGGGTAAACACACATGCACGAATTAAGCCGCATCATACCCCTTAATGGTTTAAGACTCACTATATCCCTGTGAGTTAGGTATTGTTCCCATTTCACAGTTGAGAAAACTGAGGCATAGAAAGATTAAATGGCACACCCAGCTACAGCGAGTGGATCTGTGGCACAGCTGGAAATAGTATGAACCTCAGGTTTCTTGATTCCTACACTAGTCATGTGTTTTAACTACTAGCCCATGTTTCCTCAATTCCGCATGTTTTTAGATGAATAACAAGCAACTGACAGAAGGTCCCAAGCCCTGAAATGTTTTAAGAGTCTGCCGTACACTTTTAAAATCAATTTGAAGTGCAGAAAGGGCAACGTGGGGCTTTAGAGATAACTAAAGAATTTTAAACTTTATTTTTAGATTTCACCATTATGCAATAAGATTTTGAAGTGGCGGTCAACCCAATCCATTTAAGCTGCTGCTGTTGCTAATGGCAGCAGTGGCCTCTGCTTATGCATACAGAGTTCATCATGGATATTATGCAGCTGGTATGCAGCAGCCTTTTAGTTTGTGTTCAGTTGTGGTTTTGATCTGTAGCTTTCAGGGATGAGCAGTTCCTTTCAAGATATTTGCAAGCCTTGTCAGAGTCTGATTGCAGCATGACATTGACATCAGACTGATTATTGCTTGTCTCAGGAAATGCTGTATCTGTGAACACACTGGCTTTCATGCTAATATCTAGCCAGTTATTAGCATATAGTACAAATGGCAGCACAAACAAAATCATGGTAACACTGGCTGAAAAGAACAAGATTCGGTCTTCCCATAAGTGCTGGAAGAATGCCAAGGAAATTTTAGAACAACTTTATTTGTCAGGCCAATTCTTACAGGATTCAAAGATGCTATTATATATTCCAGCTCCGAGTTCACATCCAAAATATGGTTTCATCCAGCCAAAGGTTAGAACAACTCTGGCTTGTACTAGCTAGAGTATGTAACATAATAAATAATAAATAACAAAACAATAGTCATGTTTTCAGCACTTATATGGCAATTTTCAGCCACGGAAGTCAAAGCACTTGGGAAAAGTATTATTATTCCCAGTTTGCAGGTGAGAACAACTAGGCACAGAAAGGTTAACCAATTCAACCAGGGTCACATCGGGGGACAGTGCCAGAAGTGGGAATAGAACTGATGTTGCTCAACTCCCAATCTGGTCACTCTGGTGTTTTTTGGACTTTCAATTTGGAGTCATTTTTTAATTATTGGGGTGGGGGCTTTATCAACATAGTTTCTATAATGGAGGGAGGCATATGCTCCTTTCAACATTTATTCTCTGTGCTATTTCAGCAATTTTTTTCTGTGTGCTATTTATAGGTACTGTAGGGTATCATCTTATCTCAATGTATGGAGAACTCATCAGACAACTCTTCAGGTTGTCTGAAGAGAAGACTGGCACTTTATATATATTCTGTTGAGATTACATTTTCCATGTTCTCAGCTAGAAAATATTCTCTCTCATTAATGGATTTCAAAATTAGAATGGGTACAGAATTCCAGTGGTTTTCTTTAATTTTTTAGCTCATTGATTTCAGGATATGAAGCTCAAGGGAGTATAAGTATAGAGTATCAATTCAACATCTATCAAAGATGCTGAGTATCTACAAATCCAGTTGAAGCCAGTGGGAGATGTGGGTATTGAGTACCTTTGAAAACACAGGCCAAACTATGGATTCATTCAGATAAAATTTCACTTTTTGTCATTTCACCTCTTTTACACTTATCCCAATTTCATCAGTCCAAATTTCGTATCTATCCAAATATCCAATATAGTCAAACTGGATGGTTCCCGATGGACAAATTAATACAAGTTATATACTTCATCAGGAACATACAGATATGATTTTGGCAGGAACCACCAGATGATGGGCAAAAAGTCAAGTTAGTATTAGTGGCACAGCACTAATTACTAGTACTAGTGTATAAAACCAGTGATTGGGAACAATCAGATTAGTGGACAGACAGAAGCACTGGATTTTGCAGTAAGATTAGTTAAAATTTATCAACACACACACATATATATATAAGAATAAATACAGCTAATAAGGTGTGATAAATGAGAAGGTAGAAGAGGGTAAGAGAAGGAAAATGAGACAGAATGAGAATGGATTGAAGAGAATAAAGAGGGGGGAAAAGCTCAGACATCTATTATATATGGTTGTAAGGAAGGTGAAAATAGCAGGTGAAATATGATTAAGGAAAAGGGAAGGGGGAAAGGAAATAAGAGATGAAAGATGGATGAGGAAAGTGATCTTTCTTTCCCACCCCCATTTTCCTTTATCTCTCCTCCCCCCACCCATACTTTCCACCTTTTCTTTCTCTCCGCTCCCAATCCATTTATCTTTTCCATTCACAAAGGACTAACAGTACTCTTTCAATCTAAAATGACTTAGTTGAGATTAAGGTAAACAATAATGAGAACTTTTTGTAGGGGAGCACAGTGTGTACATCTCTTCTCTGTAAAAGGCAGCATCAGATCTGAGAACAAAAGAGAGAGTCCCGTAAACTTCCTTCACTTCCTTTGAGGCAGAGTGATTAAAAAAAACCCTACATTTAAAGGAGAGAGCTCAGCATCATGTAGGATCTGATGTAAAATGACTTCTGTCTCAGCATACAGGCAACGTTATTAGAAATCTAATGCAGAAAAGCTATTGGAGTTTCATACATAGTTCTAGGCACATTTCCATTCTCTAGTCATACCAGTTTTTTTGGTGGTTGCCCCACTTCAGACTACTCCAATGAAAGCAGGAGATTGGAGGGGACCTGCACTCTCCAGTACCTAATCAAATCTTGGCAGATCTCCAGTTTCTTCTACAAGCAAAGTGGACATTTTAAATGTCAAATGAAGCAGTCTAACAAGTCCTATGGGAGTTGATGGAAGAGCACTTTTTACCTGCATTGGAGCAGATGAGCTAACACAGTAAGCAATCATTGTCACTAAGTACATTGCTACAAGTGTCTTACTTTGGCACTGTCAGAGTTACCAGTAGAACTTTGGGGGATATGCTCTGCCATTGATGCATGCTTATATCTCCCGTTAGCATTAATGGATATGAGTATGAACATGAGAATGTTTTCATTAAAGAACAGACTACTGAGCTCCTTCCTCGTGCTGATGAGCAGTTACTCATATGACGATAATGGAATACTCATGAGAGTGGAAGTTGAACAGGGTGAATAAGGATTTCAAACCTGGCCCTAAGTGTCCTTCATAATCCTTGACAAATCTAACAATCTCGATATAGAGTAGCTATTTTGGGGGCAGAATTCTGACTGTGGTATTAGGTTGCTACTGCCATGCAAACATAATAACACAAATATTAAATAATAATAATAATACCTAGCTTTTATATGGTACTTTTCATCAGTAGATCACAAAGCACTTTACAAGGGTGGTCAATGCCATTATTCCCATTTTACAGACAGGAAAACTGAGACACAGCAACAGATGTGGGAAGAGACTCAAGGTCTCCTGAGTCCCAGTCCACTATCATCTAGACCAGACTGTCTCCTCCTCATAATAATAAATGTGAAGTATGAAGCTGTTGTTTTAAGAGATTGAATCCAAATTCAAAAAAGGAATTTAGTGTAGGGGAGGATGCAAAGGAAAAGGATTGCCATTTTATTTGAATCATCTGTGGCTATAGGACAAATTTCTGCTATAGTTCACCTGAATTAGAGCAAAAACTCTGATGATCTGCACACTTATATATGTGAATAAGTTTATAGTCCAATGTGACTGACTTGTCACTATGTCAGACTATTTCTGTCTTAGTGTAACTCCACTAAAATCAATGGTTACACCCTCATAAAACTGGGGAAATCAGACCCACTGAAAGCAATGGGATTACTCAAATCCATACATGAAAGAACAGCATCTAATTAAAGCGTAGAGAATTGGAGCTCCTAAAGAAAAAAATATATTTATACTATCCAATGAGCTTTTAAACTTCTCCCCCAACCCCCCCCCCCCCGTTAAAAATATGTAATTATATTTCCGGGGCTCCCGGCTAACTGCCTGGTGTCACCCTTCTGCTGCTTATGCTCAAATTGCACAAAACAAATAACACAAAGGAAAGAAAAGAACAGCTCAATTCTGATTTGGATGACATACTCAAATCTATAGACAATGAAGACAAACTCAAACTTCTGGCAGATTTTAACGCCAGAGTTGAAAAAAAGACAGCCAGGCCTGGACTGATGAACTAAAGAATAATGGAGTTGGAAAAATGAACAGGAATGATTTTCTCCCTCTTAGCAAGTATGCTGAGCCAAAACTCATTATTACCAACACAATCTTCAGGCAAGCAGACAAAATATAAAACTTTGTGGATGAACCCAAAGTCAAAACAGTGGGACTTGAGTGACGAGGCCAGACAGCAAAGAGACAGAAGGGACCTCAAGATCAACCGAGAAACGTAAGGAGCAAACTGTTGGACTGACCACAGGATGATTGGCCTTTTACATTCTGTTGCCTCCCAATGAAGCAATGCAATATACATAAAACCAACATTGAACATAGCTAAGTTGAGATATCCATTTCATGAAGAAAATCTAAGGAAAAAACGGACAGAAAAAAAATTACATTATCAGCCAGTTAATTAGCATTACATCATCAGCCAGTAACACACCTGAAACTTGGAATTCATTCAGATTAGCCATTCTTCAAGCCTCTGGAGAAACTCTAGACAAAAATAAAAGATGGCTCTAGGACTGGTTTGATGAAAATGATGATGAAATCAAAAATAGCCTAAAGGAAAAGAACAATGTATTTACGTCTTGACAGAATGACAAAGAATCAACATTAAAGAAAGACAAATTCAAGTGCCTGCAAGCCATGGCTCAAAGATGGTTTCATGTTCTACAGGATAACTGGTAGGAAAAGAAAGGAAAAGTACAGCATTAACGTGATACTATCAATACAAAATTGTCTTTTGACTCCCTGAAGGCCATTTATGGCCCAGCAAAACTGAGACCAGCTCCACTAAAGAGTTCAGATGGATCTACCTTAAACAACGACAGAAGAAACACCTCTGAAAGATAGATGTAGCACTTAACTGAGCTACTCTACCATCCCTCTACTGTCAACCCACAGGAGATAGACAAACAGAGCACCCCATACATGAAGAAATTGTCAAGTTACATATAGCTGAGAAAGCGCAAAGATGTATCAAACAAATTAAATCAAACATGCAAACTACTGCTTATCCTTGACAGGTACCCAGAAGCAACTAAACAGTTTGGATTCACCATTAAACTGAAAAAAAACAGAAATCCTCTGTTGACCACTACCACCATGCCAAACATCACCACTGTTGTTATAAAACTAAAGAATGTCAATCACTTTACATACTTGGCAGCACCATCTCAAGTGACAGTTCCTTAGATCAAAAATCAGTTCCTTAGATCAGAATATGGAAGGCAAGACAGGGCAATGGAAGGCTTTTGGAAGACTTTGCCATCGGATACCATCTACCTGTCAACAAAACTTATGATATACAATCCAGTGGTGATAGCATTCCTTTTATATAGGGTTAAAATGTAAAGAGTTAACATTAGGCAAATCACACAACTGGAAACATTTCACATGTTCTGTCTTTGCTCTATCCTGAAAGTCTACTGTCAATACAGAGTGCCAAACCTTAATGTCCTTGAAAGAGCAAAAACAACCATCCTTGAGGCACTGAATATCAAAGCTCAGCTTAGAAAGACAGATCATGTTATCAGAATGGGTGATGACAGAATCCCCAGAAAAGTCCTTTCTGGCAACCTGAAACTCAAAAGGTGCAGAAACAGTGAACAATATACATGCTTCAAAGACACCCACTGGGAGAATCACGGCTCATGTGGCATAAATATGGATAACTGTGAAGATACAGTCAAGGACAGACCTAAATGGAGAGCAACTATCAATATAGGCTGTAAACATTTTGAGAAACACAGGCACAAAAAACTGATTTAAAAAAGGGCCAAACATCATGAGAAGTCTTTCGTGGAAGCATATTCAGTCCCATGTTACCTCTGTTCGCGACCTTGCTCTTCGCAGATCAGATGACTCAGCCACAAGAGAACACAAGAGATGCTTTGATGTCATTGTGGGATACAACAGGCTGTCATAAATTCTTCTGCTGCAGTGGCCATCGGTTAAGGATGCGCTTCTTAAATGTGCCCTATTTTTAACCATATAACTTTCCTAGATCTTGCTTTAAAAGCTAGTATTTCAATAAAAAGATCCTGTGTCACTAGCCTACTGTCCTTAAATCCTAGTTACCTCTTTTCCCAAGCAAAGTACATCAAATGCATATATGAAACACTGCTTTTTCTTATGGAAAGGGGTGGGGTAAAAAAAAAAGATATAGAAACTCACATTGTTATTTATTTTGGTGTCTTCCTCTGTATTGTCTTCAGTGACAATCCAGTGGTAACTGGGGCATGAAATCTAATGTATTCAACACATATGGTCATAAGCTGGGTTTTTCCGGTTGATTGTTATCACATCACCTCCCACCTCACACACACCTTCTCAAGTTCTCCAACAATGTCAGTCCCATTTGTCAGCCTCTCACACAATTAACTCTGTATTCTTTCATGCTGCCGCTTATGTCAAGCATTATTACAATGCATAGAACATCTTCCCTGAATTGAATCAGAAAGCCACTCCCCTTCAGTCCTCTTTAGGTTCTTAGACTGTGTCCATCACCCTGGTATTATTTTTTTTTGAAATATCTCTTTAAGGCATACCTTAGCTGTCATGACTCGAAGAAGGAACCAGCCAATTACAGATGGTAAACTGAGGGGCAGATGGAATAGCTGACCCATTATCTGTTCATAATAATTTATTAAAAAACCCATCTAAAGAAACACCTGAAGTTATACCGTATAATAGTTCATGGGAATGGCCTTAGATTTATTTTCTTGTGTAAATGACCCCAAGGTCATTGAGACCTCATGAGGCCCACTGGGAATTTTGCTAATTGCTATTGATTGTATTGGAAGGTGCTCAGCTACTACAACAATGGGTGGCAGTAAAAAAATGCCAAAATAGACAAGCTAAGATATGATAGATCTATATACTTGCATCAAAAGCCAATTGGGAATAAGGGACCCAATTCAGGCCTGACATAGGCAGGTGCATCTTTCTCTGGTTTCAATGTAAGTAACACCTATGGGACCTGTGCTATTGCTGATCATTCACCCACCCCTCTGCCCTACTTCACCCACAGGCAAGAGGAACAGGACTCAATGGCAGTTAATGCTGCTGTTGATGGGTAGTAGTATTTCTGCTGGCCTCATAGTGTGACTGCACTCAGAGCCGGAGAACCTGAACCACCTGCATGTGTTGTAGAGGGGGTCTTGCAGGTTCAGAGAAGAAAGAAGTATGCCATAGAGTCACTGCTCCCCACTAGTGCAGGTTCAGGGGTTTCTATCCCTTATTACTCTCCATGTCTCACAGCAGTGACAGCAGAGAGCTGTTGCTCTTAGCTGAAATCTTTAAAACTAAGGGGAAAATTTTTTTTTGAGTGAAATCATGGAGTCAGTGAAAATTCTGCCATTGACTTCAATAGGATCAAGATTTCACCCCTTAAGTCCAGGTGCGTAGGAGTCAGCACAGCTTTGTCCACTTACTCCTTTTCCAGAGCAGGTGAATGGGAAGTAGGCAGAGAGTGGATGGCACCTTATTTTCACCTCCTTACTCACAAATCCTATGTAGGAGGGAAGGGGGGAGAGGGGGTGTTCTAATCCATTGTTGTTATGGACTTGCAATAAGTTACTAGCCTTCCCATTTTCTACAAGGAGGAGGCAGGGGAGGAATTATGACTCAGAAGGGGGTCTTCGAGTCATCATGACTACTGGGTTATTCATGGGGTGGAGCAGTTTATACATCACCCATTGCTCACGGTTGTTCTTAAAGTCACAATCTACAGAGAGAGCAAGAGAAATGTGGAGGGGGAGGGGTGACTATTTTTGTAAAAATATATATATATCCGGGTTTTTTGTTAACTTATATCTGCATTGTCTGTTATTTTGGTTGGTTAATTTGTATGATATGTATTGCCTTAGTCTACAATATTTTCCTCTTTTCAGAAATTCCATAAATGACATTGTTATTAAAAATACATATATTAAACAACAGTTGGTCTGTAGGATTTTTAGGGCAAGCACATAATTGATGAAAGGAAATGCAAGTATCAGAGATATTGTAGTGCCAAAAGGAGAGGGACAAACTGCAGCTCTTTGCTGTAGTGCCCTGCCATAACAATTGATTGCAATGGGGAATTGTTTTTGAAGGACTAGTTGACTGAATCTGAGTCAGTCATATGCAGTGGTAACAATTAAAAGCTTTACAAATTTTCCTTATGCTTAATTAATATTACCGCAGTATTCCTCAGACTTAGAACAGCAGTAACACCAATAACATGCAAACAGCAATCATAAAGATTTTAATGGCAACCACGGACCAGTACAGAGAATGAAATTGAAAAAAAGAAAATAGACCTAATGCTGATCTTTTAGCTGTACAAACCTCCCCTAAAGTTCTCACCCCTTCAGAAACATGTGCTTGAAATAAAAAACTCTTTGGCAATGTGATTGTCTTTGGTATTCTTCCTTTTAGCCGCTTTTGTTTTTCCTCTTTGGAGAATTAATAAAACCTTCATGTGCACTCGAGTTGAGGAGCAACATGTCTTCAACCCAACAAGAAAATATCTACATTTTTGGGGTCTCATTCTGGGAAGTGCGGAGCATCTACAGCTCCCAATGAAATCTATAGGCTTGATCCTGGCAAGAGCTGAGCACTCTCAGCAGTTATATGTTTGTTTCTGCTTATGTTCCATTGCCATAAGGTGTGTATATTCTATGACTATATTAAGTATCTCAGAGATATATAGATACATAGGGCCAGATCTCCCTTAATCCCACTGATGAGCAGTTTCTTGCATGAGTAGCCTTATTATCTTCCATGTGACTACTTGTGTGAGTGTATGCTCACCAGTGTAAGTAAGGTATCCACAATTTGCCCCACAGTAAGCTGGCTTCTTTCACTGGGCCTGATGCAAAGTCCCTTGAAGCCAATGGAAGTCTTTGATCAGGCTCATAATCATTGGTAGGAAAGAGGGAATGCTATTAATAAGACTCCTTTACACAATGAAATAGTTCATTTGAAAACAAAAACATGTTAAGCAAAGAGCTGATCAAAAATAAACTTTGGTATTTGGAGCTAAGGTTTGATTTGGGTTGCATCATATTTTGTATAGAAACTGATTTGGCTCCTTTTCATGTTGCTAAAGTGTACTTGATCTTTTGACAGGACTGCCACCAAAATAATTTATTGGCAAATATAAAAACAAAACACCAGTAATGTTTGAATATAAGCCAGTCAGTATCCAATTTTAAACATAAAATATTGCAAATGACAGTGCAAAAAAACACAGCTCACAGTTTTATATTATGCTCCAGAGAAGTTCATTATATAGCCAGACTCTTACACTACTACACTAAGATCCAGTAGCATTTTCAGAAGTAATGTCCTTCAGAGCATTGTGCATGGAAATATTGCATGTAGTGAGAGGTCTGAGTCACAGAAACAAGTAAGAGAGAAAGGGGGTAAGTATATGAAGTATGTTGTGCATAGTGTACTGCTGCTAGGCTTCTTAAGATCTTGGCAAGAATCCCATGTAAACCATCAGCATAGGACAAATAATTAAGCTGGCAAAGCTTTACAGCAAGCAGCAAGTCATTATTGCTTCTCTTGGCATTTATTTTAAAAACATTATGCTAAATTCTTTTGGTATTCATGTGGTTGTGATTGGTATGTCTGCAGGAATTTCACATAATAAGATAGGAGGGGGAAAATGAGGTGGAGAGTCAGATGCCCCTACATGAATCGCTGCCGTACTTACACTCAGCACACATAAGTTGTATCATGGAAAAAAATATTCGGTAAGTGATATTACTAAATTAAAACCAGGTGAGGTTCATAATGAGTCTGAATAATTATGACAGAATTCCTCTGAGTCAACTAGCCTTGGCTGCTGTTGGCTCATGTGACAGAACAGCTGCTTCAAACCCACAGAGCAGCTAGGCTGATTCTTTGTCTTTGCTCTTCTATTCTTTCCCAAACCTTGTTTCTATTAAAATAACTTCCCCAGGCAGCACGCGTGCGCATGCACGCACGCACGCATGAACACACACACACACTCTCCCCCACCCCCCTCCACCACTGTGACATGCTCGCCACTGTGATGTCATGCAGCTCTTAGTTTTCAGTAGTACATCTGGAGGCATAGGTAGTTAACACCTTTAAAAAGAGGGGGGACTTGCAGGTTTGGGTCTCTAGAGGCTGTTTTGCCAGAGCACAAACAAGCGGGGTGGGAATCATAGCTTTTTTTTTTTTTTTTTCCAAGTTGAAATACACTCATTTTTATTATATGTATTACAATAACCCACGGAGACCTCAAGAAAGATTAGGGTCCATTGTAGGTACAAGTCCCCCTGAATCTTAGAATCTAAATAGAAGTAGCAAACAATGGGTGTGGAAATGGAGGCATAGAAAGGGGAAGTGACTTGCTCAGGATCACATAGTAAGGCAGTGGGAGCGCCATGTCCAGATCCAGTCTCCATGTACTTGACAATACAAATACAGTAAAACCTCCATTTAACGGACTAATTCGGGCGAGGGGGTGTCCGTTAAATCAAAAAGTCTGTTATTTAATGAAAAAAAAACCCAAGCTGTCGGAGCAGCAGCCCGCCCGCCACAGGGTTCGGGGCGGCAGCTCCGCAACCCACCCGCTGCCGGGACCCATTATTAAGGGAAATAACTCATTTCTGTAAATTGGTTACAAAGTCAGAGGAGAAGCCTTGCACATTTAAAGAGGTATTTCTGTATACGGTGAGAGATGCAGCCGTGAAAGATTTAACACATTTGCTGCTGGGACCCGGGCGGGAGCCGGGAACCGGCAGCCAGCCTGCCTGCTGCCGTGACCCGGGCGGCAGCCGGGAGCCGGCAGCCAGCCCGCCCGCTGCCTGGACCTGGGCGGCAGCCGGGAGCCGGCAGCCAGCCAGCCCGCGAGAAATTGATTTCGGATGCATCAGACTTGCTCAGAAATTTTGTCCATTGCATCCGAAGTCCATTAAATCGAGGTCCGTTAAATCGAGGGTTTACTGTAATACGTAAGGGTGAAGCGTGTTACTTTTAGAAGCATACATTTGGTAAGAGTGTATTGTGCTTTCACATATTCTGCTTGTGGCATATAGGTTTTTTTTAAGACTATTTTAAACATGTTTTAGAGAGTTTTTAATTGTTTTGTGGGTACTATTTTTCATCTTTCTCTGTAAAAAGAGAGACTACCTTAGTAAATTGAGTCCTGTGCAGATGTTAGAGGGAAAAATAATATTTTAGAAATCTCTAAATAGATGGTAACTGGTGCAGAATGGAACCTTTTCTAGCCTGGGACACACACACACACACACACTATATTAACTACAAAAAACTACACACACACACACTATATTAACTACAAAAGACTACAAGTAGGAATTGTGCTACTACTTGATTTTAGGTCTTTTAAAATAACCCTTATATGTAATACTCTCAACAAATGATGTTTATATAATTAAAAAGAAAAACTACTTCTAGTTGGGTTTCTGCAGATTTGTATTCTTCTCATGAAAAACATCTAAGCCTTTGGACACTGTCCTAGTTAAAATTACAATGTCAGTTTCAATTATAATCTAGTAAGTAATCCTGCTGAGCATTAATACTTGTTTTTGATTAATCATCTCAAATGAATGAGAGTTTTGGTAGTTTTTATACTTAATGTGCAGACTGATGTAGGCAACACATCCTACAAGAAAATCAGGGTAGACTTGTTTTCCATTCCATTTAGTAGTATATACAGCACATGAAGTTTGTAGTATACATATGCAATGAGTTTATATGAGCGTCACACAGATATCCTTAGTGATATCTCTGAAAACTGTTTAATCTGTAGTTGCAATAGGCTGATAAAAGCAGAGTCAAAGGCCAGGATCCAAAGCCCACTCAAATCACTGGAAAGTTTCCAGCTGCCTTCATTGGGCTTTAATGCAACCCTAGAAGCTCATGACCAGCAATTGACTTCACTCTGAAGAAAGAGTTTATTGTAACTCATCTGTATGATTATGCTACATTCCTGCAATATTTCTTAGATTTCCATTGGCCTTAGAGTTATTCAGTATGCACACCAAACAATATGTTGGAAGCAAAAATCATTTAGCACTTTCCGGGAATTTCATTTACTATTTATGAAATATTCCACAAGAAAATATGGCAGAATTCCCTATGCCCTTTGACAAGTAAAGGTAATATTCTCTTTGCTTATTTACCCAGGTCATGAGCAATGGAAAATAAGTAGTGTATTTGAGTGTCCAGGTTTCATTTTCTCATGCTGTTTATTATTAAAAAGACCATTTATTTTTAGAGGTTTTTTTATCCAGGAGAATACTAAAGTGGTTTTAAAACTATCAGCAAAATTCACCATTGGTGTATTCCTTAGTAAATCCTGCTAATGAAAATCCTGCTGGGGGAGCAAAGTGCCTTCAAACTCAGTTACAGGTCCTGAAGGTTAGTGGGCTGCTGCAGTTTCAAAAGTGAATGGCATTGACCAGAAAGGGTATAGCCAGTTTAGTTGGGGAGCCTGATTTTCCAAAGAATCTTCTAGTGATGTCTCTTCAGAGCAAAAAGCATTCTCTTTTATCAGGGCCATCTCTAGGGGGATACAGGGCCTGGGATATAGGCGCTGAGTTTCTAATCTACCAGGGGATGCTCCTTCCCAGCTCTGCCCAAGACCCGCCCCCACTCCACCCTTTTCCCCTAAGACCCACCCTGCTTCTTCCCACCCTTGCTATCCTCACGCTCCATCTCTGCCCTGCCTCTTCCTGCCCTAGCCTACCCCACCTCTTCCCTGCCCAGTTACCTCCCTCCCGCAAGTGTGCCGCACCCTTGCTTTTTTCTCCTTCACCCCAGCACCTTCTGATGCCATGAGGGACGGGGAGGCACTGATTGGTAGGCAGGAGGCACTGGGAGAGGAGGTGGTTCTGAATGGGGGGGGTGCCAGTGGCTTCCGCTCACTTCCTCACATGCCCACCTGCCCAACTGCTGCTCTCCTCCTTGCCATCTGCCGTTCCACCTCCACATCCCCCTTCCACTCACCTGCCAGTTTGCCTGACCACTTCCTGCCTCCCCTCCCCTCCCCTCCCACCTCCTCACAATTTTATCGAAGCGCAGGGTCCACCAAATTATGGGCCCTAGGGCGGTCACCCTGATTTGCCACACCCAAGGGATGGCTCAGTCTCTTATATGTGCCATGTGGTTGCTGGAGTCTGCCCACACACAACCGCTTGTTTGTATGATGAAGAGTGTCTCTGTGGTGGGAAGCCAATATTCAGCTACATGAAGTCTATAAGAGACAGACATTTTTCCTCACGGGATGACAGCGATATTGAACTTTAACTCACAATACAGGCTATTTGATAAAATACAGATGGGAATTCCCATAAAGTTACAATATAAGAGTCTCCACCAAAGAAATAAATGTGCATATAATCTGAACAGGGTGCAGAAAAAAACCTAAAACGATCACCAGAGTAGAGTAGAACCATGTAATACATTCCCCATAATGTAATGCAAAGAATAAACAGACAAAAATATCACAGATTACACCTCCACAACAAACAATCATACATTTTTTTTACACTTAACTACTAGTACGCCTCATGCCAACATACCAACAATAGAGCACAAAGACTAATACAGAAAAGTTATACTCTGTTGAATATCTAAGCACAGTGCCTTCCTCAGTTTTTTATATCAGTCCACTAGTTCCTTAATGACTGGTTTTTACTAACCCCATTCCTCCCAAACTCATACATGCTTACTGGTCACAAGACCTTCACACTACCCAATGTTTTGATCCCACCACTTTCCACTTCTGCCTCTCAACTACTTAAGGAGCCAGTATGCCGAAAGCTTTCTCAATCCTGCCAGCAGCTTGGTTAATATCAGTAAACTGCCAGGAGTTAACAATAGATTCTTCTCCTGACAAGCAATATGGTAATAGCGTGGAACTAAAAACTTGAGAAAAAGTTCCTGTGCTATTAAGCTTCAATAGTGTGGTCTAATGTGAGAAGTCCAATGGTCTGGCACTTAAAGCACAGGGCTAGAAGGCAGATGATCTGGATTCTATTCCCAGTTCTGTCACAGATTTTTGTTACCTTGAGGAAGTAATTTAGGCCTACATTTTCATGGTTTCTAAAACTGTGAGACCAATTTTAGAGATCTATTCAAAAGACAATGAAGTCAAAAGCTCTCATTTCTATGGGGGGGGGGGAGTGTTTCACTTTCACTTCGGTCCTGGGCTGTCCTCGTGCCTGTGTCTCTTCTCCTCTCTCCTAGTTTTGGGAGAGATGTATCACCTTCCTATTTCTAAGACTAGACTAACTGTAAGTAGCATTGTGATTGTATAAGTTTGTAACTGATTTATGGTGTCACTAACCTCCTCAGAGGAGAAATCTTGAGGGAGGGGTTAGAGCTAGAAAATTAAGTATCTGTGTAAGTTGTAAGTTTTTTCTTTTCTTTATTAAACCTTTTTTGTTATAAAAAGCGTTTGGTTGTTCCCTTAAAGTTGTCCTAGCTTTGGATTTGACCCAGTTCCCAGGAAGGGAGGGGGGGGGGTCTGTGTATCTGAATCTCTCTCCTCGGTGACCGGGGGGGGGGGGAGATCAGTGTCTCCCAGGTTGAAAGGGGAGGGTTAGGGCGAAGTCTCGGTATTTTCCATCTCCGATAGAAAGGAAGGGTTCGGGAGGGTTACTCTCGGGGGGGGGGGGGGTGTCAAGGTGGCCCACCCATAGTCTTGGGGTATATCACTTTGATGGTGGCAGTGAAATTCCAAGCCCAACTGGTAAAGTTTGGGTGTTGGGGGGAAAAGATTTAACTTAGGCTGGGAAAGTAGCTTAAAGTTTAGTGGTGTGCATAAGAGACCCCCCACTTTTACCCTAGAGTTTAGAGTGGGGGGAGGAAGATTCTCTTACAGCTTGCTTTTCAGAGGCGCTCATATTTATTTCATACAGGTTTGTGGATACTCAGATACTCAAACTTGAGGCCGCTTGTGTGGGTATTTAAGGACCTGAGGTTGCAGCACACACTGAAGCAGTTACATATTTCTACTCATATCAGTATTGTTATTGACATCATAAGAGATCCTATGAGTGGGCACAATCACTGTGAAGGGAGGATGAAAGGGACATGTTTCTCCATAACTTTCCTTTGCCCTGATGTTATTTACTTCAATGAAATTATCCACATAAGTATAGCTAAACACACACTTAAGTGTATGATAGTGGCCTTAACATTAATTTACCGGTATGTGTCTAACTTTAGGGACACAAGAAACGTTTGGCCATCAGGTTCAATTTGGGGAGATAGCAAATACATGATCCCATTTGAAGACAGTGCTCGCTTTGGACAATTTAAGTCTTAACCTAGTTTTTTCCCATCTGTAAAACAGGGGGGAAAATTACCTTACAAGAAAGATGGTATGTTTATTTCATTTACAGAGCTGGATGAAAAGGGACACTTCCAAATGGGAGTCATTTTTCATGCAGGAAGTGTCCCTTTTCTCATGGAAATTTTCAAAATTTGGAAGGGTTTGACCATCATTAGTCCTTAATGGTTACAAAGTGTTTTGAGATTGTCTTGTGCAAAGAAGTATAAGTATAAATATTACTGTATATTTTTTCTCTTCCTCAACCAAGAAATAAAACCTCAGAAAATACAAAGAACTTTTTTTGCAGAGCCAAGAAAAACTAAAAAATCTAGCATACCATTTATGCTTGTCAAATTCCAACTAAAACAATCGCCTCTCCAAAAGTATGGATGCTTATATGAACTACTTTTCAAACTGAAATGGAAATCTTGCAAGAAAAGTTAAACTTTCTTATGTGATTCCAAAATTACTTGATTTCAGCTGGTGAAGAATATCACACAGAGAGATTTTTCTTGTTGTATATTTGCCCTTCCACATCTAACCAAAGCCAGGAAGTGTAGAGATGCAAAAAAGAAAAAAATGTATTTTAATTTCTATATATATATTTTCCAATTTATAAAGAGGTTCTGCTTTCAGATTTAGGTGAAAGTACAAGTTGGATCTTTTTAAATCCAAACTTATTCATCAAAATCAGAATTAAAAATAAAGGACAAGTCATTGAAATATATACAGGTTTCAGGGTAGTAGCCGTGTTAGTCTGTATCCGCAAAAAACCCGAGGAGTACTTGTGGCACCTTAGAGACTAACCTATTTATTTGGGCAACAGCTTTTGTGGGCTAGGACCCACTTAATCAGATGCATAGATTTTTGGAGACAGACCAGTCCTCACTTACAGACAACTCCACAACCTGAAGCAAATACTCACCAGCAATCACACACCACACAACAAAAACACTAACCCAGGAACTTATCCTTGCAACAAAGCCCAGTGCCAAATCTGCCCAGATATGTATTCAAGTGACACCATCATAGGACCTAATCACATCAGCCACGCCATCCAGGGATCATTCACCTGCACATCTACCAATGTGATATATGCCATCATGTGCCAACAAGGTCCCTCTGCCATGTACATTGGCCAAACTGGACAATCTCTATGCAAAAGAATAAATGGACAAATCTGACATCAGGAATCATAACATTCAAAAACCAGTAGGAGACCACTTCAACCTGTCTGGTCACTCAGTAACAGACTTAAAAGTGGCAATTCATCAAAAGAAAAACTTCAAAACCAGACTCCAACAAGAAACTGCTGAATTGGAATTAATTTGCAAACTGGATACCAATTAGGCTTGAATAAAGACTGGAAGTGGCTGGATCATTACATAGATTGAATCTATTTCCCCATGTTAAGTATCCCCCTACTGTTACTCACACCTTCTTGCCAACTGCTTGAAGTGGGCCATCCTGATTATCACTACAAAAGATTTTTCCCCTTCTGCTGATAATAGCTCACATTAATTAATTAAGCATTTTAAAGTTGGCATGCCAACCTTCACCGTTTCATGTTCTCTGTACAGTATATATATATATATATATATATATATATATATCTTCCTACTGTATGTTCCACTCTATGCATCTGATGAAGTGGGTCCTAGCCCATGAAAGCTTATGCCCAAATACACTGGTTAGTCTCTAATGTGCCACAAGTACTCCTGTTCTTTTTGGGAAATACACCGGACTCTTGCTATAGCTCGAGGTTCAGGATCCATGCACAATTCCATGCTAACACCAGGACCAGGTTAACCCGGGGGGATGCATTGCCATGGATCCAAATTTAAATAATCAAATTTGGGATCCATGGCAACGACCGCGCTGTATGCGAACCCATGCTATAGCAACACGGGCTAGCGAGGGTCCAGTGTATATACAAAATTATTGAAGTATATTCCTATCACAGGGCTCCTTCCATCTGTGGCTATATGAGCATATGAATGCTTGCTGAATGGTACTTATGCTTTGATCTCATCTGCTTTCATAATATGATCAGGCCATGAGGGTGACATCTAAGGTATCTTAGTGCTACAGGAAGTGCTGCTCTTCATTCTTACTTGGTACTGCATGTATACAATATCCTGGTCTTAAGGACAATGTTTGCAGAGATGCTTTTCTTCAGATGAGATATAAAACAGTTCTTAAAACACTTATGGTCATAAGAAATCCCATGTTTGGGCACAGTCACTGGTGGAGAAGAGCAATTCTCTCTCTCTCTCTCTCTCTCTCTCTCTCTCTCTCTCTCTCTCTCTTTCCATTACTTTCTTTCACCATGATGATGATCTTCACTCCTTCCTGCAAAAATGTTTTTTTTTCCAGAGGAACTGAATGAAAGGAGCCTCACTCCCTAACCTTCCACCTGCTTATTGCACCATCTTTTAAGGTGGCTGTCACCAAACAGCCACAGATGAATACTGCATCCCAAATCTTCTCAAGTCTCTTACTGACTCACACTGCCGAGGAGAGGAAATTAATGCACAAGCAACAAAGAGGGGCAGCAGAGAACAGACAGTGTTTCCGTGTTTGTACCCACCAGCAAAAGTCCTAACATCATGGAGTCAGATGCTGGCAAGCAGGGAATATGGTTGACTGATTGTTCCTTGAAGCCACTGATCTTCCAACTCACCTCAGTCCTTCTCTTCATGTTCCCTGTTGCCAAGAAAGTACCTCAGATATAGGCTACACCAACAGTCCTATCCAGTCACACCTCCCCTTCCCCAGACCTCTGAAGCAACCAGCAAATGGAGCACTTGGAAAATGGGGTAAAGAGAGGGAAGTAAAGGGAGAGTCAATACAGAAAGGAGAATTCCCAAGGTAAAGTAAGTGGTGTAGGGAAAAACCAAGTTGAAACTGAGAGGAGTTCAGATGCTGAGTGTGGTTTAGGATATCACAATGTGCTGGATTGAGAGAGGGTGATCACATGGAGGTAGAACCCAGTCTGTGGTGAGTAGACCTTCATGTTGGGAGTGATGGGCTTAGAGGCTGCATGGAGGACAAGAATCTATGCAGGACGGTAAGTAGAGCTAAGGGAAACTTGATCTGTGCACGAAAGCAGCCAAATGAATACTAACTCCCACAGTGTATAGTTTCCCTGTTGTCTTGGCCAAACTCCAATATAGGCACATTCTGTCCACCTGAATTCCTCCTGTCGTTCTGCCTGGGTAAGGTGAAGTATCTGTCACTTCCTGGTCTGAACTGCTGTGTCATGTTGCAGTGCATTGTGTAACTGCTGTTGTTTTTCACCATGGCAGGGACTGCATTTTAGTGATGGTCGAGAGTCTGCCTGTGCATACGGCCTGATTCTGCAAGTGCTCAGCCATTGTCTGCAAGTGGTCAATACCCTGCAGGAATGGGTTCTATTTTTGCAAAATATTTTGGAATCCTAGGTGCAATATAAACTCAAGTAGTGATTAATAATAATAATTGAACTTGATGCTGTCATGCATCTTTACCTCTTGCTGGAGAAAAATCCCCAGACACTGTGGCAGCTGGTTATTTATTGTAGAGCCTTAACTACCTAGACCATTGCTTAATTGCCGATTTTCTTTCATTTGGAACCTTATATGCATACAGGAGTGGGAGTAGCTGTAAAGTAACTGAAATACTGGTAGCCCTTGGAAAATACAAAGGAGCTGTTTTTCCTCTGTGGTACAGCATCTATCCCCTCCTGATGACAATGCACTCTTTTCTTTCAGGCTCTCTTTATCATTTAAGGTCAGAATTCCTTAGCAGAGGCAGGCAAGTCACTGGTCTTTGCTAGACAGGTGAAGTGGTGACTCAGCATCAGCACCAAAAATTGCTGTAAATGGAAACAATTACCCTGATTAACTATTTCAGGTAGTTCTGGGCAGCTAGCATATATTATATTCTTTCCTCTGATTGTTTCTGTGTTAGTAAATGCATCTATTTATATTTCTGTCTCCCCATAGCTTTGCATATAGATTTTTAGAAGGATATTCACAGATTAAAGTAACGACGAACAAAACTCCATCTCCCCCTTGTTTGGTATTCTGTGACATTCTCATCTCAGCAGACTGTGTCTGGCGGTCTCACAATGAAGCACTGCATGTGTCAGGGAGATGGATTATATCTGCAGTGTCTGAATTTCAACTCTGCCTATACAAGCTCCTGTTTAACCTTACCTCAGGGATACTGGATTTTTGTGTCATCGAATTAGAATAGAAAAAATATCCTGCTAATGCCACATTTCTAATGTTTAATATAGTACAAAATAATGAAAGAAAAACACATACATTATGTGATTCATACGTGGAGTTCGGCATGTATAACTTTGATACTAGATTGTAAAGCCCTTTAAGAAATGAACGCTGCTGCTTACTATGCCTCTTGTTTTTAATGCTTTCTTTAATTCATTTTCAATGTCTCTAAATAGGTCAAATGGAAAAGAGAAATAAATGGATTAATGCACCACTCTTTCACTAACAGAGTCATGTGCACAAAGTCTGCAAAGGTCCTTTGTAAAATAATTGATTAGTCTCAACTCCTACCAGACAAGTTCATAAATATGTGTGTACAAGTTACTGTTTTAGCTGCAGTCCAGAGCTAATGATGATGACAACACATAACGTTCTAGTCAAGTCACAGATACTGATGGGATGGTGCTGACAAATTCACAACAACCAGACATGCATCGCTATTGCTTACTGCATGAATAACTATGAAACAAATCTTCATTGTCATAAATTTGGGTTGGGCAATGAGAAAAGCAGATAACTGAGGTGCCTAGGATTCAAGTTCTGCAATTTCTGTAGGCATTTTTTCATAGGGAATCAAATTCATCTTTGGGGAACTTCATAATGCCAGATTAATTTGGCCCATTTGTAAATTATAAACTTAAATCTCCCCTCACAAAACCCTCAAATCTTTATAATGAAAGCTATTATACCTTGGTTATTGTGAACATAGACGTCATATAATACCGCTGCTATGTTGAATTTATCCCAGACTATAGTAATAATAGAGAAGTCCATTCTCCTCTAATAGATGCTACTTTCATATATTTTTTTTACTATGGGAATGTGTGTCAAGTTTTGTATGTGAAGTGAGGGCAGTGATAACAAAGGAAAAGCTTGTTTAAATATGATCAAGCTAAAACTGCAGTTATATTTTTCCTTATTGTCCACATTAAATATGAAACGGGTTAATTTCAGAAAGGAAACATGAAGCTAATTAAAGCACCCACTCAGAATTTTGTTTGTTTGTTTAATCTTCAATCCATCCTGTGTAAGACCATTTTATTAGCAAGGCTATTTTTGCTGGGAGTTATGCATAACTGCATAATTTTGGGGGGAATGATTTTAGTGAGGCCTTGAATTTTTTTTTTTCAGCTCCTTAAACCTGTTTTGACTTTAAACCAGATGAAACATAAAAGTTTAGGATGTTTTATTTTGAAGCAATGCATTTTTATGAGACATTGTAAGTGTTGAATAACTGCAATAGATTTAGAATATGTTTATTCTTTTTGATTTGTATATTTTAGGGACTAAATGTTCAAAATTTGGAAATTCTGCTTGAATCTTATACATAATGCTCGCAAATCTTTGTGCAAGAGAAAAAGTTTATAAAATAATATCAATAATACTCTTCAATGACTTTTGATGATAGCACAGTGTGTGCCTACATTTATGATTCCCTTCATTCATTCCACACAAATTCCATATGCCTGCCTATAGCAGACATAGTTGCTGGCTAAGAACTATATGACTAGCAAGATATGGCAAGAACTATATGACTAGAAATGCAGTGTGTAGAAATCTTGGCTGCATTTTTCCTCCTACCCTACCTGGCTTGTAAATAACCTCCTATCTATCCTTGAATCTTTACATTTAAAATATTGGATCCACTCAGTAGAAACAGACTTAAAGTCCTTGGGAAATAGTATCCCTAGTCATAAACTTCCCTTCCTATCCCTCAGAACTTCACACAATGTTAAAGCATTCTAACTTCTGGGCTATACAGGGTAATCTTTAGACACAAAACACACCTCCACTCACCAGAGCCACTCAGAAGACAAAAATCAGATTGACTAGCACAGAGAATGGTTATAGTATCACATTCTTACTTCTCAGAACGGAATGAGTCAAGTCTTAAGTTTAAATATTATATAAAGTAGGAGGGTATCTACCTTACATATTTCTATGGCTCCTCGATGAACCTCACAACATTAATAAGTATGAGCATCTGGAGGACAATATATCTGCTGTGTATAACTTTACACTACAGAAGCAGGGATGGCCCATTTAGGCCAATTTTCAAGAGAGCTTGGCTGCCATTTAGCTACTTGGCATGAAGTGGACAAGTTTTCAAATGTTCTCTTTATAGGAGCCATTTATCACCACATCTTTCATAGGTAAATTATTTCTGCAATTTACAAGTAAAAAAACCCCTCACTATAAAATATTAAAGAAATGTCTGTTGAAGGCTAGTGATTCATATGATGTCAAGTGAGCCTACCTCAGAAACTGGAAGCTGCTATCCTAATGCCTGATAGATAGTAAATTTAAAAAAGCAATAAATTTACTTCATTGAATTAATGGAGAAAAGGAAACCTCAAAGGCTGTTTTGAGGTAAGTTGGAATCTGTGTTGAAGTATGTAGCTTTGGTTTTGTTTTATAATGTATAGATTTGTTGGCAGACAAAACCTGTGCCATGCCACCCTAACCCGGGACTTCTTTAAGGTTGTTCTACTTATCTCACCCTGGTTCTCCTACATGTCAAATTCTATGCTTTTGTCCACCAGTCTTACCCACTATTATCCTTGTAGCTTCTCCACTCACTCTTCTCCTGCCCACCAGACATCTATCAAAATCCAACCTCTCCAGATATCAGCAGCCATATTCCACAGCCCTGAGGATTATGGATGTTTAACTGCAAATTTTCTACACTATTAAATTATAATGAGCGTGACACATTCCAATTTTCTCCAGAAAATACTTTGTGTCTAACAAAGGGCATAGAACAAATCTAAATGCCCCAAAGATAATCTGACCACTACATAGCTGTAGAAGAACAATGGTAGATTAATAGTGTCATCAACGACTAATTTAGGTTGCCTTTAACCCCTGCAATTGTAAGAAAATGTTTCCTCCATAGCTACTTTGAGGCTCTATCCATGTTCCCTCAAGGACTCTTTGGGCATCCTTAGGTTGAATAGTTTATACCACATTATTGTTTATGTGAGAGCTGCTGATATGCCTTTAATTGGACCTAAGCATGGCTCAGAAAGGTTCCTGGTGCTGTGGTATGTTTGTAGGTCCCATACTGCAAGTAACAGTTGTTTGGACATTGCCACCAGCCATTTCCTATTAGAAAGGGACCTGAAGAATTTCTCCCAATTCATAAACAAAGCGAGGAATACTTGTAGCACCTTAGAGACTAACTAGTTTATTTCAGCAAAAGCTTTCCCAATTCATATTTACTTGGGGCAGTGTTCTCTCTGGAGATATGTACAGGCCTAATTACTACAGCAGCACATGTGGGGATAGATTATCTTTATGGGTCTGGCTACCTGCTTCATCCCTTTTATTGGAATGGACATGCAGCAGAACTACAGTGAGTCTCTACATTTACTCTGACTAGGAGAGACTGAAAATGGGCCATGTAAGGTTTGTGTGGGTAAGGTTAATTCCTACTAATGTCAAAAAAGATGTTTCAGTCATAAATCAACATTCACTTAGAAAGCATGTTTGACATTCTAATTTCTCCAAGTCTGGAATATCTCCATCTGTACACAAACACAATTCAAAATCAAATAATTGAGCTCTATCTGTATTTGCATATTTTTCCTTTGTGCTTCTACTTTGCAGTCACCTAACAATTTAAAATTCATCAGCATTCCATATAATCCCCACTACCACCCCCATGATTTGTGTAAAATATTGTTTGTGCCTGGGTCAGCCAGCTTCTAAACATTCCATCGGGATGTGGGGTGTCTCTGCAGCACCTTGCCTCAGGTTCCACTTCACTCAGCCTCCTCAACAACAAAAACTTGTGTCCAATAAGGCCCTTTCTTGGGACTGATTTATTAATATAAAATAAACTCAAAATAAAGTCTACTATTCCCTGAGGTCCATCTGTCTTCAAATTTCCAAGCGGGGCATAGCTCTTCAGATTAGTGTGACACACTGCCCAAGGATTCACTGTTCTTTACAACCAGCTCCTATCTCAGACTTGACAAACTCCCTACACGTAATATACTGCTTTCACAGTATCTATCTATAAAGGGTAACATGTAAGGTCTCTATTGAAAGCTTATAACTTTTGTATATTCACAGTCATGGTGAGATGTGTGTACAGGTAACATTTAAGGAATAGTTTAACTATATTGAAAATTATGCCACTATAGTCTTGGAATAAAAGTGAGTCACCAGGGAATCCTATGTTTCAGTGAAGGCCCAGTCAAGCAGGAAGGAGTTTTCACCCCGCTCTGGCTAGGTGATTACATAGGCCTTGGTTACGCTGGCACTTTATAGCGCTATAAAGCCTCCAGGAGCGCTATAACTCCCTACCCGTCCACACTGGCAAGGCATGTATTGCGCTATAAACCCACAGTTATACCACTCCTGGTAATCCTCCCTTCCTTGAGGAATAACAGCTATTGCGTACTCCCTGTAGCAAGTGTAAACAGTCATTACGCTATAAGTGATCTCTGGCATGCCTCCGAGCCATTTAAGGCAATTTACATCTCTTCGCGTTGTTTTGAACTCGGCAGGAGGAATGCGGAAGTACCTTTTCAGAGTTTCTCTCTTAACTCGTCAGATAAGCACTGCAAATGTTTACAAAGGGAGCTGTGTGACTTAAAGCAGGCTCTAATTTCAAAGGAAACCACTGACAAATAGAAAATCCCCTCACTCTCTCCCTCTGCATACACACTACATGTTCCCCCCTTACCTTCCTCGTTTGAAAAGCACGTTGCACCCAGCTGAATGCTGGGATAGCTACCCATAATGCACCACTCCCTGTGCCACTGCAAGTGCGGCAAATGTGGCCACGCCAGCACATGTTATAGCGCTATACCTATTGCTGTATATGGGTACAGCTATAACCAAAAGCGCTATAATCCTGTAAGTGTAACCATGGCCTTAGTGTATAGATCAATTAGCCACTATTGCACCAACCCAGAAAAGTCAATGGAAAAGCATAGAAGATAAAACTATAAACATCAGATCCACATGAAAATAAAAAGGAATGTAAATCAGAGAGTTCCTGACTGAATAAAAACAAAAGACTGGAAGCAGTATTTTGCACTGCAAACAAGCTTCACAGAGAGTCAATGCTAAACCATACAGAATACAAAATACAGTACCCCTAATAGAGACCGAGAGAGACATTGGAAAATCCTAGCTGTAGATTTATGCAAATTGAGAGGACATCATTATTTAGTCATTATGGACTATTTCCCAGGTATATAGAAGTAGTGTACTTGAAAGACATAACAAATCATTGTTATTGAGAAACTTTTGATTTCTTCAGTATTCCAGGAAAAGCAGTGATGGACAACGGACCACAGTTCACTGCAAGAGAATTTAAATAATTCTGAACAAATAATCCACAGTGGACAGAGAGGCTGAGAGAGGTATGCAGACACTGAAAACAACGAGTCCAATGGCATCTTAAAGACTAACAGATTTTTTGGGGCATAAACTTTTGTGGGTAAAAAGCCCACTTCTTCAGATGCATGGAGTGAAAATCACAGATGCAGACATTGTTATACTGGCTCATAAAGTGAAGGGAGTTACCTCGCAAATGGAGAACCAGTGTTGACGGGGCCAATTCCATCAGGGTGGATGTAGTCCACTCCCAATAATGGATGAGGAGGTGTCAATTCCAGGAGAGGCAAAGCTGCTTTTGTAGTAAGCCAGCCACTCCCATTCCCTATTCAAGCTCAAATTAATGGCTTTTGAAAAAGTAGCCATACTTGAACAAAAAACCTCCAGAAAAAGTCTTCAAAGAGAAATTGCAGAACTAAAATTAATTTGCAAATTTAACACCAGAACCAGGGGTCACCCGATGAAATTAGTAGGCAGAAGATTTAAAACAAACAAACAAAAGTAAGTACTTCTTCATACAATGCAGTCAACCTGTAAAACATGCTGCCAGGAGATGTTGTGAAAGCCAAAACTATAACAGGGTTAAAATATATATATAGATCAGTTCACAGAGGATAAATGAGATAACCTGTAAGAATTGGTCCAGTGGGGAAACGTTTGCAGTATCAAGTTGTCAGGGTTCCCTCTCCACTCTGAACTCTGGAGTACAGATATGGGGACCCACATGAAAGACCCCCTAAACTTATTTCTACCAGCTTAGGTTAAAAAATTCTCCAAGGTGCAAATCCTTCCTTGCGCTTGGTATTGCTGCCACCTCCAAGTGATTTAGACAAAGAATCATGGAAAGGACCAATTGGAGTTCCTATTCTCCCCAAAATATCCCCCCAAGTCCTACAGCCCCTTTCCTGGGAAGGCTTGAGAATAATATCCTCACCAATTGGTACAGGTGAGCACAGACCCAAACCCCTGGATCTTTAGAACAATGAAAAATCAATCAGGTTCTTAAAAGAGGAATTTTATTTAAAGAAAAGGTAAAAGAATCACATCTGTAAATCAGGATGGAAGATTTATTACTCTGTAAAGTTAAGATGCAAAAACACAGAGGAACCCCCTCTAACTTTAGTTTCAAAGTTACAAAAAACAGGAATGAACCTCCCTCTAGCAAAGGGAAAATTCACAAGCTAAAACAAAAGATAACCTAACACACCTTGCCTGGCTTCTACTTATAATTTTTGCAATATGAGAGACTGTCTTAGAATTGTGTGAAGGAGATGGGTTTTTTTATCTGGTCCCTCTCAGTCCCAAGAGCGAAGCCCCACACAAAGATCACAAACAAAACCTTTCCCCCACCCCAGATCTGAAAGTATCTTCTTTCCCCATTGGTCCTTTTGGTCAGGTGTCAACCAGGTTATTAGAGCTTCTTAACCCCTTACAGGTAAGGGGGAATTCTAGGCTACCCTTAACTGTATGGTTATGACACAAGTCCTTAACTTTGAAGCTACATTTAAATTTTAGCTGTTATTCTGATAGTTAATCTGGGCATTATGTTCAAGGCCTGCCTTCCCACTGAGTGTAGTCTTTATATTTCTGTAGGGTATTCAGTCACCTCAGAAAAAGCTACAGCACTAGCTTTTTTGTGCATTAAAGCAATTTCAGTTAATTCAAAATACCTACCCCAATTTTTTTTTTTAAATGCAGAGCCTTCATCTGGAGTCTCAATGGGGGGTTGTGGTGACCAACATGGATATTTTTGTGCTTACGTGCCCATTTGAGTACCTTTTGACCAGGGTTTGTCAACTGGTGGATTGCAACCCCAGGGAGGTCAAGCAAGGCAGTCAGAGGGGCTGTGAGGTGTTGAAAATGTTGTTATAATCTGAAGCAAAGAAAAAGCTTGATTTCTCCACTCCCTGCATGCCCTTATCCTTATCTTCAAGGTCAAATATTCCATGTCAGCCTTCCAAAACACACACACACACACACACATTCCAGGCTTATCATTGTTACCAGCGCTATCTTTTTTACTCTGACTTTATAATAATTGTAAAGTTGTTATGAACACTTTTGACTTTGAATGAAGGGTTGATATTAACAAGTTTGAGAAACACTGCCTAAGACCCTTATTTTTCAACATATTCCATATAATTAGCCTAGATTTCCTCAATTCTCCTCAGCAGCTATGTGCCCAATGAAGAGTGCAATTGTCAATCACAAGGGTGAAACACAAGAGAAGGACAGAGCATTCCCAGCCTCTTGCCCACACCCATGGAACTCACTCCTGCAAGAGATTTGAATGCCCAGGCATCTCATGACTTTCAGGGCAAAATGTAAAACTTTCCCACAGCCACTGGTTCCTGACCCACCCATGGATAAAGGTGATAGTAGCTCCCCTTCCTCTGGAATCTTGAGCAGTTGCATCAAGTTTCCTTCACACTAATCTACATCACTGCCTCCCCCCCAATGTTGAGGTAGCAGCATGAAGCTCAGCCATGGCACTGCACAGCTGAGTGCTGTCAGGCAGGCTGGCTGCTAATTCTTGTGGATTATTACCTGGCTCTTGCAGTCAGCTCCTCAGCAGTGGCAGGTGTCAAAGGAGCAACAGCTTAGTAGGGTACCCAGAGAGGCAAAGGTCTCATCCACTCAGGTCCCAAACAGCTGCAGTTATTCCCAGATAAGAGCAACCGTAGCATAATTTCAGTGACTCACTGTTGCTAAATGCAGATATGTGCTGCTGCTGCGGTTGCATTGAGTCCCACTCTCTAACAGGAATAAAGATTTACACTGCTATTGCCTGTATCTTCAGAACCAGCCACTCCATGGCAATCACAGGAGACTCTCATTAGTGAATTCCAATTCCACTTCATTCCACTGGGTGGAAGGCACCAGAGAAATAGTGGGTAAGTGGGGTGTGTGTATGTGTCCCGAGATTGAGACTATTTCTGGGTGTGCATATGTTCAGTGGGGTATGCATGAGGATGGAGAAGCAGAGATTTCACACACGCCTTAGAATGCACACACAACTTTCTGGCAGTGAGGAGAATTGTCTGTGGGAAGCTGTGAGTGTTGGTAACTATATTACTACCAATGTTCCCTCTAATTTTTGCCACATATGGGTGGAATGAATTTGGTTATGCGCGCCAATAGGGAGATGATGTGTGATGTGGTGGGGTGGGTCGAGGGGTTCAGAGTGTGGGCTGGGGCTGAGGGTTGGAGTGCGGGGGTGGGGGAGGTCTCTGGCTGGAGCGTGGGCTCTGGGGTGGGATGAGGCCGGCCAATCTTGGGGCGGCACAATCCGGTGCAGGCTACCCTGGGGCTACGGTGGGGAGAGAGGACTCATTTCATCTCTCTATCAGCAACAGCTCCGGGCTGTGGAATAGGCACCTGTTCCCTGTCCACAGCAGGTCCATGCCAGGCTGGGTTGGGGCCGGAGGAGAAGCACCTCTTCCCCATCCATGGCAGGGCCGAGGTGGGTCAGTTGGGGACGGCGGAGGAATGCCTCTTCCCTGTCCATGGAAGGTCTGAGCCAGAACCTGTCCTCAGCAGGGACGGGCCGGGGCTAGGTTGGGGCCAGAAGAGGGATGCCTCTCCCCACCATGGCAGGTCTGAGGCTGGGGAAGAAGCATCTCTCCCCATCACAGCATGGGGTGCCTGAAAAAAGAGTGTAAATTAAGGGCACTCCTATTGTTTAGATATTATGGTTTAAAATATATAACTCCTGGGGGCATTCTGTGCCAAAAACATTAAAAATTCCATGCATAATATTTTAAAATTCTGCAAATTGAGTATGTCAAAATAACACTGTATAATTATGCCAGTTTCAATTTTTATTTGTTGGTAATTTATTTCAAAATACCTGTCATCAAGTATGTCTGTAACAATATAGACACACATAAAAATTCCCCCAGGGGCAGAGTTAAAGAAACCCTTATGACAAGCCAGTTCCACTTTCTCTGCCCCCTTTCTCCTCTTAGAGCCCAGCCATGGGTTTCCCTTAATCCAGACACCTGTATCCCCCCTCCCACCTGCCCCGATTCCAGCTGCGTTTCCCTTAATCCAGATATCTGTATTCCCCCACCCCTCATAGATTCCCAGCTGCCTGGACCCCCCAGCCCAGATATCTCCCCCCTCCCACCAGATTCCAGCCATGGGCCCCCTGCTAGGGCTGGCTGCAGGTACCAGCAAAGAAAGCACAAGCCTGGGGCAGCACATCTTTAAGGGGTGGCATTCCAGCCAATCTTGGGGCAGCACATTCCACCTGCCCCTTTTTTTTTTGCTTGGGGTGGCAAAAAACATAGAGCTGGCCCTGCCCCCTGCAGCCCAAACACCCGTCCCTCTATCCCCCAGAGATCCAGGCAGAGAAACAGCCTGATGCTTGGTCCCAGGCTTGCATGGAGTTCCCCATGTTCCACCTCTCCTTCCCTCAGGGAATGCTGGGAATCACAGTTGCCAGGACGCCTCAAGCTCGCTCTCCCTCCTCCCAGCACTGTCTTCTGTGTGTGATCTGGGCTCTGCCGTGTCCCTAGCGGTGGCTAGCAGAACTGGAGACCATTTCTGTGGAAGAAAGGAAATTCTGCGCACACAACAATAATTTCATTTTGGATTTCTAATTAAAATTTATACTTACAGGAAGATGGCTGCACTATAAATGAGATGTCTGGGGACTCTATCTATAATTCATGTGTCTTGGAGAAAGGGGATTTCAACAAGAGGTCTGACCAAATCTGGACACAAAGAGCCAAGGTAGCCCCAGGCTCTGAAAGCTAGTATCTGAGCTAGGTTGTTAAGCCTTTGCAAGAAAGTTAGTAATAACTGCTAAAGGTCTTTGTATTACCAATGGTTCATCACCTAAACAAACAGCAAGTCCAAACTCTATTGCGTATTAAGGTAGCGGGATACAAATCCATTTGGAAAGCTCGTATAATGGCCCTAGAATGGGGAAAGAAACATGAGACAAGTGTGTGCAACAAGACAGTAGGGGATTACTGGTTCTTGATCTGTGAACAACAATGTCATACTGACAGTCTGACCACAAGGATAGTGGAGAGGAGATTGCTTTTAAGTGAGGTAAGCAATTCATCTTTCCTTTATAACTGATCTGAAAATACTTTTTCTAATTTAGTGCACCAGAAGTGTAAATCTAGATATTCTAAGCAAACTGTTTCTTGTTTTAATTCCATTTTCTTTGTTTTAATGGAATAATAAAATATAGGAGTGTAAGGGGCCACAAGAAGTCAAGTCCAGACCGCACACCCCTTTCCCCCCGCCCCAGCACTGAGGCAGGACCAAGTAAACTAGACTATTCCTGACCTATTTTTAAAAACCTGCAGTGACAGGGATTCCACAATTTCCCTTGGAAGTCTATTCCAGAGCTTAACTAGTCTTACAGTTGGAAAATGTTTCCTAATATCTACCCTAAATCCCATTTACTGCAGGGTAAGTTCATGTCTTCTTGTCCTACCTTCAGTGGACATGGAGAACAACTTATCACTGTCCTCTTTGTAACATCCTTTAACATATTTGAAGACTATTATCTTGTCCACCCTCAATCTTTTTTCCCCTCAAGACTAAACATCGTTTTTTACCCTTTCCTCATAGGTAATTTTCTAAACCTTTTATCATTTTTGTTGCTCTCCTCTGGACTCTCAAATTTGTCCACATCTTTCCTAAAGTGCGGCACCCAGAACTGGACACAGAACTCCAGCTGAGGCTTTACAAGTGTCAAACAGAAAGGGACAATTACTTCCCATATCTTACATATGGCATTTCTGTTTATATACCCCAGAATGGTATTTGTCTTTTTTGACAACTGCATCACATTACTGACATATTCAATTTGTGTTCCACTGTAATCCCAAGATCCTTTTCACTTATTCTCCAATTTTGTAGTTGTGCATTTGATTTTTCCTTCCTAAGTGAAGTACTTTATGCTTTTCTTTACTGAATTTCATCTTGTTGACTTGAGACTAATTTTCCAATTTGTCATGGCTGTTTAGAATTACTAATCCTGTCCTACAGAATACTTGCACTCCTCCTAGTTTGGTATAGTCTGCAGTTTTTACAAGCATATTCTCTACTCCATTATCCAAGTCATTAATGAAAATATTGATTGGTATCAGACTCAGAACTTACCCCTTCAGGGCCTCACTAGATACACATCCCACTTTGAGAGAAAACGGTTGATAACTACTCTTTGAGTATGGCTTTTCAACAAGTTGTGCACACATCTTTTGTAATTTCATCTAGACTGCATTTCCCTAGTTTGCTTAGAAGAATGTGAGACTGTGTCAGAAGCCTTAAAAAACTCAAGATATCACATCTACAGCCTCCCTCCTATCCACTAAGCTAGTAACCTTCTCAAAAAAGGTTAAAGTTGGTTTGGCATGATTTGTTCTCTTTATTCTCCCATTTAAAGACCGGTACAATATTTTTCCCTTCCCCATGATGTCCCTTTACAAAAGCTGTGTTGACTCTTCCCCCAACAAATCATGTTCATCAATGTGTCAGATAATTCTATTCTTACTATAGTTTCAACCAATTTGCCTGGTGCTGAGGTTAGGCTTAACCAGCCTGTAATTGCCAGGATTGCCTCTGAAGCCTTTTAAAAAATTGACATCCCATTAGCTATCCTCCAGTCATCTGGTACAGAAGCTGATTTAAGTGAAAAGTTACCTATCATAGTTAGTATTCTGAAATGTCCTATTTGAGTTCCTGCAGCACTCTTGGGTGACTTATTGCTGTTTAATTTATTAATTTTCCCAAAACCTCCTCTATTGACACCTCAATCTGGGAGAGTTCCTCAGATTTGTCATAAAAAAAAAAGTGGCTCAGGCATGGGAATCTCCCCACTCTCTGCAGTGAAGCTCAATGCAAAGAAGTAATTTAGCTTCTCCACAATGGCCTTATCTTTGAGTGCTCTGTGAGTACGGAATCATCCAGTGGCCTCACTGATTGTTTGACAGGCTTCCTGCTTCTCATTTTTAAAAAAAATTCTGTTGGTTTAAACAGTATCAAGTACAAAATGTGTATTAAAATAACACTTTGTCTGACTTAATCTTAAAAGCAAGAAAATTCAAAGATAAAGCCGATGTTCCAACTTTAACTCTTCCCTTGTGCTATGTACTGCAACAAATATGATCCTCTATCTTAGGACAGAGGGTGATTTTATATATCATATGAACTGCAATATCTAGACACATTTTAGTCAGCAAAGACTTAAGTTTCAATTTCCTTGTGTTAATATATTAAACATAGACAATTCATGTTATTTTAATGCAATTTTAAAATTTAATTTCCTTTATGATGCAGTGTCTTTCTAAGTCATATTATAAAATAGGAAAAAGAATTCAACCTCTGATAGGGAATAACATATAATTAGCCAATGTCCTTACTTGCCTTTTGAAATGTCTGAGACTCACATCTGAATTTGCAGTATTTTCTTCATAAGACATTATAGTCACCATAAAACATCCTAATGCACAAATTATAATGCATTTTTATACACAGTGGAATCTGTGAGCTAATCAGCTTGCAAGGGACTTGGCTGCAAGGGACTTGGCTACTAGGGCCTGATAATTTTTAAAAATACAAGTGTATAAGACGTACAAGTCCCTTTCAACCAAACTAAAAAGCGAAGGATGAATAGAAAAAATGGACGTAACAAAAACATGGGAGGAAATGAACAGAAATTCTCTTCCGACATATTTTCACTAGCTCATTAATAATACATCTACAGAGTTTTTAGGCTTGGATTTTCAAAGACTCATAAAAGAAGTAGACTACCAATTCCCTTAAAAGCTGAATGCTCTTTACAAAGAACGCGAGGAATACTTGTAGCACCTTAGAGACTAACTAGTTTATTTCAGCATAAGCTTTCGTGAGCTATAGCCCACTTCATCAGATGCATAGAATGGAACAGAAGTAAGATGCATTTATACACACAAAGAAAGAAAAGGAAAAAAAATTGTACATTAGCATACCAATTCTAAGAGGGCTGTTAGATGTACATGGGTCATTATCAGTAGGAGAAAAAAAATCCCTTTTGAAATGGATTTCTGTGTCAGGGAAATTAACTCAGGAAATGCAATCAATTACTGTAATGAGTGAACCATTCGCAAGTCCTATTTAGCCCCTTGTTAACTGTATCCAATTTGAAAATTAATTCCAGTTTCTCAGTTTCTCGTTGGAGTCTGTTTTGGAAGTTTTTCTGTTTCAAAACTGAAACCATCAAATCTTTAATGGAATGGCCAGGAAGATTGAAGTGTTCTCCTACCCAGGAACCTATCCTTGTAACAAAGCCCGATGCCAACTCTGTCCTCATATCCATTCAACTGACACAATCATAGGACCTAATCACATCAGCCACACCACCAGAGGCTCATTCACCTGCACATCGACCAATGTGATATATGCCATCATGTGCCAGCAATGCCCCTCTGCTATGTACATTGGCCAAACCAGCCAGTCTCTATGCAAAAGAATAAATGGACACAAATCTGACATCAGGAATCATAACATTCAAAAACCAGTAGGAGAACACTTCAATCTTCCTGGCCATTCCACTAAAGATTTGATGGTTTCAGTTTTGAAACAGAAAAACTTCCAAAACAGACTCCAACGAGAAACTGAGGAACTGGATTTAATTTTCAAATTGGATACAATTAACCAGGGGCTAAATAGGACTTGTGAATGGTTCGCTCATTACAGTAACTGATTGCATGTCCTGAGTTAATTTCCCTGACACAGAAATCCATTTCAAAAGGGATTTTTTTCTCCTACTGATAATGACCCATCTACATCTAACAGCCCTCTTAGAATTGGTATGCTAATGTACAATTTTTTCCCTCTTTCCTTCCATGTGTATAAATGCATCTTACTTCTGTTCCATTCTATGCATCCAATGAAGTGAGCTATAGCCCACGAAAGCTTATGCTGAAGTAAACTAGTTAGTCTCTAAGGTGCTACAAGTATTCCTCGCTTTCTTTACGGATACAGACTAACACGGCTGTTATTCTTGGCTCTTGACAAAGGTAGGTAAGCAGGCAATATCATCCCCATTTTACTGACAGGGAAACCAAGAAACAGTGGTTAAGTGATATAGACAAGGTCATGAAAAACCAGTGGCAGAGGTGAAAATAAAACCATTTTAAAGGGAGAATGGATGAACCCCACTCCCAAACGGGGGGTGTGTGTGTGTGTGTGTGTGTGTATCTGTTTCATTTCTATTTAATTC
Organism: Sternotherus odoratus; assembly: GCA_032164245.1. Classification (NCBI taxonomy): domain Eukaryota; kingdom Metazoa; phylum Chordata; order Testudines; family Kinosternidae; genus Sternotherus; species Sternotherus odoratus. Next base: position 153,279,984 of record JAVMKO010000001.1, on the reverse strand, counting down.
AAAATAATCTCATTAAAAAAACCTCAAAATAAAGTTTAATTTCAAATTGTTCCATCCAAAAATAATTTGCAAATTTTGGAGAAGATTTCAAGTGAAATGAAAATGGAATTTTTTGGAATGAAACAAAGAAAAGAATTCCTATTTTTCAACCAGCCATAATGTTAACCAATCAATTCACTTCAGTAAATAACAGCATTGTGATTGACTCACCCACAACAACGATTTCTATCTATTCTATTCTATACAGGTTCTTACACCACATTAATCACCATATTTCCTGAGCACCTTCCAGTACTGCATGAAGCAATGTGACTAAGGCTACATACTGGATGCTTCTTTCCGTAGTATGTAGCATATGTACTAAGGTAGCCGTGTAACGTGGGTTTAAGTAGCATTGTAGAAAGTGAGGCACACCTTAGGTGAGTAAATTAGAATACATACATACCTGAAGGGGCTGGGTGTTTACCCAAGTACATATCCTACACAGCTCTCGGCTTGCCCATGCTATGCCTTCTGGTCTACACTATTTTTAGCCGTGTAGTGTTCTGCTGCCTTCCAGCTGCTGGAGACTTCACCCATACAGGGACAATGGCAAGGGGTAGCTGCTGAAAATTTCCCCTACTGCCTCCCACCTGCCAGAGCCTTTCGTGGACATGAGTGGCTACACACACCAAAGTGTGGATGGAGCCTACTTTTCACTACAGCATGTAGCTACACATACCCTATGCACCACTTGGTAGGGTGACCAGATGTCCTGATTTTATAGGGACAGTCCCTATTTTTGGGTCTTTTTCTTATATGGGCTCCTATTACTCCCACCCCTGTCCTGATTTTTCACATTTGCTGTCTGGTCACTCTACCACTTGGCATGTAGAGTAGACATAGCCTAATATGTGTCACATGTTTGTTCTCTCATCCTCCTCAGGGGGAGAAATGTGTGCAGCGGAGTGTTTTATTTTGAATTTTTAACCCCCCGCCCCGTCTCCCTCACACACATACACATTTATGTTAGAGAAGGCAAGGTCAGAGAAATGCACTTTGCACTTGGAGTGGAAGGTGGTGGCAAGCTTTGTGAAGGTTTTTAGTTTTTATAGGAGTTCATTTAAGTGTCTTGGGCCAGCCCCTGAGAAAGCTCTATCTTTTTTTGGGGGGGGGGGGGTGAGGCCGAGGGGAGAGGGAGGATTTGCCTTAATCAGTCTCACAACTGGCATCTCAGAAGTGAGTTGCAGTTTTCTGCTTCTGGATCTCTAACTTCATCTTCCTCCTTTACAATATTAGTTGGGCACAAAACCCCCTGCCACTTCAGACATTCGTGGTCATAACAGAGAGATTTCAATATATATCTATTGAAAAAAAACCTGAATCTATTAACAATACACATAGTGACTTCACATTTCAGTGAACACCACAATTTATTGACCCTTGAGGTAAGTATTAATCTCAGCTTTGACTCAATATTTACCACTTGGTTCAATAAATCTTGATGTTCACCACAACAGAATTCAATATCTGCTTGATATGCAAGTTTATTACAATGTTACAAGCGTTCCACATACCACTAATAACAAACAAATTTTAATTAATTTTAAATTTACTTTTATAATGGTGTTTAGGCTGAAGATTATTTACCAAGTGTACATGGATATATTTTATCAAACCAAAAATACAGTGTGGCACTATAGAAAACAGAATAATTAACCCTATGGAATACTGTATAATGAGGTGAATGATTCAGCACTGCCAGGTGATGGACTAGATGGACTGACCAGTCTTCTCCCTCACCAATTTCTATCAGTGTATGATGTTAGGGAAAAGAAAACCGGTTCTTCATCCAAAATGGTTAATCCAAACTTCAGAAATGGGTTTCCCCTGTGACCTGCAGTGTGTATCTCAGCAAAAGGCAAAATACCATAGATTGCTCCATGCCACACAGAACACAATTCTATTGTTCGCTTTTTAAAGTCAATTGTCTTGGCTACTATAAATATAATTTACCAGAGTGCACAGGAGTTACATGATCTCTGGCCTTTTTGTGACATATTAAAACTATTAAAGCATTGTTGAGAACATATCATTGTGGAAGAAACTTAAATTGAGCCACGTGGGCCAGAACATGCTAACAATGTACTTCCAGGTAAGGAAAGCATAGAGGAGCCCTTCTGCACATAGAAGCCAGAATAATGCACCATTAAAAGAATGAACATGGTTTAAATTTGTTTAAATCTGGGGTTGCATTGCTGGATGAATGTTGGCTTTGGGCAGAGTAGATTTTCCAAACTCTTCTACAGCCAGCTTATCCAGGCACTGGAAGTATATGTTTGTGATAGGAAAGAAACTCACAAGAGTCTTCACTCCCTGATCAGTCTAATGTACAGTAAAACTGAAGCTGAGCCAAAGGCTCTCCCCAGACAAAGAATTTTGTCCTTTGGTTAAATGTCTGAGTCAAGGGCAAAGATGTCACTAGATACTTAAAAGAGTACATTAAGTAAAATAATCCAAGAGTCCTCTTTAAAGTAGGCATCAGCAATTTGGTGATTAAGATAATCCTTAGTAGGGCTTTATTACTGATAAGTAGAGGGGGGAAAAAGAGTAAGAAAAGAAAGCACTTTGAGCCAGATTCTCAGTTATATTTTAAATATGGGACACGAAAAGTCAAATAAATATTTTCAGATATTTAAAGCCATCTAGGAATGTGTTTTTCTAGGTAGGTTTATATGGGATATTGAAGAGTAATGTAAAAACCCAGTCATACTTTGAAAGTTGTTTGTTGAAAGGATTTTCTATAAACAGATTGGGTCTAACTGAAATATACAGATTTGGGTGCATGGGGAGGGAGGGAAGGAAATACCCAATAAGACAATTCACCCTGAAGCCAAGTAGAAGCTGTAAAGATGTTTTTGGCATTTGTATAATGAATGTGATATCCCTTCATTCTCTTCAGATAATTCTGTGGCACTGCATAAGAGTAATTCTGTAGCACGGGTTAAATCCTGAGCTGTTTCAAGACCTTTAAACCCCCACAAATTTCAGTGGGTTTAAGCTAGTCCCCATCCATCAATATTTGGCCCTAAATAATTAAAGAGATGGCTATAGGTAAGGCCCTACCAGAACAGCCATAAAAAATGTGCCACAGTCTGTGAAATCTGGTCTCCTGCTGTGAAATCTATATAGAGCTTACCCTGTTGGGTCACATGCCAAAGGCTGCTGATCCCTGGTGTGAAAGCACACAAAAGACCAGGTTACATGGGGGGAGACCAGCATTTCTCAAATTGGAGGTCCTTACTCAAATGGGAGTTGCAGGGGAGTCACAAGGTTATTTTAGGGGATTACGGCATTGGCATCCTTATTTCTGCGCTGCTTTCACAGCTGGGCAACCGGAGAGTGGTGGCCGTTAGCTGGCTGACCAGTTCTGAAGGCAGCACCCCACTATCAGCAGCACAGAAGTAAGGGTGGCAATACCACACCATGCCACCCTTACTTCTGCACTGCTGCTGGTGGCGGCTCTGCCTTCAGAGCTGGGCTCCTGCAGTCGCCACTCTCCAGCTGCACAGCTCTGAAGGCAGTGCCACCACCAGCAGCAGAGCAGAAGTATGGCTAGTAGTACCACAACACACCACCCCCAATAACCTTGTGACCCCACCAGAACTCTTTTTGGGGTCAGGACCCCCTACTATTACAACACTGTGAAATTTCATATTTAAATAGCTGAAATAATGAAATTGATGATTTTTAAAAATCCTGTGACCATGAATTTTACCAAAATGGTCAGGATTTTGGTAGGGCCCTAGCTCCAGGTTTCAGACACTTAAGATGGGTTTCCTCCATCCAGAGGAAGTATGTAGCTCCCTGGTCAGTGTATATAACATGCTCCCCTGTGTGCTCAATTCACAGGAGATATGATTCTGCTACAACTTTTAGCTAATGGACCTATGACCTGTGTCGGCAAAGAATTTGAGCATGAATCTGTCCACTTCACGAAATTGGTGCTCTTAGCTATGGAGATCCCTGGGTTCAGTCCCTGCTGATGACCAAAATGATGGTGTGACAGATATTACAGCCACATGCAACATCTTTGGGGACCATATGGTATTAAGAATATGAATGGTTTAGAATCAGAGAGGTAGCCGTGTTAGTCTGGAATTGCAGAAGTGACAAAGAGTCCTGTGGTGCCTTAAAGACTAACTGAAGTATTGCAGCATAAGTTTTCGTGGCCTAGTACCCACTGAAATGATATAAATACACAGTAAAGTATGCTTAATGACTGTGCTGGGTTTGATCGTTTTATAAGCCATATTTGTTGCTATTCATAGGGAAGACACCCAGATGTTCTCCTAGTTCTTCTATTATTAATTTGTCTTGTGAGCTATTGAGTTTCCTGAGAGTTAGTTTTACTTTAAAAGTGTCTTGAAAATTCTTGACAAATGAGAGACTCTTGAGCAGGCATGAATGGAAAAACATTTGAAAGGCTTGATTCTAAACTCAATTGCAAATCACCTCTCATGAATCATGGTGAAAACAGAAAAGGGCCAGGAAGAATTTCTATCTTCATTTTATAGCACTGCTCAATTGACAAGGGGCATTAGGGTAACTTTAAGTCTCTACAAGAGATGCATCTTTCCCCTCCCACCCTCATTGGAAAAGGCAAGAAAATGCGTTAGCCATCTAATATTTAGCATGGTAAACTTAGATATGTCAATATATATTTCTGCATGTTTTGTACCTGACAGTAGAATAGACAATGTTGTCCAGTGTTACAGCCAGGTCATGAGCAGCCAGAACTAGTGGTTAGAGGCAGAGTCCACAATTGCAGGACAGGAGTCAGCTGGGCGAGGAGACCAGGAGATAAACTGGAGATCAGAAGCACAAGTCAGGCCAGATCAGAATACCAAGAGGTCAGAAGCAGAAGACAAACTGGTGGTCAGGAACCACAAGTCAGATGCCAGGAGTCAAGCCCAGTCAGGATGCCAGCAGGGCTGCTGGAACTATTTGTATAGAGGGGATGCTGAGAACCATTGAACCAAACTGTCAACCCTCTATGTGATGGAAACCACTTCAAAGCCAGGATCCATGTGTGTGTGCGGTGCAGCTGCACCCTAGTTCCACCAGCACCTACAGCTGTGCTAGAGGAACAGACACCCACCTCTTCCAGAAAGTCCGCCACAGGACAGCAGCCTTATTTTATCCAGCAGAGGATCCCTGAGGGATATTTTGACTCAACAGTTCTTCCAGTTTGGCCAATTCCGCCCACTTTTTGGGCTGGTTAGAAGCCAACCCCCCCTCCCCCCCAAAAAACAAAACTGAGCACCGTCCCGCCGCCCCGAGATTGCCGCTCATAAGAAGGCGCCGCCCCACACACGTGCTTGGTGGGCTGGTGCCTGGAGCCAGCCCTGCCTCTAACAACCTGCACCCACAACTTCAGGTAACGAGGGTTGCCAGCTGCTTCTGCTCTTCTCCTTAAGTCTTCCACAGGGTCTTTTTTTTTCTTATAAGATTGACTGAAATATTTCACGAAAGGACCCAAGGATATAATCAATATTCAACAACTGACTCAAGATTCCTGCGTGCTCTGCTCTTTTATTGACAGTATCAACGGATGTGGCTGAAATACATTTTTTAAAATGGCATCCCGGGTATATCCCCTATGCTCATGGCCCAGTTCAGCAAAACACTTAAGCATGTGTTTAAAGTCAAGCCTGTGCCTAAGTCCTTTACTTAATTGGGCTCGTTTGCTAAATCAGGGGCCTGGAGCGAACGTGAGCAGATTGTTACATAAGGCCCAAGCCTGATCTCCTTGAAATCAATGGGAAATTTCCAAAGACTTCCATAGGAGCAAGAGCAAGTCCTTTGTAGCTGAATCTGGGAAGAAAATCAATTCTGTTCCAGGCTGAATACACAGGCCCTTTCTTTTTAATTTTCTTATACAGTCCTATTATTGAACAAGCTGCTGAGCAAGTCCGTCTGGGCTCTCTAAGAACAGCTCACATCCTCAATGCTGCTCACCCCTTAGGCTCAGGATAAAAAAAGGCAAGCCAGAAAGCTGCCAATAGTTATCTATTTATATTTGGAAATTCAATAGTTTTATCTGAACACAAGAGCTTTGGGAGAAAGAGTTTGCGAGTGCCAAACGAAAGGCTTGTTTTTAACTAAACATGTTTAAGTGTTTAATTGCTCTGTCTTCGCCCTCTGTTTATATTTTGACTTACTTTAATTAATCTCTCCGTAGGCTCACGAGTCTGAAGGGGAGGCTTTGTTGTTGTTGTTGTTTAAGCAAAAGAAATTGCTATTCAGGCAGGTTTTTACAAATGCTCACAGCTCTGCTCTATACTTAAATACAAAGCCTTTGAAAGAGCAGTGTGGGATGGTTCGGCATAGATTTGAATTTTTTCTAACATTATCTCGGTGGGTCCCCCATTCAGAGGGCTTTTCAGCCAAAACCTCCGCTGCTAGTTTTCATCCTGCAGTAGATGTGTGGAGAAGCAAATGTGCTTGGAACTTGATATTTGAGTCACTTTCATCATTAAAGATGCAAAAGGGTCACCTTGTCCTCACTGTGGTGTTAAGGGAGTCAGTCAGGACACCAGTTGAATTTGTGCATATATACATACATACATATTTATATATATGTAAGCAGAGTTAGGGTGAGCTCTACCCTGCCATCTGGTGGTGAGTTGTGGCGAGTTGTGGAAAAGAACTTCAGGGGCTGATCTTGTTTGCATAGGCCAGGGGTGGGCAAACTACGGCCTGCAGGCCACATCTGGCCCTTGAGACTGTCTCGTCCGGCCCCCCCAGCTGGGGAGGCTGCCCCGGCTCCTTCCCTGGAGCCACGTCGCTGTGCGGGCAGAGCTTGGGGGGGGGGACACAGGGTTGTGTGCTCCCATGGGGCAGCATGTTTGGCTCTGCACGGAGCCAAATACACTCTCCTCCTCCCCTGGAGCCATGCTGTCAAGCGGGCACAGCTCTGGGGCGGTGGGGCTGTGCGCTCCCATGGGGCAGCATGTTTGGCTTCATGCAGAGCCAAACACATTGCTAGGAGCTTCACAGTAAGGGGGTCAGGGCTGGGGGGTTGGATAAGGGGTGGGGGCAGTCAGGGGTCCAGGGAGCAGGGTGGGTTGGATAGTGGGGTGGGAACCCGGGGTGGGGGTTAGGGGTGGAGGTTCTCTGGAAGGAGGGTTCAGGGAGAGGGGGGATGGATGGGTGTGGGAGTCCTAGAGATCTGTCAGGGGACAGGGGCGTGGATGGGTCTGGGACAGTCAGGGGACAGGGAACAAGGGGGATCCCCTACTACAAGCTGAAATTACTGAAGAGCTGAAATCACTGAGTACTGTGTTAAGTAGGGGGCGGGGGGGCTAAAGATATTTTGGTGAGTGGCCAGCAGAGAGAAGCGACTCTCAGGATGGCTATGGGAGAGGATCAGCTGGATGAGAGGAGCGGCTTGTGGTAAAGGCTGAAGCAGAACCCCATGGAGAGGCGGGGCAGTCAGCTGTCGGAGCACGTAAGGTGCCCCTTTATCTCCCCCCCCCCCATTTCCACACAGGATGGGAGGGGGGTAAAACTCTGCAGATGGACTTTTGAACTCTGGGGCTACGCTGACTAGGGACAGAGGCTTTGGGGTTGTTGGACTTTGGGGACTTTGGGTGGCTTTTGGGTTGCTGGACTCAAGAACCAAAGGGAAAGGACATGGCCCAATTTGCTTGAGGTGGGGTTTTTTTTGCTCATGGTTTGTGTTACGAATCCTGTTTGTGATGTTTCCCCAACATAATGCCGTATTGTTTCTCTCTGTTATTAAAAGGCTTTTGCTACATTCAGACTCTGTGCTTGCGAGAGGAGAAGAATTGCCTCTTAGAGGCGCTCGGGGGCGTGTGGTATATATTTGTCCCAGGTCACTGGGTGGGAGCTCGAGCTGGTTTTGCATTGTGTTATTGGAACAGAACCCCTAGATACTGAACCCAGCCCTTGTTGCTGTCAACTCTGATGGCAGAAGGGTTACATATATATTAAAATACAAGAGTGAGATCTTGTTTCATTCTTAAACTTACTGCCCCATACTTCTGCCTCTAAAGTTATTTTTCAAGCCTAAATTGTTCAGATGGCACTTTTGAGTATATGGACTGAAAGCTAAATAGATACGTCTCTGGCAAAGTAATTCATTCCAAAATACAACAGAAACATTTTCAGGTGAGTATTATAAAGCCTCAGCAAGTGATCACTCAGAAGGTATAACAAGGTAACGCCTCTTATTGTTATATTGCACTATCCGGGTTGCATTGGGAGTTGGAGAACTAGCCTCTGAAAATGAAAGGGGATGTGCTAGAGACCAGGGAATCAGTTGCATTAACATGAAAAACCCAACAAGCAGAATCACCAACTGAAGCTTTATATCACAGCACTGGGGACCAAAGCAGAGACCTGTACTGAGAGTTCAGCTGCTTTAGTCTGGTCCCTTGTGTTGTACGCACACACCTAATCTAGCCGAGATTAAAAGTTGGACTTACTCTGCTCCTAGCAGAGAGGTCTTCTGCTCAGGCACATGACAAAAGATTGGAGTGAGATGGGTTGGTTTAACATCCATTGAATATAGTGAAGTTATTTCAGATTTATACCAGTGAAAAGGAGTAATGTTAGTTCTATAGACAACATATCTTTGAATGCAGACTTAAAAAAAACCCCACATAACTTTTTCTCTTTTATTTATGTAATTTAACAAAGAGGCAAGTTCTCAGTGAGGGTCATCCACTTGGAAATTCACAAGTGTAGTAGGTAAGCTATGCATACACAAAAGAGCATGAATGCACACACACACACAATGCAAAATGTGTGAAGATTTTAAAAAGACAAGAAGGGAGGACACAGAACAGGAAAAAGACATACTTATTGATAAAAAGAAGTGACCCCTATTGTTTTTAATTTGTTGAGAAAAGAAATTTGCTCTCTTACTATATAATTTAACAAACATTTATTTGTGCTAAATATGAGTGAGACCAATTATATAATGTCTAGACAGTCTCAGCTGAAGTAGATATGCCAAATCAGATATACTGACACACATCTAAAATATTTTAAAACTTCTTTTTTAAGGGATCAGCTAGGGCCCAATCCTGCATCCTTAGAAATCAGTGGGCTCTTTGCCAGTGATTTCAAATGGAGCTTTAGGAAGACATTTCCTTGGAGAGTAAACAAAACATATGTTTTCCCACCAATTTATGGTCCTTATGATTTGTGCAAATGGAAACAAAAATTCTTTGGCAAATTTAGGTCCTATCATAACTCACAAATTATATATCAACAATGAAAAATATTCAAAATACTTAGCACTCAGGTTTGTATGTTTTAAAAACAGCACTCACTATACATTTATATTTGAATTTGAGTAAGCAAATGGCTTTCCTATTTATTGTCTAGTTTTCATTTTTTACTAATGGTTATAATGATATACATAGTCCTTGATTCCACAAAGAGAGCAGGGTGGGCACCTACATGGAGCCCCAGTGAATTTACTAGAAGAAGGTTTGTGTAGATACAGAGGTCTGACAACGTTTTTCTCTACAAGAAAACAAACGGATACAGAACAAGCTTCTGAGAATCTGCCACTAGATTTAACTCAGGAGTGTGGGCAGGGGAACAGAAGGACAGCAATATGCTAATTTCCACATCCCAGTTATAGGGACAGTTCTATGCCAGATACAGTTTTGGCAGAATATAGAGTAACTTTGGGTTGTCTAAAGAACAACAGCTGATACAGTCCCATTATCAGTTAAAACAATAAAGAATAAGCAGGAGCACAATAACAGTCCAACCAGCCCCCTCTGCCTGGGCATACCTTTGAAATGCCCCCAAAGTCTAGAGCTCCAGGGGAAAAGGATAACAGCACGTAATTGGTTCCCATAATAGCCAAGGGTGTGGTGTGGTGTGGTGTGGTGTGGTGTGATGGGGTGGGTTGGGGTATTGGAATCCCTCGCAAGAGAGCTGGGCCAGTTTTCCAGCCCCTTTGCATCACCAGAAGGGCCAGAACAAAGTGCAGAATTGGAAGAGAGGAACATGAGCCAATGTCTTAGCTATGAAATGTTCATTTCTCATGAAAGTTCTGTAATTATCACCAGGACTGTTTGTTACACTTCAGAAGTAGAGAAATAAGATGACCACCTATTAATTAAAGTGAAAAAGCCCAAATAAATATTTATGTATTTTCCTTTTAAAGTGACACTGAATTGGAAACAGTCATCTCAGAAAAAAAAAAAAAAAAGAGAGACAGAGAAAGAATTGAAAGCAGTTTCAGGTACACCAGTTGTCTCTCAGTTACTCTGTCAATACCTGGGGTTTACAAGCACATTGCCATGAAAAAAAGTTCTCTCCTTATTGCTGCGTGAAATACTTCCCGCTAAGAGTAAGGAAAAGCCACCTATACAGAGTAAACAGTGACGTTTAACTATATATAAAATGCTGTCAAGTGACCAAAGTGCCTCCCTCCACTGAAGCTTAGGTGTGACTTATAACAATAGTAGGTTAAAGCATTTCAGACAGATGTGTGATATTGAAATGGACAGTGTCCCCTTAATAACTTCATTCAAAAGATGATTCTTCAATTATCATGGGGATGGCCAGCAATCTTGTTAAAAAAAAGAAAACAACTACAACCAAAAAACACATACTCTCAGACACAACCCTCAATCCAATCTACATTAAAAATGTGCACTACTGCACACCCCTAATATAGATATGCAAGTTTTCACCAGTACAAGTTTTCAAAAATATTTCCTCTTGTAAACAGGCCCCTAGGTAAATGTACCAAATCTTTTAAAATCTGAGTGATGTCTTGACCTGCAAAGAAAGCAAGTAGCTGGAGCAAGAAACTCAAACGCTTTATAGTTCTATTATTTTCTTCATATAAAAGCCAAATCTTTCCATTATACACTGTAGATTGGGCCTAGGAAGTGGACATGGTAAAACGTCATACATTTCTGAACAGCGTGTCTTAATGGGCCATAATTGTTTGTGCACACCTAAATTCTTTCTTCTGGATAGAAATTTTAACACTCAAAATTCTATTTGGAGACAAAAAGAATTGGATCCCCCTCGTCTGAAAATATTTGAAAGGTCGTTAATGTCACTCACTCTTTTTAAGTGTTTCATTCCTGGCAAAGGAGTGTATCCACAAATCTTTTCAATCTTAAAAACATGGTGTCAATGTCTTACTTACGTGTCTTTACCCATGCAAATGGATTGCATTTTTTTGCAGTTATTGGTGAAATTTTCCTCTCTGATCTGCCAACACCAATCGGAAAGGAAGAATTTTGCCCACAGAACTATTTTTAGACCGGTGCATGTGAATTTTGTTGTTAACAGAAGCTGTGCATTAATGGAAACTGCATTTCAAATGTATTCTTTGCACATTTCTCCACATCAGCCTTTGTGGAGCAACACATGGGCTGCAAGTTAGCTGTACCAGTAGCTGTTTAGTAAAGGCAAGGGAGTCCCAATTTATGAAGCACAGAACAGGTGGTTTTTCTTAGGGCTTGTCTACATGGTGCATTAGTCTGCATTAGTGGGGTATATATTGTATTGCACACTAACATAATCTCCACTTACTAGCCTATGTGGACCCTGCTGGCTCACACTAAGAGGTTCCTAGTGTGCATTACTGTAGTCCTGTTTGAAATGGGACTACATTAACGCACAATAGGGATCTTTAGGTGCACACCAGCATGGTGCAAATGGACCAGTTAGTGCACAACATGCTTGTACATACTAGAATTCACAGCTCCAAAGTGCAGACTATTGCACCAGGTAGATAGGGTGACCAGAGATCCTGACACTATTGGGACCATCCTGATATTAGGGGCTTTGACTTACATAGGCCACACAAAAAAATAGTGTCCCGCTTTCACACTTGCTATCTGGTCACCCTACATGTAGGCAAGACCTTAGTGGTTAAACTCAAATCTAAAAAAACACTTAGACCATCTGATTGCTCTTTGCATTAAAAATAAAGGGACCAGATTTTCTCCTGCTATAAATCAACATAGCTGCATCAAAGTCAATAAAATTATGCTGATTCACACCAGCTGAGGACTAGCTGAGGTTGAATTCAGCTCTGCTGTAAGTGGATGCAGTTACAATCCTCTGGCTTCAACTGAGTTATGCCCTCATACATCCTGATGGAATCTAACCTAAGGAGAAGCAGCATTTTTTATAAGATTTCCTTAATTCGCATATTTTCCTTAATACTCAATAGGATTTTGTTCAAGCTGACATGTGGGTTGGATTTCCTGCTTCTCATTTCTTGCTCACATTCGATGCAACTTAATTAAGATAATGGAGAATTTCAGAGTTATTTTAACCAAGCTAGCTCTTAACAGCATGGGGCAGTTCTCAGGGTGCCTAGGACTCAGAATCACCTGGTGATCCCCACCATCCAGTGAGAGGAACATTTCTTTGTGCTTAACTGGATGTCACCTCCCTGACACCACTAGTCTGTTAGCTGCCCAAACTATCTCCCGTGGGCTATGACAGCCATTCCTTTGCCTTGCAGGTAACAATAGATGCATCCCAGTTCCTGAGGCCCTTTGAAATGTTCCCCTATAGTGTCCAGACCCTTCTCCACTGAATACTCACAGTGATACCAGGTTTGCTGTCTCCAAGGGAATGGTGTGCAAATCAGCTTGAACAGTTCAACTCAGGATCAGTTCTTCATTCAATATCAAAGCTTTGAGTTCTACTTACAGTGAAAACAATAATCAGTTTATTATCAAAGGTTAAGTGATACTAAGGATAATGGAAACAGGTTACATATAAAACAAAATCATAATATGCTTTCTAGAGATTAAACTTAATTTAACAGGTTAACCTCCTGCCTAAGGAAGCCTATCACACCTTTACAGAGCTCCTGACCAGGGCAGGCTGGGATCCCATTTTCATGACTGCAAATGCACTGCCCAATGACTTCCTCACACGCAGAAGAAAGGGGCATCTTCTCCTTATATTTCTCAAAGTTCACTGTTTGTACCTCAAAGTCAGGAGGACCACATGTAGCTCATTCTCCAGTGTGTGTCTTTTCAGCTGGCTCTGTAAGTAAATGGTTAGTCCATTTGGTTGGCTTGCAATGATTTATTTACATTTTGCCAGTGATACACATCTTACATCCTGTCTGGAAGAAGTCTGTTTTTCTCTTTTGTTGCTGATGCACTTTAAAACCTATTGTTAGTATATATACACAACTCCTTAAATATAACCCGTACAGATATCTCATAATGACATGTCTTCATTAGAGTCTTCTCATGACATCACTGATGGATTAAGTACTCTGAAAGTGGTGTACTAGGAATACTAAGTTTGTCAGGACTGTTAAGAGTTGTTTATTTCCCAACAGTCTACTCTTTGACAGTTAGCATTGAGGGATCCTTAGTGACAAGAAGATAACAAATGAGAGTTCCCCCAGTGATCTGCTGTCTTCTGTTCACCAAACACAGACTGAGGACTATGGTAAGGCAATCCAAAGTTCTAAACACACTGCACACGATGATCCCAAATCCCCATACCTTCTTGGAGCACAACGGTTTTCAGAATTAAGGTGAATGAATGGAGCAGGTCACCCCTCTTGAGTAGACTCAGACAAGCATGAATTAAACTCAGCTCATATTTTCTAACACTTTTCTTTTTGCATATGTGAGTGCTAGCAACATTTTAAAAAAATGAGATCTCATGTGACTGCAGGGCCCTTAGCCTGGGCCTATCATGCTTATGACTTAATCCAGGCCTGCCCAGACTACCTTGTCTCACTTCCTTTTTCCATTGTCTTAGGGAGAGCACTGGTCATTCTTACAGGTACAATCTAACCAGTTATGAAGGAGGGACTCATTGTTGTGGCATCTTATTTCTTCCTTTAAGGAAAACAGCAGATGCCAGTTCCTTTAGCAGAGAACTTCTGAAGATGCTTAAACTAGCCCTTGTCACTGGTGGTTAAAGTGGATTGCAACAGGAGGTGGAACTATTCCCATACCAGTTAAGCAGGAGAGGGAGCTGTGAGGGACTCTTGTTTACCCAAGCAACAGAGAGAAGGGGCTTTTAGCACAGGAGAAGGAGATCCATGGTTCCACCTGCCCCTTACTGTAACACTTGTTTGGCATTGTCAGGGATACAGCACTGTTCAGAGGAAAGGACCCTGGGCTTGGAATCAGGAGATATGGATTTTTTCCCCAGCTCTGAGACTTATGTGCTATCTGTCCTCGGGCAAGTCATTTAACTTCTCAGGTGTTTCAGTTTTCCCATCTGTGTAATGGAGATAACAATACTTACTATTCATTACAAAGTGCTATAGGAGCAAAGGATGACTAGTGTTCTGAAAGTGCCAAGTTATTTATTTAGTCTCATGCACAGAGGTTGAAGAAACATGCATTTATTTAAAAAAGCAGTGTCACATACAAAACAAACAATGTGTATGAACACCTAATGAACTGCAGAGTGCATTTTTCTGCTGCTGGAGTATAAAGAATATGTACAGTATGCCTTTAACTGCTGCTTTACTTCACTTGTTGTCCCCACACAACCCTTGATTGCTCAGGGCATGACCAGTGAAGGATGAATGTATTACTGGGTCAAAAATGTGTGTCATCCAGTGCTACTGTGAGTTGTTCCTTCTCACCATGACTAGCCTGAAATCAAGATTTGTTCAATCCAGTGATGAATGAATATTCCACCTCCTTTTTCTTATGATTGTTTTAGTCACAACTCTGTGGTAAATGCGGGTGTTGTTTTGGTCTCGATAATAGAAGGTAAAACATGAGTGATTATTGTAGGTGGCTTGTCTCTTCAGGAAAGAGCAGAGTGAGAGGTGAAGCTATAGAAATCCCATGGAAGAGATCAGGGGAATAGATTAAAAAATTAACTTTCTTTCCAGAAATGATATAATAAAAAGACTCTCTTGAGTAGGAAGTCTCTTACTGAAATGTTGAAGTCAGATTATGAAACCACACAAAGAAGATTTAGATGTACCTGGAGCTGGACTGTACTTTAATGCAATTCACCCCAAATATATTTAATTCCATTTTACATGCATCTATTGCTCCGGCTTGGATTTTATATTACCAAAGCACGCCATTCACCACACATTTGTGCCTCTTGAAAATATAAAAGCAAAGTACCTATTGGAACAGGAAATTGGGGCTTGACAATTGAGCTAGATGGTTTCATAGAGAAATGCTTAGCTTATATGTTATGCACTATTCTTCTGCTAAGATATTGGGCAAGGATATCATCAAGCATTTGTAACTTTTTTCTGCCACAGATACCACCAAATTCAAACCAGCAATAAAATTATGTAACACCTTGGTTGCTAGATCATGTGGACTCATTTCCCCTGAATGTGCTTCAGAATATGCATCAGAGATGTAATTCCTCTACTGGCAAGGCCCACACAAGACTCTCGGCATTGCAGTACCCCTGCATGTGGGAGGTTCATGGATGAAGCAGCTGTGCATTGAGGAATTGGGCTTCAGGCTGACTCAAAATAGGCCATAGTGGGAGAAAGATATGGGAATAGGCTCATTAGGTCCTTGTTTATATGACTGACCAGAAGTCCCCACAAAGAGGACAGAGGAGAAACAAGTTTCTACTCTAATCCATGATGGGGTAGGGGAAGGTTGAATGTCAACCTACCGTGTATAGCTGTACCTAGAACACTAGTTACTTTCTAAAGGAGAAGTCTGCCACAGAAACTGTTCCCTCTGAGATTACCTCTCAGAACTGTGTTTAATGAAGAATTAATTAGATTCAAAGTTCCATACTAGGTTAATGCAAAATAAATGAAAACCCTCCTGTATAGGTTTAATAATGGGGGCAGATGAGGAAGCAGCAGATAAGCAGATGCTCAATGCCCATCTACAGACAGAATGTAAATACAGACCTCTCACAGGAGTACACTTATGAAGGAGATTGTTTGTCACCTACTGGTGCGATGTGTTGGTTTATGTATAACTAGGCAGTTGAAAAGAAAGTTTTCCGGTCCATCTTCCATGTGCTGAACCTCTACAGATACAAGGACTCTTTACCTGCTGAAGAGGGAACTGCTGTTTTATTTCACAGATGCTAAGTGTTAGAGTGCATTGCTGTGCCCCACCTGACAGAGCCTTAATGTGTGTTCTGTCTTTCTTGTTTTTCCTTAAAATACACTGAACGCTGCACTGCAGCACTGCTCTTAACTTTGCCACAATTGGTGTCTTCAGAGCTGGCTCAGGAAGTGAATCAAATCTGGGTATTGTCTATTGGATCAAAGGACACTAATCACAAGGCCACTTAACCAATACTCAGCATAATCTCCATTCCTCTGCTCATTCATATTGTCCCCTCTTTATTCTCTCAACCTTTCATTTCTATCCCTCAAATTCATCTCTCCTCCTCTATTCTTCCCTCTCTACTCAAACATGCTCCCTCTGAACTTACTTCCATCCTCTGTACACATGCACATACACACACACACACACTAGGTCCCATACTGTATTTGAAATTAAGTTGCTATATGGCAGCTAATTGCCCTTGTTATTTTATGTTTCTCTTAAGGTGGAGATTCACACTCTCATAATCTCTGGTTTCTGTGGTAGGTGCAGTAAAGCTACAATAACTTTGTGCTACATGAGTGCCCTCTCGAATTTCCAGGCTAGTATACCTGTAGAACCTATTTATTTGGTTGGTGTTTTCTTTAAAATTGACCTCCAGATGACTATCCTCCAGTTACAACACTAAGGCCATGTCTATACGTAGAGCACTGTAGCAGCACAGCTGTACCACTGCAGAGCATCTGGTGAGGATGCTCTGTGCCAACAGGAGAAACCTCTCCCATCAGCACAAAAAATCAATGTCTGTGAGCAGCACAAGCTATGTTGACAGCAGAGGTTCTCCTGCTGACATAGCATTGTGCACTTGTGTTGGTGTAACCTAAGTCACACGGGGGGGGGGGGGGAAGCTATTCACATGCCCAAAGTTCACCAACATAGGCTATAGTGTAGATATAACCTAATTCTGACTTCACTAAGCATCCTTCCCCTGAGCATCATGTAAGACCCCTAGTCATAGCGGAGTCATGGATACAGAGTCCAAGAGTGCTGTGTGTGACAGATCGCCTTCTCACCCCCCCTCAGGAACACACAGGAAACCCTTTTTTGCTCCAACAGTGCCCTTTAATTTACAGTGAAGGACCCCACCACCAATATATACAGGTTAAAACAGTTCATTAACATCCAGCTCTAAGTAGCTCATTAATATACAGCTCATTAATACCCAGCTCTAAATAGCTCCACAGGTTCTGGCTCTACAAACTCTATATAGTTCAACCCCTAATACAATAATACAAACACAGCTCTTGATAGCTCAGACAACACACACAGCTCTTGATAGCTCCACACAAACTCACACAGCTCTTGATAGCTCCACACAAACTCACACAGCTCTTGATAGCTCCACACAAACTCACACAGCTCTTGATAGCTCAGACACCACCACCACACTGGGCTTCATTCCTGGCAGCCAGGATTGGATTTAATGTCATTTGATTTTCCTTTCATTGGGATTTAGAAGCTGGCAGTATGGAGGTGAGCCTGCACCATGTGACCCAACAGCTATCTCTGGATGACTAGCGAGTGCTCAGCCAACCACCTGGGGCTCCTGGGTCATAGCTGAAGAACAGCTGAAGTGTAGCCATTAGCTACAGAGTTGAGCCTTCAGTTGCACTGCCAAGTACAAATTGAGCTTTTGAAGACTAAAGTTGCTGCCCCATAGGAAGTTAAGATGACATTTAGACTATATCAGCAATGGCACTCATTACTTTTGACATTTATGCAAGGAAATAAAATAGGAATGAGTTGAGCTTGTAAGGTTATGTAAAGTATGGGTATGTATCCAGTCTCACACCTGAGAAAATGTTAGGAAAACTTAAAGTATCAGGATACTCAAATTATTTTTGGCACAATATCTGCCAGATAGATCAGGAAACAGATGATTGACATGTACATTAGATATTTGTCAAGACATGTTCTCCTTTCCCCAGGCAGGAAGACAGCTTCTTTCATACACCTTGGTAGCATGGATGTCTCAGCCAACAGTCACAGTTTAAAAAGAAAAAATAAATCAACCACATAAATGGTCTACTCCAATTCAAACAATCACATAACATAGTTTCTCTGCTATGACGAGGAAAGATTATAGAGTCCTTTCAAAAGCGTGAAAACTTGCTTTGCCAAGAATGATGTGCCAGGGTTATACTATTCCCCTCCCAGAGAAAGCTTCTTGGCCAGAAGAAAGAGATTCAAGCCAAAAACGCTCTCCTGAGCTCCAGCCAACCTCATCAGGATATTTCCTACCATAAACGGTCTTTGGCAACAAGGAACTAAACCAATGACTGTGTCTATCTCACCAACCAATCTACGTCTAGTACTTTGAACTTATTTGCGGGGTTTACAGTAATTTTCCTATCCATATACAGCATTATTCTAATGAGTATATTAATGAGAAAAATTTAAGCACATGCACTATCTAGACAGCATTACGCTGAAGAATTTCTGTCTCCCAGCAATTTAGTAGACACATTGGTGTCACTCAGTGCCTGATACAAAAAATCATGTGCAGCTAGAAAAGCTGATACTAGTCATGTGGTTTAGAAACAAGAAATGATGAATTGTTGCCAGACTTGTTCCTCATTAAGGAAAATGAAGATCACCTTCATTCACAGAGAGCAAGGCAGATTTTTCAGTGTGCATGCCAACCCATTGATATTTGTGAGGGCAACTGCTTTGCTCAATTACTTCCTCCCAATCTACCAATGACAAAACAACCATAGAGAGTGTGTGCTCATGCATCAGTGGGCAGAGCCAGGAACAGTCAATGCAGACCCTTTTGGATTAAGAGGCCCGAGTGTGTCACTGAAAGGAGAGGCTAATTTTGGACTGGTCATCAACGGAAAATGAGACAATGACATAACCTGTCTGGAGAAGCAGATTCCTTGAGCAAAAACCAGAAACCAATTGGCCTTTAACTCTGGACTCCAAAAAATGTCAAGTAAAAGAAATGATGCACCTGAAAATTAAATACAACAAATGTTCCCATGTGCTGTCACCCATACAGTCAGATGTCTAATGAAATTATCACATTTCCTCACTATAAAACAGTATAGTTCACAAATGATTTGGAATAATGCTAGCAAACATTAAACTATAAAGGTAAAATAGAAGTACAACTACTCAGCTCATGTGCCTCTCACCTACATTTTCTCTTGGAGTTCCCTTTCTTACTGATCAGTGCCCCATTCCTTCTCAAATCATCCTTCCAGGGCCAAGTAAGCTCTGTCCAAAGACAATGTGACTTGCAGGGTGCAAACCTTTGAAAAAACAGGGTCGGCATGTCTCAAGTTTGGCACAAACTCCCTCCCCCCAAAACACCAGACGTTCCTTGTGAGGTTGCAGCTTTACCTATTTGACTTCAGTTTCACTGCTGCTTTCCCTATTTCCCCCATCATGTCATCACCTGGATTCAGACTGCTGGGGTGATTTTCCCTCTAGCAAATCATATGCTCTCCCTTTTCAGGGCAAACGAAAGTCCAAATAGAAAAAAACAACAAGTCAAACCCTCCTCTTCTTTGTTGCAGAGCTGTCTGTTTACCCCCACATTGTGGCAGGGGAGCCCATGCCATCCGTATACTACAGGGACCAGGTTCAGGGCCCTAATTAGTGAAGCAGCCAGCTGCTTCAGCCTCACACATCCACATCACTATTTCCTAAGGTATCCTTCTTACACTGGTTGGCTTTTAGGCCTTCATCCTTTTAGGCCTTCATCCCAATCCTTCCCTAGTATAAACAACCCCAGTGCAAGTGTCATGAACACTACTTTCCTAGGTGTTCAGTAGCATGCTGGGTGGACCCATGCTCAGAGAACAGCTCTGTAGGTGTTCCAAGCGCTAGACTTTTCAGGCTGTAGCCCTCATTGCGTCATGTAAACAATCACAGAGCCCCATGAATGACAAAAGTGTTGATTTACTAGGGATGCCAGAAAGAAACCCCTCTGAGCAGGGTTTCTTTCATTCACTGGCCAATAGATCCTCCAGCAGGAGTTCAATCTTTTTGTGTCTTGCTCAGACCCATCCACACAGCCATTTGTAGGCTAATCCCTACTATTCACCTTGATGGGCTCCACTGGTGCCCCTCTCCAGTATCATGCTCAGTCCTAGCCCAGCTCTCAGGCTTTTAGTCCTAGTTCCCAGATTGCCCAGCCTTCTTTCCACAGCCACTTTCCTCCAGACTTCTGGTTCTACTCCCACACAGTCTCTGGCTCCCTCTGACCTCTAGCATAACTTCCCTTTCCTATACCCTAGACCGAGATTATGGAATCTTTAGATGGCTGGATCTTGAACTAGGAATTTACACAGTAGCTAGAAATGAGCTAGCAGGCTAATTATAATAGGTTTCTTTGGCTTCTCCCTTCAAGACCTTCTCCACAATTCTGGCCACAGCACCTTTCTAGGCTACCTCCTCCCCAAGCTATCAGAGAAAACCTTCCAGTTCTCCTTTGACTGAGCCAAAGAGGACATTACACAGTTCTGCAATCACATGATACTGCTCAGTCATATGATCAACGAGGGAAAACAGGCTCAGATTACATGCTGACATGTCCCAAATTAGAGGACGTGTTAAAATTTTTGGTCTAAGTGACTCAACGAAGTTTGCTCTCTGTACAACCAGTAATGCAACCCAGTTCTTCCTCCTGCCTGTTACTCCTCCTCCATTCTCTAACTACTAGACAATGTTCCCTTAGCAGAATAGAGTACCAGGATTATCATGTGTCTGGGAACCTCTTTCACACACATTAACAGCTACCCAGGGCAAACAACACCAAAACCTACATTTATAACCATCCTACTCAGAATAAACAGTCACTCAAATTGTCACTTTACATACTATTTCTTAAATTATGAGACATATTTGATTTTACGGAGACAAAGAACACACATTATATATCTGAAAGTAAACTAGCCACTTAACTGACAGTTAGACCATGACAGAGGTCATGAAGAAAAGACCTTAAATGTAGATAAAGCCATGGTGTGAATAGTATATGATTAGCTGGCAGAATGCTGCTGCTAATTATTATGTCACGTGAGCGAAAGGGATTTTGACTGTGAAAAAAATGGTAGAATGGCTACTATCTGTGGCTAGAAGTTGGATTTAATGACTAACTCTCCTGGGTGCCTTTGAAAATCTCCCCATTAGAGCATGCCTCTGCTCTTTCTCCCATTGAATATACTAGAGAAGAGTTAGGCTCTTTCTTTGGGAGTCCACGAAAATCATTTGAAATCTGGAAAGGACTATAACAGAACTCGTTCACTATAGTTGAAACCCTGGCCCTACTGAAGTCAATGGGAGTTTTGTCATTGACTTCAACAGGGCCAGGATTTCACTCCACAATATTTTGGATGCTTGTTTGTTGTTGGTTCACTTGATAATAAATCAAACAGTTACACAAAACATCCAGAGCAAAGGCAACTGCTTAAGGGAGTCTACACTCCAGCTGTTAGATGTGTCTAGTTCAGGAGACTAGGTGAGGTAGTTGATCCTGATACTAAATTTGTGTGTTTGAGGGAAGAACAAGTTTACATATAAATCCAAATCTTTCTACAGCTTTAGTCCCATCATCTCTCTTTTCTGCGGCTTGGTTGGGCACACTCAAACTTCTTCAGAAACTAAAAGACATGCGGAAATGCAAAAACAAACAAACAAAAAGAAAGGTACTATAGAAGTGATCAAAAATCATTCCAGTAAGTCAAAACTATTTTGTGGATATATTCACTGAGACTCCAATTATATGGTATTAATTTACTACATGGCATCATTGCATCAATTTTCATGATTTTAATGTTGTATTTTTATATTATACTAGCATAAGTGCCCGGCGCTGCTCGGGTCAGTCGGAGGTGGGGAGGGGGCAGACAGCTGACACCCCCTGACCAACCCCAACACCCCCCGGCTCACTTACCCCCCGAACAAACCCGAACCCCCACCTGACCCCCCCGACCAAACCCGACACCCCCACCTGATCCCCCCGACCAAACCCGACACCCCCACCTCCCTTACCGTCCCACTAAACCCAACTCGGATCCGTCGCGGGGAGGGGGGGGGGGACAGAGCCGAGGGATTCTGGGGACCTTCGCAGGTGGGGGGGGGGGCACAGGGCTGATGGAGTCCGGGGTTCCGTTGGTAGGGGGGAGGGGCAGAGAACTGAGGGATTTCCGTGGTTCTGTTGGAGGAGGGAGGGGTGAGCTGAGCGAGTGCGGTGTCTGTTGGAGGGGGTATTATGATGTCATCACCACCCAGCTGCCCAGCCGATGTGATTGGCCCTGAAAGACTTTCACCCCTGGGGGGGCGTCAGAGGTGAGATCCGAAATTTTTTTTGATCCTTATGACCATCTAGACCCCAAGACCCCTCACTGTACCAAATTTCAAGTCTCTGGCTCAAACGGTGCGGGAGGAGTTCACACTCATACATACATACATACACCACTTGACTTTTATATATATATAGATAGCAAGGCTCATACAATATTTGTATTAAGTATTTAAGTATACAATATATTCTTATCTTAATCAAGACACATACTGTACCTGCTTCTAAATCAAACAACAATTTATATGTCCAATAAAAAGACCTAAAAGTTTGATATTTTTTTCTACCAGCTAGTAAATCAACACAGGGTTAACAGAATGTTCAGATATATATGTGGCTATATTTTAAGTGTTTGTAATTAAATTAAACAGCATACATGTATAAATGTCTCCCCCTAAGCATAGTCTAACCTGTCATTGACTAATTGATTAATATAAATATATTACAGTACTTTTAAACACACTTGCCATTAAGAGAGCCTATAGCAGGGAATATTGGTATATTTAAATAGTGTATGAATCTAGGAGATTACCTCACCTCCCTCCATTTTCTCCAAAGTCTTGGTAGAAAAGGAAATTAAGGGAGACAAACTGAACTGTGATGCTTAGGGAGTCCCTTGCTTCTGCCTGTCACAGTTTTAAGCCTGCTTGGGGCCTCCAGGGAGTCTGGCTATTGTTACTCCTTCTCTGCCAACCAGACAGTAACGGCCCACTGCTTTTATTCATTACTCTGAATGCAATGCACTAAATTTAACAAGTAACACACTCAGCGGGAATTTATTGGCCTTTTGCAGCATGATTGCAAGGCTGGATATGGATATGGATTCCAATTACCGCTGACACCCAGATAAGAAGAATAAAGCCTGCATATGCTTGTTGTTAATCAAAGGTGATATTTTGTATGAAAAAGAAAAGGAAAATAAAACAAGGAGAATTTTAAAATACTTAACTATAGATTTTCTTCTTACCAAAGGTCAATTGATCCACAATAACAATATTTAGATCCAATGTTGCAATAGTAAAAGGAAATACAGATTATATCAAAACTACCCATGACAGTAGGTAAATAACAAGAGACATAGATTATAGAAATATAGGTAGATAAATCATGTCCCAGAAGATGTCACTTGTATTGTGACTTATAATGAATGTGCAGAATGAGAATGTACACACACACACATACACACACAAGTATTCACACTCCGAGTAAAAATTCCATATAATGTATTCCAGAGGGCTGATGTTCATGTTAATCAGATAGTAATAAACGAAGGGGTAGGAATTCTTCTTGTTCATAACTGAAGCTTAAAAGAGGTGGAATGTGAATTGGTAAAGAACAATCCAACGGGCACTGTTCCAGGAAAGCATCCAGAAACTGATAAATATGAAATACTGTGGATGTATTTCATTCCCAAACCCTTTCCCATCAGATTAGATAGTCTAGATAGTAACAATATGGCTACATGTGATAGTAACTGTTTAGCTATATGTGATTTTATTTATCCTATAATACTGCAGCCCACACTTATTAAGCACTAGCGAAAATACCCGGCGTTGCTCGGGTCCATCAGAAGTGGGGAGGGGCCAGAGAGCTGAGCGAGTGCGGGGTCCGTTGGAGGGGGGAGGGGGCAGAGAGCAAACCTGACACCCCCACCTCACTTACCCCTCGACCAACCCCGACTCACATTTTCACCCCCCCACCCAAACCCAACACTCCCACGTCACCCCCCTACCAACACTCCCTGACCAACACCCACACCTCACCCCCCGTAGACCAAACCTGACACACCCACCTCACTTTCCCCCCCAACCAAACCCGACACCCCTACCTACCACCACAAACAAACTGACACCCACACCTCACTTACCCCTCGACCAACCCCGACCCCCCTCCTCACCCCCCCAACCAAACCCAACACCCCCACCTTACCCCCCACCAAACCCAACACCCCCGACCAACCTCAACACCCACACCTCACCCCTCACCCACCCCGACACCTTCCCACCCCCCCAGACCAAACCCAACACCCCCGGCTCACCCCCGGACCAAACCTGGCACCCCCACCTCACCCCCCGACCAAACCCGACACCCCTACCTCACTTACCCTCCGACCAAACCCAACTCGTTGGAGGTGGGGAGGGGGCAGAGAGCTGAGCGAGTGAGGGGTCCATTGGAGGGGGGAGGGGGCAGAGAGCTGAGCAAATGCAGGGTCCGTTGGAGGGGGTACTATAACATCATAACTATGTCACAGAGAACAGCAGCTGCCCAGCTGATGTGATTGGCCTTTAAATAATTTCACCCCTGGGGGGCGTCTGAGGTGAGATTTGAAAAATTTTCAAATCTTACCCTGATTAGGACCCTAAGACCTATAACTGTACCAAATTTCAAGTCTCTAGCTCAAACGGTGTGGAAGGAGTAAGTGCACATACATACACGCATAAATACACGCATACACCATTTGACTTTTATATATATAGACTCTCAGTATTCAGAATAGTAATAGGCAAGAATTCAGAAGTATTCCAAAGGTTCAGAATTTCCATTCAGTTTGGACTCAAGCAATCAAAAACCATTAAGGTCTGGAGTTTCGGGCAGAAGGATTCCTGAAGTTACTGGTACTAACTATTTCTGGTCAGGCTGGAATTATCACAAGAAGAGAATTTTCTTGGAAGTGGTTCAATATTTCGCTTCCAGTCTCCTCCTGAATCAGAAGCAGGAAGTTCAAAGACTAGTCACAAAACCAAAAAAAAATATGGAAAGACACTTAACTGAAGATGTTTACACCTCTGAAAAGATTCCCTTAGATTTTGTCTGAAAACTTTTCATAAATGAAATGAATGCTGTGAAAAGTACTGGCTTCAAAGTCCTGACAATCACAATTCTCTCTTTATTCAAGAAACAGCTATTTGTTGGGAAGTGGCAATTTCCCAATATTGCCCCAACAATGCTTCATTCCTAATCTGGAGGGAAAGCCCATGTCCATTCATTGCTTGGCCTCTGCTAAGACTGCCAATGATAGTGCAAATTGTGAGGTGCACATTTGCCCCCGAGGAACTGAACTGAGACCAGCAATTCATTGTGCACAAACTAATCAAGAGCCTCCCAATGATATTTTGGTTACTCACAATCAGGACTGGATTTGAATCAGTGATGCAGACTTTGGGGCAAAATTTCATAGAGGATTTTACCATTTCACCCATTGCTAATTTAGAATTCTACACTTCCAACCACTTTGTTGTCATCTAAAGCAAGAGCAGCCTTATAAAACACTGTGAGAAAAACGTATTTCTGCATACTGTATTGTATATATAACACAAGATGGCTTATCTATGTTGTGACATTTCTCTTCTCCTGTGAGAAGAGATGGACTGGCTCATTTATATCTACACCACTCAGAGTGATCCCTCCCTCGCACCTTAGGAAGAGAAATGTCATAACCAAGATTAGCCATCACGAGCATATACAAGATAACTGTAGATAAAGTACATGTTATATTAAGATATGAGTGTCTCCTAAAGGGAGGGAGAAACATATCTTTACTTTTAACCAAGGGAGTCACTTACATGACTCAAAAAAGGCATAAATGTTTTGCCCTATCATTTTTGTTCTTTTACTTACTGTAACCCATGAATAAGTATTTGGATACAGGGTGGAAATGGGGAAATGAATAGTGTAACACAGCAGCAAACAATATGTTTTTCGTGATCTGTCGATTTTCTTTAACATTAATAACATAATAAATATATTATAATAAATGATGGATCTGACTATAAAATAGCTCTGCTACATTTGCTTCTGTAGAGGATTACTCACTGTACATATTACATTAAATCCACCCATGATTTCATATTTAAAAGATTTTGGGTCAGTGAGATGGAGATGAAAGCCAGCAGCCACATTTTCATGTTTAGCCATTTGTATTTTCTTAAAATACATTATGAATGTTACCAAGGCAGAAAAGGAAACAGATAACGGCCTGATTCAGCAGAGCACTTATTTATGTGCAGAACTTTAACCATGTGAGTAGTTCTATTAATGTCAAATGAGGATTAAAATCAATTGAAATACTCACATGCTTAAAGTTAAGCATGCAGATGAGTGCTTTGCTGTATTGAGGCCCAGGAACAGCTTAGATGCCCACATTAATTACAAGGAAAAAGGACCCCAAAAATGTCAAACAGCACAAGTTGTCAAAGTCTCAGAAACAGGCAGAACAAAGAATCTTCCCTGGAGAGATTTAGGGTAGAAGGACATTTTAACATGGTGACCATTTTTCCTTCTCCGCTTATTGGCATCAGTCACAAAACTGATCTGAGCTGGGGAGGAGGAAGTAGTTTGCCCAGCTTAAAGTGAACAGTGAGGCTAAAAGCAGAGGGAATGGAAATAGAGGGCCTGATCCAAAGCCTAGTAAAATCAGCAGGAGTCTTTTCATTGACTTCAAGAGCTTTGGATTAGGCCCATACAGAAGGCTGAGGCAGTAGTGGTCTAGATCAGTGATTCTCAAACTTTAGCAACCCGAGGCTCCCTATTTTCTTTATTTTTTTTCCTGCAGACTCCCAAGTACCCCTGCTCAGCCCCACCCCAACTCCACCCCCTCCCAAGGCCCCACCACCCAATCTCTTCCTTCCCCCCTCCATCTCTGTTCTTTCTCTTCTCCACCTCTTCCCGCCCCCTTCCCTAAGCGTGCCTCATCCCCGCCCTCTCGGTGCCTCCTGCATGCCATTGAACAGCTGTTCCCTGGTGTGCAGGAGGCGCTGGGAGAGAAAGGGAGGAGTTGAGGAAGGGAGGGGGAGGAGTTGATTAGTGGGGCTCACAAATCCCCTGAGTACCCTCACAGACCCCCCCAGGGACCACGGACCTCAGTTTGAGAAACGCAGGTCTAGACAATACACCCTCTGGCCTTTTAAGTCATGGCAATTTATCTGCCCTATGGCGTATATACAAGTTTGTTGAAAACTTGAAAAACAACTTGTCCAAGATATTGTTGTGACATCTTCATGTTACAGCTGGAGTTCTACTAGTGAAAAAAAGGCTGAATGCAGGGGTTTGTCAGCACTACAGTGAATTAAAAGAGCTTGGTCTGTTGCTTTAAAATGTTAATGGAAAAAACAGCATCTTTTGAAAAAGATTAGAGTTTAATATGGGAATTATATAGTTCGCTCAGGAGAATTTGTATTCTGTCTGCAAATCAATCAAGGCATGGTAAAACAATTTCAAATGAATCACACATGAATGCATAAAATTTGGGGAACAAAGAACAATTGCTGCACTTAACAGACAGATGACAATACTTATCAAAAGACAGGGAAATACATTTCTCCTTCTTCCTGTAAATATATAGACTTGTAGATTTTGGTAGTTACCACTATAAATGACACATAATTTTTGTTTACAGTACAATTCCTAGAAAGCTATTGGGCCTTCCATACTTTCACGACCGGGTACTTTGGATGTATATTAGATTAAGGTTCTCTTGATTTAAGTCAAACCACCAAAATGTGGATTGCATTGATAACTTTAATGTAAAATATTACTGTCTACTTTTTTTTTTAATTTCTCACAATGCTATTAACACACTAATCCTTGCAAATCATTTAAGAAATAAGCACAGGAGAAAGCATCATACTGGAGGGGAATAATTTAATGCCTCAGATGTGTTGTGAAGCATGAGGTAAGAGAATGAGTGACTTCAGTCACCTGAGAAGTGCAATAATTCCCAGAAATGCACTGCCTGATGTACCCTATTGCTATTTCTGTATGGAAATTATTTTAGAAAAGGTCTAACCCATGGATTTACTAAGGATTATTAGATTTGATTGATTAGTATGGCAACCCAGACACAATTTATAATCCACTATTTAATATACAATGGGAAGCAGGCTGGGTTAGACCACTGATCTAACTTTTTAAATAAAACACACATTTTAAAAATTAAAAAATGCCTGATTCCAGTAAAGTGTTTCTGAAAGCTCTGCACAACTGTAATTTTACAGACTCTGCTAAGTAAAAAATGAAATTGAAAAACTAGGCTTTTGTGCAGTATATTGAACCCTGTATGGCTCTCTAGAACCGGGTGGACAATTTGGTATCTTCCCAGCAATGACATTTGTGCAGTCCTGCATCTCGGGGGGATTCAATGACATTTGTGTAGGCAAAGAACGTGAATGGAGAGGTAGCCTCTGTAATATTGTTACATGACCTCTTGGTCTCCTTATTGGTGGGTTAACACAGACATGTAGAGTCCTGGAATAATAACAATGGTACGAGCTCAATCTAACAATAGAACATCTATTTATTACTGAAAGAGGGTACAGAGACAGCTTCCCTGCTGTTGGAACAGTTTCCCTCTCTGCCCAAGTCAGAAAGTACACACCTCAATGCCCTCTAAGTGTTACTTCCTCAGACTGAAGTGTCTCCCATCTGAGAGGAGCCACACTCTCATTACAGTAATTGATTGCATTTCCTGGGTTAATTTCACTGACAACAGAAATCCATTTCAAAAGGTGTTTTTTTCTCCTACTGATAATGGACCATCTACATTTAACAGCCCTCTTAGAATTGGTATGCTAATATACAATTTATTTTATTTTTCTTTCTGTGTGTATAAATGCACCTTTCTTCTGTTCCATTCTATGCATCCGATGAAGTGGGCTATAGTCCATGAAAGCTTATGCTGAAATAAACTAGTTAGTCTCTAAGGTGCTACAAGTATTCCTGGCTTTCTTTACAGTTACAGACTAACACGGCTGCTATTCTTGAACCTTTTAGAGGCTATGTGTAGGAATGCCAAGAAACAAGCACTCACTTGGCCAGTACAATAACTCTGCTTCAAAGCCATCTAGTCAAAGAAAGACCTCTAATACACAATTTTTTTGTATTTGCTCTTGTTCACTTAGGGACCCGGGGATGGAAATGATGTATGAGCATGTGTAACTTTAAATTCAGAGGGGGATTTATGGAGACATTCCCAGTTTATGGTTTTGGATTTAATTCATGATTATCATAAACCTACCTTTATGTTGGGACTGGGACGTTGAAAGAGAGGAAAGCTGGAAGTGGGATCTTTATCTTAATCTGGTAAAATATTTCTTTAGGTGTGATGATAACTAAAATTGGTTAGCTGTTCGATATGTGCTTAATTTTGAGGCCTTGTGGCTGGCAGAGGTCATCTATCCTGAAAAGGGCCCTTTCAGTGACTTCATAGAAGAACTCCTCCCACATGTTCCAAATTTGAAAAGTAAGTGTTCAGTTACCATCTCTCAGCCACATAAAGATTAGAATTAGGTGAAAACAAGTAGTTTTACCAAAACATTAGAAATGGAATCATTTTAATTTTACAGGTTTTTATAAGGAGCAATTTTTTTAGTTATTCCAAATTGAAATAAAACCTTTTCAGTTTTGAAAATATTTGGTTCTCAGGGTTTGTCCCCCCCTTTACTTTCTCACCTCAGCCTTGACACTGAAAAACCAGGACTAAAAGGGAAAAAAAGAAAATATTTTATTTTGGGGTTTTGTTGAAAAAACGGAAGCTTTCAATAAATAAATAAACAAATACATTCTATTTTGAAAATGGCCATTTTTCAAAGAAATAATTTTTGTTTGAAAAATCTCTACCAGCTTTAATTAAGTTTCCAAAATTATGGTTATAGTTCAAATGTTTCTTCTTTTGCCTTAAGGTGTACATTTATAGGATGTTAGTACTTCTATCATTTGGCATATTTTGAGATGCAATCCTGGGAGGATCTATCATCATTTTCTTCCTGAATTCATGTCATATTATTTGACCTCAAACTTTCTTTTTCATGGACCACTTGAAAATTGCTGAGGGTCTCAGGGGACCACTTAATGATCTTTCCAAATGTTGTATCATTAGCTAGCTATTGTAAAGCACTTTGGATAAAAGCGCTATATAAAAAACCCTTAATAATAATTAATTATTTTTGTTCTACAAATAAAAGCACACAACTCATATTTTAATATCAGTAGTCTTACCTTTCTAGTGTGATATGCCCTCTCTCCCCCCGCCACAGCAGCCACAGAGCTGGGACTGGGAAGGCGGGCCATCTCTCCCTGACAGCCTCAGCCCTGGAGCTGGGGAAAGTTGCCTCTTTCTCTGGCCACTGCACAACACCATGAGGCTGCCTTTCACTGGCGTGTGTAGTTACGCATACCCTGTACATCACTGCTAGTGTAGGCAAGCATAGACAAAGCTTTAGGCACCTAAAACTGGGATTTAGTACCTAGCACCTTCGTGGATCTGAGGCACAGTGACAGGCTTTCCTTCCAAGCACCATTTATTCCTGGCTGACCAGTGGAAATCATTACCCTTAGGGGGGGGAAACTATTTCATATCTAAATTTTACAGGGCTTAAGATCATAGGCAATATTTCCATGCTTTTCATTACAATTCCATTTTAAAGTTGTGTTTTGTTTTTGCTTGGCTTTGAACAGTGATTGAAGCTCCAACATTACTGCACTGTATCAGGATTGAGAGTTAGATAGTGGACCTGAAACTAGCTATAAACAAAACTAACCCTGATTAGCCTATATGTTAGTGTCCTAGCTGAGAAAGATGCAAAAAGTAAAATAAAAAAAATGCCATTCCACCCCCTCAAATAAACCACTCTCCATTAATGATAAGTAAATGAGATAAATATGATATTTTTAACCAATGTGCCTTCAAAGTTTTTAGTTGTGAATTTTAAATAAAATATATACTGGTACTGTACAATGTACTCCTGACTTTGTATTAGCCAATTCAGTGTTGGTAGATCCCAGCAGTGGTAATATGCAAGAATAGAATCTAGCTGGATGATTCATCAGCCAATCAGATTGTGGAATTTCTTCCATCCATTTTGTAATTCAGGAGGGACCTTCCCTATCTCACCCACCCTATTCCTAGTTTAACCCTTCAAAGATCCTTTTATCCTGTATTGAAAAGGGCTATAATCCACACTAAATATGCTAATCAAGAATTTCCTTGAGAGACTTTTTTGGCCATTTGACTTATACAAATGTGCTAAACCGGCAGCTTTTTGCACAATTATCTGAATAATAAAGTTACTGTCTCTTGTATGTGTTATACCATTTTCTTTGTCCTGTACAATAGGCAGGTTTTAAACATACTACTGCATATCCCCAAATCTAGGCTGTGAGATTACTTGAATGGGGTGAATTCCATACCAGCAAGGCTGTTATCCTGGCTAAATGCTGTGACCTTCCAATCAAGAGATATTATTGCAAATAATTTTAAGGGGAACAAAGAGCGGAAGGAAACAGTCTTTATCCCCAGGATCCTCATTTAAGTCTCTGTCTCTCTCTCCCTCTCTCTTTCCCTGGGTCCCACAGAGAATATTCTCTGTGTCTGAAGATTTATGTGTGGATAGCGAATGAAGTTCCATTAATGTTTGCATATGCATTCTATTTGCTGTGGGATCCTCTGAAAGAAGAGTGCTAAAGGCAGATGCAGGAAGGGGGAAGTCCCAATAGCACTGTGGGGCTGTGCTGCTTGATGGCCAGTCAGGGAGCAGAGGGCCTCAGATGCCTGGCTTTTGCACCAATGGTCCTATGCCTCTGGTGGAATCTTTGTGATCCTTTCCACTTTTCAGGTGGGAAAAGCTACACCCCCATCTCCATGGGAACAAGCGAGGGAAAACTCTATGAGTAAAACACCATAGAAGTTTACTTCAACCAGTGCCTTCTCCTGAGCGTTTTCCCATGGGAGGGGCCATGGCCCTGTTAGCTGTTGCTATAATTGTCAGACTGTATTACTCATTGTACTGGCAGATGGAGAAAAGTAGGTTTAAAAACACTGCTAAAGAAAATGGTGGATCTCTCTCCTTGTAGCTAATAGCTTAATATTTGATCTTTGGAGTAGATCCTGTGAGGTACTGAGCTCCCTCAAGGTCCATTAAAGGGAAAAAAAGAGCTCAGGTCCATGCAGTATCACTAGAAGGCACTCAGCACCTCACAGGACTGGGCCCTACATTCCTGTACAAAGGACAAGAAGAAAAGGGCAGAGTTTAGCATTACCAACATTAGACTAGATTCTCAGCTGTTTGAAATTGGCACAACTCCACAGCCAAGCCAATTTGAAAATCTGGCCCTATGTATTAAAATAGGTGCCTTGGAAATATTGCATAGGCTTTATTCAAGTAGAAATGCAATAATGTGCCCTTCCCATTTCTATTATTTAAAGGGTCACTAATCAATCATGGTACCCCCACTGAATTTACCTTATTAACCAATCTACATACCAGAC
Organism: Sternotherus odoratus; assembly: GCA_032164245.1. NCBI lineage: Eukaryota > Metazoa > Chordata > Testudines > Kinosternidae > Sternotherus > Sternotherus odoratus. The sequence goes on along the minus strand of JAVMKO010000001.1, from coordinate 153,247,310 downwards.
TATCAATATTCATTTGGCACTAGTAGAATCCATTTAAGATATTCTGTATTGTGTGAATGCAATGTTAGCCATCTCCCTCATAGAGCAGGACTGGCATTAACTGAGGCTGGGAAATGATCCCCTATGATTCGCATTGCAAACTGCAGGGAAAGTGCATCTACCTACCAGCAGCTTCTGTTGGTAGGGTACTGGCGAGCCTAGGAAGGGTTAAAGTTTTGTCTGTGACACTGAAATTGAGGCCAGCTGTAGGTCATATTCACGTCCCAGTCACAGGAAAATGAACCTGTGAGACAGAACCTAATTATCTGCTAAACCAAAAGCCAGTCTCAGTTCAATAACTTACGACAGAGCTGGCAGCCAGATATAGTGTTGCCATGGTAACACTGAAAAAAACCCACTGCAGTGAACAAGAAGGAAAAGAAGGAGACTGTAACCCTAAATATGCTGTAGTCATTTGATCTTGGACAAGTGTGTATGTCTAAAGAACCAGATTGCTACAGCCGTCTATCCACTTTAATATCCTCTATAATTACTGAAATGAAAAATGCAATTATAGTGTTCTCTGAGCTAAAAACTAGAGTAACTGGCTAACTGGGAATTAATTTTAGAGCGAACAATATCAGCTTCTTCCCCTCTCAACATGCAGACTCAGAAGTATGTGGGGGTTGGAGAGCAAAGGCGCCTGCTTCACGCTCGTCCAAAATTCTTTCATACCAGTCAACCCTTTGGTTTTCACCATAGCGTTCCCTTCCCCTCATCTTCGCCCCAAAATACCCACCAGGGAAGAGTTTAGTAGATTAAAGCACTAACTCTCACTTTGGAGACATTACAGTGGGTAAGGAACTATTTAAAGTTCTGAGTAAAATGAGTTTAAAGGTCTCAGCTCAATGGCCAGGAAATTGTACCCTACACCAGACAGCTACAGTAGATCATATGCAGAATAATCAATCTCTGTTTCTAAAAGGCGCAGGACTAAGGACCAATCCTGCACACACTTACTAAAGGATAGTGCTACCATGAGCAGTTCCGGGGAACTTCTCTTTGGTGGTAAGGCTGGGGCTCAATGATAACATCAGAACAGTGTTTTTGTCTCCCCCCTTGCCCCCGTTAGCCACATAAAAGGAAATCTCACCTACAGCTGTCTGCACTGTACATAATTTGAGAATAACTAGAGAAGTCCACTTGCCTGTTTGCCAGTTTCTTAATTACAGCCACAAAAGTTCATTCAGCACCTAAAATGAATTCTTCATTTTGAAAACAAAGAATTACTGCTTGCTGCTTCACAGGGCTCATGGCACTTTCTGAACATTTTCTTCTATAGACCTGATGTCAAACAGGTTAGCTGAGATTTCATAAGGGGCTTGGGGCGGTGTGAGAGAGTGAGAGCTATTAAATAAAATACCATGGTTGGGAAATAAATGTAAGCCAAAACCCCCCCAACCCAACCAAGCATTTATTTTGGTCAGCACTTCCGCTAGAAGTGCATTCAGGTTTCAAGTCAGTGCTATTCAAAGCAGATTGCTAAAAGTGAGATTCAGCCAATCACATATTTGTGCTATTGAATCTCAAAACATTGGGTAACTTTTAATTTAAAATTAGATTTCTACTAGGGATTTATAGTGGCATAATCATTTCCCCCCAAAAGCTTGATGATGAAACGTCATCCTTGTAGTTTTTAGCTTATGTAGTTTTCCTTCATATTCCTGGGCAGACTACTGTCCTGATCCTATAGCTTGCTCCGGAAGAACTTCCATTATTCCAATAGGAAGTCTGCCTGGGAAAGGAATACTTATTCTGGTCCTCTGTACTTTGTAAAGCAGGTGGCACATCTACTGCTACTGCATGGTGCCATATAAGTAATAAAGAAAAATAAATTGTTCAGCAGTATGTTATTGGGTATCGTAGTTGCTGCTCACTGTTAGAGAAAAACAATTCTTTTTTTCCCATCGCAGGCAGTAGGGAATAAAAGTATGTAAGGTTCTCCTGGCATCTCTCAAATGCCAAAATTAAGGACCTGGCCTTGTAGCATTTACTCCCAGGTGTCGTCTCATTTGAGCTGCTAGCGGTCCAGGATGTTTGCAGTGTTGGGATGTGTGTTCCTTCTATATGCATGCATAGTTCCTGTTAACAATAATGAACATCAAAAGGAGGACACGCTGTTAGTTTCAATGGGCCAGACTGACAGCTGACATAAGTGGGTGCATTTCTGCTGAAATCAATGGAGCTGAACCAGCTTATGCCAGCCATGAATTTTAGCCCCATTTTTATTACTGCAAATATAAATATAAATATACTTTAGCTGTGCTTTACATTTCGGAAGGGTTGATAACATACTTTTAAACCAATCTGGGAATGTTCTCCTTCTTCAAGTTCTGCAAAGGCCTTATAGGACCAAGTCTGCAGCTGGTGTAAATAGGCTTAAATGTGCAGATTTACAGTAGGTAGGGAGATGGTCCACAATCTGGTCTAGAATGCATTTTTTAAAGGCACATTTTACTAGTGACTCCCGGTTTTCTGCGATAAAGTCTAGTCTCACAGAAAATTCAAGAAGAAACAAATAGTACAGAAATGGGAAACTGTTTAGATAAGCAAACATGCTGAGAGAATGCAGGACCAGATTAAAGCATAGTCAACCTGGGTCAAAACTCCTGGAGCCACAGCAAATCAGAGTCTCAGCTTTCATGTAAAAAAACAGAACAAAAGATGACCAAAGTGTAACTGATGTCTGCCTGAGTATGCAGAGAGCCTGAAACAATAGAGCCAAGAGATGAGAACTGCTCTGAAAACTGTGGCTATTCCCAGGAAGGGCAGGACCACAGCAGGTTATGGAGCAATGGGGAGCCCCATGGGAATTGTGCCCACTCCAGATTGCCTTAATTCAGATACGGGATAATGGAATGATTGTTTACTGAGGTCTCATTTCTTCTTGCTACATTCTTGTAATACTCATTGGTATGACTGAAGATTGTGCTTGAATAGCTAGAGGAGAACCACCCCAGCTATGACATTACTGGGACATTGCTTATTAAGAAATGTCAGGCCTGTACATTTAAAATTGTTCTTTACAGCTATGAAAATTATAAGCTTAGAGTAAATGCTGCAGATCTCCAGTAGCTCCTCCACTGAAATGCAAACATGTGGCTCAGCTAATCCTGTGGGGCTTGTACAAAATGGTAGGAAAAGATCATCAGTTAATGAAAAGGAGGACATCGCTCTGTCATGGCAGCAGCATTAGAGACATTTATTGATTAAAGTGTCTTTGATTTTTAGCATCAGCGTTCACCCCCCCACCCCTCCCCCCAAAAAAACCAAAGACAAGGAAGGGAGGGAGAGAGAGAGAGAGAGAGAGAGAGAGAGAGAGAGAGAGAGAGAGAGAGAGAAATATTGCCAGACTATTATGGCTACAGTAATAGTGCAGTCTAAGGGCCAAATTCTTTTCTTTTAATGTGTGCATGAAATGCCCACTGACTTCCAAGAGAGCTGCGTGCACGTATCTGAGGGTGGAATTTGGCCTCATGAGATTACACTCAAATCCCCACTGAAAACATTAGGCCATTTTAACTTCAGAATGTAGTTCTCCAACTGGTCACATCCAAATATTTTAAGGGAAGTCATCTCTGTGAACGAGCAACTTCATGTGGGATTTTTAAGGCGGCCCAATAGAGCACAGGACCCTATTGCCATTTAAAGTCAGTGGGAGTCAAGTGCCTAACCCTTTCAGGTCCCTTTGACATCCCATCTCTACTGGAACTGAAATGGCCCTCCATAGCCAAAACAAACAAGTCTCAGTGATTCTAAATTTGGCTCTGGACTCACTAAGAGATCAAATCCAGCATGTGTGAATAGACCCCAGCCACCTTGAAGTCAGGTTAAAACATGTATTAGTGCTTACAGCATCTATCTTCTAGGCTAAAGGTGGGGTTGTTTTTAAAAATCTGGTATCAACATAGTGAATCAGCTTTCCCACTCCACTGCACCTAGCATAGTCACCTGTGCAAAGTGGGTGAAAAATGATACCATTCTGACCTGGTAGTATTTTGTGCAGAAGTATAAATGACTACACAAGGCGCTCGGCAATGGAGAACCAGGTCTGGTCTGTCCTATCCACACCGAGTGGATCAAAGTCAAAACTGCATTTGTTACAATTGTGCTGAGTAACCAGTACTATACCCAATTGACTGAAGAAAATACCAACTAAATCCATTTTGATCGTCCTCATAAAACATACTGTAGCATGTCTTGATAAACTGGAATTATAGAGCACAGTATCTTGATCTAATCCTCTTAAAATCAACATTTATCAATAGATATTACATTTTCTTTTTGTAACAAGAACTGAATGGCTGCCTTATGAAACTGGGCTGCAGATAATATCAAAGCACATATTAACAAAAGTTATAGACATTTATAAATTATAGATTCACAATTACAGTGACAGATACAATATATGAATTGTCCAATCAGGTTGCAAGTTACGAAAGCTAAACATCTCAGTTAAATCCAGTATGAACATTTAAAATCAGTTTCCATTAAAAACAGTTTTTGTATTGAGTAAAATAGGAACATAGTGAGATTGCTACTTTAAAAAAAAGTGTAAGTAAACTAATATGATTTTAGATTTCTTTGCTGAATGGTCAAATAGATCCTTTAATGGGATAACTTAAAGTCACAGTGTAGAGCTGGTATTGAGCAATGCTGCAGTCTTCAGCCTGGGCTTTTTAGATGAGCATGAAATACATCCCTATATATGTTACAGTGGCCCCAGTCCTGCATTGCTTGGATTTCCAGAACTGCAGAGGAAAATCAATAGGCATTTTGGGTGGATAAGAAAGGCAGGATCAGATTATATATGATTATATATTTTGGCCCTGGGAACTTTGAGTGATTTGTCAGGTTGGTGGGGTGCAATTTTTCCAAACCTAACATTTACTGGGTAAAATCCTGTCCCCATTGAAGTCAATAGCAAGTCTCACATTGACTTTAATGGGGCCAGGATTTCACACATCACCTTTATGTCTAAGAGCTTTACTGTGTCCTTCTGTAAGTCTGTATGCAGGCAGTGCATTCATTTACACTGAAAGCTACTCATGAAAACACCACAGTGCTACATGACACATCCTGTGATCAAATCCATATTAAAATCCCTCTATTATACAGAACAATGCACCTGGGCTGAAAAACTTACACAACTATCAGAAAAGGGCCAAAACCATCAGAACCAGCCACCACACCTCGTGTGACGAGGAAGGCTGCATGCCCACACATTAACAGAAAGAGGTTGAAAAAAGCCCTTAAAACAGGTAAAACAGCTGAGTTTAATTAAGGTTGTTAAGCACAATTGTGACCTGGGGCCTCAATGACGCAAAGCAGAGATCTGCCCAGGCATACATAAGTCTTCAGCTGAGTTTTGCCAAACTTCCATACTCACAAATGCAGCTGCTGGGGCTATTTTGGGAATGCATTCCTTGTTAACCCTAATGTAAGCCAGACTGTCAGCACTTTCAGCCCACAACAGCACTCTCTTTTTTTGCTGCCTCTAGTGATGTGCTGAGATATACCCAGCGGACATATTTACAATTGGCAGCATCCAGTACGTGCACTGCCGTTGTGTTACATGTCACTTGATGCACTGGACTATGCTGTATTTGTTCTGGGTTTTTTAATTGTTATTCTTAAAATTTTTCAAGGGTATCATACACCAAAAATGGACTCCTACCACACTGCCATGCATACCACCCTGTTTTCATTGCATAAAAAAAATTGCTATTTGCTGTTTGAAGTAGTTGAATTTAGAATGACATCAGCCACGTGAGTCTACTGTCCCTCACTAGAGGTCTTGGACAATCTTCCTCATTCCCCTTCAGATAGCTCTATCTATTCAATGGCAGCTCCACATCAAAAATGGTAGGTAGGGCTCTGCTATCTTGTCTTAGCACCAGTCCCTTTCATTATTTACTGGCACTTGTGAAAGTGTCCTCATCTTGTCTTCTGACAGTCAGTTCAAGGAAGTTGTGTTCTTGCACTGGAATGGGGTACAGCAACATGTACGTGGATTCTCATTATTTAACTCTACTTTTTAACGTACTCTTCATTGCTCACCTGTGATTGCTGGGCCAATCAATGAAGTCTTGCTATATCGTGGCTGTGAAGTCTTCTGCTGGACTATGCATGTGTACTGTATAGTCTGGCACGTCAGAGCAGCTGCTCCCACAGGGAACCTTCATCTGGAAGAGCTATCCTATTATATTAGTAGTCATGAATGACAGAGACAATTAATTTTTTCTAATTTTTTTCCTCTTTTTGTTTTTGGTCAGTGCAACCCTGTTCTCGGTGCCTCCGTTGCAAAGTTTGCAGTGGGAAGATCTGGCCAGTCCAGTATATTCATGTAAAATTTTAAATATGGGACAGCTTAAAAAAACCTATTCAGGGATAATTCCATTCTCTAAGGTTTTGTTTCTTTGGCATCCAAATTATATGGAAAGTTGCTGTTATAATTTCTGGGCCAGACTGGATGGGATGTGGCCATGGTGGGGCTCTGATGCAGATTCATCCACCCCCACCAGGAAGAATTTCTGGGGAGCTCAGACTAGGGTAACAACTCTGCTGTCTTGTCAAAGGTTAAGGCATGCACTCCCCGCCACACCTGGCCAGCTCTGAGAGCCATGGGGTCTGAAAGTGTGCCACCCACCACATTCCAGGGATTTCAGGTATCTGGTGCTTACCAGGTAGGAATGGGGAATTTAAAGGATATTTGCTCCACACTGTGCCACCACCAGCACAGGGTTGCATGGAAGGGAAGTTTCCTTTACACACACACACACACACAGCCATGTCCACTGTGTGCCGTTTCTAGAGACACACTTCTATAATTGTATATTGTACGTAGGCAGTGGAAGTCATTGTATAACACAACTAATCCTTTATCAAGATTATGGGAATTCCGAATAAGACACAAAAAAGAACAAGAAAAGGTTTGGAGTAGTATCCCAACATTTGTGAAATGAAATTGATTTCCATTCAAATCAGGTCTTTTACTCTTCTTGAAAATGTCAAGGTGTCAGCCTTGGCCATTACCAGACTGTGATTTATAGTTGAGACAAAGTGATAATACTCAGGTGACTGTCTGGAGTTGTACTGCAATGTCTGGAAAGACTACAGATGACAGCCACCTCTTTTCTTAACCAACTTGCATTGCTTATCTACCATCACAGTCGTTTTTTCCCCTGCCCATGATAAGAAAATGATAAAATACAGGTCTACAGATTTACTTAGACTGAGGAAAATAAACAAGAATTATAAAGGGAACAGATAGCAGATCTGCAGAGGAATATATTAAAACCATGCTTTATGACAAACTATCTCCCGTTTGGAAGAATGTACTTAAAACATGATCCTGAGTAGCTAGTTCAGATCGCAGAAGTAATTTTAACTTACCTGTATAAAGATAATGTATTTCTGTAATTCAAGTGAAGCACAAGTATGGGAAATGTTGAATGACAAGATAAATTTCCAAACATTCAGAGTTATATTTCCAGTTTTATTCCATTTGGAATTAAGATTGAGATATTGTACTAACCATACCATATTAAATATATTAAATACCGACATTGGCACAACTGAGGTGATTTGCACTTTATATATATGATTAGAAAGAGTTAGAAATGACCCAGATATTGTATGGGCAAAAACTCAGGCCATGTCTTCACTGGCAATGTGAAAGCACTGTTATGGCAGCACTTTAATGTGGTTGTGTAGTTGCGGCATAAAACCCCCCACTTCCATGAAGGTGTAAAAAAACCCCCATCTCCATGCGGCATTAAAAAAAACCCTGTGTAGTTGAGGTATAAAAAAAACCCACCTCCACGAGGAGAATAGCTACCAGCGCTGGTGCACTATCTACACTGAACCTTTACAGTGCTGGAACTTGTAGCACTGAGGGGGGGTGTTTTTTCACACCCTTGAGTGAGAAAGTTGCAGCGCTGTAAAGTGCCAGTGTAGACAAGCCTTTAGATACTCAGTTATTTCTCCCATTGACTTTAATGGGAGTTTTGCTTGACTAGGAAAGACAGGATTTACTCCATAGAGCCCTGGGCCAGATTTAGGCGTATTTAGATGCCTAAAGATGCAGATCAGTGCCTAGTGAGATTTACAGAAGTGCCCAGACAGATTAGGTGCACAATTGCCATTAACTTTAATGGGTATTAGGCACTCACGCTGTTCAGGCACGTCTATAAATCTGGGCCCATACCCTCTCTGCTACAAGTACAGAGGGGCCCTAGTAATTTATGGTAGGAGAAGATAACCAATGCAACCTGCGCTCCTAGTGCAATGGCATGGTTATGAGAGCAGCTGTGATCTATGAATGTAGAATACAGAGTAGAAATAGACAGGCATTATTGCCACTGCATATGGCATGAGGGAGATAATTACCGATATGCTGTGTCTAGTTTTGGTGCCTATGCGTGTAAAGGACGTTGACAAATTAGACCAGGTTCCAAAAACAGCTACAAGACTGATCCGAGGTCTGGAAAAAACAGCTTTTCAGTGAAAGTCTACAGACGTTCAATCTATTTAATTCATCCAAGAGACGGGTAAGAGATGACTTGATCACAGTCCACAGGTACCTACATGGAGAAGCTGGACAAATTCAGATTAGAAAAAAGGTGATTTTTTTTAATTGTAAAGGTAATTAATCACGGGAAAAATTTAGGAAGAGCAACAGTGGATTATCCATCACTTGAAGTCTTTATAATCAAGATTGGTTGTCTGCTAAAAGATATGCTCCAGCCCAATCAGAAATTATGGGCTCGATGCAGACGTTTATATGGTTCATGTTATGCAGGAGGTGAAATTGCTTTAAAATATCTGAATCTATAAAGCAGAAGCATTGTAGTTCTGCTGTGTAGGGGAGGATGCCAGCCTCAAAAGCAGGTGGTACATCGCTTATATGGCATCAAGTCTCCTAGCATAACTTAATGGAGCTGATGTTTGGGAGCTGGCTCGGCATGGGAGCAGAGGCATAGATATCATGACTATGCTGTCCTTGTGGGGCAGCTGCATAAGACCAGTAGAGGCTTTTGCAATCATTAGGGTTTGCTGTTACTTCATGGTATGGGCTGGATGCTGGAGGCAGGATTTTGGCCTTTGTGTGAGTAAGCAGGAAACACAATTTTTTGCATATATCAATATATTTTGAGAACTATGGGAAGTGTATGGAACAGGTTTATCTAGACAATTGCTGCACCTAGCAACTCTTTCTTGCAGAGGTATTTATTGACAATACTTTGCTTACTGGAAGTATCAGAAAACCATTGGGAGCATTTCAAATGATCTATCAGAAAACTCATAAATGTGAGTGCAGAAACTAAGTTGGAAGGTCTTGACATGGAATACAAGACTCAAGGCATTGGGACAGTGAATCTATCACTGATTTAAATGTGACCCAAGTCAGCAGACAGAAAGTTACTACAATCTGGCAGCTAGTGATGGATGTGAAATAAATTGTAGTGTTCAATGCAGCTGCTTGTGGACAGACAACCACATTACAAAATTACACCACCAGAACCGGTTTAGGATGGAGATTAAAGACTGTGTGGTCTGGAAGACAAAGTCCTGCTCACATCTATAGAAGTGGTGGTTCCTGAAGAATGGGACTAGGCCTTGATCTGCACTACAAACATGTTGATATAACTGTGTCACTCAGGGATGTGGAAAATCCATATCTGATCAATGTAGTTATACTGACCTAACCCCTGAAGTAGACATAGGGTGACTAGACAGCAAGTGTGAAAAATCGGGATGGGGCTGGGGAGGTAATAAGAGCCTGTATAAGAAAAAGACTCCAAAATTGGGACTGCCCCTATAAAATTGGGATATCTGGTCACCCTAAGTAGACAGCACTACGTCAATGGGAGGGCTTCTCCCGTTAACATAACTACTACCTCTTGGGGAGAGGGCGTAACTGACAGGACAAGCTCTCTTGTCGGCACAGGTAGTATCTTCACTAAGTGCTACAGCGGCACAGCTGCACTGATACAGCTGAGTCACTGCAGCACTGTAAGTGTAGACCAAACTTGAAGCACATTGACAGTGGTATTGGGTAAACTGTACTGCTGCTGCTTATGCTGAATCCCTTCTGGGCCCAATCTTGCAATTCCTGAAGCACTGGGTTCATTATCAATATGGATGAAGATGTCTGTCCAAGCAAACCATCACCTGGATCTGATCATTCATTATTGGTATTATAGTAGCGCCTAAAGGTTCAAACCAAGATGAGGGCCCAATTGTTGTAGCGATTATGAACACACCTAGAAAGAGACAATCCCTGTCCCTGAAAAGCTTACAGTCTAACTAGACAAGACAAAGGGTTGGAGAAAAGAAGAATAACTATACACATTTTGATGGAGAACGGAGACAGAGAGATCGCATGCAACTTGCTCCATGTTCCACAGCAGGGGTCTCCAAACTTTTTGAGACGAGGGCCATATTATATTTTTGAAGGGGTTTTGCGGGCCGCTGCTGCGACGCCCCCCCCCCTTGGTCCTCCAGCCGCTGCCGTGATCCCTCCTCCCCTTTGCTCCTCCAGCCACGCCACTGCCGCGACCCCGCTCTTTGCTCTTCCAGTCACACTGCGGGGGCACTCACCTCTCTGCACATGGGGCTGCCAGCAGCAGCTCACACAGGGGTGCAGCGGCGGCTTCTCCAGGTGCTTGCTCAGCTGGGGGGTAGGGTGACCATATGTCCTGATATTGTAGGAACAGTCTTGATTTGGGGGGCTTTTTCTTATATAGGCTCCTCACTCACTGCCTGTCCTGATTTTTTACACTTGCTATTTGGTCACCCTAGCTGGGGGGCTGGGCAAATTGACGGGGTGGGCCGGATCTGGCCCCTGGGCCGTAGTTTGGAGACCCCCGTTCCACAGGAAGCCTGTGGCAAATCTAGGAATTGAACCCAGAGCTCCTAAGTCATAGTCCACTGTCTTATAAGCCCTCCCATTGGAAACATAAGTGGAAGGGCAACTACTTCTAGTCTTGAGGGGGAGGTGAGAGGGGAAGGAGACAGTGCTACAACGTGAGCCACAAAATGGCTGCAAACAACCATTTTGCATTCCAGGCATGCTAAAGTTTTGATTCACTCAACATCCCCACTTCCTTTGCCACTCAGACTGAGCTAGTCAGACTCTGTGCATTGTGTGAGCAAGTATGAGACAACTCACCACATGCATTAGGCACTGACTAGCCTGTCTCATCACCTGAAGTGCTGTGCAAATAGTCTGCTTCCAGGGAACAGCCAAGAAACAGGCCTGCATACCCACTACAGGATTAGCTTGTCTGTGGACAAACAGAGGCCTTCACGTTTCCAGGGCTGTCGATCCAACACTTTTCATGAGCAGTAAATTTGGTTTAAAATAAAAGAATACTGCTAAAGTTGAACATTCATTCAAGCCAAGGTTATCTAGTATAGTGACTGCCCTTGAAGGTGGCATAACAGCGGATAATTTCTCTGCCCCAAATCACAGCCGCTGAGGCTTATGTTCTACATATTACCCCCCTTTTACCACACCATTGCATGGAAGAAAACTAATGATAAGGGGAATGCAGCTACTTTCTTTTTAACCTTAGGAAGCCACACAATCAGGCAGCTAACAAGCTGGTATGAAACCACTAAGAACTGGCTAGTTACTAAAGGAGTTTGGAGGAAATGGTGAGGCTGTAGTGTGCTTTGGTTTGCCACAAAGCAGAAGACCAGAACATTGCTTTGGAATGAGTCCGGTCAGCCCTGTCTTCCTGATGGGGGGGGGGGGCACACTTGATATCTGGCACATTATTCCTGACACAGCCTATTTCTAGTTCCTGACCCATTTCCTCAGGCTGCAAAATTTGCAAGGGGTAGGGAAGGCCTTATCTGGGACCGCACATCCAGAAAGTAAAGGAACATGCATAGAGCCAAAGCAACAGTAACAGTGGGAGGGAGGGGTTAATTCAAACCTACAGTAGGGGATAGAATCAGAGAGGTGAGTCTGGAATTGCAGAAGTGACAAAGAGTCCTGTGGCACCTTAAAGACTAAAATATTGAAGCATAAGCTTTCGTGGGCTAATATCCACTTCGTCAGATGCATGTAGGGGATAGAGTGCATTTTGTGGTGCTTCACATTGATGGTTATAAAAAGGAATTTATTCCAATGGAGCAGAGGAGAATACCATAATAGATGAGGAGGTTGCTTCTCTTAGGGAAGGGAGAAAGGCCAGCAGCTGAAGACAAGTGCATAGCCTTCAGTTTAGACGCACAGTGAAATACACTGAGAACGGGGCTTATAAGGGTTGATATTGTGCTTCCATTTCATGACATCTGTTATCCGAAAACAGTGACCAATTTGCCCCTCTTTTTATTTAGGAATGCCATTTTTTTCAGCGTACACTATGGGACAGTGGAATGTACACAGAAAATAAAAGTACAGAAAAATTGGAAACCCTAGAGGACAACGTGCTCAGATTTATCTCAGGACAGAAATAGGTTGCTTTTACTTCATAAGTGTGATACTGTACTCTACCCTGGCAAAGGGATGTACTGTGGTCTAAAAAGTCTCTTCCTTTGCTAACTGCTGCACTGATATTAAAATCATCATGTAATTTAGAACAACAGAATCTCTCTTATTCACAGGAAAATTCTGTTAATCTAATGTATCATACTGGTGATTTTTTGGGTACAGAGATACATTAAAAAGAAAGGCATTTTGTTAGGAAGTATTAAAGTCGCAACTTAATTCCTGAACCAATCTGTTAAAGGAAATAACGACCTTAACTAAAGTACATTTTCCTTTTATGCTCACTTAATTTCTACTTTAAACTTTTCACTCATTGTACTTTAAGCCCTACCAGTGAATTGAAATGGGGACTCACTATATGTTTAGGGCATTCAAGAATTCTTTGTTACAGTTCCCACCCTGCTGCATTATGTGAGCTCTGCCACGGAAGTCCAGCAGTCGGTTTGCTTTCTGCTATTAATAAAAGAACCTACTTTTTCCCACTTCTTTGAAGAAGTTGAAAGGGCTACATGTTAGAGGGGGAGGTGGTGGGGAACAGATTGTAGTGTAATCCCCAAACGCAAATGCTGTCTAGATTAGAAACCTCCCTGAAGAAAATTTACAAATGCTAAGACTGTGCTTTTTGTGTGAGGAACACTAGAGCAATAACTTAGCCACATACTGGGTTTTGCCTATTGCTTAGGGAGCCTACTAGGTGAAAGGAATTAAATGAAGGGGGGGAAATCTTCCAGTTGAGTCTCTGTGCTGATGCCATCCAATCCTTTCAGTATCCAGTGACTTACCAGTAGAACTATTTTGATACGTAGTTCATCTCTGAAGTATTCTAATATAATTCTGAGGGAATCCATTCAAGTAAAACCCATTCAATGGGATTTACCCACTGTCAGTATTTTTACAGAGTCCAAGAAAAGCTTATTTAAAAGGACAGGACATTTTACATTGTTTTCCCTTCACACCTCATCATGCACAAGGAAAAACTATTCAGCAAAACAACATTAATTTGTTTTGCTACTTAAAAATAAAGAAAGAAGCAAATGATTACCACAAAGAATGACAGCCCCGTTACAATCACTAATGGGCAGAAATAAAACCCCAAATCTGCTTTTTTCCCCACAGGATACTTGTATTGTTCTAACCATCGTTATTGTATCTATTTTATCACACAATTACAAACTAATCCTTCCAAAACAAGCAGGAACAAGAATAAAGATGCCAGTGCAGAAAGCCTCTGAGAGAAACTTCAGTGCATAATCAACTGGATGATTTTTTAATCCCACTTATATCAGGTTAAACATTCTAATAAACATAAAATAGTTTTGTCACTGTTGATTTAAGGAATCTTATGTTCACTTAATCTCAGTTGCCTCCATATTCCACCTGTTACCAGGCCACTGTAAGTAAAAAGTAGCTTTACATACAACTTAATATTACTACATTAATGTACTTCATCTGATAAGGATGAATCTAGTGTTATGGAAGGCTAGAAAGAAGCAGCATTCAATGAAAACTGAAGATGTCTCATTGTAAGTAACAAATGATGAAAGATATTACCAAGGGGATGTCTCCCACAAATGCCTTGTTTAGACAAAGGGACTTTAAATGAACCTATACAGAAACATTAATGTAGTCCCAATATTTCTCTGGTGATTGAGTGATGTAATTTAGTTGACAATTTATGGGATCCTACCTTTTGAATGTAAATTTGCTTTTTCCTAACAATATTTGTAATTTCAAGGGGTTTTATATACAACATTGAATTTGGAAAGTTTGTCTCTTTTTTTGGATTGCAGATGGAAATAGCTGCATTTCAGCGCTAAATTAAGTACCCAGTCAAGAATGGAGTAGTCATCATATGGACAAATCAAAACGATGGCTACATTTACTGCCTACAGATATTTTTGTTGCACAGCCTATTAAGTGGTGAAAAAAGCTGTGTTAGCAAAGCATTGAGGTGCCGATTTCCATTACCAATGTAAATGGATAACATCTTCTGTCAAACTTCATTGATATATTTCATCAGATGAATAGGAATATGCCCTGAAATGTAATAATTGTAGATTCTTGTGATACGGTTTAAGGTAGACTATCCTTTCCTTCAATTCCAACAGTAATTAACTTGGACTGCAATTCCCCAGACTCATGTAGCATTCTTCTAAACAATATTAATGGATCCTAATGTTTATAAGGTTTGGAAAGGAATCCTGACCAGTAGATTTAACACTATATATACAAAGGTGTTAAGGACTTTCAAGTTAATGAATGATACAGATCAAATCACATTTGGCATGAGCCATAAACACATTTTATTTTGGTATAATGTGAAAAGTGTTGGCTTCGTTGAAATGGAAAATGCTTAAAAATGATATTCTTGAAAATGTGTGTCCCCCCTATGAAGATGAAAAGTTAAAATATATGATTATCATGATAATAACCCAATTGTACAGGGCAGACAAAAGAAAAGCTAATACTTCCCTTTGCTTTTTGACTGATGTTTTTGTTGGGCTCCAGCTAAACAGCATTTTAAGTTGACAGTAAATTAGCAAACAATATGAAGGAAAAGGGGAGGAAGGAGGAAAATCATGCAGGGGTTAAGATGTTTATGTAAAACAGTGATTTTCCTTTTTAAAATTAAAACGTACAAATAAGCTGGTGTCAGGGGCTAGGTGATCCTTCATTTCCACCGCATTGAGCAAGCTCACATCAGCAGCAGACAGCCGTTAATATATGCGTCTGGCTCAGTCTGGTCTACCAACTAGGAATTCATCGAATTGTTAATATCGTTCCTTTTTTGTATGCCTCACACATCATTTTCTCTCTCTCTCTCCATTGCTAGAGGGTTTTTTTAAAGCTGTAGCGTGAGCTGATTACCCAAAAATCACATATTATATAGCATTTAGAAAATATTATACTGCAACAGAAAAGGTAACAGACATGAATGAATACATATTATATATATGTGCGTATACATTTTTGATATATAAATCATAAGCACAAAAGATCTGTTTGCTGCCAAGCAGCTAATAAACAGAAGTAATACATGCTGCCAAAGTATAAATAGGACTGCATTCTATAGGCTGTCTGTGGGCTTGATCATGCTGTCTGGACAGGCAAAAAGTCTCACTGACCTCAATGGAAGTTTTGCCTGAGTAAAAGACTGGGCTATATATTTTTATGAAGGCTTTAACATGTGCCAGTTCTTAGTTTGGGATTGTTTGAATAGAAAAAAAGACTGAGTGTGCTCCAACTTCTTCTACCTTTTCCAAGGGCCAGTGGTGAATAGGGTGGGTATAGAATACCCACATGTTGTCAGAGTTCAAGCAATTGCTGCAGAGCCAATATTCTGCCCCCTTCACTGGATTCATGTTTTTGGTGTAACACTAAATAAGCCACATAGGGTTATTTTTCAGATTCATTTGATCACTTACAGAAAATATTTGGAATCTTTGTGTTATTAGTTTATGACTGAGAGGTGAAAAATGCATCATCTAATGTCTTTTTTTTTTACACTTAAGGATAATTGTAAAATGAATCACAGACATACAAATTAGATGTGAACTAATCACATTCAAGAAAATTGTGCTTATACATAAATGCACTACAGATTCCTAATGTATACATATACGTGCATTTATCTGATAAATGAAGCATAATCGGGATTTGTACTTTGGAAAATGATATGCATATTTTAAATACCATAGTTGTTATATATCAGCATGTCTTTACCAATATATTTAGCTCTCACTATATAGTTTATCAGGACAGAATATATGTTCACCTGATCTACACCTTTAATATTGTTTTTAAACCAAGTCAGAGAATCTATTACGTATACTAAAGTCAATTGCTACCAAAGTGCCTCATCAGTGCATCACCTGCTTCGATATTTTAGATTGGCATACTCAGATTTAGATCTACTCTTCTCAGATTACATAAATAGAAACCATCATAGGTCAGGTAAAGTCCTGTGGCACCTTAAAGACTAACTATAAAGTTTTGAAGCATAATGCTTAGTTAGTCTTTAAGGTGCCACAGGACTTTGTTACCTCTGCTATTCCAGACTAACACGGCTACCTCTCTGATTCTTGACATCATAGGTCAGTACCCCTTTCTTTAAAAGAATTACTAGTACAAAAGAAGTACTAGTAACTCTTCAGTGTTCTGAGGATGCAGGATTGATGGCTTTATGAAGAAAACAATTTCATTGTTATTAGAAACTATGTCATCTTTGGGATAGGTAAGACACTTTTTTAAAAGTAAAGCTTTAACTGTAGTTTTAGTGATTTGATTGAAAACTATCCAGAATGTGGTTTGTTTTGTAAGAAAATAGGACAACAAAACCTTGACTTATTCTGATGTTTAATAATAATTTATTTTAACAATAGGGTTACAATAAAACACAATTCTTCCCACATATGTGGAAAAAATAAACAGGAGCCAAAATATCAGTTTCAAAATGACTGAATTGTTTAGATGCCTGCCTTAAGTAAAGCCTTTGTTTCAATCAGTGAAGTGTGACATTAGTACACCATTAACAGGGTGCTGTACCATCTTGGGTTAGATACATGAAATTGAAAAAAAAGTAATTAGGATCAAACTACTTATAAAATATTAAGAAATACAGTCAAATTCTCTGTCTTCTGCTTCAGCACTATAGGAGTGATAAACATTACACTGTAGCTGTGTCCTGGTAAATCTCAGGCTGAAATCATTGAAGTAGTCAGCATATGGAGACAACACAACACAGTCCGTTTTTATAAGTGAAAAGTAAAAGTGAGGGAAGAGACTAAAGTTTGAGCCTAATTCATGGTGTCCTGTCATCTCTGCTGAGATACAGTAAGTACATGAAGAGTATGTAGTTCTGTGTGCAAAGTGACTTCAACACAGCATGATGAATTCGACACAAGCTCTTTTCTTTCAGAGCAAGGGGTTAATACACCAAGTGAGAGAACCTTTATTGTATTATTATACAGACTAAGAGAAATAGTAACCACTATAAAGGAATCTGTGCACTGCCTTACAGGAAAAGAGAAGCAACAGTTTTCTTGCACGCTCAGATTATCACCCCAAAGGCTAGGCCTCACCGATCAATATATAATTCATAAGTTTAAATAGTTCATTAAATATTATAGCAATATATTTGGAAATGTGTTTTGTTTTGATTATCCACCAGAAGGCTCCATAATAGCAAAATTATGCTTGGAAACAGTGCATTTACCCTTCAGTACTTGATATTTTATGTAGATATCTGTCATTCATTTTAAATTTTAGTTCTAAATGTTACATTATTCACTACAATATAGATTTCCAAACACATAAATTATGTAGAATATTTATATTGCACAATACATAGCAGCAATTTTTTTGTAGCATAACATTAGCGCTTAACATCTAAAATAAATTTTTTCCCCCAGATAAGAAAATCTCCTTTGGTTTTGTTAATATTGCAGATAAACAATCAATAAAGTCCAAAGCTGCTGGTTCCCCTCCGCCTAGGTCCCAAGAGCCTGACTTGTGATTGTTGCTAAAAAACCTCACAAGTTAGGGTCTCAGGGACTAGGAAAAGTCCGATATGATCCAGTAGAATTCATCTTCAAATAATCTGAATCTGTCAAGATTATATTCAGTAAAACTTTTGTTGCTGTTGTATAAAAACCCCACCTTTTCAAGGAGGGCTTGGAAAAGATCAAATAAGTAGGCAATATACACGCATACATTCAAAACATCAGCTGATTGATCAAGACACTTCTTAGAATAGATTCCAGAACTTTGGAAAAAAAGAGTACGAAAGAAATGTTTACTATTCTGACTCACGAGTAGCCATATTACAATACATAAAAAGGATAAGGCTAGAAATGTGTTAAAGTCTGCTTGCAGCAGATTTGTACAGTAAATGTTTTACTCTATTTCCTCGAATGCCTTAAAGAAGTATTCAGTGCTTGTTAATGGATTTCTAATTGAAATATTTCTCCATTATGCCTCTACAGTAAGGTGGGCCCTAGGATATACAGCACTTTAAACTCATTCTCAGTGCAAGGATAACTTTCGGGCATCTATTTACTTTTTGCCTCTTCCCCATATTCAACATTGAATCCCACTACAGGGTGATATTAACAGCTTCTTCTTTTCCAAATTCAAAACTACCTTTCACTCCATAAACTGTAGGAATTATTGACATGCAAAGATTGTTGTTATTTGAGTGAAGTCACTTGAACCACCTACAACTTCTAAACATCATTGATAGAATAAGAAAACAGATCATATTTCCCAAATCATTTTGTTGTGAAGCTGAAAACTTTTAATGGCATGACCGCAATCCTGAATTAGATTCACATTCATTCTCCTCCAATCTTTAGCCTTGTTTGCGGGACGGAAAAGAACGTTTCTACTTTAGGGATGATCCACGATGTTTTTTTTCAGAACCCAGAGCAAAAGAATCAGTGGCCATAAAGGTCCTGGCCAGAGAAGTAGAATCTGGTATAGAAAACTCAGTGCTCTTCGGGAAGCGGTTCAGCTTTAAAGGGAAAAAGAGAAGGGGGGAAAAGAATTAGAATATATGCTAGTAGAACAGGTGAATCATCCATTTACAAGTAAGCTGTACAGAAAGCTATGCTGAAGAAAATATTTGCTAATTGCCTTAGTACCCCCTTGCCCCCCCTCCCTCTCCTCTCCAAATGTTACCTCCGATTTCAATACATCTTGGATTACTTTAAATATTTTGGTCAGTGATATAATGCAACATTATATAGGAGCTTTTCTTTGTCATTTGGTATGCAGCATTCAATCAGTTATGCCTTAGACACGAACTAGTTAAATGAAACAATAAAAAAAATATCCAAGCATTCCCTAGGTTTCATTCCATGCCTTTAAAAAAAAAAACCCAAAAAACTGAGCATGGTTTTCCAAGCAATTTTTGACCACGGCTTTCAAACCAATAATTAGAATGAAAAATCTCTCCCCTCTATAAATATGACATTAACATAATTACACCACCCCCATCACATAGACCCATCCTCCTTAGGGAATACATCTGATGCTCTGAAGATGGAAATCAGTCAGATTTTAGTTGCTCTCAAACGTACCTTTGCTTCTCACTGACTGACTCGCTTTTACCTTTCACGCACACGCACACAGCCACAGCCACACACACACACACACAACACACACATGCGCACACACAGACACACACAAAAAGGCAAGGCAAAGCAGCGGATGCTGACTCAGAGCGGTTGTGTGTGGAGGGGGTGGTATCGGCGGGTATTTTCACTGCACTCATCATTAACATTAACTCACTGTCTAGCATCCACCCTCTCTCAGACCTGCTGGACTGCAGCATTTGCATGACGCTGTCACTCTAGCCTTTGCAGGTCAGATGTTGGAAGGATAAAAAAAAAAAAAGCCTCAAGGCTCTCATAAGAAATGCCTTCATTTCTTCCAAAGGGTCGCTCTTCTTATTTTTCCACCTTTCTACTTCCTCTGTTGCTGTGTCTCAGTTGTTTGACATCTTTCCGGAAGAAAATGTCTTGAGCTGCAATAAGCCAGTAGTCTGTCGGTCCTCCCCTCACCTCACACTCCTATTCCCTCCCCCTTTTTCTCCTAATCAATAAGACAGATCTCCAAATGCAGTTGTGAAAACAGGCTCTGACACACACACTTTCATCCTCGATCCTTTGCCTCAGGAATAGCAGGCAACCCAGTCTCACACGTGATGTAGGGAGAAATAATGCCAGCAATTCTTTAACAGTCTTAGAGTTCATTCTACGCCGTCTTCATTTTTTCCTTTGCTTGAATAAATATTGGTGCAAAGGACATAAGCTGCTGGGATCCAGAATTTTCTCCTATTTTTTGTTGAATAATGAAAATGAAAAATTCTAATTTTAATGTGAATCCAAATGATTGTTTTTTTAAAACTAGCTGGACTCTCACTTGGTAGGAATTATATTATTTTAGCCAAATCATTGCCAAGATCTGAATCATCAATACGGTGTTGAAATCATAAATTGCTGGATTTAAATCAATGCCTCACAAGACATTAGTCATTCTTTATTTTAGATGTCCTTATACAAAATAGTGTGTGTGTGTGTGTGTGTGTGTGTGTGTGTGTGTGTGTGTGTGTGTGTGTGTGTGTGTGTGTGAGAGAGAGAGAGAGAGAGAGAGAGAGAGAGAGAGAGAGAGAGAGAGAACGAACAGAAACTATATATACTAATCAATATACAGAATACTGGGCATGCTAGTATCTCATAATGCATACATATTGATCTATAATATAGTGTGTGTGGTTTATCTAGAGTATTCTATGCATGTGTGTGTGTGTATATATATATATATACACACACACATACACTACAGTGCATAATGTATGCATTATACATATGCACAATACCTACAAGTTATACACGCCGTATAAAACAAAGCTTTTTAGTTGAAATGCAGGCACATTTGTATTATAGACTATGAAAATCCATAAGGCACAGTTACGGTGTGTGTGTTTTTACCTTGTTCCTTTGTTCTTAAAACAAGGTACTTTCATGAGAGACAGCGTGATAAACTCACTAGCATTTCAGTTTTACGTGAGCAATTATTTTATCAGACAATACCACTACGCGGTGATTTGTAGTATAAAAATTATTTACTAAAGGGGGATGAGCAGCACACAAATCTCAAGCCAATTCTAAAAGCTGTCTGGTGCCGTAGAAATTCTCAGCTTACTCACATGGACAGATCCCAACATGCAGTGCAACACTGCAGTACCAACTAAGGTAGCAATTTTGCTACATAACTGTGGCAGCAAACGTGAGGGGCATCCATTTGCCGAAAAGTTCCAGAGAAAACACTACAAACCCCCAGACTACAAAAAGCAAAAACATCATGGTACAACACCTAGACCCAGCTTGTACACCAACTCACGACCAATCATCATTAATAAACCAAAAGTAGACCATTAGGAAACAGTTAAATCTGTAATCTCAGAAAGAGGCACACACCCACAGACAGAGAAAGCAAGCGAGAGAAGAACGCCAAGCATGAGACAACAAAAGCAAGACTGAAATCAGATTTGGAAAACTGAAAAAAATACAGGATTACAGCATTCAGTTTAGCATTTACTGAGGTATAAAAAAAATTAACACATTCACAGCATGGCTTAAAATACTTATTGCCATCAATAGTCTGTGACGGATGCCAGCTTCTTACTGCTATACATACATTAGATTGGTCATCCCCTTTTAATCTCCATTTGCTCAGACCCATCCATTTTTTGCTGCTCCAGCATCTGTGCCCTTTATGCTTTTTTTTCTGTATAGTTATCCACAATACTCTGGATAAATTAATGTCGTGACCTTGCTATGGCTATGACACGTGGGAAAATGTCTACTAGTTTAATAATTGAACATTCTGTACAGCAAACTGCCTCCTGGTAGCTCAGCTTTGTGGGCAGCCTCCAAAAAAGAAGCCCAGCTAGCTAGTTCTGCAAATCAAAAACAACAAATACGGATACTAGCCACAGCTTTTGTTTTTCCTCCTCTATCAGTGCCATCTCACACTCTCTGCCTATGTCCCCTTAATGGTTAAAAACATTAAACCGTTGAAATTAGAAACTTTAGAGGAAAACCACGAGGACAAATCAAAATTGTAAATGGCTGCACATTTTGTAAATTTATGTCCAGACGGTGAGTAGGGAGACTATCCAGGTTCAAGTGCTGAGGCTTCACTTGGGAGCACCTTTGGGACCAAGGGGCGCACAGACTAAATTAAATCAATAGTTGTCTAAAACGAGATGTCCTAGTCAATCAGCTCAATTACCACTGTCATAGATCTGGGCTTAAGGTCTTTCCTGATTCCACTCTTCTAATCATTAACCCTTATCCAGCCTTAAATAGGAATTTATGCTTCCTGTCACCCTGCCTTCCAGATGGACCAAAGTTTAACTTAGCTTTTTCTCCTAGGCTTTAAATGATATGGGATAAGGATTGAGAACAGCAAAAAATGTTTTAAGTGTGAATATGGCAAGGTTAGGTGCATTCATTTAAACATACCATTATGTATTTGCCATATATGATTGCTATTATGCCTCTGGGAGTGGCTGGGTGGATCAAAGAACGCTGTTTAATTAACATTCAACTCACCTGTTTCCTTGGAGATTACAAATACGACAGAACTAGTTGAATTAGACTGGAATTGTTCACCCCTCACTACTAATCCAATATTATAGAACTCTTCCCCTTGCGACCTAGTTAGGGACCATACAATTCTGGTGAAGCAACCTCTAGTATAAACTACTTTCAGTCCATGAAGAACTGTTAAAAAGTTTTTATTTCAAGATACCTTTATATACATATTGGAGTTGCACAAAATCTCCCTCGTCTCTACATTTTTCAGCCACAGTTTTCTCCCACATGCAACAGCAGGAACACAGAGCTGTCAGTCTCGGCCACTGAAGCTGAATGTTTTAGCTCTCATTTTACGATTAACGTTTCCTGCTTATAGGCAAAAATTCCATCAATCTAATGAGTTTTTCTTTTTGTAAGCCCTGAAAAGATCAGAAAGCTTTATATTGAAAACATCTTAGCAAATGTCATATATCTTTCTTGTTCAATTTTAACATGTTGGGTGAGGGGAGCCAAAACAAATGCTGCTGTATAGCTAGTATGGACCCAGAACTCCGGATTACTTAAATCTGCTATATTCCCATCAGCACCCTCAAAATAATAAAATAATCCCCATTACATTCACAGTAACATCAGTCTCTTTATTCACTGCCTTTGTTTCCACCCAGAACCACACCTTTTAATTGCAGGTCTGTTTTCAGTTGGAGAAGCAAGATATGCCGCATCAGTCCATACAGCTTTACGAGTGTCATCTGACAGAATATGCTCTGTACCTCAGGGTGCTGACATAGTTAAATAGAACATATTTTGATGTTAGCTATATTTTGGGGCTGGATGGGAGGGTAGGGGTGAGGCATGAGAATCGGATAGCAGCTCTCAATGGCTGTCTCGATACAAAAGGTTTAGGCAAGGAAGTCGAGGGAAGCGGTTACAGGGGAGTATAACTGAAGGAGCTTGGGTATGGCACTCGAGATACATCTTGTAAATCAGATCACATTTTTTGAAGCATGCTCAAGGAAACTTTCTGCAATATCATTATACAAGACATATCGTTATTGGGGATCAATTGTCTGATTTAGTTATTCAACTGGTTTCATTCGTAAAAGCGGAAAAATTGCCTATTTATTTTTAGTAAGCTTCATCCTAGAAAAATGATTCAGTGCTTAGCACAGTTGCCTTTTGATGGGGATCCAAGGGACTTAGTCCTCAGCCAGGAGTTACGTTGCTTCTACCTTGAATTAGACATGCAGACAGCACGGCCACTAACGTCTTGGTGGGAAAAAGACCTCAGGTTCCATCCTTACAGGGATGGGCTCTCTCGACAGTGGCACAAGACACAGAAAGAAGCTGCCGACTGTCCTTTAGGGATGCGTTCGGCACCAAAATCAACCGGAGGAAGGGCACACAGACACACTGCTCAGCTCTACTTTGCAGTACAACATAGGCAGCATTTTAGACTGTGATCATCATCCACAAGGGGACAGCATTCACATCCACAATGGAAAGATGCAGACTGTATATAAAGAGCAAAAGGAGAGCAGCGGCCATTGTTGCAGTCACCAAAAAAGAGAGGTGCCTCCGCAACTATTGCTTATGAGAGGGGGCAGGGCAAGATGAGCACAGAGGCTGGACATGGACGTTAGATGTCAAAGTACCTTCGTGTCAGAGATAACTTTTGGGGAGTGGGGAGGAGGGATTAGACAGTGAGACTAAAGGTGACTTTTACTATTAATGAGATTTTTTCTGTGTGTGTGTAATACATATACACACACAATGTTAAGGAATGAGGTGGTGCACGACAACAAGAAAGAGAGACTATTGCAGGGGAATAGACTATCTCTTCCTAAAAAAGAAGGGGAAATGTAAGTGAAATGTGTGATTGTGGTGTCTAGATTTTAATTGTTATAATCTTTGTGCACTCCAAGTGAGAGATAAAAAAAACAGTTCTGTTGTAGCAGTGTAAGTAAGTGGAGGCTTACAGTTTAGCCTCTCAGTGTATCTCTTTTACTATGTTGTTCCAGTGAGTGTTTAAGAGTGAGACTGAGAGTGACCAGTATGCCATACCTTTGTATGGCTGTTCAGGAAATCTCTTCCTGTTAAAGAGCAAGGAGATAAAGAGTTCAGAAAAATTCCAGATGAACTGGGAACATAAAATCTATCCTGTTGCTTCTTTGATTCAAACCCTTCACATCCACCCGTAATGTTGTTTTTGCCGACAATGTTTCCCCTAAGCGTGATGAGAATTCCCACTTTAGCATAATGTATTTTATTTTAATTGCATAAAGTGGAGCTGTACAACCAGAAGCTGCATTTTTTTTAAACAAAACCACAAAAATAGAAACTCACACAGAAATAGCAACCTTCCAACTCTTTCTGTGCAAGTTTGCAAGAATTCTTCATACTTGGGAAATACTACTTTACCCTCCTTTTGCTGCCTTTTCAGTTTACCTGTCCGTAATTAAAATTAATATACATGAGAGCACAAATTTATTGCAGTCTGAATTACTTTGAAAGTATATTCATCTGTATTAAATGTAGTTTGATTGTATTGATATTTTTAATTTAAAAAATATTTTCATTTAAAATTATTTGTGAAACAAAATAACCAGTTTTTTTAAACACACACACACATAAATGAAGAGGTGTGTGTACACACACAAACATATACACACCACTATTCATTTTCAAGAAGTCCAAAAGCATGAAACACTGAGTGAGTTTCTTTTGTCTATCAAAGAGTACTTCACAGTCTGATATATTTCATATTCATACGACTTTAGTCTAATCTGAAGAAACAGCCTGGGAGTAAAACAAAACACAGAATGTAAATAAAACACATGGTCACTGGGGCAAAAGTTTGAGTTAAAACTTTTTATAGGCTTTATTTGGGGAGACAGTCTAATCCCATAAGATTCAGAGACCCATATAGTCTTAAAATATTAGCTAAATATATTTTCTGAAAATTCTCTTTTCTTTATTTCCAGGATAGCTATATTTTGTATCGATTGACAGATGTTCAGGAAAGGGTTTAGAGACGTTGTTTCTATACAAAGGTCCCATTTTCCCATGCTGGAATTTCATCCTGTAGTTGCAACATTCAGTGGGCCTGATCCTGCAAAATACTTGAGCAACTTTACTTAGGCTGCACTCCCAGTGAAATTAATTGGGCTATCTGCATGCCTGTTTGCTCAGGATCAGGGCCAGAATTTATACAAGAAAATCTGATGCACAGCAGGGTGTCTCTTTCATGAATGGTGTTGTTTAAAGGATATGCCTTTCTAACATACATTCACAATAAGTGACACTATTTCCAGAACTTTGTTTCAGGAGTTTTCAAAAGTGGGCTCAAGAAATGTAAATCTTTTAAAAAATAAAATATGAAACTGTAGGTGTTAAATGCATGCAGAAATATTTAAAACTTTCTAGACAGTGAAGGTTAAAGACTATCTTGCATTCTCATAGTTCTGTCTCTTTCCTTTCAATCAATTGCATTGATTTTTTGAGGGTCAGAGGCTATACCTTCATTGATCAAAGAAACAGCCTGATGCAGCGAAAGAGTCTGCCAATTCCAGACAGATCAAT
This sequence comes from Sternotherus odoratus, assembly GCA_032164245.1. Classification (NCBI taxonomy): domain Eukaryota; kingdom Metazoa; phylum Chordata; order Testudines; family Kinosternidae; genus Sternotherus; species Sternotherus odoratus. The sequence continues at coordinate 153,221,081 of JAVMKO010000001.1, read as the reverse complement.
CACACCTTTGTCTGCTTTTGATACATTATGGTTATTTATTCTGCATCACCACGACTTTCTGTCGCATGGTTCTTAATGTAAAATGCTGTTGGGGGACACGAAAATGGGGAAGGGGGAAATATTCTATAATAAACATTTTAAGTGTGCCTCTGGTATTTCTGAGGGTGGTTTATGGTGGAACTTGGCCAGCTTGTTTGATTTCATTTTTGACTTGGAACAGAACTCTTGTTCTGGTATTTAGTTCTCCTTACTGTCAGCATTGCGTAGGATTGCATAAAGAACACAGACAGCTCTTTGAAAAAGATTTGTGCAAAACGTATTTAAGAAAGTAATTAAATCTTCATAGAATAACAATTATGACATAATTACAACCATCATCTTCCATATCTATCTATGCATTTGTTTAGAAATATGCCTTAATAGATATAATGTAGCTGATATCAATCCCTGGCCACTGACAGCTTTATAATTGTTAAATGAAACTAAATTGTCTGCTTAAAATTATTGCTAGAAAATCATGCTGAACAAACAGATACAAAGCACTGAAAATGTCTCTGGGTTTGCAAATTGCTATACCACAAGCAGGCTAAAGCTTTAAAATCTTCCAGTTCCTTGTTTTTTCACCTCTGAAAGTTGCTTGTTATTGATCTTTTCATATATTTATCTGGTCTTGGGATGCAGGCTTTGCATTTACTATTATTAATAGCCAGATTCTGATACTCTTATACACACTGAGTAGCACTTTAACTCCACAAGCAGTTCCATTTACGTGAGTGGAATCACTTGTGGGATATGGTACTAGTTAATCTGAGTAAGGGCATTAGACACTGACTCCAAGGGTAAAAGCCTGTCATCATTTAAGTCAATGGAGTGAGGATTTCACCTCAAAAATGTAAGGCCCAATCACGTGCAGGGCTAAGCACCCTCAACTCGCATTACCTTTGATGACAGTTGGGAACTCCCAGTACCTCATGGGATTGTGCCCAAATACAGCACCATAAAATGTGCATAGTTCTTAGCAAAGCATACCCCTTCTTCCCTCCCCAGTCTTACAAAGAGTTATATAGTTAACTTTAAGCATAAGGACTCTCACTGAAATCAATGGGAATCCTCACTGTACATAAAATCAAGTATGTATGTCTTTGCAGAACCAGGGCTATTGTGAAATAAAATCTAATCCCTGCATTGAGAAGCATATTCATCTAAATTGTTAGAACTTTAAAAGAAAATACTTAATAGTATTCCCAACCATTGGCATTGAATTTCTGATTTCATTGTATCTAGTCTTCTAAGTTGTTGTGTGCCAGATTTGCAATGGCATCAGCATTATTATACACAGTGAAAGGCAAGTGATCTACAAAACTGGAATTATAAACCTATTAACAATTTATGAATCCGGCAAGAGGCCTACATGTATTTGTATGCATGCTAAGGAACACATTTTAAAGCGTTTAACTATTAAACTATACTGTCTTCTAATGATAAACCTACAATGCCAAAAAGACAGAAATGTGACTGCCATCATCAGATGCCACAGACCTTTAAAACAGTTGCTGGTTGACAGCATTACACAAAAACATACAGTTTCTTCTGTGATGATATAAAGCTGAATGTGCAACATTTCTGAGGAGTTTTGAATAAGTCTGTTTGTCCAGCTTACTTTGCAAAGGCTGTGTAGAAAACAGCACCATAAACACTTTCAGTACCCACACAAGGGCTAAACAAAGAGTCCTCTTTCTAACCATTTAATCTGGTAATTTATTTTTTCAACCATCACATAAATCGAAACACAGCTGTAACCAATGACTTGCAGATCCAGTTCCCTGCCAGCTGGATCCTGTTCTGCTGAAGCAGCAAGATTTTTACATTGTTCACTTCTGTACATCTGGAGAAATCGTTTGGGTTCAAAGGTGACTAGAAAAGCTCCTTAAATAAACTCAATCGACAGTGAAGATTGGCCTAAGTATCTACAGAATCCACATGTAATTCCAGAAACAAAAATTTAAAAAGTTCATTTTATCAGATTAATGTGTACATTGGAACAATTTGCATCTTTCTACATTTTGTTACTAAGAAGTTCTAATTGAACTATATATACACTTATATGTCATTTTTATTATAAACAAATATTTAAATCTCCAAATTTATTAAGAGTCAGTTATTAAGACAATCAAGTAAACATTTGCCGGTGTGTCATATTTTACCACAGAAAAAAAATCATAAAGAGCAAATCTTTTTTATAAAAGATAGTAGTAGAAATATAATCTTTGATATCCATCTATCTTATTCCTATAAGTCTTATTGCATGCTAATTAAAAAAAATAATAACAAACATGTACTGTATTAAAATATGCTGGATTAGAATTCTACTAGAAACAAGTCCTTTAAATAGCTTTACGTCAATATTAGAAAATCTTTAAAAATAAATAAATAAATAGAAAGGCAGCAAAATCCCATACAGAAAAATTGATGCTAGTTAAGTAACAAAAGTATCCTTGACATTTTAAATTGCACACAATAAATTGATTACAATGCACCATTTCCCTCAGAGAAGTAATCACAAAGCAGATCAGTTGCATTTTTGACGTAAATAAATATTGAAAGCTCATACAATCTGTAGTTTTGACTCTTTTTCAAACAAAGAACAGAGTGAAAATATGTATATAACTGAGGGGTTTCATGCATAGACTAGACCTAAAGAATATAAAAATACTGCACCTGTAACGATATCAACATTGGGACTTCTACAGATACACAAGATTTATACACATGTACTGCCAATCACAAAATAAGCCATATTCCGTCCTTTGATGCATGTCTGCTCCCATTGCTAAATGGTATCTGTGCATTTAAAAAGGCATAATTTTACCCTAAATGCATGAAGGTCAAGCTACTTCCTTTAGTAGTTATTAAAAGTAAGTAAGTAAATAAATAAAAAACAATTACAACATAATCAGGCCTCACTACTGTAATGGTCTCACTTCCTCCTTCCAGTTGATGAAACCGTACTAACAAGACCATCTTCTGAACACATCTCTGTACTGGCTTTCCATCTTCTTCTGCATGTCGCCTCCTCTCCCCATCAGTTCTATCCCACCTATACCTCATTTCTTCCTACAGACCGTCATGTTCCCTACTTTTGCCTGGACTTCTCTCCTCAATTATCTTATAGAAGCATCTGGAATGATCCTATAGAAGCATAGGAATGCACACAAACAGCCTTAACTCTGCTCTGTAGCAACACTGTGTGCACCTCCTGCCAAAACAAATCTTTACCGTGTCTTTAAAATCCAGTTTTAATCAAATCTGAGACTACAAGATTTATTATGCACTAATCACAATTGCATTCTAATTATATGACATCACTACATGACCAACTTAAGGGTATTTGGGTGTTTTAACTATGCATTTCCATACGTTATGTTTGAAATTCTTTTTCGTGTAACTTGAGCTCTGAATCTCCTAAATTTGTAATGATTGGATTGGGGATATTTACAACATCCCTGAAGTTACTGATATCTGTAACTTAGGCTAGTTTTTAATCTCAGACTCAATAAAAAGATGAAAATATCACTAGAGGGAATGAAATGTGACTGAAAAATAAGATGAAAGTTCCCAATGAATACACTGATATTATACAATCTTTTTGGTTAGTTACTCTACCAAAATGGCCAGGATAAATTAAGCTTCAAAGGCATCAAGTGGCAATTCATCTGCCATGTCCTGCATTGTTAGGCCACCACTAGTCCTTTATAGTTAACTAGCATAAGTGCCCGGCGTTGCTCGGGTCAGTCGGAGGTGGGGAGGGGGCAGACAGTTGACACCCCCTGACCAACCCCAACACCCACCCTTCACCCACCCTGACACCTTCCCACCCCCCCGACCAACCCCAACACCCCCCGGCTCACTTACCCCCCGACCAAACCCGACAACCCCACCTGACCCCCCAAAACAAACCCAACACCCCCACCTCACCCCCCGACCAAACCCGACACCCCCACCTCACCCCCTGAGCAAACCCGACACCCCCACCTCACCCCCCGACCGAACAGTGTATTTAATAATCTGTGTGCTACACAGTGCACCGTGAGCCGGGGGGGTGGGGGGGGGGGTGTCGGGTTTGGTCGGGGGGTCAGGTGGGGGTGTTGGGTTTGCTTGGGGGGGTCAGGTGGGGTTGTCGGGTTTGGTCGGGGGGTAAGTGAGCCGGGGGGTGTAGGGTTTGGTCTGGGGGGGTGGGAAGGTGTTGGGGTGGGTGAGGGGTGAGTGTTGCGGTTGGTCAGGGGGTGATGCGGTTGGTGGGGGGTTGAGGTGGGGGTGTCAGGTTTGCTTGGGGGGATGAGGTAGGGGTGTTGGGTTCGGTCGGGGGTAAGTGAGCCGGGGGGGTGTCGGGTTTGGTCTGGGGGGGTGGGAAGGTGTCGTGGGGGGTGAGGGGTGAGGTGTGGGTGTTGGGGTTGGTCAGGGGGTGTTGCGGTTGGTGGGGGGGTGAGGTGGGGGTGTCGGGTTTGCTTGGGGGGGTGAGGTGGGAGTGTCGGGTTCGGTCGGGGGGTAAGTGAGCCAGGGAGTGTCGGGTTTGGTCTGGGGGGGGGTGGGAAGGTGTTGGGGTGGGTGAGGGGTGAGGGGTGGGTGTTGGGGTTGGTCAGGGGGTGTTGCGGTTGGTGGGGGGGGTGAGGTGGCGGTGTCGGGTTTGGTCGGGGGGTAAGTGAGCCGGGGAGGGGTGTCGGGTTTGGTCTGGGCACCCACCCCAACACCTTCCCCCCCCCAGACCAAACCCAACACCCACACCACACCCCTCACCCCCCCGACACCTTCCCACCCCCCCAGACCAACCCCGACACCCCCCCGGCTCACTTACCCCCCGACCAAACCCGACACCCCCACCTCACCCCCCCAAGCAAACCCAACACCCCCACCTCACCCCCCACCAACCGCAACACCCCCTGACCAACCCCAACACCCCCACCTCACCCCCCGACCGAACCCGACACCCCACCTCACTTACCGTCCCACCAAACCCAACTCAGATCCGTCGCAGGGGGGGAGGGGGCCCAGAGCCGAGGGATTCCGGGGACCTTCGCAGGTGGGGGGGGGGCACAGAGCTGATGGAGTCCGGGGTTGAGGTGGGAGGGGCAGAGAACTGAGGGCTCTCCGGGGTTCCGTTGGGAGGGGGGAGGGGCAGAGAACGGAGGGATCTCCGGGGTTCCGTTGGGAGGGGGGGAGGGGTAGAGAACTGAGGGATCTCCGGGGTTCCGTTGGGAGGGGGGAGGAGTAGAGAACTGAGGGATCTCCGGGGTTCCGTTGGGAGGGGGGAGGGGCAGAGAACTGAGGGATCTCCGGGGTTCCGTTGGGAGGGGGGAGGGGCAGAGAACTGAGGGATCTCCGGGGTTCCGTTGGGAGGGGGGAGGGGCAGAGAACTGAGGGATCTCTGGGGTTCTGTTGGGAGGGGGAGGGACAGAGAACTGAGGGATCTCCGGGGTTCCGTTGGGAGGGGGGAGGGGCAGAGAACTGAGGGATCTCCGGGGTTCCGTTGGAGGAGGGAGGGGTGAGCTGAGCGAGTGAGGTGTCTGTTGGAGGGGGGTATTATGACATCATCACCACCTAACCGCCCAGCCGATGTGATTGGCCCTGAAAGACTTTCACCCCTGGGGGGCGTCAGAGGTGAGATCCGAAAATTTTTCGACCCTTACCAGCATCTAGACCCCAAGACCCCTCACTGTACCAAATTTCAAGTCTCTGGCTCAAACGGTGCGGGAGGAGTTCGCAGTCATACGTACATACATACACACATACATACACCACTTGACTTTTATATATATAGATATTCTGTATTGTAAAAATTATTTCCCTCCCTTCTATTTTTTGTCACCACCATGGAAGTATAGAGACAGTCATTGATTACCCAAACATCAGTTTTCCCCGCTAGCTTGGTATTTAAAATAGGGTTATGTCTCCTAAGAGCTTCAGGTAAATTAAGTTTGGTGAATGATGACTACTATTTCCCACCCCAGTGATCACCACTCAATAGATACTTGCTGCAGTTCACTACCATGGATAGAGTGACAGTGTCCTAGCTCATTCAGGAACGTACCTGCCAAGACAGACCTTGAAGCCCAGTCTTGATGCATTCAGTTTTTTTTCACCACATAAAGCCCGAAGCCCTGCTGAGTCAGCCAGCTGGAGAACTAGCTCAGTAGGCTTAGAAGTTTAACGCAGGACCTTCTGAGCCTGAATGTCAACTTCAGAATTTGCTGAGCTAGCTCATCCACTTATCCAAACCCTTCCTTAGTCAACGATTATGATTGAGACCATACCCGAGACCTTTGGAAAACCATGTTTGTACTGTATCTGACATTTAATTATGAAAATTTATATTGTATAGGGTCATTCAACAGGCAGCATCTCTAACTGCTACATGGAGCTAAATAAACTGTTTTGCTGCTAAATTTCAAACAACAGTACAGGGAGAAAGAAAACAAGAGGCATAGGCAATGGAGAAAAGAGTGGAGAATCAAAGAGGAGCAGAAATACTAGAAAGATGTTCTGGCTGGCAGGAGCTATAGATGAGAAGCCACCATAGCAATAGTCAAAGAATACACACAAAGGAAAGTCAGACATTTAACTGAAAGAAATTGTCATTATACTCTCGAACCGATATTTGATCCCTTCATATTTAATTTCTTAATGGAGGAATTGTACATCAATGCACAAAGAACATATTTAGAAATATCTGGCACGTGAACTGAAATGACTGTAGAGAAGAGCACGCCTAGTACAACAGAATCCTTACTAAAATCAGCTCTTTGATTTTCAGAGCTTGTGGTTTTCCTGAACTGCAGCTTTGTGAAATATATATATATCAGGGATCGGCAACCTTGGCATGCGGCCCCCTAGGGCAAGCATTCTTGGCGGGCCCAGCTGGTTTATTTATCTGCTGTGTCCACAGGTTTGGCCTATTGAGGCTCCCATTGGCAGCGGTTCGCCGCGCCAGTCTAATGAGGGCTGAGGGAAGCGGTGCGGTGCTAAACCTAATACAGTAAGTAAGTCTAAACCTAATACAGTAAGAAAGTGATTACAGATGAAATCTCACACTCAGAGATGTTCCAGTAAGTTTCTTTTACGGACTAGCCTTCTTCTAGTCTGGGTCCAGCAATCACTCACACTCCCGTGATTACTGTCCTATGTTCCAGTTTCTTTCAGGTATCCTTTGGGAGGTGGAGAGGCTATTTCTTGAGCCAGCTGAAAACCAAAATGGAGGGGCTTCCGAGAGGATTAAATAGCCTTTTTCTTGTGGGTGGAGACCCCTCCTCTCTCCTTGCAAAATCCAGCTCCAGGATGGAGTTTTGGAGTCATATGGGCAAGTCACATGTCCATGCATGACTCAGTTTTTACAGGCAGCAGCCACTGCCCACATGCTATCTTGAATGGCTCGAGGAAGACTCTGTATGTGGATTGGAGTCTTCCAAGGTCCATTGTCAGTTAAGTGTTTCTTGATTGAGCACTAAATTTGCACATTCCTTTCTCCAGAAGCTGACCAAATACTTCTTTATGAAGGGCTTGTCCTCACTGGGGGGGGGGGGGAATCGACGGCAGATACGCAACTTCAGCTATGTGAATCACGTAGCTGAAGTCTGCGTATCTGCCGCCGACTTACCTGCCATCCCCATGGCGGCGGCAGTTGGTGGCGCGCTCCCCCGTTGACTCCAGCTTGCACCTCCCGGCAAGCTGGAGTTCCAGAGTCGATGGGGGAGCCGCAGGCGATCGATTTATCGCGTCTTAACCAGACTCAATAAATCGATCTCCAGAAGATCGATCCCGCACCGTGGGAGTGAAGACGAGCCCTAAGGCTACTTAAATTCAAACAAGTCAATATTCATAACTTTGAATACAAAAATGATACATGCATACAAATAGGATGAATATATTCAATAGAACATAACCTTTACAGAGATATGTTACATGGCATTAGTAGTATAAAACATACTTCAGTTATGTCATATTTACTTTCATAAGCATATTCCCATAAAGCATTATGGGGGGCAACATCACAGGGGTCATCTAGTCCAGTCCCCTGCTCTCGTGGTGGGACTAATTATCTAGACCATCCCTGACAGGTGTTTGTCTAACCTGCTCTTAAAAATCTCCAATGATGGAGATTCCACAACCTCCCTAGGCAGTTTATTCCAGTATTTAATCACCCTGACAGTTAGGAAGTTGTTCCTAATGTCCAACCTAAACCTCCCTTGCTGCAATTTAAGCCCATTGCTTCTTCTCCTATCCTCAGAGGTTAAGAAAAACAAATTTTCTTTCTCCTCCTTGTAACAACTTTTACATACTTGAAAACTGTTATGTCCCCTTTCAGTCTTCTCCTTTCCAGACTAAACAAACCCATTTTTTTTCAATTTTCCGTCACAGGTCATGTTTTCTAGACCATTAATCATTTTTGTTGCTCTTCTCTGGACTCTTTCTAACTTGTCCACATCCTTCCTGAAATGTGGTGCCCTGAACTGGACACAATAGTACGGTCGAGGCCTAATCAGCGTGGAGTAGAGTGGAAGAATTACTTCTCATTTCTTGCTTACAACATTCCTGCTAATGTATCTCAGAATGCAGTTCGCTTTTTTCACAACAGCATTACACTGTTGACTTATATTTAACTCATGGTGACCTATGGCTCTCAGCTCCCTTTCCTCAGTACTCCTTCCTACACAGTCATTCAGGGCTGGCGACAGAAATTTGGGAGCCCCCTACTCCGATAGTTTGGGGGCCCCCCCAGCCCAGCCGACAGTGGACGTGGGCCCCCCCAGCCCAGCCGGGGCCCCCCCAGCTGACAGCGGATGGGGGCCCCCTCAGCCCAGCTGGGCCCCCCCCCAGCCCAGCCGACAGCGGATGGGGGCCCTCCCAGCCCAGCCGGGGCCCCCCCAGCCCAGCCGACAGCGGATGGGGGCCCCCCATCCCATCCCATCCCAGCCGGCGCTCCCCCCCCCGGCCAGCTGACAGCTGGCGGCAGCAGGAGCGAGAGCGGCGTGAGCTGCCCTTTCTCCCCCCACCTTCCCTCCCCTGGACAGCGCTGCTGCCGCCGGCCGGGCTCTCTGCTCCTGCCGGGGCCAGGCACGCTTGTCCGGGGGAGAGCCGCGCCGCCTCCCCGCCCCTTCCCCGCTCTCCAGGTCCGGCGACAAGGGGGGACACAACGGGTACAGCGGTGTACCGGGGGCCCCCTAAAGTCGGGGGGCCCAGTACAGCTGTACCCGTAGTACCCCCCTGTCGCTGGCCCTGCAGTCATTTCCCATTTTGTATGTGTCCAACTGATTGTTCTGTCCTAAATGGAGTACTGTGCATTTGTCCTTATTGAATTTCATCCTTTTTTCTTCAGACCATTGTGTCCAGATCATTTTGAATTTTAATCCTATCCTCCAAAACACTTGTAACCCCTCCCAGTGTGGTATCTTCCACAAACTTTATAAGTGTACTCTCTATGCCTTTATCTAAATCATTGAAGATATTGAACAGAACTGGACCAGAACTGATCCCTGCAGGACCCCACTCCTTATGCTCTTCCAGCATGACTGTGAACCACTGATTACTCTCTGGGAATGGTTTTTCAATGAGTTTTTCCCCCACCTTATAGTAGCTCCATCTAGGTTTCATTTCCCTAGTTTATTTATGAGAAGGTCATGTGAGACACTATCTAAAGCTTTACTCAAATCAAGATATACCATGTTTACCACTTCCCCCAATCCACGAGGGTTGTTACCATGTCAAAGTAAGCTATAAGGTTGTTTTGATATGATTTGTTTTTGACAAATCCATGCACATTGTTAGTTATCACCTTAATTTCTTCTAAATGTTTGCAAATTGATTGCTTAATTATTTACTCCATTATCTTTCCAGGTACAGAAGTTAAGCTTACTGGTCTGTAATTCTCCGAGTTGTCCTTATTTCCCTTTTTATAGATGGGCACTATATTTGCTCTTTTCCAGTCTTCTGGGATCTTTCCTGTCTTCCATGACTTCTCAAAGCTAATCACTAATGGCTCGGATATCGCCTCAGTCTGCTCCTTGCGTATTCTAGGATGCATTTCCTCAGGCTCTGGTGACTTGAAGACATCTAATTTGTCCAAGTAATTTTTAACTTTTTCTTTCCCTCTTTTAACCTCTTCTCATCTACCTCATTTTCACTGGCATTCACTACGTTAAAAGTCCAACCACCACCAACCATCTTGGTCCAAGCACTTCTTTAGTACAAATAATAAATAACTAATAACAGTGATAGATAATAAGTTATACCATATTTATTATAATTATTTTTGCCCTGTCTCTCCTTCTTGGTATCTGAGTAAGCCTGTGAAGATTGGGAAAGTTCAAGAATACAAACCCTTATCTGAAGCTCAGATATTTTTAACTATATTTTTGATTGTTAAGATGATCTGGTGGTGCTTCCTCTGGTGAACTACAGGAAAATAGCTTCTGGATGGAAACTTTAAGACTGCCTGGCACCTAAAATGTCTTATTACATAATATTCAAAAGTGACCATTATCATACAATATAAATAATTTATTTATGCATTTGAAATAAAAAAAATATTCCATTGATGAAACAGACAAGGAAAGCTAAAGGAATAATTTTGACTGTGAAGTGGCTGAGAGATAAGATACAGCTCTGTATAGACAGATACCTACAGTTTTGTCTGTGTGAGAAAGAAATATCATAGTAGCTATAGTTATTCACCAAGGAAATTATGAAAAATCGATACAGGGTTTTTAATGGCAAGAACTGTTGGCATTATTTATAGTTACACATAGAATAGCTGTTAGCTAAATCTGTGAGCCTTTAAATCTCTTTTGCAAGATGGAAAAGCATTTAACTCACCAATATAAGTAGCAATGCATATCCAGGGATCTACAGAGAATGCTGCAATACCCTTGTTCATAGAAAATGGGCCCAGTTGGATCTTTATGGTATTAGGATTTTTAAATAGCATTCTGAAGTGTAGCATTGGTTTTGGCAAGTCAGACTATGCTATCACACTTCACTCATTCCTAAGGCTGGTAAAGTGAGCACTTACGATTGTTAACAAAAAGTGGGTGCATTATTCCATGTATTTCAAGGAAAACCTTAGACTCAAGCGGAGGACAGATTTATCGGATCCATCTATATTATTCCAGCTCTTATAGATTTAAAATTGTTGAATGTTCTTTGTAAAATGTGACTTTCACCACATTTTCTTATTATGTGATACTTTACACAGAGATCTCATAGCAGTGTGGTTTAGGCTTTATATACCAAACATTTATAATTTTCTCCATTTCACTAAATCAATCTTTTTAATGTACTGTATACAATCTGATAAAGTTTAATCTTCCAGGGATATCTGCCCCTATCTGCAGAGGGATTTGTCTAACTCTCATTAACATTAATGGATGTTAATCCCCTGACCATGAATGGGAAAACAGATCTCTAAAATGGATTCTGTTAATTCCTAATCTCATTACATTTGCACAGTATTTTATCTATCCTAAGATTCTTAATTATATCTCTATCAGATGAACAAGGGAAGATTTTTATATCTCTTTAATTTAGAATTGTTTGGGGAAAATTAGAAAGCACATGAAGCATCAAGTGGCATTACACTTTACTGAATGTCTGCATCCTTAGTCTGATTGTTGGTATTTACAGTCATGTCTCCTGGCATCCTCAAATTCTTCAAGATGATCCAAAGTTGAATTCTACCCTCAGAATACTAGAAAGGAAGCAGTGTTTGTCTGCTGTGGTGGCAGGAATCTGGGTTGATGCATAAAAAGAAAATAATTTCAAATATGTTCCATGAATTTACTCCCACAATTTAGATGTGGGATTAAAGATCTACAGGAGGTATTTACATTTCAATTTACTTCCCCCCCCCCAAAGGAAAAATACTGGAGATGAAAAATTATGACTTTTTTCATAATTTCCCTATTCCTTCCAATTGTTACAGCTAAAGAACTTTGAGGACTTAGCCTTCTCATTCACCACAATCACTCACCCCTCTATTAGGTACTTCATTACATCAGGGGCCTTCACCACCCTCAGAACTAAACTAAAACTCATGAATGGAGACAGAATATGTTATGTCCTCCTTTGATCCTTGTGACTGAACACAGATTGTACCATGGTGTTCTACTGAGGCCATTTTCTCTTGATCATTATATAAAAATTGTTAATTGGTTTGTTTCCTCAATATTAATATTAACTAACTGAGGAACATGCAGGAGTTACTGTTAAAGAATCAGAATTTTCCCAGAGACATTTGACATCACACAGTATTTCCCTAAATTAGAGTAGGAGATAACTGGGGTATGTGTGATAACTAAGTAGTGGCAGTGGATAAATGCTGACACATCAGTGAGAGGTACTGTAGAAGAGTAGAGGAAGATTGTTGTGGTATCTATTTTTAAAGTAAACATCAGGAGTCTGATCTTTAGTCCAGATAAATATTTAAAATTACCACCAGGAATGAACTAGTTGGATATTAGGAGTGGGAAAGAATAGACTAATAAGAAAATGTCATCATTGTTTTATGAAAATAAATCATGTCAGGTGCATTTCACCTTATTCTTTAAAGAGACAATAAGAAGACCATACAAGAATAATAGATGACATTCATCTCTATGCAGAGGTCCAGCACAGGCCGATACATAATTTAAATCTGACGTATGCTTCATTTTGAGGACTGAAGTGGTGAGTAGGCCTTTATGAGGGTCCGCTACATGGATGAATGTCACCCAGTATGAATGTAAACTATCTGCATTGTGTTTGACAATCAGGGCCCAGACACACAAAGAGGAGAACAGGGGGTTTGTACCCCAAAGAATAAGCAGATGTATAGCACAATAACATTATATACAGCTAGTTGATTCAACTAGCTTGCATTTTTCCAAATTAAATCTCACTTTTTCTATTATCTGTCCATGTCTCTAATCTCTCTTGATCTCTTTGTATCAACTTTCTGTTTCCATTGGAATTCACAAATCTTTCAGGTTAACTGTTACCTTTGAGTTTCATTAATATGATGTTCACATCCTCTTCTAGCTCATTAATGAAGATACTAAATAAGACTTGACTTAGCACACATCTCTGTGGAATTCTCTTTACTCTTCCCCCCTAATTTAACAATTTACTATTTATCATTATCTTTTGTTTCTTGTCCTTTATCCAATTTTCAATCCAGCATTTTTGTATCCAAGCCAGTTGAATTAATTTTGAGAATAAGATTTTATGAGATGCTATGAAACAAAAATCTTTAGCAAAACTCCAAATATATTACTACATGTATATCTGTACATTTCATACACAGACTATGAGCACAATTATATATATGTGTGTATATATATATATATATATATGTGTGTGTGTGTAATGGCCATTACATTTAGAACATTACAAATTAAAGGGTTTTTCCTATCTCTAGATTCTATAGTGAATTTTGAGGAGACAAAGCAGGGAAAAGAACTAGTTTAGTAGGTTAGTAGTGAGAATCAATATAAAGACAGGATCTCAGTGACTGGCAGCACAACAACCTATCTACTGAGTTTATATAGATAAACATTTCCCATCTTGCTCTTTTTCTCTACAAACTAAACAGTCTCAATCTTTTCAATCTGTCTTTACATAGAGGACTTTTCATTGCTCTAATAATTTTATTCACCTACCTCTCCCCTGATTATTTTTGTTATATCCTTTTTAACAAAGGCTGACCAAAACTGAACATAGCATTCAAGGAGAGGGATGACGTTGACTTATATAATATCATCATGGCCTTATCAGTATCATTTTCAACCTGTTCCTTATATATTCTGATAGTTAGGGGTTGGTTTTTGTTGCTTGTTTTTATCACAGCTGAACACTGAGGATATGTTTTCACAATGATGATCTCTATCCTGACCTGCTATAGTTAATTTAGAATTCAGTAAAGTGCATAAGTAGTTCAAACTATTCCTGCCAATGTGCACTGCCTTGCATTTATCAATAGTGAATTTAATTTGTCATTGTGTTGCCCATTTTTATAGCTTTGATGGGTCATTTTGATGTTCCTCGGAGTCTGCTTTGGACTTGACTAACAAAGAATTGTGTCATCTGCAAATTTTGCCATCTTACTTCTCACCCCTTTTCCCAGATCATTAATAAACTATTAAACAACATCTGCCCTAGCATTAGAACCTTGCGGTACCCCATTGCTAAGTTTTTGCTTGGATGAAAACTGGCTATTTATTCTTGTTCTGTGTTCTGTTTCTTAGCCAGAACATTACCCTTCACCAAGTGATTCCCGGGCTTCTTAAATAGTCTCATGAGGGATTTTGTAAAAGTCCAAGAAAATTATGTCAGCTGACTATCCTTTTTTTCTTGTGTTTTAATAACATGGTTAGTTTCTATTATGATCATCTCAGTATTTTATACTTCTATTTAAAATCATAGTTTCTCCCCCTTTCCCTTGTCTTGAAGTAAGTTTAACTGGTTTAATCCAAAACAGCTTTCTAAAAACTAACCACAATATTTGCTAGCCTCCAATTCTCCAGGGTAGAGTCTGTACCTTATCCAGATGTGAGCAACAATAGCTGGTCAGAATTTGGTTCACGTCCTCTATTGATCTTTCCCAAAAGTAATTTTGCTTTCTGGAAATACTGAACTGGATTATCCTCCTCTTGGAATATAAAGATTCAGAGACCATCCTTGTTACATTAACTCTCCAGATATACCAGAAGCAAAAGAACTTGAAGCAATAATTTTCTAAGCAGCACCATACTTGAATACACAGAGTATTTAAGTTCAGAGACCTAAACAGAAACCCTAGATCCAAACCCCTCAAAACATTTCTCTTTTTGGGGGACTTTGAACTTGCATCCAAATGTCACAGCTGGTCCCATTCACTATAATGTGCCAAACCAAAAACACCCCAGAACCATGGGGTGCTTGAAATCCAGATCTGAATTTTGTAATTTAAACTCATTTAGTTCTCACTGCATCCTGTGATGAGTTAAAAGCACAGTGTCAGCATAAAAGCTATGGGGGAGATTCTGTGCTGTAAAGCACAGAATTCACTGAGCAGGAAAGAAGAGGGCTATCATGGCTTTAGGTCACCTTTGTGCCATCTCCATCTTGCACTGCTCTGCAGTTTTTGGCATAATTTAGATGGCTCTGGGGGGCCTGTCTAAGTTATGGCAGCCTGACCCCAGCTACCCATGGCCACAGTACTGGCTGGAATCTCCTCAGTGGTGGTGCATGCTATGACCTTGCCTGTGACATGGCCCTGCTGCCTCTGCAACAACCCGTATGTCAGGGATTGATAGGAGGTCCTCAGATGAGAGTCTGATGTATGTCTCCTCAATTCTAGGGTCAAAACAATTCTTCTCCAGTCAGATCTAGTGCTTTTAGGCCTATTTACATCACTCTGTCTGATTTACCAGCATAAAGAGGTCAGAGCAGGGATGGGGAGAGATCTCACCCATATGTTGCAGGCAGATACACTTCTTTGCCTACATTACCAATAACTAACATCTTAGATTATTAAAAGAATTTTTAAAAATCACTTTTTTAATCACTATTCATTCTCTTGGTTTACTTCATACTGTGTTTTGGGTGGTGTTGGAATGGCAAGCTGTCACTTCAAGTGTGGGGCGTTTGCTGATCTTGCTTGCAGGCCAGGGGCTCTGTGGTGAAGCACCCCGGGGGCAGCAGTCAGTCTGAAAAGAGCCAGCTTAGACAATGGTATGGTGAATTGTGACTTGCTGCCTGAGGAAGCAGCCTGCTTTGTCTCTCTCTGTGTTTGGATTCTTGTGTGTTATCATTTTAAAGTCTAAGAAATAAGCTAATGTTATATTGCTACCTTCCAGCAAGAGTATTTATGTTTTTAATCACACTTCTCTGTGTGTATGCTATGAACACACTTACATTCCTCTCACCATTAACAATGAATATCAGTGATGTCAGTTTTAGCTTTGTATATGGTCAGTTTTCCTTTCGGAATCTATAGCACTACAATATTCAGATTCCACAAAATGCTGGGGAATGTTGCTCATGTATTTGAAAACAATTGCTATTATAGAGTATGCGAGGTTTTTTTCTTTCCAGAAAATAGACACATTCATATCGCTATTATGGTTTTATTTTGCAAAATTAAATTTTAGGACAAATTTAGGATGGCTGTCTAAGTAAAAATAGGTACTAACCTGTAGGTAAAATAGGTATTGCATATGTGCCATTACTTGCAAACCAAAACCTGTGCTTTAATGGGGATGAAGCATCCAAGCTAATTGCTGAAGTCTCTTTGAGGCAGATATCCAGTGCAGGCATCCAATACAGAGGGAATACAGTTTCCTAGTAAAGAGAAATTGGAAGTGGACTTAAGGGAAGTCTTACCCTAAAAAGCTGAGGAACAAGGTTAGAGCTCCTACTGTCTGGGTACGGCAAAGAGAGAAGTCCTTTCCCCGACCTCTTAAGCCTCATATTAGCTGGGACCAGCTGTGGAGTGGTGGTGGGGTGATGGCATCCCTCCACCAAATGGAAATGATTAAGGAAGGAATCATGGCACGCACTGTCTGAGTTATCGCCTAATAGTTCCCAGATGAGTTAAGTAATATAGTTGAGGCCTAAACAAACCATATCCTTGTATCTTATCTGCCTTTCCACCTCTCCAGCACAATAGGTGTTGCATATTTGCCAACACTTTCAAACCATAAATCCGTAGGTTTTAATTTACGTTCATTTCCATAGATTTACATAAGTTTACATAAACATGATGCCTATTTGCTGTACTCAGTCACATTTTATATAATTATTTCACAACTGTTTTTCACTCATTCTAGTTTTTTCACTCCTTATATTCCACACTTCCCAGACACAACTGACTTTTCACGGACATATCAGATTCTCAAACATTTTCTAAGCACCTTTCTTTTTCTTGAAAAGAATAACCTTGTTTACATTTTTATGAGATTCTTGGGCTTCTTTTCTCATAGCGTTAAATATATTTTAAAGACTTGTATTCATTTCCAAGGAGATCCCTACGGTGTTTAATTACTGGTGCCCCCTCTTTTGGTGACTATTTGTATCTTAAAAAGGAACAATAAAGCCCTATGTTGAAGAAAGAACACGTGTTAACATGTTACATAGCTATTTTCAAATATTACATTAGTATTTATTATCTAGTCTGTGTGGGCCAAATTTTACAGTCATTACTCAGCAAGGATTCCCATTTATTTATTTAGTTTAGTTTATAAAAGATGTTACTGACTTAAGGCCAGACTCTTCCAAGCCTTTATATGCATGTGCATGGAGAGGCGATTAGAAGACAACACAGAGCTTTATCTTCTGGATAAGCACTAAACAGAACTGCAGTCCCTGAACTCATAGGAATACAGGGACTTCTCCAGAGCCATATGTAGTGGGGAGGCAGGCTGAGGCCCATATGTCCACTCTGCACTGGAATCAGAGCAACAGCAGGGAGAAAACCGTACCTCAAAAATCTATATATATATATATATATATAAGTCAAATGGTGTATGTGTGTATGTACATTCCCTTACTCCTTCCACACCGTTTGAGCTAGAGACTTGAAATTTGGTACAGTTATAGGTCTTAGGGTCCTAATCAGGGTAAGAGTCGAAAATTTTTCAAATCTCACCTCTGACGCCCCCCCAGGGGTGAAATTATTTAAAGGTCAATCACATCAGCTGGGCAGCTGCTGCTCTCTGTGACATAGTTATGATGTCATAATACCCCCCTCCAACGGACCCTGCACTCACTCAGCTCTCTGCCCCCTCCCCCCTCCAACGGACCCCGCACTCGCTCAGCTCTCTGCTCCCTCCCCCCTCCAATGGACCCCGCACTCGCTCAGCTCTCTGGCCCTCCCCACCTCCAACGGACCCGAGTTGGGTTTGGTCGGAGGTAAGTGAGGTAGGGGCATCGGGTTTGGTCGAGGGGCGAGGTGGGGGTGTCGGGTTTGGTCGGGGGGTAAGTGAGCCGGGGGTGTTGGGTTTGGTCGGGGTGTGAGGGTGGGAAGGTGTCGGCGTGGGTGAGGTGTGGGTGTTGGGGTTGGTCAGGGGGTGTTGGGGTTGGTTGGGGGTTGAGGAGGGGGGGTCGGGGTTGGTCGAGGGGTAAGTGAGGTGGGGGTGTCAGGTTTGGTCGGGGGGGGTGAGGTGGGGGTGTCAAGTTTCTCTCTCTGCCCCCTCCCCCCTCCGACGGACCCCGCACTCGCTCAGCTCTCTGCCCCCTCCCCACCTCCGACGGACCCGAGCAACGCCGGGTATTTTCGCTAGTATTTAATAATGGCCATGCTGGGGAACTCCAGGAAGCATTGTGCATCATTGAGGTAAAACACCTCTCATAGCTCCACACTGCTCTTTACTATGGGCTGTGCCTTAAAGCCAACACTTAGTCTTTAGGACCCAATTCTGATACCCTGACTCAAACTGAGCAGCTTTATACTCGTCATGTTGTTCCAGGGAAATCAAAGGGACTACTGTAAATACTACTTAGTGCAAGTATTTCAGGATCAGGACCTTACAGAATGAATAATAATGATTTTTAATGAAAACATTTTTTTTTGAAAGATAATTTAACTTTTTTAAATAAAAATAAAAATTTGTATTTACATGTTGCTAATTTATTTTATTCCCACTCTAGTGTCTTACATTGCTAATGTGGATGTTTTGGTCTGGTTTCTTTATAGATTTGAATTGTTTGTAGAATTTTAGATTTTACACACGTTGTCACTTGTAAGAAGTGGCATACTTAAAATGCCCATCTATGCTGGAAAAGCTCAGACCAGGGCCTCATTAACATCCTTACTGTGAGAACTTACACATCCTTACTGTGGTGAACCCAGAAAATAAACTAATTGCAGAGAAGAGCCTCCATGCCATGGAAGATGGCCTGCCAATAACCACCTTCTGTTTGTTCTAAAGGAGTTCTAGCTGATTTCAACTGAGGGTATGTCTACACTACCCACCAGATCGGCGCGTAGTGATCAATCCAGCAGGGTTAATTTATTGCATCTAGTCTAGACAAGATAAATCGATCCTCAAGTGCTTTCCCGTCGACTCCTGTACTCCACCGCCATGAGAGGCGCAGGCGGAGTTGGCAGGGGAGCAGCAACAGTTGACTCACTGCAGTGAAGACGCTGCAGTGAGTAGGTCTAAGTACGTTGACCTCAGCTATGTTATTCTTGTAACTGAAGTTGTGTAACTTAGATCAATTCCCCCCCCCCACACACACACTCCACCCAGCGTAGAACAAGGGTTAGTCATTAGCACAGGGAAAGAGTAAATCTCTCAAACCAGATCCTAAAACATAGACCTTTATAAGCTAAAGCCATGACCATGAATTCCAATCAGAAACTGACAGTGGTGAGGTCAATGGGACATTTGCTTGAATAAGGTCTACAGGCTTTGGCCCTATGTCAAACACAATACAAGGAGAAATTTTAGTTCATCAGCCTAAATTGGCCATTATGTTACGATTGGCCTCAGCTTTAGCAAGTCATTAGCACTGCTAATAATACAAAGGACATGGAATTGCAATAGGTTTTGGCAATTGTGGAAGCAATATTTAAAGAAAAAATAAAAACTATCATTTTATGTGGATATTTCTAAATATCAGAGTCTAGAACTTTCAGTACTGACGAGACAAAGAGTCTTCTATTGCATAATGAAAATACATCCTGAAACAAGGGAACAGTTGATTGTGCTCAGAGAAGTCAGTTGAATTTCTGCTGCACACCAGAGAATGTGCTGTGGGCCAGTGGTCCCCAACCTTTTTTGCGGCACGGACCGGATTTCTTTTTTTCTTCGCCGCTGCGGACCGGCTGTATGTCCGCCGAAAAGCCGCCGAAATCACTCCGCGGCCCGGGGGTTGGGGACCACTGCTGTGGGCTTTTAAATTAGGTAAGTGTTTGGCTGTCAGGAGACTTGTACTCTAACCCTGGTAGTAACACTGACTTTTACTATGACCTTACAAATCACTTAACTTTTCTGAGCCTCCATTTCACCTTCTGTATAATGGGGATAGTGATATTTTCCTGCTGCATAGGGATGTCATTATGTTTGTAATGAACTATCTAACTGAAAAGTGACAGACATGGATTCCAGAGGTGCGATCACATCACAGGGATAACACTAGCTGACACACAGACTTACCAAATTACACTGTGCCGACCAGCTTAAATGCTCCAGAATTCACAGCCTGAACCTACATCCAATGTCTCAAATCAAGCAGTGGAGGCAGGAATAGAAAAGCTCAAATTCAAACTATAATTTAATTGGAAAAGATATTTTTTAAAATCTATTGGGTATTTAATAAGGCTGTCAGAAATTAAAATGTTATTTGACCTCACTAAACAACAATCTCTCTTTGAACATGTGTGCAATAACTAGCAAATGTGTTTTTAAAACGAGAAAGGCAAAAGATTTGTTCTTTAGGTATGATGCAACTGGAGGTTTTCACAAGTATGAATGCCTCTCGAAGTTTCAGCTGGCTTTGTTGTAAAGAATTAATGCTTTTGAATCCCAGCCTGCTCATATGTGTTCCTAATTGTTCTTTGCTGCTATAGAGGTGTGTTTAAAATGTCTTACCATTGTTACATCTTATGTCTACAGATACATCACCCAGCACACTCTTGTTTTACTAAGTGTCACACTCTTGTTTTACTACGTGTTACTGATATCTCTTTGAAATGAATTCTTAATGTATGTGATGGTGAATAGCTGTTCCTTTCTTTCAGGCACAGATTATAGTAATTTTTCAGTGGATGCCACTGAACAGTAGCAAAATGAAAGCTGTTATATCCCCAGATATTAGGTTTTATCTGAAAAATAATCAAAGTGAGCTGAAACCCAAGAGCCCAAATAGCTAGTCTCCAAAGAAAATGATTTGATAGAAAATTGTGTGAAAGATTTACATGATGTTTTCTGTGTTACTGAAAGTTTAGTTATAGTAGTCACCTTTTCTGTCCATGATTCTTTGTGGATTAGTGTCCCAGCAATTAGCTCTTGGGGTTGTATAGTTTCAGATAAGTACTAATTATTACTGTTTATTGGGTAATGCTACTCCAAAGATGGCAAGACATTCACGGTTTCATAAAAATTAAGACTCAAAGTGGCCCACAGGGTTATCTAGTCACCAGTTGCTGGCCAGTTTCCATAGCCTAATACCTCATCCCCAGTGGCATATTGTCTGCTCTTGCCTTGTCTACCTCTAATGATGGCAATAGCGCAACTTTTCTTGGCAGATTGCAAAAAGAATGCAAAAAGAAAAACAATTATAAAAAGTTACTTATCTGAAGATAAGTCTTTTCTTCATAAACCTTTTAATTTTTTTAAGCCTCCACTTTGGCATTCTTATACTCCCCACACAATTTCATGACTCCTCAGCCATCATTATTGTAGACCAGGGGTCTCAAACTCAAATGACCACGAGGGCCGCATGAGGACTAGTGCACTGGCCCAAGGGCCGCATCACTGATACGCCCCCCCTCGCTGCCCCTGGCCCTGCCCCCATTCCACCACTTCCATGAGGTCCCGCCTCTGCCCCGCCTCCTCCTATGAGCACGCAGCTCCCCGCTCCCTCCTGGAAAGCGCTAGTCACCGCCAACTGCTGTTTGGCAAACAAAGCAAAAGCAATATAGGAAGTCCAGAGCTGGAAACACAAGCAAACAAATCTAACTTAACAAGAAATTACCAGCCTCAGATGATTCAAGCTTTTTTCAAATATAATATGCTGATAAATCTGACAGAAATTTCAGCCCATCTCAGCCTAATATCAATTTTAAAGTCTCCCTCTCCCAAACTGATCCTCATAACCCCGTTCCGCATCCCCACTTACCCCGTAAGCCAGCTCCCTGTTCCCCAAATCATGCTTGTAGCCAGCTCCTTGTGTTCCATCCCCAAATCTTCCACTCACCGTCATAACCCTGTTCCCCACCTTCAAATGTCCCCCCACTCATCCTTGTAACTCAGCGCCCTGTCCCTAGATCTCCCAACCCAGCTCCCTGTTTCCCAAATCTCTCCCAATGCCCCCAGCTTCAATACCCTCCTACCCCTAAGCTGCCCCTCCCTGTCCCCCCATCTCCTCTCTCTGTCTCCTTTCAGCCTTCTCGGACTCTCCTCCCCGCCACGCCTTGCCCGAGCCCGGCACCCTCTGCAGGGGATACCGGTACTGGGGCACAGCATGCATGGGGCAGCACAGCAAGCCCAGGCAGTTGCAGCCGGCCAGAGAGCCATGGAACGGGCTCACCTCTGGCTGCTCACAGGGCAACGGCGCCCACCCGGGGGTGGGGAGGCTTCTCTGCTGCCTGGCTGGGCCACTGCCGAGCCCCAGCTTCCAGGCGCTGCTGCTGCGGCTTCAATGAATGAGCTGGGGCGACACTTCCCAGGAGCCCTCTGCAGCCGTGGCCAGGAGTGATAAGCCAGGCTCCCGCCGCTGTCCCGCCTCCCTCTGTGGGAGGCTCACCGCTCCTGGACACCGCTGCAGAGGGCTCCTGCGAAGCGCCACCCCAGCTTGTTCATTAAGGCCGCAGCAGCAGCACCCGGAAGCCGGGGCTCGGCAGCTGCCCAGCCAGGGTGCTTCGCAGGAGCCCTCTGCAATGGAGTCCAGGAGCGGTCTCCCACAGAGGGAGGCGGGAGGGCAGCGGGAGGGCAGCGGGGAGCCTGGCTTACCGATCCTGGCTGCCGCTGCAGAGGGCTCCTGGGAAGCGCTGCCCCAGCTCATTCACTGAAGCCACAGCAGCAGCGCCAGGTAGCTGGGAATCGGCAGCAGCCCAGCCAGGCAGCAGAGAAGCTTATGCTTCTGGCCTCTCCTCGCCCAGAAATTGCTATTGGGCCACAAGGAAGGGCTTTGTGGGCCACATGCGGCCCCCGGGCCACATATTTGAGACCCCTGTTGTAGACTGTTGACAGTTATTTCCCTCACCTTGTTTTAAAGAGCATGTATGAAACTCTTGGTTCACTGAACTTGATGACAAAACTCCTCTTAACTTAAACGGGATCAGGATTCACTTCATGTTTTCCAAATCCTTTGCCCTGCTGTTCTTTGGGTATCGGCAAAGACATGGTTACTATCCAAAGGCTTCCCCTAGTGACCTAATGGGAGGTCCAGAGGTATATGGAGTCAGCATTGGGCATTGGGCATCAAATGATTTCTGGTCACAGAGTCATAGGAAGGATGCCAAAAAATATAGGTAAAACAACGACCAGATTTGCTCTGTGTTACAAAATGTGCAGTAGATTTCATGACCCTTGAAACATCTAACCATCAACAAAGAAAGAAACAAACAAAAACTAGCCCTGTCATGTTAAGGCTTTGGCCATCTCAATTTTTTATACTGCTTCAGGCCCTAAGAAATCAAAGGTGAGCTAAAGCAGTGAACAGAGAGAGAGACCAAAGCACATACAGGAAGAAATCCCCATTGAAATCAAATGGCAAAACTCCTATTGACACCGGTGAGACCAGGATTTCACCCCAGGCTCTAATTCTAATGTAAGGACGTGTCTAATACAAGTTGTCTCATTTACTTCCATGATAAAACTCAATCGTCCAAAGTTGGGCACGTGCTTAAGTATTTTCTTGATTTGGGGCCCACAGAGGAGAACCAGCAATTAAAAAATAAGCATTTGGCAATTCCTAACTACAAAGTTATCTCTGACATCTCCTACTCCAAGGATAGTGGTGATCTGTGGTATCTCAGATACCACCCTGTGGTTACTGCAGGCGAAGGATGACGGTGATAGAGCCTGAATTTTATTTAAATATATTTTAATTTCCTCTATTAAAGATATGAACATATTCCTCTTAAAAGATATAGGAGGATAATTTTTATTTATTTTTGGCTTTTATTTTTTCATAGCCAGGTATTATGTGTGCCTGGCTTCTGTACACATTTGAGATGCAAGCCTGAGACCAGGCATTGGGTATGGAGTTTTGTGACTAAGAAATGAAGTGCCTATTTCAGGTGTTTTACATGTGTTAATGAAAATAAACGGTGGATTAATGAACGGTTATTTTTGTTAACTAATTTTGTCATAATGGTAAAAATTAAATATTACTTTTAAGAAGAAGATCCAAAAAGGGTGAGTGTATAGCTTTGATTTTCATTAAATAGTTGTTCAGACACAACTTATAGATCCAAATAAAGTTCTCAGTCTGCACCAAAACGAGGAAAGGAAAATTTAGTCTCCAGGCCAAACTGAGCCCTGCTGTGAATAATTAAGTCAATGGAGTTATAAGCGGCCTGAATATGGCCCTGTTAGGAGAAATAATTGTTCCAATTAGGACTAGCTTTAAAAGCAGTCGTCATGAGTACATTCTCTCATTTCTCACTAGTATGATACTACCAAGTAATGTAAATGTATGGAGTTGTATTGGATTAGGGTAAATTAACCAAGCAGAAAGAGTGAAACCTCAGTGATATAGGGTCAAGTCTTAAAAATGTAAACAATGCATCTGGGGCTTCATGTTTTCAGAGATTCATTTTATAAAATACAAGGTTGTGGATTTATAGTTGTAACTGATGTAGGAGATCCACTTCTCGCCCCACTCCACAAACAGGCAGGAGACTCTTCTGTGACTCACCAGTGCTCTTTATTCAGTCAGTGCAAATCCCACCACCTACTATGTACAGCTCTACAGTTTAGCTCAGTAGGCTGCAGCTCAGGGAGACAGGCCACAGCTCAGGAAGGTAACTCCCTTCTTCCTGGCTCACAGGGATCCAAAGTCTAAATACTTCTCCCTGTCCTGCTTCCCCAGCCTCCTTCTCTCCCTCTATCACTCCACCTCCTCCTCTACCACACCACCCTGGGCTTCCTTCCTGCTGGGCCTTATAGCCCCCAGGGAGGCCCCCAGGTGCAGCACATAAGGTCCTCTGTTACCCAGGGTTACCCCCAGGTGGCTAATTAGCCTTCCCTGCAAGGGGAGGCTTTCAGAGGTTTTTCCCCCTTAAAGGGCCCAGCAGGGCTGGCTCAGGCACTCCTGGCTAGCACCCTGCCACACTGAGCTTTAACACAATTCTATCAAATTCAAACCAGAAGTGAAACAGCTGATTATGGTCAGACTCCACTATAGAGCTTTCTAACTCAGATTGACAAATACAGTAAAATAGATCACATGTTGCAGATGTCTGCAGATAAATTAGCGTCTGTCTACTAAATTGCTAATTATGTTTTTAAAAAATGAATATATATTTTAATGTTTATTTTCCCTTCAAAGTTGACTGCAGATATGAAGAAGCTCATTTTAATCTAATATTTTCCCTTGAGTGCAATAAGAGCCAGAGGGCACCTTGCTGGTGCTTGAAGATCATTTGAAGACAAATTTATACCACGTATAAATGGCTTTTAAGGGCAAGTCTACAGTAGAGTTGTACGTGGACAGAGCTGCACCGCTGTAGCACATTTGGTGAAGCTGTGCTATGCCGATGGGGGACAGTTGACATAATTACTCCACCTCTTCAAGAGGCGGAAGCTGTGTCAGCGGGGGAGCATTTCTCACCAACACAGTGTCAGGGCGGACAGCGCTTATGTCGATGTAACTTGCATCGCTCAGGGGGCATGTCTTTCATACCCCTGAATGACATAAGTGACATTGACTTAAATGGCAGTGAACACCAGCCCTAAATGTTCTTTTCTCATACAATTCTACTTTCTGACAGTATTTCTGTAGTATATTTCTTTACATAGTGATTTTAATGATTCCTATCTGGAATGTATGCAAAAACTCAATTTTACAAACTGGAATACTGAAAGCGATGTCCATGTATATAGTTATGTGTGTACATGGACTGGTTTCCTTTTCAAAACAACTGTCTGAAAGGATTTTTTAAAACTCCCCTTTGATGTTTGGGGCACTGAACTCAATGACTGAAAGAGGTGAAGTTAAGATACGCTTCAGTATATTTACTGCTGTATTAACACAGTTGATACTCTATACATGGTTTTAATAGGAAAATTTGAGCCACTGATAAGCATTTTTTCAACTAGCTGAAGACTCACAATAACAAAGATTTTTATGGATTGAACAAATTTAGTGACATGTAATTGATGAGATGGCTCATTAATGGAATAATTACTACCTTCCTGGTCTAGCAGCCTGTCTCTGGAAGTGATCAGTAGTTGGTGGCATAACTCTCCTGTAATGAACGTAATTGTAAAAATTATCAGAGGGAGGAGGAAGTTCTTCCTGAGCCCAGCAACTATCCAGTTTACGTTGGGAACTAGGACGATTCCTAGTCTAAGTACAACTACAAATACAATTTCATACAATTGTTGAATGTTTTTGAATTTTACCCAGGGTTTCCTTCAATGGTATTTTAGGGCTTGTCTTCACTATGGCAGGGAAGGATCGATCTTTTGGCGATTGATTTATCGCGTCTCGTCAAGACACGATAAATCGATCGCCAGCGGCTCCCGTCGACTCCGGAAATCCAGCTCGCCAAAAGGCGCAAGCTGGAGTCGACGGGGGACCGTGCCGCCGACCGCCATGAGGACGGCAGGTAAGTTGGCTGTAGAGACACCAATTTCAGCTACATTATTAACGTAGCTGAAATTGCGTATCTACAGCCGATCTCCCCCCCTAGTGAAGACCAGCCCTTATGGTAGTGAGTTTTACAGATTAGTTATACATTACACCACATTTCGTAGTTTTGTATCCTTTTCAATTCAGGCTTTTAATTTTGGATTCCTGCTACTTCCCGTTAAGTATGGAAATTCAGTTAAGGCACGGTTATGGCTTCCAACAACCTAACTTTGTCTTGTAGTGAAACTATGCAATAACTATAGGGCAATGATTGCGGCATTTTACTGTTTGCGGTCCTATATCAGATCATCTGATTTTGAAAGACACACGAGATTTCCCCCATCCCCTAAATTGTGTCAATACAGGATAGAATTAAGTATATTTGGATGCCCTGATTGTGCATTTCCATATATTAACATATATGGATTTCTTTTCCATTGATCCTTAACTCTGAATTTTCTTGGTTCATAATTATTGCTTTTAGGATTGCAACATTGCTGTACTGTATGTTAACCTACATCACTATAATAGTTATGTTCAACAGTAACTCAATTTTAATGTCATTTTTTATCTGGGCCTTTCCTTAAAAAAATTAATACACGAAGACTAAACCAAGAAACCTGAAGAGAGGCATTGGCATGTAACATTTTTAATTCTTTGAAGATGCCACATTTTGACTTTCAATCATTTTTATTTTAATTTCCATGGATAGATTCACTGGTGAATTTGGGCTACTTTATGCCCTCCTGGAGCTGCACAGAGCGACCAGAGTACACAGGAGAGTTAAGGCTCGGAGTTTCATCAGAACAATGCAAAGCAGCCAGTTCCCCTCCCACCATCTTCCAAACTTATTTTGCCCCTTGCATCTCCCTGTATTCCTCTGCACACATGCTCCAGCACCCCCTCCCTTCCCATGCAGAAATACACCAAAGTCCCCTCCATTACACACTCCCTTTGTATACACACACTTCCAATTTACCTTCCTCCTTTATCCTTCTCCTAATTCCCTGGATCAGACATGCACCCATCTCCCTTCTGTCTTTCTCTTTTCTTCACTCAGGGGTGGTCCTGGAGGGGGGGGGGAGAGTTTGCAGGGGCTATATCCCTCCCCCCAATTGCCTTTGCCTCCCTTGTAGTCAAATGTTACACAGAAGTAAGGGTGGTATGGTATTGTCACCCTTCTCTGCTGTTGCTGGCAGCAGCACTGCCTGCAGAGTTGGGCATCCAGAGAGCAGTGGCTGATGTCCGGGTGCCCAGCTCTGAAAGCAGTGTCGTCACTAGCAGCAGCGCAGAACTGCAGAAGTAAGGGTGGCATAACCACAAGATGAATAGCAATTTTCTGTCTAGCCCCCTTCTGCCCCTCACCTTCCCCGGAAAAGGCTGGTGCCATCCCCTCTCTACTCCACCCTTAGTGTCCCCCTCCCAGCTGCCCTCTTTATTGAGTAGATGTGGTGCAATTGATAGTTTTTGAAAACAAAGATTTAAAATTAGTGGCTATTTTTGCCATTATTTTTCGTAATTGAAAGTTTATCTGTTTACAGGGGCTGGTGCATAAAATATTTTCTGTATATTGCCAGGAGACTGAGAGAAACACAGTGAGGAGCCATTGAAAATCCTAGTAGAAGATCACCAAAAATGTGATCTTTTATCCAATCTATTGTTAATGTAAGTTAAACAAATGTTACTGCAAGAATCAATAGTTATTAATAAAGTAAAAATTAAATGGTACATTATCTAGGGAGAGAGAACTGACCAAAAATACCAAAGGTATTTTCACTGGACCTGTAGAGTCATTGTTGAAAGGCAAGGGTTCAGGCACAGGTAAATTCAAAGCACAATCCATAAAACTGGAAGTCAGCCTTACAAAACATGTTCCATAATAAGGAACGTCATTGTCACATAGAGAAATGAAGATATCCTGTATTGAAATAGCCAGTTTCTCCTAATTTAAAGGGCAGCCTCATGACAAACTGATACTTGTTCACACTAAAAGATACAGCACTATTCTCTTGAGATTACCTGGGCCTCTCGTTAGCATGGAACCCCATGCCATTGGCCTACTGACTTGAATAACCCCAGATAGCCCCAGGGGTGGATCCTGATGCAGGGTTGGGACCTTAAACTTATCTCCTTATATCGTTAAAACATCTTGTATGTCTGCATAGCTATATAACTAATCAATAATAACCTAGCTAGACAAATCTATTTTACATACAATGCGAATATTTTCAGCCAAATAACCTTGATTTCTGTCTGAAATAGCTTTCCTCACTATAAGCAAAATCTTGCCCTTACCTGGAAGGGCTGCCTAGGGTAGCGGGCATAGAGTGATTCTAATCCCGTCTGGCACAAGAGCCATCCATGCAGCTGCAGCACAGAGGGTTTCAAGAGAGCCCACTGTAAGCTGGTGCTGATTGTTCCTCACAGCAGAAGCCTGCATGTGCCACTGACATCAACATGCTCGAACGCAGGACAGGGGACAAGGCAAAAGCCCTTTCAGCAGATCCGAGGAAGGATCCAGAATTCCTCATGTGGGGAAGCAGAGGAAGATCCTTACTCGCCGGCCCCCTTTGAGCACCGGCATGGCACATAGCGGAGTTTAGGCCTATTGTACACATTTGTTTTTGTTTATATGATCAGTATGTATCTGGAAATAATAAGAGCTTTTATTTGACAAACTCTTCAAATTATGTCATCGGCAGCAGAGCCCAGTGCTCAGCTGCTAATTTCCTTCATGCTCCTTTTGCCAATATTGTTATTTTTCACATTTGCAGAATGTCCACAAACTACAGAATCAGTATACAGTAGTAGAACCAATTGTACAATAGCAGAAAAGCTTGGACAACATTCTAAAAGTTGAGTGCCTAAAGTTAGGCATGTCCTGTAAATCCATAATTAGACACCATGAATGCCTGATTTTCAGAAGGACTGAGCAGCTGCAGCACCCTCACAGAGCAGTCCACATGCATCAAACTGAAAATCAGGCCACTTATTTAAGATCCAAAGAGGAAAATTTTGAAATGTGACCAGATGACTTAGGAGCCTAAGTCCCATTGGCAAAAGTCACTTAAGTGCTGAGGAGCCTAAATTTTATTGTAAGCCGATAGGACTTAGGTTCCTAAGACGTTTCTGAAAACAAGATTTAAGTGCTTTTAAATTTTTTACCCTAGGCAGGAATTTAGGGGAGAGCTTTGTTACTCAAATTTTAAAAAGCTGGCCTTCATTTTCATTAGAAATGTCAATAACAGTAACTATAAAACCTGTAAATAATAAGATATTTAAACTAGAAGCCAAATATTTTCAGCAAAACAGCAATCTTCTAGTACATTAGAACAAGGCATATTAATGAACTCCTTTACCAATATAGGATTCAGTTAATTAATAAAAATTGTATCCTGAAGCCTGGCTAGAATACCAAATCTAACCCCTACTGTTTCAGAATACATGCCTCAGAAAATGTAGATAAACCACCAGGCTCAAGAAATCAGAAATGGAATCAGGCTCTTAATGCATATAGATTATTGCTAGTTACACATGGTCTGGATTGGTGGAGGCCAAAAATTGTCACAACCTGGTAGACATTCAATGACATAGAGGAGGTGCCATTGGTCACAATCTCATTCCTCAGGACGAGTGTCTACATCACAGAAGGCCACCCTCAGAACTGGCCATCGGGATTCAAAGACTAGGGTGAGATTCACTTCACTTGCATAAAGCACAAGCATTCTAGTCCTGCAAAAGTAAGAGTGGTCAGAGAGGTGAATCCACCCTCCAATCTGGATAACCATGAGTGGGACTTCATATGGGCTAAAATAGTAGCCATGCTCCTCAAATCCAGTTGTGTGGAGTAATGGAAACCCTGGATTATCCTCACAGTGCTCTTTTTCATGGCATTGGGAGAGAATAGACATTTCTGTGCATCTGTTCAGCTGATCAGCCTCACGAGGACGTGCAGACCGTTGCATTGGCCCTGAATGCACATGGAGTTTGAGTTACTCTCACCCCAAAGAGGGAGTCATGTAAACAGAAGGTGAAAGCATATTTTTAGGAATCATCAGAAAGATTAGAATTAAAAAAGAGAGAAAAATACAGATAAGCAAGCTACTCCATTCACCCCAAAGTTTAATGCCTGTATCAGATACGGTATTTCAAAGGGTTCTATTGATTCTCCTCTCAGATCTACACAGTGCATATCACTACAAAGTGAAATACATACATTTCAAGGACTATCAATCACCTATTTTCAAAGCTGTGGATCTGCCTAGAAACTACTGTACTGTCAACAGAAAGGCAGGTCTATGCCTGGGCAAACTTCAGAAGGCTCAGAATCCAAGAACTTAGTTTGAAATCTGTCCACTCGTATGGAACCCAAGTTTTCAGGCTCTGTGTCGGAGGGGTTACGTGGTGGTTAAAGATGTTATAGCTGCACACTGAATCCAAGGTTATGGTGTCATACAGCCCCATCCCAAGGCTGTTGCTCCAGTCTATTGGCTGGAATAGCAGACACGACCCCTCCATGCCAGCTGTGTTCAGGTTTGGCTCGGTTAGGCATCTGTTTCCCTATGCACCTGTGACCAGGACACTTTTCCCCCTCCCCTTCTATCTTCCCCCTCAGTTTCCCATATTCCCCCCTCCCCTTCTGTCTTCCCCCTCAGTTTCCCATAGCACTCCTTGACTGTGGGCAAACCCCAAACCTCTGCAAAACCCAAATCGGTCTTATCTGTGATACTCTGCAGTCTCTGGAGGCTTTGTCACTAGCAAAATTATAATCAGCAAGCGAAGGAGTAGGAATGGAGCAACAGGGAAATACATTCAGACATGTAAACCAGAGACAAGCAGAAGATCATATGAAAGAAATGAATGGTTATATGAGGCGATGCATTTCCCAGATCAGCATAAGACCAACACTGGAAACGAAAGCTCAAGTGATTTGCTGAGAGAGTCAAAATGCACAGATCAGGACAGTATCTGGTAAATGGCAATAGAATATAAATGTCTATATTAAGAAAATAATAAAATACAGAATGACTCTCACCTAACTGTGGGACAAAATCAGGCAGCAGATAAGACTGTCTGAACTCTGATGCAGGCAATCTGGGACCCAGTGTACTGTGGTTGACTCTGAATCATCTTCCTTATGCTCCTGGTGTGCTGGCCAGGGGGCTTCAACATGCCAGAGGTATTTGCACTCAGCCCTGTCCACCGCACCCTCACCAGAACCAAAAGTGATCAGCTCAGGTTCACAAGCAGTGTGATTCGGTGAGAATTTCATCTCCAAAGGAAGTTTGGGCCAGTGCATTAAAGACAGCGGGCAATTCATCCATCTGTGCTATTATGACACTGAACGTGGGGCCTTAAATGACCACATGGTATAGATGTATGGCCAACATTGCATAGGTCCAAGTTAAATATTAATCACATAAATCTGAAGACTGGACACAACCAATTCTGAGCATGCAGAGCTATCTAAAAAAGGAGAACTCTACACAGTGTATGCTGTGCTGCTCTTAGAGAAGACAAGAATGCACCTATTTTTTTCTAAGTATTTTCTCCTCCATCCCAACCTGCATATATAGGAATATGAAGTAATGTTTCTTTGAAAGTTTCATATGCTAGATCTACTGCAGAAACACAAGGCTCTTTCCTACTGTGTGTGTGTTACAAGAACAAGTAATACAAAAGAGGGGGTAGAGGAAAGGAAATATTGCACCAAACATAACTCAAATTGCCACATAAATTATAATTAAACCATTAGCAATAAAATATATCTGAAAGCCCCAGAAATCATGTACAAAGTTAAACACAGGCAAAAAAAAATCACTTGGATGTAAATATTTTTACTAGGTGAGAAAAGACAAAGCTGAAATAAGTTTAATTCTGGTGGGAGGTATAATGCACATTAGCTTTTATTTAAGCTTGCATTTACCCATCTAATAAAAATAATAGTCCTTTTTAAAAGAGACCCTTTCAGACAGATTAAGCCCCAAATTTTAGTTTTATTAAAAATAACTAATAGAGGAAATTGTATTGGAGACCACCCTGATTGGGCAACAGGCTGTCATGTGAAACCACACTAAAATAACTCAAAAAATGTCAAGAGCTCCCCCTTTATCTCATAAGCAACTTATTGTAGGTCTCCTGAATGATCACAAAGAACAGTTTCACAGGCTGATAAATGCTGTTAGTGAATTTCTCCCTTTTAAAAATGTCAATGAAAACATTTATTTTTTTGGTTTGGGTTTAAACATTCCCTTACATTCTCAACCCAAAGATTGCTGCCTTGAGCTAGTTCTTGACAAGAGAAAGTGAAAGAGATTTAAAACGACAGTAAAAATTGATCAGTTTATTTTCATTTGTCCAAGTTAAGTGAAAATCAGCAGAAACGATGAAAAGATAATTAGGTTTTTTAATTTCTTTCAGTTTTGATCATCTAAGGGATTATACCTAACGTGGATTTGAAAATATATCACTTAAAACTATACAAAGCCAGATTCACAGATATGCTCCAGCTGCTTCATATTGCTTTGGCAATGCAGAGTAGCTATAAACCTGGCTTAACCAGTAAGTTAAACTGGGTTGATGGCTGCTATGTTTCACTGGAATGCCTCAAAGCATCCAGACTGTATCCATGAATCTGGCCCATGATTTTTAACCCCAAAGTGTCCTTTCCGTATATGTTTTCTTTGGATTTATGCCCTGCTACTCTCCTTACTTTACTCAAGTGAGTTGATTTATATGCAAGCAGGATTTGGCATGAGTGCAAACTGAAAAATTTGTATCCGTATTTCGAACACCCAAAAAGTTTGTGGGTTTGGAAAACAGGTTATGGTTTATGCTAATCTCCAACCGCCACAGGAATCTGTAGAATTAATAAGCACATTTGGCTGGTCAGCATCTCTGCAATAATACATACAGAACTGCTGGAATATTTCTTTCCATGGGTGAGACCCTGTGAAGTACTGAACACCTGTATCTCTCAGACAACTCAATGGGAGTTCAAGATGCCCATAACCTTAAATCCAATCCTGCAACTCTTGCACATATGAATATTCCCTATCCACACAGGCAGTATAAGTGAAGACAAAGTACTAAGACTACTGGAAATCAATGGGCCTACTTTAGACAAGATTACTTATGTGAATAAATATTGCCAGATTTGTTCTATATTTGAAAACATTCACGATAAACTATGTTATTGGGGTGCATTTATTTCCTAAAGCAGAAAACACAACACTGCAGCACAATGCTAATTACTGCTTGATCAGCTGGTATTCTGGAATCCTAGTAATCATCTTTAAAAGTCAAGAATGCCATCTTTTGCCTAAAAAGACCATATATCTTATGGCTTCAAAATGAAACTAAAGAATATAACATGCTCCATTCAGCTGTACTTAATAGACTTTTGCTTTTCATTCTCTGCTTTAATATTAATTGACATTCCCATAATTTTTGTACGTAACTTGATAACTGTTGAAGCAACATATTATACATTGCAAAGTAAAAATATTTTAAATAAAATTAATGATGACATAAGGAAAATTTGCATATCAACCTATTAACTATTCTGGATAGAATTTTGATTCTATCATGCATTTAAAAGACCAAAGAAACATTCCCACAGTTCATTTCTGTTTGGTTTCAGATCAGAATAAACAATCCACCTTATTTTGTAAAATTAATATAAAATATTGTTTGTTGGCAGAAAACAGAAATAACATTTCTTTCCAAAGAAATTAAACTACAAAAGAAGAGAGAAACAAAAGACGACAACACACTGGTGATGACTGGAACCACTTTAAATCCATGGAGAATAAACCTTTTTGTCTATGGGAGTGGTGCCCGCTCAACCTCCTGGGTGAGAAACACATTCCCCACACTCGCTTAGCTGCAGTTCACTAAAACTGTCTGATGCCTCCCCACTGGCTTGGGGCAACTCCACACCATCCCCTAATCAAGGTTCTCTCTCAAAAACCAGAATCTAGCTCTTACACTTTCCAGGCATCTATCATGCAGGTACAATTTCCTAATCTCCTTGCTACAGCTATTAATTAACAAGAGTAAATTCAATTAAAATAAAATAAAAATGTGTTTCCTCTCCCCCCGCTCTGCACAAAGCAAGGGGAGGAAAGACAAAAGGAAAAGATCTGAATTTCTCCCTGCATCATACTTGGCCACTGTAAAGCCAGGGATTTCCTGTCTGAGAACTTGCAGGTTAGGAGACTGCTGGACTTTTATACTTGTTTCCCACCTCAACATGGGGAATTTAAGACTGCTGATTGGAGGAGAGCTCTTTCATACTTCTCCACCAGTGACTTTCAGACTGTCCATCCTCCCACCCTGCTCATATTGGCTGGTGGGGTGAGGTAGGGTTTTTGTTCCTACTGATACGCTCAGGAAGCACCTCAAAAATAGAGAGTCTACAGCAGGTTGCTTGTTTGATCTAACTTTGTTTGCTTTTTGTCAGTCAAAGTGTTAGGATGGCATGAATTCTTTGTAGTAATTGTGGTTCTGGGCCTTAACAAACATGAGGACAAAGCTAGAAAAGAAAGCTATGCCATTTTAGCATGGTGGGAAATGCTTTGCAACCATGCACAGATTCAAGACATGCCGCCTATCAGCCCAATTTTCATCCCCAGCCGCGATTGCAACTTGAGGGTCATATTTCATTGGTTTGCGATTCCTGTTTTGTCCCCAAAGGTTTGGGGTCTCTACAGGCATTACACTGAAATTGAACATATTCTCTTATTTTCTGAATGGACGCTGGGAACTTCATTACATGGTTAGAAATTCTCACTAATGAAAGCTCCGGCCTTCACTTATAGTAGAAAACATTTTCCCGTGTTTTGTAAAACGATATATTTAAATGGTCACATATTTAAATATCTCAGAGAAGGACCTAATTTAATGCTAATTTCAGAAATAAAGGTAGTCTACTGGATATTATATAATGACCAAAGCAGAACAATGCCCATTTTATACAAAGCTTTGTTATTTGCTAGGAAGACAGCATAAAAGGTCTCACTGCTGAAAAAATACAATGTGCTCCACTATAATATTTCTTATTAGTAATACTATGATTTACTGAATTGCATCCCCTGTACACTTCTCATCAGCAAGGCCTTGTCTACATGGGAAAATTGTACCGATTTAGTTAAATCAGTGCAATCCCTTGTGTGGAATTCTTATTTTGGCTTAAGAGTGCCTTGTATCAATTGATCAATAAATATAATGACCCTTTAAACCTTACAAGGCCTACATGTGATAGTCCTTTGATTATTTTATCTATCTGATTAAATGTCTGCCAAAAGTACTCGTATACATACTGTAAAATGATTTTTTTAGGGCCATCGCGGACAGAAGGGAAAGTACATAAGAATATTTAACACAGGACATAAAAATCAAACAGCCCCTGATTTATACACATCCGTCTACCTGTTTTGCTTGAAAAGTGATTAACTGCCCTAGGTCAAAGTATGTTTCTCTCCACTAAACTCTATAATTATTATTTTTTCTTCAAAAATAGGTGACTGGCACTCAAGGAACACAAGTTCTCTACAGGGCTAGCTCTAGTTTCTGCACTAATCTCTGCAAGGGAAGCAGGAGCATCTGGAATCATGGCCCCTGTCCCTACTGGGCTGGCTGCAGAAATGAGCACATTCTTTAAGATGCTCACTGGAACTCTGGGAGATATAGACAGGGTCTCTTTCATCTCCTGATGGGCTATGGCTAAATGCCAGAATTAAATCCTAAAAATCTAAAGTCTCATATGGAGACAAAGTTTTGAGTTTGATTATGACCACATGGGGTATGGGGGTCCCTATTGTTAACTTCTGCCATCATCATTAGCACAAGTTAACTCAGATGGAAACCCGTGTCTCGGAAAGACCGGGGACTGAAATAACAAGGTTATTACAGGTCAGGATTCAGGTACATTGATAGAACTATGAGAGGCCCCAAAATTTGAATGCTTGGAGTGCTGCAAGCCAATACTGCGGTTCTTGGGGTGGAGCTTGTCTGAAATCTAACTATGGAAGTGTAGGCGTGCTCCAGGTTAGAACTGAGGTGACAATGTCAAATAATGTATGCATAAGAAAGGATATCACATTCCCACACAATGATCAGGTCTAAAAGATAATACTATGTATCTACCTACACAGCATGATGCAATATTTATTCCAAGGAGTCATAAGGAGAAGTAAGTATTTTTTTAAAGAGTTTGTTTCTATACAGTAACAGAAAATCGACAAATTTCAACTATTTAGGATTAGCTAATCCTACAGAAAATTAGTACCATATTTAATACTTGATATTTTATCAATCTGTAAATTAGAATTGAGTTTTAAAGCCATGTTGTTAATGGAATTAAAGCACCATCACTCTTTTCTAAGTGTCTGCAGCATGTAGTCACAGTCCATTAGGGAAACATGTTAGCATTGTTCATAACAGGATGTGAATGAAATAATCATGTAATCAGGACTATTTCAACATCAGTAAAGCTTTCGAGTGATTATTCTGCATAGCCGTAACACAATACCTTTTTGCACAGTTTCCCTGATCAGATTAAAATGATGATGAATTCCTCGATGGCCCAAGTGTGCTCCAAGGAAAGCTAGAAGGTTGTACAGTTAACTCCCAG
Source organism: Sternotherus odoratus (assembly GCA_032164245.1). Lineage (NCBI taxonomy): Eukaryota > Metazoa > Chordata > Testudines > Kinosternidae > Sternotherus > Sternotherus odoratus. Next base: position 153,183,916 of record JAVMKO010000001.1, on the reverse strand, counting down.
GGTGTAACTCTAAACCATACAACCTACTACCTCAACCCGGATGCACACAGCTTCGAACGGTGACCATAAAGTCTTCTTCACATCTTCAGCATCTCTTTCAAATATGGCAGCCACATATCTATGTGCTCCCTACTGGGTGGATTTTGAAAATGTTAATATAGTTAATTCTCTTTTCAGTCATGTTCCATTTTTAACATTACAATGAAAATACATATAATGAAATACATCGTCTATTGTGAGGGCACTGCTAGCAATCGGTTTCATCCAGATCTTTTCTTTTTAAGAAAAACTTTTAAAGGGATGATGCGAATCCAACGATATTTCAAAAAGAAGTCACTGTGGTCACTTTATGTCTTTTAAAATAAAAATCAATTAGATATTCACATTTACCTACTTCCTTTGACCACATGCTATTTACATTTAACAGTGTGTAATGTTATGTATTTATTAAAAATTCATATACTCTACCCTTGCTCTATGAAAAATATTTAAGTTCCTTAAATATGAGTGTAGATTTTTAATCTGATTTTAAGACGTGTGCTTTAAAAAAATCAAATGGAACAAAATGATTTAATTCACTAATGAGGCATATGACAACGAAAGCATAACAGAAATAAAAGTTTAACAAACAAAAAAGTCTAAAATCCGCTTTTACCTGAAGCAATCACTTAGACATCAGATTTTCACCAAGTAGCTTGTCACATAATCTTTTGCCAGATCACCAGAGTGACACAGACCCATAGAAGCGAGCTTGTGCAGTATACTTTACCACAAGATCGGATCTACGGGTTTATGCCAATTGGCACCATCAGCTAGCATGTCCCGTTTTAAATGAAATGTGGAAGATTTACAACAAAGTAACTTGTGCAACATGTATAATTATGAGAATTAAAGAGGACAATATTTAAATCAACTGTAAAAAGAAACCTAATTAATATATATTTTTAATCTGAGGCTACATCATCCAACAATTGGCCTTCAGAAAATAACTTTGCTACTTTGTTAAAAAAGAGGAAAATACAAAAAAAACAAACCCAAAACGCCCTACAATATTTGACAGGTTTATTGCATAATCTTTTTATTCGTATTCAGAATAAACATAATTTTGCATAAACTATGCAACATTGGTGCATCCAAAATTCACAGTGACTTTCATAGGAGTTTTGCATGCCCAAAGAATGAAGGATTGGGTCCCAAGATTAGATGTGAAACAATATGAACAATATAGGTTTGGCTTCTATGCTTGAATATGAAATGTACTACAAACCAACAATGAAAATCAAACCACTGTGTCTGAAAATCATCATGTATCAGAGCTGGGCTCCAACATATAACACTGCAAAAACTGGTTAGAGTTACAATGTTTACAGGTACTTCTTACCGAGAACTTGATTATTAAGCAAAGCATATAAAAATCAAACCCCAGAAATTAGTTTATATATTTTGCTCACTAAAATTCCAAACAATATATCTTCCTGTTAAAACTTTGGGATTCACTCAAACCAATTCACTCTGGTTTTCACTGACCCAGAGTATGGTGCCTCATCCAAATAGGCCCTTTGTAGAAATATTCAGGAGCTCAACAAGTGAGACAGACGGACACATTTTTATAATCTAAATCTTTTACATGAATTCACTTTTATTTCAATATTTTAAAGATCAATACATGATAAATTAGCGTAATTCTAAAACAGCGTAACTACAAAGGTATTTCTAAAATATTGGCAGCAGAGGTGCACCAGTTAAAATAACTGCTGTAGAGATTATTTGGTTTTAGCAGGTTGTTGAAAATCTGCAGCTGAAAATCTGTATCGGAACTAGATTTCAATATCTGCCGCCTTAAATTGTTTCCCATTAAAGGCCCAACTCTGTAGTTCTTAATCTAGCAAAAATTGCATTTAAGAAAGCGAGAATCCTGCTAGCAAAGGGATACTGGATCAGGCCCATATTCTGTTCAGTATCTGGAAAACTGCAGCAAATACTTCTTGTTTGAAAATTATAACAATGATCTAAAATCTGTGAATGACCATTGTGTTTTTGAATAATTTAGTGGCTTAAATATTAGAACATCTATGATGTGTTACTTGGTTTTTTGTAATTGTTTAAATGAATTATTTTACAGAAAAGCATGTTTTAAACTTGCTGTGATCTTATGTACAACATGTGTGCATTCAAGAGTAACAAAACTTTATACATGCTTTCCGCTGAAGCCAAAGGGTTAACATATCTTGTCATAAAAGCCAATCCCTATACCTAAAATACTTAAATTATCAAAAACATGGGTACTGACTGCTTATCTCTCTTCCTGATTGATTCTAGTGGATGCTGTAGGAGAGTATTTTGGAGATATTTCCATTTCTAGGAATGACGGAGCGGTATTTAACATTCCATTTAAAAAAACACATTGGTCACTGCATTTCATATATATTATAAAAGATCCAAATAATATATTGATTTTTCAGTTTAGTCTAAAGCGGCATAGAAAAAAAGTGTAAAAGCAACCAGTAGTGCACTATTCCCAACAGAAAACAATCGAAGAAAAAAGTTTAATAGACATCTGTAAGATTATTTTTGTCAAGTTCCCTTTTAACAAAAAGGGCAATGCTTTTACATTAGTATTTTCAGTGTTTCCCACAGCTTTATTTAAATATATATTTGTTTTATATATGTAAAAATGTTTAAGAAGATCACTTTATTACCTTCACTGATTTCTGGTATAACCAACTTCTTCATTTTTCATTTCCGTTTTAATTTTTCCTTTCACTAAAACAAGAAAATGATGAAGAGAGAAATAATGAAAAGGTCTATTCTGTGAAAGTATTTTTAGATCATGAAATATGTAAAACGATAGCAACCATAATTTTAAAGATCTAAAACCAACGCCCCTCTGAAGGCCACTGGTAAAATATGCAGTGAGCCACAAACCCTTAGGCAAAGTGACTGTGTCATTTGTATTTCTTTATTCTTTTTTTCCCCTATTTTTTAAAATTGTATTAACAATTCCAAAAACAGAAGCACACACTTGGTAGAAAATAGAAAAGGTTTGTTTAAAGATGCTTATCTGATTTTAATTTGGCAGGGAACTTAATATAAAAATATTGGAGAAAGTTAAGTTCAATTACACTTACAATAATTTTTAAAAAGATACTTTTGTAAAAACTCAGAAAAATATATGATTTGATTGCTATGCTTAAATTTACAAAAGAATTATGGTTTTTTTTAAAAAAACAACAACAAGAACAGGTTTTCCATTATATTAATAAGCATTATTGAGACATGTAGTTATTTTTACACAAGTACTGGGGGGAAAACAAACTAAATTTGTTCTTTTTAATATAGGTGAATAGAGCTATAGTTTTCCTATACATACATGATCTCCATTTAGTACTTTCCCACAATTCATTGCAAAGCAACAAAAATATAAAGTAGCACAATTCAGCAAGTAGTCTTAGAACAGCTATCCAACTGGCAATCTATAAATTGTGAAATACATGTTTAAACATCACTAAATATATTTTGTAAAGCCATAAGATGGTTAGAAAGTTTGTGTAAGAAAAGAAACAAAATAGTACGTTTTTTTTTTAAAATAAGAAAATCAAAGTTTTCAATGGAAGCCCATTTTATGTCTCAAAGTTTTTTCTGTCCAGGGACTTTTTAATAGAGAATTCAAAAGAATAGACAAAGACTGAAAAAAATCATACTGAAAAAATGTAAAATATATTGATTTGGACAACACTTTCATTTTTTGCCTAGTAAAATGAATTTTATTACAAATTGTTCCAATTGCCCAGCAATTTATTTCCAAAGACAGACAAAATGATTAAAAAGCAATTGATCTGCTGAAACAGCACTGTGCTTTAAAACTTACAGTAACTTTGTATGCACTTCTCACCAAATGAATGGATATCTTAAGCACTGTTTCAACTATTCATGGACAAGTGCTGATTTACCAAACATCCTAAAATAGACACGGTTACTAGCAGCATGAAACACGTGCCTTTTATTCCTGTGCTTATTACACTGAATTCTTTGTAATGGATTTAAACACAAATTGTAAGATTGTATGTGAACCAACTCAATAACTTTGCTGTAATATACTGCTTACAAGAGTGATCTTCTCCTACAGCTTTAACTTTTTCCACCAGCCCCCCTCTTTAGGAATTAAAAGCATGAGTCACACTATATAAAAAAAGAATGGATTTTCCGTAGCAACCAGCTCCAAATATCCATTTTCTTACAGATAACCAACGCTTATATTAAATACATATAACCATTAAAAGCTTTGAGTGCTTAGCTAACATAAAATGTGCCAACTACTTATTTATATAGTTTCTATTTTTCATGTTTGTTTACTTTTTTATTTTTAGCAGTCTTAGATCAACCACAGTGAAACAAAAAGTTAGTAAAAAAATGAAGTGTGATTGGCTGACTACAGTAAATGTAATACACAAGGACTCAGTTTCAAAATAACATGTTTAAAATGGAAAAAAAGAAAAGAAAAGAAAAATAAGCTATACCTGATATGAAATGTACGTTTTCACCCACTGCCAAATATTGCTACTTGAGCAATAAAAAAATAAAATACAGATTTTGTTTTGTACGTAAAAGAAACAATCGCTTAGGTTCATTTAGTTATATTGTTTTAAGAAGCTCTAACATCCTGATGTCTCTGTAGTTAAACATGCCAGATTTTTTTTTTTTTTTTGAAGCAGGAGATTCACATTTTTTCCCATCCCTCTTGTATCTAGGACAAACTCAGATTTGTTTCTTCTTAGGCTCCTGTTATTTCTCGGAGTAGGACCAGTATGCCTGTCTTCTTTTTCGTTCTTCTCGAAATTCCAAGCACAAAGCACTGCGCAAAAGCTGCACCAATCCTTGTTGCAAGTGCCTGCACAGTGATAGAAGTAGAAGAGACCAGAAAATTCATCTAGCCCCTGTGCTGATTTTATAAATGGGGATTGCACAAATCTGCCGAAGCAAAGGGGTGAAAAGGCAGGGTGCCAGTTTGCTACAGTATGTTGCAATGATCTCATGTTCAGTGCTGTCACCCCGTTTGCCCAGTTCAAATGCCTGTTCATTAAACAGTAAGAACTTTTATTCTTCAGACATTCAAAAAGATTGTTATAAACCACAGTTCAGCAATAAAAAAAAAAATTGAACATGTAGTTTTAAAATCCAGCTATTGTGTCTAAATATTCTGTATATACATCTATCTATCTCTATCTATCTATATTTTTTCCTAGTTAGAGATAAGCAGCAGAGTTTATCAGGCGTGAAAGGGACAGCCTCCTGGTGGTGTGCCAAAAAAGCCAGAATAAAGGCAAAGTTGTGCTTCAAAGCTCAATCGCTTGCTGAGTCTGGCTAAAGTCAAGTATTAAGATCCACCATTTTCTGAGCCATGTAAGAAAAGAGGAAAAAAGTCAGGACGGGTGCTGCTTTCCAAGTCTCCGTTGGCACCATCACAAAATCTCAGCCGTAAGGTCACATGATTCTCTGCCAAATGTGGAGTGCATTCCCATAAACCATTCTGCTGATACTGCGAAGGCAGCTATTGTCTAGTTTATACCCAAAGTTCAGCCCACTCTCTTCATTGAATTAGCTGAAAAACGCATCACCTTTGGGGGTTGGGAGCCATGGAAACGTCTACCTGGCAGGCTGCCCACTTTTTCTGCCCATCAACCAGAGATGGAATTGTGCTGCCTAATGTAATGATGACTAGGAATGTGAAGAGTCGTCCAAAGTGAATCTGATTCTTGCGAAGCCTGCTTCATTTGCACAGCGAACTCTAGCTTCTTCTCGTAAAAGAAAGAAAGAAAAAAAAAAGCTTTCTACTAAATGTTGCAATTAAAGGTCTAGTAAACATGCCTATTCTGCAACTTTACTTTATAACACACCCAAATGGTTCCCAAACTAAAAGAGTTACTATAATGCAAGTTTTCTGATTTAAAGGAGCACTCTTTTTCCCCACAAATTAAAGCAACATTCCCTGGATATTTTGTTCTCCTTAAGATATAAAACGTAGTATAGAGTAGATCTCTCTTCTCTCCCCCACCCCCCCATTACTGCCTGATTTTATCTAACACAAATTATATATGTGCACAGCAATGCCCACGAGTAACAGTGGGGATTCAATATTGCTGCAATCTTCCTCAAAGCAGTCTCCTGAGAAAGCTAGCTGTATTTCCAACAGCATGAATACCTTCATCTTAGCTCTGTTATCTTCACTACTGACTAGGACAGCTGGTGTGCAAGTTTGCAGACCAACACATTTGAGAACTGCACTGTCCCCTTTCCTAAATACAGTTAATCCAGATACTCCTGCGAAGGGATACACCCAGATTGGATTTATAAAAAAATACACATGATTAAATAGACAAGCATTTGATATAGTTCCCCAACTTCAAATCTATAATTTCTATTCTGCCCATCTATTGTTCTAATGTAAAATGTCACAAGACTGCCAATAAAAATGCCAACCACAACACACTTCAACAGGACATAAAATAGGCTAGTTAAGAGAATTTCTCGGGAGTTCAATGTTGTGAACAAACTAACAGAAATCAAATCAATTCTCCTACCTCAGTTTCAGGAATTGCTGCAATATAAATGTTAAAATATAGTAATGTCCATAGTTTCTACATTAATAAAAGAGAGGTGGGGAGGAACCTCCAAACTTACAATTATTAATTAATATTTGTACATAACACCATAGCTGTGCCTCACACATTACATAATAAGTAAAGGCAGAATCCCTGCCCCAAAGAGCTTATAGTCTAAACTGATTAAGACATGGCAGGGCAATGGGGGTCACAAGCAGACAAGGAATATAGGAAGAGGGAGAAGGGAAAACAGAAAGGTTGTAAGGATGTTAGGGTATTATCATCTTAATTCTCTTGTTTTCATAGGAGCCAGGAGTGTGTGTGCTACCATGCCCCCTGACTTGAAGTGCTTCCATCATATACAGGGTTTACAGTTTGGTTCAATGGATCTCAGCACCCCCACTATACAAATTGCTCTAGCACCCCTGGTGGGTTTTCTTTCATAACTACACTTTTAATTTTATTTTATGTACTTTAAGGATATTAGAGGTTCATCATATAAGGGATTGTGGGAAAGGGGGTTTGATGAGGGATTTGAAGGAAGATAGGGTGGATATGATGTGGAGAAAGGGATCAGGAATTACATTCCAGGCTTTGTGGGCAGCATGGGAGATGTCATAGAAGTCCTTCAGGGTAGAAGGAAGTGAGCGAATAGAGGTGAAACTGGAGGAGAGAAGGGTCTGAACAAAAAAATGGTGGGCAGTCAGTGCTGAGAGGAAGAGAAATAGTATCAGCCAAGAATGTGAGGATGAGGACTTTGAAACAGATACTGAAGGGAATATGGAAGGATTCATGAAAAGGGCAGACAGGTATAGGGCAGTGGAAGAGGAAGAGGAGTTTAATGACAGCTCCTTTTTTGACAGCAGATAGGAGACTGAGAGGGTTGTCAGGAAGGACAGAAAGAAGGTGAGAGTAGTTCAAACAGAAAATTATCAAGGCACAGAGGATGATCCTCATAGTAGAATGAACAGGAAAAGATGGATTTTGGCTATGTTGCAAAGGAAGAAATGACTGAATAGAAGGGTCAAAGGAGAGAGATTCCACAAAGCCCAACCATCTGACCTTAAGGAAGCAGAAATAAAGACCCCAGTCAAAGGGTCTCTCTTTGCCACCCTTCCCCACTCCTGATCAGACCTGTCACATTGTGTAAAACATGAATTGAATGTACACATACCCATGTACTCTCACCCACTGTACACTTTCACACACCGTATATAGCTGTAGCTGGGTCAATTAGGGCCCAGCTGGCCCTGATATAAGGGCCCAGACTTTGGTGCTCAGAGAAGAGAGTCTCCTCTTGCTACAGAGGCAGACAGGCCTGGCTGCTTGGAACTTGACAAGGTACCTAGAGGAAGCAGGGCTGGGGCAAGGCAAGAGGAGCTGGGGAAGCTCTGACCTGGAAACTCCCAGGCTGCAGGGCCTAGAGGACAGCCCCCCAAAAGGGTACTGGGATTTCAGGGGGCAGTCCATGGCTCTAGAGGCAGAGGCAGCAGGCCAAACCCTCCTTGCTGGTGATGAGTGGCAATAATACTGCAATCTGCCTCAGAGAACAGGGGCAAGTGGTGCCTAGACTGAGGCAAGGTGGGGATAGAGGGCGAGGGCTCCCCAGGGAGGGACCTGTGGGGGTACTGCAAAGGTGCAGCACCCTCGGTAAGAGGGTACCGGGGGTCCGGGAGGGACACTGGGCCAGCAGCAAGCAATACATCAGCCTCCAGAGGGCGCTCCGGATGCTGGAAGAGCTAATTCCCGGATGGACCAGCAGGAGGTGCCATGGGGTGAGTCGCCGCTTCACTACACACCCCAAACATAGGTAAGAAAATGGTGGTGATGGGGAAGCTTGATTGTGCTGGGGATTCAAGTCATAGTAAAGCTCTACGTAATTTTTCATCACCTGGTCACTAGCAGTACTATAGGAGTCCCAACGAGGATTGTAAGAACCCACAGAGACGCCCCTCCTTTTGGGAAGGAGGAAATGGGAGCCTCTCTTTGAATCATAACAACTTTTATATACACCATCGTAGCAGTGTATGGTACTTTATGAAAGGAAATTAAAAACCTTTGCTCTGAAGACCACAGGTTGCAAGGCACTGGGGAGACAGAGGTGACTGTAAAATGTATGCAAAATGTGTAAGAGTGACTTTGAAGGCTCTGAAATCAGCAAGGCACTCTTTTTTTTAATCTTCTGGCCTCCTTTATTTTCTCTTCAAATGGATGTATGACTTCCCATCTTTCTACGGTTTTTAAGGTTAGTAGCACATAATTAAATCCTCCAGCTATAGCTAAACAGGCAGGAGGCTCCTTGTTAAGGGCTGGATCATTATTCATCATAAATAATATTCATTGTGAATTGAAGCCCGTTTCCTGCTCTTGAAACATTCAAGAGCAGACAAACTTTTACAAATGTATTTGTCTTCCAAATTTCAGTCTATGGGCTACTTGCAAACCCTTGCAAGTTTTGTTTTGACTATTCACAATTCAGGTGAGGTCTGATTGGTCACCTGAGTCTCCTGATATTATGTCTATTTCCTTGTAGGAGGAATCAAACTGTTTAACAAAATAGCAACATATAATAATGTACAGAAAATACTTTTGGTCACGCAAGAATAATCTTGTTCACAGACAAATATGGGCATTTGTATGAAGAACAGCCATTCCACTAAGGCACGTGAGAACAAAATATGGAGATTAATGAAAAAAAAGGAGGCAAACCTGGCCAAATCAGTCAACCGCCTAAAATTGAAATGAACCTTCCCAAATGCTATTTTACTGTGTTTTAAAAGTCCTTCTCTACAGCAAATAGAGGTGCCCTTTTTTCCCTTTGCAATGAGCTGTTGCAGGAGAAACAGTTCTCCATTGAGTATGGAATAGCTGCAGTGTTATAAGACCACTGAGGTGGAACAAACAGCAAGTTTTCCTCTACTTTGCTTCTTTCAAAAACCTAGGCTGTTAGGGATAATCCTTTAGATGCAAAAGGGTAATGTTATTTCAGCAGAAACAGGAGATCACATCAGAGAAGTGCTATGGACAGAGGACAGAAGAGTGCTATGTTGTCATAAAATACTGAACCAAATGGATGATCAGAACATAAGAATGGGCAAACTGCGTCAGACTAATGGTCCATCCAGCCCACTATCTGGTCTTATGACAGTGGCCAGTGCCAGGTGCTTCAGAGGGATTGAACAAAACAAGACAATTATCGAGTGACCCATCTCCTTTCATCCAGTTCCACAATCTGGCAGTCAGGTTTAGGGACACCCAAAGCATAGGATTACATCTCTGACAATCTTGGCTAATAGCCATTGATGGACCTATGCTCCATGAACCCAGTTATACTTTTGAATTTCACAGAAGCCCCCGGCAAAGAGTTCCACAGGTTGACTGCACTGTGTGAAGAAATACTTCCTTTTGTTTGTTTTAAACCTGCAGCCAGTTAATTTCATTGGGTGACCCCTGGTTCTTGTGTTATGTGAAAGGATAAACAATACTTCCCTATTCACTGTCTCCACACCATTCATGATTCTATAAACCTCTATCATATCCCCCTTTAGACGTCTCTTTTCTAAACTGAACAATCCCGGTCTTTTTAATCTCTCCTCATATGGAAGCTGTTCCATGCCCCTAATCATTTTGGTTGCCCTTCTCTGTGCTTCTTCCAATTCTAATAAATCTTTTTTTTTGAGAAGAGGCGACCAGAACTGCACCCAGTATTCAAAGTTTGGGTGTACCTAGTGGCATTACTATATTTTCTGTCCTATTTTCTATTCCTTTCCTAATGGTTCTTAACATTCTGTTAGCAAAATGTTGACAGAATGGATAACAGGTAAAGCTTCACAAGTCATGTTTCTCACCCTTTATTTCTACTCTCAGCATATGAAACATTCATAAAATAAGTTTTGTTCATGAGATGCAGCATTCATCCCTCTTGTATCAATGCACAGTATGAACACCTATTCATGTTTCTGTATAAACTCTTGTTACATTTCTGTTAATCTCTCCCATCTCTTTTGGATCTATGTGCAGATTTATACCCTGGATTCCACTGATGATAAACACTTTGAGGCCTCACAACACTACTTGAGGTCTTTAGTTAGACCTAAATAAGTCATGCACCAATAAGGATGCTAGATGCCTCTAAGCTACCTGTCAAATTCTACCTTCAAATATGTGCAAATGTCATCCACTGAGTTAAACAGAAATTGCACACCCCTCCAAAGACAGAACTTGGCCCTAGCACGCTGTGAATCTACTGGGATTCTCCCATTTTTTCTCATGCTTGCTTATCTTCTACATTACTGGTGATAGCTCATCTTATAAGTAGTGTGGCTGAAGGTGGAATGGGCAAGTTTAACACATGGTTTATAATTATGTTATTGTCTGTAGTCAATCAATCAGATCTAAATTACAACAGAGCCTTGCCTAACTATCACTTCAGATCATTCTCATCTGACTAAAACATTTAGGGATGTCTGGTTTTATGAATTTCCTCACACATTTCAGGTAAATCAGAAATCCAAATACCAACTCTAAGATTCAGAGATTTCATGTGCATTTCTCAGACACCATAGAGGATTAGACACACAATCAATGAGTGAATTTCACTATCTTACTCCAGAGGCTTAAGGGGTGTGAGATCTGCAGAAATGCGCACTTGGACAGGGTGAACTCTTTGGGTTTTACTGCACTAGAACATGAATTAATGGGTGATGAAGGCATTTTATCCTAATTTCTTTGGCAGAAGCAAGATTTCCATGACAAGGTGATTTCAAAGGGTTAGTAGCCTAGTCATAAGTGATGTGATCTCCTTGTAGAAGATACTCTCCCCTTCTCCTCTTCCTAAACCTTCCAGTAAGACAGACAGATAAACGGCCTGGATTGTTTAATCAACAAACACATTATTTTTCTTTTGTTAAGGGGCGGAGTCATATATGCTTAAATACCTGCCTCGTGAAAAGGAGTTTTCCTAAAACACTATGGTAACCACTACTTGTAGTCTAAGCACCAAATGACAACCAAAACATAGCAACCAGATTTCTGGAATTCTCTTCTGGATGGTATTTATCATACAGGAGAGAAATGAAATGCAGCTTTTAGAGAAGAGTTCAGTTTGATGAAAAGTACAGTGAGATAGAATCTAGAAAACCATATTATCAAATGGTTTGTCAGCCATGTGATTGTGAATTAGAAGAAAACATTCATAAAAGTGTGAATCCTCTAGAAAAAGTACATAATAAAGTATATATAACTCACAGTGCTATGCACAAAGTATGAAGTATGCTGTAGCGATGTCCGTCACTCACCCGGCGGCGCCCCCATCTGGTCATCTGGGGAATCAGCTCTACAGACCCTGGCGCGCCCTCTGCCAGCCAACGTTTGCTCCAATCACTGGCCCCGTGTCCCTCCCGGACCCCGGCGCCCTTTAGCTGAGGATGCTGCACCCCTGCAGTACCCCCCTGGTCTTAGGGTTTCCCCTCCCTGGGGAACCCTCCACCCACTATCCCCAACTCGCTTCAGACCTGGCCACTGCCAGTCACCACTTGCCCCTGCTCACTGAGGCTGACTGCAGTCTTATGGCCGCTCATCACAGGCAAGAAGGGTTGGGCCTGCTGCTCCTACCCAGCCCAGGGCTGCCCCCTTGCAACCCCAGTACCCCGTGGGTCGGGCCTGCGCTAGGCTCGGCAGCCTGGGGCCCTCTCTATAGAGCTTTTCAGCTCCCTGGCTCCCAGTTGCCTTGCCCTCGCCTTGTCCCAGTCCAGGTACCCTGTTTATGGCTCCCTGCAGCCAGGCCCTGTCCTCTCTCTAGATACAGAGGGAGACTGCCTGCTAGGCTCCTGCCTCCCAGGCTTTTATACAGTCTTGAGTGTTTGGGGCGTGGCCACCCAGCTGAGCCTGCTTCCCACTCAGCCGGGGAATTAGCAGGCTCCCTGCCACAACCCTTTCCCAGGGCTGCTTCCAGCCCCTTCCCTGGCTACTCCAGCCCTTTTAAGGGGGGGAGCAGGTGTTCACCCCGCTACATATGTATAGAGCAGCAGAGCTGAGCAAGTCTAAAGAGGGTAACCTTTTTGGGTTCCAGCCACTCAAGTCACCTGTCCTTCCTGGCTGCCGGAGATGCTTGGATGTGAGGGATTGTCATGGGGTGCTGCCCTTCAGCATGCCATCTTGTGGTCTTACATATGTGTTGCACTCTGGTTCTTTCAGTCATTTACTACAGAGGATTAATTCAAACATATACCTCCCTTGCAGGTTCTGCTTTATGCACATATTCTACAGAGGGCAAATCGCTTATTAGCGGCTCAATTTCATGCCCACTCTGGGCCCATGCAAGAAATCCTGGATGACTTCCTCCCACTGTTTAGGATGCCCCATCCCTCCCCCCTAGCTAAGTGGGGATCCTTGCTAGTTAAACCATGACTGAAGCACTGACCAGAATCTGCTCTTGATGTCATGTTGAAAGAATCATGATGAAAATGTAAATCAAATTCCACAAAGCAGCCCCACAGATTACAGCAAAGTGGATACATGCCACTGAAACTGCTGTCCCCTTGTCTGAGTGAACTTGAAGACAATCAGACACAGGCACACCAGTTGGTTGATAACCATGGGTACCAGATTTGTATAATTTTTGGTGCTGCCCAGCAGAGCCATCCCGTCCATGGGGGGCAGGGGGGGGAAACACGCTTCAGAGGGATGCAGGGTTCTGGCAGAGCTGTCCCATCCATAGGATGGACTGTGGCAATTGCCCCAGGCCCTGTGCTTTGGGGGGGCCCTCACTTCAGGGGAACATGGGATCCAGGGGGCTAACAGGGGGCTGCCAGTGGCAGAAGCCTTTATTTTTTGTTGAAGCTGTCTCTTCAGTTTGCTGCTCAGTATCATTTTCCTCTATCACTTTCTAACTTGTACCTGATTATTTTTGGAGGCTTTGCAGTTCTTAGATTGTTTATATTTTAAGCTTTTTGTTTATTCCATATACTGCACATAGTTTTATCTTCCTGCGTAATCACATATATCTCTGTTTCCCTTTTACCATTAATACTCTGTTTGGGTGAATTTTGAGTGCACTTTTTCCAAGCATCTCTTCAATATTGCTTACTTCTATAATAAACTGTAATAGATTTATCATAGGATAGCATTCCTAGCCAAATATAGTGAGGAATTTCATTTCCCAAAATGAAGATTCTCTAAAGTTAAATTGTATTATTGCTGTTTCCTCTCTAAACACGATCCTACAAATAATTATAATCCAAAAATATTTTTTCTAGAAACCCGGTTCTCTTTTTTGTTCCATTAAATATGTATATTAATAAAATCAAGTCAAATATTCTGACCTTTTCATAGATTCTTTCTTTAACTACTTTGTGATGTACATTTTCCAATTGTCGTAGAGGTATATAACAACTTTCCTGGATTCAATGACAACCCTTTATTATCCCTAACTTCTTAACGTTTTTGCAGGGTCAGACAAAATTTCTAGATCATATCTCTCAGAAGATTGAATGTCATTTTCATAAATATTGTCCTTTTCTGTGATGTTATTTTGCATATTCACAAGCATGCCCAGTTAATGTCTGAAAGAATTTAAGAGCTCGACAACATTTCTAAAAGTATCATATTTTGAAAGTAGTGCATTAAGCAATATCTGTAAATTACATTGTTTAATTCACTGCTAAAAGGCACTCAGATACCATGGTAATGAGGGAGGTATGAGAACCTATATAGTTTAGAATAGAAAACAATATTTCCATGTTAGAGACTAACCACTGTATTTGGGCATAAGCTTTCATGGGCTAAAACCCACTAAAGCCCAGGGGCATTAGTGGGTTTTAGCCCATGAAAGCTTGTGCCCAAATAAATTGGTTAGTCTCTAAGATGCCATATGGTTGTTTTTGCTGATAGACTAACACTGCTACCATGGTGAAAAATTTCCATTGTGCCTCTACAATTTCTCCCCATAAAAGTAAATGAGACGTCAGATCATTAGGACCACTAGTCAGTGCACTAGTCAGACTAGTGTCAGACTAGTCAGACACTAGTCAGTGCATTAGGACCACTTGCTTTCGCATGGGCTACACCCAGGATATACCTTTTTAACACCAGCTTGCTCAACATACTATTCTGCTATCACACACTTTTAGAAAGTATTTAACTGTAATTCAGCAGCCTAATTACATGTTTTTCTAGCATTTACTTTTAAATATTTAGTTCGCTCTCTTTGTATTTTTTTAAGTGTACCTTCTTGGTATGTTCGAAAATGTTGACTGGTGGGGATAATTACCCTGGGATCTGTCATCCATATTCTTTTTATTCCCTTATCACCAAGTTAATTTATTTGGGCTATTTCTTGTAATTGATTTGTAGGCAAAACTTTCATTACTTTGACTTATTCCAGTAGGATAAAATCGAATTAAAATACAGTTAAACTTTACTTCTCTTCTCCGTCCTCCCACATGCCTCTGCTTTGTCCTCAAAATATCAAATTTACTTTAACTTGGAATTTTTTTCTAAAAGTTACTGATGGGGTCAATCATTTGCTTTTCCATATGTCATCCCTTAAAGTCCTGTTCCCAATCCCATTCCATTTTTAATGCTGACACTTATCACGAGTATAATGCTTATACTTTCCAAGGTGTGAAAGTGGAATGGGATAATAAAATTGCAGGGGGAGGGTTAAAAATGGGGAGGTGCATAGAATATGTGGGTTGCTGTTTGCTGAGTTTAAGGGGAATAACCATTATTTGGTTTTATTTACAAATTTCGAAATGTGGCCTATCTAAAGTTCAGAGTTTGTGGCTTATATAATTCTTTTGCTAGAAAGAAAAGGAGGGGAAACAAAACAGAAGGATTCTTAGGGTTACATTTCAAAAAGAGAGCTTTTTTTTTTCTTCTTTGACAAATTCATTAATCTTTGAGGGGAAGGGGGGAATGATGGAAAAATGTAATGATCGGTGAAGAGTTAATGTATTCAATTTAGGAACTAAATTCAATCATTTAGAATGTGAAAGAGAAAGATTTTAGTCCTGCTTGAAGTGCAGATCTCAGTATAGCCTTAACTCTGGAGTCACTAACAACATCTCCATAACACTGTCATTACTCTAACATGCATAATTACTACACGCATACACCTAAGTCTATTAACTTATTTTGTGACTCAAGGTAATATCTCTGACCTTCACCAGTGGAAGATGAATTGATAACCCTCTCATTCAATCTTCTGTATCAATCTTTTGCTTGTACACTGTTCATGTCATTATTTTCATATGATTTCTCCAGGAGAACATGGAGCCCTCCCACATCCTGGCTGGGACCTTTACATTCTATTGTAATATAAATAAAATAATAAATAATAAATGGTACTTAATGCAAAATGTGAGTGAGTAGTAGGTCTACTCACATAAATACCATTCAATGGGTGAAATTCACCCCTGTACAGAATATTGCTAGCTGTCTGCAGACCAGGCTTAAACGTACTTGCCATTTATTTTATATGATAGAGTAAGAGACAGTACATGTTTTGGAGAACTTTGGACTGTAAAGTCTAATAGAGAGGACACAAAGTATTAGAGAAAGGAAGTATTATTAACCCCCCTGAGGATGGAGATCCATGGCACAGACACACTTGTCTACACAGCAAAAGAAGATAGGTGGCAGCATGTGTCAGAGCCAGGGCTCGCAGAGCTCAGGCTTTAGGACTAAAAATAACAGTGTGGATGTTCAGACTTGGCTGGAACTCAGGCTCTGACACCCAGCATGGCAGGAGGGTGTCAGAGCACAGGCTCCAGCCTGAGCCTGAATGTCTACACTGCTATGTTTAGCACTGCAGCGCAAGCTCCATGAACCTGAAGCACTTGACCTGGCTCTGACACTCGCTCCAGCTGTTAGGTTTGTTTTGCTCTGTAAATGTACCCTAGGTGGCTTGTCCAAAGTCACCAAAGAAGCTGTATGTCCAGGAACTGATCTCAGATAACTTGAATGCTTGTCTGGTTATGCAAAAAGAAAACCCATGCTACCTATGAAGACGAGCTTTCCGCAGTCACTCACATCCATTGTGGGTAAAGGTTGCAGGCCACAATTGACTATTTACATCAGGGGTGGGCAAACTGCGGGCCACATGTGGCCCGCCAGCGCGGGCCGGTCTGAGCGCAATGTGCTGCTCTGGGCCCTGCGCTCCTGGGCCGTGGACCGGGCCAAGTGCAGCGAGCCCCTCCCCTGGAGCCGCGCCACCGCGCCATGTGAACAGCGCTCCGGGGGACCGGAGCTGCACGCCCCACCCTCCCCCAGAGCCACACCGCGCAGACAGCACTCTGGGAGGTCGGGGCTGCACGCCCCCCACCCGATGGAGCCGCGCCACACGGAAAGAGCTCCAGGGGGCTGGGGCTAGGTGCTTCTTCCCTCCCCCGGGGCTGCGCCGCGTGAGCAGTTCTCCCCCCCTCCCATGGAGCAGCTACGGTAATGGTGGGGGGTGGGGGGGGATTCTGGGATGGTGGTTGGGGTGGGCTCTGGAAGAGGCAGTCAGGGAGCAGGGTGGGGATCTGGGGTGGCGGTTAGTGGGCAGGAGGGGAGGGTGGATAGGGGTCGGGGCAGTCAAAGGACAAGGAGCAGGGGAATTGGGTGAGGTCCTGGGGATGGTTAGGGGTCTCTGGCAGGGCAGGGGCCATCAGGGGACAAGGGAGGGGGGGGGTTGGATGGATTGGGGATTCTGAGGGGAGAGTCAGGGGCAGGAAGAGGGAGGGGGCTGGATTGGGGCGGGGCCTTCCCTACCTGGCCCTCCATATAATTTTTCAAACCTGATGTGGCCCTTGGGCCAAAAAGTTTGCCCACCCCGATTTACATAAAAAAGAACTGCTCAGCAT
This sequence comes from Sternotherus odoratus, assembly GCA_032164245.1. NCBI lineage: Eukaryota > Metazoa > Chordata > Testudines > Kinosternidae > Sternotherus > Sternotherus odoratus. Next base: position 153,166,473 of record JAVMKO010000001.1, on the reverse strand, counting down.
AGATGTAGGTTGCAGGATTAGAACCTTGGTGACATTTATGTGGGTGACATTTATGTGGGCAACATATAACCCTTTTCTCCTTACTCTTCATAGTGAAGATGATTATAATGTAGGAGCAGTTTTCTCTCAAAGTTTCAATTAATCTTTCCGGGGAAATATACTGATACTTCCTGTGTCACAGCTAACACCAAAGTTATGGAGCCTCTTCATATTAACATAGACATCAAACAAAAGCCTGCAAAGTACTGTCTTTAAAAAATTAATTATTTGATGATTTTTAAACTGAATGTTTCATAAAAAATATATTTAACAATTTATAGGATGAGCAAAATTATTACGATGAAAATACATCAACATTTCAGCTATACTACCAATTCTCAAAATTCATATCTTCTTGCAGAATGGCTGATGCTTGTGTAAGATATTGATTTTATATTCTAAAGGATTCCTGTAAGTGAAAAAGTCTGAATAACTGTGTTATAGAGAAAATTATTCCATTACTTTTGTTGTTAATATGGATACAGATAGTTTTTATAAATATTAGTTTTACAAATAAGAAAAATTACATTTAAAATCTATATAAGAACATTTATCTTGAATGTTCAAAATATAATATATAATTATAATGCATACTAATTCTGTGTCTGCATGAGACTTTTCTAACATGCTGACTCTCAAAGACCAAAAGTAAATGTAGTGTTTTGCTTCCTTCTCTTCCCCTTCTCCCCCATATATTTTATTTTATTTTATTTCCTCAGCTTTATCAAAACATTTTATAAACATTCTGTTCTAAAAAAACAGAGAACACCATGGTTGCAATGGACAATCTGGAACAGATAGACTATCAGGTAAGGAGGTAATATTGATCCACAATATTTCTGATTCCTAGCTAATGTTAAAATGGTAGTGTCAGTGTTTGGGGAAAAAATACGTGCTTGCAAGTGATGTAAAAGAAAGATAAAAGAAAACTGAGTTTTATAATGTAGGAACAAAATTTTCAACCTTGATTGTCTGAAGTTAAAAACCTAAATCCTTATGTAGGCACCAAAAGAAAGGTGTCCTCAATTTCAGAGGTGCGGAACACTCCAAACTGTGAAGTTAATAGGTGTTGTGGGTGCTCATTAACTTTGAAAATTCAAACTAGTTATTTAGCTGTGTAATGGGGTGGCTTGCCCATTAAGGGCAGGGGCTAGCCAAACTTCAGTACAGAATGAGCCACACCTAGGAGAGCTCAGGGTGATTGCAGCCTGTTCCTGCTCTTGATACAGCAGTGCTCAGGGATCAGCGAGCACTGGAAGTAAGCAGGATGTAGCAGAAAGTCCTGGGAGTTAGGACTGAGTCTCTAACCAGTAGGGCCTGGGAATGGCCTGTCAAAGCAGGAAAGGCCCCAGGCACGAAGGCCTGGGAGGGGGAAGAAAATCCCTTGTTTGGATGGACTTGAAAACCATTTTGAATGTTTGTTAATTTAATAAAGCACAAGCCAAGAAGGGATGGGAATGGATAACAGTGCCTTCTGAGTTTCTTGAATAGCCCAAGAGGGGAAACTGAGGCAAGCTCTGTGACTTAGCATTGGCCACAAGGGAGTGCATGAGAGGCAGTTGGCCTGGTTACAAATGTACCTAAAGGGATTTGTTACTTACATTTAGACACCAGATTTATAAATTTTCCACTTGATTTCCACAACATTAAGACACAAGAGAGCAACCTTTACTCATGTGAGTAAATCTTACTTAATAAAATAACCCTGTTGAAATAAATGGAGCTACTTGTGTACATCTGGATTACTAGTGTAACACCGACAGACAATGGTTGTCGGTGGGCAGAATCGAATCTGGGACCTCAGAAGTTAAATGCATGAGCCTCTACTGCCTGAGCTAAAAGCCACTGGGCCCTTAGCTAAGGCCATAGCAGACTCATTAATCTCTAAGTGGTCTTGGTGCAACTAGAGGGGACAGAGCACCACACCCAGGAGATGTGTGGGTTACATAAGGACTGACGCACAGGACCAGTCATCGTTTTGAAGACACTGTGGAGCCATATATCTAAACAAAAATGTAGTACTACAATTTTAAAAGTGCATTGCCAAGTGCTTAAGGAAGTCTGAAATAACTCTCTGATAAAGATTCCAAAGAGGAAAAGAAGTCTACGGCCATTGCTTAAAATCTTAATTAGCACTGCGTGTGAAGTGAAATGTGAGATAATTAAAACCTCCTTAAAAGCCTGAGAAATTGGAGTCACTGTCTCTTTGCCAGAGTGAGCAACATCATAACTACCATAAACACAGCTTTGAAATAGGTGTGTGTGTGTGTGCAGGGTTTAATATCTGTATTTGTGCCTCAAATAATTTGTTTTACATTTAACATTTTTAATGTTTTTTTTAATTCCACAGGGAGACAGTGCACACATGTTGCATGCTATAAAGAAAATAGAGCTGGTTAGGAATTTTTCAAAATGGCTTTTCTTCGGAAAAATTTCCTCAGGCTCAGGGTGGAATTTCTGGTCAAAATGAGAGTGAGTGAGTCCCCAGTGGATAGGGCAAACAACTGGGAGGCCCAAAGCAAGGATGTAAACCTGTTGTTCCCTATATCCCCCTTATGTGAAATATCCACGGGGTTATTCTGGGGTTGGTGTTTGTCCATGTCTCCTGTCGGAACCGTTCCACATTGTATAAATAATTAAATATTCATTAGGCAAGAGAGAGACTGACTAATTGTGCAGCCAGCTGGTTGTGGCAGTCACCTGGAAAACAGGTAGAACAGAGACTTGAACCTGAGTGTCCTACATCCCAGCTAGTGCTTTAACAACTGGGCTATTGACTATTTTGGGGAGGATGGCTCTCCTTCCCTCTCATCCCAAAGTAGAATGGGAAAAGTTTTGGAATCTCGCAAACTTTCATGAGACAGAAAAACTGTCTCTGACCCAGAGATCTAAAAGAAATGCAACACAAACACTTTAGCATCTTTCCCACAGAAGGAAATATATTTTAGACATAGCTGCCAGTATGACAATCCTCCGCACGTGCATGAGCATGCATGAGTGTATACATACACACTCAGAATAAGTGGTAGTTAGTTATCAAAAAGCATAATCACAGCGTATACTACAGTCAGACTATTATGAAGTGTAGCAATAATAATCATGTGAAAGCAACAGGGATCAGAAATGAATGGACTTTTCAAGCAAAAAGTTAATAAAACTGCATCAAAAATGTGACTATACTGTACAAACAAAATAGTGTTTAGCAATATTTGCAAAATGTTGTTCCTTTAAATTGTAGTCCCTGTAATCCTTAGCTTATTACGAGTGACAAAAGAAAGCTATCTAGAGTTTTAAATGCTCTGGATCCAATCCAGCACACTATAGCTGCGGACTTTAGACACATCTCTTGAGAGGCAATGATGGCCGACTCCAAGGCAAGATGATCCAGACCAAAGAAATAGCCTACTATAGAAGGGGCAAAACTCCCAAACAAAATGATGAGTTAGGAAGTTGTGACCCTGCAGTTGGGAGGGACAAAAGCCTCTTTCTCTTCTCTGCCACTTCCTATGTTTACTGTCCACAGACGCAGACCACTGAGCCCAAGTGCTGCCTGCAGAAGTGGGACTGAAGAGCAACAGAGGAAGATAGCTGAAATAAAATCCATTGGTTTAATCAGGGGGGGAGGGATAGCTCAGTGGTTTGAGCATTGGCCTGCTAAACCCAGGGTTGTGAGTTCAATCCTTGAGGGGGCCATTTAGGGATCTGGGGCAAAAAAATCTGTCAGTACTTGGTCCTGCTAGTGTAGGCAGGGGACTGGACTCGATGACCTTTCAAGGTCTTTCCAGTTCTAGGAGATTGGTATATCTCCATTTATTATTATTATTTTTTAATGACAAGAATAAACTCAGCAATAAAGAAATATAAAACAAAACAGACACAAACTGTGTGCTTTTAGCCCTTTCATTATGTTCCCCCCCGAGCATTTGTCACTTTTTCCATTCTCCGTTGTGTCCCCTCCTTCCCGAGGCAAACACGTTATTAGTTACAGTACATGTGAAATATTCGCTGTAAGCTTCTTGAGGCAAAAGTTATTTTCTTATTTTATTGTCTAGATCAGTGATGGCGAACCCGTGGCACGCGTGCCGCTGCCGGCACGCCGAGCCGTCTCTGTGGGCACGCCGTCAAAACGCCGGAGCAGAGGGGCGGGGTCAGTAAGAGGTGAGCGGGCGGTGGAGGAGGAAGTGAAAGGACGGCCGGAGCCCGGAGCCCGGGAAGGAGAGCGGAGGCGGGGCCGAGGCAGGAGGCGAGGCAAGGCAAGAAGGAGAGCGGAGGCGGGGCCGAGGCGCGAGGCAGGAGGCGAGGTGCCGCGCGGCGCGAGGCAGGAGGCGACGCGCGGCGCGAGGCAAGGCAAGGCGAGGCGAGGCAAGGCAAGGGGGGGAGGCGAGGCGAGGCGAGGGGAGGGAAGGCGAGGCGAGGGGAGGGGAGGGGAGGGAAGGCGAGGGGAGGGGAGGCAAGGCAAGGCAAGGGGGGGAGGCAAGGCAAGGCAAGGGGGGGAGGCAAGGCAAGGGGGGGAGGCAAGGCAAGGGGGGGAGGGAAGGCAAGGCAAGGGGGGGGAGGGAAGGCAAGGCAGGGGGGGGAGGCAAGGCAAGGCAAGGGGGGGAGGCAAGGGGAGGGAAGGCAAGGCAAGGGGGGGAGGGAAGGCAAGGCAAGGGGGGGGAGGGAAGGCAAGGCAAGGGGGGGGAGGGAAGGCAAGGCAAGGGGGGGGAGGGAAGGCAAGGCAAGGCAAGGGGGGGGAGGCAAGGCAAGGCAAGGCAAGGGGGGGGAGGCAAGGCAAGGCGAGGGGAGGGGAGGCAAGGCGAGGCAAGGGGGGGGAGGCAAGGGGAGGCAAGGCCGGGGGGGGGGCGAGCCGCGCTGCTGAGGCGGGGGGGGGGGGGGTGAGCCGCGCTGCTGAGGCCGGGGGGGGGGGTCCCGAGTCGAGCGGGGGTGTTGGCACTTTGAAAAAAAACACGTCGTTTTGATTTGCAGTTTGGGCACTTGGGCTCAAAAAGGTTTGCCATCACTGGTCTAGATCATGCACATACGAATGGTACAATGCAACCAGTAATATCAATAACCCCTATTTCTCCATGACTGACTGCATTAAGGGTGGAGTTGAACATGCTCTGATCCAGTTGACGGGTTGGGACATCAATCTTTTAAAAACAAAAAACAGCGTAAAGGATTCAGAGTGGGAGGACAAGGCTCTTGCCTATTCCCAACATTAGTGTGTCGTAAAAGGCACTCTACCTTCTACCTCTAGCATTGTTAAGGGAGGTGGACTCCCCCTTCTGCGCACACACACACCCAGTGATTTTGGGGCTCTCTCCTCAATCATTTTTCCCTTCTCATGCTATGAAGTAAGGGTTTCTTCTTTGGGTTTCATGGATCTTACCCCTTCCCTGGAGTTATCATTCAGAAATATCCTGATATTTTAGAGGCTGTAGCCCTTTTAAAATGCATCTACAGATATTCAGTAAGCCAAGGAAGAACCTACTATATCCCTGTTTGAGAATATCTGGGAATGGTCTGAGTATATTTGACGAATACTGGCAACACCTACTCAAAATCTTATGGTAATCCAGTCTCAATATAATTAAGATATACAGTAAATATATGAATCACTTGTTCTCTGTGAAAAAGTCTTTTTCGTGATTCTACAACCATCATGAGTTAATAGAATCTCCAAACTTTAGTTGTCTGAAGACAGAATTGGCACACAAACCTCTCTAATTTAACTTATTAAATTTATTATAGCTAGTGGTTCCAGCAAGCTAGTTTTACAAATAGATGGAAAATATTTTAACTCATTACTGTTAGCAAAGTTACCCACACTTTTCTTTCTATGGTTCTATTTTCCTTGTTATTTGGGAAGCTGTTGTATTGCAACTGATCAGAAAACAAACCTGTCAATATTGAGAGTACAGAGAGGTTTGGGATACTACAGACACTGGTGAAAAATGTCTTTTGACCATAAATTTGAGACAATTTAGGAACTATTGTTTGTTACTGATTCATATTATGAAAATAAAATGAGTGACTTTAGGAATCTCTAAGAAAGCCAGAGTAAAAGTGTACTAAGGGATACATTAATAATTTTTTTCTGAAGATATTAATTTAATGTACAAAATATGGGATCTGATACATTTAGATTAAATTTTCTTTTAGATGTTCTTGTGAAATCTACTCACAGTTAAGCATATGTTCATCCTTTGGACACATGACAGATTTTCTGTGCAATACAGATTTTAAGGGATTCTAAAACAATAAATAAGTTTGTATCTTTTCTACTTGCACATGCTGAAACAATGCCAAAGGCACAAAAGTTATGGTTGCCTAGCCCTAATATGAGGCTTGTATTTTACTTTCTTCTCTTCAGATAATTTTTATTTCATGATGCTGTATTGTTGACTATAGAAATAAACATTTTAGCTATACAATGTCCTATTGTTAGAAAATTCATGCCAAATCTGTATATAAATAATTGTAAAGGTCTGCATCCCTATAAATCAGTAAGGTATTTTCTCCTTATCAGTGGTTCAGTCTATCTCAGGTGATCAATCATTATAAATTTAATTTGATGTTTGCTCTAGGTAACCACAGAATATGGGATGAGGAGCTGTAGATATAGTAAGGAATATATAATTACCTCTGATACCTATAACCTACTGAGACTTGAATAGTGAAGATATCAGATGGAATTTTTTTTCTCCCAAAACAAGTTAATAGATTGACAAAAATATAATTTCCAGTCGGATTTCAATACGATGAGAAGAAAACCAGTAACCATATTTTTAAAGACAACATTTAGTGATTAGACTCAGACTCATAGAGTTTAATGTCAGAAAGGACCATTATGATTATCTACTCCAGCCTCCCGCATGACACAGGCCACAGAATCTTACCCACCCACTCCTGTAATAAACCTCTAACCTACATCTGAGCTATTGAACTCCTCAAATCATGGTTTAAAGACTTCAAGGTGCAGAGAATCCTCCAGCCAGTGAGCCATGCCCCACGCTGCAGAGGAAGGCGAAAAATCCCCAGGGCCTCTGCCAATCCGCCCTGGAGCAAAACTCCTTCCCGACCCCAAATATGGCGATCAGCTTAACCCTGAGCATGTGGGCAAGACTCAGCAGCCAGACACCCAGGAAAATATCTCTGTAGTAACTCAGATCCTACCCCATTTAACATCCCATAACATATTTACTGCTAATAGTCAAAGATCAATTAATTGCTAAAATTAGTCTATCCCATCATGTCATCACCTCCATAAACTCATCTTTCTATATACAACTATTGTTAAATTTTACATACAGTACAACCAAACCCAAGCTTTCAAAAACTATGACCCTAGAGTGACCAGATAGGAAGAGTGAAATATCAGGACACACACTGCGGATGTGGGGTGGGGTGGGGTGGTTGGAGAAACAGGGGGTGGGGCCCAAGCGGGGGGGAGGGGGGAGCAGGAGCAGCAGCTGGAGCTCTCTGTCTCTGCGGCAGCGGGGGGGGGGGGGGGGGGGCGGCGCAGTGGGCTCTCTGCCCCCTCCTCCCCTGCAGCATGCTTCCGGGAGGCAGAGAGCGCTCTCCTGGCCATTGCTGCAGTTTGCCCACCTACCCTGAATTCTATCTCTGCCGGGGGAGGTGTCGAGGGGGGGAGCAGTGGGCTAACTGCTGCTGGCCCCTTTGCGCCCCTCTGCCTGCCGGCACTGGTTGCATGCAGGGAGGGTTCACTCCCCGCCCGCCCTGCATGTTCCACCGCCGCCTGTCTCTGCCGGCCGGAGGGGGGCGGGGGGGGGGGGAGGACGGGAGTGGACTGGGCTCTCTGCCCCGCCCCGCCGGCCGGCACTGGCAAGCAGGTAGCAGCAGGTCCCCCTCCCCCCGCCCCTAACACCATGTGGCTGCCTGGCCCTGGGGCAGTGGGCGGGGCCGAGCTTCCTGCATGAGCCCTGCACAGGCAGGGCTCATCTGGAAGGTCCCGAAATCAGGACAAATGGCATCCCAACCAAAGTGTGGGCGGGACAAATGGACCAAAATCAGGACTGTCCCGATAAAATCGGGACGTCTGGTCACCCTATATGACCTGGAACTCCAAAATCAAGAGATTTAAAAAATAATAAAATGTTTGGGGCTTTAAGAAAAGTACTGAATATTGCAAGATTCATGATAAAACTGTGAGCTGGCAACACTACTAATGCCCTGATCCTGCAAAGAGCCTCTTGGGTTTGGTACGAGCTGAAGTCATCTGGGTTCCGCCTGGGCACAAGCGTCCATCTGTATGGTTTCAGTTATAGCACTGGGCCTAAAGATTTTAACAGTTCAAACTGTGAACCTCATACACCCAGAATATAGAGAGAATATTTTTAAAGATTTCATTTGGATTTATCTAATATCCAGAGTCACTGTGTCGGAAGTAGGAGAGAAATACCCAGTGAGTATAAGTCCTTAGTTATGGCCAGATCCATGAGGTTATCTCCTTAGTCAGATGTCTGAGCACCTTTCACATGCTTGTCCTTAGGATGACTAGACAGCAAGTGTGAAAAATCGGGACATGGAGTGGTGGTGGGGTAATAGGAGCCTATATAAGAAAAAGACCCCAAAATCAAGACTGACTCTATAAAACTGGGACATAGGGTCACCCTACCTGTCCTCCAGGACAAAAGAGAAAGAGTCCTTCTGATAGATGGCTTTATATAGTGTCATTGACAACATTTGTGTGTCCCCATGCCTTCTTTGTCATTGGTTAAGAAAGATGGCACAGAAGACTATTTACTGCAAGAAATGAGCAACTGTGTTTTTGAACTGAACTACTGCCATAATAGAAAATCTTTAAAACATGAATAAAACTCATTCATTTTTGTCAGGACACTGATTTCCAATGTATATTCTGTATAAAAACAAAGATTATGCAATTATGACTAAAACCTTGGTGAATAATTCATGACGAATTATTTATTTGACAATCTTCACCTTTTTTCCTTCTGTTTACAGATTATCTAAAGGCAGATTGTGATTTTCTCAAATTTAATCACTCTGGATAAAATTCACCCCTGTGCATAGGACCAGAACAAGATTTTATGCTACTTAAGTCTTTAAAATCACTAGGCATCACTATACTGAATCAGAACCAATGTCCATCTAGTCCAGTATCCTGTCCATCTAGTCCAGTCCATCTAGTCCAGTCCATCTAGTCCAGTATCCAGTATCCTGGACTAGAATTAGATTGGTCAGAAGAGATTTACGTTGTGCAGAGGTCTCGTGCTAGTCCTCTGCACAGAAGTGTATTTTTCTGTGGCTTGAATAATTCTTGGTTTGTGCATATTTGTGAGCAGTTCATTGTGAGTATTCCATATTTAAATTGCGAGGATAATCCATTACATCAATGGCTTCTGTTTCCTCATTGGATG